>OX346245.1:44636124-47296124 GCA_947049315.1 Epistrophella euchroma | reverse complement strand
AATGCAAAAAATAAAACTTTTTGATTACCGAAAAACTTTTTTGGTTTAACTGTCCCCAATCCAAAAATCACGCCTATGTAATCCATTTTTATAACTCTGCCACAACTGTCTTAATAATTTTCAGTTTTTGTTGTGCTAGCAACTTTGACCAACATTTCATTTCGGCTAAAGCTCATATTATAACCAAGCAATAATTGACATCTGTGAGAAAATTAATGTCCTATCACTGAATTGATTTCCAATTAACATTTTTCATGGAGGCATTTCTAACCAGCATTACACAGTGGCAGCAATTTATGTTCTTCTTTTATGTCGTCCAGCGCAACAAATTGATTCAATCCACCACCTTTTTTGAACAAACATATAGAGAGACAAAGGGAAGATAAAACAATAACAACAACAACAAAAAAAAACAGCAATAACCATCAGCCCGAAAATTGATTACTTAAGTACCAATCTAGCAATAGAGAAAATAGTGTTATCGTCACCCCAAATTGCCCACACATATAGAACGTCTTCTGGGTGCGGGCTTGGGCATTGACAATGATATTGGTCTCTTGTGTCTGACAACAATGAAAAAAGATTAACAATTACGCTTACTACTTCCACATTTATGTATATATGTTTGAAATTCAAAAAAGGAATACAAAATTAGTTGCTCACTGAGATTGTGGGTGGGGGGTTGAGGGGGACAAGTTGAGTGCGTTCGATAAGCCCATTATAATATCATTCGACTTTTGTTAGGGCTAGGCTACCATCAAGAAACAGGGCTGATGATATTCATGTAATATTTTTTCTATATGGAATTCATAAAAAAAAAATACTAATCAGCTTAATTAACTAGAGACAACAAAAGGTTTTGTGATTCGGGAAAGCTGCCGTTACGTCCAACGCTAATAAGCGAGTGCGCTTAGTGCGTTGAGGATCAACTTTCAGTCTCTGCCACCTCTTCGGAGGAATTGACAAATCATCCAAGAGTATCTCTGATCTTGAAGAGTATTCGGCAGAAAATTTTGGGTCCCTTTCATTCCTTTCGATTGCACACACACACGATTTATTATTATTTGAGAGTCCTAAGTCACAAGGTCCTTGGTTCTACAAGAGTCAAGAACTCACGAACTCACGCTATCAGATTATTTGATTTTTTTTTTTTTTTTTTGTAACACGCATTTAAGATTTTTTTTTTAACTCAACTCAAATAGCGTAGGTATTGACAAGGCCCTCACTAGTCAACTGAAATTCAGTGAGATAGCGCCGCGCCGGGCTGAAACGCCAATTATTTGGATTAAAGACCGTTACAAGCTATTCTAAATGATAAAGAAACAGCATAGTTGACCTCGATGTCATCTAAGATTCAAAGTTGATGAATATGAGAGAAGTCTCTTCATAAAAGTTGTAGATAATGTGATTTTGAATAATTTTCCGTACCAAAACATTTTGCCACGCTCATTTTTGAGGGGTGATTTTTTTTTTAAGTTTATATGTTTCGACTAATTTTTAATAAAACAAAATGATGTGACTTAATAAAATGTTAAAAATTAAATAATCAAACAAAATTTTTGCTACACCCACTTTTTGGGGCGTTTTTAATAAGTCCAATTTTTTTAATTGAAAGAATAAAAAAAGATACAATACAAAATATGTTCCATACATACGTAGGAAATACCTTTTTTTTAACAATTAACCTATACAAAGTTTTTGGACAAGTCCAACTGACTCAATATGTAGACCTAGGCAAGGCGTAGCCAAGGTAGTTGCGACCTTCTCTCGGACACTGGCCAATCGAAGAAGATGCAGTGACGCTGCGCATTCATCACAATATTCACTGTCGAAGCTGTTGGACACATCAAAAAAAGAAACAGTCATTTATTTCTTCAGTAAACGTTCCGCTCTGGCATGAATGAGAGCACAATCATTTGGAAAGTAATTCTTTGACAACCTCAACGAACTTTCCGAACTGAAGATCAAAGAATTGATCTCTGTCCTCAACGCGACCAAATTGCTCTAAGGCGATTTTTGATAGCGCTGTACCAGTATCGTCTCCTCCGTCAGACCCCTTACACCACGAGCAAGTGAGCAACAATTTTCTGAAGCCAATAAATTGCCTAACATGCCATTTGGACCCGCAAATTCTAACCCTGTCTCACTCACAGGTCGCAGGAGTTATAATACTAAAATGTCACACTTCAGGGCTAGTTGGGGCTGGTTGATTTTTCTAACTTTGTTGGCCTGTAACTTTTTTAATATTAACATCGAAACAATTATCTTAACACAAAAAATTGGAAATTTAATTTTCGGTACTTTTTCCCTTCTAAATATGTTTGTACGTCTAACAGAAACCGAGATATTCAATAAAAATAAAAATACAAGATGGCGACCAAAAAATCAGGGTTATGGTCTCCGGTTAGACACCACAAACTACTAAGTCAAATTATAAATGCCCTGGAATATTGTTTTATTCAATTTTTACATCTACCCATCAATATTGGAAAACCATTCACTTGTCGAAAAATTACACAAAACGTGGGATGACGTCAGGGTATTGTATTCGTAACTTCACTTCCTAAACTGCGCTTTTTGAAATCATTTAAAGAAATTAGCTGACGTCTAGTTACGATCTACATATACAGATGTATGTACTATTCATAAATTACTTTATTCCGTTCACAAAATCGAGGTTAATGTCTTCTAAAAAGACATTTTTATAGCTTTGTCTGCTCTCATCCCTAAAAGACACTTATCGAAATAATAAAAAGTCTTAAAATTTATGATACAAAATTGGTACATAATATTCCCACATATACGAGTGCATTGTACGTACAGGCACTCAGTTATTATTCGTCAGTCAATTGCAAGGCAAAAATGCGATGACCGAATGTCATGGATGAATATGGGCGGCTGGCATAGTTTCTCATGACAATTATGACAGTGACTAATTACACTATTATACATATCTAATAATTATTGTATGGCATAAATAAAGCGACAATAAAAGGCGGAAACGGGTATATTCTTGTTGGAATTTATTTTCTTCTTCTTCTTCTCTTCCTTTTATACATCACTTAGAGAAGAATCAACTTTTAATCGACCTTCAGACTGACGGACGTTTCCTTTCGTGCAACATGGACCATAAAAATAGAAATAAATCCAAAAACCGAATATGTAGTATGTACAATTGTACATACATTATTATATTTTGTTGTTTTGTGACCTAATCAGTGAGGAAAATTCCATGTTGTGCTTCTGGTTGCACTTCAATTTTTTTTTTTTTTTTTTAAGAGTGTAAAAACATGTGGTGGTGCATTGTATATGTATATCGTCTTTCATACTGCACTTGAACTTCCTGTCTGTTCTTTTCAATTGGGTTCTTGTTATCGGACCGAGCATTCCCAAAAAATCAAAAAATAACAAAATAAATACCAACAACAACAAAACATTCAAGATGGAACAAAACATCAGTTAAAGATACTTAATCTATACAAGCAGAAGAAGAAACATTGCTGAGAGATTGTTTTCATTAGCGATATAGATATGCACTTTTCATTTTCGATTGGGTAGGTACTGTATAGGGCTTCCAAAAAAACCGGAAAAATTTTCCTTTTTTTTTTTCATGAATAACTCTTATTACCAGAAGGGTTACAGAAAGCTTCTGGGCTACCATTGGAAAACAGCATTGAAGAGTAAGTTGTGGATTAACTAAAAAAAAACAAACAAAAATCAATAGCTTCTTCTTTATCAGGTGCGCAATCTTTAGAAGACCAGTGTTGAGTAGTTTTCTCTATGTAAGTATACATGGTGTCAGACAAAAAATGTTTTTCAAATATTTTTAGCAGTTTTTTTTTTTGCTTAACAAACATTCTGTCTATTGATTATCAGTTATCAATTACAGCACTGTGTGTAGAATAAAATTATCTTGAGATATCCAATTTTAAAAAATTGAAATTAAATTTAATTCTTCATTAATGCGCTTGATTGACTTGAGGAATCTAGAATGGGAGCGCAACTCGAATTCTCGCATTTTTTAAACAAATTTCGAAAAAAAAAACTATTTCTCGCAACAACATATCGCACCCAAAAATCAACCGAAATGTCGAAAGCTAAAATCTCGCGAATCAGTAATCTCGCATTACAAAAAAAAAAAAAAAAAAGAGGCTGGGTATGACCCACACTGATGACTTCCCATTGGTTCCCTTTGAAGCTCGACACCCGATGTTATTTTTTATAAGAAAATTACCAATTAAAAATCTTCGAAAAACTTATCAGTTGAGCAATCAAGAGAAGGCTGTTTGATCTAAATATATGCGACACGAAAAATTTCATTAATTTTTAGCAATTTTATTCAGTTTTTCTGGCCTAGAAAATAAAGCTTGATTTTTTAAAAACATTATCAATTACTAATTATGGTAATGTGTGTAGACTAAAATTATCCCGGAGTTGATATCATTGGCTGTTCTCGAGATATTTTTTAACAATTTTTAGCAGTTTTTTTTTGCCTAGAAAAATACCGTTAATTAAATTTTTTACAAACTCTACCAATTATCAACTATAACTTTGTGTATTAAATAAAATTAACCCGAAGTTAATATCTTTGTGTGTTCTCAAGACCAGTGATGTTCAAATTCATGTAAAAAAAACTATTTTTATTACCTTTTCTACGTTTAAGTAGGTAAAAAACGCCTATATTGGCGTAAAAAACGTAAAAATCACGTAAAAAACATACAAAACTCGTAAAAAAGGTAACTAAGAAGTAAAAAAAGTAAATTACTAAGAAAAAAGAGAGAAAATGAGAGAAATTATCACTTTCTGTCAAATTTTAAGTAAATAAAGAAAGTTTCCAGTCAATCAAGTAAGTTGAATTGTTTATAAAGTGCCAAAAATAGTATTATTAAGGCTACTTTCTGTAAGAAAAAGCATTTTTAATTTGGATGGTTGAACGAGTAGTTTTAGATTGGGCAAAATCTTTTTATTGAAATCGAAAGTTAAAACAATTAATTAAAGCATTTTATAGTGAAGGAAATGGATTAGAAAATCTGTTTTTATAAATATATCGAAAAGAAAATGAAAACCCAAAAGCTTTTTTAGAAACCGCACAGAATAATCAGCTTCAACCATCATCGTTTTGAAGCTATAATCAATTTTGATTATTTTCCACGCTTTATTTTACTTTTTTACATTTTTTTACATAAGCATATTCAACATACAGAAGGTAAAAAACTAACGTAAAAAACAATGTAAAAAACGTAAAGTAAAAACGTCGAACAACACTGCTCAAGACATTCGATATTTTTTACCAGTTTTTAATGTTTTTTTTTTTAATTTAAGAAAAAAAAACTGTGGGTTGATTTTTTTTAAGTATTATCACTATGTCATTACGCATATAACGAAACCAGGCCGAAGTCGATAGCATATTTTGTTCTAGAGATATTCGCGAAAAAGAAGCCATTTTACAACTTTTTTTTTAAATTATACTGTAATAAAAAAAAACCGCTAATTGATTTTTTCTGAAAATCTTTTCTGCACGTTACGGCCTTATTATCTATAAAATAAAATGTATTCTAAGTCGATATCTCTATGCGTTCTCGAGATATCGTCAGCGAAAAAAAGGTTCCGAACGTACGATGGTACACAGTCATCTCTCTAAAAACAATGTAATCCGGCTCCAGAGATCTCGAAACGTCGAGAAATTTCGAACCGATTACAAAAATTTCCAATGGGAAGTTAATAAATTGACATAATTTCAATGAAACACAAATGTATGTACACATATTATTATTATTACTAGTACGTCCAGCCCTCGAAATTCGAGTGCCAATTACATTAGCTTCTAATTGACAGAAAATTTGACTCAAGTTAAAAGTCTACAAAGTACCTACCTACCTGCCTTGTATAAATTTACATAATTTTTCGTGAATTTACGCCCATTAAAACCTGTAATAAGACCTTGACCGAACCTACAATACCCAACCAAATTTAATTTTGTTTCTGTTATACACGACCGACGGTTTTTATACTAACGCGACGGTGCAAGCTGCAAACCCCACTATGACTGTATTCTATCTCGCTCCCACCTCCAAATCAAACAAATGCACAATAATTGTGTTGCATTGTTTCGTGGTTGTTTTTTTTTCACTTTTTTGTAAGTATTTGGTGATAATTCTCCGCTGAAGCTCATCCGTGGACGATGAACAACCACCTCGTTTTGTGTTTTTACAAATATTCTCTCTCGCTCGCTTCTCGCTCCCTCTTAATACGAAATTAATTTATATTTTGTGCACTTCTGTGGCACAAAACCTTTCCAACGATGTATAAATTATATGCCTTCGGCTTTTCTAGACCGCGTAAATTGTACCACAAAATTAGTATTTGCCGAGAATATTTATTTAAACTGGTGCAATCTACCCTTCTCTTTTTCACACATACTCTACTCGTCTCACTGGTTTCGCCATTCACTAAAAATCCAATGTAAACAGGTACTTACAGATCATCCCAAGAAAATTCAATGTGCCGCGGCAGACTTGTGTCCCACCCTTAATTTCATTGCATTTCATTATTATTATTTTCTGAACGCTGCCAACTGATATTCCAATAATCTTTCCAGTAGTGCTGGAGAACTGGTTGGTTGTTTGATGTTTTTATGTGGAAAAAATCGAAACGTCAAATCGTGAATTTTAAAGTGTTCGGTCGTGCCGCGTCTTTAAAGTTTTAATTTTGTGGTAAAATTTACGCAGTCTTAATGCCGAAGGCATATAAATTATAAATCGTTTTATTGCACAGAAGTGCAGAATAGAAAAATTTACCACAAAAACTAAAAAACAATAAAAGAAAGTTGCATAATAAGTGCGAGTATTTTGTATACTCTGTTTCGCTCTGGCTCTCACTCGCATCTATTGTGCAATTTTGTTTTATTATTTATTATAGTTATTGTGGTGCAATTAATTAATAAATTTTTGCATTCTGCCTTTCTAATGGTATATAATTAGTATGCTTTAGACTTTTGTAGACCGCGTAAATTGTACCACAAAATTCGTGTTTGCCGTTTTATAATATGATGATTATTAAACTAAATAAAACTAAATAAATTTTGTGGTACCATTTTCTCAAAAAGTACTTGACCGATTTCGATAAATTTTATATGGTTGGAAAGCCACAATTGCAGAGATGTGCAGAACATACTTGAGACACGCATTTACACACTGTGGGTCATTTTTGGTTTTGTACTATCGAACACTGTGCATATTAAAAAAAATAAAATTAAAAAAAAAATGTTTTTTTTCCTTCAATATTTTTAAACAAATTGTTTGCGTAATTGAAAGTGTCGAAATATGTACATATTTCCATAAATTTGTACATAAGGTCGCAAAAAATCTTCCAACAACAACAAAAATATTTTTCTTTTATTTTTGTTAGGTATTCCTCTTCTTTGTACATTATATAAATAGGTAACTGTCTTGTTATTTTTTCAAATTTGCGAGACATTAGTTTGCGTGTTTTTGTAATTGCGAGATTGTTAAAAGCGAGACTTTGTAATTGCGACGTTGTGTAATTCGGAGCATTTTTTACGCGAGATTTTAATTTGAGAGTTTGTAGTAACCCAACTTATCGGAAATAACTTTCTTTTCTTTTAAACCATTAACCTCCTGTTGAATACGTAATATAACTCCTTAATCGCGTTTTGTACTCTAAGGCAATATAATTAGGTTCATCACATAAATGTGATGCAATTTAAATTGACGTACTGTCACATCTATAGCTTAAATGTGTCGGAAAACCTTACCTTAACAAAAATGTGGTACATGGTACTATTATAGCTTTATTATGAGAAGAAGAAAATGCGTCATCGTTTGTTGGTCGATGGTAGAACGGTAACGCGAGGTGTATGATTGAGACACATTCTGATTCTGAATTCCTTCGTTCCACTTTTAAATGGCTGCTTTTCCAAGAATATTCTCTTCCGTCTTCCTGCTGCATCAAAAATACATCCTAAAGATTTTTCAAAATAACTTCAATTTTTGCTCTTTTTTTTCTTCCCCTTTTTAATGAGCACAGTAAGGCAAAGGGACTGCAATAATTATACATCACAATTATATTTTTTATAATTATTCTTATTATTATTATACAACGAGATGGTTTCATATATTTTCAATTTATGTTCCATCAGGGACAACCAACCACGTCGTAGTCGTCGTCGTTGTCTGTAGTTGTCGAATAAAAAAAAATGAAAATGATGATAGAAGAACGAAGAAGATCTTTACTGAGAAGACAACGACGACAATGAGATTCTTAAAGGCGCAAAACCCAGAAGAATTAAAGAAAAAAAAAATTGAAATTGGAAAATGAAAGCCACCCACATGATGATGATGACGATGAGGATTATTATTATCTACCAAGAAGACTTATCCGTCTTCGCTCGTGAATTGAGGAGATGCAAAAAAAAAAAAAAAAAAAAAAAAAAAAAACTATCAGCTGTTTTCTTGAAGCAGTCAGAAACAGAGCACTCTCTCTATGACAAACTTATTATTGCAATGTCTCTGCCATTTTTATATAGAAAACTTAAACGTCAATTAAAATTCTTAGTGAACTACTGAAATAAACTATCTATTCCTTTCTCTTCCTTCTATGCATTTTTGCCAATTATTTTCATCAACAAAGATGTCCGAAGTCCCATTCAATAAATGGACAAGTTGATTCCTTCTTCCCAAAGTTACTACGATTAACAAAAAAAAAATTAAGAAAGAAAACAAAATAAAAAAGACTAAAACCGGAAGGAAAAATATCACAACCATGAAGAGAGTAGTTAGTACGATGAAAAAATGATGGTGACTCATTGTCAAACTGACAGCCGGCACATGTCATGTTAAATGTACATATTTACTTACTAACTGACTCTTATCGAATCGACTCGACTAAACTACCCTACCTTTTCTCCCAGGAACCAGGCTTTAAATTTCACGCAATACTCTCTGCTGTGTGACGACATAAGGCAAGGGTTCATTTTTCTGTGTTGTACGATTTGAATATGTATCCTTCCCTAGTACGCCATTTTGTTAAAGTTGATTTTTTTTTTTTTGCTATGTGCCATTGAATTTTCAACAACCCTTTTGTGCGAAATTTGCAACGGAAGGTGATATCGATTTTTTATTCTTTTCTTCCCTCAACTAGTTTTTTTGTAAATCCTTTTTTGTTATACCAACATAGGTAAATTCCAGACGTTTCTTTATTTTAAGGGCTGGTCGAAGGTAGTAGGTTTACAGTGATGTGCAAAAATATGTATTATAGACAAAAAAAAAAAACAAAAAGAAGTGCAAACTTAGAAAAAAATAAGCATATGCTGAAAATTTGTGCAGAACTTTATTACATCATTACCTACTAATAAATCTTTAGTAGGTATACATCTATGTTTTTCTTTAATTCGCAAGTAATGAGAATAAATGAGAATTATTTTGATATATCAAACATAGCTATAAATGCTAAACAAGCTAATTCTTATTATTTTGCTGAAAAATCACGAGAGACTGACACAACTGCTAGAAAAAAAAACTACTACTACGCACGACTATACTTCACAGTTCATAACTAAAAAATAAAATAAATACATTTTGTGGCACAAGTGCTCTGAAGAAGTGGGGCCTAGTGACTTACAACTCTCAACAATTCATGTGTGCGTATCTACAGGAATGGAGGGGACCTACAATTTATTGCCGAATTCGAACGGCTAATGTGAGCGGCACTTTTCTATGACTGGAGATTACGAAAATAGAGAAGGGTTTAACATGAGATACCGATGCATATTTTGTTGCCAGGCAAAGCAATATTCTACATTCTACGAAATTGGGCAACTGACTCTTTCAGTCCAATAAACTCACAAGACTTGCAAATGAAAGTCAGTTTAAAAACAATCGTCTTATCACTTTAACAAACAGTAAATTTTTTTCTTTTTGACTTATTTTAACAAGGGCCTATTGCAGCAACAAGTTATCAGTATCACTCATTGTCATCACTTTCAAACTTAAAATAAATCGTATCACGATTTTGTTGTGTCGGGATGGCATAACGTCCGTAGAAATACTGCTTATTTACCTTAAATCTAGCGTTGCCTGACGTCCCGGTTGCCGGGACGTCTCAGATTTCAGGCAAAAAATTTAACTGTCAAAACTGACAGTTTCAATTTTCTCAAAAACTAAAAGACATTTTAGCATCCGGTTTTCTGTTTTTGACTAAAAACTAATAAGTTTTCGACTAAAAACTAATAAGAGCATTTAATTATACTTAATTACATAAAATTTTGAAAAAAATTAGTTTGAAACTTTTTTTTTTCATTTTTTTTTTTTTTTTCAAAATTTGGAGTTTGAAAATTAATTTGTTAAAAACTTTTCACAAACACAAGTTAATTTATAATGAAAATCAAAGAAGAGATTTCTGGCTTTCCAAAAAGGTATAGCATGGCATTGTAAATTGTACCGTAGTTTTTAAATATTTCTTTTTCTGTTTTAAGTCAATTTTTTAGAAAATTGCCCCTCCTGCCTAAACGGGGGGAAATAGACCCCCTTCCATACGATTTTTGTCTTGTCTTAAACCAACCTACTCGCTCCAGCTTTTTGGTGCACCTTATACCAATCACCCTGTATAAGAATACTTCCACGATTTGATGAAGGGTTTCCGTATTTTTAGTGGTACAGACTGGAATTATTATATGTATGTTTATTATTATTAATAATTAAAGTTATCCAACGGATAATGACTTTTTGTTAATAGAGTTGATACAGTGTAAATATCTTAAAATATTTACAAAAGAATAACTGCATTGTGATCTAAAATTAACCTTAAGTAGAACGCTGGCAACTTGACAGCTGTCACTTCAAATTGAAAATCATTTACTACATTCATTTGCTTCAAAAAAACTTTCAATTTCTTCTAATCAAAAGCTAAAATTGGAAAATTTTCAAATTTTACACTCCTTTTTGTTGTTATAATTTTGGCCAAGGAGGATGCGGTTTTTAAAATTTAGCAAATTTGCGCTTACGGTAAAATTTTTAATATCTTCTTTGTTACTTGCATGAATACCACACAAGATTGTAACTGTTTCATTTGGAGATCGTCAGATTGACAAACAAAATTCAAGGCAAAGTTTCAAAGTGTGCGTCTTAGTCTTAGGAAAATGTAAAGTCCCGGTACTTTCCCATATTTGTGTCATTTGTCCCACCGAGCTACGAGAAAAATCTAGCAACCCTACTTAAATCGGACATAGCATTATGTTCCCACGATTTGTTATAAATTGCTTACTTGTCGATATTTAAACTGTGAAGTAGTTTCGTCTAATGGCTCTTTATCAAAGTAAAATAAGGTAAATTTTGAATCCAACATTCGAATTTTGGGGTTTTCTGATTTGATACTATTTGTCAATATTTGTGAGTATTTTATATGTTGATTCCAAGTTTTTTGATAATTGTATCGGTTCTAGAAACAGTGTTAATGAACGTTATACTTCGACTTTTTATCGCTGGTGGATTTATCTGGAATTTTCTTGTTAAAAGCTTTTTAGTTTTATTCATAGATTTTCTTTAAAATTTTATTAATTTTCTATACAACATTAATTTTAAATTTTGAAAAACGTTTGCGAACCAAATAAAGCTATCCATCTTAAATAGGAAACAATGAAATATTCCAGAAATGTTTCCGTGCCATCCAAAAACAAACTTTTTGTAAAAATATTCTATTGTTTCCGAAATGCTTATGAACGTTTTCGAAATGAAATATTTATTTCGGCCTAGAACAGCTTGATACATAAAATATTTGTTTCTCAAGTTTTGACTGCAGAATGTTGAAAAACAAAATTATAAAATTTATAAAAACTGTCAATCGAAATATTTAGAACGACTTTACGAAAAAGAAAACAAAATGTTTCCACAACACTGTATCTATCGATTGAAGGTTCATGTCATTTAGATATTTCGAAAATTGATTTGAAAGCAGATGAAGATTATAACACTGCTTGGTTGGTCGGTATCAGTACTCAATAGGTAGGTATGCTAAAGCTTGTCGGATAAATAGTTTAAAGGGATGTTCAGAGACCTGTACAATACCCGTATCTGACTATGTGTGTATTTAGGTATGTAATGTGTTTCTGGAAGATGATGTGGTAAAAAGGTTAACAGACACAAGTGGTTTATTTTAAGTGATTCCATCATCATCATCATGGATGGGAGAATGTAAAGCCAGACAGTAAGGCTTATAGAATTTAATGGATTGAAATAAGTTTAGATTGAATTGGACAATAAAGAAATTATTGAAGCAAAAGCATTGATGAATCCAGACTATGGTGAAGGAAATGTTGAAATGTTCATAGGTTATGTTGTTTTAGTTTTGTGAAGAAACAAAATAGTTGGGTTAACTTTTTAAAATAAGCGAGACTGTCTAAGAAATAAGAATACTTACACCCTTATATTGGTTGTAAGAAATCGATTAATTGATAAAAAATGGAACTTATCATCAATTGATTGATATTTTGGTTGTCAATTGATAAATTTTACTACATATTCCCAAATGTAACGAGAGTTATCATGAAATCACCCAAAGGCATTTCGAAACTGATTAATTTGAAACTTAAACTTTTGAAAAATTCCACTTCTGATTTTTGTAGAATGTATACAATGCCGAAAAGTTATTTCAAAATCTAAAATTAAACGTATGCATGTATTTTTAGATTTTACAATAATGAATAAAAATTTCTTACTTTGTACATATGATTTTTTTTAGGAGGAATAGACTTAATTTTCAAGAACCAGTTTTGAATATTCCTTCATGCAAAACATTACCCACATATGTACATACCCTACAGCAAAAATTCAGTATCAGCGCAGCAAAATGCATTTTCATCATTCATCTTTGAAAAATCACTGTCATTTCAACTTGGAAGAAGCAATAAATCTTCTTCCTTCAACTTATCATCATCATCAGCAGCAGCAGCAACAACAGCAGCAGAAGAGACAGCAGCAATAGCTGCATTAACCATTTTCAAAATGTCGCATGATATTTAAGAGTGAAAAAAAAAAAATAAAGTAAGAATTTAGTCTTCATTTTAACAGTAAATTTATTTCAACATGACACTCATCGCTTAATTCTTTATACCCACATAGGCCAACCTACCAGCTGCGGCCGGGTATCAGTTTAAATTTATTTTCATTGCACATTGACGCCAAGCGTTGCTCCAATAAATTGCAAATCGTTGAAGCAGCAGCAGCAGCGAGCGATGTGCAACAGTCCCATTCACCCCAATAAGTTGGCACTTTCTTGGAGATGGTTAAGTTTAGGTTTTGTTCATTTTTGTTTTGTTTCTTTTTTTTTTGATAAACTTGGTTGGTTTTTGCAATCCAAAAACTCGGATGAAACTCGATGAGCAATCAGCAATTCATTCTGCTTCGTCCTCGAAGCGCATTATAAATCGGTTAAACCAGTTTGCAAAAATAAAATGAAAATCGACCAACAACAAAACTAATCAAGAAGAGTAGTGGTTGGGGGGAGAGGTGATAGGTGGTAGAAGACGTTTGGGGGCTCAAAAGCCTCCACATCAAAGTTGCTCCTTGAGATCAGATCAGTCTGCTAGAGAATGAACTTCTCTCAAGGCGCTTCAACGACAACATAACCTATTCAAGTTTAGACCAGAGTTTGGGGGCACAACACTGTAAATGATACACATGCCGCTACCACTCCGGTATCATCAGGATAGGTCTTTCTTTTGTGTGAGGATTGAAGTTGTCTGGAGAAGAAGGGACATTGTAAAAAGTAATGAGTGTGTACCCGGTTCTCATACATTTTAACCTCATGGCCATCGTCGTCATCATCATCAGCAGCAGCATTGTCGTCGTTGTTGCATTATTATTATTATTATCATTAACTTTAGTGCTGCAACACACAAACCTATATTATTCATCGTCTTTAACGCTGCTCTGGGTAATTATTACTAGAGGAGTGTTTATGAGATTTTCAAGATGTTTTTTTTTTCTCATTATTTTTTTCGACAAAAGTTTTCTTGCATTGAACAAAAAAAAAAACTATAAATTGAGAGGATTTCCGTGTCCGCTTGTTTAAAAGGATAGATTGCGTGTTCATTTCATCACAACGTACCAATACGCCAAGCGAAATTTACCTTATGAGGCATCAGATTTAGTTTTAACCTCTCTCACTTTCACCCAACTAAAAACATCTAAATTAGGTCTAAGATTTATTACATAAACATTTTCAAGCTTTCAAGCATTTTCGTTAATAAAACAAAAAAAAATCACACAATAAATTCTAATACTAACCACTGGGCGAACATGTGCACAGAGAGGTTTAAGGATCAGTTAACTCCTTTGATAACCTTTCGGTAGAATCGACTAAAATTATTTGTGATGCGTGAGAGTCGCAATCAACCAATTTAGTATGTGTAGTTTAATATCACTTGATAGCTTAAGAGCTATTACAACAAAAATGTGATTGTGACTTTCCAACTACATAATTCGAAGTTTTATACCGCAATATGACTAGAGTTGTGACTTTTTTTTATTTGTTTTTTGTTTATTTATTCAAAAATAAATTGAACAAAAAAAAAAAAAAAAAAAAAAAACATCCTTGTTGTACAAAAAAAAATATTTTTGTTTTCGAGAGGAACAAGAAAAAACAAGAACTACATCGCTATACATAATTTTGTTTTTATAATTTTGAGTATTTTGACTATTCTTTTAATTTGAAGATTTCACTATGGCAATTCTGATTTTGAAAAATGTCATTGAAAAGCGTTCAATTAAATTGAATCAAATTAGTTGCGTTCCGCACCTAGTTTCAAACGGTTTCAGACCGCCAGATTTAGTCATTTTGAGTCCGAAGTCGTTCCGCAAGTGAAAAATTGTGCTGTTTCTTGCTAAAGAGAGCGCTTTCGAGAGAGTAAAAAATTTCCCCACCCTACCAGATTTGGTCCGAGGAATTTCTTCTGGCTATTTCGTACTAGTTAGCAAATGTCAGGTTGACTTATGTCAAATGACAAAAGGGTTGCCCAAGTGTGAACTTTATTTTTATTTTAGTTTTTATACATGGGCATATTCTTTATTACATTGTTAATCTTTTAAATTATTAATAAATAATTCTTGTAAAATATGTGTAACTTAGCAAAACTATTTCTGAAGAAAAAAATATAGAATTATCAATTTGGTTCTTCTGATTTATCGTAGCGTTTTTTTGGAGAAAAACACACTTGGGCTTCATGATTAAATGTACAACTAAAGATCTTTTAGTTTTTATATTTTTTTATATTAATAAGCAGGTATGTTTATTTTTTGTTAAAGTTTATTTTTTTGGCTTGTGATTCTTCACAATGTTGATAAATTTTCATCGTTGATCTAAGGCAACTCTATTCGAGTATATATTTTCGACGTTTAAAAATTGGTAAGAATTTGTACAAAATAGTGCGCATTTGTTCCCGACATTGACAATTTTCCTTCTCTGTGAGAGCATTTCATCCCCACTCCCAGATTTAGTCCGCAAAATTTCGGGAACGGAACTATTGTCATCTTACTCATACGGAAAAATCAGCGACAATCACATATGGATATGCATATGACTATTAGTTGATATGACAGTCAATTATTATCAACTTAGCCGATTCCACCCTTGATTATTAATTTTAAGACTACCGGCGCGCGGCGGCGGCACGCGGGCGCACAGTGATTCGATTGTATGAAGGTAGTGGACAAAAATCTATTTTTCAAAAATAAGGTAACTGTGTACAAAAATTGGTTGGTAAATGTAATACATAAATAGGGGACTTTACTCAATTTGAGGAATTTTCACGCCCCCTACCACGCCCACTGTTGGTGAAAAAATGGTTTCATGAAAACCTCTCGAACGATAGTGATTTCAAGTATTAATATTTTGGTCAGTTAAAAAATTATAAATTAAAAAAGGGCGAAGTCCGCCCACTGCCCCGTCCACTTTTGCTATAAAATTGTTTTTTTTTTTTTAACTTCTCGCACGATATTGAAAAAAGTGTCCAGAACAAATGTGTGTGATAAAAAAATTGAAATTGATTCGAAATCCACCCACTATCCGCCTACAATTGTATCATTATTACTTAGAAGCCAAACATTTCAAATATTTGACGATTTTTACGTTATACAAAAGATGTAATATTTTAAAGGTCAGTAGGAAAGTATACCTACATTTTTTAAAAGTACAACAACCACAGAATATATTGGCATAAAAGATTTTGCAAAACATAATGAATGTTTTTATTGTTGACAAAAATAATTATTGATAATATAATTATTAATAATATGTTGCATTATATCAGCTGAGTCTCCAATTTTAAACATTAGCTTCTTATTCTTAGAGCAATCAGAAAATATTTTTCATTTATGAGTCGAACGCGGGGACTAAGAGGATTATGAAACAGCAGAATTACCTGCTTCTTCAGCCCCGTAAAAAGCTTTTTTATACAAATTACTATGCCCGAAACTTTCCACGACAACCCACTTTGATATTAAGGAACATATTTTTTAAGTTCTTCACCGTCTATTTTTCAATAACACACTTCAACATCGAAAGTAATCTTTTTGATGTAATGTCGAAGACTGACTTCGGCACAACATATGGCTGTGATTTTTATGTGATCTTTGTTTGGATAGCAATTTTTCTTTTCATTCAAATTTTTTTCCAGGGCAAATTTTGTCTTCAATTTTTTTCCAAGCAGTACGCAGTTTAAAACTATAAAAAATAATGTTCAACTCATTATTTTGCGGCAAAAATTTTGACAGGTCAATAATTAAGCACGATAAACACGATCAACTATTGTATATCGATTATTTTACAGAGATAAAAAGAAGAAAAACATTTTTGGTGATGGAATGTTTGGAGGAATATAAAATTTGTTTTTTTACAAAATTTCAATTTCAAAATCGATCCAAATATTTGTTGAGACTTCAAAATTTTTTTTTGAAAAAAAAAAAACAGGAGTTTCAAATCGAAACACACCACATTTTTATCGATTACAAAGTCGCATATGATAGCGTAGACAGAGACAAGGTATACAGAGCCATGTCGCATCTTGGCATCCCTGCCAAACTCGTCCGCTTGTGCAGGATGACGATGGAGAAAACTGGCTGCTCCCTCAATTTCGGCAAGAACACCACCGAACCCTTTGATGTCGAGAAAGGTTTTGAGCAAGGCGACGCGTTATCATGCAACCTCTTTAACATTGTACGTAACTCGCAAGTCAACAACGGAGTTACAATTTTCCAAAAATCCGTCCAACTACTTGCTTATGCAGATGATATTGACATCATTGGGAGAACGAAGCATTTTCAAGTATTGAATCGGAGGGGACAAAAATGGGTTTGGCTGGGACAAGACGAGTTATACGTATGCTATCATCGGGAAGGGAATCTCAACATCGTCGACTCGGGCAAAACGTCACGATGGATAGATACAACTTCGAAGTCGTCAAGGACTTTGTATACTTGGGCTCCACTATTACATCGCAGAATGACATCAGTGCGCTGATCAAACGAAGAATTACTCTTGCCAATAGCTGTTTCTTCGGGCTAAGAAACACTTGAGTAGTAAAGCCCTCTCTCAAGGAACCAAAGAGACCTTACATAAGACCCTAATCATCCCGGTCCTGCTGTATGGGGCAGAAGCATTAACCCTGTCAAAAACGGATGAAAATCTGCTTGGGTGCTTTGAAAGGAAGATTCTTCGGGTGATTTTTAGTCCAGTCTGTAACGATAGAGTATACGGAAGAGAAGATTTAATAACGAACTTTACGGGCTTTACAGCGACTTCAAAAAGCTGAAAGTACAGCGGCTGAGAAGGCACCGACACACAGTGGAAAATAAAGGTCTGTTTCAGATCAAAAATCGAAAACTTTGTTGTTATTAAAGATACCAGTGTTTAAATTTTGCACAAATAAAGAGTAATATATGACGCTTCTAGTGAAATGCTTTTTATAAGAATAATAATAATGCAAAATTGTAAAATTAAAAAAAAAAATTATCAAAACTTCAAAACTGTAATTTATTTAATTTTTTAACTTAAAATATCACTTCAAAATTGTAGGAAAATATTGGGTCTTGTGAATAAAATCAAATACTTTTTAAGTAAAAGCTAGGTTTTGCGTGGATAAAACTAATCTTAAGCTAGCTAGTAGTAGCCCGTGGCGTATGGTTAGTGCGATGGACTGTCACGCCAGAGGTGTGGGTTCAATACCAGCCGCTTCCACCTTAAGTTTTTTTCCGGGCTACTACCGCTTGCGAAGAATTGACAAATCCTCCAAGAGTATCTCCTGTCATAGAAAAGTGCCGCTCACCTTAGTCGTTCGGATTCGGCAATAAACTGTAGGTCCCCTCCATTCCTGCAGACACGCACACAGGAATGGTTGAGAGTTGTAAGTCACTAGGCCCAGGTTCTTCATGAGCCGTTGTGCCACCAAATTTATTTTTTTTTTAAGCTAGCTAGTGAAAGATATAATTTAGTAATAGCTATTTTAAAATAGCTTACGCTAGATTCCATTTTACTAGAATATTACTTTTACTAGAATATTATAGTAAAAGCTACAAAAACTTCAAGTTTCAAGTTCTTATTATAAGAAGTCTCCTTATAGTAATAGAGCAAATATATGGTTTTATACGCGTAAGACAACCAACATTTTATAGAAAACTAGTAAATTAATAAAGAAATTAGTAAAGATAACGTCATAGTTTTTTTTGGTTTTCAAAAAAAAAAAATGGGCAGTGGCTTTTTGAATAGTTTTAAGGGGACTCAGCAGAGCGTAGATGAGAGCAAAGATTTTAAAGCGGAGAATTTTTTAGATACCTGAGTAAACCCAGAGTTAATTAACAAAAATGTAAGGCACGTTTCCAACAAGATAATTGAATCAGAAAAGGCAAAATTGACGGTAAAATAGACGTTTCCTGGAGAATAGAGCTATTGATTACACCCATATTTTGATCTCTAAGCATCTTAGATTTGCTGATGATGTATTTTTTTAAAATGGCAACTGACACACAACACTTACAACAGCCGCGCAATTTTTTTCAGTATACCTAGAAACGACCCACCCACCAATTCCAATTAAAAAATTTCATCAGTATTTTTTTTTTTTTTTTTTGCATTATGGAAAATATTTTTTGCATCTGGCTACTGGCCTATATAAGTGAATAGAATTGTCAATCAACTTAATCGAAAATATAAAAGAAATCATAGATATTCTCAATACAGTTTTTTTTTTTATTTATTGCCAGCTTTTGGGCCACTTTGCCCCGGTGCGGCGCGCGGCACACAGTGGTACAAGTTTTATGGACAGGCGGTCTTATATCTATAAAATGAAATGTTCAGATGTGATGAAGAATATAGCATACAATTTTCGCCCTCCTAATTTTCGTGGAACAAAGGCCGTTAAAAGCTATTTGGAATAATAGTTCAACAATTCCAATAATAATGCGATCCCATGCGACTATCGTTCATCACCTTTGCCGATTCCACAGCTGAAACAGATGCGCAAATACATATATGCTTCATCGCATGCCAGTACTGCAACTCAAAATATCGGTGTATTTTTTGAAGTGCACGATAGAAATTGTTTTTGAATGACTCTGTATGCTGAGAATTTGAATTTGATTCTTTTCCTTAAATCAATACATATTTCCTCAAATGTCCAATTGATGTTTTAGAAATTTATTCCGAAGTTATAGTCTGAAAATACGACTTTTCACGAGACTTACAGAATAGCCATAATCATCAGCTATACTTTGCATTCTCTGTTCGTGTTGATGTTTTCTTCGGTTGAAGCTGAAGGCAGTTTTTGAAATGTTTTTTTTTTTTTTTTGTCACTGCAAAAACACAATGAATGTGATTCTTTCTTTTATATTATGAAGGTACTCAAGGCCCCGGGATGTTGATGTTGTCTTCAATCAGCATTCTTCTTCAGTACACTGATTCATGTTACTTAGTGGAACATTCATAATATTATTTTCTACTTTTCGGGCCCATTCAATATTTCTGAAGTGCGGAGCATTTACAAAAATATTTCTTCTATTCAACAGAGAGAGAGGAGATAAAAATGCATTGTGTTGCTGCATTGATATAATTTGAGGACATGTGAAAAATAAACCAACTACACCAAACCAAAAGAAAAAAAAAAAAAACTTTCCCGGCCTGATATGATTTGTGTTGTGAATTCAATTTAATTCGATATGAAAAGAATTTGATGTCAAGTTGTCTGGTTTATTGTCAGTGAAATTCTATTCTTGATTGGTATCAATTTCCTTCATAAATATAAAATGTGTACAGTACATGTTTGTAAATGGGTGTGGAAACGTAAGCACTTAAACTAAAAAGTTTATTGCTTTTAAAAACTTCCATTAACTCAGGCACATTTAACACACGTCATATTTTTTTTTTTTTCTAATAATTGAAAGCAGGTCACAAACCGATGAGGTATTCTTTTGACCTTTAACTTCACATTCTTCTTTTTGTTAAACGCGCCACACGACTATTAAAGATGTCAGAAAGCACTTTTTTAAATTGGAAAAACAAACAGAACTCATCGGGACTTGGACCGTTCGTGTTGTTTTTTTTTTTTTTAGTTTATGTGTTCGTGTGTTGTGAGAAAGAATTCCATAGTTTTTCGCTATTCCTCTAACACCTGACACCTTCCGCTTCATAACGTTCGTACACTATTAGCAAATTAATTGTCCCATTCTTGTCATTCTACTGCATTCTTCTTTGTGCGGCAAAACATTTTGACTTCATTAGCCAAGGAACATAAAAGCGAAACATAAACACCTTTACACAAATTATATTTCCTACAAGCTGCTCCTTGCCTACCCAGAAACCCACCGCTACGTTCCAATACGGCTACCCTGATAGAAAGCTGCTTTGCTGCTGCTGGCTGCTGCTACTGCTTGTGTTGATATGGTGTGCACCACGTTTCACCGTTTTAACTTCTATTGTTTGTGTCAAGTAATTCCATTCACCTGCAACAGCAGAAGCAGCCACACGAAGCACACGATGCCGCCAGAGTCTTTTAATTTTCTTCTCCGAAGCACTTCACTATTAATTACTCATTACTGTTCCCCATTACTCCCGAATCTTTATTAGGGGGTGTTAAAGCTCCCAACCGTTTGTTGTCGTATAGTCTATCTAGCTGTGCGATGCTGTCGCATATTGATACATACGTATGTGTTTAGGTACAATGGTACTATTAGAATTTTTCATGAATCACAAGCTTGGGGTGGGGGGGGGGGACTACAAGTGGTTATCACGTCTTTGTATGAGTTTAGGTTTCAAGTCTTTCTGAGGGAAAATGTCTTCTGTCTAATTTTTTTTTTTTTTTTTTTGTATCTTGCTAGAAGTGAATTTAATACAAATAGTGTACCTTACCTACATGAATCTACTCTGGGTTGAATGTTTACTTTGGGGGGTAAAAAAAAAACAACCTGAACGTAAGACAAACGTAAAAGTTTCTTTAACAAAAGTTTGTAGGTAGTTACATAGGTAAGTACGTGACCGAAATTTTATTATTTATTCGCACACATAAAGTACTTAAATTTGTGGAAGCAAAGAAAAGCTATAAAGTTATTATGAGAAGATAAAACAAAAACATCATAATGGTTATCTAATTAAAGTGCAAACAACTTTTTTTTTTTCAAGATCGTAAAAATGAAAAAAAGCTAAGTAAATAGTTCAGTGAAATTAGCTATGTAGTATTTAAAACAGCAAAACCTCAGAACATAAGTCAAACATGCCGCATGAATTTGTTTTTTTTTTTTAATTTCGATGATAGAATTTAAAGGGTTTATTTTGTACTAAAATCGATCTAAAAAAAATATTCATCATCATATTTTTTGATAGCTTTTATTAATTATAAAAATTATTATTTTTTTTTTTTATGTGAGCTTCAGGTGTCAGCAGAAGTCTGATTGCTTTTTCCTATTTCGGGTAGGTATAAAGACTAACTAAGAAAATATTTTTATTTTTTTTTTTATGGTAAGAGGCTATAGGAAAGTTGGAAAGTTTTAATTGCGTTATTAGATTATGAGGGAAAATGTTAGCCAGGTGGCCAAATGGCCCACTTTAAAAATAATTTTCTAGCTTCCTATACTTGACGGCGGAAATAATAATAATTATTAATGTTTATCCCCAAAGGAAGTAGATAAAAACGTTTGTTGTTGTAAAATCAATTTATCCTAGAAAATGTTAATCTTTGGAAAACGTGTTTCCTACAAGTAGTTTTCGTTTTTTTTTTTTGGAAAAGATATTTTGTTTGCTTTAAGCCACCAAAAAGTAAAATTTAGTTTTTTGAAAACCATAAATGGTATAAACGTACCTAGTTACATAATAGGTGTACTTTTTTTATAATTTATATCAGCTTAGACAAAACAAAAATGACACAAAATATGACACAAAATATGATCTTACTAATTGATTTGTATAAAAAATGATATTTTTCAAAATTTATGTTTTTGAATACATTTTCTATCCAGGCAAAGGAAATGTAAAGAAAATAAGTCTTGATAAACATCTAGCTAGGCTAACAACAAACTGTATAGTTAAGTTGCTATATGGTATTTTATTATTTGAGCCGGATTTTTTTTTTTGTAAGTGAAATAAGTCCACTTTTGGAAAAAAAAATGAGTTATTGGTCAAATAAGTAAGATATTTCGAGTGCTATTTTTATATAATTAATCATATCCCCAAAAGAGCTTGATTTCTTCTTCCTTAAATACACAAATGAAGTTTACACGTTAAAAAATTTATTGCAAACAAAATTTTTTGAAAGTGGAATAAGTCAATCTTTCTTTATAAGCATAGCTTAAGCAACTCTAAAACTGCAGTTATTATTGGTTGGATTTAATTCAGTGGGCATTATCCTACAGAGTCCTGTGAAGTTAGCAAAATAATTGTTTAAAATTGAATACAAAATGAGAGTTCCCGGCAGCAAACAAAGAGTTCTAGAGTTCCTCATACTTTTTTTCAATAGTTCTGGCGAATAAAATGTTAAAATTCGAAAAAAAAAAGTTTTGTATGCTAACTTCACGCAGCAAGGACTTTTTTGAGAAAAAGAGTTCTGAGCATGTTTTTCAACTTAAAACCAAGAGTTCTAGAGTTCCTGATGGGTTTTAGAAAGAGTTCTGTAAAATTGGAAAAGTAAGGGCAAATTTAGGTGCCAATCGACTTAGAACCAAAAATTTTCAAAATCCAAAAAAAAATCAGAAAAAAGGAGTTCTGATTAGAGTTCCCGATAGCAAACAAAGAGTTCTAAACATTTTCCTTCAAACTTTTTTTTCTAAACCTAATTTTTCAAAAGTTATTCGCAAATTTAGGTTCCCATTGACTTAGAACCAAACATTTTCAAAATCCAAAAAAAATTAGAAAAAAGGAGTTCTGATTAGAGTTCCCGATAGCAAACAAAGAGTTCTAACCATTTTCCTTATAACTTTTTTTTCTAAACCTAATTTTTCAAAAGTTATTCGCCCCTTCTGCCTAAACGGTTGGAAATAGACCCCCCCTCCCATACGATTTTTTTCTTGTCTTAACCCAACCTACTTGCTCCAGCAGTTTGGTGCATCTTTTACCGATCACCCTGTCTAATCAAATAAATATGTTGTATGTACGAAATTTTTTGGCTCTTAGTCAATGGGCACCTAAATTTGCGAATAACTTTTGAAAAATTAGGTTTACAAAAAAAAGTTTGAAGGAAAATGAGTTATTGGTCAAATAAGTAAGATATTTCGAGTGCTATTTTTATATAATTAATCATATCCCCAAAAGAGCTTGATTTCTTCTTCCTTAAATACACAAATGAAGTTTACACGTTAAAAAATTTATTGCAAACAAAATTTTTTGAAAGTGGAATAAGTCAATCTTTCTTTATAAGCATAGCTTAAGCAACTCTAAAACTGCAGTTATTATTGGTTGGATTTAATTCAGTGGGCATTATCCTACAGAGTCCTGTGAAGTTAGCAAAATAATTGTTTAAAATTGAATACAAAATGAGAGTTCCCGGCAGCAAACAAAGAGTTCTAGAGTTCCTCATACTTTTTTTCAATAGTTCTGGCGAATAAAATGTTAAAATTCGAAAAAAAAAAGTTTTGTATGCTAACTTCACGCAGCAAGGACTTTTTTGAGAAAAAGAGTTCTGAGCATGTTTTTCAACTTAAAACCAAGAGTTCTAGAGTTCCTGATGGGTTTTAGAAAGAGTTCTGTAAAATTGGAAAAGTAAGGGCAAATTTAGGTGCCAATCGACTTAGAACCAAAAATTTTCAAAATCCAAAAAAAAATCAGAAAAAAGGAGTTCTGATTAGAGTTCCCGATAGCAAACAAAGAGTTCTAAACATTTTCCTTCAAACTTTTTTTTCTAAACCTAATTTTTCAAAAGTTATTCGCAAATTTAGGTTCCCATTGACTTAGAACCAAACATTTTCAAAATCCAAAAAAAATTAGAAAAAAGGAGTTCTGATTAGAGTTCCCGATAGCAAACAAAGAGTTCTAACCATTTTCCTTATAACTTTTTTTTCTAAACCTAATTTTTCAAAAGTTATTCGCCCCTTCTGCCTAAACGGTTGGAAATAGACCCCCCCTCCCATACGATTTTTTTCTTGTCTTAACCCAACCTACTTGCTCCAGCAGTTTGGTGCATCTTTTACCGATCACCCTGTCTAATCAAATAAATATGTTGTATGTACGAAATTTTTTGGCTCTTAGTCAATGGGCACCTAAATTTGCGAATAACTTTTGAAAAATTAGGTTTACAAAAAAAAGTTTGAAGGAAAATGTTTAGAACTCTTTGTTTGCTATCGGGAACTCTAATCAGAACTCCTTTTTTCTGATTTTTTTGGATTTTGAAAATTTTTGGTTCTAAGTCGATTGGCACCTAAATTTGCCCTTACTTTTCCAATTTTACAGAACTCTTTCTAAAACCCATCAGGAACTCTAGAACTCTTAGTTTTTCAGAACTCTTTTTCTCAAAAAAGTCCTTGCTGCGTGAAGTTAGCATACAAAACTTTTTTTTTCGAATTTTAACACTCTATTTGCCAGAACTCTATTTGAAGAAAAGTATGAGGAATTTTAGAACTCTTTGTTTTCTACCGGGAACTCTCATTTTGTATTCAATTTTTAATAATTATTTTGCTAACTTCACAGGACTATCCTACAGTATGTATCAGTTCGTAATTTAAGAACAACATCATAGACAAGATAACGGTATTTTTGGTCTGGGAATTGCAATAAGAAGTCATTTTACTTATTTAGTTTAGTTTACTTTAGCAAGCATAGCTGTTTGGTTAACTTATTACTAAGGCTCGAATTATCATGGAAATGCTTGTTTTTTCCTCAAAACATTTGGAAAACTGAGACTAAATTATTTTTACGAATCGTGAAATTTCCTTTAAAATTGAATTCTACCAATGTTGCATATTTAACATATTTTATGCAAAATGCATTTTTTTACAATAAATGCATATTTTCATATTAAATGCATATTTTAAGTAAATATTTTTCATTTTTTAATAAACTGTGTTTTACTTTCGAAATGAGTCAAGACCATGTAATAGTCGACAAAGCCATCACGTCCAATGAGAAAAAAACCTTCTAAGCTCAGTTTAAAATTGTTCATGTTTTGGAAACTTTCACTTTGACGAGCAGCTTTTCTTCCAAAATTCACATTAATTTTTACAAATTTTTGGTGACTGAATTCATATTCTTTATTATTAAAAACTGATTGAATTTTTTTTTATTATTTTTTGCATATTTTCCATCCTAAGAGCATATTTTAAGCGCATATTTCGATTTTTAAGTTCATAAAAATCATTACCTACTTATAAATTTAAATTTTGAAGATTATTCTTCTTGTTGTCTTAATTTTTTAAAGAAAAATCTTCATTAGTTTTCTCGACGTTTCGACTGAGTTTTCAGTCTTCTTCTAGGGCAAATAAGGTTGGAAATTTTTTAAAATATTAAAAAAAAAAAATGTAAAACATTATTTTAACAATAAGTTAAATTACACTTTTGAGCACTTCCTTGTTAGAAGTTTAGTCTACAGCTTTTAAGTGTTTTTTAAAGCATACAGCAATAAAGTTATTATAAATTAAAATGACAAATCAATTCATGAAAATAAGTTTTTTTATTTGTTTTCACTTTTTACACTTTAAAAAAATATGGACTTAAATTTTCTAATTTTTAATTTTTAATAATTTGTTATTATTTAAAGTGGAATAAGTCCATTTGGGGCTGAAAACCCGTTAACTTTCTTTGAGAATTTTAATAAATTTGATTGCATCTCAAAATTTAACATGTTTATAATCTAAAATGCATCACCTGAAGTCTTTAACATTTGCCTATATTTTTAAACATATTCTAACGCAAACCATTAAATATCTCGAAACATGAAAAAATGGATTTAAACCACTTTCAAAAACAACGGCTCTATTGTAAGCAGTTTCTTTTGCATGTTTTTGACCTTACAAAAAATATCACAATTGAATTTTTTTCACAAACCTCATCTTATTAGACCATCATTTTTCGACTTTCATAAGTTAATAATTGAAAACCAGTCGCGATTTAGGAAGCAACATTCTTGTGAAGGTGTACTTGATATGGTAATTGCAAATTGGAAGCAACAACTCGATTTGAAAACTAAAATCATAGGTTTTTTTCTTGATTTGAAACGGGCATTCGAGACTGTGGATAGAGACATTTTATTAAGAGAACTAGAAAGTTATGGAATTCGCGAAAAATCTCTATTATGGATGATATCAGACCAATCAGGTCGAAAAAAAAAGGACAAAAGTGAACAACGTGTTATCAGATGAAATTCCAATTGACATTGCTGGACAACAGGGTTCCATACTAGGCACGTTTCTTTTTAACGTATATATAAATGACATCGGCAGTGTATTAACCACGGCCCGGATTTGTATGTGCTAAAAGACGCAAAATATGCGTATAAAGTATTCGCATAAAATATACGCATAAAATATGCACATAAAATGAGAAAATATTCGCTTAAAACTAAAATATGCTCTAAAAAGGTTATAAAGAAAAGATGAAATATATGACAATTTAATAATAAATCATTTTTTTTATTAAAAAGTAAAAAAAAAAAAAATACAAATAAATGAACTGTAGTACTTTGAGTTGAAAATAAAATTTAAAAACCCATTTAAAATCTAATTTGAGTTTGGTATGTATAAACTATAGTTTTCCAAATTTCTTTAATAAGCCTTGTTAGCATATACCATAACTTTTTTTAATTTTCAAAAAAAAAAACTTGGTCTATCAAGGCCCCTTTCACACAAAGAAACAAGTTGCTGGAGATTTTTTACATTTTCTCTTCATTTCTTAAATCTCTTGTACCTTTTACTAAAAGAAACAAAATAGTAAAAGATATTATTATTATTATTATTTATTTACTTATAATTAAAATTACACGCAAATATGTGAAAAGTAAGGGCATAGCAAACTGAGGCTTCTTTAGTTTCTTTTAAGAGTATCTTAGTTGAACACAACTTACGTAGTGTGAAGAGGAATGTCAAAAGAATCTCCTTAAATCGTCCAACGAGAAGATTTTGTCCACCTACTTCGTGACCTTCTCACACAAGAACTGAAAGTTGCTTCAAACTCAGATTTCTCATGTGAAAAGGAAAAAGGAAAAGTTTGAATTAAAAATTTGTATGCACTTTCGTCAAAAATGGAATTTCATTTTTTTTTATTTGTTATTATCAAATAATTTTTTTAAACTTTTTTTTTATTTGTTTAATATTTTTAAAATATGCACGAAAAATATGCATTTATTATAAAAATATCAACAAAATGCATTTATATGCATATGTATATTAAAATATGCAAAAATATGCTCTAACGATTGCATGAATGCCATTTTTATTGACATTTCCTGGTTCGTAAAACTATCTTATTCATTTGCTTCTACGTTAACCAACAAAAAATATGTATTAACTTAGAAATCCTAGCCCTGGTAATAACAAATAGTAAATACGCATTGTTTGCAGATGACGGTTTGCTGTATGTTTGTTGTAACAATAGGAAGGTATCGCAAAAATGCAAGTGGATTTGAATAATCTTAGTATTTGGCTTAAAGCAAACAAACTAAAACTGAATGTGTCCAACACAAAAATGTTGGTTATTGGTAACAATGTGATAAAAGTATGATAAATATTAAAGTAGACAATGAATATCTGGAAATAGTTTCTGAAGTGAAGTACCTGGGTGTTGTCATAGACAATAAATTAATATTAAAAAAACACATTTACTACATAGTGAAGAAAATATCAAAAAATAAAACCGCATTTTGAATAACGTCCTTCAATTCTGTTTTTACACATCAAGAAATGATTAATAAACTTCAACTTCTTTAAAACAAAGCAATGCGAACAATTTTAAAGTGCAATATTTATACTCCTATACGTTAAATGTTTGATATGTTAGGGCCACAAATGTTTTCTGACAGCAATAATCTCTGGTTTATAAATAATTGAGAGCTGACTGATTTGCTTTAAATCATGTTGTACAAAAATATTTTTTTCTCTATCTCCTCCTCGTCCAATTATAGAATTTCTTACGAATAATCAAGTCAAAGCGTTAGAGTTTGTTTATTTTTCAATGTGTTTTGCGTTGGTGATTCTGAAAAAATATTCTTATCCGCTTGTTATTTATTTTCCGTTCGTGCAATTAAAAAACGAGAAATTTTTATTAATTTATTTAAACTGGGATAGTTATCCTGAGTTTTATGTATTTATCCCTTCGTTTCGTGCAAGTGGCCCTTAATGTGGCTAACCGTTTAAAAAAAAAGACTTTTGATGAATGTCGTACTCTTACTGGTTTTAAAATAAAAAAATAGTCTTGTGCCTGCTTATATTTTTCGTTTAATTAATTATGTATAGGTGATTTTCAACCATTTACATTAAGAAACAATCAAAACTTTCGTCTCCCAAGGACACGTACAAGTGCTGGCCAAAATTGCCTATTCAAAACAAAGGACTTAAAATTTTTAACACCTTGCCAAATGATTTTAGTCTGAAAACAACTTAAATAGATTCATACGTCGAATTGTAAATTGTAAATTTCAAAATTAATTGCATAAAATTATTTATGTTATTAATTTTAATATGTATTGTTGTTTAAATTATTTATTGATTAGTAAACGTATTTATTTTTATTATAAAAAAAACAATTCGTTCTTCTAAACACGCAATCAAACAAATTAAAATTTGTAATTAAATAGTTGGAAATATTAAATAAACAAACGAACTAAAATTATCCCAGATATCCGAGCCTAAAAACATTTTTTAACATTTTTTTTTTTTTTGAACTTTTTTTTTGCCTATAAAAAAAAACCGATTATTAAATTTTTTTACAAACCTTATAAATTATGGAATTGTGTGTAGACTAAAATTATCCCAGAGTTGATGTCATTAGTTATTGTTCTCGAGATATTCGAGCCGATTAATTAATAACAATTTTTAGCAGTTTTTTTTAGTTTTTTTTTGTCCTGGAAAAAAACGATCAATTGAATTTTTTTTACAAACTCTACCGATAATCAACTACAGCTTTGTGTATTAAATAAAATTAACCCGAAGTTTCTTTGTGTGTTCTCAAGATATTCAAAATTTTTTAACAATGTTGTATGGTTTTTTTTAATTAAAAAACTGTTAGTTTATTTTTTTTTCAGTCTTACCAATTTTTCGCTACGTCATTATGCATAGAATGATACCAGGCCGAAGTCGATAGCATTATTTGTTCTAGAGATATTTGAGAAACAAGCCATTTTAAATTTTTTTTTAAATTACTGTAATACGAAAACCGCTAATTGAATTTTTCTGAAAATCGTTTCTGCACGTTATGGCCTTCTTATATGAAAAATAAAATGTATTCTAAGTCGATATCTCTATGCATTCTCGAGATATCGTCGGCGCAAAAAGCTTCCGAACGTACATACATGGTACACAGACATCTCTCTAAAAACAATGTAATCCGACTTCAGATACCTCGAAACGTCGAGAAATTTCAAAATTTTCAGTTCGACAAATCGGACCGATTACAATAACTTCCAATGGGAAGTTAATGGTTCTGTGGTAGGTACCATTCGTACCAGTTTTTGGTAATTTTTTTTTGACAAAAATAAAGAACATACCTAACCTAAAATAGTACACAAAAATGTTAGTCAAAATTGTTAAAACCGTTTTCGAGGTAATGTAGATATGACAGGTACCTTTATTTTTGGAATAAAAAAAATCGATTACCCCTTCTAGGGAATGACCAGGAAAATCGCATCAGTGGACCCACTTTTTTCGTGTTCTCTATCATCGTAAAGTCAAGATTTATCGAAATCTCGAGTAAGAACCTAAATATGTACATAAATAGCAAGAGTAAGAATATGGAAGTCTTTCTTCCTAAGCTTGTGGTGAACATGGGAGTTAGAAATGGCGATTTTTCCAATTATTGTGTCAGGAGTATAACCACTTACATTTATAAATTAAAACACAAAATGATGCCCTGTTATTTTTCGTAAGCTTAAAGACCTCAATTTTTTTTGTAGATTTTGTTTTCAGTTCTTTTCTTTCATTCAAAATTTCCAACAAAGTAAAATAAAAATTTCGATTTTTCAGTTATTCACATTTTCTGACTAACACATGATAACACCTGAAGCAGGGGTGCTAGCTCTATATAAAAATTTCGAATTAATTTTTTTTGAATATTAGTCGAGTATGTATGTTATTATTGTTGCAGCAGCAGTAAAGTTGACAGGGACATTAACTCTATCAGTCACACTTTCACATACCTACAGTATAATTAGGTTAAGAGTCGTTATTTGTATTACCTGCTTTTACTGCTAAAAATGATGTAGGCATTTAATACTACCAGAATATTAGTGTGTCCCAAATACTAAAACATTTAAAACCTGCTAGTGAATCTTTCTTAATATGCTGTCAAATTTAGTCTTAGTGCTCCAGGTTCCATGTGCAACACGTCGGGTCGCTCTATACTTCATTCAACATCATTAACTTCGATTTATTAACCAGAAACAAAAACACATAATCTCACACCCCAGGAGCTTCCTAAATCCATTAAAGATTTAAAATAATGATTAAAATGAAATAATAACAAGGAAATATTAGCTAAGACCTTCTCATAAACCACAGACAAAAAGAAAAAAAAAACTCGACCACGGCGGCTATAGCGACGACCGACGGTAATGGCCGTGGGTGTCATTAATTTCCATGCCAACTGCTATAATATTAATTCTAAAATCTAATGCAACAATAAAAAAAAAAAATAAAAAAACAACACCAACAAACAAAAAAAAAAAACACCCCAAACAATTTACAAACTAATTGTTTAAAGTTCAAAATAATCATCACCCCCTATACTGACTGACAACACACGCACCTGTAATAAATAACGGTCTCACCTCGGTCATTAATTGTCATGACCTCATTCGGTTTCATTCATTGTTTCTGGAGAGTACTACCTTTAATAGTACACTGTACACTCTGAGGCTAGGACTGGGGAGGTGTGTTTTATCATAAATTAAAGCTTCGTTGTGGACTCTGCACTTTCTATTCACACCAACAAAGAAATCACAAAAAAAAAAATTATAATAACAATAACGGAAATGCACTCTAGATAAAAATCATTGTTTTAAAAGTTTGGGCACTTCCCCCATGGTCTCCCATTTTTTATTATTTTTTTTTTTTTTTTCGTTTTTACTCAGACTTAATTTTATATCTTTATCTTTATTTCTCCCTAATTCTATTTTTTTTTTGAACTCAAGACTCATAGTCACAACATTGCAACCCTTCTGGTAAATGTCAGTCGGTCTCGGTTTTGCATGAAGAGTTTCTACATAAATTATTATTTATTTTTTATTATTTTTTTATTTCTCAAGACAGACACAACCTCAACAAACTTAATTTCAAACCACAATGGGACGATGTGTGTTAGGTTGATTCAACTATGAGTAAGTATAGGTAGGTATATCTAACACTATTGTGTGTTCCTTTATTCTCTTGAGCCTTGACGTTTTTAACCCAAGAGTTCACCTTGCCTTGCATACCAGATATAGTTGACGCACTTGCTGCAGCAGCAGCAGCAAAGGCATCACCGCACCTATCAAAATGGGAACAACTAACCACGATTTTGGTTTTTATTTTTATTTTTCGTTTTATAAACCTGCAACAGTATTTCTTCGGACTCACCTTGGAGTGCAGAGTTTTGAAATTTTAATGGAAAAGACAAGTCATAGTTGAGAATGCTGAACAGATTAAGTTTCTTTCTCTAGACTATGTAGATAGAAAATGATACAAAATGTACTTTCATGTACATAACTGGTAATAGTTGAAAGTCGACACTGAAAAATTGCCAGAATCTCTAAATTATGTTTTAAAATTTAAATTGGATTTTATTTTATTGTTTTGGATTTTTGTTTTCATAGAACACAATATTTTTATAGACACCTGCACCAAGAGAGATAAAATTATAACTAAACATGAGCTTGCAAGTAAACAGGGTGTTCTGGGAATGAAGCCTTATCATTTTTACTTGCGACATACACATACATGTAGGTACTGTGGCAAGTTTTGAATTCGTATAAGAAAAATCGGGTGCCATGAAATAAAGTCTAATGCAATAGTCTAAAGCCAAATTTTGGAATTTATTGCACTTTTTAGAATGCAAGGGCAAATGCAATAATATTTAAAAACAATTCTCGTTTAATTTGATTTTAAAAATAATGGTATATGCCATATATTTTTTACTTGCGATATACATAGTTACTATAAGGGCAAGTTATGAATTCGTGCAAAAAATCGAACTCGAGACAACAGTCAAACTTCACATTACGATGATAGAAAACACGAAAAAAGTGGGTCCCGCAATTCCGTGTGTCTGTCTGTATGTCTGTCTGTACCTCGGCCTACAGCCTAAACTCCTGAAGCGATTTTCTTCAAACTTTTTTTTGGTGATTCCCTAGAGGGGAAATGGAGATTTTCTTAGCTCAAAATATAACGGTACTTGGCATACTAAAACGGTTGTATGGCAAGTACCGTTATTTATCTTAAAAACGGCTTTAACGATTTTTTTTTTTTTGTATATACTTGTGGTCTACATTTTGATGAAAAAAAATTACCAAAAACCGTTATTAACAGTAACTGCCATAGAACGGTTTTTTTTTTCTTTTTAGATTTTTTCGTTAACCACTTAACCGATTTTGATCATAATTTTTACTTACGACGTCCTATCAAGTTAGAATAATACTGCATACATGTATTTTCAAAAAAAGATTTTTTGGATTTAAAAAAAAAAAATTCAAATTTTTTTTTGAAAAATCATTTTTTTGAAAACGTGTTTATGTTTTTTTTTTTTTAAATTTTGGATTTAGTTGTACATTATTATATTCTTAAAAATGGCATATTAAATTTTTTTCTAAAAAAATTTCAAGAAATTCTATATATCGTCACCTGAGTGCAAGAACTAGGTAACTCGCATTTTTCATATTTCGAGTTATCAGCAAACAACGTTATTAAGAATATTTTACTAGACTCTTTTTCCAATGTAATCCGAACACAGCAACATAGTTTTTTTTTACGTGATAAGGATATTCGTGATCTATAAGATACCTAATAAATCATTATTATTTTTGTTATTTTACCTGAAATATAAAATAATTAGTGTAACAATAAGTAGTTACCCAATTCTTGCACCAATTTTTTTTGCTGATTCTTAATTAAAATCATTTTACTTTTCTGAGATAAAAATGCTTAACTTCATTGAGAATTGTATGTACATATGTAAGTCTGAAACCACACAGACATCGGAGACAGCTACCGTAGCTAACTAAAGATCTGAAATAACTATATTTTCGCGGTTAAGCACCTAGCTATATTCCTAAAAAAAATCTTGCATGTTTTAAGAAAATACTTTTTTGTGAATTTTTTGCGTACGATACTTAGCTCGGGTAATCATTTTCATTTTTACTAATGTCGTTTTCGATTGGATTTTCAGTGTTTCACTCGTTTTTGATTCCAATGGAATATGAAAAACTCTCTTCCGTAATATGAGTATCTATGTAGAAGTAAAAAATAAAATGAATACTTCAATAAGTTCAATTCCAGAACATCTCAAGAAGAAGCATTTACTATTTTGACAGTTAATCCAACACATACTTTTAAAAGTATGTGTGTTTTCAGAGTGCACTCCTAGCACTACTTAATGAAAACCGGAGTGAAAAAACACTCCTAAATCATCACTCCGAACAGCAAATGGAAGGTTTTTGGAGTGTTGGGAGTGTGGATGGAGTGAAAAAAGAGTTCTAGGAGTGACCAACGGAAAACGACATAAAACATCACTTTAATTTTAAAATTCGCGAAGAAATATAAATAAATTAAATATGATCACATCGAACGCAATAGTTTTTTCAGATTTAATGAAAAGCTTTTTTTTGCTGTGTAACCAAGTGCATTAAACGGTAAATTATGAATTATCTTAAACAACATTGTCAGTAGAATTATCCATATTGTTTAATACATTTTATTTAGCTGCTGTTTGGATGGGTACACAGTAGTAGTAAAAAAATCATACATAGGTATTTATACTTTAAATTTTTTTTATTACTTTTTCGCTTTGTTTCAGTTTTTGAATTTTTTATTAGACTTTACACGTCTTACTTGAGTTACCTGATTAAGATCACCCAAAAAATTCATATCGCAGTTACCTACTTCTTGCACTGAAAATTCTGGCGTTATTTTAGTTGTCTAGTTTTTTCATTGCTCCATATGTAGTAGCAGAGAGGGAATTAGACTCAAATATATATTTCATTAAATGGTAACTAACGTAATACCTTAAAATCATATTATCTCAAAAAAGACAAAAAAGTAGTTACCTAGTTCTTGCATTCAGGTGGCGATATAGAAAAAATTATTTTTTAAGAAAACCGCTCTGACGATTTTAAATTTTTTTTTCTGCATAAATTCACATTTTTCAACAACTGAGATGGCGTTTTTCATTCTGAGATTAAAACATTTTAAGTACTTGTTAATTTTAAAAACGTATTTCATGCTTTTTTTCCATATTCAAATGTCCATTCTTCAATTTATTAAATGGATGAATACATATAAATATAATTATAAATTTTGTGTTTTATATTACACTCAATCTTAAAAATTCGAAAAAAATTTTACTACAAGCATGCCACGGCTACTACTTCTACTACTGTCGTCAACAAAACTGTTTAATGGATTAGCAGATCTAGACAAAAGATACCTAGTTTATGAACATAAGGAAGCAATTATTTTTTTATTTCAGACTTGAAACCGTCCAATATATGTACATACATGGCTTGTATTAAACGGCCCTACAGGAAATTTCTAATCCAATGAAGAATAGATTCGTCGATACCAAATGCACGCATTTTCGATAAGAGAGCTTGATGTCAAACTCTATCAAACGCTTTTGAAATATCAATAACCCTACCAAAAATTTGTAAATTATGTGACACTCTACAAGAAAACAATGACATTTTATTCTTAAGATGGAACATTTTAAAATAAAATATGTACATACATATATCATTTCAAAAAACTGATCAAGTCAAACATACTGGTTTTATGCTCTTAATTTTAAAATGTGAAGTTGTCGAAAAATAAACAATATTTTGTAATCACTTCTCTAATTTTTTTATTATTATAGCTACTGAAATAATTATATTGATGCTTTTAAAATTTTAAAAAGGTTATCTATAAACGCTAAAAAAAAATCGAAAAATGCATCAGTTATCAGAAGGTAAAATGCTAACTTTAGTATTTTTTTATTTAGACCAGCCGCCCTTTCTGTTGAACAATTTTAGGACAAAACCAAGACTGAGCCGAAAGTTTTTTTTTTTTTAATTTAAAAACACGCCCTTGTGGCACCTACCAAACATGGATTACATGTCTTATGTGCTATAACGTGAATTAACGATATGGGGAAACACGCGGAGGGGATGTTCTTTTTCAAACCCTTTCGAATGAGATATCAATGACGTTAGTGGCACTTATTTATCCGAAGAAATTGAGCTCAAATTAATTTGAGTACTCCTAATTTAGCTGCAATTTACCCCAAACACGATGACTCATCACCTGAAACTATGAAGCGGTAGCTATAAAACAATTCATCTATAATCTTTGCGCAATCTTTAACTATCGATTGGTATATGTAAAATGTCTGTAGTGCAAACAGTCACTGAGCAGTAGGGCGCGAGCGGTACAACCGAAAAGACATGTAATCCATGTCAAAAAAAAACTTTTGGCTCAGGTAACTTTTAAGTCCACAATTTTTGAGTGTTAATTTAACTTACAGGCAAAATGGTACAGTAATGTTTCAAGTCGTTTTTTTTTTGCGATTCGTTAACATACCTGAAAGAAAAGAAGAAAAAAAATAACATTAGTAGATTCTAAGAAAAATTAAATTTAATGCTTAACACAAGTAACAAAGCTTTTGGCCAATTTTGTCGGCTGAGATGGCTGGGACACGTAGTGCGTATGGACACCGACACACCAGCCCGACGAATCTTCCCCTGATGGTCTGTGCAGCAGAGAAAGACCCCACCTTAAGTGGCGCACACAAGTGGAGAACGACCTTAACCAACTTAAAGTGCGTAACTGGGGGCAGCTAGCTAGGGACCGAGCTGGCTGGAGGGGCTTGTTGGTTGAGCTCTAGTGGGAGGAAAGTGTAACATTTTGTCTTTTTTCAGTTTTTCGTGTTTATCTTAATCCCTTCAAAAAATGATCCGAGACAAAAAAATATTTTGTCCCTTTTGTTTTAGTGAACAGTTTTTGAAAAAAATATCTTCAAACTCAAAATTAAATAAAAAAATTAAAAAATGTGTTCAAACTGATGTTGTTCAAAATTTTACGTAATTAAGTTGTATTTTTGTGTTTAATATTAATGCTCCTTTAAATTTTTAGTGAAATACTAAAAACCAAATGTCAAAATGTCTTTTAGTTTTTAAAAAAATTAAAAATAACAAAAATAAGTTTTAAATTCGATTTCAATCCCTTATTTCGGTGCTCCAAAGATCCTTTTTCCACTAAAACAACTTTATTTAGAAACAATCTAAAGGAAGAAATTTTCGGCTCTACAATAAGGTAGAGCATGACATTGTAAGAGTTACCGTTGTTTTTTTATAATTTGTTTTCTGTTTTGAGTCAATTTTTTTAAAAGTTGCCTCTCCTGGGTAAACGGGGCGAAATAGACCCAGCACCCATGCGACTTTTTTTTTGCTTGGCCCAACCTTTATCAAATCTCAAGTATTTTGTCACACCTTATGCGAATCACCCTGTATATAAAAAAATAAAGATTGTGCACTGATTAAAAAATACCAGACGTTTTCGAACGCCCACCCCCGGCTGAAAATAAAACCTGCCAGACGGTTGAATTTGGTATAATAACGCGTTTACCTAAACATTTATGTAAATGTAAGTATATGAATTTTGGTTATACCTCCACTCCCAAAGTTTGCTACCGGCTTTAGACTATATAAAATGTAGCTGTTTTTAGGAAATCTAAAAAACACCAATTTTAGGCGCCAAATAACTATATAAATATATGAAAAATTTGGTCATAATCAATTTTATAAAGAATTTCATAAGATATTTCTTCGTATGAGATTATTTTTTGAATGGACAGACAGTTTCTAAGTTAAACACGAAAAAAAAAAAAACAACATGTTACACTTTCCTGCCGCTAGAGCTCGCCTCGGATTCACGAGGACTTTATTTCCATATATTTTTTCCTACGCTGACTGGATTAATAACTTGAACAAGTCAATTATTTCTAGTTTTTTTTTTAAAAAGATTTTTTTTTATTTGATAATATCGATATGACTTTAACTTTAAAAAATTACTTATTCCAAGTTATATTTCTGTGTAGATAAATGTTCCTGGAGTACAGCCTTTACACTTTTAATCTTTTGGCGCCATTGTTATATCTACCGGTTATTCAATTATTTACATATATAAACACTTCGTGGTATAATTTTTTAATGGACTCACGATGACTTGCAACAAATTCCAAATTAAACCAGATTGCAAAACCAAACTTAAGCCCTGAGCCTTCTTCATTTTCTATTAATCCCGGTCTTTATCTAGGCTTAACATCAGAGCTCCAGTCTGAGGTAATTCCAAAGTATTTATGGCGACAGATTAGACCAGCTGCATTGAGTATAAAATGATGTACATAGATATAGATAGGTTTAGATTTAGAAGAGGTGCTATTTGTTTATATGGTTGGTGGCAGAAGTCATCGAGAATGGATAAGTAAAACCAACTGGATAATGGATTAGGAAAAAATCATGAGAATAATAATGAGTCCTCCTACTCCTCATTTTCAATGGACTTTATATTATGTTGATACACACCTTTTTTTCTAGGTTATGGTTTTTCTTATTTGTGATACATATGTATGTGTAGGTATGTACATACATAATGTATATATGGGGCAAGCTCTGGATTCTTAAAAATAACAAAATCGAACTTATCGTATTTTCGGTAGGACCTATCGTATTCGAACCAGAGGTTTTGGAATTTTGTCGTCTGATAAAATTGCATTAAAAATGTTAATTATGTATGTATTAAAATAACTAACCATTCACAAAGCCAGTTGATGACACAAATAGGGTGTCCCCTAATTCACCGAGGATATTTTGAGAGTTTATTCCTGGGATAATTCAAAGATTAAAATTGTACGAGGAAAAATTTTTATTACGAATTAAATTTTTGTTTTTTAGCACCTTTCATCTATGTGCCACTTTTGGGAGGGGTTCTTATCGTAATAGTTCCACAGTCCCCCTCCCCCCCCCCCCCCCCTCTTAAAAAAAATCTAAATCAAGACAGGTATTCTTTCTTATGGACTCTTTTGATTTTTATTTCTAATGACAAACTATTGAACGTTTTATTTTTGGGGTGGTTGCATCGTGTTCATTTACTTCCAAGAAATCGGGCATTAAAAAGAACCCAGAAGTCATGTGTCAGATGCTTAGAAATATTACACCAAGACTAATATTTCAGTTTGATAAACATCCACCTCTTCTTAGTTGAAAGCTATTATAAAAAAGAACCAATGCGGGGATTTCAGTGGACATCGGGTATGCTATAAGTTTTCCCATTTTTTTTTTAATCATCCCCTGAAATATCTTGCAGAAATTAGGCGACACTCTGTATAATGAAGGGTTTCGAATTGATAGAGCGGTCGAATTAGCGGGGTAGTACTGTAGTAAGCGAAAAACTGAGTTTATGGGATTTGTTTCCAGCCCCTAGCAAAACACAAGAACATACATACCTTCCTTATTGGTGTACCTACTGACCTGGATGGTAGAGTGCGTCTACTGTATACTGGAAGAATTTATAAAATGTGGGACACGTCACAAAAAAAAACACAAAAAAAAAACACAATAAACACAAGCGAAACTTCTCATACACCACAGGTTTTCAACAGCTGCGTGTCTCGATTTGATCGAGACCGATCTCGGGCAAAAAATTGGAACAATGGGTTTCTGGGTTTAGGAATATTGGTCGTTTGGGATTTTGGGTTTTTGGGATTTGGGATTTTGTGATTGTGGGTTTGCTGATAAGATTTATTCTGGAGATAAGACATAATCAAAGTTATGACTTAGGAGTTCGAGGGAAACCCAAACACTTTTATGGAGTTTTCCATTGGTAAAATAAATCAATTTATTTTTGATTTGGATCTGTAAAAAACAACAGCGCAGTGGGGTTTTAATGCAGAAAGATTCGTAAATTTAGATGACGTTAGCACCAAGAATTGTTACAACAATTGCATGCAAAAAACTTAACCAGGCAGTTGGTGCAGAAAGCAGTGAACAAGTTACATTCGTGAGAATTGTACAGCGAATAGGAACGATGACGAATATCTTCCTTTATTTGTCACTGATGTCGGTCGCTACATGATACCTATACACATGAAAACAAATTTTTTGAGTAGACTCAAATACATAGTAGTTTTTTTTTTTTTTTTTTTTTTTGAAAAACCGAGACGAAAATTTAAAACAGACATTTTTGGCACTTTTCCACAAATTTTAAAAAACTTTAAATTCGAAAAATCCCAATCTCGAAAATGTCAATGTGTTGTGAAAATCACAATTTATCAAAAGGAGCAAATTTCAAATTAATGGAATAATTATGTTTAGGTAACAGAGGATGCAAAGCCCACCTCTACCCCTACCACCTATACATATACTAATTTAATAGAATTTAAGATTTCTCGGAACATGAAAAACCTTGGAGCATAATAAGCATCTTTTAAAAAGCTTTGAATCTGTAACAATCGTATATTTTTGTGCACATATCCATACAAAAGGTAATTCTCTTTTTGTGATTTTTGACTATATTGTTGTCTGTCAGCATTGAAAGACTTTCTATAGGGACATAATTAGTTTCTACCAATAGCAAATACATACCAAAAATTACCCAAGAATAAATTATAAATGAGATTAAAAAAAAAAAAATAAAACCTTCAAACCTGGCACTGCTGACTCCTTGTGAGTCATCAACCAGTTGTCAATCAAAATGGGGGCACAACAAAAAAAAAACTGAAGGCGTAGGTATATTAGAGATTCAGAGTGACAAGACTACCCTCATTTTTTTTTTGTTCTGCTATCCCCTCCTCTGCAATCTTAAGAAAACACTTGTTTACGTTAAGAAGATTCATTTTTCTCTTCAAGGGTTCCCAGAAGATTGAATTATACTTTCAGATGGCATAGATCACGCAGAGGGCTTATTGAAGCATCCACCCCCACCATCCCACCAATACAATCCCACGTTCTCTAGAGCACCCTAAGATGATGATGATGACGAAGAAAATGGTAAAATGTTCTCAAAATGTCAAGGATATGAATTTTCCAAATCGTTTTATGACTTTTTCCGCCTTCATATGCAATTAGAAATGAGAGAATGAGAGATGACTGAAAGCGCAGTGTTGTGTGGTTGGTGGTAGCTGTTAGCTGGTAACTGGTAACTGGTTATAGGTCCCCCCTTCTCATCGCTTTCGTTTTCATTAAACTTTCACTCTACGGGCTCTGTGGGTGGTGGTTTTTAATCGCAGACCTAAATCTTGATTTTCCTTCTTTATTTTTATGGATTACAGGCACCATTACCTAATAAAATCCTTTTTAAAGCTTTTTTTATTACCTAGAGCTCGTGTTGTTTTATGATGGTTTTGTCGTCATTCTCTATCCTTGTCATCGTCGTCCTCGTTATCCTAGTCAGTTTTTTTTTTTTTTTTTTTTTTTTTCTTAGTGTAACTTAAGGGCTTTTTGTTTGGTTAAGGGCAAATGAGTCAGTGGAAAGTTTTTGTGTTTTATCATATACATACCTAACAATTTTCTAGGACTAGGATACTAGACCAACATATTGTTCGAATTGAATTGAGAAAGGACTATTTTTTAGCTGTGTATTGAATTATGTGCCAATTCCATACTACAAGTATAAAAGGTTTTCGTTTTTATGTTGGCGCCAAAATAGGAAGACTAGATTTAATAGCTGATACCGATGTAGTAGGCAAAACAGGAGGGAGAGAGTTGGAAGGATTATGACTAAGATAAGTTTCCCAATTGCGTGTTTGATTCTGTGAGTCACTGAAAAAAAAAACGATTATTAATTCAGTTCTGGGAGAGCCAACAATGTCTAGTGTAAACTCGGCTGCGGTGGTGTCACGGCTGAAGGTTGTCCCCTATTCCGATTGATCGTATGCAATACTTATTGATTGCAGTACTTATTGTCGGCGAGAAGAATTACATTGGCGGGGGGCCTGGCCCTGCGGTGCTGAATAAAAAGTAATTTTATAAACAAACTGTTTTTTATAACAGGTCGTTTATAAAAGATCTTATACTTCAGGCACTCAGAGCTTTTGTTTTTTAATTCGCTTTAAGTGCACACACACACTACTTTTAATTGGGGAAATACTGTAATAACTGCTATACATTCGAAATTCTCTAGACTCGTCCTTTTATTTGGGACATTAGATAAATGCGAATTTCTAACAGTTATAACAGTATAATAGTAACAGTTTACAACGATATATAACAATTCATAACCGTTAGTAATAGTTTATAAACCGTTTATAATCGTTTATAACAGTTTATAACACTTTTTAACAATTTATAACAGTTTATAACAGTTTATAACACTTAATATTGAACAGTTATGACAGTTTATCGGTATCGTGCATCAATGTGCTTCGGGCGGTTTAAAAAAAAACTACAGGTACTCACCGCCAGAAGACACTGGCCCTTCGAGGCGGTATTAACAGTACTTTTATAAGCAAAGCTGTTATACTCTGTATTGATTTTTGAATTTTCAGCTCACAGGCATTTTTTATCAGAATGGCATGAAGTATGTCAGTTAAAAGCTATCTTTGCAGCGCACGAAGATAAGGAAAAAAACTATTTTATTTGACCTAGAAGAATGCTCACGTTTTTGAATATGTACCCAAATGTCATATACCAGTGCATTCATCCTTTTTTTTTTTAAGTAATTATTTGCAACATGGCAACGCTGCAAATGCTTAAAAAACAAATATGCAGTGTGGGCAAACGGTGAAGTGAATTATAAGGGCTCAGAACGCGTGATAATTTGAAATGGTAATTCATCATTCAGAATGTAAAAAAAATAGTCTACAAATGGAACTTTTGCATAGTCACTACATAAGTAGTCAGAGTAGTCTCTCACACGCCATACAGTCCAACCACCCTTCGTCCTACATTTTTTTTTACAACACTCAACGTACAACAACATTCCCAGCTCGTCCGCACTAATCCACCGGCATGAATTAAGTATGTATAGAAACTCCTGTACTTACAAAATATACGAGGACTGTACAGTGTACGTGCCAATGTTCAAGTGCGGACATACATGCGTGATGGGAGTTGTTTTATGGGTAAGCTACTCCAATATGGGAAAGGATATAGAATTGCAAAGACTGACTAAAAGACGACGCACAACGACGACGACGACGACGACGACACAACGTTAACATTAACTACGGGATATAGGATATATGTGTTTTGTTTATGCTTATGCTTATGAGATAAACCAGGTCCCTCCATGGGACTAAATAATAAATGGATGCTGGATTTAGTATTCTCGGTATGTTGGATGATGTTGGTGACTGGTTTTCTATTTTTGCAGGAAAATGTGGAAAATCCATTGACAAAGCAAATATACATATGTATACAAGCCGACCGTGCGTCGTCATCGTCGTCGTTGCTGTCAGTGTAGTTGTATTTGTGAGTTTAAAATATTTAAGACTAAACGAAGGCGGCATAAAAAGACTGGGATAAGGCCTTGTGTCACACGGTATAAATGTCTTTCGAGTGTCTTTTCACTCCTTATGGTATTTGTAAGAATCATTTTTTTTTTTACTTTTTTTTTCAATTCAAAGTTTTTCTTTTTCAAAACCAAATGTTTATTAATAGAAAGGAAAAGGAGTCCTCCTTTTAACCCATGTTTTATTTGTGGATTTATAGGTCGGCCGTAATTTGTACCTTTTAGTGAAGGTATTTTTTTTTATTTTGTTTTCCATTTCATGCATGCGTCGTCGTCAACCTGAATGTGCGTTTATTTCAATTGGCGTCAATGGTATTTAAAAAAGAACATTGAAGACAACACGACATTGTTTAATTTATATCCTCCAGTTTTTTTAAAGTCGGTTTTTATGGTAAAGTTATTATTCGCAAGTTTTATTTTTTAACTCGAAAGGTGTATGGTAGTTTTTAAGCTACATATCTATGTATATCTACAATAGTTCTTATAACTTATAATAAACTCGGAAAGAGAGTACTGAATTTGTACAGAATAACATGGATATTGGATATGTTGGTTTGAAATGTAAATTTTATTACTGAAGACATAACAAGGTACATCAAGTGTTGGAGAAACTACTCTATGTAGTTAAATTCAGGCGATGAAAGCATTTTTATATTTTATATAAATTTTGTGGGTTCTATATTAATGTGGGGCACACAAAATCTGGAATAAATTTAACAGATATTTTTGACAGATAGGGCTAAATTCGAATCGAATTACAAAATAAGTTAAAGCTAATCATTTTCCTTCCTGACCATACATATTGTTTCCAATTACTGAGTTTTTTTCAAAACAACCTTCGTTGCAAGCGATATGCGTGCGATGATGTTCTTTTTCTTTTGACAGTGATTGATTAGACTTGATGCACAACCGAGTGTCACGCCTCTTACATATATGTATTCCTAAAAAAAAAAAAAAAAACAGAAAAAATACAAATTTTTGAATTCCATGCCCTAGCAACAAAGCCATTCAGATTAGTTTACAGTTATTCCTCGCATTAAAAGCAACCACACACTGATCAAAATTATTATACCAACCGGATGGACGTTGATCTATCAATTTTAGTTCTTTTTGTCAAAAAAAAAAGAAACAACCAAATAAGCTTAAAAAAATAACAACAATCTATAGCTAGCTAACTAGGAAAATTGACAACAATAGAATATCAAACAACGACTATAATAAATAAAAAAAAAAAAAAAAAAACATTTTGTTGTCAGAGGGCCAGTGCCAACATCGAGAATGTACTTGTACTCACATAATAGACCCTAAGGCGGGGGGGTCATCATCATCATCATCACATTGTTTTCGTTTTCGTTTCGTTTCCGTGCATGGAATTTCACGCGTAACCAGATATATTAATGACGTGCAATGATACACTCGCGTTCTATTTTTATTCATATTTCGATTAAAAAATTTGTTTTAATTGTTAATCACAATCACAACAATGGCAATGGTATGTGCGCGACAAATGAAAATACCACTTCGGGTATATCACACAAAACAGTAGACATCAGCACATGAACAACGGGAGCAACGACGGCTCTATATACAGGGTTCAATGTACTCATTACTGGAGCTGTAGCTGAAGTGTTGTAACAGTTACAGTGCAACAACAATATAAGTTAATTTAATAAAATAACATTTACGAGCAAACAGAGTTCGGCAATGACGATATCGATGGGGGCTGGGATAGGTTGTGATTTTATGTAGAAAATATCTGGTTCGAGAAGTATGTAGGTAGGTGCACAGCACATATTATTTAGAGCTTAACTAAGTGTGATGAATGAAGATGTGATGTGATGTTCTGATGTGCTGCTGTGCCTGTGAATCATCTATGTACGTCAAAGTTGTTGGTATAGCAACGTTATATTATAAAGAAGTTTATTCCAAAAGCCTTGTTGCCATCAGGAGATGCGAGATGCGAAAGATATGAGGAACGCGTTAATTGCATCTGCAACTGCAGCAGTTTTTTTTTTTTTTTTTCGTTTTATTTTTCTTATCCGAGCAACATACTATTGAGGCATCTTTAAAGAAGAAATGTTAAGACAAGCTATACATCAACAATTTATAATTTTATAATTCTTCCAAGTCCCACTTGATGCAGGTCTTTTAATTCACTGGCAGATGATCTTGGGATAGCAGACGAGATGGAATGCACTTTTTGTATTGCGTAGGTGCAATGTGAGTGGCCAATGATTGATTGGATCAAAGAATGTTTGTAGTCGCTCGAAATAACTCAAAAGTTATTTTCTTTTACTGCCAAAGATGAAAGTGTATATAGGGTGCGATCCAAAACTCTTTAAGGCCTAATCAAAATAACAGCTATCTGATCTCCTGAATAAAAATACAAAGTATGTATGTCTGATTCTGACAGTGCTTTCTGAATTTGATATCTCCCAAAATGTGTTTTAATGAAAATAGATAAAAGTCCAACGAATAGAAAGTTTTAATGGAGTTAAAGGTTCAGGGCATTCTTGGTGGTAATCAATTAAATGCGGCGGAGATCAAAAATGTTGTTTTGGCTTGGAAATGGAGATTTTTTGTAACCTGATATATGCCAAAAAGAATTGATGTAATACAAAAAGTAAGAGGAAAACTTAAGTAAGTTAAGATAAATACAGGCAGTTGTCAGATCTGAAAATAATGTCAAGTTTACCCATGCTCTCTGACAATGGGCCTTACCAAAAATCAAATTTAGTTATGACTTACATATTGCAGTGAAATTAACCATAACGTTATAGATCATAAATAATTAACAATATACATTATATTCTCAATTTTTTGGAGTCAATTCGATATATTGTTCATTATTTATAGTCCACGTAAATATTTAGTAGATAATACCATGCATGGTTTATTATTTAGAGACCATTCCATTATGGTCTATTTTACTGAAATATCGTAACTAAATTTGATTATTGGTAGGGCCCAATGACTTGACAATTATAGCCAACTACTTACTACTAACAAATAATAATTGTCAGTTCAGATGGTTAGCAGCTTTTGTCTCAGTCTTACATTTTCATTTTTAGATAGTAAACCTGACAAAGTTATCAGGTTGAAAATTGGTTTACGGTATATTTTTAGCTCACCGCCTTACCTTCCCAAACGCATGCCAGCTTTTTTCCAAATTATAATGCGGATAGAGCCGGAACACGTTGTTGGAACAAAGAGTTTAAGGTGTCGGAAGAAAGCTTGCAGCACAACGCAAATTTTAAGCTAACTACTCCCCGATGGGTCTGGAATGAAACACTGCATTTACGACTATTTTGGACGCGTAATTGTTAGCAGCAGGTATTTGACTCAAATTGCTCATTGAATTGTAAGCTAAGGAGCCAGAATTGTATTTCGCAATTTAAATCATGCGAAAAAAAGAAAATTTTTTAAGAGTAACAGTCAATTTTTGGTTCTACCGCCTGACCACAAGATATTTTATTACTTTAAACTTGCAATTCTTGTATATTAAAATCTGTCCACTGCCACGCCCAATTTTCTTATTTATTGCTGTTTCAAAAACTGCTCTAATTAAATTTTTAGTATGTTCTTATAAGCGAGAAAAAAAATAAAAAATGTTTTTAATTAAATATTCGTACTTCCATGTCCACCACAACTCTCAATATTTGTATTTCTTTGTTTCTCGGAAACGACTCAAACTATGTATTTGGAAAATTATTCAAAAAATTCTATTAAGGTTTAAAAAAAATCTATAAAGGTTTCAAAAAAAAAATTTACAAATGTCTCAAAAAAGTCTACAAATGTCTCAAAAAAGTCTACAAATGTCTCAAAAAAAGTCTACAAATGTCTCAAAGTCTACAAATGTCTCAAAAAAGTCTACAAATGTCTCAAAAAAGTCTACAAATATCTCAAAAAGTCTACAAATGTCTCCAAAAAAAGGCTACGAAGGTCTCCAAAAATTCCTACAAGTCTCCAACAGTCTCGAAGAGTCTTAAAACACTCAAACTTAGTCGTTACCAACCTTGAAGTTTTTTACCAAATTGCCATCAAAAGTTTTCAGCATGGAAAATCTGACGAGTAAAATTTGTTAAACGCGCTAGTAAAAACTTGTGAAGCAAGATTTCCAGGCGGCATTGTATATTTCTGTTGGTTTAAGTATATAAGCGCGCCGGGGTATTTTTGATCGGACAACAAAACTTGCTTAACAAGTTTTTACGAGTATTTGAAAATTTTTCCTCATTTAGATTTTAATTTTGATTCCACGATTTTTTTCTTTCACATTAAAGAATATATATAAAAACTGTTTACGTTTGCCGGTCCTTACATTAGCCACTATCCAAGCTAAAGTGAGCACACCGCACCTACTGTATATCTTCTATTTCTAGGGTATAATGGATTGTAATAGAGACAATTACCTTCTTCAGAAGTCAATTCTTCAGGTTGTTGATATTCTAAACCAACTGTTCAAAGCATGTTTCGAACCTTAAAGATCATTTCTTCGATCGACATGTCAAGTAAGTGCATTAATCTACCCAAGCCACTTATAATAAAACTGGTTCTGATTTAAGGAGATGAAAAAAAAAAAGGCAAACTCTCCAAGCTTATTATGCACTTGCCTTGCAAATTCTTTGTCCACTTAATCCCAAGAAGTAGGCATATAATCTCAAGTTGAAAATAATAAGTTTACATTTTATATGTAGACATTTACATATGTATGTATGTATGTATCTTTTATTTATATTCATCTCTCTATCAAGACACTTTATACACACTTCATATACAAAAGGAATATTGTATGAGGAAATGTGTTGGCACATTAAATTTAATATTCAATTCAATGAAATGGATTCCCATTTGTTCGGAAGAGATAAGTGGCATCAGAAGTGAGTCTCAGTCTCATTTCCAGAGTGCTAGTGCCAGTCTTAGAGTCACAATTTCAGTTCAGTCGGCTTTAGATTGCGAAGCAAGCGTTAATTTAAACACGAGACAGTTAAAACGCAAAGTAGCTCAACATCTCAATTGTTATTGTGAAAAATTCACAGATCAAAGATCCCAGATTTACCAGCAGAAACATACTGCGCGACACACAGCCAAACACAAAAAATATATAACAACAACAAAAAGAAAAACAAAAAGAAGAAACTAGTTTACGAAAGCCTGGGCAATTTGCAAATCTCATAGATACTCAGAGGCCATCCATCCATCCATTCCAAAGCCTGACACAAAAAAAAACACATTACTCCTCATTGTTATTGCTGTTCCTTTCAATTGAAGTAAAATGACTTAATGTGTACGTATAGCTCTGGCTATATGGCGTGTATAGTTTTCGCACCCGATATGGCTCTACAACAATAGACGAAAAAAAGTAACCCTGCTTATAGCTCCTCGAGTGCGGATGAGCGAGCAAGCCAGCCAGCGACCGATGCTTCAAGAAGGCTTTTATCTTTTTTGTGTGCCAAATGTGAAGTCGTGCCTTTGATCGGGCGGCCTAACCAGACACCATCTCTACAGTTTATCTTTTTTTGCTTTTTGTCGAAACGAATGAATCTTTTTTGTTGTTGTTTTTGTAGTTTAGCCATATTCAACTTACACAAATATAAAGTTGGACAAAAGGAAAAGGAATATCAATGAACCTTAACTTTTCAACTTGCAAAAGCCTGAATTTGTATGTGCCGTGCGGGGCAGTTCTAAATTGTTAGCTGATTTGGTGTCGGTAAATGTCAGGCTCAGTCGTGCGATGCCAGAGAATCATGGCAGCAGAAAAAAATAACACAAAAACACTAAAGGCCTTCATATTGCTTGGCAATATATAGGACAATAACGAATGGCGGACACACTCGTGTAAATCGAAGTATAATAGTTGTGTGAAGTGTGTTGTAATGAGGATTGGAGGATGTAGAGTGAGATGTGGAGGAAGGTGGTTCTTTCTGTGCAGTTGGCAAAATGTATAACTCTGCACTCCAAACCACCAAGTTAAAAAAAAAAGAAACCGGATTTTTTTATAATGTGTTTTTTTTTCATAGAATAATCACATGAGACGAGGCGACCCCAACAACCGCCCACGTAATGAACTTGAGTTATTACTGAATTGGAAAGCAGAGTATCTTGATTTTATTCGATTTGTAAAAATAAAGGGATTGGTTCTATGGGCTATTTAAGTTGGATAAAGAAAAATATGCAAACTTCAGCTTTTAAGAATGATGGATTAGATATTTTGTTGTTATATTTCAAGTTCAACTTTAAATTATTTCTTCATCAATCATTCTTTTGTAATTTATTTTGATTAAACTATTTGAATACTTACATCTATTTTGTCATTGTGCTGTCAACCAGTTGCACTGCATTCCTTTTAATTATTCAGGTTGTTGCAAATGTGGTATTATGTGATTACACAAAAGTAAATAATTGTTCAAAGTCAACATATTGGCAAGTTTATAGCCTGCACTGTAAAATTTCCCTTGGTAAACAATAAAAAAAAAATAAGAGCCGATACATTAGCGAATATAGAAGGGGAAGAGTGTGGACGACTTGAACCTTAAATGTCGGTAACGTAGATTAACGACTTTTGTAAAATGTATGTTTGTTGCTAGATCGTACTGATAATAGATCAAAAAAAAAACTTTTATAAAAATCGTACAAGTCGTTTTCGAGTAAAATAAATTTTCTAAAACTGTTTTTAAAAAAATGCATTGTACTTTTGTGTAAATCAGCTTGAAAATGTTAAAAAACCGCTTGATGGGGTATTTGTGTTCAATTTTTCTCTCCTTCAAACATTGGGAACGTCGAGATATTTGAGCTTGAAGTTGCCAACTGCAAAATGAAGATTTAAACTTTTTTTTCCAAATAATTGTTTATAGCGTGCGAAATATATGACGTAGAAAAATGATTCAATTATCAAATGAAAGGTATTTTGCTTGTCTTTAAAATAATACTAAATATTTTATTCTTTTTAAAATACATTTTGAGATATTTCATTGGATACCTGAGTCATTTTTCGTCATATATTTCGCACGTTATAAACAATTATTTGGGAAAAAAGTTAAAATCATTCTTTTGCAATTGGCAACTTCAAGCTAAAATATCTCGACTTTCATGAGCGATTTTGAAAATATTTCACTCATATAACTAGCTCAACGTCACTTTTCATTTGATACTAAATTCGTTCGTGTACGTGGTCAAAGCTCTATAGTAAAATGGACATTCCCTTTAATAATTAAATATTATGAAATATTGATTCTCGAAAACAAAATGTACTTTTTAATAGGATTTTGAACACAAATTTCTATTATTAAAAGAACCAATTTTTGCGTCGATAACGTAAATGGGCAGAACGAATCCAAAATAATAACAAGAATGCCCTAGGAATTAGTTTAGTTATATTTTTAACAGTACCTGTCTATACATATTAGCAAAACATGAGTTGTTACTCCAATTTTGTATACCTTATGTCAGGCAAAGAATATATTTTAAAAAATATACAACAAAGCAAAATAAAGAAAAAATATCGAAGCCTTCATTAATTATAGTCCTAATGAAGTCCCTACTTTAAGTTAATAATAAAAGAAAATCTGCATAATTTAGGTAAAACAAAATACAAAGTCATCTACATTTCTTTATCTAAATCTGTGTGAAGCCACCGTATAAATATCATGTTGCCATGTGGCACCTACCATTCAATTCATTAGCTCATATAGACACTTCTTCCTGTTTCCGATAAAAGCCCTTCCTTAACCTCTTCATACTCATCTCAATTCTCTTTTGACTATAAAAAAGTATGCATATAAGTATGTAGGTAAATTAGTCAAAAACTTTAAATATTTAAATTTGAGTCCCACCTATAGGCAGTTAATTTCTTTCGTAAAACCAAATAAAAAAATATAACGAATTCTTATTTCTTATAGGTATATAGATAATGTGCATCCATCAACTGGCCCAATCGACTTTAGTCAGCTTTATGTCATGTGGTAAACTTCTTTAACTGTTAACTTGAAGAAAATGTCATTACAGATATTATATTTGTTATTATATTTGTTATATTATATTTGTTATCTAAAAAAAACTACGACGACGAGTACATGAACAACAACACCATCATCAAATCATCAACCATCACCCAGTAATATCCTCTCAAAAATACGAGATTCATATTCATATGTTCAATTTAATCTCTTGTCATTTACAAAGATATTTCAAATCAATTATCTGAACCTGAAGATATTGAGACTAGAGTCATTCTCTGTTCTCGTTCTATTGCTACTTATTATTTTTCACTCACTCACTCACACTAACGTTCCCTCTCTTTCTCTTTATCTGTTTACTCTAATCGGATTAGAATCTCGTTTATTCCATTTCATGGATGAATTACATCGCAATAAAAAGAAGACTTTTGTACGTAGGAGACTTTTTAAATTCCATTGGCATAATACGCACGTACTCGAAATTATTATATATAGTACTCCTCCTTCGTCGCCCCCGCTGCCCCGACAGAACAAGACCAACCTATCAACCTACTCTTAGCAAGTTCTCTTCCTACTGCTACCCTCCCCACTCCCTGTCAGCAATGTCCTATCAACCACACTAAAAAAAAAAAAAAAAAGAACAGAAAAAAAAAACTCCAAACCGACAATAAATTGCATTTCCTGCTGCAAATCATCGCAACAAAATGCATGCCATAATGCGGAGCACCAAGGTTCTCGTGTTGTACAGGGCAAGCAGTTACTTTTGTGTTGTACCGCTTTTGGTGTTGTAACTATACAACGACGACGCGATGAAGCAGTGCCACCTCTGGAAGAGATAATCAAGCCGGTTGTAATATAAAGTAGCGACGACCGTGTGCTAAACATTACCATCTTAGTGCAAATGATACCTCAATTGTGTACAACTCTCAATCCCAGATAGTGCAGCAGTCTTTACAAAAAGAAACATAACTTATGGCACGACATGCTTTTTTGGTGTGTGGTAGGTAAGGTATAGTTTATTGCCTGATACTATGGCAATACTGGTGGTAGCGGTGACGGTGCGGCGGCGATACGCTGATGACTCGATGACGGTTAGCACCAATCAATGCAATGCAACGCTGCGCTGCAGTGTTTTCTCGTTGAATGCTCCGCATTTGATCGATAATTTTCTGCTATCTCCCCATCGAACTTGACCAGCCGATCATCGGTTTTGTCCTTCGAAAACTCAACCAAGTGTAAATTATATGATGGGAGACATTAATACCTCTGTGGTACGTCAGTCATCAGATGCAACAAAAAGAAAACAAAAAGTTATACTAGCATGTAGTATTTCTACTATCGATTTGCAAAACATAACACAGGAAGAAGAAAAACAACAGCTGTTGACCGCACTTGATTGTGGTGCTTGTGCTCCTGCAAACATTTGATCCCTATGTGCTCGGTTTATTGAACCATATTCCGAAAAAATAACAAAGAAAAAGAAAAACACAAAATGTGAATAAAGGGTTTAAAGGACGACCGCTAAAACAGTGTGCAGAAAACAGAACATATGTATGCATACTTCGAAAGTTTTCGTGTCCGTGGGTTCGAAAAGATTTTCATGAAATATTCATTATTATTATTTGGCTCAATGTGCAGTCTGCTGAAGGATAAACTAAATAACAAGAATATTACTTCCATTGGAGTTTATATGCATATGCACAGTGCATATGTACATACCTACACTTTATGCACTCTCAAAATTTAAAACGGGTATCTATACTACAATTGGCAAAGAGCTACAAATGTACGAAGTATGAGAGTGTTACATTTTTAAGTATGCATTCAAAACACATGCAGATTAACTGTGCTGCACGTGAAAAGTTAAAAGTTGGCGAACTCTTCCCGGTGCGGCTGCACCTCCGTATGCAGTTATGTACGTTGCATTGTGTTCGCAACATTGGCGCAAAATTTTAGACAATTTAGTATGATGTTAAAGCATTTTTAGTTAAGTTAGGATCATACATCTTTTTAACATTTTTCTAAAGTTAAAATCGCCAAATGCCTATTTTATCTTTTTTAATATTACACTAAATTCGATTGGCCACGTTCATCACCACGTTTTTGACAGATCTAAAAATTCAGGGGACTCATTCCGTAAAACGATTATCACCCGACGATAACGTTTCGACGATAGTCCTACTACACGTAAACGTAAAAATGCATATCGTCTGGACGATCACGTTTTGACCAAATATTTGCTTCACGTAAGTCGATTATCATCAAAACGATGGCTTGTGGACGATACCTAAATAGGTATCGTTTCGAATTTGTTTTCATGATTGTATGTAAGTTTGTACGCGACTATAGTTAAATGAGTGAAATAATTTACTTATTTTGCAAAATGGCAACAAACATTTGAGAAAAATACAAATTATATGAAAATTAAAAAAAAAAAAACGTTTCGCCAGCAGGGATCGAACGCCGAACCTTTCGGTTAAGAAGCAAGCACCTATTCCATTGCGCCACCATCTAATGCAAATTTCTGCCGATTTCTTGGGCTTACAAACGCAAATTCTTCTAGTAACGCAAATTGTTATTATGACATTTCAATGATGGTTTGACAATCTCTGGAAAAACGATAGACGAGGAGATAGTGTTTGAATTACGTGAAGCAAATTATTGACGATCACGTCAGCGATAATCGTTTTGATGATTATCGTTTTGAAAATTAAGGAATGACCCCCCAGTTCTGAAAAACGTAACACTGAACGCACAAAAAAGTCTGAAATTATTTATTCTGTTTTTATTATTTTTTGCACTTTAAAATTAAAAAACGCGATACGAGACCCAGACGATCAGACCACACACAAAAAAAAAAAAACTGGATCAAGAACTGTTTTTTTGTTGCTTTTAGCTGTCATCTGAATTTTCAGATAGAATTTTTCATCTGAAAATTCAGAAAAAAACGTAAGAAACGTAACTAAATGTCAATCATCGGCAACTGAATTTTTATGACTGTTGGCCAATCAGAAGCTCTAAAAATGACAGTTCAGAACTGTCAAATGTGCTGTTGAACTGTCACTGTTTTAGGCGTGTTCAGCTAGAAAAATAGGTTTGGTATGATACTAGTTAGAAAATGTTTAAAACTAAGAATATTTTGGTAAAGAGTTTTAAAGCTAGAAAATTGTTAAGTAGTATCATGCTAATAACATCACGCTGTTTAAAATTTTGCGCCATCGAATTTGTGTGTATTCAATATTTTGACAGTTATTTTAGCTGCATCTCCATCTCTGTTCTGTTCAGGCAGTAAATCAGAAGACATAGAGAGCGGCGCGACACCAGAGCCGAATATGCGAGCTCTACGAGCAGAATAGTCAATATCTACACAAACACATCCGTTGTCTATTAAACTTGTTTAAACTTAAAAAAAAGCCATAAATCGTATCTTCTTTCCTTTTTAATACAGCAATACACTTATTGTTGATGATGGTGGTATGTATGTACCTACTTCCTGAAATCGAAAGAAACATTATTTATCTGATTGATTAGCAGAGTTGGTTATTTTTGCTGCCAACTGCTATATTATTGTTGCCATTCCAACTTTACAACTTGGTCTACCCATTTTTAGTTTTGTTTTCTGCCATTATTCTTGTGCGTGAACGCGCGCCGTGAAAACCTTGGGCGGTAATTTAAAGTCTATATTATAATATGTATGTACATTGCAAGTAGTATTTAAATTTTGAATTCCTTTTTAGCCGACAGTTTGGCACCGTCTAGTATTTGTCCTGAATTGATATAGTTGTGACGTGAGTGGAGAAATAATTGTTGAATATCACGTCAGTGGGTTTGGTCTTCATGGTAAGTTTTTTTTTTTCTTTTAATAGGAAGGACAGCGTAATTTTAGAAGCAATTACTTCAATATGCCTTAAATTGTTATAATTAAAAAAATCTAAAATATTGGATGGATAAAAACAGCTATAGGGTAGGGACGTATTACTTATAACTAGAAGGGTTGATTCATGAGCTTTTAAGCGTAGCCCCTTATCGGACAAACATTTTTGTTTTCAATTAAAAACGAACACACTAGGGATTCTGCCCTTACACTCGCGTTAAAGAAAAACAAAATATCAAAAATGTGTGTAAATAGATGTAGGTATGTATGTATGTACATGTCCACTTAAAATATGAGCCTAAGGGGTTCAGCTTTGGTATCTTAGCAATTCATAATTTTTAGTAGCCAACCATTTTCTGAAATTGGTCAGCCATAAAACATTTTTAGCACCTTTGAAAACTTTTAAAAAAATCTATGGCTGATGAAATACTGAACATAGTTGACCTTTTATAAAGATCGGGTGGCCTTTCAACCCCCTACCCCATGAAGTTAATACAATTCCACCCTTTAGCACACTTGAGTTGTTCGTTTCACTCAAAATTGTCTATAATAATTGCGTAGGTAATGCATTTTAAAGCAAACCGAAAAACATTTACAATATATGTAATGAAATCTTCAAAACACAGAATCAATGGTTACGTTCAAGATTGTATCCAAAGCGATTTGGATAGCTTTGTGTTGTTGTAATCCCTAGTAAAAATACAGATGATTACAAAACAGCAGTTTGCAAAAATGAGTTCTCAAGCTATTCTAAACTATACTCTTCTATCCTGAGAAATGTCAAGACCAGCTGATTTTTGATATAAAATATAACCTATCCGATCTTAGTCATTCATAAACACATATATGGATACTCGAGTATCCAAGAGAGGCTATCCTAGTGAATCTTGAACGTGGCCAATGTTTGAGAATAAAATCCCACTTAACCACAATGTGTAACTTTACTTTTCGAGTTTTTTTTCAAGCCTACCTACTAGAAAAAGAAAATCAATAATCCACTTCAATGGCAATGTCATTCTCGGAAAAACTTCAAAATATGTAACCCAATATTTGATGTTTCCAATCAACAATCAATTTATATCGTTCTGTTTAACCATAAGCTACTTTATGTCAAAAATAAATCAATTTCTCTGAAACTAGCACACATACATTATGTACATACATATGTAGGTACATACAGGAATATTGAATTTGCTATTTTAGCCACGGGCTTTTGGTTCCCATAAGCAACATCAATCCAAGTGAGGATTGGGTAAGCTTGTAAGTAGTAATAAAGTTTCCTATCGAATTTCACTTAAAAGGACAAAAAGACGAAAAAGTTGTAAAAAATTTTATTATCTTCAGTTTGATTATGATTCTTCAAAAAAAAAAAATAGCTTCCAGTATATTTCTTTATTATTAAATGCCACCGGATGACAAAAACCAAAGTTATTTATTTGTAAACGAAATTAAACCGATTCCGAAATGATAAGTTCAGCTTCAACGCTTTTATAAATAAACAGTCTTCTATTAGATCTAGAGTATTTGTTGATTTATCATCGGATATAAAGATATCCACTTACTTTTTATATCATCTTCCGCTTCCTATGCCCACGCACACATTCCATCAATTGATTTTATTTTGTTTAAATTATTGATACGATACTTTGTTCCGCATATCTCCTCTCCAAGCCAGCTCGCACCCAATAAACCACATAAAAAGGCGATTTGGGTCGGTGTCGGAATTGGAATCAGTAAACAAAAATAAGAATGACAAGAAATAAAAATAAAAAACAAAACGAAATCAAAGGCTAATTTTATGAGCATATTCACTGGTGGTTTGTTTTTGTTTTTGCATTTTGGAATGATAAACAAAAAAAAAAAAGAAAGACAATAGATAAGAATTTTTATACTAAAAAATAAATCATCAAAAACATACATAAATGCACATACCTACTTATGTGCAGTAGGTACACAGTTTGCAAATCAAGCCTACTCATTCTGGGGTTTACAATTTTATTCCTTACCAATTTTGTAAGACCATTTATAATTTTTCTTTTTTAAACATTGTTATCTTGTTTGTTACATTTTGCGGTAGTAGGTACCTACAATACTATCTGCATATTTAGATATTGAGTCATTGCTTTTTGTGTTTTCCATGGTTATATTCATTAAAAATATATTTTTTGATTAATTTACATTATGATTATTTTGATGTGCAAACATCTACAGTGGAACTCTTAGTTTTTCTGGCCTTTAAAGGAATTGTTTTTGCAACAATCTACCTACAACAGCTTATTTTATTGGATTTGTTGAATTATTGATTCAAATTACATAGCTTTAAACGACCTTTAGTCCACAAAATTTGAGAATTACGTCCCGATGGTCTCACTTGAACTCATAAATTGGCTAGTGAGGGCCTTGTCCAAAATAGGTAGTTTTCTTCAAATCTTCTTTTCGATTAGGAGTGCAAAAAGCTTGAGCCTTCTTTGATAACAACACCAGAAAAGATTTTTTAAGAAAAACTACTGTACTCGTACTAGATTTTTATTTGATTTTCTAGTGAAGAGAAATTCAATTTTTGTATTTCACTGATGTAAAACGGGTAGCATTTATTTAAAACGAAAGTTTGAAAAAAAAAAAAATTACGAACTTAAACAAATTCCAAGATGAATTTTTATTGAGAGATTTACTTTTTACCTATTACAGTAAAATTAAACTCACACTTCGGAAAAATTCAGACAAAGTTCAATTTGTTGAAAAAAAAAAAATTGGATGAAAGGGCCAAAATTCATCGTTTTTTATTTTTTTAAATCTCTAAGAGCCATTTAGTAGTAGCCGTGGCGTGATGGTTAGTGCGATGGACTGTCATGCCAGAAGTCTAAGGTTCGATCCCCAGCCTCGCCACCTATTTATTTAAAAGAAAAAACGGCTACTGTCTCTTGCGAGGAATTGACAAATCCTCCAAGAGTATCTCCTGTCACAGAAAAGTGCCGCTCGTTAGCCGTTCGGATTCGGCAATAAACTGTAGGTCGGTCCCCTCCATTCCTGCAGACACGCACACAGGAATGGTTGAGAGTTGTAAGTCACTAGGCCCTAGTTCTTCATGAGCTGTTGTGCCATCAAATTTATTTTTTGAGCAATTACAAAACAAATATGTATGTAGGTGCCTACCTCATTTTTTTTCTCTTTTATGTAGTCCAAAAATCAAACCTACTTTTTAGGAAGAAACAAAATTTAGTTTCATATGAATACCTACCTACATATATTATATTGGTATTGGAAGTCTAGTTTTTTTTTTTTTGGACTAGTAGGTCTTTGACTTTTTTGAAAATTAGAGCGGGATAAATTAATACAAGACCTTAGTTCTTCATGAGCTGTTTTATATTTATTAAAATGATCGGGGGTTAACATATATGAGATCTCACAAATTTTACTGCGTCAAATAATATTATTAATATTAATATGCAGTAGGTGAAGGTTAGGAAGGATTAAGAATCCTGTATCTGAGATTACAAAGACCGAGCTATGAAAACTCAGATATCTGAATTCTCAGTCATGTGTTGAAATTTTTTAAGTTAGTAGGTAGGTTAGTTGTTGTCAATTTGTACGAAATGGGGTTCCAGGATCCTTGTTTGGTAATTTATGTAGGTACAAACTTAATTATAATTCTATAAATATATACCTATAAAATAGGTAGGTATCTACTTAAATGAACTTTTACCACAAATTAAGGTGTTTTAATATCCATATCCAATTCTTTTGATTTGCCTTCATCATGTTGTCTACCAAAAATTCAATGATTCTTTAAAAAAATTTTGGCAATAAATAAATTTAAAAAGAAAATGTACCCAAATCACTACACAATTCACACTATCTCCCTCCATCGCATGGTGTCGTAAAAATAATCAATAGCCATAGCAACATGTCTGCAAAAAAAGGGCTGGGTAGGTAGGTACATGCAGTTTCAGTGGTGGCAAAATGAAAATTTTGAGTACAAAATCTAGTAAACCTCAAAGTAATCTTCAAAAAAGAAAATTCATGAACTGCATCAAGTTTTTAATTATAAATTTCATCAACAACTACGATTTACATTTTATTTATAAATTTCCAATTCCAACCTCATTATTTTGCGAACAAGCCATTCTCTTTTTCGAACAGGACAGCCTGATATTGGTGGCCTTACGAGTAAAAAGGACATCCAGTCGAATATTCTACCCCCACATACAACCATGTGCTGTTGCTGTATGTGCATGTAGTGTACAGATCTGAAACGAAGAAAATCCTACGCCTACATGGACCTTTTTTTTCTTCAAAAGCTTTGAAAAAACGTTCATAGATGTTGAAAAAGTTTATAACATTAGAAAATTTATAATATTATCTTACGAGGCCCGACTAGCTACCTACATAGGTATTAGGTACATAATAAAAAATAAAACCCCAAAAGAAAGCAATCAACTTTGAATTTGAATTCGCTCGCACACCCCACCTAAATTTTTCGCTTGCACTGCACTTGCATGCATACTACACAGATAAGCGAAAAACCGGTAAAAAAAATATGTATGTGCAAAATGAGATGAGGACGACGGAGTAAAGTAAAATTCCTTTGTTTTATTTTACCAACAACATCCTTGGTTAGTTTTCTGGCCCATCGTATTAACAAAAATATAAATCAATCAAAACTAAAACAAAACATACCTTCTTTTGTGGATTGTATTCGATCAAAGGCGGGGTTAATCCTCAATGGCTGTCCGAGAAAATATATGTAACTTTTTTTCGTTCTGCACACACGAAACACAAAGGGACGATTAGTTGCAAATTATTTCGACAAACAACTTTAATTTATTACAACAAATTGTTAAATAATTTCAAATTGTAATTGAAAAATGATTACTTCGAAAACACGCTCCGATATTATACTTCACTGCACGACTTCAACTCTCAGACATACTACTAACGGCAAGGGCAACAAAGATGGAGCATTGAGTAGAGTAGAGAAGTCCGAGAACAACACACAGACAAATTGTGGTGTGGCGAATATCCATCAACGCACACAGTTCGACGCAGGAGAAAAATTGCACAAAAAAACTGCAAAATGATATGATAAAAAAAAGCAAGGCTGCTGCTTGAATTTGAGTTAAGTTTGTTTGTTTTTTTCTGTTTTATTATTATTTGAGTCTTTTGGTTGCGAAATCAATTATGGTAAATGTGATTTATGAGCCTGTTTTTTTATGAATTGCCGGTTTGCAAAAGGGTATTTTATTTTGAAACAAAAACGTTGAAAAGGAAAATGCAGTTACAGGAGTGCGAAATAAATATAATGAGAAAATGAAAAAGATGTAATTGAGTGAGAAAGAGGTAAAAAGATAATCCACAAGGAAAAAAAAACTGCTGGAAAAAAGTGATGCCAATATCGAAAATAAAAACCTGCGTTCAGTATAGGGCGCGTTTAAAATTTGATCAAAAGCGATCTATGCCCGGTAGCGCGAAACGCTTTTAATATTTATTGCTTCGATAAAGTGTGAAATGTCATTTAGCCGTTGCACTAAACAATTTTAGTTCTGAAAGTTAATAAACGAACCAATAAACTTAAATGCCATTTTCCTCCAGATAAATTTTAAAAGCGAGTTTTAACGAATATACTATCCCACTGACTATTAACACTCCGATTTCACAGGAGATTTTTCTCTCCAACTAATGGTGGATTTTACATCTATCTTCATGCGAGTTCTGCAAAAAAATAAGGAATACAAAATACGTTTGTTGGATAGAGAGAGAAGAACAAAATGCAGACATCTTCATAAACGCAGATTATAGGAACGCAGATGAAGATTATAGCAAAGACGAACGTTCATCTTCATAGTGGTGCTCTTTCACACATTCGGTTTTTTGGTATGACTCTATCCCACTGATCTCTATACTACACTGGATAGTGGATTCCCTACAAAGTATAATAGTTTTTCTACTTCCAATTGAAGATGACAAGTACGTAGGCAACTCAACACTTTAGGTATGTTCAGTGAGGCTGAGAAGGCCAGTTCAAGTTGCTGAGATCTCAAAAATTCTACTACAACCGCAGAGGGGCAAAAACCAAAGTGGAATTTCTAAGAAAAAAAAGCAAAAGAACCATCACTTGTTTGTAAATTTGATTTTTTGTAATTTAAAATAATTGTAAGGCCAGGCGCGCACATGCAACTAAACAGTTTGGTTTCGATTTTGAGTACTATAGAATTATATGAGAGTCCGCGCACATAAACCAGCGCGCACTCCCATATAAAGCCCATTGTGCTCAAAATCGAAACCAAACTGTTTAGTTGCATGTGCGCGCCTGGCCTTACAATTATTTTAAATTACAAAAAATCAATGTTCAATGAGGCAACTCAACACTTTAGGTATGTTCAGTGAGGCTTTGGCAAAAACCGAAGTGGAATTTTTAAGAAAAAAAAGCAAAAGAAACGTCACTTGTTTGTAAATTTGTTTTTTTGTAATTTAAAATAATTGTAAAAGTGAATTTAAAATATTTTAGTTGCAATTTTGTAAAAAATTTTGCATTTAATTATTTTATACAGTTATACCGTTATACAAAAAAATAGGCAATTCAACATTATAACAATTCTCAATTTGCATCAACTTTCTTGTATGGATGCGCTATCCAGTGTATTATAGAGATCATCAGTGCTCTATCCCGCTCTACCTTACTTGATGTTTGCAGATGAAGATACATGTAAATCCATCTTAAATATCTGATATCCATATCAAGACATTTTCATATATCTTCGCTGGGCAAATCATGTCATGATATTTAATTTCGTACTTCGACTGCATGGGAGTTTGATGGCTGATTTTTTGCGGATAAATGTGGAACTCTTCGGTTGTTGTATTCTAGCCCAGTAAAATTAGACTTTATCACTTCGAAAAAATTCCGACAAAACTGAATTTCGGTAGAGAACTTTATTATTATGTTACTACGTTTTCATTAGAGCAAATGAGGTAATTTCGCTGAAAATTTCCAAATTCGATTCGAAATTATCTCATTTCCCGTACAAATTCACATTTCCAAATGAGGTAATTTCAACCAAATTTGCATGAAATTAGGTAGGAAATTACGTAAATACTTTATGAACACACCCAAATGGAATCCATTCAAAGTGGAACGCATTTAAAATGACAGATTTCAATGTATAAAACAACAAAAACAAAGCAGTTGACAGCCTGAACTGTCAAACGAAATTACCAAATTTATAATGAAAACACTTTTTACATAATTTGCGAAATTACCTCATTTCGGTTCTAATGAAAACGTAGTAAACTACTTTTTCACTAGAGCAAATGAGGTAATTTCGTTCAAAATTTCCAAATTCAATTCGAAATCATCTCATTTCCCATACAAATTCAAATTTCCAAATGAGGTAATTTCAACCAAATTTGCACGAAATTCGGTGGGAATTTCGTAAAAACTTTATGAACACACCCAAATGGAATCCATTCAAATTGGAACACATTTAAATTGACAGAATTCAATGTATAAAACAACAAAAACAAGCGGACAGCCTGAGGCCCAACTATGTTAATCGATTCTACAGTCAAAATGGCTGAATTCGCAAAATCACAACCAAAGATACTGAATTTATAAAGATATGAATCCTCGGCTGTCATTCCGGTTTGCCTACAAGCTACAGCACTCAGCTGACTCATATAAGCTTTTCAAAGTATGTGTGTGAAAAATCCACGGAAAACCCACACATATAAGCAGCTCCTTAGTTTACTACCCCGTTGAAATTCACATCTATTTATCGACATTACAAAAACAACAATGTAAACAAATGGGTTTTGGAGGGTGAAACGTACGAAGGATTCATTTCTTTATATTCAAGTTTCTTTGATCACAACTCTGTAATACTACGTTTTCACTGCAAGTTAATCTCGTTTAGATTTCATAAATCCCAAACAGTGTTTTCACCAGAAAAAAATATTAAAAAATAGATTAATTTTGACAGAACCTTGCAAAATGCAGATGGTGGGTCATTTTTCTTATGAAGTGGAAGTGAGATGGCAAGTTTGCTTTAACAGCTTGTATCGCGCTGAATAGGGGAATAGGTCTGTTCGAATGTTACCTATGAAGATTTAAATGAGATTTATTTTAAATCTTGATTTGAGGAGATTAAAATTTGTATGGTAAATCACGGGATTTGTGAAGAGATTTGTGGTAAATCTACCTAAATCTCGGTTTAGTGGTCGGTGAAAACGTAGTATAATTCTATAGTAAACGATAATCGAACTGGTGTAGTGCGGTGCCAATTAATTTTTGTTTTGTTTCGCGAAGTTGGTGGTACTATGTAAATCGAAAGTTAGCCGAATTCGCAAATTTTTATATTCTAATTCAAATGTGCTTGCGAGCAAAAAAAGCATCGAGAGTAATAAAATAAAATGTAAGTATCGATTGTCAATATTATTAATTATAAATGATAAATATTTTTTGAAATTCGCAAATTTTTTGACTAATGGTTGGCAGTACTTACATTCGATTCTACTATCATACATAGTCCCAATTGATAGTAGAATCGCAAACATCATTTGAATAGATTTGAAAGTAGAATCGAGTTGGGCTCCAGGATTTTCGTACTTGCTTTTGAGGTATAACAAATTAAAACAGCTTAAAATAGAGATTTGTGAGAAATGTCAAAACCAGTTGTTGTTCTGTTCTAACTATTTCTTCACTGAACAAACTTTTTACATATCTACCTATTTCAGAAACAGAAGCAGAATCTGGGTACACCAAATGAATTTGACCCGAGAAGAAAAAGGAGAGTTTCACGCGATGTTTTCCGAACTTCGATCGGACAAAAATCATTTTTTTTGTTTAATTTAGGCCCAATTCACACAGAACTGGCTTATGGTTTTGGTATGGTTCTGGCGTGGTGCATACATATGTCACTTTGTGGAATTTGCATGTTCTTTAATGGGACAATACACACACAGATGACAAGGCGAGGGTATGGTGCGACATGTCATCGCCACGCCATATTGAAAACTCCAGTGGCCTACGTGAACCGGCACGCCATATTGAAATCACTTGAAGATTGAATATGCCACCACTACTTTATTTATTTTGAAGTATTTTATCACTTTAAGGCTCTCCCAAACCAACGCGATTAATCGCTGCGACAAAAGAAAACAACAATAACAACACGTAGTTGTCAAACAAAACAACACGTTGTTGTTATTGTTTTCTATTGTCGCGACGATTAATCGCGTTGGTTTGGGAGAGCCTTTATTTGTGTTAAACAAATCTAAAAAAAAATCACAACGATTAGGAAAAATTTCCAAATACTAAAAAAAGCATTCCTTTGCATCAATTCTCATTAATTCACTCTGCGTTTTCAATTCACTTTGACAAATGTCGGTTCATTGTCACTTCTGTGTAAATTGAGTACATCACACCCACTCCACTTCCGAAGCATGCCAATGACACACCAGAACCATAAGCCACTTCTGTGTGAATCGGGCCTTAGAATGTCCATTGAATGTTCCGATGAACTTCTTGAATTAAATCAAGAGGATATAAGAAAGCAAATCACCAAATTCAGGAGACCCATTGAGCCAGCGGAGCGGTTAGCCGTAACAATAAGTATTAAAATTTCTTATTTTGAATTTCTTTTAACAAAATATTTGATTTTTTTCTAAACAGAATCGATTTTTTTTTCTTTCAATACAAGGGATTTGGCCAGGAAAATTGATCTTTTTCTTCTAAACAACTCGATTTTTTTGTCAAAAGGAATTCGATATTAGTTCTAAGCAAAACACTTACCTTTTATCAGACTTAAGTCTTAACTACATTGGCCACTTTTTGCAAAATTACAAAAGTAAAAATATTTTTTTCCCGCTAGCGCAGTTGTTTTGTGAAAAAGAATGTATAAAATTCTTTTTTAACCAAAATTTAAGCTTTCTGCATCATTTTTATAAGTTTTCCAGTGAATAAACTATCGCAAAATGAGTTTGAAAATTTTCACTTTTGTACTTTTTCACTTTTTTGGTTTATGTTGTTAAGGCTTTAAGCCTTATACGGTTTTCACACTGAACCGAAATCTCGGATTTCGGCAAAGAGATTACGAAATCTCATTGAATCGTTCACACTGCGCACATAACTAGATTTTGTTTGACATTACAAACGATTCTTAGTGTTGATAGTAACTACGAAAAAAATCCATTGATATTTAGTGAAAATTCCCAGGACAATTTCCAAAATTTTAATTTTCGCTCTCTTTTTCTATTAAAAAAACCCACCAAATGGAATGCAAACCCACCACCTCTGTACACTACACATAACAAACTCTCTTTTCATTTGTTTATGTTTTCTTACTAAACTGTGCCGAGATTTAGCTATTTCAGCGAGTGAGGTGAGATGACTCGCCTTACTCGCCGACTCATCTCACTTCATTCGCAAAAGTGATTTAGCTATTAAAGTGAAATGAGTAATTTCGAATCAAGTTTCGAACACATGAAATGTCATAAACAAAGGCTATCTTTTAATTCGTTGTCTTTGGTTTTGTTTGTTTGAGGTTTAATTTTTCAATTTTGTATTTTTATTTTAATTAAACTTTATCGAAAAACTTAGGAACATAAAATTTAATTAATGTGTGACTTTATTGTGAAGTTAGTGTGCCCTACCCACTCCTAAACATTCTTCCAAAGTTTTGTAGTTAGTCCTCACGAAGTTGATGGGGTCGTCCTTGCGATGCTGAATTATATTTTTCACTTGTGTTAAAAAAAATTTATACCTACAAATAAAATGTAAATAACAAATTAATAATGTTCATCAAATATCATTTTTACATAAATGTATGTTTCTATAAAAAAAAAAAACAAATCTTTTATGTGCTGCATACTCATTTTTACCTACATACATTGTTGTTTTGCTAGTTCGTTTCACATACGTGAATAGGTATGTTGAAATTCCTTTGAAAAAGAACACATACTTATGCAAAAGTGGAAATTTACCAACACATACACCAAGTCACCGCTGAAACATCCGGCGAGTAAACTGACGTTTCATTTCACTCGCCTACTCACTCACTTTTACTAGCTAAATCGATTTTCAGTGAAAAGTGAGTCATCTCACTCACTCGCCATTCCCCCAAGGGAAGACGAGCCTCAATGTGGCTTGGGGGTCTAGTAGGTATCTGTGTGCTTGCACACTGATGCTGAAGCTAAGACGTCTTCAGGAGGAGTAGAGTTGATCCGGTGGTAGTAGGAGCTTGCTCTGAACAGCCGGTGTTTAGGGGTGAAAAAGGTAGTAACAAGGGTGAACAAGGTTGAAAAAGTCGTACCAAGGATGAACAGGGATTTCCTCGCTATCTCTCATTCGCAAGAGTGAGAATAGTGGAGGGAATCGGGTCCAACTGGTATTTATACTGGGAGGACGAGGTGGTGTGTCTCCCAATATTCGTAAGAATGTTAGGGAAGACGAAGGAGTGCTGATCCAGTATTTTTTACTGGACAGCAGGAAAAAGGGATCGAACCTAGTGCTACTAGGGGAGACGAAACACGGTGAAACAGGGCTAGTACAACACGAGTGCTAGCAGAGGAAAGTTGGACCTTCACTTATGGCAACATAGGTGTTGGAAAAGACTAAAGTCGGAGCCAGTGCTACTGGTAAAAGACGTTGTAAATGAGTTTCGAACTGGTACAACAAGAGTGCCAGGGAGAACGGAACAAGAGGTGTCAGAAAGAAGGTGGGGATCTAATCAGGACGTAAGTCCTGAGAAGACCCCACAGGCGCAGGCAATCACTGGTTGATTGCTGATGGTCCTCGGACTGTCAAGGAGCGTCTTTCCTTGTTATCAAGGGGAACCAAGACTTGGAATGTAGATGCCGCATATTCCAATAATTAAAACATGTCTCGTACGAGCATGTACATTAAAGGTTTCCAGACTTGTCTGGAAATTATGGTATCATAAGTGAAAATACGACTCCAATCCTGATCTCGGGAATGGTTTTGAAGTTTTCACGCTGGACTATCGTTCCTTCCTGTAGGTAGGAAAAGAGACCTGGTTGTTTGAGCGTTTTCATGCATCTTCGGATGCTTATTGCTCAATACTTCCAAAAATAACCCAAATTGGGTACGGCGGGGCATGATCCCCTTGCTAATTGCCCATTAGATCATGCTTGAGGTAGGCCCCCTTGTGGGAGCATCGCCGGGGCTGTGGTTTATGGCAAATGCGCCAGCAATTGGCATTCTTGATTTTATCTTGAATGCAAGAAGTGCAGATAGGCTTCGGTCTTCAGCAAAGACGGAAAATAACCTACATATTGACTAATTGCAACTGGCTGGGTCAAACCAACCAGGATGGTGGCTGTCATTCAGCTACGTTATGGAGGTAGTCCTCCCGTGAGATTAAGCCATAATAGGCAGGTGCTCACGTTAAAACTTGACTAATTCACTCGCCATTAGCTAAATCTCGGCACTGTTATACTGAACAGAAAAATGAGTAATTGCTTGCGTTCGGGTGGTAGTGAGATAGGCTATCCACCTATCCCAAAAATTTTCAGATACCTTGAGTTGTTGTTGCATCAGCTGACATCAGAAGTTTTTCAACAAGGGATTACAACAACACAAACCTATCCGGATAGGTTTGGCTTGCCCCCCGAACGCGACCATTAAGTATGTTTGTTTCACATTCATACTGTTCCAAGTAGATTTGGAGGAGATTTTGTTGTAATCTACTAGATTACGGAATCTGAAAATGTATGGGAAATCTTGTTGATTTCGATGAGATTTGGTGATTTTTGCTCGAAATCTAGATTTCGTTCCGGTGTGAAAAGGCTATTAACTACATTGGCCACTTTTTGCAAAATTACAAAAGTAAAGCCTTATAGCCTATTCACACCGGAACGAAATCTAGATTTCGAGCAAAAATCACCAAATCTCATCGAAATCAACAAGATTTCCCATACATTTTCAGATTTAGTAATCTAGTAGATTACAACATAATCTCCTCCAAATCTACTTGGAACAGTATAAATGTGAAACAAACATACTTAATTACTCATTTTTCTCTTCAGAATAACAGTTCAGTAAGAAAACATAAACAATAAAAAGAGAATTTGTTATGTGTAGTCACTGATCTCTATAATACACTGGATAGCGCATCCATACAAGAAAGTTGATGCCATTTGAGAATTGTTATAATGTTGAGTTGCCTATTTTTTTGTATAACGGTATAACTGTATAACATAATGAAATGCAAATTTTTTTATAAAACTGCAACTAAAATATTTTATATTCACTTTTACAATTATTTTAAGTTACAAAAAATCAAATTTACAAACAAGTGACGTTTCTTTTGCTTTTTTTTCTTAAAAATTCCACTTCGGTTTTTGCCAAAGCCTCACTGAACATACCTAAAGTGTTGAGTTGCCTCATTGAACATACCTAAAGTGTTGAGTTGCCTTCGTACTTGTCATCTTCAATTGGAAGTATAAAAGCTGTTATACTTTGTAGGGAATCCACTATCCAGTGTATTGTAACGTTTTACCACGGTTCGATATAAAACTTATTTATTTTTAACTGTCAACCGTCAATTATTTCCTTTCCTAAATTAAACACACTTTACTTCACTTCAAATATTTTATTAATCACCAATCTCAATAGTATGCAACTTAAATTCACTTCCGGATACTTTTAACTTCGAACTTTACACTTTCGCTTTCAAAAATAAAACTGTCTGTGCTCAAAAAGTTTCTCTTATATAGTGAGCTGAGAGGTTCGGGACTCTACTCGAAAGTACTGGCACATAAGCTTCTGGAAGGTTCCATTCCAATGAAGAGAGATGGCGTTCTCTCCACTCTTCCATTCAGCGCATTTTCCCCCTAAGAGAGATGGGCGCGCTCTCTCGGGATTTTTTATAAATGGTTGTTGTCTTCGATAAGGGTATTTTTGTACTTGGCTACTTGTTTGTTCCGAAAGTAGTTAGGTGCTGATTTCATCGTTACATTGCCCCCCTCCTAAGATTGATCGACCCGAACAATTCTGTCGCTCCTTTCACCATTATAACGATGCAAACGGTCACAATGAACTACTTTCAGTTTCCCTCTTACTCCTCTCTGTATACGGTAGACCACATCATTTAGTCTCTTCACAACAGTGTAGGGTCCTTCCCAGTTCTGTTGAAGCTTTGGTGACAGTCCCTTTTGTCGATGGGGATTGTAAAACCACACGAGGTCTCCTTCTTGAAATCCTGTTGTTGTTGCTCGGGCATCATAACGTGTTTTCATCCGATCACTAGATGTTTTTATGAATGCTCTGGTTCGTTGATGAATGTCAATGAGCCTTTCTTTGAGGTTATCCACATATTCTTCTGTTCGTTGTGGCTCAATTGTCCGGCATCCAAATTTCACCTCACTAGGCAGTCGTATTGACGTTCCAAACAAGATTTCCGATGGTGTATGTCCTGTCGAGCTATGTACTGCACTCCTATATGCCATTAGGAATAATGGAATATGTCTATCCCAGTCTCGTTGGTAGTCGCCGACAACCTTAGATAGATGTTCCTTTAGCGTCCGGTTAAATCGCTCGACCATCCCATCAGATTGTGGATGAAGCGGCGTTGTCCTCGTCTTTTTAATGCCAAGGAGCGAACAAACTTCCTGGAAGATGTTAGATTCGAAGTTCCTTCCTTGGTCGGAATGAAGTTCCATCGGTACGCCGAACCTGCTCACCCAATTGAAGACAATCTGATCCACAACTGTTTTGGTTTCTTGGTTTGGGATGGCAAATGCCTCAGGCCACTTGCTGAAGTAATCCATGACTACAAGGATGTATCGGTTTCCACTGTTGGTCTCAGGAAAAGGGCCTGCGACGTCTACTGCAATCCTTTCGAAAGGCGTGCCTACGTTGTATTGTTGCATTTTACTTTGAAGCTTCCTACCTGGGCCTTTGCTAGCAGCACACGTATCACATTTTCGGCACCACTTTTCGACGTCCTCTCTTGCATGTAGCCAGTAGAAGCGTTGTCGTATCTTTTCCAAAGTCTTATTGACTCCCAAATGACCTCCGGAAGCTCCGTCATGCATCTCTCGAAGAACGTCATTAACCTTGGACCGAGGAACGACCAGCTGCATCACATAGGACTTACCGTCTGCGGATTCCCACTTACGCCTTAGAACACCTTCCTCCACATGAAGTGAGTCCCATTGTGCCCAATATGCTTTCAGGGCCGGACTTCTGTCGGAGATGTCACACCACTCTGGTTTTTCTTGGTGTTCTTTCCACGCAAGAATGGGCTCTATATCCGAGTCTTCTTGTTGGGCAGTCCTTAGTTCTTCATTACTCCAACCGTAAATTGGATCAGCTCTCATGCGTTGGACGGGGACTGTCTCCTTTTCTTCTTGTCGTGTGCAATGTTTGCAGTCCTGTTTGCAAGGTCTTCGAGACAATGCGTCTGCGTTGGAATGCAACTTTCCTCTTCGATGTTGAATCTGATAGTCATATGTCTGCAGTCTTTCGATCCACCTTGCTACTTGACCTTCAGGATTTTTAAAATTCAAAAGCCAGTTGAGTGCGCCATGGTCTGTTCGCAGAAGGAACTTCTGTCCATAGATATACTTATGGAAGTGCTTTGTTGCCAAGATCAGAGCTAGGAGTTCCCTTCTGGTTACACAATAATTCCGTTCTGGCTTTGAAAGTACCTTACTGTAGTAGGCGACAACCTTTTCTTCTCCATCGTGGACTTGTGACAATACAGCTCCAATTCCAACATTACTTGCATCCGCGTCAACAATGAAAGGTTTTCCCGGGGTCGGATAGGTGAGCACAGGAGCATTACATAAACGCAGCTTCAGTTCCTGAAAGCTTTTCTCACACTCACCTGACCATTTGAACGGCTTTCCCTTTTCCGTAAGCTGATGCAAGCTTTTGGCAATTCCAGCAAAATTCTTCACAAAACGCCGGTAATAAGTGGCTAGGCCAAGAAAGCTTCGGAGTTGATGTTTGTCCTGTGGTGTTGGCCAATTCTTCACAGTGTCAACTTTTTCAGGATCAGTCTTTACTCCTTGGGATGAGATGATGTGTCCCAAATATTTAACTTCGGTCTTGAAAAGAGCACATTTATCTGGATTAAGCTTGAGGTGTGCTTCTCGAAGCCTCTGGAATACAGCTTTTAGGTTGTCACAATGTTCGTCAAATGTTTTCCCATACACGATGACATCGTCCAAATAGACCAGGCAAGATTTCCAAGTAAGTCCTTGTAAAACGCATTCCATCAAACGCTCAAATGTAGCCGGAGCGTTGCACAGTCCAAATGGCATCACTTTAAATTGCCACAGACCATTTCCTGTGGAGAAAGCTGTCTTTTCACGATCTTCTGGGTGAATTTCTACCTGCCAGTAGCCGCTCTTTAGGTCTAATGTAGAGAACCATTTAGCGCCTTCCATTGCATCTAAAGTATCGCTGATTCTGGGCAGAGGATAGCTGTCTTTCTTTGTCACATCGTTCAGCCTTCTGTAGTCCACACAAAATCGAGTGCTTCCGTCCTTCTTTTTGACAAGGACCACTGGCGATGCCCAAGGGCTTTTAGAGTTTTCGATCAGCCCATCTTTCTTCATGCCCGATATCATCTCTTCAACTTCTGCTTGTTTGGCTAAGGGGAGACGTCTTGCAGGTTGACGAATCGGTCTGGCGTCTCCTGTGTCGATCCGGTGCTGCACAAGTTGTGTTCGACCATACTGCCCACTTGATGAAGAAAATATGTCAGCATACTCATGAAGAAGGCTACCAGCAATACTTAGTTGATGTTGACTAAGATTGGTTGAGTTAAGGATTTTTGCCTTTAGTTGTTCGGAGTTCACAGGCTTCTTCGTGTCCTCTTCTGTGATCTTAGTTATCGCTGACACAGGTTCACATTTTCCGACTATTTCTCCTTTTCTCAACTTAACTTCGTACGGTTTGATGTTCAGAATCCGTACAGGTACCATGTTGTTCTTTGGTGCCACAAGAGTCTTCCCAACGATGATGTTTTGGGAGCCTTGGTCAGTATCTGGTTCCACCATGAGGTATCGATGACCACCCAATTCGCCTTTTATTTTAGCCCAAACGAACACTTCAGAAGAAGACGGCAAGCATATGTCTTCTTTGATGACACTTCTTAGAGTTGAGGATTTTTCGTCACCATAAACCATAGGAATCTCTACATTTTGGTAATTAAGAACTTGCTTACCGATATCCAGAATTATTCCGTGTTCTTTCATGAAGTCGATTCCAATGATGCACTCGTCACATATATCTGCTACCAAAAACAGATGCGAAAACTCCAGTTCTGCGAAACGAATCGGAAGACGAACTTCTCCGTACACTTTTGCTGCCTCTCCTGTAGCAGTTTTCAGACGATAGCTATTGGTGTTATGCAGCCATGTCATCTTGACCAAGTCCCTTCTTACAATGGAGGCAGTGGCACCTGTGTCGATTGTAGCCACGTGTTTCTTGCCGTTTAACGTCGCCTCCACGGTCAGACTTTTGTTGTTTCGTTTAGTCTGTGAGACCTGGACAGTGGTTCTGGGGCCATCGATACTTCTTACCTGTTTTTCTGGTTGTGGAACAAGTCGAGTAAGAGGAGCGTTGGTGTAATTGCCACGTTGTTCTCTGTTGTTTTCTTTGCTTCCACAATGGTGACATGCAGCTTTTCTTGGTGGCAATCTGCACTGCCACTGAAGATGCCCGGTATTATTACAATTCCAGCATCGAACAGGTCCGTCTCGCAGATTTCTTTGGAATGCGATTCTCTGACAGGAGCATTCTTCAACTTCTATTTCTCTTACCCGAAGAACTTCTCGAGATGCTTGTTCTGCTGCTTCTATAGTTAGAGCGAACGCCAATGCTTCAGGAAGCGTGCGTTTTCCGGCAGTTCGAATCGCTCGCTGAAGGCTGATGTCGGATACAGCGCGGACAAATGCTTCTGTTGCGAACTGGTTTATTATTTCCTCTCCTGCAGTTGGATATGCCAGGTGAGCCAGCCGTTCGATATCTGCTTGAAGTTGTTGCAGACTTTCTCCTCTTTTCTGGACTCTGGTATTGAGTTGGACGCGGAAGACTTCTTGCATATGGCCATCTCCAAAACGTTTGTCAATGGCCTGAACAAGAGCCGTGAAGTTGCCGTTCTTGTCTGCTGGTATGGTTTGCAATAATTCAGCAGCAGGTCCTCTAAGGGCAAGCGTCAGAGCTATGAACTTGTCTTCGTCATCCCATCCATTTGTCGCTGCAGCTGCCTCAAACTGTTTCTTGTAGATTGACCAAGAAGTTTGTCCATCAAAGGTTGGCGGATGCATTTCTTTTCGCTTTGGAAGTTCGCCAGAACTTTCTCGAATCTTCATTTTTCGAATTTTATCTAATTCATCAGTAATGTTTCGAATTTTGTCTTCCACTTTTTCGAATTTTCCGTGAACATTCTCGAGCTTTGTGTCTACATTTGAAAATTGTTTTTCGACGCCATCAATACGTCCATCTAGAGTAACGAACTTATTCTCAAATGCATCAAGCTTACCTTCGATAAGATTTTTCTGTTCTTCCAATCGTTCTAGAAGATTCTTCTGTTCACTCTTTTGTTCTGTACGTTGTTCTTCCATACGTTTGAGAAGATTTTGTTCTTGATTTTCGAGAAGGTTCTTTTGCTCTTTTCTTTGCTCTTCGAGAATATTCTTTTGTTCTTTTCTTTGTTCTTCGAACTGGGCGAGCAGCAGAGCCATCATATTGGTCATATCTGAACTAGTACTTACTTGCTCTTCCTCCATTTCAATCGTGAAAATAAACGAGTCTGGGTTTTCACCTTGTTGTCTTAAATGTTCCTGCAGACGAATAATGAGGTCATTTTTTGATCCAGCAGTAGGAAGACCTCGTTTGTTTAGTTCTGCTTTAAGTTCAACACAATTTAAATCATTCAAAATTTTACCCATTGTCTGTTTATTTATTTAAAAACACACACGCACTTTTTATTTTAAGTTAATTTACTTAAATGCACAGATAAAATAAGTTTTATCCCTTATTCTGACACCAATGTAACGTTTTACCACGGTTCGATATAAAACTTATTTATTTTTAACTGTCAACCGTCAATTATTTCCTTTCCTAAATTAAACACACTTTACTTCACTTCAAATATTTTATTAATCACCAATCTCAATAGTATGCAACTTAAATTCACTTCCGGATACTTTTAACTTCGAACTTTACACTTTCGCTTTCAAAAATAAAACTGTCTGTGCTCAAAAAGTTTCTCTTATATAGTGAGCTGAGAGGTTCGGGACTCTACTCGAAAGTACTGGCACATAAGCTTCTGGAAGGTTCCATTCCAATGAAGAGAGATGGCGTTCTCTCCACTCTTCCATTCAGCGCATTTTCCCCCTAAGAGAGATGGGCGCGCTCTCTCGGGATTTTTTATAAATGGTTGTTGTCTTCGATAAGGGTATTTTTGTACTTGGCTACTTGTTTGTTCCGAAAGTAGTTAGGTGCTGATTTCATCGTTACAGTATTATAGAGATCAGTGTGTGTAGTGTACAGAGGTGGTGGGTTTCCATTCCATTTGGTGGGTTTTTTTAATAGAAAAAGAGAGAGAAAATTTAGATTTTGGAAATTGTCCTGGGAATTTTCAATAAATATCAATGGACTTTTTTCGTAGTTACTATCAACACTAAGAATCGTTTGAAATGTCAAACAAAATCTAGTTATGTGCGCAGTGTGAACGATCCAATGAGATTTGGTAATCTCGTTGCCGAAATCCGAGATTTCGGTTCAGTGTGAAAACCATATAAACTACATTGGCCACTTTTTTAAAAATTACAAAAGTAAAAATATTTTTTTTCCCGCTAGCGCAAATGTTTTGTGAAAAAGAATGTACACAATTCTTTTTAAACCAAAATCTAAGCTTTCTGCATCATTTTTATACGTAAGTGTTTTGCTTAGAACTAATATCGAATTCCTTTTGACAAAAAAATCGAGTTGTTTAGAAGAAAAAGATCAATTTTTCTGGCCAAAATATCTTGTATTGAAAGAAAAAAAGTCGATTGTGTTTAGAAAAAAATCAAATATTTTGTTAAAAGGAATTCGAAATAAGAAATTTTAATACTTATTGTTACGGCTAACCGCTCCGCTGGCTCAATGGGTCTCCTGAATTTGGTGAACTGCTTTCTTATACCCTCTTGAAGTAATTCAAGAAGTTCATCGGAACATTCAATGGACATTCTAAAATAAACAAAAAAATGATTTTTGTCCGATCGAAGTTCGAAAAACATCGCGTGAAACTCTCCTTTTTCTTCTCGGGTCAAATCCATTTGGTGTACCCAGATTCTGCTTCTGTTCCTGAAATAGGTAGATATGTATAAAGTTTGTTCAGTGAAGAAATAGTTAGAACAAAGAAACTGAATATGAAGAAATGAATCCTTCGTACGTTTCACCCTCCAAAACCCATTTGTTTACATAGTTGTATTTGTAATTTAATTTTGTGTCGATGAATAGATGTGAAATCCAACAACAATATAGCAGGGTGGTGTGAAGATAAGTACTGTGAATGTGTAAATTGTGAAGATAAATACTGTGAATGTATGAGTTTTATATCGCCATTTTCACACATACCTTCTCATTTCTAATCTGATAGAGCTTGTAGGCAAACTCAAATGACAGCCGAGGATTCATATTCAGTTTCTTTGAGTTAGAACAGAACAACAACTGGTTTTGACATTTCTCACAAATCTCTGTTTTAAGCTGTTCTAAGTTGTTATACCTCAAAAGCAAGTACGGAAATCCTGCTCTAAAATGTTTCAAACAGACTCACTGAACAGCAAGTCACAACAGTTTAGAACAGAAAATTTCTCACTGAACAGCTAAAACTTTTTTCTTTTCTGTTCTAAACTGTTCCAAACTGTTTGGACTATTAAAAACATAATCAAAATCGAACAACATTTATATATATTGTAGCTCAATTTTACCTTTGTGCTTCTTCCTCGTCAATGAGTAATGCTAAACGTAAAGCTTCTTCCATTGCTGAATTAAAATTTTTTTTTGATTTGAATGTTAACGTTTATATTTTTTGAAAGACAACTGCACGCATACATGCTAGATCGCAATATCGCATTGATTTGAGCAAGTTTTTGATCGCATCTTTATCGCGCGATAGACGACATCGTGATCGCCACCGCCATCGCCTAGGTTTGCGCAATGCTTTATATGTAGGGACGTGTTTTCTTTTATAAAAATTTCTCAAACACATTGCCACGAGGAACAGCACCTACATTTGTATCTGTTTGACGTTTCAAATCAAAGCATTGGCCTCGTTCAGGATTGTATCCAAAGCGATCTGGATAGCTTTGTGTTGTTGTAATCCCTTGTGAAAAAACAGCTAATGCAACAACAACTAAACGTATCTAAAATTTTTTGGATAGGTTGACACCGCTTTGGATAGGTTCTTGAACGCGAGGATTTTCTTAGTGGTATCACACCAGCGCCGTTGACGTTGCTGTTGCTGTTCTTATCTGTGTTGTACAGTCGAAATACGTTGGTTCTAAATTAATGGCGGCCGCTGTTGCTGTTGACGGTGCTGTTGCTGTTTCGCGCTTAAAGAGCTCGCATCAGTGAGTTTTTTGTCCCCTTTCACACAAGGCAACTCAGTTGCCGGCAACAATTAGTTCATAAGCGAGAAGGGCAGGAAGAAAGAGGGGTAAACGAAATCTCCCCGGTCAACAAATTCAGGAGATTTTTTTGACGTTTCTCTTCACACTACGTTTTGTGTGCGTTCAACCAAGGTAGTTTAAAAGGAAAATACAGCAAGTCCCCTTTCACACAGGGCAACTGAGTTGCCGGCAACAATTAGTTCTATGGCGAGAAGGGCAGGAAGAAAGAGGGGGAAATGAAATCTTCCCGGTTAACAAATTCAGGAGATTTTTTTGACGTTTCTCTTTACACTACGTTTGTGTGCGTTCAACCAAGGTAGTTTAAAAGGAAAATAAAGAAAATCTCCGGGTTTTTGTTGCTTGCGTGTGAAAGGTACAAGAGATTGTTAAGGAGATTTAAAGAAAACGTCAAAAAAATCACCAGCAACTAGTATCTTCGTGTGAAAGGGGACCAAGTCTCCTCTGACTTTGTATCTTCGTGTGAAAGGTACAAGAGATTGTTAAGGAGATTTAAAGAAAAAATCACCAGCAACTAGTATATTCGTGTTTTAGGGGACATATGGTGTTTCTCAAGTTAACTCCCCAACCCAGGTTTTTTAGCACTAATTTCGACTCGGTTCAAGCTCATTTCAACTCAATGCAGGTATACAAAAAGGCTCTAATACTACATTTCCACCGACCAAAAACCCGAGATTTAAGTAGATTTACCTAAATCTTCATCAAATCCCGAAGATTAACCATACAAATTTTACTTCCTAATACTACGTTTCCACCGACCACTAAACCGAGATTTATAGCCTATTCACACCGGAACGAAATCTAGATTTCGAGCAAAAATCACCAAATCTCATCGAAATCAACAAAATTTCCCATACATTTTCAGATTTCGTAATCTAGTAGATTACAACAAAATCTCCTCCAAATCTACTTGGAACAGTATAAATGTGAAACAAACATACTTATGTTGTTTTCGTTTGGTTTTTAGGAGTGTTTTGTTCCTATCGAATGTGGAAATTTATTTCACTCCATTCACTCCAAATTTTCCTTATTCGATAGGAATGGAACACTCCCAAAATCCAATCGAAAACGACATTAATTACTCATTTTTCTCTTCAGTAAGAAAACATAAACAATGAAAAGAGAGTTTGATTGTGTAGTGTACAGAGGTGGTGGGTTTCCATTCCATTTGGTGGGTTTTTTTAATAGAAAAAGAGAGAGAAAATTTAAATTTTGGAAATTGTCCTGGGAATTTTCACTAAATATCAATGGATTTTTTTTCGTAGTTACTATCAACACTAAGAATCGTTTGAAATGTCAAACAAAATCTAGTTATGTGCGCAGTGTGAACGATTCAATGAGATTTGGTAATCTCGTTGCCGAAAACCGAGATTTCAGTTCAGTGTGAATACCGTATTAAGTAGATTTACCTAAATCTTCTTCAAACTTCCGAAGATTTGCCATACAAATTTACTTCCTAAATCTCGAAGATTTGAAACAAATCTTGTTAAATCTTCATAGGTCCAATAGTTTTAAAACTCGAACTGGCCTATATTTTCTCACACTGAATGCATTCATTGGAAAGTGGACATACATGAAACTTTCTGTCTCACTTCAACTTTAAGTAGAAAAATGAAACAACATCTGCAAAATGTCAAAATAAATCTACTTTCTAATCTTTTTGTGCAGTGGAAACACCAAATAGTGTTTAACTGAGATAAACCTTCGGTGGAAACATAGTATAAATCTCGAAGATTTGAAATAAATCTTGTTAAATCTTCATAGGTCCAATAGTTTTAAAATTCGAACTGGCCTATATTTTCTCACACTGAATACATTCATTGGAAAGTGGACATACATGAAATTTTCTGCCTCACTTCAACATCATTAGAAAGAACGAAACAACATCTGCAAACTGTCAAAATAAATCTTTTTAATTTTGCAAAAAGTGGCCAATGAAGTTAAGGTTTTAAATACAACGAAATTCCCAAATTGGCGCCTGACCTTAAAATTGGGTTCTCACAAGTACGCCTCTGTATTTTGCACAGCTGATAAAAATGATGACCAAAAAACTCACCACACTTGTCTCAAATGTCAAAATTGTGTTTTTCTTTTGAATAGGAATTTTTAAAAAATAATCGTCGCAGTATTCAAGTTTCTTATTCCATTGCGACCGGTTTTGTTAGCCATTATATCAGCATTTCAGAAGTTAAATATAATTTAAAAACAATGAAAATATTTTAAAACAGAGTCATAAAGATAAAAAAACACAAAAACCCTTTACCTATTCTCGTTTGCCATGTCGTCAAATTTAATTGAATATCTTAAAAGTCCAGAACTAGTTGTCCAGTTTCAAGAGTATTTTGGTATAAAATACATCAACAAAAATGATGTCAACAGCAGTTCGAATACAAAGTCACAAAACGGCACTATTCCCACATCATCACACATAAAGGAGGAACCCGCCCAGGGAGAAGAAACTCCTTTAAATAAATCATTGACGACAGAATCTCACAATAGTGCTGCCACTAAAAAGGATCTGCCTTACAGGATAGAAAACAAATTTTGGTATTATCTCTTCGTCATTGGTACCGAACTGGGCGACGAGATCTTCTATGCTTCCTTCATTCCATTTTGGTTTTGGAATGTGGACAGTGCCGTTGGCAGAAGAGTGATATTTCTTTGGTCAGTTGTTATGTACATAGGTGAGCAGTGATTGGTTGGGTGTGAATATAAAATAGATTCTACTGTAAAACTTGCAGGTCAAAGTCTAAAAGATATAATCCGATGGCCAAGGCCTGGACGGCCTGTCAGTCAACTACAAACTCGCTGGGCTCTAGAGTATGGCATGCCCTCTACGCATGCCATGGTTGCAGTTTCTATACCATTCTCTGTGTTCATCTTCACACAGCAAAGGTGATGTGTGAGTCATGCTCGAGACTTTGGTGTCAGCTCATTAACTGGAATCTCTCTGTTTGCTCCTTCTGCTTCGCAGGTATCTGTATCCGGCCCAAGTGGGATTGTCGATATCAATTGTCTGGTGTACTATTGTTTGTCTGAGTAGAATCTATTTGGGAATGCATAGTGTTTTGGTAAGTCTCGAGAGCATATATTTAGATTAACCCTTTTATCGATTACAAATGAAGGTTATCGTGGAATTGGCGGTATCACTACTGGCTTTTGCGTGATAAGCAAAATAGTTTTATTTCTCAGCAAAAAGTACGCAGCTAGCAAGTTATTTCTTTTCCCTTGCCATCAAGATTTAAGATTGTTTTAGGTTTCTTTTGGATTAACCATTAATGGCACATGTATTTGAAGTTTCCTTATTGATTTTGTATGATTAAACGATAAAATAGAAATTTATGATGGCAAAGCACACGTTACTAACGTTGTTGCCTTATGATTTTCTAAAAATAAATTATTAAAGATATTCTGAATTTTATCGGTGACGTCTTGTGCATATTTAATTAGGTATACTTTCTCAGAGTTAAGTAGCGCTTTCTTATCGTATGTGTATGAATTTATCACAAATAAGAATTAATTATAAAGACTGCAAAAAGTTGAAGTAACAAGATTCTCGATTTTTTCGACGGTGTTGCGTTTTTTAATGGGAATTTCGTTTCTGTTGTTAACTGCCTTATTACTATACTTTAAATAATCATAAAATACAAAGCCTATATGGAAGTGCTTACGTCATTTTTTTTTGTTTAAATAGAAGGAAAGATACTACCCATCTGGAGTCCTTCGACCAATAAGTCTACATCAATCGTACAAACATCGACGTAACTTTGAACTAAGTATGAAAAAGACATTGAAACGGCTAATTTAGCAACAGGAAAATAAGATAAACCGAAACAGTTTCCATAGTTAACATCCCATAAAGATTGGAAGAAAGGCTTTTTTGTTAGGCTTTTATCTCATTCACAGAAGCAAATGCTGCTGATAAGGTCTTGTTAAAAATAAAAAATAGGAATCTCAGAATTCGCTAAGCGACGAACTAAAGAAAAATTATTAAACACATTTTTACCTAAATACAAAATTGTTTAATCACATTTTTACCTAAATATACATTTAATTAAAAAAATTATTAGTAGCTATACAATTTTGGCTAGGAGGTCCTTTTAACAAAATTAAATTAAAAAAAAAAATTGATGGCAGAACAGCTCATGAAGTAGTGACTTACACCTCTCAACCATTCCTGTGTGCGTGTCTGCAGGAATGGAGGGGACCTACAGTTTATTGCCGAATCCGAACGGCTAATGTGAGCCCCAATTTTCTATGACAAGAGTTACTCTTGGAGGTTTTTTCAATTCTTCGCAAGAGGCAGTAGCCGTTTTATTTTTAAGCTTTAATAAAATTGCATACCATATCAAACAAATATTTTTTGGATTAAAAAAAATTGCTTACGAATTAATTTTTTTGGTATTTTTAATTCGTTTTTATTTTTGTTTGGCTGGAGATATAGCTATTTCAAGGGGTGTCAAGCCCTATCATCAGTCTCCTTTATAGTGGTGCTGAGCTTTAATCCAATTTTATTTGAAAAACTTTCTACACATCATGCGGTATTTGAACCCGCGCATCAGATTTGCTCAGTCTTCCAAGTTGTGTGCACTACGAACTCTGCCACTGCTGACCACTGACGTCACAAAATTCAATGAAATTGACGGAATAAAGAATGGTCAAGTCTAATAAACTGACATTCTAGTATGAATAGTACAATAATAATAATAATAACTTAATAGTCTGGTTTGATACCGATCTTCCAACCTCTCCCCCTTTGATACGTACTACGAATTGTAGGCTATCGAAATAAGGTACGGAGAAAAATGGAGGCGGAACAAGACAGCATACTTTAAAGTGCTTATAAAAATGCTAATGCTCCAAATGCATTTGATAAAGGCTTGGGCTGGCAGAATCCATTGACTCTTCCTTCATATAGTAGCCGTCTAAAACTCATAGATTTACCCAGTCTGGAGCGCAGATGTTCTTATTTATGTTTTGTTTTTATTGTTAATCTTATTGGTGGTATTATCGATGCCTTGAACCTTTTGTCTCGCGTTAATTTTAATGTTCCAAATCGTAAACTAAGAGGTTGTCCTGACCCAATTCATATAAAACACTGTCGAACCAACTATGAGCAAAATTCACCATTAAATAACATGTTTAATTTGTATAACGTTTATCATAACTTATTAATAAATTTTTCTGATGTATCAAATACTGGTTTAAAAAAAAATATTTTATAATATTTTATGATTTATAAATTCTTAGTTCTTAATTCTAAGAAATATTTTGTACGCTAGATATTAATTAGCTTGATTCAAATAAATAAATAAATAAATAAATAAATAAATAAAACAAACCTCACATCGCGCCCTGTGACGTCAGTGGTCAGCAGTGGCAGAGTGCGTAGTGCACACAGCTTCGAAGACTGAGCAAATCTGATGCGCTGGTTCAAATACCGCATGATGTGTAGAAAGTTTTTCAAATAAAATTAGATTAAAGCTCAGCACCACTAGAGGACGAGAAAACGTACATTGGGTTTTATACGTGAAGAACCCGTTATGTGTCGTCTTAATTATAATATATATCATAGATAAATAGTAAGGCCTAATTTATGCCTATAAGCGAAGTTAAATATTTTTTCTGTAGTCAAAAAGATAAGATATATTAAAACTTCGCTTCGATATAGTAAAAGTTAGAATTTGTTTTTGAATTAGATACCTGACACTATAGAGACCCAATGTTACTTTGTTATAAGAAAATCGCCAATTCAAAATCTTCAAATCTTAATGCAATCAATACAAGACCAAAGCTAGTCAGCTTACTCTAAAGATATACGAGGCGAAAAACATTTTTCCAATACTTGTAAGTAGGTACTTCTTTTTCTGCATTTAAAAAAATGCTCAACTGAAATTCCTGCTAGTTGTTTTTCAGAGTCGAATTTAGTGTTAATTCTCGAAATATTTGGGCCAAAAGCATTATTCAATAATTTGTATAAGTTTCTCATGGTTTTTTTCTTAAAGAAAATATCAAATGATATTATTTTGTATAGAATACAACCAGTCCGAAGTCAATATCAGTGTTTGCTATGGAAGTGAATCTAGGAGGGCATAATTTTGACACCAAGAGTTTTTTTTTTTTTTTTTTTTTTCAATTCACGTTTTTGTAAGAAAAACTTTTAATTTAGGGGGTTTCTGATTAAATAATTTAGTTCCAATATAATATACGCTAATGTGTTAGGCGGTAAGAACTCCATACCTATAAAAAAAATTTACTTTCATATTTTTAACTAATTTTAGATTTTAGATTTAGATTTGCCACCAAATTTATTTATTTATTTAGATTTAGATTTATTTATGTTTATCAACTTTGCTTGAAAGTTGGAAAAGTTATTCAAAATTAAGTTTTTAAACTGTATTGAGTATATTGATTTTTGTTTGGCTTAAAGGGCAAACTCCAATGATAAATCGCATTTATTGATAACGATTTTATGTAGCGGGTTATTTTTAGGAGATTGAGCTCTGCCGCTTTCGATTTGGATTTTATTCCAAGAATGCACAATCCTAAATTTAATTAATCAAAGCAACTATGTTAATGTTTTAATCATATTATGAGACCACTGATTTAACCGTTTATTTAGGAAAGAATTGACGATTTTGTCTTTTTAATTTATAGACCGAGAGCCCACAGCTATTTTTGGGTGTGAAGTATAGTACAAATTCAATGATGCAATAAGATAGGTCTTTACTTTTTATTTACAAATACCCAAGTCTTGCAAGCAGTACTTGGGGCACTTACAAATAATGCTGCATTGAAAATGCATTTTTTTCTGAAAGCCAAGATAAAAGATATAGCACTTAAAAAATTGTATTTAATAACAGAGCTGAATACCATAAACATGAATATGAGGGTCCAAAACTTCTTAGTTGTATGCAAGACGCACTTGAAAATTCATTTTTATAGTGCGTATTGCATACAGAAGGCCCACCTAAGAGGTCTTGGACCTCCATATTCATGTCTATGGTATTCAGCTCTGTTATAAAATATAATTTTTTTTAAAGGTATACCTTTTATCTGGGCTTTCAGAAAGAAATGAATTTTTATTGCAGCAACGCCCCAACCACAGCTTGTCAGACTTGCATATTTGCCAAAAGAAAGTAAAGACCTATCTTACTGCATCATTAAATGTTTGCTATATTTCACACCCAAAAATTGCTGTGGGCTCTTAGTCTATTATGCTTTTTGGATTTATTCCGATTTTACGAAAAGTTTTAAACTGGATTGATCAGTATTCAACGTACGCGTACATCAGACTAATAAAAAAAAAAAAACTAAACTGTCTCCGATTTTAATGCCACTAGCTTTTTAGTTAGAGTTTAATAAAATAATACGCCTAGTAAAATTTTCGGCGATTAATATTTAGAGGTCACTAGTCGCTAATTCCTTTTTTCCATACAAATTGTATGAGAAGTTTTCTTTTGTTTGCTTCTTTTTTTATAGCATTCGGTTATCGTTCGAAAATGATAGAGACGTATTCTTAAAGGAAATTTAATGCTCTTTAAAAAAGTCCCTAATTTCTTATTTTATTACTGTACTCTTTCCAAATTTATGAAGGGTAAATAGGATGGTTTATTCCACAGTTTTTTGGATTCTCTGTTGATAAGAAGAAATATTGTACGAGTATACATTAAACGTGGTATACGGGGTGTCCCGCGGTCGTCGCGATGCAGACGAAAACCATGGATTCCTGAGGTTATTTTAAGTCGAAAAACTTAAGAGGTAATTTTCTCGTTTTTCGACTTTTAACGGTTTTTATGATTTATGGTCTCGTTTCTTTAAGTGTCTCTAATTTTGCCGAACTGCAACCGATTCTTGAATGTTTTTCTGTATTTAAACAAAAGCATTTAGGACTTTTTACTCACCCTTCAACTTTTTTCTATGCAGGCACCGATTTTCCCGGAATTTATTATAAAACCCATTTGTTGGCATTTTTAGGTTCTTTTTTGTTGACTTTGGTATTACTTTTCTTATCTTATAAAATTTTCTCGTTTTATAATTTTTAAAGTTATATATATAGGTCTGTACATAATGTTTATTTTAATCTTAAAATTATTTAACAAATTAGCTCGAATTCTTTGCGTATAATGAGATACTTTTTAACTGTTTCAGGACGTTTTAGCTGGGCTAATATTGACATTTAGTCTTATGATCATACTCGTTCCTCTAGTCGACTATTTAGATTTCTTCATCGTGACAAGTATCTACTCACCAATCTTCGTTATTTGCATATCAATACTTTTAGTCTACTTCTACCCGCAATCAAAAGAAAAATGGACCCCAACAAGGTTTGTGATTTTGAGGACTTCAATTCTTCTTCTCACTTAATTTTTCTTATTGAATAATTTTACTCTTATAGGGGAGACACAACGATGACAATATCTGTTTGTGCAGGTCTACAAATCGGAGCATGGCTTACCTACCAGCTGGGTGATCTTCCCGCAACACCACCACTAGAACCACATGTAATCATTTGGCCAACTTACCAAATGATAGGTCATCTAATTCTTCGAACAGTATTTGGTATGTGTTGTATTATGGCAACCAGAGCTATTGGTAAATCCATCACTTATGCCTTGGCTTGTGCTGTTCTTGGCAAAGACAAAAACGAAGTTCGTAACTCGCCTAGTAGCTTACAAAATAAAATCAAAACTATCGTCGAACTGAGTCACACTTATTTGACTTACGGATTAATCGGTATCAATACACATTATCTATTGCCGAATGTGTTCAAGCTGATTGGCATAGGACGACCAGATTTCTATACAGAGATATAGAATCAATAAAAGACTTAAAAATATTGAACGAAAAACAAAAAAAAAAGAAATTATCATTCCTTACTTTCCATAGAAACGCATCTTTATCGAAATCTACGCACAAAACAAAAAGTTTAACTTATGTAGGTATTCTTGTAGCTGGCTAAATAAAATGTGTGTGTTTTTTGTCGTCCTTCACAGTTAATAGTTTTATTTTTGAACTTGAATACATATGAATATTTGTGTTTAAAAAGAAGTTTTGAACGGGTTCAAAAGTTTCGATTTAAACGATTTTTTTTGTTTTCAAAATATTTTTCCCGACTTTGACGGAGCAGCAAGATTTCTCCATCGTCATCCTGCACAAGCGGACGAGTTTGGCAGGGATGCCGAGATGCGCCATGGCTCTGTATAGCTCGTCTCTGTCTACGCTATCATATGCGACTTTAAAATCGATAAAGAGGTGGTGTGTATCGATTTGAAACTCCTGGGTTTTTTACAAAATCTGTCGGAGTGTGAACACTTGATCGACGGTTGATTTGCCGGGCCTAAAACCACCCTGATAGGGGCCGATCAGATCGTTGACAAACGGTTTTAAGCGATCACACAGTACAGATGACAGGATTTTATATGCGATGTTGAGGAGACTTATACCTCTGTAGTTGGAACAGATCAGGGCATCTCCTTTCTTGTGGATAGGGTACACAATACCGAGGTTGCATTCATCGGGCATACTTTCCTCCGACCAAATTTTGGAGATAAGTTGGTGTATACTCCATACCAAGTCATCTCCCCCTGCTTTGAATAAGTCGGCTGGCAGGCCATCCGCACCAGCAGCCTTGTACGTTTTAAGCTTGGCTATCGCTAACCGCACTTCATTTAGGTCGGGTGGACGGAAGTTTTGACCATCATCGTCCAGGTTGAATGGAGTGTACTGTCTTACAGCCGAATTTTGGCCATCTTCGCCGTTTAGCAGTCTAGAAAAGTGTTGTTTCCAGATCCTCAGCACCGATTGTGTGTCTACCACCATATTCCCACTCACATCTCGGCAGGCTTCCGTTCTGGCCTTGTAACCCTGGGTAGTTTGCCTCACCCTTCGGTAGAACTTTCGAACACCCCCCCTGCCTCTACACTTCTACAGTCCTCAATAGACTCGACCGCCCGCTTCGCATGCTCTCTCTTTTTCCTCCTGAGAAGTCGGCGTTCCTCCCTTCGTTTTTGCCCGTAGAGCTCCCGGGCTGCTCTCTCAGCAACTCTGGTTCTAGTCTGCAGCATTGCTTGGTAGGTCTCGTTCTTTTCTTCATGCGCCAGTCTGCATTCCTCATCGAACCAGGGGTTTCGTTGTGGTGGCCTAGTGAAACCCAGCACATCAGTAGCGGCACTTTTGATGGCATTTTGGCAGTGCTTCCACTGGTCCTCTACAGATAATGCTTGTGGCGGGCTTGTTGAGAGTTTAAGAGAGAAAGTCCTGGCTATCTCTTGTGATTTTAGCTTCGCGACGTTAAATCATTTTACAGCATCCGCTTGTCGTTGTGGCGTCATGGATATCCGCATACGTACTTGCGCTACCACCAGGTAGTGATCCGAGTCTATGTTGGCACCTCGGAACGTTCGGACATCCAGGATACTGGAAGCATGTCTGGCGTCTATCGCAACATGATCAATCTGGTTGACGGTTCGTTGATCCGGAGACCGCAAGGTCCCTATGTGTATATTGAGGTGTGGGAATAGAGTGCTTGCTATGATACATTTCGCCCCGCCGCGAAATCAATGAGCCTGACCCTGAGTCCGTTACCGGAAGTGTTGTCGTGCAGGCTGTGTCCTCCCACTATCGAACCAAAGATGCCCTCCTTTCCGATCTTGGCGTTGAAGTCGCTAAGAATAATCTTGACGTCGTACTTGGGGCACCTATCATACGTATCCTCGAGGAGATCGTAGAATTCTTCTTTGGTTGAGTCATCCTTTTCTTCCGTTGGGGCATGGGCACAGATCAACGCGATGTTTTTGAACTTTGCTTTGCTGCGGATTGTGACCAGGCGCTCGCTTACATTTCTGAAGCCCAAGACTTCTTGCCTAAGTCTTCCCCTTACCACAAAACCACAACCAAAGAGCCGCTGACCCTGCTCCTTGCAGCACTCGCCGAAGTAGATGTCACACGATTGCATCCTTCGTATGCCCTCTCTATCAAATCGCACTTCCTGGATGGCTGTTACATCAGCCTTTAGCCTATCCAGGTTCTCCACTAATTGTTCGGCTGCACGTGGCCTGTTTAGGGTCCAGACATTCCACGTGCAGATCCGAAATTCATTGTCCTTTTTTCGTTTGCTGGGGTCGTCAACATTAAAATCATCCATATTCGAGGCTTGTTGTCGTTTCGGAACCGATATTTTTTCCGTGGTTGGGAAGTCACCCAGACGCACAACCCCCTAGCCTGGAGGACAAGATCCTTATTATAACTCCAAGGACGGGGAGCCGGATAAACCGCTCCTTATAGGCCTGAGCTACGAATACGTCGTAGTAGCCCATATAAGGTGTTCACTTAGTAGTTCAAACTGACTAGAACTGTAGACGCCACCGTTGATTCCATCTGGGGAATTCCTCCGCTGCCGCCTGAAAAAAGGAGAAGTGCCTTAGTGGAAACACTCCTAACCCCCTCTCTCGTCTGCTGCCGCCTTAAACCGTCCACAGGGATTGGATCCCCATCTTCAGTTAAGGTACTAGGCACCCGACGTTCACCACGGGGAGGTCGAGAGTAGGAGTTGATAGACAGAGGTTATAGAGGACACTTACCTACCCATTTGAACGTCAAAGAAAAATTATATAAGCTGTAGAAATTTATTCACATTCGCAGGTCGCATCGCAGCTCATGTGCAAAGCACTTTACTAGACCCTTTGACTTTTACATTTTTTGTACAATACCGAAAACAAAACGGTACATTGTTTGTTCGGTTTTCTTGAGAAGTTGTAGTTGTGTAAGTTAGTGAGTGATTTAAAAGTAAAAGGGCCTTACTAATAATCAATCACGATTGTCGACTATTAGTAAAATGTAAGATTAAAATAAAGTGGTAAAGCTTAAACAGAATCCTACAAATAAACAATTTAACCTTCTGGTTAAAAAAAAAATCCCCACACTTTCCATGAATCTACTACAATTTCAATCCTATTTCCAGTCAAATAAAAAAACGCGGAGTGAACTGAACTGTACATTCACATTTGAGTATTGCTGTATTCTGTTTTAACGTTAATTTTTAGTACTTATAGTTTTTTCTACATCACATTTAGCAATCACTGCTTTTCTTTTACTAAAGTTTATTATTTAATCACATTCGCAACATATCAGTAAGGAAATCCTATGAACAAAAATTGATTTTCGATTAGAGTTCGGTAGAAGTCTCCGTGAGAAATTCGGAATTCGGCTGACATTTTATAGTAACCTCATTTTGAAGTTTGTATTTTGGTTTGTTGTTAATCTTTGGAAGAGGCATTTAAAGTAGTTTCGATTGTGAAAATATTTAAATAAAAATTGCTATTAAAAAATATACAGATCGCAGTTTTTATTAATCGCAAATAGTAAATTTATCAATCTATTAACTTTTTTGATCCTGTGAAGTTTTTTTTTTTAATAAAAGGGTTAACTACATTCAATACTTTTTACAAAAAAGTACACCTACGGGTGCAGATGACGGCAAGGCCGTATTGTATTTTAAAAATAAGGACCTTACTAAAGGAAAATCCTCTAAATCATCTAAACTAGAGCGTCGATTGGGTGAGCTATATGCAAAGTCTAAAAAAAAAAAAAATAACTCTAACTAACTCAAGTTATTAAGTTAAAATTAAGCAAGCAAGGGGAATTATAAAATATTTATCGGTTTTATTCATTTCAATTCAGACCCCAATTTAATACGTTATGTACATCTCTGATAATTTTTAGCAAAACAAAAAATAAAAACATAAACGTTTGGTATTAAAGTATGTGAAACCTAGCAGCTATTTTAATCATTTTTGGATGTATAGGATACAATTAAAGCATTCTTCTTATTTAGGATACAAAAACCTAGTTACGCAACAAAATTCTGCAAATGTGAACGTAAAAACATACCTTTAAATGACGCAATAAAATAGACGATACATTAAGACTACCAGATAAAGCCATTGAACAATTATTGCACTTTGCAACTATTTTATTTTTAGCCACAGACTCTTTGGTGTCAACCGTAAAAAAACGACTATCCAAATAGCTTGTTTTTTCACAATTTTTTAGAAGATCTTGTTCTTCAGGACTTAAAATTTCCATACTGCTACTACTAGTACTAGCACTACCACTAGCACCATAAGAAAAGCTTCCCCTTGGCTTGGGGACTCAGAACTTTCATCCCGAATTTGTACATGACTGAAAAATTCACTACCCACAGAATCTTCATTAACATCCATGATCTTAATCTAATCAAAAATAAATTATTATTGAATGTGTAAATTTATGTATACTTTATAGTTTTCATAACTATAAATGAAGGTTGTTATATGGAAAATGAAATGTCTACAAATTTTCTAAATTTAAATTTTAAACCAATGTACGTATTTTTCATTCATCAGTTTGACAATAAAATCAGCATAAAAAAATAATAAATTTATTCCTAGAAATACATTTAAACTGACTATACCACTAACTGGCTTTTGCAGAATGTACTTTTAACGTATTTATGCATTATATACAAACAAGCTTGAGTGAAACAATTATTATTAATGATTAACCTAAAAATATTCTAACTTCAATAAAAAATAAACGAAGAATCAATGTCATAACAAAACAAAGTTAGCTTTGAAAGAATACCAATGTACCAATGTATATGACTTGATGTTTATGGATTTTTTTTTTTAATTTTATTATTATTTAGTGGGATGTTTTTTTTTTTGAAGAATGTTTACATTACCTAAAGCCTTATATAGGCACAATTTAAAATATTAAAAGTATACCATAAATTTACATATTTTTTAAAACTTTATTTTAGCTGAAAAAAATTATTACTAAGAAATTCTAGGTAGTGTTCACTGACTTTCATCAGTAAGTGTATGAATGCTCCTGAAGCGAAATGGAAATTTCCCAATCAAAAACAAAATCAATTCCAGTTGTTATATATTTTCTACATTAAAAAAATTGTCAAAAATTGTACACGAAAAAATGATTATTTTTAAAGCAGATTTTCACAATATTTCAGTAGGGTATTGGGTTTTTACGGCGATAGTTGTCAAAATGAAATGTTAATTTAAGAAAAATGCAAATCTTAATAATATGTGTTCAAGTGTGCAATAAATTCTATAAAAATATAATTAAGGAATAAGTATGTATATACATACATATATTTTTTACTGATTTTTCTGATTTCGAGGAAGTATAAGGAAAATTTGTAGATTTAAATCGTTTTTTGTACATCGCATAAACCATTGTAAATTTTCAAAAAAATTATTAAATTTGAAGGGTTTTTCCCAAACGAGCAAAAGGCTATATAAGTTTAAGTTTTATGAAACCTGAATTCGTATCTGATCTCCTCAAACAACCTTCGTTACAATTTAATGTTTTTAAATACTAAAGGTAAAGAGATTATACAAAACTTACTAATAAACGTATATGTATATTTTGCAAGTTCAAGCAAAGTTTGGAAATTTTTTGAACCCTGACGAATGGGGTTTGAGTCGGACATCACGAGGATTAGAACCAACTACAAACACCGCACCACCTGCAGAACTTTCATTGCTGAAACTTATTTCATGCGAATGTAAGACTAAATGTGGGGTTGCATCTGGCTGCAGAAAAGCTAGTCTTAAGTGGTCCATAATTTGTTCTAATTGTAGTGAAGAATCATGCAAAAACGTAATTCGTATAGTAGACTTTGATCCTGAAATATTAAGACTAGACGAGTTAAATGAGACTGAAACAAATTTAGAACTCTTCGCGCCAGGGCCATCAAAAAGGGGAGAGTTTGATTTAAATTTGATGAATTTTTTAAACATAATTTCGTGAATTAGTCCCCTTTCACACAGGGCAACTGAGTTGCCGGCAACAATTAGTTCATGGGCGAGAAGGGCAGGAAGAAAGAGGGGTAAACGAAATCTCCCCGGTCAACAAATTCAGGAAACTTTTTTGACGTTTCTCTTCACACTACGTTTGTGTGCGTTCAACCAAGGTAGTTTAAAAGGAAAATACAGCAAGTCTCCTCCAACTTTGTATCTGCGTGTGAAAGGTACAAGAGATTGTTAAGGAGATTTAAAGAAAACGTCAAAAAAATCACCAGCAACTAGTATCTTCGTGTGAAAGGGGACTTAGGCCTACAGGAGACACCGCATACAAAAAAAACGCGGAATTAAAGGCTGTTTCCCAATGAGACGAGAAAACGTGACGTCAGCGTGACGCGATCTCTTCGTAGTTTCTCTCTCTTAATTCTTAAAAAAGAATTTTAAACAGTGAAATAATACATAATCAAGCATTTCTCGTCGTTTCGTCACGTCGTAAAGTTCGAAAAATTAAAAAAAAGAAGCAACGTGACGACGAGAAATACTTTATTGTGTATTGTTTCGTTGTTTGAAATTTGTTTTTAATTAATTGTTATTCAATTTTATTATATAATAAAGTTTTAATGGAATGTTATTCATCAATAAATTATTATTGTTGGCTATATTTTATTCTTTTTTATTATCGACGCAAGGCTGTTTCACAATGCGACGAGAAAACGAGACTTCAGCGTGACGAGATCTCTTCGTAGTTTCTCTCTCTTAATTCTTAAAAAAGAATTTTAAACAGTGAAATAATACATAATCAAGCATTTCTCGTCGTTTCGTCACGTCGTAAAGTTCGAAAAATTAAAAAAAAGAAGCAACGTGACGACGAGAAATACTTTATTGTGTATTGTTTCGTTGTTTGAAATTTGTTTTTAATTAATTGTTATTCAATTTTATTATATAATAAAGTTTTAATGGAATGTTATTCATCAATAAATTATTATTGTTGGCTATATTTTATTTTTTTTTTATTATTTCAGACTTATGATAACAGATTGTTAAGAGCTTTATATTCGGGAAAAGTTTGTTGTGGACGCCCGAACGCCAGTTGGAGTTCTGAAAATGACAGATGCGACCGTCAGATTTTAGTTATAACTTACTACGGTGGTCGGTCTACCTTGGACGTGCCTATCTGTCACGAAAATTTGACATTGTATTCTACTGTAATACAAAATAAGTGTTATGCTTGGACAGATTCTGCTGAGCTGTCATCTTCAGGTGGTGTAACCTATTGTTATGACTGCGCTATCCGGTTGTATAAACAGATCAGCAGATAGAGACGATTATAAAAGTGTTATATACTTCAAAAAAGTTAATTTTACGTTGTTTGGCCTACATTGATTGTCCACTGTCAGTTTTAGTAGATTCCCCTTTAAATGTCAAATCTGAAACCTACATAAAGTGGAGTTTGATCAATACAGCGGATACCCCGGGATTGAAAAGCGGCTGCGCGCATCCCATTATTTTTCAGCACCACCTATTGGAGAGTATAGGAACTGCATAACAAATTGTAAAAGATGGCGGGGGCCATGCTTTCAGGAAGTGTCAGAGTGATATCGAGGCGAAATGGTGCCTCACCACTACACTGACATTTTCAAGGAAAATACATCAACTGGCGGGTGTGTTGGATCGTATGATTTGATAACTGTGAGGGAGGACAATTATTGTTGGTAGAAAAGAAGTGGCATGTTCGTTTACCGAAACCCCGTAGAATTGAAATGTCAAAAGCAAAAGAATTCTCTCCGTGAGTGCACACGAATTAAGTGCGGTTAATATCAATTGGTCGCAAAAAAGCAAAAAGAAACAAATTTAAGTAATTTAAAAATTTGTGATGAACAAAAACTTAATAATTTAAATGAAGTAAATGAGAAAAGGTGAGTTTGGTGTCAAAAGTGTAATTTTATTTTATGTAGATTTTCTCTTAGACAAAAAAATATACAATACAATAATTTTTTTTTAGTTCAAAAATCTTTAATAAACAATAAAGTGCAAAAAGTCGGAGGAAAAAATTTAAAATAGATATTTTCTTGGTGAGTTTTATTTAAACAAGTTTTTGAGGAATTGGTGGTTGATGTGATAATTTTAAATAGGTTTTTACATACTACAATTGTTGAATTTTTGGCGGTCACAGATGGCCAGCGGAACGCTGGGCCGCCACCACTTTATATTTTTTGGTTATGTGTATAACCAACCGTGTGCTGGACCATTCCTGCTAGTTACTAGCTCAAAGATAAAGCAGCACTCATTCTCACCAGTGTTTGGCGAAGCTGTTCCGTTTGTGACGGATCTGCGTGAAGAGTTGAATTCCTGAGTTGCGAACGTTTTTTTTTTGTGAAGGAAAAGTGGGTACGATTTCCGAACTCAGTTGCCGAGTCATAAAATTTCCCACCACCACTCAGCAATCCTAAAACATCCAGATACCACGAATTTATTTCTGGAATTTCTGAAAGGAAAAAGAAAAACAAAGGACTTCAGGTATTGTCTTGTAAAACATTTTGTCAAAGGACAACAACAAAAAACCAGGAAATAGAAGAACATTAAAAATTGCAGTTCCGACTAAAGAAAAGCCCATGTGTGTATTTTGTCTTTCGTTACATGTTAAGTGTCAACTTTGGCGTCGAAGTTTATTAAAATTTTTCGTTTAAATCATATTACATAAAATCATATTATTCATAAAATCTATAATATAAAGTAATATAATATACATATTATTACAAATCTAATATATAATTTACAAAATTACATTTTTTTTTAATTTACAACATTATTGTAAGTGAAGGGTGTTTTGTCCCCGAGGTCTGTCACTTTGAGAGATTTTCCACGCCTGTTAATTTAGTGTTGTTGTTATTTCTATCCACCTGCACTGAGCTCATTGGAGGTAGGAAATATTTGTGGCAATTTCATAAGGCTGTCCGGCGGGAGGGGGAGCAAAAACGATTTTACGATTAGTTTATTTTGTTTGATTTTTTTTTTGTATTGTTTTTTTTCTTGGTTGTTAATTTTTTCTAGGTAATATTATTTAAATCAATTTAAAGTAACATGTCACTACTTTTTGATAATTTATATGCTTCATCTTTAAAGCCTAGCTGGTTTTGTTTTAAAAGAATAACTTTCCGTAATAAAATCTTCAAACTTTACTTTGGTTTCTCTGGGGAAACCATGACATTTTGAAGAACTTTTCAGGGGGTGCCGATAGTAGCTGAATAACTTTGGTGAAGATGGTGTGATTTGAACGCGATCATCCACCGTCGTTGGGGAAATATAAATATGGCCGCAGATTTCCAGGTTGGGTGGGTTAAGGCCACGCTGCAACGTCACCAGCAGCGCCTTGGTGAGGTGATTGTCCGTCCGTCGTCTTTTTTGATTATTTTATCTGGCCTGATTTGTGTTTTTGTTGCAGGTGAGGTTAAGTTTCGGGGCAAGATCCCCCCCCCCCCATTCCGGCGAGCTAACTGCCGTGCATCGCAAGCAGGCCGCGTCCCCGGAACTTAACATTCAAGCCCTCTTTCCAACCTCTTCCTTTCCCAATTTCCTAATCTTTCCCTTTTTCCTGCCCTACCATCGTCCACTTCTTCCCCCTCCTCTTGCTTGCAACAAGTTGATGGATACTATCCGGTTGAACTTCGTTCATTTGCATTAACAGTGCATTTTTACAGCCCTAGGGCTTATAATTATGTTAGGGGTATGTATACGAGTATAGTTTACCAGCACCTAGTACTCTGAGATCCTAGTACTCTCAAACCGAAGCTAGATTTACATATAAAAGCCTTGAGGTTTTGACTTTAAAAGCCTTATGTATGGAAAGATCAAACAGAAAAGTTGCTGCCTATTATAATGATGGATGATATGGCGATAAGGAAACACATCCAATTGGACGCCTTAAGAAAACGCTATGTTGGAACAATAGATTTTGGTAAAGATTTTGATGACACCGAAGACCTTCCTATTGCTAAAGAGGCTTCAGTTTATTTATTGGTAGGCTTAAATGGTGAGTGGAGACTTCCAGTGGACTATTTTGTAACAACCACATATGTTGAGGTAATAAGTCTTACATTTGATTGTCACCAATCAAACGTAGAGATAGAGATAGTCAATCAAATAGGAGCAACATTGAATACATTTGAACTCATGATTCAACACCCGGAAAAAAATAATTAAATATACATATTACCTGAAGCTTGACATTGTTCGAAATTGATTCGGAATACATGGAGAGCGAAAAGAACAATTTTCGATGAAAATGGTGAAGCCATTAAATGGGAGTATTTAGAAAAACTAATACAGTGCAAAGGCAAGCTTGGTCTTCACTTCGCCAATAAGCTGAGCGAAAAAACACATGAATTGGAAATCGAAATTTATTTATTTATTAAGTTAAATCTACAAGCAATTTTTCAGCTTACAGATATATTAAAGATAAATTAGAATATAACAATAAATTAAAAACAAATTAAAATGTAAATAAATACAAGATTTCTGCTTTAAATTTCTCACGAGTAAGGCATAAAAAATCAATACTTAAGGACACTTCATTGAAATATACAATAGATCTGGATAAGGGCGCGTTACAACCGTATCTAGTATTATGTGATCTTTGAAATAAAAAAAATCTAGCTCTTAATGTTCTAGCAGGAACATAAATTGGAACCAGTGCCAAAAGTGATGGGCACTTTATATGATAACTGAGTAAATCTCTAATGAGCAATACAGCATGAATTTTTCGATGAGATTCCAGTGATTTTATACCCAGCAATTGGCACCTAGCCTTATATTCTGGACAAAAGCTCCAGCGCATTTGTTGGAATATATATTTTGTGAATCGCCTCTGAACCTTTTCAATTCGATACTTTATATGCAGGGCTCCAAATAACATCTGCATGTTCAAGAATCGATCTTACAAGAGATGTATATAATGATAAAAGGACATAAGGGTCTCTGAAATCTTTAGAATTCCGCTTAATGAAACCTACCAACGAGTTGGCTTTAGGGATCAAGTAATCGAAATGGAGTTTAAACGATAGGGCAGAATCAAGTATAACACCTAAGTCATTAATCTTTGCGACTCGATTGATAGGCTTAGATTGAATTGTATAGTCGAACAACATGGGTATAGTTTTTCTTGAGAAAGAAATTGCATTACCCTATTTAATATTAAGTTTTAGGCCATTTGCATGACACCAATAAGACAAACTAATGAGGTCAGATTGAATCTTATGACAATCTTCTAAACTTTTAACTTTTAAGAACAGCTTGAGATCATCTGCATATATCAGGCTCTCGCAATATTTTATCACTGATAGAATATCGTCAATAAAAATAATGAATAGGAGAGGACCTAGATGGCTTCCTTGGGGAACACCTGACGTACATATAATGTTCTTTGAGTACGTATTATTTATCTGCACTTGTTGACTTCTACCAGTGAGGTATGAAGATAACCAGTAAAGCAATTCTGAATGAAATATAAATATTTCAAGCTTTTTTATAAGTATTTGCTGGTTTACTGAGTCAAAAGCCTTACTAAAGTCGGTAAAATAAGCCTTACATATGATGTAAAATAAGCTAAATTTGTTACGGTAGACCTACCAGAGACAAAGCCATGCTGTTCTGGTGCTAAAAATTCATACGTCACAAAATCTTATCTCTTTTTTACTAAGCTTCCAAATAACTTCGGTATTGCAGAGAGTTTACAAATACCTCTATAATTTTCTATATTATTTTTTGCGCCTGATTTATGAATGGGCACGAGGTATGACCGTTTCCACTCATCCAAAAATATACCATCCAAAAGAGACTTATTAAAAATGGTGAGCAACGGATAATAAATTGAATTACAACAATTTCTTAGGACTATGGCAGGTATGCCATCAGGACCTGAATTAGCATTTGGCTTAAGTGATCTAACTGCAGCAAGCACTTCTTCACTACTCAACTGGATAGATCCCAGATCGATCTTATTTAATAAGTTATTCAACGACCCACTATTAAATCCCGAAGAAGAGTATACTGATTGGAAAAAATCAGCAAACAAATTGACTGTGGAGTTTAAAGTAGAGGATTCAACGCTTCTTAAAAACATAGAATTGGGCATCCCAACAGATTTTTTTTTGGAGTTTATGAAAGACCAAAACATTTTGCAATTACTTTTGATGTTACTTTCAATATTCAAGGTGTAAGCTCTATATAGAAATTTACTGAGAGTAACAAAATCTTTTCGGAGTTTACTAAAGTATAAGTAATTAGCTTAATTTTTTAACTTCTTGTATTTAACATAGGCATTGCGTTTTAATTTTTTTAGATTACGGAGCTGTTTATTACTCCAAGGAGGTTCAAAAAACCTTTTTTTTGCGCCTTAGGGACAAACTTATCAAAACCAATTATTAGAATTTCAATGAAGCGATTATACATATTTTGCAAATCAAGAAACATCAATTCATTAGACCAGTCAATATCGATGAAGAAATTATTTAGTTCTACAAAGTTAGCTTTCAAAAAATTATAATATTTAACATTCACATTTGCATCACTTATTAAGTAAGTGTAATACTTGATTTAAAAAAAAAGTTCTTTATGATGTAGTGATTCATTCAAAAGAGAAAAAGGAGCATTAGTTACATTAATTTGAAAATCATAACAGCAAATAAAAATTAAATCTAGAATTTTCATCAAGGTATTAGGAATATTATTAACTTGGATCAGATTTAAAGAATATTATATAATCTATAAAAATAAGTTCAATATCTTTTTTCATATTCAAAGGAATTAACATTTTATCATCTTCAGACCAATTCCATTTTATATCGGACAAATTAAAGTCGCCTAAGACACATAAATTACATAAATCAAATAGAGCAAAGACTGTTGATATATTTAATATTACTAATATGTTTTTCATAAACATCAAGGCAACTACTTGGAGGTACATAACTTACGATAAAAAATACATTTGATTTTGGAATAACATTAACGCTCACAGATATACATATTTGTTCGATGTCTCCACAAGGAAGGATTATTTCATTGACAGATATATGATGCCGGACAGCTACAATTAATCCACCCCCACTTTCCTTTGATGAGTTACAGCGATCACGACGGTACGTATTCTACAATCAAAGAGTTCAGTAGAAGCAATTCCTTCGTATAACCAGGATTCAACAATTACAATAACATCGTAGTGCATGTGGCATGAATTATTAAAAAGATCAACTACTTTAGTTCGAAGACCACTAGGATTATGAAAATAAATTTTTAAAGACGTTAGATTCACATTATGTGCATTATCATTAACCAAGATTAAGTCATTGTATTGGGATTTGTTTTCACTGACAAGTTTTTTGGCTTGTAAACAAATGGACGAATCTTTACACCTGTTGGACAGAAAGTCTCAGTAAAGACCAAGCCAGCAAATTCAACTAGGACACCGATCTTAAAGTTAACAAAATTAAGCTTCCGTTCTTTTTTCTCTTTATCCTCGAGTGATACTAATTCATGGCATAAGATCCGAGAAGCGTTTATTTCAAGATGAGTTGAAACAAATTTAAGGATTGCATCTGGAGTTGTAGAGAATATGATGATGAAGAAGTTTTGGAGGGAGAAGAGGAAGAAGAAACACCGCTTAGTGTCCTAAGCCACGAAATTAATAATATACAATTACCCCAGTTGTATATGAAGAAAATGAAAGAACAAACAATGAGCGGTTGTTGCATAGTCCATTTTAATAAAAGTACAAAGAAGAAGTTTATTGTGATATACATTAAACATAAGTTCCTTTTTTTTTTTTTTTTGTTTATTTGCATGAACGTGTTTTTTTTTTTTTTTTTGTTATAAGAATAATATGTTTTTAATATTCAATTCATTGTCGGTTTTGGCCAACAATTAAAAAATTAGTAAAGGACTCAATATTTATTTTAATATTCATGTCACACTTTTGTTTTTTTTTTTTTTTTGTAATTTTTACTCAATAAGTTTTGGATTCAAACTGCCGGTTGAAGTTTAGTTAAGTATATGAGTGAAGTTTAGGTTCAAGTGTTTAGAGTGTGTAACAAAGGAATGTACACTTGCATTTGTTGATATCTCATACGAACAAGTTTGCATTTTACATCCTCCAGTTTTATTATTTTTTGCATCTTGCCTTTTGAATGATCATCGTGGTCTGTACTGTATATATTAAAACGTTTTGACTCTAGGGGGATAATAAAAAAATTTTCTTTTTCTGTAATTTCTGTACTGAACAACTCGACTTCATCCTTTTTTTTTGTTATGAATAATGTTGTTCAAACCAATTATTTTATTATCGGTAGTCAGGAACCAGCAATTAGCTTCGTCAGTTCGCAAACAAAAGTCTTTTAATTGCACTTTGGAATAAAAGGTATATTCCTGTTTATGGAGTCTAATGAAATCGGGCACATTAATTCCACCATTAGGTTTGCTAAGTTCACGAACTTCTGTTTTTGATTTAAAGGAAGTCCTGGTTATATCAGTTTGGCAGTTAAAGTTTTCAATCATGCGCTTGGCTATTTGTGGTAGTGGAAGGTGTCCATTTCGAAGCAGACGCTTGATTTTACCGAGTGCGTTTTCAAATGGATAAGCGCTAAACGAATCCAAATTACCAAATAGTTCAACCTCATCGACCAAATGCGACAAGTTGTGCACATTGCTGGTAAGGTGGTGCTCGCCATAAATTTCAGCAAATATCTCTTTAAATTGAAGCAATATTGCACGGGCTGTCGGTAGTAAATTGAAATATTGTTTGGATGAACAAATTGTAACGGCGCAAAAAATTAGGAGGAAATGAACGTATGCTTCGTTGGTTAAATAGTCCTTCAAAGCAACAACTCCAATATAGCACATAAATGTTCTGTATTCTGTACCTTTCCAATGCGCCAAACAATCAAGTTCTCGAACTGACCTATGCACTTCTGTTGGCATCTTACATTGTTTAAGGTAAGTAGAAATTTCGATTGTTGTTCGCGCTGGCCATTTAGTGTTGGATAGTCGGAAGGTTCCATCTCGCCATCCAAACAAGAGGCGTTTCATGATACCGAGATGAAGAAGATGGAGTGAATCACCTACTGGAAACTGTTCCACCATATCAATATCCAGTCTCAAGAGTGGAGAATCATATTTATGGTGTGCTCCATACAGCTTCTGCCTGAATTTTTCGTTCGTTCGTTTTTCGCAAACAGTGCGCGGAAATATATTCGTGTTGCTAATGTAATTGAATTCACCAATGGTTGTGCATTTTTGACATCCTTGGTGAGCGTTGAAATTCGCGACTCCTGAAAAATAAAATACAAAAAAATTTAAAACAGAAACAAAAACAAAATAGTTCTGAAGAATTCTGTCAAAAGTATGTAGGATGTGTTTATGTTTTAAATTTTCGAATAGGTTGCAATTAATTAGAAAACAATTCAATTTCGCTTTAAATATAAATGTTGTTGTTACTGTTAAAATTTTTAACATTTTGCTTTCGGGTAAGTAAACAGACTATGTATTTACGAAAAACAAAACACAACGTTCGTAGGCTTTTTCGCACACAAGCATGCTCGTTTTGTGTACAAACAGTTTTTATAAGTTTTGGGCAGGTAAACAATTTAATTTTTTTTTGTTAACAGAATACAAAAAGTATTTGAAAGAATGGATTTTTGCAAAAAAAAACTCCAATCGTTGTATTATTAACTTGGAAACATAATAAATTATGTTTTCTTTTTATTGTTTAGAAATAAGGAACATTTACACAACATGACATAACTTTTGATGAGAATGAATTATGCATATACTTATATGAAATATGCATGTGCATATGAAACAACATTATAATGAAATACTTTTAATTATTACCTTTTATATATGCTCTTGCTGGCGAATCGCATATAAAGCACCGCACTTTGACACTTACTTTATGTGAGTTTACAACAATTCCATGTGTCATTGCTTTTTTTAATTCGTCCACAAATGGCGATAAGAACTTTTCAAGGTCAGTGCACTTATTTTTTCCAGAAAAGATTCCTATGACCTTTGGAGGGACTTCTGGCATTTCATAAATATTAAATAAAATGGGCCAAAACTCTACTTTTGAGCTGTTAAAAATTGGAAGGCCGTCCAGGTTTACATTTATAGATACCGTTTTCGGTTCATTAATTGTATGGAATATTAATTTTATACATTTTTCAAATCCATGGTGCCAGTACACTCCGTCCCTTCCTGTATTGAAACACACAATTTTCTGTGGAGTCCTTAAGAGTGTACGTGGGTCTTCTGGCAATACTTGCTTAGTATCAATGTTTAGCAATTTTATTAGGTCTTTCAGTGCCGTGTGGGTAATTTGATGGGTGATTGCCCATTCTCTCAAATGAGATTGAAATTTTATATTGATCTCCATCTCAGATAAATCTTTATTATTTGTCGCGTCATTTAAATTGTGTTCATTCGTCTTTATAACACTTTCGGAAGTCCTAGCATTGTTGTTATCTTAAAACAATAAAAAACAATTCTCTTATTAATATTTTTTTTTTCTATGAATACATATAGTATTTATGTAAAATGTTTGTAGGTACACAATATAACAACATACCTTGGCTTGTATTATTATCTTCGAATAATTGTGATTGTTGTTCACTATTTGGCATCGCATATAGAGATGAAGCAATTTTACTGCAATGATGGCCGGTTCTTTTTTTATTTAATTTGCTGGAGATCTCACGTGCCCTTTTTATAATATCTTCACGATTTTTTTTACATTTCTTTGGTACGCTCCTGATCTCTTAAATTTTTTCCACGATTTTGCCATTGTTATAAACTTTTTGTTCAATTATTTTTCACTAAAAAGTTGCTTTTTTAACTATTATTAGGTCTAAACGGTAAGTATGCTGAATTTGTCAGGTATAGTATGATTGTTTCATAAGTAAGGTTTATAGAAATTTAATGTGGGTGTAGTTACAACTTCAGTTGAAAGCCTTATAAGAGTAGTAAAAAGATAAGATATATAAAGTTTTTAAAAACAAGCCATACAGAAAATGTTTTCGCTTTCTTTCATATGAATGCTCTATAGGAGCTTCACTTCAATTAAAAGAAATTTGGCAGGCCTATATAAGGCCTATTCCTACTTGACTATACAAACCTTCTCTATAACTTGTGGAACAATTTTTAAAGGGCATTACACAAGTTGATATTACAAATATAAACTATAAAATGGTTGACTTTCATAAAAAAGACTTATATAATATCTATGCAAGCTATTGCTTACCAAATTTTAAAAATTGGACCTTACACAAGGTAAATTGTTAGTTGGGTGAAAATCAAAAAGAAATTTTTGAGTTTTTTGAAAAATCTACCTAATGTCGAATTCCTTTTAACAAAAAATTCGAATTTTTTTTCTAAACAGAATCGATTATTTCCTTTCAATACAAGGAATTTGTCCAGAAAAGTTGACTTTTTCTTCTAAACAAATCGAATTTCTAGTTAAAAGGAATTCGACATAATATATTTCAACCTAAATTTTAGAGACTTCAAAGAAATAAATTTTAAAAACAAAACGGGATTTATAGGCTATATCATCGCCATGAAAAACTTGAAAAACAAAAAATGTTTGAAACCTAAGTATATGTAAAAAAAAAATAATTCTTGATTACATCTTGAGTTCTTGAGTTACAAGATATCTCAAGATCATGACGAATTATTTTTTTCAAGTATAAGGTCCAAGGGTAGATGTAATAATAACCCAGTTGCTGGGCAGTTTGCTTCAGCCTATAAGAGGTTATTATTTCACAATGAAGTGAAATCTTCAAGTGAAGCAAACTGCATCAGTTTTGATGACACATCCATATCCATTTTACTGGCGTCTTCATCAAAACAAAAAGAAAATATAACATTATTAATGACAATGTAATAGTTATTCTGAAACAATTCTCGAAAACGCTTTAACAAAATCAACGTTCACAGAAATAATTGTTTAGGTACATAAGCGTGTAAGAATAATTATATATTATGGGTGTAAAAAATGTGTCCAATTTTTACAAACTTGTCTCTCTGAGCAATCAAAATTAATTAAAATGTAGTCGAAAAAATTAAGATATCCCTATAAGGATGCTGTTAAAATTTGGAAGGCAGTGCAGAAAATTGTTTCGATATTGCAAACAGAAATCAAAATCATATCAAAAAACACTTTGAATATTATTATTGTGAAGTACTTTAAGATTAATAGATTTAAGCAATATGTATATAGAACAAGACAATCATTCACGTGACTGTGATATTTTAGATAACCACAAATATAATTTAATTAATGAAGTCGTTTCAATTTTTTGCATTACATAATATTGAAAAATAAAAAAAAAATAAGGGCTCAGCAACATTAAATCCTCGTCAGAAGCAAGCTTACCAAATTTCTTCAATTTATGGGGCAATAAAATGCAAACAAAAAAAATCTTTTTTTTCTTCAATGGTTTTATTTAAGGTAAAAAATATTTATAGAAAATAGGATAAAACCTTAAAATTAAATGATAATAAATTAAATAATCTACAATCTTTCAGCGTAAAGACAAGAGTAGAGATCGGAAATGCAAATTAATTACTAGATAAAGTAGGTAGGTACTATGTATTAGGTTTTTAGGTATCAATAAAGTTTGGATTTGTGAGCCTTTTTTTTTTAACTTTCATTTCTTTTTCACGGTGACATTTGGGTGACGCATTTTATCGTTCGTATCCCAGCAACTTTTGATTCATGCAAAAATCAACACGTTGACGTAAGTATTTGCACTTCACAAACAGTTTCAACTAAAAGTGGGTGACCGATGGCAGGTATCTTAAAAAGTTTGTGACACATAATAGACAAATACAATAAATTACAATAGAAAACCATTTAACTTAAATGATATATGTATTATGTTGAGATATTCCACTCCTCTCCGTGCCCACTTTAATAGCTTAATAAGCTTAGTACGCTGCTGTTGCGGATTGAAATTTTTCGTTGGTCTCCAACATGACAACGAAATTCTTACGAATAATTACCCCTTGAAAGTGACACCGCGATCGCAGTAAGCGACGATGTTTCTTTTAAAGCTTAGTATGCTGCTGATGCGAAACGTGAAATCCCATACAAAAAAGAAAAAGACAGAACGAAATCACAAACAAAAAATTTTGTTCTGCTTTTCATTCTGCGGTACGCTGTTCGATGAGCGAAATAGATAGTACAAATTATTTGGAGAGATCTCCCCTCTTTTTTCGCATATAATTAATTGCATGACCAACCAAAAATTTAGTTTCATATCAGCAGCGTACTAGGCTTAAAATGGAATTGAGAATTATCCAATGGAGCGTAGAACTGCACCAGAAGTGGTTGATCAGAATACCAGCTTACTTCGCATTGTACAAATTTACAAAAAAGTCATACCTATACGTTTGTAAAAATAAAATAAGGACACTGAAATTTGCTCTAGTTTATAAGGGGAGAGTACGATAACTTTGGTGCCAAAAATTGATAACGGTTTTTGGTAGAAGGATCAAAAATAAGTTTTTTTTTTCCTACAGGATAGAGGGGTCTATCTCGCCCCGTTTAGAAGGTAGGGACAATTTTTGAAAAAAATGACTTAAAATGAAAAAAAAAAAATGTATATTATAAAACAACGGCAACACTTACATTGAAGTACTATACTGGTTTTGAAAGCCAGTAATCTGTTCTTTAATATATTAAAACTAAATTATTTAATTCAATAATCTCAACAAAAATCTCATAAACAAGTAGTTTTAGTAGTTTCCAATTTTATCAAAAACTAGTAGACATAAAACCATTCGGTTTTTTGTGTTCGATTTAGAATTAATATACCACAAAAAGCCAATTCAGCACTTTATTTCACAATTTTGAAAAAAATGGTTGAATCTTTTTTTTTTTCATTTCATTTTTGGCTATGCGAAAAATCGACCAAAACCTTAAAATGAGAAACCGCCCAAAATTATTGGGTGAACTTGCATAATGAAAGAAGACCCAAAAAATGAATGCAAAAATGAAAAATCGCCCAAAAGTTAAAATGAATAATCGCCCATTTTTTTTTTAACAATAACAAAACGCAAGATCGCCCAAATGTAGAAATGAAAAATCACCCAAAAACCGATTTGGACGTTTCTTCATTTAATTTTGGGCGATTTTTCATTTTTGTTTTTTTGGATGATTCAGATAGATGGATAGATAAAGTCCTTATTCTCAAACTCAAAAAATTTTACATTAAATATTTGGATAAAGAATTACAAGCATGGCGTGACAGTCGTCTGTCGGATTTTATCTGTATGTTTTTTTTAAATTTATAGAGAGATTCAACATATTAACAATATTCAAAATGAAAAATATATAAAGATAAATGTAGTAGCCGTGGCGTGATGGTTAGTGCGATGGACTGTCATGCCGGAGGTCTAAGGTTCGATCCCCAGCCTCGCCACCTATTTATTTAAAATAAAAAATGGCTACTGCCTCTTGCGAGGAATTGACAAATCCTCCAAGAGTATCTCCTGTCACAGAAAAGTGCCGCTCGTTAGCCGTTCGGATTCGGCAATAAACTGTAGGTCCCCTCCATTCCTGCAGACACGCACACAGGAATGGTTGAGAGTTGTAAGTCACTAGGCCCTAGTTCTTCATGAGCTGTTGTGCCATCAAATTTATTTATTTTATATAAAGATAAATAATGAATAAATTAATAAAATTACAAACAAGCTAAGTATTTACGTATGATTAACAAAATTAAAGTTCTGTTTAAATTCAGTTATTATATTTTTACATAAAAATATCAGTTCATCAAAGGCAATACATTTAAATATACATCAGAATTTTTTTATTATTACTTTAGGCTTTTAATTTAGCTAAAACAGAAAAAATATAAAAAATATATATATATATAAGTTAAGTAGAAACGGAGGTTTAAAAACTACAAGTTATGTTATATTAGAAACAGATTCTCTTTTTGAGTGATTGTTCATAATGAAAAATTGACCAAAATAAAAATTATCCACACATAATTTTGGGCGATTTTTCATTATTGTAATTTTAGTCCTTTGTATTATCACAAACGACATGACAGTTATTAAACCGGGAAAATAACAGGAATTATTTCTTATTAATACATTTCTCTTACTATACTAGACTAGAATCTGTTTACACATTCATCATTCATCTCGATAAGTTGAAGTGATAAAGGTATTTTTATGAGTAAAAATAATTAAAATAAAAAATGGAAAGCCTAGCTTATGATGTTAAAACTCTCAAATTTATTATTTAAAAGTAATGAACCGATGTTGTAGTCGAAATTTATAAAATGAATTAAAAACAACTTCCTTTATTGACTACAAAATTTAAAAAAATTACAATAAAACACGAAATTTAACTTTTAATTAATCGTATTTTTTTTTTATTTGTAAAATTTAAAAATAACACGTGTTAAACGAGGTTTCGCTAATGATGAGCTGCATGTCAGTTCGAAATGCATTCGGTTTTTAAATTTTACAAATAAAAAAAAAATACGATTAATTAAAAGTTAAATTTCGTGTTTTATTGTAATTTTTTTAAATTTTCTGGTCAATAAAGGAAGTTGTTTTTAATTCATTTTATACCTAGCTTATGAATTTGTGTCCGGTAAAAAATATAAAAGTGTACTTTTGTATGTGATAAATGAAAAACAATTATATAAAATAAAATCAAAAATAAACAATCAAACTTGTTATGTTTGTTTTCAAAAAAACTGCCTCGCCAAAGTTGAGCTACAGAACGGTGTTTGTTCTAAACCTAAAAAACAAAAAAATTAACATAACCACACAAATTAACAGCCCCAATATCGGAAAATAAATAGTTTAAACGCGTTACGAAAAGACTGCTTAATAGCATTAAGTGTACTAGGTGATGTAAACGCTGTAAGCGGAATTCATTCTGCTTTCAAACGAGCTGTAGAGAAGTAATAATTATTCAAATTCATTAAAAGTATTTAAGAAGTTGTTATTGTATTATTAAAAATTGTGTACCCTGCTTCTCATGGCATTTCAATCTAGTGAGTGATTTTAAAAGATTTCGATTTGTTGACATAATCACCCTTATTCCGGAAGGCGTTTTTCTAAAACACCAACTGTGGTTTTTGGAGCCGTGTCGTTTTTTTATTGCTATTCCGTAGCCAAAACGCCAGCGTTTTTCTCGCTCTTACATTCCGCAATACGATACATCAAAACAAGCTGACATTTGACATATCAAATCGCTTGCATATTTGGCTTTTAAAAATATTTGAGTTAATTTGGTTTTAAACATAAGAAAAAAGCAGAAAAATGTATAGTGTAGCAAATTATTTTTCTTGGAGCAGCGGTGACGACGAAGCTGAAGGAAAGAAAAAAGAAAGATATGATACTGCAGAGGTGGTGCATTCGATCTAAAGCAATTCCTTTTCCATCTATAATTATTTTTCTCAGAACCTCTGAGAAGGTGCTCAATTAGGGTGGAGCGTCAATGTATAGAAAAAAAAAAGTTGTCGAATCAGTTTCGAATACCTCCAGTTTGTTCCATTTAAACGATTAGAATAATTTGACATAAAGAAAATAGTTGTTTGGATAAAATCTTTAGCCCTCTACCTCAGCTCAAAGCTATGAAAATAGTGTTTTTCCATTAAATTCTAAACTAACTTTGAGTTGGGGTAGAGGGCTTAAGATTGTATCCAAACAATTTTTGTGTATGTCAAATTACTGCAACAAAATGGAGGTATTCGAAACTGCTCCATACATTGACGCACCACCCTAGTGCTCATTCCCCCCCCACGAGCTCTTTCAGTTATCGCATTTGAACTTGGGTCGTTATTTTTACCCTAGAAAAAGAGTTTTAAATTATAAAAACTAAAATAAGTTTAAAAAATCTTACATTTTTACTCCTGTCGTCAACAAATTTCTCGACGACAGATTTCGACGTTTTTATGGACGTTTTTTTTATGGAAACGACTAACGGAATACAAAAAAAAAAATTATGTGAACGCGTTCCAAAAATCGACAAATTGACGTTTATTTGGCGTTTAACGCTTAACGTAATACTAAGTTCACGGGATTCTTGGTTTGTTCGTCATCCGCCATAGACTTTTTTTTTATACTGTCCGAACCTTAAAACCATTTTATATGATTTATAAATCTACAAGTCTAGAAAGTTTTTTTTAATTAATTTTTTAATTTAATTTTCTCGCTACAGACACTGACTACCTACATCACTAAACTACCTATCACCTTGAATGGTAAAGCATTTCCGAGAAATTCTCGAATTATAAATTTCACCCTAACACCATTGAAAATACTAATCCTAGTTTAGGAACGCAAGACAACCTGCTCAGGGGTAAGTACCAACCTCCCATAATTATGAAAAATGTTAATGTGCGCAAACTAGTGAGCGATTTGAAAGAAAAATCCTTAAAATTTAATTACAAAATCGTACATAGAGGGACTAGCTGCAGATTCTATGTGGGCAACGGTGAAATCCACAAGGAAATGCTGAATCGTCTAAGATCTAACAGTGATGTACAAGCTTATTATTTTACAAGAAAAGAAGAAAAAACAACCAATATTTTCCTCAGGACTACCAGGAAGGCGAGGTCCTTGACGAGCTCAAAAAAAGTGTTCCGAACGTTGATAGAGTGTCAAAGTTTGAGACCATCCGCTCTAAGCAACAACAAATTAACTATAATCTTTTTGTTGTCCGCCTGTCACCAGGCACTAGTGCTAATGACATAATTCGTATTAAATTCCTTTTTAATACCAAGATAACGTGGGAAAAACCCAGAGGCAACTCAGGCCCCATGCAATGCAAACGTTGTCAGAAATTCGGACATCTTGCTAAGAACTGCGCCAACAATTATCGTTGTGTGAAATGCACTGAAAAACATGACCATGACATGTGCCAGACCCTTAAATCCGTTGAGAGCAAAGCTAACTGCGTTAACTGCGGTGATGACCACCCGGCCAAATTTGAGATGCTGCAAATCTTATAGAGAGTTTAAAAGTAAAAGAGATAATGTTATCTCTGCCAAAAACAGACGCGACACGAGTATCCAACTTGTTAGTAAGGCGGTGTCTAAAAACAACACTGGCCTTCTCCCTGGTGTTTCATTCGCCAGCCACTTTAATTTTCCCCTTTTTTTCCAAACAGCAAACTCGAACAATTCTGCCCCTCGCTTATTTCCTACCCAAGGACAAAGTATCATCAACCAATTTGTAAACCTCTCAAAAGATCTCTTCGGAATGGAAATGCACGCCCTCGTTGCAAAAATACAAGATTTCATGACTAATATTCATAAATTTGCCTCTATCTCAAAAAGAAATTGGCTTACCTGGATTTAGTCAATCAACTACTTATCTCGCAGCATTGATTCTAAAAATCCTTACTTTTAACATTACGTCGTTAATCGCTCACGCCAGGAGAATTGAGTTATCCAAAATTCTCCAGGCGAACAACATTGATATTGCGTTTGTTCAGGAGACGCACGTAAACAGTAGACACAAAGTAATTGATTCTTATAACATTCTTAGAAACGATGAGTTCCAAGGCTTTGCTATTCTTATTAAAAATAATTTAAAATATTGTGGCATTGATTGGAATGCCAATCATTCTCTCTTTCGTTGTTTGTTTTTGAGTCTCTCCTTTAGAAAGAATGACACAGTCAAACAATTTTTAATTGGTTCTATCTACCTTCCCACAAACAGTACAATAGCTTCTCTTTCTAGTGAACTAGACAAAATAGCACACCTAGCAAGTTCCTTTGATAGTGCCATTATAGGTGAAGACTTCAATGCCAGAAGCCCCGACTGGGGTGACTCTAAAATTAATACAAATGGTAAAACCCTTATGGATTGGTTCTAAAACTCAAATCCTTCACTCACTCTAATCTCACCTCCGTCTCATTCTTTCCCTAGAAGTTCTTCGTTTCTGGACCATTTCTTAATCTCCAACCATATTCTAAATGATATCAATAAAAACTACGAGGTATATAACCTTCACATCTTCACTGAAGCACTGTCCTGTTCTCCTTGAACTTTGTCTTGAGGAAATCCCCATACCTATTCTCTCTCCTCCTACCCCTAAATCTTTTGAAAACACAGATTGGAATTCCTTCGAAGATCTACTTGACAGACCTCTCCTATCTGACTCTCCTTCCCACACATGCTGTTTAACAAACCTTGAAATCGAACCGTTTATTTCTAAATTCAATCACACCCTCCTTAACTGCCTTGATTGCCACTCAACGAGAATTCAGTTCAGCTAAAAAATACAATGACCTCCCCGGAGATATTAAAAAACACTTCAAAGTCACACGCTTGGCAACGACGTTTAAAACACATTTACCATAACCATTTTAATAAGCTGAATGTCCAATATAAAGAACTCTCCAATAAAATCTTGCTTCTAAACAAAATCATCCAGGAAAAAGTCACTATTTGGCTCAACAAACAACTGAGCAAACGGTTAGAAAAAATCAAACCGGGGCCACGAACGTTTAAGGAATTCTACAAACTTGCGGGACGGAGAAAATGCTTCTCCTGCGAAAAAATTTCTGTAAACCGTTTGTGCCACCAAATTCATTTATTTAAATACAGTCTATCGCACGGTCAGGGTAAAATCTATTCCAAGATTTGTCCATGAATCACATCGTGAAAGCATTTTCAATCCGTTTGATTTTCTCAGTTGTCAGGATTGTGGGGAGATGAATCATGGTTTGGAGGTAATGACGAGCGCGTTTTGCATACAAATAATGGCCAATAGCATGAAAAAATGGAAGTGTGTGTGCAATTGTGTCAAGATGAAGACTCAAGTTACCCGTACGTTCAGCTTCAATAAAACGCTTCATCAGTGTCAACATTCGAATTGAATCAAAAGTTGTGCCGTTGGACCTATTTATCAGTTTATTTATCGAGATCTTCAAATGTTCGAAGCATGCTTTGGAAGCCCTGAGTTTCAGAAGCTGAAAACACAATTGTCCGGTCAATATCGAATAAGTATTGCTCGATTTCGTCAATGGAATCTATGAAGATTTTGAAAAGGGCAGTATGCATAAGGATCTAAAATACGCATTTCCTGAGAGAATCCTGTCAATTGTTTGGATAGACAATAACTGAAGTGCGTCACTTCAAACACTTCCTGTCATTATGCAGCCTAGTGCCTGAAAATGACATCAGTAAATCCACCAAGTTGCAAAATTACTACTCAGTTAATAAGAGGAGTCTGCTGCTCCAACCTGCAACTATGTCAGTGGCCGCCCAATATAAATCAATCAAATGCTACAACAACACAAATTTCTTGATTCGATTTTTTCGATTCTTGTACAGCGAGATGAAGTGACGTGTTAATAGCACTATATTCAGATGGAGTCTCATGCCTCCATTTGCCTTCAAAAGTTTCCTGCATGAAACCATTCCAGCCAGGAATTCTAAAAACTATTGTCTACTAAAATCTGTTGGAGATTTTAGTAGACAATAGTTTTATCTGAAACACGTCGTACGCTTCTGTCGTACGCCTCTGTCGAGGATACGAATACTCGCCAAGAGCGTATAAGATCTTTATTTAAAGTAGTGGGGGTAGATTCACAAAGAGCCAGCCAAACTCAAGCCCGTCACTATAATTCACGCAGGCGCCCATGGGGCTCCCAATTGTCAGAAAACGTAAGTTTATAAAAAGTCAAGGTACTTTTCTCTGGTGTCGAATGTTGAAATATTTGTACGAAGAAGAATAACCTAAATGCGACGTACCTTATGAAGCACAGTACCTACACCTACTTACATATATTTAAGAAAGCTTTGTTCATTGAACTTTACCCAGGGTTGGTTGACCCAGGTTTTCTTGACCACCCCAAGAGTTGTAAAAAAAAAAACTGGGCTTTTCGATTCTCAAAAAACACTTTAGGGCTCTCCATTATGTTTTTGACATTTTAAGCAAGAAAAAATTTCTGTATGAATAAAAACAACTTTAAACGTTTCCATTTTCTTTTCCTATTTAATTTTATTCAATTAGTGTAGCTACTATTTATCTAGTTTCCATTTTAAAAACAAACAATCACGAATCTTCAATAAACTAAATGCTTTACAGTTTATGTCACTTTGGCAGTTTATTCGTTACCTCAACTCTCCCCAGCGAAAAACCTAAGGAGTGTTCAGTGAGGCTGTTCCGAACAGTTTGGAAAAGTTTTGCTACATCTTTTGAGTTTTAGGGATCTCCTGAGAACGCACTTGGCATGCTTGAGGGTTCACGGCTAGGTAAAGTCGGATTGGGGGTGGTTCTTGTTCTCGGAGATCTTGTTCCGCAAAGGAAAAATCATTCATCATGCCAAGATTTGAACTTATTGGACTGCGGACGGACTCTTCTTCTTCACTCCTTCAAGCTTCGTGAGCGACAGGTGTTGTGCCGAATCTAAACTGCATTGTTTCCCTCCCTGATAGCACTTGCTAACGCCTTGACAGCTCTCGTACTTACTTTGGGTTTATTAAGCTGTCCCTAATATAAATAAATGATCGGCATTACATAACATCACATTTGATGGCACTACAATCGTTCCCACTTACTCCCATTATTAACTCCCTCAAAACATATTTGTTTTAATTTTCATAATTTTATTTAAATTTCAATTTATAACCTACATAGGTAAACATTTTATGTTTGTAATTCTTTTCAGTAGTGCATGTGTTGTGGATGTTTTGTAAATGTATTTAATTTTTAATTTAAGTGTTATTTAATAATTTGTATCTTAAGTTGGTAGTTTAAATGCAATTCAATTTAGAAAAAATTTATATAGAAATATTTTAATATAGGCAAAATATGTTTTTAAATAATAAATTAGTAATAGTTTGGCTCATATTTGGGAAAAGAAAAGATAAACAAATTCTTTGGAGACTTACCGCTTACTGCGATATTGTGCACAATTTCCAAAAGGTTATATTCCATGCGAAGTTCTGCTTTGGGAGTGAGGGAGATAAATGTATTGGTAGCCAAACTAACACCAGCACAATTTCTTACCATGTAAAGTACATGTATTATTACAGATATTTAATTCAATTTCAAAATTCTAATTATTATTTTTTTTTTCTTTTTCTTTTCTTCAATAAATATTAAGGTAGCACTTTCCACAATTTTTACGCACGTGATTTTGAAACACTTTTTTTCTATTCTCTTACTTTTGCATGAATTTACTTTCTAGTTATGATTTTTCTGATTTTTATATTCTTTTTATTTTTCTTTTTATGAGTTTCGTATCCAGATTCACTGGAAACTACCCCCCCTTTTCCCCCGTTCAAGCTCCTTTCGAGCACAAGGCCTCCCACCACTTTCTGCACCACGACACTTTCCGCAAGGCTTGAGCCAGCCGATTAGCTTCCCGAACTTAGATGAACTGAGTTCTAATCGAGTATGGTTGGTTTCTAGCTTGATTCTAACTTCTACTCCGGAAAAATGCCGCTATTGAGCACGGTGTTGGTGATTACACTCCCGCTGTTGGAATTGGGAGTAGAGAGCTTAAGCTTGGCCTTGGATAAGTTTTGCCGTTTCCCCGTTGTTGGAATTGGGAGAAGAGAGCTGAACCTTGGCCTTGAATATGTTTTGCCGTTGCTTCTTTTTTTTGGATGCTGTTGGCCTTGGAGATAAAAAAGTGCACGTGGTGGAATCTACGAGTGGCTGTCCCCAATGTGAACAGAAGAGCCTAAATTTGTGTTACATTGGTCTTAGTTTTTTTTATAAATTTTTTTGTCACAAACAATGCTAAGCTATTTATTGTATATGTTTGGACTTACCTCGTGCGCAAGTAAAGTACTCTAAGGTAACTTTGTATAGAAATTCTAGTCTATGAGAATCAGATCTATAAATTTGCCTTCTATCGACCGTAGATTTTATGTCTTAAATTGGATGGTTTACAACGCGATAAATATTATATCTGTTAAAAAGGAAAAGAACTTATAACTTTTCTAAGTACGTAGGTTGAAGATTTTTCTTTTTTTTATAAAATACCTTAAGATGAAGCTCTAAACAGCTTGATGGTCGAAAAGGAAAAGACTATGAAAAATTTTGGCGGTAGTTAGCAACTTCTCAAGTAGGTTGGTACTCAGTGTTTCCTGATGACATCAGCAAACGGAAATTAAATATTCGAATTTCGAATTCCATACTTAAAACAGGGTGATTTTTTTTTTTTTTTTGAAATTAAATTAAGATTCGTAACAGTTTAGAACAGAAAAGAACAGGTTTTTGCTGTTCAGTGAGAAATTTTCTGTTCTAAACTGTTCATAGACAAAAACAATGGTATAACTGTGTGTGATGGGTCTTACCAATTATAATAATTGTTTAATTGTTTTAGCTCAACTTTTTATTAAATTAACTCCGGAATTATGTGCCTCACTTGGAATTCCCGAGCATTTTGCTACCAGCACGTAATTGTTTGGAAGAAAATTATGCAGAGAATGATTCCACAGTGCAAGTCCATAGTGCGGAAAATAATATTGACCTTCCAACTTATAAGGTCAATAAGCAAGCAATATGTGGTTGTGATCTACTGCCATCCTTACTGGAGGAGGGATGTAAACGGCATGCACTTGGTATAAGCAACGACTTTTGCGTGCTATAATTTCAGAGCACTTGGACACTCAGCTACCTATATGCATATATATGTTACCGTAAAAAGTCGAAATAATGAAATTCTAGAATTTACCCGTAAATCCTAGACAACCCAGCGTTACGTCGTATAAACAGTAAGGTATGTATGGGGAGGCATGCTGCCTTCAGCAACCTCCTGCATTTCCCACTATAGGATTTGGGGTAGGTGCGAGGTTGATGCAAAAGGCCTAATAAAATTGCAAAATTTTTTTGTTAGTACATTATGTCTTGAAATGATTTTTACTAGCAATATACTTAGGACTATAGGGCAAATTTTGGATTCGTGCAGAAAAACGAACTCGAGATAACTATCAAACTATCATCGTAATGATATAGAATACGAAAAACGTGGGTCCCGCAATTCCGTCTGTCTGTCTGTCTGTATGTCCGTCCACAGCCTAAACCAATGGCGCGATTTTCTACTAACTTGGAGCATAAAACTTTTGGGAGATTTTTTTTTAAGCTCAAAAAATAAACTTGCCATACAAACGTTTTGAAAAAATTAATCTACCTCAAAAACGGCTCTTACGATTTTTTTTTTAAATTTTTGTATGTACTAGTGCTTGTTTTTTTTTAAATTTTGTTTTCGACTTTTTTGTTAACCTCTCAACCGATTTTGATAAAAATTTTTATTCTAAAAGCCCTATCAAGTGTGAATTATACTGCATACATATATTTTCAAAAAAAAAAATATTTTTTTGGATTTAAAAAAAAAGTTTAATTTTTTTTTTTGGAAAATCATGTTTTTAAAACGGGTTGATATTATAATATTATTATTATTTTTTGAAAAAATGGCATACCAAACTATTTTTTATAAAAAATTTCAAGAAATTTTATTTATAAAAACTTATTTTTTAAGTAAACCGCTCCTAATATTTTAATTTTTTCTTTTAAATTTTTTCTTCATCTTGAGATTAAAACTTTTTAATGAGTTGTTTTTAATTTTAATTCTTATTTGTAGCTACCAAAATTGAAGCGGACATCGGTGCGGCAACAAAAGTGTTGATCGAAATTTATAAAGATAAAGAATTTCTTTTCAACACATCTTTAAGAAATGAAGGAGTTTGAGAGATAATTGCAGAAGAAATGCGTAAAGAAAATTATCTCTTCTCGAGAATTCAAGCGAAAAACAGCTTTACAAATTTAAAAAGGAATTATATCAAAAAAAGATGGCCTTAAAATTACTGGTTTGGGCACAATTCATTTCCATTACTGGGAAGAGTTCGAGGAAATTTTCGCCAAACAGCATAATGTAACGCCTTTGTGCACTACTTCGAGCATAAAACCCATCGAAACAAGCATTGAAAAAGAACCAAGTGGAACTGAACCTGAAGTCATGGATTTATCACGAAATACAGTTGATGAGACAAGTAAGTATTTTTAATAAATCTTTTGTAGATATTTACTTTAATAAATTTTGATTTGATTTGATTTGACAAATACTAAAGGATTATAATTGTAGTTTCTTTGTTTTTTTTTTTTAATTAACAATCCATCCAGAACGCATCTTTTGTTAATAAAAAATACAAAACTGAAAAAAAAGCAAATCTTTTCAAAAAAGGTTAAATCTTTTCTACAATTAATAACGACATATTGACAAAAAATTATGTCATTCTTCTGCTCATTTTGTCTCGCTTTGTAGCACCATCTATGACTCCAGGCTCTGAATCTTGGGCTTCTTGCTCAAAATCATTATTAATCACAATGCTTCGACCTTCTGCAATATAATCTCCGGTTTTTGCTTAATTAAAATTTAGGCAAATATTGTGGAGCACGCAACATGCCAATATGGTGGATGGTATCCAGTGCCAGTCTATCCGGTTCATATCAAGATTTCTTCATCGGCGAAATCTACCGAATAATAACGCAAAACTGTTCTCTAGGAGAACTCTAGTTGATAAACGGCTTTTATTAAACAAAGTTTGTGCGACAGTAAGCCGTCTTCGACGCATATAGGGTGGAATACACCAACTTAAGCTTGGATAAGCTTTGTCTCCTAAAATGAATTCACCATTTGGAAATAAATCATTTATATTTTTCTGGGTTTTTATGTATACGTCGCTGTTTTTATTTTAAAAACCCTTATATAAGGCACCGAGCTTGGCCAGCCAGTGTAACAGTCAATTTATCTCATCTTTGAGTCACAAATGCATTGCAAGGTCATAAAAATATATATTTTTCGGTTAGTATAAGCTCTTTCTTGGGATTTAGGGGCCTTAATTCTTACATAAGTCCCATCGATTATTCCTACCAAGTTCCTGAATGGCGACGTGGGGGCAAAGTCGGACTTTGTTTTAACAAGCTCTTGACCAGAGGGCCACTTAATATATTTAGGAGCGATTTTATTGATAGCATTAATAACTTTAACGAAACATCTCCTTTCGAAAAGTCTCACAAACTGATCTGTAATTTATAAATAAGTATTCAGAAAATATTTAATTCTAAAGTAAATTACCTATATGAATCAGGTGTGGCCAAGAGCCATAGAACAGCTAGCAGTTGCCTGTTGACAATTTGCTTCCTCCAAAGAATATTTTTCTTCCAATTCATTGAAACTTCCTTGAGAACTAACTCAAATGCCACTCTGCTCAGACGGAAGTTCTCCTGGAACTGTTCCTCATCGTAAGCGGCTACAACAGATTCCACATAGATTTCTATTTTCACAACTTCCCTTCAGGCAGACTTTGAAGTAGCTAGAGTTAGTAAAATACTTTCATCCTCAGAATCCGAGGAATTGTCGTACTCCGAGGCCGAGCCCCAATCTTCTAGCAAATCACTTACTCTGGCCTCATTCTATAAACAAGACCCTGCTCCTTGCAGCACTCGCCGAAGTAGATGTCACACGATTGCATCCTTCGTATGCCCTCTTCATCCCATCGGACTTCCTGGATGGCTGTTACATCAGCCTTTAGCCTATCCAGGTTCTCCACTAAATGTTCGGCTGCACGTGGCCTGTCTAGGGTCCGGAGTCCGGACATTCCACGTGCAGATCCGAAATTCATTGTCCTTGTTTCGTTTGCTGGGGTCGTCAACATTAAGATCATCCATATCCGAGGCTTGTTGTCGTTTCGGAACCGACATTTTTTCCGTGGCAGGGAAGTCACCCCGACGCACAACCCCCTAGCCTGGAGGACCAGATCCTTATTATAACTCCAAGGACGGGAAGCCGGATAAACCGCTCTTTGTAGGCCTGAGCTACGAATACGTCGTAGTAGCCCATATAAGGTGTTCACTAAGTAGTTCAACCTGACTGGAACTGTAGACGCTACCGTTGATTCCATCTGGGGAATTCTTCCGCTGTTGCCTGGATAAAGGAGAAGTGCCTTAGTGGGAACACTCCCCCCCCTCTCTCATTTGCTGCCGCCTAAACCGTCCACAGGGATTGAAACCCCATCTTCAGTTAAGGTACTAGGCACCCGACGTTCACCACGGGGAGGTCGAGAGTAGGAGTTGATAGACATAGGTTATAGGGACACTTATCTACCCATTTGAACGTCGGAAACCCCTTAGTTGTTTTAAATTTAGAATCAGTTTTTTTTCCAACAACAAATATAATTTTAATTTAATATTTAAATTTTTTTAAATTATTTTACTTAAAGATTGGGGTGTCAAGTGAAGTTGAGGCTCCTTTTCTTTAAAAAAGGAATGTCAAGAAGGACTTTTTAATTTTTTTTTGGTTTGAGAACAATGCGACTTTTGAACTAAAACAATTTTCACAGGTATGGTGAATTAGTAGAATATAGCTTTTTTTCGTGTAGGTATTTAGGTTTTGTAAATACGCCCTTCATTTTTTTTTTACTTGCAAAAAGTTGCGGGAAAAGAAAAAAAATGCTAGAAAAAAGGCAAAAGAAAAGCAAAAAAGGTACAAAAGGCAAAATAAAATTTATATATTTGGAATCAGGTGGACGTCCATCGTATTTGATTCAAATAAAAATTTTGATCAGATTATGCAAAATAAAAAGGCATTTTCCACTTTTAACGTTTCAAATTGAATGAAGAAAAAAAACAACTATTTACGTCAGAAAAAAATATTGTGGTTACTTGTGTCGCGAAAAAAATTATTAATTAAAATTTAAAAACATTGGAAATAAACATTGTGCAGCTATACACCTGCATTGTGGGCGCTTAAAAAAAGGACGTACGACACCTTTTGCAGCTCCGTCTTTATTTCCAGTTGCAGCATTCTCTTCTCTGCAGGCGGTATATGTTAAAAAGAGATAAGTTCTCATATACAAAAAACATGTATGTTAAAAGTCAGTGGTAAGAAGTAATGAGATCTAAAAGTACGCCAAGTTATCAGTTTATGAAGGTTCAATACCAAATATTTTAAGTAGTGTAATATCGAAACAACTTAAAATTATGAGAGAAATTTCATATTTAATAACTACAGACTAACAACTTATATTCGATTGGTTTACTTGGCAAGTTTTCTTTTTACCACTAAATTACTAACAAATCAAAGGATTTTGAAAACTTGACCACTTAACCAACCGAATTTTAGTCAGTTATCATTGAAAAATATGAAAGTCCGAAACGCATTGGTCTAAAGGTCGCAAAATATCTTCCATTTGAATTGTTACAATAAGACAACAACTATTGTTTTTGTTCTTCCTCTTTGAACATTATTTATTAACATTATTTATTATACTGTAAAAATGTACGTACGTACATGTTTATCTTTGCTTTTTTTAATTTTCATTGCATTTATATTGTTAATAATCTAAATTCGATCTTATATTATGTATGTATGTATCTAGCTATTCTTAATTATGAACACATGTACAACTTAAGTTAGTTAACGCCAAATAAAGTAATTTAATCAAAATATTCATAACATTGTAAATTCATTATTTAAATTCAAAATAAATTCCCAAAGTTCAAATAAACACCAAAACATATACTTTGTGTATGATTTATCATTTACTCGTATAAATTTCATGAAAGATTTATGATTACTTTGTTTCGAAATGAACTGATTAGATGCTCAAACTTTATCTGCACCAAATAAGATTTATTATGATTTGAATTTCAAGTATAAAAGCAAAGCAAGATGCTTATTTGGCATAATTAATTATTTTTTTTATAAAATGAAGTTTGTTAATTTTGTGTTAGTAGGTTTTCAAAAAGTAATACAGTATTTCGAACTACCTATTTATTATTGATTGAAAATAAATTTTAAAATTTTAGTAAAGGCTTTTCCTGCTGATCTAAATGAGGGAACATTTCAATCTACCCCTAGGGAAGAGGTCAGCATTCAACAGATGACTGGTAAAGATGCTCCTATTGAAAACATTCTTACGGAACCAAAAGAATATTCAAGTTCGGATTCTGACAGACCGGATAGAATCCATTTCTATCTTTATACTCAAGCTAATATTAGTGAGCCAGTTGAGATCGATATAAATGATATGCAAACGTTAGTGAGGTCGCCTTATGACTTCAGGAACCCTACCACGTAAGAACCTTTTTTTTCATTTTTTTTTTTTTTTTTTTAAATCACATAACCGAACTGTTTGATTTTCAGCATTATGATTCATGGATGGAAGGATAATTACTCATATGGAGCTAGTTCATCTATAAGGAATTCAATGTTTCAAAAGGGCAGAAAGCTTAATTTCATTTCTATCGATTGGAGAGTTTACAGCGACTTCAAAAACTATACATTATCTCAACAAGAATGCTCTACAACTGGAAAAGTGTTGGCACATTTCATCGATTGGATGTTTGACAATGCAAGGATGTCATTTGAAACGTTATCTCTGTATGGTAGTAGTATGGGTGCTCAAGTGGCTGGATTTGCTGGAAAGAACGTTCAACGTGGAAAAATTCACAGCATTATAGCGATGGATCCAGCTTTACCACTGTTTGAACACAGCAATCCAAAAGGTCGATTGGCTGACACCGATGCTGAGTACGTAGAGTCTATTCATACAAATGGCGGACATTGGGGGTTCTACGAGCCAATCGGTCAAACAGCTTTCTATCCAAATGGCGGGAAGAAACAGCCTGGCTGCGGAAGTGATTTAGATGGGATGTGTTCCCATCAAAGGGCTGTTGACTTCTTGGCCGAAGCACTTAGTTCTCCTGAGGAAAATGAATTTCATGCAGTTAAGTGTGATAAGTTAGAGCATGTTGAGGAAAGGAATTGTGATCAGTATGAATCAGTAATACGATTGGGCGATCCAAATAACGCTCAAAGGCCCAGGGGTATATATTATTTGGAAACAAATAGTGAGTCGCCATATGCGAGGGGAGTTGCGGACAACAGTTACAAAAAAAGCAAGAAATAAAAAAACATATTCCCAACCCAATTGTTCTTAAGTAGTACTTTTAATCATTGAATTTTCCAAAATGCAATGCATATTTTCATACTACGTACTATATTCATATCTAGGTGATTATCAGCAAATTTTTATTGCAATTTCTTCACATCCAACAACCTTATGAGTTGTGATAGCTGTGTTCGGAATATGGCAACATAAATTCAGAAATAAAAATGAGATACATTAATTATTAACTTTTCATCATTTATCGCACTCGTTTAAGCCTTGAATAATACTCCATGAACAATCGGTAAGACTTAGAATAAAAAAATCAACTCACATTTTTTTTCGGCTCGAATGTTTCGAGAATAAACAAAACAGTAATATCGACTCCGGGATAATTTAGTCTACACCCAATGTCATAATTGATATTTGGTAGAGTTTGTTAGAAAATCCAATTGATACTTTTTTAAAGAAAAACCAACAAATCTACATAAAAATACTAAAATTTGTTGAAAAATGTTTTTCGGGACGAATATCTCGATAGTAAATAATGAAATTGATTTAAGATGATTTTATTCTAGATTGATTACTGGTAGAGTTTTGAAATAAATTTAATTGACATTTTTTTCAAAGCAAAAAAAAAACTGCAAAATAAAACTGCTAAAAAAAAATTGAAAATAGTATTCGTGTCGCATATAGGTATTTCGAGCAAACGGTCCGATTTTGGTTTTTACTTGATTGTCATCTGTCATAATTAACAAACAAAATTTCTTGTGTTTTTATAGAGTGAATGATTTCTTGAATGAAATTTATTTATACGTTAAATTTATGAAAACATACATTGGAAATTTTATTACTATTCCTGCTAAAATGTTTGATGTTTTTTTGCTTTTAGGAGCTTTTCTTGGCATTCTTTGGAACACAATTATATTTAAAAAAAGTGAAAAACATGATTAAAAATAATTTTTGGCATTACTCGATCTTACAAAAAAAAAAAAAAAAGAATTTCCCCTAAAAAAAAATTTAATCTTATTTGCACATAATTTCTTTACAATTTTCAACGGCACAAAATAAAATCATTAATATTTTTTTTTAAATGAGGTCGGGGAAATGATCGTAGTGTGAACGCTAGAAAAAAAAATTGGGTGGGTCGACAGGTTGTTGAATGTGAACCTCCCTATTTGTTTACATTGTTTATTTGAAAAACAAAGCATATTAATTTTCATTTTCTATACATTTTAAGCTCGATTTATGAACTCACATGTTTTATTATAACATTGCAATTAAAATACCAATACCCGTTAATATAAAATAAAATTAAATAAGGGAACACCAGTTAGAGAGTTAGACCTTTTCTACTTTTTTATTATGGTAAATAATTGAATGTCAAAATGAAGAAAAATCTGTCTCAAGTAAGCTTCTGCTAGGCTAGGAGCGTGGAAAGCAACTTACCACATGCCAAGTCGGGCATTGAGCTCCAGCTTACGATACTAACAATCTAAAGCGGACATAACACCCAAGGTACTATTTAAAATTGCCTCATTAGAGTCTATTATGTTTTTGAAGAATGTGTTTGAGAAGAATATGTTTCCATCATTTAGATGTTCCACTTCCACCAAATCGCGGTTTATCGACTATAAGCCAGTTTCTGCCGAAATGCATTCTGAATGTATTTTATTCTTTCTTCCTCTGATCTTATTTGCCATTTTTGTATATGTAATCAATATGACATATGAATAAAATATTCGAAGAAATGAATCCAAAATGTAATGAAAAAAGACCGAAATCGTATTTGCATTCAATACCAGGCTTCTGTTAACAGTTTTTAATTTTAATATTGTACACTCTTTTTTGTGAGGCACCACATATATGCAACATTTGATGCAGTTTCATTTGAAGCACAACATTCCATCTAACATAATCTGTTGCAAGCAAGGAATATATTAGATATGTATTTTTCTTGGTTAAATATAAATATACGACACATCACTTTAGGGTACTTTGCTTGATCTTTATTTACAATTCCGATCGAGTGCCAAACGTCAGTTTTGAAATTTTTGTTTGAAATTTATCCGAAATATAAAAAAATTCCATCAATGAGTGGTAAAAAAGAAGACAAATGTATAAGGACTTTTCAAAGCTAATAAACAAAAACGTTAACTTTATGATGTGAATTCAAATATTATTAAAGAAAACTATTTATTTAGCTTGCCGGATTTGAAAAGGTCCTGGGATGAGGGTTTTATATATATTCGAGCTCTGGCACACAAAATAAGATCCGCAGTTTTGTCAACCGGCATGGATTGATCTCAATTACCCTCCAAGGCATATGCGATGCAAATAAAAAAAATTGTAGACGTATTTCTTTGGTGCTACGAGCAAAATACACTACTCCCTAATCTATAAATTGTCGCACATTGTTAAAAGATGTTCTAATCCAAGGAATTGTGGGAAGTACTTGCTCTCTCCATACAAAGGCTTTTTGCTAACAAAAATACAATAAAAAGCACTGCCAGGCAATAGTAAAAAATGCAAATTGTTTCGGACTGCTAAAACATAAGTTTAACACGCAGCTAGTGCGAATGAAAAACTTTTCTGTTATGAGGATATGTAAATTCATGCTGGAATGCTGTGAATTGATGAACGCAATTTGTGGCTGGATCTCGATGATGCCAATAATCCATCTGCTGCTACACAAGATATGGCACACAAAGAAATTAACGAAAATAGCGTTTTAGAAAAGCGTCTTTATGCATAGAGAAGAACTTAAAATAAATCGCACCATCGATGTAAAGAAAATCCTTTTACATATTATAATAATAAACCTTATACATGGTTTTGGCTTTCTTCCTATGATAGAAACGATTTAAGAATCAATTCCACTTTTGCTTTAAAAATAAGTTTACGAATCATTTATATCTTTTTTATTTCTGAAGAAATCACCAATGCAATTCGGTAGTTCAAAGGATTCTTATAAGTCCACTGTAATCAAGTTTCCCAGGCAAGTAAAATAAACGATATCAAATACTTCAAGTTTTAATTTTTTTTTTTAGAATTTTAGAACCATTGTTATTATAAGAACCATATATATGTGAAAATTAAAAAAGTTATAAAATCTTATAATTATATAAGTAATAGCAGGCACAATAAGTATTATAGTTAATGAAATGAAAATTATAATATAAAAAAACAATAAAGATTAATTTTTTTATAATTAAATCCTTTTTATTTATTAAATTTAATTTAATTATTTCACAACATAAAATATTATTCAATTTGAAGTTTTTCAAAGCAGGCTCAAGGTCAATAAAAAAGATGTTATATGTTGAGCGACGTTTCGAGCGTGAATACGCTCTTCATCAGGCCTTTTTTATTGAAAAAATACAAAAATAACGACATAACGAGCATTATAAATACATGTATAAAATGTATACAAAAGTCAAATTAAACTTACAATTTAAATTAAAAAACTTAGTTTCACAGCATTTAAACTTTTTGAATATAAAATTCTTAACATGGCACTAAAAAAGAATTAATTTTATTAAAACAATAATTTAATAATAAAAATAAGAAATTTTTGTTGATTTACTTTTGTTATAAAAAACTTGAAAACTTGGCTAGCAAACAGTGTTAAACTTTTTCATGACTACTGTTTGTTAAGCAGCTGGCTGTAAATGATGCTGAGATTATCGCAATCAGATCTTCTATTGATTGCACATTCAGTGTTGTTGATGTGCAACATTTCCAGCAGCATTCTCTTACTTTGGTTCCTCTCCACTTCCAGAATCGTGACGTTGTCTAAGTCAGGCTTGTGGTCTTGCTCTATACAATGGAGTGCCAATGCAGTTTTCTGACAACCAATGTTGTTGATATCAGAACGATGCCACGACAGACGGTTACGAAGCTTTTGCTTGGAAGTGCCTACATTTATTAACATTGAAAAGGTCACCAACAATTCCCCATATATATAAAATATTATTTTTAAATGAAGCGACACGGGTTTCGAATTAATAATCCATCTTCTGGCTTATGCTGTTGGACTGCGGTGTTGTTGTTCCAATGTTGGTAGTATGTGTCTTTTTTTTGTTGAATTTTGATCTATTTTTTGTTTTATGTGTTTGCCTCTTTTTATTTCATGTTTCTCTTTTGGCATTTAATTGCGGCGTCGTATATTGTGTTGGTTTTGATTGTTAAGCTTAGTACAGACGATTGTCAGATTCTTACAATATTGTCAGATCTGTCAGTGAAAATACTGTCCCAAATTTCTTACAATGGTCTGAACACACAATCTTGTCTGATAATATTGTCAGAATATAATTCTGACAAAAAATCGTCTGAACACACAATTTTTATCATTGTCAGAAGATTAGGACATTGTCAGACTCATTGCTGATTGTCAGATGTTTTCCCTGAAAACATCTTACAATTACTGACAATTTTTGCATTGTCCGAAATGTCAATGGATTCGAGTTGGTTAAGACAAAATGCCCAATCTCTCGTGTGTCGTGTCCCAGCTGCACATTCAACGGAGAGTTCCAATTATCCGCCATAATTTTTGCCTGGGGTATGAGTGCAATCGCATCGATATCCAACATTTAGTGCAAGATCAACACATCACCGACATCATTGAGTAGGAGTGCTGCCACCCTACCTCGTATATCAAAATCTTTCGTGCCGTCAACAAACCATGCAGAAAAGTCCTCGTCGACATCTGACTCTAGCACCCATAGACTTGCCTTCAAATCGAAGTTTGCCCAATTATCGATCGCGCCATATTCAAAGATTTCATCCATGTATATACAGCAGAACAGGACCGGTCTCTAGTTTCGTTCCGGTCAGTTTTAAAACATTTCCATTTTATTGTAAATGGCCAATAATTTTTGAGTTAATTTTCTAGGCTTATCAGATGGTCAGCTTGACAAGTTCATTTAAACAGCCACCGACAACACAACCTAGTCCATCATCATATGATTCATCATTATACTTTGCCGACACCTGTACGCTTGGAAATAGGTTTGAGAGCACCATTAGCAAGTTTGGATCAATCGAAGATATCGGATGTAGAATTGTTTTTGGTCCAAATATAAGACCCAATAGCGGTGCTTTATGTTCATGTTTTTTTTTTTTATATTTGCTTAATTTAATTAAATTATGGTTTTGTGTGTGTTTTAGAACACCATCTTTACAAACATGTGTCCAGGATGCTCTTGTTAAAATTCGTACCTGAAATGTATTCAATGTTTTATGTGTTTTCTTTTAACTTGTTGTCCAAATTGCTACTCACCCAAAATCAAGTTAATCTGGAGTTGTCAACTGTTAAAATAGTCTCCGTTTCGATTATTCTTATTTTAATATTATATCATCTTATTTTTAAAGACGTGTGTTGCCACGGTAGATCACCCTCTTCGACAAAATAGGATTTGAATTCGTTCTGCACGTCTTTAGAATCGAAAAGGGTATCGGTACGTGTCCTTTGCAATGGAAAAAAAAGCTGTATCTTCCGCTACCGCATCAAGCCACCAATCACTTTAAATTAGTTGGTTGTCATCATTATAATGATCGAAGTAATTTGTGGGTGCATATTTGTTTTTATTTATTGTCATTAAATAGTTGTACAGCACGCAACAGGCAACCGTCAACTTGTTTTTTTTTTTCTGCGTCTAAATGTATGGGTTTATGTAGCACTCGGAAACGTGCCGACATTATCCCAAACACATTATCGATTGTTCGGCAAGCCCGGCTCAAGCGGTAATTTAATACCCGCTGCACCATATTAGGATTGCGTTGGTTATACGGCTTCAACATGTTTGGGCGCAAAGTAAACGCATCATCTGCAACGAGCACGTAGGGAACAGGCGATTCCCTACCTGGTAGTGCTCTACATGGTGGCAAGCACAGCTGAAAGCGCTTGAACAAACGTGCATCGATGGAATACACCACCATCAGAAACCCGCCCATTGCGACCGACGCACGTGGATGTAAATAAGTTTGTACTCCACATTGGCAATGTCAATCAAAACAATGCTATGTGTACCCTTGTAGTTATAAAAGATATACTACCAGAATTGGATGGTGCGAGTGCGACCATAACCACATGCTTTCCGTCGACTGCGCCAATGAAATTTGGAAATTGCCACAGATCACTGAATTTTTTGACATCTTCCCAAGCCTCTGGTGTTCTCGGCGTCTAAGATTAAATGCATTATAGTTTGTACATTCGTGTGTAGGTTAGGTATACTTATATAGTGACAAAAACTTACCTTCAGATATTCGCCCACGAGTACTTTATAAATTGCACTCAAAACTTCTGAAGGACGATATAGTTGAAGCAGGAATGCGGAACAGGTACTGTAGTGACCGGAAAGAATCGCCGCACCGGTAGCTTAATTTCGCAATGTCAATACAAGCCGCTCACCCGCTGCAATGCTTGCACGATTCTTCGCAATATGCGGTGTCCCCATAAGGAACAGATCGTTGAACTGTTTGGAATCCTTCCGCAGAAAATTCCGATACAGCTCGTAATTCATCAAGTAATTTCGCATAAAACTCCTGCTGTCGAGGGCAACCCAATCCTTCGTCCAAATACTTCGGCTACATCTTGGCGTTTCATCCTCCTAGCTGTCTTGTAATGAAGCGTTACACTTTCGCCCTCACCTACCAGAATATTATAAAGCAACTCACAGCCAACCGAAATTATTCACAGTGAAACAGCACCCTACGTCAGCAAAAACACCAAACACCAGCACCCAACTACCATCCAACCTACATAATACCGACCGATCATCAATACCGCAACAACAAACTACAGCCACCCACTAAATCATCATCATCAACAGCAGAGCCTTGGGCTGGAATCAGATTGCTACCGTTTATTCCCTGATACGCTTCTTCTAAGTGTATATCGTGGGCCGAGTCTATTCCTGTAGCTCTTTATAAAAAGCTTTACCGTATATGAAGTACTATGTTATCTAATTTAAGTTTAATACGAATTGTAAGATTGTAACTCACTTCTTGTTAAATAAAGATTTATTGATAACACTGGTAACTGGTCAGAGTTCTAGTTTCTTAACCCGAGTTTTACTTGCTTTCTTCGGGAATACCCTGGACACCGACGAGCTTACCTCAGCCTTAGTAAAAAAGCATCACATTTTGGCGCCCGAGCAGGGACTTTTAGAATGTTTATCCGAACTCTCACCGCCGACCGACCCGGAATCTTTTAAAGGCACACCGACCGCCGCAGTTACCTGCAAAGTCCTTTAAAAGATTCATTACCGACTAGCCGTGATCCTTCGAAAAGCCCACCGAACCCCGCCGAACACGAATTGCCAGATTTATCAGACTCGCCCCGATACCTCCAGCATCAACATGTCCGACTCCGAGGACGCACCTCCAGCTGATTTTAATCCGTACAAAAATCTCGGTTTCATCTACTTCTTAAAAATAGATGACCTCATTGAAGTATTAACGGCCAGAAATTTGGATACAAGCGGAAACATGCAAACTCTCCGCAAAAGATTAAGCCAGCATTTTGAAGAACTTCGCGCGCTTAAATCCACACAAAATTTGTGTTCAGAATGGGAAGGAATTGTAGAGGAAAGGAATAACGTAGACCCCAGTAAGGAAACATCGATAGGAAAGCAGCCCTTCACGAGTCAGCTACACATTCCCGTCCCTCAGTCAACGCTGTTTTTGAATGTACCAGACACGAGTAAGCCGTACACCGCCACGTCTACCCAGCCGTCGATAGGTCAACCAACATATTCGGGCCCTTCTACGACAGCCGAGTTATGCTCACACCCAGAATACGCTCCACAGTCAAGATTAACACCGCACCCTTTGACAACATCTGGCCGACTTACGCTTAGTTACGAGGCGGAAGTAATGAACACGGTCCGCAAATGGGGGGCTAAGGTTCGATTCTTCTGGAAACCCCGTGGAATTTTTAGGGCGGCTGGCGGAATTGACGCGGTGCTACAACATACCACCGGACGATATGCTACGAACCTTACCCGAATTATTCAGAGGATCTGCGTTAGAATGGCTACGAATTTACGGAGATAAATTCGTGAAATAGGATGATTTCAGAGAAGCCTTCATCCGCTACTTCCTACCCACCAGGTATCTCCAGAAATTGGAGAACGAGATACTGCGCAAACGCCAGGGTCCACGAGAACGGACTAAAGAGTATATTCAGGCTGTCCAGTATCTAATTAGACAGCACCGCGTATGACGATGGATGAAAATGTCGATCGGATATTCGAAAGCATGCGCCCCGAATACAGATATTATATCCGCCGCCGAGATTTTAACACCTTAGACGAATTGATGCTTCAAGCCGAAGAATTTGAATCTATCAGAAGCGATGAGCGAAATACACGCCCTGCAATAGCTACAGCCCCGCCTGTTCAATAAATTTCACGCCGTCCTCCAGTAGCTGATCGCTATAACAGAGAAACTCACTGCTGGAATTGCAAACAGAGAGGCCACCGTAAAGAGACTTGTCATCGCCCCTTCCGACTCTTCTGTTCATTTTGTGGAACGGACGGTATATTGAACAAGAATTGCCAGTGTCAGCGAAACCGCGTAGCAGTTATTAATTATCCGCCTGGACAGGACCCTCGATACTTCGTGCAAATTCAGGTGGAGAACCACGCGAACGTTTATCGGCCAGGAGTTAAGGCAGAGATTTAAGGAACTCGATTTGCCCATGCACGAACAAAACAACCCAGTCATGACGTCCGAGCACTATAAGGCTACTTTCATAGTAGGAGGTTACGAGCTGACAGGAGAGGTTACGTACCTCCCTGCTCTGGCAGAAGACGCCATTCTAGGCATCGATTTCATGAGCCAAGCGAACTTACAGATTTTCATGGCAAACAAGCAGGTCACAGGTAGAAAGCCTTATTCACCTGAAAATGCGTCCGCGTGCCTAGCGATGTCTCTTCTCCCTGCCCATCAACAGAAATACCTTGACGATTTTCTGAAAACCGAGTTACCGAAATTTGACCAGATCACTGGAATCTTCAATGTCCCACCGCATCGGATCCGACTTAAACCTATATCGTAAAGGGGCAATGAATATGTCGCCGACGCCCTGTCCCGAGATCCGTTACCTATTACTGAAGGGGATAGTCTAGCCGCCACGTCAGATTCCAGAATTGAATGGGTCCAAAAGATGAAGAACTTAGTGGAAAAAGACCCCACCAAATATCCGGAATACAGAATTTGCAATGACCAGTTGCACCGTCGATTTGAAGTCAAGCACCCTTTAACCGACCCCCGAAAGTATGAGTGGAAGTTATGTGTACCAGAGTCCGATCGAGTCCGATTTCTACACGACGCCGTCACCACCGGACACCTTGGGGTTGCCAAAACTTCGTCTCGTATGGCGAAATAGTTCTATTGGCCAGGGATGTTTCGTGACATAAGTAAAAATGTCCGGAGATGCCAAACCTGCAACCAGTTCAAAGTTTCACAACAAAAGCCGAGTGGCTACATGTATACTACTCAGGTAGAGGAACCATTGGAAGTGGTCTGCGTTGACTTTATAGGCCCCTTACCCCGATCCATGAAAGGAAATACCACTATATTAGTCATGGTAGACAAATTTACCAAGTGGGTTGAGGCAGTCCCCTTAAGATCCGCAACAACTCCAGGCCTGATTAAAGCCGTTCGCGAGCGGATTGTTACTCGTTTTGGAGTCCGAAAGTGTTCCTCTCTGACAATGGGACGCAATTCACAAGTAATTCATTTACAGAATTCCTAGCTAGCTTAGGCATCCAGCAACGTCTTACTGCGCCTTATAGGCCGCAAGAGAACCCGACGAGACGCGTAAACCGTGTGCTTAAGACAATGATCGGACAAAATGTCCAAGGTAACCAACGCACATGGGACGAAAACCTTCCCGAACTAACTTTTGCTATTAACACGAGTCGACATGATTCTTCCGGTTTCCCCCCTGCTTCACTTAATTTTGGGCGCGAACTTCGCCGCTCCGCTGAATTTCTCAACGCATTGCCAGAAGACGCCCCTAGCGAGGACATAGATGCCCAGCAAGAGCGCATGCGCGCGTTATATGAGCTAGTACGCCTCAATCCCCAGAGAGCCAGTCAAACCCAAGCTAAACATTTTAACCTCCGCCGACGGCCCTGGCGCCCTGGCATCGGCGATCAGGTGTACAAAAAGGCTAGAGTTCTTTCCTCTGGGGTAAAATACTTCACCGAAAAGTTGGCACCTCGGTGCGACGGCCCTTTTGAAGTAGTTAAGTTCATTTCTCCTGTTATAGTGGTCCTTAAGAAGAAGGGAGACAAAAAGGCTAAAGTTCCTATTCGCGCCCATATAAAAAATTTAAAAGGATTTTATTCTGAGGAGCCAAATATTGCTATAAATACCGGAGAGCCAGCAGCAGCAGCAGTCACGATCAAGAAAAGCTTCCGGCAAATTATATACCTCAGGAGGTAAATCAACAAGCCAGTCACGAATCAAGACCCAAGCAGAGCAGACAGACCCAGCCCAGTATCATCAGCAACATGGATCCTGGAACTAGCCGAGACAAGCAAGAGCAACCGTACGAACAGGTTCGCCGCAGCCCTCGGAATCACAGGCTTCAATCATGCTCCGGTCGCGGTTTCCACCGCCTATCATCACAGGAACGAACCCTTCCAGCACGCAGCATTGCCGCACCTGGTATCCAAGGGGAGCCACAGAAATCCAGGAGTAAGGTGCCTGTCCGCAAAACACCATCTACCGCCGCAAAAAAAGGGTTCCAGCATGGTTCCCGTCTGCAAACCGCCATTAGCCGTCGACAAGAAGGGACCAACCAATACGCATCCTACCGCTCCGAAGGATACAGTTACCAGCAAAGGCAAGCCTGCAGCCACTACGAACCTAAAACCTCACGCCGATGATCTACCGCATAAGAAATCCGTAGCGCCAACCGCCGCAAACCCATGAGTCCGTCGTAGAACTATCCCCTCTAAAATTCCAGCTCCCAGCCGAGAATAAGAAACGTTGCGTTTCCAACTGAAGCCGAAAATACGAACAAGCCACGTAAAAGGTTTGGTTCACAACTTAGATTCGGTTCTACCAGTCAAACCAAAACCAATCAAGAATTAAAGAAAAACAGAAAACTTTGGGTAAATCCCTTTCTGTGCCTGAGGGAGAAGCATAACCTCGAAGCACATTTGCTGCAGGATATAATATGGGAAGGAGGCGGGGAGTATACAAACTTTTGCAGAATGGATATTACAAGTCAATCAGTCAAAAAGAATTTTGCTGGATTATGGGACCTTTGGGCTCTTATTTAGAAGAACTGTGCCACTCTTCAGCTGATTAATAAGACAGACCGAGAGCTGGTGAACATTTGCTCAAAGTGTTTTACACCACTCCAAATTTTGTGAGCATGGTATTTGTACCAGTACAAACTATATGCCATCAACCTTTTAGAGATATCGCGGTCCCAAGACCACCATAATGCACTTTCAAAATGCAACAAAAAATAATAGTTTTTCAAATCGCTTCAAATTTTGTTCGCAAATAATTTGTACGTCCAAACTGAATTTCATTGGTCTGGCAGCGATTCCGAGGGCCTAACACCCACGTAATGCATTTTAAAAATATAAAACACTGAGCAAATGTTCACCAGCTCTCGGTCGAAGATATATACCCTTTAAAATTTCCTAAAGAAAAATTCTAATACTCGCAAAGTAACAGTATTTCAAAATAGCTTGCTAATAATTTAGGTGTAGTCTTTTGGAGGTTTTTAAGTTGAATACTTTGATAAAAAAAAGATAATAGTACATTGTTATATATATGAGGGGTGGTTTGTTAAAAAAAAAAGTAATTTTTGTACCTACAACGGTTCTTCAAATTTTTGTATCCTGTTATACATACCTAGTAGCCGTGGCGTGATGGTTAGTGCGATAGACTGTCATGCCGGAGGTCTAAGGTTCGATCCCCAGCCTCGCCACCTATTTATTTAAAAGAAAAAACGGCTACTGCCTCTTGCGAGGAATTGACAAATCCTCCAAGAGTATCTCCTGTCACAGAAAAGTGCCGCTCGTTAGCCGTTCGGATTCGGCAATAAACTGTAGGTCCCCTCCATTCCTGCAGACACGTACACAGGAATGGTTGAGAGTTGTAAGTCACTAGGCCCTAGTTCTTCATGAGCTGTTGTGTCATCAAATTTATTTATTTTTTTATTTTATACATACCTATAGGAGTGTAATTCTAAGATATTTAATGATTTATGATTATGATCATGACAGCAACCAAAAATATGCTAGAGCATATTTTTTTCAATGGGTCAATGGTATTTTTTCTCATACTCGTAGTCGAACTCTTTTCGTATCAAAATCGTTATTCTTGAAGACGTATACGTTGTGTACGAGAAGCTTAAAAAATCAACGCATATCGTTGCTTGTATATAATAAATTGTCAAAATCAGTTAAATTTTAATTGAAAAACTCGTTTGTGTTATTTTCGTTATCTTATTGTTCCATTTCTAATACAGTTCGGTGGATTTGGTGGCATAACATAGAGACAAATGCAATTAAGTTGAATTGGACTAATTGTCCAAAAATATTTTTTATTTTTTACTGCAATAAAGGTCAAATATAAAGTTTCTTATAACTGCAACAACAAAATATACGAGGGGTATTTACGATCCGGTGCAATAAGCCTGGCAGGATTGCAAAATTTTATTTTTACTATACTTAGATCGTGAACGCACTGTGCAACACTGCAAAAAATATACACACGTGTATCTTTCAGGTACACAGTCGAAAATTTTTCTTTTTTTTTCTGTTTCAAGGGGGTTAACCTTGGATTTTATTTTTTTTGTTCATCCTATTTCGTTAAATAGATCAATCACATTTTTAATTTTGATTGTTCCTCAATCATAAAAGTGGCATGCCCACAAATTTGCAGCGGTATGTATGAAAAGCTTTGAGCAAATCGTTTACCACATCTCGCACTAATAAGCGGTTTTTCTTTTTTCATTCCGAACAGAGTCTGAACTGTCAAAAAAAATATTGTGTTTCTTTTTTTGATCAGTGCGTTCAGAGCCTCAAAGTTGTGTATCTTTTTTCATTCAGAAAATGATCAGAGGTTGTTCAGAGCGCGAACTACGAGCTCAGAAAAAAAAGGCAGAGCATTCTGAGTAAAAAGCTGAACACTAAACTTCATGTGTGAAAAGAGAAAAAAAAAAAAAACCGCGCAAACAAATTAAAAATGGCGGATGAAGCGGTTGGCACACGCGCAGAAGGTAATTTTTACTAATAAATTACATAGAAATATTTTGTTTTTTAATGCTAGAAACATATTTCAGTGTTCAAATGGACAAGGCGATGATTTTGTTCATGATTTCAAAAATTCACGAGAATTATGAGCAAATACAAAATGGCGTGAAAAAAGTGGCATACCAAAAAATTGCAAATTTGATAAATGCAACTTTTAATACAAATGTAAGCTATGAACAAGTCGACTCCAAATGGAAAGGTCTCAAGAAAACTTATAAAAAAATAAAAGAAGACAACAGCACAACAGGTCAATCGCGGAAGTTTTGGGACTTTTACGGGGAGATGGATGAAATCCTTTTCAAAGCAAAGCCCCCGAAATAAATCCACCAGCTACCCTGTCGTCGGAGGATGTGGAAATTCAAATAAATGAACCAGAAGAACTATCAAGTACCCCTCCTGACGAAAATTTCGAAACCAATTTCAGCAAGAAGAGGAAGAGACGAAGTATTGCCGAAGATCCTCCTGAAAAAAGGCACAAAGAAAGAATGGAAGCCACTAACAAATTTTTGGATTTGTTCCAACAAATGGTGGACAAAATGTAGTTATATTTTTTAGTTTTTTTTTTGTTTTTGTTAGCATGAAGTTTTTTTTTTCTTAGATTAAGAGATTTTTTATGTTTTGAGTTATGTTTATGCTTTTTTAGATTAAGAAACGAAATGTGATTTTAAGTTACCGATGTGTTCCTACATAACATACATGAAATATGTATGAAGACTGTCTTTTTGTTTTAATAAAATAAAAGTTATTTTGTTTTTTAATATAAATTAGTTTAATTAAAATATAGAGTTTAAAAGGCTTTCTCTTTTTGATTGTGCTGAATTCGTTTCATTTGAATCTGTGTCGGTGTCATCCTCGAAATAATCGTTGTCCTCAAGCACTAAGAACTCTTCATCTAAATCGTTGCTCTGAATACATTATGTTGTGAAGTATGCATGAAGCAATTATATATTTGACGATAGACGTTGGTTTCAATGCGTCAATATGGAACAGCCTTCGAAACCTTCCTTTAAGGAGACCAAATGCACGCTCAATTGTGACTCTGCACTTAGAATGCACTCTATTAAAAATTTTGTGCTGGTCTCTTAGCTGGCCATTATCTTTGAATGGGGTGATAAGCCAATGCTTAAGAGGATACGCTGAGTCTCCTAAGAGATGTTGGTCTTCATTTATATTGAAATCATCTAAAAAGAAAAGAAAAGAAGTATTTATAACATGCGTATAAAGTACAAACATTTTTATGGGTTTCTTTACTACCTGAATTGATTTTGTTCAGTAATCCAGATCTCCTCAACAAAAGTGCATCGTGGATAGAGCCTGCCTCACCAGTGTAGCAGTGGATAAATTCCATTTTATGATTGCATATACCTTGAAGAAGGGCCGAATGAAATCCTTTTCTGTTTATATATGAATTATGGGATTCAATCGGTGCTCGGATAGGTATATGGCAGCCACCAATTGATCCAATCACCCCTATCATTTATATATATAATTAATTCATTAGAATTTTACTTGGATTTAAGAATAATCAAACCATATATGTCCCTACCTCTTAAGCGACTTTTTCTAAAATAATGGGTGGTCGTTCTGCTAGCTTCTTCTGCGGTGGGCCATCGTATGTATTTGTGGAGCCTGTTTAATTTTATAAGCGTATCGCAGGTGCTGGATATTATTCGGCTGACGCTAGCAATGCAGACTCCAAACCTGTCTCCAATTGATCTATGATATGCAATAAGTTATAGGGTACACAGAAATCAACATTTTACATACCTCATACACTCCGGGTTTCCTAGATACCACAACGTTATCATGACCTGTTTTTCGATGAGGATTGACTCCCTGCCAGGTCCATAATTTTGAATTGTAATGGAGTGTACTTGACCGCATAAAATCACAAATACATCGGGATTGACACGGAAGTGTGTTTTAAAAATCCTATTTGAAAATCTTGGGACAACTTCTTCCGCGTAGTTTTTATTTTTAACGATGTGCACACAATCTTGATACATATCTTCATCGTCACTGTTTTCGATGATTAAATCGAATGCTTGTTTTATGATAATTAATTTATCCATTTTAATTTTGTTTGCTTGAATTTCTTTTTTTTTGCTTTGTTGAGTTTGGCGGCTTAAAATTGACAAATGTCATTTCATGACAGCTCCGTTCCCAAATGTGTTTTTAAAATACATCTGAGCGCTCGGAACACGTTCAGTTCAGAGTGAGTTCTGAGCACGTTCTGAGCTTGTTCAACATGCTCGAGCTCTGTTCAGAGCTTTCCTATGAACGAAAAAAGAAAAACGCCTATAGTAGAGAAAAAAAGAAGCAAGTTACTCGGCAAGTTGCGTTCCCCCTACGTCACAGTCACAGCAAGTACACAGATACGAATTTGGTAGGCAGTGTATGTACCCAACTTGCTTGCCAGTACTTGCCTGTGTGGTCTCGGGGTAAGATGAAGTAAAAGTGCAATTATTGAAGGATTGTCTTGATATTATGCTTTTGGAGTGTAGGGAAATGTTACACTTTTGCACTTTTGGAACGATACTAGAACAGTTCCAATGAATTGATAATATCTTTACTGGCTAAAATCTTGCAATACTTGCACTTTAACTACAAGATAATATAGGAAAATTTGCACTCGTGAATTTGATAGCACACCAAATGTCAGCTGTTATTATTGTTGCAGCTTCAGTGCTACTACAAAATAAAACAAATCCGTTCAAGATTAAGGCTGCAGACACAATTGCAATTGTCACTCACTTTCACGATTCCACATTTTTTTTAACTAGATGAGTGCAAAAAAGTCCAAATGATGTTATTACACTTTTAAAAATGCAAAAAAGTACAATCATTTTGAATTTTATTGCACTCTTACAAATGTAAATTATGATGCATTACATAATGTACATATGAGCCTCAGTGATATGTAAACATTATGTGGAAAGATGTGCATTATTGTTTCCCATTTTTTCGAGGCAAAAACAAATCTCGTTGAAAAAATTTCTGAAGACACGAGGACCATACAACATAAATAGGATTTAAATTCAAATCTTAAAATGTTAAGTATTTTTCTGTTAAAAACATTAATTTCGCTAATTGATAAAATGTTGTTTTCCAAATTTTAAGTGAAAAGTTTTGTTATTCTTTCAAAAATTAGCTTGAGTATATTTTAACTTGCTCTATACTATAGGGCAAGTGTTAGTTTCATGCACACCACACATCATAGAGTACCTATATTATTTAAAGAACCGACTCGTACCTCTCTTGAGGTGAGTAAGAGAAAATTAATCTGTTTTTCCTATTCGTGAATCAGTGTGAATCGTGGATTCAAAAACAAAATGGCCGCATTAGCTCAGTTTTTTTTTGTATAGAGATGCGTTTTCAACTTAAATATATACATGAATATTATTAGATTTGAATGCTAAAACCAAGACAACACTAAACAAATTAGTTTCGGTCCATTAAACAGTTGTTTAAAGTAATTTTATTGAAATTTTGTTTTTTTAAATGTCAATTTTTGAATTTAACGTATTCTTATCTTGAATATTTTAGCGCGGGAACCCATCATAATTGCACAAAACGTGTATACTGTTTGTTACAGCAATGGTGTGAGGGCTCCCATTAAAATGCACGTGACCACGCAACGAATAGCCGACAAAATGGTCCCATTCTCTCACTACAACTTGTAGGGTGAAAGAGAACGAACCCCTTAAGTCGGTTCTCTAGATAATATAGGTACTCTATGGTGTTCTGTTCTTTCTAAAAGTCTTTATCGATATGTGTGCCGTTAATAACTTTATGGAGCTGGTGAAATGTCCCTAGACCAGTTTTTCATTTCTTAGAATTTCTTGGAATATATGATAAAAGGATTGTACGAGTATTTTGTAATTTGAAATATATTTTTTTTTGAATAAATAGAATGTCTGTTTTTTCCAAAACTACACTAAAGTGCATTTCACAAAACTCTTTTTCATCAGTTAAAATATTTTTTCAACATTTTGCAATACTTTTTAATCAATAGGTTGAGCCTGCCATAAAAAAGCAAGATACGCAAATGCGGCTGGCTTTCTATAGCCCTGCGATTCATCGCTACAGGTGATTCCTATAGATCCTTAGAGTATCTATCGAGAATCTCGAGGAAAACTATTTGCAAGTTTGTTCCTGAAGTGTTGAATGCAATTTACAACTCGCTTCATGAGTCATATTTAAAGGTATTGCTTAAATAATCGAAATAATAATGCTAGTCAACAAAATTAAATCTTTTTGTTAGAGAAAAAAAACTTTAGTTTTCCAAAGAATTTTGGTGAATATTAATCCGAAATCAAAGTTATTCTAGTCGTGCATTTTATTTCGGTATTGAAATCTTTGTTTACCATTATGTATAATTCTAAGTAAAAGTCTAGTTTCTATAATAAATACCTTGTTTACCAGTGTAATATAAAGTTTATTACGCTAAGTTTGTTATTTCTAAAATTTCATTATGTACATTATAAAGGCCCATTTGTTGAAACGGAACAACTTAAATATTTACTAAATTATATCCTTATTTACGTTTAACAAAAGAGTTCACGCTCAGAAAAAAGTAAATCATAAGCGTTTGAGTTACCTATAAATATTCAAGTTTCGTTTCAGCAAATGGGCCCAATTGATTTTTAAATTTCTTAAATTTTAATTAACTATTTAATAAAAATGATTTTCTCATCATTTATCTTTCAAGGCTCCTCAATCTGAAGAAGATTGGCAAAAAATAGCAAAAGAATTTAAAAACATGTGGGATTTCCCTCATACACTTGGTGCCATAGACGGCAAACATATAAGAATAAAGGCACCGCCAAACTCTGGTTCAGATTTTTATAATTATAAAGGCTTTTTAAGCATCGTACTTTTGGCAGCTGTTGATGCGCATAGCAAGTTTATATTCCTAGATGTTGGAGGAAACGGAAGGGCATCGGATGTAGTTATCTACCAAAACAGCAAGTTTAAAAAATGTTTAGATAATGGAAAACTTAATATTCCTGATCCAGCACCACTGCCAGGGCAACAGGAACTCACCCCGTATTTCTTTATTGGTGACGATATATTTGGACTGGACAGACATTTAATGAAAGGTTTTGGTAGAAGTAATCGGCTAACCATTCCGGAAGAAGTTCTCAACTATAGGCTAAGCCGTGCAAGACTAACAGTAGAGATGGCCTTTGGCCGGATGGCTTCAAGGTTTCGTATATTTCATCGGCCAATAGAACTTACTTTGGACCGATGTGATAGTGTCGTCAAGGCATGTGCTGTCTTGCACAACTATTTATCGGTAGACAGTCAGTCAAAAAATGGTGCCGGTCAGGAGTGTGAAGTTTCAAAACTTCCGGAGACAATCACCACTCTCCCGTCTTAGGAACACACACGCTACAAATTCGCAGTAAGAATACGTGAAAACTTAAAAAACTATTGTATATCGGATGGTGACGTGCCCTATCAATGGCACAAAATAAATATAAGCCGAATGAATAAGCTAATACAAAATTTAAAAAAATTAAACAAATATGTAAGTACCTTTTAACTGAATTTAAAAAAGGAAATGAATAAATATGTACATAATGCCCTACTTTAAAAGATGAGTACATTGTTTTGATATATTTCCATTACGAGTCCAAATGGTGATAACTATAGTTTCCATAATTTCAGCAGATTCAAAGAATAAGGGATTTTCTTAACCCTTTTAATATGGATTCAAAGGTTTGTATTTGAAAGTGAAAAAGTTTACTTTCATTTCTTGCATGAGAATAAGAAGTTTTTTATTTACTAACAATTTACTTTCGTTGTTATTAATTTCAAAAAATATATAAATAAAAATAATAAAAAAAAACCTATCCTATAAAAATAGCTTAGGTAAACATTCGATACCTACCTTATTCTTGGGATCGGTAGTAAGTCGCAGTAGCTTGAACCAGGCTTTGATTTGAGTGCAAGTGTTAAGACTTCTTTTTATGCCGATGAGGATTGTTTATAAAGCATCAGCAATTTTCGGAATTCTGGGCCCGTATTACGAATTACGATTATCTTTCAAAATCCCTCGTTATCGTTAATTTGCGATTACATTTTTTAAAACGATACTCGTTTTCTATAGTTTTATAGTTTTGAAACTTCTGACTTAGGTTTATTATGTCGCATTTTATTTAAAAAAATAAATTTTTTTGATTTTATCTGGTAATATGTTCATGTATCTATTTACGTAAATCATAAAAGGTCTGTCATGACTGTCGTTTTTCTGGGTATCGTTTGATTTGTCTTTCATTTCGTAATTCGTAATATGGGCCCTGGGGGTCATTCCGTAAATTTAAAACGATCGAACGATATCGTTTCGACAATACTCCTCTCTATCATATCTTTGAAGAAAAATAGGGACAGAAATCATCAAAACGATTTCGTTCGATCGTTTACGTTTTACGGAATGACCCCCCTGGTTTAATTTGAAATTTGTGTATCAATAATTGATCCCCGTTTGATGAATTTATAATGTTCCATGTGATATATATGTAGTACTACTTTGAAACACTACTGTATTTTAGTACACTTGAATATGCATGGTATTACTCATATCGTCATCTCTCACCATCTACCTTTACTTCTCTTATCATTTATGTATATCATTATATCTATGTAAGAACGTACCTAATTAGTCTAAGTTATGTAATATTAAAGTTAGTCTTCAACTGAACGTCGTGGTTTTCATTTACCTCCTCTCCTATCGCAACGCATACATAAAATTGGCGACGAGGATAACTGGAAGTTATTTTTTTTTCTGTATTTTTTTTGCGGTAGTTTTATGGCTATATGGTGGGTGATAAAGTTGGAAAAGTTAAAATCGAAGATTCAAGTAGCGGCACCGTTAAGATGTCGAGTTTTATTGGACGCATTGAATATTTCAATGCAGGTGACGATTTCAATACGTATATTGAGCGTTTAAATCATTTATTGAAGCTTAACAAGATCACGTCGGATGAAGACAAGGTTTCTTTTTTGATTGGAGTAGGAGGGGGAGATTTGTATAGTATCTCCAAGACTTTGGTTGCACCAAAAAGTCCTGATGAGCTGAAATATGAGGAGTTGGTTAATAAGCTTAAAACTCATTTCCAACCAAAAAGAAATACGACAGCAGAGCGCTTTAAGTTTTTGAACCGCAATCAGGAGTCGGATGAAAATCTGTCCGATTATATTGTGGCTATCAAGCAGTTGGCAGATAAATGCAAATATGGAGATTTTTTAGAAGATGCTCTTAAGGACAGGTTGCTAATGGGTATAAAAAATAAAAAGATTCAGTCCAAACTTATAGACTGTGGGGACTTAACGTTTGAGAAAGCGTGTGAGTCAGCCTTAAATATGGAGATGCTTGAATTGGAGATGGTTCACATGAGTGGAACATCTTCTTCCGGAGCTTTAAACGCTATGAAAGGGAGATGTTTAAAGGAGGCAGCACTAGGTCGTTCAAGGAGTCAGGAGAATGGGAGGAAGCAAGGTCATGACGGGAGGCATGTGTCGAGGGCAAGATGGTCGAATTTGGCAGACATCCAATGTCATTTTTGCAAAAAATGGGGCCATATGCAAAAGTACTGTTTTTTGAAAAATAACAGTAGAGGCAGATCCAAAAGCAGAACGAGAAACAGCTATCACAGTTATAACGGCAGCAGAGGTAATAATGTTAGTTGTATTAATAAGAATTCTGAAATCGAAAAATATGAGCCAAATGATTTAGGGTATATTAATAATTTGCAAATGGAAAATAATCCTTTATTTTTTAATTTAATTTGTAATGATAAATGCATAAAGATGGAACTGGATTCAGGGGCTTGTACTTCAGTGATGCATATTTGCACATTTAATTCTTTATATCCTGACGGTGAAATTTTAAAAAGTAATCGGAGTTTAAATGTAATTTCGGGTGACAAAGTTAAAATTGTAGGTTTTATCGAAGCTAAAGTCAGTCTGTCACGTGAAAGTGAGTCGTTTTGTTTAGAGTTGGTCATAGTTGAGGGTCCTAAGGTGTTTGTACCCCTGCTTGGAAGATCGTGGCTTGATAAGTTGTTACCTAATTGGAGAAATACTTTAGTTAGTGAAATCACGTGCGATAATTTAAAAGTTTCAGGTAAGGTTTCGGATTTAGTGGAAAATTATAAAAACGTGTTTCATGGTGATAAAAAAGATTGCATCCGACATTTTAGAGCTAAAATTCTTTTGAAACAAGACAGTGTTCCCGTGTTTTTCAAACCCTACACAGTTCCTTTTGGGGTTAGAGACAAGGTAGAAAACGAAATTAAGAAAATGGTATCCGAGGGTATTATATATCCAGTGCGTTATAGTGATTGGGCTTCCCCAGTTGTTGTGGTGGTTAAACCAAATGGTGATATTCGGCTGTGTGTCGACTGCAAAATGACTATTAATCCATGGGTTCGCACGGATCATTCTCCTATGCCATCAACAGCTCGAAGTCGAGGAAAATTGTCAAGAATATCTCACTATAAATACCCATCTTGGTCTTTTCCGTTTTCGTCGTTTAATTTTAGGTTTGAAGTCGGCTCCTGCAGCATTCCAATCAATAATGGATGAAATTTTAAGAGATATTCCCAAGGTCAGGTGTTATATTGATGATATTATCATCGGAGGTGTGGATGAAAAAGAGTGTGAAAGGAACCTGATAGAGGTCTTAGAAAGGCTAAATAAGTACAACATCAGAGTCAAATATGAAAAATGTCAGTTTTTTCAAAAGGAAATTTCTTACTTAGGTCATGTAGTAAACGGAGAGGGAATTAAACCTAGTCCGAAAAAGCTGGAGGCTATTCGTAATGCTCCTAGGCCAGAGAATGTTACTCAGCTGAAGTCTTTTTTAGGAATATTGAATTATTATGCTCGTTTCATACCAAATTTGTCAGCTGAGTTAAAGGATTTGTATTTTCTAACTAAGAAAAATGTTAGCTTTGTGTGGTCTGCGGATTGTGAAACAGCATTTAATAAAAGTAAAGATTTAATTTTAAATGATAATCTTCTTTATCATTATGACCCTAACAAAGAGATTGTTTTGCATTGTGACGCAAGTCCATACGGTGTAGGCGGTATTTTGTCACATATTATTAATGGAGTTGAAAGGCCGGTATTATTCGCTTCGAGTACTTTAAGTGCTGCAGAACAAAAGTACTCGCAGCTACATCGAGAAGCATTGGCCATTATTTTCACTGTGAAGAAATTTCACAAGTATATTTACGGCAAAAATTTCACAATATACTCAGACCACCAGCCGTTAAGGGAAATTTTTAACCCAAACAAGTCCACCCCAGCAGTGGCGGCGGCAAGACTTAATCGTTGGGCATTGTTTTTGAGTATGTATGATTATAAAATTATCTATAAAAAAGGAGCACAGATGACAAATGCTGATGGTCTATCTCGCTTGCCTTTAGCTTATCCTACGGATATAGAAGAAGATTGTATAAGATCGCTTGAATGCAATAACTATCTAAATGTAAATTTTTCAGATATTGCCAAGGAATCAGAGAAGGATTGGGAAATTAAAAGCGTATTGGTTAAATCAGGTTGGCCTTGTAGTGTATCTGATAATTTAAAGAAATATTTTTTTAAACGTTTGTTGTTGTCTGAAGTTGAAGGTTGTCTATTTTATGGTGAGCGTTTGGTTATTCCGAAAGCGGTTCAGAAGTCCATTTTAGAACTTCTTCATGAGTCGCATATTGGAGTTGTACGAATGAAGATTCTTGCAAGAAAATATTTTTGGTGGCCAGGGGTTGATGCTGACATAGAAACTTTTGTGTCTGAGTGTAGGTCGTGTAATCTGTGTCATAATAAATCTATTTCAAATCAACATAGCTCTTGGCCAGAAGCAAAGGTATTTTTTGAGCGAATTCATTTAGATTTTTTTTGTTTGAAAGGTTGCACTTATTTGATTTTAGTAGACAGTTGTACCAAATGGATAGATGTTAAATTAATGAAAAATACGAATGCAGAAAGTTTAATTGCAATTTTGAGGCCTATTTTTACATATTTTGGTTTGCCTTCTATTTTGGTGTCAGACAACGGTCCGCCCTTTAATTCAGAATCATTTAAAGTTTTTTGTAAGAATAACAATATAAAGTGTTTAAAAAGTCCACCATATCATCCACAATCAAATGGAGCAGCGGAAAGGGGGGTACAAACGGTCAAAAATTCTCTTAAGAAATTAGTTGCGGATCCCAACAATGAAAACATCTCGATGGAACGGCTTATTTTCAATTTTCTTTTAAAATATCGTTCCACTCCATCGACTACCACTATGTTTTGTCCAAACGAACTTATATTTAAAGTAAAACCTAAAACTCTCCTTGATATGGTTAATCCAAAAGTCCGTGAGCTTATAGATTCAAGTAAAAACACAAATATTGAGGCTGTAAAAATTAAAAAGTCCAAAGTTCAATCTCTATGCACAAATCAAATTCCTATAAAATCACTAGCTATGGGTGAAAAAGTTCTTTATAAAATGAAACACAATAATTTATATACTTGGATTCCTGGAATCATAATTAAAAAAATAGGAAGAGTTGTATACTCTGTAAATATTGATGGTAATTATAAAATGGCTCATATATCTCAATTAAAAAAATGTAAATTCAAAGATGTATCTTTTGCACCCTCAAATATTAAAGGGAAAAGACAAGTTAGATTTAATCTTCCACGTAGGAAAAGATCAATTTCTCAATCTGAAGTACCGAGAAGATCAGAAAGACTAAAATCAATACAGAATTAATTATGAATGAATAAAATAAAGTTAATGAAAAGTAAAAAAAAAAATTAAGTAATTGGAAAAAAGAAGAAAATTGATTTGAACTGTTTTGTAACTAAAAATAAAATAAAATGAATTTATTCAAATTACTATTATGTAAAAAAAAAAGTTTATATTTCAATTGTATAACTAATCTTTACATGATAATATAGTCTTAGTGAAATTATAAAACTTAAAGCTCTAAATTATAAAACATGAATATTGTAAATATTATCTTTATTTTAACTTTTTTATTAAGTTTGGGGGAGTGATATATATGTAGTACTACTTTGAAACACTACTGTATTTTAGTACACTTGAATATGCATGGTATTACTCATATCGTCATCTCTCACCATCTACCTTTACTTCTCTTATCATTTATGTATATCATTATATCTAGTATGTAAGAACGTACCTAATTAGTCTAAGTTATGTAATATTAAAGTTAGTCTTCAACTGAACGTCGTGGTTTTCATTTACCTCCTCTCCTATCGCAACGCATACATAAAACCATGAAAGTGATTGTAAAAGGGATTAGGGGGAAATAGACTCCCCTGCCATACAATGTTTGCTTGTCTCGACTTAACCTACACGCGTTGGCCATTTGGTGCACCTATGCGAAACACTCTGTATGTGCATATCGTCGGTTCGGAATAAAAACGACACAAAGTCAATAAATCTCATTTTTCATAATAGGAAATAGAGAATTGAAATAAAATTTTGCTTAACTATCAAGCTCGTACAATAGCTCATTGGTAAAGTCTGGTTTTTTCCAATGGATAGTTTTTCTTTTCTTCAAAAATCTACATTTAGCTCGAAAATTTCACTTGTTGAGTTTTGTGTCGTTTTTCTTCCGAACCGACGATATCTACATACTTAAAGTAAACGACTAAAAAACTAAATACTTTCAATGTTGAACATTTATTTTAAAATAAATAAATAAATAGGTATATAAATGTTCTAAGTTACTCGTAATCCTCGTAAATGTCCGAAGCATTCATTGCACTGCGGATGAGATCATTAGTGGCGTTGGAGCACAGGGAAGGTGAATTCGATCTGGACCTGGCTATTGCATGTTTTGCCTTCAATGAATCAACGATACGCTGTGAAAGTAGTTGCTGTAAGTCAGCCATAGCTGCAGCTGCATCAATTGGGGATAAATCTTCGAGTTGACTAACAATACTATTCCCGAAATCTCCGTATTTGGTTCGAGAATCTGTAAAACAAAAAATAATATTCCTAAGTTAAAAACAGAATACGAAATGCATTAAGTAAAAAGTAAATTAATATTAGACGTATTATTTTTGACATCGTTTTAGGTACCTGTCTTGTTAACTGCTAAGAGATTTTAATTATTCAACACTTTTTAATTAAGAATAAAAACAATTAAAAATTCTATTGAATTTTGAACAACAACAACAACTTAAAGGTGCTACCACCAATTGCTTACGAATTAATTTTGGGTATTTTAATTCGTTTTATTTTTAAAAATTTAAAGCTCAGCACCACTATAAAGGAGACTGATGATAGGGCTTGGCACCCCTTGAAATAGCTATATCTCTAGCCAAACAAAAATAAAACGAATTAAAATACCCAAAATTAATTCGTAAGCAATTGGTGGTAGCACCTTTAAGTTGTTGTTGTTGTTCAAAATTCAATGAAATTGACGGAATAAAGAATGGTCAAGTCTAATAAACTGACATTCTAGTATAAATAATACAATACAATAAATAATAAATTAAAAATTCTGTTTGAAACTAAAACGATGCAGTTTTGAATAGAAATTTTAAAAATGCAATAAAATAGTTGAAATCCAGTGCTATGAAGGAGTGTTTAAATTCTAAAAAAAATGAATATACCTTGGCTTGAAAACGATGGGGTCAAAATGGCAGCTAAGGCATCATCATATTTGTTGGCCTTCTTGTTCTTTGATGCAGAAAGCCGATTTTGAGATTACAGAGTATGAGGTGGAATGGAAGGTGATAAGGACGTTGGTAAAGGTAGTGTAAGTTCCTCGTTTTCCTTATCCTGAGATTCTTTCAATGAATCGGTTTCCAGTGTGTTGTCCTAGATATTATAATTTTTTTATCTTTTTGGTTAAAATTTGTTTGTTTACAGTTTGTACTTACCAGCGATATATTGCTATGAGTTTTTTATGATAACAATTACATCGTCCAAAAATTTAAATTTTTTATAATAAGACAGCAGATGTTCAAAGGGTAGACAACGCGGTGCATTCAAGAGGACACAAGCGTCCACAATCAACCTCTGTCTATCTTGGAGTTATAATAAGGATCTGGTCCTCCAGGCTAGGGGGTTGTGCGTCGGGGTGACTTCCCTACCACGTAAAAAATTATCGGTTCCGAAACAACAACAAGCCTCGGATATGGATGATTTTAATGTTGACGACCCCAGCAAACGAAACAAGGGCAATGAATTTCGGATCTGCACGTGGAATGTACGGACCCTAAACAGGCCACGTGCAGCCGAACAACTAGTGGAGAACCTGGATAGGCTAAGGGCTGATGTAACAGCCATCCAGGAAGTGCGATGGGATGGAGAGGGCATCCGAAGGATGAAAACGTGTGACATCTACTTCGGCGAGTGCTGCAAGGAGCAAGGTCAGCGGCTCTTTGGTTTTGGTTTTGTGGTAAGGGGAAGACTTAGGCAAGAAGTCTTGGGCTTCAGAAATGTAAGCGAGCGCCTGGTCACAATCCGCATCAAAGCAAAGTTCAAAAACATCACGTTGATCTGTGCCCATGCCCCAACAGAAGAAAAGGATGACTCAACCAAAGAAGAATTCTACGATCTCCTCGAGGATACGTATGATAGGTGCCCCAAGTACGACGTCAAGATTATTCTTGGCGACTTCAACGCCAAGATTGGAAAGGAGGGCATCTTTGGTTCGATAGTCGGAGGACACAGCCTGCACGACAACACTTGCCATCATAGCAAGCACTCTATTCCCACACCTCAATATACACAAAGGGACCTGGCGGTCTCCGGATCAACGAACCGTCAACCAGATTGATCATGTTGCGATAGACGCCAGACATGCTTCCAGTATCCTGGATGTCCGAACGTTCCGAGGTGCCAACATAGACTCGGATCACTACCTGGTGGTAGCACAAGTACGTATGCGGATATCTATGGCGCCACAACGACGAGCGGATGCTGTAAAACGATTTAACGTCGCGAAGCTAAAATCGCAAGAGTTAGCCAGGACTTTTGCAGACCACGTTTCTCTTAAACTCTCAACAAGCCCGCCACAAGCATCATCTGTAGAGGACCAATGGAAACACTGCCAAAATGCCATCAAAAGTGCCGCTACTGATGTGCTGGGTTTCACTAGGCCACCACAACGAAACCCCTGGTTCGATGAAGAATGCAGACTGGCACATGAAGCAAAGAACGAGGCCTACCAAGCAATGCTGCAGACTAGAACCAGAGCTGCTGAGAGAGCAGCCCGGGAGCTCTACGGGCAAAAGCGAAGGGAGGAACGCCGACTTCTCAGGAGGAAAAAGAGAGAGCATGCGAAGCGGGCGGTCGAGTCTATTGAGGACTGTAGCGGCAGGGGGGATGTTCGAAAGTTCTACCGAAGGGTGAGGCAAACTACCCAGGGTTACAAGGCCAGAACGGAAGCCTGCCGAGACGAGAGTGGGAATATGGTGGTAGACACACAGTCGGTGCTGAGGATCTGGAAACAACATTTTTCTAGACTGCTAAACGGCGAAGATGGCCAAATTTCCGCTGTAAGACAGAACACTCCATTCAACCTGGACGATGATGGTCAAAATTTCCGTCCACCCGACCCAAATGAAGTGCGGTTAGCGATAGCCAAGCTTAAAACGTACAAGGCTGCTGGTGCAGATGGCCTGCCAGCCGAGCTATTCAAAGCAGGGGGAGATGACTTGGTAGGGAGTATAAACCAGCTTATCTCCAAAATTTGGTCGGAGGAAAGTATGCCCGATGAATGGAACCTCGGTATAGTGTGCCCCATCCACAAGAAAGGAGATGCTCTGACCTGTTCCAACTACAGAGGTATAAGTCTCCTCAACGTCGCATACAAAATCTTGTCATCTATACTGTGTGATCGCTTAAAACCGTTTGTCAACGATCTGATCGGCCCCTATCAGTGTGGTTTTAGGCCCGGCAAATCAACCGTCGATCAAATGTTCACACTCCGACAGATTTTGGAAAAAACCCAGGAGTTTCAAATCGATACACACCACCTCTTTATCGATTTTAAAGTCGCATATGATAGCGTAGACAGAGACGAGCTATTCAGAGCCATGGCGCATCTCGGCATCCCTGCCAAACTCGTCCGCTTGTGCAGGATGACGATGGAGAAATCTCGCTGCTCCGTCAAAGTCGGCAAGAACACCACCGAACCCTTTGATGTCGAGAAAGGTTTGAGGCAAGGCGACGCGTTATCATGCAACCTGTTTAACATCGTTCTTGAAGCAATTGTACGCAACTCGCAAGTCAACAACAGAGGTACAATTTTTCAAAAGTCTGTTCAACTACTTGCTTATGCAGATGATATTGAAGGCATCTAAGTAATAAAGCCCTCTCTCAGAGAACCAAGGAGACCTTATATAAGACCCTAATCATCCCGGTCCTGCTATATGGGGCAGAGGCATGGACCCTGTCAAAAACGGATGAGAATCTGCTTGGGTGCTTTGAAAGGAAGATTCTTCGGGTGATCTTCGGTCCAGTCTGTATCGATGGAGTATGGAGGAGAAGATTTAATAACGAGCTTTACAGCGACGTCGACCTGGTCAAGAAGCTGAAAATTCAGCGGCTGAGATGGCTGGGACACGTGGAGCGTAAGGACACCAACGCACCAGCCCGACGAGTCTTCGAATCTACCCCTGACGGTCTGCGCAGCAGAGGAAGACCCCACCTTAGGTGGCGCACACAAGTGGAAAACGACCTCAACCAACTTGGAGTGCGTAACTGGAGGCAGCTAGCTAGGGACTGAGCTGGCTGGAGGGGCTTGTTGGTTGAGGCCGTAGTCCATCCTGGGCTGTGAGCGCCATCTAAAGTAAGTAAGTAAGTAAGTATAATAAAACAGCAGCGGTTCGTACAAATCTTCAGATCCTGCTCCTGACTTTGGTGTCGCATCCACCTTTTTTTTTCCGTAACGTATATATTTTTTTTTTAAATATCATTTATGTCCCTGCTGAACTCTCTGGCGATGCATTCCCATGCTTTTAATTTCAGCTAATTTCTTTTGTACAGATTAGATCTGTAGTTCCACAAAGTTTCTTTGCATTTATATGCGTTGATCAGATTAATGGTTTCAAGTTGTGTAAGTTTCCACTCATTCATTTTCCTAGTTAAAAAGATAAATAATAAGATCTTAAAAAAAAAACAATAAACATAATGATGAATACAAAAACTCACCGTCTTTTGTTCGTCTTATTTGCACAATAAAAATAAATAACACGAGTAACGGTACATGCTAGACAGGTTGTTGAGATGTAATGAAACGAATAAAAATTAAAGCACACAATTCATTCAAAGAGAAAACTCACACCTACATGAAACGTCAAGTCTCATGGCCAAGCTTTGAACAGAGCTCATGTCTTGTTCAAAAATTAGTTTTCGTTGACATGGACATGGATTTTTGTGCCTCCATTGGATTTTTTGTAGACATGTTCATAATTCTGCCATCGATCATGGCCTATGGAGGCGGCATGTTACGATCAACGTATAAAAGCAGCCGCCACTCAAGCACCGCGAGCCTAAGTTCCACCAGCTGAAGAACCCGAAAATCGCGCCCTTGAAGCCGGAGCACAAAGCAAACCAGCTAAGATTTTCGACCCCTTCGAAGGCATAAAATTACAAGGAGGGAGCCACCATCGCCAGTTTTTTACACAACGTCCATGGGTCCCGATAAAGGTTCTAATGAACAGAGGAGGAACCAGAGCTTTATTATATTTTGGAGAGTACCGCAAGACGGTTATAATCCCTAAGAAAGGATAAATTTCCCGTCGCCTACTAGTAACCGCTTAAATTTGAAGCAGAACATTTGATTTAGTTTTTTATTAAGGTCTATGAATTGCCACTTTTTGTTATTTTCTTAAGGATAAACTTTTTGTTATTATCGAATCCAAAAAAAAAATATACAAACAAAAAAAATACAAAAAGAAAAAAAAAATACAAAAAAATTCTATAATATACATATTATAATTATACAATGTATAATTCAAAACCAATTAATGAATTATATTTTTTTTTCCTGATAGATTTTAGACGAGAGGGTTCTCGTCTCGTAAAGAAAGGGAGGTGTGTAACGAAGCTTTACACTTTCGCCCTCACCTACCAGAATATTATAAAGCAACTCACAGCCAACCGAAATTATTCACAGGAAACCAGTACCCTACATCAGCAAAAACACCAAACACCAGCACCCTACTACCATCCAACCTACATAATACCGACCGATCATCAATACCGCAACAACAAACACCAGCCACCCACCTTGGGTGTAGCCTTGGGCTGGAATCAGATTCCTACCATTTATTCCCTGATACGCTTCTTCTAAGTGTATATCGTGGGCCGAGTCTACTTCTGTAGCTCTTTATAAAAAGCTTCGCCGTATATGAATTACTATGTTATCTAATTTAAGTTTAATACGAATTGTAAGATTGTAACCCACTTCTTGTTAAATAAAGATTTATTGATAAAACTGGTAACTGGTCAGACTTCTAGTTTCTTAACCCGAGTTTTACCTGCTTTCCTTTTTTTCAACAATGTGAGTACCTACACATTATAATAATAAATTATATAATATTTTATAATTATAAATATTAATTTATTTCGCATTGCCAGCTTACGATCATATACATAGGCAGACAACCGGAAAGCAGCCATCACAAAAAAAATATGGTGACAAAAGTCAAAGTCTAGTCCCACAAAGTTGCTCGGAAATTGCCTAGTGAGCGATGGCAAGCAACTTTTGTTGCTCTCTGTTGCAAGCAACTCCGAGCAACAAAAAGTTGCGCAACTAAAATTGCCTAATGGGCGATGGGCCTTAGTAAGAAAGCATCACAGTCTTCTAAAACATACGCAGCTAATTTTAGCTGCGTATGTATGTATGCGTAGCACTAATAGTTCTGCTGAATTTAGACATTTGATACCTTTTTTAAATCTGTTTTCAATTCTTAACATCATAATTGCATCAAATGTTTTGATTTGAATTTAATATATTCTGAAGCCCAAATTTCATTTTCACTAATAAATTTTGGCGAAAGATTTCTTTAATATGAAAATATAAGTATTAATTTAAAATGAATCTTATCTAAATATTTACTTATAGCTGATCTTATATTTTCAGCAGTTGGATCATTTTCAGTAAGCAATGCATACAGTCAAATTCCGGTTCTGATCTGTTATACGGATTCCGTCCTCATGTCGCTGGATGGTCATACCACTGATTATTAATGTAATCATTTTTTGTAGTTAAAATAATCTACAGCATCTTGGTCTCACTTCAATATGGCATCCATCTAAAAAAAGTATTATGGTTGATTAAGTAAAATTTATTCGTTACAGTATTGAGCTTATACAAGCTCGCTTACCAATGGCTCCAACGCATTGACGGAATCCTAATTTGTCGAAACCGCTTGTAAGTTCCCTTATATCAGACTCTTTCAAAGGATATTTAAATAAATTGGTTTTAACATCTTTCACACTTCTTCGCAAAAAAGTTAAACTATTGAGCAAACAGTCGATTTACCCACTCCAAATATATTAGCGATGCTTCTGTATTCAGCTGAGGATCCAAGTGAATATAATGCAATCGCAACTCTCTTCTTAAGTGGAATGCACTTTCTAAAATTTGTATCTGTTCTTTCCAACCCTTTAATTTTATGGCACAGGGCATCAAACGTTTGACGTGTCATTCTAAAATTTTCTTTAAAAAAGTTGCCATCGTTTTGAACTGCTTCCTTTTCCCGGACCGGAACATATTTGTTCGATACTGAAAGTAGTTACATATGTTTTATCAAGAAAATTGTTTCATTGCAAATCCATTCTGTTTGAAGAACTACTCCTTACTTATACCTTCACCCAAGTTTTTCTTCGATTTTTAGAAATCTTATTTTTGAATACAGATTATTTGTAGTTGTTTTAATTGGCTTGCACTAATTTTTAATTTTTCAATTCACACAAAAAAGAAATAAATTAATTTTCTGAAATAAAATCATGGAAATTCTGACAACGCTATTATTTTTGACGTAAGCTGTCACACGGCATTGCTTTATTTTCAGTGTGAACACTTTGCGTAATTTTGAAAGGTGAGTTCTCGAAATTGTGCAATTTCAGGCTCAGTGGGAACATACTCTTAGATTTGTTTCGAAGACGGTGTAGTTTTGAGTATTGTCAATTAGGTGTTGTGCAAAAGCAGACTTATTGGTGTTTTGGTTTTGGTTTACGTTGTAGGAATCTCTCATAAAATGTTCTACCTGTTTGTCTTATGTAGAATGTATCGCAGTCGTCACATTTTATTTTGTACACTCCTGAGTACTGAACATCTTTTGTTATTTCTATTTGTTTTTTGTTATAATATTATTTTTATATTTTTGTTTTAAAGCCAAGTACGCTGCTGGTATGGAACTAAATTTTTCGTTGGTCTCCAGTATAAAGTCTAGTATGCTGCGAAACGAAAAATCCCATACAAAAATGACACAACGAAATCAAAAACGAACAATTTCGTTCTGATTTTCGTTCTGAGGTACGCTGTTCGATGAGCGAAATTGGTGATAATTGTAGCAGATTATTTGGAAGGATCTCCCCTCTTTTTTCGCACAGAATTAATTGCCTCTACCATTAACTGTGTGCGGAAAAGTAACATTTGGTCTCTATTCGGGTTTGTATTTGTTGTTATTTCTTTGTCGCCTTTCACACGAAGATACTAGTTGCTGGAGATTTTTTTGACGTTTTCTTTATCTCTTGTACCTTTCACACGCAAGCAACAAAATCCGAAGAGATTTGCTTATTTTCCTTTTAAACTAGCTTGGTTGAACGCACACAAGCGTAGTGTGAAGAGGAACGTCAAAAAAAATCTCCTGAATTTGTTGACCGGGGGGTTTTGATTACTCCTCTTTCTTCCTGCCCTTCTCGCCCATAAACTGATTGTTTGCTGGGAAGTCAGTTGCCTTGTGTGAAAGGGGACTTTCATCACAACATGGCTTTGTGTGATCTTTATGCGTTTGTTTTTCGTTTTTGTTCTTGCAAACGGTGTCACTTTCAAGGGGTTATTTTTAGTTGTGGTTTTCGTAAGCAATTCGTTGTCAAGCCTAGTCGCCGCATGAGCGAAGCCTATTTGCCCCAAAAACTCCGATTTGAATTTTATTCAATTTATTCAACAAAACAAAAAAAAATAATAATTTTCTATTGTTTTTGTAATTTCTCTTCTTCGGAAGCTACTAAGCAGTAGATTGCAGAAAGTTAAATCTTTATTTAAAAAAAACGTGGAAAAGTAAATTGTTGGTCTGACATACCGACGAAGCGCGGGTGTAGGAAAGTTAACAATTGTGCAAATTGCAAAATTAGTTTTTTTTAAAAAGATGTGCTTTATCATAGCAAAAACTTCCGCCAAAACATTTGTATTTTAAACATTTTCTAACATGAGCCTCGAAATTGACAGTACTAAACTAATTTACTCAACATTTTTATAGATTATTCGTGCAGCAATAGCAGTAGTAGCCCGTGGCGTAATGGTTAGTGCGATGGACTGTCATGCCAGAGGTCTGGGTTCAATACCAGCCGCTTCCACCTTAAGTTTTTTTCCGGGCTACTGCCTCTTGCGAGGAAGTGACAAATCCTCCAAGAGTATCTCTTGTCATAGAAAAGTGCCGCTCACCAGCCGTTCGGATTCGACAATAAACTGTAGGTCCCCTCCGTTCCTGCAGACACGCACACAGGAATGGTTGAGAGTTGTAAGTCACTAGGCCCTGGTTCTTCATGAGCCGTTGTGCCACCAAATTTATTTATTTAATTTTATTCGTGCAGCAATAATAACTAAGGAATGAGAGTTGAGCCAAATTTAAGTAAAAAAAAACCGCAATATTCCAGGTCAGTTCAAATTATAATTTTCTTGATAATGCCTGTCTTATTGATATTGATATTTTTTTTGCAGAGACAAAAATAGAACAGAGAGGAAATATGCATTCTTTTCAAAGGTCCTAAGACTTCATTCAACATGAAAAAACAGGTGCCGTGACTTAAGGCCAAGTGACATAAGGCCAAATTTGGGTGTTTGGTCTTATGTCACTTTACAAAAGCGACATAAGACCAAATTTACATATTTGCACTGAACCAAAAAGGTACGTGGAATTAATTAAAAAATTAATTGGGACAATGTATGGTACATTATTATTTGTCCAATGAACTTGATAATAAAAAATATGAATGGCCGTTTATTAAAATCAATTAACGTTCATTGATTCAATGGACGTACATAAACTCGTTCGTAAAAATATTTCCGAATTATATTTAATGAACCGTTCATTAAAACAATGAACGGTTTATAAAAATCAAATTTTTCCGAATCATATTTAATGAACCGTTCATTAAAACAATGAACCGTTTATTAAAATCAATTAACGAGTAAATTGAATCAATGAACACGTTTATTAAAAACAATAAACACATTTATAAAAACAATAAACGCGTTTATTAAAAACAATAAACGCGTTTATTAAAAACAATAAACGCGTTTATTAAAAACAATAAACGCGTTTATTAAAAACAATAAACGCGTTTATTAAAAACAATAAACGCGTTTATTAAAAACAATAAACGCGTTTATTAAAAACAATAAACGCGTTTATTAAAAACAATAAACGCGTTTATTAAAAACAATAAACGCGTTTATTAAAAACAATAAACGCGTTTATTAAAAACAATAAACGCGTTTATTAAAAACAATAAACGTGTTTATTATTTTTAATAAACGGGTTTATTATTTTTAATAAACGCGTTTATTATTTTTAATAAACGGGTTTATTATTTTTAATAAACGCGTTTATTATTTTTAATAAACGCGTTTATTATTTTTAATAAATGCGTTCATTGTTTTTAATAAACGCGTTTATTGTTTTTATAAACGCGTTTATTGTTTTTAATAAACGCGTTTATTGTTTTTATAAATGTGTTTATTGTTTTTAATAAACGTGTTCATTGATTCAATTAACTCGTTAATTGATTTTAATAAACGGTTCATTGTTTTAATGAACGGTTCATTAAATATGATTCGGAAAAATAATTCGGAAATATTTGATTTTTATAAACCGTTCATTGTTTTAATGAACGGTTCATTAAATATAATTCGGAAATATTTTTACGAACGAGTTTATGTACGTCCATTGAATCAATGAACGTTAATTGATTTTAATAAACGGCCATTCATATTTTTTATTATCAAGTTCATTGGACAAATAATAATGTACCATACATTGTCCCAATTAATTTTTTAATTAATTCCACGTACCTTTTTGGTTCAGTGCAAATATGTAAATTTGGTCTTATGTCGCTTTTGTAAAGTGACATAAGACCAAACACCCAAATTTGGCCTTATGTCACTTGGCCTTAAGTCACGGCACCTGTTTTTTCATGTTGAATGAAGTCTTAGGACCTTTGAAAAGAATGCATATTTCCTCTCTGTTTATTATTATTCGTCTATTAAAAATAAAAATATAGATTTTTATAAATGGCTATTCGTAAAAAATAATAAACGTTTATTGATTTTAATAAATTGTATTAATTGTCCTAACGAACAGGTTAATTGCCACAATCAACAGAATAATAAAAAAAATATTCCTCTATAAAAAATAAAAATATAGATTTTTATAAATGGCTATTCATAAAAAATAATAAACGTTTATTGATTTTAATAAATGGTAATAATTGTCCTAACGAACAGGTTAATTGCCACAATCAACAGAATAATAAAAAAAATATTCCTCTTTAAAAAATAAAAATAAAGATTTTTATAAATGGATATTCATAAAAAGTAATAAACGTTTATTGATTTTAATAAATGGCATTAATTATCCTAACGACCGAGTTAATTGTGACAATTAACAGAATAATAAAAAAATGATTATTAGTGGCTGTTTATAAAAAATAATAAACGTTTATTGATTTTAATAAATGGTAATAATTGTCCTAACGAACAGGTTAATTGCCACAATCAACAGAATAATAAAAAAAATATTCCTCTATAAAAAATAAAAATATAGATTTTTATAAATGGCTATTCATAAAAAATAATAAACGCTTATTGATTTTAATAAATGGTGTTAATTGTCCTAACGACCAGGTTAATTGTCACAATTAACAGAATAATAAAAAAATGATTATTAGCGGCTGTTTATAAAAAATAATAAACGTTTATTGATTTTAATAAATGGTAATAATTGTTTAAACGGACAGATTAATAGAATCAAAGAATCGTTAATTAAAAATTAAAAAAAACATTTTTTGAATGGCTGTTCATAAAAAATAATAAACGGTTATTGATTTTAATAAACGGTATTCACTGTTTTAACGAATACATTAATTGAGACAGTGAACAGGTTAATAGAATCAATGTATGGTTCTTAAAAACGCAGATATAGATTTTAATAAACGAGAATAATTAACGATTATTAATTCCAGCTTTTTTTTTTAATTAATGGTACATTAAATACGGGAATAGTACATTGATTCAACGAATAAAAAGTTTATTATCGCCGTTTATAAATTTTACGAACCATTTTTTTTTCAGTGTGGCCTTATGTCGCTTTTGTAAAGTGACATAAGGCCAATTTTCTTTGAGACATAAGGCCAAATATAATTATATAACATTCCCAAAAGCTACCCTTACAGTAAAAGAGGTTTCGGACATCTTTCAAAAGGAAACTATATCGAATAAATTCGGCCTGTCGCACAGTGGGGCAGAATGCTTAAAAACGTGGTATTAAATCAACCGTAAGAGCTAGGAATCTGAAATTTTGCATATATGCTTCTAAGACCCTTACTAGGCCATATCTAAAGCTATAATTGCCACGCCCACTAAAACGTCCACTTAAACTTTGGTTATTTGGGAACTTGACTCTTTAACATTTTCTATTTTTAACGGTCGACAGTAATTTGTGGAAGATGGACGAGGGTTTTGCCAAATTATTTTTTCACCACTTTTAAGTCGAATAGAGACTAAACAAGTAAGAAAAACAGCTGAATCGTCTGCGTCTAATCCATGAAATGCTTGTTTATAGGAACTATGTCCTGAGCTGCCATCGAAACCCCATTTTGATATCAAAGTACAATTCCGGAGTGCTTCATCTTCCATTATTTCTAAAACACTCTCCTGCAATGATATTAATCTTTTTGAAGTAATGTCAAGCAAAGCTTGAAGACTTACTTCAGTACAAGTAGCTGTGACTTTCATGTGCTCAGTGCTTGGGAAGCAATTTTTTTTTGCAGCCTGAACAAGTTTATAGGATGGAAACTTTTCAGGAGCACTCATTCGTATGACATTATATTGGTGCCTTGATAGTTTTGCTGCAACTAACACAGCCAACGCATCTTCTCCTGTCATACAATTTTGCTCAATGTTTTCAGTAACATCTTTTAGAATTTTTGAGGCCTGAATCTGCCCAGAAGCTCTAAGGCTCATTTGAGTTGCATAATTTAAGGCCGGCATTAAAACGGTTTCTCTAAAGTATTGAGTTTTTAGCCTTTTTGTGCGTTTAGAAGATGTTTCAAAATCCACTTCGGGACGACCACGTTTCTTTGCTGATTCTTCTGCCTTTTTAAAAACAATTGAGGTATTGAGCCAATTTACGTTTGTTGTATTAAATCTTTCTTCGATTCTAGAAGCTTTGACCCACCGCGTTTTGAACTCGGATTTAAAATCCGAAAAAAGTCTATTCAATTCATTAACTTGGCTAATTTCGGTACTAGTTGTATTTAAAAGATGTTTTTTTTTTAAATCCATCTGATCGTCAATCATAACACTCTCACACCTTTTCATAATGTCTATAAGTTGCCTTCTTGTAAAAAAAAAATTGAATTTGAAGAGATTCCTAAAGCAACGAAAAAATAAAAAAAAAAAAATTAAGGTTCAAGAGTTACGAAAATTCACATATCACAAAAAGTGTGCAAAAGGAGTACGTTTTTTTGACGGAATCACAAAATTAACATCACAAACATTTAAAAAACACATAAAACACAACTCGATCCCACTCGGAACACATTCAAAAGCCAATGGATTTCAGAGAACCTCTAAAATTACACTTTTAAAAAACTGATCACATGAACTTCACTAAAATTTTACATATATATTTACATATAACAAAAAAAAAAATTGTTTAAATCCCTCTTACATACTTAAATTTTTAATGAATCAACAAAAAAAAAGGAAAAACTGTTCTCAAAGATCACGATGAAAAATCGACAATTTTACTTCTGGCTCAGCTGACTACTAGTTAAGCTTAAACAAAACTGTGTTGTTTAAAAACGGGAAGGTCTAAAAAAAAAATGAATAGTATTTTTTTAAAGGATGGATATTACCCTATTAGAAAATATTAAAAAATAAAGTATATTTGCAATTTATTTTTTTTAATTATTGCCATCTTTTGGGTCGATTTGCCCCATTGTGTGTCGCCACGTATATGTATATATTACTGTAAAAAGCCGAAATAATGAAATTCTAGAATTTACCGGTAAATTCTAGAGCACTCAGCATTACGGCGTATATATAGAGAGGTATGTATGGGGGGCCATGCTGCCCCCCTGCAACCCCCCTGCTTGGCCCACTATAGGAATTGGGGTAGGTGCGAGGTTGGGTGTATGCAAAGTTTTTCTTGTATTTTAAGAATATATGTATAAACAGTGAGGGAGGATTTACCGGTAAATTCTGCAAAAGAAACTTTGCATACACCCAACCTCGCACCTACCCCAATTCCTATAGTGGGCCAAGCAGGGGGGTTGCAGGGGGACAGCATGCCCCCCCATACATATCTCTCTATTTATACGCCGTAATGCTGAGTGCTCTAGAATTTACCGGTAAATTCTAGAATTTCATTATTTCGGCTTTTTACAGTAATAATATACATGTACGTGGCGACATGCCGAATTTATTCAATATAGTTTCGGTTTTAAACAAAACAGTTCAAAGTGACATAAGGCCCAATTGGCCTTACGTCACTTTTCAAAAGTGACATAAGGCCAACTCTTAAAATTTGGCCTTATGTCGCTATTGAAAAGTGAAATAAGGCCAAACACCCAAATTGGGCCTTATGTCACTTGGCCTTAAGTCACGGCACCGAAAAAACATCAAGTAAAAATTAAAAACCCCTAATTACAACCCTCAAAACCAACCATTACTTTACCTATTTTCTTTAATTCATTGTTGGAAATTCAGGTTGCTAATAATAAAATGGATCTTACACAATAATTAATGGAGCAGTCCTTTTCAAGGACTAGTTATAATGAAAGTGTAATAAATTATTATAAGGCCCGAATAAATTATATATTTTTTAAACTCCCATTGAAGACTATATGGAAGATTATAGTTCCGTTCCCGAGATTTTATGCACTAAATCTGGTTAAAATATCAAATTTGAGGAGTGGGGATGAAATGCTCTCACAAAAAAAGAAAACTGTCAAAATGTCGGGAACGGGTTTCGCACTAATTTGTACCAATTCTTACCAATTTTTAAATTTCAAAAATATATACTCGAATAGAGTTGCCTTAGATCAACGATGAAAATTTATCAACATTGTGAAGAATCACAACCCAACAAAATAAATTTTAACAAAATATAAACGTACCTGCTTATATTAATATAAAAAAATATAAAAACTAAAATATCTTTAGTTGTACATTTAATAGGTATACTCTATGCATTTAATCATGAAGCCCAAGTGTGTTTTTCTCAAAAAAACGCTACGATTTATAAGAAGAACCAAATTGATAATTCTATATTTTTTTCTTCAGAAAATGATTTGATAGTTACACATATTTTACCAGAATTATTACATTAATTAAAAGATCAACAATATAATAAAAAATATGCCCATGTATCAAAACTAAAACAAAAATATTATTAACACTTGGGCAACCCTTATTCAACCTGGTTTTTGTTTTTTTTTTGTCATCTGACATAAGTCAACCTGACATTTGCCAACTAGTACGAAATAGCCAGAACAAATTCCTCGGACCAAATCTGGTAGGGTGGGGAAATTTTTTACTCTCTCGAGAGCGCTCTCTTTAGCAAGAAACAGCACAATTTTTCACCTGCGAAACGACTTCGGACTAAAAATGACTAAATCTGGCGGTCTGAAACTGTTTGAAACTGGGTGCGGAACGCAACTTATGATAGTTTGAATTCGAAAAATTTGAAGGAGGCTGAAGTAAAGAATATCTTAGTATATAAATGAATGAATTAATGAATGATAATATGCGGTTTATAATTGCACTGCGACCTTGCCTAAGATCTATTGTGCCCCCATTTAGAGTCAGATGAGCTTGCTCATTTACAGCTTTTCCTCCAAATTCGTATCTTTGAGGAAGATTAGTATTTGGGAGTATTTTGAGGGAGGGTAATTCACTCTCTTTTATCTGGTAACGACCCAGATATCTGTGTCTCTGATGCACAAGTGCTTCACAATTGCCTAAAATGTGGTCCGGTGTCTCCTCTTCGGTGTTGCAGAATCTGCATGTGGCCAAGGATTTTGAGATGTCTCCTTAGCTTAACTGAAGGAATAAAGAATGCTCAAGTCTAATAAACTGTTTTTTAAATGAATTCATAATATTTATTATAGACTTAATAACACTTACGTGCACCTACAGCTGATGTCTGTTGATTATTTTAGCGCCACCCAAAAAAGTGCAATTAGATTTTATACCAAAAAATTTATAACTCCTTCATAATTAACTGTTGATTGGGAGCTTTGTTATCGTTCTTGCACTTTTACAACATTTTTTGCGTCCAATTAAACGATAAAAAATTAATTATGGAAATTCGATAAAGCGTGTATCTATGAACCTTTGTTTACTGATTACTATAAATGTACAAAATTTCTACGGCTTTCAACAATGTATTGGCTATTTGAATAATAATTTGTAGATTTTTACAGAAACGCACATTCGAAGTCAGTAGAGTTTTAACTGTCAAGTCAGCAAAATGAAAAATTACCTTGTATTAATGTTTGTTATCGTAATGGTATTTGGACTCGTTGGGAGAAGTAATATTTGTTGACATTTTGAAAATTTCAACCAAGTTCTTAAGTTGTTCGATTTTTTCGAAGGTGTAATGCTTCCTTCTGCCCGCTGGATGAAACGACAACAAGCATTTGTCGAAGCTATGCTTACGGAGTCTTCAGTTCAGTTGGGTTCGACAAACTCGGATAAAGTTCGCTTCTTTCTCTATACCCAATCCAATCCCACTGAACCCGTTGAACTCGACATAGACGATGAGGAAACATTAATACGATCAACCTTTAATTATAAAAATCCTACTAGGTAAGTGTGCGAAAATGATTTATTTTTCCTTAGCATAACTTCTGACCTATCTAACCTTCATAGATTCATGATTCATGGCTGGACTGATGTTTACGATCGTGACATGAATATAATGATCCGGGAAGCCCTCCTTCTGAATGGTGAAAAAAGGGAGTATAATTTCATATCTGTCGATTGGAGTCTGTACAGTGCAACCTTAAACTATATTGCAGCACAAAATCACTGTTCAAAAGCAGGAATAGAAGTTGCCAAGTTTGTCGATTGGATGTATGAAAACGCAAAACTTTCTTTCGATACTTTGACTTTGTATGGACACAGTTTGGGAGCTCATGTTGCAGGATTCACTGGCAAGAATGTCAAACGAGGGAGGATAAATTCCATTATTGGATTGGATCCAGCTATGCCATTGTTTCGATACAAAAATCCCAAGACTCGTCTGGCAGAAACGGATGCTGAGTATGTGGAATCTATTCACACAAATGGTGGATGGATGGGATTCTATCAACCTATCGGACAAACTGCTTTCTATCCTAATGGGGGAAAGTTACAACCTGGATGTGAAGATGATACCAATGGGCTGTGTTCGCATATAAGGGCTGTCGAACTTTTATCAGAGGCACTTAGAATGACGGAAAAAAATCGATTACTAGCTATAGGGTGCAGGGAGTTTCATCACATCAAGGACGCTTCTTGTAATCAATACTCAGCTATAGCTCGATTGGGTGATCCGAATAATGCAAATAGAACGAAGGGAATTTATTATTTGGAAACAAATGGCAAATCTCCATTTGCTATTGGATTATGAGCTTACCTATGTACTAATTTTTATGAATAAAATATTCTGTTATGCTTTTTCACTTAGAGGTTCGGTTGAGTTTATTATACAGCAAGCAATAGAATTTCTTGGCCAGTGCTCTATTTAATTGATAACAATTTTGAGAATGTGGTTGGGTTCCACTCACCCTGAATTTTTTTTTGTTTCCTTTTGCAAGCTTCTCAAAGTTGCTTCAAAATATTTTTCGGAATTCCTGGTATGTGATCTGCAGTTTGGATTTCATATCCTATCAATTTCCATTGTAGTTTTTACATTCTTTTGTACAATTTGCTGTTAGTTATACGATTTTGTATGTGTTTCTGCACGCTCTAAGGCTAATTATTTAAAAAATGTTTTATTTCTTCTGACCTCTTTTTGTTAGTACACCAATTATGCTAACAGTATCAAACATCCTGAACCCCTGCATAGGCTTAGAGATTGTAAATTATCGTAACAGGCCACCGATTACTTTTTCTCTTGCAGGTGTAAGTAGTGTAAACACCACCTTTCGTAGATTTGTAATTCATAATAACTGCTGGTTTTGTTTATGACTTTTAAATTGATGAAGTCACAAAAAAAAGCCAGTACTTATTATAAACTCCATGATTTGCCGTTGACAACATAAGTACAATTTTTTTAGTGTTGCTTACATAGAAGCATAATTGCAAGCATTGTGATTGTGAGTAACATAGAATGAAAATTTGTCTCTCATGTATTTGAATTTTTTTTTTAAATTTAAGGTAAGAACTGGGATGAAGGAAAGAAATGGATGGGAAAGAAAACGGAATGGATTGCCTAGTTCGGGAACGTGGCCTGCTTGTATAGCACGGCAGTTAGCTAGCTGTAATGTGGGGGATCTTGTCCCCGAAACTAGACCTCACTTTCCAACAATACACTTATCAGGCCTAGAAACAAAAAGGAATAAATCCCGGACGGACAGTTCACCACACAAAGGGCGCTGCCGATGGTGTCGCTGCGCGGCCTAATCCCACCCAACCTAGAAGTTATGCAGCCTAGTTTGAACTTACCCAAAAGAGAACGGTCCAATACCGTTCAAGTCAATCCATATCACCGACTACGTTAGCTCTCCATCCGCACCCCTAAAAGCTTCCATCTAACACATCATGTTTTGCTTCCGCAAAACAATAAAATACAGATTTGCATTTTCAAAATAAACCATCATATACGTTTTTTTATTCACGAGTTATAACCTAACTATTTTATATAATATACAATCCAAAAAAAATACCTCAATTCGCCCCCTGGGAACAATAACAACTGTGCCTTTTTTCACTGTTAAGACGTTCCCACTTCCCTACCTTCAAAAAGCTCTCTAAAGATTGGTTCTAAGGTATTGCAATAAAGCATAAAGATATATGTATATTCCCCAAACCGACCCGGACACAAAAATATGAGGTTTACATAAAACTTCCTCTAGGGTAAAACTATACAAAATGCCCCAGTAGCCTGGCAAAGAACACAGATGGGGTTTTGCAATCACGACCAAACCTGTTCGAACAAGTTTCAATAGTTCGCCAACTGTGCTTTTGAGTGGTAGCAAAGAATATAAAGTTACCGAGAAGGCGCATCTCACATTTACTGCACATTTTTATATGGCGGGTTCCAATATTGCGACCTGCTCCCAGAGGTTTTGCTTTTTTTATGAGTTTTTCAAGGACAAAAAAGCAGACTGTTTCAATGTGTGTGGTATCTCTTTTAAACGCGCTGAGAGAATTATTGAAAAGCCCATAAAAAAGCCAAAGTGCGGGTTCCAACCCGACATTTTCAGTAGAAAATTTGTATGAGATGCGTCTTCTTGGTAACTTTATATTCTTTGGTGGTAGTGTTCTGTGTGCCCTGTCGCGAAAAAAAGACAACGATTTCTGGCGCCAAAACATATTGCGGTGATTACAGTAAAAATTTCACTATGCACATAAAAATGATATATATAAAATTTGCTTTTTACTTAGTTTTTGTTTATTTTAGTAAATCAGGCTAGATTTCTTTAGTTTTGCTGGGACTTTTTGGACTCAGAAATTTACAAAACGCCCCAAAAAAATCAAGTGTAATACGCCCGAATAATATATTATTGAAACTGTTATCTGATCATGTCCTGAGAACCTTTATGGCTGAAAAGAAAATAGAAAAAGAACAAGCAAAAAACCGGAAATTATAGCTAAAGCAAAAAGCTGAACCAAAAGGGAAAAGAGGAGAGAATAGAAAACTTTCTTCTGATAGTAGTGATAGTGAGGACGAAGAAGGCGATGAAATGAGCACATGCGAAATTTCAGATGAAGGTAGCAGTAATAAGTGTCAAGTGGCCATATTACAAAACAATAAACTTAATTTTCATAATTTCTAATACTTATTCCTACTTTTACCTTAGGGACGTTTTGTCACTAATGTGGAACTTTTTACCCAACAACCGAGTTACAAAACGCCCTACGCAATTTTTCTTTTTTAAATAAAAGTATAATATATTATTAAAAGCTTGTAGATTTGACGGGAACTAAAACCATCCATTTTTTTGAAATTTTGTTTCCCACCTTATATGGGAATAAAAACCACTTCCAAAAAGTGGTTTCTATTCCCGCCTAGTGGAAACTAACACCTTCGGTGGACTTAGTTCCTGGGGACTTAGTTTATAGGTACCTAATAATTATCCTCGGAAACTTGTCTTTTGTGTCTGCACTCGGTAGGTTCCTAATTAAATTTTTTTTTTATTCTTTTAAAACACTATCAAATTTATTAATGTTTTTTTTTTGTTACCCCGTCAATAAACTGGTTTAATTCAAAAAAATCGGGAAACGCCACTGTATTTGACTTTCTTGGTTTTTTTTTTCACAGACCGAGAAGAAGGAGCACACACCTTATGAGGATATTTTCTCAAATCTCAACTAACCCACATTACACCCCGACTCTACAGGAAATTTTTTCTCTCCAACTAAATACCTGATATCCATATCAAGACATTTTCATATATCTTTGCTGGGCAAATCATGTCATGATATTTTATTTCGTACCTCGACTGCATGGGAGTTTGATGATTGATTTTTTGCGGATAATATGTGGAAATCTTCGATTGTTGTATATTCTAGCCCAGGAAAAGTAGACTTTCACTTCGGAAAAATTCCGACAAAGCTGAATTTCGGTAGAGAGCTTTATTATTATGTCTTAATCATTTTCCAAAAAGTACCCTAAATTTGAACCGGGACTAATATTTTTAAGGGGGGTGAAAGCGATTGAAATTCAATTTTTCACAGATTCCTCTATAGCAATAAAATAATAATTTCTGTGAAATTTTCACGAACATCAAAAACAAACAAAACTTTCAAAAACCACGAAAATAATAATTAAAACGAACGCAAATTAAACGAAATTAGTTATTCCCAAAAATGAAACAAAAATTCATCCGCAAATACAGCGAACACCACTCCCATGAAAAAACACAAAATAATGAGACAAAATGACATTTCTAGACAAAAGGCAAACAAAAAACAGCTACCTGTCAAATTCCATGTCAGAGATCCATGTCAAGATAAAATATCAGACATAGATCGCTGACATCAGATCATAAGATTAAATATCGCGACTCCACAAGACATTTCATGTCAAGATAAAAATTATGAGATGAATTATCCCCTGTGGAGTCGGGGTGTTACAGGCTACAGTTTGAGATGAGGCGGAATATGGTAACAGTATTGGTCAGTATATAGTTACGGTAAAACCGTATTGTAGCCATCAAAACCTACTTACCATATATATAATCTCAGTGAGGATGATAACACTGTGCGATTTTTTTTTCTGGGTTGGTGAAAAAAATTAAAAAAATTAAATGAAACATTTTTCTCTATTACCACTTAGCCGCTAACATCAGTCAGGAACAATGAAATAAAAAATTACTATCAACGGCCTCAAAAATTGTCCCTCCATTCCCAGTCTCTGGGATTTGTTTTCCAAACATGCTCGACACTTCTTCCTTCAATACAAGGAATTTGTCCAGAAAAATCGATTTTTGTCCTCCAAACAAATCGAATCCCCGTCAAAACGAATTCGACATTAGAAGAAAAAGCATCGATTAACATCGATCCTGGCTTAACTGTTCACCATTTGTGGGATCTGGAGGATGCGAAATTGCCAAATGAGGTTTGCGCTCAATTTTAATATCTACTTTAAAAGGGTGATTTTGAATCTTGCTACTTTCATTTTTTTTTGCTTTCAAAGAAAAAAGATGAACAATTTTTTGTTCCCCAGAAGTGATGGTTTTGACGGGGGTAAAAAAAGAACGAAACAGAAAATTGTTTTTTCCATAGATTATTTTCTTCACAGTACCAGACCATCTGTCAGAAGTCGATAAAAAAAAATAAACAACACTTAACACGATAATATTATGCAATGCGCTCACTGAAGTGTTGACGAAGTGGAGTGGTAAGAGAGTAGCGAGTGGAAGTGAAGTGGTACACAAGTGGCTGGGCGATGGAGTGGCGGCGAAGTGGTATGAAAGTGATTTAACGCGCATTGCGATGGCAAAATACGTTCACCAGCTCTCGGTCTGTATGTCAATAATCGCAACGATCCAGAAAATGTTAATGCCATATTTTCAAGGTTTATTTGGCATAAACGGCTTGAAAGGTCATATTTCCCTTGATCTTACTAATTATTCACCAACTGTTAGGTCTTTTTATGGTTCGCAAAACTACACTAGATGTTCTTGAAAGAAGTTCCAAATATACAAAAAAATAAAACGTCGTAAAATATTGCTTTGATAGCAGGCTTCTGTTCCGCAGGGGTTTTCAGCACCGGCATACAGCAATATGGCAATGTTAGCATAGAACTACTTTTCAGATGTAATATACCATCTGCGCATTTGTTTTGGATTGCTGAACAAACGATTCTCCTCAAATTTTCAATTTTCGTGCAATTTTACCTACCTTTCAAAAAAATCAGGAACATTTTATTCTTGTTCCATGCCTATTTAATAGGTACTTAATTTTTTTGAATAATGCTTTGTTTGTTTGAAAAAAAAGCTGGTTCTTAATTTATGTCTAAAAGGAGCCAGAAGCGATAGTGTAGAGACTTCACAATTGATATTTTCTGGAATGAAAAGTGTTAGTTGAAATACATCCAAGGTTTATGGTTGGAATCATTCTCGCAGATCTCTGATCACAAGGTCCGGTGCATATATTGATCCACCAGTAGTATTCTTCAGCTGATTAAATTTCATGGCTGGCGCGATAAACTTGACGTCCACCATGACGAGGAGTTCGAGGAATTCTCAGCTCATCATCCAGTTGATCAACAAAATTTTTTGCATGCTGCCAGACGTTGTTAAAACTAGCATCCATATTCTCCCGGCGAGTAAGCAAGAACAGAAATTGTGTTCTTTACCTGCATGTGCATAGCGCTACCATTAAGATCGAGCGCTGTCGTTTTTTGAGATTCCACAATCTTGGCGAAATTGGAGCACACCTTCATGCCGCTCTACCCACCTGGTGTCACAAAGCGATATGAGTGCACACATCAATGTGCGCAAGAGGACAGTTTTTTCTCTTTGGATGAGATTTGAAGAAAGCAATTACCTTTTTCATAACTGCCACAGCGTCTAGAGCAGCGGGTACTTTAGAACTTCGCGAATTGGAGTATGGAGTTATTCAGTTCGTGGCTGTAGCACGGTATCTTTAAAACGTTTTTGGCTTTCTTCTGGATCTCCATGACAGCACTTCGAACTTCGGAAAGCATAAAGGGTGACTCAGATTTCATTTGGGGCCACCAGCTTCACAGTACATACTTACAGAAATAAGTGTCACTTAAGTTTCTCCAACATGGGAGACTTAAGTATAACTCATTCAGGTTAGTGTACAAATAAATAAATAAATTTGATGGCACAACAGCTCATGAAGAACTAGGGCCTAGTGACTTACAACTCTCAACCATTCCTGTGTGCGTGTCTGCAGGAATGGAGGGGACCTACTGTTTATTGCCGAATCCGAACGGCTAACGAGCGGCACTTTTCTGTGACAGGAGATACTCTTGGAGGATTTGTCAATTCCTTGCAAGAGGCAGTAGCCGTTTTTTCTTTTAAATAAATAGGTGGCGAGGCTGGGGATCGAACCTTAGACCTCCGGCATGACAGTCCATCGCACTAACCATCATGCCACGGCTACAACATTCAGGTTAGTGTGCAGTGAGTTATTACCTCCCATATTGGCTACTTAATTGCCACTTACTTCGACTGTGAAACTGGGCCTTAACGCAACTGGGGACAACATTGTGCACTGATGACTTTTTCGGTGATGTCAAAGGAGTCAACATATTGATTATTATTTATGTTGCCCGTAACATAATTTTTCAAACCACCACTAGTGAAGACAAAGCATTAAATTAAAAACTATCAACGAACACATTCTGCCAAACTTCAAACTAATTCAGGTATATTCTTAAACCTAATCTGAACTATTAGGTATTAATGCCTCTTTTTCGTTGAGTTAACGCTGAATATAGATTAACTGAAAAACATGACGTTCCAAACGTTAACTCATGTTTAAACCCGAAGCAAGGATGAATTCTAACGGCAAATCTGGGTCTCAGAAAACTTTTTTTAGAAGCCAAAGTTTTACTGGTTTTCTAGGAGACGAATTATGTTTTTAAAGTGTAAGTCTAGAAAATCACCTCATCTTCATCGCAAAGGCAACCGATCCTAGTCTCATAAAATCAAAGATCTTCTTCTATTTTATACACTTAAAACTTATAAGATTCTTTATTCCATACTTAATATAAGCATGCTGTATAATACCTAACATTTTTCTAATATTTATTGTAAATTCCAAACGGTGACTCACTATTAGTTTTCAAGTAGAATATCCCAAAAGAAGAGCCGGCATTATTGGGATCACCCAAATTAGATTTAACTGCATACTGATTGCAGTCACCATTTTTCAGACTCTCAAAGTTTCTGCATCTGATTCCTTGAAGTCCATTTCTATTTGGGAATTTTAAGGCTTCGGCCAGATAATAAGCACTTCTTATATGAGAACAGATTCCAGCTAAATCATCTTCACAGCCGGGTTGTGTTCTTCCACCATTTGGATAGAATGATGTCCTTCCAATCGGATTAAAAAATCCCAAGAGTCCACCATTTGTGTGAATAGTTTCAACGTATTTTGCATCAGTGTGTGACAAACGTTTCTCAGGTCTTTTCACACTAAACAATGGCATAGCCGGATCTAATCCAATAATTGTATGGATTTTTCCAAGTTGAACGTTTTTACCAGCAAATCCAGCAATATGTGCTCCCAAACTGTGTCCATATAAAGCTAGGTTATCGAACGAAAGATTCGCACTCTTATGCATCCAATCTATGAATGTAGCGACAATGTTGCCAGTTTTGGAGCATTTGTTTTTCGCTGAGATATAATTTATAGTCTCGCTGTAAACAGACCAATCAACAGAGATAAAATTGAATTTTCGCTTCTCTTCATTTAGCAAAAGTGCTTCTCTTATCACGGTATTCTCTTCACCCAGATAATAACCATTGAAACCGTGTATCATAAACCTATGGTAAAAGTAGGTTATATATTAGAATTAAAATCTGATAAATTATCGTCAAATTTAATTGATCTTACCTTGTTGGATTGTTGGAATCAAATGTTGAGTTCTTCAATGATTCTCTATCGTTTGTCTTTAGTTCAATGGGTTTTGTTGGATTTTGTTGAGTGTATAAAAAGAAACGAACTCTGTCCGATTTTATATTGGTTCTAAGTTCTTTTGATTCTGCTTGTAATGCTTCGAATATTGCTTCTTCTTCAGACATCCAACGAATGGTTCGGTTTTTTTGTGGAATTGGCCAAATATCAGTTCCTTCAGGATCCTTAAATTGAGTGGGAAAACCTTTAACTAGAGGAATATTTTATAAGTCACAGCTCTTCAAAAATGTTAACGCTATTTAAATCTTACCGTTGCCCAGGACTCCCAGAGCTACGATTACCAAAGTAATGTATAACTTCATTTTGATTGAATAGACTTTTTAAATTTGAGCTATTTCGTTTTGACTATCGCCTTTTATAGGAGGGCCGCAAGTGAACATTTGTGTACCATAATGCTGGCCTATTAAGCTTTGGTGGGGGTTTATCGATACAATGTATTCAATATCGATACAATTTACTATTTTATTATTGATATTTTAATCTGCAAAATTTCCCAAATTACCTGATAAACATTATGTATAATGATCATAAATGGCCCTATAATGGGGTTCTATATACTCATAATTAAGCTTATAACGGTGAAGAGCAAAGGCGCAACTTGTGTGAGGTCCTAATCTATACGACTGTAAGTATGTATTTTGCAAATTTGAAGTGGATTCATATGAGGGGGTATTGTTTACGATATAATTTTTTAAGGCACTTGGTCTTTGTTTTTTGAGAGGTGGTCGTTGTAAATCAAAATTGAAGTCATTTTTTTTGTAAACAAAGTGTGTACAGAAAGTATTATAATTGATAATTTATGTTTTTTTTTTCTTATTGAAAGTTAAATTGTTCGATAAGCAACTTTTAAAAATATCTTTGATTTGATTTAATATTTATCTAAAACTCAATAAGAACTCAAATAAAAATTTTTGTTGTTTGCTAGTTTAGTAAATAACAGCTATAACAGTTCATAGCCATTAAAAGTGGTATGCTTAAATGCGCTTAAAAAAAAAAAAAAAACAATAAATGCCCATCAGGGACGGGGGAATGTGTGCTCCTGGAGCTAGAACAGCTGCAAAAAGTGACCTACACCCTACACTCAATTTTTTTTAATGCAGCTGTACAAAAAAAATACAAACCAATATGGACTGAACTATAAAATCGTTTTTTCGACTTTATCGTTTAAAGTTTTAGCGAATTTTATCAAAAATTTTACTTATGAAGTCTTTTAAAGTCTGAATAATAGAACATCGTATCGGATGCACTTTACCGAGTGTATGGAGGGGATGCTCTGTTGATGTTGAACGATCCCAGTGATGTGTTGTACATTGACCTTGCGGATCCTAGTTTTAAAACAACGGAATACTGCAAGCTTATTGACAGTATCAAAGAACAAAAAGATAAACTACCTAATCTTTAAGTGCCGGAAAAATTCGTCTACAAGAAGTTCAAACATGGCGCAGGGAATCCTGACCTAGTTTGGAAGCTTTGGGTTCCAGAGCCGCCGACCGAACGCTTGATCGCTCTGGCTCATTAACTACCTCGAGCTTGGCATGGATGAATAGCAAAAGCCCTGAAGGAGCAGACCGAAGAAAGATAATTAGAATGGCTTCCAATTCAAACGACTCTGCTGCTACGTCTATAAAGATAGCATATACACATTAGCATAATTAATTGAAACCATAACTGGAATTTTGTGCTCTTTTTGTGTTATTTTTGTGGGGAAGTCTCGATTTTATGTAAAGTTATGCTACCTTAATCATATGAAGGTAGCATAACTTTACATAAATAAAAAACTATGGTAGCACAAAAATCGGGACTGCCACACAATAAAAGCACAAAAATAGTACAAAATTCTAGTTTTTATTTCAATTGATTATGCTGGGCGCGTAAGAAGTTTTGCTAGCTTAATATTAAGGTAGCATAGATTTACATAAATCAAAAACTATGCTAGCACGAAAATCGAGACTTCCATACAAAAATATCACAAGAAGAGCAAAAAATTCTAGTTATGGTTTCAATTGATTATGCTAATGTGTATATGCTAGCTTTATAGACGTTACGTTTACATATCTAGATATATATTTTCAAAATGGAAGTGAAAAACTTTAAATAAATAGGGTTTGGAGAGTGGGTTTGGTTCCCTTGAAGTTCTCAAAAGCCCTTGGCGGCAGTGCAATGAGCAGTTTATTAAAAAAAATTGTGCAATTGTGAATTTTTTTGATTAATTTTCGGATGAATCAAATCTACTTCCATTTTATTTTATTTTACACTCGCAAACGTTAGAAAATTTAATTTTTTTTTTTTCAAAATACACAGAATATCAAATCAATATGACTAAACACATGCTATTCCTGAGTTGTGGTGCACCTTATTGATAGATCACTTGGCAAAGTAAGTAACTTTTTTTTTAACATTCTTTCATCTAGGATTTGTTTTCATTTACTGCGCAATATTAGAGGAACCAGTAGCCAAGATGGTATCTTTGATGTAAGGGTCGGCAAATCCTCTGGAGGGTCATTAACACAATCGACGCTGCATCGCTCCCCCTATAGGAAACACACTCCTCCCTTCCGGAATCAAACTCCTATTATAGTCCAATTCATTCTCCAAGAATTACTTAACATTTTTTTTTAGCAAAAAGAATATTTAAAGTTATCGACACAAAGAAAACAATAAAATGAAATTCAACAAAAGTTAATTTGTGGAACTTTCCATGCTATAACATTAGACTGCAATATGGCATCGCCTTCAAAAATGTATATCTTGGAAATCGGTTCCACAATTTATCATATACGGAATGAGCAAAATGCGAAATAGTTTTTTAAAAATGACGTAACCTCCACCCTGTATAAGTGTAGATCTAGATGTGTTTGGCTTTCGTTATCATAAAAACTATTTTGAGTGATATGTAAACATTGTAAAATATTTTTTCTAGGTTGCAAATTACTTTCTGACCCACTTCAGTAGGAATAAGAACATATTTCACTGTTTATCTTATCTTATTATATTATATATTTATCATTCTTAGACACGCTTCAACCTTGAAGCATAGTTGAAAGATCTTGATAATTAGATAGAAATATGCTAATTTCCACACTTTATTGTTCTGATGAGATGTTCTCTCATCTTTTTGTGAAACCAATGCGTAAGCTTTTCCATTTTACTATATATCACTAAAGTGGTGGTTTTTTTTCCAGGTGATGGAAAACAGAAATATCAAACCGTCAACTAAATGTATGTAGGGGGAGGGAAAGGGAATAAATAAGAACACTTTAGAGTTTGTTTAAGTTTAAATAGTTTTAATTCAATTTAATAATTTTTAAGTTTATGATTTAAATAAATTATTAATTTAAATGTAATTTAGTTATTTCAATTATGAAAAAATATAGAAAAAATATAATTTGAATTTGACTTTAATTTGACATTGGCTTAACTTTCTTAACTTGACTTTACTTTGACTTTGCTTGACTTTACTTTGACTTTGCTTGACTTTACTTTTCCGAATGCCTGTTCATTACGTTATGTTTTATCTGCATACTATAGTTAGTTCATAAATTATGTACATATTCGGAACGATTTAAATTTAAATAGCGTAAATGTTAAATGTTTGGTTTTAATCTAGGATGTTTATTTAGTTGGGAAATGTAGTCATCCTACATGTATGAATCTTTTTAAGCCTCCACACTATGAAACACTGTTTAAGAAATGACTCGAAACTTTTTGATACTTCGTTTAATGTATATAGACGTGATAGATACTCCGATCCGAGTATTAATACTGTCGGCGTTGGTATCCTTATTGCTGTTAAATCTTGTTTTGTGACGTCACTAGTCAATGTTCCTGTTTACCTGAACGAGGAGTTCATATGTGTGAACATGGTTCTTCCACACAAAAATATCTATCTTGTCACTGTATACATTGTTCCTGGGACCCAAGTTAATACTTACAATGAAGCTTTCTCATTTTTGAATTTCATTGTTGACTTAATGAGCTATAATGATGAAGTTATCTGCCTTGGAGATTTCAATCTAACCGATGTATCTTAAAAACGATACATACGCAATGGTTCCAACAGGAAATCTTTCAATGGATGACTCTCAAACTCTTGACAATCTAAAGTCACTTGGTCTTCACCAAATAAACAACATCACAAACTCTAACGGCAAGATCCTGGACTTAATTTACACAACAATTGATGCCGAAATTTCACTTCACTTGACAGATCAACTGATCCTCTTGTGAACCATAGAGTACCTATATTATCTAGAGAACCGACTCGTACCCCTCTTGCCTGAAACACCCGCAAAATTTATTTGAGGTGAGTAAGAGAAAACTCTCTTATTTTACTCTTTTTTTCCTATCAGTGAATCCGTGTGAATGGTGGAATATAAATACAAAATGGCCGCATTTGCTCAGTTTTTTGTATAGATTTGTCAAAAGTGACAATTCTCATTTGACAATTCAAAGTTTTTATTGCCTGAAATAAAAGTAAGCTTGATATAAAAATCAAAATTAATTGTATTCTTTTAAAGTTATTAACATATTTATATTCTTTTCTATTTCAGGTATTCGCTTCTTGACTTTTAATCAAAAATCTGCCGAGAATTTCCCGACGAATCAGTTTTCACTTCAAACGAAGGGCCGAAGGGAATTGGATATATGTAAAATAAATGATAACATTTGACATGTTAATAGATGCAAAAAGTAAAAGTAAAGAGATAAATTTGGTGGCACAAACGGCTCATGAAAAACCAGGGCCTAGCGACTTACAACTCTCAACCATTCCAGTGTGCGTTTCTGCAGAAATGGAGGGGACCTACAGTTTATTGCTGAATCCGAACGGCTAAGGTGAGCAGCACTTTTCTAGGACAAGAGATACTCTTGGAGGATTTGTCACTTCCTAGCAAGTCGTAGTAGCTCCGAAAAAAAATTAAGGTGGAAGCGGCTGGTATTGAACCCAGACCTCTGGCATGACAGTCCAACGCTAACCATTACGCCACGGGCTACTACTATAAATATATAATAACAATAATAATAATAATTTCATCCAAATACAAATAGAAAGTTCTATGCGGGTGATATTATGTTCCCGCCTTATTGCTTAGGTCATTAGCTAGGTTTTGTAATAAAACACCCGCTCATTTACAACTGTTTCTGAGTTTATAACTTATTTTTGTAGAATATGTAACATTTTCACAAAAATAAATACATACATGAATTGATTACAGAATTGCCGCACAAGCGGATACATAGAACCTAGCACAACCTACTTTAAAACAAATTCCTAGCCAATGAACACTTTAAAATTAATTTTTTATATAAAATATAGGATATAAAAGACTTACCAGGAATTTTTAATTTTTTGATTTTTTTAGTTTCACTTTTTTTTCCATTATTTCTTAAAATGTTTGTGCCTTTTCCTGAAATTTTTTTCACAATTGATTGAATAAATATTTTTTGAAGTTTCTTCATCTGTCAAAATATGTTTGAGGTAATTGGTCTATTATTCGTGGTAGAAATTGGGCACGTACGCATTGAGTTCCTAGGGTACGTTTCTACTTTTTGATTAATTTTTCTTAATTTTAAGCATAAATATTCATAAAAACTACTGAATTGGTATGCCAGAAGCAATTAAAAGCGATCCCGTGTGGGATCGATTCCCATTTAAAATGCACGGAACAACTAACACATTCATATTCTATCGGACATTTTCCTCTCAGTATAGCTCGTTCTTGGAAGAGAACGACCACCTTAAGTCGATTCTCTAGATAATATAGGTACTCTATGCTCTGGAGTGTCGAGATGCGTCATTAATTATTTTATTTTGGGGAGAATAGTGCTTTAGATGCACTTTTTGTCTTAATTAATAACTATGCAACAATAATGCATTTCTGTTATCTTTCATACCAAGTAAATAAAGTGGTATTGAAAGTTTTTTGAAATAGTAGGCACATAGGTACTTACAAAATTGTGTTATGCGCAGCAAGCTTCTTGGTTGTATGGTTTTTTTGCTCGCGAAAAGGCTTGATGGTTAGTGCGATGGACTGTCATGCCAGAGGTCTAAGGTTCGATCCCCAGCCTCGCCATCTATTTATTTAAAAGAAAAACGGCTACTGCCTCTTGCGAGGAATTGACAAATCCTCCAAGAGTATCTCCTGTCACAGAAAAGTGCCGCTCGTTAGCCGTTCGGATTCGGCAATAAACTGTAGGTCCCCTCCATTCCTGCAGACACGCACACAGGAATGGTTGAGAGTTGTAAGTCACTAGGCCCTAGTTCTTCATGAGCTGTTGTGCCATCGAATTTATTTATTTTATTTATGAAAAGGCTTTCAGCGAAAACCAAATTCATCCTAAATTGAATTGAATTGAATTGCTGTTTAAAGTCGAATCCAAATTTCTAACCAAATAATTTTTTCGAAGAAATAAAAATGTTGTTAAACCGAGTTCTAAGTCTCTAGACCCCCGAATTTGAGGGGCCAAATTTATCGAAGTTCTATCTCAAACTGAGATCTAAATCGAAGTTCTAACACGTTAGATTTCGGTGAAGAAATGAGTTAGAACTCAATTAAGTAATAATTTTTCGATAAACCGACTTTTAGGGGTTAAAACTTTGTCTAGAAATTGTCCGTAAGGCTTATTATTAAACAAAATAAAAAAATACTTTACTTATAAAAACACAGCTATAAACTAAATAAAACAAAACAAAATCTTTTCGATCCAATAGGGTCAAAAAGGAACTTACATATTAGAGGTTGTGCTGGTGGATGACTTTTAAACATTTTAAAACTAAAGCTGCATTGTAAACAAAAAACAGTCTTGTAATTAATTCTCTTTTGCCAATTCCAAACGCTTTAATTCGTTTGCCATTTTTGCTTTGAGTTTCGTTTTGCTTGAATGTCTCCTAGTTGCCTGATAGCATCCCGAATTTCAGCGAGAGTTTCGTTAGCTTTATTTTGAGCTTTCAACTATTCCTTGAAGAAATTCTCTTGTAGTTCCAATGGCTTTTTTAACACATCATCCGTTTTATCCTTTGGAGGTTGCCTTTTTGGGGTGGACGATGATTTTTTTGATGTGTCTTGCAAAATTTGTTGTCTGTCCCTATCCCGTGAATTTGTCAAATCGTCCAGAAGCTGGCCGATGTTATCATCATCTTGTTGTTTACTTCTATTTTCAGTTTTTAAACAAAATTAAAATAACAACTAGAAGTACAAATCTAAATACATACCGCTGCCAAAAGAAAACCCTCCAACAATGCCCGTAACGGATGCTTCCATCCCGCACGCAGCAACTCTAGCTTCCTCCGTTTCATCTAATGGCTTCATGTCAAATGGACCGCCCATCCGTTTGCTTGATTTATTTCTTGCTGTGGGTGAGTTTCTTTTTTGTGCTATATTTTCGCAGAGTTCAAACCTAATTAAACAATTTTATACCTATAGAATTATTAAACGCCATAAATGCGTACATTTGTGACTTACTCTTTTCCACTCTGCCACAGTTTTTGTTGGCGGTCCATTTAAGGCTGATTTCCAATGGCGCGTTCGCGTTGGAGACGCTTACGTATACGTTTACAAGCTTTACGAACGCGTCGACATGACAGACGACTTGAAGAGAACCTGAAAATCAAAATGAACCTACATAACTATAATTTCGAATTCCTTTCAACAAACTATTCCATTATTTTTTAAACAAAATCCATTTTTTTTCTTTCAATAAAACGAATTTGCCCAGAAAAACCGATTTTTTTTCTAAATAAATCGATTTTTTTGTTGAAAGGAATTCGAACATTAGTTTAACTGTCAAAACGCACGCAGAAGTTGATTTTTTTCAACTTTAAACGTTGAGGTAGCTTATGTTACGTTGGTTTGTGTACATGCTAATAGGTGCCAAATCGTAACATAATACCCAACGCGTCATTGTAAACAATTTGCTTAAATTGCTATGTGTGAGCTTTCGCGTTGAAAGAAAAATCTGTCAAAGCGACGCCCAACGCAGCATTGGAAATCAGCCTTTATATTTAAAGTCCTCGCCAGCTTCTCCCATTATTGCCTTTGGTGGGTTCGTCCCGTGCTGGATAAAGCAATATAATGACCTCGCGAGTTCAGGATGAGTTCCCATGTAGGAAGAAAGCATTGAAATTTCTCCTTTCGTTGGAAGCGACCTTTAACACAAAATTTATTTAATTATTTAAATAAATAATTCATTACATCTGCATATAAACTTAAATTTTTTTCGGAAAAAACAATTGCAAACAATTTTCACAAGCAAAAGGAACAGCTGACCGAAGTGACAATTTGACGTTTTGAGAATTTTAAGTGCTGCCAAGAACCCAAACATTTTTAGTGATCGCTTTAAGGGCCCGACCCATAGAATCCGTCGCATGCGTTGCGGCAACAGTGCCTGTTTACATTGTATTTTTGACAAAGCATATTTTCGTTCATCAAAATGTTCCTCGTGTTTACATTATAGAGAAAAAATTCTTTCATTTCAATCTACCCATCCCTATCTCACATCCTTAACAACCATGTATCTCTCACTCACACAAAAAAAACTCTTCCTGCTCAATCCGAAAACATTTAATGAAACTGGCGCATCGGCGTAATTTGGGTGGAATTAACCCTTCTCTTTCTTACTCACACAAAATCTACCCATCTCACTGGATGCGCCGTTCGTCAAAAATACAATGTAAACAGGCACACAGATCCGTTGACATTAACTTATGAAACGGTTAAGGGTTACCTAAGACGCTGATTACACGATTCTTTTTTTCGGTTGTTTCGTCTTTCGTTATTTTGAGCCTGATTACACGATTCTTTTTTTCGTTCGTTTCGTTATTCGTCTTTTTGACAGGTACGTATCCTCGTGATTACACGATTCTTTTTTACATTCGTGAGACTTGTTTCGTTATTTTTACATTCAGAATCTCCGCGGTGGTTTTTTTTGGAAAATAAACATTAATAATAATTAAAAAAGGGGTTTAATCACTTCTTGTTCAAATGTATACCCTATTTAGCAATGAAAAGCAATGTTATAACTTATAATTTAAAGTTTAAAAGTTCCTCGCATAATGCTTTGATTATAGGGATGAGCCATATTAAAAAATTCTCAGCGATAAATCGGAACACACATTTATCGAACCGAAACATCGGTATTTTTCGAAATCGATACTTGAAAACAAAAGAAATACTTCTTCCTTTTCTATTTTAAGGACCAAATATGTTAAAATTTCACATCAAAACGTGTTTTTGATTTAAGACGTAAAATCATATTAGTGTCTTTCAAAATTTATAAACTACTTTCCTCCATTAAATCTTCAATATTTTAATTAATAAAAAAAAAAGATTTGATAACATTTTGGAAAGTTAAAAAATTAAAGCTACTAAAGCAAAGGCTTCTTCTTTGTACAAATGTAGACATTTTTCATATTAAGCTAAGTTCTTACATGTAAATCACACCAATAAAAAGCTATCAAAACATTTACTTCTTCAGTAACTCATAAAATATACCACCATAACCTGAAAAATGATTTTACCACACCACGTATGTTTTCCCAAATCCCCAAAAGAAATTTTATAAAAAAAACACGACTTAACAGTTAACGCGTTTAATGCGATAACAGCTAAGTACTTTTACAAAAGCCCAGAGAATTTTCGACTTCTAATCTAAGCGCGAAGAGTAGATGTGAATTTCATGCTTGTTATCGATTGTTTGTATTGAAACCTATGTGAGTTGTCGACTTCGCCAACCTATGTTGTGGTTTTTTTCAACCAATTAGGAAGAGTCACACTCGTTTTATTAAAAAACATTTTTAGACTTACTTTGGTGTGAACATTTATGGTCTTATTGATTAGATTTTTAACTGTTTAAACTATGTCTAAGTATTTTGAAACAGTCGGAAATATGCTTTTTTAATAAAAAAAATATTGCATTTCTCTAGGTTTAGACAGTAGATTACGTTGTCTAAAGCAAGATAAAAAGATAGATTACTTTTAGAAAGGTTTTTTAAAAACTTGGACGGCTGTCTAAAGTTAGACAATTTTTATTAATACGACTGTTATTGTCGTGGTTAAAAAGTAGATATTGACATAAATTGGAATTTGTACCTGATTTATAACTAGTTGTTACGCACCCTCTTTGCTGAACTCTTTGCAAACTCGTTTGGGTATTGAAATTATCCTTATTTCCGTTGCATGAAATAGTACCCAATGAACTTTTGTCAATTTTTTTAAGATCCATCAAATTCAATAAATTATAAAAAATTAATAAAATTACAATATGCTTTCACATGACAATTTTCTTATTGAAAGAACACACAACTTGATAGAAAACAACAAATATTTTTGTGAACTTTCTCTCTTTGCATTTGATTTAAACAAACTATTTTGTTTGCATGTTTCTATTTTCTTGTATGGTCGATGTAATTTATCAAAAACTCGATACTGAAATATGTATCGATGTTTTACTTTGAATAACGAATCCCGGTTACATCGATTGCCATCATCGCTCATCACTAATCGGTTGTCAAACCAGAACGTCAAATGTTCAACCAGAAAAAGTCTTGAAATTTTTATTCCTGCTTTCGTTACTTCATTCCCCTTACATTTCTACACCCCTCACCATATCTGTCAAAATAACGAAAGACGAAACAACCGAAAAAAAGAATCGTGTAATCAGCGTCTTTGACAGATATGGTGAGGGGTGTAGAAATGTAAGGGGAATGAAAATTTCAAGACTTTTTCTGGTTGAACATTTGACGTTCTGGTTTGGCAACCGATTAGTGATGAGCGATGATTGCAATCGATGTAACTGGGATTCGTTATTCAAAGTAAAACATCGATACATATTTCAGTATCGATTTTTTGATAAATTACATCGACCACACAAGAAAATAGAAACATGCAAACAAAATAGTTTGTTTAAATCAAATGCAAAGAGAGAAAGTTCACAAAAACATTTGTTGTTTTCTATCAAGTTGTATGTTCTTTCAATAAGAAAATTGTCATGTCAAAGCATATTGTAATTTTATTAATTTGTTATAATTTATTGAATTTGATGGATTTTAAAAAAATTGACAAAAGTTCATTAGGTACTATTTCATGGAAAGGGAATAAAGATAATTTCAATACCCAAAGGAGTTAGCAAAGAGTTCAGCAAAGAGGGTGCGTAACAACTAGTTATAAATCAGGTACAAATTCCATTTTATGTCAATATCTACTTTTTAATCACGACAATAAATGTTCACACCAAAGTTAGTCTAAAAATGTTTTTTAATAAAACGAGTGTGACCCTCACATAGGTTTCAATACAAACAATCGATAACAAGCATGAAATTCACGTCTATTCTTCGCGCTTAGATTAGAAGTCGAAAATTCCCTTGGCTTTTGTAAAAGTACTTAGCTGTTATCGCATTAAACAAATCAACTGTGAAGTCGTATTTTTTTTTATAAAATTTCCTTTGGGGTTTGGGGAAAACATACGTGGTGTGGTAGAATCATTTTTCAGGTTATGGTGGTATATTTTATGAGTTACTGAAGAAGTAAATGTTTTGATAGCTTTTTGTTGGTGTGATTTACATGTAAGAACTTAGCTTAATATAAAAAATGTCTACATTTGTACAAAGAAGAAGCCTATGCTTTAGTAGCTTTAATTTTTTAACTTTCCAAAATGTTATCAAATTATTTTTTTTTATTAATTAAAATATTGAAGATTTAATGGAGGAAAGTAGTTTATACATTTTGAAAGACACCAATATTATTTTACGTCTTAAATCAAAAACACGTTTTGATGTGAAATTTTAACATATTTGGTCCTTAAAATAGAAAAGGAGGAAATATTTCCTTTGTTTTCAAGTATCGATTTCGAAAAATACCGATGTTTCGGTTCGATAAATGTGTGTGCCGATTTATCGCTGAGAATTTTTCAATATGGCTCATCCCTAAAATCAAAGCATTATGCGAGGAACTTTTAAACTTTAAATTATAAGTTTTAACATTGCTTTTCATTGCTAAATAGGGTATACATTTGAACAAGAAGTGATTAAACTCCTTTTTTTATTATTATTAATGTTTATTTTCCAATAAATCCACCGCGGAGATTCTGAATGTCAAAATAACGAAACAAGTCTCACGAATGTAAAAAAGAATCGTGTAATCACGAGGATACGTACCTGTCAAAAAGACGAATAACGAAACGAACGAAAAAAAGAATCGTGTAATCAGGCTCTAATGGATACGTTGCGTTGTTTTGACAGCTTTATTCAAATTAGTAGGTGCGTTCGATTTTTCAAAACTAGTGCACACTGAGGAATATCAGCGCATTTTATAAACTCTTAAAAGCTTTATTTTATATTTTTTATGCGTATGCTGGATTTAATATGGCTGAAAAACTGTTAGAATTAACGTCACAAACTAGCAAAATAATGGACAAAACCATGAAAATAATGAGCAAGCTCATTTTCACTTGTATTTTGTAATGGTTTGCAAAATTGCAGAGTTATCGTCCTTTCTTCTTTGTGTTTTTCTTTATTGTTGCAGTTTACAAATGGCTAAAGTTTTGCAGACAGTAACATTTTGTCAGTTTTGTCGTGTATATCGATTTGTTGTACAGAAGCTGAGTCCAATTCCGCTAGCATAAAAAAAAATCTTTCGTCTACACTTTCTATTCACGCTCAATATTATGGTCGAATAAATTTACCTATCTGTGTACACGTTAACTATAAAACAAATATGCAATTCACTCTTACAAAATTAAAAAAATTAATATGTATGTACGCGAATTTTTATGAGCGTAGACAAAACTCACTTTAAGCCAGGTACGCAGTTCAAGCTAAACTAAATTTTATCCCTACAATTCTTATCTCTACAATCGTTTGCTAAGAGCACAAATGTCAAAATTTATCTGTGAAATAATGCGTTGAGCATTATTTCGCACCCTAAATTAAGTGGAGACTTTTTGAATTTAGCGCATGAGCTGCGTACTTCATAGCTAAATATCCTCGCTAAAATTTATTTTTGGGGGAAATTTGTATGGAAGATAAATTTTAGCGCGATCTGCGTACTAGGCTTTATTAAACTAGAGTGAACAAAGCTCATCAGAACGATTTCAGAGAACAACAATGCACCAAATGCAATGCCGTCATCGAACAGACCGAATTGACAACTGATGTCAACGAACCTACCGGAGAGAAAAGTTAAAAGTTCAGCTACTTTTTGCATTGCATCCGGTGCATGCATCGCTTAAAGGTCACTTCTCATAAGAACGTTTGTATTTAATCGAGCTGTCAGTTGTATACGTCGACGCAACGCAAGCGACGGATTCTATGGGTCGGGCTCTTTATACAGATGAAAGAATAGTCGATAATCAAAAACGACCATCAAGACAGTGACAGTCAACTACAGTAAAACCCGCTTAAGAGGAACTGCAAAATGTTCTTTCACTTAAGCGGGTTTTTCACTTAAACGAACCCCGCTTAAGTGAAAAAAAATTCACTTAAGCGGATATAAAAATTCCATTAAGCGGAGAATTAATGATAGAAACAATTGTATTTATTTTTGAATTATGAACATGTAATTATCTTTTTAATAAATGTCAAAATACGTATACCTACCTCTTGAGCCATTTGAAATGTTGTAATGGATTTTTGTTTGAGAAGACAAAGCAATTTGTTTATAAAGTGTAAATGTAAACGTTTGTGAAATAATCAGAAATTCAAATGTTATTTTCGTGGTGAAAATGGTGAAGGTGATAAATAAAGAAGAAACGAAAGCATTCAGCTAAATTTTTCGTTCTGTGCGAATTAATTTTTTTTTTTAATGAAAAATATAAAATTGAACTGAAAATATGTTTCAGGTATCCGGGTTTTTCACTTAAGCGAGTTTCGCTAAACCGGAGTATTTTAAAGGTAACTGGTCGAAAAATGCTCGGGGATGAAAAAAGTATTTCAGATAAGCGGGTTTTTCTCTTAAGCGGGTTTCTCTTACGCGGGTTTTACTGTATCACCTTAGCCGATTCCCATTCCACCCCAGCCTGATCTATTAGCCAATATAATTTGATATTCCATCCCATTTTTTGGAGTCAATTCGATATATGGTTCATTATTTATAGTCTACGTAAATGTTTAGGTAATACCATACACGTTTATTATTTAGAGCCCAGTCCACTATGGTCCATTTTACTGAAATATTTAAGTCGTAACTAAATTTGATTATTGGTAGGGCCCTTTGTGAATAGCAGATATGTCTAATCTGGGTTTTAAATTTAAATTTCGGTTCAGTTAGACTCGAGTTCAAAATGTGACTATGAATATGCCCAATATCAGTATTTGGCTAAACTCACGTCATACTAAACTGAAGTGTAATGGCGTTTTCGTTTGGTCGTCCGGAAGCATTCCGAATGCTTCTGAAATTGTTCAGTTGATGACAGATGACAGTTCTCCTCCCGAAAAGAAGAAAAAATCGATTCTGAATTTAAGGAAAGAATCAAAACCAGTAGCACGCACACATGCTTAATACTTTAAACGTCAATATCGTTAGAATGTAATTTTTTATTTGATTTTGCAATAGAGATTGAACATTTGTATTTAAATTTCACCTACTTTCTTTTATTTTTTGCTACTAAATATCTATTTTGGAGTATTATTATACAGTGCATATATGAAATCTCACCATTTACTTTGGAAATAGGATAAACATTTTCCAAGTAGTCTTCGCCATGTTTAAAAATAATCAAGAATGAAAACAGTTTTAATTTGAAATCAGCACTTGAGGTTTCGCAAATACAACGAAAAACAAAGTTCAGAATCCATAAAAATGTTTCAACTTGTTCGTTTGGCATTTCGGATCGAAGATTTCCGGACAGTTCTTCCGGATTACCAAACGTAATCGATATAAGATCCATTGGATCAATGAATATAGGTAAGTCATATTAAGAATTAGTGGCGACAATTTACTATCGTTGTTTAGTATCTGTATAGCGATATACTGTAAATTTATATTGTTTTTCAAAATTCTAATATATTTTTTTTAAGTTAAGAATAGGTAATCTAGAATCTAATTGATTTTTGTCAAAAACACTGAAAAGTATGCGAATTATTTGAAAAAACCCTAAAATTATACACCTTTATAAGCTTCGAAAGGGATATTGATTAGTATTAAAATTTTTGAAAATAAAAAGAAGCAAACAAACGAAATTAAAACTAAAACACGATAAAATAATTAGTTATGAATATTAATTAATATTAATATTAAAGTTCTTAAAAATTAAAAGAAAAAAACTTAAAAACGATTTAAAAAATTCAGTATGGAAATTGATTAATATTATTATTAAATTATTAAAAAATAAAAAGAATGAATGATAAAACTGTATCACGGTTGAATAATCAAGTAGGTATGGATATTGATTGGTATTACAAATTATAAAAATGAAGAGAAAGAAAAAAAGCTTAAACACGATATTTAATTAGAAATTAATATTAAATAATATTAAACTTTTTTAAATGGAAATTGATTAACATTATTATTTAAATATTTAAAAACGAAAAGAGAGAACGAAAAAAATTTTATCACGATTTGATTCAGCTTGCAGCACACAGTTTCTGCCCCAAGATTGCGCTTTACATCTTATTCAACTACAACATGCTTATTGCTTATTGTTATTGCCTTGAGCTTTCTTCGTGAAAGCAGCACCACACTAACAAATCTTTTCATCTGGCTGCGATTCTCACGCTGATTGCAACGAACCAAATCAATTCTTTATTATTTTTGGAAAGTTAAAAAGAATTGTGTTGTCTACTAATTTTTCAGATTTTTTGCAAATCGCGCATTCGTATTTTGTTTTTAGACTTGCCATGGATATAGTTATGCACATTAATTCTATAAAGATATCCACTGCACTGGATTTAAAGTAATATGTTACGATTTTTGTTTTATCATCCACTTTAAATTCGTTGTTCTTATCTTCGAAGAATGGTTTAAGGATGATGAAGCGAGATTTATAAATCGAACGATTTGCTCCTTCTCTCATACATTTTAAAATTAGTTCACAAAATTCATTGTCATTGAATTTGTTAAGACTTAAAAAATCCAAGTATTTTGGGTCCTCAGTAGCGGTGTTTGCAAATATATGCACTAAGCCATCGAATGCACACGTGTTTTGACTTTGGTATAAAATGTTTTGCCATTTAATTGGCCCACTCAGTGATCTATTGAACAGTAATCAATTTTGTTTCTCTCTTCTCTCTTTTTTCTTTTCTTCTTTCATTAAAAATAGTTCAGGACAGTTTTTGAAATATTTCGATTTATTTTTTTCTGGTTCGAAATTGTTTCTTCTGATTCACTGATTCATTTAGCATTATCATCGGTGTTGCCTTGTTCTCCAGTTTTCGAATGACAGTATTCCTCAGTCATACTGACAATCCACTTGAAACGTAGGCTGATTCTGCAGTCTGAGTTTTTGAATTTCTTCTTTCTCAGCACGAACTTCTTTACTCTGGGCTGTATATTCATTCGAATTAGACAAAAAGCTCTTTACTCCACCAAACAGACTATTTAAATGTTGTTTGCCCGTGGAATTTGCAAGTTTATGAAAACTTGTTGTTTGATGTCCCAAAACACTCTTTCCACGCAGCTTGACGTAGGGTGGCTTTTGGAATACGGAACACAGATAGCTGTTCACAGAGAAAATTTTTGAGCTATTCGCTCAAATTGGTCTACAAGGTCAGGCAGGAAGTAAAAATTGTCGTTTTGTCCTTGAGCTTCGACGTTTGTGGCTTTGGTTCGCAATTCTTTTAAAAAGGAGGAACAATTATAATTTGCATTCTCTTTTCACAAGTTTTCTTGTTCTTCAGTTTCCAAAGTCAAGTATCCTCCAATGTCTCATGGTTTTTTTTTTATCATTAGGGACTTAAACTTCTCCCCAGCTTCCTTCGCAGTTTCGATACCTTCGAAAGACAAAGTCTGGAGAACAGAATCTTCGTAATTATGTAGAGCTACGTTGCAGGTCCATTTATATTTTTTTTAAATCAGTTAAAGTTTGACACAAGGGCGGAAGCAGACTTTGAGTCAGGGGAAGGAGGGGTAAAACACTTCAAAATACAATCAATCAATTTAATAATTCATAATTTAAATTGATGAACGCAGCTATGTTTCCTATGGACGTAGAGTGAAAAATGGCTTTTCGTATGTAACTACACTTTCAGGTAAATTTTGTTATAATGATAAATTTCTACATCACATTTTTCAAAAATTTTGGAAAGTATTTGAGGTAGTCTGAATTTTGACTAAGAGTGCTATCTATATCAACTATTAGCAATTGCAACGGTGACGTTTAAAAATTCAAGTTTTTTCGTAATAAATATTTTTTGATATTCAATCTTGGCAGACTTCCGTTCTGGCCTTGTTATCCAGGTAGTTTGCCTCACCCCTCGGTAGAACTTTCAAACATCCCCCCTGCCGCTACAGTCCTCAAATAGACTCGGCCACCCACTTCGCATGCTCTCTCTTTTTCTCCTCCCTTCGTTTTTGCCCTTAGAGATCGCGGGCTGCTTTCTCAGCAGTTCTAGTTCTACTCTACAGCATTGCTTGGTAGGGATCATTCTTTGCTGCATGCGCCAGCCTGCATTCTCCATCGAAGCAGGACCAGGAGTTTTATTGTGGTGGCCTAGTGAAACCCAACACATCAGTAGTGGCACTTCTGATGGCATTTTGGAATTGTTTTCACTGGTCCTCTACAGATGATGCTTGTGGGGGGCTTGCTAAGAGTTTAAGAGAGACGTGGTCTACAAAAGTCCTGGCTACATTTTGCGATTTTAGCTTCGCGAAGTAAAATCGTTTTACAGCATCCGTTCGTCGTTGTGGCGTCATGGATATCCGCATACGTACTTGAGCTACCGCCAAGTAGTGATCCGAGTCTATGTTGGCACCTCGAAAAGTTCGGACATTCATGATAGGTACTGGAAGCATGTCTGGCGTATATCGCAACATGATCAATCTGGTTGACGGTTCGTTGATCCGGAGACCGCCAGGTCCCTTTGTGTATATTGAGGTGTGGGAATCGAGTGCTTGCTAGGATGACATTTCGCCCTGCCGCGAAATCAATCAGCCTGAGTCCGTTACCGGAAGTGATATCGTGCAGGCTGTATCCTCTGACTATCGAACCAAAGATGCTTTCCTTTCCGATATTGGGTCTCGAGGAGGTCGTAGAATTCTTCCTTGGTTGAGTAATCTTTTTCTTCCGTTGGGGCGTGGGCACAGATCAACATGATGAAGCATTTCTGAAGCCCAAGACTTCTTGCCTAAGTATTTCCCTTACCACAAAACCAAAACCAAACAGCCGCTGACCCTGCTCCTGCACTCACCGAAGTAGATGTCACACGATTTCATCCGGTCCGGAAATTCCACGAGCAGATCCGAAATTCGTTGTCCTTGTTTTGTTTGCTGGGGTCGTCAACATTAAAAATCATCCATATCCGAGGCTTGTAGTTGTTTCGGAACCAGTTAGTTTTTCCGTGGTATAGGGAAGTCACCCCGACACACAACCCCCGACCTGGAGGACCAGACCGTTATTATAACTCAAAAGGTGGGGAGCCGGATACACCGCTCCTTATAGGTCTGAGCTACGAATACGTCGTAGTAGCCCATATAAGGTGTTCACTAAGTAGTTCAACCTGACTGGAACTGTAGACGCCACCGTTGATCCCATCTGGGGAATTCCTCCGCTGCATGCCGCCTGAAAAAAGGAGAAGTGAGTTAGTGGGAACACTCCTCCCCCCTCTCTCGTTTGCTGACGCCTAAAACCGTCCACAGGGATTGGACCCCTCTTCTTTAGTTAAAGGTACTAGGCACCCGATGTTCACCACTTTGAGGTGATAGTAGGAGCTAATAGACAGAGGTGAGCTTTAAAAAAAGCTTGTGTCCTCTTGAATCCACGTGTCTACCCTTTGAACACTTCACTAAACAAAAATGCATAGTTTTTTTTCAATCCCGGGGACCCGGTAACTGTTTTTCTCCGCGCTCAAGTTAAGCCCTAAAACTTCTCGGCGTTAGCTAAGCCCGAAGGGGATTAGCTTTTGTTGCATTTAACATTTAAATTGACGAATCCATATTTTTTGACTGCAACACTGAGAAAATTGTGTTGAGGAATAGCGTTACTTTTAATTGGAGATTTCAAATATCTTTGTGACCTCATAAACATGAACTGGGTCATTTATGTTTGTGTAAAATTGTAGCAAATTTATTTTTGCAAACCTATTTGTAAATTCACAAATTGACTTATTATTGATTTTATTATAAAAGTATCTATACAAAACCCATGCTCAGCAAATAGACAAACAAACCATTAGTCGAATCCTCTTGTTTTAAGAATTCTTTAAGTAGCCAACAATTCTCTTCCTTGTACCTATTCATGGCAGAAAATAAGCTCAAATTCAAAAAATGTTTGACTGTTGATTTTGATAAAAATAAACGCAATGTACAGCAGCAAATATATAACAATGTGCTTGATCTATAGTGTTTTTGATATGGCCTAGGGGAGGGTCAAGTTATCTGAATATATTATTTTTACATGCAGTCTCTTTTTCTATGAAACTAATCAGTACCAATAAGCAAATTGATATAGCCCCCCCTAGATCCGACTTTTTGACAGTCAATCATTTATCTGCTCTTGAAAAATAAAGTGAAACTCGTTGACCAATTAGCAAGAAGACAATTTGATTCGATTTCGATTAAAGTATTTAGTTCCTCCTATGCTGTACGGTGGTCGCTGGGACGTCATATCTTCTTACTTCCAACTCTTCTGTTTTTTTTTTTCATTAAGAAAATTCACTTCAAAAAATATAAGAAATATATTTTACTTAATTATTCAACAGATTCATGTATTCTTTCCTTAACCATTTGACAACAACCTAATTATATCTATTCAATTGATTCCGTATGGTGATTCCGAATTTGTTTCCAAATAGTAAATACCACTTGCAAATAGAGCATTTCCTGGATCCCCTAAGCGTGAAGTAGATTCATATTGATTACAGTTTTCACTTTTCATACTTTCAAAATCACTACATCTTATAGCAGTAAATCCATTCCTGTGTCCAAGAGTCAAGGCTTCTTCGAAATAGGCCAGAGATCTGCCATGCGAACAGGACCCTGTGATATCAGTTCCACATCCTGGTTGATATTTTCCTCCATTCGGATAAAATGATGCCTGGCCAATTGGACTATAGAAACCCAGCAATCCCCCGTTTGTTTGAATGGTCTCAACATACTCGGCATCAGTATCAGATAAACGTTTCTCACGATTTTTAAATCTGAAAAGGGGCATTGCTGGATCTAATCCCACAATAGTGTGCACTCTTCCATGTTGGACATTCTTTCCAGTAAATCCCGCTACATGTGCTCCCAAACTATGTCCGTAAATAGCCAGGGTTTCGAATGGGAGATTTGCAGTTTCATGTAGCCAATCAATAAATTCGGCAACTTTCTTACCAGCCTTCGAACAACGATTCTTAGCATATATATAGTTAATAGTTTCACTGTAGACACTCCAATCGACCGATATAAAATTTAAATGTCTCTGCTCTCCATTTAGCAGGAGTGCTTCTCTTATAGCAAATAAGTTATTGTGATCGGTCATCCATCCGTGAATCATAAATCTTTAAAAAAAAAATGTAAAGTTATCGAGTCAGTGTTGTGATCCATTTTCATTTTACCTTGTTGGGTTTGTGGCATCAAAAGTCGAGTTCATTAAGGATTCCACATTATTTAAATGGAGTTCAATGGATTCTGTCGGATTCTCTTGAGTGTATAAGAAAAAACGAACTTTATCTGATTTTTTTGTTTTAAAATTGGTTTCATGCTCTTCTGATAAAGAAGCTTCCAAAATTGCTTGCTGTTCAGTCATCCAAAGAATACTTCCATTTCGTTGTGGAATTGGCCAAACTGCAGGATCTTCAGAATCCTCAATGAGGGTGGGATAAGCTTGAACTTGAAAATATGCATCTATATATTTAAGCTGATTCAGATATAATTATGTCATAATTAAGTAAATACCACACCTCTTCCAAGGAATCCAAGAACACCCAGCAAAAGAGTTATCTGTTGCTTCATTTTGTTTGTATAGCTTTTTTAATGGCAATGTTTTCTTTCTGTTATGTGTTTGGCTTTTATAGAAAACTTATAAAGAGATTTCGAGATATCATAAGTATAATACCTAATAAGGTTTATCTAATGTAGTAGATTTTATTTTGTTTTTGTTATGGACACAAATGGCCTCATATAAAATAAAAGAATAAATTTCCATCTTAAAGTTATGGTTATTGTTTAATGTGATGGTAAATAATGTTAAACACGAAATTAAATACACATGCAATTTAAGTCTCTAAAAATAAGCAAAGAGTTTTAGAGATTTCCTTGATAAAGTGACAGGTATTTTTTGGGTCGACACGCAGTTATAGTGGGAGCAGTTATGCTATGCGAGAAGAGTTTGCATGGGAGATAATTTTTAAATTTTATCTAGATAAAATCAAATTATCTCATTATTATATGCCAACCTATCATCACTCTACCCAGTAGTCAACCCACCCACCTACACAACATACCACCCACCCACCTAAAAAATTGGCAAAATACGCTATTATTTTTGACGCAAGCTGTCAAACGACGTTGTCTCATTTCAATTTTGAACTCAATGAGAAATGCCAATTCAGTGGCGTAGCGTGGGTATCAGCCGCCCGGGGCGGAAGATAATTTAGCCGCCCTCTTATTTAGGTATTTCAATTTAAAAAACTATAGTATAGAGTGAAATAACTTTCCGGCAACGATAGTCATTATTATTGTCGTAGGTTTCTCAAAATATCTCCTTAAAAGAGAAACAGGGTCTCTTTTTTGACATCGATCTTTCTTACTCTTTCTTTTTTCATAAAATTCTTTAGTTGTTCTCTTTTTTGTAAGTGTCCTCTTTTTTAGTCAGTTTTTGTAGAGTACCTGCTTACTAAAAGCTAAACCGAGCAAAAGTTATTGACAGTGAAACAAAATTTTGCGTAGTTTTTAAATATTAAGAAAAAGCAAATCCGTTGAATTCAAAAATGAAAATTAAAATAATATTTTAATAAAATCCAAAATTATAAACAATAAAAAATGTTGATTTTTGCTATGACGGTTTTACTCTATACCTAAACGCTAATAGTGCTAAAAAGCTGAAAAGCGGATGAAACACTGAAGGAAAAATTTTACTTATATACAAGTAGTTGCCTTCCGTTTTTTTATAGTTTTAGTAAAAGGACAATCGCATTGCTTGTTTAAGTTTTAATAACCTTGTTTTTTTGCTTGAACAAAGATCAGGTTACAAGGCCCCGCTATTACAGAAAAATTCCATCACTACCATTTCAGCTATATGTGCAAAGCATTCAAATCTAAATCTTATCAACAGATTTTTAATTAATTTTTTAATGAAATGAATGAAATCCCATTTAAATTATTCTGCTTAAAAACAAAAACAATCTTTCAAATTATTGACACACAAATATTAAATGAACAGCCTTAAAAATTTTTAAATGAAGAATTTTTTATGGAAAAAGCGTAATTTTAAGATTTAGAAAGCCTGTTAAATATTTTAAAAGGCTTCATGAAATCGCCTATGATAGTCTATTTTCCAATTAAAAAAATAGTTGGATATAATTAGACGTTTCCGTATTGTATAATAGATAACAAAGTATGATAATTCATACTTCTGGTAATACTGTTTCCAAATCGGAGCTAAGTTCTGAAAATTTTCTAGACATTTTTAAGCTAGAATCGAATAATTTCAATCGGTGCGACATAAAATGAAATGGTTCAAATATAAAGATGTCAAATTCCTTTCAACAAAAAATTCGATTTGTCTAGAAGAAAAGAATCGATTTTTCTGGACAGATTCCCTTAATTGAAAGAAAAAAAAAATCGATTCTGTTTAGAAAGAAATCGAATTTTTTTGCTGAAAGGAGTTCGACATAATTATTATTTATTTTGAAATTTTGCCGCCCCTTAAAAGTACCGCGTGAGGCGGACCGCCCCCTTCGCCCCACTGCGCTACGCCACTGTGCCAATTTATAACAGTTATAGCAGTTTATAGCCATTTAAAGTGGTTGTACAATAACGACAATCGTGTGACTTGAAAAAAAGAACTCTTTGGGCCGAAGTATGCCACAACGATAATGCTTTTAGGCCTATCGCCCGCTAGGCAACTTGGAGATGTTCGCCCCAGCAACTGCTCCCGAACCAATTATTAAGGTTATTTGATGGATAAAAGTTACCGGCAACTTTGTTACTTACCCCTGCCTACTAGCGAACTTTAAGAATTTTCTAAGATGGCCGCCAAATGTGCTTCCGAAAACCGAGTTTTATACTCACACTTACCCCCCTTCATACACATATTAATCATTCGAGGCATATTAATACATTCCAGGCATATTAATACCTACGATATGTGCAGAATAAGACATCGATCTTTGGTTGGTGAGGTGACCCAGATCGGGGGGCGCATAGATCAGGCTGAATTTGAGCGATGACATGGCACAAAGAAAATTCTAAAAAGGTCAAATCACCCGATCGCGGTTGCAAGTCTACGTTGCCGCTGCGTGAGATAACCTCATATCAGTTCATTGTTGGCTCGATTCTAACTTTTATAGTGATTTCTTCTTGCTGTCTTACAAATAAATAGAACGAAAATTGACAACAAATAAAACAACATAAGAGCAACATAAGAGAAGTACGACGCACGTCAAGATTATTTCTTTGGTGACTTAAACGCTTTGGTTTGATAGTCGGAGGATACAGCTTGTCTGATAACACTACGCTTCTGATAATGAACTCAGGCTGATTTGAGGTGGTTAGAGATATGATCACAGCGAGCGCATCATTCTGTCACCTCGATAAAATTGATCATAGTACTATTGACAATTGAAGCAATTCTTTCAATTACAATTTTGAATATATGTGAAACATTAACTCAAGCACCATTGACTAAAGATTCTCTTTTACTACCACATCATTGTCAAGAGATTCTTCGAATCAACGCCCAATTTTGCATGAAATGTTTTTTGGGCAGCTAAAGAAGCCTGAGGAAATGGATATCTGTGGCTACGTAGTCTATTTTCTATAACATATTGCCCACCCTGTCAACTTTTGGCAACACCCCTTTTTTCTTAATAAGCCAATTTTTTTAATTTATTGTTTTTTTTTTGTTTGTTATTATTTATTAGCTTGTTACTACTTCACATTATCTTCTAATGCCTTATAATAACTATGTACAGTACACATAATATGTATATTAGCTTTTTTATGAATTTATTATGTTTACCATTTTTATTGCTTTAAAGGCGGCAATGCGACGAACAGAATTTTATTTTTTAGAATAAAGACCATCTATTAAAATATTTTTAACAGAAAGATAAAGAAGTCATGCAAGTTATGTTATAAAATCAATGGGGGTAGGTACTTCATATAGGTACTCGTTTATGATATTTGTTTTTGGTTATAGATTTTATCAAACTTCTATTTTGTTTTTAATTATTATATAATTAGTAAGGTACTTAAGTACAATAAAATATGTACTTAAATAATGATGATTATCTCCACTCTTCGCAGGGGGTAAAACTAAAGCGTGGCTATAATAACAGCAATAAGTTAAATATACTTTATCTGTTAACAATTTTCAAAAATGGGGGTTTGTTTCGATAAGAGAAAATAGTAAATCATAAAAAGTTAGTAGGAACATAAAAAAATATTTGTGAACAATAAAAAGCCTTTTTATATTTTAATGTGCCAACAAAATCTATAACTGACCTTCATCCACTGAAGCTAAACAACAACAAAGTTACAAAATTCGTTTCCAAACTTATAGACCAATTGAACCATCAAATATTTAACCTGTTTATAGGTTAATTTTTGGGTCAATATTGATTAATTGAAACGACAGACGTGCCATACGCCAAAAGAAACACTCAGGTTTTTGAAGTAAATATGCGATGAAAGCAAGCTCCGACGTTTTACTATCGAAATCGAGGTGGTTCTTACTAAGGAAATTGCCTTTTTCATATTACGGTAACTCAATTTTGATAGAAATATTTATTTATCAAGAGTTGATTCACTAAATTAAAAAAAGTAAATCACCTGAAAATGTTTCAGGTTTTAGCTTAGGTTTAAACCCTGAAACTATGATGATCGCTCACTGAAAAAATGTGTTTGTTCAAAAGCAAAGTTAGTACGTACGTACCCCGTGGCGTAATAGTGCGTTAGACTGCCTTGCCCAAGGTCTGTGCTAATAGAATCGTAGCCTACTCCACCTAAAAACATAAACATCTTTTCACGTGTTCTGCCTCCTTTGAGAATGCTCTCATCCTGCTCTCATATTAGCGGGTCGGAATTGGTCTAAAGTTGTAAGTCCCAGACTTTCCTGTCGAGTAAAAAGTTGTGTCATAATGGTTCTTAACATATCGCAAAAAACTTTTTACACCCCCTTTTCCAAAATGGTGGCCAAATGGGGGTTTTCGACCCCGAAAACTCGTTTTTACACTCACACTGACCCCTCCTAATAGATCCATAAAAAAAATTTGTTCTGTACAAAATGCAAGGTTCGACCAAAATTTTGTAACATTTCAATGGATTATTGTTATTTCGATGGACTATTGTTAGACCGATTAAAGTAGACCTGCAGAAGTACGTAATCACGTTCGAAACGTCGTCTATTTTAAAAGAAATAATTTCAAAAAAGACCTGAAGCCCACTTAGGATTAGATTTTATTGTAAAAAGGTCACGGAAAAGGAATTATAATAGAATTGAAATTATCAAAGTTTAAGCAGCAGCCTAATCCCATTGTATTTAAAAGGTAAATAAGTTACCTTATAATACCAGCCTTCCTCTATGGTGCGGAGTCCTGAAGACTAGGGCGATTACAAGTGAGGTAGAACAGAAATTTATAACAGGAAGTAAGTATTTAGGTATGTATGTACTTTTGATATTTTTAGACTTGTGGAATAGGTACCCATTCATTTCCATAAAAAATTATTCACTCACCTGTTCGTAAGTGCTATTCTTCTTAGTTTCGGATCTTTGGTTTCAAGACTTGAGAATTCCGTCCTTTAGCTTTGGCTTTACTTTTCTGATCTATCGTTAAATTCTAAATCAAATAACAAAACTTTTATGATGTTGTTTGTTTTTTTTTTTGTAATTTAAATCTACTCCAAAAATAAATTAAACAAATTGATAAGGCAAATTATAATACAATAAATCATTATGTTATTGATAGGACCAGTAAAGTTCCAAAAAAATACACTCTTAGCATAAATTTGCTATAAAAGCCAAGTCGATTTCCACTATGAAGCATTTAAATTCAAACAAAATGAAGATATACATTACTTTGGTGCTAGTAGTTCTTGGACTTCTACAAAAAGGTATGATTAGGTTTGAGTTAGACTAATTGAACATAACATCTAATGAAAAATATATTTTTTTTTAGGTCAAGCTTTTCCTTCATATAATATTGAAGATTCAGAAGGCGAAGAGTCACTAATAATTTGGCCAATTCCACAACGTAATGGAAGTATTATTTGGATGACGGAAAACGAAGCACTGTCAGAAGCTTTGCGAACGGAACAGGAAAAAAACACTTTTGAACCAAAAAAATCCGATAGAGTACGATTTTTCTTGTACACCCAGCAGAATCCTAGAAAACCAATCGAACTCTATTTAAATGATGTGGAATGCTTGAAGAATTCAACTTTTGATTCCAAAAATCCCACAAGGTAAGGAACATGAAGGTTTTATAATTCTTTGACAAGTCTATAATATTTGTGCGTCGTATTTAGATTTATGATTCATGGATGGGCCACCGATCACAATCACAAAGACTTATTTGCTGTGAAGAAAGCACTCCTGCTCAATGGGGAGAAGAGACAATTCAATTACATATCTGTCGACTGGAGTGTCTTCAGCCACACAATAAACTATATCTCTGCCAAAAATAGAACCTCTAAGGCTGGTGAACAGGTTGCAGAATTTATTGATTGGTTACATACTTCAGCAAATCTTTCGTATGCAAATTTGGCCGTTTATGGACATAGCCTGGGGGCACATGTGGCGGGATTTACTGGCAAAAATGTTAAACTTGGAAGAGTGCACACTATTGTTGGATTGGATCCAGCAATGCCCCTATTCAGAATCAAATACCCAGAGAGACGTCTGTCAGCTTCGGATGCCGAGTATGTTGAGACTATTCAAACAAACGGTGGATTATTGGGTTTTTATAATCCAATTGGTCAGTCGGCTTTCTATCCAAATGGGGGAAAATATCAACCAGGATGCGGAAATGATCCAAAGGGTTCATGTTCTCATGGTAGATCTACAGCGTATTTTGCAGAAGCCTTGAGATTTGGACATAGAAATGGACTAACTGGAGTGAGATGTAAGAATTTTGAAAGTCTTAAAAGCGGAATGTGCCTTCAATTTGCATCAAGAAAGCGTTTGGGCGATCCAACTAATTATCAACTTCCTAATGGCATATTCTATGTGAAAACAAATTCAGACTCGCCATATGGAAGAAATATTAAATTATGATTGCTTTGTGAAGAAATAAAGAAAGGAATAGATGAATCTTTTAAATTAAGCAAAACATAAGCCGTGTTTCCTTTTTGATAGTTCTTATTTCTGATCTCTACCACGCATTTTAGATAACTTGTGCTAAACGATAAAGTACGATAGTTAGAAGAGTGGGGCTCTGCAGCAATTTTAGCTCACCGATCTCTGTGGTTTAATTGAGGTTCAGCTATGGTTCATATATTCGGCGAAATCGGCGAATAGATATTACTAACCCACGGGTTAAATTTTAAAAGTTTAAAACGTTTGTACAACTGGCCCTTAGTATTAGAAATTCTGTTTTTAGCGGGTGAAATTTGGTTAAGGCGTTGCAATATTGCATCATTGTACTGAGGAATGGGCAGCTGCACAAACAATGATGACTAGATACATACGTGCGCTTTGTGTGACAAACTACGCATATATAAAAACAAACCGAGACTGCTCTCAAATAGCTCTGTGTCCAATCTGATAAATTAGCGAACGCCATTTCCAAGTAAGAATGTAGTTTGAAAAGTTCCCCGACTTATTGAAATAGTCATAATAGAGTTTAACTATTTCTACCGTCCGATAGATGGACTTACTTGATAAATTAAAATCATACAACTTACACTCCATTTTCATTCATCAGTGGCGTCGAATGTCGAAGGTATTATTATTGTAATTATTTTTTGAAATTAGCACGAAGCCTAATGGACACATTTTTTCCAGACTTTAAACAAAAATGCCAGTCGTCACAAATTGGCTAGTATTGGGCAGAAGAGAGTGCTCATGACGGGGTTAATTAATTAACATTCATAATTTCTACTCAAGAAAATTCTTTGGGGTGAAATGAAATTATTTTTTTACTTAAAATATTAGAGTTCTTCTGACTTATATCTATTATTGGCTGATAAGGATGACTCTTCCGTATTTACAATTTCTTACGGCTGATTTTTTAAAGTATTTGTGTTTGAAATGTGGCGGACTCAATTCCCGTGTCTCTTTATTATATTGAAATTATTTGGAAGAGCCTGATTACAAGTTTTGCAAATAGCTCCGTCTTGATTTATTAACCACAAAAACGTTTCTTTTCATTTTGAATTAATGAATAACGAGTTGAGGTCGATGCTTTTTTTCCTAAAACAGAAATAAATCTTAACAATACAAATTATATCAATTGTTGAATTAGAGACATGTATGTTAGATAATATCTGAAAAGCAAATCGAAATCGCCAGGGATATTCTTAGTAATTTGTGGCAATGGGTCGGTCGCCTTGGTCAGTTTCATCTAAGGCCCATCGCCCACTAGGCAACTTTTTGTTGCGCAACTAAAAGTTGCTCGGAATTGCTTGCCATCGCGCACTAGGCAATTTCCGAGCAACTTTTGGGTTCAGTATTTTTAATTGAAATGTTAAATTGATCTTGTATTAAGTGCACATAAATATTATTAAGAAAAGGAACACATAACTGACCCGCTGGGACCAATCTTTATACACTAAACTTCATCTTAAAAATTTTAGTTTTCGAAAAACCGCATAATTTAGAATGTATTATCAATGTGTTTGGGGCTGAATAAAAACATGAAATTTTCAGGATTTTTAAATATGAAATTTTAGTTCCTGTCAACGTCGTTTTTTTATTGTTACTATTTTCGGTAACATTTCTTTTGCCCCAGAACTCGTTTGCCGAGTCACGTTTGCCCACCCCGATTTTATGTACGGAATTTCTACTACTATCTGGCGGCGGGATTGCCAATAATTTTTGATTTACTTTTTAAAAAGTATTATCTGGAAATTATTTTATTAACTTCCCTTGGGAAGCTATTGTAATTGGCCCTTTTTGTCGAATCCAACATTTTGACATTGCCCCATGTTTCGAGGTCACTGGAATCCAAACCCATTGTTTTTAAAAATCCATATATCAATTTTGTTTTCTTTATATGAACAAATTTTGTATTTAAATTTTAATAAATTTATAAATTTTTGTATTTCATTTCTCTTCAGGCCCACGTCTTGCCACTACGGCCCCTGCAGATCCTTTTTTTGTATCATTGTTTAATTTATATAGGCTCGAAAATGCTAGACTGCGCTTGGCCTCTTCTTACATGAAAAGGCCCCTGTCGAGTGCGGGCTCCTTTAGGTATTATTTTCTATCCATATATCAATTTTGTTTTGGGAAGAGTACGATAACTTAGGCGCCAAAAAATGATAACGGTTTTTTGTAGAACAGTTCAATACAAGCATTTCTTACTACGGGAGGCGGGAAAAAAAATCAAAAAGATGTTTAAAGTCTATTTTTTCAAAACTTTAAAATTATATATTATTTTTTTTTTCTGAAATTCGTTGCTCTAATTACATGTTAATCAAAAACTGAAAAATAGATAGTTTTATGTCTTCTAGACTTTGAGAAAATTGAAAATTACCAAAACTACTTATTTAAGCTTGCTTACATAAATACAGTGCCCGCACCCAGCATTACGCCGTATAAACAGTGAGGTATGTATAGGAAGGACATGCTGCCCTCCTGCAACCCCTCTGATGGGACCATAGAATTTGGGGTAGGTGTGAGGTTGGGTGCATGCAAAGTTTCTTTTTCATTTAAATCAAAAAAAGAAATTCATGTACTGAGAAAACCTAATGGTGTAGTGAATGTACTTCTCAATAAACAGGAATATATCTTTTATTCCAAAGTTCAATTAAAATACATGCATACTGTCTGCACGTAGTAGCCGCGTTTCCGAGAAAAAGTGCATCAAAAGTACAACTTTTCTGAAAATAGAAATAGTGAGGGAAACCACTTAAAATGCATCGCATCCCAACGCCACTGACTCGTTGATTACAAAAATGGTTATGACAGACGTGTAGGTGGCCGCAAAACCCTCGACAGACGCCGCCGAAAATGCGTTTTTTTTGGCGTTTTTTACTTTTTGGGAAACCACTTAAAATTGGTGTCATTCGAAATCTCTCGACTCCCTGAGTGCGAATATGCAAATGACAGACGTCTAGGTGGCCGTTTTTTAATTAAAAAGTGTATTGATATACACATTATGGACAAATATAATTTGCAGTCGGTACGGTAGCCATCTATTAGAATTATGCATCTTAGAAAGGTACGACAGTCATATTGTCACCATACTGACCACTCTTTGGTCCACACATAGATGAAAACTTTCAAACCTAAAAATTAAAAAAAATAGCATCGAAATATTTGAAAAATTTATCCAAAATCTAAAAGAATTTTTTTTTGAAGTCTTACGAATCATCGTTTTACGAATTCATATCGTACGTAAACGTGTGAATACTGGCCGTACAAATCAAGTGCGCAGTGTCCAGGTGACTCATCGTTTTCGCGAAGTCCTCTTTCCATGCATTTCAATGTTTCAAAGTACGAAAGTGTATAAAAATCCCAACAAGTTCGGATTCATTTCGTACGTCGGAAGTAAAGCCAAATTCCAAAAGCCAAATTCCAAAATAACTATCCAAACTGAAAGAGGACGAGATTTAAAAGCTTTGTTTAGAGTACCAATTATCCTTTCAGGATAGCAAAATTTTAATTTTTTTACCCAAATAATTTTTTTCATCAATTTTGCTTCTTTTTTGCAATCTGTTGACTCCAAGAGTCAAAATCCGAAATAATTTTCTAAACTGATACTGAATTTTTTTCACAACAACGTTTAAAGGACGAAAGCTAAAAACTTTTTGTAGGTAGGTAGGTATAGGACAAGTAGGCGAAGTACAAGTTCAGCTAGATAAAAAAAAAAAAAAAAAAAAAAAAAAAAAAAAAAAAAAAAAAAAAAAAAAAAAAAAAAAAAATAAAAAAAAAAAAAAAAAAAAAAAAATTTGATGGCACAACAGCTCATGAAGAACTAGGGCCTAGTGACTTACAACTCTCAACCATTCCTGTGTGCGTGTCTACAGGAATGGAGGGGACCTACAGTTTATTGCCGAATCCGAACGGCTAACGAGCGGCACTTTTCTGTGACAGGAGATACTCTTGGAGGATTTGTCAATTCCTCGCAAGAGGCAGTAGCCGTTTTTTCTTTTAAATAAATAGGTGGCGAGGCTGGGGATCGAACCTTAGACCTCTGGCATGACAGTCCATCGCACTAACCATCACGCCACGGCTACTACAAGTTCAGCTAGATGCTTCGTTATTTTTTACTACTACCTACATTGTTCAAAAATCAGTGTTTACATATAAAAGGATTTTCAGGCATAACTTCTATGAAATTTATTCTGGAACCATCAGTTGAGAGTATGTTTTTTTGACTAAATATTTACATATAATGTTAAATGAACAGCAATTTTTTCTTCGTTAAACTCAGTTTCGAAGTCTATTACAGATGTTCGATGGCATATCAATGGGTTTGAAAATAGTTTCAGAATCTATGTCTTTACTTGCTAGAACGCCTGAATCCAATTTAAATAATATACTCCCTTCGATTGAAATGCAGTCGCAACTACAATTTTGCTTGGAGCTTTGCCATGGTAGAAGCTAAGGAACAAACAATGGACTGCAAATTAATTTGTGCATTTAATTGGCTAGTATCGTTAACATAGATGTTTTGAATGTCTTCTTCTTGGTAATTCTGTTTCAGCAGGTACAATTTCAAGGTACAATTTCTGGGACATATGCGGTGTTTGAATGTAGCAATTTGACTGTATTTCTATGGTGCGATGGTGCTACTCCTCTTCAATTATGTCCATAGTGGAATGGTACTCCTCCTCTTCAAGGATATCCATGGCTTGGAACTGTTCCTGATACCACCCACCCACGTGTCTCAAGGATACCACCTTGGCCACTACATCCTCCATGATTGCGTAGTAGCCCCTTACCTGATGCTCAAATTGCTTACCTAGCCTTCACCGTTCTGATCGCCTCGTCCCTCAGGTGTGCGTCAGCTCCACCTCTTACCTCAGTCTGTTACGCAGTCATACTATACCAAACAAAGAAAAATTCGAGAAAATACTTTCCATGCATGAATTTTCTATCAAATCGATACTTCAGTCGATCATAGCTGGTTTAAAATCAAATTTTAAAATTTTATTAATGGTATGGGGTGGTTCTTTTAACCCTAAACCTCACTAAAAAAAAATAATTTGCCAGACTTTGCATCTTGGTGTCAACGATGCAAGTCACAACTCATTTTGTGTAAATCGGTATTGATTTCATTTAAAAATAATTTTTATTAATGTTAGGGATTATAAATTTTATTATATCGATCATAACATTTAAATCTAGATTATTAAAAATTTAATTTATATAATTCAAAAATATGTTTAATTTAATTTCAAAATTTTCGATCAAAATTAAATTTTACCACAGTTGGCATTCGTGTTGCTAATTCAATAAAATTCTTTTAATCAGTAAGATCGACACGTGCGTCGTCGATTTTATTCGGAAGTGTGGGATTTGCAATCCTCTTTTCAAATTTGGTTTTTCTAATACGACCCTCCCGTTTCAACTCGCGTAGTTATCTTTTCTTTTTTTTATATACCTATTTATATATACGAATATACTTTTTTTTGAGAGAAATAAAATAATAAAAAAAGGCTTATCAAAACTCACCCCCGAAATTCCTCCTGTCCTGAAGTGGCCACTGCAAGCTTGATAATCGTGGAGATGGTATCTGTTATACAATGCACTTTGTTCTGTGCTTTTTATTTCCTTCTAATCCGTATACTTATATATATCACTGCGCGAATTGAAATTGTCTTTTTCTTTTTTTTTATACCCGGTTCGCGTATCGATAACACTTGAATAAAAATCTTTTTTTTTCTACCAACCGCAAACACTTTAGCCACTTAATTCAAAATTTAAAATGGAAAGTTAATTTAAAACTGATTAAAATAAAACTTAAAGCCAAAAAAAAAAAATTAAAAAAGAATGAATTAACAAAAAAAGTTTGACCGAAGGTGATTTGAACTCCGGATCCTTTGATTCTCCCCAAAGTTTTTTTGACGGATTTACCGTCTGAGCTATCAGATGACGCGAGGTTTGAATCGCTAATTAAGTATTTCATCGGGCACAGTGGATATTCAATTATCAAAACGTCCAATCCCGATATGGTTGCGGTACGGGATTTTTCTACCGCTGGCTTTTTTTGCTGAAGTAAAGATGGCGATTCTTTTTTTTCCTTGAAACAATTTTCCCTGCAAACTGAAATTATTTTTTCCTTGCGTTCTATTAGCAGGAAAATTCTGCGGCCACAAATTTGGTTCACCGCTCGGAAATATAGGAATCTGCCTAATCAATAGAAAATCCCGGATTTCAAATAAAAAAAACTTTTCATACAAAAAAAAAACTTATTCGTATAAATTACCTTATGTATTTGTTATGCCTTATTTAATACGGTCGTATTATACACCAAGTATAATAAAAATAATGAAAAATGATTTGTTTTATAATAAATCAAATTACGCGCTTCGTAATTTTTAGTTTTATGGATAAAATAAAAAATTTATGAATTTATTTTTAGAAAGAAAAATGAATATGCCTTAGCTTCGGCGGTTTGATTTGGAATGTTTCTTTGTCTAAAAATTTCTTGTTTTTTTTTTGCAGTAAATCTGCAAATCTGGAAATCGTAACAAAGCTCAGGTTTTCCAGGATCATTGACTTTATTAATCAGCAACTTTCACTCTCGAGTCAAAATAATGCCGATTCTGGACCTATATCCGATCTTCTCTCAAAAGTTGCTTCAAGAAAATCTGCAATAGTTTTCTATACATTTCAAACGGCTAAAACCTAAGCAACATATTCGGACTCCCTGTAGCGACAAATCTACTACAAAACAAACAACATAAACTTTTCCCGACTGTGCCTTTCCTATCGTATAAAAATTTGACAGGTCGAAATAAAATAAACTCCTGTCGTCGCGATTTAGTTGTTTTGCTTTGAAAACAAATTAAAGATATTTAAATAATTCGGTTACAGGGCTTTGCTAGGTAAATCGTTGTCTGGAACATGCAAAAAGAACCCACGCATTAAAATTCGGTCGGCTAATACCTACGCGAGAAAAGTGCTCAAAAGCTTCAATTACAAAAGATTCTGCAAGAATAAAGTTCACATTTAAATAAAAAATAAAAATAAATTATTTATTTAACAAGTAAATTATTTAACAAATTATAATTTACCGGGCAAAGTTACGATGGAAAACTTCTTGTCCTTCTCGATAGACGACAACCTGTTTTGACCGTGAGTTATATGTGTTTTTGCACTTAACGTGTGCCCTGAGTAAATTTTCCGACAATTTCTGTCTGGCAAGTGCGGTTCTTAAAACAGTCGGCGTGACTAACATTTCCGGGTTTTGTAAGGCTTTCAGGTCTCGTAGTATTCGATATGAGGAAACGTAAATAATCATGTTCTGACCAAAAAGAGCGAAATATGGTTGACATCTTATCGAATCTTGCATATCAGAACGTAGGGCAAAAGCGATACTTGATAGATGTACATCCCAGTCGTTTTGCTCTTTAGATATCAAGACACTCAGTTTACTCAAAACACTACGATTGACCCTTTCGGAATTGTTCGCCTGTGGTGAATACACCGCCGGCCGTACGCATATACCTTATGCCATAATCCGCAAAAAAGTTTGTAAACTCTTTGGAAACGAACTGACGTCTATTGTAGGAATGAATAAACTCAGGGGTGCCGAAAGTATGAAATATTTCGTTTTGTAGAAATTGAACTATCCTAGAAGAGGTAGCTTTAGATATAGCCTTCAAAAACGTGAATTTAGTGAAGTGGTCCACTACAATAAAAACATACACATTTCCTCGCTTCGTACGCGTATATGGTCCCAAGAAGTCAACATAAAGTCGCTAAATAGGCCTTTCAGAAACAATCTGCTTGGTGATGGGAGAACGGAGGACCGTGTTTGGGGCCTTAATCATCTTGCACGTATCGCATTCACTCACAAATGACTGGATTTGTCCTACCATTTTTGGCCAATAATACTTCTCCTTAATACGAGCGTATGTCTTCGCAAAGCCACTATGACAACTAAGCTTAGTATTATGCGACAATTCAATGCACCTACGAGTGAGTGCGTCAGGCAACCAAAGACGCCAAAGCGAATCCTCCTCGTTCACGTCCCCATTCCTAAACCTACTTCTTTTGTATATGAATTTTCCTGATACAACTAGGTCAGGAAGCGCAGACTGATTCGAAACGATGTTCTCCCTCAATTGGGCATATTGCTCCGAATCAAATTCAACTGAATCAAGGTCGACCTCGCCACACAACATCCTCCAAACCTCCTCAACCTCATTTTCTTTCGCAGTTACCTTTGCAGAAATCTCTTCCATATCTATGCGAGATAAGGTATCTGGCACTACGTTGAGGGATCCCTTTCGATGTTCGATGGAGAAGTCGAAATTCTGGAGCTCCAAATTCCACCGAGCGAGTCTTCCATTCAACTTCTTCATCGACATCAACCATTTGAGACTAGAGTGGTCAGTTATGACCTTGAAAGGTAATCCATCAACGTAAGGTCTAAATTTCCGAATGCTCAAGACTGCTGCAAGACATTCCTGCTCAGTAACTGTGTAGTTTTTCTGTGACTTATTCAGCTTTTTCGACATGTAGGCAATTGGTCTTTCGTTGTCGTTCTCATCCAATTGGAAGAGAACACCATCTACTCCTTCCGAAGACGCATCACACTGGATAGTAAACAGTGACAAAACAGGCGCCGAGGAAAGTGCAGTCTTTAATCTACTGAACCCCTCCAGAGCTTCAGGCGTCAATTCAATTTTTTTTTTCTTTTTAAGGCAATCCGTTAAGGGTGCTGCCAAATCCGAATAGTTTTTAATGAACCTGCGGTACCATCCCGTTAAGCCTAAAAATCGCAAACTTGCCTTTTAGTCGTGGGGACGGGAAAATTAACCATTGCCTCGATTTGATCAGAATTGGTTTTCAAAGTACCTTGGCCGACAATGTACCCGAGATACTTAATCTCCCGCATGCAGAACTTGCTCTTATCAAGGTTAATCGTCAGATTTGCCCTGCGTAGACAAGCAGCCACCTCGTTAAAGATGCGCATACGCGATTCGAAATCAGCCGTACAAATTAATAAATAATTCTTGTATACAAACACATTCTCGCGTAAAGAACTTGGCACCACTTGGTCAATTACTCTGCTCATCGTTTGGCCAGCGTTGCTCAAGCCGAAAGGCATGACCTTGAACTGGTAGAGAGGTCTACCAGGAACGGCGAACGCGGTCTTTTCTCTTGACTTTTCATCAAGTGGTATCTGCCAATATGCGTCCTTTAAGTTGATACCTGTGATAAAATTGTTAGGAAAATAAAACAAGTCAGTTAATTCTTAGTGAACTGTTTAATTCAGATGCTATCGAGAGACTAAAAACTAAAGTATATCGTATGATTTCATGATTATAATAAGTATATAATAATCCAGTTAAGCTTAACTTTACGTTAGGTAAATTACATACATTACAGTGATGAGTAAAAGTTTAAAGCAAGCTTACAAATTAGTTAATGAATTGTTATAAAGACATACATTCAAATTTATATTCAACAAACTATCCCGCAATGCGTTAACTAATTCAAAATATAATTTTTTTGAAACTTTCAAGACCTAATAAACTTGTGAATTTCAAATGTTTTGATTTTAATAAATTCTTAGTAAGAATGTCTGCCGTCATATCCTCAGTAGGTATATAGGCTAGATCTATCTCCGATCGTTTGTATATTTCCCTCACATAGTGAAAGCGTATATCAATATGCTTGCTACGTTCATGATATACGGGATTCTTAACAAGATGCTGCGCACTTTGGTTGTCACAGAAGATAGTTGTTGGACTGCTGACAATGTTTTTAAAGCCCATCTCCGAAATCAACCCACGCAAGTATACCGCTTCTTTGGCTGCAGAAGTTAAGGCCATGTATTCTGCCTCTGTACTTGACAGCGCCACTGTCGGTTGCTTCTTCGTTGACCATGAAATTGAACCACCACTGAGTTTGAAAACATAGCCAGTGTAAGAGCGTCTGTCGAAGTTTGATGCCCAGTCGGCATCCGAATACCCACAAAGTGATTTGCCTAGTTTGCGATAAGACAAAGTATGGTTAATTGTATTTTTTAAGTACCTGATAATATGCTTAGCTGCCATCATATGAACTTCATGCGGATTTTGATTAAACTGTGACAGCTTATTAATGGAATGCAAAATGTCTGGTCGCAATGTCTGGTGACAATGTACATCAACGACCCAATCAGCCTTTGATACTCCTTCTGATCTGCCAATTCACAGCTCTGGCAGGTTTTACATCTTAAAAATTTCTGACCTGGTTCTAAAGGTGTACTCTTCCCTTTACAGTCTTCCATTTGGTAAGTCTCCAACAATGATGAGATCGCCTTCTTTTGACTTATGCTAACATAGTTTCGCTGCTGGTTCTGCTTAACCTCCATGCCCAAGAAAACACCAACCTGCCCTTTGTCCACCACATCAAATTCCTGTTCTATTTTCCTTTTAATTGACATAAGTTCCCCTTCATCGGAACATGCAAGGAGTATGTCGTCCACGTACACTGCGATGATATTAATACTGCTTTTATTATTCATTGTGTACACACAACGATCAGCTTCAATTTGAATAAATCCCAGCTTTTTCAGAGTCTCGTCCAGCTTTGCATTCCACTCGCGACCAGACTGCCTTAGACCATACAGAGCCTTCCTCAGTCTGCAAACATGATCGGGTTCACTTGTTGAAATGTAGCCCTCTGGCTGGTACATGAATACCTCTTCCTTCAATTCGCCATTTAGGTAGGCACTGGTTACGTCCATTTGGTGGAGATGAAGGCTATACTGAACTGACAAAGAGGGAATTAATCGTATCGTCGAATAACGAGTGACGGGTGAAAATGTTTCGTGGAAGTCTACTCCATGCTTCTGACTAAAGCCTTTGGCTACAAGACGTGCCTTATATCTTTCTATTTTACCTTCCACATCTGTCTTTACGCTAAAGACCCACTTTGAATGAACTGGTTTTCGGTCCACTGGTGGTTCAACTAAATCCCAAGTGTTGTTCGACATTAGGGCCCGATACTCAACATCCATTGCATCCTTTCATTTCTGAGCATCCTTTGAAGACAAAGCATCTTTTACCGTTATCGGAATCAAACCGGAGTGGCCAATATAATTTAATTGGTTAAATACTACGTTCGGGTCATCTTTTTTAGACCGCAAAACCCTCCACTTGCTCGATGATGTACCTGGATAGTCAACTTCTCCCTCATCTTCTGGGTCTTGATAAGATTCTTCATCAGTTGTTTCGCTAGCATTTGTGAGGTCGAGAATTTCAGGCTTATCGCCCATGTTGGCCTCAATAACCACCACCTCATCAGCAGCATCATCATCATCATCACTTTTATGATTTTTTTCCAGTTTCTCTTCGTGCTCATCGTCATTATTCTTTGTCATGTTTTCTAAAATGATATATTCGTTGTTATTTTCTTTCAACTTAATATTACCTGGCATGTTTAGGAACTTTATGTCGCGAGTTTTATGAACCTTCCGCTGATCTGGCACAAAGACGCGATATGCTTTTGATTCGGATGAATACCCAACCATTACACAGTCGATGCCCTTTGCTCGCAACTTAGATTTTGACGGCCTTTTATCGAGCATCACTCCCTTGCAGCCGAATGGTTGTAGGTGTCTCACAGTTGGCTTTCGTCCACTCCAACTTTCGTATGGTGTTACAAAGTTTAACGCACTTGTCGGAGATCTGTTCCTTAGGTAAACAGCGGTGTTGACTGCCTCGGCCCACATCATTTCTGGAAGCTGCGAGTCCAGGAGCATGCATCGTGCCATTTCCACGATTGTTCGATTCGCACGCTCCGCTACGCCATTTTGTTGAGGTGTATATTCAACAGAAAGCTGACGCACAACACCATTTAGTTCCAAAAAATTGGAAAATTCGTTGTTGATATATTCGCGACCATTATCGCTTCTGAGAATTTTGATTTTTTGTCCAGTTTCAAGTTCAACATGAGCCTTAAATCTCTTAAACGCTTCGAAAACTTCACCCTTTGTTTTCAAGAAATGCACGAAAATCTTACGTGTTTTGTCATCGATAAATAAGACAAAGTAAAGAGCGCCACCCAAAGAAGAAACACGCATCGGCCCACAGACATCACTGTGGATCAGCCCCAGAGTAGAGTCACTACGATTTGCCGGATCAGTAGGAAGAGCTTGTCTTGTTATTTTACCTTTCAAACATGTGACACAATTGAATTTTTCGGGAAACTCTCCCAGATGTAAACCACGAACCATCCCCTTTCTACATATCAAAGCCATATCTTTTGCATTAAGATGACCATATTTTATATGCCATTGCATAAAGCATCCGCCTGAGGATTGCGCTACACCCAACATTGTTTTAGGTTTTGGTTCACTGTACAGGATATATAAATCACCTTTTTTCTTCGCATGTAAAACTATACTGTCACCTTTGTCTCTAACTACAGCTAATTCGTTATTAAACTCAACCCTGTGTCCATTTTCTACTGCCTTACTTATAGAAACAAAATTCGCTTTCAGCGTAGGCACAAAAAGCACATCACAGAGTTTAACCTTGGAGTATTCCGTTTCAATTAAAACCTCTCCCTTGCCAGACGACACAATATATTTATTCGAAGCTAATTCGATTTTTTCTACATGCTCTTGTAGGTTAATAAAATAACTTTCTTCGCAGCACATGTGTGACGTTGAGCCACTGTCAAAAACCCACGTGTTTCGATCAAGAACGTCACTGCCAACCGAATTCAACATCGCGAATGAACTCGTCACTTTAGAACCACTATGTTTTGAACGATCTCGGCATTGAGATGCAAAATGGCCTTTTCGGTGACACTTATAGCATTTACCCTTGAATCCACTGCTACCAGCTTGTGGATTTTCATCTGAAGTGTTCCTATTGAACTTAGCAGGTTTTACTCTGGCTTTCGCTAAAAAAGCTGTTTCACCTTCCTCTTCCCTTTTTTCGATAATCCTTCTCTGCCCTTCTTCCATCAACTTAGTTTTCAATGCCGTAATTGATGGTAGAGAGTCTCTCGATTCAATTGCTATCACAAAATTCTCATAAGATTTCGGTAAACTTGACAGCAATATTATTGTCAATAATTCCTCTTTGACATCCACATCTATCTCTCTCAACTTTTCAGCTACATTTAGAAATGAGTCTAGGTGGTCTGAGATTGCCTGAGTTTCATTCATTTTCATTGCCAGCAACTGCTTAAACAAAGTCACCTTACGTGCTGGACCAGTGGGCTGATGTAATTGCTCAAGCTTCGTCCATGCTTCCAATGAAGTATTGCAATTTTTTATGTGATTTAACTGTGACAATTGAACACATAACAAAATTGTAGCAAGAGCCTTTCTGTCCTTTATTTGCCATGCTTCTTTTGCGGCCTCAGCCGCTCCAGCTGCAATTGTCTCTTCCCCACTAACATACTGCCATAACTCACTATGTACGAGAACACTTTTCATCTGTACCTTCCAACCATCATAATTTTTGTTATCAAGCTTCTCGATTTGATACAGCGAACTCATTTTTTTTTTTTTTTTTTTTTTTTTTTTAATTAAATATATTAAGACAAACTGACTGAGAAATAAAACTTATACAAAAGTTAGCCTGGGCCCATAACCTTTGTTAGGAAAATAAAACAAGTCAGTTAATTCTTAGTGAACTGTTTAATTCAGATGCTATCGAGAGACTAAAAACTAAAGTATATCGTATGATTTCATGATTATAATAAGTATATAATAATCCAGTTAAGCTTAACTTTACGTTAGGTAAATTACATACATTACAGTGATGAGTAAAAGTTTAAAGCAAGCTTACAAATTAGTTAATGAATTGTTATAAAGACATACATTCAAATTTATATTCAACAAAAATGAGTATCCCTTATACGGCTGAGAAAGCCTTCGATGTGAGGCAGCGGATAAGCATCCTTAACTGTGACTGCGTTGACCTTCAGGATGTCCAGACATAAGCGAACCTTTCCGAGTTTTCGCACTAACACAACAGGGCAACTCATAGGAGAGTTACTAACCTCGATAACCCCAAGCGGGGAAAATAATTCTGTGAAATGGTCCCCACTCCCCTGGCATTATAATAATATTTACAATCTGCCCCTTTCGTACGTGTCATGAGTACTTCATTCATTGCACGTTTGTTATTCCTGCAACCTGAATAAACGTTGCTGAGAACATGATGGTTTGCGTAAATTTAGATTTAATAGTTGTGTCCGAACATTTTCAGTCTGTTTGGTAACGTGAAATTTCTTACAAATTTTCACATTTTTCTGTCAAAACCAATATCTAAAAAAGTGTAGGAAGCTTGGTGAAAATTTCACGTTACCAAACAGAGTGAGTGCTGCTTGTGCTATGGTTTATTTTTGTTTTAATTTACTGAATTTAAGTTCTTATCCCCGTTAATATTATGCATTCGTGAACTATGAAGAATACTACTCTACCATACTGATCGTTTTTTTCAAATCTTAAAAGTCTGCAATAGCTTTGTACCCATTTAGAAGGATTTCAATAGAGACGACGAAATTATAGCACAGACGTAGGAGCTCTGTCGTTGAAAAAAAAAAAAATAAAAACTTTTAAACACAAATCTATAAGTGCGTGATAACTAGCCGAAAAGGAGAGCTATGAACTTCGCTTGCGACACATAAAGGCATATGCACACTAAATTATTAGCCTTTAAGTCAATAGATACCATAAGTTCAATTAAGAAGTCTTTTCAAACCAAAGTTTTATAGGTGTAATTTATAGCCTATTCATCCCAAAACAAAAACGAGGTTTTCAAATGTTTGATTGACGTTTACACCGAACATTAACACGTTACCTCTGTTCGGTTACTTCTCCAAACTGCCATTTTATATAAATTTTATTCCAAAGTTCTGTCAAAAAATAAATTGGACTTAAACTAACAGTTTCGGAAAGTAAGCAGATAGAACCGATGTTGTACAGTTTAATTGTTTTGACAAAAACTGTCAAAATTTAGTACTGCTAAAATAATTTGTGAAAAAAATCAATTACGGCCAATGAAAACTAACTGTCTTGAGTATACCACTAATCAATAATGATGCCCAGCCCATTCTTCCAGCTTCCACATCCACACCATTTCATTCCGTCTCGTGGCGGGCTCAAAATTTGAAGAAAGTTTACTCATCTTGCCTTCACAATAATTTTATTCTTTTAGTCTCTTTTGTATCTCCAATTTTCTGGAAATAAGTCCGATTAATATTTATGAAGTAAGTCATTTAGTCATAACGTAAAACACATGATCTCTTCTCGTTTCCGTCATAAAAATATCCGTTATAATGTAAGTCTAAACTATTATATTAATGTATTTGTTGTATGAGTCACATGGACAGGACAGCTGTAAATATTTTCTTTGCCAGTTTAATTTTTTAATCAGCACCTCAACTGGCCTATTCAGACATTGTGAAACAAACCCTTATTATTGCATCTTGTTTTTGAGGGGTTTTATCAAAAACTTTTGACTTATGCTATGATTCCATCAAAAGCTTATCTGACTGTAGATTAAATAAATTTAATTAGGCACAGTTTTTCAGTGCGAGATTATGATTAAAGGCGAGTTAACTCCCCAAATATTTACAGACAGTAAAAAATATTTTGTCTTAATTATTCCTAACAGATTCTTTATTCTCTCCTATTTTAAATTTGAAATTATACAAAGTTCAGTATATCTTAACTCTAGAGTATGGCGCTTGACTATTCGTTTGTAAGAAGTAAATACCTTTGGCTTTCTTAACATTAGTTGGATCACCTAAACGAACACCTCTTAATCTCCTATCACAAGACGCTTTTTCCATGCTCTCAAGATCACCGCATTCAATGGCAAGGAATGCATTCTTCTTCTCTAGGCTAAGAGCTTCGGCGAAATACTCAACAGACCTTCCGTGAGCACAAAAGAAATCACTTCCACATCCAGGCTGTGACTGCCCACCATTTGGATAGAACGCTGCCTTGCCAATTGGATTGTAGAAACCTAAGAACCCTCCATTGGTCTGAATTGTTTCCACATACACGGCATCTGTGTCGGCCAAACGTTTTTTCGGTTGCTTGAAGTGGAAAAGTGGCATAGCTGGATCCAAACCAACGATAGTTTGGACTTTTCCACGCTTCACATTCTTTCCAGTGAATCCTGCAACATGTGCACCCAAACTATGGCCATAAATTGCCAGAGTATCGAACGAAAGTTTTGCCTCATCATGCAACCAATCGATGAATTCTGCGACAATCTTTCCCGCTTTGGAGCAACTCTTTTTTGAAGAAATGTAAAAAGTTTTCGCACTAACACAACAGGGCAACTCCTAGGAGAGTTACTAACCTCGATAACCCCAAGCGGGGAAAATAATTCTGTGAAATGGTCCCCACTCCCCTGGCATTATAATAATATTTACAATCTGCCCCTTTCGTACGTGTCATGAGTACTTCATTCATTGCACGTTTGTTATTCCTGCAACCTGAATAAACGTTGCTGAGAACATGATGGTTTGCGTAAATTTAGATTTAATAGTTGTGTCCGAACATTTTCAGTCTGTTTGGTAACGTGAAATTTCTTACAAATTTTCACATTTTTCTGTCAAAACCAATATCTAAAAAAGTGTAGGAAGCTTGGTGAAAATTTCACGTTACCAAACAGAGTGAGTGCTGCTTGTGCTATGGTTTATTTTTGTTTTAATTTACTGAATTTAAGTTCTTATCCCCGTTAATATTATGCATTCGTGAACTATGAAGAATACTACTCTACCATACTGATCGTTTTTTTCAAATCTTAAAAGTCTGCAATAGCTTTGTACCCATTTAGAAGGATTTCAATAGAGACGACGAAATTATAGCACAGACGTAGGAGCTCTGTCGTTGAAAAAAAAAAAAATAAAAACTTTTAAACACAAATCTATAAGTGCGTGATAACTAGCCGAAAAGGAGAGCTATGAACTTCGCTTGCGACACATAAAGGCATATGCACACTAAATTATTAGCCTTTAAGTCAATAGATACCATAAGTTCAATTAAGAAGTCTTTTCAAACCAAAGTTTTATAGGTGTAATTTATAGCCTATTCATCCCAAAACAAAAACGAGGTTTTCAAATGTTTGATTGACGTTTACACCGAACATTAACACGTTACCTCTGTTCGGTTACTTCTCCAAACTGCCATTTTATATAAATTTTATTCCAAAGTTCTGTCAAAAAATAAATTGGACTTAAACTAACAGTTTCGGAAAGTAAGCAGATAGAACCGATGTTGTACAGTTTAATTGTTTTGACAAAAACTGTCAAAATTTAGTACTGCTAAAATAATTTGTGAAAAAAATCAATTACGGCCAATGAAAACTAACTGTCTTGAGTATACCACTAATCAATAATGATGCCCAGCCCATTCTTCCAGCTTCCACATCCACACCATTTCATTCCGTCTCGTGGCGGGCTCAAAATTTGAAGAAAGTTTACTCATCTTGCCTTCACAATAATTTTATTCTTTTAGTCTCTTTTGTATCTCCAATTTTCTGGAAATAAGTCCGATTAATATTTATGAAGTAAGTCATTTAGTCATAACGTAAAACACATGATCTCTTCTCGTTTCCGTCATAAAAATATCCGTTATAATGTAAGTCTAAACTATTATATTAATGTATTTGTTGTATGAGTCACATGGACAGGACAGCTGTAAATATTTTCTTTGCCAGTTTAATTTTTTAATCAGCACCTCCTATGGCCTATTCAGACATTGTGAAACAAACCCTTATTATTGCATCTTGTTTTTGAGGGGTTTTATCAAAAACTTTTGACTTATGCTATGATTCCATCAAAAGCTTATCTGACTGTAGATTAAATAAATTTAATTAGGCACAGTTTTTCAGTGCGAGATTATGATTAAAGGCGAGTTAACTCCCCAAATATTTACAGACAGTAAAAAATATTTTGTCTTAATTATTCCTAACAGATTCTTTATTCTCTCCTATTTTAAATTTGAAATTATACAAAGTTCAGTATATCTTAACTCTAGAGTATGGCGCTTGACTATTCGTTTGTAAGAAGTAAATACCTTTGGCTTTCTTAACATTAGTTGGATCACCTAAACGAACACCTCTTAATCTCCTATCACAAGACGCTTTTTCCATGCTCTCAAGATCACCGCATTCAATGGCAAGGAATGCATTCTTCTTCTCTAGGCTAAGAGCTTCGGCGAAATACTCAACAGACCTTCCGTGAGCACAAAAGAAATCACTTCCACATCCAGGCTGTGACTGCCCACCATTTGGATAGAACGCTGCCTTGCCAATTGGATTGTAGAAACCTAAGAACCCTCCATTGGTCTGAATTGTTTCCACATACACGGCATCTGTGTCGGCCAAACGTTTTTTCGGTTGCTTGAAGTGGAAAAGTGGCATAGCTGGATCCAAACCAACGATAGTTTGGACTTTTCCACGCTTCACATTCTTTCCAGTGAATCCTGCAACATGTGCACCCAAACTATGGCCATAAATTGCCAGAGTATCGAACGAAAGTTTTGCCTCATCATGCAACCAATCGATGAATTCTGCGACAATCTTTCCCGCTTTGGAGCAACTCTTTTTTGAAGAAATGTAAAAAGTTGAGCTGGCATATACGCTCCAATCAACCGATATAAAGTTATACTGTCTATTTGTTCCATTCATTAAGAGAGCCTCACGGATAGACCATCCAGCCGAGTATCCCCCGTTCCAGCCATGAATCATAAATCTGTTTTAATTTGTTTGTCTTGAATTAAATTGATGAACTTTAAGAGTAACCGTTCTTAACCTTACCTGGTTGGGTTTTCGAAGTTGAAGTTTGAACGTGCTAAAGACTCCGGGTCGCCCTTGATGATTTCGAGTGGTGTGTTTGGATTCGCCTCGGTGTATAAGAAGAATTTAATTCTATCAAAGGTCTGAGTTCTATTAACTTCAGCACGATTCGCTTCTTCAATTGCTTCATCCTCTGTCATCCAAAGTAAACTACCATTTATTTGTGGAATGGGCCAAATGATGTCTTTCTCTTTTTGGTCTGTTGGAAATGATATAACTGGAAACAGGATATTCTCAATATTTTATTTTTTTCAAAAACACATGCTCTTCTCTATACATACCGCCTTTTATGAGTCCTAAAACTACAGCAAATGCTGCTATTAAAATGATGTATTGCTTCATTGTTTAATACTAATTAACTTCTGATACAAGTTTCTGCTATGAATTTTGTATTTATAACCAAAATAAAGCGGTCAATTTTTAGGTTTTATTTTGAACCATATTCTGGGCATTTTTATCATCCTAATTAATCTAAGTATTAATAAAAATTTATACATTTAAGATTCTTTGATACACTTAAAGGCATAACCAGATAAATCTTCAACCAATTGGTTTGTTTGAGAACATAAACACAATTTAACTTCTTATCAGCCAGCGAGCTCATAAATTAAAAAAAATAAACAGGTTTATAATTCTAAGAGCTCTCGCATACGATGCGAACAAGAACGTGCAAATTTTAATCGCGTGATAAAACAATAGTTTCTGATTAGAAGAACGCACAGTACAGAGAAGTTTTGTAAAAAAATGTTTACGTCTTGTAGATATTCCATTATGGAATTTTCATAAGAGTTTTAATGACCACATTTTTTGCCGATGTCTTAAGTGTTCGTCCTTGAACCCATCCCAACCCATTTGCAGTCTTTGAAGAAATATTTATTACATAACCGAGGTATTAAATATTTTACCTTTAGAATGTTGTTATTATTTAATCGTCTTGGCGAAGACACTCCGTATAAAGATACCAAACCTTTGTTGTCATTTCGACTGACTGAACAGAGTAGACTCGCGGTCGCGCGGCACTTGAAAAGAAGCCCTGTCAAAGTTAAAATGCATATAAACTCGTTTAAGTGAATACAATGGAGTCGCGACGCTATAGACATTGGTCAATTTTTAACTTTTGCCGCGCGTCGTTCGACAGTTATTAATGTTGCTGGTGCTGACGTTGGTGCTGATGTTGGTGTTGTTGGTGTGGGTGATGTTGGTATGGGTGATATTATTGTTGCCGGTGATGATTTTCCTCCTATATCTTTCAATGAATACGGTATTCTTCCTGGTGTTGCTGCTCCCAATGTTGCTGTGGATGTTAATGCTGCGGTTTATACTGTTGCTCCAAATGGTGATGTTGCTGCTGATGTGTCTAAACTCAGTAAGGGAGGTGTTGACAACCTTTCTTGTCAAAACAAAAATACTAAACAAAAAATTCGTCGGTCTTCGAAGGCATTTTTTGGAACAGCCGCTGTTGTGGATGGTGAAATTACACTACAGTCCGTTCCTCGTCTACAATTTCTGCATCTTTCTCATTTGGATAGTAATGTGACAGTAAACAATGTACTCGACTATGCCGCAAATAAATTAAATATTCCTAAAGTCGCTATGAGCTGTTCAATACTTGTTAAAAAAGATGCCGATCTCGCTTCTCTTCGATTCGTCAATTTTAAATTAGGAATCCCTGCAAACTCATTCGATGCTGCGTTAGACCCTTCAATTTGGCCTAAACATGTACAATTAAAGAAGTTTGTAAATTTTCCGAAAAAGGAAGACAAATCGAAGGTCAAGTAAATGTTTCTAGTTCAGGACCTAAAATATCCGAAATGCGTGTTTACTTTCAAAATGCTGGGGGGTTGCGGACTAAGACCAATCAGCTTTTTTTATCTTCTTCCCTTCACGAGTTCGACGTCATTATCATTGTTGAAACATGGCTTAATTCAAAATATATGTCTAGTGAACTTTTTGACTCATCATTTAATGTTTATCGTAAAGATCGTTCTATTGCAACTGGAATGGAGCGTGGTGGTGGTGTGCTGATTGCAATTCGATCAACTTTCAACAGTAAGCAGTGTAACCTAATTGATGATTCTGATGATATCGAACAACTTTGTGTTTGTGTGAGTCCAAAGGTTTCTGCTGAATGTAATGATTTATTTTTTATAGTTAGTTATATTCGCCCTTTAAGTGGTATAGATGTTTATAATAAGCATGTTTTTAATGCCCAAGCTGTCTTAAATGAATTAACGACAAACCAATTCCCTTGTATACTTGGCGATTTCAACATTGGTGATATCGACTGGTGTTACATGGAAGATGATCACATTTTGATCCCTTTTGATGCTAAAAAAGATACAGAAATGTTGGTCGTTGATTCGTTTTCAGCTATGGGTCTTTTTCAAATTAATAATGTAAAGAATTGTCTTGGAAGAATATTAGATTTAATCTTTATTAATAATGATTTAAAATATTCGATTGAAGTTTCAGATTTTCCGCTTGTAAATAACTCTATCCATCATAAGGCTGTTTCTATAACTTTTGAATATTATGATTATGCTTCTGTTTGCTATAATAATCGCAAAACCTTTGATTTTGCTAACGCAGATTTTACAGCTCTTAACAGTTTTTTTGGTAATGTGAGATGGAGGGAATTATTGGAAGGCAAGTCGTTAGAGGCTATGTACATTGATTTTAAAAGTATTGTGTTTGATGGACTTGAACGCTTTGTTCCTTCTTTAACGAAAAAGAAATCGTTTAAGCTTCCGTGGTTTAATAAAAGGTTAAAAAACTTGGAGAATGCTAAAAATAAGGCATTTAAGCGTTCTAAAATTACTAAACTCTCTGTTGACCGAGCTGTATTTTGTCAGTTGAGGAAGGAATTTGAGTTTCTAAATAAGTTTTTGTATAGGCTATACTTAAGTAATACTGAAACCAATATAAAAAACAACTCTAAATCTTTCTGGGTATTTCTGAATTCTAAAAGAAAAAGTTTGTCATTTCCTCAATGTATGGAATATCAAAATCTTAAATCGAATGATACTCAGTCTTCGTGTGATCTTTTTGCTCAATTCTTTCAAACATCATATAATCCTGACATAATAACAAATGTTGAAGACTCTTACTCTGATTTAACTTCCTTAACAGATTTCTCGTTACGAAGTTTTTCAGAACAGGATATAATGGAAGGTTTAACAGAAATTGATGTAACAAAAAAATCCGGCTTTGATATGATTCCACCTATTCTCTTGTCAAAATGCTCTTCATCACTTTGCGAAGTTTTAACTCTTATTTTTAATAAATCCCTTAACTCTGGTGTCTTTCTTAAAGAATGGAAAATGTCATTCATTGTCCCCGTTTATAAAAGTGGTCTTAAACACTTAGTAAAGAATTATAGACCAATTTCTAAGCTCTCTGCTGTACCCAAACTTTTTGAAAAAATGGTCACTCAAAGACTTTACTTTGCTGTCAAAGAATCATTGTCTTCAAAACAGCACGGCTTTGTTAAAGGTAGATCGACTTGTACGAATCTTAGCCTATTTACAAATTTTTGTTGTAATCATATAGAAAATGGTAATCAAGTCGATGTCTTGTATACCGATTTTGTTAAAGCTTTTGATCGTGTTCATCATGGTCTTCTTATACTAAAATTGGAAAAGTTGGGATTAAATGCCGCTTTCTTAAAGTGGTTAAAATCATACCTGTCTGACAGGAAACAGGCCGTTAAGATAGATGAATGCGTCTCAAATCATATTGATGTTATATCAGGGCTTCCACAAGGGAGTCACCTCGGCCCTCTTCTCTTCATTATATTTACTAATGATTTACCGTCTGTATTTAGATATTGTAGCTGTCTGATGTATGCCGACGATGTTAAAATTTTTTTGGCAACATCATCTCTTGCAGATTGTTTTTTGATGCAATCGGATATAAATAACTTCCTTAAATGGTGTGACTGCAATCATCTTGAGCTAAATTATTTAAAATGTAAAATTTTTAGTGCAACAAGATCGCCTTTACTTATCGACTTTGATTACAAATTTTTTGATGTTAGTCTTCTCAAGGTAAATGTTGTTAATGATCTTGGAGTGCTTTTTGATTCAAAGCTTGATTTTAGATCTCATATTGATTATATAGTGTCTAAAGGTAATTCTTTGCTTGGTTTTTTGAAACGGAACTCGAATGATTTTAAGGATGCTTATACGCTTAAAACTTTATTTATGTCCTTAGTTCTTCCTGTTTTAGAATATTGTTGTGTAGTTTGGTCTCCTTTCTATGACTGCAATATTTTAAGAATTGAACGGGTTCAAAAAAGATTTACACTTTATGCTTTACGTAAGCTTAACTGGGCTGATGGTTCCTTGCCAGATTATAAATCTAGGTGTTCCCTTATTGACCTAAAAACACTTAAATGTCGTAGGCAAGCTCAATGTATATTGTTTGTTAAAGATATTTTTGATAATAAAATAAGCTCTATTGACTTGCTTTCATTATTGTCCTTCTATGTCCCAACTAGAGTTTTACGAAATAGAAATGAGTTATTTTACATTCCTCGTCATAGAACCAATTATGGGATTAACGAACCTATAACGCGATCCTTAAAACTGTTTAACACGGTTTGTAGTGAAACAGATCTTTGCATGATTAGAGAATGTTTTAAGAGGAAAGTACTTCAACTATGTAATTGATTTATGTTCATGATAATTTATTTTCTTTTTTTTTTTTTTTTTTTTTAATTTTACTAAATTATTAATATTGTTATTATTATATTTTGTATATTTTATTTTTTGTTAATTTTGTTATCAGCAGATCCTTGTTATCAATTGATGAAATAAATAAATAAATAAATTACTGAAAAGATCAGGACAAAAGGTAACGAAGGCTACAGGCATCTCTTACTATATTATCTATTTTATTTTTAAAATGCAAAAATACACATTCACAATAAATCTATAAAATAAAAATTTAAGAAATAACTATAATATCAATTAAAAACAATAATTTCTATCCTCTGTTCGCGCGTTCAATTGTATTCAATTTTTTTCGGAAGCGTCGCTTCTCGCAACGGCAGCGGCGGCTGATTCGCGCGATCGACCCCGAGTCTATTCTATTCAGCCAGTAAGTTTGCCTACAAACTAAAAAATCAAGTGGCTCATAAGTTTGCAAAAGTACATATGTGTATTCCTCCTTCTTGTCACACTAATAACGTTTGTTTTTTCCGTTTCAAGTGACCATTGATACATGAGTACCTACAAAACACTGATCTCTATAATACACTAGATAGTGTATTCCCTACAAAGTATAACACTTTGTCTGCTTCCAATTAAAGATGAAACCTATATTTGTAATTACTTCAAGTCCCCAGAATTTCTGTTTATTAGTGCGTATGCGTTTGAGAGTAAAAACGCTGCACTGATAGCAGCTCTTGCTCCCTTGAGCGTAAAAACAAGTCGAAACAGCTTTGAGAATTGAGAGTAACTCGTGGGGAATAATCATGTCGATTATGGAATCCGCAAATCAGTATCCGCAGTGATTCGCAGTATAGTGCTCTCTTTTCTCTTCATCGACTTAAGGTGGAAAGAGAAGAGAACAATATACTGCGAATCACTGCGGATCCACTATTGCGGATTCCATAATCGACATGAATAGTTCACAGAATTCCAATACAGTTTGTATTTTGTAGATAAGTAGCTGTCGAGAGTTCACTAGTGAAAGAACTCTCAAATGGACACACACCTTAAGATTAAGATCTCTAGGAAGTAACCACTGTCTTAACAACAATCTACGAGAGCCTCCGTAAAAATACATTTAAAAGTAACCGTGAATTTCATTTCATTTCATTTCCTTTTTTTTATTTTTTTACATTTAAAAGTTATTAATATAAAATACAACCATAGTATGCTCACGATGCAAAGTAATGAATAAAAATTTGAGCGTCTACAGAATCAGCAACATCATTGTTGATGCTTTTGATTTTAATTAACGCCTACTTCGCAACATATCTGCGAATTAAAACCTTGCTTACACGATCGAGCCAAATGGCTCAGCCGAGCCAAATTACATCGTTTTTATTCTTAATCATTGACTAGAGATCTGTCAATGGAAATTATTTTAATTGAGTGCCAACTACTTCACCAGATTTTTCATAGGCATTGTTCTTTTCGTTTATTTGAATGTGCTTAGCCAAGGCTGAATCAAATTCTGATGTTTCTTCTTCGCGGCGTTATAGTTAAACTGAAGATGTAGCTTCTGATCAAGTAGCTTCAGGTAGAATTGACTGCATTAATGCTTGGGATTCTGATTTCTGCACTAATGTTAGTTTCAGATTCATTTACATATGTAATTCGTCCTTTGGGCTTGAAAATTCCTAAAAATAAAAAAAAAAAAAAGAAATTCTAACTTTTTACATCATGTGAGATTTGAACTCACGCATCAGATTTGCTCAGTCTTCGAAGCCGTATGCACTATGCATTCCGCTACTGATGACCACTGACGTCACAGGTCGAGATATTAAGGTTTGTTTATCAAATGGATTTGGAGCATCAGCATTTTTATAAGCACTTTTAAGTATGCTGTCTTGTTCCGCCTCCATTTTTATCCATACCTTATTTCGATAGACTTCAATTCGTAGTATACGTATCAAAGGGGGAGAGGTTGGAAGATCGGTAACAAACCAGACTGTTAAGTTATTATTATTATTATTATTGTATTATTCATACTAGAATGTCAGTTTATTAAACTTGACCATTCTTTATTCCGTCAATTTCATTGAATTTGTGAACAACAACAACAACCTAAAGGCGCTACCACGCTCAGCACCACTAAAAGCAGACTGATGATAGGGCTTGGCACCCCTTGAAATAGCTATATCTCCAGCCAAACAAAATAAAACGAATTCAAAATACCTAAACAAATTAATTCGTAAACAATTGTTGGTAGCGCCTTTAAGTTGTTGTTGTTGTTCACAAATTCAATGAAATTGGCAGAATAAAGAATGGCCAAGTCTAATAAACTGACATTCTAGTATGAATAGTATAAATGTTCTTTTGTTTTTCTAATACATATGTTTCAAATTCTGAAACAAAACGGTTGCAGATTGCTAAAGATTTTAATTCTATGTGACAGTTCCAAACCACAATGGGTGCACTAGATGGGAAGCACATCTGAATCAAATCTGTACAACAAACCAGCTCACAATTCTTTAATTTTTAAGGATTTCATGTAAATGTTAGATACCTACGTATATGGAAAAAAAGTATCGGACAACAATATATTTTAAAAATCCTATTAGCATGAGGCACTGAAAAATGGAAAGTCCCGAAAGAAAGACAATTAGTTTCTGGGGAAGCTACAAAAAATGACTACGTTTTCGTTGGTGATGGTGCTTTTAGTTTGGACAGGCCAAATAGTAGAACCACAAAATTAAAATTTTGCATAGTAAAAGGAATATTAAACAGCAAATCATAGTCTTCTCACTTGTATAGTCTTGGTTTTGCCTTTAGAATAACCATTTAAAAAATGACATTGACTTTTTTTTTTTACACTATCAGATATTTGCGAAGAGTGCTTAGTACAAGCAACATCTTGCGACCAAAGATTTGCCTACACAAAATTAGTGTTCATCTGGCTCATCACTTAGTGCAGTGTTAGTAGTTAGTAAGAAAAAACAAACTACTAGAAGACCTAGAAGACATACACTAGAAAAAAAAAACAATTAATACAAAACTATTACATTATTAATAAGTATACATAAATAAAATTACAGTAAAAATAAAAACTATTATATAAACATTTAAGATCGTGGTGCACTGGTCCTTAATGTATGTTTTAAACTATTCTTACTTATGTTGAAATCAAAGAGCATTGACTTCATTAATAATTAAAAATGTAACTATTCATGTAACTATATGGTCGCCTCGCCGTACGGTAGTTAGAAGAGCAGCAGATATCATACCAGATTGCTCTGATATGGTTTCCTTTCAACCAATTTAGATTTGGAGGGGTTGATATCTGCCCCCCCAAATCTAAGCTCGCAAATAGAGCTAAAAACGCGATTGGTTTTGTTTTTGGAACAGTGTGAAGGCTGTTTCACAATGCGACGAGAAAACGAGACGTCAGCGTAACAAGATCTCTTTGCAGTAGTTATCTCATTATAAAATTTTAAACAGTGAAATTGAAATATTACATAATTAAGCATTTATCGTCGTTACGTTACGTCATAAAGTTTGAAAAATTGAAAAAAGACGCAACGTGATGAATATGTAATGTAATGTAATGTATGTAATATTTCATTGTTTAAAACCCATTTTTAAGAGAGAACAACTGCAGAAATCTCGTCACGCTGAAGTCTAGTTTTTTCGTCGCCTTGTAAAAACAGCCTTGACTGCCTCATTTTTTCCAACTCAACTCATTATTGAAAGGATAATCTTGTCTCATATCAAAAAAATAAAAAAAAAAAAATATAATACATGTTCCAAAGAGAAACCATATGAACTCAACTTGATTCCAGCGCCACCCTTTGAATGTCGTGCTCGGACCTATCACCTTAACCACTCAGATTCGGCAATAAACTGTAGATCTTCTCTATTCCTGCAGACACAGAGGCATAATGCAGCCTTGACGGAAAATCGAACCCACCTGTTAGATATTGAGCCAGGTACGCAGCTCAGGCTAAACTAAATTTTATCTCATCAATTCCTATCTCTATATCGTTTGCTAAGAATGCGTTGAGCATTATTTCGCTTGCTAAATCCAGTGGAGACTTTTTAAATTTAGCGCGTGAACTGCGTACTGCCTTGCTAAAAATCCTCGCTAAAATTTATCTTTGGGAGAAATTCGTATGTAAGATAAATTTTAGCGTGATCTGCGTACTAGGCTTAAAGCCTAGATTGGAAAGATTGAGTAAGTCCACCTACCTAACACATACACCAATAAAAATTAGGAATTATGGCAGTCTAGGATCGGATGCAATACGGACCTAATGATAAGATTCATAACAATCACTTCTAATCAAATAACAGCGAACAAATTTCGAAATACATATTGGAGACAATTTCAAAAGGGAATTAACATACCTGTACAAGTTTCTGAAGGATGATTCCTATCAAAAAAATCTTATCAAAATTTCTTAAATACAAAGTTTGCACACGACTAGACATGATAAGTATTTTTAGCAAGAGTAATTAATGAAATTATACCACCACCTACTCATATTTATATTACCAACAATAAATTCAATAAATAATTTTCAACTTGAGTTTTTAATTTATTATTGAATATTGTTAAATTGGGAAGAAAAGTGTGCCCTTTGAAATCGTGCATAATAGCACGTGAAAAACAACTATTGATTTTAAGATTATCATAAATTTAATTCGTGTTTACTATACGTACGATACTGTGTATTTTAGCTAGAAATTTTTATTTTAAACATAAGGCGGGTAGACCACGTCATTATTAACGGGCAATGTACTGTACATGGTATACGATCAGTAAACTGCAAATTGCGAATAGTAACGAATATTGTTTTTTTCATTTAAATGAGTCGTCGCTGACAACAACTGCGAATTATCTTAAAACATAGACAAGTAAAATGAGTGTTTGCGGTCTTACGAAAAAATTTTCTATTCGCCAGTTTGAGGAATGCGTCCTGCTGTTGTGGATTGCAAATTCACGTTTTATAGTTCGCAGAAGATAAGTTGCTGGTCGCTTAGAAAATATTAAAATTTAGCAATTTAAAATAATTTTGTCGATTGTTTTTTATTTAAATTAATTGATAGGATCATTAAGTTATACACTTCGGTAAAAACTAGAATTCCTTTAAAAGATGTATTCGCTGGTCTCATGTGCAAGACTCATTAAGTGCGGTAGATACACATAGAAAACGAAAGGCTGCTTTGTGTGAAATCAATTTGTCATTTAAAATTTGTTTCACAATGTCTGATTAAAGTACCCTTTAACTATCTGACAGCTAAATTATACGACATTTAAATCCTCTCATACTCTCAAACTTCGCGTTTCACAATCATAAATTTACGTATGTGCCAATTAGCTAGTTGTCAGTTAACAGAGAAATTTTGCTGAGGAATCTTGTTCACGTAACTGAGATTGCTGAGGGCTCTTGAGATCTCATTTTCCTGAACTTGCATGAACTTGTTGTATGAGTCACTTAACAGTGCTGTAAATATTTTATTTGTCAATTTAATTTTGAAATCAGCCCCTCAACTGGCCTGTAAAATATTCAGAACTTTAATTGCCACTTAGACCTATTTTAGATAATAGTAAAACGTAAATAAGGTTGTTAAATGCCGAATAAGTTTCGAATAGCTTAATTGAAACATTAATCATGACATTTTGAAACAAACTCTTAATATCAAAAAAGTTTGTGAGCATCAGTTAGCCTGACAAACCATAAAATCAAGTGTACCTACAAAATATCAGTCGTATATTATGTCTTTGTCGCGTGATAAAACATTGCACGTTTTTGTTCGCATCGTATACCAGAGCTCTTAGGATTATTAAATTGTTTGCTTATTTTAATTTATGAACTCGCCGGCTGATAAGAGCTAAGCAGTTAAATTGTGTTTATGTTCTCAGGCAAACCAATAGGTTGAAGATTTATCTGGTTTTACGTTAAATTATATCAAAGCATTTTAAATGTATAATTTTTTATTATTATTTATATTAATTAGAATGATAAGAATGCCCAGTCCATGGTTGAAAATAAAACCTGCACACTGACCGCTTTATTTTGGTTATAAATACAAAATCCATAGCAGAAGTTTGTATCAGAAGTCAATTATTAGTATAACAATGAAGAATCATATCATTTTGGTAGCAGAATTTGCTGTAGTTTTAGGACTCATGAAAGGCGGTATGTATAGAGAAGAATATGCGTTTTGAAGAAAATAAAACATTGAAAATATCCTGTTTCCAGTTATATCATTTCCAACAGACCAAAAAGAGAAAGACGTCATTTGGCCCATTCCACAAATAAATGGTAGTTTACTTTGGATGACAGAGGATGAAGCAATTGAAGAAGCGAATCGTGCTGAAGTTAATAGAACTCAGACCTTTGATAGAATTAAATTCTTCTTATACACCGAGGCGAATCCAAACACACCACTCGAAATCATCAAGGGCGACCCGGAGTCTTTAGCACGTTCAAACTTCAACTTCGAAAACCCAACCAGGTAAGGTTAAGAACGGTTACTCTTAAAGTTCATCAATTTAATTCAAGACAAACAAATTAAAACAGATTTATGATTCATGGCTGGAACGGGGGATACTCGGCTGGATGGTCTATCCGTGAGGCTCTCTTAATGAATGGAACAAATAGACAGTATAACTTTATATCGGTTGATTGGAGCGTATATGCCAGCTCAACTTTTTACATTTCTTCAAAAAAGAGTTGCTCCAAAGCGGGAAAGATTGTCGCAGAATTCATCGATTGGTTGCATGATGAGGCAAAACTTTCGTTCGATACTTTGGCAATTTATGGCCATAGTTTGGGTGCACATGTTGCAGGATTCACTGGAAAGAATGTGAAGCGTGGAAAAGTCCAAACTATCGTTGGTTTGGATCCAGCTATGCCACTTTTCCACTTCAAGCAACCGAAAAAACGTTTGGCCGACACAGATGCCGTGTATGTGGAAACAATTCAGACCAATGGAGGGTTCTTAGGTTTCTACAATCCAATTGGCAAGGCAGCGTTCTATCCAAATGGTGGGCAGTCACAGCCTGGATGTGGAAGTGATTTCTTTTGTGCTCACGGAAGGTCTGTTGAGTATTTCGCCGAAGCTCTTAGCCTAGAGAAGAAGAATGCATTCCTTGCCATTGAATGCGGTGATCTTGAGAGCATGGAAAAAGCGTCTTGTGATAGGAGATTAAGAGGTGTTCGTTTAGGTGATCCAACTAATGTTAAGAAAGCCAAAGGCATTTACTTCTTACAAACTAATAGTCAAGCGCCATACTCTAGAGTTAAGATATTCTGAACTGTGTATAAATTCAAATTTAAAATAGGAGAGAATAAAGAATCTGTTAGGAATAGTTAAAAAAAAAAAAAAAAACTTGCTATTTTTTCTTAAGCAACTAACAATTCTTAACCATTCTTTTGAGCGGTTTATGTCTAGCAATTATTAGCAATGATAACTCTAATTTTGTGTGAATACATTTAATAAACGCAACAGCAAGAGATCATGATTGGTTATCCATTGTGCCCACGCCCACGGCTGTGGGTGACATTGGATTTTCCCTAGGGGGGACAACCAGCCAGCGGACCACAAGTTCGAAATCATGACTGTACTTATGGGGTACGTACGGGGTATTTTTTTTGGCAAACGTTACCAAATTTTTGTTGGATTTTGAAATTATCTTTTGTTTGCTTGTGCGTACTTTATAAGTGCCACGTTCATGCGGTGTTATTTAATGTGCTGGTGATAGAAAATTAAAAAAAACTTTATTTTCTTAAAATTGTTCATGATTTTCAAACGGTGTTTTATATTTAAAGAAAAAGGCCACGATTTCGTGTACTTATGTTCTCACTGAACGAAATTCCGGAGTTTTGGATTATTTTTCCGAAATCAAGCTTAGAACGCAGATCGGGAAAAGACAAATTTTATCTCTACAATTCTAATCTCTTATGGTGCAAAATTATTGACCTGTCAAAATTTTTCCCGCAAAATAATGCTTCGAACATTATTTTTCCTGGCAAAATTTAGTGAAGACTTCACCCTACAACGGGTAAAAACATCACAATTTTGCGCGTGAACTGCATAATGCCTGGAAAAAAACTGAAGACAAAATTTTTCCTGGGAAGAATTTTGTATGAAAAGAAAAAAATTTTCTCGATCTACGTACTAGGCTTCATCTTCAAAATTGCACAATTTCCAATAAAATGACGCAATTTCAAAATCATCTCAAATCACCTCGATTTCAATGAAATGGCATTTTGGTATCAAAATGAAGGAAATTATCTAGTGAATTTTTTTCGTCAAACAAATAGTTAATATATATTAGCTGCGTTTTATTTTCCACTAAATCTGATCGAGACCAGTTCATGATAATAAAACAAACTGCATCACAAAATTGTTTAATTCTTACAGTTGGCTTTATTTTCAAAATAAAAATGACAGAAGAAAAATGTTGACAAAATCTTGTTTGAAACAATATTTTGTATAAGAAAGAACGAACGTTTAAAAATGGAATGATTTTGAAATTCAGTTAAATTTCCATTTATTTAATAGTTTTTTATGTATTTTTTTCGTGCTACGGCTCTATTAAGTGAAAAGAAAATTCAATAAAATTGGAATGGTGGCGGACTTTAAAATGTCCTCCTTTTCCAAAATCTTAACAATATAATCAATAATTCATATTGTTAGTACCTATGTATGTACCTTTAGTGTTATGCGTCACAATGTCATTATTTTTGTCATTTTATTAAAATAATTTTATTAAAATGTTATTCATAATCCGGCTTTATGGCAAACTACCAAATGTCACTCACGAAAATTAGGAATTATAGTATTTACTTGCACTCAATGGTAAATGTAGTTCTGAAATACTACTGCCATTTTGCAAGGTCCCAAAATCACCACAGACAACCGGGACGGAACACCCCGAGAACATCAAAGTCAACCCACTTTTAATTTAAGAATGTCATGTAAAATATATACTATTTTTATTTTAAGTCAATTTATAAAGTTAGGCCCCCTATGTGCCAACAAATGTATTATATTCATTGTATCTTTATAGTTTTAAGTTTATCAAATTGTATATATAAATGTTCAATAAAAAATCTTGAATCTTGATTCTTTCAAAGTAGCCAGTGCCGTGGTTAGCGTATAGACTACCTGCCTAGTACCTAATCTAAATTAAACCAATTTTTGTTTTCTCTCGGGTAGGGATGGTAATAACTTGCGAGGGCCTGGTTGACTTTGAAAGTACCTGAATTGATGGCGCCTTGTAGGAAAACTAAATTGATTTTCAAGGCGGCAAGAATTTTATTTATAATGAGCTTTCGAACTTAAAAAATAAGTAGTTGGCTACCGTATTTTATTTTTATATATATTTTTATATACATATTTAGAAAAATTGTGTCCTCCTTTAGTTTCGAAGAAAGTTGGGAACCCTAGCTGGACACCTTTTCAAAAAGGAAAGCAATTTATCCATTAATAACTCTTTGGTGTCGATATCGGTTTTTTTCAAATCCCTCTTCATGCAAAATTATTATTGCAATGCTTTTGTTGCTTTTGTATTTATTTATAATTAATTACAATAACTGTGAATCTATTGACATTGATAAAATATTTGTTTTCTACAACTTGGTTTATGTGTCAAATACTGCAAAACAGCTATTTCGAACATTTTGAATTCTCATTCCCGCTTTCGAAGGGAAAAAAATTCTTACGGGGAATTCAGAATAGGAGTATTCTACTTCTAGGAGTTCACGTCTCCCGAGGAGTTATTTTTTCGAGGAATATTTAGAATTGGGAAGTGTATGTATGTAACAAATAATAAAATGACAATTGAAAAATATGCGCGATTATAAACTGACGTTCTGATTTTGACTTTGCACAATTTTACTTTACGATTTTTAATCGCGATAGCAAAGGGATGTTTTAAAAATCCATATTTAACGGCGCTATAGAAAATAATGTAGAATTGTGCAATTTCATTTGCAAAAAATTAGGATTTCTTAATCCTTAGCTCCTCCGTTCCTGCAGACATGAACACAGGAATGGTTGAAAGTTGTAAGTCACTAGGCCACCAAATTTAAAAATGAAAACAAGTTAAATAAACTGACAGATTCTTTATTTTATGCTAAAAAATTACTTAAAATTTTTAAATTTTACAGATTAAGTTTTCTTTGAGTTTTTTTGTTTTTACTCTTAAGTCCATACGGGGACTGGCTATTCGTCTCTAGATAGTAAATTCCTTTGGCAAAACCAGCATTACTTGGATGACACAAACGGACACCAATGCTATTATTTATTGTATGGGAACATGACGCATTCTTAATATCATTGAGGTCTTTACATTTGGAAGCAAGGAATCCATTTTTTCTAGATGAAGCCAGTGCTTCTGATAAATACTCCACAGATCGTCAATGAGCACAACCCATATTCTGTCCACAACTTGGTTGATTCTTTCCACCATTTGTATAGAACGAAGCTCTTCCGATAGGCTGATAGAAGCCCAATACTCCACCATTTGTATGAATTGATTCCACATATGTGACATCTGTTTCTGCTAAGCGACCTTTATGGTTGTCGTAATTGAACAATGGCATAGCTGGATCTAGTCCAATAATTGTATGAACTTTACCACGTTGAACATTCTTCCCAGCAAAACCCACAACCTGGGCATCCAAGCTGTGGCCATACAAAGCTAGATTTTCGAATGATAGCTTGGCATTGTCATGCAAACAATCTATGATATCGGTGACAATTTTACCCGCCTTTGAGGCACTCTTTTGTGATGATATATACATATTGGACTCAGCGTAAACCGACCAATCAACAGCAATAAAATTTAACTGTCTATCGTTTCCTTGCAGGAGAAAAGCTTCTCGAATTAGCCGCACATTTGAAAATTTGTATCCACCATTTCAGCCGTGAATCATAAATCTAGAAGCTGTTGCGAATTAGTAATTTACCAAGAAACACAATAGGTGTGTTTCCTTAATGTGCACATTCAGAAATTCTTCACAAAGCAAAATTTCCATATGCAAATTCTAAGTTAACAGCAAATTTGCTCTTCAGTAACTCTATGGCTTAATGTGGAACATTGCAGAATCGGCATAGTAACTAGCTCAACAAAACACAACTAATATTACAGCTATCTTACCTTGTAGGGTTTCTGAAATTGAAAGTTGACCGCAGTATGGTTTCTGGATCGTCCTTGTTGATTTAAATGGGTTCCGTTAGACTGTCAGGGGTGTATAAGAAAAATTGTATTTTATCAAATCTTTTTGTACTGAACTCATAGAGTGAGGCTTCTCTGGCTGCGTTATTATGTGCCATCCAACGAAAGCTTCCATCCTTTTGTGAAATTTGCCAAACTTCATCCAAAAGGGAAGTGATTGACCCAGAAAAAAAAAAGCATACATGATTCTTTACTTCGTTTTTTGTCAATCCAGCTTGATCCTACCAAGCCGAAGTCCTAAAACTCCAAAACAGACAGGCAATAGAGAAATATATCTTACCATTTTGTCTGAATTGTTTTTTTATTAAATTATCCCACGCCTCTATGTGTAGGCCAGAATCAGTCAGTAAATAACATTTCTTTTTAGGTTGCGTTGTTGCGTTACATGCAACAAAATAAGAATCATCTTCAGATCGAGACCGCGTCAGATTAGGAAGATTAAAATCATCCAGGACCAACAAGCCATCATGTGACTCAATTTCTTCAGACAAAGTATCAATTGCATTTACTAGAACTTCGTAACTCCCTACATGGCTACAGGGCCTCAAATAACAGCACTAAACATAAAATAAATAAATAAATTTGGTGGCACAAACGGCTCATGCAGAACCAGGGCCTAGCGACTTACAACTCTCAACCATTCCTGTGTGCGTGTCTGCAGGAATGGAGGGGACCTACAGTTTATTGCCGAATCCGAACGGCTAAGGTGAGCGGCACTTTTCTATGACAAGAGATACTCTTGGAGGATTTGTCACTTCCTCGCAAGAGGTAGTAGCTCCGAAAAAAACTTAAGGTAGAAGCGGCTGGTATTGAACCCCAGACCTCTGGCATGACAGTCCAACGCACTAACCATTACGCCACGGGCTACTACAAAACATAAACATTTGTATTTTTTACTTTAATTTTAACACACACTAATTCAATACTTTCGGTGTGTTAATTTTCAAACTGTTCATAAGTTCTTGTTAGTGGGTTGGATTTTATAATCTTTATAATCAATTCCTAAAGGATTATAACTCTTGAGTTCTCAAACTTTTGATTAAACTTAATTGCTAGAAAATTAAGATCTTTTTATTTGTTTATTTCTATGGTAATAATATCAATAAATAACTTCTTGTCAACGGATAAGTAGGTGGTAATGAAGGTTAGGTGCACCTTTACTTATTTATTTGACTATATTGCATTATCATTTTTAATTATTTTGTTTTCAAAACAAAGTACATGCTACAGAAATAAAACTTGAAGTTCTAAAATTAAATGGTTCTGAAGTAGGTAAATAATAATAATGTATATTGATATTGGTAATAAAGTTTTATACCCCAATGCATGTTTTAAGCTATATGGTTGGGGCTATATTATAGATGTTGCAGGTTGTAATGATTTAAAAATTTCAACTCAATCCGATCAGGGCATTGGCACGTCTTGCGACCTCAAGGCTGTTTCACAACGCGGCGAGAAAACGAGACGTCAGCGTGACGAGATCTCTTCGCAGTTGCTCTCTCTTAAAACAGAATTTTAAACAGTGAAATAATACATGATAAAATTTTTCTCGTCGTCACGTTGCGTCTTTTTCTCCAATATTTCGAACTTTATGACGTGACGAGACGACGAGAAATGCTTGATTATGTATTATTTCACTGTTTAAAATTCTTTTTAAAGAGGGAAACTGCGAAGAGATCTTATCACGCTGACGTCTAGTTTTCTCGTCGCATTGTGAAACAGCCTTCAGGCTAGCTCGTCTGTGTCGAGGTTCTTGAGGTCGCAAGACGTGCCAACGCCCTGATCGAATTGAGTTGAAATTTTTAAATCGTTACAAACATGGCGCCCAACGTGGAGCCTGCATTGTCTGCAGGACCATCAACATTTTTTTTCCAAATTATTGTATTGTAATAATAAGTTTGATCAAATATGTCATATGGAGGAACTAGATTTGGACCGTCTGAATCATAGACCTATGACATCGTGAAGTCGTATCCCATCTGGAGAAGCTAGGACCTTGGGACATGAACAGGAAATAATTCCTAGACTGATCCTAGACCGATGGTTCTTCCTGAAATGTCCATCCTAATTCATAAAATCCGCGGTGATACATTGAAGTATCATTTTTCGTGTGCACGAATCTATTGTTCATCCTTCTCTTTAGGATCGCTATGGAACCATTAAAGTTGTATGAGCAGCCCAGAATAAAGAAAAATTTAGTTAAAAGATAAGAAAGATTATATAAACATATAAATAATTAACAAATCAAAACAAAGACTCTAAGATATAAAAATACAATACCTAAGATATTTTAAATCAAATATAAATCTTTAAAATCATATAAATATATATACACGACAATGGCGGTTCGTTTTTTTTTTGAATAACGATCGAAATCCGAAAGGGGCAAGAACCTCGACATAGACGAGGTAGCCTGAGGTCGCAAGACGTGCCAACGCCCTGATTGAGTTGAAATTTTTAAATCGTTACAAGTTTGCAGGTCTTTGTTGTTACCGATTAAAGCACATTGTTTAATGTGAAATCACAATTTTGCAAGAACTTTCTCAGCGTCAGTTTAGGGGTTTTAAAGTAAATATAATTTGAGACAAATTCATTAGAACGTTTGGAATGCATCAAAAAAAAAAAAACCGCTAAATTGTTCCTCGTTAATTTAAGGCTACGATATCGGCGGCAGCTCACTCGCGTGAGTTAGCGATGCTCGCTTAAATTTTAAAATACACCCGTTTTCTATATTAGCTGCATTTTATTTTCCCCCAGATCTGATCCGGGTTGGATTTGGAAACATAAATACAAGTATTACAAAAACAACACATGATCCAGGTCTACTTCTAGATTTGGATTTCGAGATCCATTTTTTGAACACTTCCCTAGTAATATTTTAATTTTATAGGTTGGTAACACTGCTGAGATTTACAAATAAAACCTCAATAAAATTAAAAATTCTCGAAATCAAACACATGCCGCCATCATTCTAAATTTTTTTTGATGAGATTTTACTTCATTTAATAGAGCCGAAGCGTCGCGAGGCACGGAAAAAATACAAAAACTATTGACTTAATGAAAATAAACTAAAAAAAAACTGTTCCATTCTTAAGCATTCGCTCTTCATTAGATACCAAACACAAACAAGATTTGTGAAAATTTTCCCTCTGTCAATTTTATTGTGCAAATAAAGCCACCTGTGAGAAATAAATAAATTTGTGATTCAGTTTGTTTTATTATCATGATCTGATCTGGATAAGATTTAGTGGAAAATAAAACGCAGCTATAGTCGATGCACAGTGGTCAAAAAAGTCGATCTAGGTGGACAAATTTAAGAAAAAAATGTATTCTGAAATTTACTGAAAACATCATACAGATGTTGCAAAATAGCCAATGCGCCAAACCTAGGACAGCCTACGCGAGTTCAAACTGACATCATTGATAAAGTCTTAACTACATCCAAGACTTTTTGCAAAAAGTACAAAAGTGAAAAACTAAAACATGCACCAGAAATGCCTGTGTGCGAAAAATCCGGCGAAAATAGTGTTTGATATCTCACTTCAGATTGATACTACAGACGAAACACAATTTTTTCGCACACAGGCATCTGTAAGCATATTTTTGCTCATGTCTTAAACCTAAATACCAAGAAAATAATCAATAAAATTCAGTCGTCAAATTAAACGCATGTCCTTATTTCAATAAGCGGATAAGGACATGACACGTTTCTATTAATCAGGTCATGTCGCACGCGTCAGGTCACGTCACATGCGCCGGTCGCGTCTCAATATGCGCCTAGTCTTATACATACAGGATTAACTTCCCACTTTTTTGACATGTGTTAGTACTCAGTGGGATAGTGTGGAAGGCCTTTAAGTACAAATTTAATTTATTTAGGTTATTCATCTAAATTTCTATTTTTTACGGAAAGTGGTCTATGTGCTGTCGAAAAATGATGCAGCAGAGCTTTAAAATATATAGGCTACAGGTTTTTCTGGAAGGAATATCAGAAATTAAGCTTAGGTACTTACTTAAAACAAGTTCACCCCAAGCGCATTTTCATCATTTTATTTGTTGAACAATTATAATCCCTAATCTGTTAAGTTATTAATTTCTTTTATTGAACAAAAATATATTATTTTATTCAAAATTTCTGACCTTTTTCGTGAAACTTACGTGTTTGTTTTATTTCCACCCTTTTTGTTCAAAAACAAGCCCTCCAATTTTGTGATTTTTGTTTGCCTAATTAATCATCAACAAGTATCCTCAACAAGTAATTTAAGGACAAAAAATTATTTTGTCCAGGTAAAATGCTGTTTTTGACCACTGTGCGATGCCAGCGAATGATTACACCGAAAAAAAAACCTTGGTGAAATCAACCAATATTCTTGGTTGATTTGGCGTCAACCAAGAAACGTGATTGATTTCACAACGCTCGCGTGATCAATATTTTTATCAAAACTTTACAACGAACGTGATTGATTTCGTGTTTGATTTATCACGCGTCATTGTTACCCAACAATTTTCGTGTTACACTGAGTATTTTCATATTCAAGTGATCACGTTCATTGTACTTCTGAAAAATTTATTTTTGATCACAAACATTGTTATTCAACAGCATTCATGGTTCTTTAACTATGAACATTGTTGATGGATAATATTTTTTTTGGACTACGTTTATAGTCAAATGATAATGAACATTGTTAATCAACAGCATTCATAGTTCTTTAACCATGAACATTGTTGATAGAAAATATTTTTTTAGAACTACGTTTATAGTCAAATGATAATGAACATTGTTAATCAACAGCATTCATAGTTCTTTAACCATGAACATTGTTGATGGAAAATATTTTTTTTGAACTACGTTTATAGTCAAATGATAATGAACGTGATCAAAGGAACACACTTAAATTGTTGTTTAACTACGTTCGTTGTACACCAACCATAATTGTGGTTGATTGACTACGTTCATTTCATGATTAAATAACAATGTACGTGATCAATTTATAATATTTCCGTTGTTCTTTAACCACGTTCGTTATACACCAACCATGATTGTGGTTGCTTGACCACGTTCATTTCATGATTAAATAACAACGTACGTGATCACTTTATAATATTTCCGTTGTTCTTTAACTACGTTCGTTATACACCAACAATGATTGTGGTTGCTTGACCACGTTCATTTCATGATTAAATAACAACGTACGTGATCACTTTATAATATTTCCGTTGTTCTTTAACTACGTTCGTTATACACCAACAATGATTGTGGTTGCTTGACCACGTTCATTTCATGATTAAATAACAACGTACGTGATCAGTTTATAATATTTCCGTTGTTCTTTAACCACGTTCGTTATACACCAACCATGATTGTGGTTGCTTGACCACGTTCATTTCATGATTAAATAACAATGTACGTGATCAATTTATAATATCTCCGTTGTTCTTTGATCACGTTCGTTATACACCAACCATGATTGTGGTTGCTTGACCACGTTGATTTCATGATTAAATAACAACGTACGTGATCAATTTACAATACTTTCGTTGTTCTTTAACTACGTTCGTTGTTAACAAAGCATGGTTGGATCGCTTTGCACCGCTGCTTCTTCGGTAGTATATACTTACTTACATACTTTTTAACCTGTGAACTGTAAAACGGTCAAATAAAAAGAATTCTTTCTTTTAATTTAATGATTTTGTTTTTTTATTTAAATATAGTCTTTTTTTGTAAAATAAGCTTAATTAAATTATCTAAAAAAATTTTAAGAATATAAATTTTTTACCACAAGGGTTTGAAAGTAAAGACACAGGAGGTCCATCAAACTCATTTATAACATAAATAAAGTAATTTTGAGTATCTTTTAAAACTTCATATGAATTAAAATGATCAATGTAATTGGAAATTATAATTTTTTCACAAATTATGTATGGAATGTTTTTCAACAAAATTAAACATTCAATTTTATAAACATTTTTAGAGATACTGATGTAATCATTTGTTTTGTAAGAAATTTTGCGGAATGTAAGAGAATTATAACTTATTACGTCATTAAAATCAATTTTATATGAAGAAATGTTTTTTAGTTTAGAAAAACAAGAACAATCCTTCAGCAAAGTGTCATTTTTTGGAATATTTGTAATTTCCGGAGAGATTCCTAGGTTACAAGTTATTCTTTTACAGAACATTAATGAGGTTTTAATGCCTAAAGACAATGGAAGATTTCTACGAGAAGTTATGCTATTACAATAATTCTTAAGTACTTTATGTTTCGATTCAAACCGGAATGACCAAAAATGTTTTAACGGACCAAGCATCCGCATAACATAAGGATAGTGAATCATAAAATGAAATTTAGGCTTTAAATTTTCATGGAAAAGTTCAATATATGTTGAGTGATGAGATGAAATAAGGGATTGCAGATTACAAATGTCAATTTGTTCAAAATTTGATTTTAAAACAATATCTATTATTTTGTTAAGAAGTATTAATAATTTCCAGTGTTTGTTGTTTTCTGGAACGAGATCACCAATAATAATTGGTAAAAAACGGCAAAACGTCCACATTTCTTTTGCTGACATGTTTAATTTAAGCCTTTTTATATGTTCGGATTTTATAATTGGAGGAATATTTCCAATTTCAGATTCACTATACTTAAAAAATTGAGTTCTATTATTTAACACGTCTAATGAAAAAAAACAGTCATTAACTATAAATTGATTGATTAATTTACACAAATCGTAATGGCATACACCCTCAAATAAATCGTGCATTATATCTACAGTAATATTTTGCACTACATGAAATGATGAAATCTTATTGAAAACCGATTCTTCTCTAATTCCAGTATTCATCATTCTGTCACTTGATTTTGAAAACCTAGATATATCAAGATTATAACCATTAATTGTTCTGTGGTACCTACTATTATCAGAACAAGTTGTATAGTTTTTAGTTTTAGAACAACTGCAAATACGGCAGTAATATTGTGAATTAAAACTTTTACAGTAACCAAGGATGGTATTCAACCCCAAATTATCTCCTGTTATTAATCCCAATACAAAGTAAAGATGTTTTTCCTCTCCGGATTTCAATTTAATTGAAATTCCATTTTCTTCCAGAATTTTTATTTCTTCAACAAGATGGTAAAAAATCGAGTTTTCACCAAAGCACTTATATTTAGAATAAAACAACATTGCAACAAAAATGTTGTCTAATTCTGAATTAATATGTTGTGGAAGACTTGGAAAATTGTAGTATACGGCTCCAATGGAATGAGTTCCACCGTGTGACCCTAACGGATTATTTGATTCAAAGTCATCGAAATATATGTTAAAAGGAATAGCTTTGGAACGCTTTTCTTCAGGAAATTTACTAATTCTTTCCTTCCAAATTTCCGTTGTAATCAAATGAGGTATATTATTAAGTGTAAGATTTTCCATATTTTCTATTACAGATTTATAAACTCCTGGTAACTCAAAAAACTTTTGAAACTGAAATTGTAATGGTAATATAATACCATCAGATGCAACAACATCTAAAGTGGGTGTTGTTCCACTTTTAACGCAAATCTCGTTGTTTATAACATAACTGGAAGGTTCTCGATATAAATTATTATTTTTTGTTACTTGAACAAATCTGTAAAAAGTTTTAACTTTATTGAAAGGATTCTGTAAGAAAATAAGAGTTTGTTTAAAATTGTCTTGCTTTTCAACTTTGATATGTTCATAAAACTCTTGCTGTAGTTTTTTAAATATTATTGAAAAAAATACTTCTGTTAAATCTGAAATTATATCTTCAACTATTTTACGAGACAAATTGGAGTTTCCATACAAGTTACAAAGAAAGCTTATTGCAGAAGATTCAATAACTTTGAAGATACTACATTCTTCAGTTGTAGTTTTACACTCATCTGCTAGGTTATCAATTGGGACATTTTGTTCAAATGATATGTTTTCTGTACTTGAATTAGCTATAGAAGTAGTTGCGCTAAGATTTAGGCTTTTACATGAACGTTCAAAATGTCTTCTGAAACTTTTTAGATTGTAAATTTGCTTACAATTAAAACAGTGGTAATCATTTGTCTGGTTAAAGTAATGTATTGTTCTGTAATGAATTATAAGCCCTTTTACATCCGCTAACGATAATAAGCATAAGTGACATTTATACATTATAAGTTTTTAATGATTCAATTAAAATAAGTATATCTGGTGATACTCTTTCAGAGGTTTCAATTTCATAAAAATATTTTTGTATAAAAATCCAAACAGATTTGCACTGCATTGGATACTTGAGGTTAAGCACAAAGAATATTTTAAAGCAAGTATCCAATGCGGGCAATAAATGTTCAAATTTGTATTTTACTTCATTAAAATAGACGATAAAAGTGTTATCAAAGCTACAATGCATAACAATTGGCTGTAAATTTTGACCTTGTTCCCTCACCTTTGTCGCAATTTGGTCAATGATGGGGTTGAAATTATTCGCCTCTGCTACTTCAACAATCAAAGATTGTTGGGAATCTTTTATAGTTGGCTTCACAAATTTCTTTTTCTTGATTTCAGGTGATATTGTTGCTTGTCGTGATGATGGGGGGAGAATGGCGTGAAGAAGATTGACTATCAAAACGTCTTCTGGATCTAAAAAACAAAAATTGAAAAAAAAAACAATTAAAATATTACTCATGGAAGTCATTATCCTTAACAATAAGGCAAATAAGAACCTAATCCCTCAATTTGATTAATTCATATTATAGGCTTGCTTGAAAACTAGTTCGAGTTTTAAGTTTTGTGAAAATCGTTATTATTCGAACATATGTATTTTGATTAAGATGCCAAAATATATATGAATAATAACGTTTGTTTTGATTTAGATGTTAAATACATATTATAATTTAATAATTACGATTTGTGAAAAACTTAAAACTGGAAACCTCTGAAAAACTACTTTTGCCGTACACTAATTTTAAAGCAAATCAATAATATGGCTGTTACTTATTTAATATTTAAACTAGTTTTAAGCGTGGATCATCCAAGTTTTGGAGTAAGCTCTTCAAATTTTTTAAGGTTTATTGAGTTTTACTCCTAAATTCGATGATTTCGCTCTGAAAAAATAGCAAAGACATAATTTTTTTAAAATCTCTTTTTCTGTTGGCTATATATTCTGTTTTGCGCATTTGTACTATAAAGGGTTATATCTTATTTGCATAACGCTATTAAATAAATTTAATATTATGTACATATTCTAAAAAGGAAATCTATTATCTTACAAACCTTTTACAAAATTTTGTTTGTTCAATTGACAAAGAAGCTCTAGGCAGTTTTTGTCCTTAATCCTGTCATTGAAAATCGGAAGAATGGCTGCTTTGAAACTATCCCATTTTTCAATTAGGAAATCTGTTTTTCCCGGAAATAATTCCTCAAAATCAATATTGATCTGGAATTAAAAATCAATACAAAATTAGAGAAAATTATGAGGCAATTAATTAGTTTTAGAAAATTACAACTCTATTTCTTTTTAACGTTTTAGAAATCATTTTTAAAGTTAATGAAATAAAATACGTGTCGGCTTTAAAACTTAGCCTTATTAACAAGTGTTAAAGTTAAAGAGTCGGAATAAGTGTCACTTAAATAAATAAATTTGGTGGCACAAACGGCCAATGAAGAACCAGGGCCTGGCGACTTACAACTCTCAACCATTCCTGTGTGCGTGTCTGCAGGAATGGAGGGGACCTACAGTTTATTGCCGAATCCGAACGGCTAAGGTGAGCGGCACTTTTCTATGAAAAGAGATACTCTTGGAGGATTCGTCACTTCCTCGCAAGAGGTAGTAGCTCCGAAAAAAACTTAAGGTGAAAGCGGCTGGTATTGAACCTCTGGCATGACAGTCCAACGCACTAACCATTACGCCACTGGCTACTACGTGTCACTTAAGTGTCTTAAATCTCTAACACTTGCTGTTTGTTGTTCTCAAGGTTTTCTAAATAATGCAATGTCATCTCATTTTGTAAAATGAAAAAACAATATACATAACAGTATTTAAACTGCATAATAAGACGGCAAAAAAAAAAAAAAAGTTAAAGCAAAGACTATCATAATGACGGTGATTAATACCAAATATTTACCAATGTGACTCCAGCCGAGTGCTTCAGCAGTGGCCAATTATTTAAAATATCAGGGAAACTTTGTTTAGCAATATCCAATTGTCTCCTCTTATGAGTTTTTCGCCATTTGAATTTGACCTCCTCCCAAGGATCTTTATGAATCTGAAGCCATTTCATATCCGCCAATGCGTCATCTTAATCAAAATTTTTTATTTAAAAGAAGATAAAATTAAAACAAACATTGTTGAATGTTGAAACATAAAGACAAATACCATTCAAAAATTCTATTTCTTCTTCGTCTAAAACAGGATTTATAAAAACGGAGCTAGAACTACAACTAGAACTACAGCTAGGTTCTTTTTCGAATGCATCGAAGCCAATTTTTCTATGACGCCGCTTTATGTTATAATATCGGCAGTATAATCGCCCTGAAGGATTTTCCTTTGACGCCTTCTTAGCTGGTGTAAAATAAATGTTCTGTAATTGAGTAATTTTGTTAAGGTATTAACCGATTTGAATAGTATTAATATATCATTTCATATATAATTTATGAATTATAGGTGCTATTTTTCTGAATATTGGAAACTTGTAACTTGCTTTTACAGTACAGTTAAAATATTTATTATAATCTGTTTGAATGGAGTAAGGAATTTTAAATTCCGTTAGGTATATCTGCTATAACAATGTTGAGGAGTATAACCGAGATTTACTACACATTATTAGTTTTAAGATTCAATTGAAATAAGTTTATTGGTGATACTGTTTCAAAGATAAAAATTTTAGGACTTTAACATTTTTGGACCTAGAAAAATTTTCAATATTTTTTCTTCGGGGAAAAGACTTAGAAAAAATTTAGGACTTAGACAAATTTTTGGACTTAAAAAAATTTTCAATATTTTTACATCGGGAAAAAGACTTGGAAAAATTTTTGGATTTAGAAAAATTTTAGGACCTAGAAAAATTTTTGGACTTAGAAAAATTTTCAATGTTTTTTCCATCGGAAAAGACTTAGAAAAATTTTTGGACTTAAAAAAATTTTCAATATTTTTTCTTCGGGAAAAAGACTTAGAAAAAATTTAGGACTTAGAAAAATTTTTGGACTTAGAAAAATTTTCAATAATTTTTCTTCGGGAAAAAGACTTAGAAAAAATTTAGGACTTAGAAAAATTTTTGGACTTAGAAAAATTTTCAATATTTTTTCATCGGAAAACAACTTAGAAAAATTTTTGGACTTAGAAAAATTTTCAATATTTTTCATCGGGGATTGAAAAATTTTCAATATTTTTTTCATCGGAAAAGACTTAGAAAAATTTTCAATATTTTTTCATCGGAAAAGACTTAGAAAAATTTTTGGACTTTAAAAAATTTTCAATATTTTTACATCGGGAAAAAGACTTAGAAAAATTTTTGGATTTAGAAAAATTTTAGGACCTAGAAAAATTTTTGGACTTAGAAAAATTTTCAATATTTTTTCTTCGGGAAAAAGACTTAGAAAAAATTTAGGACTTAGAAAAATTTTTGGACTTAGAAAAATTTTCAATATTTTTTCATCGGGAAACAACTTAGAAAAATTTTTGGACTTAGAAAAATTTTCAATATTTTTTCTTCGGGAAAAAGACTTAGAAAAAATTTAGGACTTAGAAAAATTTTTGGACTTAGAAAAATTTTCAATATTTTTTCATCGGAAAAGACTTAGAAAAATTTTTGGACTTTAAAAAATTTTCAATATTTTTACATCGGGAAAAAGACTTAGAAAAATTTTTGGATTTAGAAAAATTTTAGGACCTAGAAAAATTTTTGGACTTAGAAAAATTTTCAATATTTTTCATCGGGAATTGAAAAATTTTCAATATTTTTTTCATCGGAAAAGACTTGAAAAATTTTTGGACTTAGAGAAATTTTCAATATATTTTCATCGGGAAATAACTTAGAAAAATTTTTGGACTTAGAAAAATTTTCAATATTTTTTCTTCGGGAAAAAGACTTAAAAAAAATTTAGGACTTAGAAAAATTTTTGGACTTAGAAAAATTTTCAATATTTTTTCATCGGGAAACAACTTAGAAAAATTTTTGGACTTAGAAAAATTTTCAATATTTTTTCTTCGGGAAAAAGACTTAGAAAAAATTTAGGACTTAGAAAAATTTTTGGACTTAGAAAAATTTTCAATATATTTTTATCGGGAAATAACTTAGAAAAAATTTTGGACTTAAAAAAATTTTCAATATTTTTTCTTCGGGAAAAAGACTTAAAAAAATTTAGGACTTAGAAAAATTTTTGGACTTAGAAAAATTTTCAATATGTTTTCATCGGGAAATAACTTAGAAAAATTTTTGGACTTAAAAAAATTTTTAATATTTTTTCATCGGGAAATAACTTAGAAAAATTTTTGGACTTGGAAAAATTTTCAATATTTTTTCATCGGGAAATAGAAAAATTTTTGTACTTAGAAAAATTTTCAATAATTTTTCTTCGGGAAAAAGACATAGAAAAATTTTAGGACTTGGAAACATTTTTGGACCTAGAAAAATTTTCAATATTTTTTCTTCTAGAAAAAGATACATTAATCTTCAGTTATACTTTTACATTCATCTGCTACGTTATCAATAGGCACATTTTTTATTTTCTGTACTCGAAGTAGCTAGAGAAGCAGTTGATTTAGGCTTTTACATTAACGGTCAAAATGTCTTCTGAAACTTTTAGATTGTAAATTTGCTTACAATTAAAACATTGGTAATCATTTGTCTGGTTAAAGTAATGTATTGTTCTGTAATGAATTGTAAGCCCTTTTACATCCGCTAACGATAATAAGCATAAGTGATATTTATACATTATAAGTTTTTAATGATTCAATTAAAATAAGTATATCTGGTGATACTCTTTCAGAGGTTTCAATTTCATAAAAATATTTTTGTATAAAAATCCAAACAGATTTGCACTGCATTGGATACTTGAGGTTAAGCACAAAGAATATTTTAAAGCAAGTATCCAATGCGGGCAATAAATGTTCAAATTTGTATTTTACTTCATTAAAATAGACGATAAAAGTGTTATCAAAGCTACAATGCATAACAATTGGCTGTAAATTTTGACCTTGTTCCCTCACCTTTGTCGAAATTTGGTCAATGATGGGGTTGAAATTATTCGCTTCTGCTACTTCTACAATCAAAGTTTGTTTGGAAATCTTTTATAGTATTTAAGTTACACAAATTTCTTTTTCTTGATTTCAGGTGAGATTGTTACTTGTAGTGACTTAGAACAATTTTAGGACTTAGAAAAATGTTCAATATTTTTTCTTGTGGAAAAAGACAGAACAATTTTGGGACTTAAGAAAATTTTCAAAATTTTTCCGTTTATCCGAGGCTTGCAAATGAAACTTTTTTAAGTTATTCGAGGTTTGCTTAGGTACATCACCGCTTAAGTGAAATAAAGTATTAAGAACTCTATCGAAACATCAAATTTTAGATGAAAACTTAATTGGAAATTAAGAAAGTTTTTGTTTTCAGATCTAAATAAAATGTATTATCAATAAATATATCGTAAAATTTTAATCTAGTACGTAAAACGTTGTTTTAGTATTTTAATGCTTAGTTAAAAAACAAATTTTTAAATTTAAATTGAGTTTAGCATCATATTATCTTTAACATTTTATTAGTTTTATTTTGTTTGTTTGTTTTTGTTTGAAAATACCAAAAAAAAACCATTAGCGATTTTCTAAACCGCACACAACAACTGTGCACTCGCTTCCTAGCGTTGGAAGTAACCGGGGCCTATAATGTAAAGGCAGTATTACATTGTCATATATATATTGCAAGTTTGCCAAATAAATATGGCTCAAAAATGTCATATAAGTGTGATAGTCATATTTATATGACAAAATATATATGACTCCATATATATGACACTCATGAATTTATTTTGAGTTTAAAAAAAATATTTGATTTTAATGAAACGAGATTGGTCAAATAAATCATATTTTTTAAATATTTTATTTTTCGTAGCTAGTGTGTCATATTTGTAAACAAAAATTGACATAAAAAGCTTGTGATCATTTATATGGCATACTTATATGGCATAGTCTAATACTACTTGTCATATATACAAATTTTGAGCCATATTTTATATGACTAGCATTGGTCATATATATATGACAATGTAATATCACCTTAACTTAAATATCTTAAGATTATACATAGTATAATCTGTGTGATTATAAGCATGTTTCTTGCATGAAATGTCACTGAACGCATTTTATTAAGAAAAATATTTTAAGCATCAATCTTGTTAAAGACTACTACCAAATTGTTTTTAAACAAGAACATTTTTATTTAGCATAATGCTTATATCTTCACATTTTGTGCAAATTATATCGGCATAATAGACCTCAGGTCTAAACGAAATTCAATTTCCCAAACATTTTGATGGTTCCTAACTGTACTTATCGATGCTTCACTCATTTGTTTGTTTGAAAATGTAAAGTCGAAGAAACCTTGACAACAAAATACTATTTATAAAATCGACAAAGTATTAGTAATAGATAAACAGATAAGTAAGACACAGCACAATAAAACATATATAAAAAGTAAATTCAGCTTGAAAATAAAAAACTTACGGGGTCTTCGTTAAATCGATCGTGTATTTTTGTTGCAATAAATTGAAAATCCCTGCGAGAAACTGTTTCATTCTTCCTCAAAAGCCAATTTGTCATGCATTCTATTAAAATAGCGCGTGAAGAATCACCGATTCTGTTAAACTTTTTGAACTCATTTATGACAAAATTTCCGGATGGAAATGATTGAAGTATGACATCGATATCCTTTAAATGATTATCAAATAAGAATATATACATAGGAAAAAATAGATTAGAACAAATTTCAAATGTAGATAAATGAAAAAGAATAATAATTTACGAAGTTTCCAAAGCTGACACTAGGTGGTGAAGGATTCGAAATATGTGACGCATTTGATGACGGAGATGGGGACCTTGACGTTATTAAAGAATCGCGGTGTAATTCAGAAGAACTGTGATGCGCTAGACGTTTTTTTACTTCTTCTTCTATTAATTGTTTAACATTGTTCAAAATTTCAACCGATAGATCTAAATCAGTCTGAATTCCCTAAAAAGATTCAAATCAGCGTAATACTAAAACAGATTCCACTGAAAATAATTCACATTTTGTTTTCGCCAATCATGAAGCTTATGTTTAAATTCAACTCTTATTCCCAAGGATTTATTTGCAAAAACTTCTTTCAAATCGTCATTATTAATGTACTTCAAAATGTTTACGTTTATTTTTAGACTTGTAAAATGATCATATAAGTCAACAAATCCCCAAGAAGAAAGTAATTGATACATTTCACAATCAACTGTATGTTCTTCGAGATTCTTATCGATATTTTGTTGTGCACTTGAACCATTATCAAATGTATCATCGAGGGTAATATATTCGGGTTGGTATTGAGAATTTTCAAATTCATGATCACTTAGTTTTTCATGATCCGTATCGTACTCTGACTGTGAAGGTGAATTGTTTTCATCACTGAGTATATTTCTTAATTCTTCCATGTTTAAATGTCAATTCACTAAGAAAAGGGAATTATAATATTAATACATAACAAAAAAGGCTTTTTTGTGATTTGAAATTTATTGAATGTTCATAATAATTATACGCGATTATATAGGTACACCACATAGAACTGAAATCAGATGCTCTTGAAAGCACAATTGATCACAGTTTTGAGCTGAGGTTTTGATAAAAAAATTTAATGAAAGTACTATATTTTTTGAAAAAGAAAAAAAATATGATTCTTATGGATACCTACTTGGCATTTGTGTGCTGATAGCGTTCAGTTTGTTTTAATATTAAAAAAGACTTAAACCATGAAACTCGATACCATGTATAGTATATATAAGTATATACAGACGTACCGTACATATGCAAACCAAAATTGAAGGAGAAATGAACGTACTTTAGCTTTTTTAAAATTTGAATGTATAACAGAAATGTAACTTTTCGTGTTTTTGTATTCGTTGTTCAGATAAAGGAAATATTGTTTATTATATTCGTATACAAATTGCATACATACATCTACAAATATACACTTAAGTTACGAGAGGAAAATTTTGTATATATCAGGTACATTTATACATTTCAACAACAGATATGACTTACCTTCAAATAAGATGATTTTTTCGCCTTTTTTTGTTTTGTTTCTTTGATTTTAATTTTAACAAGCAAATTTTCAGGAAATATTATCTGAAATGAAGACATAAAATTGCAATTTTAGATGATTGAATTCAGAAACAAGATAACGTCCTACTTATGCCAGAAGTATGAATGCGCAAGTTATTTGTTTTCGATAAGTGGAAGTGTTAAATTTTCCGGAAATATATAAGTATATCAACAGGACTAAGGAGGGCATTAAAGATAAGATAATATTTTTAAATATCAAATAGTAATGAATTCATTTATTTTCATTTATAGTTTCGTTTTTGTTGATACAATGTTTATAGTTTTTGATGAATTCTATAGCTATGTCATTTCCGTCAGCTTAACCACTCAGAAGTGGTTTTATACCGAGCGATCATCGACAACATGCCATCCAATGCAAAAAATTTGCTGGACAACAGTCAAACCTCACGCTGGGAGTAAAACGATATACCTCTTCATAGCAGGTTAACGGAGTTCAAACTTTTTTAAAAAAAAGTAAGAGAAGACTGACAACAGAAATGACCGTGTGAAGTATAGTCTTATAAAATATCAAATAGGTGAATGAAGACTAAATTCTCGTCTAGAAGAACATCTAAAACGATTTGCGAAATTTTTATTTGTGCACATTCATGCTTATAGCAGTAGATGGACGATATGTTACACCATAGGATGTAGTGTGCTACAGACTGATAGTTTTGAATCAGTTTCAATATAATATCGCGAATAAAACATAAAGAATGCAGGCCTTAGGCTGATTGAAATAAGAAACTACAGTAGACGCTCGATAAAGTGAATCTCGGTAGAGTGAACTATCAAATATAGTGAACACAACATTTTATACACACTACTCTAAAAAGTGAACAAAGAAATCACTATATCGAGATTATTTTTTATTAAATTTTACTCTGCAAAAGCAGAGTATAGTGAATAGGCCTTTTTTTATTTACTTCACTATATCGAGCGCCTACTGTAACATAATTCATTGTAAGGCTTTTGAACTAGAAAAGCAGGTTTTTTAAAATTATTTATGCAGATGGCATCTACGCCATGCCAATCAGATTGTTGAAAATAATTTATATGATATGTATCCAAGTTTTTAATCAATAAAACTGAATAAAACTGAATTGAAAATATTCTTTAAAATAATTGTATTATATTATGTTATTATTTAATAAAGTTTTGAATGAATGTTATTTTCCGAACACGAACGTATTGCAGATACAAAAACATTGTTTCAAACATCCTTATGTAGGTATATATATTTGAAAGATTGGTTCTTACAACAAAATTCGATGCATTTCATTAATAAATTATAACTTCAGATGACTAACCGTTACTTAAATAATTTTGTATCCTTTTTGTTTTTTGTTCTCGTAAATTTTTAATTTGTATAATTTTTCATTTAGTTTTCTATCCCCTCGCTAGAAGGGGATAGTATGATAAACTTTTTTTTTAAATTGTGACTATATAAATATACTGATTCAAAAATAAACAACTTTAAAGAATAATTTGTCAAATTAAGAATGCATTTCCTTAGCTTATTGTATTCAGAATCTAGATATTAAACCATCGTCCTTGTAAATATAAGGGGATGGTACGAAAACCTATTCTAGATTTTTGCACATAAAAAAGTCAACTTTTGGAATAAGATCTGAAATTAAAATTTAATTAAAAAATTAAGTAAAGAATTTGGTTCCTTGAATGTTTTATTTGTTTAATTTTTTGATTTGTTTGATTTCTCTTTTAGTTTTCACTTTTGATTTTTTTTTTGCCACGGTCGACGACCCAACAACGACTAAATACTTCTGCAAACTGACTATACTGAAATTTAATTCAAAAATTTGCACGCTCACTGGAATGCGCGTTACACAAAAAAAATCGCGTTATCGATTCAGTACGTCTTATTGATCATGAAAGTTGTTGACCATACTGGAATAATTGTTAATTCAACTAAGTTTGTGATGAAATTACAATGTTCGTGTTCAGTAAACTGGCACGGATGTATAAAGGTGTGTTCACGTTCACAACATAATAACACTTCTTACTAAGGGTATTCATGCACGTCGGTATATCCTGATAAACCTCAGAAACAACATATAAGCCTATTTTAGAATTTTGCCTATACACTTATTCAAAAAGTCAACTTTTGGATTAATATCTGATATAAAAAAAATACATTTTTTTAGCTAATTGTATTTAGAATCTAGATATAAAATCATCATCGCTGTAAAGTATTTATCTAAGCCACAAGGCGGTGGTACGAAATCATTTTTTGGAATTTTACCTGTACACTCATTCAAAAAGTCAACTTTTGGAATAATATCTGAAATTAAAATTTAAAAATGCATTTGTATGTCTAATTGTATTTAGAATCTAGATATTAAACCACCATTCTTGCAAACTTTTTACCTAAGCCACAAGGGGGTGATACGAAAACCTTTTCAAAAATTTTGTCTAAACGCTCATTCAAAAAGTCAAGTTTTAGAATGATATCTGAAATTGAAATTTAATTAACAAAATTAGTTCCTTGAATGTTTTATTTGTTTATTTTTCTAAAATATTTGATTTTTCTTTTATTTTTCACTTTTGGTTTATTTGCCACGGCCCACGACACAACCAACAACGACGAACTAATTCTGCAAACTGACTGTTTAGGAAATTTAATTCAAAACTTTGCACGTTAACAAGAATTTTGTCTATACACTGATTAAAAAAGTTAACCCTTTGAATAATATCTAAAATTTAAATTTAAAAATGCATTTCTGTAACAAGTTGTATATTTGTTATCTAGATATCTAACCGTAATCCTTATAACGTTTAGCTGATTGTATTTAGAAACTAGATATCTAACCATCATCCTAGTAAGGCTTTTACCTAAGCCACGAGGGAGCGGTATGAAAACCTTTTTCAGAATTTTGTCTATACTCCCATTCAAAACCAAAGAAGTCATATTATTTCTTATATCCGTTAATCGCATTTACATATTTGTATTGATTTGGATTTGAGAACAATTCGCTGCATTCCATTAATAAATTATATTTTAGGATATGACTTATCTGAAAAATAAATAATTTGTCTCCTTCGTTTTTAGTTTCTTTTAATGTTTTATTCGTTTAATTTTCTAATTTGTTTGATTTTTCTTTAAGTTTTCACTCAAGATTTTTTTTGCCACCATCACCCAAGTAAGGCTTTTACCTAAGCCAGGAGAAGGTGGTAGGATAACCTATTTTAGAATTTTGCCTATACACTTATTCACAAAGTCAACTTCTGGAATAATATCTAAAAATGCATTTGTGTGTCTAATTGTATTTGAAATCTATATAATAAAACATCATCCTTGTAAACTTTTTCCCTAAGCCACAAGGGGGTGTTACAAAAACCTTTTTTAGAATTTTGTCTATACACTCATTCAAAAAGTTAACTTTTGGAATAGTATCTGAAATAAAAATTCAAAAATGCATTTATGTGTCCAATTGTATTTAAAATCTATATAACAAAAAATCATCCTTGTAAACTTTTTCCCTAAGCCACAAGGGGGTGGTAGGAAAACCTTTTTTAGAATTTTGTCTATACACTCATTCAAAATGTTAACTTTTGGAATAGTATCTGAAATTAAAATTCAAAAATGCATTTATGTGTCTAATTGTATTTAAAATCTATATAGTAAAACATCATCCTTGTAAACTTTTTACCTAAGCCACAAGGGGGTGGTAGGAAAACCTTTTTTAGAATTTTGTCTATACACTCATTCAAAAAGTTAACTTTTAGAATAGTATCTGAAGTTAAAATTTAAAAATGCATGGTACGAAAACCTTTTTTAGAATTTTGTCTATACACTCATTCAAAAAGTTAACTTTTGGAATAGTATCTGAAATTAAAATTCAAAAATGCATTTATGTGTCTAATTGTATTTTAAATCTAAATAATAAAACATCATCCTTGTAAACTTTTTACCTAAGCCACAAGGGGGTGGTAGAAAAACTTTTTTTAGAATTTTGTCTATACACTTATTCAAAATGTTAACTTTTGGAATAGTATCTGAAATTAAAACTTAAAAATGCATTTGTGTGTCTAATTGTATTTAAAATCTATATAATAAAACATCATTCTTGTAAACTTTTTCCCTAAGCCACAAGGGGGTGTTACGAAAACCTTTTTTAGAATTTTGTCTATACATTCATTCAAAAAGTTAACTTTTGGAATAGTATCTGAAATTAAAATTCAAAAATGCATTTATGTTTCCAATTGTATTTAAAATCTATATAACAAAACATCATCCTTGTAAACTTTTTCCCTAAGCCACAAGGGGGTGTTACGAAAACCTTTTTTAGAATTTTGTCTATACATTCATTCAAAAAGTTAACTTTTGGAATAGTATCTGAAATTAAAATTCAAAAATGCATTTATGTGTCTAATTGTATTTAAAATCTATATAGTAAAACATCATCCTTGTAAACTTTTTACCTAAGCCACAAGGGGGTGGTAGGAAAACCTTTTTTAGAATTTTGTCTATACACTCATTCAAAAAGTTAACTTTTAGAATAGTATCTGAAGTTAAAATTTAAAAATGCATGGTACGAAAACCTTTTTTAGAATTTTGTCTATACACTCATTCAAAAAGTTAACTTTTGGAATAGTATCTGAAATTAAAATTCAAAAATGCATTTATGTGTCTAATTGTATTTTAAATCTAAATAATAAAACATCATCCTTGTAAACTTTTTACCTAAGCCACAAGGGGGTGGTAGGAAAACTTTTTTTAGAATTTTGTCTATACACTTATTCAAAATGTTAACTTTTGGAATAGTATCTGAAATTAAAACTTAAAAATGCATTTGTGTGTCTAATTGTATTTAAAATCTATATAATAAAACATCATTCTTGTAAACTTTTTCCCTAAGCCACAAGGGGGTGTTACGAAAACCTTTTTTAGAATTTTGTCTATACATTCATTCAAAAAGTTAACTTTTGGAATAGTATCTGAAATAAAAATTCAAAAATGCATTTATGTGTCCAATTGTATTTAAAATCTATATAACAAAACATCATCCTTGTAAACTTTTTCCCTAAGCCACAAGGGGGTGGTAGGAAAACCTTTTTTAGAATTTTGTCTATACACTCATTCAAAATGTTAACTTTTGGAATAGTATCTGAAATTAAAATTCAAAAATGCATTTATGTGTCTAATTGTATTTAAAATCTATATAGTAAAACATCATCCTTGTAAACTTTTTACCTAAGCCACAAGGAGATGGTGCGAAAACCTTTTTTAGAATTTTGTCTATAGACTCATTCAAAAAGTTAACTTTTGGAATAGTATCTGAAATTAAAAATTAAAAAAGCATTTTTTTAGCTAATTGTATTTAGAATCTAGATATCTAACCGTCATCTTTATAAAGTTTTCTCCTAAGCCACAAGGGGTTGGTACGATAACATTTTTTTAAATATTGTCTATAAAATAATGCAAAAAGTCAACTTTTTGATTAATATCTAAAATTAAAATTCTAAAATACATTTCTTTAGCTGATTGTATTGAGAATCTCGATATAAACCACCAATATAAAGGCTTTTACTTACGCCACGTGGGGTGGTACGATAACATTTTTGTCTGGGCCAAAAGGGGAGCTATGTACCTATATAACCACTGATTCTCAACTTTTTACATTATTGTCTGGAACCAAAAATTATAAATGCACTTTTACCTATGGGCTTCTGGGTCTTATGTTGACATCTCATGTAAATTTTTACCTTTTTGATTTAGAAATTTAACTTTCGAGACATTGCTTGCATATCTACATATGCCTAAAACGAAATCTAATCGAAAATCATGCACGTGCTCCGTATAAGGAGCTGAGTGATGCACTTGAAAATTAGAGTGATCAGTGTTTTAAGCTGGTGGTTTTCTTGTTCGGTACAAGCACTTTTATAGCACCCCCTCTGATCACGTGCGTGGAGAAAGTTATTTGTGGAAAAAAATCTTCGATTCTTTTCGAAATTTCGGGATTATGATATTTTTGTTTAAAACGTTTAGTTTTTAATTGTTAAAAAAGACCGAATATAAGACTCGATACGTAGTTTAAAAAGGTATATATATATATATGTATATGATATGTGGGTAGATTTTTTATGCGATACAAAATAAAATGTGGAATGCAGGTACTTTTGTTTTATTTTTATGTTATATCTCACGATTTATATTTGACTTTCATAGAAAAAATATTACTTCTTATATCCTTACTTTGCATGTACATATTATATATGTTAGAAGATTTGGATTTGAGAACAATTCCCTGCATTCCATTAAAAAATTATATTTTAGGATATGACTTACCTGAAACATAAATAATTTGTCTCTTTCGTTTTTAGTTTTTTTTAATGTTTTATTTGTTTAGTTTTTTGATTTATTTGATTTTTCTTTTAGTTTTTTTTTCACTTTTGATTTTATTTTTGCCGCGGACGACGACCCAACAAACAACGACGAACTACTTCTGCAAACTGACTATACCGAAATTTAATTCAAAACTTTGCACGCTCACTGTAATGCGCATTACACAAAAAAAATCCCGTTATCGATACAGCGCGTCTTATTGATCACGAACGTTGTTGACCATACTGGAATAATTGTGAATTCAACTACGTTTGTGATGGAATTACAATGTTCGTGTTCAGTAAACTGGCACGGATGTATAAAGGGGTGTTTACACGTTCGCAATTTTAAAATAGTTATTATTAAGGGTATTCATGCACGTCGGTATATCCTGATAAACCTCAGAAACAACATATATATTTTTACCAGAAAAGAGCTGTAAAAATTAGTATGAGAAATAATTTTTGTGCAGCTTGATAAATTAGTTTTACCAATTAGATGCGGAAATTGTAGAAACAAACTTGAAACCTACGAATACGAACATGTGGCGGAATTCTGGAAGCGGAAATTTATCTCGATTCATGAATACTCTTATTATCAAAATAAATATTTTATTGCATGCAAAAAAATTATTTCCGATTTATAACATGCCGCCTTCATTGTACATGAATGATGTCAGGATTGAGAACATGTCTACAAAAAATCCAATGGAGGCACAAAAATCCATGCCCATGTCATGAACATGTTTACGAAAAATACTTTTTGAACAAGACATGAGCTATGTTCAAAGCTTTGCCATGAGATTTGACGTTCCTTGTGTATGAGAGAGGTAGAAGTAGTACTGAATGGAATTTTTGTGTATTTCTCTTGCTCTGACTTATTAGTGGAATTTATCAACTAAACTAACGACATGACATAAAGTGCCCAGTGCGAAAAACGATTGATTGGATTGTTGTTGGGATGTTGGGCATCTGTATGTCCTGTGGAGTCGGCGTGTAAAGAAAGCAAGCACATTTTGTGGAAGATTTTTATACATTCAGTTTTTTTTATTACGACACCTAAAGATAAAGATAAAGAATAGGAATTATTAAAGTTCGGTGAATTATTGTGCTTGTTTGTTATTTTATGCATTTTTTTTATTAATATGCTTTAGTGAAACAGACAATGAAAACTTCGAAGAAAATAGTTTTCTGAATTTCCTGCAAACTTCAGAGTGAAATTAGCAAAAAAAGCTAAAATGTAAGATAAAAATTGGCAGCTAATCTGGAATGTAGAAAATTTTTCTACATTTCAGGATTAGACTTTATTTTATTTTTGCTGCCAAAATTAGAAAGAGAATAGACAAAGACAATTTTTGGAAAAGCTCCATATATTACATATGGCGTTTTCAAAAAAATTTCCGCCTGTGTATATAATTTTTCAAGCAATCATGTTATGGTAGGTAATAAGGTAACCTTGATTATTTTTTGACGCGAGAGTTTTTACACAAAGAATTTTATTTTTCACGTTTGAAGTAGACTTTAAGTATGAAATGGCGGAATATGAGGGTACTAACATAGAATTGGGAACATGGCAAGTTCTGCGCTAGGTAGAGTAAATTTTTGGAAGGGTCTTGACCGTGGTTACGGTCTAGTAAGTTTTGTGTATGTTGATCACCACAAAAATAATGGAACTGGTAAAATATTGACTGAACTAACTCTTGCCAATTTTTTTTCTGTTGCATTCGTCATTTAACTTGCTTACGTTTTTGTTGCGTAGTTGACACACGACCTTAAATATTTTAAAATTTCAAACCGACGCCATTGACCACAAACGTTGTCCACTTAACAAAAATATTGGTCATTTCATCACGTTTATTATAAAATGACTATGTTCGTGATCATTTGACAACGTTTATGTTTGACTAATCATAAACGTTGTTAAAATAATACAACTTGAACATTTTTGTGGTAGATTAATAATTATTTGCATTGTAGCACGACAATGTTCGTGATCATTTGACAACGTTTATGATTGACTAACCCTAAACGTAGTTAAATTATCGCAACTTCAACATTTTTGTGGTTCATAAATAATTGTTTGCAACCTACAGTTTGCTTACATTGTATACATAGTAAAGAATTGTAGATCCAGAATTCGTACAAAACAAAACGATTCTATTCTCTGGATATAAATCATGTTCGGATGATGAACATGTCTACAAAAAAACCAATGGAGACAGAAAAATCCATGTCCGAACAAGCAACTTTTCGAAGAAAACTCCTTTTTCAATATAACATGAATGCGGTTCAAAGTTTGGCCATGAGATTTTTTACGTTTCGTATGTGTGAGTGAGGTAGAAGTACTGTTGAAATGATTTTGTTACACGCCGCCTCCACAGGACATACAGATGCCCAAGATCCAATCCCCAATCCAATCTACAATCAGCTTGTTTTTTTTTCGCACTGGGCACTTTATGTCATGTCGTTAGTCATGTCTTGTTCAAAAATTAGTTTTCGTCGACATGTTCATGACATGGACATGAATTTTTGTGCCTCCATTGGATTTTTTGTAGACATGTTCATAATCCTCCCATCGTTCATGGCCTGTGGAGGCGGCATGTTATATTTTTTTGCTCTAAAGCGCTCGACCGTGGATTTCGGTACAGCGGATACCTTCGTGTACAAACACGATACAACCATCACATGCGATTACGATAATCGTTACGATAATTGTATCGTGTATTAAGCGCTTACTCATCAGTCGAATTTAGCAAATGAAATGACATAATTTGCCCAGCAAAAAAAAGAAGCGAATTTGTGAATGGTCTGCGGTTGAGATGTTTGGTATCTGTATGCCCTGGGAAGTTGGCGTGTTATACACGTTCAGGTTTTTACTTCATTACATATCTTGGTTCTATATCAGGTGTAGTTTTATTTTTGTGCTGACTCTCTTGTTACCGTTTTTTTTCGGTCATGTTTTATTATCTGGCTATCCTGGCGTATAATACATAGCAAAAAAATTTGCCGGGTTAGCAGATGCAAATTTATTTATTGAGCGAGAAAGGAGAAAAGAATCAGATTCCACCGTTGCACTCATCAGATTTAGAAAAGAGACATGCCTCAAGAGGCACCGTGTATAGCCGCGACCACATTAGTTGTCTAAAGCGTGGTAAACATTATCGAACACGACGGACACTTCGCTAATTGTCACTCAATATTAAAAAAATGTGTGAGTATATGCCTGTTCACATTGTTATGAACAGCGCCACCCAAATGGGTGGAATCTAGCCTTCTCTTTCTAACTCACCATAAAATCTACCCATCTCACTGGGTAACAGTAAACAGGCACTATGACGGTGTTCACATTGGACTCAAATTTACGATCTTTTTTGACATAAGTCAATCAGCTCATGTTCAGACACAAAGTAATATGAACACAACCGATTCACTCTGATTTTCAACAGTCATTAAAACAAAACACAAATCTTTGCTCGTTGGAGAATTAATTTGAACTTTTTCAATCACAAAATTGATAATTCAATAAAAAATAGTTTTCCAATTGAAAAAACTTCGATTCTATAGTATTTAAGTACCAAACAGGAACTAAATACTGAGGAAACAAATGTCACCAAAGGAAACGACAAAAAAATCCACAATTTTTTAAAAAATATAAAAAATCCTGCCACCATCTCTTTCTCACCTCAAAGTGGGAACGAGAAAATGTACATAGACGTAAAAAAAAATCCGAGAAGTAAGCCCAATGTGAACACCGTCTATGAGTTTGCCTGACAAACTATCAAACAGAATGTACTATACACTATTACAGTCGTCAGCAAAACTGTCAAACGTGATCGATAATGTCAAGTGTTTACCTCGTTTGATGAGGGCTCTACCATATAACCTAATGCCGCATTTACACGAGTGACAAATTGCCATTATTTTTGCCATAAAAGTGACGATCAAATGGATAAAATCAATACTATAATGAAATTCATTTACACGAAATTAAATAATGGCGTTCTGATGATCTGGCATTATAATGACAAGAAATGAGCAGGTTCATTTTCTATTTTTAATTTCCATTATTTGCAAAATGATGCCAGAATTCATTTACACGATGTCAGTACATATAATAATGGTAAAATTAAACGTCATCTGCTCTTGGTCATTATTTTTATGACAAAAATAATGGCAGGTTTTGGATCATTAAGGCCCATCGCCCACTAGGCAACTTTTTGTTGCTAGCCCCAGCAACTTTTTGTTCCTCCCAATCCAATTACATTAGCTTATATGGGAGAGCGCCCACTAGGCAACTTTTAGTTGCGCAACTTTTTGTTGCTCGGAGTTGCTCGCGGAACTTTTGTGGATGCCAAAATGGCGTGCTTTTCCTTTTTACCCTCTGTCATTTTGGCCAATTTCTGATAATGGAATGTGCTTTCCTTTTTTTCAACAATGTGAGTACCTACACATTATAATAATAAATAATATAATATTTTATAATTATAAATATTAATTTATTTTGTATTGCCAGCTTACGATCATACATAGCCAGACAACCGCAAAACAGCCATCACAAAAAAATATGGCGACAAAAGTCAAAGTCTAGTCCCACAAAGTTGCTCGAAAATTGCCTAATGGGCAATGGCAAGTAACTTTTGTTGCTATCTGTTGCCGGCAACTCCGAGCAACTAAAAGTTGCCTAATGGGCGATGGGCCTAACACGATTTGGTCATTAATGGCAATATAATGAAAGAAATTATGGCGATTTATCACTCGTGTAAATGCGGCATAATTTATTTGAATTGCGAGCAGCTAAATCATGCCTCATACACAATCATAAACAATTTTCAATTATCCATTCAATTCGATAGAAATCTGTTGGGTCACATAAATGAATGTATTCATTATGGGGGGTAGCAAGCGCCAAATACCAATATTTATAAACTTTTGCACCAATGAAAAAACAGGGTTGAATCTATAATTTATTTGCGTGCAAAACAATTTACGTGCAATTGCTTGCGAGAATTTTCGCACGGGATATTATTTTTCGCATGTGATCTAGACCTAAAATATGAAATGAAAGAGAATGAGAAAACTAACACAGACGAACGATCAGGGTGAAGATACGACTCGACTTTTGAATTCTATATTTAAGGCAGATTGATTTTTTTGAAATGGCTTTTTGGTAATGGCCATCGCACTCTGTGTGGTACATGACTAAAGTATTTCTTGTTTTCTTTCTTTCAAAGCTGGCATTTACTAACAACTACTGAAACTGATGAAAGACTGAATGACGTAGGTCTCGCGGATTTTGCTATCTGTTACATTCAAAGGTAAAGGTTCATAATCGTTCTCATCAAATAAGGTGTCGATTTTTTTTGAGTAGTTGACACACGACCTTAAATATTTTAAAATATCAAACCGACGCCATTGACCACAAACGTTGTCCACTTAACAAAAATATTGGTCATTTCATCACGTTTATTATAAAATGACTATGTTCGTGATCATTTGACAACGTTTATGTTTGACTAACCATAAACATTGTTAAAATAATACAACTTGAACATTTTTGTGGTAGATTAATAATTATTTGCATTGTAGCACGACAATGTTCGTGATCATTTGACAACGTTTATGATTGACTAACCCTAAATGTAGTTAAATTATCGCAACTTCAATATTTTGTGGTTAATAATTGTTTGCAACCTACAGTGTGCTTACATCGTATGCATAGTAAAGAATTAGTGCCTGTTTATACATTGTATTTTTGATGAACGGCGCATTCGGTGATAGGGTAGATTTTATGGTGAGTAAGAAAGAGAAGGATAGATTCCACCGATTTGGGTGGGATCTTCCCTTCTCTTTCTTACTCACATAAAATTTTCCCATCTCACTGGATGCGCCGTCAAAAATACAATGTAAACCGGCACTTATAGATTGTACAAAACAAAACGATTCTATTTATGCAGTTTTGACTTGACAATTTATTACTTACTGCCTCCTCTGGAAATGAATCATGTTCAGATTATGAACATGTCTACAAAAAAAACATGTCGGATTATGAACATGTCTACAAAAAAAAGCAATGGAGACGGAAAATCCATAGTCCCCTTTCACACGAAGATACTAGTTGCTGGTGATTTTTTTGACGTTTTCTTTAAATCTCCTTAACAATCTCTTGTACCTTTCACACGAAGATACAAAATCGGAGGAGACTTGCTGTATTTTCCTTTTAAATTACCTTGGTTGAACGCACACAAACGTAGTGTGAAGAGAAACGTCAAAAAAGTCTCCTGAATTTGTTGACCGGGGAGATTTCGTTTACCCCTCTTTCTTCCTCCCCTTCTCACCAATGAACTAATTGTTGCCGGCAACTCAGTTGCCTTGTGTGAAAGGGGACATATGTGTGAACAGGTAACTTTTCGAAGAAAACTCCTTGTTCAATATGACATGAACGCTGTTCAAAGTTTGGCCATGAGATTTTTTACGTTTCGTTTGTGTGAGTGAGGTAGAAATGACATAATTTGCCCAGCGGAAAAAAGAAGCGAATTTGTGAAATGGGTGCGGTTGAGATGTTGGGTATCTGTTTGCCCTGGGAAGTTGGCGTGTTATACAACACGTTCAGATTTTTACTTCATTACATATCTGGTTCTATATCAGGTGTAGTTTTATTGTTGTGCTGACTCTTGTTACCTTTTTTTTACGGTAATGTCTTATTATCTGGATATAATAGAGATTAGATTCCACCTTTGCACTTATCAGATTCCGAAAAGAGTCATGCTTCAAGAGGCACCGTGTAATAGCCGACCACATTAGTTGTCTAAGGCCCATCGAACACTAAGCAACTTTTAGTTGCGCAACTAAAAGTTACTCGGAGTTGCTTGCCCTCGCTCACTAGGCAATTTACGAGCAACTTTAGGTTTCAGTATTTTCAACTGTAATGTTAAATTGACCTTGTTTTTGGGATCAGTGACAGTTCAAAACTCGTGAAGTGTGAAAATAAAACTTGGTTTTCGGGTTAAAATCTACGAAAATACCAAAAATTTGCTTGGAAATTACCTAGTGGGAGAGAGTAACAAGGTGGCTCCGCGAGAAAGATTTCATAGATTACTATTTGTCACTTTTGATAAAAAGAAAGAGCGATAGTATACCATAAAATGTTGGTTGGGCATTTTCATAGCTTACTGTTTCATTTGCCTCAAAAATTTCACAGGATAAAGTTATGAAGTTAAAACAATTAAACAAATTAATTTATTGTTAATTTTGCTTCAATCCACAAGAAAAAGACCAAAAATTCCTTTAAGTACCTACAAATAATTAATTACATTCGAAAAAACACAAAACAAAAAAATTAAAAACAACCCCACAAATGTCAAAGGGAAAATTGCTTTTTCATAGAATATGTACTATTCATAGCTTTCTATGAGCAAAGCAATATAAATATGGCAAGAAATTTGTTTGTAGAATACTATTAGTAGCCTCCATTAGCAATTTTCATAGCATGCAATAGGTACAGTATTCTATGAAATATTTCTCGTGGAGCCACCGTGTAAGCAACAAAAAGTTGCCAAAGGTTGCTGGGAAAAAAGTTCCGCGAGCAACAAAAAGTTGCCTAGTGGGTGCTCTCCCATATATAAGCTGATGTAATTAGATCGGAACAACAAAAAGTTGCTTGGGCAAGCAACAAAAAGTTGCCTAGTGGGCGATGGGCCTTACGTTTTTCTTGCGTAGTTGACACATAACCTTAAATATTTTAAAATTTCAAACCGACGCCATTGACCACAAACGTTGTCCACTTAACAAAAATATTGGTCATTTCATCACGTTTATTATAAAATGACTATGTTCGTGATCATTTGACAACGTTTATGTTTGAATAATCATAAACGTTGTTAAAATAATACAACTTGAACATTTTTGTGGTAGATTAATAATTATTTGCATTGTAGCACGACAATGTTCGTGATCATTTGACAACGTTTATGATTGACTAATCCTAAACGTAGTTAAATTATCGCAACTTCAACATTTTTGTGGTTCATAAATAATTGTTTGCAACCTACAGTTTGCTTACATTGTATACATAGTAAAGAATTGTAGACTCAGAATTTGTACAAAACAAAACGATTCTATTCATGTAGTTGTGACATGACAATTTATGGACAATTCTGGATATGAATCATGTTCGGATTATGAACATGTGTACAAAAAAACCAATGGATACAGAAAAATCCATGTGTGTGAACAGGCAACTTTTCGAAGAAAACTCCCTTTTCAATTATACATGAGTGCTTGGCCTTGAGATTTTTCACGTTTCGTATGTGTGAGAGAGGTAGTAGTACTGTTATTTTTTTTGCTCTACCTCATAAGTAAAATACCCTTTCCCCTTTCACACGAAGATACTAGTTGCCGGAGATTTTTTTTGACGCTTTCTTTCAATCTCCTCAACAATCTGTTGTACCTTTCACACGCAAGAAACAAAAACCCGGAGTTTTGCTTGTTTTCCTTTGTCCCCTTCCACACGAGGAGACTGAGTGGCCGTCAACAATTAGTTCATGGGCGAGAAGGGCAGGAAGAAAGAGGGGTAAACAAAATCTCCCCGGTCAACAAATTCAAGAGATTTTTTTGACGTTTCTCTTCACACTACGTTTGCGTGCGTTCAACCAAGGTAGTTTAAAAGGTAAATCCCCTAGTCTAATCGTGTAAAAGGGGACAAACTACATTGGTTGAACGCACACAAACGTAGTGTGAAGAGGAACGTCAAAAAAATCTCCTGAATTTGTTGACCGGGGAGATTTGGTTTACTCCCCTTTCTTCCTGACCTTCTCGCCTATGAACTGATTGTTGCCGGCAACTCAGTCTCCTCGTGTGAAAGGGGACTTTAGCAAACGACGTGACATAATTTGCTTAGTGGAAAAAAGAAGCGAATTTTGGGATGTTCTGCATCTGCATAAAAATGATTTTTTGCAAATATCTCAAAGACGGTTTTTGCTATAGAAAAACTTTATTACGCAATCTTGTAGCTGAGGCAATTTTCCACAAAAATGACCCTTTTTGTGTTTTCGTAGCATTAACCGTTAAAAAGTTACAAAAAAATTTCATGACCTTTTGACCCTTTTAACAGATTTTTGACTATTCGATTTGCTGTAACTTTTTAACGGTTAATACTACGAAAAAAAGGTTCAACCATTTTTGTGGTTAATTGCCTCAAATACAAGATTGTGGAATAAAATTTTTTATTTATTAATAATAATTTTTCTATTATTTTAAAAATCAATAATTAATAATTAAAATCAATAAAAATAATAAATTACCACTTTTCAATTATGAATAAGTGGTAATTTTTGTAAGGTTGTCACGCGATTGTCGCAACTGAATTAAAAAATACAAAATTAAATAAAATAATTTTTTCTTTTTTCAGATATATTTAAAATGCAAATATCAACAACGTCAGATTTTAAGATTTAAGTTTTATAAATACATTCAAAGCGTTTTGTAAAAACTGTACAAAATTAAAAAACTAAAATATGCAGTCAAAGTGTCAAAGGTTGATATGTCATTTCAGATTGATTTCACAGGCCGAACACTCAATTCTAGGCATATTTTTTTCATTTTTTACAATACTTTTTTTTTTACTTTTTGCTAAATATTTTGAATGCAGTTTAGCCTTTAAGCATGAAAACCATATAGTTGTTTCATCACAAACGTGTACAATTTCATAATTTTCCCTGCAAAAAAAGAAAAAAAAAATTAAGATGAACTACAAACGTGATTGAATAACAATGTTTTAAATACTCAACCAACAACGTCAGATTTGTTGATTTAAACATGAAAACCTTGGTTGTTTGATCACAAACGTGTTCAATTTTATAATTTTCCCGGCAAAAAAAAAATTTAAAATGAACTACGAACGTGATTGAATAACTATGTTTTAAATGCTCAACCAACAACGTATGAATTGTTGATTTAAGCATGAGAACCATGGTTGTTTCATCACAAACGTGTTCACTTTCATAATTTTCCCGGCAAAAAAAAATTTAAAATGAACTACGAACGTGATTGAATAACTATGTTTTGCATACTTCACCAACAACGTCTGATTTGTTGATTTAAACATGAAAACCTTGGTTGTTTGATCACAAACGTGTTCAATTTTATAATTTTCCCGGCAAAAAAAAAATTTAAAATGAACTACGAACGTGATTGAATAACTATGTTTTAAATGCTCAACCAACAACGTATGAATTGTTGATTTAAGCATGAGAACCATGGTTGTTTCATCACAAACGTGTTCACTTTCATAATTTTCCCGGCAAAAAAAAATTTAAAATGAACTACGAACGTGATTGAATAACTATGTTTTGCATACTTCACCAACAACGTCTGATTTGTTGATTTAAACATGAAAACCTTGGTTGTTTGATCACAAACGTGTTCAATTTTATAATTTTCCCGGCAAAAAAAAAATTTAAAATGAACTACGAACGTGATTGAATAACTATGTTTTAAATGCTCAACCAACAACGTATGAATTGTTGATTTAAGCATGAGAACCATGGTTGTTTCATCACAAACGTGTTCACTTTCATAATTTTCCCGGCAAAAAAAAATTTAAAATGAACTACGAACGTGATTGAATAACTATGTTTTGCATACTTCACCAACAACGTCTGATTTGTTGATTTAAACATGAAAACCTTGGTTGTTTGATCACAAACGTGTTCAATTTTATAATTTTCCCGGCAAAAAAAAAATTTAAAATGAACTACGAACGTGATTGAATAACTATGTTTTAAATGCTCAACCAACAACGTATGAATTGTTAATTTAAGCATGAGAACCATGGTTGTTCCATCACAAACGTGTTCAATTTCATAATTTTCCCCGAAACAAAAAAATTTAAAATGAACTACGAACGTGATTGAATAACTATGTTTTAAATGCTCAACCAACAACGTATGAATTGTTGATTTAAGCATGAGAACCATGGTTGTTTCATCACAAACGTGTTCACTTTCATAATTTTCCCGGCAAAAAAAAATTTAAAATGAACTACGAACGTGATTGAATAACTATGTTTTGCATACTTCACCAACAACGTCTGATTTGTTGATTTAAACATGAAAACCTTGGTTGTTTGATCACAAACGTGTTCAATTTTATAATTTTCCCGGCAAAAAAAAAATTTAAAATGAACTACGAACGTGATTGAATAACTATGTTTTAAATGCTCAACCAACAACGTATGAATTGTTAATTTAAGCATGAGAACCATGGTTGTTCCATCACAAACGTGTTCAATTTCATAATTTTCCCCGAAACAAAAAAATTTAAAATGAACTACGAACGTGATTGAATAACTATGTTTTGCATACTCCACTAACAACGTCTGATTTGTTGATTTAAACATGAAAACCTTGGTTGTTTGATCACAAACGTGTTCAAATTCATAATTTTCCCTGCAAAAAAAAATTTAAAATGAACTACAAACGTGATTGAATAACAATGTTTTAAATACTCAACCAACAACGTCTGATTTGTTGATTTAAACATGAAAACCTTGATTGATTCATCACAAACGTGTTCAATTTCACAATTTTCGCTGCAAAAAAAAATATTTAAAATGAACTACGAACGTGATTGAATAACCATGTTTTAAATGCTCAACCAACAACGTCTGATTTGTTGATTTAAACAAGAAAACCTTGGTTGTTTCATCATAAACGTATTCAATTTCACAATTTTTTAGGAATTTTTTGTTGATCACGTTCATGATTAAGTAACAATGAAATCAACAATGTCATTATCGTTTTACAATGAAAACATGTTTGAAATCACTACGAACGTGATTGATATCACTATTTTTGTGATCATTAAAAAATAAAAATATCAACAATGCTACCTTGGTTGATTTGATCACGCCGCCTTGGTTGATTTCACTACGAATGTTGTAAAAATCACAATTTTTTTCGCATTGTCAGTCAACAACGAAACATTGTTGAATCAACCAAGGTTTTTTTTTTCGGTGTAAAAGCGATTGAAATTTCGAGTTGCCTACAAAATGAGCGATGACAACGATTTTATGCGATTTTTGAGGAAAAATTAATATCTTGGCATTAGGTCACACAAGTAAAGTCATACTATACCTTATCCAACTAAAAAAGGAAGTGTAGGCAAGATAGGACGTTTGCCTCTCGTTGTGGCTACAGTGGATTGCATAAATCTGTCCTTTATTAAAGCTCTCACAGAGTTGTCGTATTGTTTATTTTGAATGGTATGCAGTGTTACCGCCTTTTTTTTAGATAGAAATTTTCATTTAATTGTTTAATTGATACAAATTAAAACACATTTATCTTTTTCCACACCATCATGAGGTAAGATAATACACGAATTAAAAATACAAATTGCACAAAAATCTAAAAAAAAAACACACCTCTTCAAAAATATACGAGTGAAAATACAAATTACACAAGTTAAAGGACGATGAAGAAAAGAAGTCTGGTACTGACGAAGGCCCAAAAGAAACAGTCGGCACTTGAAATATTCTTAAATTTATTTTGAATATACACTTTGGTTAAATTTATATTCTTTTTTTTACCTTTGTAAATATAACTAATTTACTGCACACACATTTTCAAAAAACTTTACAAACGATTCTTAAAAAACTAGCCGTCTTAAAACACACAAATTGCAAAAAAATAAAAAAAAAATACACCTTTTAAAAAAAAATTACATACAAATACTTCACTTCACATTAATTGACCGCACGCTAAGAAAATCTACGCAAATAATATTCTTCTTCAAAGAAAATAGCTTAAAATTTTTCCACACATTAAACGAAATGCAAAAGATGAAAACACTCTACGATAACCCTCATCATTAAAAACTTTTTTTAAAGCTCTAAAATCAAAAGAACCTCAACAGAAACCCAAGGAAAAAAATCCGAACGAGTTGCCAAATGGACATGGGTGGGTAACCCTGAATATTTAATATTTAATGGGGGTTGAAGTTGAACAGCCGCAGCAGCCATAGGCGATGGCTGCAAGGGATCGATAGCAGAAAACTCAAACCAAATCTTCCTCTAACGATGACAACCAATAAAATATTAAATTCCTGTAGAATTCACGATTGGAAAAATTTCGGTACTATTTGGTCATTTTCAGTACTATTTTTTTCAGCTTTCAGTACTATCAAGAAAAGTCGATTTCAATCACTGGGCCACAGCAATTCAGTGCGCACTCAGATGTGCGCTCGATAGGACGTCAGGTCTGCGTCAGATGCCATCGGAAATTTACGGGCGGTGGTGCAAAAAGAATATGGTGCGCTACTGATTTTGAAAAAGCTCTCCCATAAGACGTGTGGCTTTTTATGTTGGATATACTATAGAACTATAGACCACCAGCTTGTAGAGTATATTAATTTTTGTGACATATTGTAATTATTGTGAAAACAATCAAACAAACGTGTAGCAAAGCAAAGGTTGATCGATCGCTACATATAGCGATTTAAAGCTGTGCACTGACTTTAACCATCCCATCGCCTGAACTCGCTTACTCGAACGATTAGAAATTGCTGCCACCGAAACCGGGCTTGGGCTTAAACTTACTAAAATGGAATACCGTAAACTAGTTGATTACATCAAAACTAGAAAAATAAAGAATAATACAAATTTAAAACAGTTTTGTTTTTTATCGCAAGACAAGTGTCCTCTTGACTCTAAAGTTTTGCTATTTTTCATTTATTCAGAGGCTTCAATTTTTCATGTTTACATTGCAAGAAGTTTGTATGTCGGATTTAAAAATATCTTAAATTTTAATTAAAGAAGAGAATAGACGAAAAATGCATGCCTTGAAGAAAATGTCTTTCAATTTTATAACATTTGCTACGAATATTTAAATCAGCGGGATACATAATGAACTTGAAATTTTTAGTTGTGTAATTTTTCGGAAGGAAGGTTTTGTGAACCAAAACCGAATCGAGACAAAAATTATTGATGTTTGCTGAAAATATTTTTTAAGTTAATATATTATTAGAAAATGGATGGAAAAAAAATGGGTAGACATTTTAACGCATTTCTCAGAAAAAAGCATTGGTTTTGCAAACCTTTTACAAATTGTCGAGTTAGGTTTGTGTTTGCTGTTTTCCAGGTTCTAATGCTCCCACAGAAAGATAGGTTTACAAGGAAAATAAATTTTGTTTTAGATTTGGTTTAGATGAGTCCGTTGAGTTATATTTACTTTGACACAAAGGACTTCCTCCTTTTGGCTAATAATTCAATTTAGTTTTATTGTATTTTTCAAGCATAGAAAAAAGGCTTTTTTTGTATGAAAATTGTACTTCACTTCAATCTATAAACTAGGCTAGGAAAATCGAGTCGATTGACTTGAATTCTAGAACATATTATATAATTGAAATTTATATCCACTCCAAAACTAAAGACCATATTATTCATTCGTTTAATCCTTAAATCCAGATGTAGGTAAATTAATTTAAATCCAAAAATTAAATCCAAGTCCATATTATTCACTCATTAAATCCGCAGTTAAATCCAAAAATTTTAAATCCAGATTCAATAAATCCAATTGAATTTAAACTGCTCTCCGAAGGACACTTTAAGTACTTACATCCAGATTAAAGCTCAATTTATATTCGTCACAAGTTGCAAATGTTTGTTTTTGGGGCTCCAAAAAAAAAGTTATTCATACATAGGATATAAAAATAAATAAATTAGCGTTCAAAAGTAAGAAAAAGTGGAAAATAAAAAAGAAAAGAAAAATTGGATTGAAGTGAATAACATGAACATGGATTTAAATTTTTGGATTGAATAAATCTGGTTGGATTTAAAGTTCAAATAAATCCATTTAAATCAAATGTACATAAATATAAAATATGGCTGTAAATAAAGCATGCCAATAAATCTGTCGAATCTTCAGTCCTTGCGACAATATTTCTTAGAAATGGAGTAATCCCGGAGCAAAATCAACCTTGCCGCCCGCCACTTGTATTGTATCTTTTGTTGTCTGCGGTTTTTTTCTTTTTAAAAATCAATTCGATATCTTCTCGAGTCTCAGTTTACTCTGACGAGGACAACATCTGTCAGTTAGGGTTTACACCCGATAGTTACTTAATGCTCTGGTTTCGCTTAGACACAAACAGTGTCTAGCGTTAACACTACCGCCACTGCGACATACACAACTAGTGCCTAGCGTTTGCACTACCGCCAATGCCACAAATCTGTTATGTGAAAGAGTACCATTATTAAGATGAATATGTTTGCCTTCGGTATTATCTTAATCTGCGTCCCTATAATCTGCATTTATGAAGATCTCTGCATTTAGTATTTCTCTCTCTAATCAATAAAAATACATCTTATATTATGCATCGCTTGTTTTTTGCAGAACTCCTATGGAGATACATGTAAATTCACCATTAAGCAACAAAATTAAAAAATTAATCCAAAATCTCTCTTCTTGGGGCACGCCTATGGATTTAACAACAACCGGAAACAATTAAAGTAAATAACAGCGACATCTATGCTTTCATGTTCATTCTCGTGACACATAATTCAAATTCTTATCACAAAAAACAAACAATCAATCTTTCTCTTCGTCTCATCATCTCACAAGTCTCGACACACACACTCGCTCTCTGATCAAAACTTTTGTTCGTACTCTTTTCCACTAACTGCAATCATACTTCTTTGTGCTTCTTTATAGCTTCATCTCTTTCGTGCATATAAGCCCTTTTTCGAATTTTCGAACATAAACAACTTCCATATCCATAAAAGCCAAAAAGAGAAGGGCATACAATATTTCATAAAAACCTGCTACCTCAGCAACTTCATTCCTTCACACAAAAAACACAAACCACTACATTCAATTCAGTAGACAGCAACGAACGGCAAACGGCACTAAAGTTTGATTTTTACAGTAACAGTTGATTTGTTTTTCTTGAAAACGTTGGTCGGGATTTTTTTTTGTCTTGCGTGTTTTGAAATTCTTGTGGTTGGGTTTTCTTGTGAAAAAAAGGAATTTATTTTGTTCATTTTGACATTCTATTGTGTTTTGCGGCGGTGAAAAAAAATATTCTTGCTGCGCTCAAACGAAATTCCTATAAAACAAAAGTCTGAATTCAATAAAATCTGTGTTCAAAAACGAAAACAGCATTTATATAAAAATAGGTAAGCAAAATAACGGAACCTTTTTAAGTTGTATTCATAAATAGTGAACTTCATTTTACTTTAAACACACATAGCTATAGAAACTTTAATGTTAAAATCTTCTATGGGGCAGATCTAGATCTGGATTAAATGAGGTCAATTTATATTTCCGTTTAGGTATTTTGTGTTCGTTTCGGAGTTAAAAGAATTTTCATTGTAAAACTCAGATACGCCCAGAACTAACCTCTGGAGTTTGGAACCACCTTTCATATTTTACCTATATAATCTCATCAGGAATAGAAAAAAAGTTGTGTTTTTGTTTTGAATGGAAACAATTTTTTTCTTCAAACAATTTTTTTTTTAGGTATATGTATTTTGAGAGAATGATAATGCGACAGGAGCAGGAAGAACTTTGAAATGAATTTGGGGATTCAAAGTAATATTGCGCATGTATTATTCGTTTTGTTAATCCCTGCATTGGGAGTAATAACACGTATAGTTGAGAAGATGATAGATAGCAACAAACTTTAGCTGTGCAAAAATAAACCTGAAAACATTTTTGTCGAGTGTCGTGTTGGGTCTTCTTTGAATCTACTGACATGTAAGTCAGTGGTTTTTCTTTTCCTTTATGAAATGATAAGCTATCAAATGTCATTTTGTTTATTTTGATTGTAAAGTCTACACTGAATAATGAAATGGATGGATGAGTGTGAATGTTTATTTAAAGAAAGTCGTACATGCATTGCAATTGTGTATACATCTATACTATCAATAGAAGTTTTTTATCATCTATATTTTTTGAAGATTTAAGAATAGAAAAAAAAGGAAAACAATAAAGAATGCATGACTTGATTGCATTAAATTTATCAGCTCCTGTGTTTCAAAGTTAATTGTGGCTAGCAAGCTCAAGATATATGTAATGTATGTACAGTAGTGGTTAAATAATTTAATGATATTATCAACGAGAAAATGTGAAGAAAAGTGAAAAGTGGGTACCTACTAAAAAAAATATTAAGGTCTCAGTAGAATTAGAACCCCAAATTAAAACAAAAAAAAATTTTTTTTTTTTTTTGTATTTTTAAAGACCGGTCAAAATTCAGGCAGTTGCATTAATTAAGGAAAAATTAAAGAATTTTGTTCATTAAAAAACAAAAGTAAGAAGCTGTATAATAATAAGTAAAAAAAACTGCTTTTCTACAATAAAGGTACCAAAACGCCGAAAACAGACACAAACATGAAACAAAGTAAGAGATAATGCATGGAAAGTTGCTTTAACTTAGTCATATTTTTTTTTTTGGAAAGCTGATACTTATAACTGAGTCACAAATGGTAAAAACTTGGGTATTGCGAATTTCGGGAAAAAAATATAATGTTCTAGATGGCACAGCACAAAAATTACAGTTGCTCTCTCAGGGAATAACTTACTCTTAAAAAAAAAAAAAAATAAAGAAAATCCGTCATTTCCGTTATTTACCCTTTTATCTCGAATAGGGCTAAGAGCGTCAGACCCAAAGAAAAATCATGGTTTGATTCGAGCTATAAAGAGGTTATAAGGGTAAAGGAGGAAAGATTCCGGTGTTTTAGAGCCAACCCAACTGAGGAAAACCGAAAAAAGTTAAAACAAGCCAGGCAGACCTGCAACGCCCATATTCGACGGACCAAATTTTTACCAAAAATTAAGGCTGCATTGAATACATCGCCTTCCTCGGTTCCAACGCTCGTTGCCAATGACACTCTCTGGCTGGAGAAAGCTAACGTATTTGTTGGGCAGTTCGCCGCCAATTCTACGCTGCCAGATAGTGTCATGACTCCCCCAGTTCTTGAGCGCGTAATCGATTCAATGAGACAAATATACTTTCGCACTCGTGCTGTAGCGAGAGTCTTGGAAGATCTCAACATAACACATGTAAATCCGCTGGTCTGGATGGTATCCCCGCCATTATTCTGAAGAGGTGTTCTTCTACGCTGGCAAAACGGTGCGATTCCCAGCCTTTGCCACCTGAAAAACAAAAAAAAAGTGATTTTTAGGGCTACTGCCTCTTGCTCATCGTCACCATTCTGCTAAACGTCGCGTGCGTCGGGGAAACTACTTTACCTATACCTTATTTCGAATCTATTGAAAATTCAGTTTTGTATGAAATGTCAAATTTATAAACATTTATTTGAAAAAAGAAAACTATATGTATGAAGAAACTAAATCTATGGACGTTATGGACATTGGATATATCCGACGATAGGTTAGTATTCAAGAGATTTGTCGACTCAACTTTTCATTTTCTTCCTGCTATAAGCTGCACTAGAGAAGACATTCATATGGGATTTTTGAACAATTTTCTCTTTTTGACGCAATCTGGTCTTTGGGAACCGCCATTGTAGACATTCCTTGATACATGAGTGAATTGATTTGAGTACCTAACGACATCTTGTGCTACAGCGATTCTTTAAGCTGCAGTTTAATCCCATTGTGATCAAGGCGTCAACCTCGATAAAACAAAAACTTACTGAATTTTTTTTGCAGAAGTCAATCATCAGCACGGTTTTGGTAGAGACTTAGGCGTCTAAAATAGGCTCTGAATGGCTTGCAAAAAAAGTTGTGTTCAAAGTTTATTAAAAAAAATTAAAATAAATTATTTTTGTCAGAAACTGTGTCCTTTTTAATATGACAAACGCAACAAATCAATTGCGGATATAAAGTGATACTTTTGTATAGAGCTGATCGTTTATGAAATTAGCAAACTAAGGTACCTACCTACCGACGGGGAATGTTTCCCTTCGAAGGTCTATTAGAATACAAACTGACGAATTTCAAATAATCATTCCCCCGGCATTAAGCAGAATAGGGCTGAGTATCTTGGCCTGTCCCTTCAAACATTTAAACGAATCAGGAAAATAGAATCTGTTTTTATCCGTAATTTAGATCCATCTAAACATGAAAAAACAAACAAGCCGATATAATAACTACCCTAATGTACCTATGTTTGTACATTTACATATGTATGTACATACGTATAATTAAAATGCAATTTTTATTCTTTTTTTGAAGGTACCTAACTAACTTAAGATGTGAAAAATCTATTTTGAATTTTCTCTTTCCTCCAGTAAGGTTTTGTACACCACTTTGACTTTTTACAGTTCACGCACCTGTGCTGTATTCGTGACACTTGTTTGAGCGCACATATTATGTATATTAATAACCTATGTATATTAATCAGAAGGTACTTTTTAATTTTAGATATTACATATTTCTATTTATTTATATCATACCTACCAATACCATCAACAAACTTTAAAATCGATAAATCAATACATTAGGTACGAGTGGCTGGGCAGTTTTAACAAAACTCAGTCTATTATAGTAAATTGTTTATACTTCTTATCACACAACCAATAGCAATTGTTTAAAACTTTATAAATACATGTATATTATGTAGTATATACTATTGATATAATTTTATATTGATTTGATGGTACATTTAAACATTTGTGGAATAAACAAAAAGTGGTTGCTTGAGATTAATATACATAATTATTCCCTTTGTGTACCTATACGTAATTTAAATCATATACATATGTACATATGTACCTACCTACATACTTTATTTATTTGAGAATGTGTCATCATGTGACATTTTTAATAAATCTGACTAAATAAAACTCCCCTTTAAAGCATATTTTTACTTGCGATATATATGTAGGTACTACATACATATATGGCAAGTTTTGGATTCGTAAAAAAAAATCAACTCGAGATTTGATCAAACTTGACATTATGATGATAGGGAAGACGAAAAAAGTGGATCTCGCAATTCCGTCCGTCTGTCTGTCTGTCTATGGACTCGCCTACAGCCTAAGCCCATGGGCCGATTTTAAATAAACTTGGTATAAAGTGTTTTTGGAACATTCCCCCGACACATTTTTTTCATTTTTTTAGGACCAAAAGTAACGGTACCTCCCATATTATTTTTTTTAGCATTTTTGGAAAATCTTATTTTTCTCCAAAATGGCTCGACAGATTTTTTTTTTTAAATCAATACATTTTATTAGGTATATTATGTTACCTTCCCATAGAACCATTTTTTTCATTTTTCGTGAAAAGGAATACACTGATTTGGATAGATTTTTTTATGGAGAATCTTCTGAAAAATTTAAATAATATTGTATACCTAAATTATCAATTTTTTTTTTTTTGATTTTTAAGAAAAGTTTCAATTTTTTTTTTTGAAAACAAAATATTTCGAAACGAATGAATTGATTTTCATAAAACATGGTAACAGCGGTTTTTTAACATTATCTTAAATTTGTTGAACAAACATTTTTCTTATAGTCAAAATTAACGGTATGTTAAAAAACAGTTACAGAAAATATAAATTTACTCGTAAACGACTCCTACGATTAGTATTAAGAGTACCTCTCATAGAACCATTTTATTTATTTTGGACTATCTCATGATGTGTGTAACCGATTAAAATTAAATTTTTTATACAAAAGCTTCTCAAAAATTGAAATCATACTGCATATCAAAAGTTCCAAAAAAAAAAAAAAAACAATTTTGGATTTTTAAGAAAAATTAAAAAAATTTTTTTGAAATTTCGGTAATTCAAAAACTGGTAGCTAATTTTTTTTGAAATTTAATTTTTAATTCAACATAAATAAATACTAAAAAATTGTATACCTACCAAATTTTTTTCTTAAAAATTTTATATATAAAAAATTAATTTAAAAAAAACCGCTCCTACGGTTTTATTTTTTTTCCTCCAGAAAAGATTAGTTAAAGAAATCAGATGGTGTACTATTTTTAGCTCTCAAAACAATTTAAGAAGATTTTTTAATAAATTTTTTTTCGAATTATGTTGGTTTTCAATAATTGTTCAATTTAAACTCTAAGTTACATGTATAATACTAGTTTAAACTTAAGGCTCCCATTAAAAAAATTATTTACTTATAATACACTCAATCTTTGAAATTCGAAGAAACACAAGGAGCAAGTTTGTGCGATCCAGTCGTGCGTTTTATTTTGATTACGTGTTATTGGAAAAAAATATGAGTCCAATAATTTACGTTATTTTGAATTGTTGCTCTTATTATATTTCATTTAAGCATTTTGGTTGAAGTGAGAATTAGTTATAGAAAATAAAAAGAAGCCAAACGTCCCGTTATAAATTCAAATATTGATTGACACCCAAAATTGTAGCTTTTTAAATGCTCTTGAGTGCCGTAAATTGCGATGTTTTTGCTTTGAAAGTACGAAAATAATAACTCTCTTGGTGTCAAAAATTGTAGCTTTTTAAATGCTTATTTGTTATTTGTTGCACAAGCATTAGTTATGTAGCTTTCACGGATCATTTTTTATTTCAATTATTTTAAGTTTAAAAAAGGGACTTCCGGTACCGGAAATGTTTTTTGTGCGAGCAACAAATTTTTGGTTTGCGCAAGAAGATAGCATTTAATCAGCTACAAATTCAGATATCAACATTTTTTGACTCCTCAAAAATAAAACGAAAAGACCGTAACTTGACGCTTAATTTGTTGCCAACTATTTAAGTTCGGTTATGAACAAAATTTCCGATAAATGGTTTTGAATAGTAACTTCCATAGAACCATTTTTTTAAACATATTTTCACTTTTATCGAAAACGAATCAGCAATTTTTGATCAACTTTTTTCTTTTTGGAGAATGGTTTGAAAAGTTTATTTTATTGAAGGTAAATTATGTAGGTATATTATGTACAAAAATATTCAAAATATCGACCCCTTTCCACCAAATTATCGTAGGCGACATTTTCATATTGTCACATAAAGTTAATTAGCCCTATCGGGAATCTCCCGGGAAATTTTGTTTCCCACGGAATATTTTATTCACACGAAATTTTTTTTGCTATCCTACATCTCTCACGGAATAAATTTCCCTCTTACAAGAATCCAATGCAATGAGAGCCGAATTCCCCTGGAAAATTTATTCCCGATACCAATAAATTCCGAGGGAAACTTTTATTCACGTTCCTAAAGTTTGAACGAGGGAAACATTCCCTGGGGAATTTTTGTTCGCGATAAAACCCAGGTTTCTTAGCACAAATCTCGACTCGACTCTGCTCCCGAAGCAGACATAAGAGCAAGTGGGACGACTCTTTGTTTTTTTGTTTTTAATTTCAGAGACGCTGAAGGCATTAAATCGTTTGGAGTACTCGTTTGGCACTACTCTGTTCCCAATTTTAGTATAGCGCACACGTTTGCATTATTTGATTATTATTATCTAAAGGATTTTTGTAATCATAAAATACTCGTCTCTTATTTCACATTTATTATTAATTTCTAACTTCTAATAGATAAGCGGCTTACATTTTTTTAACATCTTGTCATGGAAATGTATTTCCAAAATTTTCACGCAGTATTTTAATTCGCAAAAGTTCATCTAGACTTTATCTTCAAAAAAAAAAGCTCCCAATTTATCAATTAAACCTTGTCAGGTTCAAATAAATTACTTGCTGCGCTGATCTAAAGTTCTTCACAAACGAATAACAATATATAATTTAATTAACTTTTAGTCCAGCGTTGCACATCTGTTCGCCACAGAGAGATCCAACTTCCTCCTTTTCCTCCCTCAAAATGTGAACTTCTTCTGAATAAGCTCATGACATAATACATACATATTATGTACACGCTACTACTTTCAAAGCTTAAAATCTTAACATTTTACGAGTACATATGTATACGTGTATTTGGGACAAATGGTCAATTATTGATGAAGCACCTCGTCAAAATGGAACGGCTAATTATAATTGAATTTTCCGCTATCGAACTCCGTCTTTATGAGAAATACAAGTGGGAATCCAGCCACCTGGCTCTGGCCTGTCTTTCATTCCTAGAATATTAGGGTTGATGTGCCAACGAAATCACCTGACGGCAGCCAGTGGAAGATAGTGTAGCGATGTGTTGTGTAGTTTTCATTCCTTCCAGTAGACCTAAATCCAAATAAAACTTTATTGCATTGCCATCGAATCAATATATTCCAGTCAACCTCATTTTTTAAGTATTGTTCTCCTTCTGCACAACTTAATTCCTTTTGGGTAGCTAGATTGTGTTTTGAAGAGGGTTTGATGGTGGTTTTATAGAAGTGTTGTTTCCGTGGTCAAAACACCCCAGAAGGAGGTAGTTATGTAGGTATTTGGCGGACAGCGAACGTCAATCCGTGCCGTGACGATACTTATGTAGAATTTACAAACTTCATAAATGTGGTTTATAATGCCCTTCAAAACAACAACAACAGCAAAAAACTAGAGAACGCGCTACACGATGTGTATATTTATTATGTTCGTTTTTCACATGTGTTTTATTGTTAGTTTACCTTTTGTTGGCCGGTGTGGATAGAAAATACTCAAACGCTGCTGTTTGCCACTATATATAACGCTGTGAGTAATGTGAGCCATCGGTCAATTAACTCTTAGCCGACTTTGGTTTGGTTTTACCTTTTTTTGCTGTCTGCTTGTTGTCTGTTTCTATTTTTCTGAGTGCTAACAGTCTGTGTTAAATGTTTAGTTCGATCATTTAATTTCAAATGTATCTTTACATCTTATAATTTTATCGGTTGCAGACTTTTGGTCGTTGTTGGTGCAAGTCCGACCACTTTTGTTTTGTTTTCTAACTTTGCGTCGAACATGTTTAAAAATATTTTAAATGAAATAAAAGCTGTAAAGGGCGCTTTATAAGTAATTTAAACGGTTTTAAAGCTTTCTTTAACGTGTTAAACGCATTATACAAAAGACGATTTTTTAAAAAAGTGGTTGCACTCGCTTCGCTTCATTAATCACTAAGAGTCTGTACCATCACTGGAATGTGTAAAGAGGGTAGTCTTACCTTTCTTTTGATACCCCATTCATAGAAATCAGTTATGATGATAAAGGTAACTACCTATATGAATTAGCAACAAATGAAACTGGAAAAATGCATTTTCTAACCAAAGCCACAAGAAAAGCTTGTCCGACCTCTGGTTTTGTAAATGTTTGTAGTTTGAACTAAAGCTATCGGTTGGTATCCTCTCTTTTAATAGCCGCGATGAGATATAGACAATCTTACGGTCGCCTTGCGGACTGATAGGAGTACCTTTTTAATGGAAGAAATAATGTAGTTGATGTGTAGGAAGTAAACTTCTGTTTCTGCTCTGCTTAGTAAGTAGAAGTCAAAAACTTGTCAGTTTCTGCGGAATGTAATGCTGTATGTTATTTTTAACTTCTGTTAAGTTTCCTGGATCCTGTCGACGTTGAGTCTTTTTTCGTTGAAATGTTTTATCTATGAGCACGGGATAAGGGGAAATAGTCGTCCTGTGTTTCATCAACGCCGAAAGCTTTTCGATGAAGGCTGTTTCACAATGCGACGAGAAAACGAGACTTCAGCGTGATGAGATCTCTTCGCAGTTTCTCTCTCTTAAAAAAGAATTTTAAACAGTGAAATAATACATAATCAAGCATTTCTCGTCGTCTCGTCACGTCGTAAAGTTTGAAAAATTGAAAAAAAGACGCAACGTGACGACGAGAAATACTTTATTATGTATTATTTCGTTGTTTGAAATTATTTTTAAAGAGAGAACAACTGTGAAGAGATCTTGTCATGCTGACGTCTCGTTTTCTCGTCACATTGTGAAACAGCCTTGAACTGGTCGGAGCGGTAACAGAGAGTGTTTTTGAAAACCCAGGTGTGTCATATCGTCACACGTCACCGCGCTCAGCAGTTTCACACATCAGTGAAACCATCTTGTGGCTCATTTTTAGGGATGATTTACATTTTTTTCGTATAAAGTGCGATTGGCTCAACGAATATTTCCGTCCACCTCACTTGGAATACGGCCAAACAGACGCATACTGACATAAAATATTACGAATACTGTACATACTAAAATAATTCAACACTGTCCCGAACTTCGTAAAATTATCTTAAGTCCACTTGCAACACCGACTGTTCAGGTTTATTTGTAGGTAATGTTTTACTGATTAAAGTAACATACATTGTACTTTCTTACTGACCACCATTAATGGGGATTATATCAATGAGTCCATGATTTTGTGTTGGTATATGTTAAGGAAATATAATGTAATATTGTCCATCCGTGGCTCCTTACATATTCTTAAGTTAACACAATTTCCAGTATATGAATAACTTATCGCCTTCTTTTGTGTTCAAGTATTGATCGATTGTGCGTCGCTCGTCGTTTGGCGTTTGCACATTGCATTTTATCGACGTTGTTGTTCCCGGGAAATTGATTTCATATTTTCTTCAGTCTATGGATAACAGAAGTTTCTTTCTCTCCGTAGAGTGCCGTTGATAAATCACAGCAGCCGCAGCAGAATCACCCAAAAACAAACTAAAACAAACATTATAGTTTACCATAATCATCATTATCAACATGGCTAACGGAGGCTTAACGTGTGTAAAGTTTATTACGTTCTTTTGTAATCTACTTTTTGCAGTAAGTTACTTTTGCAAATATTTTTTACTCTCATTATAATAATTTTTCTATTTCTCACAGCTCACAGGATTGTTAATATTCCTTGTTGGATTGATGGTTCAATTAAAGTACAACCACTATTCGAATTTTGTCGGAAACAACATTTGGACCGTACCGATTATATTGATGATTGTTGGTTTGGTAGTGGCAGTCATTTGTTTCCTCGGATGCTGTGGAGCCGTCAAAGAGAACAGCTGTATGATTTTATCATTCGCAATTCTAGCTGTTTTGATATTCATTGCTGAGGTGGGATTGGGCATTGCTGGTTATGTAAAACACTCTGGCCTACAAAATGTTATGGAAGAAAAATTTAATTTGACAATGGAACAGTATGCTGAGAGAAAAGACTATCGAGACACTTGGTCACTAGTACAATCCGAGGTAAGTGGGTTGATGTGATAAAATATTAATTGAATGGAGAGCACACGATGATGGAAACAACATATCCACGTCATGTCACAATGGATATGTCTTTGTTTTGGCGCAGGGTGTGTGGGAGCTCTTTTGGTTACGAGGCTTTTGTTTTTGTTTGCTTTCATCTAACGGGGGTTGAATTGAACACCAGTCGACCGTATTCTAGTGTGTTATTATAGATTTTTAAAGCGAAAAGTATTTAAGTATTTGGGTTATCGATCTTATTTTTTTTTTTCAAAGAGAAAGTGATTTTAGCGTATTGAACTATAAAACTAACACTGTTGTTTATATATAAAAGTAGAGCAGTTTTACAACAACTACAGATGAAGGCTCTCAAGGCTCTTGATGACTTGTTCAACCTTTATAAAAGTGCTTCACACTAGCACTAAATTGAATAAAGTTTTACAATTAAAACATCTCAAGGCTCTAATGAAAAAGAAAGAAGTCTTGCCGGTTTAAATATTCGAAAAACATCATTGATGGGAGGGAGCAAAATGAAAAGAAAATGAACAGGAATTAGAGACATTAAGAAAATAGAATTCGACTTTTGTTTTGTTTACATATGTATGAACGTGATGAAGGAAATCAATTCAAACAAATATACTATACTTCTGAAATATGTTTCAAATTAACCGTTCAATTAAGCCGTTTTGTTTACTTTAATTTAAAAAAAAAACTATCGAAATTTAAATCAAAGCTTATATTCGATGACAAAGTTCCTCGTATTTCCATACCTAATTTATTTGAAAAGGTACATAAACCGATCGACATCATCTCACTCTTTTCCTAATGTATCAAATTATCCACCGCGCTTATCAGAACACAAAACTAAGATAAAACAAATATGCACGACTGGATACTTTAAAACTATAGATAACGTAGCTACCTATTAAATATGTATGTTAATAGTTCAATAATGTAATGAACAAATGTTAAACCAACCCAAAATTTAAAAAAAATTTAATGTTTTATAATTTTTACAATTTTTGAATGCAATATTCTTTGAACTGCTTACAAGCTATGGCTTTGGGTTTTACCCACTTATATGTACTTAGGTACATAACATACCCCATCAAGAAACATAACGTGGTAACAAAGCAAAAAAACTCGGAATGGTGTCGGGTTTATACAGTTCCTGGCTGGATAAAACAAAATGGTTTTCTTTCCATTTTTCCCACATCATTAATTATTATTAAACATAAAAAATTCACCACATGACATAAGCCAGAAAAAAGCGTGTTGTTTTTTCTCATAAGAAAGTGTATATTGAACACAGAGGTTGTCACATTATCTATTCAATACACGCTTTCTTATGCCATCATAAATAACACGTCTTTCTCCGACTTATTTGGTGAATTTGTAAGGATCTCGCCACGCTTCTGTGTTAAGTTTATTGATCAAGTCAGGTAATATTCAGTTTGAAAAATTATGTTTATCTATGAAGTAAGTTAATTGTAAAATTAAACTCTAACCCATTTCCGGCGGCTACTAGTTCCAGTTGAATTAGAAACTTAAAATTGCACATACTGTGTATTTTTTTGTAATTAGAGGAAATCTTAAAAAAATTGGAAAAGCTTCTAGTTTTCCAGAAAATTCATGTTGGGTTTTTGATATATTGAGCGTTTGTTACTTTAGCTAACTTTTTTCTGGGATCGATTGTACTGTTATCACAAAACACAAACGTTTTAATATGACTTTATAATTTTGACGACCTCGACTCATAGTATCTTTTTTAATATCACATCGAAATACTTTAATGATTAGACCAATACAAATCCAACAAATTCCAGAAAAATACATTATTCCAATGAATTTACGAATCTCATTGAACTCAGTTTTGAATGTTTGATTATTTTTCTCTACTACAGCCTACACATTTGTGTGCTTTCAACAATAAAATTGGTTATGTAACTGTTGGTTAAGAAATAATTCCAACATTTGCAGAGGATTAAAATTACCTGTAAGAAAAAATATTAACGTTCATTTCTTATACTCTTTTAAGAAAAGAATAGATTCTGAATGATATAATTATTTTAAGCTTACCAATTTTGTCATGAAATGCATGTTTATTGGTTTTTTTGTGAAAATTCTACTCGATGACTTTTTCACTACTTCGGCTCATAATGAAGACATGTTGGTACAACATCGACTCCCGGTTCGTCGTATATTTCAAGAGGCTTTTGAGAATTCATCAAATCTACATTCTAGCTCAATTTCACCAGCTAATTAATTGGGGAGCATGTTTGCATATTTCAAAAGCTGCAAATTATCATCAATTCTCTAAAAAAAATGCAGGTGTCTCCGTTGAAATTCAGGACATACATATTGCCAGTGGCAATTAATTACTTATCACACATCTAAATAATGTCCTTTGATAAAATGAGAAAAAATCTTTTTAAATTTAATTTCTTCAAAGGGTGAGTGAGTTTTACCTGAGAAGTAACGGTAGAACGTTTTCAATAAACTAAATGTGATTCACAAGTGCACTATGATCTATGAATGAAAAAAAGTAAAAAATCTGTCTAGCCAAAATAACTGAAATTAATTTACCCGTAGTATCGAACTTTTTTTTATAGTGGAACCAGTATCTACATGAATTCCAGTACACAAAATTTGGCGGATCATATATTGATAAATATGTAGCTGAATAAATAGATAAAATACAAGAATTAAAAATAAGTCTATAAAACTTACAAAGCCAGTTATAGTCAGTCAAAAGTCGATAATTGCAAAACAGATGGTCGAAAAATAATTCACAATTAATAACATAGTACCTGAATAATAAATTTTATACCATCGGAAAGATGAAAAACAAAAAAACTTATGTTTTGAGGTTCTTTTTCACATCGTTTTTGATTTTTGAGAATGAAAGAAATTTTGTGTAGTTTTTTATTTATTTTTAAGGAGTGGTTTAAAAAATCTGAAAATTATACACATGATGATAAATGGTATTGATTTGTAAATATGTAGTTTACAAATTTTTAAATGTTTTACATTACTCTTTAGTGGGTGTATCTATGAATTTAGTTTTCTCTAATAAGCAAGTAAAATCTAGCAATTAAAACAATCTAAATGCTCAACTTTACATGCTACACAAGCTTCACAATAGTTATTACAATTAATTAAAAAAAAATCACTCTAAAATCAATCCTCACTGAAACCCGGTTCGAGGCGCGGACGACCAGCAGCATTACATGTTTTTATGTATTTTCTCGCATTTTTCTCTCAGGACAGGAGGAGGTTGTTTATTTTATTAGCGCCAACTCTTTTGTGTATTTTCTCGGTATGTTCTTTGAGATAGAATGAGAAAGCACACCGGGTATGAATTGCAATTTGTATAGGATTTCAATGGCGCAAAATTGCTCCGCCAAATCTCTGAAAATGAGATATAATTACATATGTGTCCCAAGGGCGGATCCAGACTTTGAGTTAGGGGGGGGGTCACACTTCAAAATACAATCGAGCTTAAAAAAAATCTACCGCCTTTTGCAATTTTGCTTGCCTCTTTATTTTATAACTTTACAACCGATTATCGTACTGAAATAATTCAGACGTTTTTTAAAGGAAATTGAATGCTCTTTGAAAATATTATTTCTATATTTTTATATATTTATATATTCTTATCTAATTAGCGCAATCCTTCCAAAGTTATTGAAGGTTAAAGTGGATCGTTTATTCCACAGTTTTTTGGATTCCCTGTGGAAAATTTCAGCTATAATACAGTTTAAATATTGAATTTTGTTGTATATGTTCACATAAATTAATTTTTTAAGAAAAAAAATTATTTGGCGCAAGAAAAAATGAAAAAAAAAAAAATTAACAATTTAATTAGCAGATTTGTATCGTTATTTTCGGTTCTTATAGCAATCAATTTGAATGATTTTTTTGTGTGCAATAAACCATCCACTTTAACCTTCAATAAATTCGGAAGGAGGACACTAATTAAATAAGAGGTGAAGGACATTTTTATAGAACATTTTCCTTTAAGTAAACATCTCAATCATTTCCGTACGATAATCGGTTGTCAATTAATATATTAAAAGAAGCAGACAAAAGAAAACTTCCCATACAAAATATTAATCTAAACGCCTGAAATTTTACCAGGCTTATTATTTCACTAAACTTTAACTAAAAAGCTAGTGGCATTCAAAATCGAAGACAATTTAATTTGTTTGAATCAGTCTAATATACACTCGTGTATTTGAAAGCACGGTAAATGTAGTTTGTAATGTCAGCTATTGTTCTTCTATAAAGTTCTGTGGTTTTGCTATAGACTTTTCGTTTCGTTCACAACTTACTAAACAAAAATTAATTTTCTCCATTTGACTAGGCATGTTGCATGGAATCGTGAAGACGTGAAACTCTAGTGCCTGCGTGAAAAATTGGATTACAATATTTGCATATGATATGCAATGTTTTTTTTTTTTATAAGAAAATTACCAATTAAAAATATTCGAAAAACTTATCAGTTGTGCAATCAAGTGAAGACTGTTTGATCAAAATATATGCGACACACGAAAAATTTCAACAATTAGCAGTTTCTTTTGCTGTTTTATTGGCCTAGAAAAAAAAACCGTTAATTAATTTTTTTTACAAACCTTATCAATACCTAATTATGGAATTGTGTGTAGACTAAAATTATGCATGAGTGTATATCATTGGCTGTTCTCGAGATATTCGAGCCAAAAACCATTTTTTAACAATTTTTAGCAGTTTTTTTGCAGTTATTTTGGCATAGAAAAAACCGTTTATTATTTTTTTTACAAACTCTAATTGGTAGATTAGGTGAACTAAATAAAATTAACTCGAAGTTAATATCTTTATGCGTTCTCAAGATATTCGATATTTTTTAACAATTTTAAATGTTTTTTTAATTACAAAAAAGACTGTGGGGTGGGTTAATTATTTTTTAAGTATTACCGATTTTTCACTACGTCATTATGCATATAATGAAACCAGGCCGAAGTCGATATCTAGAGATATTCGAGAAACAAGCCATTTTACAACTTTTTTTTAAATTACTGTGATAAAAAAAGCGCTAATTGAATTTTTCTGAAAGGCCTTTCTGCATGTTATGACCTTCTTATTTGCAATATAAAATTTATTTGAAGTCGATATCTCTTTGCGTTCTAGAGATATCGTGAACGAAAAAAAGCTTCCGAACGTACGAACGTAAACAGACATCTCTCTAAAAACAATGTAATCCGACTCCAGAGACCTTGAAACGTCGAGAAATGTCAAAATTTTCAATTTTCCAAATCGGACGGATTACAAAAACTTCCAATGGGGAGTTAATAATAGCAATGTACAGCAGCAGATCTGTAACAATGTTCTAGATGTGTGTAGTGTTTTTTGATATGGCCCAGGGGAGGGTCAAGTTCTGAATATTTTATTTTTGCATGCAAAGTCTCTTTTTCTATGAAAGTAATCAGTACTAATAAGCGAATGGATATGGCCCAGGGGGGGGGGGGTCATGACCCCCACGCCCCCCCCCCCCCCCCTGCATCCGCCGATGTGAGTGACAATGACATCAAAGACGAAGACGATGCAACTTTTGTTGATCGATTGATCATCAACATGTTTTTAAAAGATTAATTCCTTCCGCCAAATGCAGAACATATTACAACAAATATTTCTTAAAAATTATACATATCTTAAACTAAAAGATGATTTGTTGTGGAAATTTGTTATTTTTGTATCCTTTTTATTTTTTTTTCTGGTTTCGATATCCCGCGAAATCTCCGAATTTGGCGGGTTTGTCCTTTTTTTCAGAAAAAAAAGATATCAGTATTAGTTATACAGGATGCAATCAAAAATTATATTTTTTTCGGACATTATACATACATAAGCACACAATGTTCTAAGAAGAACGCAAATATTTTTTTAAGGTTCAAATGCTACTAATTGCGTTGTGAAAACGCAACATAGCGGTTTCATCTCACCTGTCGACAGGCAACTCATATGAATTGCATCAATATTATTTGGTAATATAATTTGAATCATCTTCATCAGTTAAGTTCAGACCTCCTCAGATATAAGGAAATGTATTAATTTTGTAAATTTAAACTTTAATAAAGTTGGTACCTATACAAAATTGTCTTGGATTGCTTATATGCCGTGGAACGCAGGTCTGCAATACACGATAGATAGGTATATGTAATATCAGATATACAATTCTATTTTAGGTTTCTGGAAATAATCCACGCTAACTCCTATATCTGCTCCATCTTAAATACCTGCTTGATAGAATCTAGAGTAGTCTTTTTGAAGCTGATTGGTGATGGGTTAATTACGAACAAATTTTTAATTGTTGGAACAATGTCGAAATTTCTAACCAAACAGCATCTCTGTATACTGTACCAAAACTGACAGTTGATTTTTTTTTTGCAAACTCTATAAAAGGGTTCACATTCAACGACGTGTCGACTGACCCGAGTCGTTTTGCTAGCCTTCACATTCTACGACCGTTTCGCTGACTTCATTTAAAAAAAAAAAAACAATCAGCAAACATTACGCGTATTTAATTTATTGCACGAATATTGCCGCACTATTTTCGTTTTTTCTTGTTTATATTTGTTGTTTTACTTCGATTTTGACGCGTGCTATTTAATTCTTACATAAAAAAGAGAGAAAAGCTTGAAAATTAAAATCATCAGTCGTTCGACTAGTGTTCACATTCACTACAACGGTCGACCGACCTATCAATATATTCAAAAATCTGAACTACACAGCAGATCGATCGACGGTCGTTTGACTGCTGTTCACATTACAAAAATCTGTCGACTCGATACATGTTGATCAACATGTCGTTTAATGTGAACTCCCCTTGTCAGTTATAAATTATGACATTATAGCTTTGTTCAGTGAAGAAATAGTCAGAACAGAACAGAACAGGACAAAACAGAACAGCAATTGATGTTAACAAATCTCTGTTCTAAGCTCTTCCTTAGGTGTTCTACCTCAAAGGCAAGTACATAAAATCCTGCTTTAAACTGTTCCAAAAAGACTCACTGAACAGCAAGTCAGGACAGTATAGAACAGAAAATTTCTCACTGAACAGCAAAAACCTGTTCTTTTCTGTTCTAAACTGTATAAAACTTTTCCAAGCTGTTCGGAACGGCCTCACTGAAAACTCCTTATGTGTAGAATAAAATTATCTGGAAGTTAATTTAATTTTGTTCTCGAGATATTCGAGAACCAAAAAACAATTTTCAACCATTTTCAGTAGTTTCTTGTAGTTTTTATTTCTTTAGAAAAAGTGTTAATTGAAATTTTAACAAACTCTGCAAGTTGTGAATAATGACATTTTGTATAGAATCACATTAGCATAATCAATAGGTAGCATTGTGAATTCTCAAGATTTTTGTTTTTAAATAAACTGAGTTTATTTATTTGTTCTCACAAACGTACGTACGTACGTACACTACACACACACACAGATATCTGTCTAAAAGCGAGGGGTTCGGATTCAAAAGACCTCGATCTCGAAACGTGGGTAAATGTCAAAATTTTAAATTCGACAAATCGGAACAATTACAATAACTTCCAATAGGTAGTTAACAAAAAGTTCAAAAGCCACCACCACCACAGTATGGTTTCTCATGTCTGATCCTATGGTTCTTATTTCCCTTACATACCTTCTTGCTAAAGTCCTTGATTTTCTATAGAAACAAACGACTGAGACCTTATGGGTTCTTCGCCATTGTGAAACCTCCCTTGGGAAGTCACTTAGTCATAGTTAAAGACACTCTTTACATCATATTTTGTAAAGAAACAATTAAAATCTAATTGACTTAATTTCTTTTTTCATTCCTAGCTCACATGTTGCGGCACATACGGACCAACAGATTGGGAAAGAATTCTACACAATACCACTCTACCAAAATCTTGTTGTACTGTCATTATTACCGACGAAGCCACTGAATGCACAACAAAACACGCACATACCGAGGGATGTTTTAAAAAATTACTATCCATCATCGATTCGAATACATTAACCTTGGCTGGAGTTGTTTTGGGCGTAGCTGGAATACAGGTTAATTATACTTACACAAACAACAATTATTACCATAGTCAAATTGACTACAATTTAATTGTGATATCCTTTAATTTCAGATCCTGACGATAATGTTTGCCTGTTGCTTATTCCGTTCATTCGGAAGGAATTATGAGACGGTTTAAAAAGGAGAACGAAAAAAAAAAATAATTAACAACAAACAAAGTGCAAAGAGCAATTGAAGTCATTTTATGTTTTTATTTGTTTTTATTTTAAAGTTTAATTTTTCTTAACTATATATTTAAACTAGAACGGGAGTCAAAAGATAGAATGGCTGCCGAGTAAGCAAAGAAAAATTTTACATACATACATACATACATACAATACTTTCATCGTCGTTTTATATAAGAGTTTTTAAAATTTAAACAAATATGTATTTATTTACTATATTATTGTATCTAGACTTTTTGTTGAAAAGACGAAATTTATTTCACTGTAAATTGCAAGAAGTCAATTTTATTTATGTAAAAAAAAAATATGTTAAACTAAAATTTAATTTTAAAAATTATTGCATGCAAAGGAATAAAGTAATTTTAAGCAATTTTGAAACTGTTGCACATTAGCTAACGTGGTTTACCATGCATATTTCATATTTCTCGTCTTTCTCACTCAAAACATACAGCAAAACCCGCTTAAGAGAAACCCGCTTAAGAGAAAAACCCACTTATCTGAAACACTGTCAACCCCGAGTATTTTTCGACCAATTACCTTTAAAACACTCCGCATAAGCGAAACTCGCTTAAGTAAAAAACCCGGATATTTGAAACATATTTTCATTTTAATTTTGTATTTTTCATTGAAAAGAAAAACTCTCTTAATTGAAAAAAAATTGAATCGGGCAGAACGAAAAATTTGCTGAATGCTTTCGTTTCTTCTTTATTTCTAAACTTTACCATTTTCACCACAAAATGACATTTGAATTTTTGATTATTTCACAAACTTTTACATTTACATTTTATAAACAAATTGCTTTGTCCTCTTAAACAATTATCCAAAACAACATTTAAAATGGCTTAAGAGGTGTACGTATTTTGACATTTATTAAAAAGAAAATTACATTACATTTTCATTCTTCAATGATAAATATAATTGTTTCTAGCATTAATTCTCCACTTAATGGAATTTTTAGACCCGCATAGGTGAAATTTTTTTCACTTAAGCGGGGTTCGTTTAAGTGAAAAACCCGCTTAAGTGAAAGAAAGACTTAAATATTTTAAATTAGACTTTTGTGGTCAATTTTACTTTAAATGCAAATAAAACAAGTTTATTTCATCTTTTACCCAACGTTTCGTCGTTATTCACAACTTCTTCAGGGTTTTTTTTCCAGATTTTTTATTTTGTTTTTATTTGTAAATTTAGAATGAATCTATTTTTTTATATGAAAAAGGAACTGGCACTATTTAAATAATTTAATTTAACTTTAAAGCAAAATAAATAAACAAAAATGGAAACAACAAATTTAAAAGACAAACAAAAATTATTACAGGTACTGTGACATTTTGCAGTTTCTCTTAAGCGGGTTTTACTGTACATACAAAGCCCCTTGCAAAATAAGTTAAAAGTAAAAAAATATAAATTAATTAATTTCTAAGTGGTAAATTGATTGATATTTTTTTTTTTGTTATAATTTTGTAAGCCAAATTTGTTCATTCTCCACAGTCTTCTTTTTTTCGCACTTCAAGAAAAAACTTCACAGCTTTCCCCGAATTCGTAAAAATCAGTTTGCTTGATTACTTCTAACAAAAATTGCAAAAAAATGGTGCTATCTCGTATAGTTTTTCATGTTTTTAAAACATGTTTTCATTTTTTAAAACATGTTATATCTAATAAGAAAAATTGTTCTGCGTTTATTTAGCCTGGTCTTCGAACAAGTTCAAGCAGTTGCTGTTAATATTTTACGAAAATATAGGATACTACAGGATAAGTTGCTTCTTTAACAACACCATTTCTACTGGTAGGCTCTGCGGTGGTCAATGGATGGCCAATGAGTTGTTTTTCAAGTTTTTTGCAATGAATTTATACATCTTCATGTCTTTTATCTTTTCGTCATTATTTAGAGTTTTGGATACTTTGCTCCCTAACCACCTACCACCTATTTCAGTCCCTTAACCACCTACATGTGGTCCTGGAGGCCGCTCACAAATTATCACCTTAAATTCGGTATTTGCAGTTTTAACTAAATACAAAAGTGAATAAAATGTTTGCCAAAACTCTTCACTTTTACTTTAGAGACTCAAATAACGTATCCTATTGTAAAATGTACGTGTGTCAAGTTAGCACTACATTTTCGGAATTTGAAAAAACTTAGTATGCAATTAATTGATGAGTGTCAAGTTAGCGAAACAACATTCACCGATCGAAAAAATTTTAATTGGGTAATTAGCCGTTAATTAGTCGTGAATTAGTTGTGATAATTTAGAATTTGTCGTTCGATGTTTTCTATGTTTTTTTTGCTGCTTCGCTAACTTGATATCAAGTTAGCGAAGCAGCACCTCAAAAAGGGGTAAAAACGTCTTATAGCGAATAGTTTATTGCTTAATAATTTGCCGTTCAGCAGTTCTAAATGAATTGTGACAATTTTAATTTTGTCGTGCAATGTTTTCTACGTTTTTTTTGCTGCTTTGCTAACTTTGTGTCAAGTTAGCGAAGCAGCATCTGGAAAACGTATAAAAACTTCTTATTGTGAATGTTTTACTACTCTATAATTTGCCGTTAATTAGTCGTGAATTAGTTGTGACAATTTTGAATTTGTCGCTCTATGTTTTCTATGTTTTTTTTTCAAAAAAGTGAAATTCGTGTCAAGTTAGCGAAGCAGCACCTGGAAAACGTATAAAAACTTCTTATTGTGAATGTTTTACTACTCTATAATTTGCCGTTAATTAGTCGTGAATTAGTTGTGACAATTTTGAATTTGTCGCTCTATGTTTTCTATGTTTTTTTTGCAAAAAAGTGAAATTCGTGTCAAGTTAGCGAAGCAGCACCTGGAAAACGTATAAAAACTTCTTATTGTGAATGTTTTACTACTCTATAATTTGCCGTTAATTAATCGTGAATTAGTTGTGACAATTTTGAATTTGTCGCTCTATGTTTTCTATGTTTTTTTTTGCAAAAAAGTAAATTTCGTGTCAAGTTAGCGAAGCAGCACCTGGAAAACGTATAAAAACTTCTTATTGTGAATGTTTTACTGCTCTATAATTTGCCGTTCATTAGTCGTGAATTAGTTGTGCCAATTTTGAATTTGTCGCTCTATGTTTTCTATGTTTTTTTTTGCAAAAAAGTGAAATTCGTGTCAAGTTAGCGAAGCAGCACCTGGAAAACGTATAAAAACTTCTTATTGTGAATGTTTTACTACTCTATAATTTGCCGTTAATTAGTTGTGAATTAGTTGTGACAATTTTGAATTTGTCGCTCTATGTTTTCTATGTTTTTTTTGCAAAATTGTAAAATTGGCCTTAACTTAGGGAAACAGCCTCTGGAAAACGTATACAAACTTCTTATTGTGAATGTGTTACTACTCTATAATTACCCGTGAATTAGTTGTAACAATTTTGAATTTGGTCGCTCCATGTTTTCTATGTTTTTTTTACAAAACTGTGAAATTGGCGTCAACTTAGCGAAAAAGCTTCCGGAAAACGTATAAAATCTTCTTTTTGTGAATGTTTTACTACTTTATAATTAGCCGTGAATTAGTTGTGACAATTTTGAATTTGGTCGCGCGATGTTTTCTATGTTTTTTTTTGTAAAATTGTGAAATAGGCGTTAACTAAGCGAAAAATCCTCTGGAAAACGTATAAAATCTTCTTATTGTGAATGTTTTACTACTCTATAATTAGCCGTGAATTAGTTGCGACCATTTTGAATTTTTCGCTCGATGTTTTCTATATTGTTTTTTTTTTTTTTGCAAAAATGTGAAAATTTTATTAAGTTAGCGAAGCAGACTCTGGAAAAGGGGTAAAAACTTCATATATTGAATGGTTTATTGCCATTCATCAGTCCTGAATTAGTTTTAACAGTTACAATTTTGGCGTGTAATGTTTTTTATCTTAAAAAGAAATAGTTTAGTCTCGTACTGTATTAATTAAAAGAACTGAAAGAACTCTTTAAATATTACAAAAAGAATTCTATTTTTATTTAAATCTTAAAACGTAGTACATGATTATATTATAAATATTTTTGAAGAAAAACACACAAAGAGCATTAAAAAATTGCAACTTCAATGTTAGAGCTCTGGCGCAAATCATTCGGAGCGAATATGCCACGACTCCAAGAACGATTCGATGAAATATTGCATGTGTAGACACCATGCTATGTAAATCTGAAATTTCAGATTTTCTATTGAACGCGGCTGATGTGACATCTACGTGTGAGAAATTTTCCTAAAACTATTCCGTGTAACCGCCATTTTTCTTTTAAAACCCTACAAAAGCTAGAACCTAACTGCCATTTTTGAAATAAAAACCCTACAAATGCCTGAATAAATGTTTGCTCCCTTAAATTTCCCCCATTACAGCGACATCTACTAGTCGCTTTTAAAACTGATTTTTTGTATGTATTGGTGTTTTACTTTTGCACAAAAGTAAAAGTTAAGAGCGCTTTAACTTTTACTTTTGTAAAACTTGAGAAAGAAGATAGAAATGAGTTTTGCGTTGGAAAAATACAAAGGATTTAGTTTAGTTTTGTACAAAAGTAAGTTGAATGTAGTTAAGCCTTTACGTTTTTTTTTTTTTTTTTTGAAGGTTTAGATCTGTCAAAAACGTGGTGATGAACGCGGCGTTAAGGCTTAACTACATTCAACTTACTTTTGTACAAAACTAAACTAAATCCTTTGTATTTTTCCAACGCAAAACTCATTTCTATCTTCTTTCTCAAGTTTTACAAAAGTAAAAGTTAAAGCGCTCTTAACTTTTACTTTTGTGCAAAAGTAAAACACCAATACATACAAAAAATCAGTTTTAAAAGCGACTAGTAGATGTCGCTGTAATGGGGGAAATTTAAGGGAGCAAACATTTATTCAGGCATTTGTAGGGTTTTTATTTCAAAAATGGCAGTTAGGTTCTAGCTTTTGTAGGGTTTTAAAAGAAAAATGGCGGTTACACGGAATAGTTTTAGGAAAATTTCTCACACGTAGATGTCACATCAGCCGCGTTCAATAGAAAATCTGAAATTTCAGATTTACATAGCATGGTGTCTACACATGCAATATTTCATCGAATCGTTCTTGGAGTCGTGGCATATTCGCTCCGAATGATTTGCGCCAGAGCTCTAACATTGAAGTTGCAATTTTTTAATGCTCTTTGTGTGTTTTTCTTCAAAAATATTTATAATATAATCATGTACTACGTTTTAAGATTTAAATAAAAATAGAATTCTTTTTGTAATATTTAAAGAGTTCTTTCAGTTCTTTTAATTAATACAGTACGAGACTAAACTATTTCTTTTTAAGATAAAAAACATTACACGCCAAAATTGTAACTGTTAAAACTAATTCAGGACTGATGAATGGCAATAAACCATTCAATATATGAAGTTTTTACCCCTTTTCCAGAGTCTGCTTCGCTAACTTAATAAAATTTTCACATTTTTGCAAAAAAAAAAAAAACAATATAGAAAACATCGAGCGAAAAATTCAAAATGGTCGCAACTAATTCACGGCTAATTATAGAGTAGTAAAACATTCACAATAAGAAGATTTTATACGTTTTCCAGAGGATTTTTCGCTTAGTTAACGCCTATTTCACAATTTTACAAAAAAAAACATAGAAAACATCGCGCGACCAAATTCAAAATTGTCACAACTAATTCACGGCTAATTATAAAGTAGTAAAACATTCACAAAAAGAAGATTTTATACGTTTTCCGGAAGCTTTTTCGCTAAGTTGACGCCAATTTCACAGTTTTGTAAAAAAAACATAGAAAACATGGAGCGACCAAATTCAAAATTGTTACAACTAATTCACGGGTAATTATAGAGTAGTAACACATTCACAATAAGAAGTTTGTATACGTTTTCCAGAGGCTGTTTCCCTAAGTTAAGGCCAATTTTACAATTTTGCAAAAAAAACATAGAAAACATAGAGCGACAAATTCAAAATTGTCACAACTAATTCACAACTAATTAACGGCAAATTATAGAGTAGTAAAACATTCACAATAAGAAGTTTTTATACGTTTTCCAGGTGCTGCTTCGCTAACTTGACACGAATTTCACTTTTTTGCAAAAAAAACATAGAAAACATAGAGCGACAAATTCAAAATTGTCACAACTAATTCACAACTAATTAACGGCAAATTATAGAGTAGTAAAACATTCACAATAAGAAGTTTTTATACGTTTTCCAGGTGCTGCTTCGCTAACTTGACACGAATTTCACTTTTTTGCAAAAAAAAACATAGAAAACATAGAGCGACAAATTCAAAATTGTCACAACTAATTCACGATTAATTAACGGCAAATTATAGAGTAGTAAAACATTCACAATAAGAAGTTTTTATACGTTTTCCAGGTGCTGCTTCGCTAACTTGACACGAATTTCACTTTTTTGCAAAAAAAACATAGAAAACATAGAGCGACAAATTCAAAATTGTCACAACTAATTCACAACTAATTAACGGCAAATTATAGAGTAGTAAAACATTCACAATAAGAAGTTTTTATACGTTTTCCAGGTGCTGCTTCGCTAACTTGACACGAATTTCACTTTTTTGCAAAAAAAACATAGAAAACATAGAGCGACAAATTCAAAATTGTCACAACTAATTCACGATTAATTAACGGCAAATTATAGAGTAGTAAAACATTCACAATAAGAAGTTTTTATACGTTTTCCAGGTGCTGCTTCGCTAACTTGACACGAATTTCACTTTTTTGCAAAAAAAACATAGAAAACATAGAGCGACAAATTCAAAATTGTCACAACTAATTCACGACTAATTAACGGCAAATTATAGAGTAGTAAAACATTCACAATAAGAAGTTTTTATACGTTTTCCAGATGCTGCTTCGCTAACTTGACACAAAGTTAGCAAAGCAGCAAAAAAAACGTAGAAAACATTGCACGACAAAATTAAAATTGTCACAAATCATTTAGAACTGCTGAACGGCAAATTATTAAGCAATAAACTATTCGCTATAAGACGTTTTTACCCCTTTTTGAGGTGCTGCTTCGCTAACTTGATATCAAGTTAGCGAAGCAGCAAAAAAAACATAGAAAACATCGAACGACAAATTCTAAATTATCACAACTAATTCACGACTAATTAACGGCTAATTACCCAATTAAAATTTTTTCGATCGGTGAATGTTGTTTCGCTAACTTGACACTCATAATTAATTGTAGCTTTTTTGTTGTAAATTAGTTGTGGAAAGAAAAAATTTGTAGCTCTCATATTTAAGGCAAAACAGGTATGTAGTGCTAACTTGATATCATAAAATGATGAGACCTGTAGGTACCAGTAGGAACTAAAAATTTTCAAATTCTTGGTATTAATTCGTATAAATTAAGAGTTCAAACAATAATATAAAAATAAAAAACTTAACACAAAATAAAAACTTCAACAAAATTGCAGCCCCTCACAGACTAATAAACGTTGAGAACAACTTGACATACTTCCTTCCACAAAATTGTGGTATGTGTAATGTGGACACCCTAAGCTAAGCCCATGTAACGAATACCGTTGAATTACTCTTGTATGATGCAGAAAATTGAATTTAATATAAAGAATTGAATAAGATTGATTATTTTAATTCATATAAAGAATCGATCATTACAATCAATGAAAATTTTAACAATTTTTTCATCATTATTTTATCCACATTAAAAAAAAATTGTGGAAATTATTGTATGTTTTCTAATTTAAGTGAATGTAATGTTGCTTGTAATATTTTCGTGAATAATATCTGCAAAGATTGTATTCCTTCTGTACCTTAGTAAACGAAAAATAAAAATGAAATAAAAACTTCCCGATGAGCTAAAAATTTGAAATTTTAAAACATAGCTCAGAGGGTGTGTAAAGTTTCAGACCAACAACCAAATTTCACAGACCCAAAACTAAAAAACAGCAACTAAATATTCAAGCATATATTTAATACAAATTATTTCTCCTAATCCCATGATTTTGAAGATTTTGAAACAAAAACCGTTGAGCGCATACAATAGATGATAGTAAGGAGTGTAAAGAGTAACATGCATCCGCCCCATGAATTTCGTTTTAAATGTATGAGGAAGAAATTATTTATTATAATTTTTGTGTGGTACGGTAACAAATTATTTTGCATGTAGAAAAGAAAATAATTATGATTGATTGATTGATATAAATGTAGAAAATTAAAAAAAATTGTGTATGGTTGTAACCAAAAAAAAATTAAAAAATTCAAGCCAGAATTAACTGAGAACCAAAAGCCAAATACATTTACAACAACTTGTCGTGCTCCTGAGAGTTTTGTGTTAAATTATTCTCTGTTTATTTATTTTTTTATTTTCCGTCTGGATTCAAATTTTGCCCTGAAAATGGTTTTATCATGTCTTTCCGCAGACAAAACGCTTCATCGCTAATAAAAACGTAAGGAATTGGAGAACCGTAATTGTTGGGGCACTTTAGTGGTGGTATTTTGAGACGGTTGTTTACAACATCTTCATAAAAATCCGTAACCTCAATTACTCCTCCATCAGAAACTCTTCCATTTGTTCCATGACAGTAAATAAACTCGTATTTAGCATTTACAACAAACAGCCATAAGTGCGACGCTATGGTGACCCTGTGTAGTTGTAAAAATACGAACCACCATCTACATTCCATAGGATGCATTATTGAAATATGTTTGCCGTCCACGGCTTCCAACCAATTGGGGAAATCCCATTTGTAGAAGAAATGCTGAGCGATTTCTTACCATTCTTCTTCAGAGCTTGGAAACTATGAATTATAAAAATGCATGTTTTTTTTATTTATAAATGAACATTAAATGTACTTTTAAATAATCATCTTTTAGAACATTATATATTGCATGACATGTTTCTGAAACTTTTGAAGACAAAGATTGAGCAGAGATTCGCATTGAAAATTTAAGATCTTCAAAGCTTCTGCCGGTTGGTAAAAAACTCACAGAGTTACAACCGCTCAATGGGTTTAATAGACTCCCTCATTACAGTATCTTGTTTTCTAATGAAGGGGGTAACTAACTCCAGCAATTCAACAAATAAATGTTCGTCTATCCTAAAAAAAATTTCTTTAGTCTTCATCGAAATTTGATAATTCTCGTAGTAACGAAGTATGTCTACACGAAATTTTTGTTTTAGCAACCACTTCTTTTTTATCCACGGTTTAGATTTATGTTCAGTTTAAATTAATAAATAAATTAATAGATCCAGCTGCAACCACACAACAAATTATAAGTATCCATCGTCTTTGAATTTAATCACAATCATTGTCAAATTTCATACGTGTGGGAGTCTTATGTTTATCAATGTTACCTGACAAAAAAAAACGTCAATGTTACCGGTATCAATATTACCTGTGACGAACATTAAGGTGCCTACTAACGATCAATGTAGACTGGTAATATTGTCAGGTAACATTGATGGTGTGTATGGACCTTATGCCTAAAAGATAATAAAAACAATAACTAACTATAATAAAAATTAATTAAATTTAGTGGCACAACAGCTCATGAAGAAGAAAGTCCTAGTGACGTACAACTATGAGCCATTTGTGTGTGCATATGTCTACAGGAGCGGACCTATAGTTTATTGCCGAATCCCAACGACTAGGTGAGCCGTGAACGGCAAATCTTCGCAAGAGACAGTAGTCCTGAAAAACATTTTTGTATAGGTGACAGAAGCTGGGAATCGAACCCCGAATAACTAAATAGTCAACTTAAAAAGAAATTAGTTTTCAAATATTAACCCTTCTCCCCTTCACTTGAGGTCGTTATATTTCTGTGTGCATGTCTACAGGAGGTCTTTTCTTTGGCTTTAACAACATTGTTGCTTTTTTTGTAGCTCTTGTTGTTCGGCTAATTTAATCACAGTAGCTATATTTCTTCCTTATAATCATCCAGATGCATAATTTTTGACAAGTCTATTTTGCCCTTTATGTAGGCTAACCCGGCAATATCTTTTCACGTGGCCTTTCTGACCAAATGTATTCCATTCCAATGACAACTAAATGATGGCTAATAAGCATTAGGTACTTATATTAAAGTCAGAGAATTCTGAATTTCGATGGTTCGTTATTACGCTGGCGAAAGTGTGCAATAGTTTATTAAATAAAAAAACATTTTACGCAAGTTTTGTGACAATTACTACTTTTATTTGTTAATTAAAGTTCTCATTCTTTCTTGCATTAATGGAAATATTATAGTTTAATAATATTAAGAAAATTATCTGTTGATTATACAAAAAAATATATTCATGTTTGATTTTAAAATAGAATTTAAGCGAAAGTTTAACAGCCATATTATATTGACTTGCTTCAGAAGTAGTTTTACGTCCAAACTAGTTCGATAGGGGCTAGTTTTAAAACTTTTTAAGTTTTGGCCATAAACTAATTTTGAAACAAGTCAATAAAATGACTGTAAAATAATATTAGTTTATGAGGCAAGATATTCATTAAATATAGAAGAAAAAAAAAACACAACAAGAACAGGATAAAATAGAAATGTTTCAATGCATGATTATTACTCTAGTAGATAACATACCATAACCAATCAGCACAACTCTTTGGTTTTTATCCTATTTCATCCTAAAATAAGTCACAAAGTATACGTAACTAAATATTTTTGCGTCCAAAGATACAATACAAAACTAATTTTTTTAATTAAAATATTAATAGTATGAAACTCAAAAGCAAGCATCTTGTTTAAATTCTGTTATAATTGTTAAAAGACATTCCCATTCCCATCAAGTGTTCATAGTAATAGATTTTGTTTTGTTTTTTCATTTCTCCTGTTAAATACCCAAGGTATTTAATTACCATAACATTTTTTAGATTTCTGGAATTTTATGAACATACCTTTTATTAAAAATTTAAGAATATTAAAATGACTGCGATTAATTCGCCCTAAAACACTTTATATAGTGTTCTCACAAATCAAACAAACTGATAATGTTATTTTTTTACCAAATATTGTTGAACAATACCCTAACCTTTTATAATATTGTATTCCAAAAGACTTGTGTATTTTTCTTGTACCATTTGTATTGAATTTCTCAAAAAAAAAGTCAAAAAGAAATATTTGTGGCAGCACCACAGAGAAAGTGTAATTTTTATATAAAAAAAAATATGTATGTTTTATGTGTATTTCATTCTTTTGATATATTTATGTACACTCTAAGAATTTTACAAATAAAATTTTAAATTATTCAAGTACCTATCTGCATTTGAAGTTATCATTGTTGATTTATAAAGCCTTAACTACATTGGCCAAAAAAGTGAAAAATTAGAAAAGTGAAAATTTTAAAACTCATCTTGGGATAGTGTTTCTCACTGGAAAACTTTTAAAAATGATGCAGAAAGCTAACGGAAAAAAAAATATTTTTACTTTTGTAATTTTGGCAAAAAGTGGCCAATGTAGTTAAGGCTTAAATGAAAAGATTTTCAGTGACTTACGTTTTAGACTGGACGCTAGAGTTACCATACAATGTCATATTCCTAAGTCCCCTTTCACACGAAGATACTAGTTGCTGGTGATTTTTTTGACGTTTTTTTTAAATCTCCTTAACAATCTCTTGTACCTTTCATACGAAGATACAAAATCGAAGGAGACTTGCTGTATTTTCCTTTTAAACTACCTTGGTTGAACGCACACAAACGTAGTGTGAAGGGAAACGTCAAAAAAGTCTCCTGAATTTGTTGACCGGGGAGATTTCGTTTACCCCTCTTTCTTCCTGCCCTTCTGGCCTATGAACTAATTGTTGCCGGCAACTCAGTTGCCTTGTGTGAAAGGGGACTAAAGGAAAGAAGAGGGATTTTGTAAAAATATGTTTCAAGGGAAACAAAAACTTATATTTTAACATAAATTACATTTTTTCTGGCACGATTAGAGTGAAGTTCACTCGCCGCACATAGGGGTATTTCATCGACTTATGGCCTTCATAAACAAACACTAAAATTGATTAAAAATATATATTGTAACGGCCTTTAGTCCATAAAAAATGGCGTTTCGTCCCGGCGATCTCACTTTGACTCGTGGACTTAAGGCCGTTAAAAGCTATTTTGAATCAATAATACAACAAGTCCAATTAAATAGTGATAAGTCATCTACTAGTCTGCTTTATTTCCGTAGTATATAGAATTTGTCTTATTAAAAAATCTTTGTATGTAAACACTAAAATTGCTCTTATCTAAACTCCTTTTATATAATATAAGACTTTTAGAATATTTCGGTTTCACCAATTTAAAAAGGGAAATATTAGGAAAATTTTAATTAAAATTTAGTTTGCCTCACACCTCTAAATGCAAAAAATAGGTTGTTTCGCTATAGCATACAAAGTTTATGAAGAATTGTGAAAAAGCATTATTTGTAAACTCAAATGTCAAGAATTGCATTGCCAACATAAAACGTATGGATCGTACATTGTCGGCCATATTAATAAACATTGTCTAACTTTAGACAGCTGTCCAAGTTATAAATATACCTTTCTAATTGTTGCTAAAGCGATCTAACATTTTATCTAACTTTGGACAACCAAATCGATTGTCTAAGCCTCGACAAATGCAATATTGAACAGTCAAAAATCTAATAAATACAATTATGTAAAGAAAATGATAGGTAAGGTATTTCTTTTTACGGAATTCGAGTTATTGTAAAGAATCAGTGCGCATACCAAATATTCTTGAACGTTGATACTTACATTAAAAAAAATAAACAAATAAATAAAAGGAATTAAAAGTGTTTAAAGAGTATTTAAGTACAACAATTTTAAGTACTAAAGTAAGGAGTACAAAATTTTCAATTCTTCAGGCCTATAAGGAGCGTTTTATCCGACTTCCCGCCCTTGGAGTTATAATAAGGGTCTGGTCCTCCAGGCAAGGGTGTTGTTCGTCGGGCTAATTTCTTAGCACGGAAAATGTTTTCGGTTCCGAAACAACAACAAGCCTCGGATATGGATTACTTTAATGTTGACGACCCTAGCAAACGAAACAAAGACAGTGAATTTCGAATCTGCACGTGGAATGTCCGGACCTTTAACAGGCCACCTGCAGCCAAACAATTAGTGATGGAGAACCTGAATAGGCTAAAGGCTGATGTAACAGCCATGCAAGCAGAGCGATGGGATGGAGAGGGCCTACGAAGGATGAAATCGTGTGACATCTACTTCGGCTGCTGCAAGAAGTAGGTTCAGCGACTCTTTGGTTGTGGTTTTGTGGTAAGGGGAATACTTGGGCAAGAAGTCTTGGGCTTCAGAAATGTAATCAAGTGCCTGGTCACAATCCGCATCAAAGCAAAATTCAAAAACATCACGTTGATCTGTGCCCACGCCCCAATGGAGGACAAATATGACTCAACCAAGGAAGAATTTTACGATCTCCCCGAGAATACGTATAATATGGTGCCGGAAGTATGACGTCAAGATTATTCTTGGCGATTTCAACGCAAAAATCGGAAAGGAAGGCATCTTTGGTTCGATAGTCGGAGGACACAGCCTGCACGACAACACTTCCGGTAACGGACTCAGACTGATTGACTTTGCAGCGTGGCGATATGCCATCATAGCAAGCTCTCGATTCCAACACCTCAATATACAAAAAGAAACCTGGCGGAATTTTACCAACCAGATTGATCATGTTGCGATAGACGCCAGACATGCTTCAAGTATCCTGGATGTCCGAATTTTCCGAGGTGCCAACATAGACTCGGATCACTATTTGGTGGTAGCTCAAGTACGTATGCGGATATCCATGACGCCACAACGACGAGCGAATACTGTAAAACGATTAAACGTCGCGAAGCTAAAATCGCAAGGGGTAGCGCATGCAGCAAAGAATGAGGGCTATCAATCAATGCTGCAAACTAGAACCAGAACTGCTGAGAGAGCAGCCCGGGAGCTCTACGGGCAAAAATAAAGGGAGGAACGCCGACTTCTCAGGAGGAAAAGAGAGAGCATGCGAAGCGGGCGGTCGAGTCTATTGAGGACTGTAGCGGCAGGGGGATGTTCTAAAGTTTTACCGAAGGGTGAGGCAATCTACCCAGGTCTACAAGGCTAGGACGAAAGCCTGCCGAGACAAGAGTGGGAATATGGTGTTAGATACACAGTCGTTGCTGAGGATCTGAAAACAACACTTTTCTAGACTGCTAAATGGCGAAGATGACCAAAACTCCGCTGTTATACAGAACACTCCATTCAACCTGGACGATGATGGTCAAGATTTCCGTCCACCCAACCTAAACAGAGTGCGGTTAGCGATAGCCAAGCTTTAAGCGTACAAGGCTGCTGGTGCGGATGGCTTGCCAGCCGAGCTATTCAAAGCAGAGGGAGACGACTTGGTGGGGAGTATACACCAACTTATCTCCAAAATTTGGTCGGAGGAAAGTATGCCCGATGAATGGAACTACGGTATAGTGTGCCTCATCCACATGAAAGGAGATGCTCTGAACTGTGCCAACTAGAGAGGTATAAGTCTCCTCAACGTCGCATACAAAATCTTGTCATCTGTACAGTGTGATCGCATAAAACCGTGTGTCAACGATCTGATTGGCCCCTATCAGTGTGGTTTTAGGCCCGGAAAATCAACCGCCTATCAAATGTTCACGCTCCGGAGTTCAGGAGTTTCAAATCGACACACACCACCTCTTTATCGATTTTAAAGTCGCATATGATAGTGTACACAAAGACGAGCTCTACAGAGCCATGGCGCATTTCGGCATTCCTGCCAAACTTGTCTGCTTGTGCAGGATGACGATGGAGAAATTTCGTTGCACTGTCAAAGTAGGTAAGAACACCACCGAACCCTATGATGCCGAGAAAGGTTTGAGGCAAGGCAACGCGTTATCATGTAACCTATTTACTATCGTTCTTAAAGCAATTGTACGCAACTCGTAAGTCAACAACAGAGGTTCAATTTTTCAAAAGTCCGTTCAACTACTTGCTTATGCAGATGATAGATGATATTGACATCGTTGGGAGAACGAAGCGAGCTGATACCGGTGCGTTTGCATTGATTCGGTGGCGGTGAAAATGGGTTTGGCTGTTAATGAGGATAAGACAAAGTATATGCTATCATCGAGAAAGCAATCTCAACATCGTCAACTCGGTCAAAACGTCACGATGGATATGTACAACTTTGAAGTCGTCAAGGACTTTGTCTCCTTGGGCTCCACTATTACATCGCAGAATGACATCAGTGCAGAGATCAAACAAAGAATCACTCTAGCCGATCGCTGTTTCTTCGGGCTAAGAAGACATTTGAGTAATAAAGTCCTCTTTAAAAGAACCAAGGTGACCTTTTATAAGACCCTTGCAAAAATATTTAACCTAAATGACAAAGCAATAGTTCAGTATATTTTGACAGGACTCAACGACCACCAAATGAGTTCCAATTTGGCAGCAAGCAATTTTAAGGACAATGCGGAACTTATAAGTAAAATAAAGTGGTACGACAGTATAACAAATAACAAAAAAAAAATAAAAAAAAAATAAAATCTTTAGCAAGTAGAGAATATAATTCAGTAAATATGCCCTACGTTCCGAGAACTCAAAAATCATGTGAGTTTCAGAAGTTTTAATTAGCTCTACTGAGCATTTTGTAGCCACTTGATGGAACAATGACGTCTTGAAATAAAAGATATAAAAAACACTTGTATTTATTTTGTTCCACGGTTGTAAGAAAACTTTTTATTTTATTTTTTCTACAAAGCCGACGCGTTTGGTCTGGTTAGGACATCCTCAGGGCACTAATTATAAATGTCAAATCAAAATAGTACAAGGCTCAAGTACATACAAAAGAAGAATATAAAAAAAAAGATAAAATAAAATAAATAAATAAAAGGAAACAAAGAAAATGTTAAGTATTCAAAATGGACAAATAGATAAATAAACAATTATAGTACATGTTGCATAAAAAAACAAGATATATAAAATAAAATTTACTTTAAAAGGGGACTATTGTTACAAAGATCAATTTGGCAATTTAAGATTTATTCCCATCGAAAAATTTCAACAAATCGAGAGACTCGAATTATGCATTGAGAAAAATTATTTTGAATTTAATGGTAGGTTTTACAGCCAGTCATCAGGTTTAGCAATGGGATCGTCGTTCTCACCCTTTGGAGCTGAGTTTTATATGTATAACCTTGAGCGAAAATTGTTTGTTTTAAAAAATCCTCTCCTAAAACATGTATCCCTGTGGATTCGTTATGTGGATGACATTTTTGTATTTGGACTGGAACCCATCGAAATCTCATCAGATTCCAAAATGAAATTTTGAACAAAATTGAAGATAATATTCAGTTCACAATAGAATATGGGCCTAATAGACTAAATTTCTTGGACTTGACTATAACTGTTGTAGGATGTAAACTGGAGTTTGACATATTTAGAAAAGGATCTAGCACTGATATGATTATCCCTATGTTGTCAGCACATACATGGAGCACGAAAGATGCAGCATTTCATTCCATGGTGGACAGATTATTAAAAGTACCACTAAACAAAGATAATTACAACAAGGAGCTTTACACTATTCTTCATATTGCAACCCAAAACGGATACAAAAAACATGATGTCTTCAAAATTTTACGTCAAAAATCGCATCACCACGCCAAACAGTCCACTTTCCATACTAACGAAGATAAAGTAAATCGAAATTGGCGGAAAATTCCCTATGTTCCCGAGGTATCTGAAAAATTGATACCCTTGCTATCAGCACCTAACATCAAACCAGCCTTTTTTATTGACCACACGTTACATAAATCGTTATGTGTTATAATAAAATAAAAAAAAAATTTAACAAGGTCAAAAAAAGTGGCGGTTACAAAATCAAATGCAAAGGATGTGACGGTATATATATTGGAAAAACGGCCAGGACCTTACAGACCCATTGCTCTCTAACCCTTCTTCAGGCCTTTCACAACATTTTAAAGACTCTGGTCATAATTGTTCTATCGATGATATGGTACTCCTAAATTGTTTACCTTCCGGACGCGTACTTGATAAATACGAGATTTTAGAAATTAATAGGCACAAAACGAAAAATATCTTAAATTGCCAAATTGATCTTTGTAACAATAGTCCACTTTTAAAGTAACTTTTGTTTTATATGTCTTGTTTTTTTTTTATGCAACATGGTGTACTTTAATTGTTTATTTATTTATTTATCCATTTTGCATTATTAATGTCATGTAAAAACTTGAATACTAAACATTTTCTTTGTTTTCCTTTTATTTATTTATTTTATTTTATTCTATTTTTTTTATATATTCTTCTTTTGTATGTACTTGAGCCTTGTACTATTTTGATTTGACATTCATAATTAGTGCCCTGAAGGCTGATTTCCAATGCCGCGTTGGGCGTCGCTTTGACAGATTTTTCTTTCAACGCGAAAGCTCACACATAGCAATTTAAGCAAGTTGTTTACAATGACGCGTTGGGTATTATGTTACGATTTGGCACCTATTAGCATGTACACAAACCAACGTAACATAAGGTACCTCAACGTTAAAGTTGAAAAAAATCAACTTCAGGGTGCGTTTTGACAGTTAAACTAATGGTCGAATTCCTTTCAACAAAAAAATCGATTTATTTAGAAGAAAAAATCGATTGAAGAAAAAAATCGATTTTGTTTAAAAAATAATGAAATAGTTTGTTGAAAGGAATTCGAAATTATAGTTATGTAGCTTCATTTTGATTTTCAGGTTCTCTTCAAGTCGTCTGTCATGTCGACGCGTTCGTAAAGCTTGTAAACGTATACGTAAGCGTCTCTAACGCGAACGCGCCATTGGAAATCAGCCTTGAGGATGTCCTAACCAGTTGAAACGCGTCGGATTTGTAGAAAAAATAAAATAAAAAATTTTCTTACAACCGTGGAACAAAATAAATACAAGTGTTTTTTATGTCTTTTATTTCAAAAATCATATCTACTCAGCTGTTTGATAGGCAGACCGAATGAAAAATTGATTGAATTAGATATACATATACCTACTTAGACAAGGACGACGAAAGCGTTACACCGGGTCTTCACCTGAAATATTTCATAGATTACTATCTGTCACTTTCAATAGAAAGAAAGAGCGATAGTATACCATATAATGTCGGTTGGGCATTTTAAAAGATTACTATTTAATTTGTCTCAAAAACTTCACAGAGCAAAGTTATGAAGTTAAAAGAATTAAAAGAATTGATTTCTTGTTAATCTTTCTAAAACCCACAAGAAAAAGACCAAAACTTGCTCTTGGCACCTACAGCCAATTAATTACATTCAAAAAAAACAAACACAAAACAAACAAAGTTAGTTAAGAGTTAATTCATGTTCCTATTTCATCGAAAAAAATCCTGAGTATATGCTATGCGTTCTAAGAATGTGAAATATAATACAGATACGAGAACACATTATTATTGATAGAAGTTTGTATGGAATACACATCAAATCGTTTTTGGATAAAGTAAAATAAAAGTGAGAATTGGAAACTATTGTTTTCAATTCTGATGCCAAATTTCATAAAAAAAAAAACAATAAAATTACTTTTATCTAAACTCCTTTTATATAATATCGGACTTTTAAAATATTTCAGTTTCACAAATTTAAAAAGGGAAATATTAGGGAAATTTTAGTTAAAATTGAGTTTGCCTCACATCCCCGGACACAAAAATTAGGCTGTTTCGCTCTATCATACGAAGTGTATGAAGAATTCTGAAAAAGCATTATTTGTAAACTCAGCATTACAAATTATTATTATTTGTAAACACATTATTTGAAACTCTGTGATTTTCTGTGCATTGTATTGATTTTTTAATTTTTTTATATGAACTTTGACAGAACGTTGAACTGAAATTCACACAACTGCACAGAAATTCACATACTTTCAAAGTAAAGGAACTAGACTCATATTTACATCTTCAAATTATTAAATGAAACAAGTTAAATTACCTATGTAGTTTGCGAGTATTTAAATTTTGTAGGTGATGTGTAACTAAAAAAAAAAACATATATGACGGAAAAAATTAATTTGTAGACACTTACCAACAGCTAATTGTTCTGATGGCAGTAGAATACCGAAATACCCTTTTCAAATTTACTGAGAAGAAAATGAGTTTTTAGTTTATAAGGGCCTTTAAAAGCATTTTAGATTTAAAAGCACTAAAAAAAACTAAAAATCCCCATTTTAATGCTCAATAGGCTTTTAAATTTTTAAAAGTCCTCTATAAAATCGGGCATAAGAAAGTTATCAATTTTATAACAAGAATCTTCATATTTTATAGTTTGAGTTGTTTTTTAATTTATATACTTCAGAAATTTTGGATTTGCTTCGCTTTTTTCTTTATCTGCTTCGAAATTTTGAATCTCAATTCCGAACCCTGGTCGTACTGCATATATTTTCATGTAGTAGTTGAGTGACAATCGTCGAAAGATACATTTTAATAGCTACATATGTGAGCAAGAACTACAATCCTACTTAAAAGAAAAAGACAAGCTATGTTGGCATTTGAAGAACAGAACAGGACGGACATTTGAGCCTCATCTTCAATATCAGTTTTTAATAAAAGAGAAAGAGATAGATTTAGGAATTCATGTAAACGTCATTAAAAACATACGCATACAAGAATATACGACCTGTTTTTACTTGTCTCCCTCTCTTTTCTTTCTGGTTATTTTCTTTTGTTATTTTATTTGTTGTTGTTTTTTTGCTGCTCATAAACCTTATGTCAATCGTCTGTCCGCATTCGCATTATTGTTTCTTCTTGTGCGTTAACATTTTTATTATTTTTTGTTTAATGGAATTTAAGATACGTCACTGAATCGCCAGCCAGAACCACAAAAGACGGAAATGCGATTAGTTAACCACACACAAATCCTTGCAGGAAACTCAACTGATATTTCTGCTGAATTTTAACAAAAAATTCCCTGAATAACCTATTCCGGAACAAAACTGTATCCAGTGCTAAAAATTCCACATTTACATTCCGATTCTTGCCGAAAGAAAGTGTGCTTCGCGAGTGAATAAGTAGACGACAGTCTAGAGTTAAGTGAAGTTAAAGAAAAAACCTCAATAAAGTGCAAAAAACGAGTTTTGTGATTTACCACATCTTTGGCCACAAAAAAAAGTTCTATAGTTTAAACCAGCACTTCTTTCTCCGTACAGAAAATAGAAAAATAAATATATCAACTATGGATGATTTGGGTAAGTTTTTTTTCCTCTTTTCAGATAAATATTAACACCCCGACCACACAGATAATTTCTCTCAGAATGCTCATCCTAATGTGAAAATTAATGTCTCGTTGTTTCATCTTTTGATTTGATTGCATTTTAGAGATATTTCTCTGAGATTTTATCTTGAAATGGATATCTGACATGGAATTTGACGGTCGATTGTTTTTATTTTTTTTTTCCTTAAAATATCTCATTTTTTGTTGTCTTATCCTGCCAAAGGTGATCCCTGCATTCGCGGTGTTGTTTGTTTATTTGGAGAACAATTGATATAGCTTTCAAGAGAAAGGTACTCGATAATTCAATTGAATTTATTAGTAACAATAATATTAATTATTAACATTTTTAATATTTATCAGATAATGAACATCTTGAATGATTCTTATTCAATTGCAATACAATTTTGTGAAGTTGATATTCGGTATCATTGTGGAGGGAATTCAAGAATCAAAAAAATAAACGCACACTCCCTTTTTTGCAAATGAAAAAAAAATAAATTAATTTTTATATATGTATTTGATTAAAGATTGGCGAAGATAAGCAATTTTGGGGCGAATGATGATGAATCAGATTCCATGATTTCATTCGAATACGAATACCCCTCGGAAAATAAACCACTATATCTATACAGTACTGTGCGAATAGTTTTAAGCAAAATATTTCTTATTTCTTCGTGGTATGTAGGTATGATGGTGATGACGAATCTAACTATTCTGTCAGACAGAATGGCCTATTCAACCTGGACGAAGAAGACCAAGAAAGCTATATGCTTGATATGGACTAAGATATAAATTTGGATAAGGAAGGATTTGATAGGATAAGGAAGGATTTGATAGGTTATCCCGATATACATTGCTTGTCAGCTTTATTGTGAACACATTTCAAAAGAATCCTATGTTGATGGAGCATCTGCCCTGATATGTAAATTTTAACAATTAAAGCTCCCACTATCAAGGGAGACAAAATTCTTGTTTCAACTTCGACGAAGACAGCCGAAATACATTGCGGCATTTGTGGTCACGTAAAATATGTGGTAGTTCAACGAAAGGTAATACACATACCTAGTACTAAGATTAAAAAGCTGTTGAGCTTCTTTAATGAAAGTACCCCTCATAGACAGTAGCTTACGTGGTAAGTTCCGCTGGGAATGACAACCAATAAACCGCATTGAGATTTCGAAGCAAGCTATTTTTAATTCTCCACTGGATAATTCTGTCAAGATTATAATTTTATAAACTTACCATACACTGCCATTCGAATGTCATACCCGAAGAACAGGAACGTGAATCTAGAAATGAATGTGCAAAGCTTAGTATAGATACCTACTGTCATCTTCAAAACAGTTTAATAGATTAGAAGCCTAAGATAGAATACCGTTCATAAATATGGAGAGTAAGAAACAAAACGGAGCTCTAAAAGACACTCCAGCATTTGTTTTGTAATCTTCAGATTTAAAACCGAACAATACAAATTGAATAGAGCCGCCCGAACGTAATGTCTACTTCAAAGAGAAATAGATCAATACCAAATGATGGCATTTTCGATGACGGCCCAATACCTGACTCTTTAGAACGCTTATATTAAGTGCAATAACCTCATTTCCTATTAAACGATTTAAGGATTTGTTCAACTGCTCGGAAGATATACAATCAGGGGTCAATTTTTGTTCTGTGAAGCTGTGAAGTGATACATTTTTTCACACCTTCACACGAAATTCGATTCTGGATGCCTGAAAAGTGAAACCAAAAGTCATAATCTCTTCATGTGATAAAATTTTTATCACCGACAAGTTATTCTGTGAAGCTGCTGTGAAGAAAATCATTATTTGACCTGCGCATGTGGGTAGAATTAAACCGAGAAAAAACAAGTTATATACTTAACTTCGAGACGAGAGCAAACGAAACGAAACGAGAGCACAGGAAATGAATTACACTGAGCGAAAAAAAATATATACGTGAAGCTCTTTTCCTAGTGTTAGTATTTTTGTTTGATTTATCATCGCTCATGTCAGTTGAAAAAGTACAAATTTCTATGTGAATTAGTTTTCAGTATCGTTTGACGAGAGAAATTGCGAGAGGAGTTTCTCATTTAGTACATTTTAGAACACACATTTATCATAATGAGTTCCAGAATCGCATAAGGCATATTTGTGAAGTGATAAAATGAAAAATTTTTTTATCACTTCACAGCTTCACAGAACGAGAATTGATCTCCTGGTCACTAGTGAACCTTTTGCTACCATAGCCATTATTATGACCTAAAAAAGAACGGACACAAAAGCAACCAAGGAAGAAGAAGATTCGCCCATTTAAGGGACATATTGGCTGGTATTTTTCATCGTTTCGGAACGAGACCAGTAAAGTATGACAGATGTACAGTATGATGTAGAGTATGACAGATGTAAGATCAGTGATTATTTTGATGCTAATATGAATCTGATAAAACAGTTAATATTTCTTGCTAAAAAAAATCATTTCGGGCCAACCTTTCATATGAATCGACTTATTATTTCAATGATTTCACTGCCTTATCAATGATCATTTAAATTTTAAAATTAATTTCACGAGAAAGGTTGGCTCACAAAAAATGATTGTTTTTCACCAGATACATATGTACATACATACCTAATCATTGAACTTTAATCTTTATCTAGGCATACTAATAATAGGTAATTGATTTTGCTTTCTAAATAAGATATCAAAATTTTCAATGATGAGTCTCAATGAAGTCTATAACTGGCCTTTAACAAATAACATGTTCATGAAAATGAGTTTTTAAAGATTCTTCTGCATCCAATTCCCTATTGGAAGCACTATTTTTTGTAAAAATTTTTGACAGAAAAACAGAGAAATTTTGCTGATTAATCAATTTCATTTAGAATTGGCCTGAATATGTTTGACCCTAAATTTCGAAAATTTATAATAATTTTCAAGCAACAAAAAATTTACTTATGATTGGACAGGTGCACGTGCCTTCTAAGCGCCATCCGTAAGACCGAAAACAAGATGTGCAAAGGAAAAGTTATTTTAAATTTTTTACGAATCTTTAGAAGAAGGAAATTAAAAATGTTCATATATTTTAATGCTGCCATCATAAAAACTCTCACACTGCTAAATAAAATGTTGCAAATATTTGAAACCTGGGCCATCAGATTGGTATAATAGCTAATGGATTAAACTGCATGCTGGTACAGCGGTTTAGGATCAAATCCTAGCCAATACCACCTAAAAAAATGTATTTTTTTTTGCAGATACCTTTCGAGGATGTAACATAATTTTCCAAAATTTTCCCTTCTATTTCTGAAATTGGTTCTGTAGTGGTTCTGTCGCGCCACCAAAACTTTTTTTAGAGCTCATTTCGATATCAAATTTATTCATCTAATTAATTTAAACTTTTACAAAACTATTGATGTTTTTTTTACACAGCACTGTATCTTGTATGCTCTGTTCTTAACTCATCATCAACCGTTTGCGCAAGCAAGGCAAAACCACGACGACAAGATTCGAACAATTTAAATGTAGAAAATGAGGCTATTCTCGTCGCGATGTTGTTAAGTGGCCTTCTGGAGTCACTATTTTATTTCAAGCAGTCACCACAAAATACAGAAAGCTTGCAAAAAAAAAAAAACAACAGAAGATTACTTTTTTTATTATTTGTCGCAGTCGGGTGTGCTTAAGTTAGCTACATAATAAAATTTTTTTTTTTGCTTAACTCTAAATGAGGAAGATACACTTTCAGGAATGTTTTAACTACATGTCTATGAAGGAAGTTGGTAGAGTTTAGAGTTGGATATTTTGTCTAGTTACCTTTCAAAAATTTGTATGACATAAAAATTTGTATGACATTAAATTGTCATCATCTTAACATCATGAATGTATGAAAAAGCATAGAGATGAGTCTCGTTTTCTTTGTCTCCTCGCTCACAAAAGGATATGCATTTATGAATAGCTATATTGGATGATTCATCTGTTTCTTTTGGCACAAGGACTTCTTGAAGGTGGGTGTTGTAAAACTTTTGAAATGGTTGATATAAATTACTCAACCATCGGAAACGCAACACTCAGCGAGATAATATGAATCACTTTCGTTGTCTGTTCTCATACTCTCGGTCTTCGCTCAAACTGTTTTAAAAGTCAAGTAACATAACATAACATAAAATAAGTTTTGACTGTTCAGGTTTTTTACCAGTAACTTATTGGATAATCATTGTTGAATCATTTAAATGGAGCGACATATTTTACTGAAATTTTTTGTTATCTTTATTGGTATACATATAGAGATATACAGATACACAACACAATTTTTTATCTTGTTATAATTTTAAAAACTATACCAGAATTAAAAAAAAAAAAAGGTGAATGATCGGTGAATTTATAATACTGCTACAAATATAAATTGTAGAATAACTTCAACTCGGAAGACATTATAACTTAATAGTAAATCATATCTATGTATGTATAAAAATAAAATAGTACTTACATTTGAGCTTGAAACATAAATATAATATGTAGGTCAGAAGATAGACAGAGCTACGTGATGAACGTCAAGATAACAAAAAATCCGTTGACTGCTTTAAAATTATTAATTATTAATGATTTTTTTTTTATTATTAATGATTTTTTTGTTAGTTCATTACTGTTTTATAAATGAATCATGACTTTTAAATCACATCTTTCTTAATAAGTTTGTTTAAAAATAAAAATGATTCTTCTTTCACACCAATTTCTTGCAAAGTTCTATTGACACACGATATAGGTAGTCGATGTACCTACCTTTAATAATTCGTTATCATTTAATTATGTGTATGTTTTGATAACTAAAAACGTCAGTTAATCTTGCTAAAAGACTGAACAATTGCAATGAGATTTGTTTTTATTTAAAAATTTATTAACAGAAGGATCACAATTTAATTGGATTGGCAAAATTGGTGATGAGAAGAATGTTTTCAGTCTTATTGTTTGTGCATTTAACATAAGCTATAAACTAAACTAACCTTTGTTGGGTTTTCATCTATAATATGCAATTGACCCATATAATTTTTTCATTTTTCATTTATTTATTTCATTAATTAGAAGGCTAGTACATGTACAATAGGTAGGATCTTAAATTTAAGTGCAGAAGCAAGTGCAAATTATCGAGATCCAGTTTCACTATCCGAAAATTTGGTTTTTACTTTGGCACGAGTCTACATATAGCAATTAAGTTAACCTTTGGTAAAGAAATGTTAATTGTAAAGAAAAAATAAAATCAAAAAAAAAAATAAATAATAAAAATAAAAAATAATGGATGTATTATACAAAACGTAGTCTACTTAGAGGAGTTAATTTGATTTCCAAATCAACTGGTGAATGTTTATTGTTGTGAATTTTGTAAACCAATTTAAATAACAATATTAACAATGCGAAGAAGCGATCTCTCAATATTGAACGGATTAGAAAAAATTTCAGAGATCACTTTAATCTACAGTTACGCATCAATAAGTTCAAATCGTGTTATTAGTTTGCTCATTTTACTAGTTTAGTTAACTTTATAGAAAATTGCAAACTTATCTTAACGTTTTCCATCACGCGTTAAAGTAACTTTCCTTGAAAAATTTAAAAATAACAACAAACACCAAGTTAATAAAACAAAACATTAACAATGTTAATGTCAGCTCCCTTACACACGTGTTAGCTAGCACATGGATAGAGAACTTGTCCGTTGAATAACTTTTATTATTAAAAAACATATCATAATAGTTCCAGTCTGTACCATTGAAAGTACGGCAACACTTCATCAAATCGTGGAAGTTTTCTTATACATGTGTCACACGCATGCACTGATTGATGAAAAATATGCTTGTGGTTGAACCAGTTATTATGAAATGTAAGCATGTGTGAATTATGAAGTTATCCATCCGTTAAACACCAATTTTGGCGAGTTAAAGTTATCCGCTCGCTGTCACCATGTCACATACCATTACATATTTATTAATAGGAATTGCAAGTTGACAGATGTGTTAGTTTTATCATTCCGTTGTTTTTCGTTTATTGATACGGGGGTTAGAAACACGACTAAAATACAGAAGGTTTCTCTATTTTAAAGAGTTCTTGAAACAAAAAAGGACAATAACCTACCCCCTTTTCCCCCCCCAAAAAGGGTAATGCTAACTTTAGTTTCAGTACCTAGTAGTACATTTTATAATTTACATGTTATATTACATTACGTAATAATGTACAATTAAAATTTGTTTTGTGTTGAATTATAATATTTCATTCTTTACATTTTACATATTTCAATGCAAAAAGACTAGTTTCTTCATTTTCTGGGCTGATCAAAGTTCATCTGTTTTGTTTTTTCACCAGTTGCTGAAAACACGTTCAGATGAAACCGAAGATGCTTGTACACAAAATCCTTTTAGAATACGTAAGTAAATCTATACGTATGAGGATTTGTAGAACGAAGCTTTTCCCATCATTCAGTTCACGATTTAAATACTCTTTGTTCATGCTTGTCAAACTCTCTGATTCCAACAGCAAGTTTATTGTACGGTCTTCTTTTCATCTTATTTAAATCCAAATCGTAGGCATCTTAGATGCTTAAAACATAAAAAAAATCTAAAACTCCATTTGTTATAAACTACATCTTACATTCAAGTATTTTTTATTCTAAGTGTGTTTAATTAGAATTACATTATTTTTTTTTCTTTCATACCTATGTAGGTATTTACTTTTTTATGAAATGGCATATCCGGCAGATGGCAGATTGCCAAGTCCGTATTTTTAATCATATCTATTTACCAAACTGAATCGGAAAAATAAAGAATTTATCTATTTATCTATCTAATTGTCTTTTTTTTAAATCCAGAAATGGTGCTCGAAGTAAACCCACTACAAGAAGCACTATCGTCCAAAGCATATTGGTGTGGTATAACATTTACCTCTTCTGAAAGATTAGCGTACCCAATCTTGCTTTGAAGAGCCTTAAATGCAGATTCATAAGCAATTTGATTTTTGGAAATTTTTCTTCTTAAATCGGGGGTATACAATTATACACATGGTGGCGTATAAAATATTCTTGTCTAAGTCCTTAAAGCGTGTACCTATTCATACCGAGCTTTAATTCATTAAGAAGTTTAATCATTTTGTGAAAAAGAATAGCAAAAGCTTAATATTGAAAACGTCAAAAAGTAAATAGGCTTATTCATAGATGTTGTTTAAGCTATTGTTAAGCAAAAACTGGAGTTTATCTGATGAATTTTCCATAAGCTAGAATCCAGTTTTGCTTAGCAATAGCTTAAACAACATATGCCCTAAAATATATGCCTCTTATTTTTTTGGGCACTAGTCATTTTTCAATCTTAACGGAAGTCACTATTTGAAATAAAATTTTCGACACACACGAAAATCATTAGTGGCGTGTTTCGGACGAAATTTTGCAAAGCAATTTGTTAGCAAGAGTGTTATTGAAAAATATAGGTAATTTTACATAAAGTGAAATTTTTTCATTTGTAATTTCGTAGAAGGGCTTAAAGATAGGCATTACCTACTCTATTATCTTCCAGCCTCGATGATCTAAAGCTAAACAAAGGTCGCTTGGATTGAGTACAATCACAGTGATTACAGCATCTTTGATTTTGAAAATGCGCTCGAGCTTATCAAAAGTTGAGTTCTATCGAGTAAAAACGTAACTTTAATTCAAGAATGTTTATCTGTTTTTACTAACTTTTCAATTTTTGTAACCCTTGTTTGTGTCCCTTTTTGTTAAATATTCCACTATTACCTACCTTTACTTTTAAAATTAGTGTATGGGCTATTTTCATTGTTGATTTTGAACAACCAAATTTACTGAGTGGGCGAAATACCCAATATATCGCCAACCACCTAACTTAACTGCTGTTAATATTTTCGCCGCATTATCGCTAACAACTGCAGTGATTTTCTAAGAAAGGACCATGGGCTCTTTTTGTATGGACTTTGGGCGTAAAAACACCATTTTCGGCCTCGATTTCAATTAGGCCGCCATATAATAAAATAAATCAAGTACTATTCATTATCTTTCATATGATTTAAGTTTCATCACTGTTGAGCAATGTTGAAAAACGGGCCCATTATGCCCATCCCATGGTAATTTGGCACGTATTTTCAACTATTTTATTATTTATTAGCGCCGAACAAGTCCGCAGAGATTCATCAATAAAGTGTGCTGTAACACCGATGTAATGTAGGACATATTGGTGCTGGAGGCCCAACAATTCGATGCCGGTTCCTATTTACCCTTAATATCGTCCACCAGCTTTTTCACCTCACTTATTCAAAAAAGATAACCAAAACAGAATTACCACCGTTACACTTTTCTAAAGCATGAAGCACTTGTTTAGCAAACTAGTTAACACCTATGGGAATACAAACCTCTTGTGGGCTATATAAATGAAGTTCTCTAATCTATACACCTTTTAAGTACATAATACCTGTGCAACATTAATAAATGTTTAGCACACCACCAGCACTATATATTCGTGTTGTAGACTCCTTTCAACACAAGCTACTCCTTCTGTAATAGGCCGCCTGCAAGCGCACGAAACAGGAATGTTTGTTTTCAAACGAAAATAAAAAATGAATTAAAATATAATGTAAAAATATTTCATTCACCCATCCATCGTAGCGCCTGATGTTAAGTAATAAATTCCAACAACCTTCTCACCTCACACCTTAGGATTAGGTGGGGAGTCATCACTTGCAAGTCGTCACTAATCCCACCATCAACCCATCGCCATCAATTGGATATTTGCGGAAAAAATATCAAACAAAAAAATGTCCACTTTTAGATGCACACACCCACTTCCGATTTTACAAAAATAAAAACAAAACAAAAAAACCAGAATGAAAAATTCATCTAAAGGAAGCCATTTATAGCCTGATGACAACGTCATAGATAATATCAACAGACATTAACAAGACATTTTCATTCTAAATTTCTCGAAAAGATAGTTTCCGATTGTCGTCATTTAGTTGCTCTCATACCATTTGCCTATGTTGTAACTTGTATTGTAAGTGATTAAAAAAGAATTTCACCAGGGAAATACAGTTTTTTTTTCTTATTTATGATTTGCCAACTTAACTACAATTAGATGCTGAACATCATGTGTACTCCTTGACGCCACCGAAAATTATCATCAAATAATCCTCAATGTTGACTGTTTCAACGCATGGAACGTTTATGATCTAACAAATGACGCCAGTGTCACCTGTCGGTCAATGCTGTCCAATAATGCGTTGACGTGTTGATGTGTCGACGCATTTTTACCTTTTGAGAATAAATTAGGTCTGTTCGTTTACTTCTCAAAACTGCCCGTTTTAATCTACGTTTATGGTTTTGTATATAAACTTTGGCAGAACTTTGGACTAAAATTTGGCAGTTTTAGGAATTATATGAACAAAGGTATTTTTGGAAGATTTTTTGCGAAAAATCTTTCAATTGAATTTAATTCAATACAGTCCACTAAACAACAATAAAAATATTTTTCTTTTATTTTTGTTATTCCTCTTCTTAAAGTTATTTTTGTTCCGGAAAACGATGACGGATATGGTACACTTACATCTAATTTCTTTACATTAGGTTCTAAGCTGGCTTAGTATCGGTTCTAGCTGGACCAGGAACTAGCTCAGCGGACAAGTCTTGTTTGCTTGTTTTCAAACGCATACGTTTCCACACAACATATGGACGTTCTAAAACATTTCGACTGCGAATAATCCGCGCATGGTAATTTTGCATATACTGATTCTTACGAATATCCATGATTATTTGCAGTGTATAGAGTTGTCAAACATCGCGTGTTTGCGTATTCAGAATAACCAATCAATATGTAATGTCTAACTTCGCCGGCTTCAAAACGTATGCACACATTCGAATGCCGGAAAATTGTTTGGTCGTGTACAGATCCCGCCCAACGACCAACAACGTTGGTTCTGCTGAAGATATTGTTTGCACGTTTAGAAAAAACCATACTTATCCTTTCGCTCTATACCTAAAACAAACCGTTCTAAAACAACATGAAATGTTGCATTTAAAAAATCTCACTCACTCGATTTAATATGTGTGCAGTTAATGGCACCGATTATCAGTGGAAATGGTTCAAATCAAAAGCCCCCCCCCCCATTCCGTTGGCCAGCATTTTGGAAAAGGGGGTGTAAGAAGTTCTCCGCGAAATATTGAGAACCATACATCGCACCAACAAAATTTTAGCAAGTTTTTGTAGAAAAATAATTTTTCTAAAATTTATGCTAACGCCCTTTTAATCTTAAAATTGATAACAAAAAAGTTATAATCAAAAAAAGATGACATGAGAATGTCCAGAAAAATATCATTATCTTCTTGTTTATTTTGTAATCCTCTTTAAGATAAATTTCTTAATACGGTCATATTTTTTTGGGTATAATTTTTTCGTTTCCAATTTTACGATAAAAAAAAAGTGTTAGAATAAATTGTAGAGAGGTAAATTCTCTACAGAAATGTGCTAAAATTTCGTCTGTGCGATATCGTCTGTGCAAGATATCGCGGAGAACTTTTCGCTCCCCCTTTTCCAAAATGGCGGCCCAATAGGGGGATTTCGACCCGGAAAACTCGTTTTTATACTCACACTGATCCCGCTTACAGATCCATCAATAACAACTTAAAGGTACTACCACCAATTATTTAGGAATTAATTTTTAGGTATTTTTAATTCGTTTTTTTTGTGTTTGGCTGCAAATATAACATATAACTATTTCAAGGGGTGCCGAGCCGCCTATCATCAGTCTCCTTTTTAGTGGTACTGAGCTTTAATCCAAATTTATTGTGAAAAACTTTCTACATGCACACCATGGGAGTCCAACCCACTAAAAAGGAGACTGATGATAGGCGGCTCTGCACCCTTTGAAATAGTTATATCTCAAGCCAAACAAAAATAAAACGAATTAAAAATACCTAAAAATTAATTCGTAAACAATTGGTTGTAGCACCTTTAAGTTGTTGTTGTTGTTGTTGTTCAAAAATTCAATGAAATTGACGGAATAAAGAATGTTCAAGTCTAATAAACTGAACTGGCATTCTAGTATAAATAGTACGATAAATAAAAATAGAAATATTATTGTTCTATAAACCTTGTGAAATTCTTAAAACAAAACTTTCGTGTTTGATACAAAACAACAATTAAATTATGTAAATCAATGGTGCTCACGCTGTCGACGGACGAACTAACAACTGCCGGCCGGGTAGTTGTTCATTGTGTCTGTCTAATCTCGAGACTCTAGAGAGTTCAGGATTCTTTTCCATGGTGCATAACAATCATTAAGAGTTCTTCACTCGTGTGATACAAGTCTGTCGGTTAGCCTGTCGCAAAAAAACGTATTAGAAATATTTTTTGAAATAGAAAACCTCGCTGCTCGTATTGCTTCTCGCTCGCCGCTACCCTATAGTCGTAATGTCGGATGTACTCGAAAGTTGAGTTTTTTTTTTTTTAAGTGGGATCTTCTCGCTATCTGATTGTGTGTCGTGTAAGTGTTCGTCTTCACTCACAGTGCGAATCTTTTCGAATTCACTTTCAATCCGAGCACCCATTTATTTTTGTTTACATACCAAATGTGCCTTGTTGATAAACAAATAAAATCCGTTGGTGAACTTGGCCTGGTCGTTGACTATTTTTATTACTTAATCGTTGATAAAAGATAGAAATTGCACTGGGGGTTATGAGGTTAATAATCTTGTTTTTTTTGTTTTGTTATTTGTATTTTGATTTTCTTACTTGCTTTCAAGAAGAAATGTTCTATAGATACTGGCACAATTAATTTGTTAACTAATTTAAATGCGCGCCAACGATGATGTCAATATTATCATTTGATTCAGACAAATTTTTATTTAAATTACCGATTTTATTACCAGAATCAATTTAAAAATATAGAATCAAATTTGGTAAATAAAATGCGCATCATGAAGTTTTAGTGGAATATAAAACACTTAAAAGTATATTTGAGTTTGTTATCTTCGAATGTTTAGTAAAAATGATGATTTAAATTAACAATTATGATGATCGATAAACTGTGAGTTTCAATTTCAACTTGACAGAGCAAGAGTCGAAATCTTAACAGTCCATCACACCACTAGGTCAATTTTGAACGAGACTTAGCCCTGGGACCACAGTACACAAATCTATGGTAATACATATATTGCACAGGCTGTCAAAATTGAAACTGTCAGAAATTAAAAAATGGTTGTCAGTGCCCCCAAATACTTCACACCTCAGTATTAAAAACAACAACATATATCCACCATTTTCTATCGTTTTGATAGATGCGCAGATGAGAACAAAAATGGAAACGCTAATGATATTACCTTTAATATGTGTACTGTGCTCTGGGCCAGGAAAGTCAAAAAAATTCAGAGGAGTAAGTCCAATTTGAACACCGTAATAGGAAAAACTCCGAATCTTTCAGCGTCAAAAATTATAGCCATTTTGAGGAAACTGACAGATGTAAAATTGAAAGCGAAATTGGTGTTTTTTTTCAGAAATCAAAATTAAATGTCATAGCATAAAAAATGTTTGGAAAAGCAATAACTGGCTGGGTTTATCACCCAATGTCAAATGTTTGAATGATGATTAAATGTACTCCGAATATGTTATCATTCAAACCCCCCTTCAATTGCATATGTCTGTAAACTTTGCATATCTATAATTTGTTGAACGAACTTATGTTTAATTAATTTGTGGCCATTCACATGTTTATTTCATAAATTATTAAACCCACATAATTAAAACCACATTGCACATTAAACATCAAACATTAGTCAATTAAAAAAAAAAAAAAACCTACAGCTTGAAGTAGTTTTTATATTTTTCAATAATCGTCACTTCTTTTCAGCTTGAATACATTTTCTAATGACGCCATCTTTTCGCCGCTGCTAGCTGTCTCAAATAACAGCATAATATGTACCTTTTCTACTGCTGAATACTGAATGCTAATGCACATTAGCATTACTGCCAAATGCAATTTAAATCAATCAACAAATTGATTGCATAAATACATAGGAATGTGCTTGAAAAAAAAAAAATGCCTCTCAACATAAAATAAAATATTGTTTTTGTGCTCTTCAGCAAAGCATTTAAGCAATTTCCTTTCGCACTTTCACGCATTAGACACGCACACAAAATCATTTTGCTTAGATATACTAATGGCAAAACCTCACGCAACTTCACACCTTTTTTTTATCAATCAGTTGATGTATATAATTTGTTTTATTGATTAATTGGAGGTCTTCCGGTCAGTAATACATACATATACTATACATACTAATAATAACACTTCAGCGATCAATCATAATTAATATAGGTTTGTAACCTGAAAACTACTACTACCTTTATACAATTCAAAACATCTTTAGTGTTGTGTTAAATAATAGAAGGAAAAATTTGGGAACTCCAAATCAGGGATGACAATGCTAAGTTATTAAATTAAACAAAAGAATATACCTACCAAAGTTAATAATTTAAATTTTAATGATCAATTAACTTAATAATGTGGACTTAGCTGTATTTATAAGATTTAATTTCTCTTAGGGCCAGTTGTAAAAACGTGGTTCAATATTAAACACGGTGCTTAAGCAATTTTAACTCGCCGATTTTGGCAGATTAATTATGGTTCAACGATGGTTCAAGTATCTGATAATTGACAATGAGATGCCTAAGCCATCATTGAAATCATTGAATTAAAATTCCTGAACCACCAATCAATATTTGAAACTTGATTGTACAACTAGCCCTTGGAGGTTAATTACCTAGTAGGTATAGTTTGACTCCATAGTAAATTCTGCAAAGTGGCAGCTTCGTTTGTTGAATGAGAAACCATTTTTGTATTATATTAGTGTACATTTTGGAATCCGCACTCCGCAGTAGTTTATTGTTCTCTTTTCTTTCACGTTAAATCGATTAGGAGAAAAGAGAGCACTACAATGTGAATCACTGCGGATGCAGTTTTGCGGATTCAGTGATCGACAAAAGTAATTTTTGTCTTTTGTGTGACAAGGTCAGTTGAACATTTTTGGTTTCAAGAAGAGGAATAACAAAAATAAAAGAGAAACATTTTTCTTGTTGTTTAGTGCACCGATTATATGATCTTAATGTAAAGTAACGCAACAAGGTTCACAAATCTTATACAAATTAAACGAATTTACATTAAATTTTATACATCTCGGCTATTTTTTGACAGCTTACAAAGAAATAGCAAATAAGTTGGTTCAAGCTCCTAACTTAGTTGATGGCTGCCACTTTGAATATAGCTCAGAAGCAAGACCGTCGTCGTGTCGTCAGCTTCAGCTGATTTATTGTAATTATTTTTAGACATGTTGCTATTTTCACATATCCCAAGTCGGTGCCTAAGCCTAGTACGCAGATCACGCTAAAATTTATCTCCCATACAAATTTCCTCCAAAGATACATTTTAGCGAGAATATACTCCCGTGAAATTGGCCCCCCAATTTTCAAAAAATTGATTTTTTTTTAAAGTTCTGGGTAGATTTGAAAGAGTTCTAGAGTTCCGAAGGGGTCAACTTCACGAGTAGTTTTTTTATTTTTTCGAAATTCTGGGGAGTTCTGATTACAGTTCTGGGTAGCTCCCCAAGAGTTCTAAACAGAACTCTAACAAATTTCTTTGTCCGACCTACATATAAAAAGTTATGAGCTTAAACAAAAAAATGCGCAGGGGCCAACTTCACACTTAGTTTTTATTGATTTTTCAGTAAACTATGGAGTTTAGAACTTTTGTTGAGCTACCCAGAACTCTAAACAGAACTCCCTAGAACGAAAAAATAATGAAAAAATATATCTTTTTTTTCTATTTCTGGCCAAGATTACTCGGAACTATTGTTTTTTTTAGGCAAGAACTCTAGAACTCTTTCAAATCTACCTAGAACTCCAAAAAAAATCAATTTTTTGAAAATTGGGGGCCAACTACACGGGAGTCGAGAATATTTAGCTAGGTGGTCCGCAGTTAACGCGCTGAATTCTAAAGGTCTCCATTCAATTTAGCGTGCGAAATAATTTTCAACGCATTCTTTCACAGATAAATTTTGACATTTGTGCTTTTAGAATACGATTGTAGAAATAAGAATCGTAGAGATAAAATTTGGTTTAGCTTGAACTGCGTATGTACCTGGCTTTATGAACGAACCTACATTAAAACTGCGAACAAAGTTTATACAAATATGTAAGTTAATTGACATCCTTCAGAGACGCGATTAGATAACAAGGTACACTACACATGTGTTTATTTTCAATTGCTACTGTTGCATCAGTAGATAGGTATTGTAGCAAACATAATGTTGTGGCATTTTTTTTAAAGTTTTATTTTAACTTGTGTCAAAAAAAATGCGCGCCTTTGACCATCACCGCTAAACCACATCGCACACTATCCGAAGTCCAACAAGAATGTTCGCGTTCTATTTTAGTTTCAAAAGAACGTGCAATGCGGCGTGCGACGTAGTCAAGTCAAATGATCCATTCAAATGTCAATTGTCGCATGGTATAAAACTGTGGATTTCACGATATAAGAGTTGCATTTCAAAAATGTAAACACCAGGGGGGGGGGGCAGAGGGTTTGTTTGAACAGACTTAATTTTTCTTTAGCAACGACGACTTGGAATATATTTTTTTTATTTATAAACGCAAAGCAACGAGTCAATATGTTTATAAGAGAGTGATATATCGGATATGGCACGTTGTCATGTTATTTATTGAGCGAAACCATAAATAATCCATGACATGTATTCAGTAGGAATCGCTAATTTTTAATTAGTTAATTATACATTTAATGCTGTGGTAGTTGGGCTCTTCTATTCAAAGAGGAAAAACTCAAGGGCTAGGCAATTTTGGGCATTTGAAATTATCTGAAAATGCCTTGAAAATATTTACATATTCGGGCGTTTATGCTATAAATTTATCATCGGTTTCTGAATCACGAAAAAAGTAAAAGATGTTCGAGTATACCTATAGATGTCGTGATGAAGGAAAACCTACGTGGAATATGTATTTGGCTTGTTTTCTTCATGTTTAATTAATGGTTCAGGTGATAAGTAATAATTCATTGTACTTTTGATAATTTTTTGTTCAGCGGGATAATGTTTGCTCAGGGATGATCGTTCATGTATATTTCCGAGGATGCTAGTCAAATCGAAGTCCGGTAAAGATTCTTAGCATTTAAAACTTGGAATTTCGTCATGGGTGTCTTGGAGATCGCGAAGGTAGATACAAAACTGGAAAGCTTTTTGTGGTTTAATGATCTTAGAAGCTGCTTGAAGATTAAAATTTTAAGACTGATACGGTTCCTCTTATGAATGGATGCTTTTAGAACATTCCTTTATTGAGTTTATGTAGATTGAATGTTAGCAACTTATTGAGTGTGTTTCTTTATTCATTCTGGACGTTCAGAATATTCGGAACACCAGTTTTGCGTTTCTCTATTCCCCGGAATATTCCGGATAAACCATTTTGTAGTTTCTTTGTTCATTCTAGAATATTTGGATTGCATTCTTTTCATTCGATATGAAGTGTGGAATAAAAGGAATACTGAGCGCGTTCAGTATAATTGACGTTAATTTTCTCTATTATGGCAAATTCCCAATTGTGTTAATTATTTAAAAACAGCATAATAACGCGAATAAACCTATAGAGTACAAATGCTATGCATTTACTGTAAAATTGATTAAACTTTTGACTTTGAGAATACACAAATACCCAAAACAAAAACATTATTTATTTATTTTGACATTTCACCGAACAACTGGATTGCCATTCTTTTTGTTCTATTTTTGTTTTTTTATTCATTCCATTCTGGATATTTTGGATAAACATTTTATTTCTTCTATCCATTCTTTTTCTTATCCGGAATAAATAAACTCACTCAGTGCCAGTTGTACAATCGTGGGTTAAATGCTGATCCGTGGTTTAGGACTTTTAATTTATTGATTTCGGCGGATTAAGTGAGGTCTAGCGATGATTTACGCATGTTCTTGGTTATTATCACATACTTGAAACTTGAATCATCGTTGAACCTCAGTTAACCCATCGAAATCGACGATTTAAATTTTCTGAACCACGGGTTAAATATTTAACCATGCTTTTGTACAATTGGCCCTTATTGTCTTTAGCTTGTATTGTAAATCCGTCTCAGAAGTTTCTGTAATTTACTAATATGCGTTTTCCTCTATAAGTTGAGGGCCTTCTGAAGCAAATAACAGGCAGTGCTATAGACTAAAAGAGCCCACAGCAAATTTTGGGTGTGAATGATAGCAAAAATTCACTGGTGCTTAGAGATAGATCTTTCATTTTTATATGCAAAAATTCAAGTCTTGCATGCTGTGGTTGGGGCCCTTCCAAATAATAATGCATTGAAAATGCGTTTTTTTGTCGAAATGCCAGATAAAAGGTATAGTACTTGAAACATAATATTTTCATCACCAAAATGAGGGCCCAAGACTTTTTCCCTGAGGCCATATGTCTGCCAGATTCACTCAAAGAATGCAACAAATCGATTTTAACTTTTTCAGACAATTTTGATAGGAAAATAATTCTTGTTCACAATGATAGAGAGGGTCGAAGACTTTTTCGCTGGGCCATCTGTCTGCGAAAGTCACTCAAAGAATGCAAACTATCGGTTAATTGTGATTGCAAAATAATTCTTGTGTCCAATGATGGAGTGGTACCTCCTTATCACCAAAATAAGGGTCGAAGACTTTTTCATGGGGCCATTTTGTTGATAAGGAGGGACCACTCCATCATTGGACACAATAATTATTTTGCTATCACAATTTTCTACAAAACCAATTTTTTGCATTCTTTGAGTGAGTTTTGCAGACAGATGGCCCCAGGGAAATAGTCTCGGACCCTCATTTTGGTGATGAGAAGAGACCACTCTATCATTAAGAACACAAATTATTTTGCTATCATAATTATTTGTAAAATGGATTTTCTGCATTTTTTTCCAGTGCGTCTTGCATACAGAAGGCCCAACCTAAGAGGTCTTGGACCTCAATATTGAGCACTTTTATTAAATACTAGCCGATTTGCCCGTGTCAGTTGCTTCGCAAACTGAATACTACAGATGTAATAGAATTCTACTTATATATAAAATTCTACATATGTAATCAAAATTTTTATATATGTAAAAATATTAATTATATATTTATATATACGTAACATAAATATATATTGTAATAATAAATATATATATATATTTTTATTATAATTATTTTATAATATACATATATACGAAAAATTTATACATATAAAAAAAATTAGAGAAAGAGAATTAAAAATTTAGATTAGTGGTGCAAGTCCCCCTCACCCTACCCCTCCTTGTGTGCACGTTCTTGTTTTGAATTACATTTAATTTTCATTTAAAAATTTTGAAACTTAAAAATCCAAACATTTTTTATATCTCTATATCTCTATATTTTATACTTCTATATCTCTATGTCTCTGTCTGTATATCTCTTTATCTCTATATCTCTATATCTCTATATCTCTATATCTTTATATCTCTATATCTCTATATCTTTATATCTCTATATCTCTATATCTCTATATCTCTATATCTCTGTATCTCTATATCTCTATATTTCTATATCACTTTATCTCTATAGCTCTATATTTCTATGTCTCTATATCTCTATAATTCTTTATCTCTATATCTCTATTTCTCTATATCTCTATAATTCTTTATCTCTATATCTCTTTATCTCTTTATCTCTATATCTCTATATCTCTATATCTCTATATCTCTATATCTCTATATTTTTATATCTCTATATCTCTATATCTCTATATCTCTTTATCTCTATATCTCTATATCTCTTTATCTCTATATCTCTATATCTCTATCTCTATATCTCTATATCTCTATCTCTATATCTCTATATCTCTATATCTCTATATCTCTATATCTCTATATCTCTATATCTCTATATCTCTATATCTCTATATCTCTATATCTCTATATCTCTATATCTCTATATCTCTTTATCTCTTTATCTCTATATCTCTATCTCTATATCTCTATATCTCTATTTCTCTATATCTCTATAATTCTTTATCTCTATATCTCTTTATCTGTATATCTCTATATCTCTTTATCTCTTTATCTCTATATCTCTATCTCTATATCTCTATATCTCTATTTCTCTATATCTCTATAATTCTTTATCTCTATATCTCTTTATCTCTATATCTCTATATCTCTATATCTCTTTATCTCTATATCTCTATATCTCTATCTCTATATCTCTATATCTCTATATCTCTTTATCTCTATATCTCTATATCTCTTTATCTCTTTATCTCTATATCTCTATATCTCTATCTCTATATCTCTATATCTCTATATCTCTATATCTCTATATCTCTATATCTCTATATCTCTATATCTCTATATCTCTATATCTCTATATCTCTACATCTCTTTATCTCTTTATCTCTATATCTCTATATCTCTATTTCTCTATATCTCTATATCTCTATAATTCTTTATCTCTATATCTCTTTATCTCTATATCTCTTTATCTCTATATTTCTATATCTTAATATCTCTATATCTCTATGTCTCTATATTTCTCCATCTCTCTATATCTCTATAATTTTGTTTTTCAATATCTCTATATGTCTACATCTCTTCATCTCTATATCTCTATATGTATCTCTTTTTCTCTATATAAGTTATAAATTAAGACGATTTACATACAATAAACACCCCCTATCACCTTTACATACGCCCTTGACTCTTTAATACTTAACAAAAAAAATTAGAAAAATAATTTTAGTTTGGGGTGCAAATGCCCCTTTACCCCTTCTTGTGCACGCCCTTGCGTTGCATTTAATTTAATCTTCATATAAAAACTTTAACCTTTAAAATCCGGCCGTTAGAATTCAAGTTATAAATTTATTCAATTTGCATGTAATAAGCACCCCCTACCAATTTTGCGTACCCCTTGATTGTGTAATTAGGTATCCAAAAAAAAAATTTGAAAAAAAAAAAAAATAATAAGGAATGCAAATTTTGAAAATAAAAAAAAGATTTACCGAAGTTATAAGCAATTCCGGCCATCTTTTCTAAATACCGAATTTTAACGACCAAATCCATTGGATTTTTGCTGGATTTGGCGTTTAAAAATATTCAAAAATTCGTATCTCAGCTTGTGGTTTATGTAGAAAAATAATTTGTATACCAAAATAAATATTAATTAGCCAAGAAAATAAATAAATTATAATGTTGAAAGTCATATGAAAAATCAGTGTATAATTGTCAATTAAGTTGAAAACGTTCCTTTTTTTCGTTTGGAACCTCTAATTAATTCAAAATGTATAATCATGTATATTTTTTTATAATTTCTATATTTGTGACAAATTTACCTATCTATTGACATCTTAACTTTAAAAATCGAAGTATTATTTCTCGACTTATAGCCGATTTTCTACAGCTGAATCGTTAATTTTGCAATTTTCCATGATTTGCCTTTGAAATATTACGAAATTTCATTTGCATAAAATTTAAAATTTTTGATTTTTTAATTATATTTGATTTCATTTAAAATGTTATTTTGGAAGATTTAAAAAGAATTACTGAAGTTATAGATCATTTTCAATAACTCTTTCAGACATTTTTCAAGAAAATTATTTAAAATATTTTATCGCAATTTTTTTTAAAAAGAACATTTATTGTAAATATTAAGTCATGTATAGGTATGTTTTATACAAATAGGTATGTTTTAAAAAATAAGCGCTTATTTATGCTTAATTTAAAAAAAGTTATTTAAACAAAATCCGTCAACTTACTAAAAAGTTATGAATGATTTAATCGACCAAGCACTGTGCCGAAAAAAGCAAGTTTTAAATAAATTTAATTCAAAAAATAATTAATATCAGCTCTCCTGTTCAATAAATGGCTTCATTATGTTCTACATATATTTTAAAAAAATATTAGGCAATAATATTTTGGTAGCATTTTTTCTCTGCGATCAAGTTTATATAGCGTTTTTGATTTTTTAATCAGTAAAGTGGGTGAGAAAAAAAAGTAAACTCAATTTGTTTTTACATTTTTTTCAAAGTTATCATGCAATTTTATGAATTTTTTTTCCACACATTTAATGTCCGTTTTAATGACAGTATTTTAAGACTTTAACTTTTAAAATCCGTTTAGTATTTTGGATGTAAACAAATAATATATAAAGCCGCGTCTCTTGCATTTTTTAATGAAAATCCTTAAAATCGCGTTAAATTAATTTTAGTGCCTCCGCTGTTGAACTAATCTTAAAACATTGTTCAGCATTATTGTAGACCAAGATTTTTGCAATTAACATATAGTAAGAGTTTTACAAAATTCTGAAATTTTTCATCAACTTTTGAATTTAAAATGATAAGATCCATATTGATTTCAGACTAAATCAGCTTTTTGGTATGACTTTTTTTACGATTTTGAAATAATTTTTATACATAAATTTAGCTTGACATTTTATCTTTCCATATTTGTTTACCTCAAGAAGATCCGATAATTATTAGCGAAGTTATTAGCCTAATAAGATGGCCTAATCGATAATTTTATATCATTTTTATAATTTAAAATACTTTTTTGGTCATTAAAGCAATTAAAGGGCCCCTGCAGCCACTCCTGCTAAATTTACCTCTATAAAACCACGGACATTTTTGTAGATGAGGGTTGGGGCTATAACTTTGTAGTATATTGTTTTTCGATATTTTGAAATTTTTCATCATGTTTTGCATTTTGAAAAATGAAAATCGATTTGATGACGGCTTTCCGACCCTTTTTCATATATATTGCTTCCCCTCCCCAAAATAGTTTTTATACACAATTAAAGCTTGACATTTCGTGATTCTTTTAAGACCTTAACCTAATCGATCGGACGTATAATATAGAAGTTATGAATTTTTTAATCGAACAATATCAATTGATTTTTGTGATTTTCATAAAATAACTGTCATCTCCCACTGGTCGATGGTGGTTGACAATGAACGAAACAGGCAATTTTGATGCAATTTAATTGATTTCTTGATTGGCTTTTAATTAAGATTGTGAAGCTTCTATAAGTCGTACAGATTCAAATGAGGTATCAAAATTTTTGTCGTTAAACGGACATGCGATTTAAAGAAAAATTAAAATAATCGGTGCACTCAGCGATAAGTAATTAACGAATTTATTCAAGAAGTCAATATTTACCGCTATTTCTGTTTAACGGTATTAAAAAAATAAAATTTAAATGCAAATCAAGTAAGATTAATAAATCCTATCATATGTGAAAATTTCAACTCCCTACTTCCACTCTGTAAAAAGATAATCGAAAAAAACCGTAAAAAATCGATTTGCTCATTTTTTCAAACTCAAATATCTCAGCTTAACGGCACTTTAGAAATTTGAAATTTTCCAAAAACAACAAAACCTATAAGTTCTATAAGATCCAAAGATTTCAAATTTTTAAATACATCCATTAAAAAGATAAAAAATAAAAACCATCAAAAAATGAGCCGACAAAATTGCGTCTTTTCAAAAATTCCCCACGCCCACAATACCACGCCCACAAAAAATCCCTGATACATGGATAACCTTTTTTTTTATCTTCTTTCAATCGCCGTAATCCTCAAATCAATCAAATAATCTCCCGATTTATTAGAATTATTTTGTCAAACATCGATTTTTGCATTTTTGAGTTTCAAACAACTTTATTTCCGAAAATAATTTTTTTTAAATTTTTTCCAAAAATATGTCAATCTAATTTTTAAAAAATCTATCAAACACAAAAAGAATGAAATTCCTATCTCATCCCGTTTAGAAAATAGAAAACCGACTTTACTCTGCATTTACCCCTGTTTACCCTATTAAAAATTAGAATTTCAAAAAATCCCTTCTTAGTGGAGCTCTACATATATAAGGCTATTCAAAAAAATTTTCTATATATATATATCTATAACACACTAACCTGTAGAAAGATGGGAAAAATTATGAATGAGTCAGTGAGTGAGTGTATAACTCTTTATTACTTTATATAATATAGTAAAGTAATTATGTTTCAAGTGCTATACCTTTTATAGTCCAGTCAACGAAGGAAAAATAAATGAAATAAATCGTGTAGTCTAGGTTATTTTTTTAAGTGGTAGGGGTGACCCTCAGGTCCAGCATACCAAAAGTCCCCAGCCCAGGGCCGCGAGCTTAAGCCTGGAGAGGGGGTTAAAGGTCCCCTTTTTTAGTTTTTCGCGAATATTTCGAAAACCAAGGGCTTAAATGAAAAAGTCTGAACCAAGGAATTAAAGTAAATTAAATTTCCTACAAAAAATGTTATATTTATATTTTCGCTTGGAGCAACACTAAGGAAGATGCGGGGTGGAGAAATGTCAAGAAATCTAAAAAATCGGTCATTAGCCTACAAAATTTAGTGTTTCTAGATGAATTTTATCTAGAAATAACAGAAAAAAAAAGGTATATGTATTCAAAATTATTCCATTGATGATTTGGAAGGGAGTTTATGGGGTTAAAACAGGTGGCGAAGGTTAGAATTTCCTAATTTAATTTATTTGCTACAGTGTTTGAATTCACTATGAAAAATACTGTTTCTTTAAAGGTAAAAAGTATAATGGATTTTTCCAAGTTACTGACCACGTCTTTGTAAAATAATTTTCAGACATGTACTAAGAAAAAAATCGTTTAGGATAGGGGGGTCTATGTCCCCTCGTTTATAAGGGAGGGACCATTTTCTAAAGCATTGACGTAAAGTGCATTAATAATTATTTAAAATCAATGGAAGTACCTATAATACAACACTATAGGTTTTTGAAAATCCGAGGACCTATTCTTTTATTTTGTTGCTAAAACAAGTTTTTTTATTAAACTGGTTATAAAAAAATTGAACTTAAATTTAAAGTTTTGAAAAAAAAAATTTATAATGATTTTATTTTCAAAATTTTTTGTAGCTAAGTGCTAAATTTTAGTTCAGTATTTACGGCCGTTGTTAATTCTTAGTCGAACGCTAAAAACTAGATAGCTGTAGGTCTTTCCATTTTTGAAAAAATCAAAAATTATGGAAACTACTACTTTTTTAGAAAATTATTTCTCTTGTAAAACCGTCACTTTGCCAACGAAGGAAAAATCATGTAGTCCGGATTATGTTTTCATAAGTTAGGGGTGATGTTTAGGTATAATATACTGAAAGTCCCCAGTCCAGACCCGCGAGCTTTAGACAGGAGGGGGGTAAAGGTTCTTTAGAAAAAATTTCTAACACTACTACTTCCTTAGAAATTTTTTCTAAAGAACCTTTACCCCTCTCCTGTCTAAAGCTCGCGGGTCTGGACTGGGGACTTTCAGTATATTATACCTAAACATCACCTCTAACTTATGAAAAAATAATCCGGACTACATGATTTTTCCTTCGTTGGCAAAGTGACGGTTTTACAAGAGAAATAATTTTCTAAAAAAGTAGTAGTTTCCATAATTTTTGATTTTTTCAAAAATGGAAAGACCTACAGCTATCTAGTTTTTAGCGTTCGACTAAGAATTAACAACGGTCGTAAATACTGAACTAAAATTTAGCACTTAGCTACAAAAAATTTTGAAAATAAAATCATTATAAATTTTTTTTTTCAAAACTTTAAATTTAAGTTCAATTTTTTTATAACCAGTTTAATAAAAAAACTTGTTTTAGCAACAAAATAAAAGAATAGGTCCTCGGATTTTCAAAAACCTATAGTGTTGTATTATAGGTACTTCCATTGATTTTAAATAATTATTAATGCACTTTACGTCAATGCTTTAGAAAATGGTCCCTCCCTTATAAACGAGGGGACATAGACCCCCCTATCCTAAACGATTTTTTTCTTAGTACATGTCTGAAAATTATTTTACAAATTCATGGTCAGTAACTTGGAAAAATCCATTATACTTTTTACCTTTAAAGAAACAGTATTTTTCATAGTGAATTCAAACACTGTAGCAAATAAATTAAATTAGGAAATTCTAACCTTCGCCACCTGTTTTAACCCCATAAACTCCCTTCCAAATCATCAATGGAATAATTTTGAATACATATACCTTTTTTTTTCTGTTATTTCTAGATAAAATTCATCTAGAAACACTAAATTTTGTAGGCTAATGACCGATTTTTTAGATTTCTTGACATTTCTCCACCCCGCATCTTCCTTAGTGTTGCTCCAAGCGAAAATATAAATATAACATTTTTTGTAGGAAATTTAATTTACTTTAATTCCTTGGTTCAGACTTTTTCATTTAAGCCCTTGGTTTTCGAAATATTCGCGAAAAACTAAAAAAGGGGACCTTTAACCCCCTCTCCAGGCTTAAGCTCACGGCCCTGGGCTGGGGACTTTTGGTATGTTGGACCTGAGGGTCACCCCTACCACTTAAAAAAATAACCTAGACTACACGATTTATTTCATTTATTTTATGATTTTAGGTCTTCGTTGACTGGACTATTTATCTGGCATTTCGAAGAAAACGCATTTTCAATGCAGCATTTTCTGCAAAGTCCTCAACCACAGCATGCAAGACTTGCATATTTGCATATATAAAGGGAAGATCTATCTCTAAGCACGAGTGAATTTTTGTTATCATTCACACCCAAAATTTGCTGTGGGCTCTCGAGCCGAATGTTTTTTGCCGTAAGTCGAACCGCATGTTGTATAGGATGATTACGGTTTTTACTGCAGAACCTCTGAGTCCTTTATCATTTCTTCCAATATGCTGCTGATGTTGTTGGGAAGAGATGTTCGCTTGTTTTATAGTTGAAAATCAACCTCACTTACCCTAATACAGAATGTGAAACTTTGTTTTGATTTTGTTTTTGGTAACTTTTTCTCCAGCTCCTCAATAGGTCCCTTTAACGGTATTAGTATTTCTGTTTTTGGTTAGACAGAACAGATAATTTCCTTCGAGATTTAGGTTATTGCATTTACACTACCGTTTGTTAAATTAATTAAAATAAAACAAGGAAAGTGTTCAGAAGATAACATGTCCTTTGAGCCGGTAGGGATCAATGCTAGACTGCGTTATTAGTTATTTTATAAATTAAAAGAATGTATCTACTCATTTTAATTTCAATAATCCATCCCGCTTGTTTTTCTTTTAAAATTCCCGTTGATAAATTCCATTTCACAAAGCATCTTTATTGTTCTCCCTCACCTTTCTCACCTGTCATACTAATAATGTGCTGTCAAATGGATTACGTTCTCAAGATTGCAACTTTCCCTCTACCGACCAGAGCGGGGTGTGTTGTTTTTACTTTTCTTCACCTGCTGCATTTCCTGTCAAGAAAAATCATTCATTTCATCCTCCTACTAGCAGTTTTATTTAAATCGCCGCATTAGTCACACGTCGTGAATAGATTTGGAATTATTCCCAACATTTTTATTTTTATTCATTTACCTCAATCTTTTTTTCTGTCTCTTGTTTTATGGAAAAATAATAATAAATTAGACACATCTAAAGTGAGTAGGTAGGTACTCATATATTAATAAACACGCGTATAAAATTAATATTTACAAATAAAATTAAATTAAAACACGACCGACACGAACAAGATGTGATGGCAAATAAAAAACTAAGTGTTTCGAAAACAATGTTATCACCACTGCTCACCTTATCGCTTAAATTTTGCATCAAGCTATCTGGGGTGGTATAATTGTACCACAAGATTTTTTGTATTTTTAGTAAATTTTTGGCTTTATTCTTTTAAGCACTCTTAGAATTCACGGAGACCGAAAATATCTTCAAAAAAAAGCCTCTAAAATAAAAATAATAACATTAAATCAAATCCGTGCATATTTTAGGGGGGTTTGCCAGCGATTCAGGCACTCGGGCGTGTCGTGTTCAAGTCCATTGTCAAATTATCAATTTATTATTAGTAGTGGCGCTAAAATAGAAATATTATCAAAGAATCAACATCCTATTAGGAATCTCAAAAAAAAAAATATTGTCACACAACTCGAAAACTTGTTGATCCGTCTAAATATTCGTAGTGAAATTCTTGCGGATAACGTATTCTGTGATGTGATTAATGTTGATATTGGTTTATCAATCGAGTTCTTCATACTAACATCATAGGGCAGTTGTGTTATATGCATCATTTAGAAAAAGAAACAAATATATTCATTTATTCTAGATCATTTGATTTTTAAAAAATAGAATAAAAAAACCGCAAAACGCATTGTTTTAAGAAAACATAAAGCAACTTTAGTGTTTGAAATATTTAAATAATATAAAAAACGGAAATATAGGTTTTAAAAAGCCTTTAAGAAAAAATACGACGGAGGACAGAAATATAATGACATCAGTCAAGTGTGAACATAAACTTTTTTTTATAGGTGCTTAAGTGAGTAATATTATAAAAAAGCACATTAGTATTTCGTTTTTGTGTTGATGTCAAGATAAATATAAACAAAACAAATATCTATTTAACGGTGCTACTTAAAGAAAAGAAATAAAATATAAAATTAATTGATATACATATAAAAAAAATAAAATGGATCGTACAATGTATGGAAAAATGGATCCTGGGTCAAGGCAGCCATATAGGACGATATTGAGCAAAGGCATACAACCTGGATGTGAGTATCTTGCGTGTTTTAAAAATCTTTTTTTTTTTTGGTTTGAATCAAAACCGCGGTGCTTTGAGTTACTAAAAATTAGGTGAAGTGAATTAACGAAATAAGGCCACATGTGGCTTTACTTCCAATTCTAAATGGTAATACGGCCTCATTAGTCGTGTGGCCTTATTTCAATTATTGCTGCAGAATAGCGCCCGTCGTCCGGTCTTATTTCGTTTTTGGAAACTTCTGAAATCTACTTTCTATTCAGCTTAAAACTGAAGATCTGACGATTATTTGAAGACAGGCAGAATTTTTTAGCTTTAGCGCGATTTTATTGATTATTTGCAGAGCTTTTTAAGTCGGGTTATTTCAGTTTTTGTGGTCTAATTTCGTTGGGCGTTATTTCACTTCACTCAAAAATTAATCGATTATGCCTAAGTATTCTGGTTAACGAAACTGTATGATTAGTGAACTAAATTTTAAATGATTAGACTTGTCAACAAAGTCAGAAATGTTCTATCGCCTTACGTTTTTGAGATATATTTTCATTTGAAAATAAAAAAAAACATAATTTTTCACAGTTTTCGTGGTTATGTAATTTGTGTCTACATTATGTGTAACGGTTCTGATATTCCTAATTTTCTTCTTCGAAATTCAGTTTAAATCTTTCGTCCTATAAAATTTAAACAACCGATCAACATGTTTTTTGCTACTTATTAGCTGTTTTGTGACTGATGCTCCTTATCTACATACCATATTGCTGAAAACCGTAAAAGTTTTTGTTCCACTGTTTTTCTAATAGTGAACGGTAGGTACATCATGCACTTTATATTATTTTTTGTATGAAGCTTTTATTTGAAGATTTATTACATTAAGGGTTTGTTTCACAATGTCTGATTAAAGTTCCCCATAACTATCCGACACGTAAATTATCCGCAACTTAAATCCTCTCATTAAAAAACTTTGCGTTTCACAATCATAAATTTTTGTGTCGATTAGTTACGTCTTGTCCGTTATTCCAGTTTTCCAAAAAAAAAAAATGAGTGATTGAAAATATTCAATCAAATAATAATTATTAATTTAATTCTTAAATCTGAATTTTGAAGTTTCTTAGCTAAACTTTTTAGACCGCCAACTGGACCGAGGTCCGTGATATCGCTGCAATTTGATGGAATTCAGTTTGAACATTTAGAAAATGTACGTGGATACCTTAGTGGATTTGAGAGGGTTTTAAATAACTTTTTGTATTTTGAAAGTGCATTTTTGTGGTGATATTTTTATCGTGAAGTAAGTAATTTGGTAATAAGGCAATTTCTTCTGGTCTCCGTCATACAAATATCCGTCATATGTTTCACAATGTCTGATTAATGTTTTACAGTACATAATAGGTCTAAGTGGCACTTAAAGTTCTGAATATTTTACAGGCCAGTTGAAGTGCTGATTAACAAATTAAACTAGCAAATAAAATATTTACAGGTGTCAATGTGACTCATACAACAAATACATACATAAATTTAATAGTTTGTACTAACATTTGACGGATCCATTTCCTCAATCGTCACAAAGTCTAAACTAGTGAACTTTTGTCGTAACAAATTAAGATTACTCGGCGCAATGAATACAGTTACCATTCGATGGGTCCCAGAACACCGTGATATACGTGGGAATGAAATGGCGGATGAGTTCGCCAAAAAGGGGTCATCTCTTGACCCGAGCCAAACTGATTCATCTCTATTTATGACACTAGAACAGGACAGAAGCAGGATCCACCAAAGTTTCCTCAAGCCGCAAATGACAGATGGTCAGCATTTGATACTTGTCGGGTCTCGAGGAATCTATAGCCGGATCTTTCTAAGAAAAAAACAGACTACCTTCTCAAACTAAGCAGACCTCAACTATCCCTATTGGTTGGAATCCTAACGGGTCACAACTCAATGGGAACCCACATGAGCAGAATGGGTAAAACCACATCTGACTTATGCAGAGGATGCAATTATGAAGAGCCTAGCAAGCCTAGCAAGAACCAGAAAGAAAGCCCTCGGAGAATACTTTTTCGACGATTTAAGCGACACCTCGCGTTTGCCACTAAAAAACATTATGTAGTTCCACTAACTCCTCTCCTTACCCTACCTATGTATGTATATCCTGGGGAACACAATGGATCCATTGAGATCCGAGTGAGATGATGCGGCTTGCCGTATTATCACCCCTTCAAACCAAATCAAACCTACATAATATGACGGAATTTGTATGACGGAGACGAAGTTTAGCTAAGACACTTCAAAATCACATTTAAGAATTAAATTAATAATTATTTGTTTGAATATTTTCAATCAGTCAATTTTTTTGGAAAACTGGAATAAATAACAATTAGCAAATTAGCTTCTGAAACGCAAAGTTTTTTAATGAAAGGATTTAAGTTGCGGATAACTTAACTGTCGGATAGTTATGGGGAACTTTAATCACACATTGTAATGAAGGCAAAACAAAATTTAAGTTCCGAAGATTTCTTAACAAAGGGAGAAATTATATATCTACCTGCTGAAATAAATCAGCTATGCATAAGACTAAGCACTCTTTAACTTAAATTCTTGAACTATTGATTCAGGTGCGCAATTGAGCAGGGAATACTGTACCTATTATATTCGATAGTTAATTTTCCAAGTAGTAGCCGTGACGTGATGCTTTTACTTTTAGTGCTTCTAATGCGAGCTCTTACTTGCTATCAAAAGTGAACGATAGTAATCTATGAAATATTTCAGGTGGAGACCCGGTGTTAGAGACGTAAGATATTTCACAACTTTAACTAATAAGATAAGCGTTATGGACGTCAATGTGTGTAAAATAAAATGTAGGTATTTGAATTCACAAACACACCAAACCGATAGATTCGGATTCCAGAGACCTCGAAACGTGAATAAATGTCAGAATTTTCGATTCGAAAAATCAGACTAATTACAATATCTAACATCCAATGAGAAGTTAAAAAATCAATGATAAAATCCACATCTTTTTAAATGTTGTCAGATACTTTTCATTTAATACTTTTGTGTACTTTCGTAACTTTGTTCAATACTGCCATTTTGTGTCAATTTGAGTTCAGTCTTTCTCTTACTTAAGATATACCCACAGATACAACACATAGGTATTTTACAAATTTTCAGAAATTGCCTGTTTTGGGAACTAAATAAACAAACCTAATATTTTTCTAACAATAAATATTTTATTCTCTTTTTCTTGCAGGTAAGTTTATCAATTTGGCCTAGTAAATTTTGATGACGATCACCTTTAGTGCTTATATTGTATGTGTAAGTTTATTTTTAATTTGTAAGTCTTTTATTTCTTCGCAAGAAAAGCTTTGAACAAAAAAGAATCTCACCAGTGGATTTTATAAAAAAAAATCAATAAGGTAATTTTTTTTCAATTGATTATTAAGGTACCTAAACAAAATTGTACATTTTGACAGCACTGACATATAATTCATATTTTAGCTTTTAGCTGGCTAACAAACTCAATGAGCTTAAATTTCCTTTTGCATCCAAAAAGTATATTTTTTTCACACCAATTTTCCTGACAAGAACAAATAATTTGCTAGGTTATAGCCCTGAAATTAATTCCATTTATTTTACAAGTTCGATCGACCTCTCCGTCTACGTCATTTTTTGAAATCATAAAATCCTAACATGGAAAATAGCTAATTGACCAAAGCTTTCTTACAGTTACAGCTTTTAAGTTTTTTTCTGTGCAAAATCTTAAACTACTTCACAATAGATGTCGCTTCATCAAACTTACTCCAAAGAATATTTTAGAACACGAGTATATTTGAGAATTTTCTACCCCAATTAACTGTTAATTAAACAAATCTGTCAAGGTTAAATGACGAGATGATGTGCAACCATTTTTGAATTTGCTTGCTATCCTAAAGTGGAACTGACATATTATTTTTGTTGTGGTTAGTTATAATGTGTGGGTGCAAATGCTTTACGTCTTATGTCAGGTTTCCGGTCACTTAAATGTCAAATGAAGTTAACTGAATAGCGGCGTCATAATTATGCTCTATTTGGATTCTTGGTAGAAATTGCTTTTTTTTATGGAAATTAAAGTTACAGCGAAATCTCTCTAAGACGAACGAAAAAGTCCAGGAATTTTTTAATAAAAGAAAATTTCAGATCAACATTACTGCTGAATCCCTCAATGCCTTGCCTTATGCATGTTTTTCTAAAAATATATTGCTATAATCTTGTGTACAAATCTTTTTTTTTGTCGAGATGCAACAAAATCAAAAGTAGCGGTGGAAGTTTAGGGTACTTTTTAGGATCGTTTTAATACGTCGAAACCAAGCTCACCACCCAAATTCAGCTTTGACGGATTTTTTTGCGAAATTAAACTTCAGTTTTACTGGGTTACATTCAGAGAATAAATTAGCTTTAGTTAAGGTACTGCAGTTTGTTTTTTTTTTTCAAACTATGCAAAAAAAAATAATAATAGTTTAAGATATATGTGATAACAAACACATTTTACACCCTCTCGCCTCTTCACCTAAAAGCACTAGCCCTGTCCAAAATCAAGGGTAGGTACTTTTCTTTCAGTAATGTTTGGCCTTTTTAAGCTAAAGCGAGAAAAAAATCAAAGCAGCGACAGCACAACGGGATCACAAAGAAAATGCTTCGAAATGTCAACTGCAGGTGCTCGGTGCTGCTGCTAGTGTGTCTGAAACATTATAGCGTGCTCTTTGCTGTTGCTGCTGACGTTGCTCGTTCTATTGCCGCATAATTTTGTTTCGCACATAATAAATTCTTCGAGTATATGCAATAAATTTTCAAAAAACTTGGTCTAATTTAGCTGCCTTGTTTGCTATAAAAGTCCAATAATAAATTATTTTTATTTTAAAGAAATGTCCAAGAAATTCTGCGCTATTTGCCACTATGAAAGATCTTTCGAAAATAAAAACGCCACATCGTCTATTGTAGAAATCACTTCTCCACCCGCACAGTATGATGATTATTATAAAGTTATTTTTCAGGTTTTCTTCAGAGAAGTTATAAAAAATAAATAAAAAAAAATAAATTTTATGGCACAACAGCTCATGAAGAACTAGGGCCTAGTGACTTACAACTCTCAACCATTACTGTGTGCGTGTCTGCAGGAATGGAGGGGACCTACAGTTTATCGCCGAATCCGAACGGCTAACGAGCGGCACTTTTCTGTGACAGGAGATACTCTTGGAGGATTTGTCAATTCCTCGCAAGAGGCAGTGGCCGTTTTTTATTTTAAATAAATAGGGGGCGAGGCTGGGTATCGAACCTTAGACCTCCGCTATGACAGTCCATCGCACTAACCATCACGCCACGGCTACTACGAGAAGTTCAGAGAAGTAAGACCACGAAAATTATATTCCTTCTCAAACAAATCTGCCTTAAATGAGAGGTTTTACTATATTCTGTTACCTTATTTAATTTTTATGTCCAAATGTTCTTCATTGATAAAAACCTTGAGGGAAAGTGTAAACACACAAAATGAACAAATTACAAAAAAAATGTAAACATCTTTAACCTCATCAACTTCAACTCTGTTTTAACCTTAAAGTTTTGTTCACCTCCTTCTCGAACAGGTTAGTACTTACAATAAATTTATAAAACATTTATAAAATACAACAACCACACCACAGAACGTAAATAATAACAATCCATTCCTATTTTAGAGTTATTCCAGAGCTCGAGGTAGACGAGAATTTATTGTGTTTATGTGTACATCAGATACTTTTATAGGTTTTGAATCTGTGAGATGCTACTGATGTACCTCACCTCACCCACCGGGCGATCTATTGTAGGTATTTCTTTCTGTATAGATATCTTGCACTTAGTTTGTGTATGTAAATAACTGATAGACTCCAGTTAGTAAATATTTTTCTCAGGGATTTGTATAGCCTAGCCAAATCGAATGGGGGGGTCTCTGCTGAGACTGGGGCATCATAAGTAGAGTAACTACACTTTTTGTTTCTTCACACAAATGTCCGAAATATAAAATATTGCTAATGCTTTGTACGTATTTTCATTCCAGAGACGTACCTAGTATTACTTTTGATTATAAGACGATCAGTTGAGTGTAGGCATCTCGACAGAATAGGAAAGATATTTCTTGTATTCGAATTGAGTATTCATATACTATCGCCGCGGCTGCAGTCAGTGTCTTTGTAAAAGTGTACTTTTTATAAGTTGCTAAATAAAATTCTTTTTCTCGCTCACACACTAACTTTGTGAAGTGAGCATTTAAATTGATTTGATTCGCATTACCCTGTCAAGTCAAGCGTGCGCCAGCCAGGGCTCATTGAATACATACATCTAATAATTGTATCTGACGAATAAAGTAAAATCCATAAGGCAAATAGCAGCAGTGACATCATGAAAATCGGTAAGGAGAATATTTGTTGAATTGAAATTGAAATATGTAGTCTTATTGAATCTATAGGTATTAAGAGACAACTCCCACATTTGTGTTTACACAAAGCATTTATCTTAAAAGGAAGTCCATATCTAGATCTATTGATTTCAATATTCATTCAGCTAATGAATCAGAACGTCTTGAAGACAACACTGAACCACTTTAATAAATACATAAACGTTTAAATCAAATATTGGTTTCTTTTAAATATCTACATATGTATCAATTTAAGTGGCACATTATGTGGATGATCTTATTTTGAAGTAAATGCCTATGTAAATATTTAAATTTTAATTTTTTTAAAAATCGTACAAAGTTTTGTGTTAAATTAAGTGATAAACGTCTACTTAATGACAAAATTATTATTTGAACATATAAATCCATTGAGAAAAAAGTAGAACCTTAAGCGTTTAAATTGAACATAGATATTTAAGTTTCGTTTCAGCAATAATATAGGTACCTAGTCCAAGAGCCAGTAGTCGGCAGACGTACGGTATTTCAACACGATTCATATTAAGTGAAGTCTAGAACCTTCCTGAACATGAAATGAATGGGCATTCAAAATCTTAACTGCGGGTACCTCTGGGAATGGAGTTCACAAAATATAAAATGGACCTCTTAAACGTGATAGCAGCTTGTCTGCATCTTTGATATGCTATAATGTATACATACAGGGTGTTCGGTATAAGGTGCACCAAAGAGCTAGAGCGAGTAGGTTGGATTAAGACAAAGGGGAGGGTTTATTTCCCCAGGTTATGCGGGAGAGGCAATTTTCTAAAAAATCGACTTGAAATAGAAAACAGATTATTAAAAAAGAACGGTAACACTTACAATGTCATGCAATACTTTTTTAAAGCCAGAAACTTGTTTTTTTTTATTTTCTTTTTAATTTCAAATAATTTGAAAAATTAATTTTCAAACTCAAAATGTTTTTCAGTTTTTGCGAAAATTGAAAATAACGATATATCTACTTTACTACTTATGTAATTGTAATCTTTGGAACAACAAAATAACCGATGGAAGTCAAATTCAAGGAAAACTTACTTAAGTTATTTTCAATTTTCTCAAAAACTGGAATAGATTTTGACATCTGGTTTTTAGTGCTTGGCTGAGAATTGATGGGAACATTGAATATTAAACACGAAAGTATTATTTAATAACACATAATTTTGAACAAGACTAGTTTGAACTCAATTTTTTGATTTTTTTTTTTTTTTCAAAAATTTAAGTTTGAAAATTAATTTTTTTAAAAAAATTCACTAAAATAACTAATTTTAAAAAGAAAATAAAAGAAGAGGTTTCTGGCCTTACAAAAATGTATGACATGCCATTGGAATAGTGACCGTTGTTTATAAATAATTTTTTTCTGTCTTAAGTCATTTTTTTAGAAAATTTTTCCTCCCGTTATTTTTAATTTTCTCAAAAACAAAAAGACACTTGAGTAATTTCTTTTCCGTATTTGACTAGAAATTTGCAGGAGCCTCGAATATTAAAAATAAAACTTTTACTTAATTACGTAAAATTTTGAAAAAGATTAGTTTGAACACAATTTTTTTTAGGAAATTGCCCCTCCTGCCTAAACGGGGGAAAATAGACCCCCCTTCCTCCAATACGATTTTTTTCTTGACTTAACCCAACCTACTCGCTCTAGCTCTTTAGTGCACCTTATACCGAACACCCTGTATAGTTTGCGTTCTTCAAAAATACAAATTGCAGACATCTTCTGGTGCAGCAACTACACGAGTAACGGCATATTGAAGAAAAGGCTCGTGTGGCCTCCAAATAAATTTAATTTATATTTTGCAGTTGAAAAAAAGAACTTTTGGTAAAGTATTCAGTCTGCCTTTTTATAGTCTCAACCTGTATAGTCTATTTAATAAAAAAAAAATTACTGGCACACATCTGCTGCAGTACCTACCTACATTTGTAACGGAATTTGGAGAAAAAAAAGCCCAGCTAATTTTCTTAACAAAATTCACTGTTTCCTGTAAATGAAAAAAATGTTACATACTTTCTTTAAGATCGTATTTTGCATATGTATAGCTCTATACTGACTGAAATCTGGTATATATAGCATCCTTTCTTAGCGGAATTTAAAAATAGGCCCAAAAATTCTCCATACAAATTTAGCTAATTTCCATCACTGTATTTTTTTCGATTTTAAAAATGCAAACTTTGAAAAATAATATTTAAAAATATATTTCACCGATGTCCCTCTGCAAAAAACTGATAGGTTTTGTTGAGTTTGGTAAATGCTAGGTACAAAAGAGGCAGAAAAGGTTCCACAAAACTAATTATTCCATCCAACCACACAAGGTACGGGAGAAATTTGACAAGCTATAACTTAAAGATGAATAAACGATCAGAGCTCGTTAATTCTGTTTCTTAGATGTTTTAATTCTGAAAGTTTTTCATTGGCAATTTTTATTCAAAACAAAATAAAAACGAATAATTATCGTATATAAAAACCAAATCAAAATGAATGTAATGTATAGCAAACAAAATTGAATATTTAATTTCTTTTTACTTGTGGTGCCGGATTCTTGAGTATGGATTACAGTGCATAACGGTAGGTACATAATTAATACTAATGAACTGCTTCTCTGTTCAATCACAGAGTATAATATGCAGATGGCAAAAACCAAAAGTACTTGAAAGTAGATACAGCCTAAAAGAGCGCGCTTATTGATGATAGTATAGTTGTCCTAGGTCTAGAACCTATAGGATAGGTTGATTGCAAATCTCCCTAAGTCACCAGTTAAAGATGGCCATACACGATCTTGCAGATATTTAAATAAGCTATAGCCCATAAACGAGCAGACGACGCAATTTGATTCGCCCGAACCATTTGTATTTGGTTTGGTCGTGTATTTGGTCAGCTTAAAGCTATCATTTAAAATTTTAATTTCGAATTTAGAGACGTTAAGAAACAAAAATCGGTTATTATTTTGTTTCCAAAATAAAGTTTATTTAAGTAAACAAAAATTAATTCGAAATAAGTAGCTTTTAACGGCCTTTAGTCCATAAAAATTGGAGTTTCGTTCCGGCGATCTCACTTGGACTCATAAGTTGACTAGTTAGTGCCTTGTCAATACGCAATTTCTATTCATTTAAGATCATCTAGTTCACCTAGTGTGAACTATATCCAACCAGAATAGAATTCCTAATCATTAAAGCTGGAAGTTTTTTTGCCCGTGGCCTGGCAATGTTTCGAAAAAATTTTTAATAATACAAATTCTATATACATACTGAAATAATAAAAAAAAAAAACTTCCAGCTTTAATGATTAGAAATTCTAATTTGGTTGGATATAGTTCATACTAGGTATTCACCACGAAATCTATGCACCTAAAATGAACTGAACTTAATAGAAATTGCGTATTGACAAGACTCTCACTAGTCAACTGATGAGTCCAAGCGAGTAGCGAGATCGCCGGTCGGTATAATTCAACAAGTCCAATTAAATAGTGCTAAGTCTTCAACTTGGCTGATTTATTTCAGTAGTATATAGAATAGTTGTATTATTTAAAAAAATCTTCGTAAAAATTAATTCCGTTAACTTCTATTAAAAATGACTAAATTTTTCAATGATCATAGTAGATAGTTCAATCAATTAGCCTGCACTGGCCTTTAAAGTATCTTTAGCAAGAAAGTGAGAATTGTCAAAGGGACCGCCGCCGATGTGTTTATTTGGGAAAAAAATTCTTAAATTTTATTAAAAAATTAAATTAAGAAAAATACATAAACTCTAAGAAATGCAATTCTTCAATAAATTTTGGCGTATTTTTATATCAGAAATAAACAAATCGGCGGAAGCATGTTAAAAGATCATAATTAAGGAGAAAATATATTTTAGTATCTCATTCCTAACCTTAATGAAATACAAAGAAATCATAAGTATTTCGTTTTTTTTTTTGGCACCCATAGGGTGTGTACAATCCTACACCTTCAAGATTTGTCGCATTGAATTTGAACCATCATATCATATTAAAAAAGCAAACTTTGTATCTACGAAAGTAAAACATGTTTATTAAGAATTAACAAGACTCGTTCTTCAAAAAGTTCTTCCGCCAAACATCCATACCTAGCTATATGTTGTCTAGTTTCAAATGGAATAATTTTTTCAACGGCCTCTGACGATGATAAAGATGTGTTGTATTTTAAAAATACCCGTTTGACTGCAGGATAGTCGTCCAGCATTTTTAAATGTCTCCGATCATCCCTCAAGTACCTGTATTTGCAATGAGAAAAACAAATAAATAATAAACTATAACAATTTTAATCATTCTCTAGACTTACTTTAATACTTCTAGTTCAACTGAAACCATTGCTGTAGTAATTTTATTTGGATTTTGCACCTCGTCACCGAAGTAGAAGTCATCAATTTTCTGTTCTGATTTATCTTCTTCCTGGACATTCGTTTCGGTATCATTAGGTTTGGAGTTCTCCTTTATAACAGTTTCAATAAAAATCGATCTTATTGTCTCCTTTCGCAATTCGTCGATGGCAGACAACCATTTTTCTTTGAAAAAAGGATGCGACACACTTGCAATCATAACACGGTCGGAATTTGGGCCTGATGTGAAAAATTCTTCAAATCTTTGAAAAGATTTGGCCAGAATTGTCTTTAAAATCGGTGTGCAAAAAATTAGGTCCGTATTTTCTTGAAGTTTCTCACATTTTTTTCGCAGCTCCAATAGCGTTGGAAAAAAGAATCCTTGGAACGAACCTTGTTCACATTGTAGTCGTTCAAATGCCAAAGCCAAAGGCCGAAAGCATTTGACATATTCCCTTAGATATAATAACTCAGCATCAGTAAATGGGTCTATTTTTACCAAGTCGAAAAGCTCAGATAATGAGTGCTTTTGTTCAAGCTTCAAAAAATAAGCTATCGAATCGTAAATCGAATTCCATTTTACAACATCTGGCTTTTTATAATCAGCGAGCATTGGCGCTAATGTTGCATTGGACGATGCCAAAGATATAAATGAAAAAACTTTCTTCATAGTTGATTCATGGATTGGCCTTAACGTAGGTCGCGAATCAATTAAATTAGGTATATCGATAGTTGCTATTAAACTTAAAGTTTTAGTATAACATAAATGTGGCAAAAACTCCATGCTTTGAAACGGCACAGAGTTATCATCATTGATTACATCGGTTTTGACTGTTTTAGTTATATTTAAATCTATGAAGAGTTTAGAAAAATTGTAGAAATTTTTTGTTATGTTTGATATTATCTTATGCTTAGGCAGATTATATTTCTTCAAAGTTTGTGTGAGGTGTTTTTCTGAACGGAGTACTTGCGAAGAACTGTCTGTAAAAATAATAAAAAAAAAACAAACATTATCTAGGTATATAATATAAACATATAATTTTTTGTATAAATTTTTTAAATAATCTATAATGACAACAATAAAATTAGACTTAGCCCCAATTTGTTCGTTCTCCACTAAATTTGAAATTGCAATTTAAAATGGAAAATTCACAATTTTTGAAATTTAAAAATCCATTTTTAATGGTGACTTTAATTTCAGTAGATAGTGAATAAATGGTACCTAGCAAGTTTTCACTCTTAGTCGACGATATAAGAAATTTCCTATATTATGTGCCATGTTACTTTCACACCGAATAAAAGAAATTTTCTTTCTTATATAAATTATTTATAAGATTTACTTTTCTCCTTTCTTATATTCGTCATCTACTGTAGCTACAAAATAAGAATACAATTTGATAAATTACCTAATCGTTTACAAGCCAGTACGACTGAATTCCTCTTAAAAGTAACTTCATCTATCCAATGGCATGTTATAGCAAGGAAGCGATGGCTCATCGATGAGCACATATCAGTGGTTATACAAACAAAATTAACGCCTTCCAACTGAGTTATGATTTTGTTTTTTATCACCTTCATTTTGATCTCAACTTGCGTTGCAAGATGTTTTTTAGATATGGAAGGCATCCCTACGTCGGAATAATTAAACATATCCCAAAACTCTGGTAATTCAACCGCACTTAATGGAGTAAATGATCGCAGAAAATAATTGAGAACACTAGTATTGAATAGAATTTGTTTACTTAATGATTCTTCAATTCCCACTGTTGGAGAAAGACATGTTGCTCTCCTTGGTCTAGAGGTAGCTGCCAGAGGTGACAAACCATTTTTCATTTTCATTTCATTTCCATTAATTTCATTCCCTTGACTTTGTGTGATTTTGTTATTATTCTCTTCCAATCGAGCCTTTTTCGATAAAATATTATTACTTAGTTCATCGATAATCACATCACCATGTTCCCTCTTCAGATGGGTTCCAAAATTTGATGGTGTGTTTGAATTCCAGCGAATTTCCTTGATTGGGTTACATAGCTTACATTTTGCAATGAATGTTATGACCTTATTTGTTCCATCGATAATTGTTTGATTCATTGAAGATAAATCTTTCATAAATGAAGCATTTGAGCTAGACGAACAGATACTTTCGAGGTCCATGTCTATCTGGATTTCAGGAGCTCGCAATTGCCTCATTTCTTCATCGTCATTATTTAATAGATCAAGACTAGTTCTATGCTCGCTAGCACTTGCCTCTGCTTCTTCTTCACTTTTTATGTTATTTATTTCATTTTCAATGTTTGTAGATTCGTTTTGATTTTCTGAATATTCGTCATAGTCTTCTTTCTCACTTTTGCAAACAAATGGAGTTAAAACTATATTGTCGATTAGGTCCGCAGGGATTTTGTTTAAACTTTGTACGTTTTCAACAGACAAATCTGATTTGGTTTTATTAACACTTTCATTCTCATGAATATCCATTTTATATTTGATTCCGAAAATTTAAAACAATGATAGAATTCTCTTTGCAATTTAAAACAAAATGACTTTAAACATATAAAATCACACTGACAGTGACAGACAACAACGTAATTCCCGTCTCCTTCTTTTCAAATCGAATAAAAATATCCACTCAAGAGAAAACCTCTATTCGATTCGGTATACGCATGTACATTGGCACACAAACACAGACACAATAAAAATCAAAATATCGTGAATATAGCCACAATTTGAAGTAAATAACCGGTAAACCGATGAAGATGGTTGACGACACTATTTCTCTCGCTTTCTCTTTCTTCGCCGTAACTTGCAAAATAAATAGACGAGTACGAGTTGCAGTTGAGTTGACAATATTGTGATTGAGTAGGTAACGCGTAGCGTTGCCGGAGTTAAATGTTCTAAAGTCGCAAATAACTTTTGATATGGTGATTGTTCTGTTGGTGCGCTGTTCATATTATGTTACTGATATTTTTGTTTGTTTGTATTGAATGTCAATTACAAATAACAAATGATCTGTATGATTATATTGGTTCAATAAAAAGAAATTAATTAGGAATAGGTGCCTATCTACCTACAATATTAACATTCTGTTACAGTTATGTTTTAGTACCTGATTAATAATCTTCTTCAGTTATAAAGAAAGGCCGAATTGAATTATGAAAAACAAATTAAACCTTACTTAAGGTTCACCAATAAAATATGAAAATGAATTACAGGAATTACCTGCACTATAGGTACATATAGCATAAATGCATACGTTACGTACCTGTATACATATACCTGTGATTTGAATTTATGACTAAGATCAGGGTTCTTTTCGTACTTCACTTCCATGGAAGTAGATTTACTTAGGTTTCGAGGAAAAAATAAAATCTCCTTCTCTACTTCTCTTTTGCAAGATCTCAGTCAGTACTTACCTACTTTTATTATAAATCCTTAATCAATAAACAACAAACTCTAAATATGTGTATATCAGAAATTTTATTCCGAACGAAGTTTTCTTCTTTGTTTTTCATATTTGTCTCTATTAATTTGACAATGTGGTATTTAGGATGTGCAATTAAACTTAAATTATTATTTAGGTACAAAACTACAGACATAAGTTAGAATTAACTTTAGTAAGGGAATAAATTAATAATTTTTTTCTTTTGTTGGAAAAATATTTTCCCTTAAAATTTTGTTAAGAAACATTTTTTTTTAAGTTTGGAGCGCTCTTTTTAAATTTCTAAATCTACTTGACTACATATGTATGTACGAGTATATAAATTGAAAACTTATGTCTTTTTTCATTGTAGAAAAGATTTCATCTTTTTGCGGAAATATTTGCACTTTTTAAAGTTAAAGGTTGGTGAACTTCCGTCTGCGGCTACATTCCGTTGTGTTCGCAACATTAAATTCGTGTGTATTCAATATTTTGACAGCTATTCCAGCTGCGGCTACGGTTCCATCACCATTCTGTTCAGGCAGTTAAAGGGCGAATATAACTAACCATACAAAATAAATCTTTATACATTCAGCAGAAACACTTGAACTCAAAGTTGTTCGATTTCATCTAAATCATCAATTAGGTTACACTGCTTTCTGTTGAAAGTGATCGAATTGCTATCATCACACCACGCTCCATACCAGTTGCAATAGAACTATCTTCACGACAGACAAACATTAAATGATTTGTCGAAAAGTTCTCACTTGATATATAATTTGAATTAATCAATGTTTCAAAAATAATGATGACGTCGAACTCGTGTAGGGAAGAAAATAAAAAAAGCTGATTGGTCTTAGTCCGCAAACCCCCGCATTTTGAAAATATACACGCATTTCAGATATTTTAGGTCTTAAACTAGAAACATTTACTTGATCTTCGAGTTGTCTTCCTTTTTCAGAAAATTTACAAACTTCTTTATTTTGTACATGTTGAGACCAAATTAAAGTTAAAGGGTCTAACGCAGCATCAAATAATTTTGCAGCGATTACTATTTTAAAAATGACGAATCGAAGGAAAGTGGAATCATCATCAGCATCTTTTTAAACTGGTTTGGAGCAGCGCATAACGGCTTTTGGGATATTTAATTTATTTGCGGCATAATCGAGTACATTATCTATTGTCTAATTATTGTCCAAACGGGAAAGATGCAGAAATCGCACGCGAAGAACGGACTGCAGTGTAATTTCTCCTTCCTCAACAGTGGCAGTTCCAACTAGCATCTTCGATGACCGACGAAGTTTAGAATTTTTGATTTGGTGAGAAACGTTGTCAACGGCTCCTTTATAGAGTTTAGGCATATTAGCAACAACAACATCTTTAGTTTCAATTGCCGGTAAATTTATTTGAGAGCGAGTGATACGACAAGGTATCACAAGTTTATCATATTCAGACTCATGGTTCACAAAGAAACTTTAAAGAAATGTTTCAGCATTAGCCGCACTTCGAGAAAATATCACCATTGGATTCCAGAAGGATTCAAAAAAATGAAAATACTGGCAATGGAAATAGAGAAACATTATTATCCCACAAAAATGCGTTGCAAAGGAAATTCTTTTCTTCCTAACATAAGATCAATGTAGAAATTACAGAATATGCCAAAAACATCTGACTAAACAACTGGGCGTTATCGATGAATGCAATTGATCGATTGATGCGACAAAAGGTTAGGTGAGGTCGTGTAGTTTGGGTCAAGACAAGAATAAAATCGAATCCGAGGGTGTTCTATTTCTCCCTGGCAGAAGGGGCGGCGCGCCGGGAAACAAATTATTTAAAAACAACCGCATCACTTACAACGTGATCCTTTCTTTCTTTCTTTCTGTTAAAGCTGGAAATCCATTATTTTATTCTGTTTTAATTCAAGTTTTAATTGAAAGTTTTTGAAAAATTAATTTTCAAACAAAATTTTGAAAAAAAAAATTAAAAATGATAACATTAATTTTGTTCAAATTTGTTTTGTTATTATTAATTTGTTTTTAATATTAAAGGCTCCTTCGAATTTTAAGTCAGGCAGTAAAGACCAAATGCTTAAAAGTCTTATAGTTTTTCAGAGAATTTAAACTGACAAAATCTCCTACTAAATTAGTGGATATGGGATCTGGAGAGCTACGGATCTATGTCGAATTTCCGGAACATGTACTTACTTTTGTAATTTTCATCTTTCCATATTTTATCAACCAAACTTAAATCAAGTTTCATTAATAAAAAACAAAGTAAAGGAATTGTACCTATCTACGAAACTAAAACATCTTTATTAACAATATATAAGACTCGCTCTTCAAAAAGATTTTCTTCGAAAGAGCCATACCTCGCAATATTTTGCCTAGTTTCAAATGGAAAAATCTTTTCAACAGCCTCTGACGATGACAGAGATGTGTTGTATTTTAAAAATACACGTTTAACTGCAGGATAGTCGTTCAGCATTTTTAAATTTTTTCGATTATCACTCAGGTATCTGCAACAATAAAGAGAACCAAATAAATGAAAATACCTATCAATTTTAATTCAAAAGACTTACGTTAATGCTTCGATTTTAATTGAAAGCTGTGCTTTCTTATAACCTATTGCTTGTTCCTCTTCTACGCCGAAATAGAAATCATCAGTTTCCTGATCGCATTTATTTTCTTCATGGACATCCATTCTGCCGTCGTCGTTGTCGTCATAAGATTTGGAGTTTTCATTTGCCACAGCTTCAAGAAAAATTGCTTTAACTGTCTCCTTTTTGAATCCATTGATTGCAGACACCCAATTTGCTTTGAAAAAAGGATGCGATAAACTGGCAATAATAACACGGTTGCTCTCTGGGTTTGATGTGAACAAGTCATAGAATCTATTCGAAGTTCCGGACACAATCGCATGTAAAAACGGTTCAAATTTAGTTAAATCCTTATTTTTCAGAAGTTTCTCACATTTTTTTCTCATTTCTACTAGCGTTGGTAAAATGAAACCATGATATGAACCTTGTTCACATTGTAATCGTTTAAATGCTGTAGCCAAAGGCTCTAAGCTATTGACATATTCGTTTAGATATTCTATCTCTTCATCAGTCAATGGTTCTATGTTGAGCAAATCGAAAAGCTCTGCAAATGATCGCTTTTGTTCAAGCTTCAAAAAATATGCAATAGAATTGTAAAACGAATTCCATTTTACGACTTCTGGATCTTTTAAGTCCGCAAACATCGGCGCTAATGTAGCATTGGACGATGCCAACAATAAAAACGAAAACACTTTTTTAAAAATTAATTCATAGGTACCCCTCAAAGAAGGATATGAATGAATTACATTAGGTATGTCGATGGTTGCTATTAAGCTTAGTTCATTAGTATAGCAAATATACGGTACTTTGTCCATGTACTCCATAGTTTGAGATGGCAGACTGATATTCTCATCTATGATATCCGTATTCGATATTTTAGGTACATTTAAATCTTTGAAGAGTTTACAAAAATTGTAACAATTTTTCGTTACTTTCGATATAATCTTATGCTTAGGTAATTTATAATTCTTTAAAGTTTGTTTGATGTGTTTTTCTGTGAGGAATATTTGCGAAGCACCGTCTGAAAAAACATGGCATATTAGTACATTTTATTTTGGAAAGCCTTAAATTGATGATAAAAGTTATTTTGTAAAATTAAAATAAGGTAAACAAGGGTAAATGTAAAGCTAAGTCGACAATCTATGTTGTGAGGGAGAAGTGTTAGAAAGTTTTTTGTTAAATCGACTAGGAATAATCCTCAAAAATCTTAAAATCGATATATGTAAATGAATATTTTAATGTCAAAAATCTTTAATTGTTATAGGTTTAAATTTTTTTACTTCTTTGAAGCAATACAAAAAGTATGAGAACATACAAAATGTCAGTACTACATTTTTTGTACATAACTTAATTAAAAAAAAAAAATGTTTTGCAGGTATTTATAGAATACGATTGATTTTGATAAATTACCGAAACGTTTACAAGCCAGTGCCGCTGATCTCCTTTTAAATGTAACTGCATCTATCCAGTGGCAGGTTATAGCTAGGTAGAGACGACATTTAGATGACCACCAATCAAATGCTATACAAACAAAATCTACGCCTTCCAACAGTGTAATGATTTTATTTTTTACAATTTTGAACTTGAAATCAGCTTGCGTAGAAAGATGTTCCTCAGATATGCGAGGCATCTCAGCATCGGAATGATGAAACATGGCCAAGAACTCTGGCGATTCAACCAGATTAAATGGAGTCAATGATTTTAGGAAAAACTTGAGAACATTGCTACTGAATTGTAGTTGTTTACGTTCGAAGTTCATGTCAACCTCCATTTCGGGAACTCTTTGTTTTGTTTCTTTATCACTATTATTCGATGGACCTAGACTAGTCCCTGGTACACTAGCATTAGCTGCTGCTTCTCCAATAATTATTTTATCACTTCTGGATTCGTTTTCATTTTGTGAAAGTTCATCGTAGTTTTTCTCATTTTTGCTCACTTTTAAAATTTGTTCATTAGTAACAGATAAATCAGATTTGTCTTTATTAATAATTTTGTTCTCCTTAATATTCATTTTTATTCCGTAAATTTTTAAACAACAATAATATTTTGCTTTGAAATTGAAATAAAAAGCAAAAAAACACCGACATCTTATTCGTAATCCCCATCTCACTCTATATTCTATAAATTAATCAAAAACTCAACTCAAGAGAAAAATATAAAGCACGATAAACAGATGCATATGTATCTCTATTTATCATTTATATTTCACACATTCATAGATATAACTTTTTCACACTCAATTCACATACACAAAAAATACAAACAAAATTAATAGATTAGAGAAGTAGCAAACGAATTCTATTTTTGATGGAGGCTATATGGTGAATACACTATTTTTCTCGTTCTTTATTTCCCCTTCGCAAATTTCATGAAAATAATCAAACAAGTTTAAATTGTATTGATAAAACAATTCATTTGTTTGGTTTTTTTCTCAAATATCTGTCGGATTGAAAAGGCATGAGAGAAACAACAATATTAAAGCGTTAAAAATTGTCTGCCTTTTCTCTTTTTTAATTTTGACAGTTAGGAAATAAATAAAAAAGAAAAAGAAAATAGAAGACAAATCCTGACCTGAAATGTAGAAAACAAATGCTCTTTTCAGTGCAATAAAGGTGGATGAAAATATTTTTCTGATTAATTCAATAAAATAAAAGTGTTAACGTGTGTTTGGTTCTTTTATTGATCATTATATGATTAAAGATTATATTATTAAAATATTCCGTCGAGTTTTAATAAGGGGAAAATCGAAGTGAGAAGTACAACCTATAACACAACAGCCACTAGGCATTTTTGCAAATACTAGAATATTGTTTTGAACAGTAAATTGTTAATATTATTATTTTTTAGTTGATAGCCAACTGACATATTCGAATAAATATTAATTTTACCGCGCCATCAAATTTTTTCCCTATTCGCGCCTTTTAAAAAGAATTTTAATTTTTCTACCTTCCAGATTAGCTGTAAATTTTTTGTTCTACCATTTGCCTTTTTTTTTTGTTCATTTAACACTAACGTTTGCAGGAAATTCTGAATTGTATATAATACAGGGATGTATTTAGTTTTATTTATCAGATTATTTAATGGCAAAAGAAATCAATTTATTCATTGATCCGTGAAAACGCTAATTTTGCCTTTCAATAAGCCAAAAAATATTAAGTTTGCAGATCCCAGTACAATTGCTACTTAACTGCTTGACAATAACCAACTATCCTCAACTCCACAGACACGACAATACACTTAAGTATAGGTCAAAATTAAATCATATGAAATCGTAAGCAAACTGCTACGAAAAAATCAAATTTCGTATATCAAACGAAAACGCCAATTTTCACAAAATTCAAAGCCATATCCGATACTTCAAATCAGTTTGGCTATTAATGTGGACTGTATTGTAGGAATCGTTAAACATCGATAGGCTATCGATTGTATCGATAGTAAAAAACTATCGAATGTATGATAGTTTTTAAAAAACTATCGATAGTTTTTGACCTCACAACTTCACTAGTTGTGAATTTCAAAAAAACGCTTTAGTGTGTACATTTCACGATTACAACGCACACTCGTGCGTTTTTATTACTATCACCACCGCAAATCTCTAGTCTTCGTTTATTTCTGAAATTTTGACTGCGAGGTAACTTTTTACGTTTAATAAATGTACCGGTTTAATTATTCTGTTGTATTTTAGTAAAATTAACTTAAAAATACATCCGTTGTGTGGGAGTTTTGCAAGATAGATGGAGAGGTTGCTGCCAAGAATTTACTTAATGCAGTGCAAAAAATAATATAGGCACTTGGACTCGGTCAGTATCGGCAACCTGAGTGACGATTTGAAGTGAAGTAAAATTTTTTTTTCATTTAGTGCATTTGAAAGTTATATACTAATTTTTTACTTCTATTTGTGCCCTCAATATGGCTTGGTATTTAAAAACTATCGATAGTATCGATAGTTTCTTTTTAAACTATCGATACTATCGAAACCCATGACTATCGATGTTTAACGATCCCTACTGTATTGGACATTTAAAATTTGGCTTAATAAATTACTCTGGCGCATGATACTACGTTACAATTTTCTAACTTTAAAGCTCATTACTAAAATGCTCTTATTTTTTAACTAGTATCATACTAAACCAATTTCCTCTATAAAATCCAGCTAAACAGGCCTAAAATAGTGACAGATCACACCAATTTTACATTTTTAATTGTCAAATTGACATTTGGAGTTAGTATCATACTAAAAAGATAAAACACCCATTTGGATATTTTAACTTTAGTAAAATAACTCGTTTAAAATTTGGAAAATTATCTTTTCAACCTAGCATCATACTAAAAATGCTTTAACATCATACCAAATCGTCTAAAATGTTGCGCCTATGTATTTGTTATTATGTATACCCAAGCTACAAACGGAGTAACTTCACCAGTATCACCACAAACAGTATATCGTTAGAAAAGAAAAAGATATTTCAAAAGATCAACAGTACATTTAATTTGGACAAACGTTTATGTATTAAGATTTAGGAAAATTTCAAACTTTGTTGCGCATATTTGGAGAACACAATCTTTGGGAAATAATGGAGTGTCGGCAACAACTATAAACATTTTCCAAAACTGCCATTTTCCACCAGTTTTAATCCAATATTTTTTTTCATATGACCTTTGGACTTAATTGCCAGTTTTTGGAAGTAAAAAATAAAGGCATAATGTAATGTTTTGATATTATTGGAGCCTAGACCAGCTTCCATGCATTCCGTGCATACCTGTGGAACTTTTCGAATCCATCAAAGTTAAAAGTGAGAGTCAAGTTCATAAATGCGTTATCATGAAAGAAGCTATTTCTCATTTTTCATTTTTAAATTACGCTTATGCACATGCACACTCACTCTTAATACCGAAAAACTGTTGTAAATAATAAAATTAATCCAGTAACTTTATACATCAGCGTGTGCGTTAGATCTGGTAGTTCTGATTTTTTGCTGAGTCCTTTATGATATTGGCCTCATGAAAAACCCAGGTTTTCGATCTCGAGCATCGAACGCAACATCGTCAAAAATCAAAAAAACGGCGACATTTTTGCATTTTTTTACTTACTGCCTTGCCTTTCTACTTTAAGAACGCTTTACTATTTAAAGTAACTACAAATTGGTGAAGTAGAATTCGTTATTTTTGGCTATTTCCAAAACAAGAAGACATTTAAGCATTTGGTTTTCAGTATTATTACAAAATTAATAAGGACATTATATATTTAAAATAAAAATGGTACTTATCAGCGTAAATTTAAAAAAACAAATGTTAAACCCAAAAAATTATGCTTTTTTCCTAATTTTTGAGTTTGAAATGGAATTGTTCAAAAGCTATTGACTTAAACAACTTTATTCAAAAAGAAAATTTAAGAATGGATTCCTGGCTTTGACAAAAGGTATAGGATTTTATTCTAAAAAAATTCGTTGGATTTTTATGAGTCGTTTTCTATTTCAAGTCAGTTTTTTTGAAAAATTGCCCCTCCCAATTGAACGGGGGGGTATAGACTACCCCCTTCAAAGGATTTTTTTCTTTTTTTGACCCACCTTATACACTCTGGTATTTTCATGCATCTTGTGCCAAGAACCATCTTTTTTTTTATTATACTGACATTGTTGGATCTACACAGATGGTTCTGGGCTCAAATTGAAGAAAATTTAATTACTTTGAAAGCGTAAAGCGAAGTTATAATCGAAAAACTAATCCTTTTGGGTTAAAATTGCCAATAACTGAAAAAAGCGCGAAAATTTCGCGTTTTTTTTTTATGCGTTTGGCGCTTGAGTTCGTAAACTTGGGTTTTTCATGAGGCCAATATCATAAACGACTCAGCAAAAAATCAGAACTACCGGATCTAACGCAAACACGCCCTCCTACGAAGCGACAAGATTACTGGACTAAATATAAATTTGAAATAAATCTTGTTAAATCTCTATAGGTCCAATAGCTTTACAATTCAAACTGGCCTACATTTTCGCGCAATGAATGCATTCATTGGAAAGTGGACATACATTAAACCTTCTGTCTCACTTCAACTTCATAAGAAAAAATGAAACAACATCTGCATGTTGGTAGGTACTGTCAAAATAAATCTACTTTTTAAACTTTTTGTGCCTTGGAAACACCAAATATCTAGATTTTATCTAAACTGAGATAAACCTTCGCTTCGGTGGAAAAAAGTATAACACTTAAATCAACACTTTAACAAAAAGGAGCTTAATGGTGGATTTACATTGATCTTCATGCGAGTTCTGCAAAAAATAAGGGATACAAAATATAAAATGTATGTTTGTTGGATAGAGAGAGAAGAACAAAATGCAGAGATCTTGATTATAGGAACGCAGATGAAGATTATAGCGAAGACGAACATGTTCATCTTCATAGTGGTGCTCTTTCACACATTCGGTTTTTTGGTATGACTCTATCCCGCTCTACTTTTCTTGATGTTTGCAGATGAAGATACATGTAAATCCATCATAATTCTCTCGCTTCTCCCTTCCAAGGCTAGTTTGTAATCGATTCTGATTGATTGTTTATTTTTAAATTTTTGTGAAAAAAATTATTAGGTTGAAGTAGATCTGTTTTATTGGTAATTCATAGCTAGTGCAGCAATATATCCATTTTTATGTCCACTCTTTATTTCTGTTTCTTTTCTGTCTTTACCACCTATTGGTGAGTGCAAAAAATATACGTTACCGACATTTAACGTTCAAGTACAATTTTACTGCGCTATAAAATTGCCAATAAAACACACCATGTGTGACTATTTTTAGTCTCCCCTTTTTGTATATTACAACTTTTATTTACGTACCTACCCCTACAAATAAGAAATAAGTTTAAAAACTTCCATTTGATACGATGATGCTTCTAATAATAAGTGCTTTAAAAAATGCACCTAATTGTATGCAGCATTTATTTTGTTTTCATATACATTTTTATCAATTTCATTATTCATCTACTCCCACCTGGGAAAAAAAATCTAGTTTTCAATAAGGACCTGGCAATTTTTTAATAGTTACTAACAAGAGTCTACAAGGGTTACAATAGGCATTCGCTAGGCCCTCGCCAGTTATGTACCTTTTTGCCTCGTCAAACAAACAAAAATCAAGTTTATAAAACGAGATTAAAATTTCAGGAAGAATCCCTCGTATATTATATTTAAAAACCCGAAAAGAATACGTAAAACCTTATTCTTGAATATTTGGATTTATACTTTATCTACCGAATATTTTCCAAAATAAACTGCCTACTAACTTGCACATTCGTGTGCCAGGACAATACAATTTAGCTTAACTGCGGGAATTGTATTGTCAGCAGCGTTGCCAACATAAAGTTAGAAGTGCCAAATATTGAAAAGTGGTATATCAACCACACTACTGGCATATTAGACCGACTTACCCTACATACATTATTTCGTATTAAATTCTTTTCTCAGCGAGGCACTAATAGGGGCATGTCATGTTTTCTTCCTTTCGGTCTTCCTTACCGAAATCTTGCCAGGGCATTGCCAAATTTCTAGTATTGGGATTGATACTAAGAAACAATAACTAAATACTCGACTTTCATATTTACAGTAAAAATACTATTTTATAATGTGCGGTTCTTAACGTAAAATTATTGTAGTCGATGATGCAAACAAAAATAGGCTTTCTTATTTATTTCTCTATCGCCTCCGCGTTGACTGACTAAATAAACTTGACATATTGGCATTCGAAATTAGAACAAACAAAGGTATCCCCAGATTCACCTCAAACGTTGTGATGCCGCAAATAACTGATTAGTGATATATTAGTCAGACGTCCTAAAATAAATTTTCTGATTTCTGCTTTTTATGCGATCGACGACATATATTTTACAGTGCTGTTCGAAAAAAAATATATGATATTTTTCTCTAGGTTTGGTCATTACTCGAGAGTTACATTATGTATAGTATAATTATAATGAGATTTAAGTCCACTCTGAGTTTATATAATTATATTGGAGAACTCAATTTTAAAATTACCTATCTTCACCAAAAGTTATACAATTTCTGCTGATACGTGATACGTAAAGGCTCTCCAAAACCAACGCGAATATTTGGCGCGACGAACGAAAACAACAATAACAACACGTGGTTGTCAAACAAAACAAAACGTTGTTATTATTGCTTTCGTTCGTCGCGCCGAATATTCGCGTTGGTTTGGCAGACCCTTCAACTGTAAATATTCATGCCGATTATGCAAAACTGCATCCGTAGTGAATCGCAGTGTAGTGCTCTCTTTTCTGTTCACCGATTTCACGTAGAAAGAAAAGAGAACAATGTATTGCGAATCACTGTGGATCCACTGTTGCGGATTTCATAATCAACATGATTTATTTATTCCTATTTTGAAAATGGGCACGTTCGGGTAACTATCCAAAGCTATCCGTACCTATATATAGATTTGTGTTGTTGGAATCCCTTGTGAAATATCAGCTGATGCACAACAACTCAAGCTATCTGCAGATTTTTAGGATAGTTGAATAGCTTATTGGACTGCCAACTGAACGCGGACAATTATTTCCTTTATAGAAGAACTGTCATTTGAACTGTTATATACCTATTACCTTTATATTCTTTAGCGATTTTATTCAAATTTAAGTCTTTTGTGATTTGTCAAAAAAAAACAATTTTATTGAAAGTTGGTTATACATAGTTTTATTTTAGACATTCTAATTTAAGTATAACAGTTATATATATAGAAGTACGTTTATATGTGGACCCGCAGGGCCCCAATAAGGAAAGGACCTTCCCCAACTTATATTTAGTTTCTATTAGCTTAGAAATACTGATATGCTGCAAGTCCTGATATGTATACAGGCTTCTATAGCGCTTTCTTCAAAAAAAATTCTTATAGAAGTCATGATTTCAATTATTGCTTCTTTAAAATTGTTTGAAAGCTAGATGAAGAAACTTAATCTAGGCTGGTATCTGTTTTCGAATAGACCTCTATGAATTAATCAGAAGGTAAACGAATCTTTATTTTGTGTAAGGATTGTACAAGGTTTAAAGTGGCTGTCATTTAGTATCTATAAGGTTTCTGTTACAATTTTCTGGAAGATTTATAGTATTTATAGTATAATTTTTATCAAAGCTTGGGTTTGTATAAAAATCATTTTGAACTTCCTAAAAAGAATGATCAAGTTTTTGCAACTTCCCAATTATATCTAATATGGTTGAGTGCGTAGAGTGGGTGGATTATTATCCTGAAGTTCCAAGTTTGATCCATAGGAAAGTATCTTTGTGTTTTAAAATTTTCAATACATCAATTAATAAATAATCGTAGGTGATACATGGTTTCAGATTAAAAATGGAATAAATACAATACAAATCACTTACGGCCATATTATTGACTTTCTTCAAAGCTAGTATTACGGAAAAACTAGTTCTATAGGGGTTTCAAGTTGTAAGTTTATCACAAATATGTATTGCTTTGACATCTAATAGTATGTTCCCACTGAGTCTGAAATTGCACAATTAAAACAATTTCATGTGACAGTTTACATTGGAAACCATTTTGATCCTTGAAGTAATAAATTGATTTTAAAAGAAAGTTTTAAAATATGTTAACTATTTTTTTGACGAAAAAAATTCACTGAATAATTCCCTTCACTTTGATACCAAACTGCCATCAACTTTCTTTCTATAAGTGCCTCAAAATGGAAAGACAAAATTTTCCATGATGGTTTTCAATGAAAGCTATAACTGGCGCCTACTATTTTTTTTGTACTCTTTGTAGTTCTGTTGGTTCACTTTATTAGGAAATAATTGTTATACTGTCGCAATTTCATTGAAATTTAGGAGATTTGAGATGATTCTGAAATTGCGTCATTGCATGGGAAATTGTGATATTTTGAAAATGATTTCGGAAAAATAATCCAAAACTGCGCAATTTCGTTCAGTGAGAACATAATTAACTATAAATCAAAATATTCATACATATTTTGACATCTATGTAAATCAAATCAATAACGGCCATATTCTTGACTTTCTTCAGAACTAGTTTTACCGAAAAACAAGATCCATAGCGGTTTCGAGTTTTAAGTTTTTCATAAATTTGTATTACTTTGACTTCTAAATCAAAATATTCATACATAGTTTGACATCTAAATCAAATCAATAAATTTTTTTGAGAAACTTAAAACTCGAAAACCCTATAGAACTAGTTTTTCAGTAAAACTAGCTTTGAAGAAAGTCAATAATATAGCCATAATTGTTTTTAAAAAACTTAAAACTCAAAACCCCTATAGAACTAGTGTTTCCGTAAAATTATCTTTGAAGAAAGTCAATAATATGGCTGTTAAAAAAAAATTAAAATAATAAATAGCATCTTTTTTAGTTGTTTTTTTTTTCAACGTTGTATAATCGGCTTCATATAGACCGTACAAAGATTTTCATAGAGGCCTCTAATGCGTTCTCCTTTCTATGCATATAGACATTTTACAGGTGTCAACATAATCAGAACGCCTATTCAGTTTAGCCTATCCGATGATGAATTTTTAGTTGGGGGGAGCTCTACCGGCGAAAACGAAAGGATTAGCGCCGACTTCTCAGGACCAAAAAGAAAGAGAGAAAGCATGTGAAGTGGGCGGTCGAGTGCGAGTCTATTGAGAGCTGTAGCCTCAGGTGGGTCCTGCCAGTGGGCGAACTTATTTCGGACACTAAGATATTTTTCATTCAAGTCACGCAAAGCGCTTTAATGCACATTACATCCACTTCTAACGCCGCTGGCCTAATATAATAGTTGTTCTTTTGATCAAACTATTTACTTGCTTTACTCGTTAGTCTTATATCATGAATTTTTAAACATTAATACAATGAAGATATAAATAGAAACAAAATATGGTAGAAATTATGATGACATATCAGTGAAAGAGTATAAATTCATTTTCATGGAAAAATTATGCGCAATTAATTTAATCTTTCAGCATATTTTTTCATTCTTAATAAAAGTGCACAATAGCAAATATACATCGCCACTAAACAAAAATTAATTGGATTATGATTTGAGCTAAAATTAATATTTTCAATTACGGTTTTCAATGAAAGCTATAAATGGTACCTACCTTAGTGTCATGTCATTGTCTAGAACTCGTCGTTACCAATTTCTGTAGATAATAAAAACAGATCGGCAGTGAAACACAACCCGCAGAAATACAGAAATCTGCTTTGGAATTCAAAAGACCTAGTATCCTAGGAAAGTACCTACTCCTATCCTAAATATATTTCTATGAAAAAAATATTTCAAGGCTTAGTAACATATAAATGTTACACAGCATTGTTTATCTAAATAAATGAATAACCGATAAATATTCGACCACTGATGTGACTTATGGATAGTTGTTAGTGTGTGGTTTGTAGATCACATTTTCAAACATACTTTGATACCTACATTTATTGGATTACCTAAATTAGTTATTCCGATTGAAGGACAGGAAAATGTATCTTGTTAAACTTAACTTCGACTTTTTTCATAATAAATAATAAATAGGTATTAATTATTTTTTTTTTTAAAGAAGTTTTGTACCTATAAATAAGGTATCTCACCTACGCATTTATGTGAGCAGATATTCTTCTTTAGATCACTCACGATCAAAGATATTCTTCAAATAGATGAAAGTTTCTAAAAATAAACCAAAACGTAGAATCTGTTAAGTACACATAAAACTACACCGTGTCTGTGTTGGATGCAGGTGTCAAATTAATTAAAATCGGAATTATGGTTGCTTCACTTGTATGCGATGTGTTATTGAATTGAAAGGCAGGCCAGACTTATATAAAGTTCAGAAAGCAGACTTCCCCAGTGCCGACATATTTATCTGTTTCAAGTGAATGTTCCATAATAATACTATATATCCTTCAGTCTAAAAATAAGTCTTCATGTTCTGCGAAATTAACGTTGGTTCTTATGAAAATCCACATACAGAATAAACTCTACATTATGTATGTATATTTTTTAAAAGAATTTTTGAAAGTCTGACTGTCTTCTAAGTTTTGAATAGAGATAGACGCCCAAGCGAGCCCAAGATCACCCAGTCAGCATCATTAATTTTCAATGAATGACATTATGCACTTAAGTCATGTTCCGGTCCATAAGGTACTTCCATGTACTCTACATCCACATCTTTAGATATAATAAAACAGTTTAGGCCTGCACTTAAATCTAATTTTGTTTTTTACTTTTATACTAATGCCCTGTTGCACAAAGATGTATTAAAATAATTTTGAAAAATTTAAAGACATCAGCAACAGCAGCGCAGCGGTGCAAAGTTAAAGTGGATTCAGTACCTACATCAATAATGCAATATTATTATCACACATACACAGGATTTCCCTTATTCGTGCATAACATAATATTTTGGGGTATGATTCCTGGCGGATCATTCTAGGAAATTCCATCTCCCCGACCCCCTGAAGGCGGGTGAATTAATTTCTGAAAAATTGATTTAAAATGGAAAAAAAATATTAAAAATTACCGAAAGTTTATGCAACAACATGCTATAGCATGTGCTGCGCAGACCGTCAGGGGTAGATTCGAAGACTCGTCGCCCCCAGCAATCTCAGCCGCAGATTTTGACAGGATCCATGCTTCTGCCTCATATAGCAGTATGGGGATGATTAAGGTCTTATATACGGTCTCCTTGGTTCTTTGAGGGAGGGCTTTATTACTGAAATGCCTTCTTAGCCCGAAAAAACAACGTTTGGCAAGAGTAATTCTTTACTTAATCTCTGCACAGATGTCATTTTGTGATGTTATAGTGGAGCCCAGGTAGACAAAGTCTTTGACGACTTCGAAGTTGTACCTATCCATCTTCACTTCACGCCGAAGTAGATGTCACACGATTTCATCCTTTTGTATGCCCTCTCCATCCCATCGCACTTCCTGGATGGCTGTTCGGTTGCACATGGTCTGTTTAAGGTCCGGACATTCCACGAGCAGATCTAAAATTCATTGTACTTGTTTCGTTTGCTGAGGTCGTCAACATTAAAATCATCCATATCCGAGGTTAGTTTTTCCCTGGTAGGGAAGTTACCCCGACGCACAATCCCCGACCTGGAGGACCAGACCCTTAATATAACTCCAAGGGTGGTGAGCCGGATACACCGCTCCTTATAGGCCTGAGCTACGAATATGTCGTAGTAGCCCATATAAGGTGTTCACTAAGTAGTTCAACCTGACTGGAACTGTGGACGCCACCGTTGAATTAGGAAACACCCTGTAGATTAAAAAAAAATTGTTTGCCTGTTTTATAGTTTTGGTACCTACATCGTATTAATTCCATTTGGCATTGACGTTTATAATGTATTGTTGAAAAGGTTAGTTTGATTAGTTATTTTGCACCAACTGTCACTTTTTGCGTGATCAGCAGCAGCTTATGGATAAAATATGCACAAGGACATCTACTTAAACTAATTTAAACATAAAAATAACTAAGTCAGCAGCTTTTTTTTTTAATTTAAACTGCAATTTTTCTTGCAGAGCTCAAACATGTCAATTTATGCGCAAAGAAGGAAGGCGAAATGTTTTCCTCTTTCGGGTGCGCTCTATTTTGCCCTAAACTATCCAATTTCTGAAGTGTGGAAGAGAATTTAATAAAAAAATGGTGACAATTTGTAACAATTTGCAATATTGGTCAAAGTGTGACATTAACGAATAAAAAAATTTAACTGCATGGTGCAACAGGGCATAAATCTTCTAGTGATTTATAAAAGGGTAACCTTTCATTAATGAACATTCCATGTTTCATGATAAGATCACGATGTGTATAGTGTACATATAGTTCAAATAAAAAAATTATTTTGTCATCCTACATGAGAATAATGTAATTATACAAACCGTTCATGATTTCTTAAGGTTGTCACTTTATTTTCTTCATATTTAAGGGTGAACAAAAAAATGTCATTTTGATTTGAACCTCGTAACCCCTCTTCAATCATCATTTGGTTGTCAAAAAAAATTTGTTAGCGGTTTTTCATAAAATAAATAAATTTTATTGTTGTTACTGCATAAAATGCATGCGTTCATATGCATGCACATTCTATATGTCACTTTTTATTAAGATGAAATGACCCACGCACTAACTGTAATGATCCTCTTTCTATATAGTCTTTGCGTGCTTTTTTCATTCATTATTTTTCTTGTTCACATTAAAAACTGAAGAGGGTGCACAACATCATTTGATTTTTGGGTTTTATATCCATAAAAATGTTTAGAACTTCACTGTACAGCTACACTTATTATAAATTCAACAATTTCAAGAAAGTTTTCGTGCGCTTTATACGCATGCATGAATTTATTACTGAAAGTTACTACATAAATATTTTCTTGCAAGTTGGAAAAACAAATGAACTCTCATTTTGGGCACAAAATTGGATGTATTTCAAATTTGTATGCGTTTAGATTTTGCATGAAGTACTTACATAATGTGATAATAACTTAAAAAAAAAAAACAAATTTTCACGAAAAATTCATGGAGTACTTCTTGAACTGCCTTATTCCTCATAATTTCAAGCATACCAACAAACGGTATTTCTGTACGTTAAAAACAAAAAAAAAACGTTTTTAGTTGGGTGGTTCCCAAAAGAAAAGACGTTTAAGGACAATTTGAACAAACATTTAAACAGCGGTTCAGCAATTTTAAACCACCAATTTCTGCGGATTTACTGAAGTATAAAAATGATTCAGGGTTCAAGTATTGTGATAACAGCATATTAAATGCTTGAATCCTTCTATACTCTGTACAACAAAAACTGTCAACTTTGTATATAAAATTTTATATACAAAGCTGTCAATACAGGGCTTGTGGGTGAGCTTTATTCAAAACATTAGTGCCAGTATACACTATCACTTACGACACTAAGAAATTGCCACTGAAAACGTACTAACACACTGACTTACATTCAGGAATTGTCATTGTAATCCTCCGCAAAATTTCGTACACTCCACCATAACGAGCCGCCCTATTGCCGAAAGGACAGAGGACACTGGGTATCTGAGTATTAACTTGACCAATGTTATAAAATAAACAAATACATTTGATGGCACAACAGCTCATGAAGAACTATGCCCTAGGTAGGTAGATAAAAATGGCGGCTCCGAGCAGCCTAAGCTCGGTGACCCAATTAGCGCTGAGAAGTGCCGTTTTAATACCACGACTCGTGTGATCTATATATAGAACCGGTGTTATAAGAGGGATTCACGGGTCAAAATGCCAAGGTAGGCAGATTGTTGGTTTCAGAAGTCCATTTACCACCTGCTTGTAGTATATGGATTCTGACGAGGGAAATGGTGTAGTAGTAGTAGCTACTTGAAGAATCATCTTAGAGCCATTTTGACCCGTTGAGAAAAGACATCAAGTCTTTATTCTTCAGTTCGGAGAGTTCATTGAGATAGTCGAAAAAGGCCTTTCCCAATGATTGTGTTCTGATTTTGGCCAGAGCGGGACATTTACAAAGGAAATGAAAAACAATTTCCCTTTCCTGCTGGTCCCCACAGCTACGACAGTGAGTGTTGTAAGGGATGCCCAGCTTCGCCGCATGTTCTCCGATGGGCCAGTGCCCAGAAAAGGTCGCAACGACCCTGGCTATGTCTCGCCTGGGTCTGAATAAAAGGTTAATTGTTCGGTTTTTGCTAAAGGTGGGCCACGTCTTTCTGGATATGAGGCTGTTAGCTAAACTGCTCCACCTTCGGTTGGATTCATTTAGAAAAATTGAGAATATATTGCACTAGTGACTTACAACTCTCAACTATTCTTGTGTGCGTGTCTGCAGGAATGGAGGGGACCTACAGTTTATTGGCGAATCCGAACGGTTAATGTGAGCAGCACTTTACTACGATGAGAGATACTCTTGGAGGTTTTGCCAATTCCTCGCGGCTGGGGATCGAACCTTGACCTCTGGCATGACAGTCCATCGCACTAACCATCACGCTACGGCTACTACTATCAATGTTATACAATTTTTCGAAATGACCAACTGGAGCGTGCCAACCGGTGCGGTGTCAACCGGTGAAAAAAAAATCGATGTTCAAATAAATGTGTCCAGGAAAACAACAATTTTGAAATGAACTACGTCACTCGGTGACATTAGTCGTGTGTTTTAGCACGCCCGAAGGGATTTGTTTTAATGCAACAACATCTAGTGGTCGAAATAGCGGAAGAGACTGGGAAGCGAACTCGAACACAGGCCGATGCAACCATGACAAGCTTCTCCGACCAGAGGTTTTGTTTATTTGGAATAAAGCTATAACGATTTGTATCCTTTATTTAAAAAAATACGTATGAGATAGGTAATCTTACGGTCGCCTCTTGTACCATAAGACATGGTGTGTAGTAATATAATCATACAAAAGTTTCAGTCAGGTTATATTTCAGATCATGCCACTGTCTCTTTACGGCGCAGTAAAGATTGAAAAATATTTTCAATTTAAAAAGGTGAGCAGAGCAATTCTTTATATTTTTTTATCGAGATTTATGAAATTTTAAAAATTTGTTTACCATTGCGAAATGGACATCAACAAAAACCCATTAAGTTTGCTGTGTTATGTGATTTTTGTTGACGTTTTCTTCATCTGTCACTCAATTGCAATTCTTTTCTTATTTCTTTTTTGTTCTACGGAAAATCAAGAACTAAATTACTAATAGAAAACGAATAGCCATTCATTCAAACAAAATACACACAGATATGCATTCATCCACAATAATTCATAGTTTAGCCAAATAGCTGGTCCGTCATGGTCGTCTGCCCCCTTGCTCTCAAGAAATCAATCTGAACGTAGTAAAACATTGAATAACAGCAGGGCGCCCATGTGACAGGGAACGAGAGGTATATAATAGTAGGTAGCGTGTATGCCACTTCACAAAATACGCATAATATGATGACTCCTCCGCTTCTGATATTGCTTTGCTGCTGCTGCGGCTACGGCTGCTGATCGGAGATCGTGCCTCTTGATGGCAGCCACAAACAGAGACGACAGTTGGCACTCAATACCATACAATACATTGAGCATTTAGTTGTGCTTTAGGTTTTACGAGTATGAACACAAAAATTTAATTCGTGCGATTTTTTTTGAATTTCTAGTTTTTATTCGAATTTGCGAGAAAAATAGAAATTTAGTGGTAGTTTTTTTTAATCATAAAAATAAAATTTCAAAAAAATATATATAACCTTTGTTTATAAATAAAAACAAAATATGGCGCAATAAAAAAAAATATGACGGTTATGAAACCAAATTAAAAATTTTTTTTTTTCAAAATTTATATCGAATTTCATTTGTAAAATAACAGAAAATTATACCAACATTGAAGTGAAATTAAATTTTAAACAAAAGAAGTGTTTTTTTTTTTTTTTTGAGTTTTAAACGAATTAATATTTTTTGTGATTGCCCAATAATAAATAGAGATAAACCAATTCAATTGTTTGTTGTGCAAACGAAAATAATTGTGATAACGAATATTGAACTGTGTTGTCGGGCGCCGCCAATTACAACATTTGGAAACACAAATAAATAAACAAAAAACATCGAAATCATCCCATTTATTATCCCTTTACCTTAGTCTTAAACATACTACGATGCTTTTGCTTTCACCTAAGATCTGTTCGTTTTTATTTTGAATTATTCTTATTTTGTTTTAAAAACTTGTTGTGTATGTTTTTTAGAACGTTTTTATTTTTTATTTACTAGGTGTTAATGGTATTTTTTTTTTGAGTGACATTTTATGACATTGAATGACGTTTATTTAAATTGTTTTTATTTTTCTCTCGGGAATCATGAACGTTTTTGAGAAAGTTAAATTAAGAATATTAATTGAAAAACGAAACTCATAAATGTGGAGATAGTAAAGCTTTATAGATAGATCCAGCTAAATTTTAGCACCTTGCAAAATTAAGATAAGCTTCAGCATTTTATCAGAGCAGTATTCAAACGTTTGTTTCCTAACTATTGAAAAAACCAACAGGGAAGTATATGAAGTAAATCAAACAGGCTTTTCGATTGAGACCATTAGTAGAGAGTTCTCAGCTAAATTGTCTCCAATTAAGCATTTCAAGTTAGTTGCGTAGCCGCTTGGTCTTCCTAAAGCTTGGTAGATACAAATACACATTAGCGATCAACGTTGCAAAAAGAGAGCAAAATGTGAGAGCAAATAATTTCAGGTGTGTTACATTGATTATAATGGTTTGTCAGCCAAACTCATGCTCACAAAAAAATTTAATTTTGGCTGACAGTCAGCGGACTGAAGGTGTAAACAGCGGTGAATCAGTTTAATTTAGCTTGTTTTAGTTATTTTTTTTATGATATTGCTACTTTATCTCAGATGAAAATTTATATTTGACTGCCGGTGAACGAAAGTAACAAATGTGTAGGCAAAATTTTTCTTGCAGAACTAATGTCAGAGAAAACTTTCAGCTATGATTGATTTGTACGCTTTATATTTATACCTAAGGCGTGATCTTGCTTTACAGCTACCATGTTGTCGTTCGCGTTCCTGATAAGATTCGAAGTAGGACGAAATGAGCCTAGATCACTAGGTTTCATCTCGGTCCCTTCTAAGATACCTACTTAAGAGATAGTATCTTCACGGTCTAGGTAGTAGCCGTGGCGTGATGGTTAGTGCGATGGACTGTCATGCCGGAGGTCTAAGGATCGATCCCGAGCCTCGCCACCTATTTATTTAAAAGAAAAAACGGCTACTGCCTCTTGCGAGTAATTGACAAATCCTCCAAGAGTATCTCCTGTCACAGAAAAGTGCCGCTCGTTAGCCGTTCGGATTCGGCAATAAACTGTAGGTCCCCTCCATTCCTGCAGACACGCCCACAGGAATGATTGAGAGTTGTAAGTCACTAGGCCCTAGTTCTTCATGAGCTGTTGTGCCATCAAATGTATTTATTTTTTTATCTTCACGGTCTATTCTCGAAAAACCGACCGAGACTTTTCGTCAGGTTCAGGGTTTTTAATTCACCGATTTCTGCGGATTAACTGAGGTTTAGCGATGGTTCAAGCAAGTAATTGGCTATTATCACATACTTCACCCTTGAACCATCGTTGAACCTCAGATAATCCGCCAAAATCGGTGAATTAAAATTTCTGAACCACGGGTCAAAATTTGAATCACGGTTGTTCAACTGGCACTGACCCTAAGAGAGCAAAGTAAATAACTTGTGTACCTACTGCCCATACACCTCAATTGGGCCAAAACATATTTTACACTTTTAAGAACCCAAACTAAGCTCCAAATACTGCCCCTCAGAATCGAAAATGGTGGTCATAACAACCTAGCTCGGTGACCAAAAATTAGAGCTAAAATGCGCCACTTGGGCCCGTGGACCTCTGCTCTGAGTTCCATAACAAAATATAAAATTATCTAAAACTTTTTTACAGGTTTAGAAACGTTCCCTCAGGGGAGTCGTCCAGTTAGGTGACATTATACTCTTTGTGCAAGACTTAACGTCTCCACTCGGAATTTTTGGACCGATTTAAAGAATGATGTAGCCGAATCAATTGCTTTAACATCTGTTTGATTACATGTAAAAGATACGTGTGTTTTTCTAATCCCAGAGGGAAATGGTTAAAAAAAACAAAATTGGGGATAAGCGACGCCATCACAAAACAAAATACAGTTTTCATACCAACTGTCACGTGTGTTTCATCATGCTGCGCCGGCCGGTAAAACAGTTTTTCTCCGCGCTTTAAAAGTTGAGAATACTTTGCGCTTAGCTAAGTCCAAATGGAATTAATTGTAGTTGAAGTTAACATGTAAATCTTTAGTTCCGAAATCATTTTTTCATCCAATTTTCTTCGAGCTTGAAAAAAAATCCGCCTAATGTCAAATACACCCTTATACACTAGCTCTGTTTGTTTACTTTCTTTCTCAACATTGCAAATTCCTACCAATTTCAGGTCATAGCTAGTTCTGTCAAAATTCATATAAAAAATTAAATTGGACTAAAACTGTCAGTTTTGGAAAGTAAACAAACAGACCTACTAGATATAGATAGACGTTTAATCTTCTTGGATTCGTCTTTATCATTCCTCGCGTTGAAGAACCTATCCAAAACTGGTCAACATATGCAAAAATTTTTAGATACTTTGCGTTGTTGTTGAATCAGCTGTTTTTTTAACAAGGGATTACGACAAAACAAAGCTATTCAGATCGTTTTGGATACAATCCTGGACGAGGCCATTGTAAATGAAACGTTTCCAAGTTTGATGAGTGAATGACGAGATAACACCATTCTACTCTGTGTCAATTGTAATCGCATAAAAGGCTAATTTTCTTAAATTTAACCTTGACACGAATTGTCACAAGGCGTTTATTTACTTATACTTGTAAGAAATTATGCTTATATACATACCTATATGTACATTATGTCACTCAAATTTAAGGAATATTACTTTGTGAAACTCAATCTTCGAAAGTATTTTAAAAGTCATTGTTTAAAATTACACATTGTATAAATTATGACAGGAAATTATATTGCCTTCTAATTGACAATAATTCTTTTTACCTGATGTTCGCTGACCCAGTAATACGAATCACATACTACATACATACCTAACAACGTTAGTAGAAATGTTACATTCAATTTTCATCGGTTGTTGGTTTTCCCACCAGACTGTGTCCAGATTCTATCTTATTTGTTGAATGAATAGTGATTTCTATTTTACTTTTTACAATTATTTTCAAAAAAAAAAAAAAAATAGAAACAGATAATTGTTTTTTTTTTTTTGTGGAATGTGAAGTTGAATTTAATAAAGTGACAAAACTATAACGACACAAAACTATGGGTGTTCACTCATATTCAGCGACATACACTCATATTCAGCGACATAATGGGTTGATGTCGTATTTATTAGATATCTTTACAACACTCTTGGACAGCTGTCCAGCTAGCGATTGTGCAAATAGTTGGACGAATGAATTAATAAATTTCAGTGAACTTTTAAATACGAAAATATTTTTATTGATTTTAAGATACCTTTTTTTATTCGTAACACGAAAATATAAATGAATACAAAATAAAGAAGTAGAAATGAAACTCAGTACGATAGTTTTAATTTTTTACGTATGTTATAACATTGGGAATTTTATTTTACTTAGTTTTAAATACGTTTTAGGTAATATGGCGGCTAAATGGAGTCCATAAACCACCGAAACCTTTTTTCCGAAGATTTTGTGCTCTTTCGAGCATGGTGATCGGAATAGAATTGGATAGTTTTTGTCCATACGTTTTATTTTTGGAGCTACTAGGATCCCGAACAATTATTAAAAACAATTGTGGCCTCCAGAAATAGAAATTGCAGGAATTGAGATACCCTTTCAATGAAACGCGTCAAGTACGTTTTCATTAATGAGCTCTCTGTCTTCGCCATCATGTCCATGTCCTTTAACTGCTGCCTTTTCGTACGAGTATCCGATGAATGGAATGGCTCGAAATTCTAAAAATACCTGCTTGTTTATGAACAGAGCGCCTAGGAAATTTCTCAATAAAAACTAAACCTAGGGAACAAAGCGTTCGAAACCTTCGAATGAGAAACTTGTGGGAGATCCTTGTCGCTAGCTAGCACACAACCTAAAGTTTTAATCCAGTGTTAACTAAGAAGATAGAATAGAAAATTGAATGGAATTTTATTTATTCCAATTTTGTTCGAGTTAAATGATTGTAGGTGGGTGCATAGTGAATTTTGTAATATGCTTTGTATGTAGCCGCATGAGTTTTTATAAACTCTAATTTCTATAGATGGGTATATAAATAGCATACATGTATATTTGTTATGAATTATTGCAATATAAACTTAAATATCCGCTTCCACGAGCCATATCGCCACTGAGGCTAGCCAAATGGCTGAATCCTATATGTCTAGCTAAATGGAAATGAAATGACGTACTTAGTAGTTCGTAAGATTCACCAACATTGCCAACACTGAATCTGAACCTGTTGGGTTCTGCCTGTTTTTTCTAGATGCGGCAAATATTGGTAACTCCATCATTGCAGGTGTAAATTTAACCAACGAGTAAGGAGAAAGTTTCTAGATTCACGTGATATCTCAATCGCAGCCACTTAAATCTTACCTAACCAAACTTAGAACAATTGATGTGGCAACAATGTCACATAAATGTCAATTCGAATCCATTGACAACTATACCTCTATAATTTTTAAAAAATTAGCGTACATATACAATACATACATATTGACAACACCTTAAAATCCCAGAGAAATATAGTTAATGAAAATATTAAAAAGAACTGGACATAGGTGACTACCGTGAGGAACACCGATGTACCTACTAAAACACAAGACAACATAAACAAAACAACTATCAAAATTCTTCAATGAGTTTGTTTAAATAAATTTTTTCCAAATCAAAAAACATAAATTCTTCTGACATGTTGGTAGGTTGGTGTTAAATATATTATTCAGTTCCACACGGAAATTATTCGTTACCACATTCATACAGAAATATAATTAAGTACCGCATTTTAAATAAAGAATTTGAGTCACTCTTTTTTTTACAAACATAAAATTAAGACGCATTTTACTACATTTAACCTCAAATAGAGCTAATATTCTTTTATACCATTAATAAGTACCTACTATAAGCTACATTCATAAGTTCTTGAGTGACTTAGATTTTCCATATAATCAAGAACGAAACTGTATTTAATGTGTGTAGTGTATTAGCAAACCAGTCAAGAATGTTCCACCTTCTCGCACCCACTCACCCTATCATAGAATTTTCCAAATTTGACTTGGTATATCTATAGCAAACTGCCACCGCCAGCCGGGCCGCACCGGTACTTATATGTAGTTGTAGGTATTTAAATTAATAAACTCAAGTTTAAGGTTAAAACTTTAAAATTAAAACAAACAGAACTCGTAGGAGGTCGATGATAAATGTGATGATTTCGATACCTTTTTCGCCTACCTACAAAAATAGATAATTAACTAAAAACTTGTCAATGAACTCAGTCAAAGCTTTATAGAAGTTGCAAAAATACGTTTGCAGCTGTTGCCTCCTCCAAATAATCAATTCATAAAGAATAAAATAATACTAATCAACGCGTTTAATCTATCAACAAATAATATGTCAGCTAAACTAGTATCATCGTCATTTAAAAGTACCCTCAACGATTTCCAAGTAGGTGAATTCGAAAGACGTTTAGGTAAGTGTGAAGCCGACATCAAGTGGGAGATACACAAAACAATACATTTTTTTTTTAATTTTTTTTTGAACACGTCGCCATATAAACTCTTCGTTTTTACTATGATAGACGCAGCAGATGATCTTTTGAATTCCGCACTTTTTACTTGATAAATTATTACAGTCGAAGTATTAGTTTCGCAAAAAAAAAAAAAAAACAAAAATTGTTATCATTAATTATTAAATCAACGTTTCACTATCACCCTTTTTACGATTGTCCATTATATTAATTTATTAATGGAAATTGTATGTATGGAAATTGGGTTTGTTAAGTTTAATAAATTAGACATAATTATCAATTTTCTTGTAATTCACAATGGTCTGCATTCTAACAAAAGCGATGAGAGATCTCTAAATATTAATCTAAACGGCTAAAATTTTACCAGAGGCTATAGGTATTCGAAGACGTTTTAATTTTTTTGAATCGGTCTAGTGCACATTTTATAAATTCTTCACATATAGCCGAAATTAAGCACGCAAATATTATCGAAATTAATTTAGTAAAAAACTCTTCTTTTAGAGTTAAAAAAAAGTACATTATCTGATGTCCTTAACAAATCTTAGGTTTTGGAGAAAAAAAAAAATTTATCGTAGGTGCGATATTTTTTAAAAATCAATTTTGTGTATATAAAATTTTGTAAACATTTTTAAGAAAAAAAAATTTTACAAAATATTTACTGGCTTATTCATAAACAAAAAATGGTTATTTCAGCTCTTGTATTCAGGGAAACTACACCATAGAATAAGAATTTTCCGGAATCAAATTAAGGCAATGGCTTACTGCTCCATTTGAAACCGGAAAATTCTTAATCCATGGTGTAGTTTCCCTGAACACAAGACCTGAAATAACCATTTTTTGTTTATGAATAGCAGTTAGTATATTAATGCTGAATTAAAAATTAATTAAAAAAAAATTTTTTTTATTTTTTTTTTTTAAATCCAAAATTAGTTTTTTTTTTTGAAAATTTTGATTTCAACTTTTGTATAAAAAATGTAATTTTAATCAAAGATAATGAGATAGTTATGTATGGTTCTATGAGAGGTACTTCTAATAATGGTACTTCTAAAAATGTAAATTTTGTTTTTGACTTATGACTAATATTAGTATTCAGTACAAATTTAATCAACATTGCGGGAGTCGTTTTCGAGAAAATTTAGATTTTCTGTGACGGGTTTTTAACATTTATACGGATCCTATTATTATTATAAATTTTTTTTAAGTTTGTTTGTCTGTCTGTTTGTTTTTATTAATCTCGAAAATACTTAATTGATTGTAAAAAGAATTGGTAGAGCGAGAGATTTATTTTCGGTCCTAAAAATAATGACAAAAACGTATCGGGGGAATGTCCTACAAACACTATATACCAAGTTTATATAAAATCGACCCATATGTTTAGGCTGTAGGCGAGTACACAGACAGACAGACGGTCACGGTATTGCGAGACCCACATTTTTTTTCTTCCCTATAATCGTAATGTCGAGTTTGATCAAAATCTCGAGTTCCTATGAGTTCCTACATATATCGCAAGTAAAAACTCAAAACTCAAAAATACTTTGTCATGCTGACTTCACAAGTTAGCAGGATAAACGATTACATCCACTTTTTGCTTAACTGAAAAATCCGAACTGAAAAATCCGGAGTAGAAATACAAACAAAGCGATTAGAGATAAGTTTTGATATATTTTTCCTTCGAAACCGTTTCGTTTGTCGCACCAAATTTCTCTTCACTATTAACATTCCATTCGAACCAAATTGTCGAATCGAAAACTTTAAAATTTCTCCAGGTCTCGAGGTCTCTGGAATTCGAATCCATTGTTTTTAGAGAGATGTCGGTGTAGTGTGCGTACATACGATCGTACGTTCGTGAGCTTTTTTTCGTCGACGAATAGAGATATCGACTTCGAATATATTTTATGTTACAGATAATAAGGCCGTAACGTGCAAAAAAGGTTTTCAGAAAATTTCAATTAGCGGTTTTCTTATTAAAGTAATTTCAAAAACGTTGTAAAATATGTTATTGGTTTTGACGTAGAATTTGTAAGACTTAAAAAAAATCAACCGACAGTTTTTGTTTTAATTCAAAAATTGTTAAAAAAAAAACAAAAGAAACTGCAAATATTGTTATCAGTGTGGGTCACACCCAGCCTCTTTTTTTCCAAAAAAAACCTACCGCAAAAATTCTGAACGTCAAAATAACGAATGTAAAAAAAATCATGTAACGATACCACCTCCTGTCAAAAACACAAACAACGAAACAAACGAAATAGAATCGTTTAATAGAGTTCATAGGGAAATTGGTTTGTCCAATTTGTATTGGTCCTACAAATATTTGACCAGATTAATTTCAATTCTACTAGAATATAGAAAAACTTAGCAATAATTTCATCACTAAAAAAAACAAGTTTGTGCGACTCACTTAGGCTTTCTTCATTTCCAAGTTGAATCTGGCGTGATCAAAGTGTTGTATTGATGTCGTCCATCTCTACTATTAATGTTGTTGTACATTAATTAAAATCAATTTAAAACCATTGTTAATGTATTTTATTAATTTATTATTATTTGTGATACTGCACTGCAAATTGTATGGTCTTGAGTTGCTTGTAAGATGCGATTAACTATACTTGTTTAATTGAGTGCGTTTTTGTTGTTATTATTGGTGCAGTTTAATTGGATCAATGCAGTCTTGTCGGCTATCAGTTGTATCTTATATGAAATGTAATATGGATGGAAACTCAGCAAAGGCGGTTATCACAGAATAAACATTTCCGTCTACTATAGAATAAAACAATTTAATTTACTCAATGAAAAGGTCGTTAACGCCTTCTTTAAATTCTCTAGATTAATATTTATGAATTGATCAACTAATTGCTATTAAAAAAAAACCCCGCAGAAACAGAACCAAGTTGTAAACATGCGGCGTATGAAACATATCGAAGGTGTTTTTTACTACTTTTGTGTAGACATTTATACTCTTTTCTTTTACTAATACAACAGCTTAATACAGTTGATTCTCCAAAACATATTGCAACCTACAATATTATTTTTGTTTCAAAAAGCTATCAGGTTGATAAAAAGAGCTTCCTATTTCTCTATTATGACGTTTTATGATATAGACTAGACAGGGCTGGTAAAAACAAAGTTAGCACCTAGGCGCTATTCCATAACAGTGTTAATTTCATTAATATAATTCTATCTTTATGCCGAAAACAGATGTGCAGCTTTTTCCCATGCAGAAAAAGAGATATCGTGCAGCAAAGGCTGCATGCAGAGCCTGGAATATATCAGACCTCATAAGAATCTGTGTAAATTTATGTTCTGTGTATTGGAAAAAGCTGCACATCTGTTTTCGGCTTTGGAAATCTATTTGACGCACAGTAAGATGAAATGCCGGTTCAGCTATGAACCTGAAATTTTGAAACTAATTATTTACAATATTTTCGAACCACCTTAATTTAATGTAATTAATTAATTATATTAGGTCGGCGCTACACGTCGGTGTGGAGTATCGACATCACCAAAGAGTTTCTCCAGACAATTAGATCCTTAGGGGCTGGTTTGGTTTTAGCGATCAGGAAAACTCATCAGGAAAATTTTACTTTCTAACAATTTAATTTTTTTTATCATTCGATTTAAAATACAAAAAGGAGACGAATCGATGATAAATTATCTCATGAAATATTTAATTCATAAACTAAATTTTTTTTTGGATGAACCAATAGACCAAATACTACAAAAAGTATTACCTTACTCGTACGAAATTTCCGTCAGGAAAATGAATAAGTACTTTTTTTAAAAAAAGTATTTTTTTCAAAGAAAATTTTGTTTATAAAAAAAATATTTCAAGTAAATTTTCATAGATTCGTATTCTTTTTATATTTCAAATCGTATGATAAAACATTAAAATGCCAAAAACAAAATGCGTTTTCCTGATCGCTATAATCGTCCCCTTAAGCTAGCTATTTGCGTGATGAGCCACCAGAGCGCACCTGCGTCGCGATCTTTCTACCTATTGTGCTAGAGGGTGGACCTATATTAAAGATCTAAGCGACTTCAGTCGCTATACTATTTTTGGCGTCTTGGCAGAAGTTTAAATGCAAATAATATTGCTTTAGTAGATTTATTAACTCTAACCCTATGAGGTTTTATATGTTCTGTTCATGTTATATCTATGACATAGGGGCCCCATAGAAATAAAAACAAAACCTTGGGCAGTTGCTTTTTACCTTTTAAATGATACGACCGACGCTGAATGTTAGATTTTTAGGTATACAAACTGCGATATGAACTCTCATGTTAGAAATATCTCAAATGATAAGCAGACAAGAGCGATAACCTTTTTTTTGTATAAATGTTTTAAATTTTTTTCAATCGCATTCGTGTGATTTTGCAATATATTACGGCAAAAGCTTGGTATTTAATAAAAAATGCTTGTAGGTATGCGTCATTTGTTATCGTAAGTATTTCTTACGAGGAATTAGACTAATATAAGTTAGTGTTAGAGGGCAGAGATATTTGGTAAAAATAATGGCAAGCACTGGTGACTATGATAATCTTGGTAAAAAAGCTTATTCAATTACCTATTTAACTAAAACATTTATAATAAATATTAAGTTTGATAGAGATATTTTTCTTTGTTTTTATTTCAGACGCTCTATTAGCTGATTTACAAAACAGCGTACCTGGACAAAATAAGCAGCAATCAACGACATCATCAACAAACTATCAGCACAATTATGGAGGTACACCTGGCTATGGAAGTGTACGACCGAAACAAACTTCAGTTTCTGTAAGTTATTTATGTACATATGTAATAATTTTATTTGTAAATAACTCATAGACGCTAGTTTATTTTAATTTTAAGTAAAAGGTAGAACTATAATTGTTGGAACGCAGCGTACGCAGCCGTACGAAACCACACGAATACAAGTAATTTAATAGACGCACACATAATTGCGTTTTGTTACGTTTCGTTCATTTTCGTTCATTTTTGCTTTCGGAGGGGACGAGCGCTTCTCGAGCGCACCTTACGGAAGAAAAAATTGACAGCTACATACATGTAAATTGTTGTAGTAAACTAGTCGTGTGCATTTGACGTTTCGGAAAGAAATTTTTCGTTCGTTTATTAGATTAGTTTCCGACAGCATCCACCTATTATAGTTCGACCTTAAGGTTATTCATGCAACGTGTCGGAGTTCGGAAAATCATTGTAAACACCGTAAACGTTCGGAAAGTTTACAACGTTGTAAACGAACTGTCAAAACTTGTATGATAAATCTTTTCCGATAAATCGTTAACTTTGCGACAAGAATTTGTATCGTTAACGTCGTGAATGAAAATGGTAAACGTAGGGAACTTTTTTGAACGGTGTATGATAATGACTAAATCAGCTGACTGGTTTTACCAAGTCATTTACGTAAAATGTTTTAAAGGCATCCATGAAAGGTGTATCGGAAACCTTACGATTTTACGACGTCAGAAAGCTTTCGACCTTTAGCATAAGACTACCTCTATGAAATCTTTTCTCCTGAAAAAGTTCAGATTTTGAATCGGAAATATTTTTTTTTTTGTTCAAAACCTCCATCAGTAGCTTAAAAACAGACACATTTTTGTCATTGTCTCGAATTTTTTATATAAATAAGTATAAGAAAATTTATGAGTTAGACGGTGTTTAGTCGACGGATTTAGTTCCATGTAAACACCGTCTTATGATCGATTTTGCTGTTTGTTGTTTTTTTTTTTTTTTTAAGAAAATGCGTGAAAAACAGTTGACTTTGGCAATTTCCGTCTAGTCACTTACAACTCTCAATCATTCCTTCTTTGCAAGAGGCAGTACCCCTGTACAGTACATGTTTGTTAATGTGACAGAGGCTGGGAATCGAACCCAGACCTCTGGCGTAACAGTCCAACGCACTAACCATTACGTCACGGCTATTATACGATTGAAAACTTAAAGTTTCTGCCACGTCTCGCAAGGCAAATGCCTCATTTGCACGAGTGACAAAATTCCTTTAATTCTGTCATTTTATATACCAATTAACTGTCATAAAACCGCAACATAATAATTTATTTATATATGTTCAGTGAGGCTGAGAAGGCCAGTTCAAGTTGCTGAGATCTCAAAAATTCTACTACAACCGAAGAGGGGCAAAAACCAAAGTGGAATTTCTAAGAAAAAAAAGCAAAAGAACCATCACTTGTTTGTAAATTTGATTTTTTGTAATTCAAAACAATTGTAAAAGTGAATTTAAAATATTTTAGTTGCAATTTTGTAAAAAAATTTGCATTTCATTATGTTATACAGATATACCGTTATACAAAAAAATTGGCAACTCAACATTATAATAATTCTCAAATGGCATCAACTTTCTTGTATGGATGCGCTATCCAGTGTATTATAGAGATCAGTGGTATAAAATGACAAAATTTATTACATTTTGTCACTCGTGTAAATGAGGCATATGTTTTTTTCCTATGGGTTTTGAGCAGGGCTGGATTTGCGGCGTGGTGTGGTAGCCAGGCTCGAAGCCTCGGTGCCCCTTCAAACCGTGGATTCCAAAAATGTAAAAGGGATATTTTCATTTCACAAAAATTTATAATCCATATAAATTTATGTATGGGATAAATAAAACAAAAGCACATAATACTACGAGTTTCTTACTTAAAACAGTCCAATACGATTTGTAATAACCTCTGAATAAGAGAGTTTGATACCAAACACTTTTAAAATATCAAGCCCAAAAAATTGAATAATTGGATAGAAATATTAATCGTCACCTTTAACTAGAAATACTTGAAATATAGTTTGAATTCTAAATATGCATTCAAACACGATGCCTGGAACACTAAATCAACAAGAATAATTCAATAACTGCAATAAAACCAACATGAAGACCATACCACAATATCGTGCTCCCCTTTTCATTTAGTCATTTCTTCGAAAACACTGATAAAGCTGATAGTAGATAAAGAAAGTCTCTACATTGTCATTGGAAATGATAGTTGCAATTGAATATTATTAAGTATATTTTGCTCTTTAACAACGATTGGTTGTTATTTAAATTTACAAAAAATTAATATTCTCCAATACTAACAACACAGTGTGTTTCTTTTTTTCTTCCAAAACAGCCTATTTATCAGGAACACTATACAATGACAGAGACTCGCAAATCTACCTCGCCAGCATTCAATGGCAATGGCGGAGTAGCTGCTGCACCAAATCATTCGTATCAATATCAAAGTCATCAACATCAAGGTGCAACACCAAGACCACACAATAACGGTCTCTATGGAACTGCAAATAGAGGTGCTGCTCCAGCAGGTAATACCAATAATTTATGCGAATTGGATAATTTGTTGTATGACTTAAGCAATGGAAGATATGACAGCACTTTGGAGAGAAAAGGTATAGTTTTAAAAATCAAGTTGTTTATCAGAACCAGAACACTTAAACATTATTATTATTTTCAGAATCTTCTATGCCAGTTGCATATGGCATAAGTCAAGTGAAACAACAGCCAGGAAGCAATTACAGTACACTTAATAGTACGACAAAAAGGCCAACTGTCGATAGTCTGCTGGATGAATTGACAAATGCATCTACCAACTCCATCTACGCTGTTCCAAATGGGTAAGAGAATTGAAGTTATCATTGAAAACTTAGACTGAGTTAGAAAAATGTTTTTAATTTCAGCTCTGTATCGACTGCCGCTAAATCACCCACTCCTGGACGTCATGTTACAATCACTGTTAGGGAAACAACTACTGAAAAACTAACCGGACCTGAGGGTGTACCAGGTACGTTAGCTTTTTTGTTTTAGTTTTGATTTTTGTTGGAGTGAAATTTTATTTTTAGTTGCTTCACTGGAAGAACAGATTGTTCATAAAAAAGACTCATACGCACCACCACAGCCGCCATCAGGAAATGTATTCGCCTCTTCGGCCACCAAGGAATTGGATGACCTTATGGCTTCTTTGTCTGACTTTAAGGTAAGTGATAGTATTAATTTTAACAAAAATGTGGCCTCATAACAGTATCTGTGATTATTGCGTAGCTTTGTTTAAAGTAAGGCTTCCCCAAATATTCGAATTTGAAGATTTCACACAAATTGTTCGCATTTGCATTTTTGCAAAGCTGAGTTTACGTACTGTCGTAAATGGTTGGGATAGTCGTCAATCTCGAAAATGTTTGCGACTATCGCAAACCGTTTGCTCATTCCTTAATAAACAGTACATAAAAACCGAATATCGCTTAAAAAGCCAAAGTTCATTTTCATTGCTTTGGTCAAATTAATGGAACTTTCTTCCGAATTCTTAAAAATATGATAATTCGGTTAGTTGGAGCTCCAAGAAACCAGTTATTTTGTTCGCTATTGTTCAATTTGCTCATAAATTCAATATTGGCAAAGCTTTACATAAGAGTATTCCTATAAAAAAAAAAACACAAACAATTCAACTGAACCATATTTTTTGACCAAGATGTAGGGTTGCTTTGTAGAGTTAAAGATTGTAGAGTAAACCCTTTTAGAGTAAGGGGTATCACTCTTCATGAGATCTTATAACTTATTGACAGCGAAATCGTCATGAGGTTGTAAGTGCAATCTATTTCACATGAAATTTTTTTTGGTGGATAGGAGCTGAGTGTATATGTACAGAGAATGTCCCCAGACATTATATCAAGTACTTTGATTTGAAATCATGTAATGCGTTATTCTCGGGTATCATAATTGGAGAAATGGCCCGCACTTCGTAATTTATTTCAATTTCAATTTTTGTTAAATTTGTATTGTATTTTATTCCATTTTCTTTTTATATTTATTTACTGCTTTGATATTAATTATAATGTGGCTGTAAAACGAACAGCCCTTTTGACCAAGATCCAGATGTACAACAACCGTGGTTTAGATTAGACTTTAAAATTTAAAGTTTAAACCCACCGATTTAAATGCATTATCTGAGGTTCAACACTGGTTCAAGCATGTTAGTGCCAGTTGTACAATCGTGGTTTAAATTTTGATCCGTGGTTCAGGAATTTTAACTGACCAATTTCGGCGGATTAACTGTGGTTCAACGATGGTTCAGGCATGTAATTGGCTTTTAGTGCATATTAGAACCTTGAACCATCGTTAAACTTCAGTTAACCCGCCGAAATCGGCGAGTTAAAATTCCTGAACCACGGATCAAAATTTAAACCATGATTGTACAACTGGCACTTAGTGTTAGTCAGTTAATCCACCGAACTAAAAATCGTGAACCACGAGTTAAATATTGAACCACGTTTGTACAACTAGCCTTCATTGGCTTTACCAGTTAATCCGCTAAAATTGGTGGGTTAAAATTTCTGAATAAAGGTTTAATTGTTTGAACAATACAAACATTTTTATAGTCGAAATCTCCGAAAAAAATCTCAGCTCTTATGTGAGATTTTTTGTCCCCCTTAAAAAAATCTTTGAGCGCTCAGATGTTGCTCTCTAAATTAGACAACAGATTTTCTATAAAAAATAATTATTTCTACAAATTTTCAGCAAAAATAATTCAATGTTCATATAAAAAAATAAAGTGTGCAGAAATTCGTAGTTTTGAACAGTATATACGAACAAAGCTAATGTAAACGTTGTTTGCCAAACTATTAGCGACCTAACTACCTACAACTTTAAATAAAATTTTCTCTCGGATTATGGCCCGCACTTTAAGGAAATGGCCCTCAATATTTTTTTCTTTGTGGCAACGCTGCTTGAGAGGCAATCGACAGCGATACACGGAATCAAGGTTATTGCATCAATAATTCCAAAAATGACCATCCAATATCTTAACTTACTATTATTCCTAAATTATTGAAAAAAAAAATGATTAAGAAAAACCATCGTTTATTATTTAGGAACTTATCTCATCTTTTAAGCATGGTTTTGTTTCTGGGAGATCGACCATGACGAAGTCATTAAAAATCTTGAAAATGGATCTTAATTAGGAAACTTCACAATTCAGGTTTTCATTCAGGATTATTGAGGTGGTTTTTATCTAATTTAAAAAGGCGCACTCAATTTGTGCGCATAAAAAACATCATGTCTGATCCCTTGAGCTGTTACGTCTGGAGTACTACAAGGAACTCATTTGGGTCCACTTTTTTTTCTTATAAATAAATTAAAATAAATTTGGTGGCACAACGGCTCATAAAGAACCAGGGCTTAGTGACTTACAACTCTCAACCATTCCTGTGTGCGTGTCTGCAGGAATGGAGGGGACCTACAGTTTATTGCCGAATCTAAACGGCTAAGGTGAGCGGCTCTTTTCTATGACAAGAGATACTCTTGGAGGATTTGTTAATTCATCGCAAGAGGTAGTAGCTCGGAAAAAAACTTAAGGTGGAAGCGGCTGGTATTGAACCCAGACCTCTGGCGTGACAGTCCATCGCACTAACCATTACGCCACGGGCTACTACTTTTTTTCTTGCTTCTTATTAATAATGTTCCTGATGGTATCATTGGTTGCATAAAAAGCCTTTTATCCAGAAGGATCTGTATAATTTATCCGATGGTGTAACTCTAATCATCTATTTCCTTATGTGTATGTTCCTATACTTCCGCCGAAATTTGTCACCTGTAAACTACATCTATATTGTTGATGTTATTCCATTGCATAAAGGTAAAAAAAAAAAGACATTTTCGATCCCAAATTGACGTTTTGCTTTCATGTTGATTTTAGTGTGGCTAAAGTAAATTCCTTGTTTGTATTCATCATGCAAAACTCGTCCTTAAATATTGTTGTAGAATTTGGAACCCGTACTACGCAATGCACTGAAATCATATCGAGAAGATCCAATAACCAATAATTAACTACGCCGGTTAACTACAGACTTCATTAGATTTGGAATATACGAATGTCCTCTTATTTAACTAGATATAATATGGTTGGCCCCCACTTTTCTGAAACTCGGAGAAAGTATTGAACAATGATTTTTATTAGGGACATTCTTAGAAATTAAATAGATGTATCGTTTCTTCTGTAGTAGCCGTGGTGTGATGCTTGTCTCTTGTCATAGAAAAGTGCCGCTCACATTAGCCAAATGCAATGCAGCTTTATACATACAGATACTGCAGGGATCAAGATATAATGTTTTATTATATGAAATAGAAATGCATGGGAATAAGGTTTTGTCCTTTGTATGATAATCATACGTACCTATATTTCCTGAAAAACTTTTTGCACCATCACAAACCTGTACTTACTTAGTCTAATATTGATTTTAAATTGAAATACTTTTTCATTCACTAGTTTGACTTGAACCTTGACCAAGCGCCTCTGATCCCTATTATCTACCTACCTATGCTTTGGAGATCAAATCCCCATAAATTAAATTTATTAAAATGACTATAGCATTTTCCCCAAGACCACATAAATATTCTGTTCTTCGTTCGGTTTCTTTATTTCTTCTCCATAAGCAATTTATAAAAGAAACGGATTGCCTTCTTTTAAATATTTGCCTTTTGACAAAAACTTAAAATAAGTAAATAAATAAGCGATATAAAAATATTTAATAGTGCAAGTCCTAGAAATTCTCATAGCTTCAGTTTTGCCGGAGTGTCCCTCTTACCCTTATAAAAATATTTTAATTATTTCAGCGTAAAAAATGATCTAAAATATCTCAAAAGAAAATAGTGTTTTATATTCTGGTGCAAGACTTATTAGAGCCGGGAAGAAAAAGGTTCAACAAAGGTCCTAGCATTCAAAACTCCAATATAACACAGTCTTCGCTCTAAGGGATAGGGATTGTAACAGATATAGAATCCATTTGTAGTTCATTCATTGAAAAATAAAAACAAACACAACTCATTGTGATTTATTTATTTATTGAATCAAATTGTTTTTTCCTCCTCAAACTTGCTGTCGCCTCTCTGAGACTATCAAAGTTTTTTTTTCTAACACATTAAGAAATTTCAAAATATTGATAGTTAAAAGTTCGACTATTTTGAGTTCTCAACAATGTTTTTGGAAATAATATGGTATACCATCGTACTAGTAATAAATGTGTTCTTGCGCTGATACTATATTGAATGAAAATACCCACATGTAAAATTAAAAAAAAAAAAATTAAAACCGCAAAATAATGATGAAAAAAATTTACATTATTCTAAAATTCACTTAACCAAAAAGTGAGGTTGAGTTGAAAATTTGGCAAATATGGGTCAATATATTTCTCTAAAAATATAAAAATTACTTCCAGGAATCATTCAAAATCCTGATTTACGATGATATGATTCTCCGACGTCTATTTTTCACATTTTTGCTTTCAAACCTTCATATCTCGAGTTGTAGATTTTTCACATTTTTTTTCATGTATCCATAACATTTTTATATTAAAAGAATTTATTGATTACAAAAACAACTAACTCTCTATCATTTTTCGTTTAGACAATAGATTCTAGACTTTTATCTCTGTTTATCCTTATTTACCCTATTCAAATTGCGATTTTTAAAGAACCCTTAATTAAAATTTTTTAAATAAAATCTCCTTTTATATGGTATTTTATTGATGTCCTTAAGACATACCATCAGAGCTGTGTCACATAATTATAAAAACCCGAAAACTGACCTTTAAAGCGTGGCAACCCTATGCCTTGACCACTTTACACAAGGCAACCCTTGCGCAAAATGTTTGTTCAGACATTACCTACAAAACTGTATACTTCTTATCTGGTACCTCGATGAGGGTAGGTCGTTCTATGGTGGGATCTTAGACTATGATAAGATTTTAGATGGAAACAAACAATCTTTTCAAAAAAAAATTACAACTAAAATTTTTAAGTTTTGAAAAAATTATTCAATTTTTTTTTTCGAAAAAATGTTTTTTTTTTGCTTTTCAACTCATATCAGAATTGTAACTAACACAAAGCTGTGAAAAAAGTGGACATAAATTGTTCTTTTCTTTTCTAAATTTTATGACTATTTCACAATGTTTATGAACCATACACTTTGTTCCTTAATTTGGTTTGTATGACTTTGATCATTCGGGACAGGAAAACGGTTCAATAGACCGATTGGAAATTTTGCAGATAAACTGGTGGTCTATAGCCCTTTAAAATATTTTACCAAATTAAGCCCTGCAGCCAATATTTGTAAAGCAGTGAAAGATTTAATAAAAGTCTTTAAAAAGCACTTTTTTTACCTTTTCTTAATCTTACGGTGAAGGGCAAAAAAAAATTGTTATAAAGTTTTTAAAAAGGTCTTGTAGAAATTTCATTCCAGTTTTCAAAACAAACCTTAAGTTTTCCTTGCCGGCATTCCTTTCTGAGATATTTATAACCAAAACCAAAGGTTTCTTTTTTTCATTCAAAGTCAGATATTGTTCTGAAAAAAAAAAGTTAAGAGCGCCAAAAAAGACGACATTAAAGTTAAATAAACAAGTTATCGAATCAATAAATTTATCTGGCTCAGAAAAAAAAATTCAAAGAAAATGACACTCTTCAAAAAAAATAAAAAAATTTTTGCTCGTGCTGTTTCTTATGATTGTGGAGTAACGGTACCTTAAAAAAATCACTTTCTAACATTTTCACATAAAACATAAAGCTTTAGAATGCTTTTGTTTCATCTTGTGTTTCATGCTTTTGTTTCATCTCAATACGATCAATTTCCACAAAGATACAGCTCCTTAAAAAAACACTAAAAAAACGTGAAATTTATTTTGTTCCCTTAATTTTGTTTTATTTATTTTTTTATTTATTTATCATCTTCAAGCTAATTATAATTATTAAAAACATTAGTCGAAGAAGTTTTTTCATCGACTCTGGGTTTTTTTGGCCATCTCCTTTGCTGTGTTGTTTATGTTTTTTTTTTTAAATCTTTCCCACCAATTTTTATCTTGCCGATAAATTCTAAGGCTCTTTAGAATGTTCTATTCTACATCTATTATTAATTCAGTTACAAAAGAAAGATAGTTTATTCCTGGCATTGAGCTAAGTTTTAACTTTCAATACATTTGATCAGAATATCCAAAGAAGTTCTAGCATAATCATCAGTGTTGCCAATGGCTTCAAATTTTAATCATGACATAGTTTTCCGAAAGAGACTTACTAAAATATGGAATCCGACCTTGAAAATATACTATTACGAAAGTTTAGGGAAATACATACTTGTAACTACTGAACTACTGTTTTTTTTTTGTAATGAAGATATTAAAGTACTATTCTAATTTTATAAATTATAACTAGTATCGTCCCGTGACCGAAACTCGGCCAACAAAAACACAGAGAAAACCTTTTAAAATTTTAATTTTCGCAAACATTTTGTTTGAAAATATTGAAGGAAAAAAATATTTTTTTTAATTTTATTTTTTTTTAAATATGCACAGTGTTTAACAGTACAAAAACAAAAATGTCCCACCATTGAATAAATACAAATAGAAGTGACACCCAATTTCTCAAAACTCTATATGCTCGTCCTGTGGCGTTTTGTAGAAACAAATTGATGATGTAGAATTTTTCTGTACACAAACCGATTCAAAAGGGATTTTTATTTATTAAATTGTTCCTTTTTGTATCGGTATCCATAACCATTGAATAAATATAAATAGAAGTAGACACCGGGAAAATCGGCCACTAAGGTTTCCATATAGGGCTGCTATCGCATGGTAGGTTGATGTATTCAATACAAAAAACTTCCTTAATCATAAAAGGGTTATGAATTCGAATGGGAATTTTGTTCTAATTACTATGGAAATGAGTGTTTAATTTGGTTTGTTTTAATTATTTTTGTATTGGAAACGAAAGTGGGTGTGTTTAGTCTGAAATTTTGAATTTGTATAGAATTATTGATGTGTCTACATATTTGTGTATGTGATGAAAATTAATTTCCTTACGATTTTAATTCCTAACTTAATATCAAAACACTATATTGATACTTACTAGGGCAATCAAAAATATGCTAGAGTATTTTTCCTAGCAAAACTTTAAAAAAAAAGGCTGTTAGAAATACGTTTAATACTGTTTTTCAAGCGCATATTTCTTCGAAAATGTATGGCATGGCATATTACAATCTGCATTGTTTATAGGTATACCGTACACCTAACTCTACTCAGCTCTACTCATCTGATATTTAAAGTGAAAGTAGCAGGAAATATAACAACATAATATGTGTTACTTACATTTTGGTAGGCAAAAAAATGTTCGGTTAGACAGATATTGAGATAGTCCAAAATAAAACAAATGGTGTATTGTTAATGATTTTCTATAACGGCTTTTTAAGATTTATATGGAAGGCCACGTTAATTTTATATACCTAAAAAATGTTTGTTAAAAATATTTTAGATAATGTTTAAAAACCGCTCGGCCCCAACTTTCGTAAAAATCAACCGAGTCGTTTTCGAAATATTTAGATTTTTTAAAAATCTAAAAATAAAAATTGGAAATTTTTGTATAGGTACAATACAATTTGAATTTTTCATAAAAAAAATATCAAAATCAGCTACTAATTGATTTTCGAGAAAAACGAAAATAAAAAACAATGTTTTTTTAATGGGAGCTACCATAGCAAGCTGAGAAAAAGTCTTCCAAACTGGTTGTGTTCGATATCATAGCACTTGTACCTATTAACACACATAATAACGTTTTGGTTATTTTTACCTTCCTAAATTTGTTGTCACCTCTTTGATACTCTCGAAGTTTTTCTCTTAAAAATTGAGAAATTTCAAAATATCGACATTTTAAATTTCAGCAGTTTTGAGTTCTGAACAACGTTTTTGGAAACAATATAGTACCATCGTACTCGGTATTAATGTGTCCTTGCACTGATACTGTTTTTAATGAAAATACCTATGCGCGGATAATTGAAGAAAATCAAAAACCGCCAAAAATTCATGGACAAAATTTAGATTATTCAAAAATAAATTTATCCAAAAAGTGAGGTTAGATCGAAAATTTGGCAGTTAATTTCTTATTTGCTTTTTAAAAATATAAAATTTATTTCTAGAAAACATAACCCTGATTTCTGGTAAATTTTTTTCCCAACGTCTATTTTTCACATTTTTGATTTCAAAGAACTATATTTCGAGTTGTAGATTCTTCACAGTTGTTGTATATATCCATGAATTTTGTATATTGAAAATCAATTACAAAAACGAAAATCTCTCTTTCATTTTTCGTTTAGAAAATAGATTCTAGATATTTATCTTTGTGTATCCATTTACCCTATTGAAATTGCGATTTTTAAAAGACCATCTATTTAGAATTTTTAAATAAAATTTCCTTTAACATGGTATTTTGTTTATGTCCGTAAGACATACCATCTGAGACACTACCTACAAGACTGTATAAGTGTTTACTTCTTAACTGGTACCTCGATAACGGTAGGTCCTTCTATCGTTCTATGGCGGGATCTAAGACTATAAACAAAAGTAGGTACTGACGGGGGCAAAAATGTACATATATGAAATTTGAATAGTTAAGTGCACTAATGCATTGCTAGTCGGCTCATCTCCCCAGATTTAGCTCAAGAGCTATTTAACATAATAAAATTGATAAAAGTACGAAAAAAAGCGAGGACGCCAAAGAATTTTATGCTTCAATGTTCAGTCTAGTATGTTACTAAATAAAGTGATACACTAAGTGACTATTCATCCCGGGTTTCTCGGGACTGTCCCGTATTTACATGGCCTGTATCTGTTTTGTTTTTAAAGAAACCCGGGACGTAGAACACAGAGTTGATTTTCAATAGGTTTTACTTTTATAAATTAAGATTTTTTAAATTTGAAAATAAAAAATAACTTTCTCTGAAATGTTACTAGTAATACAAAATTAATTCTTATTTGACGAAGTAATCAGAATCAAGAAAATAATTCAAGTCTGAATAGCAAATAAAATAATCAAAATATTCTCATCCTCATATAATTTAGTTCTGTATTTCAATATGAGAAATATAATCTTCAGCGTAGCTTGTAAAAATCATCGTCATATAAACAAAAATAAAAAAAAAACAACCAATACCTCTAAATGACAATACATACATACAAACATTCTTCACATGGCTTTGTAAACTAATTTCAAAACTAAACAGAATATTCAAAATCGTCGTTATGGCATTGAATAAATACAAATAGAAGTGACACCCAATTTCTCAAAACTCTATATGCTCGTCCTGTGGCGTTTTGTAGAAACAAATTGATGATGTAGAATTTTTCTGTACACAAACCGATTCAAAAGGGATTTTTATTTATTAAATTGTTCCTTTTTGTATCGGTATCCATAACGACGATTTTGAATATTCTGTTTAGTTTTGAAATTAGTTTACAAAGCCATGTGAAGAATGTTTGTATGTATGTATTGTCATTTAGAGGTATTGGTTGTTTTTTTTTTATTTTTGTTTATATGACGATGATTTTTACAAGCTACGCTGAAGATTATATTTCTCATATTGAAATACAGAACTAAATTATATGAGGATGAGAATATTTTGATTATTTTATTTGCTATTCAGACTTGAATTATTTTCTTGATTCTGATTACTTCGTCAAATAAGAATTAATTTTGTATTACTAGTAACATTTCAGAGAAAGTTATTTTTTATTTTCAAATTTAAAAAATCTTAATTTATAAAAGTAAAACCTATTGAAAATCAACTCTGTGTTCTACGTCCCGGGTTTCTTTAAAAACAAAACAGATACAGGCCATGTAAATACGGGACAGTCCCGAGAAACCCGGGATGAATAGTCACTTAGTGTATCACTTTATTTAGTAACATACTAGACTGAACATTGAAGCATAAAATTCTTTGGCGTCCTCGCTTTTTTTCGTACTTTTATCAATTTTATTATGTTAAATAGCTCTTGAGCTAAATCTGGGGAGATGAGCCGACTAGCAATGCATTAGTGCACTTAACTATTCAAATTTCATATATGTACATTTTTGCCCCCGTCAGTACCTACTTTTGTTTATAGTCTTAGATCCCGCCATAGAACGATAGAAGGACCTACCGTTATCGAGGTACCAGTTAAGAAGTAAACACTTATACAGTCTTGTAGGTAGTGTCTCAGATGGTATGTCTTACGGACATAAACAAAATACCATGTTAAAGGAAATTTTATTTAAAAATTCTAAATAGATGGTCTTTTAAAAATCGCAATTTCAATAGGGTAAATGGATACACAAAGATAAATATCTAGAATCTATTTTCTAAACGAAAAATGAAAGAGAGATTTTCGTTTTTGTAATTGATTTTCAATATACAAAATTCATGGATATATACAACAACTGTGAAGAATCTACAACTCGAAATATAGTTCTTTGAAATCAAAAATGTGAAAAATAGACGTTGGGAAAAAAATTTACCAGAAATCAGGGTTATGTTTTCTAGAAATAAATTTTATATTTTTAAAAAGCAAATAAGAAATTAACTGCCAAATTTTCGATCTAACCTCACTTTTTGGATAAATTTATTTTTGAATAATCTAAATTTTGTCCATGAATTTTTGGCGGTTTTTGATTTTCTTCAATTATCCGCGCATAGGTATTTTCATTAAAAACAGTATCAGTGCAAGGACACATTAATACCGAGTACGATGGTACTATATTGTTTCCAAAAACGTTGTTCAGAACTCAAAACTGCTGAAATTTAAAATGTCGATATTTTGAAATTTCTCAATTTTTAAGAGAAAAACTTCGAGAGTCTCAAAGAGGTGACAACAAATTTAGGAAGGTAAAAATAACCAAAACGTTATTATGTGTGTTAATAGGTACAAGTGCTATGATATCGAACACAACCAGTTTGGAAGACTTTTTCTCAGCTTGCTATGGTAGCTCCCATTAAAAAAACATTGTTTTTTATTTTCGTTTTTCTCGAAAATCAATTAGTAGCTGATTTTGATATTTTTTTTATGAAAAATTCAAATTGTATTGTACCTATACAAAAATTTCCAATTTTTATTTTTAGATTTTTAAAAAATCTAAATATTTCGAAAACGACTCGGTTGATTTTTACGAAAGTTGGGGCCGAGCGGTTTTTAAACATTATCTAAAATATTTTTAACAAACATTTTTTAGGTATATAAAATTAACGTGGCCTTCCATATAAATCTTAAAAAGCCGTTATAGAAAATCATTAACAATACACCATTTGTTTTATTTTGGACTATCTCAATATCTGTCTAACCGAAAATTTTTTTGCCTACCAAAATGTAAGTAACACATATTATGTTGTTATATTTCCTGCTACTTTCACTTTAAATATCAGATGAGTAGAGCTGAGTAGAGTTAGGTGTACGGTATACCTATAAACAATGCAGATTGTAATATGCCATGCCATACATTTTCGAAGAAATATGCGCTTGAAAAACAGTATTAAACGTATTTCTAACAGCCTTTTTTTATAAAGTTTTGCTAGGAAAAATACTCTAGCATATTTTTGATTGCCCTAGTAAGTATCAATATAGTGTTTTGATATTAAGTTAGGAATTAAAATCGTAAGGAAATTAATTTTCATCACATACACAAATATGTAGACACATCAATAATTCTATACAAATTCAAAATTTCAGACTAAACACACCCACTTTCGTTTCCAATACAAAAATAATTAAAACAAACCAAATTAAACACTCATTTCCATAGTAATTAGAACAAAATTCCCATTCGAATTCATAACCCTTTTATGATTAAGGAAGTTTTTTGTATTGAATACATCAACCTACCATGCGATAGCAGCCCTATATGGAAACCTTAGTGGCCGATTTTCCCGGTGTCTACTTCTATTTATATTTATTCAATGGTCCCACAGTGTGTAAATGCGTGTCTCGAGTATATTCTGCACATCTCCGCAATTGTGGCTTTCCAATTATATAAAATTTATCGAAATCGGTCAAATACTTTTTGAGAAAATGGTACCACGAAATATATTTAAGCCTATTTGTATATAAAAGATAACAAAATATATTATCTTTGTCCGATTCTGTTCGAGTTTAATGTTTTTTTTATATTTCTTATAATCTTGAAGAACAAAATACCAGCAATAACCAATTTAATTGAAACAGCAAACGTTATGCTTCAAGGAAACTTCAATAAAATTGCAAAAATGAACTAAGATATGGCGCATCATGTACTTAAACATAACATGATTCAATCTTTCTACTTCTCTCTCCATTCCATCTCATTTCTTGGATGGCCTTAATTTCAACTTTATACCTATCAAAGCTTTCCAGTTGCCACAAACATTTCTGATTCACGTGGCACAGTGGACATTTCGCTTCCTCAATTTGGTCCCTTTATGGACCGAGACCCAGCAGCAGCCATTTTGACTAATCCACTAGATACACGGTTAAGGCTTTCGGTATCCTATAAGTTAATAAAGAAAATCATAGTCTGGCAAATTTTATGAGAGTTCATGGCTGCCATCCAGATTTTTTGAATATGCCTTAGCTTATGAAGTCTTATGCATGAAAAAAAACATGCCATATATGGTCAGCAATGCCAACTGAGGATTTTTTATGCCTTTTAGGCATTATTTTAATGTCTGAGGCTGTAAGGCTTATTTTTTTATTTTATTTTATTGTATGCAGATATTCAGTAAATTTAAATATTTTTAACGATTTAAAAAAATGTTTCTAAATTTGGAGACAAAATTAGATAGTTTAAAAATGTTTTTTTTCCTTGTTAAATTAAAAACTTAACATTTCTTGCAGTCAGTTGAAAATATTTTCTCTTGTATTAATTTAAATAAAACAAAGTTTAAGAATAGACTAAAAACAGAAACTTTAAGTGGAAATCTGCACACAAAAACGATTTTTAAAAATAAAAATTGCTTTTATTTCAAAAATGATGTGTTATTTTAGGGGCGATCTCAATTCAAACTGTACTTAATTAATATTTATACATATTTTGTATTTATACGTATAACGTATCTACATATGTGATCAATTGGGTAGATAGACATACCTTACATAACTGAATTAGAGTTCCTAAGGGCCACTTGCTCCAAACGAACGGATAAATATATAAAACTCAGGATAACTATCCTTTACTTTACTTTACTTACTTACTTTAGATGGCGCTCACAGCCCAGGATGGACTACGGCCTCAACCAACAAGCCCCTCCAGCCAGCTCGGTCCCTAGCTAGCTGCCTCCAGTTACGCACTCCAAGTTGGTTGAGGTCGTTTTCCACTTGTGTGCGCCACCTAAGGTGGGGTCTTCCTCTGCTGCGCAGACCGTCAGGGGTAGATTCGAAGACTCGTCGGGCTGGTGCGTTGGTGTCCATACGCTCCACGTGTCCCAGCCATCTCAGCCGCTGAATTTTCAGCTTCTTGACCAGGTCGACGTCGCTGTAAAGCCCGTAAAGCTCGTTATTAAATCTTCTCCTCCATACTCCATCGATACAGACTGGACCGAAAATCACCCGAAGAATCTTCCTTTCAAAGCACCCAAGCAGATTCTCATCCGTTTTTGACAGGGTCCATGCCTCTGCCCCATATAGCAGGACCGGGATGATTAGGGTCTTATATAAGGTCTCCTTGGTTCTCTGAGAGAGGGCTTTATTACTTAGATGCCTTCTTAGCCCGAAGAAACAGCGATTGGCAAGAGTAATTCTTCGTTTGATCTCTGCGCTGATGTCATTTTGCGATGTTACAGTGGAGCCCAGGTTGACAAAGTCCTTGACGACTTCGAAGTTGTATCTATCCATCGTGACGTTTTGCCCGAGCCGACGATGTTGAGATTCCTTTCTCGATGATAGCATATACTTCGTCTTGTCCTCATTAACAGCCAAACCCATTTTCGCCGCCTCCGATTCAATACTTGCAAACGCGCCGGTAACAGCTCGCTTCGTTCTCCCAATGATGTCAATATCATCTGCATAAGCAAGTAGTTGAACAGACTTTTGAAAAATTGTACCTCTGTTGTTGACTTGCGAGTTGCGTACAATTGCTTCAAGAACGATGTTAAACAGGTTGCATGATAACGCGTCGCCTTGCCTCAAACCTTTCTCGACATCAAAGGGTTCGGTGGTGTTCTTGCCGACTTTGACGGAGCAGCGAGATTTCTCCATCGTCATCCTGCACAAGCGGACGAGTTTGGCAGGGATGCCGAGATGCGCCATGGCTCTGTATAGCTCGTCTCTGTCTACGCTATCATATGCGACTTTAAAATCGATAAAGAGGTGGTGTGTATCGATTTGAAACTCCTGGGTTTTTTCCAAAATCTGTCGGAGTGTGAACATTTGATCGACGGTTGATTTGCCGGGCCTAAAACCACACTGATAGGAGCCGATCAGATCGTTGACAAACGGTTTTAAGCGATCACACAGTATAGATGACAAGATTTTGTATGCGACGTTGAGGAGACTTATACCTCTGTAGTTGGAACAGGTCAGAGCATCTCCTTTCTTGTGGATGGGGCACACTATACCGAGGTTCCATTCATCGGGCATACTTTCCTCCGACCAAATTTTGGAGATAAGCTGGTGTATACTCCCTACCAAGTCATCTCCCCCTGCTTTGAATAGCTCGGCTGGCAGGCCATCCGCACCAGCAGCCTTGTACGTTTTAAGCTTGGCTATCGCTAACCGCACTTCATTTGGGTCGGGTGGACGGAAATTTTGACCATCATCGTCCAGGTTGAATGGAGTGTTCTGTCTTACAGCGGAATTTTGGCCATCTTCGCCGTTTAGCAGTCTAGAAAAGTGTTGTTTCCAGATCCTCAGCACCGACTGTGTGTCTACCACCATATTCCCACTCTCGTCTCGGCAGGCTTCCGTTCTGGCCTTGTAACCCTGGGTAGTTTGCCTCACCCTTCGGTAGAACTTTCGAACATCCCCCCTGCCGCTACAGTCCTCAATAGACTCGACCGCCCGCTTCGCATGCTCTCTCTTTTTCCTCCTGAGAAGTCGGCGTTCCTCCCTTCGCTTTTGCCCGTAGAGCTCCCGGGCTGCTCTCTCAGCAGCTCTGGTTCTAGTCTGCAGCATTGCTTGGTAGGCCTCGTTCTTTGCTTCATGTGCCAGTCTGCATTCTTCATCGAACCAGGGGTTTCGTTGTGGTGGCCTAGTGAAACCCAGCACATCAGTAGCGGCACTTTTGATGGCATTTTGGCAGTGTTTCCATTGGTCCTCTACAGATGATGCTTGTGGCGGGCTTGTTGAGAGTTTAAGAGAGACGTGGTCTGCAAAAGTCCTGGCTATCTCTTGCGATTTTAGCTTCGCGACGTTTAATCGTTTTACAGTATTCACTTGTCGTTGTGGCATCATGGATATCCGCATACGTACTTGCGCTACCACCAGGTAGTGATCCGAGTCTATGTTGGCACCTCGGAACGTTCGGACATCCAGGATACTGGAAGCATGTCTGGCGTCTATCGCAACATGATCAATCTGGTTGACGGTTCGTTGATCCGGAGACCGCCAGGTCCCTTTGTGTATATTGATAACTATCCTAGTTTAAATAAATAAATAAGAATTTATTGTTTTTTTGTTGCACGAACGGAAAATAAATAACAAGCGGATAAGAATATTTTTTCAGAATCACCAACACAAGAAACACAAAACACATTGAAAAATAAACAAACTTTAACGCTTTGACTTGCTTTCTCGTAAGAAATTCTATAACTTGACGTGAGAGCTATTCAGAGTTTAAATATTTATCCAGAGAACGAGGAGAAGATAATTTTTTAAACTGAGATAGAGAAAAAAATATTTTGCTGCAACATGATTTGATTCAAATCAGTCAGATAGCTTTAATTATTTATAAATCAGGAGTTACTGCTGTCAAAAAAACACTGTGCAACTGGCCCTAAGCTCGATGTTTTCCTGTGAAGTTTTTTTTTTTTTAATGAAGGATTGTTTTTGTTTATTTAAATTAAACTGGTTTTTAATTTTTTATAAATTATATCCTTTTTTCGTGATTTTTTGATGTTTATACATTTTTGCCTTATTCATAAACAAAGAGTGGTTATTACAGCTCTTGTGTTTAGGGAAACTACAGAATGGAATAGGCACATTGTGTAGTTTCCCTAAACACAAGAGCTGAAATAACCAATTTTTGTTTTTGAATAAGGCAGTTAATTTTTAATATTTAAGGTTAACTACAAAAAAAAAAATAAGTGAGGCTTTTTTTTCATTAAAATTGATTTTTTTCATTCAATTGAGGCATTATTTTGACCAAAGTTGTTGGCAACGCTGCATATGGTTCTGTTGGGTGCATGGGCTTGCTGAACACAATAGACGTGCCTTCAAGCCTGCGTTCCTAGCTGTCAAAGTTAAAATACATACAAGCTCTTAAGGTGAATACAATGGAGCTGCAGCCGTTGACTCGACTCTAGGAGTTAGATAAGTTTTAATAATTAAGCGCGATCAATAGGCGCGTTCGATCGTGCATCTATTGTGTTCAGCCAGTTAACATTATATGATCCATTGTGCCCCCATTTAGATAACTACATGAGATTGCGCATTTAAATTTGTTTCTTTGAGGAACCTTAGCTATTTGGAGTATTTTTAAAGAGGGTAGGTAGGTAGGTAGGTAGAAATGGCGGCCCCGAGCAGCCTAAGCTCGGTGACCCAATTAGCGCTGAGGAGCGCCGTTTTGATACCATGACTCGTGTGACCTTTATAAAGAACCGGTGACGGGGGAAATGGTGTAGTAGTAGTAGCTACTTAAAGAATCATCTTAGAGCCATTTCGACCCGTTGAGAAAGGAGATCAAGTCTTTGATCTTCAGTTCGGAGAGTTCATTGAGATCGTCAAAGAAGGCCCAATGATTGTGTTCTGATTCTGGCCAGAGCGGGACACTTACACAGGAAATGGTAAACAGTTTCCCTTTCCTGCTGGTCCCCACAGCTACGACAGTGAGTGTTGTGAGGGATGCCCAGCTTCACCGCATGTTCTCCGATGGGCCAGTGCCCAGAAAAGGTCGCAACGACCCTGGCTATGTCTCGCCTGGGTCTGCATAAAAGGTCAGTTGTTCGGTTTTAGCTATAGGTGGGCCACGTCTTTCTGGATATGACGCAGTTAGCTAAACTGCTCCACCTACGGTTGGATTCATTTAGAAAAATTGAGAATATATTGCCCTTCATAACCCCAAGAGGAATGTTGACTCTTTCCGCAAGAGGGTATTATTCGCTCTCTATTCCATAAAACCACAATTCTTATTTGGGTACTAGCTTCACTGATTTCAGTCATAAACTGATCTTTTAACACCTCGGATGTTACCAATAATTAAACACAATTTGTTTTTCTTTATAATTTTACAGCTTCAAGAACTAACGACGTAATTTGTATCAAAGGCGCATTTCCAATGTCAGGTGTCAAATTGTACTCACCTGTTGACAAGGAGATATGCATTTACTAGATATTTCGAAAATTTTGTGTGTGTGTGTGCTTTTAAAATACTGAAAAAAAAATCTAAACACAATGTTCAACGTCAGCAGCTAATTTGGCAGCAAGTTTGTTTAAAATGTTCAAGAACCATGTAGAAATAAGTTTTCATTATTTTTCCTTTTATCTAAATTTAATTTAAAAAAATGTCATAACAACTAATTTCAAATTGACTTTAAAGTCCCATACGTAGAAGTCTCTTGAATTAAGCTTTAAAATATAAATTTGGCAGACATTTTTATTTTTAATTATCAACACAATTAATAGGGTTGGTTGGGAAAATGTGTTCGCCAGGAAATTATTGTGTTTTGATTTTTAAAAAAATAAAAAAAAAATGATTTGACTCTTGAGTAGCATTTCGCGTGCCAAATGAATTACCTCAACATTCAACCTTAAATACTTGACTGCAGATTTTTATAGACCTAAGATACTTTGCATACACAAAAATAAAATCAGCATTTCACTTTCCAGAAAGGAGTGAATGCCATCTTTATATGCGAAAGAAAAAAATAATGAAGAAGAAGAAAGTGGCTAATTTTATATTTTTATTTAAATTTAATTCTTTTATTTTTCTTTCTAAGAAAATTTTTATTAAATTTGAAAAAAGAAACTTTTCCTCAAGATTTTTAAAAATAGACATTTTTGCACTCGTACAATCGAGGTTAGTGTAGAGACATCAAATTAGCCTCAGGAAAAATAAAATAAATTAAATTGAAAATTTATAAAATATATTTTCACTTGATGATGGTTATTTCTTTAGAATGAGATTTATTTGAACCTCAAAAACTATTTACATAAATTTGTTTATATTTCTCCCCAAGAACTAGAAACTTGCCGACTATTTTTTTTTTTTGTGAGATGGGTGTGAGAGAATTTCATATTTTTTATTCAAACTGTTTTATGGCTTGTTTCAGCAGGCGGGATGTCCTTGAAAATGAAAATAAAAAAAAAAATCTTGGACGGTTGCCATTTTAGACATTGTTTAATTTTGTTACTGATTGATTGATTATTTTTTCTTGCTTTCAATTAATTTTCATGGATACTTTTTCCATTGCGAGAAGAAGAAGTACATATTTTTTAATGGATTGAACGTGGAGAAAAATTATATGTATGAATATTGTACATTAGATATGTTTATTTATTTTTAAATAAACTAAAAATCAATTTGTTATAAATTTATTAATAAATGTGTATTCATATTAATAGATTTGGAACAATACAAATAAAAAATGTGTACCTGTGTGTATGTGTACGTACGTGCGTTATTTTGGCGTGATTGTGACCATTTTTTGTTTAAACGAAGACAGACGTTATTTATCGAAATTTAAACCAGTTTTTTTAGGACTCGTCAAGTACTACCTAATTCATTTAAAAGGATGTGTTTTTTATTTTTAAATTAAAATCACTTTTTTGCAAAATCTGCAAAAAAACAATCAGTTTTTTTTATCATTTAAAATGATATAATCTTAAATAACGCAATTAAATAAAAAGTAAATTGTAGGGACAAAAAAAGGAAAAATTTGGGATTTGGAAAGCACACCCTACGCACCTACTTTAAGAGGATTTACTATCAGGCGAAGAAGGAAATAACAAAATGTTATGATATGACCCATACAAAAATTTAGTTGGACGAAATGTGTTACACAATGATAAATTTCTATATTTCCATTTTTTTCAGTTCTTATAATCTATTACATGATGATTAAGAAGAGAGAGAGGTGAACAAATCCTATAGTTAATTTTTGCCTGTTTTTAGTATTTGTATAATTATAACATTACATACGCTTTAAAATAAATAATACAAAATAAGCATTAGCAGAGTCACTGTGGCGTATACGCACTTTTTTATCAGCAAATATTAGTTAGCTTTAAGAACCTGTGCATCACTACTTTACAGTTTATTTAATAATTGGTATGAGATATATTTTCAATAGCAAACCCCAATTAAGTCAAAATAAGTTTGTATGTGATTTAAGTTAGAGTTTGTTGTTAAAAAAAAAAATTAAAATCGATTGCCACAGTATGGTGTGGAGTTTCGTGGGTCGGTGTTAACATATTCAGTGTCATCATTAAGCATGATCAATTCGTCAAATTCGTCGCACAATTTGTATATACTAAGTTGTTCTTATACCAAAAATACCTACACGTATAATGAAGCTGTAGGAAGTACTACCTGAAATTAAACATCAATAGAAACAAAATAAGTTATATACAAAAATATTTAGGGTATTTTTTGCACTTTTGTGATATAAATTTTGAATATACAAAATATACCACTCTTCAGTCCAGCTTTTGCACATTTACTTTCGATTCGGTGTATATAGTACACTATTCTCGATTATAATTTACACCGGCTGTACAAAAATTAAGCCGGTTTTCGGTAAATATATTGTGCTCGTGGTATAAAAAACACTTCCGATTACTAGGACATATAGGTGTATATTATGTACCTTTTGGTGGAAAATTATTCCCATGGGTGTGAAAAATCCGCGATGATTTGATGGATAAAATATACAATTTGCGTACCAGAATCCGAAACTCGGAATTTATTTTGAAATAAAATTTTACATCGAAGTTTCCAATCGGAAACGATTTTATCTATAGTTTAATGAATTGAAATTTACACTGGTTGTTTATTTTCTGTTCGAAAATGTATCTGCAAGAATTTGGATTCCTACTAAAATAAAATAATTATTGTTTTCATTCTAATTTTGGCAGCCAGTCGAATCTCAATTTAACCTTATAGTAAGGGGCATTTATACATTTGCTGGGAAGAATTTCCGACTGGCATTTTGAGTTGAAAGAACATTAAATACTTACTTACTTACTTACTTACTTAGTTACTTACTTAATGAGATTGCGCTCACAGCCCAGGATGGACTACGGCCTCAACCAACAAGCCCCTCCAGCCAGCTCGGTCCTTAGCTATCTGCCTCCAGTTACACACTCCAAGTTGGTTGAGGTCGTCCTCCACTTGTGTGCGCCACCTAAGGTGGGGTCTTCCTCTGCTGCGCAGACCGTCAGGGGTAGATTCGAAAACTCGTCGGGCTGGTGTCCATACGCTCCACGTTTCCCAGCCATCTAAGCCGATGTATTTTTATCATTTTGACCAGATCGACGTCGCTGTAAAGCCCGTAAAGCTTACTGTTAAATCTTCTCCACCATACTCCATCGATACAGACGGGACCGAAAATCACCCGAAGAATCTTCCTTTCAAAGCACCCAAGCAGATTCTCATCAGTTTTTGACAGGGTCCATGCCTCTGCCCCATATAGCAGGACCAGGATGATTAGGGTCTTATATAAGGTCTCCTTGGTTCTTTAAGAGAGGGCTTTATTACTCAAATGCCTTCTTAGCCCGAAGAAACAGCGATTGGCAAGAGTAATTCTTCGTTTGATCTCTACACTGATGTCATTTTGCGATGTTATAGTGGAGCCCAGGTAGACAAAGTCTTTGACGACTTCGAGGTTGTACCTATCCATCGTGACGTTCTGCCCGAGTCGACGATGTTGAGATTCCTTTCTCGATGATAGCATATACTTCGTCTTGCCCTCATTACAAGCTAAACCCATTTTCACCGCCTCCGATTCAATACTTGCAAACGCACTGGTAACAGCGCGCTTGGTTCTCCCAACGATGTCAATATCATCTGCATAAGCAAGTAGTTTAAAGGACTATTGAAAAATTGTACCTCTGTTGTTGACTTGCGAGTTGCGTACAATTGCTTCAAGAACGATGTTTAATAGGTTACATATGACGCGTCGCCTTGCCTCAAACCTATTTCGACATTAAAGGGTTCGGTGGTGTTCTTACCTGACAGAGCAGCGAGATTTTCTCCATCGTTATCCTGCACAAGCGGACGAGTTTGTCAGGGATGCCGAGATGCGCCATGGCTCTGTAGAGCTCGTCTCTGTCTACGCTATGATATACGACTTTAAAATCGATAAAGAGGTGGTGTGTATCTATTTGAAACTCCTGGGTTTTCTCAAATCTGTCGAAGTGTGAACATTTGATCGACACGGTTGATTTGCCGGGTCTAAAACCACACAAATAGGGGCCGATCGTTGACAAACGGTTTTAAGCGATCACACAGTACCGATGACAAGATTTTATATGTGACGTTGAGGAGACTTATACCTCTGTAGTTGGCACAGAGGTTCCATTCATCGGGCATACTTTCCAAATTCCAAGACATCTCCCCCTGCTTCGAATAGCTTGGCTGGCAGGCCATCCGCACCAGCAGCCTTGTACGCTTAAAGCTTGGCTATCGCTAACCGCACTTCATTTAGGTCGGGTGGACGGAAATTTTGACCATCATCGCCCAGGTTGAATGAAATGTTCTATCTAACTGCGGAATGTTGGTCATCTTCGCCGTTTATCAGTCTAGGTGTTGTTTCCAGATCCTCAGCATCGACTGTGTGTCTCTACCACCATATTCCCACTCGGCAGGCTTACGTTCTAGCCTTGTAACCCTGGGTAGATTGCCTCACCCTTCGGTAGAACTTTCGAACATCCCCGTGCCGCTACAGTCCTCAATAGACTTAACCGCCCACTTCACATGCTTTCTCTTTTTCCTCCTGAGAAGTCGGCGTTCCTCCCTTTGTTTTTGCCCGTAGAGCTCCCGGTCCCGGACTGCTCTCTCAGCAGCTTGGTTCTAGTCTGCAGCATTGCTTGGTATAGGCCTCATTCTTTGCTGCATGAAAGGAAAAGGTTGAAGGGAAAAAGGTTGAAAGGAAAAATCCTCCAAGAGTATCACCTGTCGTAGAAAACTGCCTCGCACCCTAGCCGATCAAATTCGGCAATAAACTGTAGGTCTCCTCCATTCCTGCAGACACGCACACAGATATGGTTGAGAGTTGTAAGTCACTAGGCCTAAGTTCGTCATGAGCTGTTGTGTAATAAAATTTAATTATTTTTATTTTTTACGTTTATGAAAGATAGATTAAACTTTCATAAAATTGGCGTACTTTAAGATTTCATTACTTTTCACGGCTGACTTGTTATATTCAGGAGAACTTGGCTCTTTTTTAACATTTATGTTTTTGGTGCGCTATGTTTATCAGAACATAATTAAATTTTGTTTTGCGGTTTTAATTTTTTAATTTCGATTCCAATTTGTTTTCCTGTTTTAAGTAAATAACAATTTATCTAATTCATTTACCTTACCTAACATTATTTTAAAACATCCAAACAGCTTTATTTATTATTTTTTTTTTTTATGAAAAATATTATATTCTATGATCAACGTATTGAAAAGACCTTGCTCTAGCACGCGCCTCAGAGTTTGTTACAACAAACGAAAAAAAAATCAATGTTTTTGCAGCTATTTTAAAAACACCATTAAAATCGGATTAATTTGTCGGCCTGTCAACAAGGTCAAAACAAAATTGATCTAATTTTAGATACGTTTTCTTGTTTTACGAAATTTTATCCAGTTAATTTATAATTTTCTCTATAAAAAAAATCGCATTAAAAATGTATATTTACTATTCTTCTTCCCACATTGATTACTTAATTTTCATAAATATGCCTTACTTACGTACGCATACTTACGTATGTATACAACATATGTGCGTTTACCGATAAATATATTTTCATGTTCTTCTTGTACTTGTACGTTGAACTTGTACTGAAATGGAAGTTATTACGAAATTTTTTATGGTTTTCATGATGCTCTTGTATTAGTACAATCTCCTGAAATTGTTGTTTCTTTAAAATAAATTGATTTTTTGTTACAACTAGATTTTCAATTAGACGCTTTAATGCACAAAGAATTTTAATAAAATGCACGAACGGGTTGCAAGAACTTACTCATATAAACTATCACATTTCGGCTTTTAAGTTTAATACAATTTTAAAAAAATGTTTGCAAAAAATGAAAAATACTTGTGTGTTCATCCAGTACATTGGCGAGCACGATCTTGATAGGATCAATGGAACTTAAGCCTATGGATTTGCAGTTTATTGGTATTGCTGAACACTTCTAATTAACTTTGCACTCCTTTTCAATAAATAAAAACCTTTTTGTAGATAAACATACTAACTGCAATAACAAACAAAAATTCTATGCAAATCAAATGATGTTTAGTCAAGTTATTCGCGTACGAGCCCAATTCATTTTTATATTAGATTTCTCTTTAATCTATTTAAACGAACGACGAACACCTTTGAATATTTTTAAATCTTCCTAATGTCTGCGTAAATCTTGTTAAAAATCAATGATTTCATTTATCTAAAAAAAGAACGATTTTTCTTTTTTACAAAACGATTTTTACTTGCGATATACGTATGCATGTATTTAGGTACTATAGGGCAAGTTATGGAATCGTGCAAAAAATTGAACTCGAGATAAAAATCAAACTTGATATTACGATGATAGAGAACTCGCAAAAAGTGGGTCCCGCAATTCCGTCTGAATGTCTGTATGTCTATCTACGGCCAAAATCCTTAACTAATGAAGCGATTTTCTTCAAAATTCGAAGATAAGATTTTTGGGTGATTCACTAGTGGGAAATCGATATTTTTTTAATAGCTCAAAAAATAACGGTACTTGCCATGCAACCGTTCTGAAAAAAGTTATTTATTTCAAAAAATTGCTGTTTTTTAATTTGTGTGTGAACTAATGGTGGTATGGTCTACATTTTAGTACAAAAAATTTACCAACAACCGTTATTAACGGTATCTGCCATAGAATCTTTTTTTTTTATTTTCGATTCTCTCGTTAACCGCTTAACCGATTTTGACCAAAAATTTTTGTTATGAGGTCCTATCAAGTTAAAATAATACTGCATACATAATTTTCAAAAAAATATTTTTTGGATTAAAAAAAAATTAATTTTTTTTTTTTTTGAAAAATCATATTTTTCAAAAACAGGTTGCTGAATTTTTTTTGAAGTTATGGTTTTATTTGTATATTTTTATAGTCTTTAAAATGGCATACCAATTTTTTTTTCTAAAAAATTTCAAGAAATTTTTGTAAGAAAATCGCTTTAACGATTTTCATAATTTTTTTAAGGAAAGGGTTGTCGTAGGTCTGGAGCAAGGGCGGATACAGACTTTGAGTCAGGGGGAGGGGGGGGGGGGGGTCACACTTCAAAATGCAATCGCGCTAAAAATTTAATAATTCACCTACCGCCTTTTGCAATTGATGAACACAGCTACATGTTTTTTATGGACTTAGAGTGAAAAATGACTTTTTGTATGTAACTATACTTTCAGGCAGGCCTGTATAATTTAAGCTTAAGTACAATAACAAGTACAATTACCTTGTACTTTGGTAATTGTACTTAAAATTTCCAAGTACCAGTACCGGTACTTGTACTTGTAATTATAATTCCACAAAAGAATTGAAAATTTTGTACTCATTACTTTAGTACTTAAAATTGTTGTACTTCCCATACAATTTATATGGAAAAAAGAAATTAGCGATGAGCAACCTCTAAATATTAATCTAAACGGCTGAAATTTTACCAGGCTTATTATTTCACTAAACTCTAACTAAAAAGCTAGTGGCATTGAAAATCGAAGACAATTTAATATAATAATATACACTTGTGTATTTGAAAGCACGTTAAATGTAATTTGTACTATCAGCTATTGTTCTTCTATAAAGTTCTGTGGTTTTGCTAGACTTTTCCTACATATGCATATGATATGTAATGTTATTTTTTATAAGAAATTTACCAATTAAAAATCTTCAAAAAACTTATCAGTTGTGCAAACAAGTGAAGGCTGTTTGATCAAAATATATGCGACACGAAAAATTTCAACAATTATTAAGGGCCTTCCACACTATCCCACTGACCTTATTATCTGTAATATAAAATTTATTTGAAGTCGATATCTCTATGCGTTCTCGAGATATCGTGAACGAAAAAAAACTTCCGAACGTACGACCGTACGTACACAGACATCTCTCTAAAAACAATGTAATCCGACTCCAGAGACCTTGAAACGTCGAGAATTGTCAAAATTTTTAATTTCACAAATCGGAAGGATTACAATAACTTCCAATGGGAAGTTAATAATAGCAATGTATAGCAGCAGATTTAGATGTGTGTAGTGCTTTTGATATGGCCCAGGGGAGGGTCAAGTTCTGGATTTATGTTATTTTTGCATGCAAAGTCTCTTTTTCTATGAATGTAATCAGTATTATTAAGCGAATGTATATGGCCCAGGGGGGGTCATGACCCCCACGTCCCCCCCCCCCCTGGATCCGCCCTTGGTCTGGAGAGAATATAATTAGTATCATAATCGCTGCTCTTTGCAGCACCAGTGGCTGTGGGTATGGATATTTTTTTGCCTTAAAAAAAAATCACTTATTTTGAAAGGAAGACTTTTTAAAGCCGTGTTCCTTTGGGGCTGGCGAACTACTCATGAGTAGATAAAAACTATAATCAAGCACTCTCATCTACTCCAGCTCTAATGCGTGAGTAGATAAGTAGAGTAGTTACGCACCTAAAATCCCTTAGAGTGCATCTGGCTAGGCTAGGTTAAGAGATTTTTCATGTGCATGACATTTCATTTCAATTTGTTTACCATTTTTACGTTCACCATTCACCAATAACAAAAATAAACAAAATAAAGCAATTAATAAGGAGGTGAGAGTCTCTACAAGACGACTTTCCAAAGATAATTTTACAAACTCTCATTTTGTATGAGTTTTTATATACATACGTCGAAAAATCATATAAACTGAGAAAGTGTGTGTACAATCTCGCAAGCTTTTTGATGGTATGGATTCCACAGATTATAACTAATTATCAATCACTTAAAATTGTAGTAGATTGCTACTAGGGAAGTGAATATTGTGCGTTCCATTGAAAATTTCCAGCAAAGTACTCATGAGTAGTTCGCCACCCCCAAAGGAACACGCCCTAAATTGAATTAGCGTTTGCCCGTAAACTTCTATTCGCGCTCATTTTTTTTTTTTTTAATTGAGAAAAATAATAATTTATTATAATGGCTTTTTTAATATATTCAAAAGAACTTAACATACACAAAGTTAAAATTGTTGCAAAATTTGTTAAAGATTCAATAAAATAAAAAAATGCGTATACGCCCTAGTGCACCACATTTGAATGAATTTGATATCTCTTTATGGAGCATGTTGGTTAATAAATAAATGTTTGTAGTTTGTAGAATATTTTATTTATAACTAGCTGACCTGGCAGACTTTGTCCTGCCGTCAAAACGATTTCTGTATTGGGAAACACAAATAATAAATGAGAAATCACCAATGCGCATATTAATAGAAGGTTTTTATTTTAAACAATTAGAGCCAGTTGTACAAACGTGCTTCAATATTTATCCCATGTTTCTGGAAATTTAATTCACCGATTTTGCCGGATTAACTAAGGTTTAGCGATGATTGAGACATGTACTTGGCTATTATAACATATTATGTACTTGAACCATTGTTAAACCTTAGATAATCCACCTCACCTACTCTACTTTTATCCATTATCATCGAGCTTTCATAAACTGATTTCTTCTAATTCTAAAACACTTTTTACTACCTCTCAACCATTCCTGTGTGCGTCTGCAGTAATGGAGGGGACCTACAGTTTGTTGCCGAATCCGAACGGCTAAGTTGAGCGGCACTTTTCTATGACAAGAGATACTCTTGTAGTATTCGTCACATCCTCGCAAGAGGTAGTAGCCCTGAAAAAAAACTTAGGACTTTTACTAACGCTGCTCTCAAAAACAAAGCCAGAAAAAAACAGAAAATTAAAGCGGAAATAAGATAAATATTGGCAAATTTTTATACAGAATAAGCGAGCTCGCATTTTTTTTTCTTATCCGTTGTGAGAACTTCAGATTTATATGTCTTGTTTTTAATTTTTCGGATTTTTAATGTCTCCAATATTTTCATAAAAATATACATAATGGTTTCTTTTAAAATAATACATGCCTACGTGAATAATTGCCTTGATTTGAAGCCGTATGATAGAAATCCAATCAATTTGTTGGTTTATTTTTTTTTTCAAAGACAATTATTTTCTTTTATAAAAAAAAATTCTATCTTTAAACATTTCCATTGACAATGACAATAAATTTACATATTAATAAACATAATCTAATTTAAAGCTCTTCAACAAGCTCATTTGCGTCATTTAAAATCTGAAAATTTAGTATCTTTTTACTTAAAAGCAGAAATTAATTAGTACTGGCTGCTGACTGAATGGTTGGTTGAAATACAAAATTTTAGCAGAATAAATATTTATACGTCGCGTCGTACATTGTTAAGTTACAATTAGAAAATTACGTCAACTTAAATAATAATAAAATTGGTATTGTGTCGTAATTTTTTGATAAATAATTTCCCATTTAAAAAAGTACATCGTGTGTGTCGATCACTCTTTTCTTTTTGTCTAAAATAAAAGTCATACGTTTTTGAAAGCAGATGTGTACATATTTTCTTTTCGCCAAAAATTTATTATAATTAAAACCACCTACCTACTTACTCAATTCTATTCAACTATTTTATGGTCTGGGAATTAAATTTTTTAAGTCAAATCATAGAGTAAATAGGTACCTACCTACAGGTCTTTATTAAGTCTCCATTTTGTTGTTTGTGTTTGTTACCTAATTTAAAGGTCAAATGGTGGAGTATTTGATTCTGGATTTCAGAAATAAGTTACACTAAAATTGGAACTAAATTCTGACATCATTAGTTTTTTTTTTTAATCAATTTTTGTTATTGGAGTGTGCAATTATAGGGGTTAGCTTAAGCGTTTTAAAAACTAAACTAGTGGGAGTAGAAAAGTGTAAATTGGTATTTTTTCTAATGAATCTACATCTAATACGTATTTTTTTTTTTAAGTCGCAAAGAAAAAGTCTCCACTCCCAATTTTGTGTTCGGTACTTAATTTCAAGGTCAAATGCTGGAGTATTTGATTCTGAATTTCAGAAATTAGTTGCACTAAAATTGGAACTAAATTCCTCCATCATTAGTTTTTTTTTATATTTCTAAAATTGAAAGAAAAATATTTAAAAATAGAACGAATATTTATCAAGTTTTTTTTTCCAGCACGTGAAACAATTCGTCTTGATATAGGGATACACAAATGTCTGCTAATTGATGCCAATGAGTCAAATGTTAATTTTAAAAAATGACTTTTGTTTAAAGAGATTTGTGCTATTTAAGTTTTGTTTAGTTAAAATTCGAATAGTTTGTTTGGATTTTGGTTCTGTAGTAGGTACTATTATAAAGTTCTTAGTGGTGTGGGGTGTGACCACTTTTCTACTGAAAATAGAACACTGCTCTTAATATTTCTGTTCGTTATTTTGATTGGACTGGTGTTTTTTCTTAGTAACACTTTCTGTTCAGCTATGAAATTATAGAACCACTGATTTCGGAAATACAACATAAATGTGGTGTTACTTTTTGAATAAGTACCATTTTAATTGCAAAATCAGGCACTAAGCCAGTACCTAATATTTTGAACTGAATAAGAACCCCCTAAGTTACTACAACTGTATTAAGATTGTTAGAAACCATTTAAAGATACATTGGCATAGCTTGGGAGAACCTAAACTCCCCATCATTTTTAAGGTTTTTCTGAAACACTTCTTATTAATAAAAACTTGTGTACCTATTCCAATTTTGTAACAAAAGAATTACAAGATAAAAACGTCTTAAATCTGTGACGATGCTGATTGCCAAAGGTGTGTTTGAGTACCCCCTCCCCCTTAAAAGCACGAAAAACCACAATAAATAAACAAAACTGTTGTTTTCGATAGACATTATGTGGATCCATTTGCTACTTTTATTTAATATACTGCGTATTTACCTTATTTTAAAATTGTATTAATAATTATTATTTTCCAAATTAAAGAAAATAGTTTTTTTTTTTCGGGTAGGTTTTTAATTAATAATAAAACTTAAGATAGGAAAATAAAATACAAACAAAATAAATACCCTTAGTAGATCGCTTTTGTGGCATCAAGCTATCATGTATTACATGTGTGCGCTGTTATGGGTTATTGGAAGAAATCAAATTAACGATAGATAATATGTACAAGGGATGCCTTTTTTTAAACCCTTTCGAATGAGATATCAATCACGTCAGTGGCACTTATATGTCCCAAGAAATATAGCTAAAACTAAACTGAGCTGCAATTTACCCCAAACGCGATGACTCATCGCCTGGAGCTTTGAGACAAAAGCTATAAAACAATGCCGTTATAATGTTTGCGCAATCTTTATCTTATCGATTGGTATCACGGCAGTTTCTGGAAAAGAGAAGTTCGAGGTGAAGGGTTTCGTGAAGCGCGAAGAAAAAATAAAAACCGGACTAATGCGTATCATTTGTTGTTGTTTCAATGGCCGAAATTTCGAAATTGTTGTTGTATCAATGTATTTTGAGGCGCCTCAAAGTGACCCTTACCAGTTCGCACTCAATTTTCCCAATCTAAACATGGTCATAGATATGTAGGATGTCTGTAGTGCAAACAGTCAAGGCTGTGAGAAAACGAGACGTCCGTCAGCGTGAAGAGATTTCTTCGCAGTTTCTCTCTCTTAAAAAAAGAATTTTAAACAGTGGAATAATACATACTTAAGTATTGCTCGTCGTCATGCCACGTCATATAGTTCGAAAAATTGAAAAAAAAACGCAACGTGACGACGATAAATACTTTATTATGTATTATAAAGGCTGATTTCCAATGGCGCGTTCGCGTTAGAGACGCTTACGTATAAGTTTACAAGCTTTACGAACGCGTCGACATGACAGACGACTTGAAGAGAACCTGAAAATCAAAATGAACCTACATAACTGTAATTTCGAATTCCTTTCAACAAACTATTCCATTTTTTTTAAAACAAAATCGATTTTTTTCTTTCAATAAAAGGTAATTGTCCAGAAAAACCGATTTTTTTCTTTTAAATAAATCGATTTTTTTGTTGAAAGGCATTCGAACATTAATTTAACTGTCAAAACGCACGCTGAAGTTGATTTTTTTCAACTTTAACGTTGAGGTAGCTTATGTTACGTTGGTTTGTGTACATGCTAATAGGTGCCAAATCGTAACATAATACCCAACGCGTCATTGTAAACAATTTGCTTAAATTTCTATGTGTGAGCTTTCGCGTTGAAAGAAAAATCTGTCAAAGCGACGCCCAACGCGTCATTGGAAATCAGCCTTAACTGTTTTAAAGAGAGAACAACTGTGAAGAGATTTCCTCACGCTGACGTCTCATTTTCACGTCGCATTGTGAAACAGCCTTCAAGGAAGGTGAGAAAACGAGACGTCAGCGTGACAAGATCTCTTCGCATTTGTTCTCTCTTTCAAAAAGTGAAATAATACATAATAAAGTATTTCTCGTCGTCACGTTGCGTCTTTTTTTTTCAAGTTTTCGAACTTTACCCCACGCCTCCACAAGCAGTTATTATTTCTTAATTTCATTGCTATTTTCATAAATTTGTATTCCTGGGCAAATTATTTTATGAAATTTTATTTGCAATCAACCCGCTAAAGAGAGAACAGCTTGACGTCTACGCTTCGATTTGATAATTGAAAATAGAGACAAACAAAATACTATTTAAAATTTGAGTCAACTCCTCAACCCACATGTAAAGCCGAAAACAGATGTGCATCTTTTCCCATGCAGCGAAATTAAGGTAAAAAGAAGCACATCTGTCAGTCCAACTGGAAGTTAGCGTCAAATTATTTCTTCATTCATTTCTTCTGCGATGATAAGCAAAAAAATAAAGAAATTGATGTGTGTGTGAAGTTAGCATATCAAGTGTCAGCATATCAATTTTTTTTTGGAGTTCTGGTCGCATGCACCATAGTTCTATAGTTCCTGATAGTTTTCCAAAATAGTTCTGTTCGATTTCCCCGTAAAAACGGATTTTAAAAAATGATATGCTAACTTCGCGTAGCATATCAATTGTTGAAATCTTAAATGAAAATATTTTTTTTAGATGTAAGAAACATCCCTTAAGAGTTCCTCATACCTAAAAAAAATAGTTCCGTTACATTAGGGCCTAAAAAAAAAAAAAAAAAAAAAAATTAATTTTAATAAAAAAAAAAGACTTGTTATGGAAAAAACAACAGAATTTCAGAAATCACGGAAAATTAATCCGGTTCATCGATGCACAAACATAGGTACAATGTGTCTAGAGTATAATTCAAAGAATTTTCCTTTCTAATACATTTCTACTATATATATAATAATATTTTTCTAATTAATTAAGATCCAACTTTCTAGAATTTTTCTTACTAAATTGATAAGCTGGTACTTTTTTACGAGTTCCAGCTCATTTATCAATTTAATCAGATAGACCTAATGTTCTTACAAAATAATCCGAGGAGTTCTTATTTCTAACGCTTTTCTAACAAAATATATGATTTTTTTTATTTAGATCGTTTTTTTCACGTGTTTTGGTAAACGACCTTGATATGCTGATACTTTTTTACGAGTTCCAGCTCATTTATCAATTTAACCAGATAGACCTAATGTTCTTACAATATAATCCGAGGAGTTCCCATTTCTAACGCTTTTCTAACAAAAAATATGATTTTTTTTTATTTATATCGTTTTTTTCACGTGTTTTGGTAAACGACCTTGATATGCTGATACTTCTTTACGAGTTCCAGCTCATTTATCAATTTAATCAGATGGAACTAATGTTCTTACAATATAATCCGAGGAGTTCCCATTTCTAACGCTTTTCTAACAAAAAATATGATTTTTTCCATTTAGATCATTTTTTTCACATGTTTTGGTAAACAACCTTGATATGCTGATACTTCTTTACGAGTTCCAGCTCATTTATCAATTTAATCAGATAGACCTAATGTTCTTACAATATAATCCGAGGAGTTCCCATTTCTAACGCTTTTCTAACAAAAAATATGATTTTTTCCATTTAGATCATTTTTTTCACATGTTTTGGTAAACAACCTTGATATGCTGATACTTGTTTACGAGTTCCAGCTCATTTATCAATTTAATCAGATAGACCTAATGTTCTTACAATATAATCCGAGGAGTTCCCATTTCTAACGCTTTTCTAACAAAAAATATGATTTTTTTTATTTAGATCGTTTTTTTCACGTGTTTTGGTAAACGACCTTGATATGCTGATACTTTTTTACGAGTTCCAGCTCATTTAATAATTTAATCAGATAGACCTAATGTTCCTACAATATAATCCGAGGAGTTCCCATTTCTAACGCTTTTCTAACAAAAAATATGATTTTTTCCATTTAGATCATTTTTTTCACATGTTTTGGTAAACGACCTTGATATGCTGATACTTGTTTACGAGTTCCAGCTCATTTATCAATTTAATCAGATAGACCTAATGTTCTTACGATCTAAATAAAAAAAATCATATTTTTTGTTAGAAAAGCGTTAGAAATGGGAACTCCTCGGATTATATTGTAAGAACATTAGGTCTATCTGATTAAATTGATAAATGAGCTGGAACTCGTAAAAAAGTATCAGCATATCAAGGTCGTTTACCAAAACACGTGAAAAAAACGATCTAAATAAAAAAAAATCATATTTTTTGTTAGAAAAGCGTTAGAAATGGGAACTCCTCGGATTATATTGTAAGAACATTAGGTCTATCTGATTAAATTGATAAATGAGCTGGAACTCGTAAAAAAGTATCAGCATATCAAGGTCGTTTACCAAAACACGTGAAAAAACGATCTAAATAAAAAAAATCATATTCTTTGTTAGAAAAGCGTTAGAAATGGGAACTCCTCGGATTATATTGTAAGAACATTAGGTCTATCTGATTAAATTGATAAATGAGCTGGAACTCGTAAACAAGTATCAGCATATCAAGGTCGTTTACCAAAACATGTGAAAAAAAATGATCTAAATGGAAAAAATCATATTTTTTGTTAGAAAAGCGTTAGAAATGGGAACTCCTCGGATTATATTGTAAGAACATTAGGTCTATCTGATTAAATTATTAAATGAGCTGGAACTCGTAAAAAAGTATCAGCATATCAAGGTCGTTTACCAAAACACGTGAAAAAAACGATCTAAATAAAAAAAATCATATTTTTTGTTAGAAAAGCATTAGAAATGGGAACTCCTCGGATTATATTGTAAGAACATTAGGTCTATCTGATTAAATTAATAAATGAGCTGGAACTCGTAAAAAAGTATCAGCATATCAAGGTCGTTTACCAAAACACGTGAAAAAAACGATCTAAATAAAAAAAATCATATTTTTTGTTAGAAAAGCGTTAGAAATGGGAACTCCTCGGATTATATTGTAAGAACATTAGGTCTATCTGATTAAATTGATAAATGAGCTGGAACTCGTAAAAAAGTATCAGCATATCAAGGTCGTTTACCAAAACACGTGAAAAAAACGATCTAAATAAAAAAAAATCATATTTTTTGTTAGAAAAGCGTTAGAAATGGGAACTCCTCGGATTATATTGTAAGAACATTAGGTCTATCTGATTAAATTGATAAATGAGCTGGAACTCGTAAAAAAGTATCAGCATATCAAGGTCGTTTACCAAAACACGTGAAAAAACGATCTAAATAAAAAAAATCATATTTTTTGTTAGAAAAGCGTTAGAAATGGGAACTCCTCGGATTATATTGTAAGAACATTAGGTCTATCTGATTAAATTGATAAATGAGCTGGAACTCGTAAACAAGTATCAGCATATCAAGGTCGTTTACCAAAACATGTGAAAAAAAAATGATCTAAATGGAAAAAATCATATTTTTTGTTAGAAAAGCGTTAGAAATGGGAACTCCTCGGATTATATTGTAAGAACATTAGGTCTATCTGATTAAATTGATAAATGAGCTGGAACTCGTAAGAAAGTATCAGCATATCAAGGTCGTTTGCCAAAACACGTGAAAAAACGATCTAAATAAAAAAAAATCATATTTTTTGTTAGAAAAGCGTTAGAAATGGGAACTCCTCGGATTATATTGTAAGAACATTAGGTCTATCTGATTAAATTGATAAATGAGCTGGAACTCGTAAAAAAGTATCAGCATATCAAGGTCGTTTACCAAAACACGTGAAAAAAACGATCTAAATAAAAAAAATCATATTTTTTGTTAGAAAAGCGTTAGAAATGGGAACTCCTCGGATTATATTGTAAGAACATTAGGCCTATCTGATTAAATTGATAAATGAGCTGGAACTCGTAAAAAAGTATCAGCATATCAAGGTCGTTTACCAAAACACGTGAAAAAAACGATCTAAATAAAAAAAATCATATATTTTGTTAGAAAAGCGTTAGAAATAAGAACTCCTCGGATTATTTTGTAAGAACATTAGGTCTATCTGATTAAATTGATAAATGAGCTGGAACTCGTAAAAAAGTACCAGCTTATCAATTTAGTAAGAAAAATTCTAGAAAGTTGGATCTTAATTAATTAGAAAAATATTATTATATATATAGTAGAAATGTATTAGAAAGGAAAATTCTTTGAATTATACTCTAGACACATTGTACCTATGTTTGTGCATCGATGAACCGGATTAATTTTCCGTGATTTCTGAAATTCTGTTGTTTTTTCCATAACAAGTCTTTTTTTTTTATTAAAATTAATTTTTTTGTTTTTTTTTTTTTTAGGCCGTAATGTAACGGAACTATTTTTTTTAGGTATGAGGAACTCTTAAGGGATGTTTTATATCTAAAAAAAATATTTTCATTTAAGATTTCAACAGTTGATATGCTACGCGAAGTTAGCATATCATTTTTTAAAATCCGTTTTTACGGGGAAATCGAACAGAACTATTTTGGAAAACTATCAGGAACTATAGAACTATGGTGCATGCGACCAGAACTCCAAAAAAAAATTGATATGCTGACACTTGATATGCTAACTTCACACACACTTGTTACTGCTGGTAATGGAGGAATTTCTTTTGTTGCTGCTGGCGACAACAATTTTTATATTTTTCACAATACGGGTCCTTGTCCTGGAATCCATCAAAAAAGGTTTGATTTAGATTTTTAGATTAGACCGTTCTTTAATGAAATTAATTTAACTGCTATTGTTTTCCCGTAATTTCAAAAGCGCCTACATTCGAGTGTTTCAAAAATCAAAGCAACAATGTTTCATATTTCATTGCCAAATGCATTAAGAAATCTTTTTATTTATTACTTTAAATGTCGAACATGTGCAAAGTTCTCTGCCTTTCGTCAAGCATCATCATAATTTTTAAAAATCTCAAAACCAAAAAAAAAAAAAAAACAACACTAAGTCTTCGAAATAATACAAATTAACTAAATCCAAGTGTGCAAAATTAGCACACGATCCCATTGATTTCCCCCATCCGAAGACTCGAGGATATACAAAAAAGATTTAATGCGATTTCTACAGATAGACTCGCATAACCTTTCATCCGGAAAATTTGTATAAATTTAAAAATTTTATTTTCTCAAAAACAAAATTGCACACAGCCTGACAACAAATTGTCTGAATTTTTGTTTTGTCGATAGCAAAGAACAAATAAATTTTAATTTTGACTTCAGAACGAAGACATAATGGAATCATTATTTTCATCTGTCTAAATTAATTTTTCTGTGTTGATAATTTATTTAGATCTTTTTATTGCCGAAGAAAATCCAAAATGGCTTTCAGAATATTTGTTGTATTTTTCTTAAGTTGAATAAGTAAAAAGCAATAAAATAACTAAACTAAAGACATAAGTGTTCATCATTAAGTTTTTTTTTTTTTTTGAAACAATATAGGTTGTTAGGTTTTGAGGTTTGGCAGACCTGAGCTTTTTCAACTTAGTTTTGTAAAAAAAAAATAGTTTTTTGCTTTTGCTCGCATTGAGTTGGTTATTTTTTTTATAGGAACAAAATACAGAAAACAACGTTGTATTGTTTGAATAAAAGTTGAAACTATAATTTTACATTCATTAAAAATTTTTTTGTTAAAACATTAAGTTCATTCAGTCAATCAATTAATCTTCGGATATAATTTAAAGTGATTTTAAACCAACACACTTTAAACTAAAATTGCAATGAGCATTCATGGGAAAAGACTCTCACCTCAATTAAACAAAACCTTTTTATTTTCTCGTGAACTTCTGGAAACAATTTATTTTAATTCTTACCTACCAATTTTCCTTCAATATTTTGTATTTATATTTGGAAAAAACAGCTGTGGTATTGAATATACCGCAGCTGTTTTCTCCAGCGCTGATTTAAAAAAAAATTCATGCGTACTTATCTTGAAAGAAAAGAACCTTACCTTAAAGCGGACTCGATTCCTGCGCCTACCTCTTTTTTAAATTAAAAAAAAGTGCATATACGCCCGAGTGCACATTTTTTTATTTTAAATAAACTATATTCAATACCATAAATGTAATTTCTCATCGTATCGCGTAGGTTGGTTAAAACTATGTAGGTTCGAAAATATCGATTTGTGTTAGAGAGAAACAAAAAATACTTTCTTTGTTTTTTTTGGAAAATAAATTTAAAAAAAAAATATTCTCATAACCAATTTCATTCTTATTTTGAAATAATTTTTTAGATGTTATGTAACTGCAACTGCAACTCTACAACTCTAATTGAAATTGCTGGGCTTTCACGATTTGCCGACCTTTTCGGTCGAAATTTAAAATTTTTGGCTTATTTGTAAGCTTTTCAAAGTCACCCGCGATTTTTGGCACCTCATGGTGCCTGACCTTTTAAACTGTATACTCCTTTTTTCTTAAATTCCACTAATCAGGTGCTAAAAGTTCATTGCTGTGACCTCCAAAAAACTTTAAATATTAATAAAAAAAAACCTATGCCTGACCAATTACTAAAATAACCTGACTTTTTATCACTATCAAGTGGTTTACTTTTTTAGCGAATATCTCATAAATGAGGTGCCAAAAATGGCGGATGACCTTGAAAAACTTCAACCCTGGATTAAAAATTTTCTAAGCCTGACCAATTTCTAACTACCTGACATTTTATGACCAATTACTGACCTTTTAGACTGCATACATTTTTTGCGAATATCGCATATATGGGGTGCCAAGATCCCACAGCCAAATAAAATTGTTGTTGCGTTTAAAACATGCAGCTGACTAGCTGTTATGGAAAGCAGCTTAAAATGTCTTCTAGGACAAGAACAAAAGCGTTTAAAACATGCAGCTGACTAGCTGTTATGGAAAGCAGCTTAAAATGTCTTCTAGGACAAGAATATAATTTTTTTTAAGTTACTACTAGTCTACTGCCATAGAAGAAGCAGAAATTCAGTACAATATAATTAAAGTCAACCAATTTTTTGACATCAAGTAACAAGCACCACAAGAATTATTCCGTTTACCTACTATACGGCGCATCTGTTTTAGACGTGTTCAGCATTAGAAAACAGCAGAATAATTTTAGCTAAAAAAAATACTTTAAATTTAGAAAAATTGAGTTAAAAGCAAATATCTATTCAAAAATCACCCTTTACTTACTTTTTCTTCCTAAAATTTATGGTTCATCACATATTCATGTATTCTCGACAATCTCATAAGTGGATCAATAAATTTCTATTTTCATTTTTATGAATTTAATTTTTTAATAATGCTCTAATCTAGATGTTTGTATTAAATACCTTTAAATATTTTGGAAGACAACTTCATCCTTTGAATTTATAAACCATAAAAAACTTTACAAATCTAAGTGCTGCATAATATTCATTAAAAAGTATTATACGGACTTTCAAATTTTAATAACCTCATAAAAATATAAACAAATGAAGAGCATATCCGTTTGTGTAACATTTGTTTGTTTTCTTTTTTTCTAATTAAACTGCCATAAGTCATAGCCAAAATGTTCAAAACTCTTTCATGTTAGTATACACCAAATGCGTCTGAAAAAAAAAATAAAAATCTACACATTTTTATTTGTTTTTCTTTTTTTTTTTTTTGAAAAATTCACCAGTAAAATTATTTGTTTATTTATTGACTGGCATTACTCTTGCTAATCATATTACTATTGTTTTTTTTCTTCGTTGATTGACATATTCAATTTGTTAACTAGCTGATTCTTCATCAACATCAACATAAAATACTCAGAAACAAAAAACAGTTGAATTATTTTAAACTTCTTCACGACATTCTATATTTTCGTTGCTCATCAAATTGGAAAATAAAATTAATCAATTCAAGTCGTGAAAATAGCATTGGAATGGATGTAGTTCGTGTCAAGTTGATACAGTATCGCGGACAATGTCGTGTCAAATAAACAAATTGCTTATCTAATTTTTTTTTAAATTCAAAATTAATTCAAAATCAAGGCAATTGCACCCGCTTTGTTGTTTCTAAATAGATTATCTATCATCCTCCACAAACAAGTTCCAATCGCACGTCTCGGCGTTATCATTGTCTTTGTTGTTGTACCATCTGAAATATTCATTTCTTCTCATCGGCCGCCGCACACCGGTCCACGACCAACTATCAAGCATCTACGCAAGGGGACATTTTAAAATGGCGAAACAGGGATGGACATGGGAAAATTTATTTGTAAAATATACAAATTTTGCACACGGCCCGAATACTTGGCTTCTTAATTTTCCCGCTTCTTCGAAAACGCAAAAATTATTTTTTTTTTTTATGTTGTTGTTAACAATTTAATAATAGGATTTTGATTTAAAAAAAAAAAATATACTTATTATACACTTTTTTGCGTTCTTTTCCTCCATGTCACCCTCTCTCTGTTTCCATGCGTTATATGTTGATTTTTAAACCAAAAACAAAACACCTTGTTCCTTTGAATATATTTTTATTTTCCCACAAGAATAATAAATAAAACACACTTTCCGCCGCCATGATCTTCACGTGTTCGCCAAGCCATATCTTCAAGATGATGTTGCAATGAGCAATTTGTTTTCCTCAAAAAGCAACCTCTCAATTTTCAAAAAAAAAAAAAACAAAAAACAAGTCAGAAACGACCCAGTTTTGTTGATTTGCAAATTTCCATAAAAGAACTCAATGTCGCAGATGCATTGCATTGGAATCACCACCCTCAAAATTTCCCATGTCCACTTGAAAGTAAAATAATCGGAAGAAATACATCCAATCACCCGACACAATCCCTCCTCTAGATTTGTTTTTAAGTGTAGGAGTCTTTTTTAGAGAAAGCAGTACGGTTTTGGTCTACCAAATAGTGCGAAATAAAAAAATTATAGATCGCATTTTTGATAGTGGAGTACAAGTGATTTCATGTATTTTGAAGATCAATTCGAAGGGACAGAAGAAGAAGACGAATAATGGGGCTATAAAATGTATGCGCCTGTCTACCGATGATGTCGGCGCGAAAAATGAATATTTTTATATTTTGGTAACACACAAACACACACATATGCATGCTATAAAGACTATAGCCATAGATACACATGAACATCATCATTTTCAAATTTAGCCCCAAAGTTTTGGGATCGCACATAAAAGTATTTTCAGTTTAAACATTTCGATCAAACGATTTGGATCGTGCTTCTAAATCTTATTTCAAAAAAAAAATATATTCCTAGAAGTTCCTGCTCAAGTAAGAAAAAAGAAACAACTTTTTTCTTTTTTATTTTTTCTTTTCGCTTCGGTTCGGTTGGAGTTTTTTTTTTTTTAATAATTTTCGATCACGGATTTTGGATCACGGCAGCTGATTCCTTTGGATTAACTGGATTTTTTCTATCCCCGTAAAATCGAAAGGATTTTGAAAATCAAGGACAATCAACCAAAGTTTAAATCATCATGATCCCTTGATCCTGTTGCGGATTGTTTTCGACTTTTCGAAACGAAGAAATAACTCTGCTTTTGGGGGAATGCGATACGAATCCATTTTGTTAATTTTTAAACTCTTCGATTTGTTCAATCATCGCAGTTCCCGTTTCTGATATTAAAAATTGACCAATCGAATCGAAAATGTTTTGTCCTAAAAACTGAGCGATTTTGTTCTTATTTTTGAGTTAACTGGAGACCTCAGAACAATGGAATGTGACTAAATTTCAATTAAAAACTTCGTATATTTTTTGATTCATTAACATAGTTTTACTTTCTTATTGAAGGTGGCAACTACACGCTGGAGATGTACAGTACATACATGGATCCTTCTGCACACGAATCGTCGTATCACAGACGCGTACAAGATTCTTAATTTAGTCACGATTCCACTACGGCCACAATAATCGTAGTACGCGTATATGACGAGACGCTTCATATGCAGAAGGACTAAACCAACAAGCACGTCTTCTACTTATTCGATTTTTATCTAACGTGCTCAAGGTTCTCCCGCAAAGTTGGTTGAGTGAGGTCTCCCTTCACCAACTAAGTCGTAGTTCACCCCGTCCCTCCTTCCGGAACGGGTTCAATAGCTATTATTGCTACTCTTCCAAATTTTAAAATACGAATAAGCTTATATCGTTTTGTGCAGTACTTCTTCTACTCTCAGTCTTGATCTGGATGAAAATTGACAGAAATCGGTAGAATTTGCAAAAATGATTTCAGCCAAGAAACTTAAAATGTATGTTGATCAGCTATGAAATATCAAAATAACGAACAAAGAGCTCTTCAAGTGTCAAGTATTGGGTTTCTTCAGCAGATGGTTTTTTGATTCGAGAACAAAATTGCGTTTTCAACTCGAAGGCCCGATTTTTTTCTATTCGTTCCGATTTTCTCGCAGACAAACGGTACCCGTTTCTAATTTAAAGTTAATTACAACTTTCCTGACTTAATTGTAACAATGGAGTACGATGAAGGAAACGTCAAAAAATATCATTTTACCTTCTTCATTTCATTATTTTCTGTTTCAACAAAAATTACCAAAAAATACTAATTAATATCGTTTTTTTTTTTTACTTTTTGCAGGTCAACTCAGGTTCCCATCATCATCAGGCTGTTGTTACGGATTACGCCAAACCCAACAAAGGCATATCCCATCTAACTCAAACCGAAATCACTGAAACAATTGTAGAAGATATTCACCGTCCACCACCACCATTACCAGCGGCTAATATAGTTGGAGGCGATCAGTTAGATTCTATGCTTGGTAGTTTACAAGCAAATATGTCTCGTCAAGGTGTCAATACTGTTCAAAAGGGATGCTGCAATGCCTGTGAAAAACCAATTGTTGGCCAAGTAATAACGGCTTTGGGCAAGACTTGGCATCCAGAGCATTTTACATGCAATCATTGTAGCCAAGAATTGGGTACACGTAATTTCTTCGAACGTGAAGGCTTCCCTTACTGCGAGCCGGATTATCATAATTTGTTCAGCCCACGTTGTGCCTATTGTAATGGTGCTATTTTGGATGTAAATATATTACAAAAAAAAAAAAAAAAAATCTTATCTCATTTTTGTTTCTTCTAGAAATGTGTCACAGCTTTGGACAAGACCTGGCATACAGAGCATTTCTTCTGTGCCCAATGCGGACAGCAATTTGGTGAAGATGGTTTCCATGAGCGTGATGGCAAGCCATATTGTCGCACCGATTACTATGAGATGTTTGCACCCAAGTGCAATGGATGCAATCGTGCAATTATGGAGAATTATATCTCAGCCTTGAACTCACAATGGCATCCAGATTGCTTTGTTTGCAGGGTAAGTTTCTGTGAATTCTTATTGTTTCAAGACATTTTTTCTATAATTTTCTTCCTTTATTTCCAAAATATAATTTAGGATTGCAAAAAAGCCGTTCGGGGCAAGTCTTTCTACGCCATGGAAGGCAAACCCGTTTGCCCATCATGTGTGGGTGTCGATGAAGAGGAATAGAATTAGATTTTTTTTAAATAATTTTACTCAGCTCTTTTCTCTTTGGTGTGAATCGTAAAATTTATACGATTTGTTTTTTTTTACTTTTTTTTAAATAAATTTTCTCATCGCGCGATTGGATTGAAATCGATTTCTACTTCCTCTTTATCCGGCACCTGCCAACAGTTCCTAGATGTTAGCACCAAAAATGATCATGACCTGGCCGATTGCTTTTATACTCTCATCAGTCATATATTCTGCTATCCATGAGAATTTAATTATTAATCGATTCATCTACGCGCTCTCTAAATTTGTTTTGTGAATTCAAAGCAAATCGAATTCAAATCGTCGAGAGCGTCGTGAATCTGATAATTAGATCCGTATGGAGGATAAAAGAATTATGACTGTCTAATCTTTGTGCTCGATTTTGTGAGCTACAAGAGATAGAGATAATGAAAGCAGATCTGTGCCTTGGCAAGATAAAATTGAAAATTATGGTCTTTGTCCTATATGCCCCTTGAAATTGTTTACTTTCTCTTTCAGCAAAATGATACAAAACTATTTATAATTTTTTTTTCTATTTAGCAATTTAATCTAAAATCAATTTGACACTAAAAACAAAAACAACAAAAAATCAGAAAAATGCACTAAAACTTATTGTTAGGTTATAAGAATTTATTATTATTAACTATTAGGGTTTTATTATTGTTAACTTGTAAATTTATATATTTATTTATAATAAATAAAATAATAAAAAAAAAACAACAAAAACAAAAACAAAAAAAAAAAAAAACAAAAACAAAACAAAAACACAACCACCAACCATTTAGCTTAGGGATATTTTTGGACAAATCTCTCTAAGATTCTGTCTTTTTGAAGGAAGGTTAGCTTGAAGTAGTTCAATGCCTCTTGTCTGCTGGTTCTGCTAGGATCCCTTTTAGACGTGGGGATTTTTTTCTTGGGAGTTTTAGTTTTTTTTTAGGAGAGAAGATCAAGCAACGTCCCGTGTTTTCTGCTCTTCTTTCGAAAAAACTGAAAATCGCAAGGTACAAAATTCCTCATCAGAAAGGGTTCTTGGCAATATAGCATTGTCCTCAGTAGAAAAATAGGTGTCATTGGCATTGACTGTCTTCCTTGGAGGGTGGTTTGGCGTTCATCGAACGTTTTCGTAATTGTAGGTCAGTGTTAGAAAGATGAAATAATTGAGTTTTTCTATATCTATAGGGTTTGGAAGGGGTTATTGACCTTGGTTTTTTTTGCAAGTTCTCAAAGTAGTTTTGTTTATTTTTACCGTTCAAAGTCAAGATCATATTCAAATGATGACGAGGTAGTTACTGTATTTTTATTAACAAGAAAAAAAACGTTACGTGATGCTGGATAATTGCCAAAAATGTTCAAAAAGTTCTTGATTTATATTTGTTGTCAAGTGTGGACACTTTTTTGACATAAGAAAATTCTTATTTTGTCGTATACCTACTTGTGCACAATCCGAGATGTCGGTGAAATCGATTTTTTGTTTTTGTTTGTCGATTTTTATCTGAAGAATTTATAATTGTATGATATTGCTATTTTGGGAATACAGTAAAAGCTCCTATTGAGGACAACTCCCTTAAGCGGACAATCCCTTTAAGCGAACAAATTCTCACGACGGTGAATCTTGGATGTAAACTCCATACATTTTATGATCCCTTAAGCGGACACTCCCTTACACGGACGCGGACAAGAATATAAACCGCGATTTGTTAAATTAAATTCCCTTAGGCCAGGCGCGCACATGCAACTAAACAGTTTGGTTTCGATTTTGAGTACTATAGAATTATATGAGAGTCCGCGCACATAAACCGGCGCGCACTCCCATATAATCCCATTGTTCTCAAAATCGAAACCAAACTGTTTAGTTGCATGTGCGCGCCTGGCCTTAGGCGGACAAAAACTTTTTTTTAGTATGTAAATTTCAACCATTATTTTTAGTAATACTTTTACATAAATTTATTCAGCATTAAAAACGGTCCCCCTAGTTTACAGCGACTTAGATGCCATTTCACCAAATTTCTGTCTGTGATCAAATTTATAAGGGATTTTATTTCTGCAGCTGTAGTCTGTTTTCGTATCTTTTTTCTTGTATCTTTTTATGTTCATTTTTAGTTTGAATGAATTTCATGGCTTTTAGGTGCAAAAATGTTTCATGATGCTACTGTATATTATACATTTCTTTACATACCTATTTTTTATTTTTTTTCCCTTGGGCGGACAACTCCCTTAGACGGACAAAAGTGTTGCGACCGTCGCTGTCCGGCTAAGGGAGCTTTCACTGTATCAATATCAGTTTTTTGAAATTTAATTTCAAACTATTCACTTTAACAACTTGATTTGAAAAACGTAACAGATTATTGTATGCGCTTTTGTTTTTTTTTAGAAATTCCCCCTTTAGTCTCAGGAGGTGGAGATAGAATTTTTCGCCATGAAATTTTTTCTTAGAATGAACGCATGAATCAGCCACCAGTATATAATGTATGAATTAGTAGACACCCTGTAGAATAACGAATCGTTCCAACTACTTACATATTTATAATTTTTTGTTCGAAATTAGTTTATTGTAAATTAGTAATTTGCTGTAGTAAGTCTTTAATTAGTTTAGAAAATTTCAATTTCGTCTATTTTCTATGTTTTCTATTTTTGTTTTTGTTTTTTTTTATTTCAAAAATAGAAAAGAACATGGAAAAAATAGCACGAACAAAATAAAATTGTCAAAACTAATTAAAGACTAATTAACATCAAAGTTTTAAGAAATTAATTTTTCGACATCACAAAGTTTTAACCCTTGAGGGGTGCTTTGTGAACTTTATACAAACAAATTTAAGAAAATTCACAAAGAAAAACATTGCATTACAAAATTGGTGTTATCACAACTAATTACGGACTGATGAACGATAAATTATTAAGTAATAAACGATTCCATATAAGAACTTTTTACCCCTTTTTTAGGGGTGGTGCTTCGCTTACTTGACACCAAGATGTCAATTTTATTTGGTAAAGCAAAAACATAGAAAACATCGAATGACAAAATTCTAAATCATTGCAAATAATTAATGGCAAATTGTACATTATGCATATTATTTTGTGTAGTAGCCCGTGGCGTAATGGTTAGTGCGATGGACTGTCATGAGAGAGGTCTGGGTTCAATACCAGCCGCTTCCACCTTAAGTTTTTTTCCGGGCTACTGCCTCTTGCGAGGAAGTGACAAATCCTCCCAGAGTATCTCTTGTCATATAAAAGTGCCGTTCACATTAGCCTTTCGGAGTCGGCAATAAACTGTAGGTCCCCTCCATTCCTGCAGACACGCACACACAGGAAATAAACAATTTTAAGTGTTGCTAAAGTGATTTAACTTTTTATCTAGCTTTAGACAACGAGATAGACTGTCTAAACTTTGACAAATGTAATATTTTTTTTTTATTAAATAAAGCATATTTCAGACTACTTCGAAATACCAAGACACTTTCTAACTAATCAAAAATCTAATAAATATGACGGTTATTTTTTTTTTTTTTAATAATGTTGACTGTAATTGCGGCTAACATGGTATTCTGAATTTCCAATTATTATCGATTAGGCGTTCGGGAATTCCGAGTGGTTTAATATGGCCAGTGACACAAGTAATTTTAGCTTTTAGCTCTTCGTAGCTGATGGCTTATCCAACTCTACTTAACTTAAGACTTTAGTAATCCCAAAGGAAAAAATCAAGAGTTGCTATTGCTATGCGACAAGAAGTGCCGCCCATCTTGCTCGAAACAAATGTCATCGGAATCTCTTTAGCTTCAATTATGTAGGCAGAAATTCATCCGTTATCATGGCGCGATAACGGAAACAATTCATAATTAATTTCCGGCCGGGAAAAGACAAGTTTTTTTACTAGCCAATAATATTAAATCGTTGTTTTGTATGGATGTAGATAATGGCAGCTCTTGAAGGTCTTCGCGCTGCTTTTTAGCCCAAATACGGCCACTTTGCTTATTCACGAAGCCATTTTACCAGAAATGGGCTTCACCGCTGAATAAAATTTTAGTCGAAAACATGGTATCAAACCATGTTATCTCCAATCTCTCAAAGAAATTTTACATAAAAAAAAGAAATGACTCTAGACTTACCAATTAAATTTTTTTTTTACAAAAGTACTGTCTATACGGCCCGGCAGAGTCAGGGACCTGTATGTAATATTTGAAAAAAAATTGCATTTGCTTTAATATACCTACTCGAAAAAATTAAAAGAAGTAAGGTTCGATTTATTGTAATTTTAATTTTTTTGTCAAAGAGAAAATATTAAGCTTGCAATTTTGAATATGTTGTTGCCTTAAATCCCCGACTATCTATCTATTTTAAAGAAATTGTTATCGCAGAAAGTTTCATCCCTAAACCCATCTGGCAAACGAAAAAAAAGATCTGTCTGTCAATTAATTTAACATTATTTTTCAGAAGACACAAAAAAAATAGATGTTTAAAAAAGTTAATTTTGTTTTAGAAAAAATTATAGCGCACTTAAATGCGGAAGATTTAAATAAACTGTCACATAAAGTCTTTGTTTATATGAAAATAGAAATAAAATATTAAAATTATTTATTTATGTATTTTTTAGATTTATGTTTCCCTCGAAGTCTTATTGATTTTGGAAACATTCCAAAAAGTATCATTTACCCTAGACTAAATGACGTCTTTATCTTGTTTTTCTTTCTGAAAAAATATTTTTTTTTTAAAGAGATGGAAAATACTTATTTGTATTTTAGTACCTACATAATTGTTTAATAAACATATGTTATTGTTGTTATTACTTTCCCTTGTCATTATCGCTGATAGAAAAAATATGACAAATAATTTAACGGTTGGTATCAATAGCTTGTATTTTACTTGGCAAAAATTCAACAGAAACAAGAATTGAAAACAATTTCAATGAAATCAAAATTATAAAAAAAAATAAATCACCTGATTTATTGTTTTTTGTCCATGACTTTGAGCTGTTGAAAAGAAATTAAGCTAAAGAGACAACAAATTTAAATTTATTCCAAAATTTATGTTATACCTACGTATTCTATTTTACAAACATTTTTTTCTTTTTTCTTTCAGGACTGTCGTCGACCCTTCCAAGGTGGTTCATTCTTTGACCACGAAGGTCTTCCTTATTGTGAGACTCATTACCATGCAAAACGTGGTTCACTATGTGCTGGCTGTTCGAAACCAATTACTGGACGTTGTATTACTGCAATGTTCAAGAAATTCCATCCCGAACATTTCGTGTGTGCATTTTGTTTAAAACAACTCAATAAAGGAACCTTTAAGGAACAGAACGACAAACCCTACTGTCATCCATGCTTTGATAAAATATTCGGTTGAAAATAATGAAATCCAAATATTAATAAAAAAAAAAACTAAAATTATAAAACTTGTTTACTAAAAAAAAATAATAACACTATTCAAAAATTATACAATTCAAGTCAACAATATACACGATGTTACTTGTAAATTTTTAAACATTAAAAAAAAACTCAAGTTATTTTTTTGTATAACTACAAAATTAATTACAAAAACAAAAATAATTAATATTTAAACTTCCGATTAGTGCCAATCAAAATATGAGAAAAAAAAAATATTAATGACGATGTGACTATAAACAAAAAAAAAGCAATTCGTAAAATTTCAAACGATTTAAATCCAATTAAGGATGTGTTATAGAATAATTTATTACATATATAGTTTTGCCTGTTACTCATTTTATTGTATGTACTTTATTCTTAACACACACATTGATTCTTTTATTATTTCTATAAAACAATATAATTGCTAATAAAATGTGTTGCTAAATTAATTTTTATCGCATTTGTTTTTATTATCGTTTCTATTAATGTTTCGTTTTTTTTTGTAACTATTAATTTAAATGAAACAAAAGATTTTATTTACAATAAAAAATATTTTATGATGATAAGTATTTTTACAAAAAACAATGTGTTTTTGTTTTTTTAAATTACCTCTATCTACTAATGTAGTACTAATATATCAAAGAAGCAGATATGCTGCTTTCAGAAAAACTGCAATTTTTATTTTTTGGAAATAAGCAGAATTTGTATATGGAGATTTTTCGAGTGTTTTTTTTGAAATTCCGTTAAAAATTAACTACTGCACCAGGTGTTGGCCAGTAATTTGTTTTTAATGAAGCATACTATAGAGCTTAACATATGGATAGAAACTAGACACATTGCTTTGAAGAAACATTGGCGCAAAATTTTAGACGATTTAGTATGATGTTAAAGCATTTTTAGTATGATGCTAAGTTAAAAACAGGCTTTTCCAAATTTTAAACGCGTTAGGATCATATTATGTTTTTAAAATTTTACTAAAGTTAAAATCACCAAATGCCTATTTTATCTTTTTAGTATCATACTTAATCCAAGTGTCACTTTGGCAGCTACAATTATTGCAAAAATGGGTTGAACTCTGTCACTGTTTTAGGCGTGTTCAGCTAGAAAAAATAGGTTTAGTATGATACTAGTTAGAAAATGTTTAAAACTAAGAATATTTTAGTAAAGAGTTTAAAAGTTAGAGCATTGTTAAGTAGTATCATGCTAGTACCTTAACATCAGGCTGTTTAAAATTTTGCGCCATTGAATTTTGTTTTGAAGGACTTTTTTTCTTCAAAATGCTGTTAGAATGGTAGGTCATGTACCAGGTGCCTGCCAATATTTTTTTTATTATATAGGCTATCCAAATTAAGATTTTAAAAATTCAGACATAATGCTTTACGAAAAAGTATTTTTTTTAGCGTTTTAACGTTTTTGTGTTCATTTTTTCAAAATTCCGTTGCTCATGTAGGTTCTGCAGCAGATGTCTGCCATTAATATTTTTAAATAACGGAAACTATATTGTACAACATATCGAAGAGGCAGACGTGCTGCTATAAAGTTTTAGAGTTCGATTTCTTAGTACCTCTGGGAATGGGTGGTCCATTCCCAGAGGTACTATCAGCTGAAATTATGAATGCCCATTTGATGCTCAGGAGGTCTAAGACAATGACTGCACTTAATATGCATCGTGCTGAAATACCGTAAGTCTGCCTGCCACTGGCTCTTGGACTACAAATTCTGTAATCAAAAAGTAATGAAATCTTTGTATTTTTCAATTACACTAAATGCTATTACTTTTTTCAATTATGTACATGTAATTATAAATAATTGGAAATTTTCAGTAACAATTACATTTAATTTTAATAAAAAAAATTCAATTACTGATTACATGTACCTAATTGTAATCGACCTTGTAATCAATTACTGAATGTAATCATTACTTCCTAACTATGCTTCGAAATCGTCACTTTGTGGCAACTGACATAATGTTTGGCATTGGGACATAAGGCCCAGAGACATAAAGCCCAATTTTTTGAGTGGGACATAAAGCCGAAACATGCAAAAAAAGCTTTGCATATACACCCAACCTCGCACCTACTCCAAATCCTATAGTGGGCCAAGCAGGGGGATGGCAGGGGGCATCATGCCCCCCCCCCCATTCATATACTTTACTGTTTATACGCCGCCGCGTATAATAAGTGAAAATTTAAGCTCTAAATGGCATTACATTCCACCTGATATAAATCCTCACAATAAGGGGAATTCTATAAACATGAAAATATTTTCGGGTAAAACTCATAATAGGTAAAAAGCGAAATGTTAAGATTTCCGGGTGAAATGTTGTTGGGTGAAACTGGCAATAAGGCTGATTTATTAACAGTCGGTACCTACCTCTGTAATCGGTCTAGAATAATGTTTTCAAAAATCTGACGCAGACTATTTGAATAAAAGGTTAATGTAAAAAGTTGCTAGTCTCACCAACATTGCGATTTCTAAAATGTACAGGGTTTTGTCCAACATTGTGGAATTTTTTAAATTTTAACAATTTCCCCATAAAGCTTCCTTCAACGGAAGAAAAACAGGGCCTGTATTACGAATTACGATTATCGTTCAAAATCTCTCGTTATCGTTTAGTTGCGATTACATTTTACGATAGTCGTTTTTTTAAAACGATACTCGTTTGCTTTTACGACTTCATATGGGCGGTCGTATTTTATAGTTTAGACACTTTTGATTTAAAACTGTCGCATATTTATTTAAAAAAAAATAAATTTTTTGATTCTATGTGGCAATATGTTCATGAATCCATTTTCGTAAATCATAATCGGTTTATGTCATATGACTATCGTTTTCTTGAGAATCTTTTATTTTGCCTTTCATTTCATAATTCGTAATACGGGTCCAGTTTAAAGCTGCAGACAAATTCGAGCAGATGCATTACACTAAACTTATCGTTCAATTCTCTAAAAAAAAAAAAATAAAAATACCCTTGGTAGATTGCCCTTGTGGCACCTACCGAACATGGATTACATGTCTTATTTGCTATAACGTGAATTAATGATATGGGAAATACGCGTACGGATGCCCTTTTTCAAACCCTTTCGAAAGAGATATCAATGACGTCAGTGGCACTTATGTATCCGAAGAAATTGAGCTCAAATTAATTTGCGTACTCCTAATTTTGCTGCAATTTACCCCAAACGCGATGAGACCATTTTAAGAAAATTTTACACCGATATGGTTAGCTTAAGAGACGCATAACTTGACTTTTACTGGTCAGTTTTTCATGACTGAAGCCTTTAAATCAATGACAAATAATGGACTATAGGTGCATGTTATGCTATACAGTTTTGTGTCAGATTTAGACATATTTATTTGATCTTATTTCGCGGCATGACGCAAATTCTCCGTTTCAAAGGACTGTATCTTTAAAATTTTTCCGAGTATATTTATAGTTTATATGCTAGAAAGAGCGTATTTTGAAACCCTTTCGAATGAGATATCAATGACGTCAGTGGCACTTATATATCCGAAGAAATTGAATCAAATTAGTTTGAGTACTTTGCAATTTACCCCAAACGCGATGACTCATCACATGAAACTATGAGGCGATAGCTATAAAACAATTCCTCTATAATCTTTGCGCAATCTTTATCTATCGATTGGTATATTTAGGATGTCTGTAGTGCAAACAGTCACTTAGCAGTAGGGCGCGAGCGGTACATGTTTTCGTGACGGTCCTCATTTCGCTACATCACACCCAACCGTCCGAGAAAGACATGTAATCCATGTCAAAAAATATTGGGCCCTATCGCGATAACCCCCATTTACTAATAGACCGATAGTTGGTAAACGAGTTGCTCAGTGTTTTATAATGCTCCAAATTTCGTGGATTAGTGGTGGTTGTCGTTTCTTATAGGTATAAATGTGCAAAATATTATTTCGAAAAAAAACCACAGCTAGGAGCAATTATATCCTGCATAAGCATAAAAAGAAACAAATCCGAATAAGAACGGGTTTACTTAGGCGTAGGCCCACTAACCAACTTTAAGTTGCTGGCCCCAGCAACTCCAACTCTCCAACTCCAAACTCCAAACCTCACGCTAAGGGTAGAATGGAGAACTCCAGGACACATAGCTAGTGAGAGAGGAAAAAAAAAGAGTTAAGATAACGATAAGAGCAGGGAGAAGGGCATGGGCTGGGCATGAACAAAAATGAGAACAGTAATTACATTACTTTTAATACTTGCACCTACTGAGGTACGTGAGTTAAATAAAACAGCCACACATACCTTCCTATTATTTCTTTCTGAAGACAAAGATTAATAAAAGTCATTAACAATTGAATAATTATTTATCGGTTAGCTGATCTGCCACTATACTCTGTACTTTATTCACAATCACAATTGAATAATTATTTAGCTGATCTGCCACTACACTCTGTACTTTATTCACAATCACAAGTCGTCTCTAAATTATTTGGTAGCGCAGAATTCTGTTATCTACAGACAGGGTCGGACTAGGCCTAAAGGGCCTGGGTGGGAAAAAAATTTTAGAGGCCCGCCCGACAGTTGGAATTTTTACACAAAGCAGTGTATGAAAAAAAATTTTTTAATGCTTGCGAATAATAAAATATAGGTATATACATATAATTGAATTATTAGCTGCATTTTATTTTCCCCCAGATCTAATCCGGATCAGATCATGATAATAAAACAAACTGGATCACAAATTTATTTATTTCTCACAGTTGGCTTTATTTGCACAACAAAATTGACAGAAGGAAAATTTTCACAAATATTTATTCGAAATAATATTTGGTATTGAATGTTTAAAATGGAACAGTTTTATTTTTTTAGTTTAATTTTCATTAAGTTAATAGTTTTTATGTATTTTTTCCGTGCCTCGCAACGCGTCGTCTCTATTGAATGAAGAAAAACTCATAGAAAAAATTGGAATGATGGCGGCATTTGTTTGATTTCGAGAATTTTTAATTTTATTGAGTTTTTTCTGTAAATCTCAGCAGTGGTACCAACCTATAAAATTAAAATATTGCTAGGGAAGTGTTCAAAAAATGGATTTCGAAATCCAAATCTAGAAGCAGACCTGGATCTTGTGTTTTTTTTGTATTACTTGTATTTATGTTTCCAAATCCAATTCGGATCAGATCTGGGGGAAAATAAAATGCAGCTATTATTTCAAGGGAGCTTAATTACACTTATAAAAAAATAACTAGGTAATGTATTAACTAGGTAATGTTTTAAACATTTTGAATACAATAACAAAAACCTGAGAGTACTACCACCAAGCAATTTATTTCAAAGGCTGAAGCTATATGTATTTCACGAGTTGCCACGCTCGATCATCAGGCTTCTTTTTATGGTGCAGAGTGTTCATAAAGTATGTTTATGGTGCAGAGTGTTCATAAAGTATTTATCGTACACTATTATTATTTGATCACAGTATTAAAACTCAAGCTGATTTTATCGTGATTTATTATAAGCCTCAACTAAAAAAAAAAAAAACAATTGTAAATACAAATTTGAAATATAAAGAAATAAGACGTAGGCAGTATGTAAATTGGATTAAAATTGCGATTATTTTAAGAACTTCAAAATATAACCATCTGGTTTTTAGCATTCGAAACAATTACAAGACTATGGCATTAAGCATAAATAACATAAGATTCAAAATTAGTTTCTCCAAATCTATAAACCAAAACAACTTGAAAAACATAGAATGGATTTCTGCCTTTAAATAAAAATATATGATGAGGTTGTATGTAGGAATTGCGGTTTTAATAATAAAAAAATTAAAGTTTATGGCGAAATAAAATGTATTGGTCAAAAAAAATTAGGCCGTGCCTTCAAAGCTATACTCTCGCATACAAATTTGTATAGAAATCTTGCACTTGATACATTTATTGCAGATATTTTTAATCCTAGTGTACAATACAATATTTATATACATATGTACAAGTACATACATTTAAATTATTTTTGATATTTTTTTTTCATGCTGCATAATTAAATCTTTTTCAAACAGCATTTTGTTAGAAATAAATAATAAATCGGTATCGTAATTAATTTGATACAGAAAGTTTTAGTACTTTAAATAAATATGTACCTACAAATTTGTTAATTTTTGTTGAAAAACGGAAAATTATCGCCGTTTTTTTTTAGCTTTAGTTATAACAGTAATTTAATTTAAAAAAAAATAATATAGTAAATTATTTCAAATTTTTTTACTTTAAGTTTAATATAGAGAAAAAGGATGAATTTATCTTTATGTTAAAAAGGAATTAATGTAGTAATATAGAGAACTGCAACTTAAATGTAAGAATACAGGGTGTTCCGTATAAGGTGCACCAAAGAGCTAGGGCGTGTAGGTTGGGTTAAATCAAGAAAAAAATCGTATGGGAGGGGGTGGGGGTATATCTCCCCCGTTCAAGCGGGAGGAAAATTTTCTTAAAACATAAAAAAAAATATTTAAAAACAACGGTTAAACTTACAAGGCCATGCTATACCTTTTTGGAAAGCCAGAAATCTCTTCTTTAATTTTCTTCTTAAATTAAGTTGTGTTAGTGAATATTTTTTGAAAAACTAATTTTCAAACTCGAAAATTTCTGGTTGCTCTAGTAATAGTATGTATGTATATGTATACGAGTTTTGAGCTCAAATAAAATAAACGATTTTTTTGGTTGAATATGGAATAATATGATGAAGTTAATTAAAAAAATTAACAAAATTTATTTTTTGCTAAAATACTTCAGAACCTAGAATGGTGTAAAAACTTATGTATGTAAAAAGTATTAAAATTAATAAAAACACAAAATGTGTTCAGATATCGAACTGTTTAATTATTTTGTTGGTACGCATTTTAACAAATATATACCCTATAGGTATATTTTATAAAATCTAGGTAAGAAAATAACCCTCTTTTTCGCTTTAGAAAATCCACAATGCCAACCAACACATTTCAGCAAAAGGTCACTTACTTAAGCGGTGTTCTAATTGGCTAAAATTTTCGATTAAATTTGATCGTACGTTAAATGCTGACACTAGTGAGGTGAGGTGAATCTATACGTCGAAACGTCAATATTTAATGTGTAATAACCTTAAATTGAAATTTTAAGCCAATTCCAACTTGGCCTAAGTAGACAAAAATCAAATACTACTCAACCCAGGTTTTTTTTTTTCATTAAAGCTGAAATGAGGTAATTTGGCAAATTACAAAAAAAGTATTCATATTTTCTGGCTGTCAATCACATGTTTTAGTTGTTTTTTACATTGCATTCTGTAATTTTAAATGGGTTCCTCTCTTACTACGTTTATATTCAGGATCGAGAGCTCGAGTTGGATTGGGGTTGGATTTTCGACCCAGGTTTTTTGTTCATATATTGGAGAGCTCGATATTAAGTTGAATTGAAATGGTGTTGAGATGACATATGGTGTTTCTCAAGTTAACTCCTCAACCCAGGTTTTTTAGCACAAATTTCGATTCGACTCTGCTCGTGGAGTGGAATCGAGTCGGTTCAAGCTCATGCACTCGATGCAGGTATGCAAAGGGTCTACGTGAGCTTCAAGCTCGCTTAAATAACACATGATAATATAGTATTTGAATGAATTTCATTTGGGTGTGTTCATAAAAGTTTTACGTAATTTCTTTCCGAATTTTGTGCAAATTTAGTTGAAATTACCTCATTTGGAAATTTTTATTTGTGGGAAATGATATGGTTTTGAATTAATATTGGAAATTTTCGCATTTTCTCAAATCTGAAACACTGTTGTCGACACCAAACTAAGATATTTATGTTTGAATATACCTAGCCTGCGCGAACCGCCGCCTTCACGTGCCCCACTGAGCCAACGCGGATCACATAGACTCCAAGGGCCACATAAGGTATTTTTGTTAATGCAGATATCCTTATTCACGCATTATGGGCCCCGTCTTGACTGCACGGGCCCCCCTCTAGCTTTCTCATTCAGGCTTTCAAAATCTTGCCTGATATAATTCTGTATTCCAATATTCTGTAAATTAATTTTTCTATATTCCAAAATTTTTTAAATATAAAATTCTGTATAACAAAACTCTCTAAATACGGATTTCTGTATTAAAATTCTGGATTCTGGTATTGCTTTTATGTGCTTATTCTATTCAAGAAATAAAAGCCTTGTTCCTTTACTTTTAAGCTCTGTGGTTTTCTGTGCATTTGTGTGAATTTGAGTCCATTGTTCTGTCAAAGTCCATATAAAAAAATTAAATTGTTCTAAAATGCACAGACAATCAAAAAGTTTCAAACTTTAAAGAAACAATCCCAATGTTTGTCATTTTATTAATCGTGCATTGTTCTTTCATGGCGAATGCAAAAATGTAATGAACTCCAAAAATGGTGTAAATTTATTATCTATTGTATATCTTTATATAAATAGCCTTAAATAAATCTTGTGGTAATGGTACCACTCACTCAAAAAGTATTTGACCGATTTCGATAAATTTTATATGGTTGGCAAGCCACAATTGTGGAGATATGTGGAATATATTTGAAACACGCATTTACACACTGTGGGTCATTTTTGTTTTTGTACGGTCGAACACTTGCTGCATATTAAAAAAAACAAAAATGGTACCACTCACTCAAAAAGTATTTGACCGATTTCGATAAAAAAAAACAACATTTAAAAAAAATGTTTTTTTTCCTTCAATATTTTCAAATTTGTTTGCGAAATTGAAAGTGTCGAATCGACACAGTCGAATACTAGTAAAAGAAAAATAGTTAGGAAATTGGAAATGTGAACGAAATTGCGCAATTTTGAACTATTTTTCCGAAAGCATCTTCAAAATTGCACAATTTCCCATACAAAAACGCAGTAGTAGCGTGATGGTTAGTGCGATGGACTGTCATGCCGGAGGTCTAATGTTCGATCCCCAGCCTCGCCACCTATTTATTTAAAAGAAAAAACGGCTACTACCTCTTGCGAGGAATTGACAAATCCTCCAAGAGTATCTCCTGTCACAGAAAAGTGCCGCTCGTTAGCCGTTCGAATTCGGCAATAAACTGTAGGTCCCCTCCATTCCTGCAGACACGCACACAGGAATGGTTGAGAGTTGTAAGTCACTAGGCCTTAGTTCTTCATGAGCTGTTGTGCCATCAAATTTATTTTTTTTTTTTTTTAATAACGCAATTTCAAAATAATCTCAAATCACCTCAATTTCAATAAAATTGCGAACAAAATTGCGTTTTATAACAGTTATAGCAATTATTTCCCAATAAAGTTATTGAACAGACCTACAAAGAATGACAAAAAAATAGTAGGCGCCAGTTATAGCTTTAATTGAAAACCATCATGGAAAATTTTGTCTTTCCATTTTGAGGCAACTTATAGAAAGAAAGTTGATGACATTTTGGTATCAAAATGAAGGGAATTATTCAGTGAATTTTTTTCCTCAAAAAAAAAGTTACCTAATATATTTTAAAACTTTCTTTTAATCAATTTTATTAGTTCAATGATCAAAATGGTTTCCAATGTAAGCTGTCATTTTGGTTTCATTGCGATTATTTTTTTAGTTTGCTGCGATTTACGATTTATTAAGTCCAAACCCTGTGAAAGTGTTGACAATGGTGCCGTTCTCAATGCTTGCATTGATGACACTGCAGATGTTTTGCCTTCGGTTGGTGTTGTTGCTGGAGTAGACAATCATGCCGGTGTTGCCAATGTTGATTCTGGGACTACGACTACGATCCGAAAAGGTACTCTAACAAAGGATGCAAGTCAAAAGGTAAACCTAAATGGTCATCGTTCTAAAAAAAAAAACAATGCTTGGTACTGCTCCTGTTGTCGAAGGTGAGCTTACACTACATTCTGTTCCCTCATTGCGGTTTCTGCATCTTTCTCATTTGGCCAATAATGTGACTGAAGAGAACATAATGGATTATGCTGCAATTAAATTAAATATTCCTAAAAGCTGTTTCTATTGTTCGATGCTAATTAAGAAAGACGCTGACCCTACTTCACTTCCCTATGTCAATTTCAAGCTAGGGATACCTGCAAACCATTTTGATGAAGCCTTAGATCCATCAATCTGGCCTGTTCATGTGCAAATAAAAAAATTTGTAAATTTTCCAAAGAAGGACGACACTTCCAAGGTGAAATAATAAAAGCTTCAACGCCTAGAGTAAATATGTATGTCTGAAGTTCGTATATATTTTCAAAATGCTGGTGACCTGCGGACTAAAACTAACCAGCTTTTCCTATCTTCTTCAATCCATGAGTTTGATGTGATTTACATAGTTGAAACATGGCTTAACTCAAATTTTAACTCATCGGAGCTTTTCAACTCTTCTTTCAACGTCTATCGCAAGGATCGTTCTTTTACAACAGGATGGGCTCGAGGAGGAGGCGTCTTGATTGCCGTCAGAACAACATTTAGTAGCACGCAATGCAACTTTGTGTTAGTGTAAGTTCCAAAGATTCTGCTGAAAGTAAAGATTTATTTTTTTATTGTAAGTTATATTCGTCCCATGAGTGGACTAGAGATATACAATGAACATATTTCTAATACTCAATCAATAATTGATGATTTAAATTCTAACCAATTCCCATGTATACTTGGCGATTTTAACTTAGGTGACATCGACTGGCAATACATGGAAGATGATCATATTTTAATACCTTTTAATGTAATTAAAGACGTAGAAATGTTGGTTGTCGACTCATTTTCTGCTATAGACCTTTTTCAAATAAATTATATAAAAAACAGTATCGGAAGAATATTAGACTTAGTGTTAATAAACAATGAATTAAAATACTCGTTAATTATGTCTGATTTTCCTTTATTAAATAATTCTATTCATCAAATGCTTTATGCTTATCTTTTGAATTTTATGACTATGCAAGTATATCATTAAAAAATCAGTATTTTTATAATTTCACAAAAGCGGATTTCATTAAACTTAATAATTTTTACAACAATGTAATTTGGTATGACCTTGTAAACGGCAAGTCATTACAAGATGTTTACTCAATTTAAACAAATATTGTTTGAATGTATAGAGCGTTTTGTTCCTACATCAAAAAGTAAAAAAAACTTTTAAGCTACCATGGTTTAACCCTAGGTTAAAGAATCTTGAAAATGCTAAAAATAAGGCATTTAAGCGCTTTAAATTGACAAAATTCTCTCTAGATCGGGAAAAGTTTTTCCAATTAAGAAAAGAGTTTGAATTTCTTAACAAGTTTTTATACAGACAATATTTGATTAACACTGAAGCCAATATTAAAAATAATTCGAAATCCTTTTGGGTATTTATCAACTCTAAAAGAAAAGGTTCATGTTTTCCTCAATGTATGGAATATGAAAACAATAAATCTAGCGATATTCAATCATCTTGTGATCTCTTTGCGCGTTATTTTCAAACATCTTACAATTACGACATAATTGACAATATCGATGACTTATACACGAAAACTGTTCCTTTATTTGATTTTTCGTTAATTAATTTAACAGAAGATGAAGTTTTTAAAAGTTTAAACGAAATAGATATTACTAAAAAGGCTGAATTCGATTCAATCTCACCTATTCTTTTATCAAAATGTTCTCTTTCCCTTTGTGGTGTTTTGACCAGTATTTTCAATAAATCTCTGTCAACTGGCATTTTTCTAGAGGAATGGAAGATATCCTTTATTGATCCTGTGTATAAAAATTGTCTTAAGCATTTCGTAAGCAATTATGGACCCATCTTAAAGCTATCTGCGATTCCAAAGCTATTTGAAAAAATAGTAACCCATAATCTTTATTATTCGGTCCCCTTACCAACATGGCTTTGTAAAAGGAAAATCAACCTGCACAAACTTAAGCCTCTTTACAAATTTTTGTATTAATACCATAGAAAAGGGTTAACAAATGGATGTCCTATATACCGACTTTATTAAAGCATTTGACCGCGTTCATCATGGTCTTCTCTTACAAAAACTAAAAAGATTAGGTTTAAACATAGATTTTCTCAAATGGTTGAATTCGTATTTAACAAACAGAAAGCAACTTGTTAAAATAGATGGATGCACCTCAATACATATTGATGTCATATCGGGTCTTCCTTAAGGAAGTCACTTGGGCCCTCTCCTTTTCATATTATTTATTAATGATTTGCCATCGGTATTGAAGTACTGTAAGTGCTTAATGTATGCCGACGATGTGAAACTTTTTCATGCTACATCTTCACCTGCGGATTGTGCACCTATGCAAATAGATATTAACAACTTTCTTGGATGGTGTAGTTACAATCACCTTGAACTGAACTTTTCTAAGTGTAAAATATTTAGCGCAACGAGATCACCATCCCCGTTGTAGCCTCAACGGGTCCCCTTCTAGCCTTAACGGGCCCCTTCAGATATAATTTTTGTGCATTTATCAACATTTATTAATTTATTCATGCTCTAAGGGCCCCAGCCTTGCCTGCACGGGCCCCCTTGTAGCCTCCATGGGCGCCCTTTAACAGGCCCCTTATAAAAAATAAATTACAAATATGATGGCACAACAGCTCATGAAGAACTAGGGCCTAGTGACTTACAACTCTCAACCATTCCTGTGTGCGTGTCTGCAGGAATGGAGGGGACCTACAATTTATTGCCGAATCCGAGGATTTGTCAATTCCTCGCAAGAGGCAGTAGCCAATTTTTCCTTTTAAATAAATAGGTGGCGAGGCTGGGGATCGAACCTTAGACCTCCGGCATGACAGTCCATCGCACTAACCATCACGCCACGGCTACCGTCTAGCTTATTTTTGAATCCACATATCTTTATTCAGGCTGTGAGGGCCCTAGTCTAGCCTCCGCGGGCCCCTGAAGATTCTTTTTTGCAGCATATATCAACATTCTTTACTTTATATAGGCTGGAAGAGCGCCGTCAAGACTGCGGTTAGCCCCTTCTTACATAAAAAGGCCCTGTCTAGTGCGGGTCCCTTTAGGTATTTTTTTTATCCATATATCAATTTTGATTTCTTTAGAACCCACGAACGGTTTTGTATTTAAATTTTAATAAATTTATAAAGTTTTATATTTCATTTCTCTCCATATACAAAAAAAAACAACACAAACATAATATATGCCAGTAAGACCTAGGGTCTTATAAATTAGGCAATGTTAGAAGGAATAGAAGGATAGGATAGATTTTTGTTAGCACAGTGGATTGAGAAATAAGGTTTTGATTATCTCATTAAATCCCAGGGGTGGCGTTCAGTTGAGGGAACATAGAAAAGAATGCTGCCTAGACTGGGGCTCGAACCCACACATCCAGGTTAGCAGTCAAGCACTACTTCGGCCCTGAGGCCCGGGTGGCAAATGCCACCTTGACTATATGGTCAGTGCGACCCTGTCTACAGAAACTTAACATAAAATATACATTCACGTATTCACAATAACATTTTACAAAATTCTCTACTGTTTCTGCCAATTTATTTGTTTTGTTTTTATCATTTCCATGGAATCAACCTGACCAAAACAAAAAACCGAAAAAAATCACACGCACATGGTACGCAAGAACCTGTTCCGGCATTAATGATGTGGATATCATGTGCAAATTTACACCGGTTTAAGTGACCGACCAGCCAATTCGAGCTCAACCACAACCATATAAGTTGCGGTTGTGACAGCTCCAACTTCTAACCATACTGTTTTGTGTATGCTGTTATTGTGTAACATAATACAGTTTCTGTTTCTATATCCCAACAATAGATAGGTAGGTAGGTATACCCCACTGTAAAAATTCTTTTTTTTTTGATTTTTTATGTAGGTATCCATTTGTATCTTTATTTATACCTTTTAGGTTTTTTTATCTAACTTTTTGGCGAATCTATAGGTACATTGAAAGTTAAAGTCATAAGACGGTGTTTTAAATTCTTGTTCATATTTTAATATTTTAAATAAACAGAAGCACGAGGATGATGAATCTAAAGTAATATCATATCTAACCAGTTTATAATTACATATACAGAGCAGTGTCCCTTAATTCATGCTTTATGTTGTAGAGTGTGATTTCTGGGATCATTCTAAGAAAAAAATTGCAAAGGCAAAAACTCTTCTGCCAATTGCCGGTGTATAGAGTCATTCCATGTGAAATCTTCTACATCGAAAACGCCAGCACATTTTAGATTTTGCTCGAACTTGTGAGAATCGTCTATAGGGTTTCAATGAATGAAATCCAAGGTTATTTAATTTTCGGAAGCTCCAGTCCTCCCCTGCGCCCATCTTTTATTTATCTATTATCAAGTCATAAAATACCTATTGTCATCCAACCAATAAAAATCAAATAAAATCGATTTTTTTGAAGAAAAGGTTCAAAAATGTTGAAGTTCTAGGGGTAGGTACTGCCTAACTAACTATTGAAAAATTGACCCTTTAAAAAAAAATAAGGAAAAAGTTAAACAATTTTAAAAAACGCTTTATGTTTTAGGTAGGTATGTATGTATTGTCGTTGTTTTTAGTAATTTTTCTAGGAAAAGGGGTGAAATGGACCATTGAGTGGCAGCCGCACCAGATGAGAAAAATCTACCCTGTACATACAAAATTGTAGGTTTGTATTTTCTTAAGCTACGCGATTGACCTTAAAATGGGTTTTACTGGCCAATGCGGGGATGGGGTGAGGCATGCTGCGATTCGTGAGGTGTCAATTTATCGTGGAGGCAACGTCATAAGTGGACACGAATTCGATTTGTTTAAGAATACTAAACTTACTTTTAATTCTAAAATATAGTTGTAAGCAACACGTAAAGCTGTATTATTTTTATACGATATAATTATATTAAACCTACGTCCTTCGATGAATTCTATAAATTATACACTTAAGTGACCGTTATCATTTTATCTTAATAAGTTGCCACACAAATAATGTTTGTAATTTTTCTTAAATGAAGTAGGTTATTAAATATTGGCTGCATTATATTATACCCATAACTATAAAATGAAAACAAAAGATTAAAGCAGCTTAACGCATGGTTTTCATAATAAAGTAGATAGGTAAATGACCTACAATTAATAATTTACTTGTTATGAAAACAAAACTTTTGTAATTCATTTCGTGCAACAAACTAACATAATTGGCCAGTTTATATTTCAGATATCTCGGAGGAATCCATATTCCCGGAAATATAAACACAATTCCTCACAAAAATTCCTCAGTTTTGCTGTCAAAAAGCTGAGGAAGGTTTTTTTTGGATTCATTGCTCAATTATCTTCTGTTGCAGTAAATCAAATAGAAAGAAATGAAAAGCAAATGTTTTTGAGGAATCTTGTTTATATGCTACTGCTCTTTTAAAGTGACGAAGCAAAATTACTGAGCGCTCTGAAATATAAAATGACCAAATTTAACTAAAAATATTGAAAATGCAACAAATCAAACTTCGAAAAAAACTGACAGAACTGGTGGGGAGCACTTTCCTTTGACGTCCTAAGATAATGTTACAAGAAAAATGTAAATTACACGAATGGGTCGCGCTTATTTGGTCTTTTATTTCAATATTCTTAATATTTTTAAAGTCTTATAAAAGATTTAGGATCTGTTTAAAAATGTCCGACTAAAATTCTGATTAGTTATCTAACTCATAAATACCTACATATTGTCATGTCACAGGGTCATAAGTCAACAATCAAAAAAAAAATATTTGTGAATTTTAATCCCATTGAGGTGAGTCAAACGACAATAACTGTGACTTATGACCCTGTACCGGTTATAGCCCTTCCACACTATCCCATCGAATATTAACACATGTCAAAAACAAAGTGGGATAGAATTACTTACGACTGCAAAATTTGTGTGAAGAAAATAAATATTTTCATATTTTGCTTCTACACTTGCGTCCAAACAAATCACCATGACATCAAACCCAAAAGTGGGATAGAATGTGTGATGGTTTTAGAACCAATCCTAAAATTTTGTATGCATTAACACATGTCAAATTGTGTGAGATGGGTTGTCAAGTCGTGTGGGATGAAATTTCATATCTTGTTTCTACGCTATTATACAGGATTTCCTTCCCACTTTTTTGACATGTGTTAATACTCAGTGAGATAGTGTGAAAAGGCCTTTTAACTTATCTTATATTCATTTCAATTATGGAATCCGCAATAGTGGATCCGCAGTGATTTGCAGTATATTGTTCACTTTTGGGATTTTAGTTTTTCTTTTTTTTTAGGGTTATTCGGATTTTGTTTTTTTTTAGATTCTGGCCCCAACCCTTTGCGATTGTTTATGTACATATGCAAAACGTGCCTTATCTTACCCATAGGAATTTGTGTCCTTTAAAAAATGCAAACAAGAATAAGAACTTGAAAATAAAAAAATAAAAAAATATGAATAGAAAAATTTAAATATGCCCTACCAGACGAGCAATAACGATGTCAAAATACATAACAAGGTTATTGCCTAGGAAAATCAGACTTTTTATTTCAAAAAAATTACGACAAATTTGAAAGTGCCCTTTAATTTAATACCCCTGTTTTATATTCTCATAAAAACTTTAGCCCTCGTCCAAATTGAAGCGGATTTTTAGAAAACCCTTGAAGATCGAAATTTAGTTGGTCCCTAAGTATCATATTTTACTGGGCTAATATATCCCAGTATTAAAGCTAATGGAGGTAAGACATTTTGCATAGTAAGCTTCACTGTCACTGTAGCTATTTCGAAACCAATACTATACCATTTAGTCATGCGAAGGTGGAGGTATAATGTGTTGACCGATGTGGTTAACATAAAAATGTTTAGTACGTGATGGTAGGCATAGGCTCTAGGCAATGAAAATGACTAAGTAGTAAGTACTCTTCCAAAACGGCAACGAAACTCGGTCGAACTCTCATACCAGCCTTATATGCTTCATCAGTTAGTTCATTCGGTCTCACGTCTCAGTAGGAGGGCGCTTTATCTATGGTTTGGTTCTTTTTGTCTCCGTTCGATTTTTTTTTTTTTTGCGGATGCCCTTGTGTAATTTGAATTAATTTTTCTATATTCATATGTACATATATACATTTTGTTTAGTCAAAACTTAATATATAGGTGAATCTTATTCCATTTTTTACGGATAATCCAAATGTGATACTATGTACTTTATTAGGTACTTGTTGCAAATCATTTTTAATATACTTATACTTTAAAAAACATTCTTTGTGCTTTAAACTGTGCCGTGTCCGAGAGTGGCATTCAACTTAAGTGCTTTATTGATTTGTATCTTTTTTTTTATCTATTCTAGTTAATAGATAGTTTTTGAGTGCGTTCATTGTCTTCATGTTTGTCGCTCAATTTAGTATTCTAACGTCTGCGAGGCTTAATAAATCGAAATTGTCAATAAGTCCCTATTAAGCGTTAGTGTGTTCTTCATTTCAGTCGCTGCTGGTTTTGCTTTGAATGTGTAAAAGTTTATTTTCAAATTCATAACTACAACCGTAAATTCGTTCGCCTTAAAAAATATTGTTAAAGGAAGATTCATACGTGAAGTGAAAAAAAGAGCAACTATTGTAACTACTATATATATTTAAAAAAAAAAAAAAAAAAAAAAAAAAACAATCACTGTGAACTGTCCAGAGGGAAATTACCGGAGCAGATTTACACAGGTTACAATAGCCGCACATATCAATCATCATCGTTATTCTGATTTGTCAAGAGTGTGACGTGTGGCGGGAAGTGAACGGTATAATAATACAGATAATGTAATTTTTCTTTTAAATTTAAATTTTTAGCAGCAGCAGTAAGTATTATGCTGCAGCTAGTAAGTTGCACTATTTTGATCTGAAACTAAGGGAACTTATCAAAGCGAGAATTAGTATTTGGTGTATCACTTAAGTGACGTAATTGTGAATGTAATTGACAGTTTTTATGAGGCGGCGGCGTATGGAATGACAGAGGGAGAAACGGGAGGATTACAAAAGACTCATTGACGGTGATGTTTGTTTTGTAGGGGGAGATTGATGATGGGCTATGATTTGTTGCCTTTTTGTGAAGTATGTGTCTTATTTTATGAATTACTTGCGTTTTAAGGGGGTGAAAAATGATTGCTGATAAAAAAAAAGAATATACTTTTGGTTGGATATTACATTCGATTTGGTGGACTGCCAAACCCTTGTGATTAGTGGTTAAAAAATAAAATGATAGGTATAACATAATAGACATGAATGGATATAAAACGTTTTTCTTTTTTTATTGCGGAAGATCAGGCTAAAATTAATTAACTTAAGAAGCCTTGTACTGAAATGTGAACAGGGTGTAGCTGTAGAGAAAAAATCAACTGAATTAGATAATTTTATCTTGCAATATTATACACAGGTGCTTCTATACGGCAATTTGTTCATTCGCAAAAAAAAAAAAATTCGAAAACGGTGGGTGGATTATCTTTCAACGTTATTACATATATAGCTGTACTTACTTAAATCTTTTTGGTCTAAGGACCAAAAATGACTGTACCTGCCATACAGAATTTTTTGGCAGTTAAAGAAAGTATAAGTTTTCTCAAAAATAGTTCCAACGGAGTTTTAAAAAAAGTCGAAAAATGATTTTTAAAGTCAAAAATGTATTTGATTTTCGATTTTTTAAAAAAATGTTTCTACTGATTTCGATCGATAGATTTTGGTCACTTTAATATTAAAGCTTATAGAAAATGTGTATCAGCCTCTGATATATAGGACTAGTCACGCTGAGGTAGGAGTTCCAGCCAATTTATGCCTCTCATTTCTCATACCCACCCTCATTCGAATTCGGCAAAAGCAACTCGCGCCCGCTTGAAAAAATTTATTGGTCATGTGTCTACACACTGTGTGTTTTCATTGAGTACCTACTTTTGTTTTCCTGTCTCAACTAAAAACATAAATATTGTGATGCTTTTTCTTCAAGGCTGAGGTAGCTCACCGGTGTCCAGGATTCTTCCCAAAGAAGCAACAAAACTTGGGAGTGGAAGGTCTTTAATTCCGAACGAAAAGAAAGCGTTTATTTTTCTTACTTAAACGTTTCACCAGAATTTGTTTATTTATCAATAATTGCTAACACGGTATTTCATATACTGTTTACAATATTATATTTTCTTAAGCTAAATAACACGGCATTTCATATAATACAATTGATATCGAGCTTACAATAACTAACACGGTAATTCATATACTGTGTCCTCAGCTTGCAAACCTGAGGAACAAAACGGATGGAAACTCTCGGGAGAGAACCTGTCCAACGTTATCCTAGAAGAGGAACACGAAGGAAATAAACAGTCGGGGCCCTTATCGGAAACCCTTTGTCCCTAGTATGCAACCTAAGGAACTAAGCGGTCGGAACCCACGGAGGAGAACCTTTTCCAATGACCTCCTTGAAGAGCGGGCCAGAAGAACCAAACGGTCGGGAATCCTTACAGAAAACCCTCGTCCCTAGCACGCAATCTGGGGAACAAAACGATTGGAGCTCACAAAGGAGTCCTGTCCAATTAGCCACTGGAAGAGGAGCTTAAAGGAACCAAACGGTCGGGAGTTTTCCCTTGTCCCTAGCACGCAAACAGGGGAACAAAACGGGCGGACACCTCTCGAAAGAGAAGTCTTGTCCAATGAACTCCTTGAGGAGGAACTCAGAGGAAACAAACGGTTGCGGGAATCCTTATCGAAAACCCTGTGTCCTCAGCATGCAACCTAAGGAACTAAGCGGTCGGGTCCCACGGAGGAGAACCTTGTCCAATGATCTCTAGAGGAGCAGCTCAAAGGAACCAAACGATCGGATTTACGAGGAAACCCTTGTCCCTAGCACACAACCTAGGGAACAAAGCGGATAGATGACCCTCGGAAGAGAAATCTTGTCCAATGAGCTTCTAGAAGAGGAACTCAGAGGAACCAAACGAGTGCGGGAATCTTAATGGAAAACCCTGTGTCCTCAGCGAGCAAACTAAGGAAATAAGCGGTCGGAACCCACGGAGGAGCACCTTGTCCAATGAGCTACTTGAAGAGTAGTTTCGAAGGAACCAAACGATCGGGAATCCTTACAAGAAAACCCTTGTCCTCAGTGAGCAAACTAAGGAAATAAACGGTTGGAACCCACGGAGGAGCACCTTGTCCAATGAGCTACTTGAAGAGTAGTTTCAGAGGAACCAAACGATCGGGAATCCTTACAAGAAAACCCTTGTCCTCAGTGAGCAAACTAAGGAAATAAACGGTTGGAACCCACGGAGGAGCACCTTGTCCAATGAGCTACTTGAAGAGTAGTTTCAGAGGAACCAAACGATCGGGAATCCTTACAAGAAAACCCTTGTCCTCAGTGAGCAAACTAAGGAAGTAAACGGTCGGAACCCACGGAGGAGTACCTTGTCCAACGAGCTACTTGAAGAGAAACTCAGAGGAACGAAGCGGTCGGAAGTTCTTAAGGAAGTCCCTTTATAAGTAAACACTAACTAAATAACTAATAATATTCGCCCTAGCTGATTCCCTAACAATTTATTTCCAAAAAGTTAGAATGGCCTCTTAAGCAGAGTAACCTGCTAAGCAATGCCTCTCTGTCGCCGAAACACCTAATCAAGAGGTTTTGTTTGCGGCCCGATCTTTAATCCTCTGTACACTAGATTGGTACCCACACTGGACGAGAAAGAAAGACAATTTAGTCGATTGTTTCACCTCGCCTTATCATATTCTGGGAAACGAGTCAGTGTGAACTGACAGATTGCGAACGAAATATTATTTATTTCAAATGACCGGGTGGGTGCACAGTGACTATGCACTAAACAGAAAGGGTGTATATGGTGGTCGTACCGTCTTGCTGGTAATTAGCATGGGTACTTTTAGGGTGTATGCGGTCAGTGTGAACTGACAGATTGCGAACGAAATATTATTTATTTCAAATGACCGGGTGGGTGCACAGTGACTATGCACTAAACAGAAAGGGTGTATATGGTGGTCGTACCGTCTTGCTGGTAATTAGCATGGGTACTTTTAGGGTGTATGCGGTTGTCGCATCGTTTTGCTCGTAATAAGCTATGGGGAATTGTAGGATATTGTAACGCTTCGTTACAGTCCCCCCTTACTTTGGTAGACGAGAACCCTCTCGTCTCAAACTTTTCTAATTAATATAATAATTTTTTTTTTTTTTTTTTTTTTTTTTTTTTTTTTTTTTCGTTTTTTTTTTTTTTTTTTTTTTTATTGTTTTATATATTTTTTTTTAATGCAATAATTCTTTTTCATTTTATTATCTTACGAAAGCTAAGTTTATTTTGAAATACAGAATAAAGATAAAAAAATAAAAAAAATATAGTTCTAAAAGAAAACAAAATTACTTCAAAAAAATCTAAATGTGAATTAGGTTTTACTGTGGAACGTTAATCGTCTTCTTGTAGTCGCGCCACTTCAAAGTCGCTTGGTTGCCTTTTTTGTTGAAGCGCACAGAGATATTCCCCCAAGGGCGCTTAATATAGAACGCTCGGTAGTGCTTCTTTCCCTTCAATGAAATTCCCTTAAACGGGTCTTCTGGTTCTTCAGACTTCTTGATCTTACTAGGCCTGGCAGTCGAGGAAACTGGTACTTGTTGAATTTCAGGAGAAATTTTCTCTATGCACAGCTTAGAGATGTCCGGCAGTTTCGCTTCCTTTGCGGTCAGGGTCGGATTGGCGGCGGCGGTTGTAGTATCCCGAGGTTTCGTAATTGTGGCCGGTTGTTTTACGGATACCTTGCGAGAAGTGTTGGTGGCTTGGTCTTGGCCTGATGTGGCAGTGAAAACCGGTTTGGCAACAGCTGGTGCAGGAGTAGTTTTACGTTTTCGGTCGGCGGTGGAACATGATGGTTCGTTGGCGAAGAGAGTTGGGGAAACAACATTGGAGTCTTTAGTGACGGTGGCGGTTGCCCTAAATCCAGCATCTGGCAACCGCACTACACTTAAAATTCTTGGTTTGGTTGGTAGTTTGACTGGTTGAGGGATAGGAATAGCCCATTTCTCCTCTGCTTCTTGGCGGCGGCGTCTCACATCGGCCATCTGCAATGCCACAGGTTGAGGTGGTTTTAACGGCAAGATCTTTGCAGCGTCATGAGCTAAAGTGGGGACTCGGCTGATCCGGTGCTTCTGCTTATTGACTTGATCTGATGGTAAATGCTCCTTTACTGAACACGCAATGTCGACTATTAGCGATCTTGTGCTCTTTTTCGTAGTGATTTGCTTTCCTTCAACAAATACTTCAATGCCTACCTTTCCTAATATATCCATTCCGAATACGGCATCTTCCTCCAACCCTGGTAAATAGGTTACTTCGCCAGTGACTGGCATCTCGCCTAAATGAAAAGTTACTGTATAATGTTCCGTTGTAATGACTGGATTTCCATTCGCCATACGAATGGCCCTCTCATAATCTCGCATAGGCATTTCCAATAGTCGAAATTGATGCCTTAAAGCGTCTCCCACAAAGGTTTTTGTGGAACCAGTGTCAACTAAAGCTTGGAATATCTGTTCGTTAAGTTTGATTGGTACGAACAATCGAGGATCTAATGTTGACGGAGTATTCACGACGGCAACGGCGGGGGTTTGGTGGCAGTGACAATCTTTCGTTAGAATCCCATCTTGGCCACAGTATGAACAAAATAATTGGAACGGTCGGCGGCAATTTTCTTTCTGATGTCCTCGCTGCTTGCAGTTCCAGCAATGTGTTGACCGATCGTACGGAGGCGACGTGGCGGCTGGAAGTGCTCTGTTCATCGGAAGTGAGGATGAGTACGAGGGAGCGGGAACGGGGCGGCGGTAATTGTCATTGTTTCTGGTTGCTGGGCCGTTTACTTGAGGCATTCTCGGATTCGGGGCGGAATGATTAAAGGCAGGTGCGGGGCGATGATTTCGTTCATCGTTTCTTATTACTTCAAATTCCTCTGCTAGAATCATTAGCTCGTCTAGCGTACTGAAGTCTCCACGACGCACGTAGTATCGATATTCTGGTCGTAGGTTCTCGTAAATTCGGTCTATTAAGTCGGCGGCGATCAGGCGGGGGTGCTGGCGGATTAAATACTGTACCGCCATAATAAAATCTTTTGCTCTCTCTCGGGGGCCTTGGCGTTTCCGGTAGATTTCATCTTCAAGACGGAATACATACCGGGCCGGTAAAAAATGCTGCAGGAATAGGCTACGGAAATCTGCCCATGATAACAAGCAACTCCTTTTGATGCGTAACCACTCCAACGCGGTTCCTCGAAATATCTCGGGTAATGATCTGAGCATGTCATTCGGCGGTATGTTATAGCAACTGGTCAACTCTTCTATCCTTTCGAGAAATTCTAAAGGATTTCCAGTTGCGTCGTACCTTAAACCCCACTTTCGGACCATATTCATCACTTCAGCTTCGTAACTTAAAGTGATACGGGCGGAAGGTTGCGGGCGTAGTTGTGGCCTAGGTTGCGGCGTTGGTTCGGTGGCGGTTCTGGATGCGATCTGGTCGTAGGAACTGGATGGTAGATTTGACGGGGGGCATGATGGTTGATACATAATGGGTGCTGGTAAAGAAAATGGTTTCCTTGATTCAGGAACGGTCAAAAATAAAGGTGTTCTAGGCGGAGCTGGTGGTACAGGAATATTAATCTGGCTTGTGAATGGCTGTTTGCTGGCAGGTGGGTCTTCATTTGTAGGCTCAGCATCATTTCTATTTTCTACAATGCTTTCCCATTCCTCGCATAGGTTTTGGGTTGATTTATTTGCTCGGAGCTCCTTAAAATGCTGGCTCAACCTTTTTCGCAGGGTTTGCATATTGCCGGTGGTGTCTAGGTTTCTCGCTGTCAACACCTCAATGAGCTCGGACTTATTCAGAAAATATATAAATCCAAGATTTTTATACGGATTATATTCGCTCGATGGTGTCTCGTCGGTGTCGGACATATTGAAGCTGGGTCAGGACGGCGGCGGTGTAAATACGGTGGAACTTTCCAAAGGGTCGCGGGTAATCGGGGATCGGAATATGGGTAAATTTTTCAAGGGCTTATTGGATAAACGGCGGCGGTCGGTGTTGCCTTGAAAAATTTCAGGTCGGTCGGCGGCGGTTGGAATGAACTGATCCTTCAAAAAGTGTCCCTGCTCGGGCGCCAATTTGTGATGCTTTTTCTTCAAGGCTGAGGTAGCTCACCGGTGTCCAGGATTCTTCCCAAAGAAGCAACAAAACTTGGGAGTGGAAGGTCTTTAATTCCGAACGAAAAGAAAGCGTTTATTTTTCTTACTTAAACGTTTCACCAGAATTTGTTTATTTATCAATAATTGCTAACACGGTATTTCATATACTGTTTACAATATTATATTTTCTTAAGCTAAATAACACGGCATTTCATATAATACAATTGATATCGAGCTTACAATAACTAACACGGTAATTCATATACTGTGTCCTCAGCTTGCAAACCTGAGGAACAAAACGGATGGAAACTCTCGGGAGAGAACCTGTCCAACGTTATCCTAGAAGAGGAACACGAAGGAAATAAACAGTCGGGGCCCTTATCGGAAACCCTTTGTCCCTAGTATGCAACCTAAGGAACTAAGCGGTCGGAACCCACGGAGGAGAACCTTTTCCAATGACCTCCTTGAAGAGCGGGCCAGAAGAACCAAACGGTCGGGAATCCTTACAGAAAACCCTCGTCCCTAGCACGCAATCTGGGGAACAAAACGATTGGAGCTCACAAAGGAGTCCTGTCCAATTAGCCACTGGAAGAGGAGCTTAAAGGAACCAAACGGTCGGGAGTTTTCCCTTGTCCCTAGCACGCAAACAGGGGAACAAAACGGGCGGACACCTCTCGAAAGAGAAGTCTTGTCCAATGAACTCCTTGAGGAGGAACTCAGAGGAAACAAACGGTTGCGGGAATCCTTATCGAAAACCCTGTGTCCTCAGCATGCAACCTAAGGAACTAAGCGGTCGGGTCCCACGGAGGAGAACCTTGTCCAATGATCTCTAGAGGAGCAGCTCAAAGGAACCAAACGATCGGATTTACGAGGAAACCCTTGTCCCTAGCACACAACCTAGGGAACAAAGCGGATAGATGACCCTCGGAAGAGAAATCTTGTCCAATGAGCTTCTAGAAGAGGAACTCAGAGGAACCAAACGAGTGCGGGAATCTTAATGGAAAACCCTGTGTCCTCAGCGAGCAAACTAAGGAAATAAGCGGTCGGAACCCACGGAGGAGCACCTTGTCCAATGAGCTACTTGAAGAGTAGTTTCGAAGGAACCAAACGATCGGGAATCCTTACAAGAAAACCCTTGTCCTCAGTGAGCAAACTAAGGAAATAAACGGTTGGAACCCACGGAGGAGCACCTTGTCCAATGAGCTACTTGAAGAGTAGTTTCAGAGGAACCAAACGATCGGGAATCCTTACAAGAAAACCCTTGTCCTCAGTGAGCAAACTAAGGAAATAAACGGTTGGAACCCACGGAGGAGCACCTTGTCCAATGAGCTACTTGAAGAGTAGTTTCAGAGGAACCAAACGATCGGGAATCCTTACAAGAAAACCCTTGTCCTCAGTGAGCAAACTAAGGAAGTAAACGGTCGGAACCCACGGAGGAGTACCTTGTCCAACGAGCTACTTGAAGAGAAACTCAGAGGAACGAAGCGGTCGGAAGTTCTTAAGGAAGTCCCTTTATAAGTAAACACTAACTAAATAACTAATAATATTCGCCCTAGCTGATTCCCTAACAATTTATTTCCAAAAAGTTAGAATGGCCTCTTAAGCAGAGTAACCTGCTAAGCAATGCCTCTCTGTCGCCGAAACACCTAATCAAGAGGTTTTGTTTGCGGCCCGATCTTTAATCCTCTGTACACTAGATTGGTACCCACACTGGACGAGAAAGAAAGACAATTTAGTCGATTGTTTCACCTCGCCTTATCATATTCTGGGAAACGAGTCAGTGTGAACTGACAGATTGCGAACGAAATATTATTTATTTCAAATGACCGGGTGGGTGCACAGTGACTATGCACTAAACAGAAAGGGTGTATATGGTGGTCGTACCGTCTTGCTGGTAATTAGCATGGGTACTTTTAGGGTGTATGCGGTCAGTGTGAACTGACAGATTGCGAACGAAATATTATTTATTTCAAATGACCGGGTGGGTGCACAGTGACTATGCACTAAACAAAAAGGGTGTATATGGTGGTCGTACCGTCTTGCTGGTAATTAGCATGGGTACTTTTAGGGTGTATGCGGTTGTCGCATCGTTTTGCTCGTAATAAGCTATGGGGAATTGTAGGATATTGTAACGCTTCGTTACAATATATTTCTTGGTTATCGACTTGTCATGAAATGTTTGGTGGCTATGACATCTCAGCAATACTCTAGTATAGGTTATTGCTAGGGAATATAGAAGGAGCTACATTTTGACGTGTAGATACTTAGTGCAAAATACAAATGAGTAAAAGTAATTGACGATTTTTTTTTTTATCAATAGCGTGTGGGACGGGCTTCAATTTTTCTACGCTACCGACACTTCTGTCGTATTTCAATGCGATCTGAAAAATCTTCTCTTAAAGTCCAGACTTGATCTTTTGAATAAAACATGTTGGCATAGAAAAATTTCAAAGCATGTCAGCCCATATGTGCGAATTGGGCTAAAATTTTGATTAAAATTTATCCGATTAAATTTTGACGTTTCCACATACAGATTCACCTTATTAGTCGCAAAATTTGATATTCGGATTAAATTCAACGGGATCTTACCCCAATTCACACACAGCCTTAAGCAATCCTCTTTTTTTGCTAAGTAGTCCAGTCAACGATGGAAAAAATATGCCAGTTTTGAAACTTGGCATACATATTAAGAGTGGCCTGATGATGAAGTGTGTATAAAAGTCCCTGTGAATCACAGGTGATCTCTAGCGGCAGGAAAGTGCAACATGTCGTTTTTTTCGGTTTTTCGAGTTTGTCCTTTCAAAAAATAACCTGAGACGAAAAAATAGCTTATGAAATTCTTTACGAAATTGATTATGACTAATTTTTCGAAAATGTCTAGGATCTAAGTATTTTTAATCAGTACAATCTTTTATTTTGTATATAAAGGTTAATTCGTATAAGGAGTGACACAAAAACTGGAGGGTAGATATAGGTTCGGTCGAGAGAAAACAAAATCGTATTGGAGAGGGGTCTATACCCTCCCCCGTTTAACCAGGAGGGGTAATTTTTTTAATTGACTCAAAACAGAAAAAAAAATATTAAAAAAGCGCGGTAACTTTTACAGTGCCACGCTATACCTTTTTGTAGAGCCAAACATCTCTTCTAGATTTTTTGTAAACAAAGTTGTTTTAGTCGAAATAGGATCTTATAAGCACCAAATTAGGGGATTGAAATCGAATTTAAGGAACACTTACTTTTGTTATTTTCAGTTTTCTCAAAAACTAGAAGACATTTAATTATATCTGGTTTTTAGTATTTGACCATAAATTTATAGGAGCATTGAATATTTAACACAAAAATACAACTTAATTACCTAAAATTTTGAACAAAATCAGTTTGAACACATTTTTTTTCATTTTGAGTTTGAAAATTTATTTTTCAAAGACTTTTCACTAAAACAACAGACAGATATGAAAAATTTGGTCATAATCAATTTTGTAGAGAATTTTCTTAGATATAGGCTGATTTCCAAAATTCAATACATGCGCATTTAATGCGCAAACTGCGCATACAAAAATTTTTTTGCTGCTTCGATTTAAATTTTTGTTTTTGCATTCAAAAACGTCAGACTTATGCAATGTAATATTTCTACAAAGCATTAACTTTGCGTTGCTGATGCGTATGAAAAAAGAAGGCATTACTTCCGCATCAAAACATTTTCTATATTTTGGAACTCAGCCATACTTTTGTCTCAGATTATTTTTTGAAAGGACAAACAGTTTCTAAGTTAAACACGAAAAACCGAAAAAGACACCATGTTACCCTTTCCTGCCGCTAGATATCGCCTTGGATTCATGGTGACTTTTGTTCACTTCATTATTAGGCCTCTCTTAATAAGTGTAGTGCCAAGTTTCAAAACTGATGGATTTTTTTCCAGCTGAAAACCTTTATTGACTGGAATAAAGCGGATATAATTGTATAAGTTATTTAAAAAAATCAGGATCCGTTCATCCTCAAATATTGTTACATGAAGACTTTCATGGAACAAATTTTTTGAGCCTGGCTGTGATAAATAAATTTAAACAAGAGCAATATTAAAGAAATGGCCTGGTTAAATGCTTCTTAATAGTTTTATTTTTTATTGATTTTTCTAGATGTGTCCATATTTTTTTTCACTTAACCGAGTTTTTTACTAGAAAAAATATAAGTATGTCAAAGGATTTTTTTTCATATTATCGGGATTTCCAATTAATCGTGTTTTACTAAAGCGGAACTATTTGTGAGAACATTGTTAAAAAATGCACGGGACTTTGCTAAGTTCTTTATTAAGTGGGCTTTTCAGTTAAGCGGGTTTTATTTAAGCGGTTTTGACTGTATTTGTAATGATTGTTCACACGCATAGACTTTTAATTCACTGAACATAGATATTTTCAATTTTACATGAAATGAAAGTTTATTTAATTTATATGTCGTCATGAGACACATCTTGTCGCAAAAAGATCAAATATTCTCCTTCTCCATGTCATTAAGTCTTTCCTCATTCTATTTTTGCAAAAAAAAAAACTAGTTACTTAAATAACGGTTGGAACACCTATTGCATACCTTAAGAAGTGAAAAATAAAGATTTTTTTATGGATTTTTTAGAAATGCCTACCTATGTACATTGTACATACCTTATCAACATTACACACCTGCCACTTTAGTTTTGTTTGCTTAAAATATGTAATTAGTTATTAGTATGTATTATGTTTTATTGTTTATTCATTTTTTTTAATACGAGTAAAAATGTTTTACCAAAAAAATCGAATTTTTTTTCTCCGAAATATGCTTTTTTTGTCAATTCCCAAAACTTTGAAAAGCAGCTGAGCTAATAGAAATTTGAGCACTTTCGACCCGCTCCTGAAATAATAACATTGAGGGTAGTGTCGTATCCGCGGTATTGCTGTTTATAGTTAAAGATATTGTATATTTGTAGCTAATAAAGAACTAGTTTGTTCCAAAAACCCAAATTATTTTCATATCACTAGATTATTTAATTAGTAGCCGTGGCATAATGCTTATTGCGTTGGACTGTCATACCTTCGCCACCTAATAATTTTTAAAATAAAATAAACTGCCTCTGGGGAGCAATTGACAAAACCTTCAAGAGTATCTCTTGTCATAAAAGAGTTCCGCTCTCATTAGCCGTTCGGATAAACACGCACACAGGATTGGTTGAGAGTTGTCAGTCACTAGACCTTAGTTCTTCATAAGCTGTTGTGCCATAAAATTTTTTTTTTTTTTAAATTTGAAGGAAGCTTTATTTGTCGAATGTAAGAATATTAAAGATTTTATATGTAAAACATGTAATTTAACTGAAAAACCCGCATATTTTGTGTTGTACATTCACCTTCAAATCCAAATTCAAACGATTTTTTCCATGAAAATTTGGTCCAGCAATTCAAAATTAACGGATTCTGATTTTTTTTTTTCGAAAAACTGAGACCCCCTCAACCAATATTTTTTTTTTCATTTATCGGAAATCCGCTTAAGTGAAACTCTTTTTCAGTTACCCGAGGTTCGCTTAAGTGAAAAACACGCTTTAGTGAAAAAGTAATTTTAGAATTTTTCGTAGTTTCACTTAAATAGGTTTGATTGTATCTACAAAAAAAAATCAGCAATATTGCTGATCTGACTTAAAGTTTGTGATATCATGGATTCACGGCGGCGGAGATATTGAACTGAACAAATTTCAAAGTAATGGACAGTTCATAAATGTTTCTATTGTAAGTTGGAAGAAGCTTCATGACAGTGTTATACTGCCAACATTTTCATCAGAGTAAGACATGATGTGAGGTAGGTAATTTTCGAAATTACAAAAAAAGGCATTTTGGAACCAAGTATTAAAAATTGTGAACAAAAATCAATATTCAATAATTTTATTTAAAAAAGGACCAAAAGAACAGACTTCTGGCTTTCAAAAAAGGTAAAAAAGGTAAGTGTTCCATTTTTTAAATTTTTGTTCCATTTTAATACTTTTTTTTTATAAAATGCGCCAAAACACCATTTTTGCGCTCGATTTCAATTAAGCTGCGATATAATAAAATAAAGTACTCTTCATAAGCTTTAATTAAACATTATTTTCATTACTTGTGAGCAATGATAAAAGTAGGCCCAAAGTCCATACAAAAATGCCGATGGTACTTTGATAATATCTATTCGTTTGACAGCTGAATTCATTTCATTTTGTATTTGAGTTGGCTTTCAATAATATTATCGGCGGATTAACTGAGGGTCAACGATGGTTTAAGGGTCTAGTATGTGATAATAGCTAAGTACCTATGTACATGCATCGGTGAATTAAAAATCCTTATTACCTTGAGTTTTGACATTTTCAATAGATTCCATTTTGAATGGGTACCATTTGGGTGTGTTCGTAAGGTTTTCACGTAATTTCCTACCCAGGTCCGGACCAACCATATGTGCAAGATGTGCAAATGCAAAGGGCGCACAGTTCTGGGGGCGCATTACCAGAAGCAAGAAAATCTAATCTGATCTTACGCAAACAAATATATACTGCCATTTGCATTTTAACCACAAAACTTGTTAAAATAATCCCAAAATAACATCCATCACATCTGTGCTAAGTTGTAACTAACATAACTTTAAATATTTATCCAGAGAATGAGGAGAAGATAACTTTTTAAACATATACGAGAGGATAAATACATAAAACTCAGGATAACTATCCCAGTTTAAATAAATAAATAAATAAAAACTTATCGTTCGTTTGCACGAACGGAAAATAAATAACACGCGTATAAGAATATGTTTTCAGAATCAACAACACAACAAAAATAAAACACAAACGAGTTAGCATCGTATTATCTTTTTTAACATTTTACTAAAGTTAAAATTGCCAAATGCAATCTTTTTAGTATCATACTAAATCCAAATGTCACTTTGGCAGGTACAATTGAAAAAATGGTTTGAACTGTCACTGTCTTACGCATGATCAGCTAGAAAAATAGGTTTAGTATGATACTAGTTAGCAAATGTTTAAAACTAAGAATATTTTAGTAAAGAGTTTTAAAGTTAGAAAATTGTTATGTAGTATCGTGATAATTCCTTAACATCAGACAGTTTAAAATCTTGCGCCGTTGAAAAATAAACAAACTCTAACGCTTTGACTTGCTTTCTCGTAAGAAATTCTATAATTTGACGTGAGAGCTATTCAGAGTTTCAATATTTATCCAGAGAACAAGGAGAGGTATTTCCGATACACCAATAATTATTTCCGATTTTTGATGTAAATATGGCACTTTCTCCCGATTTTCTTAAATATATTTTCCACTTATGAATTTACATAATTTATAAATTTATTAAAAAGAAGCATCTAAACCTTTCTGTACCTAACTTAAAATATCCCATTTGTCATTTATTCGCAATTATCATGAAATCGGTTCTCTTCTTTCAAACGCAGCGTATTTATCTGTACATTTTTTCCATCGTTGTCACTGTCGCCATCGTCGTTTTTATGTTTTGGTGCGGTTTCGCTGATATTTGATATTTTATTCATTTAGGGCCATTTGCACGAAAGTTTTCTGACAGCACTAACCTCTGACTTAATAAATAAATGAGAGTTTTTTTTATTGATTATGTAGAATCAAATCACGTTGTAGCAAAATATTTTTTTTAAGCTATGTCTTGTGTTTTGTTAATTGTGAAAAAATAAAATACTTGTTAAGTATTTTCCGTCTTTGTAATAAAAAAATCGAGAAGCGTTTATTTGTTTATCTAAACTTGAATTTGTATCTTATGTTTATTTCGTGCGAGTGGGGCTTAGAAGACAAATACCTGTACATTGTAGATATGTACATTTTTGTTAAACTTCTAGTAGATATGTACATTTTTTTTAAACTTCTAGCCACATGTCAACTGTGTTTAAACACTATTATTGCTTTCAAAAATCAAAATGAATTTAAATAAAACTAAGAAAAACATAACACTTCAAAAACGGAACACTTCTGCCCACTGTTAGACAAAGACACAACATAGGAACACCACTTGCTACATGCAAACACCTCTTCAAACAATATGCTCTAGAATCAACAAGTGCTAGATGGTCACAGGGTACCACCTGCCTAGCAACTAAACAAATATGGCTGTTTTGGAATCAAATATCATTCAAAATTTATTTTTTGCATCATAATACCAAACAATGTCCAATACTACCCTATTTTATTTAACTGCTTTTAAATTTAATAATCTCTCTCGCAACATCTGTAAATTCTAACGTAACTTTTATATCCTACAGTCTTTTTTGTGCTTTCTTTCTTATTACGCTATTCAAATTGTAAAAACTTAAATTCGATCTCTTTGCTGCTGGACTTTCACACGATACACACCTTGGACTTGGTAACAAACAAACATTGTACAACACCATTTTTTATATTAAATTACATTTATACATTTTAACATTAAAATTCTTTTGGGGTTTTCTTTTTAAACGAAGACATTTAACTTGACAAAAAACTTCGATAAAACAAAACTTAATTACAGTCCACAATACAAAAGGAATTTAACACTAAACAATACAAAACATATTGGTCCTTCGAGCCGGATAAATCGTGATCAGTGCGCGAAAATTTGATTAATTTCGTAATCAATTAATAATTGTGACTTGATTAAAATATGTATGGTGGTTTATGAAAAGTGCTCCTCGTGTACGGGTCGATGCAATATGATTTTTTTTGCATAAAACTTTATTTGCATGAACTTTTTATATCGAATTTAAGAACTGCATGACCTTTATATAAAATAATCGATTAATAATTAGCACCATAATATATAATACAATCACGTGATCTTGCTACAAAGTTGCATGCATTATTTTAAGGTTTATTCGCATGACTTTTTTTTGCACAAATGCATTGCCATTTTGGTGTTAAGTTTTTATGAAAATTTAAACTGAAATTATTGAAATTTCAATTAACACGTGTTGTACGAACATTGCAAATACATTCGGTTGTACATATTTATAATTTATACTGCAACAAATAATATTACCATCGGTAAAAACATTAAAAAAAAAAAAACTTTTATTTCGATTGTAAATCAAAACTATTTTCCAAAAATGAATATTGTGAAACAAAAACGCGGTCGTGCAAAGGGTACAATCACTAGGGCGTTATCTTTTTCGGAATCTGTAGATGATTCCACCCCTCTTGATATGCTAGAGATTCAATTAAAGAAACTTCAGGAAGCTTGGTCAGAATTCGTTTTGCAACAAGATAGTTTATACGAATTCTATGACCTGGAAGATTTCGTTGATCCTGAACCTGAATATGGGGAATACGAAACAAAATATTTTAAAGCTTTTTCCGTATTTTCTACTGCCATTCGAAAACATCCAGATAAGGCTAGGGATGAAATCTTAAAACAAAATGCTTCACTTTTAGAAAAGCTTGAACAAACTAGCTCTCGTAAATCGGTCGTTTTGCCTAAGCTCGTGATTCCAGTTTTTAATGGAGATTATAAAGACTGGCCGGTATTTAAAGATTTGTTCACGGGAACAATTGATTGTAACACCAACCTAACCGCTACGCAAAAATTTCAATATTTGAAATCATTCTTAGGTGGCGAAGCTTCTAATCTTTTAAAACATATTTTGTGTACCGAAGAAAATTATCTCGAAGCATGGGATAAGCTTGAATCACGTTATGATAAGAAAAATTTGATCGTTCATTCATTCGTTAAAAGCTTCATGTCTTTGCCATCGTCTTCTGGCTCCACCTCGAATCTTGAAATTCTGCGGAAACTTATGAATGGAGCTGATGAAGTTATACGCGGTTTAAACGCGCTAAAAATGAACTCTCGAGATCCCTGGTTGATTTATATTCTTCTTCAAAAGCTAGATAGTGAATCAAAGCAAGCTTGGTCGGAAAAGGTGGAGTCACGGGATGATTGTACCATCCAAGAATTTCTCACTTTCTTACAAAATCGATGTAACTGTCTCGAATCGTGTAGTTCGTTCACGCGTCCTCAAAAACCTGTTCCTAAAAATCAAAACAATATTCGTTCTCATTTCGTCGAAACAAACGCAAGTTGCCCAAAGTGTAAGGGGAACCATATATGTACTTCCTTTTTGTAAGACATTTCTCGCTCTTGATACTAACGCGCGTCGCGAATTTGTAAAAGAGAACTCAATCTGTTTCAACTGTCTTCGAGTTGGACATGCATCTCACAAATGCAATTCAAAATTTCGGTGCAGATCATGCAATTCTCGACACCATTCCTTGGTGCATGATCCGCAAAATACATCGCAAAATAAACCAAAAATTGAACAATCATCTTCTTCGTCACAAACCCTTTCGAATTCTTCAATCGTTACAAATCACTCGCTCGAATCCAACGTGCATTCATCGACCATTCTTCCAACCGCTGTTGTCAAAGTTCAAGACAAACTTGGCTCGTTTCAAAACATACGCGTTATACTGGATTCTGGGTCCCAAACATCGTTTATTACGGAGAGGGCTCTCCAACGTTTGGGCATTCCCAAGAAAGCATCTCGTATTCCAATTTGTGGCATCGCTTCTACTTCTGCTGGCACAACCAACGGTTTGGTTTCATTGAAAGTATACTGTCGATTCAATTCAAACAACATAGATATCGATTTTCATGTGATATCGAAACTAACATCTATGCTTCCACCTATTTCGTTAAAATTGAATACAAATCGTTTCCTTTCGTTGGATCTAGCAGATCCAAAATTCAATGAACCCAGTCCTATCGACATGCTCATCGGAGCCGACAACATTTTTAATATTATTCTCGAAACGTCTAAACCAGAACCGGGTGTTCCTAACTCATTTTTAACTATTTTCGGATGGGTAATAGCTGGGTCTTTTAGTCAACTTCCATCAAGTGAATCTGCTTTGGGATTGAAGACATTTTGCACACAACTTGACTATTCCCAAGAATTTGATCTAGAGCGCTTTTGGCGTCTAGAAGAAGTCAATTGTGAACCACCCTTGTCTCTTGAGGAGCAAAAGGCTGAAGATAATTTTATTCAAACTCATAGTCGTCATACGGATGGTAGATATATGGTAAATTTACCATTTAAATCTGATTCCAATCCAAACTTTGGAAATTCTTTTCGAATCGCACTCAATCGTCTTCATTCAATGGAAAAAAGATTTCTTCGTGAACCCGAACTCAAAATACAATATACTCGTTTCTTGAATGAATACATATCGTTGGGTCACATGGAAGAAATATCCGTTAATGAAACAAAGAACACAAATGCTTACTATCTACCTCACCACGCCGTATTTAAGGCTGATAGCAGCACAACAAAGGTGAGAGTTGTATTTGATGGCTCCGCAAAGTCATCACCTTATTCAAATTCTTTAAATGAATTGCTTTTCGTCGGGCCTGAAATTCAACGTGACATTTTTACAATATGTCTTCGTTCTCGTCGTCACATATATACCATGTCTGGTGACATCGAAAAGATGTACAGACAGATCTGGATTTCGCCAGATCATACAAATTTTCAACGGATTTTATGGCGTGAAAACCCTGAATCTTCGATAAAACACTATAGACTTTTAACAGTAACCTACGGAACTTCAGCTGCTTCATTCCTAGCAAAACGTGCATTAAAACAACTAGCCTTAGATTCGGCAAACACACATCCTCGAGCTTCTGCAATAATTCTTAATGACTTTTACGTTGACGATCTCGTAACAGGCGCTGACACCATTGAAGATGTCATCGCAATCCAAAAAGAGCTGGTGGAAGTATTATCGTCTGCCGGCTTCAATCTTCGTAAATGGACAACTAATTGCTGGCCACTTCTTCTATCTTTACCTGAAGATCAACGGGAGCTATCTCCTATCGACTTCGAAAACTCTCTGACGGTAAAGCTTCTCGGGCTGCAATGGTGTCCATCTAAGGATTGCTTTTCGTACAAGGTAAATCTTGACCATTCAACAACGTGTACAAAACGCCGTATTCTTTCCGAAGCATCTCGAATCTTCGATCCTCTTGGATTTCTTTCACCGGTTGTAGTTGCTGTTAAGATCTTCTTCCAGGATTTATGGAGACAGGCTTTAGGATGGGATGATGAAATCCCACAGGAACTTTCTCAACGCTGGGTTACTATTCGAGATGAACTTCACATAGTGGAATCAATCCATATTCCGAGAATCTTGTGGACGAATATCGATAACTACGAATTTCATGCTTTTTGTGATGCTTCATTGGATGCTTATGCAGCTGTTGTCTACTGCCGAAGTGAAAATCCAGATGGAAGTGTCTCAATTTCATTGGTCGCCGCTAAGAGCAAAGTTGCTCCCATCAAAGTGCTCTCACTTCCCCGACTTGAGCTATGTGGAGCTCTTTTACTAACCCGATTAATAAATAAAATAAAGATATCGTTACAGATCACACAACTGCAAGTCTTCGCTTGGACAGACTCGTCCATTGTCTTGCATTGGCTTTCCGCACTGCCCAAAAAATGGTCAGTTTTCATTGGGAACAGAACGTCGGAGATCATATCTACTATCCCTCTCAAATCCTGGAATCATGTTCGATCTGCCGACAATCCGGCTGATGTTGCTTCAAGAGGAATTCTTCCATCTCAACTGGCCTTGACTGGTATTTGGTGGAACGGTCCAGCTTGGCTCCAAATGGAACGAAATAGGTGGCCTGAATCTCGACATAATTTGGAAGGTATTTCTAGTGAGCAACTGGAAGAGAGAAAATCAAACAAAATCCAGGTATTCGTAACAAGCATAAATGAAAATAACATCTTAAGACAAATTATAAACAAATCTTCAGACTGGATGAAATCAGTTCGTGTGGTTGCATACATTTTTCGTTTTCTTAATAATCGTCGCCTTACTCCGGAATTACGAAATCTACAGGCCCTCTCAACTCAAGAACTTAATCATGCTAAAATATGCCTCATAAGGGCTGCTCAAATAAAAATATTTTCCGCTGAAATCGAATCTCTCAAAAAAAACAAATCCTTGCCCTCGCGAAACAAACTCTCGTCAATCGCCCCTTTCCTTGATAATGCAAATGTGCTTCGCGTAGGTGGTCGTATACAAAACTCTGAACTATCATTCAATGAAAAACACCCAATAATTCTCTGTAAATCGCAACCAATTACAAAACTTATAGTGGAATATACACATAAACATTATTTACATGCAGGTGTATCACTAATGGTGGCTTTATTAAAACAAAATTATTTCATTTTAGGCAGCCGCAACGTCATCCGAAAGGTGGTCAGTAAATGCTTTAGTTGCTTTAAGCAACGAAAATCTACCTCAGAGCAAATGATGGGGAATCTTCCAATCGAAAGGGTTCGATTTTCAAGACCCTTTAGCAAGGTTGGATGCGATTATGCTGGCCCTATCACCCTGCGTTTGGCTCGTGGAAGAAACCCTAAATTTGTCAAGGGTTACATAGCCCTTTTCGTTTGTTTTGTGACAAAGGGAGTTCATATTGAACTTGTCGGTGATTTGTCATCCAGCGCCTTCATTGCAGCCTTAGATCGCTTTGTATCGCGTCGAGGAAAACCAACCGAGATATGGAGTGACAATGCAACAAATTTTCATGGTGCTAAAAGGCTACTTGGGGAGATGCATGAGCTGTTGATGAACCAGCAGCGAAATAATGTTATCGCAGATCATCTTTCCAAAGATGCCATCGATTGGAAATTCATACCACCTTCTGCACCCCACTTTGGTGGGTTATGGGAGGCGGGTGTGAAATCCGTGAAGCAGCATATTAAACGTGTTATTGGTGAACACATACTAACATATGAGGAGATGTATACTCTTCTCTCCAAAATTGAATGTTTACTTAATTCGCGCCCAATGTGGCAAACTTTAGATTTTGAGCCAATTGCACTCACTCCGTCACATTTCATGATTGGAGAATCATATTGTGCAATTCCTCAACCTGATTTAGATTTTTCAAATTTTTCAATAAGTAATAACTGGTATCTTTTACAGACACTAATGCAAGGTTTCTGGAAGCAGTGGCACAAAGAATATTTAACCTCGCTACAAAACCGACCCAAATGGCAGAAGATCAAAAGGGATATCCAGAAAAACGACATGGTGTTACTGAAGGAACCGAGTCTGCCACCTTCCAAATGGATTTTGGGACGAGTCATAGATGTACATCCTGGGAAAGATGACAGATGTCGTGTCGTAACAGTTCGCACCAATAATGGAAACTACGTTCGACCTATTGTCAAGGTCGCCCCTTTGCCATTTTCTGAAAGACCGGAGTCTTCCAGGGGGGGCTGAATGTTTTGGAATCAAATATCATTCAAAATTTATTTTTTGCATCATAATACCAAACAATGTCCAATACTACCCTATTTTATTTAACTGCTTTTAAATTTAATAATCTCTCTCGCAACATCTGTAAATTCTAACGTAACTTTTATATCCTACAGTCTTTTTTGTGCTTTCTTTCTTATTACGCTATTCAAATTGTAAAAACTTAAATTCGATCTCTTTGCTGCTGGACTTTCACACGATACACACCTTGGACTTGGTAACAAACAAACATTGTACAACACCATTTTTTATATTAAATTACATTTATACATTTTAACATTAAAATTCTTTTGGGGTTTTCTTTTTAAACGAAGACATTTAACTTGACAAAAAACTTCGATAAAACAAAACTTAATTACAGTCCACAATACAAAAGGAATTTAACACTAAACAATACAAAACAATGGCCATACATAGACCTGAAGCGGTCAAAAGGCTTGATTTCCCTGAGCAGACAAAGGTTAAGCTCCACAATTGAAGTCATAACAGGACACTGCCTCATAGGTAGACATGCTAAGAGGCTAGGGGTCTACACTAATGACTTCTGCAGAAGCTGCATGGACGAGGAAGAAGAGGAATCAATCCAACATCTTTTATGTACATGTCCGGCACTCTCCAATAGAAGGAACACCTATCTAGGTAGCCCCTTCTTTGATAATACCAGTGAACTGGTAACGATCGACACAAAATGTCTCTCAAACTTCATTAAAAGTACAAAATGGTTTGATTAATTTCATACTCTCCCATGAGTAACTTTCCTTAGTGGTACCACAATGGACCCTTAGGGTCTAAGTGAGTCAACAACATCTAGACGGCCACTCTAACCTAACCTAAACCAGATGTTACTGCTGTCAGAAAACTTTTGTGGAAGTGGCCCTAAGAGGTTGTTTTTATACATATTAGTTATCTTCTGATGTGATTTTCAACGTTATAACAATTTATTTCGTGTACCTACCTACCTTACTTTTTGTTTGCAATGACTGTTAACTCAAACAAATCACGTAGGTACCTTCAATGACCAGAGAATTATTCATGTGAAATAATTAAGCGTCCGCATGTCTGAAAACATTTCTAGATTACAATCAATTAAAATAGTTATATGTTGTATATACAAGTGCGACTTTTAATAATGCTTTACCTTTAATATTTTTATCGATTTCATTTCTCACGCGATACTGTAATTAAATCTGAAATATTCTATAGAATTTATATTTATATTAATTGTGAAAATAAAGAAAGCAAAGCAAATTAGGCACCAAGTTACTGGAGCATTGAATATTAAATGGTATCCTTATGCAGTGTTGACAGTGAACTTGGATTTGGATTTCAATTAAAAAAAAAAAAAACGATTACACAGAAGAAAAACATAAACATTAACAATATGGTATAGGTGTTGATAGGGCTGGCCTGTTGACATTTATTGTTTAAAGCACACAAAAAGAAAAAGTAGAACAAAAAAAAAATGTGCCCAAATTTGGGGACATACTTCATAGTTAAATTTGGGGACTAAAGTATTTCATCCTGAACCGCTTGGAAAAAGAATCTAGTTTTCAATAAGCCCATAGCAAGTTTTCCATTATTACTAACAAGGGTCTAGCAAGGGTTACAATAGGCATTCGCTAGGCCCTCACCAGTTATGAACCTTTTTGCCTTGTCAGTTAAATTCTGCCTAAGGCCTGACAAGTAAAAACAAGATTTGTTCCACATATATATATTTTCTCCATAGTTTTTATTTCAAGAGGCACTTCTTGTTTGTTTCGAAGACTTTAGTGTACTCACCACGTTTCAGCTTGGCGATGAACTGGTGGTCATCCTGGTTGGTCTTGTCTATAACATAGTTCTCATAGTCCCTATATTCCTGCCGTTTGTGTGCATTACGTGTCGGTTTAAAAGCGGCAGCGTTCGGTATTGTCATAGTTTGTGATTCTGCGGTGGTGTGCTTTCTGTTGCTTATATTGGTAGATTGGGAGGTATTCATAACACGTTTTTTCTTGTTAAAGATAATAAAATTTCACTAATTTCACTAATTAACCGCGAATCCATTTTTTTAATTTTTATTTTATTTTATTTTATTTTATTATAAAACACTGACCACTAAAAAATTCTTGCGCGTGCACTAATAGGGGCCTGTCATGTTTTCCTCTTCCATGTTTTCCTTACCGAAAACTTGCCGGGGCCTTACCTAAACTTACCAAAAACTTGTCATTTTTCCAGGCGGGGAAATACTCCATATTTAAAAATGAAATAAATCCTCAAAAATCAATTAATTAAATCCCCAATTTTGGGAAGTATTTATTCACAGAAAAAAAAATTGATAAAACGACTGTAAAATTAACAATTTTCGGTTAAAAAAGTAGGCCAACATTAAAAATATCAATTTTGATATGCTCATCATATCATTACAATATGATCATTATCATTATGATATAACTATTATCATTTTGATTTGACCATTAAAATTAAGACAGCAAAAAAAAATTGAAGGGGTTTGATTTCAATTTTATTTTATTAGTTTTCACGTTTTATTTTCCTATTTCTACATAGTGGTTTTGTAAGCTGCTTTTCTTTTTATTCTGCATTTTTTTCTAATTAATTTGAAAAAACTTATATTTTACTTAAGGCAGTATTGCATTATCATATATGTATGTATGTATTTATATACAAATATGTATTTTATATGGCAAGTTTGACAAGTAAATATGGTGAAAAACTGTCATGTAACTGTGATAGTCAAATTTATATTACAAAAAATATATGACTCCATATACATACTTACATATGTATATGACATTCATGAATTATTTTGAATTAAAAAAAAAGTATATGTATGATTTAATGAAACGTGATTGGTTAAATATATCAAATTTTTTTTTTAATATTTTTTTTTTTCGTAGCTAGTGTGTTATATTTGTGAACAAAATTGACAAAAAAAGCTTGTGATCATGTATGTACGGTGACCATCCGTCCTCTTTTTGAGAGGTAAAAAGCGATTAAACCTTGAAATTTTCCTTTTTTTTTCATTTATTAATTGGCAATTTTTACCTTCTTTCTAACTAATCGCGTTAATTTGCCAATTCGGCAATCATGTGAATGGGTTCGGCAGAGCCATTTGGACTTTCTACAAGTCCAATTAGCGCTGCCGCCCGAAAAAAAAAATGAACGATCCATATTCTAATTTGTTGAAAAAACTGCAATCAATTTTATTATTCCTGGATTGTCAAAAGATATTAGTTTCTGTCAATTTTTTATAGAATCTGGACCAATATTCATTAAATTTGCTTCATTTTAAGTAAAAAAAAGCAAATACAAAAAAGTGCTATATTGAATTTTTCTGGCCACCGTACCGCAAGGAAATTATCGTGTCAAAAAAGCACGATCGTGCCGCTCCGGCAACGCTAAGTACAATAGAGATCTCTACCAAATTGTCAGTTTCAGATGACAGCAAAAACTTGGCACAATGACAGATGAAATTGGAAAGAAAAAAAAAAGGCGGGCTTATTTTAATTACAAAAATCTAGTTATTTTGTGCCATAAAAAGATTTAAATATCTTATATAAAATATAAAAACATTTTTACCTGGAGGTTTTCTAAAAAAAAAAGGAAAAAACAATTCCAAATATTTATTTGCCTCCAAAATAAAACAAACAAATGGCTGCCACTAAAATTTCATTGTGCCAAGAATATTAATTTGACATTTAAAAATGAACGAGACAGAGATATATTGCCGTTTGTTAAAAAGCTCTATTGGCTTAATGAAATGTGGCTTGATCGCGAATGGCCCAGCTAATCTCATGGCAACTAAATTTATTTCAATTGGAGAACCAGCTGTGATCGAGCCATTTGGCTCCATTGAAACAATTTTATTTAAAAATAAAATTCAAGAATGAAATTCTGGCTTTGAAAAAAGGTATAGGATTTGATTTTGTTCCAGATAATGACGTTTTGTTTTTATAGGTTTATTTTATAGTGTTGGGGGGGGGGGGTTATGTATCAACCAACCCATACGATGTTTTCTTTATTTGATCAAACCTACATGCTGGCTGTAGTGTATTCATGCATTTTGTGTCAAACAAGTACCAAGGGCCTTAGAAGTATTTGAGAAGTTTTCCTCGTCTAGGTTTTTCCAACCTAGTATGCACACAATTACTACGTTTATATTCACAATCGAATTGAGAGCTCGAGTCAAAGATTTGAGAGCTCGATATTGAGTTGAGTTGAAATTGTTTTGAGATGACAAATGGTGTTTCTCAAATTAGCTCCTCAACCAAGGTTTTTTAGCACAAATTTCAACTCGATGCAGGTATAATAAGGGTCGAAGTGAGCTTCAAGCTCGCCTCAATACCACATGGAAACATAGTAAATGTCGCAATTATAGGAAAAAGTGGTTGTAATTTTGTTCTAGGTCTCTAACAGGGTTCGGCTAGCCACGAGACGGTTGTATCTATGTATTTCCAAAGTATTCGACACCAGGATCATATTTCATAAAAATTAACAGGAGGTGACAATTGTACAAACAGCTTTTCACTTTTATGTCACCTATAAAAACTATACAAAACCCTAGCTTAGCGTTACCATAGCCATAGCGTATCATATTAAACATCCAATTAATTTCAAATAAATTTATCAAACAGTTTATCAGTTAAACTTGTGTGACATTGAAATAAAACTATGTTTTGAGTTAAATTGTGGCTTTCCTAATGACGGTTAATACAAGTTGGTGACAATAACATATTTAGTTTATGTTACAATTGTTTTTGTAATAAAATTTTTGATAAACAGTAGCAAACTATAATTTACAGTTTTCCTAATTGTAAGCGCTAATTTCAGATTAAAAAAAAAAAGGCGATAAGAATGCCTTTTGAAGTGTTCATTGCAATAATTTTATTTTTATCAATGTAAGTCTTATTGTGAAAATTATTATGTTAATTAAAAGTTTTCGGGCCCTCATCATATCCTTAATTACACCAATCCTATACTTCATATAAATTTTCAGTGTGTGTGATGAGTTGAAATTGTTTGGTAAAAAAAAAGTTAAGTTTAGGTAGATTAGATATGTGTTCTTTTAGAAGTAAATAATTTCTATATGGGAAGATAAATACATAAATATTGATTTGCTGTAAAAGAGTGATGTCGTACCTACGTCATCACCACACGCCACCGCCAGCTGTCAATGAGCTATGGAGTTTAATTGAAAATGGTTTTTTTTTTTTTGTTAATTAAGCAATCAATTACTTATGACACCCGAACACGAAGCTTAACATTTTGGTATACCTATAAAAATTGTGATTTTGTATATGTTGTTAAGATTATGGGAATGTTGAGTCCAGTACATGGATGAAATTTTATATTACGATGAAACATTATGTACCTAATTTTATTATCTTCGTTTATTTACTACGAAGCAAATAATTACAACTTTATTTACGTTATATTTTTATGGATACGTTTTTTTGAACTAAATGCAAACATCGACAATATCTAGGTATCTACTCTACCACCTTCATTACTTTTTTGTTCTTATTTATCAATCATGATGGAATTACATGCACTTTCATCTGCAAGCATCAAGAAAAGGCACTGACAAAAATTCTTTTCCACAAGGAAAAAACTGTTTACCACAAGCGATTAAAAGCACAAAGCGTTTATGTTGTTTGTGACCAATATTTTAAGTCATGAAATGGAAACCTAATAATCTTGCCTGCAAAAAGAAAACCTTCGAACTGCAACTAAAAAGTGCTTGTTACAAACAATATTTATTTTCTACCCAAAAAATATTTTTTTTAACTCCAAGCACGAATACTGTTTGTAACAAATAACCTGCAATTCAAGGATAATTTTTGTGCTTGTATTCATTTTGTTATTTTGTTCCACTATAGGGGTTTTGAAGCTGCCTCTTTTTGTTCTGAAATGTATACATTTTTATTTTTATTGAAAAAAACTTATATTTAACTTATGTACTTGATTTTTCTGAGGATTGAACTTGGGACCTACCGGTCGACTATACGCTACCACTACGCCAACTCGCAATACGGAAAGACGACGTTAAAACTTAATCACATTATACTTTATATTTTCGTCTGTGTGATACCTATCCAAATCCGTTTGGCATAATTTATTCGGTAACAAAACTTTTATGTTCGTTGAATGCAATGAAACACCGTACTCATAAGCTATTCAATCAAACCTTATTGCCCATTAATAAATGTTAGTAGTTACTGATTTCTGGTTAAGTTAAACACTATGAAAAACATAACGCGTATCACAAGGATATTTTTGGGAGAGTGTAGAGTAGGACAGATTCATGCCAACAAACGGAATGTGTATGTTGATCTTGTATATTGGGCTTTTCCAGAATCTAACTCTGTCGTTTTTCTTTCTAATTTTGATAGTTCGTTAATCAAGAAGAAGCGCTAAAAGGGGGGAAAACACCAATACGAACAAAAATAAATTCAAACCTACAATGTTGGCGACTTGTATAGTGTGATGTTAGTTTTCCCCTCATGGCTCAAGTTTTTTTTTGCTATTTCTTTTTGCTGTATTTTTATTTTTGGTTGTGGCGTTTGGTGGAACTTCAGAATTAAGTTTGTGTTTGCTGATATCACATTTGATGGCTAAAGAGCTATTACAGTAAAAAATGTGATTGATTTTGACGTTTATGCCACAGTATTGGTAACTCTACCAAAAGTCGAACGAATGCTACAACTTTTTCTGAGTTGTTTATTTGTTAAATCAGCTCTTCAACCAAAAAAATTCCTGTATGGAACCGAAGAAGAACTGCGTGTTTTTGTTCCAAGTTCCAATGCTTACCTCGACATTTAAAGATCTAACAGACAATAGTATCTTATTGGAAATCGGACTAATACAGCAGCGTCACATGGTAGCTGCAAAAATAAATTTAAAAGGTGAAGAAATTTGGCCAGCCTTTGAATTTTTAAGCTTCATTGTTAAGTGGGACTTTTTAGGTTCGTTGCCGATTCTGTCATTGGCGATGAGAATTTATTTAACAATTTGCGCCTCAGTGCCATCGAACTTTTCAAAATTAAAATTAATTAAGACTTATCTAATTGTAAGATCAACAATGACCCAAAACAGGTTGACTAATATAACAGTACACATAGAGAAGGTAATATCTTACGAGTTTTCATGTTCAGTTCTGCGCATGTCCTGTATTTTGTTTTTGTAAATAGTGGACGAGGGTCACTGCGATTTTAAAACACTTGTGTTTCGGTTTTGTAAATTCTGACAGGCAGGTCAATTTAATTTTCGGAGATGCTGGCTATATACTTTCAATCGAAAAGGAGCACGCAAAAAAATAGATTTTAATGATATAATCGAAACATTCAGTGCAATAAAAGCTCGAAAGCACCTTTAAATAAAATCTTTATATGTTTTTCTTTAATTTTGTAAGTGGTGTAAGCTTGCTTTACCGCCCCGGGTGCCACTGGCTCTTATTCCGCCCCTGCTTTGGGGGATGAAAAAGATTGGAAATGGAAACTACTGATCTCTTTGATCAGTATTAATACGCCCATTGGAATTTGTAATAATAATCGTTGGTCAAAATGGCTTTTGGGGTTTTGGCCGACAGACCAGGTTCTGTTTAGTTATTTGAAAATATGTTCTTTTTGATATTGTTTCCCTATTTTATACAAGGTTAAAAAAAAAAGCTTTTTGCAAATTTCAAACATTGTGAATAAGTTATCTATGTACACAATTTTAAAAAATGAAAAGATAAATTTTATCTAAAGATAAGGAATATTTATTATAAGTACGAGAGCACTTAAATTTATAATTGACTCATGTGTTTGGAATTTTATTCGTTTTTAAGGAAGTGATTATAAATATGTTCCTACCTACCAAGTTTAGATAAGTTTTATTTTTTTAGGGCTCCAAAAAATAAGATAGAAGACTTTATGCTGAAAATACAATTATGAAAGTTTTGTGCAAGAAAACCGATAAAGACTCAGTCGCTTAAAATAAAATAAAATACAAGACTGTGGATCGCACTAACTTGCTCTTATAGTAAAAGTTTCTTCGAATTTTAAAGATTGAGTGTTTTTTGAGTACATATAGTTCGTAATATTTAATTAAATATGAGTTCATTTTTAAATTTATTTATTTATTTTACCTACGAGCTTCAAGCTCAACAGATTACAATAATTTAAGATAAGCTTATTTAAAAATAAAAACAATATAAAAAATTAAGATCTTAAAAATAAGTAATACAATACATTTATGAACTTATCTCTAGAGAACGACAGATAAATGTGAATATTAATTTCATTGAACTCCTTAACTGACCTTGAAATAGGTTCATTCATACCGTAATTAGTTCTGTGTCTAGGCTGAAAGAGAAGATTTCTTTCCCTCAATGGTCTCGTTGGAGCACATATATAAAGTAAAGAGAGCAAGGAAGGACACTTAATGTGATAACACAAAATATCTCGCACAAAAACTATATCATGAATGGTTCTTCGGGACTTGGGTAATTGCAGACCCAGAAGATTTTGCCTGGCTTGAGAATTTGGAGAAAAGTCCCAGCGCATTTTATAAAACACATACCTAGTGAAACGATTTTGAACCTTTTGAATTCTATCCGAAAATAATTGTTGACTGGAGTTCCAGATGATATCTACATATTCAAGGTTAGGCCGAACTAAGGTAGTGTATAAAGACACAAGAGTGTAGGTTACAGAAAAATCAGGTGAATTTCTTTTTATAAATCCTAGCATTGAATTAGCTTTGGCGACGATAATGTCGACATCTGGAGCAAAGAAAACTTAGAGTCGGTCGAATGTGACATCCAAATCTTTAACTTTAACAGCTCTCTGAAGATGGTTGCATTTTAGAAAACATGTAAACTCATAGGTAAAGTGTTTCCTAGAAAGAGATATAACGAAGCATTTTTTAACATTAAGATTTAAGCAGTTTAGAATGCACCAGCGAGATAAATTATCAATATCCATTTGAAGATTAAGACAGTCATTTTCACACGTTATTTTTGAAAATATTTCCAAATCATCAGCATACATAAGACATTTGCTGAAATTAATTAAGTTAACAATATCATCAATGAATATAATAAATAGGCGTGGACCAAGGTGACTGCCTTGAGGAACCTCTGAAGTACATTTAATTGATCTAGATGTGTATTCATCAATTTTTACTTTTTGTACCCTACCTATTAAAAAGGAAATAATCAATTCAAGTAGGTTTGAATAGATACCAAATTCGTTTAGTTTACAAAGTAAACCCATGTTGGGCATCACTTATATGTTCCTTCACAATAAAATCGAGCTTATCTTTAACCAAACTTTCAAGAAGTTTGGGGATTGCAGATAACTTACAAATCCCCCTGTAGTTTTCAACGTTGTTCTTGGAACCAAGAATGAAGATTTCCATTCGTCCAAAAACATTCCGGATGACAATGATTAATTAAAAATAGAGCAACGGCAGGCAAAGAGAGTTTGAGCATTTTTTTAAGACTAGGCGCAGGGATACCATCAACACCAGTATTTACATTCGGTCTAAGACTTTGTAATCCATCAAAGACATCAAGAAAGTCTAACTTCATAGTCCCTAGATCCACTTTAGCAGCATTACCATCAGGAGATATGACAGGATTTCTTAGTGAATCCGAACAGACTCAAAAAACTGAGCAAAAAGCTCAAGAGTCTTATCAACATCCGTAGATTCAACATTTTTGAAATTCATAGAATTTGGAATACCAAGTGATTTTCTCTTTGAATTAATAAACGACCAGAAACGTTTTGGGTCATTTTTTAAGTTCAGCTCAACATTCGCGATATAATTCCTGTGCAATAATTTACTTAGACAAATAAATTCTTTACGATGTTTACAAAATTTTATTTTGTCATCCAAATCATGAGTTTTTTTAAACTTTGTATGAGACTTATTTTCCAAATTTTTTAGGCGTGTCAACATTTTATTATACCATCGAGGTTTGGAGACCTTCTTCTTTGTTCTATATGGCACAAACAAATTGAAAGCATTATTTAAAATACCTTTAAAACGAGAAAACATTTTTTTTAAATTCATATCTAAGAATTCATTGTTCGAATCAAAAGTTCCAAGATAATTATCGAGTTCAATTAAAGAATATATGAAACAAAATGCATGATTAAGTTTTATGTACGATCACATTGTATTGGTTTTAATAATAAAATATTAATTTTATTTTAAAAGAAACCATCTGAGGTAGTAGGTATTTCATTTACCTAACTTAACTTATAGTTTAAATTGAAATATTATTAAAAATCAACACAATGCGAAATAAATTTTTACTAAACAAATCTTCTTAAAATGTTTCGAGAGCTAAAAAAATGTACTATCTGATTTCTTTAACAAATCTAAGCTTTAGAGAAAAAAAAATCTAAATCGTAGGATCGGTATTTTTTTGATATAAAATTTTTATACCTACATATATTAAATTTTGAAAACATTTTTAAGATTTTTATATGCGATTTCTACTTTTTAGAAGCTTTTGTATAAAAAATTTAATTTAAATCGGTTATACAGATAATAAGAATGGGTCGGCAAAAGTCTTGTACTTTGTGATTCTCTCAAGCTTAAGTCACGTGAAGAAAACAGAAGAAGAGCACTTGCAAGCAGCTCACGCATCTACAAGTTCTTAGATCATTCAAGGGGACTTAACTATATCACAACAGGATTTGATGTTTTTAAAATAAGCTGGATCTTCAAAGCAAGATGTGATCTAATCTCTCTGAATGGGAGCAGATACAGCGGTAATGAACTATCCTTATGTAGCCTTTGCAATATGAGGGAGGAAGAAAATATTCAACACTTTTTGGGCCGATGCCCAGTACTGCGAGAATTCAGAGTCAGATATTTCGGAAAACCTAAAATGGATGAAAACGAGATCATATGTTTGCTTAATGGTGAAGACTTATTAGATTGGGACAAACTGACTAAGTATATAACTGTGGCTATAACCTACAGAAAACTGCTGGTTGAAGAGTACAATTAAATAAATCAAATAATGTTTCAATTATCTTTAAACAATGTTTCATATATTTGAATGCCTGTTTAAAATGTAAACTAAAAATTTAAAATTTTGATTATAACTTGTGCTTTTGTAATATCTTTTTAAATTTTCCGGCTAATATAATATACAAAATCTATTTACAAACAGTATTTTAAAAAATGAAAATTAACTACCCGACAGACGACTCTTAAGGTCATTGTCGTAAGTTTGAAATTTTAACAATACTTAAAAACAAGGCAAATGAAAATCTTTGTACATATATAAAATTTTGGTTAAAATAAAAACAATTTACTTACTTACTTACAGATAATAAGATAGTTCAAAAAAAAGAAAATGGTTCTATGAGAGGTAGTCTTAACAGTGGCTTACTACAAATTAGACCGTACTAATATAAGTACCTATTCAGAAAAATTTTAATAAAAATCGTAGGAGTCGTTTTCGAGACAATTTAGACTTTCTGTGATGTGTCAGTACGGTTTTTTAACATTTATATGGAAAGTACCGTTAATTTTGACTAAAAAATGGTAGTCAAAATATTTTAGATAATGATAAAAAACCGCTCCGTACCAAGTTTCATATTTTTTTTTTTTTAATAATATACAAAATAAGCATTTGCGGAGTCACTGTGGCGTATACATGCTTTTTTATCAGCATATATTAGTTAGATTTAAAAATCTGTACATCACAGCTTTACAGTTCATTTTCTGTAATTACATAGATACATTTTGAATAAAAAACCTTTTGTGATTTAAGTCAAAGTTTGAAATCGATTGCGAATTTTATCTCGGCTGAACATCATAAAAAATTTTAGTGGGATAAAATTCGCAATCGATTTTAACTTTTTTAAACCACAAACTCTGACTTAACTCACATAAAGACTTATTTCGGCTTAAGAGGTGATGTAATTATATAAAATGAACTGTAAAGCTGTGATGTACAGATTTGTAAATCTAGCTAATATATGCTGATAAAAAAGCACGTATACGCCTAAGTGACTACGCCTATGCTTATTTTGTATATTATTTATTTTAAAGGGTCTGTAATGTTATACATAGGTACTAAAAACATTTATGGGTCAGAACATTTCGTTATTTCCTTCTTCACATGATGATAAATTTTAGAGAAGTAGGTACACATTTTAACTTGCGATATATACATAGCTACTATATGGCAAGTTTTGGATTCGTAAAATAAATCGAGCTCGAGATTTTTTTCATTTTTTAGGACCAAAATAACGGCATTTTTGGAAAAATCTTCTTTTTCTTAAAAATGCCTGTACAGATTTTTCTAATACTACGTTTTCATTAGAGCAAATGAGGTAATTTCGTTGAAAATTTCCAAATTCGATTCGAAATCATCTCATTTCCCATACAAATTCACATTTCCAAATGAGGTAATTTCAACCAAATTTGCACGAAATTCGGTAGGAAATTACGTAAAAACTTTATGAACACACCCAAATAGAATCCATTCAAAGTGGAACGCATTTAATATGACAGAATTCAATGTATAAAACAACAAAAACAAGCGGTTGACAGCCTGGACTGTCAAATGAAATTAGCAAATTTATAATGAAAACACTTTTTACGTAATTTGCGAAATTACCTCATTTCGTCTCTAATGAAAACGTAGTATAAAAAAAAAAAGAGAAAACTCATTTTTTTTTCAAGGGATAATTTTGGTTTTTATGAAAATTGAAAGACACTTTTTTAATTTTTAAACCACACTTTTTAATAAAAACACTAGACAGATTCGTTGGTCGAAAATCAAAATCGTGCTTTTAACTTTAAATATAAAGCAATACTGAGTTATTCTTAAACTTTTACATCAATTTTCATATAAACCAAAATTATCCTTTTAAACAAACAAACAATGAGTTTTCTCTTTAGCGCATATATGTTTTGTTTTTTTTTAATTCCATTGCTGGGAATGGAAAGTACCGTTTTACTGGGTACGCTCACCAAAAAGCTCTAATTTACCAAAGTGTAGCACCTAAAAATAAATTAACTATTCTTCAAGAATGGTGCATTTCGTGTTTAAAAGACTGCATTATTAGATTTTTTGTACCGGTATGAAATTGTTGCTAAAAGGTGAGGAACACTTCAGGGGAATGACATTTTCGGTGTTTTAATTTGGATAACGGGTAAGTTATCCAAATTATATTTCTCTTTTTGAACCTCTTTTTTAAAAGAGAACAACTGCGAAGAGATCTCGTCACGCTGACGTCTCGTTTTCTCGTGGCATTGTGAAACAGCCTACAGGTTGGTGCATAACAACCTGGCAATGTTATTTCCAATATAAAATTAATAACTAAAATACATTTTCTGGCGCAACACCTTTTGAAGAGCCAGGCCTAAGTGACTTACCACTGTCTACGATTCCTGTGTGCAGGAATGAAGGGGACCTACAATTTTCTGCCGACTTCGAAGCAGAGTTGTAAAAACTGCAGTCTTTTCGGTACTGCAGTTAATTGACTAAAAAGACTAATTTCAATAAGTCTTTTAACTTACAAAAATACTTTAACTAAAATCGAGCAGTCAGCAGTCAGTACTAATATTCTGACTGTGCAGTTAAAAAAAAAAAGTTAATCAACTTTTAGTTAATTAACTGCAGTACTTTTTAACTGCTTTTAGTCTTTTTAGTCAGTAAAAAGTCTTTGTACTGCGATGATTTAACTTTTAGTCAGCAAGTCTTTTAACTACAGTCAATTAACTGTAAGTTTTTTTTTAACTTTTTTTTTTTTTTTAATTTCTTTTCTTTTTATTCCATCCTGTTTCTTTTAGTTAAAAGACTATAGAAAACGTTAAAAGACTTACAGTTAATTGACTGTAGTTAAAAGACTTGCTGACTAAAAGTTAAATCATTGCAGTACAAAGACTTTTTACTGACTAAAAAGACTAAAAGCAGTTAAAAAGTACTGCAGTTAATTAACTTACAGGTAATTAACTTTTTTTTTTAACTGCACAGTCGGAATGTTAGTACTGACTGCTGACTGCTTGTTTCGCAGTTAAAGTACTTATTTACAGTATTAACTTACATTCAAAAGGTAAGTTAATTAACTGCGACTTTATTAACTGCATTACCAAAGTACTGCAGTCTTTTACAGCTCTGCTTCGAAGAGCTTGGAATAGAGGCCTTTTTTCATGACAAGAGATACTCTCTGAGGATTTGTTACTTCCTCGAAAGAGACAGTAGATAGCCCTGTTTTTTTTAGGTGGAAGAGGAAATCGAACCCAGACCTGTGGCACGATAGTCCAACGTGCTTACCATTACACTGCGCGCTACAACTTATTCCCTCCGGGGCTGAAAAAAAAACACAGCTTATACCCTACCCTTAAAACTTTTAGATTTTGTTATTGTTTACCGAAGGAAAATTTAAAAAAAAACACGCGTATCATAATTATTTATTTCTTACAAACTATTGAAGATATAACAACACACTTAAGATTTTTGATGTTCGCTTATTTGCAGGTTTCAAATGGCAGCCCGTACTGACACATCATTCATTCCAGACCTACCAGCAGGTCCACTGTGCGTTTATAGAAAACGTTCCAAATTCGACTGGAAGCGATTACGATTAATTTTTGAAACTGAAAATAGTTTACGGATAAAGGTAATTTTCAAAGTGTCAATAATTTTTCCCTAAAAAAATGATTTAAACGAAGAAATAGGTACTTTAATATTTTATGTAATTATGTACCTAATACCTATATAGGTACTAAAAGGTGGGCCAAAAATATTACCTTGGTTTTAAACTCGAATTTTTTTACTTTCACTTATATCCCGGCCTAATGCAGACTAGAAAAGCAAAATATCTTGCCACTAAGAAAAATTATTCTATACATCATTCAGATTTCAGAGTGGTCTTGGGAGTCATCGCGTATATGATTTATTACTTATTTCTTCCAAGCTCTCACGTCTCCTTTTAATCAACTCACTGACATGCTGGGTCGCTGGGAAGCGCAATGGAGCCGGACTAATGCTTCTTTCCAAATCCTTAATTTGGTTAACCTATTCACTATTTATGACTTATATTGTACCTCATTGTTAGATATGTGTCTACAACAAACATTTTAGTATCTATTTTGCGTTCATGCCCAAACATTTCAATCAAAATTAAAATCATATTTCTCATTCCAGTTGAAAGTATGGAATATTCTTGAAAATGATCCACTTTTTGCTAAGTCTACAACAACGCTACCAATAGATGAACAGAAACGACTTTGTGCAATGCAAATGAATAAAATGGCCCATTTACAAATTGTACCAAAAGAAATTGAAAAACAGAACTTTTCTGACCGAATCAAATATTTGATGAGCGTAAATGAGGCACTACACACCTATTCGCCTAGTCTTTCAGTAAAAATTGCTCTGAGTGTGGGTCTATTCAATAATGCCATTCGAGCCATGGGCACTGAAAAACACATGAAGTATTATGATGCGGCTTGGAATCGGGAGATTGTGACTTGTCTGGCTATTACAGAAGTAGCACACGGAAGCAATACAAAGAGCATAAGGACAACGGCTACATACGATCCTGTGACACAGGAATTCGTCATCAATACACCTGACTTTGAAGCAGCTAAGTGTTGGGTGGGAAATTTGGGGAAGACAGCAACTTATGCAATGACTTTTGCTAACCTGTACACAAACGATGGCACCAACCATGGATTACATGGATTTTTAATTCCGGTTCGAAATCCAAGAACATTGCAAGCATATCCGGGTATACTGGTGGGAGACATGGGTGACAAGATCGGCCTTAACGGAATAGACAATGGATTTATAATGTTTACTAACTATCGAATTCCAAAGGATAACTTATTAAACCGCACAGGAGGCATAACTGACGAGGGAACTTATGAAAGTGTGTTTAGTGAACCTGGTAAAGTTTTGGGAGCTGCTCTGGAGGGATTTTCTGCGGGCAGAATTGGAATCATGCAGGAATCTGTGAACACTCTGTCAAGTGCGGCTGTGATAGCTGTGAGATATGCAGCGCTAAGAAAGCAATTCGGATACGAAAAGGATGGCCCTGAGATTCCAATTATTGAGTATCAGTTGCATGTTAGTTATATGTCATACAATTTAAGAAGGATATAATACAAATGTTGGTTTTATTTTTACAGCAATGGAGAATATTCCCGTATTTGGCGGCAGCTTGTGTGCTTAAAGTTGCAACAGCTGAACTTACGAACACGTATTTGGACGTTATTCAGAGTTCTCAAATTGATTCGAATGGATTTGATTTGTTGGTTAGTTTTTTTATATGTATAAATCAAACTATTACGTATTATTGTTGATTAAATTAAGGACCTAAAAATAAAAAATATATCCAATTTAAAATTGTACAGGGTAGTCCAACGAAAACGCACGATTTTAATTGTAAATAAAAAAAAAAAGTGTTCAGAAAATTATCTTAATATTTTTTATTATGATAGAAGGATCTATGAAAATTATATGTGAAATAAAATATTGGCCAAATGCTCACCACGGCTTTGGTGGCATACCTCTATTCGATGGTCCATATTTTCAATGACTCTGAGACATGATTGAGGTTCAATTTCGTTAAAGTGCCGAATTATCTCATCCTTTAGCTCTTGAATTGTTCTAGTCTTATTGACGTACACTTTTCTTTTGAATATCCCCAAAGTAAAAAGTCCAACGGTGTCAGATCACATGATCAAGATAAGACGGCCATTGAATTTCTCGCGCAAAAGAGCCATTGGTTGGCCCTGTGGCAAGTGGCACCATTTTGTTGGAAGCACATATCGTCCAGGTCCATGTGCTCAATTTCTGGCCACAAGAAGTCCATTATCATTTCGCGATAGCAAACACCATTCACGGTAACTGCTTGGCCGACCTCATTTTTGAGCAACAGCAATGTTTTCCGCAGAAAGAACTGGGCGAGCGTGCACAGGTGTTTTCACATTTCCTAAAGACCCGGTTTGCTGAAATTTGCGCACAATTCTACCGATTATGGACACATTTGGTCGATTATTCTGACCAAAAAAATCACGATGTGTACGAAATGCATTTTGATTTGAACGCACATTTTCGTAAAAGGCTTCAACAATCTTAACGCGCTGCTCAATTGTGTACCTCTACATGTTGAATTTGTCAAGTACTGAAACAAAGAAATGTCAAATTGCTCGGCAAAAAACTTGACGTTAACGTGTGACTCACAATTAACATCGTGCATTATAGTTGGAACACCCTTTATCATAAACATGATGAAAAACCCTTCTTTATGCCAATTAAGCGGTCTCACTCGAAAAACGCACTTTTTATATCAGCGTCAGAATGACATTTCGTGTTCTGAAAAGTGAGAAAATGATTCTGAACCCTATTTCAGAATCGAATTCTTCTTCTTGATTACCAATCTTATGGCATTTTCGGATGGGAATTTAAAACAACATTTCGAAACGAGCGAAAGTTTCTGGTTTCGATTCTGAAATCAAATTCAGGATAAATCTCTTCTTTTCACAACAAAAACTAACATTCCGACACCAATAGAGAAGCCCATAGCCATACAATACATCGAAAGCTTTTTGACAGGAGCTCGTGGTTGTGTGTCGTTAATGAAGACTTTAAACTTTGAACCCTTTTGTACCTTATATTACTAAGCATTAAGGCCCAGTTTTTCAGTGGTAAATTAACAGCCCTATTCTGCTATTCGATCCGATCGAAACTTTCGATTCACGTGAAACTTTCATTCAATTTGCTTTAAAATATTTTTTTTTTAATCTTTAATCTTTAGAGGGCAAATCTTAAGTGATATTTAGTTGTGAATTTCTTAAACGAATCTAATTGTTTAAATCCTGTTTTTATCGAAATTTATACAAAATTTGGAGCAATTATTTCTCTCCGACGGATAGCAGAATACAAACTTTCACGTGAATATTTAGCAGAATAGAGCTGTAAGTCTATATAATAGACACACATTTACTTACAGTTTACTCAAGATGACGTTTTTCAGAAGAAAATTTATGTGCATCGACCTAACAAAGTCGGAGAATAAAACATCAAAACAATTTGTTTAATAAGCTCAGAGTTAACTCACTAATTTTGTTTAAATTCCTACTAAAAAATGTGTCAACATTTTTCGCTAACTAATAAAAAATTCTTGTTTCTAAATTTTTTACAAAAAAAAAAAAACTTTTTATTTAGCGCCACCTTACTCGTTCTCTACTGGTCCTGATAGCTGATATAGAGCTCATAATTAATTTACATATATGAAATCCTAATTCTTTTTTATTTTTTTTTAGACTCAAAAAGTAGCAGAAATTCATGCAGTGATTTCATCATCCAAAGCTTTGATAACGTGGACTGCTCGAGATGCTATACAAGAAGCTAGAGAGGCTTGCGGAGGTCATGGTTATCTAAAAGCTTCTAAATTAGGTGATCTCCGAAATGACCATGACCCTAGTTGTACCTATGAGGGAGACAATAATGTTCTCGCGCAACAGGCATCGAATTGGCTTCTTCGTCAATGGGAGGATAAAGTTGAAAGTCCCGAGGGAACGGCGAATTTCATATCGCAACGGAAACGTATTCTTTCAGAAAATTTTGAAGATGTTTCAAGAAAATACAGCATAGATTCTATGGAATGTAAGTCAACCTTATGAACTGAAACTTTTTTTTTAATTGTTTGTTTATATGTAAATTGCCATAAATATTTTCAGTTGTTCTTTGTTCATATGAATGGCTTCTTTGTTTTCTCTTGGACAAAACATCAAAGCAAATAAAGAATGAGATACAATCTGGCAAACACCGATTCGATGCTAGAAATAATTCCCAAGTCTATGCAGCTCGTGATCTATGGAAGGCTTATGCTGAGTATTTTGCTTTACGAAAATTCTATGAACGGTGTCAGCGTCCCGATGTTACACCAGAATTGCAAAAGGTTCTTCAACTAATCTTCGCCGTGTATTCACTTTCATGCATTGATAAGCATCTTACGAACTTTTATCAAGGTGGCTTTTCCAATAAGTCCAATTTAGCCGATTTAATCCGAACACAATTGTTAGTCAAATGTGGTCAGCTTAAAGATTTAGCTGTATCAGTTGCTGATGCCATTGCTCCACCAGATTTTGCCTTAAATTCTGTAATTGGAAGATCTGATGGACTTCTCTATGAAAATTTACAGAACGAATTCATGACGAACCAAGGAGCATTCGAAAGACCATCTTGGTGGAAGGATGTCATTATTCCCAATGTCAAGTCGAAATTATAAAATTAACACCAATGGTTTAGCTTTTTTGTCAATTCAAAAACAATGTTTGTTTTTAGCAAATGAAAATTCCTTTCCTATCAGTTAAGCTAATATTTAAAATATATACATATTTAAAAAATAAAAAAAAAATATATATGACCTACCTAACACAAAACCAACGAGAAACACATACATTAATATTGTGTATCTACATTTACCGCTATGCCTATATATATATTCCTACATACATATATAATATTTGATTATACACTTTTCTTGTTAATAAATTAAAATGGTTTGAAAATGTCTCTCTATTATTGCTCTGCAGATGAAAAAATATAGTAAGGACTGGCCATTGAGCGCCTTTGGGTTTATAATGCTTATAATTGGAATATGTTATGTTTCTATGGGTCAATTTGAATTGGCCAGAATGGATGGATACGCTAAGAGCAATTGTTTTATAAATTTTAAAATTATAAAATTTGCTCTCAGACTTTTTCCCACTGCGTGAAGTTTAACGTTCTAAAATATAAAGGTAAACAACAAAAGGCGCGATGCGTAGCAAATTGTACGATAAGTTAAGCTTAGCTCACACAAAAAAAGTAACCCAAAAACAACTCTAGAATATTTTAAGATTTTTGGATAAAAAAACATTTCATGTAAAATAGGTCGCCAATTCTGAATTTCCTGCAAACTTCAGAGTGAAATTAGCAAAAAAAGAAAAGCAAATGTAAGAAAAAAATCAAAATGGCAGCTAATCCGGAACGTAGAAAATAACGCTTTCGTTATGAAATAAAATGCACGACTGAACGCACGAACCTGCTCTTGTAGTAAAAGTTTCTTCGAATTTTAAAGATTGAGTGTAATATAAAAAATATAATTAATAATTATATCGAGCCCTTTCCGGCAAATTACCGTAAGCGACAAAAAATAAAAGTATCGTAAGCGATAAAGGCTAAATTTAAGCATTGAAAATTATTAACAATTAAAGTCTATCCAATATTAATTGGCAGTACACGTCTTATGGGAGAGCTTTTTCAAAATTAGTAGCGCGCCATATTTTTGTACCATACTAAATTGAAAGAACTCCTTCATAAAAAATGTTTGCCCGCCCGTAAATTTCCGATTACATCTGACATAAACCCAACGTCCTCTCGAGCGCACATCTGAATGCGCACTGCGCTGCGCACTGAAATGAATTGCTGTGGCCTGTGCTGTGTGCGGCTGCTGCTGATGCTTTTCAACTTCAACCCCTATTATATTAATGTGCATTCAGGGTTACCCATGTCCATTTGGTAAGTCCCCTTTCACACGAAGATACTAGTTGCTGGTGATTTTTTTGACGTTTTCTTTAAATCTCCTTAACAATCTCCTGTACCTTTCACACGCAGATACAAAGTTGGAGGAGACTTGCTGTATTTTCCTTTTAAACTACCTTGGTTGAACGCACACAAACGTAGTGTGAAGAGAAACGTCAAAAAAGTTTCCTGAATTTGTTGACCGGGGAGATTTCATTTCCCCCTCTTTCTTCCTGCCCTTCTCGCCTATGAACTATTTGTTGCCGGCAACTCAGTTGCCCTGTGTGAAAGGGGACTAACTCGTTCAGTTTTTTTCCTTGGATTTCTGTAGAGGTACTTTTGATTTTAGAGCTTTAAAAAAAGTTTTTAATGATGAGAGTTACCATAGAGTGTTTTCATCTTTTGCATTTCTTTTAATGTGTGGAAAATACGTTAAAATGCAATTACAAAATTTTAAGCTGTTTTCTTTTAAGATGAACACTATTTGCGTAGATTTTCGTAGCGCGCGGTCAGTAAATGTGAAATAAATTATTTTTATGTAAATTGTATATTTTAAACATTTTTTTATTTTAAGTTTTGTACAATTTGTGTTTTTTAAATGGGTAGTTTTTTAAGAATCGTTGGTAAATTTTTTAAAAAATGTGTGTGCAATAAATTTTAATTGAAGTTATAGCTATTTACAAAGGTAAAAAAAGAATACAAATTTAACCAAAGTGTACCTATATTTAAAATAAATCTAAGAATATTTCAATTGTCGAATGTTTCTTTTGGGCCTTCGTCAGTACCAGGCTTCTTTTCTTTAATAATAATTTTATGATTGAAATTAGTATGGGTGTTGTTTTTGAGTATAAAAATAAAATAGCGCGGATGTAGGTGTTGTGCGTCGGCCACCACTTAAAAAAAAGTGTTGTAACCAATATCTTGAAATAGGAAATTTAATTATCTTTCTTTTCTTCACAGTACATTTTTTTATAGGACTTATTTTTTCAGAGTCGAGGCACCTTAAAGTACACTACTGGGGATACCCTTACAAAAACGCACCTAGTATCTTACCTCATGGTGGTGTGGAAAAAGATAAATCATTTTTTTTTGTTTTTCAAAATCGTAATTGTGCAATTTTACCTACTAGGTGGTAACGCTGGTCAATTTCAAATAAACTTGAAATGATTTATTATGAAAACTACGGCATCGCGATAAGAGCTTTTACATGCGATAGACTTATGCAGTACGCTGCAACCAAACTGAGATGCAAACGTCCTATCTTCCCTGTACTGACAAGAATAATTGGATAAACTATATTAACTGACAGATTACAAAATGTCCGACTGCTTTCGATGCACAGAAAAAAATGAAATATTTAACTTTATGTGACCATATGAAAATGTCGCTTACGATAATTTGGCGGAAAGGGCGCGATTTGTATATGTATTTATCCATTTAATAAATTGAAGAACGGAAATATGAATAGGAAAAAAAAGCATGAAATACGTGCTTTAAATTAATAAAATAAGTACTTAAAATGTTTAAATCTCAGAATGAAGAACGCCATTTAAATTCTTGAAAAAATGTATGTTGAATGCATTAGTTTCTTTTATTACATATGTGTAAATGCTTAGTCCCCTTTCACACAGGGCAACTGAGTTGCCGGCAACAATTAGTTCATCGGCGAGAAGGGCAGGAAGAAAGAGGGGGAAATGAAATCTCCCCGGTCAACAAATTCAGGAGATTTTTTTGACATTTCTCTTCACATTACCAACCAAGGTAGTTTAAAAGGAAAATAAAGAAAATCTTCGGGTTTTTGTTGCTTGCGTGTGAAAGGTACAAGAGATTGTTAAGGAGATTTAAAGAAAACGTCAAAAAAATTACCAGCAACTAGTATCTTCGTGTGAAAGGGGACAAACACAACGGAACGTAGACGCATACGGAGCTGCAGACGCAGACGGAAGAGTTCACCAACTTTTAACTTTTCAAGCACGGCACTTTTGACGTTTCTAATTGTATGAAGAAAAAAAACAACTTTTTGGGTCGGAAAAAAATATTGTGGTTATTTGTATCGCGAAAAAAAATTATTTATTAAAAGGAAAATTATTGGAAACAAAAAATGTGAATTCTGAGTTTGTACACAAGAATATTCTTTTGTTTTTCTTCAAAATACTTTCAAAGCTGTACAGCTAACGTACAACACTTTTTGACAGCTCTTCCAGGTCCGTCTGCGGCTCCAGTTCCGTCATTCTATCCAGAACTTCCACCAAACGTCAAAAACTCTAAATGGGGGGAAAACAAACATACTATTAAGGGCGCGAACAGTATCGGTGTGTATTTCTATTTGTTTGTATCGCCCCATCTCAGGGCCGTCGGACTGGGCCTAAAGGGCCCGGGTGGGAAAAAAAATTTTAGGGGCCCGCCAAAAACTTGGACTTTTCACACAAAGCAGTGTATGAAAAACTTTTTCTTTAATGCTTGCGAATAATTAAAATATAATATAGGTACATATATTTAAATTATATGGTCAGATTGGATGTGGCAATGAAACAAATTAATTAACATAAGCTTTTTCCGTTGTGTTGGCTAGTGTTGTTGTCTTCTTCAAGGGAGCCTTATTACACTTATAAAAAAATAACTAGGTAATGTATTAACTACTTTTGAAACATTTTGAATACAATACAACCTGAGAGTACTACCACCAAGCAATTTATTTCAAAGGCTGAAGCTATATGTATTTCACGAGTTACCACGCTCTATCATCAGGCTTCTTTTTATGGTGCAGAGTGTTCATAAACTATTTATCGTTCACTATTATTATTTGATCACAGTATTAAAACTCAAGCCGATTTTATCTTGATTCACATCGTATTTATTTAGCCAGTTCACGTTTCTAAGATCTCACTGAGCAAGCTCCGTCAGCTCCACTGAGCAGAAGGAGAAACCTGAACAAAATTTCTCCGCTAGAAGTCAAAACCAATTTCCATCTCTTTTTTATTAATTAATCAACTGCGACAAAAAATAATTGAGCAAGCGAATCCAAAAAATATCAGTCTCAGTTTTTTGACAGCAAAAGTGAGGAATCTCACTGAGGAATTACGTTCAGATTTCTGAGATTGCTGAGATCTCTGAGATCTCAGTGAGCTTGAGAAACCTGAACTGGCTAGTTATAAGCTACAAATGTCAAAGTTCATTTAAATAAAAAAGAATTAAATAAGATTGAAATTGGTAATTTCAGAAATTCAACGAACATCGGACATTAAATTTATCTTTTCGTCCTGATGACATCTATACGAGAAGTTCAAGCAGATTAAAGACAAATAGTAACCAAGTATTATATACAGTACGCTCGTGGAGTATCTAAGTTTGCGCACTTTTGACTTTGAAACCGAATTCAAAGTTTAATTGAAGAAATTTTAATTGGATTTTAAATATTTTTTTGTTTACTTATATGTATAAACAATTAAAAAATAATCAATATCGACAAATTTATTGGGTAAGGGTAAGCAGTCTATGGCTTAAGGCCGCACAGGGTTTTAGATCAAAGTTTTTATAATAAAATTAAGTTTAATGTCCAATTTTTATATTAAACTTTTTTTACAATCCATAAATCAATATTATTTCGCATTAACCAAAAAAAAAAAAATTTCAAAGAAACCTAACTACTTTGGTTAAGGAACTTTAACACGTCAAACATTTCAGTTAAATTTAACAATTTAGACATAAAATTCAAATTTACTGTCAATGTATGAATTTCCATACAAGTTCGCATGGGGATTTTCTTCAAAATTGAAATTAAGCAGAAAAAATGAAGTCTCATACGATTTTCATGCGCGGACTTGCCCTCAAAATGATTGCGCACAATAAGCCCAAACGAAGATTGTTTCTATTTTTGCTAAAATTTAAACAAATGAATTATAAAAAGAATACAATTTTTATTGAATTATTATGCTATATAATGTTTGCATCAAATTTAAACTAAAATTGTATATTTAAGGACATTAGTGGCCTATTTCTTTAAATATACAACACGGTTTGAAAATTACGAAAAATATAAGAAGAGTAAAGTTTTTTTAATTGTCTCTCATCAGCATAATTAATAAAATATCTGCTTAACTACAACTGATATCGATGGTTGAAAACCTCCTTGATTGTGCATTTTCACAAATTTGAACTTCACCCCTCTCCCCTTTTTGTTTCGTAGAAGATATTTGCTTTTTTATGCAATAAATACTTTTTTGTGTTTTTCTTAAGATGTATAGAGAAATAGATCTAAAACATTCCAACTGTTAATTAAAAAAAATTGGGCAAATAATCAATTTTTTGATTTAAGTTCGATAGTAAATTACGTAAAAACAAGTTAGCTTCAACACCGCATAAACGTGGTGTTTGTGGATAGTAGGCCGCATCAACTTGCAATCGGATTATGTAGGTAGTTTATAGCATGGATACAAAGTTGTCGTAGGATCCGTAGATGTATTACAAATTCTTGATTCTCTGGCAAAGAACCACTATTACAAGAATTATTGCTAGAATATCAATCGTTTCGGGAGAGTTCCAAATAGTGCTAAATCTTTAAAGCCATGCAGCAGATCCCTTAAAACTGAAAAATCCACATAGCTCTTTTTCCTCATTGGCATCCATGCAATTGTTAAACGCATTCACTGCAAATGGCTACTGCGTGGGATTATTCCTGCAATTTAATAAACATTTTGTGATAAAATATCAAAAGAAATAAGTTCAACAAAATTACCATAACGTGACGATGTAAATAATTTGGAAATTAAAAAAAAAAATGAAAATAAAAAATCAAACAAACGTCAAACAGTAACTATTAACTAAAATAGATGTCCTTAGTTTCTATGCCAAAAATAGCTCTTTGAAACCAAGTGACAATAGATGGCGTTGCAAAGTATTATTATTTTTTGCCACTTTGCTCCAAGAGGCCAAGTGTCGCTAAGAAGAGGTGGAACCATTTTTATTGCAGCTTTTGTATGGAAATAAGGCCCGACTAGCAGTCCATATATAGTATGTCAATGCTCCTAGCACTCCTTAATAAAATCCGGAGTGAAAAAACACTCCTAAATCATCACTCCGAACAGCAAATGAAAGGTTTTTGGAGTGTTGGGAGTGTGGATGGAGTGAAAAAAGAGTGCTAGGAGTGACCAACGGAAAACGACATAAATGTCAATAGAGATCTCTACCAAATTGTCAGTTCCAAATGACAGCAAAAACTTGGCACAATGACAGATGAAATTGGAAAGAAAAAAATAAGGAGGGTTAATTTTAATTACAAAAATCTTGCTATTTTGTGCAATAAAAAGATTAAAATATCTTATATAAAGTATAAAAACAATTTTTCTGGCATGTTTTCTATAAAAAAAAGGAAAAAAGCAGTTCGAAATATTTATTTGCCTCCAAAATAAACCAAACAAATGGCTGCCACTTAAATGTCATTGTGCCAAGAATTTTAGTTTGGCATTTAATATGAACGAGACAGAGATATATTGCTGTTTGTTAAAAAGCCCTATAGGGGGTTCACTTCACATGGTCTAGCACAAAAATACTGAATATAAAGATATGAATCTTTCGTACGTTTCACCCTCAAAAACCCATTTGTTTACATTGTTGTATTTGTAATTTAATTTTGTGTCGATGAATAGATGTGAAATCCAACAACAATATAGCAGTGTGATGTGAAGATAAATACTGTGAATGTGTGAATTGTGAAGATAAGTACTGTGAATGTGTGAGTTTAATACCGCCATTTTTACACATACTTTCTCATTTTTTATCTGATAGAGCTTGTAGGCAAACTGAACTGACAGCCGAGGATTCATATCTTTATATTCAGTATTTTTGGTCATAGATATCAGCGCATTGAACGTACCCCATGTGAACACGTCTTTTTTTTTAAGTCAAAGTCCCCTTTCACACAAGGCAACTGAGTTGCCGGCAACAATCAGTTCATAGGAGAGAAGGGTAGGAAGAAAGAGGGGTAAACAAAATCTCCCCGGTCAACAAATTCAGGAGACTTTTTTGACGTTTGTCCCCTTTCACACGAAGATACTAGTTGCTGGTGATTTTTTTGACGTTTTCTTTAAATCTCCTTAACAATCTCTTGTACCTATCACACGCAAGCAACAAAAACCCGGAGATTTTCTTTATTTCCCTTTTAAACTACGTTGGTTGAACGCACACAAACCACTGATCTCACACAAACGTAGAGTAAAGAGAAACGTCAAAAAAATCTCCTGAATTTGTTGACCGGGGAGATTTCATTTCCCCCTCTTTCTTCCTGCCCTTCTCGCATATGAACTAATTGTTGCCGGCAACTCAGTTGCCCTGTGTGTGAAAGGTACAAGAGATTGTTAAGGAGATTTAAAGAAAACGTCAATAAAATCACCAGCAACTAGTATCTTCGTGTGACAGGGGACATTGTTTCAAGTTCTAGTATTTACCTATTGAATTTGTATTGAAGCTAAATAGATGAGATAAAAGGTTCGTTCGCGTACTCCCCAAATCTACGAATTTTTACGAATTTCTACAAATTTAACGCAAATTGTGTTCGTTTACGCAAAAAATGTGTAGTTTTTCGCAGAAGAGAGCGGTCTCGAGAGAGTAAATTATTTCCCCTTTATGCTAATTTCAGCCCAAAGTAATTCTTCGGGCAGAAATATGAGTTCAGTCAAAAGTCACTTTGATATTTGCCAGAACATATCTCTTTTCTTATACTCCTCTGTTTTATTAATTTTGATGTAATAAATTAACTTTTTCTTACTTTTTTATTTTATTTTGAAAATATTTTCAAAGAAATGATGACGATATTTATTTTTTTTGTTTTCAAATATTTGACGTTAAAAAACAGGTAAAAATTATTTGTTCAAAGCGTTCGTGTACTATTTCGCAGTTTTACTTCTCTCTGAGAGAATTTCATCCCCACTCCTCAATATTTGATAGACTGTGAATTTTAGTGCAGAAAGTACACGAACGAAGCTAAAGTATCGTAATTTGTTATTTCAGCATGAGCTTTGTAGATGAAATTTTATGTAAAAAGATTACCAACAGGTTTGTTTGTTATAATGCAGTAAATTTGTTAAAGTTTGTCCCCTTTCACACAGGGCAACTGAGTTGCCGCCAACAATTAGTTCATAGGCGAGAAGGGCAGGAAGAAAGAGGGCGAAATGAAATCTCCCCGGTCAACAAATTCAGGAGATTTTTTTGACGTTTCTCTTCACGCTACGTTTGTGTGCGTTCAACCAAGGTAGTTTAAAAGGGAAATAAAGAAAATCTCCGGGTTTTTGTTGCTTGCGTGTGAAAGGTACAAGAGATTGTTAGGGAGATTTAAAGAAAACGTCACAAAAATCACCAGCAACTAGTATCTTCGTGTAAAAGGGGACTTTCTATATTGGAATTCCATCACCCAAAAATCAAATCAAACAGTTTTGTAGACGTCAGTTTTGTTTCATGCTTCATCTGACATTCGTTATTCGTTTGGGTAGTCAGCTCAGAATTAAGAAAATCTTGCAATAATTTTTATATATAAAATTTTATTTGTTTGTGAATTTAATTGAAAACTAAGAAAATATATAAAATAAATAAAAATATAAAATAAAAGACACAATCTTTTCCTAACAAAAAGGCATCCAAAATTCTTTTTAATCGTCGAAGAAAACAATAAAAACGGAAATAAAGCAATCTCCAGGTTTTTCCTCTTTGAACAGCTTAGTCCTCAAATTTGTTGCATTTTTCAATTTGTTGCATTTTTTTAAAAGACAAAATTTATCTCAAGTTCCTCACAGTATATATATATATTTAAGTAAATAACCAAAATATAAACAAATTCCGCAATCCACTGCGAGTAAATAATGAAATAAACCTTAAAATAATGTGAGTAAGAAAGTTAATTAATAATTGTGCCATTAACTTGCCAAACGAGAAACTGTGAGTGAAATATATGTAGATAGCATTTAGCAGATAGCAACAAAAAAAAAATGGGATATGACCTACATAGATTCCAAGGCGAAGTTGACGAAGAGCTAACATGTCCCATCTGCTCTGGGGTTTTGGAGGAGCCCTTACAGGTAATTTGTTTGGCAATTTGCTGGCCAAAAGTATCCACTCTGTGAAAGTCTAATAAAATTGCCCCTACCAATTGCAGGCTGCAATGTGCGAACATGCTTTCTGCAGGGTGTGTATCAACGAGTGGCTATCACGACAGCCATCGTGTCCAGTCGATCGAAACGCTCTAACTACAGCCAATCTTCGAGCTGTTCCTCGGATTTTAAGGAACCTTTTATCGCGGTATCTATATCTTAGGAATTCCCGTAAACTATCTATAGAAATAAATATGTAAATTTTCCTTCTATTTCCGTTCCAGACTTTCCATTACGTGTGATAATGCGGCTTACGGTTGCAATCTTGTTCTCAAACTTGATGCATTGAATTCGCATCTAGAAGAGTGCGAACATAATCCCAAGAGGCCTTTGCCTTGTGAGAAGGGATGTGGCTTTGTTATACCCAAGGACGAACTAAAGGACCACAATTGCGTACGAGAATTGCGCACACTCATTCATACCCAACAACAAAAACTAACGGAGTTCAAAACCGACATTACCGACCAGAATTTGACTATAAACGAATTGAAAAGAGAATTGCAACTGTTCAAAGACTTTATGCGAGCAATGAGAGTTTCTAATCCGGCGATGCGAGCCATTGCCGATCAAATGGAACGCGACGAAGTTATACGTTGGAGCATAACTCTGGCTAGGGCCAGAGTAACCCGTTGGGGTGGAATGATATCCACACCTGACGATGCCTTGCAGGTTTGTTTAAATTATATTTATTATTGAAATATTTATTTGTCCAGCATTGAAGGAATGTGATGACTTTAAAATATCAGTCTGCTGTTGTACATGTTTTCTGATATGAGAGTCACTCACTTCCAAAGTTACACAAAGGTGCTAAATTTCGAAAATAAAGATTATAATTCTTTCTTTTCAATTGAGAATAGAACTGTACAATACAGAGCTGTCGAAACGTCCGCTCGTTGTTCGTTTGGAAATATAAATGGTACCTAGAGCTATAGTGGTCGGAAGATCATTACTAATTGAACAAAAGCAAAGAGAATAACATTTCTTGACTTGAGTTAAGTGAAATGAGTCTTTTATTTCTTTTTGTTATCTTATTATTACTTATCTTTTGTTATCTGTTCGAAACGAATTTCATTGGTCTAGCAGCGATACCGTTAACCTAAAACTAGCATAATATACTTTAAAAATGCAAACAAACGAATTTTTTTTTGAAAGTGCATTATGGTAGTATTATGGCCGCGGTACTGCTGCCAGGTTGAAAGAATTTAATTTGTATAGTTACCAAGTACTAATGAATACATTTTGGAGCGGTATAAGATCCTTTTCGATTTTTTAATTGCATTCCGACGATATCGCTGAAATGTTAATGGCAGGTATTTTGTCATGATCACAAAATTTGGAGCGGTATAAAACACTTTGAGCAAATCTTTCACCACCTCTCGGTCTATTGGGGCTTGAGGGCGAAAGAGAAACGGGTTACGCTTCTGATTCATCTGTTTGGCATCTCGTTGATTTTCTGCCTTCTATTCTTGAATTTTTGTTCAAAATTAAGTGGGGTCAGCTAATTGTTCTTGAAAAACTTGGTAAAAACTTGTGGGTTTTTTATGGTATTTTGAGGTTTTAATCAAACTAAAGATTACGATACTGGAGAATTTGAAAAAAAAAATTCTCAGACTTGATTCGATATTTCTTTAATTTGTATATATTTTAGAAAAAAAATATGACTTTCGATATCGGCTATGGTGAACATTTCGAATTAAAGTTTAAACAATGCATCGCTTATAGCGAAAATAAAAAAAAGAAAAAATAGGAAGCGTGGCTTACTTACTTACCTTACTTTAGATGGCGCTTACAGTCCAGGATGAACTACTGCCTCAACCAACAAGCCCCTCGAGCCAGCTCGGTCCCTAGCTAGCTGCCTTCAGTTACGCACTTCAAGTTGGTTAAAGTCGTTCTCCACTTGTGTGCGCCACCTAAGGATGGGTCTTTTTCTTCGTGCAGACCATCATGGGTAGATTCTTAGACTAGTTGGGCTGGTGCTTCGGTGTCCATACGCTCCGAGTGTCACAGCAATCTCAGCTGCTGGATTCTCAGCATTTTGACCACCAAAGCAGATTCTTATCTGTTGTTCACAGGGTTCTTGTTTCTTCCCCACTACTTTAAGCGGGCATATTTTTAGGCCAGTCGGCATAGATTTTTTTTTGCAAAAATATACTGATTAAATTTTATGATTGGAATTAGTAGGTGTGTTGTTTTTTTTTAACGGCTTATGGTATACAAATTGTAAGCACTTCTTCAATAGGAAATATAATTATCTTTCTTTTTTTGATAGAACATTTTTTTATATGACTTAATATGCTTTCAGAGTTAAGGCGCCACAAAGTACGTTTTCTTTTTTTAGTTTTTTCCTCAATATCTCTTTAACGATGAATACTATGGAAAAAAATCGAGAACAAATCATGCTTTAAGGTGCCCTAACTCTGAAAGTATGTAATGTTCTATGAAAAAAGAAATATGTATAATTAAATTCATTTTTGTTGCTTTTTGTCTCCATGTTGTTTGATGAATGAAATTCAATTTTAATATATAAATAAATAAAACAAAAATTTTTATGTTTTATTTGATTTTTTTATACTACTATATCATACTAAAGTTGTGATATTTATTTAAATATAAATTTTAAAAAATCAAATAAAATGTACAAATTTTTGTTTTACATATTTATTTAGTTATTAAAATTGAATTTCATAATTAAATATCCTATAGAAAGAGTTCTTACAAATTATGTGTGCTATTAACCGTTTTCGAGGTATTGGCTAAAACGCGTGGCGACTGAAGCACAACACTTACAGCCGCGCCGTTATTTTAGTAAAATTAGAAACGGCCAACCTACCAATTCCAATTATAAAATTTGATCAGTATTTTTGGCCTATTTTATTTGACGGGCGGACGGAAATTTTGGCCATCATCGTCCAAGTTGAATGGACTTTTCTGCCTAACAGCGGTATTTTGGCTGTCTTCGCGTTTTAGAAGTCTAGAAAAGTGTGGTGGCCTTGTGACGCAGCACATTATCGCCCGCACTCCTGGTGGCAGTGCTTCCACTGGTCCTCTGCAGATGAGATAAATCAAAAAAAAGCATCGACATTTTTTTGAAAATAAACAAATATTTTCGGTATTTGCAACAAACAATTTTTGGATAAGTTAATACAGCTATCAACCTGGTAATTTTCTTATATACAAAACATCGGGTAGCGAGTTTAAAAAAAGCATTAAAGGAAGTTATCAGTGTGGGTCCCAGCTTCTTTTTAATAACATTTTAAAAGGGGTAAAGCAATTTTGAAAATTTTGGAAACACTGGACGTTGTTTAATTTCGATAAGTACATGCCTTGATTTGAGCTATTTCGATTTTACCTTAAAACTGCCTTAAATGTTTGCTATAAATTGTAATAAAAATGTAACTATAAATTTGTAAAAGACCAATTTTTTTTTCTTTTATTTTTTAAAGATGATGATAAAACGAGCATTATCAGAATCAGGTTGCCCTCCACATATTTTGGATAATTTGATGGAAAACTGTCATGAACGACGATGGCCTCGAGGTCTTAGTTCTTTAGAAACCCGACAAAATAATAGAAGAATATATGACAATTATATTTGCCGAAGGATTCCAGGTAAATTATTATATATGATTTTTTTTTTCGTTTTAAAATTTAAAAAAATGATTTTTTTTTTCAGGTAAGCAAGCTGTCTTGGTACTCAGTTGCGATAACGCGCATATGTCAGAAGACGTTATGGTTGATCCCGGCTTGGTTATGATTTTTGCTCATGGAATAGAATAAGTTTCATTGATTTATCAAAAATGTGCTCTTATTATTTTCAATGTTTTAAATTTAATGAAAACTTAAGGATATTTTAGTTTAAAATGCTATTTGTAGTATACGATCTCAAAAACAAAAAAAACAAGAACCTTTAAACTAAACAAAAAATACAAAATAAAATTCTATGTTTTATTTAACAATTTTGTCAACAGTATTAATTCTTACTGCCGTAATATTCACGCCGTTTAAAACTCGGTTTAAAAGCACTTAAACCGACTACATTTAACCGAACTAAACCGATAGAATTTAAACGACAAAATCTCGTTTAAATCGGTAATATTCACTTCGTTTAAGCAAAAAATTCCATTTTGTTTGCGTCGGTTTAAATTTGTGATTTCGAAAACGAATCGCTTGATTTTGATCAAAGTTTTTTATGGACAATGGTCCGAATGGTTCAAAAATTTTAAACAAATTGTTTTTTTGGAACTTGAAAAAAAGTTGTATTTTTTTTTAAAACTTAATTTTTTGAAAATGACTTAGTCGAAAATTGGCCTCCAGAGGTTTTCTGTAAGTATAAAGAATATTTTAAACATAAATTACGCTGGTCGACAAAGTTAAACAATTTTTTTGTTACAAAAATCAAACTGTACTTTTCCAAAGGTTTTTGGTGTGCTGAACTCGAATCTGCAGGCCTGTTCCAGAAAGCGCGGCGGATCGGATTAAAAGCGATAACTCAATTTCGACCATCTTCGCTTTGGGTTATTCTCAAAAGCGAACAAGGGCGAAAACGATCCTTCCAGTTTCTCTCACTTTATGCTCAAATTTTCCAGGCCACTCCCATTTCTACTTCCACTCTTCTCATTTAATTGTCAGTGTTTTCCAAAAATTTGACATTGACAGTATGTAGCTGTTTGCCGTCCAAAGAAGTTGTTTTTTTTTTTTTGTGCATATTTGTAATTTGGCAATGTTGTTGCTCTTAAAAAAAAATAAAAACATTTTGATGGAATAGTGTGTTTTTATTTGCCGAAATTGAAGAAGACACATAATTAAATGCAAATTATTATATTCTATCACATCACGTTTTTGAGATATTCCTGTTTGATAATAAAAAAATCGGTTTTTCGCTGTTTTCGAGGTTACGTCAAACCGTGAGGTAATTTATTTCAACATAATTTGTAACGGTTTCTGAAAGCACTAGTTTTCTTTTTTTAATGTCTATTTAAATCTCTCTGATAGTGATATCTCTTCCCTTCCCCGAGAAGTCGTGATTTAGTTGTAAGCCTTCATCATATAAAATTTGAAAAGTCGATAGAGGAAGATCACGCCATAAAACGACCTACCCTTATTGAGGTACCAGATAATAAGTATAAAGTTTTGTAGGTAGTGTCTAACCAAAAATTTTGCGCAAGGGTTGTCTAGCGTAAAGTGGTCAAAGCCAGGCGCGTATGATTTTAATATAAGGACATCCTCGTTTCTCTTGATGACATAAGACAAAATACCGCAGATGTTTTTAAATCAGCATCGCAACTTGAATTATTTTAAATTGAATTTTGTAAAAACAAAAAAGATGCTCTGTAATTTCCCCTAAGCTTAAAGACTTTAATATTCACCATCAGGTAAATAGAACCCAAGATATTAGCATTTTAAACGAACATTATCAGCATTTTTTTTTTGAAACTTTTTTCTGTGTTGTATAAAATATCCAAAAAATTCCGATAATGTTTGCTTATGTACGTATAGATATACGGCATATTACGGCAGAAACGAACCAATCTCAAGAGGTATACACTCATTTAATGAAGCTAGTCGAAATTTTGATTTTATCATTTCAAGGGACTGTTTCAAGAACATTCTATTTAATTCTTTTAACTAAATACCAATCATTATTAATTATATGTAAAATTTACTTTATGTTTTTATATTAATATAGTATTGTTATCTGTTAAGCTAAGCTTGTAGATGGAATTAAATAAATAAATAAATACAGGGTGTCCCCAAACTCAACGTCAAGCAGGTACCGGGTGATAGGGAAGGCTGTACCCGTTCTGGGAAAAGTATAGGGAAAAAAAATCTATCTCGCTTGGTTAAGTTATAATAGCAATGTTAAGAAAAAAAGTGAAAATCGATACCCTAGCTCACATTTTTACATACAGTACTTAGTCACAAATTTTCAAATTTTGGGGTGTTTTTTTTTACGTAATCCTTAATAACCATGCTATTGATCGCAATCACAAATCCAAGAATATTGTGAGTTTCGTAGGAAAAATAAAGTTTGACAAATGTAAGTCATGATTCAAAAAAAATTTTGTAAGCTAACTTTTAGACTTCATATTTAAAAAAAAATGTACTATACTACCCTTGGCAAGTTATTTAAAAAATTGGCCCATTTCATCAAGATTTCAAAATAGTAAAACACTACTAGCCACTTATTTATTCGTAAAAAAATATTATTATTTTTTTTAATACATATTTTATTATTTAGGGTAGTATAGTACATTTGTTTAAAAATATGAAGTCTCAAAGTTTGCTTACAAAATTTGTTTGAATCATGATTTAGTGAAACTTTATTTTTCTTACGAAATTGACAATATTTATTCTTAGATTTGTGATTGCGATCAATAGCATAGTTATTAAGGATTACGTAAAAAAAAGAAAACAACCCAAAATTTGAAAATTTGTGACTATCTAAAAACCTAGGTCACATTCGATTTTCATTATTTTCCTTAATATTGCTATTATTCTTACTTTTCCCAGAACGGGTACAACCTCCTCTATCACTCGGTACCCGGTTGACGTTGATTTTCGGGACACCCTGTATTTGGTTCTATTTATCTGATGGTGATTATTAAAGTCTTTAAGCTCAGGGAAAATGACAAATGTAAATCTGGCTCTGTGGATTCGAAAAATTAAGGCGCCTACTTCTGCTACTGTGATAAAAATATAAAGATGTAATAATTTTTAACATACATATTTACGTACATTTATTTTTAAGAAAAAATAGAATTTGAAAAAGCAATAAGATTTATATTCTTTTATAAGGAGTTAAGGAGCCTTTATAATACAAATTCTTTATAATTGCTACTGAAAAAATCAGCCAAATTTAAATGACCTTTTTAATTGATTCAAAATAGCTTTTAATGGTTTTTAGTCCACAAAATTTAGAATGAAACGCCAAGTTTTAAGTAAGAAAGCAAGCTCCCTCCGAAGCAAAACGCTACGGGCCTGGTCAAAGCATAGGGTTGCCACGCTTTATGTTAATTTTCGGGTTTTAACAACTATCTCACACAGCTCAGACGGTAGGTCCTAACGACATACAAAAAATACTATGTAAAAGGAAATTTTATTAAAAAAAATTTCAAATACTTGGTTTCTTAAAAATCGAAATTTGAGCATGGTAAATTAGGGTGAACAAAGACACAAGTCTAGAATATCTTTTCTGAACGAAAAATGGTAGAGAGTTGATTCTTTTGATAATCAATAGATCTTTCCATTTAAATAAGTCATCGATATATACAAAAAATGTGAAAAACCTATAACTCGAGATATTAAAGTTTAGAAGTAAAATTATGACAAATAGACGCCGGAGAAAAAAAATACCATAAATCAGGGTGATGCTTTTTGGAAATAAATTTTATGTTTTTGAAAAGTAAAAAAGAATTAAATTGACCCGTGTTTGTCAAATTTTTGATTGAAGCTCTGTTTTTACTTAAGTAAATTTTCGAATAATATACATTTTTATCATCATCAATTATTAAAAACAGTATCAACTTAAAGATACATGTATTACAAGTACGATGCTAACAAATTTTTTTAAAATATAATATTATCACCGCATGAGCTGTGACAGATAATTGTAAAACCCCGAAAAGTACCTTTAAAGCGTGGCAGCCCTATGCTTGACCACTTTACGCTAGGCAACCCTTGCGCAAAATGTTTGGTTAGACCCTTATTATGTGGTACCTCGGTGAGAGTAGGTCGTTCTATGGCGTGATCTTCCTCTATCGACTTTTAAAATTTTTTAGGATGAAGGCTTACAACTAAATCAGGATTTCTCGGGGAAGAGAAGAGATATCGGAGAGATTTAAATAGACTTTAAAAAAGAAAACTAGTGCTTTCAGAAACCGTTACAAATTATGTTGAAATAAATTACCTCACGGTTTAACGTAACCTCGAAAACAGCGAAAAACCGATTATTTTATTTTCAAACAGGAATATCTCAAAAACGTGATGTGATAGAATATTTCTGATTCGAATTCAGCAAATCAAAAACTTTTGGAAAAGTATATTTTGGTTTCTGTAACAAACACCTTGTCGACCAGTGTCAATATTGACGGTAGGTATACATGACATATACAATTATACATACCTTCCATACAAATGTATAGAAACCCATACCAACAGAAAATCTATTTTTTTTTGAAACCGATTCCTACGATTTCGACTAATGTCGTTTTCCATTGCAATCTGTAAAATCTATTCTCAGACTCCAGAATTGCTCCTTTGAATAAAACATTGGGATAGAAAACTTTCATCTTCAAAGGATGTCAGCCCATATTTTAATAGTATTGAAGACATGCTCACACATAAAAAAATTTAATAAATAAATTTGGTGGCACAAACGGCTCATGAAGAACCAGGGCCTAGCGACTTATAACTCTCAACCATTCCTGTGTGCGTGTTTACAGGAATGGAGGGGACCTACAGTTTATTTCCGAATCCGAACAGCTAAGGTGAGAGGCACATTTCTATGACAATATTCTTGGAGGATTTGTCACTTCCTTGCAAGAGGTAGTAGCTCCGAAAAAAACTTAAAATGAAAGCGGCTGGTATTGAACCCGAGGGCCCAGACCCGCTCTTGCCTCTGGAATACATCACACGTGTATACCTCTTTCGAAAAAAAAAAAAAAAAATAGTAGACCGGTTATGAATGTGAGTGGTCATGATCCAGTCTTTCAGCAATTTCAGTTTGGATTATTATTTTTAGGACATTCTTTATGTTCCCTTACCGATTTACAGTACCTGCCCAGCTATCGAACAACAACGAAACGAAGTCTAAGTGACCACTAAGTAATCCAAATCTTTGCATACGGCAACATACAGCAGCAACTCTGCCAAACTGTTAGTAGGTAGGTACTAGCTGCCGTATCGGCCATCGGGAATTCTCCAACTATTTTAATTTTTAACTTAAAACATTGTGTATAAAAAAATGTATGTACCTACCTATACATACATATCGATGAGTATAAATCTGCATTTTGTCAATTTTTATTCCTTCAAAATAACCACAACTTGTAAATAATATTCCAATCAGATTTTTAATTTGATTTTGTGGTTTTGTAAGGCAGTGAATGGTCATACTATTTCTTCCTGACAAGGATAGCAACTTCCGCTTTCTTCTTTTGAATTTCATGTAAATGAAAACTTCAAGCCATGTACAAATTTTATCGTGAAGGTTGCAATTGCAGTTTTACTAATAAAACTGCATCAATTATGTCGACGCCAGACGATATTTAAAAGTAAGTATTTTTCGTTTAAAAAGCTGTCACTGAAAACAAAAATAATTGAATTCAGTTAACAAGTTTTCCAAAGACCATCAAAGGATATCCATTCGCCCATTACCAATCATACCTTCTCTTCCATAATTGCTGAAGCACAAATAGGTATACCCAGCACATTTATCTCATGGCTGTGCGATAGTGATAACAGAAATGTATGTATGTTCTATAATTTATCTAATTAAATTAACATATTAAATTGTTCCTGAATTATAATGAGGCGCGTATTTGCAGCAAATTTCGTATGTGGTTTCTACGTATTTGCATGAATTTGCAAATCTTTACATTTTTAAAGCGTGTCACACGCACAGTTGACAGTAGTATAGGTACTCATCGCACATCGCATACCAACTAGTCAGGATCTACTTCTGAAGAGCGTGCCTACATACCTACTAATTTTTGAACACAAGCGGATGATTGCCAATAATGTTTGGTTAATAGTTGTTTGTTAATTTGTAATTCATACAGTGCTGGGGAGCATTTTTAACAGAATTCCCTTTACGCAGTCGGTAAAATCCTTTTTTGTCCCACAAATATATTCTTTTTTCCATTTCCAGAAAAAAAGTTGAAAAATTGATTTAAAATGGAAAAAAAAAATTTTTTAAACAAACGAAAGTACATACATATGTATGTATGTAAATGTTGTGTTACATTATAGTTTTTTTGAAGGCTAATACTTTTTTATTTCCTTTTATTTGTTTTGATGTTTTATATCAAGTTGTTTAAGTAAAAAACTTTTGCCACTGTAAGTGCTACTGTTTCGCTTAATTATTAAATGCTCTTTTTCTTAGACAATTCTGAAAATTAGATGTTAAAATCTTTTTTTTATTTTTGAGAAATTAAAAAAAAAAAAAACGAACATTTTGAATTTGAAATTAATTTTTTTTAAAAACTATTTATTTAAACAGTAGTAGTCCGTGGCGTAATGGTTAGTGCGTTGGACTGTCATGCCAGATGTCTGGGGGTCAATACCAGCCGCTTCCACCTTAAATTTTTTTTCGGAGCTACTACCTCTTGCGAGGAAGTGACAAATGATCCAAGAGTATCTCTTATCATTAAAAAGTGCCGCTCACATTAGCCGTTCGGATTCGGCAATAAACGCCTTTTTCAATAAAAAAAAGCCTCACCAAAAAGCCTAAACAAATAAAACCTTTATTAAAAAAAAATTGAATAAATCACAATAAACATATTATTAAGGATCATTAGTTATTTGTCATTTAAATTTAAATTAAAACATGAGGAAAATGCAGTGTAGGTATTATCGACTGCTTCCTAATGAGTTCTGAAGGCTCGAAAATTGCCATTTCCTTCAGCATTAACAGTGACTCACTCAAAAGCAAATTGCAATAAAATTTGTCTTGCACTCTCGATGAACAAATTTAGGCAGTTTTCGGGAAACAACTTTAAATCGCATGCATTTAACGTTGAAGAGATGCAGCCACTTTTCCTCCCAAGTATATATCTTCTTACGGCAGAAAATTTTCTTTACTTTCATTGGAAAATTGTAAATAGTTTGAAGGTGGATACACATTCTTTTAGAAAATAGTAATTATAGATCAAAATTATTTTTTGGCCAAGATTTGTTTGGAATGTTTTAAACAATAAATTAATAAATAAATTAAAAGAAGAACAAATAAATTTTTAAAAAATGTAGTTTGTATGAAGTTGAAAAAAAAGCCTTTTAAAAAAAAAAGTTTAAAAAAAAAAGGCTTTTTGAAAAAAAAATAAGCCTCAGGCAGTGAAATAATGCCTAAAAGGCAAAAAAAAGCCTCAGTTGGCATCGCTGCTTACAAGCTTAACCAAAATGATTTTTATGTAGAATATTCCGAAAAATTCGAATAGTATTGTATATAAAAATTTCCATTTTTTTTTTTTGGATGTTTAAAAAAAGTTTCAATTGTGTTTTTTTTAAAACCAAATATTTCGAAAACAACTAGATTGATTTTTACTAAACTTGGTACCGAGCGAGTTTTTAACATTATCTAGAATATTTTCAACAAAAATGTTTCCCATATTTAAAATTAACGGTACCTCTTCCATATAAATATGTAATAAAAAAAACGTTACAGAAAATCTATATTTTATTGAAAACAACTCCTTCAATCAAAATCGTGATTGTTCTGAATATTTATATTAGTACGGTATATCATTTACCAGAAACAAAATTTACAGTTAGCCATTATTAACAATAGATACCTCTCATTGAACCATTTTTTCTTTTGATTTTGGACTATCTCATTATCTGTATAACCGATTTAAATAATTTTTTTTTATACAGAAGCTTCTAATTATTCGAAATCAAAATTCAAATAGGAATTTAAAAAACAATGGCGCAAAATTTTAAATGATTTAGTATGATGTTAAATCATTTTTAGTATGATATTAGCTTAAAAACGGGCTTTTCCAAATTTTAAACGAGTTAGCACCGTATTATCTTTTTAACATTTTACTAAAGTTAAAATTCCCAAATGCCTATTTTATCTTTTTAGTATCATACTAAATCCAAATGTCACTTTGGCAGGTACAATTGAAAAAAATGGTTTGAACTGTCACTGTTTTAGGTCTGTTCAGCTAGACAAATAAGTTTAATATGATACTAGTTAGAAAATGTTTAAAACTAAGAATATTTTAGTAAAGAGTTTTAAAGTTAGAAAATTGTTAAGTAGTATCATGCTAATACCTAAACATCAGGCGCCAATGCAAATTGCAATTGAAAATTCGATATTTACAAAAAGGGTAGGTAATATGATTTTTTTCGAAATCTAATTTTTAATTCAACATTAATAAAAGAGGTGAATACCATGGACATGAATATGGGGGTCCAAGACCTCTTAAGGGTAGGTGTACCCGACCAGCCAACTCAAATTTCATGTAAATGAATTTGAATGTGTTAGTAAGCTCTCTTCACCAAATTTGGCGTTCGAATTTTAATTATACCTACTCTTGTACTCTTTTTTAATCGCAAACGATGTTGCAGAGAGCAGACAATCACGCACAGGCACGCTCAAGCAAAAGAAAGGAAAAAAACAGGTAGCGAGCGAGTAAGCGAAGACGATGCAAATGTACCTACTTATTATTATGTATGTAAATACAAGTGCCAGACATTCAATTTAGAGAAAATAAATAAAACAATATTCTGACCAGATAGGTAGGTATGGATGGATTTGTTTTTTTCTTATGGATATGGTGTGATGTGTGAATATGGATTATAATTATCTAAAATTTTAATTTACTTTACTATATTATAAAGTAAAGTGTTGGCCACTCACTGACTGACTCATTCATAATTTTTACTCATCATTCTACAGGTTTTTGTGTTATAGATATATATATATATAAAAATTTTTTAAATAGCCTTATATATGTAGAGCTCCACTAAGAAGGGATTTTTTGAAATTCTCAAAATTAATAGGGTAAATAGGGGTAAATGTAGAGTAAAGTCGGTTTTCTATTTTCTAAACGGAATGAGATAGAGATTTCATTTTTTTTGTGTTTGATAGATTTTTTAAAAATTAGATTGACATATTTTGGGAAAAAATTTTAGAAAAATTATTTTCGGAAATAAAGTTGTTTGAAACTCAAAAATGCAAAAATCGATGTTTGACAAAATAATTCTAATAAATCAGGAGATTGTTTGATTGATTTGAGGATTACGGCGATTAAAAGAAGATAAAAAAAGGTTATCCATTTATCAGGGATTTTTTGTGGGCGTGGTATTGTGGGCGTTGGGAATTTTTGAAAAGACGCAATTTTTTCGACTTATTTTTTGATGGTTTTTATTTTTTATCTTTTTAATGGATGTATCTAAAAAATTGAAATTTTTGGATCCTATAGAACTTATAGATTTTGATATTTTTGGAAAATTTAAAATTTCTAAAGTGCCGTTAAGCTGAGATATTTGAGTTTAAAAAAATGAGCAAATCAATTTTTTAAGGTTTTTTTCGATTATCTTTTTATAGAGTAGGAGTAGGCAGTTGAAATTTTCACATATGATAGGATTTATTAATCTTAATCGATTTGCATTTAAATTTTATTTTTTTAATATCGTTAGACAGAAATAGCGGTAAATATTGACTTCTTGAATAAATTCGTTAATTACTTATCGCTGAGTGCACCGATTATTTTAGTTTTTCTTTAAATCGCATGTCCGTTTAACGACAAAAATTTTGATACCTCATTTGAATCTGTACGACCTCTAGAAGCTTCACAATCTTAATTAAAAGCCAATCAAGAAATCGATTAAAATGCATTAAAATTGCCTGTTTCGTTCATTGTCAACCACCATCGACCAGTGGGAGATGACAGTTATTTTATGAAAATCACAAAAATCAATTGATATTGTTCGATTAAAAAATTCATAACTTCTATACTATACGTCCGATCGATTAGGTTAAGGTCTTAAAAGAATCATGAAATGTCAAGCTTTAATTGTGTGAAAAAATTATTGCGTGAAAGGGAAGCATTCTATACGAAAAGGGGTCGGAAAGCCGTCATCAAATCGATTTTCATTTTTCAAAATGCAAAACATGATAAAAAATTTCGAAATATCGAAAAACAATATTCTACAAAGTTATAGCCCCATTTCTCATCTACAAAAATGTCAGTGGTTATATAGGGGTAAATTCGACAGGAGAGGCTGTAGGGGCCCTTTAATTGGTTTAATGACCAAAAAAGTATTTTAAATTATAAAAATGATATAAAATTATCGATTAGGCCATCTTATTAGGCTAATAACTTCGCTAATAATTATCGGATCTTCTTGAAGTAAACAAATATGAAAAGATAAAATGTCAAGCTAAATTTCTGTGTAAAAATTATTTCAAAATCGTAAAAAAAATCATATCAAAAAGCTGATTTAGTCTGAAATCAATACGATTCTTATCATTTTAAATTCAAAAGTTGATGAAAAATTTGAGAATTTTGAAAAACTCTTACTATATATTCATTGCAAAAATCTTGGTCTACAATAATGCTGAACAATGTTTTAAGATTAGTTCAACAGCGGAGGCACTAAAATTATTTTAACGCGATTTTAAGGATTTTCATTAGAAAATGCAATAGACACGGTAAAATGGGTTTTTTTTTGATTAAAGGTCGAAAAACTACTTTCTAAACGGGAGAGGTTAGAATGTCAATTCTTATTTTAATTGATAGATCTTTAAAATAGAAGAAACTTTTAAATTTAAAAAAAAATTCTAAAAAATCTGCGAAGTGAGTTATAAAATGTTAAAAGTTGACTTTTGAATAATACGTCTTTGACAAATAATTCGCTATAAATCGGGGGTATCAGATAGAGAAACAAATTTTACAACATTAGAAAGATAATGAAAAAAAAAATTACCCATTGTTCAGGAATTTTTGCTAGGAATTTTTTTTCACCCACTTTTTGATTTTTGAAGATGACACATTTTTTTACCCATTTTTTTGTGGTTTATGATTTTTTATATTTTTATGGGTAAATCTAAAAATCTAAAATTTCTACAGCTAATAGAGATTGTTAATTTATAAATATTTTAAAAATTTTAAATTTTTTCAACAACCCCAACTCCAGATATTTACAAAATTAATGCTTTTTTTTTCATGCCCTCACAACTTTTTACTGGATGCATCTGCAAATTTAATATTTCTTTTACCAGCACCTTAGAAAGCTAACGTTTAAATTGACATCTCAACCAATATTCTACATCCTACACAACCCTCACAATAGTTTAAAAAGTTTTCATCAAAAAATTATACGAAAATCTTGAAAAATGGGTATGATTGTTCGTTGTCGCAAAATTAAATCAAAACAATCTTTCGGCAACGATTCTAAACATTTCAACATGACATTACCTATAAGAACAAAAGAAAAAAACAACAAACAGTGCATGACTATTACACGCAATATCATAGATTCCCTTTTGCAAAAGAAGCAGAAAAAAACTTCCATTCCAACGATGAGCCAACAAAAAAAAATACATATGTCACCTTATGTATGTACGTACACGGTACACAAAACTCAACCAAATCTCCTAGAAAGATACCACCGCGCCCGCGCGAAGTGAACACCAACTTCCAGCACGTCTACCCCTTGACAACACAAAAACTGGCATACACATACATAATAACCTTCTTCTTTTTCTTTTACCTAAAAAAAGATCACTTGACATCCAAATAATGAACAGGATTACTATGTATGCTTTCTATAAAAAACAAAAATAAGGTGTAAAGAGTCAATACAGAACTTCTCTTGTAAGGAAAAAGAGAATTGGGGAAAAGAGAATGCATGCACAACCCAGTGGATTTCTTTTGAACCAAATTTCTTTGTGTGCGTGAGCAAAGATGTTTGTCCAGTAAAAAACTGCAAAATTGACAACTTTTCCAAAATTAGAAATAAAAAAACCATTAAAGAAAATACGATTTTGTTTTTTAAATCTAATAAAAAAAATACCAAAAAAAAATAAAAAAAATATGTGGTAATTGTATTGGCTGTCCTTGCATCACAACGGCATTACAAATAATGTCATATTGCATTGCGTTTTCAAGCATGTTGTAAGGCAAATATTTTTTTTTCAAAGGTACTATTTAGTTCAGAACACATGATACTTTGATTTAAAAAACATTTAGAAAATTTAAAAAATATAACATTCAATTTCCCAGGCAATCGCGCAAAATAATTGAAGAAAAAGGAGTATCTTTTCTATTTTTGTCTCTAAAAAGTAACTGTAAAAAAATTAAAAAAATAAAATAAAAATTAAGGTAACTGCATATACATATAAGCTTTGTTAAAACGTTTATTTGACTTGCTTACCTAATTTACTTCAAAAGTTTTATCAAATTATTCATTCATAAAATATAACGAATTTCCTTTATTTTTCATAGTTTTGTGCATTTTTTTTGGGTGAATAAATAAACTAATAAAAAGAAAAAAAAGGTATTGCTTAGTTTTGAGATCAATTTTCTCCAGAAAAAAAATAAAAAAAAAATAAGAAAGTTATTTTTACCCAATTTCCCATCCATTTTTGTAAGCATCGTACTAAATTTTATGATTTTTCTATCTGTATGGCGGTTTTAAGGTTTAAAATATTTTTTATTTTTTTTTAAAGCCACACAAATATTTTACTTAACTTATTTCCAATCGATGACCGTTTGTTTCATTAAAATATTCGCAAAATTGTGAACGCTATACCGATTAGCGCAGAACTCCAACCTATTTTTTCAAGGGACACATACCCTTAAGTGGGCCTTCTGTATGCAAGGCGCACTATAAAAACGAATTTTCAAGTGCGTCTTGCATACAGAAGGTCCCACCTTAGAAGTTTTGGAACCCCATATTCATGCCTATGGTAATCAGCTCTTTTACTAAATATAATTTTTTAAGTGCTATATCTTTTACCTCGGCTTTCAGAAAAAAATGCATTTTCAATGCAGCATTATTTGCAAACGCCCCAACTACGGCATGCAAGACTTGCATATTTGCAAATAAAAAGTAAAGGCCTATCTTATTGCATCATTGATTTTTTGCTATACTTCACACCCAAAAATTGCTCTGGGCTTTCGGTCTATATATGTAGCATAGGCTCAAAAAAAAAAAAGCTTTGGCATTGAGAAGTTTCGCTCGGAATATACAAACAGGACTACAAAGTGTGTAAAATTGCTGGCTAAAATTCGCTTGAAATTGTTAAAAAATAATCATTATATGCATTGGCAGTGTCCATTATCCGAGATTATACAGCCATTGAGATTGACAGCAGATGGTTGTTTTTTAACAATGATATATATTAAGAATAATATTCAGAATTATTGGCCATTCATCTCTTATATTGCCTTTGGCTTGATTATATTTGTTTTTATAATAAGTAATAAGTATCACGGCAAATAGGAATTTCTTTTTTTTTTAGTTCAGCATACTTTTTTTTTATACCTATTTAGTTTTAAAATACTGACTGCTACTGTGTTTCAAACATTTTTCAAGTGCTTGTTAGAGTTAGAGTTGTTTTGAATAACTGTAAACGAAGAATTAGAAATGTGGCCAGTCAGTAGGTATATATCAATAAATAAGTCATAAGATTTGGAGGGATCGTTTTCAGCAAAAACTTCTTCCCAAAACTCAGAAAAAAGATTACTTTTAAGCCTACTAAAATCTATTTTTGAAACCAAGTAATGGGAATTAAAATCTGAATAAACATTATTTTGACCTGTATCAATAATTTTTCCTGTCATAGAATGATCAGTGATTTTTGGATTATAAACACACTTTTCGCAGGAACTGACAAAAGGAGCGAAACGGCCAAATACATATGATCCAGACATGTTCCAGACGTTGGGTCTGGTAATCTCTTAATAAAAGAAACAAACCCATGAGCTGCTAATAAATCGAGATAAGTTCGCTATTTTCCAAAATATCTATGTTCGAACCACCCACAATTACAAGCTCTCCGATTTAACACTATCCAAGAAAGTTGAAAATTCTTCCATAAAAACTTTTTAGTGCAGGTTAATAAACTTTTTCCAGTTGACATTGATTGAAGGGAAATACCTTCATATATAGATTTTTGCATCTGGAAAAATTTCAATCGGGTGATACCTTTTTTGTGTTCAAACATTGATGTTATTTTAATTTGTTTTTCTGTTTTAAATTTCGAATCGTTTGAAAACGTTGAATTTAAATAGCTTCCAAGAGTTAAAAGATATCATTCAAATGTTAAAATTATTTTGATTGGGAGTAAACTCGATATTTCTTAATAGGGTGATGCATTTGGAAGTTACGAAAAACCCATCAAATATGCTGAAGGACTTGAGATGGATAACAAATCTGATATTCAATATTTGGCATGTTCGGCTTTAACACCAGATGGGGGCCTGATGAATGTTTTTTTTAAGCAGCTGCAAGATCAATGTTATAAGTTGTTGCAACCCAAAACCAAGAGCATAAATATTAAAATATATATACAATGTATATTATACATACAGGAAATGTGGATCTGAAGCAGATGTGACCTTATTTGAGTAAATAAGTGTATATTACTCGTAGACGGATTCAAAAAAATTAAATTGTCTCCAATTTTCAATGCGACCAGCTTTTTAAATAGAGTTTAGTGATATAATAAGCCTGGTAAAATTTCAGCCGTTTAGATTAATGTTTAGAGTTTAATTTCGGGTGGATTCAGTAGTAGGTTAGGTTACAGTTTGGCTTGGATGGTCTGCGTTAACAACTGCTAATTTATTTAAAATAAATTGCTGCGCAAAACTTGTACAAAAAATTACATTTTCATTTCCTAATGATCAACGATCAATACATATTTGCTATTTTTATGGCCTTTTATTCAAAACCGATTTCGGTGGTTCAACGATGGGTATTATCAACACACTACTTAAGGTAGAACTATAATTGTTGGAACGCAGCGTACGCACCCGTACGAAACCACACAAATACAAGCAATTCAATAGACGCACTCATAATTGCGTTTTGTTACGTTTCGTTCATTTTTGCTTTCGGAGGGGAAGAGCGCTTCTCGAGCGCACCTTACGGAAGAAAATTGACAGCTACATGCAAATTGTTGTAGTAAACTAGTCTCGAATCTCTCGTGCATTATGGTTTATGTGTGTATTTGACGTTTCGGAAAGAAATTTTTCGTTCGTTTATGACATTAGTTTCCGACAGCGTCCACCTATTATAGTTCGACCTTTAGACGCGTTGAACCATTCGTTGAATCTCAGTTAATCCACCGAAATTAATAGGTCCACGATTGTAAAATTTTCCCCAATGGACATTTTACATAAACAGTACAGCTTATTCAATGACTAGAATCAACTAAAATCTTTTTTCCGAACAACCATAGCACACTTTTTCGATGTTTTTTGGCCTGATGAACTCAAATCTGAAATCAGAAATGTTAATATTAGAAATTTTCAGAATCCGCTATAAATTTTCTAACGGAAATAATGTACGAGAGTATATTTAATCCTTTAATAAAAGATTAAGTATAATTTACTTTAGACTTCAATTTTATTAATTAGATTAAACCCCAGCTTAGGTGGACAGTCGAAACTTTGATGCCTGCTAAGATGACAAAAGACAGTAAAGAGCTGTATATGCATGTACATTTCAATAAATAAAGCACAGTTGTAATGTGCTGTTCATAAATATATAAGAGAACCGTTCAACTCGTAGGAGAAGGTACATTATTTACTCTAACTAAGAGATAAGCTTTCACAATATTTAAAAATGATAATTAGCTACAATCTGGGTCTTTAGCATAGGTGTAACTCATATTATTTAGTTTGTGCGTAAACAAATACATATCTCAAAAATATTATGTGATAGAATTTTTCGTATTCAAGTTTAACAAACCAAAAACATCCCAAAAATGTTCTTTGTTCCTTCGGCAACAAAAAAAATAAATTTTGTAGACTTGTGGTGTTATTGCCATTGGTAAATTATCAATTATCACATAAATGGCAACTGAACGAAACAACAATCACAGATCGAAAAGCAGCTAGGTATTGCCGTTAATTAGTTGTGATAATTTTGAATCTCTTATGCAGCTTTCCGGTGTTTTTTTTTTTTTTTTTTTTTATGAAGAGATTGTTAAGACCCTAACTTAGTTATTTCATCAACATTGTTGAAAAAGATAAACTTTCCTTCGAAATGCTTGGGTTGTCATAGATATATAAACATACAAAATGCAAAATGAAATGAATCACAAATAGGAAGCCATCATATTTCAGCAAAAAAAGTAACATTCGGACTCTGCAGGAAGAACTTGGTCCCCTGTCCTTCATTTCTCGGCGATTAACAACTAACAACACGTACATCAACAATGATTGAGAGTAGGCTGCGCCCTAGTTCTCCACGAGCTGTCAAGTCACTAATTTATTTACTTTAGACTCATAGCACACCCCAACTAATAGTTTAAAAAGAATTTTTGTTCGAAAAGATTCCCCATGCGTCATAAGTATTTTCTATAAGAGCTCATGTTTATCAAAATAAGAAAAAAATAACACTATGAAAGTCCTATACATATTTAATTTAGTATAATTTTAAGAAACCTTGCAGTAATTACAATTTAACACAATAATTACATGATTATGCAAATGAGAATAGAAATGTAATTACTAATAGGTACCTATCTACCTAATAAACAAAGAGTTTCACAAATCACAGATCTCTTTAAATGGACACCCACTCACGAGTTTCAATTAATCAACAAAGTCAATTAAAAGAATCAATCATCATGAAGAACTTGAAAAAATACAAATAAAAAAATCAAATAAAATAAACCACAAATAAAAAAAAAGAAATAAACCACTTGCTAGAATATTATATAATTTTTTTTTTTAAATTTTATCCATTTTATATAAACCCACAAATCAAATCCACATTATATATTTTGTTTATTTTTTGTTTAGGTTGATTTGAGAAACTAATTATTAATGTCAGTTGTTGTATTTGCAAGAAAGTAATAAACGTGACGACAAGGCTCATTGCTAGTTGTCTTGAAATTGATAAACCGTGGTTAAGCAATCATTTTTTGTTTTTTTAATTACGTAATAAGAACTCCTGTATGCTTTACTATTAGACTACAGAATCGGCCTAGAAACCTACCTACCTACACATGCATCTACAACACTTTTCTATTGGTCGTTATAGTGGTTATGGGAGGGAAACCGTCACAAAAGATAAAGTTTCGAAAAGAAAAATTTTCGAAAGATAAAGTTACGAAGGACAATGTTTCGAAAGACAAAGTGTCGAAAGACAAAGGTTCGAAAACCAAAAGATTCGAAATTTTAAATTTTTGAAAAAAAATAATCTTAGAATGCTGCCGGCGATATATTTTCGTTTGAACTAGTATGAAATAGAGATGAGCAAACTCAAATAAAAATATTGCGCTAATAAGAGCGTTACACAAAATCTCGAATCACGAAATCCCGCCAAAAAAAAAAGTAAAAATTTCAAGAAAACTAATTTTAAGCTGGATTTTTTTTAATTCTGTAAAATGCCTTAATGTATTAGTGTTTACGCTTACATAACATTTTAAGCGTTTTTATGAATCCAAGGAAATGGGCGGGGCCATGGAAAAAATGGGCAGGTGCCAATGTTAACAGTGTTCTTGATCGAACTACATATTAACCAAAAATTTAATTTCTCTTTACGCCAGGCGCGCACATGCAACTAAACAGTTTGGTTTCGATTTTGAGCACAATGGGGTTATATGGGAGTGCGCGCCAGTTTATGTGCGCGGACTCTCATATAATCCTATAGTACTCAAAATCGAAACCAAACTGTTTAGTTGCATGTGCGCGCCTGGCCTTACAATCTTTTTTAGTCCTTAAAAGAACATATAATACCATACATTACTTCAGCTACCCTTTAAGCTGTGATGTACATAATTGTCGGACCTTTTTCCCAAGTATTCGCTTTCATCGGCTACAAAACCTTATCAATTAAAGTAAACTGGACTGTTTTCAGAATAATATTATTTTCTCCGTCAGTTAGTCGACCACTACCTTAAAAAAATATTTTAAAAAAGTACCACTAAAAAAAGATCATTTAAAATTTTCTGCGTCAGTTAGTCGACCACTAAAAATACCTTAAAAAAATATTCTAAAAAACTACCACTAAAAAAAGATCATTTAAAAATCCTACCCCCCCCAATGTCAGTGACATTGTTTTGTGCAAAAAAATTTAGTTTGTGCTTACACGGTGCCTCAAGAGTTATGACTCTCTATGAACCTAAATGAGTATGAAGGAGACATAATATCAGATAGTCATGACTCTTGAGGCACCGTGTAATATTCGAATAAAAACAATTTTGTTTTACCACAGATATTTTTTTTCCGAAAAATAAATAAGATTTTTTATTTACCACAAATAGTTTTTTTTATTCGAAAGAACTGTATACTAGACTTTAGTCAAGATAACAGTACACATATTGAAGGCAATATATTGCGCATCTTCGAAAATAACAGTGACCTGCCTGTCAGAATTTACAAAAACAAAACATAAGTGTTTCCGAATCGCTTTGACCCTCGTCCACTATTTACAAAAACAAAATACAAGACATGGGCAGAACTGAACAAAAATGGAAACTCTGAAGATATTACCTTCTATAATGTGTACTGTGAGTCAAGATACTATCTTCTGGCCTTTTTGTACGTTCATAATCCTATGACTTGCATTAAACGGAGAAAAAATAAAATTGCGCTATAGCGCAAAATCGCTATGTAAGTTGTGTAAGTGTATCAGCGAAATATTTTTATCTGAGTTTGCTCATCTTTATTTTACGAGTATACTAATAAAAACGAAAAGAAATGGTTGCAGCATTCTTAGATACATTTTCTCAAAAATTTTAAATTTCGAACCTTTTGGTTTTCGAACCTTTGTCTTTCGAACTTTGTCTATCGAAACTTTGTCTTTCCGGACCTTTGTCTTTTCGTACCTTTGTCTTTCGATACTTTGTCCTTTCGAAACTTTGTCTTTCGTGATTCTGTTACTATTTCGTTTTGGGAATATGCAAAGAAAAACTTTTCAAGAGAGTTCTATTTACAAAAGAGCTGGGTGGCAAAAAGTATTATACGGCCTAAAAATAATATAACCATTTTGGTCATAGTATGTTCATGAACTTCATTGACATTGATGTTTTAACCAATTATAATATTATAAACAGGCCTGCAGGTGGCTCATACAATTTAACTAAGGGGCTTTATAAGAAATCCCAACAATTTAATTCTTTAAGGCTGATTAGAGGTAGGGTCTTCTTTCGATGAGAGGCATAAACAAAATCTTTGATATTACAGAAGCATCTCTGCAAGTGGAAGTGCTTGCAGCTTATGAGGCCAAAAAGCCAAAATGCTTTATGATAATCATCATAGGCAGGTTGCAATTAAGTCCATTTAATCAACAATCACCAAATAAAAAAATGATAGATTGATGCCGCAAAATGATTTTCTACAAACAAATTTTCTTATCTCATCTGAAGAAGGTCGCTAATTTACTTTTTGTCAAGAGAAGATCATTTTGGAATGATTATTTTCTAAATAACTTCGGATCATTTATTTAATTTTAAGCGTGTTTTTTTTTCGAATTTATATCGGCTTAGACAAAAATATAATTCACACAATAAGACACAATAATTGAGCTTTAAAATAATTCTTAATCTTGATATCTATCAAGGCTTATATCATTGAGTTGCATAAAAATCAATATTTGTCAAGGTTGATGTTCTTAACTTGAATACATTTTCTATCCAGGCTAAGGAAATGTAAGGAAAATAAGTCTTGATAAACATTTGAGCTTAATGATAAACTATATATGTAGTTCAAATGCTTTGGATTTTTTTATTTATTTTGATTCAAATTCAATAGAGAAAAATATTATTTAACTATTTTTTAAGACAATATAGATTAAAAAATAAAAAAACACGACTTTTGTTTTATAGTGATTTTCCTGATATTAATCCCAGAAAACCCTGCATTTATCTTCATGACCAACCTGTTTAAAACCTATACCTACCTAACAATTTCTTCTTAAAACCGGAAAGCCACTCGTCGAACATTATTTTTGCGCTTGACGAAAAAATGTGCAATTAAATTTTTCCATGAAAGTTAACTTAATAACATAGGAGTAAAAAAGAATAATATATAGAAAGATTATAAGGTACTCGACAAGGTCGTATATAAATGTACTTTATTGTTTTAAAGTGACCAACTGGTGCGTTTGAAATTTCACAGAAAACCATTTTTGATTTTAAAAGACTGTTACTTTATAAATAATGGGTGATTTTTTTGCTATTTTCTTTTTGGCAACTTTGGTTTTGATAGCTCACGTACGTTTTATGTTTTATGTCACTGTCAAACATCTTCAGTTTTTTTTATAATTTAACCATGAATCGTCTTACAAACGAACAACACTTGCAAATTATTGAATTTTATTATCAAAATGCGTGCTCTGTTAAGAAAGTTCACAAAGAAAATTGTGTTCAGTGACGAAGCTCATTTCTGGTTGAATGGATACGTGAACAAGCAAAACTGCAGTATTTGGAGCAACGTTGCCGCCCTAAATAAAATTAACGTGCCATATTTTCTGGAAAAACGTGCCAATTTTCATGCCACATGAAAAAACCACAAATTCTTCTATTTTCTTCAAAAACTTGTAATCAATTTTATTACGGGGTGTACTATATTAACAAAAATCAATGGAAATCATTTGCTCTATTCGTGCATTGTCAAAAATTATGTGTTTCTGCCCACTTTTTACGGAATTTGGACCAATTTTCATTAAATTTTGTTAAAATTTGCTTCATTTTAAATAAAATAATGGAAATAAAAAAACGTGCCATATTGAACATTTTCGTGCCACCGTGCCACGAGGAAATTATCGTATCAAAAAAGTACGATCGTGCCACTTCGGCAACACTGATTTGGAGTGAAGAGCAAACAGAAGCTTTGTAAGAGCTACCAATGCATCCAGAAAAAGTCACAGTTCGTATTTCCGTATTTCTTCAAAGATGATGCGAATCGATACCGTGCGATGATAACAAACTTTTTTTTTGCGCAAAATAGAACAGCTTGACTTGCATGATATGTGGTTTCAACAAGACGGTGCCACCTGCCACACAACACGCGTAACAATGGACCAATTGGCCGCCTAAATCGTGCGATTAAAAGCCTCTAGACTATTTTTTGTGGGGCTATGTTAAGGACCATATCTATATCGACAAGTCCGCTTCGATTGACGCCCTGGAAGCTAACATTGAAGCATTTATTCGTGAGATACCAGCTGAAATGTTAGAAAGAGTATCCCAAAATTCGACTACGCGGATGGACCATTTGAGGTGCAGCCGCAGCCGCAGCCGCAGCCAACATTTGCATGAAATAATCTTCAAAACATTAAATTATATTGACCGTAGGTACTATCGATTCAAATAAAGATTTCATGCATTTTTCTGAATTTTATGTGTTTTTTTTTTAAATCTCTGATAACTCTTAAAAAATCACTCGTTATAACATGATGGTTAAAATCTAAACTGCAAAACTAAAAAAAATTAATTCATTTACTGGACAACAAACATACGTATTACACAAAGGTATATATGTATGCTATAATCTTTTTTGTAGGAAATTATCTAAGCTACAAATTAGTCCTCAGCATTTTTTCTGTAGGTACAAGGGACCGTTAGGGAGATATTTCCGAAAAACCAGTTTGGGGCCTTTCACCCCCTATAAAATTGTTAGCGGTGCTCCTGTTTATGGGGACTTTTTACAGTTTCTTAAGAAAACCATCAGAAGGCTGTAGGGGAGAAGAGGGAGATTTGATCACCTGGGAGACAACCCGCCCCCCGAAAGTTCCAGATCCAAAAGAGTTAAAAAAGCTCATTAGGCAGATTTAACAATAATCGTATTTGTTCTGTTCTGCCCATCTTTCGTTGCCATGAAATAAAGTCTAATTAAATAAAGTCCAAAGTGAAATTTTGGACTTTATTGCAAAATTTTTCTGCAATTAAGTCGAAAATGATTTCGGGATTTTTTTTACTCTGATCCTCGGACTTTATTGCACTAATCTCTTTTTGTAAACGAACAAAAAAAAATAAAACCAAATATGTAATTAATTTTAATTTAAGCTGCATCAAGTACCTGCTGCTGTGAATTCGCACGAATTTTTAATTTTCAGACCCCAAAATTGATCTTATCTTGAGCAAATTGTAGCGGACAAAAATTTTGCTCAAGAGAAGATACTCTCCATACTCATCTAGGTTTAATGAAATAAAGTCAAATGCATTAAAATCCAAAGCCAAATTTTGGACTTTATTGCACTTTTAAGAATGCAATAAACTCCAAAACTATATTTTCTGAAAGTAAAAAAAAGTCCCAATATAAAATGTAATGTCCAAAAATAATTCTAGTTTACTTTGATTTTAACATTTAAGAGAATCATTAATGCTCAATATAAACTCATGTAACTGTTTAGTGAAGTCTTGTATCTGAAAAAATAAATATAAATAATATAAAATGGTAGCTGAAAATATTTATGAACAGTTAGAACGACTAATTTGCAAAACTAACTAAAGAAAAGAAATAGTATATGTTTGAAAACTAAAAAGTCAGGGATTGTACACCTAAGCGTATGTGTAACCTTTTTTTAATAATATAATCATGATTATATTTTTTTTTATTTTTAAAGAAAACTTCCTAACAAAATGGCGAACATAATGCGATTGAATTATTTCTGAATATACAAAATCGCAATTATGGCAAGGCAAGTATGTCTCTCTATTTTGGCCGTCGAACATTACACTTATACATATGTACATGTACATAAAATAGGGTGATGTGTGATGAAAATTGTGATATTTTTATCTGAGTTTGCTCATCTTTATTTTACGAGTATACTAATAAAAACGAAAAGAAATGGTTGCAGCATTCTTAGATACATTTTCTCAAAAATTTTAAATTTCGAACCTTTTGGTTTTCGAACCTTTGTCTTTCGAACTTTGTCTATCGAAACTTTGTCTTTCCGGACCTTTGTCTTTTCGTACCTTTGTCTTTCGATACTTTGTCCTTTCGAAACTTTGTCTTTCGTGATTCTGTTACTATTTCGTTTTGGGAATATGCAAAGAAAAACTTTTCAAGAGAGTTCTATTTACAAAAGAGCTGGGTGGCAAAAAGTATTATACGGCCTAAAAATAATATAACCATTTTGGTCATAGTATGTTCATGAACTTCATTGACATTGATGTTTTAACCAATTATAATATTATAAACAGGCCTGCAGGTGGCTCATACAATTTAACTAAGGGGCTTTATAAGAAATCCCAACAATTTAATTCTTTAAGGCTGATTAGAGGTAGGGTCTTCTTTCGATGAGAGGCATAAACAAAATCTTTGATATTACAGAAGCATCTCTGCAAGTGGAAGTGCTTGCAGCTTATGAGGCCAAAAAGCCAAAATGCTTTATGATAATCATCATAGGCAGGTTGCAATTAAGTCCATTTAATCAACAATCACCAAATAAAAAAATGATAGATTGATGCCGCAAAATGATTTTCTACAAACAAATTTTCTTATCTCATCTGAAGAAGGTCGCTAATTTACTTTTTGTCAAGAGAAGATCATTTTGGAATGATTATTTTCTAAATAACTTCGGATCATTTATTTAATTTTAAGCGTGTTTTTTTTTCGAATTTATATCGGCTTAGACAAAAATATAATTCACACAATAAGACACAATAATTGAGCTTTAAAATAATTCTTAATCTTGATATCTATCAAGGCTTATATCATTGAGTTGCATAAAAATCAATATTTGTCAAGGTTGATGTTCTTAACTTGAATACATTTTCTATCCAGGCTAAGGAAATGTAAGGAAAATAAGTCTTGATAAACATTTGAGCTTAATGATAAACTATATATGTAGTTCAAATGCTTTGGATTTTTTTATTTATTTTGATTCAAATTCAATAGAGAAAAATATTATTTAACTATTTTTTAAGACAATATAGATTAAAAAATAAAAAAACACGACTTTTGTTTTATAGTGATTTTCCTGATATTAATCCCAGAAAACCCTGCATTTATCTTCATGACCAACCTGTTTAAAACCTATACCTACCTAACAATTTCTTCTTAAAACCGGAAAGCCACTCGTCGAACATTATTTTTGCGCTTGACGAAAAAATGTGCAATTAAATTTTTCCATGAAAGTTAACTTAATAACATAGGAGTAAAAAAGAATAATATATAGAAAGATTATAAGGTACTCGACAAGGTCGTATATAAATGTACTTTATTGTTTTAAAGTGACCAACTGGTGCGTTTGAAATTTCACAGAAAACCATTTTTGATTTTAAAAGACTGTTACTTTATAAATAATGGGTGATTTTTTTGCTATTTTCTTTTTGGCAACTTTGGTTTTGATAGCTCACGTACGTTTTATGTTTTATGTCACTGTCAAACATCTTCAGTTTTTTTTATAATTTAACCATGAATCGTCTTACAAACGAACAACACTTGCAAATTATTGAATTTTATTATCAAAATGCGTGCTCTGTTAAGAAAGTTCACAAAGAAAATTGTGTTCAGTGACGAAGCTCATTTCTGGTTGAATGGATACGTGAACAAGCAAAACTGCAGTATTTGGAGCAACGTTGCCGCCCTAAATAAAATTAACGTGCCATATTTTCTGGAAAAACGTGCCAATTTTCATGCCACATGAAAAAACCACAAATTCTTCTATTTTCTTCAAAAACTTGTAATCAATTTTATTACGGGGTGTACTATATTAACAAAAATCAATGGAAATCATTTGCTCTATTCGTGCATTGTCAAAAATTATGTGTTTCTGCCCACTTTTTACGGAATTTGGACCAATTTTCATTAAATTTTGTTAAAATTTGCTTCATTTTAAATAAAATAATGGAAATAAAAAAACGTGCCATATTGAACATTTTCGTGCCACCGTGCCACGAGGAAATTATCGTATCAAAAAAGTACGATCGTGCCACTTCGGCAACACTGATTTGGAGTGAAGAGCAAACAGAAGCTTTGTAAGAGCTACCAATGCATCCAGAAAAAGTCACAGTTCGTATTTCCGTATTTCTTCAAAGATGATGCGAATCGATACCGTGCGATGATAACAAACTTTTTTTTTGCGCAAAATAGAACAGCTTGACTTGCATGATATGTGGTTTCAACAAGACGGTGCCACCTGCCACACAACACGCGTAACAATGGACCAATTGGCCGCCTAAATCGTGCGATTAAAAGCCTCTAGACTATTTTTTGTGGGGCTATGTTAAGGACCATATCTATATCGACAAGTCCGCTTCGATTGACGCCCTGGAAGCTAACATTGAAGCATTTATTCGTGAGATACCAGCTGAAATGTTAGAAAGAGTATCCCAAAATTCGACTACGCGGATGGACCATTTGAGGTGCAGCCGCAGCCGCAGCCGCAGCCAACATTTGCATGAAATAATCTTCAAAACATTAAATTATATTGACCGTAGGTACTATCGATTCAAATAAAGATTTCATGCATTTTTCTGAATTTTATGTGTTTTTTTTTTAAATCTCTGATAACTCTTAAAAAATCACTCGTTATAACATGATGGTTAAAATCTAAACTGCAAAACTAAAAAAAATTAATTCATTTACTGGACAACAAACATACGTATTACACAAAGGTATATATGTATGCTATAATCTTTTTTGTAGGAAATTATCTAAGCTACAAATTAGTCCTCAGCATTTTTTCTGTAGGTACAAGGGACCGTTAGGGAGATATTTCCGAAAAACCAGTTTGGGGCCTTTCACCCCCTATAAAATTGTTAGCGGTGCTCCTGTTTATGGGGACTTTTTACAGTTTCTTAAGAAAACCATCAGAAGGCTGTAGGGGAGAAGAGGGAGATTTGATCACCTGGGAGACAACCCGCCCCCCGAAAGTTCCAGATCCAAAAGAGTTAAAAAAGCTCATTAGGCAGATTTAACAATAATCGTATTTGTTCTGTTCTGCCCATCTTTCGTTGCCATGAAATAAAGTCTAATTAAATAAAGTCCAAAGTGAAATTTTGGACTTTATTGCAAAATTTTTCTGCAATTAAGTCGAAAATGATTTCGGGATTTTTTTTACTCTGATCCTCGGACTTTATTGCACTAATCTCTTTTTGTAAACGAACAAAAAAAAATAAAACCAAATATGTAATTAATTTTAATTTAAGCTGCATCAAGTACCTGCTGCTGTGAATTCGCACGAATTTTTAATTTTCAGACCCCAAAATTGATCTTATCTTGAGCAAATTGTAGCGGACAAAAATTTTGCTCAAGAGAAGATACTCTCCATACTCATCTAGGTTTAATGAAATAAAGTCAAATGCATTAAAATCCAAAGCCAAATTTTGGACTTTATTGCACTTTTAAGAATGCAATAAACTCCAAAACTATATTTTCTGAAAGTAAAAAAAAGTCCCAATATAAAATGTAATGTCCAAAAATAATTCTAGTTTACTTTGATTTTAACATTTAAGAGAATCATTAATGCTCAATATAAACTCATGTAACTGTTTAGTGAAGTCTTGTATCTGAAAAAATAAATATAAATAATATAAAATGGTAGCTGAAAATATTTATGAACAGTTAGAACGACTAATTTGCAAAACTAACTAAAGAAAAGAAATAGTATATGTTTGAAAACTAAAAAGTCAGGGATTGTACACCTAAGCGTATGTGTAACCTTTTTTTAATAATATAATCATGATTATATTTTTTTTTATTTTTAAAGAAAACTTCCTAACAAAATGGCGAACATAATGCGATTGAATTATTTCTGAATATACAAAATCGCAATTATGGCAAGGCAAGTATGTCTCTCTATTTTGGCCGTCGAACATTACACTTATACATATGTACATGTACATAAAATAGGGTGATGTGCATAAAGTGTGCTTAAAGCCAGAGCGTGTAGGTTGGGTCACGACAAAAATTCGTATAGGAAGGAGTCTATTGCCCACGAGTTGCACTTTTCATAAACAAAATTGACTTAAAACAAAAAAAAAAATTAAAAAACAGCGGTAACATCTATAATATGCTTTATCTACCCTTCTGTAAAGCCAGAAATCTCTTCTTTTGTTTAATTTTTAAATAAGTTTCTTTTATTAAACAGTTTTTGAAATATTAATTTTCAAATTCAAAGTTTTGAATTTTTTTTTCTTCAAAATTTTACGTAATAAAGTGCCTACTATTTTTGTTTTAAAAATTCAATGCTCTTATTAATTTTTGGTCAAAAATAGAAAACCGGATGCTCAAATATCTTTTACTTTTTTTAAAAAATAAACAAAACCACTTTTTTTGGATACTTATGTACATGACTAGACTTTTAGGTCAATTAATGAAAGTAAGGATTAACCTTCCTTTTATTATTTTTGAATTATAATTACCATAAAATAAAGTGACAATGTACTGAATTTAAATATTTATGTACACGTTGAACATCCAATTACGAACCGAGATATTTTATTGCGATTTGAATTCTAATTTCGAATAAAAAGTTATTTTATTTCCCAAACTCTGATTTGAATTAACGCGACAAACCGAATTTTAAAAAAAATAAAATAGAATTTCTGAGCAAACTGTCGATTGCATGAGGGACGTAATTTACACCGCGTCAGTAGAGCTTTTCGCTCTGCTGTGCGCATAGCCTTAGAGTTGGGAATTGAGCTCCGCAACCAATTATGTTCGTGGATAACCTTGTTTAAAGCATACAATGGACGAACCTATTGTCGCGGACAGGAACAGTGTACCCACCGATTTTAGGGTTATCTTAGAGACAGAATTTTTTTCTAAAAAAATTTGACAAATCCCGATTTTTTAAAGTGTTTGCTCAGAAATGACAGGTAAAGTGGGAAACCGGTATTCTTATTATAATGGTGAATACACATGACTGGACAAACTGCCATTAAAAAGGAAAAAAAAAGTTGTACAATTCGTGCGAATCCGTCTCAGAAGGTTAAAACTTCCGGTTTAAATTTTTAAAATAATATTTATTGTTCCAACTCTGCCCTCAGGAATCTTTCATCATTGATTTTTTTACAAATGCACAACTGACCTTTAAATGTCTTTCATTGCACGTAGAAATATTTAATGAGAAAGTTAAGAGTATATTGTTTCCCAATAAAACTGTAAGGCCTGATGTCATTGTTGATCAAATTAAACCAACAAATTTTAACCAACAACTATCGTCTTTAAGTCGATCTTCTTGCATTGTTTCCAAGTTATTTGTGATAATCATAATTCTCAAAAAAGAATAAAAGCTCAAGTTTAACAAAACTAAAATCACAACAGCTATCAATCACCCAATGAATTTTGTATACAACAAAAAAATAAAAGAAAACAAACATCACCTATCCAGCAGATATACAAAGATACACAGTCATCATGTACAATTTTAATTGAGAAGATGAAAAATGAATGAACAAATAGAACAAGAAATTTTATAAAAGACGAAGCCAACTACCTGGACAGGTTTATTATAATTCAAAGCTTAGGTGTTAACAGAAGGTCTCCCCGTCTTGAAGTGAATTTAGATACAAATTAAAAAAAAAAAAAAAACGTAAGAACCAATTATTATGGGATTTTATTTAAAAATATACTTACACAATAAAATTACACGGAAATAAAATTCAAGCTACATACGTACTATGTACATACAAATAATATTGTTTTGAATTCAATGTTCAATCATTTTGATTTAATACTGATTAGACATATTATTCAACATACACGATGTAAAAATAAATAAAATAAATTTAAATTAAATTTTATTTGTTAACTTTTTTAAAGGTCATGGGACACATTTTTGTGATATAGAATATTTAATTATAAATATACAAAAATCTAATACGCAAATCAAAAATATATACAAACGAAATTCTAATCACGGTTCATCTGTGTGTTTCTGAAAAGCTAATTCATTGCATTTAACTTATTTAATAATCTAGTTTCGATTAATATTTAGCAAAGTGAGCTTAGAAGTGTTTGGTACTATACAAAAAAAAAAAAAAAACTTGCCAAAAATAAATTTCAATTTTTTTTTTCATTACCTACTTAAATAATATCAATTTTTTTTTCTCCTGAGTCTGTGATCATTCATTCTTGTTAATAAAGTAAGAATCATGATTTCATTTTCCGGTTCTTAAACACCGATCGTGCTGAAGTTCAATGTTAGACGTTAAGTTGATAAACAAGAAGCACCCAATGTGATCAAAACGCTAATAACAAAAAAGCACAAACAAAAAAAGCCTCAAAACAAAACACGAATAAACAATTGTTATTAAACTAAAAAAAAAATCTAAAATAATGGAAAGACATTTCTATAGTCTATTGCAACCGGAAAAGTGCAAATTGACTGAAATGATGCATATAGATAGATGGTGAATTTTAACAGTTTTTTTTTTGCATATTTTGGAGAAACAAAAGAAAGATAATATACCCTGTAATGAAGTCTGAGTGATGCAGTAAACAATAAATTTGTGATAGCTTACCTACTTTAAAGGGTGTTTTGTTAGTTAATGGATTTTTTTTTAAACTTCAATAATATTAATGTTCAAGTGGAATTGATTGATTTTTTGAGATTTAATACGGTAGCAGTAACATTGACATGAATGTTTTCTGTGGTTAACATTGAAGATTGTACTTTGGACTTACTTTAGTCTTCGGACATTTTATATAAGAGAGGAGATCCCTAAAGAGCTTCTAGCAATTCTCCTACGCGCTATATAACGTACAGTACAGACCATGGGCAATTTTGCATGGACTTTGGGCCCACTTTCAACATAGCTCAACAGTGATAAAACTTATATCATATGAAAGCTTATGAAGAGTACTTTATTTCATCATATGGCGGCGGTTTAATTGAAAAAGTATCGAACATTTTTTAAAATTTAAAAAAAAAAAATATTTAAAGAAAATGGCTTAAAAGTATTTTGCATTTTTTGAAAGCCAGGAGTTTATTCTTTCATTGTCTGTTTAAATCAACTTATTACCGTTTATAGTTTTCGTAAAAAATACTTTCAAACTCAAAAATGTTGAAACGAATAACTGAATACAGATTTTTTTTCACAAATTTAAATAATGAGTTCCAAATTGGCTTTAAGTATTCACTACCTTTTAGAACTAAAGAACCTTAGAACTTGTTTATTTTTCAAAATTTTAAATACTAAAATTATGAAAAAAATGAGGTTACAATTTTTTTTTTTTAATTTTGAGTTGGAAATAATTTGTTCGAAAACTATTAACAGAAATAAGTTGATTTAAAAATAAAATAAAAAGTCAGAATTCTGGCTTTTAAAAAAAAGTAAAACACTTTTTAGCCAGTGTTGCCACTTTGTTTTAAATTGTTTTTCCTTTTAAAAACTTTTATACATATAAAATGCGCCAAAACACCATTTTCTTTTATATGACATAAGTTTCATTACTGTTGAGCAATGTTGAAAAGTGGGCCCAAAATGGCCAATGTCCAAAAATAGCCCATGAAATTTCAATATATACAACTATTTATTTGTGCTCAATCGCAATAGCCATGGCGTAATCGTTAGTTCGTTGGACTGTCACGCCAGAGGTTTAGGTCTAAATTCAATTCCCAGCCTCTTCCACCCAAAAACAATTTTTTCAGGGCTACTGGCTCTTGCGAAAAGTGAAAAATCCTCCAAGACTATCTCTTGTCATAGAAAAGTGCTCACCTTACCCGTTCGAATTCGGCTTTCGGCAATAAAATATACCTACGTGCGTCGTCGCCTCTATGTCTGCAGAAACGTACACAGGAATGGTTGAGGAGTTGTTAGTCACTTCACTAGGTCCTGGTCCTTGTTCTACATAAGCTGTTGTGCCACCAATTTTTGTTTTTATTTGTCTTTAAGGAGAACAGATTTTGCAATGAGTTTTTAAAGACAACTTCGCCACGGCTTGATCAGCTGAATTTCATCCGAGAGAAACAAAGTTTTCGACCATTTTTTTTCAAGCATTTCTGACCGTATTTCCTCAATAACACGAAAAATGTGTCAAGTGTTGTTGGTTTGACAGTTTGCGTACACTATCGCCTTACGTACATATCGTCGGTTCGGAAGAAAAACGACACAACTCAACAAATCTCATTTTTCAAAATAGGTAAAAGAAAATTGAATGCAAGTTTGAATTTCAATTTATCTGTTCAAATATCAAAACCACGCAATAGCTCATTAAGTTCCAAACATTGTAATAGAGTCTGGTATTTTTCTAACTGATAGTTTTTCTTTTATTCACAAAAATGCAATGCTAGCTCAAAAATTTAATTTGTTGAAATGTGTCGTTTTTCTTCCGAACTGACGATATATCCAAAGAAAAAAATTAAGAGGCATCAAATTAGAAGTTTTTGTAAATTGGAGCCTAGTTCACAGGTCCATTAGTTACCCGAAATTGGGCGTTTGCCAATTTTTTTCTTCAATAAGTTAATTGTTACGTTTGCTGTATGCAACGAGGCACAATTTTACTGGATCCACATTTCATCCACATTGATGCCATTCAATCGGGAAACGAAAAATGTCATGACTATAGCGAATATCATTGACCAAACCACCTTGATTAGAATAGGTATAGTATGATGACTCCACCAGTCCACAGACCGCACCAAAATGAGCATTTTTGAGCCGGAGCGTTTCGGCAACTTCATTTTTATTATATTCGATCCGAATGCGAAAATTTTGTTATTGACAATGAACTTTATCGCTAAACATAACTTTTCGATGAAACAGCGGATGGATCAACATAAGTTGATTTTAAGTTCAATTCCCCCAAAATTTTGACGCAAACGATTCTGACACGAATCGAATCTTGTTAGCCTTCAAACCAAGATTTTTGTGTAAAATTTTCCATAAATTGGACGGAGGAGAGTAATCTGTCGTGATAGACATGGAATCTATAAATTTGGATCAACTGCAACACTATACTGAATGGATGCAAAATTCTCTTCAGTACGGCACTCTTCTCATATACCGTAGTCGCGGTACCACTGTATATTGCATACAACAAATAGTACATGTGTTACAAAATATGTCAAAGTTTCAGCAAAATTAATCTCAAGTTGCTTTAACAAAAACCTGTACTCGAAGACGCTATCAGTATCGTGTGGAGTAATTGGCCATACATTTTTTGAGGATACTGATCGAGTGCGTCATAGTGATTCCATAGTATTTAAATTCTATATGGACCAGGAATTGTTCTAGGTTGTATATCTATTTCCCATTCCCAGTCGTATTATCGTATATGATACGTCGTCGTCATCTAGATGATTTTTTCATTTGTTACACGAAACAAAACCATCGTCAAAACGACACGTGCGTCGTCAGACGATCGCCTTATACGATGAGGGTCCTATAGATTCGACCCCGTGAGATTTCCTCCTCTTTGTCCACCTGAAATCCATTCTTTTATTGACTCTGGAAGCCTATAACTAGTGCTGTGTTGTATTTAAAATTAGAGCGTCTTCTATGCTCAGGGGCGGATTCAGGGTTGTGGTGGCCCGGAAAGTGGAGGCCCTCTCAAATAATAAATATTTATAATAATAACTGTACTTTGGTATGCCCTGTGCTATACGTGCATGTTTTTTGAAAACATGCTTCAAATAATTCTTAGAAAAATAAAATGAAGTAGGTAATCACACAAATGGCTAAGAAAAAAAAAACTAAAAATTAATTCAGTAAGAGAACCATGTAAAATTTGAATACAGATTTTAGACTCCATCACGGAATATAAATTTTATGTATGTAGAATGAAAATATCCATGGTTTGGATATAATAAATACTTAATTGCTCATCAATTTCTTAAAAATAAAAAGTACAATTTTAGAAAAACGCATTGTGGTTTTTAATTCTTCTTTGCCTATTCCATTTAAAATTGCACATTTTTAAAATTTGTATGTAAATCATTTTTTTTGTTATGTTTATACTCGTACACACAAACAAAATCCAACCTTATCAATTATTTTCAATTTAATTTCTTATTTTTTTTTTTTAATTTCTAGAACGAAAGGAATAATAAATAGACAAGCATGTGGAAAATAGTGTTAGCTTGTGCTGTTATGCTTGGATCTGCGAGCACATGTATGCAAATTATTAAAAAAAAAAACCAAAATTAATAAACTAAATCTACTAATTAATTAATTTTCAACTTATTTTTATCAAATTTTAAAAGCTCATCAAAAAAGATATATCGACAGCAACAGATCAGATAGAAATTATGCCCCTGATTACGGGTTTGTCGATCCGTATGAATTTCATCAAAAATTGACTCAACAAATAATGGCACAACAAAATCAACAGAACAGGTACAACCCTTAAATTTGAATCTTTAATATTTTAGATAAGTAATTATTTTATTTTGGTGTCTGCTGCTTATTTAAAATAAGATAAATTGGTTAATTGGAAAAAATTACACTCGAAGAAAAAAGTTACTTTTTAATAATAGAAAATCAGATTTGATTTGGAACTAAGGAAATATTTTCAAAAATATTTCTTTGAAATTGTCAGTTAAACATCCTTAAATGCAGAAAATTAACGTTATATTGAACGAAAAACAGATTTCTTCACATTTAGCCGCTTTCTTTTAGTGTAATATGGATTTATAAATAAACCTACTGCTTAAAGTTAGTTTGGTAGCTGGTTAAACATTTTTAAATTTTTATATTAAAAGATTTCTGAAAGCTTTTTGTAACATTTTCGTAGGTGATTATTTAAAATTAAAAACAGTTTCTGAACTGTTTCATTTGATTAAGTAAAAATCCTTTTAACTGGCAAACAATTCATATCTTTCTGTAATTTAAATTTTTTTTAATCGCTTGTAAAATTCAACAAAAGATTCATATTCATTAATAATGACACTAAAGCACAATTTAAATCTTAATTAAACTGTTTTTGTATAATAAATCGCACACTAAAGGTATTTCGATTACTAGTCCGATCAATAGAGACATTCTACCCTACAAAAGGCCGGGTAGTTCTAAATTTTTGATACATGTAAGGATAGAAAAAGAGTTTTTTTCTGTTTTACTTTTAGGATATCGCTTTATTCTATGTCCGTCTGTTCGGCAAAAACAAAGAGAATTTTATACGGCTCCAAATTTTGTTCACTATCAGCACGGCCGTAACAGCTAAGACTGTAAGAATACCATAATGTACCTTCATAACAAAAAATAATAAAAATTATTTAAGTACATGGGTAATAATACCAATTGAAGTAGCTAAAACAAATAAATAATATGAAATCATTGAACAATTAGCTGAATCAAAATTACGAAAGAGAAAATTAATTTAAATATTCTGTTCTATCCTACGTAAAAATTTCAAAATTTTTTTTTGAAAATTCGATATTTTAAAAACGGGTAGATAATTTTTTTCGAAATTTAATTTTTAATTCAATATAAATAAATACTAAAAAATTGTGTACCAATTTTTTTTCTTAAAAATGTTTACAAAATTTTATATATAAAAAAATAATTAAAAAAAAAACCGCTCCTACGATTTAATTTTTTTTGTTCTCCAAAACTAAGATTAGTTTAATTAATATATTTTTTGTTGTTGAAATATGCACAGTATTCGACAGTACAAAAACAAAAATGACCCACAATGTGTAAATGCGTGTCTCAAGTATATACTGCACATTGTGGCTTTCCAACCATAAAAAATTTATCGAAATCGGTCAAATACTTTTTGAGAAAATGGTCCCACAAAATTTATTTGAGCCTATTTATATATAGATTTCTCAATTTAAGCTCTAAAATGTATAATAGGTTAGGTACTAGTTTAAACTTAAGGCTCCCATAAAAAAATTATGTACTTTTATCACACTCAATCTTTAAAATTCGAAGAAACTTTTACTACAAGAGCAAGTTTGTGCGATCCAGTCGTGCGTTTTTTTTTAATGAATGCTCCGAATGAAGAATTTAATTGAAATCTGTTATGCAACTATTACGCTGTGGCTACGTTGGAGAGGCAATGCAATTTATTACTGTTTGAGTGGGTTATTCCATTGTCTTTGTCAGGCAATTTCAGTTGTCAAAAAATACCATCATAGAAATGACGTAGCGTAGGCTGTATAGCTCGTTAAATACTGATTTTGATTATGTAAAATTTCAATTCACTAATTTTTTGTCGATCCTAAAAACCTCGTTAAACATTCAAAATAATGAAGAAACCATTGTTTAAAAGGCGAAACGGAAATATTTATTGCCTCTTTGATGGAAAGCAATAATTGTCTTTCATCTTTCGGGCAATATTGCCATTGCCATACGACACACCCTATAGAGCTAATGCTTAGTTTAGCCGGGAGCGCAACAAACGCTCGCACAGAGGTTATTATCACCATGAATGGGATATTTAAACAAATAAATTTCTTTAAAAATTATTATGCAGCTTATACTTTCATTCACTCTATCTTAGCATTGATGCTTTTGTATATATAAAATGCCTATTAATTCAATTTATAGAGCGCTTTCATCGGTGTTTACAACAAATGGTGCATCTGCATTTGCTGAAGCTTCAAATGTCCCAGATTTTGATGAGTAAATATTTTTAATTTCTTAAACTTGTAAATAATATTTTAGTATTTTTATAAAAAAACATAATATTTTGTTAAAACATATTGTGCTGTCGAAAACTTTGTTTAAATAAATTTTATTGGCTCAACATTAAGGTTTTTCCAAGATCAATTTGCCCATCAACAGAGATTCTTTGATAATCTCCGTCGTCAATCTGAAGCAGCAGCTTCAAGCGGAGGATTTGGATTTGGCTCTGGACATGGAACTCGATCGGGATCTGCATCTGGTTATGGAACGGCATCAGGATCGGGTTATGATTCCTCCTCTGGCAACTATGCACCAAACTATGCATCAGCTAGTGGAAGTTATGGTCCAGGAGGTGGACATCAAACAGCTTCTATTCATCCAGAGAATCCTGTAAGATAGAATGATTAAAATTCTAACTATTCTTCTAAACTCTTGTTGATTTGTTTTTTTTTTTTTTATCAGAACATTCCCAACATCAATACTCGATTTTCCGATGATGGCGAAAATGGAGGCGGTGGTGGCTACCGTGGTGTTTCTGTAAGTTCCTATTCAAGTTCATCTGATGTCAATGGCAAAAAGACAAATCACCGTGGTGCTTCAACAACGATTAATGACAATGGCAAAGTCACAACATATCGAGTTCACTCTTAGATGACGAACCATATGATGTGTTTATAACCTACATATGTATATACAGGAACAGAACATTTAAAAATACGTTGCGTTTGTTAAACTTCCATCTGTATTTGCTATATTAATAAAATATTTTTTTTTATTTTTTTTTTAAATAATTTTATTGATTAAAGAATATGAAATTATTTATAAGGAAGTGACTCTAGACCTACATATTATTTAAAAGAGTTTTGCTTATGCGGCCCGCGAGATCAGGGCCCTCAGCCGGTGGAAATATATTTCGGTCATCCATATTTTTGTTATCAACTGCCTTAATTACAATGAAATTATAAAATTTGTTACCAATTGAACTACATATTTTAATGTCTTCAATTTTTTTCAAAATACGTCCTATTATCTAATGGTATCACAGGAAGTTAGATCTACATAGATGTTCAAAAATGTTCATAGAGAGATGTTTTGCAAAGTGATTTTAAGCCTACTTCCTACGATAAGGCAATAATTTCAGTACCTATCAAAAAAAAAAAAAAAATAGCTTTTTAATAACGCATAATAACTAGATGGTTTAGATTTTTTTCAACAATTAATTAGATTATATATATACGTTTGTTCGTTCGAAAGCGTTCCAAAATCCAAATGCTTTTGTACGCATTTGCACTAGAAGAATTGTCTTTTTCTGAAGAAAAGAGAAAATCGTTTTTCGATTTAAAGAAAGAATCAAAACCAGAAGAACGGACAAATGCGCGTATTTTAAACGTCAAAATATAAGAATGTTATTTTAGTTATTTAATTTTAGAATTATGTAGTCCAGTCGCAAAAATTTTACACGGAAAATTCGTTAAAAGTCTCCCACGGATATGAGCTTCGCTAAAAATTTTACAGGACCTTAAAGGCCCTCTAAACTTTTTTTTTTTCAGAATATCTCCTGAATGATTACTTCTACAGATAAAATTGTTGCGAACTTATTTGTAGCTTAGAAAATTTCCTGTAAAAATTAGGAAAATTCAGTAAAATGATATCTCAGAGCCCTCAGCAATCTCAGTTACGTGAACAAGATTCCTCAGCAAAATTGCTCAGTTTTGCTGCCAAAAATCTGATGAAAAACATTTTTGGATTCGCTTGCTATCTTTCTAGCTATAAACCTACAAAATGTATGTACTTTTTCCACACCACTTGTCAGGTTGAGTACAAGGTCCGTTTTTATGTGGTATCCCCACTAGACAAGGCATAGCCCAATATAGTTTTTACTTTAAGTCAAGAAGAATTTGCAATTTTCATTAGCCTCATATTTGTGTACCTTATTAATATTTTTATCAGCTTTTTTCGCCAATATTCAAAGTTTTCACGATAAAATTAAGGATTCAAGTTTAACAAAATACTTCAAGTTTAACAAAATACTTCTTCCTATTTTTGTTTTTATCTGGCATAAGCCACCCCATTGTTGTCCAAATAAGTCTATTTTTTTGCTTCATTATACCAATTTTGATTGAATTGGCTAAAATCGTCAGCCCATCTTTTTCTCGGTTGTCTTCATGGTCTCTTTTCGTCAATTAGGATGCATTTGGTTATAATTTTTGTTCACCTTTGGTCTTTAACTTTAATTCGAGATATATGAATGTGATCTGCCCAATTCAATTTTAGTTGTTTTATTCGCTATAAATACCACGTCAACCATATTTGTTCGTCTTCTTATTTCTTCGTTAGTGGTTCTTTGTATTATCGTACAGCTTACGTTCCGTGGCATGATGTTTAGTGCGATTGGATGTCATGCCGGAAGTCTAGGTTCGATCCCCTGCCTAGTTAACTAAGAGGCTATTGCCTATTGCGAGGAATTGACAAGACCTCCAAGAGTATCTCTTGTCATAGAAAAGTGCTGTTCGGATTAGGTCCTCTCCATCCCTGCAGACATGCACATAGGAATGGTTGAGTATTGTAAGTCACTAGGCCCTAGTTTTTCATTAGCTTTTGTGCCATCAAATTTATTTATTTTACACTGCAATTCATTGCCAGTACAGTATTGCGGATTCTATAATCAAGATGAATTTTTGAGTGTCTAACTCTGAATTTATAGAGCATCAGGATGTATTTTATGTTTTATATTCCGAGTTTGTTAAACCGATCCGTAAGAATTCTGTCATCATTATTGAATAATTTATAAGCAAATCTCTGGGATATTGAATGGGAGTACACTCAATGTAATAAATCCTTTAGTACTCACATCGGCAGTCCTGAAGGTAAAGTTGACAAATAGGTCTGTTCACAATAAAAAGCATGCATTGGCATAAAATTTCATTTAAATTTCAACGAAATCACGCATTTAAAAATCTTAAACTGTGTAGGATTTAGGCTGAAATTACTGAAATCCGATATTTCACTTCGGTCAGTGGTGTACAGATAGTATTAGTCAAAAATTTGTTATTAATTAATGTTTTTTTTGTTAAAGAGGTCGATCTTTTGCAAGCCCAAAGAGAACTGGATAGAAAAAAACGACGTAAGGGCTAATCTATGTAGGTACGTGTTAAATATAATAAATACTAAACACATTCGGGTTTAGCTAAGAGCGGAGAAAAACTTAACAACTTGGAAAATGGTAGATAAAGTCTAAAGGTTCGTATGAACGTTTATGCATTTCTGGAGCAATGAGAACTTGCCCTACAACGGCCTTGGAGGTCATCCTTCACCTGTAGGTGATTGATAGTGCTGCTAAGGGAAACCATAATGAGATTTGCCAAAGAGGGAAATGGGAATGACAAAGGCATCATTCGTATGGTTAGGGAGTACATGCCAAAGTCTACAGTAATTAACCTTATTGATATTCCAAGAGATATCATGATTAGAAAATACAACTTCCGGAAAAATTTTCAAACAGAGTTAAGTTGTAAAAAAGATTGGGTAAGTGAAACAGTTAACTATACACTCTCAAATGAAATGCAATTAAGTATAGTACATACACTGATGGATTCGTGAATTACTGAAGAGTGAAGGCACTGAGGCAGGAATCTTTTGGCCTAGGACCAAACTTTCCATACCGATAGGGCAATCTACTAACATTTTTCAAAAAGAAAGTACATGCCATAGAAAAGTGTGCAGACCGTAATCTCGAAAAGAACTACCCAAACCAAAAAAATGCCCATTATGTCAGACATTCAAGCCGCACTCAAGGTACTGACTGCACTCTTACTACATAAACGCGAAAACAGTATGGGATTGTGTAGGCAGGCTAAGTGAACTTGGTAAAAATAGTCTGGTCACGTTGGTGTCTAGGGAAATGAAGAGGCAGACTTCGTAGCTAAAATCGGAGCTAAGACTTCCCTAACAGGACATTAGCCCTATTGCGGTATAGGAGAAAATGTGTTTAGTAAGAACATTAAAAACGAAGAGGAGGCCATAATAGATCCAAAAATTGGAAAGAACTTCCCTAGCTGAGACAGGCCAAACTCCTCCTTCTGAACTATAACCAAGAATGTTTTACAAACTTTATGAGCTTAAGTAGGAACAATCTTAGAATACTAACGGGTCTCTTCACTGGCCACTGCAAACTTAGAAGACACCTAAGTTTTCTTGGTCTAGTAAGCAGTGCCACATGCTGTAGCATGTAGCAGACATGAGGAAACCCCAGACCACATACCGGGCAAATGTGATGCACTTATCCACCAATGAATAAAATACCTGGTATGCTACCAGGTATATAAGAGAGCGACCACCCTCTCTGAAAATACCCCAAATACTAAAATACGTCAGAGAAATAGGTTTGGAAGCTGTAAGATGTAGATGACCAACCCCATCTAGCTCAAGGCGGGGACACAATAGATCTATAGGTTGCAGTGTTATAAAACCCCAAATTATATTCATTCATTCATTCATACAAAAAAATATCTATGCACACCCAATTTGTGCGTATATCCGCCGAAAATCCATTAAAATTGGATAGCGTGCGTTGAATATGACATGACACCGACGGACGTCCACACCGAGGATTCACACAATTCTATCTTTTTTATCTTTTTCAACACTAATCCCCGCAATTTAAGAAATACCCGTCTCTTCTATTTGCTTACCCACTGTACCTCATATGGATTCAACGAGCCTTCAACTCGAATGTTGCGAAGTGTTTATTTGAAGAACACAAACTGTTTCGAGTTTATCTTTAGCCATTCCATCAGTCTTAAACTCCGTTTACTAAGTCCTACTCCGAATACATCCCTATCTAAGCTAAAAGCTTATTAAGCCGAATGAATGGGGGGGGGGTTTGCCCCCACCTCAATAAAAATTAAATTAAAATTAAAAATTTGCGTCAAATAAGGAGCAAAGGAGCAAAACGCAAAATTTTATTGTTTTAGACGCGGCTTTAAGATCCCTCTAATGACTAAAAAAAAATCTAATTTTGTCCCATTTTCTCCTTTTATTGTACACATATATTCCGAATGGAATAACTATAATGACAAAGTCACATAAATGAAAATAAATGAGTGTATGACTAACTACTTTTTCCTTTTAAAATATAAAATATGATAAAAATATAATGTTAAAAAATAATAATTAATAAATGATAATAAATAAAACAATATTACTTATTTCTTTGTACCTGGTAGATTGATGATATTTTGTTTTTACCTACCTATTCGCTGAAATATAGCTGCATTGTGCTGTGGCTTAATTTTTTATCATGCTTTTTCTAGGAAGATGATAAGCGCAAATTATTTGGAAATACAATAATTCAACTTTGATAAACGACGACATGAGATTTCAACGTTTAATATTTAATTAGTGATTAATCTATGCTCTCAATGTTCACATAATTTATTAAAGAAACTAAGGCAGAGTTGTGCATTCATAAAAAAAAAATATAGTACCTATACTGTATACCCATAATTTAAAATTATGAAAAAAGTTCTACAGTAAAAAAAGCGAAAAAAAAATCCACCACAATAAATTGAGCAGATACCAAATATTTCCGCCAAACGGCCTATTGCATGGTATATGGATATGGTATTTCACGATTTATTTTCAGCTGAGTTTACTATTATGTGTACCTATAATGATACGGATACCTATCTGTTCCACAAAACTTGTCAGTACAGTACAGACCTCTTTTACTCTAGCACTTTAACTTATTGTAATTGGACCGATTTGTCGAATCGAAAATTTTGACATTTCTGCACGTTTTGAGGTCACTGGAATCCGAACTCATTGTTGTTAGAGAGATGTCTGTGTGTAGGTAAGTTCGTACGTTCGTACGTTTGTACGTTTGTGCGTTCGTAAGTTTGTACATTCGTACATTACATTCGTTAGATTTTTTTGTCGACGATATCTCGAAAAAGAAAAAATTAATTTTATTTTACAGACAATAAGGCAATAAGGAGCAGAAAGGGTTTTCAGAAAAAAGTTGTGAAGTGGATAATTTTTTGATAATCCTATCGACTTTGGCTTAGTTTCATTCTATACATAATCACGTAGTTGAGAATTTGTAAGACTTTAAAATCAACTGACAATTTTTTTTCAATTAAAAAACCGTTAAAAATAGTTTAAAAATGATTCTCGGCTCGAATATCTTGAGAGCACACAAAGATTTTAACTTCGGGCTAATTATAATTTGTAGTTTGTAAGCTAAAAAAAAAACTACAAGAAACAACTAAAAATTGTTGAACAAATTTTTTTCGGCACCAATATCCTGATTTTAGTCCCTCTACACACAATTCCATAATTAGTAGTTGATACCTGAAGTTAGTAAAAAAATTCAAATGTAGGTTTTTTTTCTAAGTCGAAAAAACAGAATAGGCAAACATTTGGCAAAATATGCTTTTCAACTCAAATATCTCTATACAAAAAAAAAACATAATTCATTTTAGTCTACATACGATGCCACAATATTGATAAGTGATAGAGTTTGAAAAAAAAAGTCGAATTGATAGTTTTGTATATGAGCAAAAGAAACTGCTACAAAATTTTGAAAAATGATTTTCGTGTCACATATTTAAAGCAGCCAGCCTAACTTTGGTCTTCCTTTGATTACACAACTGGTAAGAATGATAAGGTTCTCGAAGATTTTGAATTTGTATTATTTTTTATAAAAAAAAACATCGGGTATTGAGTTTACTAGGGAACCAATGGGAAGTTGTTAGTCCGGGACACACCCAGCCTCTTTTTTCTTTCAAAATGGTCAAATATCGAAAATAATTTTTTTTTTTGAAACAACTCCTAGGGCCTGCTGTACAAACGTGGTTCAAATATTTGATCCGTTTTTAAGCAATTTTAATTCACCTATTTCCGATGATGCTATTAGGAATGGCTTACAAAAAACATATTAAGGGTATGGGGTACTCCAGACCAGACCCAAAATTCACCGGGTAGTGAATTTAATACCGGTAAATCCGAAAAATAAGTTTTATCCTAATTATTTATATTTTATCTGATTTATTTAAGAGTGTTTTTGAAGACCTGAAAAATGGTCGTATTGAGATGAAAGAATTAACCTTCAAATATGTTTTCATTATTGCGCAACCATAAGAAAATTTTAATTTTTTTTGTCAAGAGCGTCGGATTTATTGGTATTGGTCGGATTATTTGTTTATTTAACTTTAATTTAATTTTTTTTCGTCGTTATTGTTTTGTTTTGACGAAAAATATCTCGATCTGAGTGAAAAAAGAGACTTTTCCATTTGGTCACCACTGAACATTTCTCACTCCTTTACAAATACTAATTGCAAGACTTACTTCGGTAAGACATCATCCTTTATTACATTACATACATCATCCTTATATCAACAGACCACCAATATTTTTGTAAAATTTTAAATTGTTTTGTTTATGTTTAAAATTTTTCAATTATTAAGCGTTTCATAAAAATACAAAATAAATGTAGGAGAACTCGGAACATAACGGGCCCCTTAAGGATTATTGATTGTTAATAAAAACTGCAAAAATGTATTAAGAATTTTTGATGAACTTTTATTATAAAGAAAATGTATTAAGGAATAAGTGTAAGAAAGAAAGTTTTTAAAAAATTAATTATTAAGTATATTTTTTTGTCATTCAATTTGCCCACTATATACCCCGGTGCTGAAGCAAGCAAACTAATTTGGTTGGTCATTACCCGAAAAATTTCTCTTTCGGCGCGCCCGCGCGCCACCGCCCAGCCAGCTCTGTATACTTGAACCTTGAACCATCATTGAACCTCAGTTAATTGACAGGAATCTGTGAGTTAAAAATGCTAAACAACGGAAAAATAATTATTTGGCTTTTTTGATGATATTGGAATATGCATCAAGCGCTGCTACTGGCCGTTTGTGTATATGACTACTAGAATAGATTCCACTTATACAGAACACATTTGCACCAATATAGATAGAATTAAAATTTGACCCTTTTTTAGGTTCAGAGTACACTAAAAAAGTGTTGCCATAAAATATTTTTGGAAATCGGGAATTACCACATCAGAAATCTGTATTTGTTAATATGGGAATGAGTTGAAAAAAACGTTGAAAAAAGGCCTACCTACTATTTTTTAAAAAGAAAAAAACTTGCATATTACTTTCCTTTTTTTGCTTATTATAATTTTTTTTAAATTAGTTTTTGAAATTTATATTGATTTATAAATTAAATGCCTAGTATTTTTCTTAGTTTTAATTTGAGTTAATTTTGATTTTGAATTTATATTGATTTAATGATCAAATAAATTGATTCACTATTATTACTATACATACATACATATATATTTTTTTTTTGAAGTATAATAGGTATTATGTTTGACCGCAGCGCAGGAGATGAGATGGCTAAAGTTCAACAACAACGTATGTAGATTATATTTTTTCTTCTAAATTAATAAAAAAACAATCAAAAAAATGGAGATATTATTCCATTTTAACTAAGAAATTATAAGGTGTTGCATTTTATAATAAAAACTGCCTATTTAATGTTAAGTACTCCTAGGTTAAGATATATACCTGCATACACCAACATACAAATTTTTAATAAAATTATAAATTATATAAATCCAATATTGAAAAATATGTTAAAGAAGATCGGGAGAAAGTGCACTTTACATCAAAAATCGTCGATCGGAAGTAGCTCTCAAAATCGTGAGAAATACGATAAATCGGTGTTTCTGGCAACACTGAAATTGAACCTATGACGATTTTTTCCAATGCAGCACGTATCCAACATGAAAAATGTACAAAAAAAGGGCAATCTGCAGAATAAATCCAAATGAAGATTTTTAAACGAAATAATCTTCATTTTGGCATAAAGAATACTGTCTTCAAAATTTATTGTTGCATTAAAGGTTATAAAGGGTTACTTACTTGTTTTTCATATTATATGACTTTTCGTTTTAAAAGGTAAACGATGGCTAGAGTATTTAATGAAAAGATTCTAGATCATTAGATTTTCTACAAAATAGGTTGTGACTATTTTCTTCCTCGGACTTACTATTTAGAATATTGGGTAACCCGGAATAATTTCTTATGCAAGCAAAGTTTTGGCAATGGACATTTAATCCAGTATTTCGTATATGTAAAAACAAAGATAATTACGTTTAAAAATCTTCACTTAGATTTTTGTGTGTTAGAAAACCTAAGTACATGTATTTCCGAAATTTGACATTAATGGTGTGGCAATATCTTGTATGGAAAAAAGTGTTATGATATTTTCTATAGAAAATATGTTTTTGGTATAAAATATTTTCGAAACTTTCAAGGAGTTAGATAGCTTTTAAACGATAGTCAAAAGAAAAGGAAACCTTTTGATCGTTTTTTTTTTAGAAGATAACATATTGCATACATTTTGTAAAACAAAAAATAGATATGATTTACCGTTTAAGAGTTACCTATATGCAAAAAACCTATATATTTGACACTTTGCCTTTTTGAGGGAGCAATATCTTGCAACTGATAGCTTGTATGGAATAAAGTGTGAGAACATTTTTTGTTAAAAATCTTCTGTTCTATGTAACGAGACAAATGTGAATGATTTGTTTTAGAGGGTCGTATAATATATGTAAATCACTCACTGTTTATACATAGGATGCGTTCAAAGTTACTTTAAAGCCAGATTCTTCAAATGCAAAAGAAACTTTGCATATACCCAAATTCGCACCTAGCCCAAATCCTATACTGGGCCAAGCAGGGGTGTTGCAGGGGGGCAGCATGCCGTAATGCTGAGTAGGTGCTCTAGGATTCACCGGTAAATTCTAGAATTTCATTATACCGGCTATTCACAGTAACATATACCTATACAAGCTTTAAAAGCTGAAATTTTCGTCAAAGCCTATTTTTTTTTAGAAAATCATAACAATCTACAAGCTTTTCAACTTTTTAAACTTTGCCTACTTATTCAAAAATCTGTAAGTGATTAGTCGAGTACTGTTATAAAAAGTTACTTTTAAAAGAAGAAATAAAAACTATCTACCTTCCCGCCTGGAAAAAGAATCTAGTTTTCAATAAGGCCCTGGCAAGTTTTCATTGTTACTAACAAGGATCTAGCAAGGGTTACAATAGGCATTCGCTAGGCTCTCACCAGTTATGAACCTTTTTGCCTCGTCAGATAAATTCTGCCTAAGCCCTGACAAGTAAAGACAAGATTTGTTCCACATATATTCTCCATGGTTTTTATTTCAAGAGGCACTTCTTGTTGTTGTGTTGCTTCGAAGACTTCAGTGTACTCACCACGTTTCAGCTTGCCGATGAACTGGTGGTCATCCTGGTTGGACCTGTCTCCAATATAATTCTCATGGTACCTATCCTGCCGTTTGTGTGCATTTACGTGTCGGTTTAAAAACTTGCAGCGTCCGGTAATGTCATCGTTTGTGATTCTGCGGTGATGCGCTTTCTGTTGCTTATATTGGGAGGTTTGGAGGTATTCAAAACACGTTTTTTCTTGTTTAAGACAATAAAAGTTGACTAATTTCACGAATTAACCGCGAATCCATTTGTTTTTAAATTTTATTTTATTATAAAACACTGACACTAAAAAATTCTTGCACTTGCTTTTTAGGTAGAACAACCTAGAACAGATTTCTAATAAATGTCAAAATCAGTTGTGATTCTGTCTTATTCTGTTTTGTCTGCAGTTGCGATTTTACTACTTGACACACCGATTCACAGTCGCATTATTTAAATAAACGTTCTCAGCGAGGCACTAATAGGGGCCTGTCATGTTTTCCTCTTCCATGTTTTCCTTACCGAAAACTTGCCGGGGCCTTACCTAAACTTACCAAAAACTTGCCATTTTTCCAGGCGGGTTTTTTATTATTAGCCGCGTTTTATTATCTTTGGATCTGGATCAGGATCATCGCTTGAAAATAAAACGATATGGATCACAATGACAGCAGTGTTATATAACCATCTCTTTTTTACTTACGTTTTAATTATTTTCAGTTGTTTCCCGTCTCTTTCCTTTGCACTACAACAAACGCTACCTTACCATAAAAGCCATCTACCCGCCAAAGTAAGAATTCATTTTTGGATCTTCGAAATTGATCCAGAAAGAGAGCAGGATCCCGAATTGTTTTTGTATTATTTGTTGTAAAATGATCCTGATCCAGATCCGTAGAAAATAAAACGCAGCTATTATCTACATATTTAATGCACCTCAGTGTGATCGTACATATAAGAGCAGGTAAGTGCGACACAATCTTGCATTTTATTTTCTTACGAATCAACAATATTGGTCTTCGGTTCTTTCATGGATTATAAGATAATTGAGAATTAAGATTAGTTACTTAATAATAAAACAGCAAAACCTGATGACATTGTTGATCAAAATTGAACTGTATTTCCAAATAATTTTTACTAATCCATTATCTGCGAAAAATTAAAAAAAAAAAATCGCAATGAATGAATATGAATGAGAAAATGGAAAATGAATGACTAAAATTTATAGAACACTATAAAAGACGAAGCCGGTATTATTTTAATTTAAATATAAGTTGTCAGCAGAAGTTCTCTGATCGTAAAGTGAATTTAGACATAAATTTAAACAAAAAAGCCAGTACAAAAAAAAAAGAAAGATTCACTCGGCATTTTATTTGAAAATAGATAAGAAAATACCTTTATGTACTTACAATAAAATTACAAGGACCTTAATAAAATCAAAGGTATGTAGATATCTTCCCTATGTATGTACATTTTGTTTTGTGTTTAATTTCTAATTATTTATTTGTAAAGAAAATATTAAGTAAAATTGAATTTTGATATTAAGCTTTTTAAAGTACACGAGACGTTGTTTTTGTGATATAAAATGTTAATCTAAAAAATATTTTTCACAAATTTAAATACAAAATTTATATTTAATTCTCTACAAATCAGAATAAATGCTCCATATACAAAATTGATATTAGTTTTGAAAAATTGGGCAAATACAACGCCTTTTATATATAGAATACCTTAAACTTTGTATGTTTTTTGTATATATCACTAGAATTACACTTATGTGAATTTACAACTTGGCTGAGCACTAACCATGCCCAAACCGTTAATTGTGAGCAAAATAAGGGAATAAAAAAACCTTGAAGACAAAATGTCGGTAAAATCGATTCGAATCTAACCGAAAACAAATAAAAATGGCAACACTGGCTGAACAGATGGATTTATTTTCTTTAAACTCAGGCCGTGTGCGAATCGGGTTAAAATTTCGAATAAATTTTATCCGATATTAAATTTTGACGTTTTCAAATACAGATTCACCTCATTAATCCTCAGATCTAACCCATTTATCACACCGACAGCGGCAGGGAACTCCTTCCAAACATTTTTTAAACTTTGAAGGACCAAAAAGAAACAACACAAAACTGTGTTCTATTAAAGATCCGATACAACAATTTTAAAATTTTTTCTCATAAACGTAGATGTACACAAGTACATAGTATATATATTAAATAAATCAGACGGTATAATTTGCTTTAGTATCAAAACAATTTTAGAAATTAAATTCGAATTAAGTTTATTTTTTGACAATTTTTTAATTTAAAATCTTAACAGTCTTAACCCGTAATTAATTTATTTCTTAAATAATCAGAAACATTTAGCTTTAACCCATAATTTGATCGTGCATAAGAGCAAGGCTCAGTTAATATATTATGTTCTATTTTGGAGATTGATTTTTTTTAAGTCCAAAAGAAAACCACGCCTAATAATGTTATTTTATTTAATTTCTAGAACTTTTAACCAAATATGCGGAAGTTCGTAGTCATCTCAGTACTAGCTTGTGTTGTTATGCTTGGATCTGCGCAATCAAGTAAGGAAATTATTTATTCATTCGTAAATAAAACAATTAATAAACTACATAATTGAATTTATATTCACTATGTCAACTTTATACTGAACCTAATTTTTATGAAACTTTTATACATATAGCTCAACATCAAAATTATTATGATGACAACGTATCAAACAGACAAAATTTTCCTTATAACGGAATTTTTGATCCCTTCGGATATTTTCAACAACAAACTAATTTATTATCCAGGTAAGGTACTATAGCCAAAGATTTCCATTCTTACTTGCGATATAAACAAATTTAGGTACTTTATCATGGCAAGTTTTAGATTCGTAAATAAACTTGAACTCGAGATTTTGATCGAACTTCTCGCAATTCCGTCCGTCTGTCTGACCGATCGCCTACAGCTTAAACGAATGGGTCGATTTTATTTAAAATTGCGTTTTTTCGGCATTCTCCCGACACTTTTTTTTTTTTATTTTTTTAGGACCAAAAATAACGTTGCCTGCTATATAATTTTTTTTAAGCATTTTTGGAAAATCTTTTTTTTTTTTTCTCGGAAATGGTTCACAGATTTTTCTAAAGAAAAATGTTTACATTTTATTAGAAACAGGGTACCTTTTGGTGAAAATAAAACTTTCGAAAAATGGTTTTCAATAGTACCTCCCATAGAACCATTTTTTTTTTATTTTCGTTATTTATCGAAAAGGAATATTTTTTGAAAACCAAATACTTCGAAAACGACTTGGTTGATTCTTACGAAACTTGGTACTGAGCGGTTTTTTAACATTAATTTTTTAACATTTTTTATTTTGAATAAAAAAATTTTCTTACAGTCAAAATTGACGGTTCTTTCCATATAAATGTTAAAAACCGTAACAGAAAATCCAAGTTTTTCTCGAAAACGACTCCTAAGATTTTGAATAATTTTTTCTGAATACTAATATTAGTAAGGTCTGTCATTTACCAAAAACAAAATTTATAATTAGCCATTATTATAAAAGTATCTCTCATACAACCATTTTTTGGACTATATCATTGTCTGTATAACCGATTGAAATTAACTTTTCTAATACAAAATCTTCTTAAAGCATATTTAATTCTTAATTCAAAATTAATAAAAACTAAAAAATGGTGTATAAATTTGTAATGTTTGAAAAATTTTATATAAAAAATATTAATTTAAAAAGAAGCTGCTCCTACATTAAAAATTTTTTTTTCTCAAAAACTAAGATTTGTTAAAGAAATCAGATGGTGTACTTTTTTTTAGCTCTCAAAACATACTTTTTTTTTCAAATGAAAGATTTTTTGCGACCTTTAGTCCAATGCGTTTCGCCCAGGCACGACAGTTGGGCTCATCAGTTAGATGCTGTCGTACCTTTCTAAGACGCAATTTTTTGTCGATGAATACCGACTCTTAATAAAATCTACAGCGCATAGGCACTGTAAATTATATTCTTCTAGGGGAACATGGTTACATTCTTGCACCTAGAAATATATGTTGTTGTTGTAAGCCCGCATTGGACTAAAGGTCGCAAAAAATCTTTCATTTGAATTTAATTCAATACAATCCACTAAAACAATAACAAAAATGATTTTCTTTTATTTTTATTTTTGTTTATTCTCTTCTTCGTACTTTTTTTTTTGGAAGTTGCCTTATTTTGAGGTTATTATCATAATATTTCGTTAAAAGCTAGATTGATTTTGTTATGTACAATTTTTTCCGGTTTTTGTAATAAGCACCATTTTGTTTAAGCTAAAACGTCTCCAAATTTGATATAATTTTTAATTTCTTAAATATTTTTTTTTTTGTTTAATTATAACTTAATTTCTTTATAAATTTGTACTCAATGTACAAATGCTATTAATCTTCAATTACCTAATTATAATCATAGTGCCTCTTTGACCCATTTGCTGAAACGAAACTTTAATATTTATGTTTAACACATAAGCTCTTATGTTGAAATTAAATAATTAAGTTTTGTTTCAGCAAATGGCCCTTACTGATCGATCGCGTTTTTATTTAATATTAATAATAATTTTTTTTGACTTAATATTCAGGCTTTTCCAAGGCTTTTTTAATATTGGCCGTCAGTTCGTAGCAGGAGCAAACACCGGCTTATCTGGCTTTGGATATGGACCTGGTTATGGATACGGATATGGACATGGAGTAGGATCAGGATCGGGAATGGGATCGTTTAGCTCTTCTGGAACATCATCTAGTTATGGGTCTGGCACTGGATATGGAACCCAAACTGTAACTTCATACGCACCAGGGTTAGCATCAGCTTCTTTTTCCTCTTCTGGCAACACTGCGCCATCATCTGGTTTTCGGTCTGGCACTGGATATCAAAAACAGACTGCAACTTCATACGGACCGGCGGCGTCAGCATCAGCTTCTCATTCTTCTTCTGGCAACAATGCACCCACATCTGTTTATGGACCTGACACAGGATATGGAACCCGGACTGTAACTACATATGGACCGGGCACAGTATCACGTTACGTTTCCTCTCCTAATGGCAACTTTGTTTCATCATTTGGTTTTGGATCTGGCTCAGGACTTGGAACTCAAATGGTAACTTCATATGGACCGGGCGCAGTAGCAAGTTATTCTACCTCTTCTGGTGGCAACGATGGTTCGTCATCTGGTTTCGGGTCTGGGTTTGGCTCTGGACTCGGAACCCAAATGGTAACTTCATATGGACCGGGTGCAGTAGCAGGTTATTCTACCTCTTCTGGTGGCAACGATGGTTCGTCACCTGGTTTCGGGTCTGGACTTGGCTCTGGACTCGGAACCCAAATGGTAACTTCATATGGACCGGGTGCAGTAGCAGGTTATTCTACCTCTTCTGGTGGCAACGATGGTTCGTCATCTGGTTTCGGGTCTGGCTCTGGACTCGGAACCCAAATGGTAAATTCATATGGACCGGGCGCAGTAGCAAGTTATTCTACCTCTTCTGATAGCAACTATGGTTCATCATCTGGTTTTGGATCTGGTTCTGGTTCCCAAAGAGTAACTTCACATGCACCGGGCTCAGTAGCAGTTTCCATTTCTTCCCCTGGCAATTATGGTTCATCATCTGGCTCTGTATATAGAACCCAGACTACAAACTCACATAGACCGATGCCAGCATCATCTGATATTGCATATAGTTCTGGATATGTAACTCAATCTGAATCTGGACAGCGATCAGGATCGGGTTCCTATCAACGTGAAGAAGGTGGCCTTCAGACTCATCCTATTCAACCGCAGAATCCTGTAAGTAAAAATTATATAAAATTCTATTTCTGTGGTATTAGGGTAAAACCAAAAAAAGAAAAACTCGTTAATATCATGTAGATTATGAAATCCGCAAAACAGCATCCGCAGTGATTCGCATTATAGTGCTCTAGGATGGAAAGAAAAGCGAACAATATACCTACTGCGAATCACTGCAGATCCAATATTGCGGATTCCATAATCGATATGTATATTTTAGACTTTTAGAACTACATCCTAGATCCTACATGCATGGCTTCATCTTAGGAAAACGAATGCTATCGTCAGAACTGAATTTTAGCTAGGAAAAAGTAACGTAACTATACTTTAAAATAAGAAAAAAGTTCATCAAATATTTCCTTCAAATATATCCTATACTCATTGAGTTAAAATATTGCCCTTATTTCTGAACACAATTTTTCGATGAAACATCAGATTCAGTGTCAGTTGCAAGCTTTCAAATCAACTCCACGAAATGATAGTCTGTCTTCTGGATAGAAGAGAAGAATTCTCCTGGATTTTGAGAATCGAAACCAGCACTAAGCTTTGGGACGCACTTGTGATTTAAGTCGTTGCGATTAAGAAACCGCGATCGCAAAAAATTATTCCTGTGCACGCACTTATTATTTTCAGTCGCGCGATTTTTAAACGCAAACGAATGCAACATACATCTTTAAGGGACAGTTGTAAAAACGTGGCTTAATATTGAACTCGTGCTTTAACAATTTTAACTCGCCGATTTCGGCGGATCAATTGAGGTACAATGATTGTTCAAGAGGTTCAGTTATGTGATAAACTAACCTAAAGCCTAAACTATCGCCGAAATTTAGTTAATCCGCCGAAATCACTGAACTGAAATTCCTAAACCACGTATCTATATTTGAATCACGATTGTACAACTGGCACGTACTGACTATGAACGCACTTGCGATTTAAAGTCCTTGGGACTAAAAAGTCGCTCTAAAAATGGAACCTGTTTCATTTTTTAAGCGCTGCGATTGAAAACTTTGCAATAAGAAGGTCAATTTACCGTATACCTAAGCATTGGTATAATTGTTTCCTTTAAAATTGACATATGTACATACGTATTGGGTTTTGCTTTAGTACTTATACATACTATACAGAATTGCTCTTACTTTATGGCATGAAATTAATTTTTTTCTTTTTAGAATACTCACTCCAGACATAGAGGGAATGGAGGCCGTGGATACGGTGATAACAATTCTGACATCATGAGGAGAAATCAACGTACTACAATTGATGACAATGGCAAAGTTCCAATTTACAATAATTAATCTTAAAGAGTAGAACATATTATTCGGTCAGAGAAGTTGAGAACCCACTAAGCCTATTGGCTCAAATCATAAATGTTACACGCACATGGTATCTATCTTACGTCTATCAGTTTGTTGAACTAAATATGTTAAATAAAAAAAAAAATAAAATAATATTAAATATAAAATGCATTTTTTTGCCTTTACTTAAGGTTATCGTTGATTAATAAAAATGTACATAGCTGGTGCAATATTTATATCATGGTAAACAATTTTAATTGTCTTAAATTTTAAACAAAAAACTTATCAGTTTGAACTCGAATTGAATTTTAACTGACGCCATTGCATATAGATATGCAACATACATAGAACAGACATTTTTGTTGTCAAATGCATTCAACAACGAGAAGTATTGGCGCAAAATTTTAAACAGCCTGATGTTAAGGTATTAGCATGATACTACTTAACAATTTTCTAACTTTAAAACTCTTTACTAAAATATTCTAAGTTTTAAACATTTTCTAACTAGTATCATACTAAACCTATTTTTCTAACTGAACACGCCTAAAACAGTGACAGTTCAACCCATTTTCGCAATTGTAGCTGCCAAAGTGACACTTGGATTTAGTATGATACTAAAAAGATAAAATAGGCAAAATGTTAAAAAGATATAATACGATGCTAACTCGTTTAAAATTTGTAAAAGCCTGTTTTTAACCTAGTATCATACTAAAAATGCTTTAACATCATACTAAATCGTCTAAAATTGTGCGCCAGGCTTTTCTAAATTTTAAACGAGTTAGCATCTTATTATCTTTTTAACATTTTACTAAAGTTAAAATTGCCAAATACCTGTTTTATCTTTTTAGTATCGTACTAAATTCAAGTGTCACTTTGGCAGCTACAATTGCGAAAATTGGTTGAACTGTCACTGTTTTAGGCGTGTTCAGTTAGCAGAATAGGTTTAGTATGATACTAGTTAGAAATTGTTTAAAACTAAAAATATTTTAGTAGAGAGTTTTAAAGTTAAAAAATTGTTAATTAGTATCGTGCTTAAACCTTAACATCAGGCTGTTTAAAATTTTGCGCCATTGTTATTAGAAATAAAAAGTTTAAGATAACAGCCATATGGGTAGGTAACTGTCGCCTGAGAAACTCTCCAACTGAAGAAGAATTTGCAGAGCTCCTCAATATACTAAGAAAAAAGAAAATTTGCCTTGTTTTTTTTGCCTTTTTTTGATAGTTGACTGCAAATTGAAAGTGTATTTATATTGACGTTGACGTGTTTAAGCAGTTAAAATAATTTTGCCAAAAAAAATGTCTAAAATTAAGTTAATTGAGGCAAAAGTATTGCAAAATCTTGTTAAAAAATTCAGGGAGGACGTTCTACCGATGGAAAGGTTTTATTATGTAAATTGTGCGGTATTAAAGTCAGTCACGGTAAAAAAAATACTACGATGAGCAGCACATAGGTCGCACAAAGCATAAGCAAGGAATTGAATTGATGAACAAAACAAAAAAAAAACAACTTATTTCTTCGTTCACTAGTGGCCTTAACAAAAACGAATTTAACACGGACTTAACGCGAATGAATCTACGCTACGAAAAAATTATGTTTACGACTCATATATTGAAGTCATACATAAAATCCAAGCTGACGTCGGTCACGATAAAATATTCGTTTCAATGGATGAAACAACCGATAAGGCTGGGAGATGTGTCACAATTCACAAACGTAAGACCATTACGAGAAAATGGAAGAGGTTTCCTGTTGGCGTGCGAAGTTCTTGAAAAGGTCAACTCTACTTCAATTGCAACTCTATTCGAGGCTTCTGTGGCCAGACAACCAACACAGAGAACATGTTCTTCTTTTTGTTACCGATGCGGACCCATATATAAAAAAAGTGGAAAATCGCTTCAGATTTTACTCAAATATGATTTGCCCATTGCGTTCATAGAGTATCAGTATGCGAAGCTATTCGTAGTCAATAGGTACCCCAAAGTCGACGCATTGATCTCGAACTTAAAAAAATGTTTTTTAAAGAGTCCTTCTCGAATTTCCTTTTTTAAAGAAGAAGAGTCTGAACTACGCCTGCAACCCTAACCTGTAAGTAAAATAATTAAAAAATATTTTAATAATAAATTAAAATTAAAACATATTTGTTTCCTTAAATAGATTTTAACTCGTTGGGGAACATGGCTGGATGACGCATCATACTATGCTCAGTATTTTTCTCGCATAAAGTCCATTATAGACTATCTAGAGGATGATGCAACTTGCGTTTTATTTTCGAAGGAATTACTTGCTGAAAAAGAAGTACAAGCACAACTGGCGTATATTCAGAACAATTTTGGCTTTTAAGTGGACTCGCAAGTCGCAAGAATACATATTTTCTAGTTTGCAGAGAACAGATATCTTTTTTTTTTTTAAAGTTGCATCAGTAAGTTATTTTTCAAGGTTGCATTTTTTTATTAAGGTCAATCAGTTGGAGATGTGCTTGAAATTTTGAAAAAAAAAATTGATTCCAAATTAAAAAAAAGCTAAGGGGTTGGTTGCAAAAAGAAGTAATACAAAAATTTTATGCTGTTTTTTCTGCAAATGAGGGACTCGCAATACTGAAAGTAAAAGCAGTAACATATGGTGATATAAACGCTGAACTCCCTAGAAGCATAGAAGTCAACAATATTGGTCCTTTAACACTGCACTGGTTTCAACACATGAGGTAAGAACATTTAGCTCTTTTAAATCACTTCTCAGGGACAACCGCAGGCGTTTTCTGCCAGAAAATTTTTGGTCCTTTAACACTGCACTGGTTTCAACACATGAGGTAAGAACATTTAGCTCTTTTAAATCACTTCTCAGGGACAACCGCAGGCGTTTTCTGCCAGAAAATTTTAAAATTTTGTTATCTAATTTTCTTATTAAAATTATAAATGCCTTGTTTTTTGCCTTTTTTATGTTTTTTCTTTTTTAGATTTTTAAATGCCACAAAATCCGGCCCCTGTAATATTACTATACAATGTCTCAGCTTTGTTATTAATATACATTTTGGATAGTTGAATTAATGAAACACAAAGAAAGCACGTACTTTGATACACTACATCTTTAACTACAAAGCTGCTGCATTTTGCACCTCTGAAAGTTCAGCGGATTATTTTTTTATTTTAGCTGGTTATAACAGCTATTAGTGAGTATCAGTTTTGCTTATTGAGTTTTGTATATAAAAAAAAAATAAACTAATGAGACCCAAGAAAACCATTCAATGCGATGCACTTCAACTTCAACTCAAAAGCAGCTGCCTTTTGCACCTCTGAAAGTTCAGCGGATTATGTTTTTATTTTAACTGGTTATAACAGATATTACTGCACCAAGTTTCAGTTTTGCAATTATAAGTTTTGTATACAAAAAATTAAAGCAATGAAATACTATGAAATCACACACTAATGCACTGCATCTTCAATACAAAACCTGCTGCCTTTTTTACCTCTAAAAGTTAAGCGGATGTGTTTTTTTTTTGTGTTAGTGGTCTTGTAAGCTATTATACTATATATACCAAGTTTCATCTTTTTTTGAAATCCATTTATTTTTCGTATTCTTGCAATGTTCATATTAGTGGGGGAGGGGTACGGGGCTTAAGTCCCCACTCAAAGTTAAGCTGCTTAGATTTTTTGGTTTTCCTACGACCGACCCCATAAACATCTCCACAAAATTTGAGCTTTTATGAAATCACATTATTTTCATCATTTTTTTTGGCAGCCACATAAATCGCGACCGCTGCGCTGGTGCGCGAAATGGTAATTGATTCAGTTACTAGTGAAAGTAAGTGAAGCTAATAGCAAGGTGTGAGCCTTCCTGTTATTGGTCATTGGAAAAGGTCGCTGTCTCCCAGACTTACAGTTCTTAGTTTTTCTTTATCTTAATCGATTTTGTAGTCTGTAAGATTATATTTTATTTTTATACTCTGATCGATGAAATAAAAAAATAACAACAAATATTTTTTTTGTGACATTTAGAGAGCTCAAGAACTTTATATTCTAACCTTACAAAAAGACAGCTGAAAAAAAAAATTACAAACACATTTTTCTGCAAACAATAATTTCTTTGTTCCGAATCCTGAGATTATAAAGACGGATCGATGTCAACAGTAAATATCACAAGGTTTTTTTGTAAAAAAAATTAATTATATTGCAAATTTATGTTATTTTAACTTTTCCGATAATACGAAGATCTATGCTAAATAAAGTTCACTAAATTATAAGTCTTATTTCCGATACAATTCTTAGGCATCAAAATGAAAAAATACAATCAAATCCAATACAAAAAGGAATTTAATTTATAATTTGGATTGAAAAAAAAGACACACAAAACTTTCCTTTGTAAATGAAAACATTGTATATGTACATATAATAAGAAAAAATTATAATTTGAATGGAAGAATATTAAAACTATCTTTTAATGACCCCTCGAGATCAGTGAATTTGTTGGTATCAGGATTATATTCTACGAAAATGGAGTAATATTTTTAATTGCTGCAACCATTGTTACCGATGATTTCTTATGGAGAAATTCAGTGATTTCACACCATGTAAAATTGAATAAATCAAAGCGTTTTTATACTGAACGCCTCCCGAATAGTAATCATTCTCAGTAGGTACAGATAGCATACATACAATTACCGATGGCAACAATTTCGAAACATTTTACGCTATCATCAATTGGTAATTCCTTTGAAGTCCATTAATTAGAAGAGACACCATAACATTGCAAACAGCCGTAGCGGAAATCAAAAATGTATAAAATGCCGTTATGCTCAACTGTTTTGTTTCGTACATTTGGTTTAAAAGGTGGTTGTAAGTCACTCCATTTTCCTATTGAAAAATTAAAAATCACTACATACTGAATCAATAAATTTTTTATTGTTGTAATTCTCGAAACCTACCTCAACTCCTGCTCTCAACCTCCCCGTAGTGAACATCGGGTGCCTATATAACCTTTAACTGAAGATGGGGTTCCAATCCCTGTGGACGGTTTTAGGTGGCAACAAATGAGAGAGGGGGCGGGGGAGTGTTCCCACTAAAGCACTTCTCCTTCATCCAGTCGGCAGCGGAAGAATTCCATATCTTATTAGGGCTACTACGGCATATTCGTAGCTCAGGCCTATAAGGAGCGGTTTATCCGGCTCCCCGCCCTTGGAGTTATAATAAGTGTCTGATCCTCCAGGCTAGGGAGTTGTGCGTCGGGGTAACCACGGAAAAAGTGTCGGTTCCGAAACGACAACAAGCCTCGGATATGGATGATTTTAATGTTGACAACCCCAGCAAACGAAACAAGGACAATGAATTTCGGATCGGCGCGTGGAATGTCCGGGACTTAAACAGGCCACAGGCAGCCGAACAATTAGTGGAGAACCTGGATAGGCTAAGGGCTGATGTAACAGCCATCCATGAAGTGCGATCGGATTGAGAGGGCATATGAAGGATGAATTCGTGTGACATCTACTGCGGCGAGTGCTGCAAGGAGCAGGGTCAGCGGCTCTTTGGTTGTGGTTTTGTGGTAAGGGGAAGACTTAGGCTAGAAGTCTTGGGCTTCAGAAATATAAGCGAGTGCCTGGTCACAATCCGCATCAAAGCAAAATTTAAAAACAACACGTTGATCTGTACACACTCCCCAATGGAAGACAAAGATGGCTCAACCAAGAAAGAATTCTACGATCTCCTCGAGAATACGTATGATAGGTGCCCGAAGTACGACGTCAAGATTACTCTTGGCGATTTCAACACAAATATCCGAAAGGATGGCATATTTGGTTCGATAGTCGGAGGACACAGCCTGCACGACAACACATCCGGTAACGGACTCAGGCTCATTGATTTCGCGGCGGGGCAAAATGTCATCATTGTAAGCACTCGATTCCCACACCTCAATATACACAAAGGGACCTGGCGGTCTCCGGATCAACGAACCGTCAACCAGATTGATCATGTTGCAATAGGCGCCAGACATGCTTCCAGTATCCTGGATGTCCGAACGTTCCGAGGTGCCAACATAGACTCGGATCACTACCTGGTGGTAGCGCAAGTACGTATGCGGATATCTATGATACCACAACGACGAGCGGATGCTGTAAAACGATTTAACGTCGCGAAGCTAAAATCGCAAGAGATAGCCAGGACTTTTGCAGACCACGTCTCTCTTAAACTCTCAACAAGCCCACCACAAGCATCATCTGTAGAGGACCAGTGGAAGCACTGCCAAAATGCCATCAAAAGTGCCGCTACTGATGTGCTGAGTTTTACTAGGCCACCACAACGAAATTCCTGGTTCGATGAAGAATGCAGGCTGGCGCATACAGCAAAGAATGAAGCCTAACAAGCTATGCTGCAGACTAGAACCAGAGCTGCTGAGAGAGCAGCCCAAGAGCTCTACGGGCAAAAACGAAGGGATGAACGCCGACTTCTCAGGAGGAAAAGAGAGAGCATGCGAAGCGGGCGGTCGAGTCTATTGAGACAGATAGCGGCAGGGGGGATGTTCGAAAGTTCTATCAAAGAGTGAGGCAAACTACCCAAGGTTACAAGGCTAGGACGGAAGCCTGCCGAGATAAGAGCTGGAATATGGTGATAGACACACAGTCGGTGCTGAGAATTTGGAAACAACGGTTTTCTAGACTGCTAAACGGCGAAGATGGCCAAAATTCTACTGTTAGGGGAATCCAAAAACCAATGGAATTTACCATCCACTTTAACCTTCAATAACTTTGGAAGGAGTACTGTACCTAAAAAATAAGTGAAGGACATTTTTAAACACAATTTTATTCCCTTTAATCATTAACGTACGATAACCGGTTCTAAAGTTATAAAAAAAGAAGCAAACAAAAGAAAACTTCGCATACAATTTGTATGGAAAAAAGAATTTAGCGATGAGCGACCTCTAAATATTAATCTAAACGGCTGAAATTTTACCAGGATTATTATTTCACTAAACTATAACTAAAAACAGTCATTCATTTCCTCTGCAAATTTCCCACTTTGGCCAAAACGAGATCTCAATTATTGGGAAAAGCATTTCTCAATGATCTCGACGAACTTTCCGAACTGAAGATCAGGGACCTAATCTCCTTGCTCAACGCAACGAAATGGCTCTGAGCCAAGCTCGGTCGCGTCTGCACCGTCTTCTAAGTTTTATTAGCCAGTCTCATCCACAATCGATACCTGTGGCCTATTTCACCAACTTACAAATTGTAATTTACAAGTGATTTCTTACAATATTTGTTAAAAAATTGATTTATTCTGTTTCACAAATTATTTGTATTACAAAATTGTAGTTGTAATTTACAAAGGGAAATTTGTGGGAATTTTATTACTTTCGTTTCACCAAGAGTAATTTTTGTTTGTAGTTTACAAGTACAAATTTGTAAAAATATAGGTATTTTTGTAAGTTTCTGTTTCACCAAATATAAGAATTCTACAAATTCGTTCAGTTGTAAAAAAATTCTTACAGAAGAAAGTTCGTGTGTAATTTTATTTACAATTTGTACTTTTTCAATAGGAATCTCATATTGTACCGAAAAATGTCTTTACGGCGAAGGCATAGAAGTACCGATAGTGATACAAGTGAATATTTTGTGATGGCTCATCTTTAATACCTTCGACAGTAGGCGAATCTTTCCCTATAATATCAATTGTAATATTATCTAGATCCATTAACTTGGCTTGAAAACCACCAGCGGCACGCATTTTTTTCTATTGTCAATTGTAGTCTCCAATGATTTTTATTAAAGACGTTATTATGTATTTTATATAAGATCCGTTTCAAATTTTGCCAAAAAATATCTCTAAGGTGTTTCCAGTTTTTTTTCAATAAGAAGGCCATGATATTTAACTGTTTTATAAATATTTTGCCACTCGATGATTTTAACATTGTGTGTTATAATATTTCAAAATTTTCCAAATAATATGTCTTTTTTTTTTGCGAATCAAACTGGCAACAAAAATTTTGTTTTTGTAATTCATAGCGCTTAACGTTAACGTTCGATTTCGACTCGGCAGACTTTTACAAATTTGTGAGAAAGAATAGTTTTTTACAAGTCTAGCAAACAAGCGGTGAAACGCGTCTTTTCTTTATTTGTAAATCACAACTACAATTTCCTCTATTTTTTTTTGTTCTCTGTTACAAATTTGTTCAAATTATGTTTGTTGTTTGTGAAACAGAAAATCTGTTTACAATTTTGTAATTGTAGATTACAAGTACAAATTTGTAATTGTAATTGTAATTTGGTGAAATAGGCCACTGGATGTCGTCCTTGACGACATCACTTAAAGTACCCGGTTGAGCTACTCTGGGTTTTTGTCTGACCGTCAAGCTTGCTTTTTTGCCAGGTCGGTTGGTCTCTTCACGGGACCTGTCGCTATTGACAGCCTTTTCTTAAGCTACCAGAAGATTATTGTAATCCTCAACAATTTTCTAGTATTAAATTTTATCCGAGGCGTCCCTTTCATGAAACATTCCAGCCTCCTCATTACTGGTGAACTTGTCAAGAATAAAGAAGGCTTTCTTTAACTGAATTTTGAGAAGGGCGCCCGCCGATCGTTTTGACATACACGCAAGTAAAAATGACAATCTTCATTAGCTTGTACTGTTAAAAGAAAACCATTGCTATTTTCTAATCTTCTGCAGTCAAAAAAAGGAAAAATAACTCGTCATTATAATTCATCATATCATTCATAAAAAAATTACTGAATATACAAATATGTACTTCGTTCATACATTATGCATACCTATATTAAGTAACTATGAAGGAGATGAAATTTCTCCTTTACAAACTATCCAGTGCGATGCCCGTGAACTAGTTTGATTTGAATTAATGTTTTTGTTCGGTGTTATTGTTGCTCTTATCATTCAACTTAATGTGATAAGAAAAATCTTCCCAAGATTAATAAGGTTAAATGTTTTTTTGTTCTGTTAAATTCAAAAGCATTGAATAAAATTATTCATATCAATGTGCTTTCCCTCGAACTCGGCCATCATATAACTACATGCTTCTCATCACTGATTTTCTATATATTATGTATTATATACCTTCCAAGAAAAATTTACAAAAAAAAAAATGCTTTTAAATTTTGCGTTATAAAGGCTATAATCATTATTAACATTAACAGCGAGATTTTAAGTATGTATTGATGAGGCTTATCATTATTTCTATAGAAATTTCATATATATAAAAATGAATGTATTTCTCAAAATTAAAATTTTTTGTAGATTGGATTTTGGTCCATTTAAGAAGACAAATCAATTCAGTTGGTGGTTCATAATCAAATAAGTTACATCGAGCCGCATTGGATTTGGATTTTAAATTCTACTTTTACCGTGCTAAACAAAAGTTAATATGAAGTATTTTGTAGTATTAGCTTTGTGCTTGAGTGCTGCTGTTGCAGGTAATAAAATAATAAAAGAAGTGAAAGTCTAATTAAAATTTATTAACAATAACTTAAAAGATATGTAGTGAATGAAAATATAATAAAGATAAAACAAAAAATAATTCCTGTTAGTTCAACTTTAAAGTTTAGGATTTCATTACTAAATGGGTCTGGCAACATTATTGCTAAAAATATTGTGCAAACGAGTCGTCTTTTCACGATACATTATTATTGCTCAAGACAAAAACTTTTAAACTATATTATTTTGTGATTGTTTTTTGGACGAGATTAGAGAAATACCAATTTATAACTGTTTTTCGCCATTCAAAATGTGTGTGCATTACATGCCGCCTCCACAGGCCATGAACGATGTCAGGATTATGAACATGTCTAAAAAAATCCAATGGAAGTACAAAAATCCATGTCCATGTCATGAACATGTTGACGAAAACTGTTTTTTTGAACAAGACATGAGCTCTGTTCAAAGCTTGGCCATGATATTTGACGTTCTATGTGTGTGAGAGAGGTAAAAGTAGTACTGAAAGGATTTTTTGTGTGATTCTCTTGCTCTGACTTATTAGTGGAATTTATCGACATAACTAACGACATGACATAAAGTGCCCAGTGCGAAAAAACAAGCTGATTGTTGATTGGATTGTGGTTTGGATCTTGGGCATCTTTATGTCCTGTGGAGTCGGCGTGTTAGCGCACTTCCCGCCAATTAAAGACAAATTTCTGGGTGCCTAATGTATGCCTAGCCAAGAAGGGATCTGGTCTGGCCCTGCGAAACCGTTTAAACATGTCTGGAGCCACTTTTTTGTTCTTACTGAGAGAAGACATAATACATATGTGAAATCGGATTCAATTTGCATAAGAATCGGAATGAGACAAAAAAAGTATGTAATGTATGGTCTGTTCATCTACACTTAGTGCCAGTTGTAAAAACATGGTTTAAATATGTGTCTATGGTTCAACAATCTTGGATTTAAGCGTATTAGTTAAAGATCAATGATGGTTCAAAATTCAAGATGATAGCCAATTGCATGCATGAACTATCGTTGAACCACAGTTAATGCGACGACCGACGAAATAGTTGAGAAATACTGAACCACTGATCAATATTTGAACCACGATTTTACAACTAGTTCTTATTGAATGAAAAGCCGAAACTTGTGACTACCAAAAGGTTTTTGTAAACCTGCGAGATGTAAAATAAACACAATAATGTAAAACAAACAACACATAATGTTTTTTAACTCAAAGTACTTCAATAAAAATTATAGTTCTTCTTCTTAATTCGCTTTCTGGTCCGTCATTTTTTCATACACCAAAATACTAATTTCACAGTGGCTACTAAATGAGTAAATATTAACACAATAACAAAAACAATATTTTTTCGACTTTTGACCTTAAATAAAATTTTTGCGCACATAATTTCGCAATGAAGTTTTGAGATAGTATTTATCTCTGTCTCCGAAAAATTGTGAGAAATCTTTACTTGCGATTGTTTTGTAGTAGAATTTCTTTTTTTAATTCTTTTAAATTCATATAAAATCTTGCCGAAAGTGATGACATCCGGTTCAACATTGATAAGATAAGCCAAATTAATTGTTAATCTATTTTCAGATTGATAACAATTTTAATTTTGTAATATTTATTTAAAAAAAAAAAAAACTTGTCTCTAACACGTTTTTGTTTTTTTTTAAATTTATTTTCAGATCGTCCATTAGACCTTCACTCGAGGTAGGTTCTTATTTCTTATCTATTTTTATTTTATTTTCAAAATGTAAGAGTATGTTTTTGAATAATTATACATATTTAATTTTTATATATTTTAATAATTTCAAATGAGTGACGAATCTTTACTTGAGTAGAAAGTATGCAATAATCGAATTATTTTTAGAGTCAATTCGATTCGTGATATGTAAGTACCAGAAAACCATTTGGTTAATTGATACAAAATTTTCTAATTGGCGTGGTACAAAAAAAAAAATAAAAAAAAAATTGGCAACTTAAACACATAGATCGATAATTTGTAATTCATATATTTAGTTTTGAATAAAACATTTTTTTTTGTTTAATAAAGCCATTATACACAACACTCACAAACTGTTGATGATGCAAAGAGGATTGTCAGCCAAAAACTGGGGGATATCCATGTGTCTGGTTCAGATGCTGGGTAAGGTTTAAATTGTTTTTGCTTTCAGGTGATTGCAAGTAAATAAAACATACTTCTTTTCAATTTAAGTCAACAACTACAATCATCATTAGAGGACACCGACTCATATGGCGTTGGAACTGTAGGTTCCAGTTCTAGTTATTCGGGTTCAGGCTCTTCAGGTTCTGGCTATTCAGGCTCCTACAGTTCTTCTAGCGGAAGTCAATCTGGAAACCAACAAGTTTTGCAGGAAAATTACGATGGTGTTGGATTAGGTGTTGGACTCGATGCTGGATCATCAGCACTGAATACTGAGTACTCCTCCTCATCCCGAAATGCCGGTTTAGGGCCAGTTGTAATTCCCGTTGGTGGTTCAGAGAGTTATGCCGAACAATCGGAGAGACGAGTTGAAGGTGGTAGTGCGCCAGTGGTAATCACTTCTCCAGGCGGTGGTTCTGAGACATACTCTCATCATCAAGAGTCCCGAGTTCAAAATCAGGCTGCACCAATTTACGTGAGTTCACCATCAGGAGGATCAGAAAGTTACTCCCACCATGAAGAACGACGTGTACAAAATCAAGCAGCTCCAGTTGTTGTAGCACCCTCTGGAGGTTCTGAAAGTTACAGTCGCCATGAAGAACGTCGTGTGCAAAATCAAGCGGCTCCTGTATTTGTTGCTCCCATTGGGGGATCTGAAAGTTTCAGTCGCAAAGAAGAACGTCGCATTCAAAACCAAGCTGCCCCCCTGTACATTAGCTCACCTTCTGGTGGATCGGAGAGCTACAGCCATCACCGAGAACATCGCATTCAGCAGGCTGCAATCCCAACTGTGTACACACCGAGTGTCGGTTCCGAGAGTTATACACACCAACGTACACAGCGCATTCAAAGCCAACCTTTACCAATCATCTACTCATCGCCTAGTGGTACCTCAGAGGCCTACTCACACCGCAGTGAGAAGGTTGTTCAGTCCCAGCCTGTTCCCATCATCTTTTCACCATCTACTGGATCGGAAAGTTACTCAAAAATGAGTAAATTCTCATCCCAATCTCAAGCTGCTCCTTTGGCAATAGTTCCGTCAGTGGGACTAAGCTCGCACTCATCTCTCTTGAACAGCCATTCCCAGATTCTTCCTGGAGCTACCTATTTACCTAGCCAAAATTACTATAACAGATTGTCGGAGGATATTTCAAACTCCCAAATTGCTCCAACCTATGCCACCGTAATTACGCCAGGAGCAGATGCCTCTGAATACAGCTACACTCACAAAAGCTCAAAATCCCAGGCTAGCCCACATATCATTTACTCAAGTCCTCTTTCAAATTCGCATTCCAGCTACACTTCGTCAATAAACTCTGGCTCGAATTTGGTGCCTTTAGTAACCGGTTTAGGTATATCATCAAGTCTTGGTAGCTCCGGCTTTGGATCTCAATCCTCGATCTTCGACTCTGGATTACATTCATCCTCTGGTCTTAGCAACTATATGACAGAGTCAGAGCGCCTGGCCAGAATTCAAGCTCAAGACGTTGGTTTTGGAGGTTTCCGTTCTGGAAGTTCACAGCTAAATTTGGATGGATCTAGCTCATTAAGCGGTCATGGATCTAGTGGTAATTTGGCTTTGGGTAATTTAGATGGTGGTGGGTATCGTTCAAAGTCATGGGAAAAGAGTTCCAAATGGGCCTCTGGCACTCAGGTAAAGAGTAAAATGTTTTACACGTAATAGGCTCAGGGGTTAATTGTTTTCTTTATTTTTTTTTTGTCAAGTTCGGCTCTGATGGAAGGCCAAATAATTATAATCTCCTCTCTACAGCTGAAGCTGAAAATCATGATATCAATGGTAGAAGAGCTGGCTACAAGGCTGCCACTACGACTCTTGATGACAATGGAAAAGTCAGCACCTACAGTATCCATTCATAAGAAGATGATTGTGTTGATTTTGGAGACGTTTATTCAATGTAAAATAATTCAAGTGTATGAGTCGTTATTTTTTTTTGTAAAATTTTTATTTAAAAATAAAAATTAATTTAGAATATAAGTTTAGTTTTTAGTTTGCGTACAAATTCAGCGTCAAGCTTGTTGTGTTTGTATGTGTTTCATTTCAAGATGAATATTATGCTGATTATGTACTACTGAGTTCATTAGTTTTGGTTAAATTGTGAATCTAAGTAGATTTGATGGTATGGTCCAGCCCTTTTTGGTTTAACTAAACATGTTGCTGAATATTGCTTCAAAGTAGTCGAAGTCGAACATTTTTGCTTTCGTAAGTAGCTACAAAATATTAGTCGTGTTTTTTTGGAAGAGCTATTCATAGTAAAGTAGGATTTTACACGAATCACAAATACAACATCCACAGTTGATAAAAGCAGAAGTAGAATCCTACTGCGGATGGTGTTTCATCATGATTATGATCCTGAGCTTCCTCGTTGGATTCTTCTTCAGATTCGTTAAAAGGAATTTCCTCAAAAATATCTTGCTGGGGTTCCATCTCGGTACAAATATTATTTTTCCGATACACCAATCTATTCAAAAAAAAAAAACATCGATTGTTATCTTGCCTCTCTCAAAGGTCCTGTCCTGGGTAGCTTCTAGAATTTGTCCCTGCTGAGTTTTCGTTTTTTAGTTCCACCCAAAGTACCACCACTTTCCGTCAAAATACTGAAGGTGCGACTTTTCTGGAATTCTTCCTTGTTAAGAACAAGAAAAAATTTTTAAAATTCCCATTAGGCTTAATTAAATGCTTAAGAACTGCATTGTAGGCTTCGACTGCCGAAGTTGTGCGGAATGATTTTTTGTAAACAATTAAGTTTTCGGGTCCAATCTGAGTATTAAATAAAGTAATCGTGACATTGCATATTTATATATGACTGTGTTACCTTTTGAAGCCACTGCTTCTCAAAATAGTCAAAAAAAACTCAAAAAAACTCTGACTCTATCGTCACGTAGTATTTCATTTTTGATTTTTAAATACTTACACATCTTTTATAGATTAACCTGGCAAAAGCGGAAGGGCCAAAATCTTATGGTAGTTGAGTGCAATTTGTTTATTTCTTCGGCTTGTACTTTGTAACTACCCTTCGTCGAACAGCCTGACAAAAATGAAACCAGCATCCCTTCAAAGTGGCTTCTGGAAAACAAATTCTTAGGGCCAGTTGTACAAATATTTGATCCGTGGTTCAGGAATTTTAACTCACCAATTTCGGCGGATTAACTGTGGTTCAACGATGGTTCAGGCATGTAATTGGCTTTTAGTGCATATTGGAACCTTGAACCATCGTTGAACTTCAGTTAACACGCCGAAATCGGCGAGTTAAAATTCCTGAACCACGGATCAAAATTTAAACCACGATTGTACAACTGGCACTTATTGTTTTACTTATGCAAACCAACTTTAAAATCCAAGATGAAAGATTTTGGCTTCAATTTAAAAATTTAATTGGTTATATATTGCAATAAATGTGATTAGAATATTTTTTACTTGTTTGTTTTCAAAGCAAAAATTACGGGATATATCTGAAAAGCATAAAAATAAATAAAATAGTATTTCTAAAACAATGCAAATAAAATACCTGGTCTTCCAAAGACCAGGAAGTTGTGAAAAGCAGCCTATTGGTGCAACTTTAAATGTTATTATTATAAGCTTTATTCATCCTAATTTTATATATGTACATATTTAATATTTCAATACATTTTTTTACTGTGATATTAATTTAAACTCAATTAAAACATTATTATTATAATTAATTTTAATCAAATTCTAATATGTTTTTTGTTACAATTGAGTTACATGTGAATATAAGCCTCCTCCAAGGCTTTCCACGCTGTCTTGTTTCTAGCAATTCTCTACCATTTGCTATTTTGTCGGGCGATGTTGTCTCTCCAACGTTTTATCTGCCTACATATTCCTCCTGAGCCGTCCCTAGGTATCCAGCTCGTACTTCTCACAGTCCATCGATTGTCACTCATCCTTGCTACGTGACCTGCACAGTTCCATTTTTGTTGTTTTGCTTTCGCGATCTAAATAAAAATAAATTTGATGGCACGACAGCTCATGAAGAACTAGGGCCTAGTGACTTACAACTCTCAACCATTCCTGTGTGCGTGTCTGCAGGAATGGAGGGGAACTACAGTTTATTGCCGAATCCGAACGGCTAACGAGCGGCACTTTTCTGTGACAGGAGATACTCTTGAAGGATTTGTCAATTCCTCGCAAGAGGCAGTAGCCGTTTTTTTCTTTTAAATAAATAGGTGGCGAGGCTGGGGATCAAACCTTAGACCTCCGGCATGCCAGTTCATCGCACTAACCATCACGCTTTCGCGATCACGTCTACAAAATCCGTCGTGCTCCGTATAATTTCGTTTCGTTGTCTTTTGGATACTTGTAAGATTGACCTTTCCATAGCTCTTTGTGTAGTCGTAAGCTTTTGTGCTGATTTAACTGAAGGGCTCCACGTTTGGGATCATTCCGTCATGACGGGTAAGATTGATCCATCGAAAAGATACTTTCTGGACCTTTGGGTAAGATTTGAATAAAAATATGTCAGTGTTTCCAAAATTGTTTCCAGCTATCGGTAATTCTTCTGTCTATCTCTTTTTCTTCCCAGCATACTAGGCTTAACTTTAAATGTACCATCAATCAAATATAGTCAAATTTCTCTATAACGAACCTTCAAGGGAACAAAAGATTGCTTCGTTATGAAGAAGTCTTATATAAAATTCGTTATTTAGAAAATGTAAATTTTTTAACACTGCCTTTAAAATTGTGCTGACCCAATGGTTCAGAAAAAAATTTAGCCTTTAGTTGGATAATAGTGCCCGAGAGTGGTAAATTCTTTTTCCTGTTTATCCTGCACCTGTTGCGTAAAAGTTCTACTACATATGCACACTTGTCATATCATATACATACATACATACATACATTCTTTCAATTTAAGAAAATTCTTGCCAAAACAAGGAGCATTCCCTTTAAAAATTAGAAATAAAAATCGTAGTAGGCTTTAATTTCAAATTTGAAAATTGACATTTCGTTATAAAGAAACAACTTTGCTTTCGGGCCAAAAAAGTAAGTTCCTTATGTTTTATTTATTTATTTATTTAACATCAATCAGAGATACAATAACCTCTTATAGACTACCAAAATATAAATAAATTAATCTACTACATACATAAGTACAACTAGAAAAAAATCAATTAAATTATGTTATCCATATGTATTCATATTGACAGGCCTCAACTATATCCAAAGGTGACCGTGGGGATTTTAAGAAGATGTTTGATGATAGCCTCTCCAAGCTTCGCCGTATTTTAGTATAGGTACACCAAATTTCTTGAAGCATTCTGATTGCTTTAAGAACAGATAAAGTTAATATTATACAAGTTCATTGCGTGTTGTGATAATATTAGGTACCATACACGCATTTTCAAATATTTTTCTGATGCCACTCGAAGCATTGATGTCACTTAACAGCACTGCATGACTCGAATATTCCTTTTTAATTCCTTGAACTGTTATTAGTTCATTAAATTCACTTTTCTGGTCATCATGATTTGAATGAGCAGAGTTCTTAGATTTAGTAAAAACACCATCTGATGTTTTTCATCATTTAGATAAATTAATTTTAAATTAACCCTTTAGCCACTCACGAACTCAAAATTTTCGCTTTCCATCACGACTCACAACCACACTGTATATGCTATTCTTCTAACAACAAATTTCAATGAAAATAATGTATATCGAAAAATTTTATCGCAAGAATTTTAAATTTATGAAAATGTCATAACGCTAAAAATAATTTCAACAAAAAATATCATAACGCCCAACATAAATCTCATAAAACCCAAATTTAAGAAGCAAAAACGACAAAAATCTGATCGTACACTATCACTCTATTAGTTTGATTTTAAGCCAGACAAATGAATCTTCGCGTTGATCAAAATTACACACTCCGATAGATTTTATAAAGACCCAGATCAATACATAAAACCTCTTCATCGATTTTGAAGTCGGTTATAAATTCATAGTGAAAAGAGAAGGATTGTTTAGAGCCATGTCCTATCTCAGCATCTCTTTCCAATTTGTTCACTCTGGCTAAAACATCATCTTACCCGATATTATGCCATGAAAATTTTAATAAGGCAAGGGACACATAATCGTTTAACTTTAAAAACTCTACGCAACCCGAAAGTCAATCACAGTTAAATTTTTTTAATAAAATCCATTCAATTGTCGCCAGCAGCCTTGTCGCCCCATTCAACTGTCGCCAGCTGCGTTGCCGCCCGAAAAAGAGTGAAGTTGCCTTATTTTCTGGAAAAAAAACGTGCCATTTTTCGTGTCATATGAAAAAAGACAAATTCTTCAATTTTGTTGAGAAAAATGTAATTAATTTTATTACGGGGTGTTGTACCTACAGCATACAAAATCAAAGGAAATCATTTGCGCTATTCGTGCATTGTCAACGAATATAAGTTTCTGTCAATTTTTTACGGAATTCGGACCAATTTTCATTTAATTTTGTTGAAATTTCCTTCATTTAAAGTAAAATTATGAAAATGAAAAAACGTGCCATATTGAAGTTTTTCGTGCCACCGTGCCAAGACGAAATTATCGAGTCAAAAAAGAACGATCGTGAAACTTCGGCAGTGCTGGTCACCAGCTGTCACTAATAAAACCATACTTCTGCCCCATACAGCAGGACCAGGATGATTAGGTTCTTATATTCATATAAGGTCTACTTGGTTCTTTTAGAGAGGGCTTTACTACTCAAATGCCTTCTTAGTCCGAAGAAACAGCGATTGGCAAGAGTAATATTCTTTGTTTGATCTCTGCACTCATTTTGCGAGGTAATAGTGGAGCCTAGGTAGACAAAGTCTTTGACGACTCCGAAGTTGTACCTATCTATCGTGACGTTTTGCCCGAGTCGCCGATGCTGAGATTCCTTTATCGATGATAGCATATTGCAACGTTTTACCACGGTTCGATATAAAACTTATTTATTTTTAACTGTCAACCGTCAATTATTTCCTTTTTAAATTAAACACACTTTACTTCACTTCAAATATTTTATTAATCACCAATCTCAATAGTATGCAACTTAAATTCACTTCCGGATACTTTTAACTTTGAACTTTACACTTTCGCTTTCAAAAATAAACTGTGTCTGTGCTCAAAAAGTTTCTCCTTATATAGTGAGCTAAGAGGTTCGGGACTCTACTCGAAAGTACTGGCACAAAAGCTTCTGGAAGGTTCCATTCCAATGAAGAGAGATGGCGTTCTCTCCACTCTTCCATTCAGCGCATTTTCCCCCTGAGAGAGATGGGCGCGCTCTCTCGGGGTTTTTTATAAATGGTTGTTGTCTTCGATAAGGGTATTTTTGTACTTGGCTCTTTGTTTGTTCCGAAAGTAGTTAGGTGCTGATTTCATCGTTACAATATGTATACTTCGTTTTGTCCTCATTAACAGCTGCCTCCGATTCAATACTTGCAAACGCGCCGGTAACAGCTCACCTCGTTCTCCCAATGACGTCAATATCATCTGCATAAGGAAGTTGTTGAACAGATTTTTGAAAAATTGTACCTCTGTTGTTGACTTTCGAGTTGCGTACAATAATTGCTTTAAGCACGATGTTAAACAGGTATAATAACGCGTCACCTTGCCTTTCCTTTCTCGACAGCAAAGTGTTCGGTGGTGTTTTTAACGACTTTGACGCAGCGAGAATTCTCCATAGTCATCCTGCACAAGCGGACGAGTATCGCAGGGATGCCAAGATGTGTGACATGGCTCTGTATAGTTCTTCTCTATCTACGCTATAAAAAGCTATTTTGAAATCAAAATCATCAATACTAGTAAAATATCACGATGAATGGATAGAACTTCAAAATAGTGAAGAAATTACATATCGGAAAATGACAGCGCATCATTGATGTAGATGCAAACAATCAGTCTTCTAAGGAACCAAGGAGATCTAGTGTACTATGAAGAACATGCTGAAGCATAGACCATTTTCCAAAAAAAAAAAAACTATACAAATTTACTTGGTTGCATTGATATAAAGAGCTTGTAACAAAGCATGCTTCATTAGACAAAAAAAAAACAAACAAACCAAAAGGGACACGTGTAGTTTCGGCTTAAGGGTATTAACTGGTACAAAAAAGAATCCAAACAAAACTCAATTATACACTGATTATCCTCCCCCAATAGACAGTTAATGTTTACACTAAAATAACACAAGAAAATGTCTCATAATAATAAGATAGTACATATGTATAGTCATTATATTGGCAACGATGTTAAACAAATTACATACACCACCCACGTACCCATCGTTCGAATTCCCCTATTATTCTGTCTGCATCTAAAAGTCTATGTAGAATTGAAATAATAACTTTCCTAGCATTTCAATAGAACACATCGCCCAGCTGGGGAATAATTGATCTTTATCCCCGCACTGATTTATTGCTCTACTAAAATTCCACATCCAGCAAGAGTCCTTTTGTCTTTTGGTAAGATAATATTTTCGCAAGGACTAAAAATACACTACTTGTATTTTAGATTTTACAACAATAAAAGACAACTCACCACATACTCCCGTAAATTTAAATGAAGCTGAGATAAAACTTCTCAGAACGAATAGAACAACAACTTGAAAGATACTTTTGCGCACACATGAAACAATAAATGCAACGATTTGCAACAAGGACTAAATCTTCAATTATCTCTCGCTACATTAGGCATCGAATAAAATATAAACTGATGGCTACAAAGAGAACGACGACAAAGAGCCAAAAAGCTACATATTTTGATTTTGTTTTGAGAACACATATTCAGGCGCGGATACATCTTTTTCCACAGAAATTAGGGAAAAGAGGGAAAGCATGGAACATCTGCCATTTATAAGAACGGACTTTAACGTCGTCTTTGGTTGGTTTTTTTGGGAGTATTATATTCCTATAGAATGACACACTCCATAAATAGAATATACAGTTTATATTGCAACAACTATCCGGAAAGTTGGATTAAAACATTTTTGTCAACTTGCAATTGTATTTGCGTAATGCTCTTTGACATGTGACAGCGAGTTGAAGACTTTGACTCGCTAATGTCGGTGTTTAAGGGATAGATAACTTCATCATGACACAGCCAGGAATAAATTTCATAATAACCTTTCAACTACAAGCATATTTGTCATCAACCACGATTTGATGTTTTCTATTACGCCCAATTTCTTCACATGGGTACTAAGTACCGGTTTTAGCTGGACCAGGTACTAGGTCTGGTACCAGGTCCTACTGAAAAGTTAGTACCTGAGCTGAGCATTTATTCTCATCACTATAGTACCTGATATAAGTTCACACAGCGCTACTAGGAGCTTAATACGTCTAAAACTGGTATAATACAGATTTCGACGCTATTTTGACATTTTTAATATTGTAATATTTATTTTATTGAAAATGAAAATATTTTTAGAATATCCTTCAGCATAATTTGCAGTTCTTTAATAAATAAAAAATAAATTCAAAATTGTATTTTCTCCTAAATAATAGTTAAAATAAATCGAATTGGTAGCAGGTCCATTTTAAAATGACTTTATTGCATATAATTTACAAAAGTTTTGGTTTTCATTCATTACATGACATGGCATAAGCCGTCTGTCAGTTGGCAATTAATTTTTACATTTTGATAAACGAACCGTGTTTTGTTTTTTGTTTGTTAATTTTTGTTTGGTTTTTTAAAACAGTTCCTCATTAATACGCTTTCTATAGCTAAGTGCAATCTTAATAAATATTGATACAATTTGTTCCAATCTGCCCCACCGTTAAGAATATTAACAACTTCCGTATCGTTTAGGTAACTCTTTCCCAGAGTACTTCTTCTAGTTTCTGAAAGAATCGGACATCTTCCCAGAAAATAAATCACATCCTCCTTCTCTCTAAGGTTACATAGCTCCCATATTTCTCGTAGATCGCTTCTGTGCGGTAAATAGTTCAGGGGAAGTAACTCCCCTCGTGCTTTTAAAATGAGTGCCATGAGGTCGGTTGAGTACTCGATCCTGAAATAATTGTTTGCTGCTAAGTTGTGGTCTAGTTGTGCATATATGCTTCTATGAATTGAGCTCCTGGCCTTCCAAACATAGTCTTCTCGTTTTTTCTCGTCTACCAAACTAATTAAGCAATAGAGTTCTCTTTTTCACGTGTCCATTCTGTCATGTCATCTTGAAGTGAGAGCAAAAGTCCACAATACTCGGCTAAATTACTCCAAGACTCAAACCATGATGTTTTCTTTCTGATTACCAGCATTGTTATTTGTTTTGGTAACCGACTGTCCTCCATTTCGATTGCTTTTAATATATCAATCTGCATTTTGAGGGTTGAAATGAACAAAGGTGGAAGGCCCGTCTCTAGCATTAGAATGTGGTTGGCTGTACTATTTGGAAGTTTCAAAGTTCGTTTCAGGAAATACCTCAAAAGCTGCTCTACTTCCTCAAACTCTTTGTGTCCCCAAACTTGAGCTGCGTAACACATGACCGATTTTGCTGTTGTACTGAAAATGCGATATTTTGCTTCATATTCAACATCATTGCATTGCATAACAGTTCTCCAGGTGGCATTTAGAGCACTTTTGGACCTCGCTAATTTGTCCTTCATATAGTTTTTTAAGTTTAGGTTTCTAGAAATCCGTACCCCGAGGTAGTTATATTCGTTTACGACCTCAATATTTTGCTCTCCAAACTTCCATGTTTCGTTGCGACAGTTGCGGTCTCCAGCATTGCGAAAGATCATTATTTTTGATTTGGCGAGATTAACCTGGAGCCTCCACTTGTCGCAGTACTCAAGTAATCTGTTGATCATCAATTGGAGACTTCCAGGCGACTCAGCCAGAACAACTATGTCATCTGCGAACATTAGAACTTTTATTAGAAGATCTGCTGAAACTCGTGCTCCACCTTGCAAAACTTCCTCAATTTCATCGATGAACAGTGCAAAGAGTAAAGGACTCAAGCTGCAGGCTTGCTTTTGTCCTGTTTCTATTTGAAATTGTTCAGAAATTTTAGTTCCAAGGACAACCGCTGAAGTTGTTTTATCGTATAAAAGTTCTAAAATGTTTCCAAACTTTGTCGAGACTCCTTTGTTGTACAGTTTCAGTATAAGTGCTTTTCGATCTATGGTGTCAAATGCCGCCTTAAAATCAATGCAGAGAGTATAGAGCTTCTTTTTGTTATCTATAAATATTTCAGCTATGTTGGTGAGCTTTCGTAGCAACATTCTTAAGATTTGAGGAAAATAAATTATTTAATTCTTCTATAGTCATAGAACCAACCAATGAAGACATATTTTTTTCAGGGGATGTTTCGTGGATCCTTCGTTTCTTTTGGTTCATCAAGCTACAATTTTGTTTAAGTTAAGTTATACTTTGTATATACTATATTGTAACGTGGACAATTTTTTATATTCAGGTTTTGATACTTTCAATCAATATAATTCTATGATTTAAGACTCTCACTTGATCGCTAGCTTCTTAGCCAAACAATTACTTAAGAAAATAACTTTTAAACTTGATTTATTTAATTTAAAACCACTTGATTTTCAACAGCTATACAATTGTTAAACTTTATTTAGTGACAAAGTTGCCAAACCTTCTTTAATATGCATATGTAATGTACTTCTAATGAATTTAACTTTAGCTTCTCGCAATCTATTTTGCTGTTTGTTATGTTTCGTAAATTCACTACAAAAAATACTTTATTTTATTATTAGAAGTCGTATTTTATTGGTCGTTGTTTTCTTGTGATACAAAATAATGTTTTATACTGAAGAGACGGGGAATTCAAAAGGAAACTGATGCCAAAAATGCTAAAAAAGCACGCAGTGCCAATTGGAACCAAAATGACACTGATTTGTTGTGCAACCTCTTGCAGCAAATAGGGCTAAAATACGTTCTGAATTCTCGCACAAATGGCACAACAAACGAAATGAAGAGGGCGGATTGGATATCGATTGCTGAGAAATTTAAGTCTCGTCCTTCGGTGTATCAATAGTTTATTTTGTAAATGCATATAATTTGTTACAAACAGTTTTCCCTATAGAGGTTGCTACTCAGCGAAATGTTAATGCAATTATTTCCCGCTATAAAAAAGTAATACAGGTGATGCGAAATCATTTCGCAGCAATGTTACACAAACAGATGGTGGTTCATCATCTGTAGGTACCAAAAATAGAAATAACTGGGGCTATGTTGGAGCTTTGTTCGTACTATGATCATCCGGACTACCATAGTATGACTGCGACTGTTTGCCAATGAATTCAAACAACCTAAAAGAAGCAAACACATCGGAAACCATCATAACTTCAGCGAAAGAATACGTGGACTCCTTGGAAGTCAAGGATGCAGCAACGTCCAACGAAACTACCACCGGCATGCACCGGCAAGTTGAGTGCAGAATTGTCAATTCCACAAAACACTTACATGTTATGACAACATTACGACGTCAGCTTCGCTCGAATATAATTCGACGCCAATCTCACCCGTACCTCTTTTGAAGAATCTAGGCTGTTTCACAATGCGACGAGAAAACGAGACGTCAGCGTGACGAGATCTCTTCGCAGTTGTTCTCTCTTTAAAACGAATTTAAAACAACGAAATAATACATAATAAAGTATTTCCTGTCGTCACGTTGCGTCTTTTTTTCAATTTTTCGAACTTTATGACGTGACGAGACGACGCGAATTGCTTGATTAATGATTATGTATTATTTCACTGTTTAAAATTCTTTTTTAAGAGAGAGAAACTGCGAAGAGATCTCATCACGCTGACGTCTCGTTTTCTCGTCGCATTGTGAAACAGCCTTCTTTCTGATTCGAATGCATCGGTCATCCAAAAGCAAAGGCAATACATTGTAACAAGTGCACAACGTCATCACCATCTCGCAACCACGGCAACTGTGGTAGAAAAACGAGTCCAATTGATTGACTAGCAAAATTTGGAGACCTACGTAACGTATGCGGTTACATCAAGATGAGTGGGCTGCTCGATTGGACGAAATAAAACAAAAAAAAAAACATTTGGTCTCGCTTTGCATCAAAAGCAACTGGAGACTTTGAGTATTGACAACTTAAGTTTGCAACGCAGCCACAATTCAATCTAACTCCGCTATCTGATCAGACTGTATCTATCACAGAGCAAACGTCAGTGTTCGAATCTATCGTTTTATAACAAATCTGCAACATTAATGGGGTTTTCCATTGGTAAAATAAATCAATTTATATTTGATTTAGATCTGTAAAATGACAATTTCCCCTTTTTGCGTTCCATTGGGCAAAATAAATTAGTTTATTTTTGATCTTAAATCAATTTTGCAAATCTAAATTTTTCGGCTAATACCAACATAAATCCACCTGTCAGTTTGCAAATGTTTTTTGTTGATAATTCGGTTGTGAAAATTATGTTGAAAAATGTGGAAAATAATTTCTAATAAATAAATGGTAGCAGTTTAAAATGAAACGGCAACTTTATCAAGTTCATATTTCTCTTCTAAAAGTAAATCAAGGGATGGAGATTTTTTTTTTGAAATATTGACATATTTATTGTACTATTCATACTAGAATGTTAGTTTATTAGACTTGACCATTCTTTATTCCGTCAACTTCATTGAATTTTTGAACAAAAAACAAGTTAAAGGTGCTACCACTAACTCTTTACGAATTAATTTTATGTATTTTAATTCGTTTGGTTGGAGATTTAGCTATTTCAAGGGGTGCCGAGCCGCCTAACATCAGTCTCCTTTTTAGTGGTGCTGAGGATTAATCCAATTTTATTGTATTGCTCTGATTTAAGTATTAACCTTCTAGGCTGTCGATTTTGAGGTTCTAGTTTAAACCAAGTCCTAACTAGTACTCGGTACCAAATTAACAGAACTAAGCCTTAGTACTTGTGTGAAGAAATGAGTTGATGCCAATTTGAGTACTTACTTTAGGACTATATTACCGGTACTAGCGTTAGGACTCTGTGAAGAAATTGGCTGCAATTAGAATACTTCCACGATTTGATGTGTGTTGTTTATTAATGTTTATTAAAAAGAAATAAGTTATTTAACAGACAAGTTCTCTATTTCTGTGCCAGCTGACACGTCTGCTAAGAAGCAGACTATGATTTTTAATCAATAGGGCTGATAGTAGATCACAGTAAACATGTTGAAGGTAATATCTTCCGGGGTCTTATTTTTCTTCAAGTCTGCGGATGTTTCAAAAGAGAACATTCGAAGAGACAATTTACTTGTAATTTGGTATTGTAAATTCGAGAACCAGGGTCAACGAAATTCTTTAACTCCCTTGAGTTCTTGTAAATCCTATTTCTCAAAGATGCGAAATATATTACATTCAATATAGAGTGCCGTGATATTAGATAACATACATGGCAAAATTCTGCCAGTTATCCTAATTATGTGGAGTCTGGGGGTCTTAGGTATTCTAAAAGAAAGAGAGAGAAATAGAGAAGGCTGAAGAGGGGAAGAGAAGCAGAGAGTTGTGTAGAGAAATACCTTTTGCAATTGTAAGAATATGTTATGTTAAGAATATGTTCATAATTATTGTCCTACATGGAAAAACATTTCACTGTGGCTTGAATATGGGTAATGGGTTGAAGGGGATAAAAGCACCCATTGCCCACCTCATTTCAATCCACACCTGATTATATTATAAGCAGTTTGTATACAAACATACGTATATAAACTCGTCCAAATATAAGGACAAATTATTGAGATTAGACAAAAGCCCTTTTCTATTCTCTAGCTGGCAACCTTATCTCCTTTTTGGAGCTTGCAAAAGTTCTCATAAGTTCCCTTCAAAACTCCTTTAGGACGTGCAAACTGCACACTTTAACACTTTGCTGCATCGTCGTCGTCGTAGTCCTATAGCCATCATCATCGTCCTTCAGGACAAATGTGAAATTTCATCTTCATTTCTGCCTCCTGTTCCCCCTTCTATATTTGTCTGTTTATCGTTTTATCTATCTATCGTTATTTTCAGTTCATCTTTATAGTCTCGTTCTCTAGAAAACCAAAACCGAAAACAGGATAACAATAATAATTGTGAATTAGAATTGGACAGCGGCCAAATTTTAATTGGTTTTGTTTCAACAGCCTACAATGTATGGATGTATGTATTCGTGCTGTATATGTATATCTGAGGGACCAAGGACATGAGTATATATGCATGGATGCATAAGCAAAAGGAGTAGTAGAGAAAAGTCCTCCCTTCATTTATTCTAAATTAAAGTAATAGTTTTCCGGCACTGGCACCATAAGCACTGCTGTTGCATTATCATATCCTTGGCGAGATTTCATAATGAAATTCTATAGCCTATGTTTGAAACAAGGATATTTCCAAGGACCAACTGCATATTAATTGTTGCTGTGGTTGAAATGAGATTATACATATTTTTTTTGTGTGTGAGAGTGTACTTCCCAGATCCCCCCCCAACAATAATAGGCCTTGCAAGACCTTTTGCACATAATATTTCGACTGCAAGATTACCCAAATGCCAAGCAAGGATTTGCAAAGGATAACTACGTGTGCAAGTCATCATTAGGATGCATAACATCCAACAAACCCAAGGACGAGCATCTTGTAATTGCAGTTTTTAACTGAGAAAGGGTGGATTTTGCTCTGATGCTTCTGGTAATTCTGCTGAGGACCTTAATGCTGCAGAACATTGAAATTGGGAGTTAATTCAGAATTTCGTATTATACAACTGAAGAAGGTAGGGTAGGTTTTGTGTTCGTCCTCGTCCTTAATGGACCATGTCGTCTGCATGAATGTAGCATTTCGAGGGCTGTTACAGTTTTGCTCTCGAACTAAATGACCTATGAAGGAAATTGCATATAAATTTTGTGTATAACCTTCCCACCTGTCTTCTGGAAACAACAATTCTCAAAACAAAACAAAAAAATGCAATCCCACTTCTAAAGGACAATATGGGAGGTGTTTTTTTTTCTGGAATTTCGTGTATGCAGTTAGTGAATAAATTAGAAAAGGTATGCGGATGCGGTGTACTAAATGGTTCATAGTTCATTGAGCTTTGAGACTTGGTTTTTCGAGCCTTTTTGTCTGATGGACATACTTGCTCGTTTTTGGTGTAGGGTAGACTATATGAATAGTGTCCTGTTTTTGTGATTTATATTTTTGTATGTGGTTGTATACCTAGTTGTTATTTATTGGATAGAGATAAATAGTTGGAAAGCATAAAGTTTAAGAGTTACGTTTCACATAAAGTTATAGTTTGATGGAGATATTTTTTTTGTTCTTTTTTTCTTCGAAATTAATGTGTTCTAACTATTGCTCTTTTATATCTTTTTAGGCCTAGTTCTATGTCTTATTACTCTTGTCTACTACGAAAAGTGACGAGTTACGAGTCATAAGTCTTGCTAGATTCTTAGCCTGACTTTGCATCATGCTGGATAAATGTTTGAGACTATTTAGAGTTGTCCTTAAATGGGATCGCCATTTCTAAAGGAAGTACTCGATGTTTTCAGCAGGTTTGGGAAAGACAAAATTGCTTTCGCGAAATGTTGTTCCAGTTGCTATTTACACCACATACAGCAACATGTTACTTTATTTATCAAAAAACAAATGTATCGGTCTTGTAATCTTTGTCATGCCCAGTGATGTACTTTAATAACATAGATACTTTAATAAATTGACTATAAATACAGGGCCATTAAGAGCAAATGGATATCAAAGCTCTCCACAAACAGGATCAAAGAATTTTTCTTTTGAAAAAGCACAGTATTAGCTTTCTCATTAAATGTATTGTCGGCAGCGCCATAAATTACCCCTAACACACGCCACATCGAACAACCACATCGACAAAGTATTTCGTTTTTGTATGGGCATTTACACGCCAATACGTCGATGTAGAAGTATGCCAAAATCAGCTGTCTTTAATTATTTCCAATAAAAAAATTATTTCGTTATGAGTCCAAATACATTTTTCTTGATCATTTTCCATTATTATTTGTGTTCAAGATACTTTTAATGAAATTATCAAAAAACTATTTAGTGAATCTAAGATTAACGGGACCAAAAACACTAGTTGACATCAAAAACCGAATAACAACCTAAAAAAACTGTGTCGACGAACTAGTTCGCTCCTTTTCATACGCCATATCGGCTTATCGGCATACTACTTCGACTGCCAGAGATCGCATTGCTGTGTCGACACAATTTTCATTTCACACGACCAAAAACCTTACCGACAATATGCTTCGGTGAAGTAGTTCGTGGCGTGTGTTAGGGGTAAATGAGGGCAGGAAGTATAAGGGTTTCTTCATCTTATGCTTCATTTACACTAGGCAAAATGTTAATACCAATTTTTGGTCATAAAAAAGGATTATGAATTTCTTAACTTTCTTAAAGTTTATGCTATCTGTAAGCACGTACCGCACGTAAGCGACATTTTGTTTTCTGGTTGCTCAGCAACGAAACCAGTTAGACCAAATTATAGCATTGAATATTATTAACAATACTGCTACTGGCTGATAACAAAAGGTCCGATTGCTTTTATGCACAGGAAAAAATTAAATAATTAACTTTTTGTGACAGTATGAAAATGTCGCTTACGATAATTTGGCGGAAAGGGGTCGATATACTTGAATATGTATCTGCTTCAGAACGATTCTGAAGAAATAACCATAAAAGCTTTGTATGCGAAATTCTGTGTTGGTTTGGAATTTTTCGAAGGAGCTCTTTGGTTTGTACATTGCGTTGCGTATTTTTTAAATTCACGTAACAGAGCTGGTTCAGTTTTCCCGAGATCACAAGTTAGGCCATCGATCGCCATGTAGATCTATTAAATGCGGCTTTAACAGGCCTCCACCCATTATTTCGGAAAAAAGAAACACGAAATCGCTGTTTTTGAAGTCTGTACGTACTACTCAAATTCTAATTAGGTTTACAAGAACGGCATTCTGACTTTAAATTAAGTTGGCTAAGTTACTTTTTTTTTGAGCTTTTTTGTTTTCAATAATGATTTGTTTTGTAAAATGACACAGATAAAAAGTTTTAGCAAAACTGAAACAAGAAAAATTTTCTAGTTTTATTGTTTTAAAGGTAATAAATAGATCTTTGATATAGGTTGAGTAGATTTTAATATTTATGTGAGCATTTTTAATTATCCTTTTTTAAAAATGTAAAAGTTTCTCATTTCCGACTGCGTTTTTTACGGGAAACCGTCAGAGTTTCGAAAGACAAAGTCTCGAAATGCAAAGGTTCGAAGGACAAAGGTTCGAAAAATAAAGTTACGAAAAGACAAACTATCGAAAGGCAAAGGTTCCATAAGACAAAGTTTACACAAAACAAAGTTCCGAAAGACAAAGTATCGAAAGACAAAGGTTCGAAAAACAAAACATTCGAGATTTCAAAAAAAAAAAAAACACTGGTCGGCAAGGTTTTTGTTGTAGAAACCAAAATATACTTTTCCGAAGGTTTTTGGTATTCTGAACTCGCATCTGAAGTCAGAAATATTCTGTTACGTCAGGTTTTTGATATTCTCGTTTGATAATACAAAAAAAATGTTTTCTTTTCGCTGTTTTCGAGGTAACGGTATAACATGATGTAATTTGTTTTAACACAATTTGTAACAGATTCTGAAAGCACAATTTTCATGTTTTTAATTCTGTTTAAATTTCTCCGATATCTCTTTTCTTTCCTATAAAATTTGAAAAATCGATCAACATGATTCTTGCTACTCATAAGCTGTTTTGTGATTTATGCTAACGTAAATTCCATCCGTCAAAACCGTAAATGTGTTTTTTTCATAACCATCAGTTTTTTTGCAATAGTGAAAGTCACATTATGCACGAAATAAAGTATTTTGATGGAGCTTAGATTTTTACACACTTTCCTTATCTGTGATGCCAACTTCCATCTTTTATTTTATTATTTTCTTTTTATAGTACATTTTAGGAAAGAAACAATTTTTTTGAAAATGAAATAACTGAATTTTGATGATCGGTAAATGTTTGAGATAATTTGCACAACACATCAGCTACACTACAGCTTAAGATTTTTCGGAGAAGAGAAGAAATAGCGAAGAGATTTAAACAGAATTTAAAAGAAAAAAATTAGAGCTTTCAGAATCTGTTAAAAACTATGGTGCAACAAATTACCTCACATTTAAACGTAGCATCGAAAATAGCAAAAAAACGATTTTTTTTTATTTTCAAACGGGAATATACCAGTGAAATTAATATTAGAATGCTGCGGACGATTTATTTTCGTTTGAATTAGTACATATAAAATAAATAGAGATGAGCAAACTCATAAAAAAATATTGCGCTGATACACTTACTTAAGCGCAATGCAATGGCGATTTGAGGGTCTTTGATCCCCTTTTAAATTGCAAGCACGGCTTATATCAATTAAATAAGGTTTCCTAACAACATCAAGAGGAAGATGAGATGTATACCAAAATTCGGCTATATTCATGAGAAATGTTTTTGGGGGCTTTTGCCCTTATGATAAATTTGCAGTACCAATAATTTATGGTGTGGGTTCTCCACCCACTAAAATAATAAGAACGGCTCATCAGTTTAAAAAGTCTATTTCGGATTTTCATCCGCATATTTATGATCCTGTGTCAAAATTAAGCTTCTGGCCTTTCCGTAAGTTAATCATCCTATGACTGTCATCAAAATTGCTATGTAAGCTGTGTAAATGTATCATCCCAATATTTTTATCTGAGTTTGTTCATCTCTATTTTACGAGTACATATACTAATTAAAACGAAAAGAAATCTTCTGCAGCATTCTTAGATACATTTTTAGGGTTCGATATACCAAAGGTTTGAAATTTCAACTTTTTGTATTTCGAACCCTTGTCTTTCGATACTTTGTCTTCCGGAACTTTGTCTTTCGTAACTTTGTCTTCCGGAACCTTGTCTTTTCGAAACTTTGTCTTTTCGAACCTTTGTCTTTCGATACTTTGTCCTTTCGAAACTTTATTTTTCGAACCTTTGTTTTTCGAAACATTGTCTTTCGATACTCTGTTACTATATCGTTTTTTACCTCTAGTTGCGATACGAATACCACGTAACTTTCACTTTCAATAAAAAGATGGTTACTCTCGACTCTAGCATAAATTCTTTAGTCTTTTGCAACTGTTGATCAGCCAAGCTGGAAGACAAACTTGCCGATTAACGTGTGAGTAACGGTTAAAGACACTAACAAAGTACGTTGCATGGAATCTGTGTGTGTGACGTTTATGTTTTTTTGTTTTCAAAATTGAAAAGAACATAGTATGTATGTGACATTCACCAACGTTATGCGTAGATCTCCAAAGATCATGCAAGATATAGAATCTTATTATTATTGATTGTACTATTCATACTAGAATGTCGGTTTATTAGACTTGACCATTCTTTATTCCGTCAATTTCATTGAATTTTTGAACTAGCTATATCTCCAGCCAAACAAAAACAAAAGGAATTAAAATACCTAACATAAATCCGTAAACTAATGGCTGCCTAAAATAATATAATAACGCTTCGTTATCTTTTTAATTTTTTTATAATATGTCTGAAGAGGGGTGTAATCACGCCCGAAACGTCACATCTATACTATTATATAAGGACGAAACAAATATTTAGTTTGTGCGCGTTGGTCTCAAAAAGTATTCAACCGATTTATTCGAAACAAATTTTATAATTTTACTTATTCTTTGAAGCATGTAAATAGATATTTTTTATTTGTTAAATATATATGATAAATTAGATTATAAACTTTTAAGAAAATTTCGTACACTTTTTTGTCCAAGTTGACCTACATATTCAATTATGCTTTTAAACCTGCTTGATATTTTACAAAAGTGGGATTTTTTGAAAAAATAGCCCTAAATCATTTCTTAACTGTACACTCAGAGAAAAAATCAGGTAAAAACAAACAGAATCTTACCAATTCTCATGTTATTATTTTTCAACATGATTGATCGGGTTAAGGTATTAACATGATACCAGATTTTGACAAGATTTTGAATTTTTTACCATTAACATTAGATAGTGTAAAGTTTACATGAATATACTGTTGTTCATCTTGTTATATAAACATTAAAAACTAGACCCATATACCTGATATCCTGTCAATTTAAACCTGTACGAACTTTAAATTTAATATTTTATTATGTTAAAGTAACATTTTGTTTAGTGTTAAATCTAAAGTGGAATCTGTTATGTTTAACAAGATCAAAGTTAAAATAAAACGATTAATCATGTCAAATTTCAACGAAAACTTTAATAATTAATACGGTCTTCCTGTTGAATCTACATAATATTTGTCAAATTAATCGTAGTAGCCGTTTTAAACTAACGCGATAGTCGGTTTAAAAATCAATATATTCTGTTGGATCTACTAGATCTTTTGTCAAATTGATCCTATATACCATGTTAAAGTTACATGGTTCATTGTTAAATTATCAATAATTACTTCAAATTAACATGGTAAAACTGTTGAATCTACATGACCCCTGTCAAATAAAACATTGGGACCATGTAAATCTAACATTATTATCGCTTTAGTTATAAATACGCCCTGTTTATTCTACTATATCCTTTGTCAAATTGATCCCAGGTACCATGTTAAATTATCAATGCTCACCTGTAATTAACATGGCACACATGTTGAGTCTACATGAACTCTGTCAAATTTAACTTTGCGACCACGTTAAAGTAACATGATCCTCAGTTTTAATTCACAATACTCACCTGTTAGATCTACTATAGATTCTTTGTCAAATTGGTTCTAAAGTAACATGGTGTACGGTTGAATCAACAATGCTTAACTGTTGGTGAAACAACATGGTACACTGTTAAATTAACATTTAGCTGCAAGATTCAAAATGAAATTAAAAAAATAAATTTAAATATGAATGTACAAAATACAATGTTTTATTTACATATTCTATAATTGTATATTTTATAAAGTACAGTTTTAAGTCTATACAAACTAAAACTATTTAAATCGTATAATTTTTAAGGCATTACATATAACTGCTCTTGCTTATGTTTAAAGTTTACTTAAATGATTTTAGTCTTATAACTTTAAAGTTATTACGAAGCTTGTGAACATGAAGAGGCGGTGAGATAAATTCAGTTATGTTTAAAAAAGAATGTTCTTTTATAACTTCTCCTATTACATAGGCTTGGAGATGTGCATCAAAATAAAGAACTTTATGCTCAAAACAAATTAAGGAAAGATTAGTAGACTTTACAACAATATCTTCGATTTCAAATAAACATATATCAATTCTTTTGGAAGCTAAAAAAAAACCCTTTTTATATTCTGTTCCTTTAAATGTTACTTTATTATAAAACTTAAACTCTTTTAAATTGAATTCAGTTTGAAAAAAATCATTGTATTTGAAAATATTACTACTGGAAAGTAAATCTTTACTGTTGGTCAGTAAATTTGGCTGCAAAAAGTTTTCACTACTCAAGCTGTATGCATATTTTAAAGCAGCTTTAATAGCTAAACTCCATGGAACATTTAAGCGTGAATTCATTGAACGTGCATATTCTTTAAAAACCTTATGAGTAGCTTCAAATCTCATGCACCACAAATTTTTGAGAGGTCCGCATTTTTTAAAAGAGGTAACGTAATGAACCAAGAAATGAAACTTGGGTTTCAAGTGCTTACCAAATAATGTTGTGTATAAGTGATTATGTTTTTGAATTAAGGACTGTAACCTATTTAAGGATATTTGATCTATTTCATTCATCATGACTATATCAATGATTTGCAGGAGTAGCAGAAAAAAATTCCACACTTCATCACCCTCAGGTATTAAATCTCCAATTATGAAAGGGATATGATGAACAAACGTCATCATTTCCCTTGCAGTCATTCGAAAGTTTGCACTTTTAATGTTGTTAATAGCAAAAGGTGGAGAAATGTTGCCAATCTCTGTTTCACCATATCTTAGCATTTGCTTTCGGTAGTTCAAAGTTTCGAGAGTAAATAATTTTTTCTTTTCTAAAAAATTTAAAAGAATTTCCGAAATGTCATACCTGCATACTCCCTCATACAAATCATGCATCAAATCAAAATAAAAATTATCGACGACATGAAAACTATCTATACTGTTAAACACACAATCTTCTTTTATTCCTGTTAATTTATCATCATTTATGCCACAGTCGGAGGAATAATTTTGTAAATTTCGTACAAAATCGGGATATTCTATCGTATCAGTTTGCATATCACTTTTATGTCTTTTGCAGTTGCGACAAAAGAAATTGGCATTAAAGCTTGAGGAAAACCCAAGAATCGAATTTAAGCCTAGATTGTCACCTGTTATGAAGGCTAAAACGAAATATATTTGAAAATCGCCCTCTTTCGTTTTAATAAGTATACCATCTCTTTCAAGTGAAGTAAAAACTTTTATCACAGGCTCAAAAGCATATATATTACCAAACTCCTTTCGATCTTTTGACTTAAAAAAGCCGGCAACAAATATATTTTCTAATTTTGATAGGTGATGTTGGGGAATACTTGGAAAATTATAGTACAATCCACAAACTGTTTGTTCAGAGGCATGCGAGCCTAGTGGGTTATCGATTCCAAATTCGTCGAAATAAAGAACGAAAGGAATAACAAGCTTATCTTTAAAACTAGCTATTTTTTGTTTCCAAATCTCACCATTTATTAAGTTCTTATAGCTCCCACCAGTCTCTTCTAAACTTTTCATATATTTTAATGTAAGACTTAGATTGTCGTTTGTTTCAAAAAACTTCTGAAATTGAAATTTTATTTGCATTAGTACTCCAGTTACCTTATTTGAGTCTAAGGTAGGATTGTTATTGATGACAACTTCTGAAATTTCTTTGCTGATTATGTATGAAATGGGAGTTTTAAAAATGTCAGCTTTTTCCAAAGTTTTAAGAAAACGGTATTCTGTCTGAACTTTTTCTAAGACAGAAAAGAATTTCTTCATATCGTTTTCGACACGAGATCTATTATCAACATCCTCTATGAGTGGCGAGATAGAATTGATAATGATAATGTATTCATGAATCGGTTTCAAGATAATATCATTTATTTGCTTAACTAAAGAGAAAACGTCGCTTCGGTTGAAATTGTTTTTATTATGTAAAGATAAGATGAAGTTTAAGTTTAAATTTGAAAAATCTGCTAAGGTGAAGTGGGGCAAAGAGTTGACAGGTTCTTCTTCTGAAGAAGTATTTGTTTTTTCTAAAGTTTGAACAACATCAGATACATAACTGCAAGAGGGTTCATTAGGAATATTTTGTTGGTTAACTTCAACTGGTTGAAAAGCACAGTTGGTATGTACTCTCTCTAAATGATTTTTAAAAGCAAAAATGTTTGTAAACAATTGACCACAGTTTGGAACGTTACAAGTGAACTTTGAAATCTTTTTGATAACATGAAAGGATTTTAAATGAGCGATTAAAACCTTTGAGTTTGCAGCATTAAAGCTACAAAGGAAACAAATAAAAATCATTACAGTTTTATTTTCCGTTATTCTCCAAATAATTTTTCAAGTGAACAGTAACAGGATGTGAAGAAACTTCAATTTGAAAAAAGTAACATTCAAGGAACACATAGAAGCTTCTTGCTTGTATCGGATATTTAAAACTCAAAATATAAAATATTGTATAAAGGATATCTAATGATTTATTAAAATTTGGTATCTTATATAATAATTCTCCAAAAATTACGTGCACAACTTTTAATCTTGTTTTATGTGAACCAATCACCAGAAGTATTTGCTGTTAGGAGCAATTTCTTTCAATGTTCTCTTTTTTCAAAAGCTCATACTATCAGAATATAAAACAGGAAAAGAGGCAAATTAATAACTCGTCGTAAAGTAAACAATAAAAAATATAAGAATCATTTGATATCAAATATTTATTTTACATTATTATTCAAATAATTAATCACGTAAATAATGTTAGGATTTGAAGGAACGTCGACGCATACTATCAGTTATCGTTGATGGATACGCGGTGAAGTATCGTTATAAAGAAAAAAAGATAAACATCAGTTCGGTTGTAGTTATGTGTTATTTAAGGGTAATGTTAAGTGGTTTATATTTAAATTGGTAAAATATACTTAAGTGAAGTGAGTTTAGAGTTATATTCACATTTTAAGAATATAAAACAGGAAAAGAGACAAATTAATAACTCGTCGTAAAGTAAACAATAAAAAAGATAAGAATAATTTGATATCAAATGTTTATTTTACATTATTATTCAAATAATTAATCATATGAATAACGTTAGGAAGGAACGCCGACTTGGAAAAAATAACATTCAAGGAACTCATAGAAGCCTCTTGCTTCTAGAGGATATTTAAAATTCAAAGCATAAAATACTTTATAAAGGACATCTAATGATTTAATAAAAGTGGGTACCTTATATAATACTTCGTCGAAAAGGACGTAAAAAGCTTCCAAAGTTGTTATTTGTGAACCAATCACCAGAAGTATTGGCTGTAAGGTGCAGTTTCTTTCGATGACTTTTTTCTTTAAAAGCTCATACTGTCGGTTGTAGTCGTTGAAAGATTCGCATTGAAGAATCGTCGTTTTGTTTTCAGAAGAATTTTTGCCAATGGAAACAAATGTCGGCTTAATCACAGCATGAAGCAGAAGTGTCAAGATGCAGCTTTTTGAATCTACCAACGAAATAATATTAAAATAGAGAATTATGGTTAAGTGTTAAAATATATTTTAATATAATTTAATGTAATATAATCCAATTTAATATAATATAATCCTAAATATAATATTGTTTATAATATAATATCAGTAAGAGTTAAAATATATATTTCGACATAATATTTACCAGCAGATAAATTGCTTTCAAGCTTTTTAAGCAAATTTTTGGACTCTGCGTCCCTTATCTTTTCTTTGAAGTAAGGAACGATGGCTTCCTCGAATGAAATCCATTTTTGAAAAAGGTTTTGACTTTTATTGGGATAAAGTTGAGCAAAGTCCATTTCAATCTACATTTTGAAATTATTTTATTAGATAGGTTAGCAAAATAAATATGTTCAAAAACCCCCTTACCAAGGAATGACCCATTGAGTTTTTAATCAAAGGCCAGTTCAGTAAGATATTTATATCTTTACTAAGAATTTCAGCTCTTCTCAAGTGAAAAGTCTTCTTCCATTTGTCGGAAACTTCTTCCCAAGGCTCCAAGTTATGCAACAACCAGGTTTTTAGTTCCATCTCATCCATACCTTGTTGAAAAAGATTAAAAGAAAATATTAACTTTTGAAAAAAAAACAACGTAAACTATTTCCCAACTAAAGTTTCAACTTCTATAAGCTTTTGGTATGGTTTGGTAAAGACTTACTGAAGCATTATTGAAGGTGAAATTTTAATTGGGTTGTTATTAGTTGCAAAAAAAAGTATCTTTTATTATAAGGACCATTTTAAAAGATGTTGTTACAATAGGACCACGATTGCTTTAAAAACATCAATGAATAGTTATGTATATCCCTTGCCACTTAATAAATTATGTGCTTACTTGGAATTATTGTATCTACAGAAGCTCTCTCCGATTCCGTCGAAAGTGATTCCTCGATTTTCTGTTTTTTAATTTTCCTGCGAGCGTTAGTTGCCTTGTCATACAGTTTGCCGAGTGGATTCAAACCCTTTCCACGATAATTATAGTAATATTTCTAAAATTTAGAAGCATAATAATGTTAACTTTTCTTAAGCAAATGATATCTAAGTATAAAGGTTCGCCCAAACCAATGCAAAATTAAGTTGGGGAAAACAAAGCATTGACAATTCAAATTGTATTATAAGTATTCAGCCCTATCATAGTATCCGATCGGAACGGAAATTTCTCCGACTCATACAAAATGTTTTTTTATTTTTCATTTTAATGATACAAATTTATCATAAATCGGTTACACCTCCGGAAAATTATTTCAACGTGCGGTTGAAAAGAAAAAATTAAAGTGATATTTCTTATATTTCTAATATTTCTTAAAATTCGGAGAAAATTCCGCTCCGATCGGATTATATGATAGGGCTGATTATGTTGTTAAAATTATGACAGAATAAAACTTTGTTTGCCTAAACAAGATTTCACATTAGTTTGGGTGGCTATTTTCGTTGTTGGTGTTTAAAGAAGCCGGAATGAACATGGTAAATATACATGGTAAAATAAAAATTTACTAAGTGCCAGTTGTACAATCGTGGTTTATATTTTGATTTGTGGTTCAGGAATTTTAACTCGCCGATTTTGGCGGGTTAACTGAGGTTCAACGATGGTTCAAGGTTCTAATATGCACTAAAAGCCTGAACCATCGTTGAACCACAGTTAATCCGCCGAAATTGGTGAGTTAAACTTCCTGAACCACGGATCAAATATTTGTACAACTGGCCCTAAATGTATTGAACAAATGTCATCATTATCCTTACCATATCTTCAGAGGGGAACATTTCTTTTATTTCCTCACTAAACTTCACGATATCCAACATCTTCATAGCCAGATTTTTCGAAGAAAAATGCTCTGTTATGATATTCATCAAAGCAACTCGATGCTCATCCCTCAAAGTGCAATTATCATTGTAAAAGCTAACAATTTCTTGGCCTCTTGGGGTTTCTTCGAGAATATCACAAAGTCTATGATGTTTTAGACTATTCGGTGTCGAGGTTAAAGTGCGAGTTGAAAATGTACTCGAACAGCTTGTTCTTGAAAGTGTGTCGGCCTAGATTTGTTTAAGGTAGATATGTCAAATAAATCGGTAAAATCATGAACGACATAAGTCAAGTTTTTTTTAAAACGTTTTTTCAAAAATAATTTTTTTTGTCGCAAAACTGTTCTTAAGGCTTGATTCTACACTATAGTACCGATACTGATACAGTCTCGATACGTTGTTACCCCGGTAAAATATTCTTACACAAAAAGCAATGAGTATATTCACACCATCGATACCGCTCCGATACCGATTCACTCTCGCTCCAGTTTCGATTCATTACCCTGAGGTCCACCTCGGGGTTAGAAAGATATCGGAGAGAGAACGTTATTGATATACAATATCTGTAGGTATAGTTAGATATACATATCTATCTTAAATTAATAGAAAGGAGATTAAATGAATACAAATAATTTTGAATCGATGTCGGTATTGGAGTGGAAATGTGAACAGAAAGGGATTCTACCGGACCAAGAACTTTTCAAGACTGCATGGGTATCGGCACTATAGTGTGAATGAAGCCTAAGTGTAAGCACATTTGCTTGGGAAAGACGACCTAAAAACTAATGGTACCGAAACAAAGTGTCTTTCTTACAAAAACAGCATTATTCAAGCGATGACTGTTGTTTTTGAAATTACCGATTCAATTATATAAAAATTAGTAGTCTAATGTTGTAACTTACATCGTTTTGTCTCCATTGGGCAAGGCGAGCTTTAAATTTAACCCGCAAGCCCATTTTCGTTACAGGAAACAAATCGTTTATGTCCTCATCTCGAATTAAGGACAGACTTTCGACATCCATTCCACAGTCTGAAATTGAAAATGTTGAATTTACGAAACACAGTAAGTAGTTTTCAAATGAATCACCCCGAAGTCAACCATTTACTTCAATTTAAATAATTATTTTATGAAAACAGTGAAAAATTTACTTTCAAAACGGTATAATTTCAAGACTATTAGCTGGATTTTTACAATTGAAAGGGTTTTGAGTCCCAAATTAAGTGCAGAGGCAAATTAAAAAAAAAATTAAATTTCAAAAGATATTTCAACAATTTGGATATAAAATCTATTTGGTTATGTTTTTGCCTGAAGACACTGAAATTGTTTTTATACAAACATTTTTTGAAGTATCGTTTGGAATTTGAATTTCCTTTTTTAATTTGTCTCTACACTTAATTTAAAACTCAAAAAATATCCAATAAACGAAATACGGTGAGTAGTTTTCAAATGAATCACCCCGAAGTCAACCATTTACTTCAATTTAAATAATTATTTTATGAAAACAGTGAAAAATTTACTTTCAAAACGGTATAATTTCAAGACTATTAGCTGGATTTTTACAATTGAAAGGGTTTTGAGTCCCAAATTAAGTGCAGAGGCAAATTAAAAAAAAAATTAAATTTCAAAAGATATTTCAACAATTTGGATATAAAATCTATTTGGTTATGTTTTTGCCTGAAGACACTGAAATTGTTTTTATACAAACATTTTTTGAAGTATCGTTTGGAATTTGAATTTCCTTTTTTAATTTGTCTCTACACTTAATTTAAAACTCAAAAAATATCCAATAAACGAAATACGGTGAGTAGTTTTCAAATGAATCACCCCGAAGTCAACCATTTACTTCAATTTAAATAATTATTTTATGAAAACAGTGAAAAATTTACTTTCAAAACGGTATAATTTCAAGACTATTAGCTGGATTTTTACAATTGAAAGGGTTTTGAGTCCCAAATTAAGTGCAGAGGCAAATTAAAAAAAAAATTAAATTTCAAAAGATATTTCAACAATTTGGATATAAAATCTATTTGGTTATGTTTTTGCCTGAAGACACTGAAATTGTTTTTATACAAACATTTTTTGAAATATCGTTTGGAATTTCAATTTTTAATTCATCTCTATACGATTTGAAACTTAAAACAGTTCCAATCAGCGCAATACAATAGGTCTGTTCCTTTACTTTGAAACTCTGTGATTTTTTGTGCATTTTACTGCCAATTATATTTTTTATATGAACTTTGAGAGAACGTTGGACTGGAAATAACACAAATGCACAGAAAATCTCAGAGTTTCGAAGTAAAGGAATTTAGGTTAACATGTAAAAAATAAAAACGATTCGCGTGGCGTCACTTCGTCGGAAAATCATGCCGTTTTTTTTTTTGGTTCGTGACGAAAGTACTTTTTCCCATGAAATACCCCGACGTATGTGAATTCTTAAAAAAGTTTATTTTGTAGATAAGTACTTACCATATAATTTTTTGTACAAGTCCTCGTCGAAGCCAAATTTGCCACAAATAATTTGCCTGAGGCCATTTTCGATAGGAATTGGTGTAATACACGTGGCTTCGCCTTCTCCTTCGCTGTCTCCAGATCCAGATAGAAGGTACTCGAGTAAATACTCCCCTTCGGACAACTCACCCGATTCCATTTTTAATTTTATTAATTTCAAACAGAACTTGAGTAATTATTTTTATTTCTTAAAAACGATACCGATATGTATACTTTTTGCGCACGAATTATTTATTAACAAGACAGACGAGAGACGACCGACGCCAATTAATGAAATGAACCACAGACAACGCAGACATAGAACGAAAGGGATCGGGTTCAAGCTAAATTCATATATATAACAACAGGGTGGTCTGTTTATTTTCTATGAAATGAAAATGTGTAAGCCCAGATTTAGCACTGGTATCAGGTTAAATGAAAGTAAAGATAACGGTATATTTTTTATGAGAACATGATAATCTGTTTAACTACGTAAAATAAGCTTATAAATTAGGTAGAATTAACACTGCGATGGTGTAAAAAAAAAAAAAAAAACAAGTCTTATAATATAATAATATATGTGATGTTTTTTTTTTTATTGAATTGAATCTGTACAATATAGATTAACACTGGTATCAGGTTAAGGATAAATAAAGACATAATGAGAACATGATGATCTGTTTAAGTACGTAGAATAAGCTTATAAATAAAGTAGAATTAACACTGCGAGCGATGATGTAAACAAAAATAACAAATCTTATATAATGATACATGAGATGTTTTTTTTGTTGTGACCGAACTAAATCTGTACAATATAGATTTAAAACTGTTATCAGGTTAATGGTTAAAATAGATAATTGTATATTTTTCAGAAGAACACGACGATCTCTTAATTTATGTAAAAATAAGCTTATGAACAACGTAAAACTAACACCGTGATGATAATATAGATTTTAAACTGCGATCAGGTAAAAAATTGAAGTGAAATATTTAAAAGGTGATCTGTTTAAACATGTCGAAGTAAGCATATACAGCGTTGAAATAACATTGTAACATAATAAGTACTTGAGTAGCATTTTGCTCCTGTTAATAAAACATGATAAATTTTCAAATTAACCAACAACCTTTTAAAAATAGAAGACAATCTGCCAGTGTAGTTCTAAAAATATGCAAAGTGTTAAAAATATCGTGTAAATATCTTGATAGGAATTTTTTTTATATGAAGTTTTGTGTCCTGTAATATTAACAGGCCCATTGTCAACTTTTTACACGGCGTTTTTCTCTGAGTGTACTTCTAAGCTAAGAAATAAATTTATTTAGGTACTAATTATAAATTTATCAACTTTTTGTATTTTTGCATCTATGAATTCGATTCAGTCGCAATGACTGGGTAGCTGCTTTGTTCCATTTCATTATCGTTCCGTGTTTTGTGTATTTTCATTTGTGTATTTGCTTCTGAATCTCTGTCCACTCAATTGTTCGCTCATCCACTCATTTACATTTTTATTCCTCCTTTCATTCCACTCAATTGTTGACTTTTTGTAACGACGTCGGCCAATGCGTAGAGTGTTTGTATTTTCCTTCTTCTTAAGAGGCCTCTACCCAGCGTTGCCTCCTGAAATAAAATTAAAGTGCCATATTTTCTGAAAAAACGTGCCAATTTTCGTGCCACATGAAAAAACCACAAATTCTTGAATTTCAATAGAAAAAATCGATGGAAATCATTTTCCTCTGTTCGTGCATTGTCAAAAACTATGCGCTTCTACCCACTTTTTACAGAATTGGGACCAATTTTCATTAAATTTTGTTGAAATTTGCTTAATTTTAATTAAAATAATGGAAATATGAAAACGTGCCATATTGAACTTTACTTTTTTATGCCACCGTGCCACGAGGAAATTATAGTGTCAAAAAAGCACGACCGTGCCACTTCGGCAACGCTGTCCTCCCAAAAGTTCGAACTCACATTCGAAGATCGGTAACTTCGAAACAAATGGAAAATAAAAAAACTGATCCTCAAAACAACACGTTTGAACCTCGAAAAAACTCTCTCTCTCTTTTTTAGGAGAAGCAGAAGAGCAAAGGCAAAAGCATACTTTTTTTTATTGTTTAAGTTTGTTTTTTCGTTTTACCCTGAATATTGGGAAGGGAGTAAAGCGTTTGTAAATGTATGAACTAAAATGTTACATACTACATACCTACATATTTTAAGTATGGGCACCACTGCCGTGCGCAGTGTGTTTATTTTTTGCTTCTTCTGCAGTGAACCGAAGTGTTACATAAATGTACTTATTTTGAGAAAAAAATTGGGCAGGGCATTCAGTAGAAAGCAGCATGAAAAAAGGTTTACTGAAAGCTGCTAAAGATTATGAAAATGAAACATTACTGATTTCAACTGAGTGGAGTAAGGAAAAAAATACAGCGCAGTACAGTATGAGGGAGCTTTATACTACGTTTTCATTAGAGCCGAAATGAGGTAATTTCGCAAATTACGTAAAAAGTGTTTTCATTATAAATTTGCTAATTTCGTTTGACAGTCCAGGCTGTCAACCGCTTGTTTTTGTTGTTTTAGACCCTGTTTAGATTGTGAGTTTTCACTACATAGTGACGACAGTTTGTGGGCGAATTCGGCGAGGTGGAAAGGGGAGCGATACTCAGGAGAAAAACATAAAGATTGTAGTGAGCAGTCACGTTTCATATCCAAAATGTTCCATTTTTTTCATTTTTGGCTTGTTCGTTGAAGGGTAAGGTGGTAACAACAAAAATAGAAATATAAGAAATTAGACGAGGGTAGAAGTAGAAAATGGTTATGCAATTGTTGATTTGACTATTGCAAACATTTTGAATCAGATTTAATTGCTCTTCCTTTCTTGTATTCACACTATTTATTTATTAAAAGTTCAAACTTAAAGTTCACGGTGGTCAAAATAAAACGTTTCAATTCACAAATATTCCATAAGATTTCAGAGATGCACATGAGTGAAATCTTTTAAGTGTAGACACGCAGTGACTGTTCACTACGTAGTGAAAATGCACAATTTAAACAGGCTTTTATACATTGAAATCTGTCATTTTAAATGCGTTCCACTTTGAATTGATTCCTTTTGGGTGTGTTCATAAAGTATTTACGTAATTTCCTACCTAATTTCGTTCAAATTTAGTTGAAATTACCTCATTTGGAAATGTGAAATTGTATGGGAAATGAGATGATTTTGAATCGAATTTGGAAATTTTCAGCGAAATTACCTCATTTGCTCTAATGAAAACGTAGTACTAGCCGGACAGTGACGGTCACAACACTATTATCCGTCTAAGGGAGTTTCCGTCCAAGGGAAAAAATAAAAAATAGTTATAAAAGGAAATGTATAGTTTACATCATGTCATGAAACTCTTTCAGTGAGAGAAAATAAAATTCTTTATTTGGTTACGGAGACCATATGGAAGTATGTATGTAAAATTTGTGTTAATAATATAGTTGAAGGCCAACAGCATAAGCCCGAAGATGGATTATTAATCCGAAACGCGTCGCTCTATTTAAAATTAATGTTGTGATACAATTAAATTAAATTTAATAAATAAAAATCAATAAAATTTAAAAAAAAATTTAGTTAGTCTCATGGAGCATTTGATATAATTTTACCTTCATATTAATAAGTATATTTAAAGCTTGCGAAGCGACGCGAGCACGGGTCGGCTAGTAAATATATAAAATAAAAAACAACACTGACCACAGCCCACAAGAGGTATTAAGACTAAAGTTGTAGTTCAAAAATTCAATGAGGATATAGAATAGCCCTTTTTGTAGATGGGTTAATTATGTAAATGGAGCTGATAGTAAAGTCAACGGGTATGCTTCTTCTGTTTCTGATGCTATAAAGCTGGCAAAGCGAAGAAGAACCTGCTGCTTTTTCGTTCTTAAGTTTCTTGTAGCTAAGCTTAGCCCAAAACTTAAATTTAGAGCTGTTTAAACGCCTGACTGATGTTTTAAAAGCAATGATAAGGCTACATCATCTTCTGAATTGGCCCTGCATTATTTCGTCTTTATCTCGGTTCTCGGTAATTGTGGTATTGTATTTAAGAACAAATTTCATCTCAACAGAGTTACCATTGCTTATTAAAAGCAGTACCAAAGAGCTTTTTTCAATGGATTTTATCAAAAAACTTTCTGTTGTAAAGCTTTTTGAGAACAACAAGGAAGGTTAAGTGTTGTCGATTAAGTTTTGTTTACTTTTTTGTTCTGAAAATTCCGTTAAAATGCACTTAAATTTTTTTCGCTTTCGGCCTCTTAGAAAGAATAAAATTTTTTTCGCAAGGTCTCATTATATGCTTCTATTCGTTGCAGTGCAGTTAAACAGTTGTGAGTAATAAATAAATAGTGCTTGCATTTTCTTTTAGTTTACGGTCATGAAATTATAATAAACAGTACCAACCTACATTTGTGATAGAATTATGCCAATGGCAATTAATAATGCTCAGTTCGGCAATCATATGAGAGCCTTTACAGTGAAATAGCTTATTAAAATCCATAATTGTGAGGGTGGAAGGCAAATCCTATCTTCCCTGAACTGAACATTTTTAATGAACGGAGTAGGTATAACAATATCGTTTTGACAATAGGTATCCCTTTCTTTCTCCGCAGATGTTATAGAGATAGGTATTATCAAAACTATATCTTTCTATCGTCTTTTTTAACGGAATCAGGCCCCAGGGGGTAGCCTGCGACGAAGCTGGGCTCTCCTCGAAATACTGATGAGAAGCAGAAATGGGCAGAAGCCACAAGTCATTCCTTTTCCTGTAAATTTTCTGCTTTGATCAGATTGGGCGAATAATCATTTGACAAGGTGTTTTTTTTTTATAAAGGGCTTGACGAAATTTTCCCGATATCTTTCTCAAATCGACGTGGAGGCTTTAAGACGAACTTCAGTAGCTTCTGTACCATGTTCTCCGTCAAAGTTCGAACGTCGAGAGTGAAAGCAGATTACGGGTTTCCGAATAGAAGATTTTCTTGGAGCATAGTATACGAATGTTCATACGATTGTATTGCTTTAGCTTTAGTATGGCACTGCCATACCATAACCATTATCAGAACTTATGTTATTAATTTCATCCAAGTCTATTTTTTTTGAGCACTTAATGATCCCTTTGAAGATATAATATCATGCAGAGAAAGCAGACGGAGGCCCATTGAAATGCCAGACGAAGAACATACAGTAACAGTTGAGTGCAATTTGATCCAGGCCTAGGCCATTCCCTATATAGATTCAAGATATGTAATTTAAAATATCTACAAACAATTATTATTATAATCAACGACAAAGCTTAACTTCTCAATTCTTTTGTATTTGTTCGTATATTGCTTCAACATCAGTTTATCACCTCTAACCAGGCTAAAAATCCAATTGTGAAACATAGTGATGACGAATTAACACTGCTGGCTTGCTGTTTCCAATTATTGTCACCAACCAATGCAACCAACTATAGATACTATCGAAGCAATTTACTCACTCAGGCGGTGTTGATAATGTCCCGTCAAACATAATAAATCCCAAGATATTAATCGGATTATGGGAAGCAGTTTTATATTGACAAAAAAGACAAAAGAACAAAAAAACAAAATCAAAAATGGTTATCCTGCAGAAATCAACTACCCATTTATTCGAAAATTTCGTTTCAAATTACATACTCAGTTAACAGTGGTGGATTTTAACAGTCTAATGGCCTACGTTACTTTATTCGTAGGGCCTCCTATACATACCTCATTGCAACTAACAATAAGTCGTTGATTTCATTTAAACGATGACTACTTGTTATGCTCGAAAACTTAACTTTTTTTTACCAAATTTGTAAAATAATGATATCACACATTTTCGCAATTGGCGTTTTTCTAAAAAAAAAAGAAAAGTAGAGATTGAATTTTTCCTAGTTTCGAAATTACAAAAATTCGCATGACTGAATTAATGGGTCTAATTTAAATTTCGAACCATTTGGAAGGAAAATCTGAGAGATTTTTTGGATTTTCGCATGTTTTTGTTTAAGAAAAACTGCAAAGCATTATTTTGCGGCACATAAAACAATTTCTTTTTTTGCAAAATTGCTCGGTGCGAGATGGTATACGAGAAAATTATAAAATTAACTTTTTCGAAATTAAAGGAAAATGTTTCGCATGTTCTTGATTTTGACATGATTTCCTTAAACTAACCAAAGGAACTTAGCTGTGTTACTTTGTCAGCTATTACACGTTGACTCAAGAGTCATGACTCTTCGAAAATAAAATCCCATATTGTTTTCGCCTTCGCATTCATTTAATTTCGAAAAGATTAATAACTATTGAGCCAACGTGTAGTATCTGATGACTTATTATTGCCTGTCGTTAAATCCGGCCCTTGTATTCACTGAAAAAAAAAAAAAAACGATGCGGGGGTTTCAAACAGCTTATTCATTCGAAAATCAAATAAACGTCATACTCACACCCTCTGTCCTTTTGTTCGAAGGCCTTGTGTTAAACATAATGGCGGTTTACACATCCTTTAAATGCATTGTAGGGTAGTGTGAATTTTTTGAAGAAAATTTTTGTCATCACAAAACAACAGATGCATAATATTCCTTCGAATAGAATACTAAAGAATATAAAATATCGGATTGTAATCGAAAACGGGACGAACCAAACAGAACAAATTTTTTGTATTTTACTTGGGTGCCGGATGAAAAATGAGTACAATATGATTCTTATGCACAAAATTGTGGGTGGGGTTTGAGATGAGGACGAGATTGTATATGCATGAAGAGGTTCTATTGAATGATTGTTAATTCACCCCTTGAATGCGTCACAGGAAAAAAAAATAATTTTTTGGCAAAATTTATAGAGGGTTGTGGCTTGTGTGTCTCTTTGAGTGGTGCAAAACCGAACATGAGGTTTTTGCTGGTGAAACATGCCAACTTCCAGTATTTCCTATACGCCTTTCAAATTGTATCTCTTGTTGAGAAATCGACAAGCTGTAGAAGAAAGGATAAAAACAATAGGATAGGGTGGACTCAAAAAAAGAGAAAAAAAAAACCTAAACAAAAATTGAACAAAATGACAAAATGTCTAAATTATTCTTTGCGTATTTGTAATCCTTGAGCAAGAGGATTGTTATTTTTTTGTTACGATATTTTATGCAACCCACATATACACATACAAATCATGTAAAGATATAAGATACTTTTTGATATGGGAACAACTTTGTACATTGAAAATGAATCCTTAAATTTGCGTAGAGTTTTGTTTGTCTAGCAACAATCATTTTTGAAATTAAAATAAAAAAAAATCATGTAAAAGGATATGTGTGTTGATTTGCATTGTTTGTTTGCTTTGATTTGAAAAATAGACAAAAAATTGTTTTGATTAATTAGGAATAGGTACTACATATTTAGTACAGGTGTATGCATACTTATTTGAAGGCTTTGATCAAAAGACTAAACAATAATTAAATGGAAAACTTTATTTTGAATAGGTAAGCTTAAAATTGCTAAAAATATTTTTGTTTTGTTTCCAAACATTTATGTTTGCTTCTTTTTTAAAAAATAAATAGGTAGGTATCTCTACCTATGTTAAAGGCAATATTAAGCACACGACACAGGTATATCTCTTACCTAAACCTACTTATACTTGGGGCCGATTCTGGTTCTGTGAAAAAGTGATTTAAATAAATAGATAAAGATGGAAAACATGGTTGAATTTCTCATAGACGGAGAGTCAGATTCAAAAATAGTTAGGTACGTCATTTGATATAGGTAACGAAAATTTTAAGCTTTATTGTAGCTATACTCTCTTAAATGCTTAAGAGCATTACTACGGAAATATACCAACCGTCAGCCAGGGGGTGTGGGCCATATATGATATACATATACCCCAAACGGGCAAAACAAAAAAACTCAAATTAAGTAACGTATTTTTATAATTGGAAATTACGGTCTCTTCTTACGCTGTAGTGCTGTAGATGTAGTACCAATACAGAAGCCTGTCAACACATTAGGGCTGATTTCCAATGGCGCGTTCGCGTCAGAGACGCTTACGTATACGTTTACAAGCTTTACAAACGCGTCGACATGACAGACGACTTGAAGAGAACCTGAAAATCAAAATGAACCTACATAACTGTAATTTCGAATTCCTTTCAACAAACTATTCTATTTTTTTTAAAACAAAATCGATTTTTTTCTTTCAATAAAAGGAATTTGTCCAGAAAAACCGATTTTTTTTTTTAAATAAATCGATTTTTTTGTTGAAAGGCATTAGTTTAACTGTCAAAACGCACGCTGAAGTTGATTTTTTTTTAACTTTAACGTTGAGGTAGCTTATGTTACGTTGGTTTGTGCACATGCTAATAGGTGCCAAATCGTAAAATAATAACAAAAAAAGGAAAAAGTGATAAACAAAAATATGACTAGAGATGCCTTTTTGCGAAAAAATTGTGTTTTGCCTTTGGTATCAATCTGAAATGACATATCAAACACAATTTTTGCAGGCTTTTTCGCTTTTTTTTTTTTAAGCGTCTCGATTTTTCAGTCGCATGTGCATATAGTCGCAATTTCTTGCAACTAAAAAATCGCGCGACTGACAATGGCAAGTGCATGCATGTTTATTTCGCGTCGCGATTTCTCGGTCGCAGTCACTTATATTAAAATTTATTTGTTCGATTTCTCGTGATTAAGTAGTCGCGTGATCGAAATCGCTTAGGCTTTAGATGACAACTCCAGAAATCCCGCGTTTGAAAAACTGCATATTAAAAAATGTTCTCTTTAAACTTATCTTTTAATAAAATTTGTTTTCATAACTCGCTCGATTTTTATTAAATATATTTGCAGAGCTGCGCAAGCAAAATTTTCAAAAAAATAAATAAATAACTGGAGAAGATTTTGCTTTTTGACTGGTCGAAAACATAATGGTGTAACTGCAGCTGCACTGCCAAAGTTGAAAGATACGGAAAATTTATACAGCGCTACACTATGAAGATGCATCTGCAGAGAGAAACTTCAATCCAGCAAAAGTTGACTTAACTTTAACTTTCTTACTCGATACAAGCTGCATTTGAGATGATATAATGGGATCGTTCAACTCTTTCTCTTTCTTTCGAAGGCTATAGTCGTTGGGAATAACGCTACACCATTGTAGACGTCCTTTGATACATAAGTAAGCGATTTTAATGAAAGCTTGTGCTATAGCAATTCTTTTAGCTGCAGCTACATCTCATTGTGTTCGAGTGGTAAAACTCTATCAAAAAGGGTCTAAATCCAGACTTTCAAAGCCTTATTTTTCTTTTTTATCAGCAAAACCAATTTTTTCCCCATAAAAAGTTCCCCCTTTTCCCCTAAATAAAATGTTCATTAATTTCTGCATAAAAAAGGAAAAAGAAAATTATTTGTTTCTTAACAATCTTTATTTTCATGTAAAAATATATAAAATCAAAAACGTTACATCTTCATTAAAAATCAAATCAGGTATCGCAAAAATTCAGACTTTTGAAGGTATTACTATACGAGTACATTTTTAGTTTTTATACATATTTTTATTATGTAATTTAACACAGTCCTTGTAAAGGACTTAGTTTTATAATTAAGATTGATTGCTGAAAATAATCTTTCAGTCCCAGTTCCTCTGTGTTGAAGACAAGAACCAAACGGTATAAGTTTTTTTCATATTCGGAAACTTTTCAATTTAATCGCCGAACTTTATATTTAAAATATCTCTCCGAAACCGCTGGATATTTTCAGTGGGAATAGGTGCGTTTTATTATCGCCAATAAACCATATGCTTCGATGCTACTGCCTCTTGCGAGGAATTGACAAATCCTCCAAAGTATCTCTTGTCACAGAAAAGTGCCGCTCACCTTGGCCGTTCGGATTCAGCAATAAAATGTAGGTCCCTTCATTCCTGCAGACACGCACACAGGAATGGTTGAGAGTTGTAAGTCACTAGGCCTTGGTTCTTCATGAGCCATTGTACCACCAAATTTATTTATTTTTGAGCCCATATGGTTCACCTCGAAAAAATAAAACGATACAGATCCAATTGACAACAGTGTTGTATACCCAGCTCTTTTTTCGTTATGCCAATTTATTTTCGTGTACCTGCCTATTTTTTTTACACTGAATTTTACACTACCTTACCATTTGCAAAAGGTACAACGCCACCTACCCGCCACATTAGAACTATCTTTGGGTCTTTGAATGAAGCCCCGATAAAACCTAGATCTTGAGTTTGTTTTTGTTCTAGGTGTTAAATGATAAGCCCGACCCAGACCCGTAGATAATAAAACGCATCTAATAGCTTTTAAATTAAATTTTCGAAGAGATCGGTATTCAGGGTCAAGTTCATTCCATTTACGTTGTAAAAACACATGGGAATGGGAAACGTATTTGGACAGAGGTACAGGTGAACTAAAACTAAAAATTTTGTTTTTGAAGAATGCTGGGTTTATAAATTTTAGAAGTTTTAAAACTTCACTCTCATTACAAAAATCTAAACGTTTTTATATATCCTTGCATGAGTTTAGGTAAGTATACGAAATTTTCTGCAGTTAGCTTTGAAAACAGATTTTTATGTTTCATTTAAATCTGAATTTTCCAATTTTAAAGATAACTGTGGACCCAAATACAAATTCCCTAAGGGTTCAAAGTTTTCAATATTGCTAAAATGTTATTCAAAAAATATTTGGCACGCTATCGTTGAAGGTGGTACAAACTATTTCATTTGATTTCGAAAAATCTACAATTTTCGCACATTAATTTTGCATTCGCCTCAGGGACTTCTATTAATGTGGAAAAAATCTTAATTTTTTTTTTGTAAATTCCCTACATAACTACAGAAATTAGGTATCTAACAAGGTAAATTTTAATACTAAAAACTTGATTCCTTAAAATTGAAATTAAATTAAACAGGCCAAATTCTAATCAAATTTCTTACAACTAAAATTGCTTAAGTGCTGTGTGCTGCATAGTCATATTTTTTGCAATTTCAGATTCGATGGATATTTTCCTGAGTATAGTCAGTCATGTTTTTAAAGTTATGACTTTATTAGATTATTTCCAAAAATAGCTTTGTCATTCAACACAATGTTGGTTTGCTTAATATACAAAAATAATATATTTGAATGACTTGCGAGTTCAATCATATCGTCAGCCTCCATCGACATCTTTAAAGAAAAAAGTATCAATGCACTGCAATAATATCCGCATCAATTAATCATTCCAATACATTTATTGGGCCATCAAGGAATCTGTCTGCATTGCCTGAAGTTTTAGCCCCTTATGTGAGATGTTGTTCTCGAAATCCCAATTAATCCAAGACCCATTGCATAATAAGTGCAAGTGTGCGTCAGCAGAATTACCGCGAGCGCCGTTCATCACCTCGGTCTTTCCATCAACGAATAAAACCCACTTCCAATGACCAAAGGAACAATATTACATATCATTAACTCACATAATTAAAAGACACATATTCTTCAGAAAAGACGCACACAGTACAAAATTACAAACAATGTCCTTCAATTAATGCCGAGTCATAAATTTCGTGCCAAAAGTTCACAAAAACCAGAGATTAAAGGGGGAGAATTATTGCACAATCACCCCACAACAATAACACACTCTACTGCGATTACCCCCACCCATCCTGAAATCCAACTCACATCCACACGAGCTGCATGTAAGGTGAATATGGTGGTATATCATGCCATACGTATAGATATAATGTACCTTGTTATGCTTGTCTTCTTAATCTAGGATAAGAATAATGTTTTTGTTATCCTGTGAGGCGTCCATTTATCCCAAATGGAACATAAAATAAAGTTCACCCATCATCACTGAGGCGCGCACAAGAACACAAAGGAAAAGTGCACCGCCCGCCATATTGCCACAAGCAGCACTATAAGGTGGGCGAACGGACACCCTAAAGTTTTCTGCAGAGCTGCTGCAGTCGTCCATTTAGAAGTCTGGAGGCATTTATTATCACCCTTGTTGCGATAAGACTGAAGGCTTTCAACATTCACATCCACACACATGGTGCGGTCTTGAATTTTCCCTTGACACACGATGACGACCGACGGATGAGGGCACAGGCCATGAATAGTGCTGCACCTGTCTGGCAATGAACTCTACTCTTGATGCAAAGCTCAAAAGATGCTAATGCGAGTGCCCTGAGGCGTGTTTCATTCACTATGGAGCAGCAAACTTACGCTTAAGTGGATATCACAACAACTTACATGCATCATTTTCTTTAACTCCCCACCACCCTCTTCCAAGTGTCGTGGTCGTCCATTCAATTTATTGTTCGCATGATATCTCAGGCTTTAATCGAAGGTAAGAAAAAATTACCTTAATGGGTATCATGCCAGACCTGATAGTCATCGTTGGCGGCATAGTGTATAGTGGGTGGCAGCCGTTTGATACTGCGAAAGTTTAAAATAGTCTAACAGACTCGTTGATATTCCATTGGAATGGCGGGGCGGGGTAAAAAGAGTAACTAACATTCTGTGCAGGGGTTATTTCATAGTCGATTCAATCCATTAATTGGGGTGATGAAGTTGTTGACAGTGAAAATAATAGGACTTCCGATTCCCATGGTTATAGGAAGCCTCTCCGTACAAGATAATAGATTTAGCTTATTTACTGTTTTTCATCGATAGTTTAAAGGTAAGCTTGTTTTTGGTTCGAAAAAAAAAATTAACAGGAGATTTTTTTACATTTACATGTTTAGGGATTGGAACTTTTCATGTCCACCAGCACGAAAAAAACTGGTTTCATAATATTCTGTCTGTCTGAGTACTTATGTCGGATTAGAGTCTAATTTTTTGAATTGTTGTTCTGAAAAAAATTGCTTGCAAAATTTTTAAATGCAATAACATTTATGCTGGTCATATAAGACATCGAAGGTCGCAAAAGCTTGCACTGCACAGATTTTTTGGGCAGCTGTTAGGATACCAACAGTGCTAAATCAAGTTTGCAGCTTCGAAAGACCTATGCTAACTGCGTGGTGCTCGAAAAACCATGACATTTTCGGTATTTTTTTTTTTTTTTTTCAGTTTTTGACTTATAAGTTATAACTTTTAAAAAGTACATCATATGAAAATGCAAGCGTGTACAGATTTAAAAATGTAAACAATATTCTGTTCCAAAGACGGCTAAAACTATATACAATTTCGAAAAATTTCCAAGTTTCGAAGTGATCATATTTCAAGACCCATTCAACCTACAGATCTGCAGTTGCACTGAAATTATAGCAAATTTAGTCTTTTGAGTAAACACGTTGCTCTTTTCTAGGGTGTACTTCTTAAGTTATAAGAAAAAAACTAACCAACAAAATAAAAAAAATCGAGGTTTTCGAGAACCACACATGTCTTTCGAGGCTGTAAACTTAGTTTTACACTGTTGGTATCTAGCTATCCCAACAGCTTCTCAAAAAATCCGTAGGTGCAGTGTAATTTTTTGCGACCTAACACGATTTTTTTGCCACGTACAAGCACTAGTACAAAAATACGAAAAGTAATTAACGGCTTATGCTTTAAAAACACACAACGTTTAAGAATGTTTTCTATACCATTTTGAACAACTTTTTATGCTAGTGAATTTCAACAATGGACGTTTTTTTTAGGCAGTCTTCCTTATCAGCGTTAAAATAAATAAGTAAAAAATATATAAATTTGGTGACACAACGGCTCATGAGGAACCAGGGCCTAGTGACTTACAACTCTCAACCATTCCTGTGTGCGTGTCTGCAGGAATGGAGGGGACATACAGTTTATTGCCGAATCCGAGCAGCTGGTGAGCGGCACTTTTCTATGACAAGAGATACTCTTGGAGGATTTGTCGCAAGAGGCAGTAGCCCGGAAAAAAACTTAAGGTGGAAGCGGCTGGTATTGAACCCAGACCTCTGGCATGACAGTCCATCGCACTAACCATTACGCCACGGGCTACTTCCTTATCAGCGTTGCCAGAAAATAATTTTTGTAAGTGCCACCACTGACAACAGAAAGTGCCATTTTTGGCCACTACGTGCCATTAACGGAAATTAAAAAAAAAAAAAAGTTTTGTAGATTATTTAAAAATTTTTTATTAATTGCATGTCAAATAAAACTTATAAAATACCAATAGAAGTTTGTGTGTAGTATGAAATGTTGGCAAGTTTCAGTCTTCATTATTTCGTTAACTAAAAGTGATTTTATTAATTTATAGGAAAGGCCATTTGTACTATGGGTTCCAATATTATTTTATTTTACTACACTTAAACCAAAGTGCAATTTTAATCCTTTCAGTGCCACCGTGCCATTTTAATGAAAAGATGCTATAAGTGCACGATCTTGCCACATCGGCAACGCTGTTCCTTATACGCTAAAATATATGTAGACTAAGATTAGATTAATAGAAAAAATCTAAAGGCGTTAAATCGCACCATGCCCGTCGAGTATGCCATACCATACCTTTATATAGTATACAAACAAATAGCTATATTTCGTCCTATATAACTACCTACATGTACATGTTTTATTCCTTAGTCAATACGGTATTCCTTAATCTGATAGGCCAATCTCACCATCACAAAAGGATTATCGAATCTATTCGATATGCGCTTACTAAAAATAATTCCACAAGTCCTTTTTTTTCATAGGTGACATTTACATTTTAGTCGATTTTGAAGTTCTCTTCTTATTTGACTCAATTTATTAATTAGGTAAGCAATTAATAAATTTTAAGGGAAGTAATATATCAGATATCATAGTTGTTAGTTACTGGGCGACTTAGTCACGTGAATGTATTTTTAATGGAAAAATTATGTTGTTATTCGTTTGCGTTAAACATCTCTTATGTTTTGGATTTCCATGTGTTATAATTTTGGTGAAGTAATTAATTAGGGAGAATCAAGCGGAAGGTGTGTACTGTATATGCAGCTTAGCTAGGATGACAATTATCACTTGGGTATTAGTTCAAATTTGAAAGACACGGTAAAATGCTTAGTTTATGTAGGAGAATGGTTAATTAACCTTCAAACTTTAGATAGATACTATTAAAAATGTGGAAGTCATACTTTAAAGCACAGAAGGGTGTTAAATGTGTGGACTTTCATAGAGATAGTGCAAATTAAAAAGCATTAAATATTATAATGTACAGTACATGTACAATGACGTAGATTTTGTAGAATTGTTTTTTTGAAAAATTTGGTTTTCGTACTTAAAATTCAAAATAAAAAGGTTGATGATGTTGCCACGGATTTTAGCAAAATCACCAAATTAATAGATAAAGGCTCTTTAGATTTCCTTCTGGTTTCGTTCAATGAATAGAATCATACTTATTGGATCTTAAGATAGAAAGTCGCTTAGATCTTCAATACGAAAATCAATCTTGTTTCCCACAAAGCAGTCATTTGGGCCCTATCAATCAAATACCTTAAATTTCTTCTCCTGGCGATTTTCTTTACTTTTGCAGAAATGACTCAAACAATTTCTTTGTTTGCTATCAAAAGAACAGCTTAGAACTTAATTTATGTTGTTCAAAGGGTAGACAACGCGGTGCATTCAAGAGGACACAAGCGTCCACAATCAACCTCTGTCTATCAACTCCTACTCTCACCTCCCCGTGGTGAACATCGGGTGCCTAGTACCTTTGACTGAAGATGGGGATCCAATCCCTGTGGACGGTTTAAGGTGGCAGCAGACGAGAGAGGGGGGGAGGAGTGTTTCCACTAAGGCACTTCTCCTTTTTTCAGGCGGCAGCGGAGGAATTCCCCAGATGGAATCAACGGTGGCGTCTACAGTTCTAGTCAGTTTGAACTACTTAGTGAACACCTTATATGGGCTACTACGACGTATTCGTAGCTCAGGCCTATAAGGAGCGGTTTATCCGGCTCCCCGTCCTTGGATCTGGTCCTCCAGGCTAGGGGGTTGTGCGTCGGGGTGACTTCCCTACCACGGAAAAAATGTCGGTTCCGAAACGACAACAAGCCTCGGATATGGATGATTTCAATGTTGACGACCCCAGCAAACGAAACAAGGACAATGAATTTCGGATCTGCACGTGGAATGTCCGGACCCTAAACAGGCCACGTGCAGCCGAACAATTAGTGGAGAACCTGGATAGGCTAAAGGCTGATGTAACAGCCATCCAGGAAGTGCGATGGGATGGAGAGGGCATACGAAGGATGCAATCGTGTGACATCTACTTCGGCGAGTGCTGCAAGGAGCAGGGTCAGCGGCTCTTTGGTTGTGGTTTTGTGGTAAGGGGAAGACTTAGGCAAGAAGTCTTGGGCTTCAGAAATGTAAGCGAGCGCCTGGTCACAATCCGCATCAAAGCCAAGTTCAAAAACATCACGTTGATCTGTGCCCATGCCCCAACGGAAGAAAAAGATGACTCAACCAAAGAAGAATTCTACGATCTCCTCGAGGATACGTATGATAGGTGCCCCAAGTACGACGTCAAGATTATTCTTGGCGACTTCAACGCCAAGATCGGAAAGGAGGGTATCTTTGATTCGATAGTCGGAGGACATAGCCTGTACGACAACACTTCCGGTAACGGACTCAGGCTCATTGATTTCGCGGCGGGGCGAAATGTCATCATAGCAAGCACTCTATTCCCACACCTTAATATACACAAAGGGACCTGGCGGTCTCCGGATCAACGAACCCTTAACCAGATTGATCATGTTGCGATAGACGCCAGACATGCTTCCAGTATCCTGGATGTCCGAACGTTCCGAGGTGCCAACATAGACTCGGATCACTACTTGGTGGTAGCGCAAGTACGTATGCGGATATCCATGACGCCACAACGACGAGCGGATGCTGTAAAACGATTTAACTTCGCGAAGCTAAAATCGCAAGAGATAGCCAGGACTTTTGCAGACCACGTCTCTCTTAAACTCTCAACAGGCCCGCCACAAGCATCATCTGTAGAGGACCAATGCAAACACTGCCAAAATGCCATCAAAAGTGCCGCTACTAATGTGCTGGGTTTCACTAGGCCACCACAACGAAATCCCTGGTTCGATGAAGAATGCAGACTGGCGCATGAAGCAAAGAACGAGGCCTACCAAGCAATGCTGCAGACTAGAACCAGAGCTGCTGAGAGAGCAGCCCGGGAGCTCTACGGGCAAAAACGAAGGGAGGAACGCCGACTTCTCAGGAGGAAAAAGAGAGAGCATGCGAAGCGGGCGGTCGAGTCTATTGAGGACTGTAGCGGCAGGGGGGATGCTCGAAAGTTCTACCGAAGGGTGAGGCAAACTACCCAGGGTTACAAGGCCAGAACGGAAGCCTGCCAAACCGAGAGTGGGAATATGGTTGTAGACACACAGTCGGTGCTGAGGATCTGGAAACAACACTTTTCTAGACTGCTAAACGGCGAAGATGGCCAAAATTCCGCTGTAAGACAGAACACTCCATTCAACCTGGACGATGATGGTCAAAATTTCTGTCCACCCGACCCAAATGAAGTGCGGTTAGCGATAGCCAAGCTTAAAACGTACAAGGCTGCTTGTGCGGATGGCCTGCCAGCCGAGCTATTCAAAGCAGGGGGAGATGACTTGGTAGGGAGTATACACCAGCTTATCTCCAAAATTTGGTCGGAGGAAAGTATGCCCGATGAATGGAACCTCGGTATAGTGTGCCCCATCCACAAGAAAGGAGATGCTCTGACCTGTTCCAACTACAGAGGTATAAGTCTCCTCAACGTCGCATACAAAATCTTGTCATCTGTACTGTGTGAACGCTTAAAACCGTTTGTCAACGATCTGATCGGCCCCTATCAGTGTGGTTTTAGGCCCGGCAAATCAACCGTCGATCAAATGTTCAAACTCCGACAGATTTTGGAAAAAACCCAGGAGTTTCAAATCGATACGCACCACCTCTTTATCGATTTTAAAGTCGCATATGATAGCGTAGACAGAGACGAGCTATTCAGAGCCATGGCGCATCTCGGCATCCCTGCCAAACTCGTCCGCTTGTGCAGGATGACGATGGAGAAATCTCGCTGCTCCGTCAAAGTCGGCAAGAACACCACCGAACCCTTTGATGTCGAAAAAGGTTTGAGGCAAGGCGACGCGTTATCATGCAACCTCTTTAACATCGTACTTGAAGCAATTGTACGCAACTCGCAAGTCAACAACAGTGGTACAATTTTTCAAAAGTCCGTTCAACTACTTGCTCATGCAGATGATATTGACATCATTGGGAGAACGAAGCGAGCTGTTACCGGCGCGTTTGCAAGTATTGAATCGGAGGCGGCGAAAATGGGTTTGGCTGTTAATGAGGACAAGACGAAGTATATGCTATCATCGAGAAAGGAATCTCAACATCGTCGGCTCGGGCAAAACGTCACGATGGATAGATACAACTTCGAAGTCGTCAAGGACTTTGTCTACCTGGGCTCCACTGTAACATCGCAAAATGACATCAGCGCAGAGATCAAACGAAGAATTACTCTTGCCAATCGCTGTTTCTTTGGGCTAAGAAGGCATCTAAGTAATAAAGCCCTCTCTCAGAGAACCAAGGAGACCTTATATAAGACCCTAATCATCCCGGTCCTGCTATATGGGGCAGAGGCATGGACCCTGTCAAAAACGGATGAGAATCTGCTTGGGTGCTTTAAAAGGAAGATTCTTCGGGTGATTTTCGGTCCAGTCTGTATCGATGGAGTATGGAGGAGAAGATTTTATAACGAGCTTTACGGGCTTTACAGCGACGTCGACCTGGTCAAGAAGCTGAAAATTCAGCGGCTGAGATGGCTGGGACACGTGGAGCGTATGGACACCAACGCACCAGCCCGACGAGTCTTCGAATCTACCCCTGACGGTCTGCGCAGCAGAGGAAGACCCCACCTTAGGTGGCGCACACAAGTGGAGAACGACCTCAACCAACTTGGAGTGCGTAACTGGAGGCAGCTAGCTAGGGACCGAGCTGGCTGGAGGGGCTTGTTGGTTGAGGCCGTAGTCCATCCTGGGCTGTGAGCGCCATCTAAAGTAAGTAAAGTAAGTAAGTAAATACTAGGCAATCACATAAGACATAACTCCTTCCAACATTGTCTCATTCCATTTTCATTTTCTTTTTTCTAATAATTATGTACTACGATTTTTCTTTGCGTCCTTTAGTCCAATTCGTTTCGCCCAAGCACGACAGTTCTTACTGATGATAAGCCCAACTATCACGCCTGAGTGAAACCTAGTGGACTAAGGGACGCAAAAAAAATTCCATTTGAATTTTATTAAATATGGTCCATAACACAACATTAACAAAAGTAATACGTTTAGTACGTTTTCTAATATTTTTGTTATGCTTCGCTTCTTATTATGTTTATTTTTTCACTTTTTTTATCTTAAAAATCTGTTCTGAAAAAGTGGGATAATTTATTTAATGTGCTGTCTAACAAAATATGTCGGTAAGTCATTCAAAATTAATATATTATCACTCAAAATATGTAAATATAATTATTTGGTTGTGAATTTTAGAGTTCACTCTTTTGGCAAGAAGTAATTTATGATTTGGAAATACTGAGCAATAAGGTTTCAGCTGATTTGAGTTTGTAGTAACTTTTTGTCGATTTATAGGTTATTTTATTTGGTACATGCTTAATACGTGTACCGTCTAAGCGGAGTTGACCAAAGTAATTTCTTTTGGCTTGAATAAGATTCCTACCATTTAATCCTACTCACATATATCGCGGGCCTGTAGCTCTCAACAAAAGCCTTGCAATATATGAAATAAAATTAAATAAATAATAAATTTGGCACAAACGGCTCATGAAGAACCAGGGCCTAGTGACTTACAACTCTCAACCATTCCTGTGTGCGTGTCTGCAGGAATGGAGGGGACCTACAAGGTATTGCTGAATCCGAACGGCTAAGGTGAGCGGCACTTTTCTATGATAAAAGATACTCTTGGAGGATTTGTCACTTCCTCGCAAGAGGTAGTAGCTCCGAAAAAAACTTAAGATGGAAGCGGCTGGTATTAAACTCCAGACCTCTGGAATGACAGTCCGAAGCACTAACCATTACGCCACGAGCTACTGCAATACATGAAATACAGACATGAAATAACTTAAATTTAGAAAGGATTTTTTATGAAATAACTATTGATTGATAAAACAGGTAAATGGTTGGAGTTCTACTTTCTTAACGCTTTACCCGAGTTTTACTTGTTTTCTATTTTATTTTTAGAACTTTTTCAATATAATTTCTTCCGGTGTAAATTCCAAGAGCCTTCCCAATATACTATAAAAAATAAATTCAATAAATACATTAGTATAGATACAGTCAAACATAGCTTTGGGGCATCATGAATTTCTAACCGGTTCCACAGAGACAAAAAAAAAAATACAACAAATTTTATCCGTATTCTATTACAGCCGGATTTAAGTGACTGAATAATATGTCACTTAAATCCGGTTTTAAATGTACCTATGGATTTAAAGTAAGTCAAACCTAGATGTCCAACCAAGCTCATAATATTCAATCGTTATGGTACCACTCGTTTTCAATCTTGTCGAGTTTAATTCGATTTAATTTTAATTAAACAGACTTCCAGGGAGCAGTTAAAGTTATTAAACTCGGGTGTAAACTCAAAATACAAAACACATGAAGCAAGCAAAAACATTTTTAAAAATGTCAAATTATTGATATAACATAGCTTTTAAATGTCTTTTCAATAAAATTTTAACAGTTTTACATGCGTTGTAGTTATTTTTTTTCCACCGAGTTTGATATGTTTTTTTCTAAGTGAATATTATGGACATGAGTTTAAACTATCTGGTCTAAAAAATGCGGATTAAAGGACGAGTTTCAAATTCATTTCAACCCGATCTATGTACATCTAAAGTCAATAATATGGCTATTAGCCATTGATAAATTTAAATCGGCTTATTTCAATATTATTATTCACCTTACAATGTTCAACATTATTTGTCTTAGGTCCGTTTGGCCTAAAACGATTGAGACCGAAATTGTTATCAAATATCAGTTCCTTCATCTTCGGAAACTTTTAAATCTTTAGCTTAAATTATTAAAAATGTTAACCTTCTTGGATCTGCATGGTTTTATTGGATTCCTGTCCAAAAATCAATGCAAGTTGAGCTGAAGTTAAAAAAAATTGCGTTTTGACGTAGTCCTCAATAGCCAACTGATAAGTCATGTAGTGCGATAGTCGGAACGAAACAATAACTCTTCTTCAATCCATTGAAAGCTATTCTAAATTTAAAAAAAAAAAAAAATACTTCCGTGTTATAATTTAAAGTATTGTAGGACTTTATTAATACCTGTTCTTTGTTTTAACTTGATGCCTGACCTTTATCTTAGTCGTAATAAGTAACGTGTACAAATATGATCACAATCAAGATAGAAGATCTCTTCTGACCTTCAAGTCTACCTGTCTGTCTTTATTCCAAGCTTATTATCTACCGAAATTATTTAAAACAAAAAAAAAGAAGAAATTACAATCAAATTAAAAGCAAAACTTGCGGCGGCGATTTTAAACGTTTTTGTACAATTATTTTGCAAATAATTGTTGTTTGCCACGATCGCCGCCCAGATTACAGAATGACAGCTACCGGGCTATACCTAATAGCAGATAGGTTGGATGTGTGCTCAGCTTATAAAGGAAGGTAAAACAAGATTAAGTATCATGGCAGAGAAAAATATGCCATTTCCACAATGGATGAATGAAATGGAAGCACCCTAGGTTGTTGTTTGTTTTGTTATTTTATATCGCGCGCCGACAGATCCCACCTTGAAGCTATAACTAATAGTGTCAGACCGGATCTTGATGTTAGAATCTTTGTTAAGAATAGCGCATCCGTACCACGTGTGTTTTTGGTGGAATCTTTTGTTTATGGTTGCTTTTTTCTCCCAGCAATGGAAAAGCCGCAGTAAAATGCCCCAGCCTAGACGGTATACATCAGTCGCCATTCAACATTCGCTGTGAAAAGATAGATAGGTACTTATAGTCATACTTAAAGATACTTTCGTGTGGTAGTCCGAAGATATGATCGGGAAATCATTACTTGGGTTTTCCATAGTGATTACTATCGCAGTGGTTGTAAGATTTGATCACGTTATTGGTGAGTTTGATCATCAGTTAGCACGATCCTCTAAATTGTTTAAGTTCACTTCAGGCCAATCGGTATCGCCGAAACTGGACTTCAATGATTCTAAGGAAGCTGAGCCAAAAAGTTCAACTAAGAGACCATCGCCGTCATTTAGCCAGGATGAGAATGATGATGGCGTAGGAGTAGGATCGGTTGGATCAAGTGGAGGCAGTGGGAAAACTGGACCAAAGATTCATGGAGTTCGTGTTACTGTGGATACTGGTGATAACCAGAAAGGTTCCAAAGGTGGGTTTTTGGTTTCAATTGCACATTTTTCTTTTAAGATTTAAAATATTTACAAAGCAAGTTATAAAAATAAAAAACAATTCCAATATAGTCTACAGCTTCCATGCGAATACTGATATAGCAGCTTCAAGCGATTGATAAGGGATTTGTGAATATCTTTAAAATGTTCGTAACTCAATCGATAATATTGGATTCCATAATTAATAATTTTTGAAAATATTTATTATTTATATGTTTAAAATAATTTTAATAATTAAAAAAAGAATCTAGTTTCATTATAGTAATTTAATTTTTCAATTTTAAATTTACTTTTCGTATAAATTCGATTTTTTGAATTTCGTTTACGAAATGCATATTAGCATAACTTGACATCTTAATGTAGAAAGTAAAAGCATTTCCAAGAGTAATTCAAACATAACATCATAAATAGGTAATTTTTTAATCCCATAATTTAGTTCCGATCTTAACACGAACACTTGATTCCTAGGCATTTTCTTATCGACGATGCCATCACAGAAGGAACATGTATTTTCCATAAAAACTATCGATAATAATTTTAATTCACATCGCCGGTAACGCAGTTTTTCTCCCCACTTACCTCGTCATCGTTTTTTTCATCGAACTCCCATTAGATTTGCCAAAAAATGCGGCTAATAATTCGGTAACAATTTATGGGATTAGCCTTAGAACTTTGCGAAGCAACGCCAGCAAAGCTCTGTTAGCAACTATTTCTACTGTTAAAACTGGGGGTAGGGTAATAATAGGCACTACAAAATTTATTTTAATAAATTAGCCAATTTAATTTTAGATTAAGTGATAAGTTAAATTTAATTCGGTTTAAGTTTTATTAACACCATATCCTAGATTTTAATTAAGTTTTTAAATTAAATGTTTGGCAAAAAAAATTAAGATTTCGTGGCTTTTTAGCTTTTTCTTGTTGCACGTTGATCGTTGCGGGTTAAACTTCGTGTGTTCTTAAAGTTCTTTTTATTCTTTTCGTGTTAATTAAAGTTTAAATACAATTACAAGTACAATTACCTTCTACTTTAAAATTTTAAGCACAATTCCAAGTACTTGTTCCAGTACCGGTACTTGTACCTACCTGTAATTATAATTCCATAAAATAATTGAAAATGTTGTACTGATTACTTTAGTACTTGTAATTATTATTGTACTAAAATACACTACAAATACTTTTAATTCCTTAAGTACTTTCAATTCCTTAAATAAAAATATAAAGGTATTAGGGATGTCGTCAAATATATTTTATAATATACTTAATTGACGTGTAGCCAAAGTTATCGAAAAAAAACTAATAATTTAATGGTCAAATTAGCTTAAAAAAATAGGCGATAAAGCTGTCAAATGGCCTGGAAATGAGGATATCTGCGAAGTGTCTCAAACTTATGTCATTAAAAAATTGTCAAATTCATTTCTCAGGGCATACACTTAGTGGGATGTTTTATTTTCCAAAATTACTGCTTTTAATCACAATCAAATGGTTATTCGAAAATGATAGGAACGGTATCCTTCTTTTATGGTTCATAATTTTTAAATTCTAATTTAAATTAATTTTTCTTTAGTTTCAAATGAATTCGTATTTTGTTTTTTCGTTGAATTAATAAATTATTTAATCGTTCAAACTTAACAATGTTTCTACTAGGGAGACCTAGGGATCTAGTCTCCAATGGCGTAGTTAGAGATTTTCCCCAGGGGGGGGGGCAACCAGGCAGCGGACCTCAAGTTCGAAATCATGGGTACGGGTGGGTGGTGCGTGGTACGGGTTATTTTTGCAAAGGTAACTTATTTTTTGTTGGATTTTCAACATTATCTTCTGTTTGCTTGTGCGTACTTTATAAGTACCACGTTTATGCGGTGTTGAAGCGAACTTTTTTTTACGTAATTTACTATCGAACTTGATTCAAAAAATTGATTATTCTTGCAATTGTTTTTTAAATTCTTCGTTGGTATATTCTAGATCTATTCTCTATAAATCTAAAAAAAAACACAACAAATAATTTGTTGCATAAAAAAGCAAATACCTTCAACGAAAAAAAAAGGGAAGGGGAAAAGAAAATGCACAATCAAGGAGGTTTTCAACCCTTCAGTTGTAGTTAAGCAGATATTTTTTTAATGTGCTGGTGAGAGACAATTTAAAAAACTTTATAATCTTAAAATTTTTCGTAATTTTCACTAATTTCTTTAAATAAACAATATGAACTTCAATTTAATGCAAACATTATATGAGTATAACAATTCAATAAAAATTTTCTTCTTTTTATAATTCATTTGTTTAAATTTTAGCAAAACTGGAAAAATCTTGAAGGTTTGAATGAAAGAACAACAACTTGATTGTAAAGGCTGGAGTTATAGCTATTTTACGGTCGCCAGGCCGATCATCCTTTCTTTTGGGGTAAATGTGCGAAATCATTTAGAGGGCAAGTGTGCGCGTGGAAATCGTATGAAACTTCATATAGGTATTTCTGCTTAAATTCAATTTTAAAGATAAATCCCCATGTGAACTTGTATTGAAATTTATACAAGTTATATTTGGTAAACTGTTAAATTTAACTGAAATTTTCGACGTATTAAGCCATAGACTGCGAATTTTTCTAGCGTACATATTCTTCTATTCTAGGAGTACATATTCTATTCCTGAGAGAATATGTCTCCTGGAAGTTTTTTTCCTAGGGAATATTTAGTATTGGACTGAATAAAAAACTGGGAAAATTTTTTAAAAGTATTAAAACTGTTTTTTTTAGGTATAGGAGGTATAAGAATATAGACAAAAATTAAATTGTATTTTTTAATTTTTCTATTTTTGAATTTTCTATTTCAGAGTCCAAAGAAAGTGTCGAAATCACCGAGAGTAAAAACAAGAAACGAGTTGGCATTCATACTGATATAACATTCGAAATTACTGGTGATGTTGAAGATTACAATTCAACAAGTTCAAGCCAGAGGCATGATAAAGGTGAAAATCATCCCAAAATCAGGATCATATTATGTTCAATGTTCTTATTGCAGTTCTTGTGTTTATTTTGTTGTTTATTTTTTTTTTTTAGAAGAAAACGATGCTAGTGTGCCAATATTTAAGGGTCGCAAAGGCACCACAACAAGTCGGCCTCGAAAACCATACGATCCAAGAACCCATTGGAATCCAAATTTTTCTGCTGAGCGTCGACGAAGCGGTGGTGGAGATAGCTCTTTTCGACCAGCACACTACCCTCATAATATTCCCGTTTATCCTGGAACAGATAATGGCAACGGAGATGATATTTACCGTGGGATTGATAACTGGTCGAATTTCGTTCCCATCGCAAGTACTTGGACTACAGAGCGCTCATATTATGAAACCTATCAGCCGCCAAATACTGTAAGTGGATATAGAGTACCAAGTTGGAAGCCGTGTTATTGTGTTTCGACTTCAGATAATAGGCGCAGAAGGGATAGCATAGCGCATCCAACAAGTTCTATTATTCGTGTTGTTGATAAGTTAGATAGTCCTTTTTCTAGTGGCAAGAAATAAATTGAATATTGTTAATTAAAGTGGCCAAAAATTGAAACTAAGTAAATGACTTTTAATAAGATATGATATGTATCTACTATCTATACTACTCGGAGGCTCCTATCAAAGATATTATATTATACAATACTAGTATCGCCCTGTGTCGAAATTCGACAATTTCAATTTCGCAAACAATTTCGCAAGCAATTGATTGATCGAAATTAATATGTATGACTTTCGTCAATTCAGCCGTTGTGAGTCCTGTCCTGTTGGATCCCAAATGTCCTAATTCACCAAGTGCAGACACATGTATCATGTATAAGCAAAGACCTTGAGAATTGCAAAATTCAGGCTCTCACTGCATGAGTTCTCATGCCATCTGATGGGTAAAGGGAATTTAGGTATTCATCTTCTCATACTTGTAGTTTGTATAAATGTAATTGATTTAAGTACCAGTCAAAAAGAAAAAAAACATTTTGAAACCTGTTGCTGGGAATTTAATCCTAGACATCCGACATGACAGTCCAACAAACTTACCATAATGCCAAGGGCGCTCCATGCTGCTAAGCAAAACGAAAAATCGAATACAAAAATGACAAATAATAGTGATGTTTGTCCAAAAGTCATAATCCTAAAAAGAACAAGACAGCATACTTAAAGGGGCTTATAAAAATGCTGATGCTCCAAATGCATTTGATAAATAAACAGCACATCTCGACCTGTGACGTCAGTGGTCAACAGTAGCATAGTGCGTAGAGCACACAGCTTCGAAGACTGAGCAAATCTGATGCGCGGGTTCAAATACCGCATAATGTGTAGAAAGTTTTTCAAATAAAATTGGATTAAAGCTCAGCACCACTATAAAGGAGACTGATGATAGGGCTTGGCACCCCTTGAAATAGCTATATCTCCAGCCAAACAAAAATAAAACGAATTAAAATACCTAAAATTAATTCGTAAGCACCTTTAAGTTGTTGTTGTTGTCCAAAATTCAATGAAATTGACGGAATAAAGAATGGTCAAGTCTAATAAACTGACATTCTAGTATGAATAATACAATACAAATAATAATAAATCCCTAAGTGAAAGTATAGAAACTAACAAAATTACCAAGAAAAAAAACCCCAAATTGCTAATAGTTTAGCAAAAATCAAATCGCAATTTTTCAAAACCAAATTAATTTCTTTAATGTCTAGTGGGTGATCTTAAAAAAAAAAACTTAAAAAATTCATAAGAAATCGCTTATGGCTGACCAATTACTTAGATTTGCGTTTGAGATTGTCGATATACCTACATTCTTTTACGAATACCTACCCCAGATTTTAACGTCCAGTATCCTCATATACTTACTGAAAAGGCCTGAGATGACTAATCAGTCAAACTAAGTGAAAATGTAATAGATTTTAGGAAAAACTTTTCGGTTATAATACCCAAAAGACATGGATGGGAGCCCAACTCACTACTCAGTGAACGGGGTATCCCCTTCTACACTGATGGGTCAAAAATGGAAGAAGGAACAGGAGCTGGGGTGTTTTGTGAAGCCCTTAATATTAGAGAATCTTACAAACTCCCAGATGAGTGTAGTGTCTTTCAAGCTGAGATTTATGCTATTGAAGAAGCAGCCGAAATTGTTTACGAGAAAAAACTGAGCTCGTCAGAGATCACTTTTTTTGTGGACAGCCAAGCTGCTATCAAAGCATTAGACAGTGAGACTATATAAGATCCAAGGTAGTAGCAAAATGTCGAGGCATACTGAACAATATAAGTTACACTAACCAAGTCAAACTCTGCTGGGTTCCTGGACATAGCAATATAGAAGGGAATGACATAGCAGATGCACTGGCAAGGAAGGGGTCAATATCATATGCAGACAGTAGTAGCTAGTAGCCAATTAGACATGGGACTAAACGTCCCTATTAGCGTAATCAAAAGGAAGATAGACCTAATAACGAAAGAGCAAATCAATAACTCCTGGATATCCAGGAACGATTGCGCCATCTCTAGAAGTTTATGGCCTAGAATTAATGAAAAGGAAACTCAGTATATTTTATCGCTGAGTAAAAAGAATATCAGAACCGTGATAGGTATACTGACGGGACATTGTGCCATTGGCATAATGGCCACTAGATTGGGTGTACACGCACCCGATTTCTGTAGGAGGTGTCAGGATGTTGAAGAAATAGAAACCATTAAACACCTGCTCTGCGATTGCCCAAACCTCCAAACAAACCGCTTCCGTTACCGTTACCTTGGAAATAGGTTTTTTGGAGAACTGGACGATTTAGCGCAGGTCTCAATGGCCAACATGAGGAAATATATAGAAAGCACGGGCTGGTTCGTAAATGAACCAATCTATGTCAACCAATAGCGCTTAGGATTAATCTCCGTTATAGGGGATCACAATGGACCAATAGGCCCCCGTGTACGCAACAGCCTCAGAGCTGGGCACGCCCCTCCTAACCTAACCTAAGTGAAAATGTATGACCAATTATTGAGCTTTTACGTGGTATACCGGTACTTTTTTCGATGAATGACTTAAATCCTAAAATCTAATAGGTACTCAATTTCTCATTTCCTTTGCAAGTTGCAACAGTTTAAAATTTATTACGCTCGCTAATAAAATTCCGAATTCAAATCTCAAAAATCTCGGATCTGAATTTTGTGTATCAAACTGATATTATTGCTAAAAAACACAGTTGAACAAAGAAATATTTAAAACCAAATATTTAAAAACTTCGTTGTAAATACAGATAACCCCAGAAATGAATGAAAAGATTTATTTTTTTTGTGCAATCCCCAAAGAAATGTCATTGTTATAGGTTGTGTTGTATAACTTTTCAGTAGAGCTTTATTGCTACCCCCTCAAAACCTTAAAAGTTTATATTTATTACATAATTATATCTTGAGTTGGCTTTGTCTATGTTTTTGTATAGTTTTCTCTGCCTCAATTTTATTTACATAAAGTCATAAATGTTAAGCCTTTCATTACAGACATAAAACCCCTTGATTGCATTCATATCCAATCCAAAAGCTTGCTATATATTAAGTGAATTCAAAAATTAAATTTCTTTAGGTACATAAAACTTTATGTGCAAAAATATTGCCTTCATTCCCCGAACCCATACACATATGTAAACCCACACCCACTATTTAGACTGACATCCATAAAATTTTCCTTTTCCAACATTCCAACAATCACAAAAAGAAAGGTCTTTGCCGCAGTGTGCTGTGTGTGCCATGCCATCATTTACAGTCTTTGCTCTTCGTTCCACTTGATCCGTATGCGCCAACCACTATGGATGGCAAAATGTTCCTTAATCGCTCCATTGAGGGCGATTACATTTAACTGCTCATTTACGAATTCCTTAAGGACATCTCACAGACCATCATCATCGATGTATGATGTCTTACTTAAAGTACACAGCACTTGGGCTCTATCTTTCTGGTCCCATGTCCCATGGCCATGGAAGGTGGTGTGTTTAGTAAGCTCCATGCATAGTTGCACTTCATATTGTGTCCTCGAGCTAAATGGAGTGAGACTTTCTTTGATTTTTGTCCTTAGGATATTTTTTAGTTAAGAGCGTTCCTATCTCTGTTTAAGCGAGTTTGCTATGTGTTGAATTGAATTTGACACACCGACAAGGGCCGACAGAAGGGGCGCGTATTTTACACTCACCACTCATGAAATAAAACACCGGAACGTGTACTTCGCTTGATCACGATGACGATGTCATACTGACAGGAGTGCCACGCCATGCCACATCCTGTTAGTCTAAAGCAATATACATCCACTGGCAAAATTGAAAAAAAAAAGGAGTGCTAACAAGGATGAGGTCCTCGGAACACTCTCGTCATAACCAAATGAAAGTGAATTCGATTTCCCAAAGAGACAGAGCCGGTAATATGTCGACGGCACAGTGCCAACCATCAGCATCAAACACCAAATGACTATGCACGCTACTCCCGCCTCGCCTGTAGCCCGAGGCAAGTGTCAGGCTTAATAATGGGACCTTGAGCCTGATTATTAAATGTAATTTAACTTTACGATCGATTCCAACAGGACACCCATCAGCATTCAGCAATGCCACATGCGGGTGCAATTTTTTTTCTCTTGAACAAGGAAAATGCAATTTTCCAATAAAACCCAAAGTTGATTGGAGAAGGAAATTCCATTAATATGCCCTCGGGGAAATTATTAAACGGGGTTCTTTGCCGAGAATGACTTTTTTGACGTTGATTTTGCTACCGTTTAAATTGTCGTCGCAGTAGGTATAGTCACAGTGTGTGGCATTGATGGCCAGGGAGGAACGTTCTTCTTTGAGTATCTACCTATAACGATAATTGCGTTCATTGTTTGAAATGTGATGCAAATGTAACAAGTGTCACGACAGTTGCTGCCTCGCTCGTTGGTCCTTGAAGAGTGTGGTTAATGCGGTAAGAGGCTTCCTGAAAATCAATCTTTTTAGATTGTTCTGAGAGCATGGCTTTTGTCCTTTTATATAGACTAAATTCATTTTTATGGCACTGCAGGGAGTTGATTGGACGTATTTTGAGTTTTTAAGTACCTTACCAGCCTACCTAGTGAATGGTAACAATTCTACAAGGAAATGAGGGAAGAGAAGAAAGGTTCTCAAAGCACGCGAATCGGTATCATGACCTCATATAAAACGGTAAAAATTTTATATAAATAGAAATTCAAAATAATTTGATTAAGATTAGGTACCTTAAATTTGTTCTTCAGGATTTAAGACTTTAGATTTCGTGATCTTGGGATGATCCCGAAATGAAACCCGTAAGATCTCAGACCTATCAGTCTATCATGACAGTGTCATCATTCCTCCTCAAAAACTTTAAAAAATTGATTGATATCGAAAGGAATTCTGTTAAAAATTCAATTTCAAATTCAAAACTTTCGTTTTTTTCTAATTTCTCAAAAATTAAAAAAAAATATTTTAACATCTAGTTTTCATAATTGACTTAGAAAAAGAGCATTTAATTTTAGAGCGAAACAGTAGCACTTACAGTGGCAAAAACTTTTCATTTAAATAAAAAACTTTATTTAGAAAAAAAAACACAAATATGTTAAAGGAAATAAAAAAGTATTAGCCTTCAAAAAAAAACTATGTAACACAACATTAGCTACATATATGTATAAATGTGGTTTCGTTTGTTTTCAATGTTTTTTTTTCACTTTAAATCAAATTTTTAACTTTTTTTCTGTGGGAAATAAAAAGGGAAAAAAGAAAATATTTGTGGGACAAAAAGGAAATTACATAGAAAGAACTCTTACAATGCTGTAAATCTATTGATGAACTGGGAAGATTGGTGTTGACTAGAGCTCAAACCCCATACGATTGATCTTGTTCTCTTTTCTAGGAAATACAAAAATCCTTAAAAAAAATCAATGCCACTCTTCTCATGTAAAAACGACCGTTGGAAACAAATGGGGTTTGCAATAGGCAGACTTACCAATAATCAAATTTAGATATGATTCAAGTATTGTACTGAAATTGAGCATAACGTTATGGATCCTAATAATTAACCATTATTCTCAATTTGTTGCAGTCGATTCGATATACCTATGGTTCATTATTTATAATCCACGTAAATATTTAGGTAATACCATGCAGCATGCACGTTTTACTTTAAAGAGTCCATTCCATTATGGTCCATTTTACTGAAATATTTAATGCCGAAAACAGATGTGCAGCTTTTTCCCATGCAGCGAAATTAGAAATAAGCCGAAAACAGATGTGCAGCCTTTTCCCCATGCAGCGAATTTAGTTATAGAGATATCATGCAGCAAAGGCTGCATGCAGAGCCTGGAATATGTCAGCCTTCATAAGAACCTGTGTAAATTTATTTTCGCTGCATTGGAAAAAGCTGCACCTCTCTTTTGGGCGTAAGTCGTAACGTAAGGGCCCATTTGCTATACACGAAGGTAATCAGACCGATTCTAACATATAATGTATGGTGGATCGCTCAAGGTAAAATAAAACACAGGAAAAACTTAGCAAGGTTCAACGATCAGCCTGCAAGTTTATGGGTGGAGTACTTCATAGGACTACGACTCCCTCTTCCGCACTTGACATGCACCCAAACGGCTGCAAGCACAGCCATTCGTCTTTAAGATTCTTCAAATTGAATCAATAATAGTATTGGCCACATTCAGGATTCCTTCGGATCAATACCAAGCAACACAGATTGCACCATTCCTCAATTACAGTTCGATACAGACTTCCAGGTTAGCATCTCTTCCAGACTCAACTGGGCGGACTTAAAATTCCTGGAAGATGAATTGTTCCATTTTTACACTGATGGATCAAAAACATTCCATCTTTCTAACCATTGTAGCATGTTCCAAGCGGAAGTTGACTCAAAGAAAACGTGACATCAAATAGTGATATCCCCATTTTCTCATATAGCCAAGCCGCTATTAAATCCTTGTACTCTGTCCCTTCCAACTCTATAATAACCCTTAATTGCCGATCATCTCTCATGGATATGGAACAGTAGCTCAATATTCACCTATGCTGGGTGCCGGGCCATAGAGACATTCCAGGAAATTGCAAAGCTGATGCACTCGACAAGAAAGGAACAACACTATTTATTCGCTTTATGCAAATTTATGCTGAATCAAGATGCTATTGTGAAAATAAACCTTAGATTGATAAATATCACCACTTTGCCTGGCGACAAAACAAATCTGGTCACAGCTAATTCTGAAGTGTTCTGATTGTCTGTTATCTCTAAGCAAATCAGACATTGGATCCGTAAAAGTTTCATAACCGGACACTGTCTAATAGGCAAATATGCAACGAAGCTCAGAGTCAGAGTAGTCTCAAACGATTTTTGCAGAAGCTGTTTACCTACACGAGGAAGAGGAAGAATCGATTCCCAATCTTTTCTCTTCAAGTCCTGCTGTTTTTTCTCAAAGACGTAGGTAATTCTTGGAGTTTTGACATGATAACTTCTTCGTGGCACGGTGGCACGTTCTTTTATTTCCATTATTTTACTTTAAATGAAGCAAATTTCAACAAAAATTCAATGAAAATTGGTCAATATTTCGTAAAAAATCGATAGAAACTCATATTTTTGGACAATGCACGAATAGAGAAAATGATTTCCTTTAATTTTTTTTGTTGTATTACACCCCCGTGACAAAATTGATTACATACAGTTTTTTTTCACAAAAATAGAAGAATTTGTGGTTTTCTTATAAGGTACGAAAGTGGCACGTTTTTTTCAGAAAATATGGCATATGGCAAGTAATTTTTTTTTTTGGGTGGAAACGCTGCGCTGGTTCTACTATAATGATCCTAGTGATCTGGCAAATATAGACATTAGTAGTCTCGCTTCTCGCACTCTTCGTAAGGAGCTCCAGGTTGTTCAATGAGTAGGAAGAAAATGTGCCAAGCACTATGCTGACAGCCACGCTAAATAAACCTGTGCTTCCTTAACTGATTAGCTATATTTTTTTAAATTATATTTTAAAGTCTTTCAAAGTGACGAAAAATGTAAGAAACTCAATTGTGGGAGTTTGCCCAAAGCCATATCCTAAAAAGTAAATGGACAAAATCTCTTGAAAAAAAATATTCTCAGGAGAAAATTAAAGTTTAATTCGATTTAACTCACCAAATTATATGAGTTAATTCTGGATTTACAGAGCAGATGCTCCTGATGTTTTAGCCTCAGAGTTTATTAGGTCAATCGACATCAGCTTCCAATTCAACAAATGTAGGTATGTCAAGAGTTTACTTGAAAATTGGGCCTAAATGATTAAAAATTGTTCATAATGTTCGGGCGGATATGGACTTTTACCCTGCACAAATATACAAAGCTCTATGGGCATTGTGCTTAGAAATAACTTTCAGTATAATAGATTCATGGGCGTTAAAATTAAACCCAATTCCAGACAAGCCGTAAGTCAGTTTAAAAAAGAAACACCCTCCGTTTGGACCTTTTGTCCCTAATGTGGCTCCACATTCGGCGCTAAACTTTTTCAAATATTTAAGGTGTGGTTCAGCAATTTTAACTCGCCAATTTCGGCGATTGTTCAAGGTTCAAGTATGTGATAATAGACAATTACATGCCTGGACCATCATTGAACCTCAGTTAATCCGTCGAAATTGGTGCATTAAATTTCCTGAATATTTGAACCGCGATTATACAACTCGTCCTGAGAGTGCAAAACAGCGCCAATTAGTAAAGTAAAGGTCCACAATATTAATTTGGACTTTATTACATTTAACGTTATTTCCTGGTACAATTGTTTAACCCTGTGAATTAAAATACATGCTCACGTCAATTTGTCAAAAGATTTGCAACTCCAATTACGATTTCGAGACTGGGACTAAATTTGATTTAATATCTAAACCTCGTAACTCATGTCATAAGTCATAACCACTAGACTCTCAAATTAAAAATGAAAATGCGTTAAGATTTGTAAAGTCTACAAGATTATCCAGTTCATTGATCGGTAAGTTATAGAGGTAGGAGAGGAAAATAAATTAAAAGTCAAAATATGATTGGAGAGTATGGAGACTCGTTGATTGCGAGTATCAAAGGTATTTAAAGAGTTGTGGAAGGAACAAATCGAAATCATATATCTCTATCTCTTCGTCACAACCGGATGAGTCGCATAATAGCATAAAGCATAAATGTCACTCACACGTCCTATTGACGTTCCACTCATAATAACACACGAAGCAGTAGCCCCATCTACAAATCAAATTCAATGAGGTCTATCGGACGCACAATATAATACACTTACTCCAGCTGGTATGAGAGTCCATAAATCCAACAATAGTCTTTTGTTGCTGATTACCAAAGAGAAATGATTGGATGGTCGGTCGGTTTGGTCCATGCACCAGACTTGGCTGTGTCCCTATATAATACTCCATTTTAATGGACACAGAGTGTTAATCTAATAATGATCAACCCTTAACACCTCATCAGCGCAACCCTCTATCTGCATCATCATTAGGATCGACGGCAGTGGTATAGGAAGGTACTTGAATTCTCATCATCCTCATCAAGAGCATCAACAACAGAAACAACAGGCATACGTATAGATGGGAAACGCAGAGGACGAGCGCCATTTGTCTGTTAGATGCCAGGACGATGGTGACGGTTCTTGCTTGATTGGAATTGGATCGGGTCTTCGTATAATATAGAGCGTCCTGCCGATTATTATTATTCCAGTAATCATTGTAGACCACATGCTATGCCATTTCCGATACTTGTAGTACATCCACCCTCTCGTTTTCGACTATCATGTGTTTGGTCCTGTATCTTTGAATTCTTCCCAATCGATTCGATTGCAGACAAGATACAGAATATACCAATCCAATACTTCTCTCTTATGTATTAGAATTAATCACTAGCAATGAATTCCAATCGATGTTCTTCCGAAGCATTGTGTATCTTATATGATGCTAGAGAGATACAAAATACGAGAATAGCATCAATTGAGATGGACCTTAAAATCAGATATAATCCGACTACGCAAATTGGTGCTTCTTTGACTTTGTTTGTCTTTTTGTTATGAATTGGATACCAGGACAAGAAGTAGGTTGTTTTGTAATTTGTTTCGATAGTGGGTTGCCAAATGTCAAGAGATGAAACTTTTTTTTTTTTTTTGAAAGGCAACGAAGAAGTAGAAGAAGCAATAACACAGAAATTATGAATACGTTTTAAGAAGAAATAGTAACCTAAATCTAAATAATAATATAAAAATAATCGGCTCATTGTGTCGTGATATATTAAGTTCTTAACTTTTTTTAACATACTTTTAGTATACATTTTTATAAGCAACCCGATAGTGATTACAAAGTTTAAGATAGTTTTCAGAATATTGAGAGGAAAGCCAAAAGTAGGTAAAAATAGAAAAGTTGTTTGAGTTTTTTATTTTAATACCTGCGCAATATTCACTCCTGACAGTAAAAAAAATGACGCAAAATTTTAGACGATTTAGTATGATGTTAAAGCATTTTTAGTATGATGCTAGGTTAAAATCAGGCTTTTCCAAATTTTAAACAAGTTAGCATCGTATTATCTTTTTAACATTTTACTAAAGCTAAAATCACCAAATGCTTATTTTATCTTTTAGTATCATACTAAATCCATGTGTCACTTTGGCAGCTACAATTGCAAAAATGGGTTAAACTGTAACTGTTTTAGGCGTGTTCAGCTAGAAAAACACGTTTAGTATGATATTAGCTAGAAAGTGTTTAAAACTAACAATATTTTATTAAAGAGTCTTAAAGTTAGAAAATTGTTAAGTAGTGTCATGCTAATACCTTAACATCAGGCTGTTATAATTTTGCGCCAATATTTTTTAACTGTAGTCAATAATTTTAGTGTGCGGGAAGTTGGCATATCAAGTAAAAGCATATCTTTTCGCCGTTAGGTATTCACATGCAGAGTGTCCCCTGATTCGGCCTTAATTAGCACTGAACAACTAAGACTTTTTGAAAATATTCAAGGAAACACTTTTACAATTGTCTCTAAGAAGTGTGTTGAAGGAACTAGAATATTAAAGTACGAGTAAGTAAACTTTAAACTTTTTGGCATTCAATTATCCTTACTGAGCTGGATATCATCTTTTTTAACCGGTATGGTGCAAATAGTTAAATTTGAAATTTTTTTCTCGAGGCCGTTCCGGTGTTCATCGGGCGTGCCTCAGGAAAGCCATCTTGGACCGCTTCTTTTTATCATTTTTATAAATGATATTGCAAATATAATTCGACATTGTCAATATTTGTTGTACGCCGATGACCTCAAGCTTTTTTTTGAACGTTAAAGATGCAGTTGATTGTTTTAAAATGCAATCAGATATAGATGCCATTGCTGTATGGTGTGATGAAAACTGTCTACGTTTAAATATAAAAAAATGTAATGTCATGATATTCACTAGATCAACTAAACCTATATTAAATAATTATTTTATAGATATAGAAGCATTGCGTCGTATCAATGTTATTAAAGACTTAGGGGTTGTTTTCGATCAAGCCTGTACATTTTCTGATCACGTTGACTATATTGTTTCCAAAGCTAATTCTATGGTTGGCTTCATCAAAAGAAATACAAGAGATTTTTCTAACCCCCACTCGCTTATATCTCTATTTTTTTTTCATTTGTGAGATCATTGCTTGAGTATTGCGATATAATCTGGAATCCCTTGCATATTGTCCACTCCAATCGCATTGAAATGATTCAAAGAAAATTCACTAAGTATGTTTTCTTAAAAATGCGTTGGAGTTTTCGCCTAACAATGAGGCAAGGTGCCAGTTAATTGGTCTGAAGAAACTTCACATTAGACGAAAAATCCATGAAATAGTTTTTTATTTAAGATTTATTTTCGTACCACATTCAAAGCCCATTTTTCCTATCATTGCTACCGATGTACCTGAAATACTGTTAAGGCGAAGAGAATTTTTAATGCAACCCTATCATAGAACTAATTATGGTAATAATAAACCACTTTCTAGATCAATTTTCAGCCTTACCTCATTTTGTTTTGAGATAGATATAAGTTATTCAAGGCTTAAATTTAAAAATATTTTGTTTACACTTTATTTATTAAATTATTAATTTTTGTTCCAAATATGTACGCTATATAATTTATTATTATTATAGGTATATTAACTATAGTTGCTGATATTAACTTATATTTATTGTAAATTTCATGTCCGTAATCTGTAAAGCAAATTTGCTTATAGATACTTACTTTACTTTACTTTACTTTAGATGGCGCTCACAGCCCAGGATGGACTACGGCCTCAACCAACAAGCCCCTCCAGCCAGCTCGGTCCCTAGCTAGCTGCCTCCAGTTACGCACTCCAAGTTGGTTGAGGTCGTTTTCCACTTGTGTGCGCCACCTAAGGTGGGGTCTTCCTCTGCTGCGCAGACCGTCAGGGGTAGATTCGAAGACTCGTCGGGCTGGTGCGTTGGTGTCCATACGCTCCACGTGTCCCAGCCATCTCAGCCGCTGAATTTTCAGCTTCTTGACCAGGTCGACGTCGCTGTAAAGCCCGTAAAGCTCGTTATTAAATCTTCTCCTCCATACTCCATCGATACAGACTGGACCGAAAATCACCCGAAGAATCTTCCTTTCAAAGCACCCAAGCAGATTCTCATCCGTTTTTGACAGGGTCCATGCCTCTGCCCCATATAGCAGGACCGGGATGATTAGGGTCTTATATAAGGTCTCCTTGGTTCTCTGAGAGAGGGCTTTATTACTTAGATGCCTTCTTAGCCCGAAGAAACAGCGATTGGCAAGAGTAATTCTTCGTTTGATCTCTGCGCTGATGTCATTTTGCGATGTTACAGTGGAGCCCAGGTAGACAAAGTCCTTGACGACTTCGAAGTTGTATCTATCCATCGTGACGTTTTGCCCGAGCCGACGATGTTGAGATTCCTTTCTCGATGATAGCATATACTTCGTCTTGTCCTCATTAACAGCCAAACCCATTTTCGCCGCCTCCGATTCAATACTTGCAAACGCGCCGGTAACAGCTCGCTTCGTTCTCCCAATGATGTCAATATCATTTGCATAAGCAAGTAGTTGAACAGACTTTTGAAAAATTGTACCTCTGTTGTTGACTTGCGAGTTGCGTACAACTGCTTCAAGAACGATGTTAAACAGGTTGCATGATAACGCGTCGCCTTGCCTCAAACCTTTCTCGACAACAAAGGGTTCGGTGGTGTTCTTGCCGACTTTGACGGAGCAGCGAGATTTCTCCATCGTCATCCTGCACAAGCGGACGAGTTTGGCAGGGATGCCGATATGCGCCATGGCTCTGAATAGCTCGTCTCTGTCTACGCTATCATATGCGACTTTAAAATCGATAAAGAGGTGGTGTGTATCGATTTGAAACTCCTGGGTTTTTTCCAAAATCTGTCGGAGTGTGAACATTTGATCGACGGTTGATTTGCCGGGCCTAAAACCACACTGATAGGGGCCGATCAGATCGTTGACAAACGGTTTTAAGCGATCACACAGTACAGATGACAAGATTTTGTATGCGACGTTGAGGAGACTTATACCTCTGTAGTTGGAACAGGTCAGAGCATCTCCTTTCTTGTGGATGGGGCACACTATACCGAGGTTCCATTCATCGGGCATACTTTCCTCCGACCAAATTTTGGAGATAAGCTGGTGTATACTCCCTACCAAGTCATCTCCCCCTGCTTTGAATAGCTCGGCTGGCAGGCCATCCGCACCAGCAGCCTTGTACGTTTTAAGCTTGGCTATCGCTAACCGCACTTCATTTGGGTCGGGTGGACGGAAATTTTGACCATCATCGTCCAGGTTGAATGGAGTGTTCTGTCTTACAGCGGAATTTTGGCCATCTTCGCCGTTTAGCAGTCTAGAAAAGTGTTGTTTCCAGATCCTCAGCACCGACTGTGTGTCTACCACCATATTCCCACTCTCGTCTCGGCAGGCTTCCGTTCTGGCCTTGTAACCCTGGGTAGTTTGCCTCACCCTTCGGTAGAACTTTCGAACATCCCCCCTGCCGCTACAGTCCTCAATAGACTCGACCGCCCGCTTCGCATGCTCTCTCTTTTTCCTCCTGAGAAGTCGGCGTTCCTCCCTTCGCTTTTGCCCGTAGAGCTCCCGGGCTGCTCTCTCAGCAGCTCTGGTTCTAGTCTGCAGCATTGCTTGGTAGGCCTCGTTCTTTGCCTCATGTGCCAGTCTGCATTCTTCATCGAACCAGGGGTTTCGTTGTGGTGGCCTAGTGAAACCCAGCACATCAGTAGCGGCACTTTTGATGGCATTTTGGCAGTGTTTCCATTGGTCCTCTACAGATGATGCTTGTGGCGGGCTTGTTGAGAGTTTAAGAGAGACGTGGTCTGCAAAAGTCCTGGCTATCTCTTGCGATTTTAGCTTCGCGACGTTAAATCGTTTTACAGCATCCGCTCGTCGTTGTGGCGCCATAGATATCCGCATACGTACTTGCGCTACCAACAGGTAGTGATCCGAGTCTATGTTGGCACCTCGGAACGTTCGGACATCCAGGATACTGGAAGCATGTCTGGCGTCTATCGCAACATGATCAATCTGGTTGACGGTTCGTTGATCCGGAGACCGCCAGGTCCCTTTGTGTATATTGAGGTGTGGGAATAGAGTGCTTGCTATGATGGTATTTCGCCCCGCCGCGAAATCGATGAGCCTGAGTCCGTTACCGGAAGTGTTGTCGTGCAGGCTGTGTCCTCCGACTATCGAACCAAAGATGCCCTCCTTTCCAATCTTGGCGTTGAAGTCGCCAAGAATAATCTTGACGTCGTACTTGGGGCACCTATCATATGTATCCTCGAGGAGATCGTAGAATTCTTCTTTGGTTGAGTCATCCTTTTCTTCTGTTGGGGCATGGGCACAGATCAACGTGATGTTTTTGAACTTTGCTTTGATGCGGATTGTGACCAGGCGCTCGCTTACATTTCTGAAGCCCAAGACTTCTTGCCTAAGTCTTCCCCTTACCACAAAACCACAACCAAAGAGCCGCTGACCTTGCTCCTTGCAGCACTCGCCGAAGTAGATGTCACACGTTTTCATCCTTCGGATGCCCTCTCCATCCCATCGCACTTCCTGGATGGCTGTTACATCAGCCCTTAGCCTATCCAGGTTCTCCACTAGTTGTTCGGCTGCACGTGGCCTGTTTAGGGTCCGTACATTCCACGTGCAGATCCGAAATTCATTGTCCTTGTTTCGTTTGCTGGGGTCGTCAACATTAAAATCATCCATATCCGAGGCTTGTTGTTGTTTCGGAACCGATAATTTTTTACGTGGTAGGGAAGTCACCCCGACGCACAACCCCCTAGCCTGGAGGACCAGATCCTTATTATAACTCCGAGGACGGGGAGCCGGATAAACCGCTCCTTATAGGCCTGAGCTACGAATACGTCGTAGTAGCCCATATAAGGTGTTCACTAAGTAGTTCAAACTGACTAGAACTGTAGACGCCACCGTTGATTCCATCTGGGGAATTCCTCCGCTGCCGCCTGAAAAAAGGAGAAGTGCCTTAGTGGAAACACTCCTCCCCCCCTCTCTCGTTTGCTGCCACCTTAAACCGTCCACAGGGATTGGATCCCCATCTTCAGTCAAAGGTACTAGGCACCCGATGTTCACCACGGGGAGGTGAGAGTAGGAGTTGATAGACAGAGGTTGATTGTGGACGCTTGTGTCCTCTTGAATGCACCGCGTTGTCTACCCTTTGAACATAGATAATAAATAAATAAATAGTATTGTAAATAAAGATAGTTAAAAATTGACTCCGCTGGTTTCAGCTCCAGAAGAGAGGTCTCTACCAACCACAGTACACATATAGAAGGTAATATTTTCCGAGTTTTCATTTTTGTTCAGTTCTGCGCATGGCTTGTATTTTGTTTTTGTAAATTGTGGATGAGGGTCACTGCGATTCGGAAACACTTGTGTTTTGTTTTTGTAAATTCTGACAGGCAGGTCACTGTAATTTTCGAAGATGCGCAATATATTACCTTCAATATGTGTACTGTGTCTACCAACTGTGTACAAAATTTTATAAAATTTCGTTATTGGCTTTGGAAATTACTTTTGTCGCCAAAAATTTACAAAATTTACAATTTACAAAAACACAACTTCAGTTTTTACTTCTCCTAAAAATTTATTTTATTTTCCCTTAATGAATGTTCCCTAATTGCTTTACCGAATCAACCAATTTTTTGTAAGAAAATGACGGTTTCACATTAGACTCATTTCGTGCGACGAGCGATTCATTTTGGAGTATCTTTTTTCTATCTCAAGAACAGAGAAGATAGAATTTTTCAAAACAAGTTAGGACTGCCTCGTTGACCAATTTTATTTGAATCAGTTAGACAAATAATAAGATAATCTTAAATCAAAAAATGGTACTATGAGAGATGATAAATTGCTTACTATAAATTTTGTTTTTCTTAAATAGTAGAATGTAATAATATTAGGTGCGTTTTATTGGCAATTTTATAGCTAACACAGTAAAATTTCCCTGTGATCAATAACAAAACCAAACGTCCCGATAAATAAGCCAGTAAATTAGTGCATAAAAATGTGGACACAGAGTGTGGGCTCGAATCTTGAATGTCGGTAACGTAGGTTGTTTTTTCACTCACAAGAGAATATGATCACTGCCACAGAAATAGAGGGGCAGTGGACATAAAAGTGGATATAGCGAATGCTGCGCTAGCTTTGAACTGCCAATAAAACGCAGCTATCAGCTAAGCTCTAAGCATACTGAAATTATTTACTCAAGGCTACAAGGCCAGAACAATACCCTGCCAAAATGAGAGTGAGAGATTCACAATATGAGTGCTGAAGATCTGAAAATAAAAAATTTGTAGACCCTTAGACGGCGAATACTGCCACAGTACTGTTGCTAGGCAAAAAATTAAAGTTAATACTTTAATTCAATGTAAATGGCAACTCTGCACTTCACACATTTTGTTGGTGGTAGGCAACCAAAATGTTCACTTTCACTGCCTTCACTTTCTGCTTAATGTTTATCTCCTTCATCCTTGTTCGTTATTTAATTTTTTTTATTTGTAAACTCCAACAAATTTGTTTTGAATTGATCATCGATGAATGGCATTTTATTGAGAGCGTCAGACACAATTTTTCTACAATTTTCCCCTTGGCAATTATCCAAAATAAAAAAATCCAAAGGACATTATACACCAAACAAAAAAATCTTTAAATTTTATTGTCTGCAAAAATCATTACATTTGCCAATGAATTCTAGATACCAGTCGGCAAAGGGAAGGGTCTATATATATATGTACATAATGATACGTATAAATAGATGTTGAATGCTAAATGCGAAAATCATTGCAAATGCATTTTAATTTATGTGCACCCGGCACAGGATAGATAGTACGTCCTGTCGTCCATTCAAATCGCATCCGCAGCCGTAAATCCTTTTTGGGATATTTTTGTTGATATCCTATTTTGGTGTTTTCGTCGCATTTTATTTGGAAAAAAAGTCATTTTCGAGTGCCGAATAATAGGAATCTACTCCATACATACACTGTCACTGTGTATCCTTACATAGAGAATGAATTGCTGCAACTGCCACTCCTGCCCATCATCATTGAGAATGTCAATTGGATGTTGATAAAATTGCGGCGGCTGGCATGGCTCAGAGTCGCTGGGGATGGAGGTAGTTTATATGGCAGCCTATGTGTAGGCAAAGGACTATAAACGGGGTTTTCTATGGAAATACATACTTATTCAAGTGTAAAATATGACAGATTTCCGAGAGAGCCGAAACCAATTTCAGTGTAAACTGTAAAAGGAAGTCCCGGTTGCAATTGTGTGTTTTATCGATGATGTGGGATCTAAATTTTAATCGGAATTGGAAAATTTGTAGGTAGGTACATAAATTTACATCTGTCCTGAAAAGATTATCAATGTCAATCAAGTTGACTGGAGGTGTAGATAAAATATAAGCCATATTATTCCTGCATTTTGCATTTTCTATACATAGTTATTAGTTTTGGTGGAAATGAATGTGAAAATTACTTTTTATAGATAAGAGTCTTTAGGTTTTAACTATTCATTATTATTATGTTACTGTACCGTGGCTTAAAATTAATAATGTTAATCAAAATATTTTCAAAAATAATAAAATAACAATAAACGTAATACACTCAAATAAGTGAAAAAAAAGAAACGAACAAATACAACATAGACTTTAAAGTAATAGGTCCTGTGAATAAAAAAAGCTAAAGCTTGGAGTTTTAAGTAAAAGCTGAGTTTTGCGTGAGTAAAATATAGCTTTGACTATCTAGTTAAAGATCCTTTCCAGTAATAGCTATTTTAAAATAGCCAAAGCTAAATTCATTTAATTTAGCTTTTTTTTTCCAGATTAAACTTCAATTCACTTAAATAAAAATAGCTTAAGCTATAATATATAGTAAAAGCTATACAAATTTCAAGATTCCTCATTTCTATATAGAAAGGTTTGACTAGTTCTTATTTTCATTATTCAATTCATTTTAGAGTTTATACGCGTAAGACAACTGAAATTCTATAGAAAACGGTCGGAAATCAGTGACGATGACTCATAAAACAGTTTAAGCTAAAGCTACTTAAGTTAAAACATGTGAATAAACAAAAAAAAGCTAAAATTATAGAGCTAAAGATAGATTTTTTTAGCTGAAGCTATTTAGCGAAATCTTTTATTTATTCACATGAAATAAAGCATTAGCTAGAACTATATAGTTTTAGCTACTAGTTAGCTAATGGCTAGCTACTTACAAAAAAAGTTTTTTTACTTTTTTTTTATTCACAAGACCCGCCTTGAAATAAGTGAGAATCAACAAAAACAGACATTCTTATTGAATAGGTAAAAAAGAAGCATTGACTTAGGGAGACGACACTTGCAGACACATCACCAACCTAATCGAAGAGCAGAGATACTGGACCTTGTGAATAATAAAAAAGTAAACGTTGTTTTTAAAAGAAGCTAAAGCTTTTACTATAGTAGCTAAAGCTAGACAGTTCTAGCTTAAGCTTTCTTTTACGTGATTATGTTTTATAGCTTAAGCTAGAAAATTTTAGCTTAAGATTCATATTTGTTCGTTTTTTTATGTATATGTGTCGGCCGAGGTAGATTCATATAAAACTGTAATTTTATAGATGAAAATAAGTCCAAAATGTTATTTTTATCAAGCTGTCTGCGTATCTATTCACTGTAGATTGAGTTAGAGCTTAGAGCATATACAGGTGGACCGATTTGACTCAGTCCAAATTTGGTAGAGACCATTTGTTTATCATTATCTAAAAGATAAATTCAGATTCAGGTCAAAAAATGACCTTGGTTACTGGGCCTCCACATTTCACTTCTGCTGCATTGCTATAGTCTCTTGTACATTGAGTGTGGGTAGAACAGGGAAGCCTTTGGGGATCTAAATAGTAGCGCATTCTATACCTCTAAAATCTCCAGCCTTTTTCTGAATTAATAATCTTGTTCGAGACAGAGTTGTTAGAACTGCAGATCTTTTCGGTACTGCAGTTATTTGACTAAAAATACTAATTTCATTAAGGCCCATTTGCTGAAATGAAACTTAAATATTTATGTTCAACTTAAAGGCTTATGTTTTACTTTTTCCTCAGCATAAACTGTCACATCAGCTCTTATGTTGTACTTAAATATTTAAGTTTCATTTCAGCAAATCGCCCTAAGTCTTTAAACTTACAAAAATACTTTAACTAAAATCGAGCAGTCAGCAATAAGTATTAATATTCCCACTGTGCAGTTGAAAAAAAAGTTAATTAACTTTAATTTAATTAACTGCAGTACTTTTTAACTGCTTTTAGTCAGTAAAAAGTATTTGTACTGCGATGATTTTACTTTTAGTCCGCAAGTCTTTTAACTAGAGTCAATTTACTGTAAGTCTTTTAGCTTTTTTTAGTCTTTTAACTAAAAGACTGCAGACCTGAACAGGATTAAATAAAAAGAAAAGAAATTTAAAAGACAAAAATGTTAAAAAAAACTTACAGTTAATTGATTGTAGTTAAAAGACTTGCTGACTAAAAGTAAAATCATCGCAGTACAAAGACTTTTTACTGACTAAAAAGACTAAAAGCAGTTAAAAATTACTGCAGTTAGTTAACTTAAAGTTAATTAACTTTTTTTTTAACTGCACAGGTGGAATGTTAGTACTGACTGCTGACTGCTTGTTTCGCAGTTAAGTTAATTAACTGCGACTTTATTAACTGCATTAGCAAAGTACTGAAGTCTTTTACAACTCTGGTTCGAGATTCACTTAGATACCTGAAAAATGTCCTTATTCTCTGCTCAGAGGTTTGTGCCCCTTCTCTACGCTCTGTTGAGTCCTCTTAAAAATATTTAAAAAGCCATTGTAAATTTTCTTTTGAACACCGATTCAAACAATGAAAGTCATCTTCACTAATTTCCGACCGTTTCCTATACAATTTTGGTTGCCTGACAAGTATAAAATCGGCCATGTTTGCAGTGTTACCGATGATAGTTAAAGGTGTCTAAACATCTTAAAACTATTATAGCTTTTATTTAAATAGTCAAGTTTAATCTATTTTTATAAGCACTCGAATTGAAGCTCAAGCTGGAAAAACAAGCTAAAGCAAAGTCAAGCTTTTACTTTAAAATTTAAGTTATAACTTTAGCTTAACTTTCTTCGAATTTCATAGATTAAGATATAGATAATTATATATGTGTTTATCCATTTAATAAATTGAATAATAGAAATGTCAATATATGGGAAAAAAATCATGAAACACGTATTTAAATTGATGAAACAAGTACATACATAAATTGTTTTAATCTCAGAATGAAGAACGCCCTCTGAGTTCTTGACAAAATATAAATTTATGCAGAAAAATTTTAAAATATGGAGCGGTTTTCTTAAAAAATAAAAATTTGGTATGCTCTTTTTAAAGAATATAATATACAACTAAAACCATAATTTCAAAAAAAAAATCATCAACTCGTTTTCAAAAAAATTATTTTTTCAAGTTTGATTGTTATCTCGAGTGCGATTTTATGCACGAATCCATAACTTGTTCTAACCTACATATATCGTAAGTAAAAAACAAGCATTAATGCACAAAAAGCGCAGAAAGCCAAATAAAAACGCGAACAAAGCTCAAATTCAAAGGTCAGTTTTTCGTACACAATGGTCCGGGCATTTAGTTCTGCGCGAAAAAATTGCAAACACATCTACAAATAATCCGCAAAAATTATCAATTTAGCTCTTCCAACAGCATATCTACTGCAAAACAAAAAGCATAGAACAAAATTTTTCATTTATGATTTCTTTGTGTCATTTTTGGATTTGATTTTTAGTTAATAGTTTCGCCTTTCGCATCAGCAGCGTACTAAGCGTATGCAAAAAATGTTAAATTCAGTTTCGATTTGTACTTTTATCACTTCGTAAGGTAATCATGCCCTCAAATTGCTTGTGCAAAAAGTCAACTAAGGCATCAGCTTGTTACGGTAAGATTTACCGCAACAAAAACCATTCTTAAGATTGGTTTTTAAAACCTTCTTCTGACTATGTTGTTTGGTCATAATCTTACTCTCATTATCTGTTTTCCCCTCCATCCCAACCATTCCCATTTTTCGACCCACATTTTGAGTCCGTTGTCCTCATTGAGCTTGAGAGTGGCTCGGAGAGGATGACAAAGTAGGTACCCACTGGATTCAATAGTGTTGAGCCAGCGGATGGGCTGGAGACTCGCACGCCATCTATATAGAGAGCGAGGAAGCTCAGAGTCATAATACTCTGTAACAACAATCGGAGACAACAACAGAACGAAACATACACTTACGCTTAAAGTGGATATCTGAACAACACAACATAAATATAATTAAATTAATTTAACTTTCTTTTAAACATGGCTTTGAGCCCGCCCTAAAATTCTTAACTTATAATTTAACTTAAATAACATAGGCCGACGTAAAAGAATGGAACGCTAAACGCTATCCCTTCAATCCCCCAAATCTGCACAAAGGCCCACCGAATGGCCCGCGTTAGGTAGTTTGATTTGAATATTTGCCTTCCTCCTTCGGTTCCTAAAAATTGTTAAAAGATTGATAACTTATGTTTGCTCCTCTTCGAATAATTTTCAGATAAGTTAAATTTAGTTAAGTAGCTGAGAGAATGCTCAGAATAGTATTTTCAACTTTGTATGGTTTCTTTTTTATTTTTCTCAAAAATAGTTATTATTGTGAATATGTCTAGATACGGCCTTGGATTCGTCAAGTTTTGGGACGGCACCAACAACTTGGGGAATTCAGTGATTGTGTGGGTGAGAGAGAGTTTCGTTGGAACTCAACCTCGGAGTGATACCGTAGCCGAGTTCCACGAAAGCTTGTGATTGAGAGTGTATGTGTGAGTGAAAGAGGAGGCCAATAGAGGACAAAGGCTAAGCTTGACGAACGACTTCTGGGTTGACTTGCATAGCCGTAAGAGGTTTTTTTTGGCAATTTTTGAGAAATTTAAAAGAAAGAAAAAAAATAAAAAGTTGGAAGTTTTGGAAGTTAATTTTGAGAAAGTAAAAGAAAATGTTTGGAGAAATAAAATTTTTTTGAAAACGATTCGAAGCAGGGGTTTTATCAGGAAGAGGATTTGAACTCGCTTGAACGGGGCGAACAAAAATTTGAGGAACAAAAGGGAGAAGGAGGAAAGCAGGATTTATAAAAAGATAAGTAGAGTGTTGTTTTAGATTTTATTCGTTTGATAGAAAGTGTTGAGGAATATAGATTCGGTTGGCCCTTGATTCGTTTAAAGAAAAAGAAAAAAATCTCAAAATTGTTAGACGCGCGACCCCATTTTTAAAGTAGTCTTTTTATCCGTTTTGTTTCGGGACCGAGTGATAGCGGTCCATTCTTGCGGTCTTGATTTTATAATTTTCTTTGTTTCATTTTTTTCAATTTTAATATATTTCTTTTTTTCTTTGTTTTAAATTGGTTTCATCCAATTTAAATTTACATTTGTACATTTCTTTTATTGAAAAGATTCTGGGTTTTAATCCAGGCGTAAGCCACGGTTTCCCAGATTATTTTGAATAAAACTTTCTTAACTTCCCATTGGGAATTTAAATTTGTGTTTCCTTCATATTTTTGAAGAAGAATTTTCAGCATCCCGGTTAAGGCAAACGACCCTAAACAGTTTCCTGGCGCCCACCCTACAGCGTAAGTACGCCCCTGTGCTTACCTAAGCTCGATTTATTATTTATCACTTTTTTTATCATAACCATTTTTATTGATTCGATATCAATCGTACGCTTCTTGTGTTTATTTAAATTCGACGAACCCACCCCCAGCTGACTAGCCGGTTGGCTGCATCGTTGTTGCAGTGAGTTGAGTTGTTGCAATATTTTTTTATTGTTCTCTATCTCTTCACCATCCTTCGTTTTCGTTGATCGTTTGACAGTTCGTCAATTCGATCTTATCTTTCGCGTGTGCCGGTCGCACAATTTGATAATAAATAATTAATTCGTTTAATCTTTATAGAATTGTAATTGGATTCGTATAATCCTAGTTCGCGGTTTTTATAGTTATCGTCATCAGCGTTGTGCTAAAGTGCCCGATTGGGCCATTTGGCCCCAAGATCCTTATTTTGGCCCCGTGCCCCGGGCCATCACGAAATGGCCCCAAAATCGCAAAATTCACAAACTAAAGTAAATAATTTTGCACAGCGTTAAAAAACACAATTTAAAAATTTTAGAAATCGATAATTTACAAGTAACCGATGTTTACTATCATATGCTAATTTTGCTGAACGCATTCACTGAAAAATTCAACACATCACATCGACTGGCAGTAGCAGATGCTAGCTGTCTCTCTCTCTACCTGACTCAGTTCCACTAACTCAGCTCAGCATAAACTTGTTTACTGTTATTTTTCGTGGAAATTACATTGAGTTGTGTCTGGTGTGGAATTTAAAGCTAAAAACTAAACAAAATCCCAAACAGAAAATGAAAATGAGTATTGAAAGGTAAAATATTCTGATATTATTTGTACATTATCATTAGTGAAAAAATAGATATTTCCAGAAAATAACAAAATCTACAAAAAAAATATAAATGATTTTAAAACTATATCAATTCAATTTAACGAGATTCTTTAAAAAAATTTACTAATTTATTTGAATATTCTAAAGATGTCTTGGTCTTTGAACTTCAGAATATTATAGAAGAAATAGATTTCTCCGAGGAACAATTAGATTCGGTTAAATTCTGGGCCAGTCTTAAAGACAAGATAAATTTTAATGGAAATTTTTTATATAATAACATTTGCTCTTAATATTTTAAGTTTACCCCATAGCAGTGCGTGTGCAGAACGTGTTTTTTCGGCTCTTAATAATATTAATCGCAATAGACTCAGCTATGAAGTTATAAACTCACTTATGAGCTTTAAAGGTTTTCTGAAAAATGTTACTTGTGGCAATTTTATTCCACCTCCAGAATTGATTAAAAAATGTTTAAGATAGATATTTAATTTACATACTTATGTAAATTAGATATTAATGTTGCTTTTTATATAAAAAAAAATCGATTGAAATTAAAAATACTAAATAAAAATACAGAAATACGAAATATAATTCAATGTTTTATTCGATTATTATATTATTAAACATGGAAAAAGTAAGTGGCCCCAAAAAAGTTAGAATGCCCCCAAAAATGGCCCCAACATTTTTTCCCCAAGAACAACGCTGATCGTCATCCTAATCTTCTTTTAAATTCGGTCAAAAATATTGCAACAAGCTAGCTTCTTCGCTGCGTCAGCCGTTCTGTTGGAACCACGCATGTCTCTCACATCCATTTCATCAAATTTGGACCACCAAAAATTAGTTATCATCGATAGGTAGTGAACTCCATTGGCAATTTCACTCCCGTTTTCGAAGAAGTACAGACCGATATGATGCCATCGGACTACCATCCACACTAAACAGTGAATTTCTGCGGATGCATCGCCACTTCTTGGTAGATCTTAGACCCCGTGTGGATGATGGGCATCGTCCCAAATCAGGCCATCTAACTTTTTGACTCACTGTCCATCAAAAAATCTCAATATGTTTGTATTGCTGACCGACGTTGTTGATCTACGCTGAAACTTGCCATGATGGTTACTTGTCTTTAGTATCTGAATAAATTAAAAAAAAAAATAACAGGAAAATTAACACGGCCGACATTAGTGTCGAAATCTACCAGTTCCTATTGGAAAATGCTTTAGTTTCGAATCAACATGTTTTTTAGAAATTAGCCACATCAAAAGTTCAAATTGACAGATTACAATGAACGTTTATCAATAACAAGATATCTAACTATTTGGACAAGTGCTGTAAGTTTAGTATATGGACAACAACAGTCCATAATTTCGCTCCAAATTTAAATTATTGTGTAAAAGTTGTACTTACAATTGCGGTTCAAATATTGATCTGTTTTTAAGGATATTCACCAATTTCGGTAAATTAACTGAGTTTCAGTGATGATTCATGCAAATAATTGGCTATTATTACATACTTTAACCTTGAACCATAGTTGCACTTCAGTTTTTCCGCCGAAATCGGGGAGTTAAAACTGCTGAACCACGGATTAAATATTGAACCACGATGGTACAACTGGAACTGAAAGAATTTGTTCCTATCAAAAATCAATATTGCTAGAAGTCATCGCTTAGTTTTTGAAGTGCCAATGGATAATTCTTAACTCAATTTTAATAAATTCAATTAACTTACCTGCAACGAATTGTCTTTCGGTATTCCTAAAGGCCTCTCTAATTTAAATTTTAAGTGTTAACCTAAAACACTCAAATAACTCAGCCTTCTATAAAGCCACAACGGACGTCAAGCAATAAACTAATTTGCAAAACACTTCCTTAAGCAAAGTTAACTTTCACTAACTTGAAATCCCAAATCGTATTTCAGTATCCATTCGGGAAGGGACTCGTGTCGAGAAGACCTCTTAATGTAAACCATCACCATCCACAACAATAAAACTCAATTAACAGTTTAACATTCAATTTTCAAGAAAGATTACGACGAAAATACAGGCCTGAGGAGAAGAGGCATAGGAATGTTGAGTAAGGTTTGAAGAAAGAATGGGGAATATATGTAGATAGTACCTAGCTACATATAGAAGACTTTCTAACCAATGTCGTTGTTCCCTCAAATTGACCTTCTAAAACTTTCAAAATGCTGCTGTATTATTGTTGACAAAACTTCCTTATGTGCATCAAAGGAAACCAAACTATTAAGGGGTTCTGTTCCTCTATTATTCATGATGACTTCTTGACTTTGGCTTTCACCTCTTCTACTGCCCATGACCACAACCAAATCCATATTATGTTTTGTATCTGTGAAGCATTAAAACTTTATGAAACATCACACACCCATCTTCTATAATCGCATATTATGTATGTATCGGCTTTGGCACCAACCATAAGTCTTGAAAGGATATGCTTCTTTCCCTATAATACTTTACTTACATATCTGATGGAAGAAGACGATGTGTATATTTAGGGTTATCCGCAAAAGTTTTCGCATGAAATTCCATTTCAAAAATTATATTAAGGATTTTCCTCGACAACAACGACAAATTGTCCATAGTAGTTAACACAGGAACTCTCTGCCTTTCAATTTCAACAAGAATCGCATCTTTGTGTTCTGGCTTCCTCTCTGCTTTTGGGTTGAACCAGTTTAACAGAAAAATTAATTTTCAACTTGAGTGTGCTCATATAAATTAAATGAAAATCTCACGAAAAGTCAACGACGACGTGACGACGATGACGACGGAGCAAGTTGTCGTTGTTCTTGATGTTGTTGCTTGCTGCCTGCTAACAACGCCCTCTGCTTCCATCATCAACCATCAGACTTCATCTCTTTTACTTCGAATTTGGACGGAGATAAAACTTTTAGAGACTTTGTGTGAAGGAATTTGAGCCATTAGCATGAGAGAACTTTATTTGGTAAAAACCCATTCTCTTATTTGCACTATTTTAAAATATGTAGGTGAAATTTGCCAGCTCGTAAGTTTTGAGCTTGAATAAACGTAATCAGGAGTTGCCTAAGTACTGAAGGCACAAACAGAACAGTTATTTAAGCTGATATTATGTGTGTAAAGTAGCTGTGGACTAATGGCTAGTGCGTAGGATTTTCATGCCGGAGGTATGGGTTCGATTCCCAGCCTCGTCCTTTTAAAAACAAAAAAAATCTTTTTTTCACGGCTTCTGCCTATTAAGGCTGATTTCCAATGGGGCGTTCGCGTTAGAGACGCTTACGTATACGTTTACAAGCTTTACGAACGCGTCGACATGACAGACGACTTGCAGAGAACCTGAAAATCAAAATGAACCTACATAACTGTAATTTCGAATTCTTTTCAACAAACTATTCCATTATTTTTTAAACAAAATCGATTTTTTTCTTTCAATAAAAGGAATTTGTCCAGAAAACCCGATTTTTTCTTCTAAATAAATCGATTTTTTTGTTGAAAGGAATTCGACCATTAGTTTAACTTTCAAAACGCACGCTAAAGTTGATTTTTTTCAACTTTAACGTTGAGGTAGCTTATGTTACGTTGGTTTGTGTACATGCTAATATAGGTGCCAAATCGTAACATAATACCTAACGCGTCATTATAAACAATTTGCTTATAAATTGCTATGTGTGAGCTTTCGCGTTGAAAGAAAAATCTGTCAAAGCGACGCCCAACGCGGCATTGGAAATCAGCCTTTACGGAGAATTGACAAATCCTCGAAGAGTACCTAACTGTTGTCATGACAAAGTGCTTTCCACCCTAGCCGTTAGGACTTGGCACACACAATAATGGTTGAGAGTTGTACATATGTAAATCACTATTATTTTTTTTACTAGCTAATTACATATGTATTACAGTGGGTTTATACAACTTTCCCCAAGAAAATACACCCCTTAAATAAGCTATTTGCCATAATGTGAACCTCTGATAGTGCCATATCGGTGTGTTTTTTTTTTTGCCAGGAAAGTCAACCATAGAGCACCAGGTCTAGGAAAAAACACAGGAGTTTCAAACCGATTCCAAACCTTTTTCAACAAATTTTTCTCGATTTCTAGATCGTGCCTAACAGCATCTATAGAGATAAGTTGTGTAGAACACCTCAGTAAAATTCGTTCATTTGTGTAGGATAACTAAAGAATGGTGTTTTTCCTAATTTGTGGAAGTCTTCTTATCTAATACCTCTTCATAAGTGTGGCAGTAAAAATATGGTTAAAAATTATCGAGGCATAGCAAAACTCTCATGTATTCCAAAACTATTTGAAAATATTGTGTGTAATGTAAACACATTCAGTTTTACTGCAGAGGGTTACTTGTACAAGAACAAATTGGATTTTGTAGTATCAGATCAACTACAACAAATCTTCTGGAATTCACCAGTCAGACAACTAAAAACATGACCGAAGGACTTCAAACTGATGTATTCGATGGTGACCTGAGTAAAGCGTTTGATAGAGTTTGCCATAGAATACTTCTTTACAAATTAAACCGTTATAAATTTCCAAACTGGTTATTGACTTGGATAGCATCCTACTTGAAAAACAGGACCCAATATGTCAAACATAAAAACTCTATTTCTAAAACTATAAGTGTCTTATCCGGAGTTCCTCAAGGTAGTCATATCGGACCTATATTTTTTATATTATTCTTTAATGACGTACACAAAGCTATCTTGTATAGTAAGATTTTGATGTTTGCTGATGATTTCAAGCTAATTTATGGTTTCAAAAGCTGTAATGGTTATCTGTTTTTACAACATGATATTGATAAAATGTCCGAATGGTGCTTACAAAACGGAATGGATATAAACACTAATAAATGCAAGATAATGACATTTTCACGGAACCGATATCTAGCTGAAATATTTTATTTCGTCGACAATGTGCTTGTAGACAGGGTTGATATATTTAGTGATCTGGGAGTTCTTTTTGACAGCAAAGCAAGATGCCGTCTTGGATTAATAATGAGGTTCTCAAAGGAGTTTAATGATCCTTACAACTTTAAAAAGCTTTACTGTGCACTTGTTCGCCCTGTGTTGGAATATTGTACTTGTGTTTGGTGTCCCAGCTATGACAACGCTATAATGAAATTTGAGAGTGTTCAAAAACGTTTCCTGCTATACTTTCTTCGACAACTTCCATGGAACCCAACGCAACGCTTACCACCATATGCAAGTCGATTAAATCTTCTAAATCTGTCGACACTGAAAAAAGGAGAAAGGTTAACAATGTCATGTTCCCCTATTTCAACTTTTATCTGGTTCTGTCGACTCTTCTTATATTCCAAGCCAACTATTCATCAATATCCATCCAAGATCAACTAGAAATCCAGCATTCTTCTACAAATCTAGCTCTAGAGCAAATTATGGTTTAAACGAACCTATTAATGTTATGAGTCGAGACTTTAATAAATTTTATAGTTTAATTGATTTCAATAAATCTGTAGCTTGTATTAGGCTAGGCGCATATTGAGACGCGACCGGCGCGTGTGACGTAACCTGACGCGTGCGACATGACCTGATTAATAAAAACGTGTCATGTCGTTACCCGCATATTGAATTACGAGTCTGGTGTCAATATTTTATTGAAAACATTATTTATATTGAAATTGATATTCCAACAAGAACAAATAGGTAAACGATGGAAAATTTAAATTTTTCTTCTGTCATCTTTAATTCAAAAATAAAAAACTCACAAAAAACTATAATACTGTTTTCGTAATAAGCAAACTATTTTTTATTTTTCAATTTTAACCGACAGTTTGTAATTTTTTTTTTTGACAGGAAATAAATAAAAAACGTGCACGTGCAAAGTCTCGCAAGGAAAACTGTGTTTCAATCACTGTGTCACGCGTGTTTTCTAAAATGATCGTCAGATCATGTCATGTCGCTTCATCAATATCCGCTGTTCAATTGATTTACATTGTTTACAAAAATTTGTGCTGTGCTGTGTCACGTCACACGCGCCGATCGCGTCTCAATATGCGCCTAGCCTTAAACATATTTTATATTCACGATAGTTAAATTATTTATCTTTTTTTGTTAAACTTTTTATTGTTTTATCTCCCAATATAAATTTTTTTGTTAGATTCATTTTAAAATATATCAAACAACTTCAACATTGTTGTCTGTAGTTGAAATCTTCTATATAAATACAAATGTAAATGTACGTTTATTCCTTATCGGTAATCTCCCAAAGTTCTTCACCGATTGCTTTGAAATTTTGACACAACATTGCATTCGAATACGAGTATGTTTTTATATACTTTTTTTTTTTTGAAATAATTTATGAATTTGGTAACAATGAGGTCCAAAATCATTAGTAAAAAAGAGATGGAAATTGCTTTTGACTTCTAGCGGAGAAATTTTATTACGGTTTCTCCTCTTTCTCAGTGGAGCTGATGGAGCTTCCTCAGTAAGAGATCTCAGAAACTTGAACTGGCTAATTCACGCCAAGTAGAGCAGGCATTTCGTTTACCATCAGCTCTATTTCCTGAGTATAGTTTCTTTTTTTTTGTTTTCATTAATAATCTTGATCTTAATTTTCTTCTTTGTTTTCAATCTGAAAGGTTCTCCCACTTTTTTAATGTATTTACATGGTAAGTATAGTGAGACTGCCCACACTAGCATGATGCGAATATTGGTACATTTTTTGGTCGTCGTACAATCGCTCCAAATGTTTCGAGCCGCGGCGCGCCGCCTGTTTGTGTTCGTTTTTAACAATTTTTTTTTGAAAGGTAAGGCACAGGACGGACTTAAGAGATCATTTTAGGGCTAGATATTTTCCAAAATTTTGATGTTTTCTGGGTTAATGGTTAATGACGATCGCTAAGGCTAAAATTTCTCAAAAAAAAGATAAGCTTGGCCTCCGTATTGGCTATACATGGTCAAAATTACATTAAGTAATTGATACAATATTTGAAGATTAATTTAAGTTTTTTCAAAGGGTACGTTAATTGACAAATTTTGTTTGTTATTTTTATGTTTTTGGAAACATGTTTTGATGAAGAAAGTAAGAGTCACTTTCCGTATGTACTTTAGCAAAGTCAATATTGTATTGATTTTGGCAGCAATGGATATAGTCTGTCTTGAGAGCTCTCTTTAATCAACGAACCGATATATGGAGTTTTCTTTGCTCTTTTGGATCTGTAAATATTTTGGAGTAGAACAGTATGGGATTGATGATAATATAAAGCTTTTTTAAATATCGGGTGGATTAAAAAAAATATTTCATCTACCTATTGAATAACTTAAAAAATGTATTCTTTTTCAGAACACAAAAAGTTTCAAATCACAAAGTAGTAAGTTTCTTTCAATTTTTAAATGGAAATTGCTGTGCAAAGAAATCTTTATCCCTCTCTAAACATACTCAATACTAAATTTTTGAAACGATAATTGTTTGGACTTATGTCTTTCATCCAGTTAGATTATAGCGTTTGTTTTTAAGATCACATTTTGACTTTGAGAGTAATTGGCATTGACTAGGGACCTATCAAAAAATTATTTTCAACTAGGCGATACGCGCTCATGGATGCGACTTATTAAAAATCGTACTTAAAAGAAAAGTTCATACTTGCAGGCAAAATTTTTAAAAGGTTTGCCAAAAAAAATTTCATACACCAACGTAATTGACATATTCGGAAGAACCAAGCGTCTTGTCAGTAGCGGTTTTGTGCGAGCACTGAGACGGAAGTGAAGGTCAATCGATACAAGTCCAATTCATCTAGAAAGTACATCCAAAACCGACGTTTTGGACTGAAAAACTTTGGAGGAAGTAAGGGACTTTGTATACTAAGAATACGTTATCAACTCAAACAACGATACAAGCGTTGAGACCAAACGAAGAATATCTTTTGACAATTGCTGTTTCTTCAGGCTAGTAGCAAATCCATCTTTCGAGAAATTAAAGCAACCTCGTTAATAATCCCGGTTCTGCTTAAAAAGGATATTAACCTTTCTTGCTGAAATTCCACTTTATCCTTATGACTTGTTCGGGTAAAACTTTGAGTCAACTGCGAGAATGAGAAACGGAAAGTCGAATGAAAACGAAAATCCTCTTTTGCGATCTATGAGCTTCAATTAGTGCCAGCCAACATGAAGTACAACAGGAAACGGGTATTTCCACGCGACCTAAATATCTAAGTATGTATAAAGTGAAAGATATCTCCGTTGTAAGCACTTCTTCATACGCGGGACGGAACACATATATGCCTCGTATCGACGCATATGAATTCAGAATCAACCCTTGAAATTCTAATAAACACCTTACCTTCTAACTCCGAAAGGATGTAATAATGTCAGAGACCTGAAGGAACTGGATGGCAGGAAGGCTGGCAGACACATCCTCAAGTGCTAACATGTTCAAAAGTCTATATATGTATATAATATAAAAAAAAAAACGGCAATGAAAATGGATTTTTCATGCTATCCGGAATCGAGAGGAGCACGAAGGGGGAGTGTGAAAAAATCATACGCATCGTGAAATGCTATCTCGTATTCAGAAGAGGAATACCCACAAAAAAAAAGGAATAAATAGGAGCACTTATTTTCGTATACGAAAAATGTCACTGGTAGATGTGGATGTGGAGGCATGGTTATTGGGAAATAACTTTTGTACGTTTTTTTGTTCTACCCACCATCACCTACTATACTCTGTTCCAGGACTGATAGCGCAAGGGTAGGCAAGAGCAGGCATTACTTTCCTGAGCAGTCCTTTTTATTTTTATTTAAATTAATTAAATCTGAAAGGACGACAAAACGTCGCCGTCGTCGTCTATTTGACACGAAGACGCACGTCACCTCGCGAATGAAAGAGATCTATTAAGCTGATTTTATGAAACAGCGACGATGAAACCGGCCGCGTAACACTGCTGACAAAGCAGGTAAAAGTCAAGTCTCTTTACGGCCCTAAAGCTAACGGCACTTAACACTTTTAAATGGGCTGACAAAGAGTACAAGGCACATGGGATCCTGATGGGGAAATATGATGATAAGCGAATGTAACGTTTCTATCTATTTATTTTTTTCAACCTAAATTATGTAGGTATTTGGGAATTAAAAAAAAAATCGTAAGTTTTTTTTTTTCAAATAAAAATGCGTCTTCAAAGTTAAATGATATTGAAGATGTCTTGACATTCTTTCTAAAGAATTTAAATTAGAAGAAACTAAATGTAATTTCTTATGAAGTTGAATGATGGGATAATGGTTGAGTTTTCTTTTGCTGTAAAGAAGAATAAAACTTAAATTGTATGTGAAGAAAATAAATATAAATAAAAACTTGAGGGGGTCTTGAATGACTTTAGTTCCCTAGTTTGAACGAAATCCAGTGAAAATACTATCCACTACAGAAAAATAAAACATATGATATGACGAATGCGTAGCCCTAGCGAACAAAGAAGACTGAAGTGAAGATGAATTTATCAAAATACTTAAACGCAAGACTAGAGCGGCAGGGGAATTTATCAAACCAAGAAAAGGGAGGAGAACAAAATCGTAATTAGAAAGCTGCCCTCGGTGAATACTTCTTCGACGAATTGGGTGACATCTCAAACCTGCCTATCAAAAATATCCACACCTTTCCGCAAAATTATCGTAAGCGACATTTTCATATTGTCACATAAAGTCAATTATTTAATTTTCGGACCTTCTATCATCTGTCAGTAACAGTTTTGTTAATAATGTAATGTGCAATGCTGAATTTTGGCCTAATTGGTTCTGTTGCTGAGCAAACAAAAAACAAAATGACGCTGGCGATAATTTTAATTTTTGTCGCTTACGATAAATAGGCGTGGCGGAAAGGGCTTGATATCCTGATATTCATTCTGAATTCACAATGGTTCAGGGAGGTACCTCCACTCCTTACCCCTCCACGGACCTACCTTACCTACATCCTGAGGAGCGCAAAGGATCCACTGAGATCCGGCGGTTTTGCCGAATCATCGCCACTTCTTACAAAATCTAGCTTAGAACACAAATAGATCGAAGGGCGTTTATAAAACAGCCAATCGAAACAGCAAAAGTAGTCTAGTCGACGAAACACAGTAAATTGTACACGCATTCAAATAGCATTTCCAACAGCTGCTAAATGGGCGTTATGTAGAGCGAGTAATAGAATAATTAGCTACACAATGGCTAAGAACAATAAGAGCATCGCAATGGTTAATTTAGTTTACCAGCCGATGTCTTCAGAATGTGTTGATAGGACCCCTGTTGCATCAACGATGTATGAATCGAAAAAAGGCATACCCAATGACTGGATTATATTCCAGTTCCATATACTTACATCTACAAATAAAATGCACGGCTGGGTCGCACGAACTTGGTCTTGTAGTAAAAGTTTCATCGAATTTTATAGATTGAGTGAAATATAAAACACATAATTAATAATTTTATGTATATGTATTTATCCATTTAATAAATTGAAGAATGGAAATTTGAATAAGGAAAAAAAGCATGAAACACGTATTTTAAATTGATAAAATAAGAACTTAATGTTTTAATCTTAGAAGTAAGAATAACATCTCAATTTTTGAAAAAATGTGAATTTTTGCAGAAAAATTTTTCAAAATCGTTGAAGCGGTTTTCTTGAAAAATAATTTTTTATATATAAAATGTCTTAATATTTTTTAGAAAAAAAAAAATTGGTATGCCATTTGTAAGAATATAATAATATACAGCTAAAACCATAATTTGAAAAATTCATCAATCCGTTTTCAAAAGTTTTTTTTCAACTTTTTCTTTCAATTTTTTATTCACAGCTCATGCATGTGCATATGTACCAACAAGTACTTTGGTATTCAAAAAGCATTTAAAAAAATTGTTTATACATTTTTAAAATTTAATTGAGCAGTAATTATTGGATATTCTTTGATAGTATATTCAATTTCAACACAAAATGCAGTAATTGGAATAATTTAACTTTAAAATGAATCCCCCCAGATTTCCCCCTAAACATTTTGTCCCCCCAGATTTCCCCCTAAACATTTTGTCCCCCCAGATTTCACCCCAACGATGAAAAAAAACCCTAAATCTGGGGGAACCCCCAAACTGGCAACCCTGGTAACAATATTCTAATTTATCAGTGCTAAAGATAGGTAATTGATTTTTTTAATACCTTAAATAATATAATCTGGCTTCTGTTAATTTAAAATTATGTCAGTCCGCACTTATGAAGCCTGAAATTATAAGACTGAAAAATTAGACTACCGACAAAAAGGTTCTTTTCGATTTGCTATCTTTTTGAAACAGGAACTTGCTTAAGTGCCCTTAAACCACTCTGCAAAATTATACAAACATAGCAATAAATTAAGCTTTAGTCTATCAACGAATCCTCGTTTAAGCTATTCTTTGGATAAAAGTCAATTTATTCTATCTTAATCTGCACACTTTAATTTGCATTTATTTACCTATATATCTATGTATGGATGGAAAAACTATGTTGCAGCAAAGTGTGTATTAAGTCTATACCTGTTATTGAAGTAAAACGCAACCCTTTTTCCTTATAACCTATTTTACCTACCTAAATGAAATGAAGTCATCTTCTTTTATTTATCTGATTTTTTGTAACGAAACAAAAAACAGAGGATTTAACGAAATTGTATATAGACCTTATTCCCCTTATTTTTATGTTGAATGCATCTAAATGATGTCCAGGTCCAGGTCTACTTTTCTAAGCCAACAATTTATTTACCCAATGTCATCGGGATCAAAAAACACATCACAGAGGGGGGTCAGAAGCTATTGTAACAGCAGCAAGTTTTGTTAAAACGGAAATTTTTCCAATTCCTGTATACCTAAAACTCTCCCCCAGGGATGATGATTCCATATGATTTACAATCCCCCGGAGACTTTTTTTTTTATTTTGTTACTGAACCTTAAAATCCGGCTGCAAAAGTTTAATTCCAACGCAAAAAAAATCCTGGTTGGTCGGATGGTAAACGGCTGGAACTGCAACCCTCCATCTGGTATTTTAACCGCACTACATTGGAATGATAAGTGGATTTGCTGTGTTTAGTGTTTAAAATTATAGAGACAAAAAAATTAAATAGAAGATGAAATAACTGTATTGCGTATCTTTATCATAATTAATTTTGAGAAAATGAAAATTGCTCACTTGGAGGGGCTGGGGTTAAAAAAGATGTGATGCATAGAGGCAGAGGGTGTTATGGACATAATCTATATGAAAACATAAAACCTCTCGCAGGTTTCAAAATTGCTCACTTGCAGTAATAAAATATTGGGTTGTAGTGATTAATAAAATACTCCCCGTGGTACAGCCTGGATAACACCAACTTATCGTTCGCAAGTGGAAGCCGGACAAACAAGATTACTTACTTGTTCATATTACAAACTAAGAATTCGGACGAATTAAAACACAAAAAATGAGTTTCTTATTTGTGATACTAAAACACGAACAATTTCAATTAAAAAATAAGACGAACGGAACCGGTGCTTCTAAGCGCCAAAACACAAGGCGTTGAGGAGGACCGTCTTCTAAAAAATGGAAAGTAATCGATGCACTAGGGTCGCAGAGCATAGTTTCGCCTTCTTGATTAGGGTGTGGAGGTGCGTAAGCTGCATCAATTTTAACTTTTCTATAAATTGTAAAAGGGTCATCGACCATGTTCTTAAACTTAAACCAGAAAAACTTAAAAGTGCGCAGGGGAACAGAGACCAAGGGATTTTTTAAGGCTGCTTTCCAATAGCGCGTTCGCGTTAGAGACGCTTACGTATACGTTTACAAGCTTTACGAACGCGTCGACATGACAGACGACCTGAAGAGAACCTGAAAATCAAAATGAGCCTACATAACTGTAATTTCAAATTCGTTTCAACAAACTATTCCATTTTTTTTAAACAAAATCGATTTTTTTCTTTCAATATTGTACAGAAAACCCGATTTTTTCTTCTAAATAAATTGATTTTTTTGTTGAAAGGAATTTGAACATTAGTTTAACTGTCAAAACGCACGCTGAAGTTCATTTTTTTCAACTTTAACGTTGAGGTAGCTTATGTTACGTTGGTTTGTGTACATGCTAATAGGTGCCAAATCGTAACATAATACCCAACGCGTCATTGTAAACAATTTGCTTAAATTGCTATGTGTGAGCTTTCGCGTTGAAAAAAAAATCTGTCAAAGCGACGCCCAACGCGGCATTGGAAATCAGCCTTTTATTGATCACAATAAATGTTCTTCGAGAAAGAAATGTTCTTCAAGCTTGTGTCCTTAGGCGGAAAGCATCGATTCTGAAGTATTTCACCCATACATGATACAGGAGGTGTCGACCGGAACCAAGGTGAGTGTTTTTGGTCTTCAAGGGATGTCTTTAGTAAAAATAACTTCAAGCTAAATACCGGGATAGATTTCCTCTAGCCTGTTAATAGGTGTCATATAAGTACGGTTCTCCAATAGGGACGGTTGGATGGTAGTTCAAACTGAATAAAGGAAGTTGTGTATGGGGTATTAAATTAATTTGTTTGTTTTATTTGAAAGGCATATCAAAGATTATGAGTGGAAAATGACTTCGTTCAAATAGGCGCTGCCGCAGCTTCACTGGGTGACCTTCATTCTTGAGGTCTAATTATCTATGGAGCATAATACCAGGTTGAATTTAAGTGAGGACATGGGTTAGTTTGACGTAGTGTTCACCCATCGCTTACGGTTTATATGTGACCGAAGGAAATCCCACAAGAAAAAGTCTTACGGGATCAAATCAAACGATATCGGTTGTCAGTTCAGCAAACAGCTCGTGCAGAACGTCGATTAAGGAATCAGGTGTGTGGCACGTCGTACTGTTGAAATTACATGTTATTCTTAACCAATTTTGGAGAAAGAAATTGGTTATCATCGATTTACAGCGCTGGTGATCGAAAAATTACGCACAGGTGATACCAACGGCACACAGCGGATGCATTGCCACTTGTTGGACCTCGAGGTGCTGAAATTAAGGTCCGCTTCCAACTGTTTTAGATTCCTTCAGCTCCTAGCTCCTGGAATTCCACGGCATTATCCTGGATTAAGTTAGGTACAATTTTGACTGCGTCCAAGTCCAAGCTAACGAAAATCATAGCTATTTTAAACCAGTTAAACCAAACAGCTTACCAGAAAGCTATGTGAATTTTTCTAATGGAATAATATACAAACGATTTGTAAAAAAATTGGAGCAAACCGATATATTATCTGTTTAGCTCAATCTAACGTGGCCACACGAAGATACAGACGGGCAGTCGCACAGGTTAACGGACGCACAGGCGGAGGGGCGGTGTGACGAAACGCAGTTTTTGGAATAGAGGTCGTTCCGTTAAACTTTAGCCCACATGGATACTTGATACTTAAGGTGATATTACATTGTCATATATATATGACCAATGCTAGTCATATAAAATATGGCACAATATTTGTATATATGACGAGTAGTATTAGACTATGCCATATACATGATCACAAGCTTTTTATGTCAATTTTTGTTTACAAATATGACACACTAGCTACGAAAAATAAAATATTTAAAAAAATAAGATTTATTTGACCAATCACGTTTCATTAAATCAAATATTTTTTTTAAACTCAAAATAATTCATGAGTGTCATATATATGGAGTCATATATATTTTGTCATATAAATATGACTATCACACTTATATGAAATTTTTGAGCCATATTTATTTGGCAAACTTGCCATATATATATGACAATGTAATACTGCCTTTATTGATTGTGGAATAAGTAAGTAGATCTCTCTAATTCTTGAAATAATGGAATTTACACATGGAACGAAGTTATTATTCTAAAACACCCTGTTTTGTTAAAATTGTAAAGTGTTGATTTGTTATAAAGAAATTAAAACGAAAACCACTCCACCCCACATTTATACCTAGAAATGAAACAGAAGGGTAGATTGTGATTAAGATAGTATATCCTATAGCCCTAACTTTTAAAGCAGCATCGATTGGTATATATACCCGTTAAGCAGATGCGTATATAAAGTAATAAAGTCATAAATTTATAATGCCTACTTACCAAGTTATAAAATTTACCACGCACATAGGGGATACAGTGTTGGTGGTTAAAAAAAGTTTGGATCGGGGGTTGAAAAGTGCAAATGTTTGGATGCTGTTGACTGGTATCTTATTTTACCAGGACAGTAATGGAGGAAATAGAACACGTTTTCCAATGATAATTCATTTAATGGGGATCATATTTAATTTAGGACTATTTATTATGCCTATACCTTCACTGTCTGAATTGTTGTCTCGAAGTTGTCCAGGTTTGTAGAGCTCGGCGATTTCAAGGGAGATTATAATTATTTTTTAATGAAATAGAGAGTTATTTCAAACAAGCTTAAAACGAAGCCGTCATGGTTTTAACTTTATACTTAAAAGAAATTCTTCTAAATCTCAAAAGAGCTCCTTCGATTTTGATGCTTACTAGCCTGCTGTTATTCCTATCTTGCGCATCAGCGACGAGACTAGTATAACTCATAGGGCCTTACCAATTATCAAATTAAGTTATGATTTAAATATTGCCGTTAAATTAACCATAACATTATGGATCCTAAATAATTAACCTTACATTATATTCTCAATTTTTTGGAGTCAATTCGATATATGGTTCATTATTTATAGTCCACGTAAATATTTATATAATACCATGCACGGTTTTTTATTCAGAGCCCATTCCATTATGGTCCATTTTACTAAAATATTTAAGTCGTAACTAAATTTGATTATTGGTAGGGCCCATACACTGCTGTCGTTTTGGCTACTATAGAAGCATTTGGCAACTCTGCTGCGGAAAGGGCTACTGTGCTACCCTTATCTCAAAATGGCTCCCCAGTACCCAAGTCATCACATTAAAGAATTAATTGAAAAGATTATCTTACATTTTATGAACACAAATTTTTGTTTTTTTACATCGCTGTTTCAAAAAAATATTGCACATTTTCGTTAAGTTTCAAAATGCGATATAATGATGAAGAACTACTCGAAATGTCAAACTCTCAATGAAAGTATTTAACAAAGTGATGTTATGTATTTATTTATCAAAATAATGCCCAAAAAAAGGCTTTACTTTTCTATTATGTTTATTTATTATACACTTACTAGTAAACAAAAATTAAGGGAACATAATTTTATACAGTTTTTTTTTAGTGTTTTTTTTTGAAGAGTTGTATCTGTTTCTTTGTGGAAAGTGAACCCACCTACTTTACTGTGACAAAAAGTGGGCAAAAATTGTTATTTTCTGTTCTATTTTAATGAAGATTTCTCAATGTCTACAATTTGTTTCTTTATTTTGTTTTAAGGACTTGATCATTCGGTAAAGAAAAACAGTTCAATCGATCAATTTTAAATCTAAAAAAAAATTGGTGGTCTAATAGGTCTTCAAAATGTTTTACCAAATTAAATCCTACGATTACTTTTGTTAAGACTATAAAAAGCCGTTTTTGTACTTGTGCCAAAAAAACATATTGGCTATAAAGTTTTGCAAAGTTCTTGTAGAAAATTAATTCTATTTTCCAAAACTTGGTTACCTTTAAAGTTGTCTTTCTTCATTCAAAGTCATATATTCTGCGGAAGAAAATCTATAGAACAACAAAATATGATGGCAATAAAACCAAATAAACAAGTTTTCAGACCAATATATTTAATTGGTTAACAAAAAAAATAAGAAAATTATATTCTTAAAAAATAAATAAATATAAATTAATAAAAAAAAATGGCTCGTGAAGTTTCTTTTGATTGTGCAAACTCATTTGCAAAAATTAATATTAAAAATTGTTATTTTTCGGTAGAAAAAGTATTTGTCTCTTTTCATTTGGAATCATATTATTAAATAAATTATTTTGAATTTTTTGAGGCTCCTCAACTTTTAAAAATGCTCCCCAAATTGTCTGACAAGTGCTACTCTCGGAATTTGGAAAACGACAGCACTGGGCCCATAGTCTTGCCACTGATAATAAGAACAGTGAGAAGGTGGAAGGATCCACCACTACCGAGTGTAATCCTCTCAAGGCTTTGAAACGATAGTTCAGTGGTGGTAGGATTTTGAAACATGGCCCTCACCACCACAAAGTTGAGTAAACCTCCCATAATTTAGTGGGAGCAGGATCTTGAAAAATGGCCCTTCTTAGATTCAAGAGAGTACACCTCTTAAGAAGACCCCCAGTGGGACTTGGCGTAAGCTAACACCGTCTTGGGTAATCCATAAAAACACCCGCAATGCTAAGAATATTCTGAAGAAATATGGCGATAAGCTTAACGTTCTGAGGAGACTCGAAGCAGGATGAGAAGATCATGTGGGCTAAAGGAATTCTAGCCGAATAAGTCGATGACAGTGAAGATATATAGCCTCTTTCCCCATCACAACGCAACGCCTCTGCATTAAAGTTCGTGCAATCGTGTATTTTATTTTAAGTCTTTTGATATATTTTCTGCAAACAAAATTTCATGCAATACCCAATTTGAATAAATATGTTTGGATTAGTGGCGTAGCGAAAGGGGGGGGGGGGGCAAAAGGGGGCACAGCCCCGGGCGGCACTTTGCTTGGGGTGGCAATTTTTCAAAATATCCGGGCGGCGCTTTGCTGCAATTTTTCTAAATACGTTAATGTAAAAGAACAAATTCAAGAATACCTACAAACAATTATAAAGAATGTACAATGTACATTATGTAATGTATTTTTTTTAAATTGAAAAAAAAAAAAAAAAATATTTAAATAAAAAACGAATTACAAACAAAATTTTCTCACGTTTCTTAAGAATTTAAATTCAGATGCCGAATCATTAAATTTAGTAATTCGTAAGTAACTGACAATTGCTGGATTTATTGCTCAGATAATTGTTCGACATTTATCCACCATGGAGATGGGCAGTGGGCAAAGAGAATTTTATTCAACATTCTCAAATTTGCAGGTTCATTTATTCTTCACTTTAGAAAGTTTAGTTTTCACAATTAATCTTTGTGTAGAGGGATTTATCCCAGAGGCCATGACCCTTGATCATTGTTTTTTTTTCAAGGCGGCACATTTTACGAAGTTCTTATAACTGGTTGAAAATTTAGACTGACAGTTCTTTCGCAAAAGTTAAAACAAATCGGACATATGTATGTATGTATAGGTATGTTAAATCTAATCAAAAATAGTTCTGAAAAATGTAAAAGTATAGGTAATACAGTTTTGCTAAGTAATTGGTGAATCTTTGAAATAGATAATTAGAAGTTTCGATTCCATCTTAGATAAGCTATGGTAATTTCGTAAACCGTGTTTAAAAGATAAAACCAGTTTTGAACACTTTAAATTTGATGGGCTGTTGTGAAATATGTTCAAGTTAAAAATAAGCTTTGGCCAATATTTCTGTTACTTCATTTCCTTATGTATAACAATAATAGAAACAAATAATATATAATAATTACTACTATAACTAAAAGAATAATAATAATTAAAGGCAGTGCGGGTTGATTTTTTTTTTAAATCGGTGTTTTGCTATATTTTTTGTTCGCTGAGAAGCACGATTTTAAAAAAGAAAAAAACGGCTACTGCCTCTTGCGAGGAATTGACAAATCCTCCAAGAGTATCTCCTGTCACAGAAAAGTGCCGCTCGTTAGCCGTTCGGATTGGGCAATAAACTGTAGGTCCCCTCCATTTCTGCAGACACGCACACAGGAATGGTTGAGAGTTGTAAGTCACTAGGCCCTAGTTCTTCATGAGCTGTTGTGCCACCAAATTTTTTTTTTTTATTTTATTTTTTGAGAAGCACGATTCTCAGTTAGGTTCTTACCTTTTACCGGTGTTACGTTTTTGGTCTTTCAACAAAAAAAAAAAAAAACAATGTTTATTTTCTTTATTTTCTTACCTTAATTTATAATTAAATTTACTTACTAGGTTCATTTACAATCGAGTTATTTAACAAGATACACGGTCTCTTGTATGAAATAGAAACAAGAAACAGAGTTTATTTTCTTTATTTCAATTTACTTTAATTTATAATTAAATTTACTAAACTAGGTTCATTTACAATCGAGACATTAACAAGAGATCGAGTAAAGAAATAGAAACAAGAAACAGAGGCAAAAAGATCTCTTTAAGTCAACCGTTCGAAACAGAGTGTCCGATCGATTCCTCGGAAAAGTTTAACGGATTGGGAAAGTGAATGGGTAGCGATCATTGACTGTGTGGTTGACGACTTTGGAGGTAGATGGAATTTGTAAGTAATTAAAGGAAATGATGATATGGGAATTTTAAGTGGGTCGAATATTGGTCAATCAAAAAAAAAATGATGATATGGGAATTTTAAGTGGTTTGTAGTTGGGCAATTAAAGTAAATGATGAATATGGGAATATGGAGTTGCAATAGGTTGAAGTAAGTATGGGTTTAGTTGGATGGAATGATAAGGAGAAATGATAAGAGAAGGTTGTAAGGTACGTACTTTACAACACCGGTTTTGTTTTTAAGCAATCATCACCCGATTAGAGGCTTCTATCTACATAATATAATATTATTATATTTATTTTCTAGCGAAAAAATTAAGTTTTTTTTGTAATATTTTATTTATTAATGAAGATTGAAGCATCTTATTTACTGTTGATATTAAATTTATCCATGTTTATAATAAAGACAAATCTTCGCTTTTTTAATATTTTTGTTTGATTTTCTACACGATTCAAATTTGAATAAAAGAAAACTCACCGATAACCTGATTTTTATTTTGACATTACTTGAATAAGTTTATCTTGTTTGCGCAGCAAAATCATCGCGCAAACTTATCAGCCCTACGTATATAATATTGAATACAAATTTGGACAAAACTTACGCAGTATACCAGGTTTACGAGGCATATACGACGTGGCATGAATGCCCCTAATATAACATAATAAATCTGTGAACAAAAAATTAAAGTATAACAAGGTAAGTTAAGTAGCTGTTTCACTTTGATTTTTTTAAAAACAGCAAACAAATTTAAAGGCCCAGAAAAAAATTGCTAAGGGCGGTAAAATTGGATCTGGCCCAGGCGGCAAAACCCACGCTACGCCACTGGTTTGGATTTAAAAAAAAAATTAGTTTTCACATCACATATCTATAAATTCAATTTTATATCTATTTAAACAAAAGTAACATGCAATCAAAATTTTTCTTTAGGAATTAATTTATAATTTCCCCAGTAGTCCATTGAAAGTGCCAAGACTAGTGAATTCCTTGGTATCGAGATTATACTCTTCAACATAGCTATTAGTTTTTTGAAACAGAATTTTATTTCCAATTATTGTAATCATTTCTATCAATGACTGATTTTTTGTTACCTCAGCCACCTCAGACCAAGTGTTGTTGGATAAATCGAAGCATTTAATGATAGTTTTTTTATAAACAGTATTAGTTCTCCAATCCGCATTATAAACACAATAATCCTCGTTAATAAAGATAGCGTACAGAAAATTACCAACGGCTGCAATTTGGAAATCTCTTACACCATCATCTATTTGTTGTTCTATTAAATTCCATTGATTAGAAGAGGCATCGAAACATTGCACACAGCCGTAACGAAAATCAAAGATGTATAAAATGCCGTTATGTCCAATTATTTCATTTCGGTCATTTGGTTTAAAAAGCGGTTGTAAGTCACTCCATTTGTTTGTTGAAAAATTAAAAATCTCCACTGAATCACTAAAATTTTTACAGTCGGTTTTATCGAAACCACCAAAGACACATAAATGTCCGTTTAAATTTGCCAACTGACTTTCGTATCTGGCAATTCGCATGGGCGGCAAATCAGTCAATTTGAAAGATTTTAAGTCTACGCATTGAACAGTGTTTAGTATTGTTCCAGTCCCATCATTTGCCCGCCCTCCAACAATAAACAGTTTTTTATCAATCACAATCATAGAATTATGTGTCGATTTGTTTAAGGAAAGAGGACGCGATCTTTTTTCAATGCACCAGGTTTTCAATGTTTCGCTATAACCTTGAGTTTCAACTTCGTTTTCACCATTTAAACGAATACCTATAACTTTACTGACTTCTTTCTGTAATACATCTTCTTTATTTGGCTCTGGCTCAGAAATAAAAGTGAAGTTTTGTTGTTCTATTGTTCGAGACTCTGGCGACAAATGATATTTCAGCCAACCGAGAATCAATTCACAGTTTTCCACAGTTTTACTTACTAAGGTGCTGTTTTCAACGATAAACTTGGGCGTGAGATAGTGATAGCGAACCATTGAAAGCAATTCAAAGAGGAAATGTTGCCGATTTAGTTTTTCATATTCGATCCAAGTCACCAAACCCAGAAACACTTGCTGCTCTAAGCTTTCGTGAGAATTGTCGTTAAATAGCAGATCCTTTAATTCATTTCTGGTCAGAAGCAAAAATTCCGATTGTTTTGTTACTTCCTCAAAGTGGGTGTAAATCAAGTTCGATGATTTCTCTTGCAGCCCAGATAATCTCAATTCCTTTGCCAAGCGTAACCAATACAAGCAATTGTTGTTGTTCAGATTGTTCTCAAGATAGTTACAGCATCCATCGACTAAATTTTTGATTTTTAAAAACACTGCACTTCGCAAAAGTGTCTCAATTTTTTCGAGACTCAATTCAATCCAACCTGAATATATGAAGTCAATTATCAATTTTAACGAAGAGCCTTCAATATTTTCTAATTTCACTACATTGGTACTGGAAGTTGTAGGGCTCCCATGAAATATTTCCCAAAAATACTCACTCAATGCAGACAAGACAATTTTATGAGCTGAAATTTTGGTGCAATTGTTGTCAGCAATGAGAACAGTGTCGAAGAAGTCTTTTTCTTCATAGAATTTTAACAATTTTTCGGATATACTTGCGGCATGTTGATCACATTTGAAGATGAATTTTTCGTCCGAAGATAAACACGTAGAAAGATTTAAAGTCGACATTCTATACCTTTAAAGAAGAAAATAGTACAATTTATATTAAAAAATCAACCAAATTATTTAAAAATTAAATTACAGTGATTTGAAGCTATTTGCTTATATGTATGAAATCGAAAGAAGGATAAAACCAATGATGCGTCTTTACTCTTCGCTATAATTAACGAAAAGAACCGAGAATATATTTTCTTAATTTTTTTTGATATTGATTAAAAAGAAACAGTTTTTTTCTTTTTAAATTCTTAGGTTCATTAAAATAAAATTTAATTTAAAATAAAATGAAGACTGGGCTGAAACTACCGTATATAAGTGCCGTATTTACTCAACTGGCAAATAACGATTACTTACGTTCCTATTTCTGAAAAATCAAACCATTAATAAACAGCTTGCAAAAGGAATTAGGAAAGTAGAGAGAGAGAGAAAGAGATGGCGGAGAGAGCGAGAGAGAGAGAGATAGAGAGAAATGAAGAAATTAGAAAAGGATAATTACCAATAAATTATTTAGGGAAGAAAACGCGTAAGGCAATTGTGCTTGCGCACAATGACCCATTTGTTGAATTTTTTTTAACAAAAATAATTTAATTTATGATGCCATATTCTCGACTAAAATGAATAAAATTTGGTACAATGGGTCTTGTGAATAAAAAAAAACTAAAGCTAAAACTTGTATTTTTAAGTAAAAGCTAGGTTTTGCGTGAATAAAACTTAGCTTAAAGCTAGCTAGTGAAAGATGTCATCTAGTTATAACTATTTGAAAATAGCTTACGCTAAATTCCATTAGCTTTAGCTTGTTTTACCAGCTTTATCTTCAGGTCGTGTGATTAAATAGCTTTAACTAGAATATTATAGTAAAAACTACAAACATTTCAAGATCCTTTCACTCCTGTCTAGAAAACTTTGACTTGTTCTTATTATTAGAATTTTTCTTAGTAATAGTGCAAATATTGCTAGTTTTATACTCGTAAATTAGTTAAGAAATTAGTAAAGATTACTTTCATAGTTTTTGTTTTTTTTTTGGGTTTTCAAAAAAAAAAAAAAAAATGGCCAGTGGCTTTTTGAATATTTTTAGGGGGACTCAGCAGATCGTAGAGCAGGGCACAGATTTCTAAGCAGAGAATAAGAATATTTTCTTCGGATACCTGATTAAACCTAGACCTAGTTAACAAAAATCTTAGGCACATTTCCAACAAGATAATTGAATCAGAAAAGGCAAAATTGACGGTAAAATTGACGAGATCTTAGAGCTATTGATTTTGCACCCATATTTCGATCTCCAAACATCTAAGATTTGCTGATGATCGGAAAGGCTCCCACATTCCGCTTAAACCCCTAACATACGAGAGACAAGCCATGCAGTAGAAGAATTTACAAAAGTGGAAGTCCAGTAGCCGCACGACTCACGGACATCAATTACTTGTTCAAAATTGTACAAAAATGCTTACAGAAAAATTTGAATGTACCTTTTAGGGAATGACATGGTTAAGTCTCTTCCAAGTTTAAAGCATATTGCCCCCCCCCCCCCCATTTAGGCTTTAACTTATCCATCTTAAAACTCTGTTTTACCTAAAGCTACCTTAGAACTGTCCTAAAGCTACCTTAGGACTGTCTAGCTTTATCTACTAGTAAAAGCTATTACTAGCTAGCTTTGCTTCTTTCAAAAACAGCTTTTAATTTTTTTTTTATTCATAAGACCCAATAAATCGCAATATCAAACAAATATCTCGTATTTCCTCCATTAAATTTTTGAATTTGTATCTCCTGTCGGAAATACATTTCAAGCACCGATCGTAAAAAAAAAACAACCGCCCACGTGATCAAGTACCTATGCGATTTCAAAATGGAAACAAAGGCCAACTCTAACTCCAAAATATTAAGCAATTTTATGCCACACAAAAGCCAAAACTCCACACCGCTCTTTCGCTAAAGACCATGATGATGTTGATGATGATTATGATGATTTGTTATTATTATGAAAACTCAAAGAAAAGGATCAAAGGACAAATTAGTTCTTCAAGGCACTTCAAGTTGTGTTTTTAACGTGCCAAGTACTTCCCACCCCAGAAAGACAAAAACACTTCAAATGCCTTTGATGATGGCTGAGATGAAATTTATCTTAAAGATGGCTAACACCAACCACAAAAAAAAAAATGTTGTGCATATCTTCAACTTCAAGACAACAACGTCAGAATAATTGTGCGTATGCACTTCAAAAAACCACCTAAGGCTCTGCTGGTGGATTTCCTCTCATAAAATTATGTTGGAATAGAAAATTCTTTTAAGAATGTGTCGTTCACTGTCTAAATGTATGGATGCGATGCAAGCATGCAAGTATATCTTTGCCAATTCACTATAGTTTTTAACCTCGAGCAACAGACAATAATGCGACAAATTCTACATTAGATAGGTAGGTACAATGAATCCCCTGCAATATACGTATTCATAAGAATAAAAGCAAATCCAGAAACGCATAATATTTAATTTATCAAACAAGTGCTCCTTGCATACAATTAAAATCCTCCCAGGATTTGTCAATAATTTCGAAATTAAACTTTATCCCCACACACACTCATATAGGAATTAGTAGAAAAATAAAAATGGAAAAAGGACAATTATATTGTTTGTGATTGCTTTCTAAATATTATCCCATCACCCTTACTATTACTGCCAGGATGGTTGTGGTGTTGTTGGTGGTGATGGTGACACGCCAGGACAAAATGGATCAATCCTGTCGAAAAAAGGACATCCAAATAGCACATCGTTTCCCTCATCATAAATATTATATTTTTTCCTGCAAAAACAATAGAAAACAATAACTGGTGGATTTTTCTTTTCTTTTGTTTTTTTTTTTTTTTTTCTAAGAAAAATATATGAAACAAACAAATCCAGAATAACACCAGCATCCAGCACCATCGCATCAACAAACAAGTACCAATTATGGATGGGTAAATGGAAGGACATTACAATGATTTTATATTCAGTAACACGTTTCAATTCCACTTAAAAGATTATTATTTGTTGTATTACTTTGGGGGCATAGACGAGTAACAAGAATTCGAGCTGGTGTTCGAGTTCGGAATCGGATTCGAGAGCTCACACACATATTACATAATCCTTGCCCCAGGATGTATATATGTACATTCCATAAAATATCTTCTTATAACTTACACTTGAAGGATTCACTCACTGCAAGGGCTTAGTGTGAGATATTAAAAGATTTTTAATAAGGAAAATCTAGGAATTGTTTGCTTGGCCTTAGTTAGTTGGTGATGGGGGGAACAGGAAGCGAGGGCATTTTATGTATTACAAGGCAAGATGATGGTGATGGGGTTGCGTTACTAGAACAAGAAAGGATGCCTGTGTTGTAAGGACTTTTTGTTTAAGGGCTGTTGCAAAAGAGCACGTGTTATAATTGCACTTGGATTAAAGTTGCCTGACTGAGGCGTATATTGCATCTGTCTTTTTGTATTTTGCCTTCTACATACATGTTAAGACTTTGTTTTGTCTGTGTGATGTACCAACTACTGCCATCTAGAACACTGATGATCAGCATCATAGCATTGGATGGAGGCAATTTTACTTAAAAATGTCAGAAAAAAGGGATCAAGAACGTTTTTGTTTGAATGCAATGTGTGTACAAATATGCAGATATACCATATATACACTTTTCTCATACAGTATAGAAATATGTAGTTGATGGAAGCTTTACAAGAATGTGTGTTGAAGGAATATATTTCTGTGGCATGGCAACGTTACTTTGGCATATTATACTAAGTTTAATGGAACATAGCTACATATATTGGATTCTCCTCTGGCACTGGCAGTGGCAGACTTTTTTTACAGTATTTAATATTAAAATTAAGGATGTCTTTATGGCCTTGGCAACGTTTTGAATTTAAGAATGAATATAATAATATGAGTTGGTTTTAATGCATTTTGGCAGGTTTTTACTAGTGCTAATGTGAATATTAGAGCAGGGGAATAGAAGTTGGCTAAGAAATAACCCATTAGATAGTAGATATAATTGGTTTACTTTCAAGCAATGAGCTTTATATTCATCTTTCCTCGTATAGTTTAAACTGAAATAAGATGCTATAGGATTTTTTGCCACATATGTACCCCTCTCTTCACTCGTTTATTCACTTAAATCAAAATCTTAACTTCGATTACACTGAGGCACAGACTTCAGAGCGTTATTATCTCAGTTTCAGATTTAAACCCATAACTATACTGAAATAAGCAACAAAAATAATTTTCGATTCAATATAGCTTTTAACGGCCTTTAGTCCATGAAAATTTTTGGCGTTTCGTCCCGGCGATCTTACTTGGACTCATCAGTTGACTAGTGAGGGCCTTGTCAATACGCAATTTCTATTAAGTTCAGTTCATCTTACATAGATTTCATGGTGAATACCCAGTGTGAACTATATCTAACCAGATTAGAATTCCTAATCATTAAAGCTAGAAGTTTTTTTTGCCCGTGGCCTGGCAATGTTTATATACGAAGATTTTGTTTTTATATAATAATACAAATTCTATATACTGATGAAATAAAATAAAAAAATTGTCAACTGATGAGTCCAAGTGAGATCGCCGGGACGAAACGCCAAACATTTTCATGGACTAAAGGCCGTTAAAAGCTATATTGAATCAATAATTCAACAAATCCAATAATTTTCTTTCGTTTTTGTTAATTCTCTTCTTCGTATACTGAAATATGTTTTTCAATCATTTTTGATCCCGAGTTAACTGAACGATTCTTTGAAAACATATTTCTGAAATATGAGTGTCAAAAGTCAAATCTCTAGTTAAAAGAGAGGTCAATATCATATACGAAACAGCCCATTCCATATAACCGCATAGTGTCAACCCATCTATTTCGATTGTCAAAGTGTCGTATTTTAATTTCGATATATGTACATATGTACATACATATGTATCTACATACGTATGTACATACATACATTTATTTTTTTATATGAAAAACTTGTCCTATATTAACTCAGGTTCAATATGTTTATAGGATTAAGGGTCAGTTGTGCAAATATTAATCCATGATTTAGCGATTTTAACTCAACAATTTCACGCGGATTAACATTCGTACAACGACGACCGACGGTTCAAGGTTCAAGTAGGTGATAATAGCGAATTTCATGCCTGAATCATCGTTGAACTTCCAGCCTCAGTTATTTCGTCGTAATCGGTGGGCTAAAATTAATAAGGCACGGATCAATATTTAAAAACGTTTGTACAATTGCCCCTTATTTAACTCAAATATACATATGTACAGGTTATATCAAAGCCAACTTGTGCGCCCCCACAAACACTTGACTTTAAATTCAATTCTCAATCAATATAAACAAATCGATATAAACACATCAGTAAGATGATACGATCATAAGAATTGTAAATCAGCACTTTTTGCCTTCTGCAACTTGTGTGAAAATATACAACAAAAAAGAATCATTGCATCATCCGCAGCCAAACTAAGATTTGCTGCGTTAGCATTTTAATAGTATAAAAAGGGATCGCTTGGTCTCATTAAGTTTCATTAATTAATTTGAGTTAATCAGAGTTTGTAATACATTCTTCGTATAGCTGAAGATTTCCCCCGACCCACGGTAAGGGATCTGAAGCTTTAATAAAAATTAAATATCTTAAAGTCAAAACGGTATTTTATTTTTGCCATGTTCAGTAGAACAGGAAGAAAGATTTTTTTTAATAAAAATCAAAACTTAAATTAAAATTTACATATATGTAACTTTCTTTTAAAATCAATTTATTTATTTCAATGATCGAATACACAAACTATTTTTGACATATTTGCAAAATACTCCCATTATCATGACATTTGACCCCCTCTAAAAGATTTTTTAACTTTTCATTTGCTGTAACTTTTTAATGGTTAATGCTACGAAAAAAACCGAAGAAATTATTTTTGTGGTAAATTGCCTCAGCTACAAGATTGAGAAAAAAATTTTTTCTCTATCACAAACCATTTTTGATATATTTGCAAAAAAAACTCATTTTTAGACCCTTGGACCCCTTATAACGGACCTAGCGGTCATCGGAACTCTCTCAGTTTTTAAAGAGTTCTATTACCAACGTCCATGCCAAATTTCAGCCTCTTACTAATTTTTTCCTTGCAAAAGTCTATTTTTCCTGGACTAATGGTTTTCAATTATCATGCAACCTGTTTAACATCGTTCTTGAAGCAATTGTACGCAACTCGCAAGTCAACAACAGAGGTACAATTTTTCAAAAGTCTGTTCAACTACTTGCTTATGCAGATGATATTGACATCATTGGGAGAACGAAGCGAGCTGTTACCGGCGCGTTTGCAAGTATTGAATCGGAGGCGGCGAAAATGGGTTTGGCTGTTAATGAGGACAAGACGAAGTATATGCTATCATCGAGAAAGGAATCTCAACATCGTCGGCTCGGGCAAAACGTCACGATGGATAGATACAACTTCGAAGTCGTCAAGGACTTTGTCTACCTGGGCTCCACTGTAACATCGCAAAATGACATCAGCGCAGAGATCAAACGAAGAATTATTCTTGCCAATCGCTGTTTCTTCGGGCTAAGAAGGCATCTAAGTAATAAAGCCCTCTCTCAGAGAACCAAGGAGACCTTATATAAGACCCTAATCATCCCGGTCCTGCTATATGGGGCAGAGGCATGGACCCTGTCAAAAACGGATGAGAATCTGCTTGGGTGCTTTGAAAGGAAGATTCTTCGGGTGATCTTCGGTCCAGTCTGTATCGATGGAGTATGGAGGAGAAGATTTAATAACGAGCTTTACGGGCTTTACAGCGACGTCGACCTGGTCAAGAAGCTGAAAATTCAGCGGCTGAGATGGCTGGGACACGTGGAGCGTATGGACACCAACGCACCAGCCCGACGAGTCTTCGAGTCTACCCCTGACGGTCTGCGCAGCAGAGGAAGACCCCACCTTAGGTGGCGCACACAAGTGGAAAACGACCTCAACCAACTTGGAGTGCGTAACTGGAGGCAGCTAGCTAGGGACCGAGCTGGCTGGAGGGGCTTGTTGTTGAGGCCGTAGTCCATCCTGGGCTGTGAGCGCCATCTAAAGTAAGTAAGTAATGGTTTTCAATAAACAGTTGATTTTCGTTTCAGCAAAGTGGAACACAATCCTTTCGATTCTTTTTCTGTTCTCATCTATCATTATTTCGTTCAATGATCATGTCTAACCTCAAAATAAATTTTTCTTGTGGGCAGTGCATCAGATATGTTTTCAATGACAGCATGTTTTCAATTATTGCTATACCCAACTTGTCAAAAATAATTCCACAGTTAGACTGATTTGCATTTTAGTTTAGTTTAGTTTAGTTTAGTTTAGTTTATTATTTAAAAGTTCTTATTAAATTTTAAGATAACTTATAAATTAATGCAATATTATAATTTGGGAATAGTGAGTATGAATGAATATAAATGTATGTATGTATTTGAATAGTACAGAAATAATATGTATGAGATGTATGGGATACAATTCAGCAAAAGATAAAATAATAAGAAGGAAGAAAATACAAAAAGAAAAACGTTCAGTGTGTATACAAGATAAAATTATGAAAATTTATTAACTATGATCATTGGCCAGATACAGTACAAGATTTTTCCTAAAAAGTTTCGTGCTCCTACATCACCTCAGTTCGATAGGTAGAGAGTTCCAAAAGCGAGAGGCTTGAACAAAAAATTGACGTTCTGAGACCAAGCAAGTATGCAATGGTTGAACAAGCACACAAGACCTTTGAGATACAGGAAAAACAAGCTTGTTAAAAAAGTATTCAGGTCGATGTGATTGCATTGCATTATTTCAAAAATGTAAACGATGGCATGAAATTTTAACAGATTATGAAAAGAGCACCCGAAAATACTTTTGGAATATGAAGAGATGTGATCCCGTCTTTTCAAGTTGTAAACATATCGAGTGGCATTATTAAAAGCCACGTTCAGTTTTCGTCTGGAACGACTACTAACGTTGCAAAAAACTTCACAGCAATAAAATAATATTGGTGAAACCAAAGTTTTTGCTAATATGAGCTTCGTTGTGATCGGTAAAAATGACTAAGCCACCCAAAGGACTCGAAGCGTACCATAAACCTTGCCAATGGTTGAGTTTATATGCTCGTCCCATGTTAGAGTCCTATTAAATGTGATACCGAGATTTTTAGCAGTGTTAACATATTCTATATCTGAATTTCCTAATTTTAGACGTGGAAAAGTATTAAAGTCCAGCAAGTTACGATAAATAACGATGGTTTTAGACTTAGAAGGTTTTAAACAAAGGTTATTAGAATTCGCCCAATCAAGAACATGTTGAAGATCTTCATTCATTTTGTTGATAGCCTGTTCTTTTAAAGAAGGTGTTGTTTTTATAAATAGCTGCACATCATCGGCGTACATGTGAATGGAGCTATGTTTTATGACTTCGACGATTTCATTTATATATAATGAAAAGAGAATAGGACCGAGTATAGATCCCTGCGGGACCCCACTGTACGTTGATTAAAGCTGTAATTCAACATTCCCTAACCCTACCGACTGCTGTCTTCCGATAAGGTAGGAATGAATCAACTTTGCCGAATGTTTAGAGAACTTGAAACAGTTCAATAGTTTTTCGCACAAAAGTGTGTGGTTGACCGTGTCAAAAGCCTTAAAGAAGTCAAGGAGAGTTAAGAAGGTAAGTTCTTTCCTGTCCAAGCATTCCCTTATTTCATCAATGGCCTACAACAAAGCGGACTTACAACTACGTTTTGGCCGAAAACCTGATTGATGCAAATTTAAAAGTTGATTATCAGTGATGTGTTTTTGTATCTGCTTTAGAACCGACTTTTCAAAAACTTTTGAGAGAAACGACAGGATTGAGATGGGTCTATAATCTGATGAATTACAGTTTTGCTTTTTCGGAATTGGGATAATATAAGCTTTCTTTCATTCCGAGGGGAAACAAGATGTGTTCAATATGATATTAAAAATATGGGTAATATAACGAAGTATGAAAGGCAAACACAATTTAACAAACTTAGGATTCAATCCATCCAGCCCAGTAGCATTTGATTTAACCGACAAGAGTGCCTCGGCAAACATCAGTTTCAGTGAAACTCTGAAAGAACAAACATCCATCTTGGAGGTCATTACCTTCGAACTCTAAAACTATCGCCGTAGAGCTATTGTTCGAAGAAATCGATGTAAAATTTAAGTTAAGCGCAAACTGCAGTCAATATTAAAAGGAGGCTTGTTTACTTCTTTACCTACTCCAATCTCTAAGAAGAGAATACTCCAATCTCTTTCAATCAATTCCAAAAAATGTTTTCCAAAAATTTTTCAATGATAGTTTTCAATGAAAACTACAACTGGTGCCTTAGGCCACGGTTCTTTTTCGTATCTCTTGTGGTTCCCTGCAATGGCGCAGAATTTTAGACGATTTAGTATGATGTTGAAGCATTTTTTCTAGTATAATGCTAGGCTAAAAACAGGATTTTACAAATTTTAAACGAGCTAGCATCGTATTATCTTTTTAATCATTTTACTAAAGGTAAAGTCGCCAAATGCCTATTTTATCTTTTAAGTATCATACTTACTCCAAATATCAATTCGACAATTACGAATGTGAAAATGGTAAGAACTGTCACTTTTTTAGGCGTGTTCAGCTGGAGTTTGTTAAGAAAATATGTTTATGGTACTAGTTAAAAATTGTTTAAAATTAAGAACATTTTAGTAAGGAGCTTTAAAGTTAGGAGATTTTTAAGTTGTATCATGCTAATACCTTAACATCTGGCTGTTTAAAATTTTGCGCCAGAGATTTTCGATTTAATTTTTAATTTCCAGTCATCGCAATATTGCGGAACCTTTTCGAAGTCCTGCTGCAAAAGAATTATGATGGATGACCTCGACTTCTAAAGACTGCAAAATGTCTTAGATCGTCCACCATACCCAATTATTGTCTGTTAGACTACATATCAGATCACTGGCGTTGGTGTAATTGTTGAATAGAATCGTCATTTGACCTGCTGGAGACCATTTTTAACAACATACTTTGCGGGAGAAGTTACATTTTCATCTTTTGACAACAAACGTTCTATACTACCCTTGACCTTGTTCTTGTAGTTTACTTAATATGCCAAGCCTGATTTGCTTAAGGTAAGGACCTGGACTAGATAAAATTAACTTTGGGTGAAAAATAATTCCTTCCCATTTTTATTTGAATATGATTTCTGGAATATGGCCACCGCGGCTGGTTCGATTGTATTCTAATCTTGAAGTCCAGTTATCGAACACTCTGCGGCATTTGGGGTTGTATATTGCCAATAATATGGCGATTGTTGTTTTCCAAGTTGGCAATCGTCTCTGGCTCATCGGTCTAGAGGAGAGAACTTACACAGATATAGTCTAGCGGTGTAAAATCGCTAGGCTTGCTCACAGGCCCAAAACTCGAAATTACATGCGCTAACCAAACGTTTTCTTCAACAAATCAATTGTGGCACGCGCATATGTTGCGATTTCTTGTTGAAACCACAGCTTCCCACACCAAGGCAATTCAATTCAGGAAAGAAAAACTCACTGATCCTGGCTCTATAACGGTCTCCATTAAATGTAACCCTCCGGCTGGCATTGGTTTTAAAGAGGGACCAATGATTAAAACAGTTCATAAAGTACACCAAACTGTCAGTTTTTCTGGATGTAACTGGGTCTCAATCAATCTTATTGTGAGTTTCACCCGAACAATATTTCACCTTAAAATTTTTTCTGTTCGTCCGGAATTTGAATAGCTATTGTGAGTTTCGCCCGAACGAAATTAACACGTTCTCCGCCTTATTGCTTCCTTGTTCGCTTACGGCCATATTCTTGACGTTCTTCAAAACTAGTTTTACCGAAAAACTAGATTTATAGCGGTTTCGAGTTTCAATTTTGTCACAAATGTTTATTACTTTGACGTCTAAATCAAAATATTCATACATAGTTTGACATCTAAATCAAATTAATAATTTTCTTTGAGAAACTTAAATTTTGAAACCCCTATAGAACTAGTTTCTCAGTAAAACTAGCTTTGAAGAAAGTCAATAATATAGCCGTTACTAAAAATAGGTAAAAATTTAAACTGTAAATGATTCTGTCGGAGATAAATTTTCACAATAGGGGAAGTTTTCGGAACATGAAATATTTTCCAGGTGAACCTCACAATATACGAAACAATGTTGCTCGGGTGAAACTCACAAAAAGGCTAAGTAATAGCTTGAGGATTACCTATATACTCCAAATGCGGCATTTCTGCTTACTGACGTATCCATTTAAGCAAAAATGAGCTTCATCGATGAGCAAAATTTTCTTGTGAAAATCGGGATCAAGAGCAATCGCTTTTCGAGCCCATTCACCGAATGTATGCACACTTCGCATGCGCTGTTCAAACGTCAGTCAATTCGTGATAACATGCCAAACTAAACTTAAGATAAATCACATGACATACGTCAAAATGGCTGTCAATGAAATCAGTACTGCCAGCTTCAATTTCTATACCTCTAAAAAAACGCACTTTATTTGAATTCAATGCTTTGAGGCTTTAAAATTAGAAAAAAGAATTTTTGTTTATTTATTTTAAGTATATTCAAACCGACTGTATCTGTATACAGTATGGAAATATCTAAAGTCCATGGAAAAACATGCTTAATTGCTATTATTTTTATAATTTGAACGGAAGGATACACATATCTTTACAGTCATCGTATTGAATTTCACTGTACTCAGTGATTTTTTTAGAATTAAGATTATATTCAACGATTTTACCAGAGCTGGTTTTTATTAAAATTTTATTTCCAATTTTAACCATATTTCCATAATATGGTACCTTATCCACCTCAGACCAGGTATCATTAAATAAATCATAACGTTCAATTAAATTTCCTTCTTTAGAGTAATTCAAAAACAAAACGTACGAACAATTACCACCACTAGTTATATGGAAGCGGCTTGCTTCTTTATTTTTGTGTTGTTCTTTGCAAGTCCATTGATTGGAAGAGACATCATAATATTGCAAACAGCGGTTTTTAAAATCAAAAATATACAAAATTTCATTATTTCCAACTATTTTTGCGTCTTTTCCTATTGATTCCAACGGACTCAAAATATCCCATTTTAGTGTTGAAAAATTAAAAATCTCCAACGAATAAACAAAATCGTAACCTCTAATTCTGCTATTCTTACGACCACCAAAGACGCACAAATATCCATTTAAATCAGCTAACTGACATTGTAATCTGGCATATCGCAATGGCGGTAAATCAGTCCACATTAATGTTTTCAAATCTAAGCATTCAACGCTCTCTGTTATTCCCTTATCACTAATCCCTCCAACCACATATAGTTTTTCATGAATAACAATCATGGAATAATCTTTTTTTTGGACCCACAAAGGAAGTGATCGTTTGTCGACAGACCAGGTTTCCAATCTTGTATTATAACTCAGAATCTCAGCTTCTCTATTATTGTTTAAATAAATGACCCCGACTTTACCACCTTCTTTCTTTGGATTCGAAGCGAATGTATAGTTCTTTTGTTCGATTGTTCGAGATTCCGGCCACAAATGATATTGAAGCCATTGAAGAATTAATTCATAATTTCCCTCAGGTTTGCAAAGTAATGTTCTGTTTTTCATAATAAACTTGGGCGTGAGAAACTGATAGCGAACCATTGAAAGCAAATCTAATATTAAATGTTCGCGATCTTCTTTTTTATATTCAATCCAAGTCATCAAACAATGAAAAACTTGTTCTTCAAAGTCTCCCGGAACATTGTCGTTAAATAATAAATTTTTCAATTCATTTATATTCAAAATCAAAAATTCCGATTCATTAGCTATTTCCTCAAAGTGGGTATAAATGACGTTAAAAGATTTTTTCTCAAGTCCAGATAAACATAGTTCTTTTGCCAAATGAAGCCAATGCAAACAGTTGCTAGTTTTTAAATTTTTTTCAAGATAATCACAGCACCCTTCGACTAAGTTTTTCATTTTTAAAAACACTGCACTTCGCAAAAGTGGCTCAATATTTTCAAGGCACAGTTCAATCGAACCTGAATACATGTAATCGAGTATCAATTTAAGCGTGGTAGCTTGGATTTCCTTCAGTTTAACTTCATTGACCTTTGAAATTGTTGGGTTGCCATGAAACATTTCCCCAAAAAACTCACTTAATGCAGACAGCACTATTTTATGAGCAGGAACCTTTATGCAATCATTTCCAACAATGAGAACTGTGTCGAATAAATCCTTTTCTTCATATAACTGCTGCAATTTTTTGTAAATATTTACAGCATGCTGAGTGCACTCGAACACACAAAGGTCTTCGTTCTCAGCAGATATAGTTGGAGACGACATAGTACAACTATAAACAAAAAAAAAGTTATTTATGTATGTATCCAACCAAAGTGTTAAACAAAAACAAAACTTACGCCTTTCAAGTTTATTTAATGCTAGTGCTTTTAGTATGAATATTTTTCACTGTGGATATAAGTTGCGTCTTTAAATTATCACAGGCCTACAGTGGTTTTGGTGCCGCCAAAATAAAAACTGTTTCTTTGTTTACTAGTTACCCAGGTTCTAACTGTATACTTACTTTTTTGATCCTACGTGTAGTTTTTGAGATACAGCATATGTGCAAATAATACAAATGTTTCGATTTTATAACAGTTTATTGTGTTATTCTACATGAAGAAAGCTTCTTTTAAGAGATTTTCTTGCATGAGTGTATTTATGACACTCTCGCGTGATGCTCCAGCAGTAATCAGCCATCATATGTTCATCCCATCGACCTTGATACCTATCTTCCATGACTTTTAGGTCCTGGTGGAACCTTTCTCCTTGTTCTTCGCTATATGAGCCAAGATTTTCGGGAAATCTGTCCAAATGGCTGTGGAGTGAACTTTGATACTCATATTACACCCAAGCTTTTTAAAATTTTCCAGTAAGTCTAGCACTAAGTCTTGGTAATTTAGGGACCTATGATTTCCCAAAAAGTTGTTCACTATGTTTACAAAAGCCAACCAGGCTTCAGATTCTAAGTCATTCATTGAATGCACGAAATTATCATCTTTCATCAAAATCCTTATCTGTGGCCCATCAAATATACCAGCCTTAAGCTTTTCTGTACTCAAACCAGGAAATTTTCTCGATATATATATAAAACAAGAGCCACTTTTATCTAATGCTTTTACATATTGTTTCATCAATCCCAATTTTATGTGCAATGGAGGCAAAATTATTTTTTCTCTCGAAACAAGAGGTTTATTCAAGACGTTGTGTTTGCCAATGGTTAATGATTCCCTCACGGGCCAGTCTTTCTTGATCCAGTGGTCGCTTTTTGCTCTACTGTCCCATAAGCAAATGAAACATGGAAATTTCGTAAAACCACTTTGTTGTCCCAGTAAAAAATTAACCATTTTCAAATCAACGCATATTACCCACTGATGATCATGGTATTTCAGCTTTTCTAAAACGAGAGAGACAGTTTTATATTCCTCCTTTAGCTTCGTGGAATGAGCTAATGGAACTGCACCATACTTATTTCCATTGTGTAATAAAACACATTTTAAACTTCGTTTTGAACTGTCGATAAATAGTCTCCAGTCATTAGGCTGGTAGCTGAACATACCCATCTCGATTAAAAGACCACCGACATCGTTACAAAAAACAATATCACTTTCAGAACTAAAGAAATGCAGAAAATTTTTTTCTCGGGAACGATAAAGTGTGACAGTCGTACCTCTAGAAAGTAAGTTTCTCTCTTTAAGTCTGGATGCCAATAGCTCTGATCTTTCTTTTGAGAGGTCTAGGTCTCTTATGAGATCACTTAAGGCACCTTGAGTGAAAAGTTGAGGTTCTGATGATGCTGTCCATTCAATATCTTTTTCATAAGTAGGGTTCAAACTTGTTTCGCTGTCTGAGAAATCCAGTGGAACTTGATAAATAGGAAATGGTATATCTGTTGAGTGAGGCACAGGCCTTTTAGCGGAGGACAGGACAGGATAGACCATTTTCTTTCGATTAACACCACGTAATTTAGCAGCACAAAAATAGCAATCGTCAATGTGATTTTTTGGTTCACTCCAAATCATAGGTACACCGAACTTTAAATGGGTTCGTTTTCCATTAATCCATTGTCTTAAATGTTCAAAGCACAATTTGCAAACATTGTTTGGTATCCAAGGCTTGACAAAGTTCTTAATCTCTATTTTAAAGTAAGCAAAATACGCTTTTTTTACAAACTCGGATATAGGTTTTTGACGTTTTTTCACTGTGAATTCACCACAAATATAGCAAAATGAGTTTGGATCATTTAAACATCTTCGCTTTGAGGAAGACATATAAAAAACTTTAATTCAAATCGCTTAAAATAAAAGATATGACCTAAATATGAAGAAAACTCAGCCACATATGCGAAAAAAATGTCATCGCGTGTTAAAAAAAAACTGTACGTAGCTTTGACCTGAAAATACCGTTGTTCCTACTTAGTGACAGTGGACAACAAAATTTGATATCAGTTATGGCGGCACCAATTTTTTTTTTCATTTTGTAGGCCTGTGTTATCAGTAAACGAAAACCACTGCCAAAATAAAACTAAACTAAGCAGTCCATTTATATAATTCAACAAAATAACCTACCCGGTTCCAAAACGAACTAAAAAATGCAATGTAAAATATACCGATAATAAAAGCCTGTTTGTTTATAAACTCTGGTTGAATAACAGAGGGTTCATAAAATTTAATGTTATCAAAAAGGAGGAAAATACACCAATACAAGCCGTATTCAGTTCGGTACTTACACTTGATTTTGGCAGGTAGTGACAAAATGCAAATATTTCGGCAATAAATTATTACAATTCTTAGAAACGTTAGAAATATATAGATCCAACAGTTCTAAAAACCAGTGAGGTGATTAGTTACTTGAATCACTGTAAGAAACAAAATATGGATCAAAAAAACTAAAAAGCAATTAAGGAAAGATAATATGCAATAAAGCAATTAAGGAGAGTGTAAAGTAATAATTAGGAGAAGATGATTAAGAAAAAGAATTACAAAAATAAACTAGGTCGCACGTAGGGTTACCATCGACAGAATTTGTAAAGCCGGACATGTAATAGAAGAAAGCCTGGTAAATGAAAAAAAGCCTGACAAACAAAAACATGCAAATGTATTCATTTTTCAAAATAAAGGTAAGGGTAAGGTAAGTTTTTGCCAAGGCCCTGGAAAATTTTCAGCAGGGAAAATCTGTCAAATAAAACGTTTAAAACAACATCAAAAAAAAAAAATTAAAAGTAGGTATATCATTACTTTACTTTAGTTATCATTACTATCATTACACTTCTATAAAGCTAGCACATACACATTAGCATAATCAATTTAAACCATAACTAGAATTTTGTGCTCTTTTTTTTCGCTATTTTTGTGTGAAAGTCAATATTTTTGTGCTAGCATAGTTTTCGTTTTATGCAAATCTATGCTACCTTAATACTAAGCTAGCAAAACTTCTAAACCGCTCAACATAATCAATTAAAATAAAAACTAGAATTTTGTGCTATTTTTGTGCTTTTATTCTGTGCAAGTCTCGATTTTTGTGCTAGCATAGTTTTTGATTTATGCATAATTATGCTTCCCATATGTGCTAGCATAGTTATTGATTTATGCATAATTATGCTTCCCATATAAAGCTTGCAAAACTTCTAAACCGCCCAGCATAATCAATTGAAATAAAAACTAAAATTATGTGCTATTTTTGTGCTTTTATTCTGTGCAAGTCTCGATTTTTGTGCTAGCATAGTTTTTAATTTATGCATAATTATGCATATTTATGCTGCCATATAAAGCTAGCAAAACTTCTAAACTGCTCAGCATAATCAATTGAAATAAAAACTCGAATTATGTGCTATTTTTGTGCTATTATTCTGAGCAAGTCTCGATTTTTGTGCTAGCATAGTTTTTGATTTATGCATAATTATGCTTCCCATATAAAGCTAGCAAAACTTTTGAACCACCCAGCATAATCAATTGAAAGTCCTGCTTCACGTAACACAAAAAATGACCATAGTCTAGACGATCACGTTTTGACGATCAAATATTTGATTTAGTAAGTCGATAATCATCAAAACGCTATCGTTAAAACGATTGCTTTTGGACGATACCTAGATACATAAAGTTTATTTATTTTGCAAAGTGACAACAAAAATTCGAAAAAAAATACAAATTATATGAAAAAAAAAAAGTGCGCTAGCAGGGAACGAACACCGAACCTCTCTGTTAAAGCCTAGTACGCTGCTGATACGAAACGAAATTTTTAGTTGGTCTCCAACATGACAACGAAATGTTTACGAAAACCATAACGAAAAATAACCCCTTGAAAGTGTCACCATTTGCAAAAACAAAAAACAAACACAAACGCATACAAATCACAGAAAGCAATGTCGTGATGAAAGAAACAACAAATACAAACAAGAATAAAGAGAAAATGTCACTTTTCCGCACACAATTAATGGTACAGGCAATTAATTATGTGCGAAAACGGAGGGGAGATTTCTCCAAATAATCTGCTACAATTATCGATTTCGTTCATCGAACAGCGTACCGCAGAACGAAAAGCAGAACGAAATTTTTCGTTTATGATTTCGTTATGTCATTTTTATATGGGATTTTTCGTTTCGTATCAGCAGCATACTAGGCTTAAGAAACAAATAACTATTCCACCGTGCCGTTAAAAGTTGTCGATTTTAATTTACAAGCAAACCGTGCACTACTTCATGTTTATCGTTTTGAAATTACGGTATGACCCCTCAGTTTATTTGGTTATTTTTTTTTTAAATTACAAGTTGAGATTGATGCTGTTACATTAGTAGGTATTCTAAATCTATTTTCCTTGATTTATTTAAAATCATGCTATTTACCTATAGGTAGGTAGGTACAAATAATATAAAACAATTCTCTCTTGCAAATATTTTTTCCCAATGTTACCTATCAAGATCTTTTTTTAATTTGCTTAAGAGGCTTTTAGCCATTATTTTCGATAAAAATGGAAAATTGGCAAAACAGCCAACAGGACCACGTATTGCCAAAATTTAAATTGTGAATGAAAGACTGACATTTTTGGCTTCCAAATGTTCGAGTTTTTTTTTTTTTTTTGGTCGTTATATTTCAAAACTGCGATATGTTTCGAAAAATTACGTTAAAATGCAAATGGCTTCCCAATTTCCTGAAAACAGGGACATCAAATAATTAAAGCAAATTCAGTCCTTAATTTCACAATTTTGAATAAAACAGTATGTAACATAAAAATTTTTTTTTTTATAAATTTTGAGTTTAAAAGTATGTTTTTCAAAAACTATTAACACATAACTAGGTTGAGACAAAAAATAAAAGAACAGGTTTCTGGTTTTCAGAAAACCTATATTTTTTATTCTAAGTGTTGCAGTTGTTTTTTAATGTTTCTTTTTTTTCATTTTAAGTCATTCTTTAGAAAATTGCTCCTCCCGCCTGAACAAGAGGAGATAGGCCACCCTCCCAAAGCAAAAAAATGCTTGTATTTTACCCTTCAACGAAAATCCGTTATTACTTTGAGACGCCCTAGTTATTGTACTCGTGCCGAGCAGAACTTTTCAATGACAAGAGCAAAACATATATAGTTTTGGAGGTTTTGTCAATTCCTCGCAAGACCAAGAGGCAGAAGCCGTTTTTTTTTGTATAATTATGGTTAAACGAGGCTGAAGATCGAACCTAGACCTCCGCACTAATCATCTTGTCCAGTCCATCGCACTAACCATCTTGCCACGTTTAGAAAAATAGACAGCAGGTGAATACATGTAATCAATTATTAATTTTAACGATGATGCATCCATTTTTTCTAATTTAACTTCATTGTTCTTCGAAGTTGTGGGAGTGCCATGGAATATTTCCCAAAAATACTCACTCAATGATAACAAAACAATTTTATAAGCTGGAATCTTGATGCAATTTTTTCCAGCAATGAGAACAGTGTCGAAGAAATCCCTTTCTACATAGAATTTCTGCAATCTTTCGTAAATTTTCGCAGCATTCTGATCGCACTCAAATATTTTTTCGTTAAGAGATGAAGAAATTGAATTTGACATTTTGCTGTTTGAACAAATTATATTTAATTTATTGCAAATGTTAAAAAAAAAATAGGTAGGTACAACTTACTACACACTTTTTTTTATTTATTTGTTTAATTTGTTGACAAAACTAAGTAGACCAAACAGAATATTGTATACCGACAACAAAGTGATTATCGTATTTGATAAAGATACTCAATTATAAAGAAGCAAAACCTTCGTACGCTTGCTTCACCGATTTACCCACCAAGCTCCATTTGCTTATATTCTTTAATTTATAAATTAATTTCTTGTCATGTGAAACGGAATAACAAAAAATTTATACATACACACACATATATATCGCAGAGCGAACGAATTTACTTGGCCGTTCTCCTTCTCATTCGACTTAGCAGGTCTCTTGATCTCTACAAATTTCTCTGAGTTGAGTGTTAAGATCAAAAATACTGAATATAAAGATATGAATCCTCGGCTATCAGTTCAGTTTGCTTACAAGCTCTATCAGATAAAAAATGAGAAAGTATGTGTAAAAATGGCGGTATAAAACTCCCACGTTCACAGTACTTATCTTCACATCACTCTGCTATATTGTTGTTGGATTTCGCATCTATTCATCGACACAAAATTAAATTACAAATACAACAATGTAAACAAATGGGTTTTGGAGGGTGAAACGTACGAAAGATTCATATCTTCATATTCAGTATTTTTGGTTAAGATCATTATAAAAAACAAACAACAAGAAATAAGTTAAGAAGGGAAATTGAGTCATACACAGTAATTTTTTCCACAGCACTGGCACTCGTTTTAATTTGTTATTTTGATGATTAATATAATTTCAAACAATATAATGCCAACTTACATTGTATATACAATATATTATAATGTTTTTCAATTTATAATATGGATAACTTTTTGTAATCGTTTAATTTATTATTGTGCGTACGAAAAATATCTCCACCACAAAATAAAATAATTTCTTTGCTGTCACGTTGTTTTTTTACTAAATAGTGACGAATGAAGTGCGGTTATTTTGTATTCTTTCATTTATAGGATGCATATTTACATATTTATGTATGGTATAGCTTGTACCAGGGATGAAAAATCATCTTCCAGAAATGTATGAAATTAAAAAAAAAAAAGAATGTGTCGAATTGTACTTTTTTAATTTTTTCCAACAAATTAAATTTTACTGAAGAATAATATGTACCAGTGTTGGATTCAGGATTTGTTGAACAAGGATAAAGCCCCAGTAGTCTACGAAAAATAGGAAACAAATTAGTTAGAGGCTAAAATTTGACATGGAAGTTGGTAATGGGACTCTTTTAAAATTGTGAGAGTTCCTCATCGATCCTATTATAGTATTGGTAATTTAATAATAAACAACTATTTAGCTATAAATCTATTTAATAATAATTATGAAAATAATAGTTTTTCTACAAATTAATAAATTAACTCTGTGATGTTTTCTAAAAACAAAGTTAATATAAAACAAGTTGATTCTATAACATCCCCTTTTTTTTCTTTTACGAGCAGTCATAGTCATTCATTCTTTGGCCTCATCTCTATGTCTTCTTCTTGTATTGGCTAGTTGTTTTGGTTACTTGGAAATTCTGCCCTGGAGATCCTCCATCGCCTCCATCTGTTGAAACTTCTAATGGTATCTGATGACTTTCTGGCTGGTAAACTATTTCCGGATATTGTACTAACTGATCACTACATTCTTTTCTATATACTGGATTGTTCAAATTTATTTTTTTTTGGCTCTGCAGGTTTTCTTATGTGGATTGGGTTGCGTTTGTACTGCCTTGTACCGACTGTGACTATAAGACCTGGCGCGCACATGCAACTAAACAGTTTGGTTTCGATTTTGAGTACTATAGAACATATAAACTGGCGCGCAGCGCGCACTCCCATATAAGCCCATTGTGCTCAAAATCGAAACCAAACTGTTTAGTTGCATGTGCGCGCCTGGCCTAAATGATCAGTCAGATACACGTTTCTTTACGTCGCGTCGCCTTTTGTCCACGGGTCGTTTGGATTTATTTTGATATATACTTTGTCACCGATGTTTATATCATTTTCTCTTCGAGTTCCTTTATCAAAATACTTTTTATTGTTCATGCGTCGTTGCTCTATGAGTTGTGAAACTTTTTCTATAACCTGTTGATTTGTAATATTGATGTTAATGTTAAATAGTATACCGCATCGTAACCATCGGCAAAAAAAGTCTTTTTGATAGACTTGATCCAATTTTGTTCGGTGTGTTTCTCCATATTATTAATGATTAATAGAAATCGGTGTTTGATGATAAAGTTTTCTTTGCAATTTAAATTTAAATCGCAGATTCTGCTTTACTGTTTTGGACTAAGCACCGAACCCTGAGGAATTCCAACATTGGAGGTAAAGGAACTGGAGGTACCAGCTTCAGTTTTAATACGCTGAACTCTGTTTACTAAATAGTTGCGCAGTAGCTTAAGAGACGAATTTGAAAAATTGAACTTTGATTTAAATTTAGAAATAAGAATGGAATGATCAACACAATCGAATGCCTTAGAAAAATCGAAACGAACCATGACTGCAAGCTTGTCAGAGTCAAGTGCAAAGCGGATATCAGTTGTAACTTTAATAGTCGCAGATTCACAACTGTGTAAGCTGCGGAACCCGGTATTGCCATTTAGATAGTAAACGGTGTTCATTAAGGTAAGACTGCATTTGATCGTACATTACTTTTTCAAGTAGTTTACCCGGAAAAGATAAAATGCTAATAGGCCTGAATTCAGAGGGCTTGGAGGGGTTAGCTTTCATGGGTACAGGTATTATGCTTGAATTTTTCCACTCCTCCGGAAATTCACCACTATATAAACAAAAGTTAAATATATGTAAGATATAGTTCATGTAGTAGCCGTGGCGTGATGGTTAGTGCGATGGACTGTCATGCCGGAGGTCTAAGGTTCGATCCCCAGCCTCGCCACCTATTTATTTAAAAGAAAAAACGGCTACTGCCTCTTGCGAGGAATTGACAAATCCTCCAAGAGTATCTCCTGTCACAGAAAAGTGCCGCTCGTTAGCCGTTCGGATTCGGCAATAAACTGTAGGTCCCCTCCATTCCTGGTTGAGAGTTGGAAGTCACTAGGCCCTAGTTCTTCATGAACTGTTGTGCCATCAAATTTATTTATTTTATCTATTTTATTCGTGTAACACTTGTCTAAATCATTACTTCAAAAAAAAGTCTATCACATTATCCATTTTCAGAAACGAAAAACAAATTGATGACTTGACCGATTCGTTTTTAACTCTCCATTTTTATAAGCAATTATTTTTTATTAAACACAATTTCAACAAACTGCAAACTGACAGCTAAAAATTGTATTTGTGGTGGTACTGCCAAGAATATAATTATCTGTAAAATAAGAAATAGGTCCCCTCCATTCCTGCAGACACGCACACAGGAATGGTTGAGAGTAGTAAGTCACTAGGCCCTAGTTCTTCATGAGCTGTTGTGCCATCAAATTTATTTTTTTTTTATTTTTTTTTGTAAAGCTCGGAAGAAATTGGTCAACAAAAAAAAAGCGGCAGCGGGGATTATCGACGCCATCAAAGAAAAAACATGGGCTTTCTAAACAAACTATCGATAATGCGCATGTAATTCATGCTCGTTACACAGTTTTTCGCCGTGCTGCACCGGGGAATTAGTTGTTGCATTTAGCACGTACACTGTTTAGACCCGACATCGTTTTTTTTTTTCATCCAATTCCCTTCGGACTTTCGAAAAAACACGGCTCGGCTATTGATAAATAAAAAAAAATATTTTTCTGAATGGAAAGTAAAAATGATTAAAATCGTCTTTCTAAATTAGAATTTTATTTATTGAAATTGTAGTGTTTTTAGAATATTTTACGATTGTACGTAGTGACTTTTTGTTTGAAAAAAAATGTAGCAAAAACGCTACATTTGTAGCAGGGGGGCTACGCTGATTTGTATTGATGTTAATGTTAAATAGTATACCGCATCGTAACCATCGGCAAAAAAAGTCTTTTTGATAGACTTGATCCAATTTTGTTCGGTGTGTTTCTCCATATTATTAATGATTAATAGAAATCGGTGTTTGATGATAAAGTTTTCTTTGCAATTTAAATTTAAATCGCAGATTCTGCTTTACTGTTTTGGACTAAGCACCGAACCCTGAGGAATTCCAACATTGGAGGTAAAGGAACTGGAGGTACCAGCTTCAGTTTTAATACGCTGAACTCTGTTTACTAAATAGTTGCGCAGTAGCTTAAGAGACGAATTTGAAAAATTGAACTTTGATTTAAATTTAGAAATAAGAATGGAATGATCAACACAATCGAATGCCTTAGAAAAATCGAAACGAACCATGACTGCAAGCTTGTCAGAGTCAAGTGCAAAGCGGATATCAGTTGTAACTTTAATAGTCGCAGATTCACAACTGTGTAAGCTGCGGAACCCGGTATTGCCATTTAGATAGTAAACGGTGTTCATTAAGGTAAGACTGCATTTGATCGTACATTACTTTTTCAAGTAGTTTACCCGGAAAAGATAAAATGCTAATAGGCCTGAATTCAGAGGGCTTGGAGGGGTTAGCTTTCATGGGTACAGGTATTATGCTTGAATTTTTCCACTCCTCCGGAAATTCACCACTATATAAACAAAAGTTAAATATATGTAAGATATAGTTCATGTAGTAGCCGTGGCGTGATGGTTAGTGCGATGGACTGTCATGCCGGAGGTCTAAGGTTCGATCCCCAGCCTCGCCACCTATTTATTTAAAAGAAAAAACGGCTACTGCCTCTTGCGAGGAATTGACAAATCCTCCAAGAGTATCTCCTGTCACAGAAAAGTGCCGCTCGTTAGCCGTTCGGATTCGGCAATAAACTGTAGGTCCCCTCCATTCCTGTAGACACGCACACAGGAATGGTTGAGAGTTGTAAGTCACTAGGCCCTAGCTCTTCATGAGCTGTTGTGCCATCAAATTTATTTATTTATTTTTAAGATATAGTTCATTATAAGCGGAAAAATAAGCCTTAAAAATTTTGGTGAAATCTCGTCAGGACCAATCGCATTAGATTTAACAGATTTGATTGAATTTAAAATCTCAGAAACACCGATACAAACAAAACCAAAAGAATTTTCGCTGTCAGGCATATCAAAAATACTTTGCGGAGCTTCTGAACTAGAGTAGGAAGGAATCAGAGCATCAACCATCACTTCAGGGCGAAAGGGACATTTTTTTTACTTTTGTCTTCTGTTACTCCAATTTTCTTCAAATTGCTCCAAATTTCTCTGGAGCTAAGTGATGGAGCAAGTTTCTGTAACATATATGAACGTTTAGAATTATATACGAATTGACTTTGTTTCGAGCATACATATACTGCCTTTTGGTAAACTCTGTTGGATTATTCTTAAATCTTCGGAAAAACCGTTTTCTTTCTCGTATTAGAAATTTAATATTGCAGGTAAACCACGGGCATCTATTTAACCTCTGTTCTTTAGTAACTAATGGAACATAGAAATCATACAAACACAATATCAAGTTATTAAGCAAAGATACTTTCAAATTAATATCCGGTGTGAAGAAAATCTCATTCCATTCGGAGCTATTAAATTTAGACATCACATTATCATAGCTGAAATTTCTATAGGACCTATAACTAAACGTTCTCGTAGGATAAGTTCTATCGAAATTGAATTGGAAAGAGCAAAAAATGAAATCGTGAATAAACTCAGAAGTTGGTCTAATTTGGTCATAACCTAAAATCCTATGTCTATAGCTCGTCAAAAACATTTCCAGAAGAGACGGATTCACGTTAGACTTGAAACAAGTTGGCCACCTATTGTTTACCACTGAAAAGCCCATTTTATCACAGAAATGATTTAAAAGTCGTGAAGAACTGTTATTGATTAAGGTATTTACGTTGAAATGACGTCCAATCAGTATATTATTGTACTTTGGACTAAGCCTTATCAAAGTTTCTTCAATTTCCGATAGGTTTTTTTATCAGGCGGGCAATAAATGGCAACAAGTAATAATTTCTCAACTGAATTCCTTACTACAACACAAATAAAATCAACAATACTTTCAACTGACTTAAAAACTGTATTCAAGCAAACTTTCACGTATGTACATATAAGCAGCACCGCCCACCCTATTTTTCCTAGCACTCCCAAAAATATTAAAACCAGGTAACGAAACAAGTGCATCCGAGATAAGAGGATTCAACCACGATTCCGAAATCATAACAACATCCAACATAGAGGTACTAAGCATCTGATATAATACAGTATATTTAACCTTGATACTTTCAGCATTAAGACAACAAATTCTTAGCCCAAGATCGTACGCACCACACAGCACATTCAGAACACATCTGACATGATCAGGATCCATGTCAACAGGCATAATGTACTAAATAAGCAACTACCAACAACAAATAAGAGGAAAAGATTTGCACCACCAGAAAGATATGAGGAGTAAATAAAGTAAATATTAATTTAAATAAAATAATAATTAGGAAAAAAATTAAGTTAAAATTATTTAAATATGATAAATCATTATCAACAATTTTTTTAGGGGATTTTAAAAATATGGACATTTCAATAAGTGCATAAGGCTTCATTTAAAAATTCTATTTAAAAAAAAATAAAACAAAATAATAATCATTAATATTAATTACAACTTACAAATGCTCTAATTACAAAAGTATTTTTAAGTAATAAAAAAAAGGGTAAATCATAACCCATAAGTATCAACACCAACAGCAGCAGCCGCAGAAGCAGAAGAAACGGCAACACCAACATCATTATCAACATTAACTACTCCAGCAACACCATCGTCCAACGCATTCAAAGCACCCACAATATTATTTGCAAAAACACCATCAGCAACAGAACTACTTGCAGGTGGTGATTATAATTTTTTGCTCTCATCATCAACTAATCTGTCGTCATTATTTGTAGAAGTCGAGCGAAAGACTTCGAGAGATTCCAAGCTTGTGACATATATAGGTTTTTTGTTAACATCAATGCTTTGATTAACAATAAACCACTCTTTCTCAGATCATTTGCTTTCCGAAAGATTGCATGGTTGTGTTTAGTCAAGCTTTCATACACACGCACAATACTATTGCCAACGAAGCCGAGATCACTCAAGGCTGTTTCACAATGCGACGAGAAAACGAGACGTCAGCGTGACGAGATCTCTTCACAGTTGTTCTCTCCTTAAACCGAGTTTCAAACAACGAAATAATACATAATAAAGTATTTCTAGTCGTCACGTTGCGTCTTTTTTTCAATTTTTCGAACTTTATGACGTGACGAGACGACGAGAAATGCTTGATTATGTATTATTTCACTGTTTAAAATTCTTTTTTAAGAGAGAGATTCTGCGAAGAGATCTCGTCACGCTGACGTCTCGTTTACTCGTCGCATTGTGAAACAGCCTTCACAATGCGACGAGAAAATGAAACGTCAGCGTGACGAGATCTCTTCGCAGTTTCTCTCTCTTAAAAAAGAATCTGTCTCTTTGAAGGCTGTTTCACAATGCGACGAGAAAACGAGACGTCAGCGTGACGAGATCTCTTCACAGTTGTTCTCTCTTTAAAACGAGTTTCAAATAACGAAATAATACATAATAAAGTATTTCTCGTCGTCACGTTGCGTCTTTTTTTCAATTTTTCGAACTTTATGACGTGACGAGACGACGAGAAATGCTTGATTATGTACTATTTCACTGTTTAAAATTCTTTTTTAAGAGAGAGATTCTGCGAAGAGATCTCGTCACGCTGACGTCTCGATTACTCGTCGCATTGTGAAACAGCCTTCACTTTATCAAGTTCATGATGTAGTTTGACGATGATTGCACTAGATTTTGAGTTATTTTTTGGTTAAGTACGGAGAATGTTTATAGGTGCTGGAAGTGGCAGGTTAATCAAAGTACAATAGCGTTGAAAGAGACTTTCCAAGTTTTCATTTGCCTCAATAAGTATACAATAGAGTACCTACCTATATTATCTAGAGAACCGACTCGTTTCCCTCTTGCCTGAAACACCCGCAAATTTTATTTGAATTGAGTAGGAGAAAACTCTCTTATTTTACATTTCAAATGCACGGGACCACTTATACATGCTCAAAATATAGGGCAAACTGTATACATATTGTGGTTAAGGTTCCATTTAAAATGCATGGGACAACTAGCCCATACAAAACCTAATGGGCAAATCCTCATAGTACAGCTTGTAGGGTGGAAGAGAACAACTACCTTAAGTCGGTTCTCTAGATAATAGGTACTCTATGAGGTATACCATGAATTACGAGATTGCCAGAAATGTTATTACGCGCTAAAGCATCAATTTTTAACATAGTGTTGTCTTTTTTTAACATAGTGTTGTCTTTTTCAATCGTAGTAGCCGTGGCGTGATGGTTAGTGCGATGGACTGTCATGCCGGAGGTCTAAGGTTCGATCCCCAGCCTCGCCACCTATTTATTTAAAAGAAAAAACGGCTACTGCCTCTTGCGAGGAATTGACAAATCCTCCAAGAGTATCTCCTGTCACAGAAAAGTACCGCTCGTTAGCCGTTCGGATTCGGCAATAAACTGTAGGTCCCCTCCATTCCATTCCTGCAGACATGCACACAGGAATGGTTGAGAGTTGTAAGTCACTAGGCCCTAGTTCTCCATGAGCTGTTGTGCCATCAAATTTATTTATTTTATTTTATGTCTTTTTCAATCAACTGTGCTTTAACGAGAAAGAGTTCCTCTTCATGACCGTCCAATCTACTTCCTTGTTCCTCTAATGCATCTAGTCTGCTACCCAGCAAAAACAATGTGAGATTAAAAGAAGTAAATTTCTCATTAAATGTCGTTTCAAGAGTTTTTATCTTTTTATCGACCTCCATTTAAATATTGTTAATCCGTAACGACAGACTTTCACGCAAAGAATCAATTTCCTCTTTAAACTGCGAAACGATTGAGTCAGTAAGAGTTTTGAGAGTTTTGGTCATAGTTTCAAACTGAGATTCAATTTTGTTCCACAGCACAGACGACGATAATGATGAGGGTGAACTTAAAGCGGAGGGAGAGGAGTTTGAGAGCTTTTCCGCAGACCGCAATTTCTTTTGGTTGATCATTTAATTTATTATTTGACATTGTTTTTACCAGTAGTTACCCCAACTAACAATTTTAGTCCTATAGTCATCCAAAGAAGTTTCTTATTACTCCTTAACCTACTTCTATAAGTTTTGTATTATACTCCAAAGAGTTAAAAAGGCGACATTTTTTCACTCCTATTTCACCTTTATGGAATAAAATCGTTTTACTCCGAAGAATGCTCTCATAAGATTTGTAAGAAGTGCTATAGAATGAATGTATTTCTATAAAAAAAAAAAAAAAACATTTTTGTATTTGTTTTTTATTTTAATTTTATATTTGTACTGCATATTGTGTATATTTTTCCGTATGATCAACTGAAAGGGTCTTTAGAGATAATAATTATTATTTAGTATTGTAAATATTTGTATTTAAATTAAAAATTACTTGCACGTCGTTGGAATCGAACCGGAGACCCCTTGCACCAAAAGCCTAGCACGCTAATCGCTCGACCAATCTGGATTATGCGGTGCATTGCATTAAATCGGATTCTCTTTCATACAAAATTGTAACCTATAAGCCTCATATAGTCATTCATCATAGAAAACAGAATACTCCTATAGTTTTTCTATAGCGATGATCTGAAATCGTTTGAGTTTGTTGTTTACCGTTCCTCTTTTTCTGTCATCTTTTTTTAGATTGTTAGCGGTCTTTGTTTATATTTTTATAGTAGTTGCTAGGCTTTTTAATTTTTGGCAACGATTTCAATATTATTTATTTAAAAGTTTAGATATAAATAGGTTTTGAGATAAATATAAATGATTTAAAATGGCTGCCTAGAAGCCATTTTAAATCATCCTCAATTAAAGCTCTACAACATTTTCTTATACAATTGATATCGGAACGAAGGTTCTTTAACTTTTTTATAGGATAATTTTGGGAGCTAAAACTTTTTAGTCATTTTATAGTATGACTATAGTATGATTATAGAATAATTAACTCATTGTGCCTGTAAGGCTGATATAATGAACTCCAGAGAATACTTAAGCGATGAATTATACCAACATTAACTCCTATAACGACTTAACTCCGCTCTGAAAGGGCTATAAATGTGCTATAGTAGCGAATAATGCTTATATTGCCGAAATCGGAAGGAATTTTGTTAGTTGGGTACCAAAAAAGAAAAACACTTTTTACAAAAAGACAGCTCAATTTATATTACTTTTTACTTTAATGTATCGTAAGAGTAATTTTTTTTAACCACCTAGACTTTTTATTGACTATATAATAGAATTTATACGGAGCAAAATACTTGTGCTACCTTCTCTTACACATGACACATCACAAATCTTATCTACTTTGAAGATATATTTCTGATGAGTGGCTGTTCAAGCAAGAACAAATTCGCCAGTATTCGTTCAAGATGACCGTGGTTCCGTTACCTTTATTGCATTTGTCAGACATAAATATTTACAACAAAAATTTTAAAAGGTTTTCTCGGCTCCAAAAATTTGAAGTGACCGATACCGATACCGCTATAGAAGAAGAACTCGCGGAAATACAAAATGATGAGTCAAATAAAACTTTTATTCGACATGAAAGGAGCGATGGCATGGCTTTGTGAGGAAAATTAAATTAAAAACTCCTATATGCTAGAGAGCTGTTGTTACCTCTTACCATTTCTTCATATTTAACTGAATGAGAATTTAGTGTCATAAATGACTTGCTGATAAAGAAAAAAATTTTGATATAAGAAAACAAGGTGACTTGAGACTGAAGCTCTCTAAATTTGAACCTGACATAAAATCTATTTGCATTAGGCATCAAGCGCAAGGATCTCACTAATTTTAAATAATAAATATTACCTACATAGTTATTAAATTATTTTGTACTTGAGTTCCTATTCTACATTATTTCGAAAACAAGCTTATTGTGTTTACTTTTTTTTATGTTTTTTTTCTAATATCAGCCATTTTATTTTTATTTAACATTTCAGATTCTTGTATGTTAAAAATTGTTCAGGTATCAAAATTATAATATTAAGGGGACATGATGATTTTAAGGAAATATTCTGGTGGGGGATAGTATAAAAAAGGTTGGGAAACACTGGTTTGAATGGTAATTCTTAAAGAGATACAAAAAATAAATAAATAAAATAGGTACATAAAAGGAAATTTTAAGTAAAAGTTTTCAAATACGAGATTTCAGTCGGGTAAATTAGTCTAAACAAAGATAAATGTCTTGAATCTATTTTCTAAACGAAAAATGATAGAGATAGTATTCATTGTCTTTGTAATAGATAGATTACTTAAATATGTATATAAAAGTCATGGTTGCAAACATACTAGAGATATGAACATTTGAAAGTCAAAATATGGAAAATAGACATTGGAAAAAAAATTTCAATAAATCTGTGTGATGTTTTTTGGAAATAATTTTGTTTATTTTTGTAAAGCAGATAAGAAATAAAAATTGTTTTTCGATTTTTTCCATTTTACACGCACTGGTATTTTCATTAAAAACAGTATCAGCATAATGATACAATTATTACTAGTACGGTAGTGGTACCACACTATTTCAAAAAAATGGTGTGTAATTGCAAAATGTAACCCGGACGAGCATTTTACTACATCCTTATGGTCTTATTAATTAGATTTTTGGCTGTTTAAACTATGTCTAAGTATTTTGAAACAGTCGGATATATACTTTTTTAATAAAAAAAATATTGCATTTCTCTAGGTTTAGACAATAGATTACGTTGTCTAAAGCAAGATAAAAAGATAGATTACTTTAGCAAAAATTAGAAGCGTTTTTCAAAAACTTGGACGGCTGTCTAAAGTTAGACAATGTTTATTAATAAGACCATTAAAAATTTAGCTGAACTAGCTTGAATGTACTTCTAATAAATGTATACATTTTCGCAAATTGTACTTATTCAAACGTACCTTCTTGTTAAGCTCTTTCCACAAAACGGTTTGCACTCTATTTTCCATTTAAAAAATCAAAATCCCAACGGTCATCAACTTCACAAACTGTTATACACTCCAATTCTCTCTGCTATCACCATTACTACAAAAGTTTCTACTGATTTCCCACTAGACGTCGCTCACAACAAATAAAGGAAAATTTAATACGCAAGAACAGGGAGAAAAAAGAATGCGGCTGTCACTTGGTTTTCATTTTGTTTGGCGTTCAGTTGACAGCGAAATTTCATGCGTGATGGTCACGTTTGCGGTCGATCGATTTTTGACATTTCTACCGTGTTATTTATCAAACAAATCCAAATAAACAAATGTTTTACTATTTTAATTTTATTACACAAAATTATTAAATTCGGTTAATAAACTAAAACCATTCGATTGTGCATTTTCTAGTGAAGTGAAAAGTTCGTAAATACCTGAGAAAATTCAGCTAAATTGGCGTAAAATTGAAATTGAAAAATAAAAAAAGCTATCAGCCATTGGCTGAAGAGAGCAATAAATAGCAGAAGAAAAAGAAAAAAATATGTTAAATATATATTTTAGTTTGTTTATAATTTTGTTTCGTGAAGTTGCTTTGATTGGTGTTTCCATTTAGTTCAATTTTTTTACTAAATTATTGTTAAATTGCCTGTGAAGTGCGAAACATTGTTGTTGGTAATTTTTGTGTTGGTAGTTTTTGTGTTTTTTTATTTCAAATACAAACAAAAAATACATCACAATGGAAGTAGGAAAATTCAGAATCCTCACGATTGGAATATTGCTTTTTGCATTTGCTGCCCAACCAACACGAGGGCATCTAAATTTGTATCTAAATTTACAAGAAGTCATGAGATTATTAGGTAAGTGCAAGTGCAATGCAATGGAATTGGAATATTATCTAAAAATGTATTTATCTGAGTTCCTCGTTATTGTTTTAAATGAAGTTTCATCGCTGAAAGCGGCAGGGTTCATCAAATAGTTTTTTTGGCAGATGAACTTCTTTAGCTGCACATCCAAAAATAAGTTTTGAGATTTGGGAGGAAAATTAAGAAAATATAAAACAGTACCTATTTCGAATATGATTTTTTTGATAGATCTTATGAGAAATCATATGACTTCTTTTATCGTGTAAAGTGGATTTTATGACTTTGGGACTCACCCGTAGTGCTTAAAACCGATTGATTAAAAAAAATAGTCGAGTCGGTTTTCAAAAAAAATAAAACAATTTATTTTTGAAAAAATAAAATAAGAAGACGTGTCATTGGAGTATCCAAAAACCGTTAGATTTAAGGTATGTGGAGAATCGACTTTCCTCATTATACTGTTAGCCGTACAGGACAACGGACAGAATTGCGAGACCCAATTTTATCGCCTTTCCTAATTTCAACTTTGATAAAAATATCAAGTTGAATATTTTTTAGAATCACTAATTTTCCATAATGAAGGTACAAGTACATATATACATTGATTCGAAAAAATATTCAACTTGATATTTTGATCAAAGTTGAAATTAGGAAAGGCGATGAAATTGGGTCTTGCAATTCTGTCCGTTGTCCTGTACGGCTTTCATTTACGCCGGTTTTTCACTTAAACGAACCCCGCTTAAGTGAAAAAAATTTCACTTAAGTGAGAAATATTTCACTTAAGCGGAGTTTAAAGAGTTTTTTTCAATGGAAAGTATAAAATTTAACTGAAAATATGTTTCAGTTATCCGGCTTTTTCTCTTAAGCGAGTTTCGCTTAAGCGGAGTGTAATTGGTAATTGTTCGAAAAATACTCGGGGATGAAAAAAGTGTTTCAGATAAGCGGGTTTTTCTCTTAAGCGGGTTTTACTGTATCTGAATTTATAAAATTAAATTGCCAACATTTTATATTTTCAAAATAGATAAACCTACATAGAAAGAGTTAGAATATAAGTATAACTGAGATTTTAGTTTAATACACCGACCGATCCATTAAGGAACCACTAATTTCATAGGTTTTTGTCTATTTTCAGCCTTTACGAAATGGGACAGAAGTTAAAGGTGTGATTTAAATCGGGACCAAATAGATTTAAAACACATCTTAAACTCCTGTCCATTTCGCAAAAGCCTTGATATTGAGATGCATGGGATAAGTTATTTTTTTTTTAGTTTTAATGAAAAAATCTACCCCCTTCCTCTGAATATTTGTATAAACTCTTGATTTCTTTATTGTTAGGTAGGTATGGTTTAAGCGCAAATAAGAATACATAAATTAAATTATGTACGATATAATTTATTTGTGGTTAAGGTTGCATATGGGTGTTAAATTTTTTGATTTTGTATTAGTTACGATTTACACATTAAGGCATCTAAAAATCTAAAAATGACATCCTCATTCCCAAATTTTAGCAATTTATGTAATACTAAAAGATTTCATGGAATAATAAAAACCAATTGCATAGGTTTTTATTATTCCATGAAATGACTGCTTCCTACCGCAGGTAATGCAATCCCACAACATTATACTTTTATTTCATGCTTCATTATTTGGTGCCAAAAATAATACTTACCTGACTGAAAATTTTTTTTTTATTTAATCGTAGTACTGTTTCTAATCTTGAACACTCTAGTTTCATATATGTATTCCTTGCTCAATTTGATACCAACCTAGAGATTTCTTACTAAACTATTCAAGGATCGTCTACCTGTCCATTTGCTGACATTCTTAATTAGTTATTTTAACTGCTGTCATAAATGGTTCCATTAATTTTCGGCAGCGGTCATCGTCATCATTAAAAATCTTTGGCAGGCATTGGTCACTCTTCTTGCACTGTTTGGTTAATTTTTTTTTTTCAAAATAAAAAGTGCGTTTTGCAGACTAATCGTTTCTATAATTTTTCTAAAGGTGTCACTTAAGTAGGAAAGCTATACCATGTATCATAATAATTAACTTATTTTAAACTATATTTTTTTTGTATAAAACAAAATATTACATACATATGTAGTTTAATTCAAATAAAGAAATAACGTAAATCTTTGATTCAATTGATTTCGTTAACTTGAAACTGTGATTTTCATTTGTTTCCTGGCATGTCTAGACGTTTTAATTGTCGCCTATGTCTAGCAATTGATGATGATGAATCAAATTATGAGGTTTTGTTTATAGTTTTGCGGTATTCAAAGAAACAATTTTCTTTGACGTTTTCGAGTGTCGATAGTTTTCTAAACTACAAAAATTTTTATTGAGGTCCCATAATTTTAGCTACAAAAATATCGGTATCTTCTAAAATACCATAGAAAGAGGTTATTTTTCTTCGGAAACGGTTCCACCACGTTTACCTACTAAAAAAAATTAAACATTGTCGGCTTTGGTAAACATACTTTCTATATGAGCCGTATAACGGGTTTCATTGTCTTTTATTTTCAATTTCAACATTCTTTTTAATAACTTCCGATGGGAACAACAATCTAATAAGTTTCTAGAAAGTTTTACATAAGATACTAACAAGGCCCTAGCAAGATTTATTAGTTATCTAGGCTCCCGCCAGTTTACCTTGACCCCTTCAACTTGAAAATGAGTAAGTTTTTCCAGTCGTATTTATAAACTAACTAACTTACTTTGGACAGTAGCCGTCCATGTTATGATAATACATCTTTAATTTTGTTCTTACCCGCATGGAAAAATGGCAAGTTTTCGGCAAGTTTAGGCGAGGCCCTAGCAAGTTTTCGGAAAGGAAAACATGGACGAGGAAAACATGACAGACCCCTATTAGTGCCTCGCTGAGAACATTTTTTTAATAAAGTGCTGGTGAGGCTCTTAATGGTAACTAACTATGTGAAATCATCTTACAAAAATTTAAAAAAGCAGGATCCTGTTATATAGTAATAAAAATCGTTGTGTGTTAATTAACTGTGTAAATTTTAAATTAGGATTGGGAATCGGTGTGTCAAATAGTAAAATCGCAACTGCAGACAAAACATAATAATACTACGTTTCCACCGACCACAAAACCGAGATTTAGGTAGATTTACCTTAAATCTTCTTTAAATCCCGAAGATTTACCATACAAATACTACCTCTTAAATCTCGAAGATTTGAAACAAATCTTGTTAAATCTTCATAGGTCCAATAGTTACAAAACTCGAACTGGCCTATATTTTCTCACACTGAATGCATTCATTGGAAAGGTGACATACATCAAACTTTCTGCCTCACTCCAACTCCGTTAGAAAAAGTGAAACAACATCTGCATATACTGTCAAAATAAATCTACTTTTTAATGTTTTTGTGCGGTGGAAACACCAAATTGATTTATATATTCTAAACTGAGATAAACCTTCAGTGGAAACATAGTATAAGACATAACCACAACTGATTTTGACATTTCTCAGAAATCTGTTCTCAGTTCTTCTACCTAAAAAGCAAGTGCAAACAGACTCACTGAACAGCAAGCCAGAACAGTTAAGAACAGAAAATTTCTCATTGAACTTTTTTCTTTTCTGTTCTAAATTGTTCCGAAGATCCTCACTGAACTTACCTATAGTCTTTCACATATACTTGCATAGACACCAAAGTAAATGACAATAAATTAAACGTCAGTTTATTCAATTTGGCATGCGCAAGAATTTTTTAGTGGATGTCTATCTAGATAAATAAAATATAGAGCGACTGACACAGCTTCTGGCTTTGACCCCCATATCTGAAATGGTTGAATGGGAAACCAGAGCTTAGGCAGAATTTAACTGACGAGGCAAAAAGGTTCATAACTGGCGAGGGCCTAGTCAATGCCTATAGTAACCCTCGCTAGACCCTTGTTAGTAAATATGAAAAACTTGCCAAGGCCTTATTAAAAACTAGATTCTTTTTCTAGGTGGTTAGGTTTATTTAACTCTTAACTAATGTGACATTTTATTCAATAAAAATAAAATAAAATATAGCATATTTCCAACCACCGTTACCGCCAAAAATTTTCTGGAAAAACGTGCCAATTTTCATGCCACATGAAAAAACCACTAATTCTTCTATTTTCCTGAAAATCATGTAAAAATTTTTATAACAGGGCATAATACAATAACAGAAACCATTTGCTTTATTCGTACATTGTCAAAAATTATGTGCTTCTGCCCACTTTTTATGGAATTTGGAACAATTTTCAATAAATTTTGTTGAAATTTGCTTCATTTTGAGTAAAATAATGGAAATAAAAAAACGTGCCATATTGAAATTTTTCATGCCTACGTGCCACGAGAAAATTATCATATCAAAATGCACGATCGTGCCACTTCGGCAACGCTGTTCCCAACACTGTCTAACTACTCAAAAATATAATAGGTACGAATGTTATAGTTAAGACTTATATGCATGTACGTCGATATCTAAGCGACGATATCAACAAAATTATATAAAATTAGTTGCCCTTTAGATTTTATTGAAATTATATTTCGTCGAAAGATGAAGCCAGTTATTTGAGAAAAAAATATATTCTACCTTAAAATCACTATTGTGGTCGTGATTATGACTAATTACTTCATTTGGTCGTAGATATGAAGACTAACCAATGAATTTCAAACTCGAATTTTGCACATCAAGCTAGAAAAGTCACGTCCAAAATTAATAAATAGATAAATTCATAGAAGAAAATGAAAATAAAATTCAAATTGTAATGCTGAACTATATCCGTCTCTTTTTTGAGGTTAAAAATGAATTGAATTTAATACAAAATATATAAATTTCTGATGTCTGTGTAGAAATGATCGATTTTGGATCTTCAAAAAAAAAAAACAAAAAATTATGGTAATTCTTTAGAAATTTATGGTGTACCTTGAGTTTGATTGTTCTCCATTGAGACATGTCTCTCGAGTCTGGAATTAAGGAATACTCTTCTCCTTTTTAGACAATCTGCATTGCATCATACACACAAATATAACAAAAAAAAAAGAACAGCCCTAATTCAGTTTCGATTCTTTTTCGTGTCGTTAGGATTACGTAATGAGTTTAGAAAAGAAGTAGCAGCATTTAAATGACACTGCTACTGGAACCTGGGCGCATTTTTGTGGGTGCTTGGCGCGCTCTTATACTCAACGGGCTTTTTAATATAGGAGCCCAGTGTTTTTTTTTTTCTTGTTCTAGTCTCGAAAATTAAGAATTTGGTAAACGGACATGTGTGTGGTGATTTATTTCGATATATTCTTCGAAATGACTTGTTTCTTTTAAATTCATGTGTGTCTGGAGATTTTTTTTTTAAAGACATCATTTGAAAAACATTTTAAGCCCAGATTATTCATTAGTTTTAATATTCAAAAAACGTTTAATGGGTTTTGAATGATGTTTCTTTAATGTTTTGGGTTAGTTGTTCATAAAGTTAACTTATTTGAATTCTAAAAGGCTTCGGTGTTGAGCTCTGCCGAAAAGTTTAGCACATTACATTATACGTATCTACTACTAAGAATATTTGAATTAGGTTACATTGGAGCAGGTATTCACCATCAATTCAGAACTCAGGAGTGTCAGAAGATTCAAATTTATCGATTTGACGACGTCGACAACAGCTTGGTTTTAGTCCGTTCGTTTTATGGACAATTCTACGCAAAGTTAATTATTTTGAAGGCTAGCAATCATGTTCCTGCATTAATTGAAGCCGAATGATTATTAGTAGAGTCTAAAATCAACTGGCATTGGATCCACTATCCTTTTTAACTTAATGGTTATGTTAACACACTTAACTGTCGCTATTGCGGTAAAGGTATTCACATGAGATTATCGAAATGCTGCGGTCATTAGGTACATCCCAAAAAATTAACAGCTTCTTGTGATCTGTAAACTATGCTTAAGTCATCGGATCGCATCGCACCAGTTTTATTTTCAAAAATGAGGCGTGATACTGTCAACGGTATATTCGCTATAGAGCTATGCTTAATGACTTTTTCTTTCCCCGAGGGATGTGATTTCAAAGGGATGGCGCTACATGTCATGCACAGCAATCGAAGGAATAAACTTATTAAAGAAAACTTTGCGTAATGGACCAGTAAATTAGCCTCCAAGATCTTGGGATTTGAAGCATCTTGATTATTTTTTTTATTTTTTTTTAAATACGTCAAATTACTGGTCTGCGCTGACAAACCAAATAGAATCGACGAATTAGAAGCCAACATTAATTTTTTGTGTTATTGACGACATAAAGTCACTTAATGCTCACAAAAAGTGCTCAAAAACTTTGTTTCTCGCGTATGACATTCATTAGATCCTAATCGAAGATTGTATATTTTCTTGATTGATGAATTACTAAATTTATTGAAATTTCAAGTATTTTGTTAAAAATCAAAGCTTTAAAAAAAAAAAACTTTAGAACCCTCGTGCTAATAATTTTCTTCAGTTCCGAGTATTTTTATTCGCACCGTTATCTGAAAAAACGATTTAAGTACTATGTACTAGGCAGATAGAAATACTGAAAACTTTCCCAAATATCAAACCTTTTTAAGGGCTTAAGCAAATTCTAAGATACAACCGAAAATACTTGCAACCAAACTCGAAACCCCTATAGAATTAGTTTTTTCGTAAAACAAGCTTTGAAGAAAGTCAATAATATTTTTATCTTTCAGTACCATTTCCGTAGCATCCATTATACTTTGATGCACTTGGTACTGAATCAGAAGTTTTTCTACCTAGATTAGGGATTAGTTTTATTTTTAACTTCTTATTATACAAGCTATTGTAATTGGTGCGATTTGTCGAATCGAAAATTTTGACATTTTTCCACGTTCCGAGGTCTCTGTAATCTGAAGCCATCGTTTGGTGTACTATGGTAACGTACGTTTTCCGGCTCCAATATCTCGACAAGAAACAGTGAAATTGACTTCAGGATAATTTTATTTTACTGGCGAGTTTTGAAAAATTTAATCAACAGTTTTATTTCATAGCTGAAAAGAATTTGCTAAACATTGGTGAAAAATATTGTTTGTCTAGCTCTAGCATATGATGTATATTTAGAGCGAACGGCCCAACTTTGGTCTTCACTTCATTGCAGATCGGATAAATTTTTAGATTTTGAATTGGAGATTTTGTTATAAAAAAATAAAATCGGGTACCGACTTTCAAAGGAAACCAATAGAAAGCTACCAGTGTAGGTCGCACCCAGTCTAATTTTTCTATGATTTTCATAATCCTTTTAAGGAACATACTTTTGAAGACTTTTGGCTTGATTGGAAGACGCGATATTTGTCTGAATGATATAACTTCCGTTTGTGGCTTACATTGCCACAAACGGAATTAATCAACTAATTCTTTAACATATTGGCGTTCAGGGATAGCTTCGTTCATAACCTGAGCTAAACTGAATTATTGAGCACTATGCAGTGCCATCTGACGTATTAGCTTTTCATCTTTCATGATAAAATAAAATAAATAAATTTGGTGGCACAACAGCTCATCAAGAACCAGGGCTTAGTGGCTTACAACTCTTAAATATTTGTGTGTACATGTCTACAGAATGTAGGGGACCTGCGGTTTATTGCCGAATCCGAATGGTTACGGTGAGCGGTACTTTTTTTATGACAGTAGATACTCTTGGAGGATTTGTCACTTCAGAGGTATGTAGTAGCCCTGAAAAAACAATTTTTGTTTTTATGAATGAAAGAAGATATGTTTTTCTAACCAGGGTTGGTCCAAGCTAAATTTGCGCCCTATGCAAGATTTGCAGAAAGTGCCCCTTTCTATATTTACACACATACATACATACATACACTGATACACATGCATTAGCCTTTTCCACATTACCCAAGAGGTAGACTTTTTGTGCACATCTTGCACATATGGTTGCTCCGGTCCTGTTTCTAACAATAAATGCAATAACCCCTAAAGTTAAAAATGAAATAAGTCCCACATGAAGGTGAAACAGCTTCGTTCCCGTATCATAACTACTAACTTTGTATGAAAAGTTTTAGGTGTTATTTATTTCTTTTTTTGTTAGAAGTTAATATAAGCTCCGAATTATTAAAATGATCTTTATTTCTCTCCATGCCTAAGAATCATACTACATCACTGTAATATTCCTGGTAACATTTTCAAACTAGAATTTAAATATCATAGTTTTTTCCCATTCCCAAACTGATTACTAGAGAACAATTTTTAGTCAAGTCAAGATATTTCAATAAAAGAAATATAACACAAACCTTATAACCAGAATCAAAGACGCTAAAGATACCGAAAAGAACAATCAATAGTTTCAATGAAAATAAATTATTTTCTTGGAAAAATCAACTTTATACACAAAGATAGATAAATACAAATAAAAATCACAAGGCGAATGATACTCTCTCTGGCTACATCTGTCTTGTGTGTTTATTTGATTTTTGAGAAACGATGTAGTCTTTTTCCAGTGCTTACAGCATAAATATCCATGAGGGATTAATTCAAGGATATTAAAAATGTTTTTAATTGTTTTTTTTTTTTATGTTATTCAAATTCTGTGAATGAGAGACAAAATATGTCTTTAATCCTTTTTTTGCCTTATTTTGTGAAAGTCTATTATAGAAAGAGAATTTTAGAGGTTTCTTTTATTACTTTTACAAGGAATATCTGAGTTTATGACTCAGTCAGCATACATACCTACCTACCATCAAGTTGGAATCTTAAGTTTCAACTTAATTTTCTTCAACGTCTTCAAGAACTTAAGGAAATCTCTTTCAATTTTTTTGTTGTTGTCTTTTGAAGCAGGGGAAAGATTGGATTTTTTTTTTCATACTTCTTTATTTTTCTTAATTTATTTATTTGATCTCGCGCCAGCCTTAAGGCAGCCGCATAAACGTTTTTATTTGTCACTTATAAGTAGAAAACTGAAAATAAATACTTTTTTTGTAGGTTTTTATTATGAGGAGTTTTTCTTTTTTGTCCCTTAAGTTTATTATATTCTGTTTTATTTTTTTTTTTTTGAATGAAATCCGTTGACTTGGTCTAGTGTCCGGATAATAAATTATATTTATTATTTTTTTTTGTCTTTTTTAATATTCTTGTTTCTTTTTGGAATTTATATTTTATTTAAGAAATTAGTCATTAATGTTTAAACTTCTAATTAGGTTGTTTTTGTTTTAATTTTTTTTGTAATTTAGGGTCATAAATGCTTTGAGATGAACGTTAAAAAAAATCATTAGTTTGGTAGTTTACCTGCTTTTTGATAGCTTTTGTAATTATTAATCTTACGTGTTTTTTATTATTTTTTTTAAGTGAAAATAAAGTTCATTGAATTTTTAAGTTGGTATCTTTTGTGTTGCATACAAATATAGATCTTCCTTGATGCAAGTTATGATACCTACGTGAAATACCTTAGTACTAGGTTAAAAGGTTACTGCGTTGGATTATCACATGTGCCGGAAATCAGGATGTGAATCCAGCTTATCCCACTCATAAAATGTCTTTTCTGTCATGGGTACTTCCTATTGCGAAATATTGCATCTTTGATAAACCCTCCAAAATAATCCCTTTTACTTTAACTCATCATTTACGTTCTATTCGGAAGCGGTAGAAATTGGAGGTCTGCTCCATTCCTGCAAAACTTAATTCACGCAATCAGTGTGTACCCGTTGGCAGTATATTGCTGCAGAAGTAATTTTTCGTTTGCATAAGTTGGAAACCATGTTGTGGTTTGTGCAATCATAGTTTTAGTTCACTTGAGAGCAAATCGGGGAATGTTTAGCCGAGTTATGATGTGCTTATGAATAAAAAACAAATTCAGAAAGTATGCAATTTCGGGTTTTCAAGATTTTCCTACTTTTTTCGAATTTAACAAAAAAATCGCCATACAAATCAGAGAGTACGAACAAAAAAACGGATTCATTTTTCTTCACCGGTTAAATGTTTCAGCTCTCATTTTTTTTCGCTGTCCCATTAAAAGTACACCACTGTGTGTGGAGCGGAACGCAACAACATTTTATAATTAAAAAAAACTACTTACGTTTTTAGGTTAAAATATTCTCCGAACTATTTTCCTCTAGTGTTATTTTAAATAGTGCTTCACCTAGATTTTATCCTATTTTTGCTTCTACCACAACATCGACCTTCTATATCAACATTTTTCATCTTAAGGCTGTCTGTACTATGCACTTGTATATATCTTGTCATCATCAAGTGAGTTTACCTCGTTTTGCTTGACACAAGCATCATTTCTATATTTTCATGAGATGATATGAGATTGTATACAATGTAGATAGGTACATTGTAAAATGTACATATTGCAGTTTCCAGCTCAAAAAACAAATCCCTGAATCAGGCTTTAACTCCAACAACGACCGCGTGCATATTTTCAAATATTATGAAAGCCGCATCTTCTGATTTCGACTTGAGTAGATTTTGCATTATCTTGAAGTGAAAAATTCTTTTGTCAACCACAGGCACACGATATTAACACAGTTCATAGCATAAGTTCAAACAGATTCCTGTGATGATGACATCTTATCTCATTTGGCAACCCCCATACAACTTACTCCCCTAACCACCCCAGAATCTCATATATTCGTACGTCTATTCATTTTGAACTAAATACTTACGAATAAATTCATCTTCATTTTTCTGCTCATCATTCTTCATTAATGTCTCTTCATTTTGTAATTATTTATACATGTACTATTATTTTTCTTGATATAATGTAAAAAGATAATTTTATTTCTATTACACTTTGGGCGCCTGGTAATTTATTCGTCATTTTTCTAGATTGAAAGTTGAGTGCATTGTTTCATCTTTTCCTTGTTCAGGTCGTTGTTGTTGCCGCCGTATTTGTTTTTACATGACCGTATTAGCTCTGATCAGCTTGACTATGCACTTAATTTGATCTAAAGAAAAACTTTTAATATTTATTGTGTTAGAAAAAAAAATACTGTCTTCATGTTTGGTTACTATACTATTTTACTAATTATAAACATATCAGATAAAGAAATAAATTCAATAAAAAAAAACCGCAAAGAACTTAAAATTTAATCAAAATCACTCCTAAAAATTTAGCGTGGAATGAATAGTTAAGAAGAAGATTTTAGGCATAAAAGCCGCAAAGGTCCTAAAATCCAAAAAAGTGCTGCAAAGAATCTAAAATTTAGTCAAATTCGCCCTTGAATCGTGAGTGAGGAGTGATTATAGTCTAAAAAAAAAAAGATTGTAGACATAAAAGCTAAAGGGAACCTTAAATTTAGTGAAAAAAGTTCTCAAAAAGTATGTAGGTGTGTCAAGAACAATGAGGAAAAATTTTAAGGCATAAAAGCTGCAAAGAATCTAAAATTTAGACAAAATCACCTCTTAGTCTGGTAGAAAATTTTAGACATCAAAGCTGCAACGAACCTTAAATGTAGTCAAAATAGTCCTCAAAAAGTGGGCGTGTCAAGAATAGCCATGAAAAAAACTTTTAGGCATGCTCCAAGAAATCTAAAATTTAGTTAATTAGTGAAGTGAATTTGGGGCTCCTTCGGGATGGGAGCACTAAAGTACTAAATGAGCCCCTAATTCCTGCATAGTTATATTTTTGAATTTACTTTGCGGTGGACCCAGCTTGACGGACCTCTTCAAAACGTGAGCTTTAAATGCGTAGTCTGGAAGAAGATTTGATGTATGAAAGCTGCTAGAATCAAAAAATTTATTCAAAATCGCTCTCAAAAAGTGTCAAGAAAAGTCAGGAAGAAGAGTGTAGACATCAAGAACCTTAAATTTATCAATATTGCCGTTACAAATTGGACATGACCAGAAATTAAGGACTGGGGTATTTGAAGAAGGTTCAACGTTTCAAGACCAAAACCAAGGCCTCTAATGTACTAGAACAAAACCCAAACAAATGCATTCGGCCCATTGCAGTTGCCAATATTGCCTTATAAATAATGCGGCCCCTGTGTTTTTGCCATTGTTCTACTTTTAATATTTTGTTCTTAGTTTCAAGAGTGTGTGTTTGTGTGCTAAAAGCTTTTTATAATTTGTTGCGTAGAGCTTGGAAAAAAAATAGCTCAACACAAAAAGAATTGCATCCACAAAGGAGTAAAAGGAGCAAATACATAAGAACACAAGCAAACAAACTAAAATTGAAACCCTTATCGCGGTAAGTAGTTTTGTTTGAACTGGTAAAAATGTTGCAGTCATACTAGATTTTTCTTATTTCTGTTTTTTGCCCGACTCTAAAATGTTTATTTTTGTGTAGAAAACTAAAAAAAAAATCCTTTTTGTCGTGTGCCAAGTTTATTTTGATGGAGAAGAAAAAAAATAATATCCTATTAAAACAACTTAAGCTTTATGTTTATTCTTATTTATTAGGTTTTAATAAAATTAATCTGAAGACAATACTGGACGCGTCTGGTTACTGTCGAAGTTCACAACTGAATGCCCTTCGCTTATGTTTCTTGCTCTATTCGTCGTCTCGTTTTTCTTATTAGGGTTGCCGAGGTGTTACAGACTCGTCCATCCTGACTACTTCGATGTCCTCGTCGAAATCTGCGTCTAGTGTTATCCATCGTTTTATTCGATCTGCTGCCCATATCGCCGAATATGGTTTTTGACTCCGTGGCGCATACGGCATGTCGGTCAGTTGATATCTATCATGCGGTAGGACTGTAGTGACTTGGTATGGTCCCTTGTACCTTGGTTCCAATTTTCGTGACGTACCGGTACTGCTGGGACTATCGTTCAATATCATAACCAAATCACCTACGTAATATTTTTTAGCTTGCCGTTGTCGTGTATTGTGTTGAATTTTCTGTTTGGTTTGTATTTTTGTTATTGTCTCAGTACCCTCTTTTCGTACCTGATTTATGTCTTGTGGTTGTTGGTTTAGTTTTACTCCCTCGGCTAAAACATCTTGTAATGGATCTCTTGGAATGTACCCCATCATCATTTGGTGCGCTGTTTTACCCGTCGCTTCGTTGTGGGTATTATTTATTCCCCATTGCACGATCTTGATTTGTTGATCCCATTTGTTTTCATCATCTATTGTGGCCAGTAAGGCATTCAAAATGGTCCGGTTGTAGCGTTCCACTTGACCGTTTGCTCGTGGTGTTTTGGTGGCATTTAACACATGTGTTATTGCACGGGTCTTGGTATACTCTTCGAATAGTTTTGATGTGAAAGCTGTACCCTTATCAGTGACTATGCGCCTTGGTGTCCCAAATATATAAAATACTTCCGTCAAGAAATTTAACACTGGTTTCGTTTGGGTGCTCTGTAAGGCTTTCATTTGCACAAATTTCGTGAATGCATCGACAAGTACTATTATATATATGTTCCCCTTAGTTGATTTAACGAAGGGACCCAAGTGGTCCAAATGTATGGTATCGAAGGGTACACTCTTCTTTTCTATTGGGTACAACTCACCTCGTGGTTGTACTTCTTTCTTTGCGTAAGCACACTCCACACACGCCTTAATGTATTTCTTTGTGAATTGGGTCATTCTTGGAAACCAATACCTTCCTTGTATATGTTTCACTGTTTTGTTTTCTGAAAAATGGCCCATTTGGTCATGACTATTTCTCAATATTCGGTTGCGCACACCCTTCGGCACGAACAATCTTAGCTCGTCATTCACCTTACGGTAAACTCGCCCATCCTGTAGTTTATAATCGTTATGGATTTGAACCTCGCCATTGTTTTCTGGTTTTCTTTTCAGTACTTGTACAATGCCCACGATTTCTTCATCTTGCAGCTGTAATGAATATATCCAGTCCTCTTCCAGTATATTCACCGTAAGTACATTCATGTCGACGACTTCCAACTCGTTTGCAGACTCACAAGGTTGTCGAGAGAGAGCATCAGCGTGTCCCATTAATTTCCCTGAGCGGTGTTTCACCTCAAAGTCGTACTCGAGCAACTTGAGCCACCATCTTGCTATTCTCGATACCAATTCTTTCTTTTTCATGGCAGTTTTCAGTGCCGCGCAGTCAGTTACTATGGTGAATTTTCTTCCCAGTAAAAATTGTCGAAATCTTTGAGTTGACTCCACCACGGCCAGAGCCTCCAATTCGTAACTGTGGTATTTACTTTCCTCGTTAGTCGTCTTCCGGCTGAAATAGGCCACTGGGTGGAAATTATTTTCGTTCCCTTGCATCAACACCCCTGCTAAGCCCTTGCAACTGGCGTCGGTATGCAACTCATGTTCAGCTTCAGGGTCAAAGAGTTCCAAGACCGGTTTATTTGTGAGGCTTTTCTTCAATTTGTCAAAGGATTCTTGTTGCTCTTCACCCCAGTTGAATATGCAGCTTTTCTTAGCGAATAGTCCTTTATAAATTTTCGAAAATAGCTAGTCAAGCCTATGAATTGCCGTACTTCTCGCTCATTTTTAGGAACTTGGAAGTTCTCTACAGCATTCGTCTTTTCTTTTCCTGGCGTAATGGTGTTCTTCGTTACTATATGCCCCAAATAATGGATCTCATTTTTGAAAAAGTAGCATTTTTTTAAGTTTAGTGTTAACAACTTTTCCATTCCTTCTTTGATTGTGTTGCTCGGAATGACCACATCGTCCATAAAGCATACCATAAGATCTGGTTTCATCTTTCTTGCTAAATTATTCATCATTTTCTGAAACACTGCGGGTGCATTTGCAAGCCCGAAGGGTACGGTTACAAATTCATACAAACCGCCTGGTGTTATAAATGCTGTGAGATGGGTATGGTCGGCTTTTATTGGTATTTGGTAGTACCCGGAAGCCAAATCGAGTACAATAAAGTACTGATATCCTTGTAAGTCGTTTAACTGTTCATCAATTGAGGGCATCGGGTATCTTACTTTTCTTGTGATTCGGTTAAGTCCTCTGTAGTCGATGCACATTCGATCTTCCCCATTCTTTTTCTTTACAAGGATCACCGGAGATGAAAAATTTGAGTCCGATTCCTTGATGATACCATTCTTCAACATTTCTTCGATCATTGATTGGAGCTTTTGTCTTTTGGCATAAGGTACTTTGTTAGGACCATATTCTATTGGGATATTCTTCTCAAGTTCTATTTCCATCTCTACGAGATCGGTTCGTCCTAATTCTTTCTGTGACATTGCTATGCATCCTCGGAATCTTTGAAGTAACTTTAAAAGATCTTCTGAGTCAACTTCTGGATTTATTTGTAGATCTGCTTTGCAAATGTCTACCTTTCCCTCGGGTTCCTTACTTGATTCGTTATTTGTATCTTCATCAACACGTTTTATTGTTAGGGTGTCACCCTTCTTATTCACGGCACAAATCGGGTTGCAGAGTATGTCTTTACCAATCAACACTGGTTCTGTTAAATGAAAATCTTGTACCACCAGAGCAGTAACTGGAAAGGGTGACCCGTCGATAGTAATTGTGCATGCAATACTTTCTACTACTTTACAGGTACCTCCTCCGAAACCATGCAATACAGTGTTTTCCTTACAGAACTCAGTTTTTAATGTATTCGCAACTGTTTGCGTTATGATCGTACGTTCGCTGCCCGAGTCAAGAAGTGCTTCATATTCTACCCCTCGTATGATAACTTGTTTTCGGTAGCAGTCTTTTCCTGTATTTCTTTGGACTGTGTTGATTTTAAATCTTTTCTCCGGTTTGTCTTCCTTCATATGGGTTTGGTTGTTATTGTCACGATAATGTTGATATGGCCTTTTTCTTCCTTGCTGACACTGCCTAGAATAATGACCAGGCTGGTTACAATTGTAGCAATTCACATTATTCATTTTTCTTTGTTTTGGTATTATGTTACTATTCTGCCAGTTCGGTGGTTGATGACCAAGTTTGTTATTCGTTTTGTTAGTACTATTAGGATTTTGTCGAAAGTTGGCTCTGATGCTTTCATACCATTTAACTTTTTCCACAACTTCTCCTACGTCCCTAAAGTTGCTGGCTGCCAGACTTGAGCTCATGTTGTGGTCATTTAATCCCGTCAAGATGTATTGAATTATTGTTTTGTCGCTCAGCTGTATTCTTTTTCCGAGCATATTCATCTCATGACAGTATGTTTCGATTGACTCATGTGGTTTTCTTAATCGTTTTATCAGTTGTTGGTGAATCTCTACCTCACTGTGCTGCTGAGGGAAATTTAGCTTTAATCCATTTGCGAGTTCGTTCCAAGTAGATGAAACCTCTTGGGTGGTATCCCACCAAAATCGGGCTGATCCATGCATTTTGGATGCGGCAGCCAACATCAACGCTCTCTCATCCCAATCATAAATCTTCATTAAATTCTCCACCCTTTTCACCCATCCTTCAGATGAAATGGAGAATACTTCGCCAGGGCTGAACGTCGGGAGGGCATCAGCGATTTCCCTGACACTGCAGCTGACCTTTGGTCTAACAGAATTTCCGTCTATCGTGGTTCTCCTTTCTAACATTCTAAGTTTTTCAGCTAGTTCCTTTTCTTGCTTCATCATAGCTCGCTCTTTCTCGATTAATTCCTTTTCCCTTTTAATAATATCCCATTCCCTCGCTCTTAAGTCACTATCGTCGACGCTTGCGAATTCAGAACTTGCTGTCACCTCCTGAATTTCCATTTGGTCAGATTCTGGCATTTCTAATGTGGTTGTTTCTCCTGCATTCGCACTCCTCGGACGTTCTTCCGTCCCGGCGTGATGAGTTGTTTCTGTTGCCTGATGTTCTACATTCCCGGCATGATCTGTTGTTCCTGTAGTCCTTTTTTCTTTGTCGTACGCATGTAGCCTGCTTATTAGTACCCTCTTTGTGCCAGTAATTGGGAGTTTTCTTTCCTTCAGTTCCGCTTGGAGCTGTTTAACATTAAGGTTCTCCATATCTAGAGGGAATAAATAAAGCATTCCATCAATCAATAGCTTCGTTTTCATGGTGTAGAGTTCAAGTAAAATAAATGTAATTTATAATCACATTTTAATGCATTTATTACTTTTTTTACATATACAACTTAAACGTCAACTTAACCCCAATCTAATTATTGAATGAACAAGCCACGATCCTTGAACTCTACATCCGCAGAATATTAGCACAATAATATTGTTGTCTTTTGTGTAGTCTTTAAATTGAAGGTGTGTTTCTTTTTTTTTTGTTTGCTTGCCATGTAATCGTTTATACTATTCGGTAAGTAAAGTACTAATCGTTTGTAAACTATGCTGTAATTGTCTTATGCATGCATACCGCTTTTTTTCTTAATTAAACCCGCTAAAGTGTGCTTAAACAATTTAATTTGGTTCTCTCAACCAAATCTTATTTTAATCAATCTGTACGGCAGCATTTATTTACATAATTTGTAAATAACTCCAAGGTGCCTAACTGCTGCACCATACTTGTAATCTTCAAATATATAAAAAAAATATGAGCATTCCTCCTTTTTGCTATATTTCAATCAATCAACGCTCAATTATTTCATGTATTTAACACACAAGCAATAACCAACGTGAACAACCAATATGCATTTTACCAATCTCCGTTAAACTGAACCCCTTTTTTTTCTTGCTTTCCGAATTCAGTACCTTTTTTGTAAATCATCCAGTCTCATGTATACTCATCAACATCATGATATATTATTTACCACTGCTTCTCAGTAGTCAATATATATATCTATCTCTTTCTTTTTTTTTTTGATATTTGCGTAAACATTTAACTTCTGTGTATACCACAGACGCTAAATTGCTTTGCCTATGTATGCTACTATTTACATCAGACCAATACATACAGCAGACAACAGCATTCGATGCGACGACAACTCACTTTCTCCTTCTAGCTGGAGGTAAAGCATTCTTCTTCTATGTACTACTTGCTCTTTTGTTTTTTTTTTAAAAGAGAAATATTAACTGCTACGTGAACCGTAACCGCCATATTTTATTCTTTGAAATTTCAATATTTCATATTTTTGTACTTACATTTAAGTTGTAACTAATTAGAATTGGCAAACCCTTTTCTTTTGTTTTAATGCAACTAATTCAGACAATTTACCTATTTATTTACAATTAAATGGCTTACGCAGACACACACACCGCAAAGACTTTCACACTTACTCTCATTAAAAATAATTGTTTTTTTAATTTTCTTTTGCTATTGAACACTCTCCTTTTCTGGTTGATCCCACTTCTGATTCTAAAACAACTTAAGCTTTATGTTTATTCTTATTTATTAGGTTTTAATAAAATTAATCTGAAGACAATACTGGACGCGTCTGGTTACTGTCGAAGTTCACAACTGAATGCCCTTCGCTTATGTTTCTTGCTCTATTCGTCGTCTCGTTTTTCTTATTAGGGTTGCCGAGGTGTTACACTATCTCCATTATTGTAATATCCTATCTCCATTATTGTGTGTTGATGTTGATCCTTTATTTTTATTTTGAATCTCATCTAGAAATCTGAAAAAATCCATTTTTCTGTCATTATAGTGTGGTATGACACTTGAGTGCCGAGAAACTTATTTTTTCCTCTGTCTTCATCAATCCATTTTGTTCTATTCGTTGTTTTTTTCTCTCCCTCTTTTGATTGTTTCCTGTAAGGATTGTGCAGAGAAAATGGGTTATCTACATTAGGTTTGTTGTTCTTCTCGCTCGAATTAACTTTGTAAAGCAAAGAAAATTTCCAGTAAAAAAATTCGGAAAGAAAATATTTTGCTTAGTTCTTGAGCCTTAATAGTTTTTTTTTTTATTAAAATAAGGAAATCCATCTCATTTAGAATGCGAGTTTGAAGTAATCAGTCTAGTCAATGGTACCTATGGATTCCAAATAGCTACCAGAACAACAGCAATAAAAAAACTTTGAACGATATGTGAAGTAGTTTACTTTTTTTTTACAAATCATCAAAAAAAAAAAAAAAAAAAAACGGAATAACAAAGTCATTTACAAGAAGTAAAGATTCCTTTGTACTGAGGTTTTTTACTTCAACTGAAGTTTTGAACATTTTTTTTTGATTAGAAACAAAAAAATAAATAAAGAAAACAACAAAGAGTAATGACCTAAGTTAAGAGAAAAATTAAAAATTACTAGGCCAAAATAGGGCAATCAAAGTAATAGGTTTTGTTCATTTTGTCTTTATATTAAAAAAGTTGGAAATGTTATAATTTCAGAGAGAATGGAAATTAAAATGTTAATAATAATGAACATAAACATAGGTAAAATACTAGTACAGAAGAAATTATTTTTTTTGTCTTTTGTTTCCTATAAAAAAAAATCTGTCAGAAATCCTCATAGAAGAAAAAAACTTGGATGTATACAGTCGAAACTAGTTATTTGAACTTCTTTTTGCTGATAAAATAGTTGAACTGACTGAAATAAGAATCAGCATTTTTTCCCACAATGCTCATTGTTATTACATTTACTTCGCTTGATGCAAATGCTTTACTAAAACCTGTTGCAATGACATAAAAATATTTCTATATCATCTTCTATGGCAGACAGCGTCTTTGAGACGGATTCAGTTAGATTAATAGTTGTTGCTTGATAATCGCCCTTTCAAGAAACATTGTTGCTTAGTGAAAAAAATTGATTGATAATGAAAAGAAAAACACTGATAAAGTATTCTTTCCAAAAGTTTTGGAATGCAGGAAAATTTTACAAGGTCTTTAATTCGATATTTTTTTCTCTACTTTTCTCTTATATAATTGTATTATATAACACCTATTAAAGGGTGTTATATAATACAATAAAAGAACTTAAGAAAATCTATTGTTCTACTCGTGTATTGTCAAAAAATAAACATTTTTTTGATTATAATTTTTTCGACATTTAAAGCTATTTCTGCCAAATTCCATCAAAATTTGATTTATTTTAAGTGATGACGAATGGAAATACGAAAAGTGTATCTTATTAAATTTTTTTCTTGCTTCCGTGACACAAGGAAATTCAAGTGTCAAAAAAGAAAGATCGTTTCACATAGGCAACGCTGGTAGGCATATGCCCGAAGTTTCTGTTTAAAAACTAATTATATGTTTTGTTCAAAATCAAAGTTAGTACTGGCTTATAGAAAAAAAAAAACTAGAACCTAGCTCTCATTACGCATGTTTTTGGTGTGATTTCATTCCTTTTTGCAAAGTTTTCTTTTTGTCAGATGAAAATTTGATAACACAGCCTTAACGCATAAAATCTCAAACTTTACATTTTTTTCAATGCATTAGATACAGACTTAAAGCTATGCTAAATTTCATTATTCTAGGATAAGGTACTCAATCAACGATGTTGAAAAATCTCAAGATCTTTAGTTTTACCTTTAAAGCGTAAAGTAAACAAGGTTTAAAATTAAATTAAAAATTTAAAATGTTCAAGTTAAAATGGCTCAAAATTTGTCAAAATTTATTAACACTATGCTATTATAAATGTAAAAGGCTTAACATATGAATGATTTTTAGTACTGGCATTATGGGAAAGCTTTTTCTAAATCAGTGTGTCCTACTGATTTCCCAAGGCATTTCATGTAGCAAAATGCCACTTAAATATACACAATAACCACAGACTTCTCACGGAATTGTTTTTGTAATTTATTTTTCAAGCGACGGAAGGGATGTACCCTTATAACTAATCTCGTCCTCAGCCGTAGGCACAATGAGTAACCAATCATGAAACGAACTCTTGTTGTTTACGCTGTGTTTAATAAAAGTACTTATTCACACATAATAAGAGCAACCATTGCTTAGATTACCCACATCAACCACTCCTTTTTCTATAGCTTGTGTGCAAGAGCTTACAAAATGCTTACAAATGCTTTTTTCTATAGCTTTAAAGATCAAAAAAAGTATTTATAATGCATACTATGGCATTACGATAAAAGCTTTTATATGCGATAAACTTACATATGCAATACAGTCTACACTGCAACCAAACTGTGATGCAAACGTCCTATCTTCTCTGTACTGACAATCTCTGTTGGACAAAGTATAGTATTTTGTTTTATTTACAAGAATTTTAACTAACATAATATCCTCTCAGATTAACTATATCTACTTAATTTCATCAAAAATTCAACAATGAAGAAAACCTTCATAATGTTATTGAGATCGTGCAAGTTTCTGAAATCTCTGCAATTTTATACGGGGAAAATGAAAAATGTTATGATAAATTTCTATTTTATCCCTGACTAATGTATCATACTAATCCTTGACCTATTTCATAAATTACAAAAACAATCAACTAAAATTTGATTGCTCTCTTTAAAACTAATTTATTTCTCTTTAAGTTTCCTTCATTGTTTAATTTTTCGCTGTAATCGTTTTATTGGTTATTTAAGCTAATTACTTTTTTTTGTATTATTATGATTATCCTTTCCGCTAATTGCCTTTTCGATCTGTATTCTCTAGCAGGTATTCATCAATTTATAAAACATTATAAATATTTTCGGATATGATAACAGTCGAGTAAAACAAGCATTTTTGGTAAAATATCAAAAAAATCTCTTTGCTTGCTCGAAGGCACCATTTCAAAATAAGCGGATTTTCCATTTTTTTTTCGACCTACATATACATTTTTCGGTATAGTCTGTTCTATATTTTGGTTTCCTAATACAACTTCTACAGAAGTATCATTCATTTTCTTACGCCTAGAACAACTGCAATACTCATAATCATACAACCCCAATTATCTTAGAAAGTGGTAAGTTTTTTTTGTATGTCTTTGGTTAGATTTTCAACCCAATTCTTAATATTCCCCGGCAAAAAACTCCCCGGGAGACGCATTCTTTCGCACTCCGATTCCGAATTCCCCGGTTGATTTTTTTTAGTTTTAGTGGGAATGAGAGTTCGAAATGATACAAACAGCTTTTTTTCAGTATTTGACACATAAATCAAACTGTAGAAGACAAATAATTTATTCTTCATTTAGAATTGGTCTGTTTAAATTTAAAAATTAATTTCTCTTAAGTTTTACAATGTCGACTTCAAATCTTTCATCTTCGAGCTAAAAATTCATCTTCAAATGTGATCAACATGCTGCGCAAATATATCTGAAAAATTGCTAAAATTCTAAGAAGAAAACGACTTGTTTGACACTGTTCTCATTGCTGACAACAGCTGCACCAAAATGTTAGCTCATAAAATTGTCTTGTCTTCATGGAACATGGAGAGATTATTTTTGGGAAATATTCCATTCCGCTCCCACAACATCGAGTGTCAATGAAGTTAAATTAGAAAAAGTGGATGGTTCTTCGTTAGAATTGATAATTGACTTCATATATTCGGGTTGGATTGAATTGAGCCTCGAAAAATTGACACACTTTTGAGAAGTGCAGTATTTTCAAAAATCAAAAACTTAGTCGATGGGTGCTGTGATTATCTGGAGAAAAATCTGAACAACAACAATTGTTTACATTGGCTACGCATGGCCAAGGAACTGCGGTTATCTAGACTTCAAGAAAAATCATCGAATTTAATTTACAGCCACTTTGAGCAAGTAACAAAGCAACCTGATTTTTTTGGTTCTGAACAAAATTGAAATGAAGGATTTACTATTTAACGACAATCCTCGTGGAGACTTCGAAGAGCAAGAGTGTTTCTGAGTTTGATGACTTGGGTCGAATATGAAAAACGTAATCGGCAACATCTCCTATTTGAATTGCTTTCAATGGTTTGCTATCAGCATCTTACGCCTCAGTTTACCGCTAAAAACAGTACCTTAGTAAATCATTTATTGCCAGAATCTCAAACAATTGAACAACAGAACTTCACTTTAAATTTTGAGAGAGAGCTAAATAAAGAAGTCAGTAACGTTACAGGTATTCGTATATGTTGCCTAAATTGTCATTTTCTCTAACAAACAATTTAGAATTTATGATATCATTCAGTGGAATTTAACAGTGGTAGCGGGCTGTTTGCTGATTTAAATTAAAGCCCGTGATCTAAAAGAAATTTGGTTTCAACAAAAGGGTGGTGCTGGTGCAACTTTACCGATTTATCGATTCTGAACATTTACCAGCTATTACACGGTGACTCAAGAGTAATGACTCTTTTCGAAATTAAATGAGTGTGAAGGAGAAAAATGATCGGATGTCACTCATTTAATTTCTCGAGTCAACGTGTAATAGCTGATATGCATTGATATCATACCGCTAGATATGTTTCCTTTGATGGGACTGCGGAAAGTGTAAAATCTACATGGATGTACCAACCGACTAGGACTGAGGAATGGGAGGCAAACATTACTCAATTCAATTACCAAATATCACTGTTACGGCTTTTCACTGGAGGTTGACATTTCTAGCTTCTCCGTCAAAACAAACAAAAAACCGAAACTCCTCATTTTATTTCAAATGATTTTGCTTATGTTAGATGAATGCATGACTTTCCACAGTAAATGTTAGAATTTGACTCGATTTTTTTTTCATTTTTGAGTTTTGTTTACTTCTTTACACCTTATTGATCATTGTGATGGCTAAAGTGAAACTAAACTGAATCCGCGTTTTTTTTTTTTTTAAATTGAGGTATGGCCGAATTTTAATTTAATGCCATCAGTACGTTTTTTTTTGTTAATCAATGGTAATCGATTAATAAATTTTATTTCATCGTAAGTTCCATATTTATAGGAAAATGTATAATAGCAAATTTCTCCGCATTAATTTACGCATCAATGACACACCTTCTCTTAAGCCCTTAATCTGATTTTAATATAAAAATTCTTAGAGAGCGAAACCAATGAACCTACATAAGCTCCATTTCAACAGAGAAACCCTAATCTATCATTTGCATGTAGGTAGATATTAACCCTACACCTTTTTCTGAACATAGGTGGCTCATTAGTCGATCAAGTTCATCATAATCAGATAAACGTTTTTCCTCGAATTTTTAATTAACTCTCGAAACAAAAATCAAAGGAATTCTATCCCCTACAAAAAAAAAAAAAACAAAACAAACAAACAAACAAATTCTAAAACCAGCATAATCATCAACGTATATAGCTGTCTCAACACCTGCGGTATTATATCGATAATTAAGATTTGCTTCCAATAAATCAAACCCAATCCGAACCCTTAATCAAAAATTTATAAAACTAAACCTAACGACAAACACAAAATTACACATACACATACACAAGTTTTTACTGGAAAAAAGGAATATCTCATTGTGTGTGTTTAATTTAATTGATTGTTACCTTTCATTATCACGACAAACAATCGAAAACGATTTTGTTGTCCTCTAAATACACCCTTTTTGGGAGTCCGTCGAAGCCAGCTTGGCATAGGTATAAAGGTTCATCATCATGAAATAAAAATACAAAATCGAATCGAAATCCTGCCACTTTCTGCTTCTGACGACATCGCAACATAGATTTTTATCTCTAGCTTTGCATTTCGTATCTTGATGTTTTTTTTTTTTTGGATTTTGTATTTTTTTTTATTTCCATCCACAAAATGATATTTTTCAACAAGACTTAGACCTAACCATTGAATTGAATGCCGTATCAGGTTTTGCCTCCTTCGCTACCTGTGTAAGCTTTGAATCTTGTACAAAAAGTCTCTGTATTGCCGCATGGCCTTATCCGACAGATTAGGTTATTCTTTGGATAACACGAAAATGGATAGGTACGTATGCATACAAAATAATAAAGAAAACAAAAAATTAATCTTCGATGGATTTAGAGTTTGAAATGAATTTGATTGAGTTTGTTTTTGTTTGTTCTTTTCGATTCTTATTCTAGAAAGTGATCATTTTAGTTAAGAAATAATCAGCAGCGGCTTAAGCGAAATACCCGGAGGTAGCAATCTTGTTAACGAGTTTTTGTTTTGTAACTTTATATATGTATGTTATTTCTGGTTTGTTTTTGTTATCGAAATCGGACGCGTTAGTTCATTAATTTCAACAAGGAATTTCAACATAAGAATGAAGAAACAAGAAAAAATATGCAGGTACCTACTTATTTTAAATGTATTTAGGTACATGAAGTTGTGTTTGGCTTCATCTGCAGATATAATGATGCCAATGGAATTGTTAGGTCTTGGTCATAGGGCGTGGTAAGTGTGTTGTTTTTTTTTTTCTTTTAATCTTATTCAAGGCTAAAGAGTCGTGACGGTGTGTTAATCCATCAAAACTGGGATTGCCCTCTTTATATTTTTTATTTACTATTTTTCTATTATCGGTTTATTTTTTTAATTAATTTTTATTTGAAAAAAAAAAAAAATCTGCGGCACTCGGGATGGAAAGAAAAATAAAAGTTCATATACTTTAGAGAAACTTAAAGGTGCAATAATCTTATTATATTGTTTTGACACCAAATCAAAATCCCTCGAATTAAGGCAATAAGATTACAAAATTTCATTAAATCATTTTAAATCATTCACATCACACATATATCGGCAGAGATTTCTGTTCTCTAGAAATCCAAGCACGTTGCTTCCAATCTTCCAAATCTGGCATCCACGAGACTGTTAAGTCACTATAAACGGAGTTGTTAAGTCTTCCTTGTTGCCTTGAACCTAAAAGCCGCAATTCGAAGACTCTTGGCTGGAGCATACTGTAACGAGTTGAGACCGAGACGACGCAGTTATACCATCATACGAGACTGGAACTAGACCAATACCGAGACGACTTCGAAATTTTGTGGGCAAATTAACAGATCTAAAAGCTATTGTTGACATTGTTTACTTTATTGATATTGTCGACATTGTTGACGCAATTATCTACATTAGGCAATTAAATTCGGTCCGTAGAGGACACTGCTTTCTGGTCCTTTCTGGACTGGCAATAAAGTGTAAGGGTTTTGTGGAACATGCACTTCGTCTTGCATTCTTCGTCAGTAATTCTTTATCAGATATCCAATTTGGTGTCATCTATGAAGTTGTTGTTTACTCCAAGGAAGATAAACTGAAACTCTTCCTCAAAGTCGTCTCTGGTATAGATAAAAACCCTGTCCTAGGGTCTGCGGTGGAAAGACGCTTATTTTGTTTGTAAATTGAAGTTACTTTGCCTTTTCCATATTTAGTTCAAGTTCAAATAGTTCGGATGTTCCTAAATCGCCTTAAAAGCTTCTATAACGGTGCATTAGAATCCACCGTCGATGATATAGACATCATTCGAATTCCCTGAGTTTGATGAATCTTTTAAATATAGTGCCTTTCCGCGTTAATTCCTGCTCTGCAAACTTTATGCTTAAGAAAGAGTTTAAAAAGTCACATGATGGTAGCGCATCTCCTAGCGTTACAACTTTATCAGGATTTTGAGTTCAGCCATCACCATATCGAGTTCGGACCATAAATGCTATCAAATGTGGCCTAGAAGTTGATGAAAAGATACGGTTAGATCCTGAAATTCGTTGGCTTTTTCTAGAACTTACTTTCGTGTGAAAATTTGGTAGTCGAGGGTTGGAAACCTCATGCGTTTTTTCCGATAAATGTAGTGCAGAAAGTTTTTAGGGCCAGTTTTTCAGCTGTGAGTTGAACCAGAGTTAAGCTAAGAGCAGACGGCATATAAAAAGCCGCAAATTCTGTTTACATAGCAGTTACCGCACACTTGCACAAAAGGTGTTCACACGATGTGCAAAAACTGTCCCAAAAGTTGCAAATGCATTTGCGATATAGGTGCTTGCACATCATATGTCCGCAAATATGACCGCAAAAGTTTTGGTCTATATGCGGGGTGTTCAGACGGTGTGCTACAAAATCCGCATATGACTCAATTCCAATCATATGCAGGTTTGCGAACACATATTTTCTTTGGTTTGCATATTGCCTTGTGAGTCGCTGTCAGTGGTTTAAAAAATTACCATTGAAGAAACTGATGAAGTGGAGCGCTGCAGTACGTTGGTCTCCAAAAAAATAATCTGGGTAAAGAATTGCCATGACACTGTAGGTGGTTCTGTGCCCTGCCCAGACTTCTTCGTGCGCATCTTTGTTAAATTGGAATTAAAAGAGTCACTCTCAAACAGTCCCACTTGGATTTCGCTTCGTTAATGGTTATTTCAAAGCCGAGGTCATCCACCACCTTACGCCAACCATCAATTTTGAACAGTTTGTAGTCTGGAGCACCAGCATCCCAGAGTCTGGGGCGCTTCTCCACCGCAGCAATTAATCATATCAATTATGGAATCCGTAAAACCTCATCCGCAATGTATTGCTCTCTTTTTTCTTCATCTATTTGCCGTGAAAAAAGACAACAAAATACTGCGAATCACTGCGGATCGACTAATGCGGATTCCATAATCGACATGAATAAAATAATCTGATCGCGCGTCCAGCTTTGATGCACTCTTCTCGTTCCCGATACAAATTTTCTCTTGCGGCTTGGCTTTGGTTGTGAGGGTTCTATATGTACGTGATCAGTGGATGTTGTTCCCTCAAGCTCACTATCACTCATTTTGTGTAAATGTACCATCACGGTGTATTAATTGTTTTCTTTTTTTATTATTTTTATTTTCTTTTTGAAATCAAAACAAAACTATACCTACTATACTGTCTTCCGGCATTTAAAATTTCACATAAATGCTCGCAAATGCGTCAGATATGCAATGTTATTTTTTCAGGCCAACGCAAATGCCTGGGACTATCGCAAATGGTCGCACATTCTCGCAAACTGTCACAAATAATATGCGAGGGTGTTCACACGATATGCACAAAAGTCGCAAAATAATGTGCGATCTAGGTGTCGCACATGCTCCGCAAATTGTTTGCGAGCATGTGGGGACTGTCCCAAATGGGTGTTCAGACGATGTGCGGCCAAAAGTAGCAAATGATGACGTAAAAATTACGTCACAGTCGCAAACATTTGCGGCTTTTATATGCCGTCTGCTCGTAGCTTTAGCTATAGATAAAAATGTATGCACAGCTAACTCAGGAAGCTCTTTTTCAGTAAATTATGCGTGCGGATCGACCTAACAAACTGAGAGGATAAAACATCAAACAATATGTTCAGTAAATCGAAATTTAACTCACCAAATTTAATAAATCATATTGGGTAAAGCTTTAATCCAGCACTGAAAACTAGCCCCTAAACGCTCACATAATACTTTGGGTACAAACTTATAGGACACTTTTAAGCATGAAGACGATATCTTAAAACTGGAATAAGACACACCTTCAGCCGACTTCTTAAGGTTGCCTCTAAGCGACTCTTGTTGTCTATCCATAACGTCTTCCTGAAGTTGATGATTGACCATTTCTAAAGTACGAAGTAAATTATCGATGTGCCCTTATAATTGAGGATCTAGATCTATGCAAACTTCCAAGTTCCAAATGAAATATTTAACACCGTAAAAAAGCTCTTTTTCGCCCAGTTGATTACCATTTTTCTAACAACTCTCAACCATTTCTGTGTGAGTGTTAACCGGAGGAATGGAGGGGACCTACAGTGGACAACGGAACCTGAACGGATTACCTAGGTGAGAAGCACTTATTTATGACAAGAGTTACTCTTGGGGGATTTGTCAATTAACCGGAAGAAGCAGTAGCCGTTGTTTCCTCGATTCCGGAGGTCCGAAATGGAATCCAGACCTCCAGCATGATAGTCCCACGGACTAACCATAATGCCATGGCATCTTAATTAAATGCAGCTTATAAATACGTATGTGTTTAGAAAAAAATTGTTTCAATAAAGTAATGAATTTAAATATTCATTGAATTCATGGTCATATGCATTGTGCTAGGGAACTCGCATCAGTTACTGTACATAATTTTTTTATCGACTGGAAAAAGACCAATTTTTTTGTTATCTTCAAGCTTGACTTCAAAAATTCTCTATAAAATGATTCAATTGCATTATAAGTATTCAGTTTTTTTTTTACCGAAACGAATTCCTTTTTCTTTGGTCGATTTCATTCTTTTATCCTCGGGTTCTCATAAAACATCAACAGCACACACCCATTCTGAGATGAATTCATCTTCTAATTTAGTTATTTTTTGTTTGTGTTTTTTTTAAATCACAAAAAGGAGTGGAATATTTATGTTCCTGCACAACACACGAAACGGACTAGGTATACAATCGAAAGACAGACCTAGTTTATGACGTAATTAAATATGAAACTTAAATCTGGATACGTCTGGCATAGGGTTGACTGGCTCTATTTATGATTCTTATTTTGAAATCGAAATGAAATTTGACACCTTTTTTTTTTTTTTTTTTTTTTTGAAGAAAAAGAACAAAAAAATACAAACTAAACAGGCAGGAGTGGATTTAAAAACAAAAAATCAGCGCCCTTGGAAATTTGTTTGATTTTAGATAAGCAACGATAAGTATGTCCTAAGCCGTGTGCCAGAGTGGCAACTTTATGTTTTATTCACAAGTAAATTATAGGTTTTTTTTTTTTTTTGAAAATAGGCTGAAAAATTTAAAAGTGTTCCATTTGATGCAATACCTCAGCAATTAATAATAGCCCGAAAATTGATTAGGGGCAGAGTATAAAATTAAAGTTTGGAAAAAAGCCCTATGGGCTATGGCTATTATGTATTGGGTCTTCCAATGGGGACTTCCAAATTTGAAAGTTGAAGCTACGTCTTTCACATTGGCAATGGTCCACGATGTTATATTCCATACATTATGGCACCAATAGGCCGTTCAAGCGAAAAAAAAATGTTGATGATATCTCACACACAACTCCAAGCAAATATAATAGGGCTGTGTCAATCAGGAACGATTCGATTTTTTTGATCCGATCACCGAAAAGTATTGATGATTGAGATCACAAATTTTTATTTCAATCGATCCCAATCTCAATAAATTCGATGATTCTCGATTTTCCATCCCATCAATCTCAATCATTTCAATAAATCTTGATTTTCAATATCAATCTCTAGTACAGTCAATAAGAAGAGACGAAAAAATGCAAAAGAAAGGAAAAAATTATGCCGGTCAGTATAAGGGGTCAAAAGTCATAAAAACGAGTTTCTTGCAAATATCTCAGAAACGGTTTGTGCTAGAGAAAAATTTGATTCGACAATATTGTAGCTAAGGCAATTTCTCACAAAAATGGTTTTGACAGTTTTTTTTTCGTAGCATTAACCGTTAAAAAGTTACAGCAAATTGAAATCAAAAAATCTCTTAAAAGGGGCCAAAGTTCATGAAAATGCTGTAATTTTTTAACGGTTAATGATACGAAAAAAGTAATAGACCCTTTTTTTGGGAAATTGTATCAGCTACAAGATTGTGGAACAAAAATTTTTCTCTAGCATAAACCGTTTCTGAGATATTTACAAAAAAAAAACTCATTTTTACGACTTTTGACCCCTTAGGCTAAGCACGCACTTGAGATTTCAATCGCGCGGCTATTTAGTCGCAAAGAATAAAACACATAAGTTTCAATGTGAGTGACCGCACTTGCGATTTAAATTTCTGCGATTTAAAAATTGCGACTGAAATTTCTTCCATTTTTCGAGCGAGGCGATTGTCGCAAAATAAAATGGAACAAATGCAATGCTTGTCTGTAACCGCACTTGCGATTTAAATTTCTGCGATTTATAAATCGTAGTCGCGGAAAGAAATAAACATGCACGCACTTGCGATTGTCAATCGCGCGATTTTTCAGTCGAAAGAATTGAAACACATGGTTTTAATTGTGACTGCATGCATATACGACTGAAAAATCGCGTCGTTCCATTTTTAGAGTGACTTTTAAGTCGCAGCGACTTAAAATCGCAAGTGTGTGCCTAGCGTTATACTGACCTAGGGATGGTTGAGGAACTCTCTCATTGGATTCGATCAAAATCGGTACAGTATTGAATTGAATTCGTTAGATTCGGAGATTGAATTTTATCGAAATCAAAATGAAAAATCGAATCGGAACAGTATGAAATAATGAATTGAGTTTAATGGAAATGATCGTATGATCGATTAATTTAAATGATCGGATCATTTTGGTAAACGATTCGATCATTTGAAATTAAGGCTGATTTTCAATGGCGCGTTCGCGTTAGAGACGCTTACGTATACGTTTACAAGCTTTACGAACGCGTCGACATGACAGACGACTTGAAGAGAACCTGAAAATCAAAATGAACCATCATAACTATAATTTCGAATTCCTTTCAACAAACTGTTCCATTATTTTTTAAACAAAATCGATTTTTTTCTTTCAATAAATCGATTTTTTGGTTAAAAGGAATTCGACCATTAATTTAACTGTCAAAACGCACGCTGAAGTTGATTTTTTTTCAACTTTAACGTTGAGGTAGCTTATGTTACGTTGGTTTGTGTACATGCTAATAGTCGCCAAATCGTAACATAATACCCAACGCGTCATTGTAAACAATTTGCTTAAATTGCTATGTGTGAGCTTTCGCGTTGAAAGAAAAATCTGTCAAAGCGACGCCCAACGCGGCATTGGAAATCAGCCTTGAACGATTTACACAGCTCTAAACTAAAAGTTGCCTAGTGGGCGACAAGCCTAGTGAGTAGTGTTGCATTTGTAAGTTCTTCTCAATTTCATTCTTGTTCTTGGTGACTACTTTTACTTTTTGTACGAGTATTAGCCTAGTTAATGTATCAACCCTAAAATCGTTATTGTTGCGTGTAGGGCCTTCGTTTCTCAGTCTCGTACTGGCAAAACCCTCATATGATTTTTTTTCATGTTATGGAACCTAAACCCAACTAAGTTCTGTATAAATGTCTTAATCTTGTCGAAACTAACAGTAGACCACTAAAAACCAATATCATAACGGGGCGGTGGTTACCACATGTAACCACGAAATAAAATCCTTAACATATTTCCGAAATTTACCATTATCTATTAGGTATGGTGAATGTACTTTTAGTTTGAATACATAAAGCATAATATACAAAATATCAAGTATATGCTCAAACAATACCAGAAAACTTCAACTTTTTACAAATGAGTGCTGACAGCAAGACTTTAAAATTTCGAGTTACTTGGCATATTTTTTTTTACATAGAATTTATCAAAAAATCGATATATGGCTTTAGTATAAATACAAAAAATAATCGAAAGGTGGTTAGCTAAAGTACCCACCTAACCTGAAATAATTAAGCAAATTCAAACTATCTCAAATATGTATGTATGACAAAGTGACAACAAATCAGTGGTAAAAGAAATACAAATTTTTTGTAGCTTCAAAGGGAAATGATTTGGATAAAATACATAAACAAAAAAAAAAACTAATCGTTAACTATGTATTGTCTTGGGGTTAATCCACAGTCAGCCCAAACGTGTGTCTGCTGAGATCACCTGTGGTGCCCATGAAACTGCCCATAACATGCGGACAGATCATTTATCAACCTGTGTGATGGCATCCCGGGTCGAATTTGTTTTGGGTACGTCTGTTTGTCTGCCTGTCTGCTTTATCCTGGATACGATAACCAGGAACACACGATTGTCATTAATTATTTCTAGGGATTGTGTAATATAAATTTAATATTTATTTGTTTTTTTTTTGTTTTTTTTTTATCAATCAACCCTCATTGTTTTGGGTTTTTTTTTCTCAACGCAGGGGGAAATAAATTGTTCACCGAAAAAAAAAACAAAACAGATAAACATCAATACCAAGGATACGTCGAGGGGGAAAAGATGCTGGGTCAGATGTTAAATGTAGGCACAGTTAGGATTGTCAAAGAAGATGGAACAAAAAAAAAATAGAAAAGGAAATTACGCAAAATTGTTGTCCTTTCTTTTTTGGTGTTTTCCGTGCATATGTTTAAGAAAAAACCATCCTGGGGGATGAGATTAAAGAGACACGATGCCACTGTTATTTTATTTTTTTCTTGTTTGCTTTGTCATTCAAGCATTCCCACACCTTGCTGCAGCACAAACATACATGGAAGGGTGGTCTGGATTTCTAATATGTCTCTCGGGTGACCCCGATATAACCCCTAAGAGGTGTATGGCGTTATTGAGTGTGAATCGAGTGTGCTATGAACTAATGGGATTAACGTTTTTTTTTTAGACAGAGAGTTTTTACCCCAGTTTTTGAGAGTTTGATGGAAATTCTAATGATTTTTGATGGTATCCAGACGAGATCAGAAAATGGTTTTTGGTTAATTTTTAATGACTTGGATTGCTGTAAGAAATTAAGATACAAGCTGTACTTCATATTCTACATACAAACAGTGTCAAAACTGACATGTGTGGCATTTCGTCAGAATTTAGAAATCTCTTGGATGGGGATTTGAGATATGGAACTGATGCATTTTTATGTTTTTGGATTGAAAAGGGTGTATTCTTAATGTTGCTAAGTGTCTCAAGGAAGTTTAAGTTAGTGTTCCTGTCAATTTGGTAATGGAAAATATAAACATTAATATCCTCGTACGCTTCATATAATGCCTGATGTCGTACACTAGGCAACTTAGTTTTTTGCCCTCGCGCACTAGGCAACTTCCGAGTCCGAGTTGAGTATTTTTCATTGAATTGTTACATTAAGCTTGCACTTTGGATCCGCTTCAGTTTAAACTCGCTCAGTTTGTATATATAAAAATTGATTTTCGGGATTGTAAGCCTCCCGTTTTCCACTATCTTCGAAAATTTCTAAAAGTAGCTTGGAAGTTGCCTAAGGGGCGGGGGTAAGCAACTAAAAGTTTCCCGAAGTTGCCGGCAACTAAAATCCGCGATCAACTCCGAGCAACTAAAAGTTGCAGGCAACTAAGTTACCTAGTTGGCATTTTCCCATATAACCTAAAGCTGGCCGCACACTATCGAGCCAAATGGCTCAACCGAGCCAAATTGCATCTGTGATTCAGTTCCTCCGATCCATTTCAGGAAAGAAAAAAAATAACAAAGTACTAAAACTCATAGAGTTGCGAAAGGAAAATGAGAATGTAAGCAGAAATCAGTAATACTGAACCAAGTATTAAAAGATATTTAACTCAACCTTTTAAAATATAACGGCTTTTACAAACTTACAAACGATAAAGCAGGGGTGAAATCTGCTAACGTGATTTGTGATGCGTCAGAGACACACTCCAGAAATTCAGTCGGTGCAGGTTGACATAACATTTAAAAGCTCAAGAGTAATCACAACAAAAATGTGATTGTCACTTTTCAATCAATTTGACGTTTAGTCCGCGGTATGACTAGAGTTACCAAAACTTCAATAATGGTACAACTTTTTCTGAGTTTTTATGTAATCATTTAAACAATCAAAAACCAATATTCTTGAGACAAACAAAGTAGGACCAAAATGTCTGTTCTTCTCTATCATCATCTTCGTCGTCGCTTGTTTGATTAAAATGTCCCGTAGGTAATGAATAGAGTTTGTGAAAACTATACTGAGAAAGGGTTTTAAACAGTTCATATTGATCGCAGATAAAATTATCTATAGTTTTGTCCTTTGAATTTTAATAATAAAAAAAATAAATTTGATGGCACAACAGCTCATGAAGAACTAGGGCCTAGTGACTCTCAACCATTCCTGTGTTCGTGTCTGCAGGAATGGAGAGGACCTACAATTTATTGCCGAATCCGAACGGCTAACGAGCGGCACTTTTCTGTGACAGGAGATACTCTTGGAGGATTTGTCAATTCCTCGCAAGAGGCAGTAGCCGTTTTTTCTTTTAAATAAATAGGTGGCGAGGCTGGGGATCGAACCTTAGACCTCCGGCATGACAGTCCATCGCACTAACTATCACGCCACGGCTACTACTTGAATTTTAATAATATTTTAATAAAATTCCATTAAATTATCTGCTTTTTGATGCTCTTTTTTGACATTCTTTGTTCGACTTAAAAAAAAAATTCAAACTTCCGACTTACACTCAAACATAATAAATAACTACAAAATAACTGAAATTATTTCCTTCAGTTTTACTTCGACTCTTTAACAAGCCAAAAAACCAATGTTTTATCCAGGTTCCTTGAACTTTATCTAATTTTTTGTTTTATAACTCCGTTTACAGTGCGACTTTGTTTTTTTTTGCCACTGGTCAACAAGAACAACAGAAACAAACAAAAAAAACTTTAACCCAAATCTAAAACTTTCTTTGTAAAACGAAAATATTTACCTTTTCTCACAACAAGAAAACTATACAACAACAGCAACAACAAAAAAGAAAAAAAAAAAAAAGATGAAGAAACTAAAAACTTTAGCAGAAACAAAAATAACTTCAACATTTATCCACAAAAATCTGTGTGTTTTCCCCGTCCCCTGTATACTCCCTCAAAATGGCCAACGAGCAACCAGCGTCTGATGGCTAAAATACCTTTTCAATCATTGCTACCAATTGAACAAAGAAACTATACATGAAACTACTCCTAGCTAAAAGCCTCCTAGAAGAGTAACCTCACGACCAAGAACAGAGCAGCATTGGGGAGTATTCCATAGCGGTAAAATCAAAGGCGCATCAGAGAAAGCACAACAAAAGCAATTAAACCACCCGAAAACAAAGTTATAAACCGCAGAGAATTAAACTTTACTATATGTTCCTATCCTACCTTCCATATTTTTTCTTCTCTCTGATTAAAGTCCACCAAACCCTACGGGGGAATAGAAATTCCAGTACGGAACGGAAGTGAGTAAAGAGTATAGATGCGGGGCACAACAACCAACTATAAAAGCATCATAGCTCCACCATAGTGCACACTAAACACAACTTTATTGCTTTTGAATTTATTTCCATTATTGACATCAATAGGTTGCCCTTTGATACACCTTTTAGCTACACAACCGACTTCCTTTGTAAAAACGAAGCCAACAACACGCTAAGGATGATGGGGGATGACGACAACGACAAGGAGCAAATCTCATTGCACGAAATTCCGCACAAGAAAAATCCCTGAAACACGATTCACACAACTTTTCTAACAAAATACTAAAAGCCATCTCCCACTTGGCGCGGAAGCAATGAAATTTAAAAAAAAACACATTCGCGACTCCCGCCGCCACAATACGAAGTCGATGTGGACAAAATTTAAGTTGAATTCTTTGGAAATTATTTCAAAAAGTGGTAGGGAGGGGGTGGGTTGTATTAAGGGGAGCGCTAAAAGGTTGAATTTGCTTTGATAGATAGTAACATAACTCCCAATTGTACTGCTGTACTTTAAATGCAATTTAATACAGGGTGTTTTCAGGTGAAGAAAACAAAGTAGAAAAATATTAATGGAGAGTTTTACCAATTCCAACTAAAAGTTCGAAGAAAGCAATGCTGTTAGGAAAAAAAGAAAGAGAGAATGAAATAAAAGCGTGCATGAATAAAATTCAAGTGTACGTTTCCGAACACATTAAATAGTCCAAGTACAAAAAAAAAGTGGAGACTTTTTTTTAATACTTAAACCAAGTAGTTACGCAGTTCAAGCTTAACCAAATTTTATCTCTACAATTATTATCTTTACAATCGTTTGCTACAAACGCACAAAAAGCCATGTTGTAATAAAACAAAAAACAAATACAAATACAAACACAAATAAAGCTCAAATGTTACTTTTTCGTATAAAACTAATAATGGTCCGGGCAATTAATTCTAAGCGAAATAAGCTTAGAGACTTCTCCAAATAATCTGCTATAATTATCATTTATTAATTATCGCTCATTAAACAAAAAGCAGAAAAAAATTATCTGTAAAAACATGCGTTGAGTATTATTTTGGGCGCTAAATTAGGTGGAGACTTTTGGAATTTAGCGCATGCACTGCAGTACGCAGTGATAAAATTTATTTTTGGAGGAAATTTGTATGGAAGATGAATTTTAGTTTGATCTGCGAACTAGGCTTAAGTCTGCTATTATCAATATATCTCGGTGAGCAACGTATTGTTGAACGAAAAGGTTGGTATGCTGCTTGTGATGAAATTAAACTTTTTTGTGGTGTTCTACAAGACAACTTTATTCCTTTTAAAACACAATGAACAAATATTCATGGAGATTTTTTCCAAATTCAAACTTGTAAATATTAATTTTTCATGGCATTTTTCTGTGCTTTAAGCCTAGTACGCAGTTCGGGAAAAAATTTTCTTTTCATACAAAATTTTTCCCAGGAAAATTTTGTCTTCAGTTTTTTTCCAGGCAGTACGCAGTTCACGCGCAAAATTGTGACGTTTGTACCCGCTGTAAGGTGAAGTCTTCACTAAATTTTGCCAGGAAAAATAATGTTCAAAGCATTATTTCGCGGGAAAAATTTTAACAGGTCAATAATTTTGCACGATAAAGACGATAAACTTTTATTTATCAATAATTTTACAAAAAGAAAAAAAAGAAGAAAAACATTTTTCCAACTTTTTTGTAGAGATTAGAATTGTAGAGATAAAATTTGTCTTTTCCCGATCTGCGTACTAGGCTTTAGTCACTTTTTCGTATAAAACTAATAATGGCCCGGGCAATTAATTCTAAGCGAAATAAGCTTGGAGACATCTCCAAATAATCTGCTATAATTATCATTTATTAATTATCGCTCATTGAACAAAAAGCAGAAAAAAATTATCTGTAAAAGAATGCGTTGAGTATTATTTTGTACGCAGTGATAAAATTTATTTTTGGAAGAAATTTGTATGGAAGATGAATTTTAGTTTGATCTGCGAACTAGGCTATTATCAATTATCTCGGTGAGCAACGTATTGTTGAACGAAAAGGTTGGTATGCTGCTTGTGATGAAATTAAACTTTTTTGTGGTGTTCTACAAGACAACTTAATTCCTTCTAAAACACAATGAACAAATATTCATGGAGATTTTTTCCAGATTCCAACTTGTAAATATTAATTTTTCATGGCATTTTTCTGTGCTTTAAGCCTAGTACGCAGTTCGGGAAAAAATTTTCTTTTCATACAAAATTTTTCCCAGGACACATTTTGTCTTCAGTTTTTTTCCAGGCAGTACGCAGTTCACGCGCAAAATTGTGACGTTTGTACCCGCTGTAAGGTGAAGTCTCCACTAAATTTTGCCAGGAAAAATAATGTTCAAAGCATTATTTCGCGGGAAAAATTTAGTGGAGGTTTCACCCTACAGCGGGTACAAACGTCACAATTTTGCTCGTGAACTGCGTACTACCTGAAAAAAAAACTGAAGACAAAATTTGTCCTGTATAAAAAAATTTGTATGAAAAGAAAAATTTTTTCCCGAACTGCGTACTAGGCTTTACCTATGGAGAGTTGTGGTTATCTGGATCTTCTATTTCTTAATATTTGGAATTCTAAAAGTTATGTTTATTCTCTTTAATTCTGGAGGTTTTCTAAAAATTCCTTACGAACCCAATACAGAATCCATAGAATGAAAGAATCAGTGCAGCAACAAAATGGATTTGTTTTGGTATTTTCTCGGTCGACATAAGAAAAAGTTTTGCAGGAAATTCAGCAAAATAATAGAATAAACTGAAATCAGAAATAATGCTACAAGGGATATTATGCGAGTGAATGAAGCTGCTCTAGCTTTTTTACCTTATCTTTGTAATTAGAAAGAAAATCCATACCGCACGACATACCTAAAGGGCCCAGTGTATGGATGCAGTTGGAGATGGACTTGATGCGGAGTTGGAGTTGCATGAGAGCAAGAGTGTATCCCAGTGGCGGCGGCGGCATCTGCAGACAAAACAATAACAATGAAAGATTCAAACCGGGAAGCAACAGCAAAAAAAAAAAAAAAAAAAACAAAAAACCTTTGAAGTCATGACGACGCTGGATCTGGATGATGATGATAATGATGACGATGATGATTCCAGAAGCACGAGATTCTCTATGTGCATGTGCATCCTGAAACCTCTTCAGACTAGACTAGATGTGCACTCTTATAAGAGGGTAGGTCGGTATAGTATGCCTCGAAAAAAAAAAAGAAACGAAACTAATAATAAACAGGTAAGTTAGGGGCACATAAAAGGAAGAAAAAATGCACAAGACAAGGCAAATTGCACAACAAAGCAACGAAGAACTGACTCGTGGCAAACATATATTCACAAAGGTTATGCCAGAGGTTAACTCGAGCGTATATTGCCTTTGCCGTATTATTACTTATTACTTAAACAGAATAAAATCATCATCATCATTTCGTCATGTTTATATTCTTTGACGAAACATTATCTTTGTCAACTTTATTCTTCTAATATATTATTGTGATCATCATTGAATATTTTTCGTGGTTTATTATATCTTTGGGGATTTCTTGTCAAGAGAAAGATTGGTAAAAAATAAATAGTCTAAAAGGTAGAGTTTAAGAAAGTTTATGGAGTATGGGAAAAAATAGAAATTTTCTTCGAAAAAATTATGATGAGCTGAATTTTGATGGAGAACTTTATTATAATGTGGTAAGCATTTTTTTTTAAAGTATCCAATATTTGGACTAGCGCTTTTGATGTTTTAGCAGTGAAAGGGGTAAAAATCCATTTCTTGTTTTTAATTGCTCGAAAACAAAAAGTTTTCATTTTCAATGAAAATTCATATGATGAGGCAAAATTCATTTACGTATAGGTACCCTTTTAATTTAACTTAAATTTGAAATCACTTTATTAAATTTATTATTTGCAACGTTACATTCCTGACTATTTTAAATGCCCCATCATTACCTGAAATTAGTTAGCTTTTTGTTATTCTAATCTCTTCTATAAAAAGTGAGGAAAAAATAACTTGAATAAAATATCCGATTTCAATTAATAGCAGTATGCTTTAATGCACAGCATATTGTGAAAGAATTCATGTAAAAAAAGAATTATTATTTTCAAAGACGTTGACACTTGAGGAAGGTGACGAAGGTGACGAAGGTCATGTGATTAAAATAAATATGACTAATTGGTAGTTAAGAAGGTGTTGGAAGCATTTTTAAGCAATAATATTAGATAAATGTTTCATGATAAATTGTTTATTATCAACTTTAATATTTGGATTGATTTCTTTCAAATGGAATAGCAAAGATTTGGTAAGATATGTAATAGAAACTATAAAATGTTAAGATTAATTGAATAAGCTAGGTTGGTACGTACTCAGTTACAGGTAATTTGTCATGTACTTGATTTTAATATACATATTATATGGCCCACCATTAGGTTTCTGAATGTGGAAATTAATAAATTTACTGCACGATCTACACTAAAAAAAAAAGACTTGGCATACTTGGTTCAAAACAGAAGAATTGGTAGATTAACGATTTTTGTATCAGTACATCTTCGAGAAAATCTACATCATTTACGCCTTGTTTATCAGTTCGAAATTATCTAATCTAGTTTTATATTTTACCGAGAATTATACCCTGTCTATGTCAAAGTAAAAAATATGCACAATTATTTTCAAAATTTTTAAATGCAATATTAAAATAGAAAACTCAGATTTCAAAATTATAACCAAATCGGTCGACTCGTTCAGAAATTACAAGCGAATAACTCGAAAATGAGGCATTTTCCAAAAAAAAAAATTAACATAATTATATCTGCAATTCGAATTTTCCCGCAAAAACCCGAAATGCAGTTTTCTTACTACTATTTTGGTCATTACAGATACTTAGTTCAATCAAAACCGTTAGAAACTTTTTTGGGAAAGTTTAATAAAAAACAAAAAATATTTATATGGCAGCTTCCTGTTCTAGATACTCCAGTCAACTGCCTTCACCTGGAAAAAAACCCTACACTTTTGAAACTTGATACACGTATTAAGAGAGGACTGATGATGAAGAGTATAAAAGTCCCCGTAAATCTGAGGCGAGTTTTAGCGGCGGGAAAGTGTAAAATGTCGTCTTTTTCATTTTTTGGTGTTTAACTTAGAAACTGTTTGTCCTTCCAAAAAAAATAAGTTGACACGAAAAAATAGCTAATAAAATTCTCTACAAAATTTATTATGACCAAATTTTTTATATCTGTATCTGTAATAGTTATAAAGTTATTTGGCGCCTAAAATTGGTATTTTTCTAATTTCCTTAAAACAGCTACATTTCATAAAGCCGGTATATAGCAAATTTATGGAGTGGAGGTATAAACAAAATGCATATGCATGTATGTTTAGGTAAACGCGTTATTATACCAAATTCAACTCTCTGGCAGGTTTTTTTTTCAGCCCGAGGTGGGGGTGGGCATTATGGGAAAGCTGTGGGACCTAAGTATTTTTAATCGCCGCACAATCCTTTATTGTTTACCTATAAACAGTTTCAAAATTAAACTCGAAAAACCGAAAAAGACAACATGTTACACTTTCCTGCCACTAGAGCTCACCTCGGATTTATGGGGTAATGTTTAATCAATAAGCCATGTAGTAAAGTTGAAATTATACCATATTAAATTATTACAAACTTAGTTAAACATCCATGTTAAAATCTTAACTAATTTTGTTTTAACAAGAATTTCACGTTAATTTAATGTTACATCATGTTGAATTAACTGCGATGTTATAAAATATTCTCTACATTGAAATCGATAGTGGATTCACAGTGATTTGCAGTACATTGTTCTCTTTTTTTTTCATGTTAGATCGATGAAGAAAAAAGAGAGCACTACACTGCAAATCGCTACGGATGCAGTTTTGCCGAATCCATAATCGGCATGATTAGTTTTCTCCATTTTTTTTTTATAAGAAAAGTTCAGCTTGATGTAATTTAAACTTGAGTTAAAATATCGGCAAGTTGCATCTCGACACCTCAAATTGGCCGTAAGTTTAGGTAATACATTTACTTCATATGTCTGAGCTTACGTACATACCTACCTACATAATGTATTTTTTTTTATTCTTCTCCATCTTTCAAAGACACATAAAAGTTGTTAAAAATTTCATAAAACAATTTCCATCTTCATAACAAATAATTACTATGTCACTTAAATTTTATTAAATAAAATTTTCCCATTATTGTAGGTTTATAATTCACTTTCATCCCCTTTGGGACAATGTTTTGTATAATTTATTCAATTTATCATTTGTGTGACTGACTCCTCATCAATTTAAAATCCTTAACTAATTAATATTCATAAATCTGTTTAGGGGAATTAAGTGTTCAAAAAAAAAAAATACACTCCCGCGGACACAAATTGTGTGTTTATCTGTATGTGTTCAATTTCCTTTCCATTCATGGAAAATACTCTGGTTCATCTTTTTTTTTTGTTTTTGTTGAATGAACTCACTTCCTTAACAGGAATATAAAGAAAAAAAATAACTTGATGTCGGTCTTGTACCCTAGTCTCAGGCATTACTATATTATGTATGTACAGCGGGGTATCCCTCGTTAAGCAGTTAATAACTTTTCCGTTTATAATTGAAGTCTAACTCTCGAGGATAGAGAATTTTTTCTTCATCAAGCCAAACCAAAAAAATAAAATAAATTAAAAAAAAAAAACAAAAGGAACCACTTAGTTGATGTTATGGTGGTGAAACTGATGCTGAATTGCCGACCCCATCAGCTCCAACCCATAATAAAATAATCAGCGATATAAAACCGACTCTATAAGAGTAAAACGTGATAGAGGAAAATTGCGGAAAATAATATTTCATACAAAATAATCGACTTGGCTTACCGAGCTCGGCCGAGAGAGAGGAAAGACTCGAACCGAGCCTCATCTGTTTGTAATTACCAAACGCATTAAGGCTGACACTACACTGCACACCAAAAGGGCAGCCAAGCGAGATTAATCAGTGTGATTGGGTGTGTTAAATCTTTGAGAGGGCTTTGTTTTTTATTCGTACCGTTAGGACGGTCCTATTTTTTATATAACTCCCGCCCTCCCCCTTTCATATACATAGACCCTCGTTTGCATATAATTTGTAATAATTCGGCCCGTTTAAGTGCTGGGTGTTAGTGTATGCTTCAAGTGGGTACTTATGGTGTACGTACTTTTATTTGAGTAATTTTAAATAGTAAAGCATAAGGAAACACTTAGGTAAGAGGTTAAAATTTTTTTTAATAAAAAAACAAAACAAAAAACAACATCATGAAAGAAATTTTTTGAAAGGAAATTAATATCCAATTTAATTTTTCCACTTCGAGATATTATAATGTGTTTCGATCTATTTTTTGATTCGATTTTCCTGAGAGGTCTCAATTTTTTTTTCTTCTGCCTTTAAGTTTGTGTGTGATGTTAATTTTTAAGTGTTTCACTGGATTGACAAACGACCTAGCCAAGTGATTTAAGAGGATTGCGCTGCAGAGGACACAGTCATTTAAAAAATTAAAAAAACAAAAAAAAAAAATCAACAGCAACAGCACAGTTCCGCTGATGCCACACGTTATTGTTACACGTTATTTACTGGAACAGGGTGTTAAAGGTGTTTGGTAATGGTACCGTAAATAAAAATAAGTCGAGTCGGCCATTGCGCGTGGGTTGTAGGTATAGTAGGTAAGGTATAGGCAATTTTTTCCGTCCACTTTTAGAAGAGTGTTTGTGCTGAACAAAAAAAGATGCAGGGTGAGGGAAGAGGAATTATTTATGACCATGAGGTGAACAATTTTTAATTTATTGTAATTTATTTTCACTTGTTTTTTTTTTTCTTCTTTATTTCTTGAACTCTGTACAAGCAGGTAGATTTGTGGGAAGATAGGGCGAGGTTCTTTGGGAGTTTTTGTTTTTTTTTTTTTTGATTTTAGGATTTAATACCTTAGGCTATTGGATACAATGTGACACATTCGGCTCTAGATTTAGAGCATTTGTGGAACGGAAAACTTTTATTGAAAACAAAAAATAAATAATTACAATTTGAATTTCTGGAGGAACAGTGGTTAATTTAAGTTGTGCAGTGAATCTGAGATTCTAGCTTCATTTTTCACTGATATGGCTTAAGCTTTTGATCTTGATATTTTGCTTAGAAAATTGTTAAATTCTGGTTTCAGAGGCCTTATCCATGATGTTCAAAAAATATTATTAATGTACATATCTAGGTGTCCCACAAGGCTCTGTAATAAGACCAAATTTGTTTGTTAATTTTTGTAAATTTGCTATTCTTGCCACCTCTCAAGGGCTTTGACGTACAGTAGGAAAAGTAATTTCAACCCATCTTTGGAAGTAAACTATGATTTATAACTACTGAGAGGGTGGTTCAGACTTAAAAAATTAGTCATAAATGGTAAAACTAAAATTCTAATAAATACAGAAAGATCTGTAACGATATGCCATTAAAATTTCAGAAAAAAGGAATTGTGAAATTGAAAATTTTAAGTCCTCAAAAAATTCTTTTAGTTATTTGTCATCGATTAGTGTAGCAATTGTGTTTCAAAACGAATGATAACATTGTAAATTTCACATCAGAAAATTTCTCCTGATCACTATAACTGGCCCCTAAGGCAACTTAGTTGCTCGGAGTTGCCAGCAGAACAGAGCACTTAGTTTCTTGCTCTCGTCCATTAGGCAACTTCCAAGGAACTTTTGAGCTGAGTATTTTCAATTGAAATGTTACATTGACCTTGAATTTTGGATCATTGTCAGTGCAAAATTCGTTTAGTGTGACTTTCGGTTTTCTGGATTGAAAGCCTCCCATTTGGGCGCCATCTCAGCCAATACTGTGGTTTTTCAGTTTTAAAGTTAGTTTATAAATAAAATATATTTGGTGGCGTGACAGCTGGTGTAAATCAGGGGCTAGTGAATAACAACTCTAAATCATTTCGTGTTATTGGCAGAAATGGAGAGGACCTACAGTTTTCTGCCGAATCTTATCGGCTAAGGTGAGAAGCACTTATTCATGGCAAGAGTTACTCTTGGAGGATTTGTCACTTCCTTGGAAGAGGCAGTAACAGTCGTGAGAAAAACATTTGTGACTAGGGAACCGAATCCAGACCTCTGCCATGACAGTCCTGTGCACTAACCTGTGGTGCAATTACCCAACCTGAATGAGTTTAATATGATTAGATCTAAAGACTTTCGATATAACAGTAGATTAGTCCATTTCTGAATTTTCAATACGAATTTTGAAAACATGCTAATACGAAAGGATATTGCTTTTAAGCTTATGTACCCTTCAATTTTTATTTATCTCAGAAAAAAAAACCGAAACAAAATTTCCTTTAAGCTAAGAATTATTGAACTCCCATTTGATATTATAGCTTGCGATAAAGTTGATTGCAATTGAATGGACAGCAAGTAAAATTGAACTCTTTTAAAATTATTCCATTAATCTAGATCTGGTCAGTTCTAACATAACTTCTAGGTACCTAAATTCAATAATAAAAAAAAAAAACTGCAACTCTCCACCGCCTCAAGTGCTTCATACAAAATTGCCTTTTTGCCAAACGTGCTTTTCTGCGTATTTTTGCTTCCTCAATTCTCAAATCCAAAGTGTCTGGATTGCAGAATGCATCTTATTTTTGCAACGTTAATTTGTTTATCGATTCTCAAGTTCGCCGCTCGAATTCTTCATCCATACCATATCCATACAAACCAAACCATAGGTATAGAGTAGACCAAAACTGATTGGATTTTATGTCTACGCCCTCGTGGCGTCATGTTGTTGCTTGTTGCAAGCTCATTTTCAATGGCAAACAATATTATATAAAGCGTTTTGCACGCCAACAAAAAATAAACAAACAATATCATCATCAGCAATCCCCGATGGCAGTGATGATGGGCAGTGCAGTGCACCCGCAGAACCCAAATAGAATATGGTTATTCAATCTCCGTACAAAACTCATTCACAAGTACAAGTTGATTAACCACGCTGATTTTATACCAATTGGTGGGCTGGGTAGCTGTTACTCCTACACGAACGAAAAAATTAGTTGAACTTAATATCAAACATGGGAAGCGTGCAGATGAATTATTGGAAAGAATTGTGCAATACCCTATAACGACCACCTGAATCAGCTAACTCGAATTCCTGAAGTAACAGGGCAATCCAGTACGCTAGACTTGTTTATTATCTCTGACTCTAATTAATACACCATTAATTTGTTACAGACTCCTGCTAAAAGTTTCAATTAAAAAATAAATTTGGTGGCACAAACGACTCATAAAGAACCAGGGCCTAGCGACTTACAACTCTCAACCATTCCTGTGTGCGTGTCTGCAGAAATGCAGGAGACCTACAGTTTATTGCCGAATCCGAACGGCTAAGGTGAGCAGTACTTTTCTATGACAAGAGATACTCTTGGAGGATATGTCACTTTCTCGCAAGAGGTAGTAGCTCCGAAAAAGAACATAAGGTGAAAGCGGCTGGTATTGAACCGATGACTTCCGACATGACAGTCCAACGCACTAACCATTACGCCACGGTTTCAATTATTGAAATCAAATTAATTCAACTCCCCACAAGCAATCGGCTAATAATAGGCATGATTTACGAATTCAATAATTGAAAGTCAATGTAAAAATGTTGTGGGTCCAGATTACTCCCACGAAATTAACTATTATTAGTTTTCATAATCGATATATGTAAATATTAAAGTTGGAGCTCTCTTGAGTGATTCGTAAGTATTTCTAATGCAACTGACATTTTGTTCAACAATTTTGTTGTAAATGCAACATCGAAAACATTTTTGTCTGTACCTGGACTATTTCTGCAGCAACTCACAATTATTTGACAAACTTTTAAGAGTTCTCATATAAAGTTCTTCAGAACAGTGTGACTCTACTAAATGTACGATAAAACAAATTTATTTTAAGGATTCCAATTTTACCTTTTGTCAATTCATGCAGGAAGAAATTATTTTCGCTTTGTCTTGCGCTAAACTGATATTTCTTTCCATATGCCGCAAAAATTCTTTGCACAGAAATTCACATATTTAAGTAGATATGGATTTATTCTGTTTACTCTTTAGAAAGTATCTTTTAATATGAAAGAGTAAGAATTCATTGACTACGGGAAACCATTTAAAATTGAAATTTGTAAAACTTCACACAAAACAAAAGCACTGGACATTTAACTAATTCTTATCTATTTACATTTAGAATTAAAAAAAAAAAAAACTCATTATCTCAAAAACCAACTCGTAAAACTTCAATTCTAATGTAACTACAACAGATCACGATCATGGATACGTCAAAAATCTAATCATTAATGTATTCTTAATGAACCACTTATTCCAATGGAGGATATTTTTACCATTTTAAGTACCATAACTTTCAAGGTTTAGACAGTTGGCTATACTGTGTTTGAATTATAAAAAAAAAACAACAAATTCAATCTCACACCAAAAAAAAAAACAATTTCATCTCTTCCGAATTATGAACTCAAAATATGAACTGACTAGCACTTGAAACATGAAATATGAAATAAAATAAATGTTTCCCTCCAAATTGAAATGCACCATCGAACATCATCATTTTCACTTATTTAATCGTCTTACATTACAACGTTTTAATCAAAGTAAAATGTTTTTTTTTTTTTTTTTTTTTTTTTGATTTTAAAAGTAAATTACTCGATGATGATGATGATGACCCTTAAGAGACGTCATTCTCGCCTCAAAGTCGTCGTCGTTGTCGAACTGGGTTGTCTGCTCCTCGGACTCGAAAAAAACAATATTTTGACTTTTTTTTGACAGATAAGAAGGCGCGCAATAAGTGTGTGAATGGGTGCATGAAATGTAGCTCTGCATATGATTAATACCCACACTTATTAAATGGCCCCTTTTAACATGCGGCTTAACAAATAACTTGCAACACACCGAGTTATTATTAATGCGACAATCTACTTGATGACAAAGAAGAAAGCCAACAAAAAATTGTGTTTTTTTTTTTTTTTTTTTTTTTTTTATGAAAAGGGTGATGTGCGAGGTCGAGATGTATTTAACTCTCGTATCTATCTATGGTTGGTTGGAGGCGAAAAATACTCACCAAACTACCTACATCAAGAATGCACACAGTGTACATTTAACACTATGAGGCGACGCGCAACCACAAAAGCTCACTTAAAATGCAATAAATGGTGGCTCAACAAGCTTCAAAAATTTAAATAATAAAAAAAAAAAAACTCTTCACAGTCATTAAACCATGAGACCCCGAAAGCCAAAACCTGAGACAGAGAGACTCGGACCGGGTCGATAATTACAACCTGAAATATTGCTTTTCACACTTTTACAACAGCATATAGTCAGACATAGCCGCTGCTGAGCTGCCTGCCACTTAGCCGAGCCCTCCTGCTCCTGCTCCTACTTCTTCTACTTCTCGTTCTCTCTCATTGATGTCTCTTAACATTGAGCCTTCAGCTTCAATTGAAAAGGCTTTTATGCCGTTAATGTCAATTTAACCGCAAAGGTGTTACTGACGTTACTTAATGTACATAGGTACAACACGCTGTATGGCATAGTATGACACGGATGGCGTGGTGTGGTGTGATATGGGATGGAATGGGAAGATATAGCCGGGCTTCCTGTGTCCATGTCCATGTTGTTGCCTCCGTTCATCACTTGGCTAATGTGTATGCTTGGCTTGGTTAATTATGCTTGGGGGCTCCTTGTTAACGTGCGACATGGTAAGTGAGGTACAACCATGACGATGACGATGACGATGATGGTGATGGGCTGTGTCCGCTGTGTCATGTTGTGTCATTGAGTGTGTGGCTGATTGTGAGCAGCATAATTACTTGGAGGTAATTCAATTGCTCATTATACATACATATATCTGACAGTGGCCATACACCATACCACACATTGCACATTCGATGCAAAATAGATTTGGCATGCAGCGCACTGATTGCAGGTTTTATAACTGAGCATTGGAATCAATAATAAGTGTGTGAAAATAAACTTTAAAAGAGTATATATGTATAGGTACAGGTACATGTTTATTTATTCGCGTTTTAGAGGTGGATGGTTTTTCGCCATATTGAGAAGCTATTAAGTAATTGTTATTTAGATATAAATTTAATGATTTTTTATTTTTCAATGATGAACTCTAAAAATCAGCTAATTCTTAGTCTTAGTTAGTGCGTTGGACTTTAATGCCGGAGAGAGATCTAGAAACCAAACCCCGGCTTTGTCTTCCAAAAAAGAAAAATTTTTTTTTTTTTTTCAGGGCCTTCTGCCCTGCGAGAAAGTGAACAAATTCCTAAGTGTCATGAATAAGTACCTCTTATCTTAGCCGTCTAGGCGTCCAATTTCGAGTGTTCGTTTTAAACAAATCAAACTGTAAGATCTAGATATAACGGAAGCAATATAAATGGCGGGTGAGGATTACCACGAAGGTGCAAAGAAAACGTTTGGTTTAGAGGACTTTTGTAAGATAGAGAGGACCGCTCGAAATGCTCGATCTCTGAAAAACGCCTAAAGAATTTTTAACATAAATATCCTAGTTCTATCAACATTTCACAAAACTTGTTTTCTTAAGTAGGCGCAACAGTTCCATGTCTTCCCGTTCCATTTGATTATTCCTCTAACATGCTGACACTATTGGCGTCAGTCCACTATAAACATGATTAATCCAATTAAGTTAATTTTTATAGATCTCATTTATTTCGTACATTTGGTGAGAAGAGAGCTTGCGGATAATCAGGGCTTACAACTCGCAACTATTCGTGTGTGCTGATTTTAAGGTCTTCGTTGGCATGAGAGTCCTTCGAAGTATGGCGTATGGGCTACTGCTACTCCTTCAATCATCGTCGGGGCACGAAAATCACACAGAAATTTCCCACTGATAGAGAGGCGGCATTACTGGGCAATTATTGCATTGCCTTTTTAGCCCAATAGAGTACCGATTTCCAAGAGTTACTCTTCTTTTGCTTTAACTTATAAGCTATGAGACCACACGAGCCAGTACTCGATAATTACGAATAGTCGAGCCTTATTCCTGCAGTGTTATCTCCTCTTTTTACTTCCTCACATCCGTTCCGATAAGCAACCAAAATTTAGTAATACCTAAATCAAATCAGTTTAAACCTTCCAGATATGTAGGTAATTCAAATACTGGAAGCACGTATTTCAAATAAAAACAAGTGCTTCCTTTTAAAACTCTTCAAAACATCTTCGAAAAGAAGAAAAAAAAAAGTTCTACAAAAAAAAAAGAAACTTAAGTGCAATAAAATCCAAATAAAATTCAAATGAAAAAATCCAATAAACCATATATACACAAGTTCTTCCTACACATTTTTTTTTCGTTCACCTTTTTTTACAGCCTCTCACTCAAGAATCACTCAATTGAATTTAAACGGAAATTGCTTTCAAGGAAGGAAGACATCTCGAAGTGGTTGCTGCTGATTTTGTTGAACTGCTATTGCAATTGCAATAAAATAAAAAAAAAAAAAAATAGACATGAACCAGAACTGACTGAGACAGAGAATGGTTATGGTGTTGAAGCTGTCGTTGCCAATATTGTTCAGGCTTTTCGTTCTGTTTTCATTTTTTTCGTTTAGTTTAGAAAATAAAAGAAGTGTTTTGCTCAGTGTTGTCTTAGAGGTGAAGTTTCGTTTTATTTGGCGGAAATGAAGTTTTTTTTTATGGAGTATTTTTATTTTGTGGCATTTTTTCCCACATACTAGATCCATTTGTTCAAGACAAGTGCGCTCTCTGTGATATGATGCAATGAAATGTTGGATATGTTTTTTTTTTTTTGAAAATAGTTATTGCTTTCTGTTGAAAAAGCGTCCAAAATTACATTATTTGTTGTTCTGATATTTCAGAAAAAACATTGGAAGGATATTGGTTTATAAGCTTAAAAGAAGAAAACATTGATCAGGAGTTCAGAATATATATTTATGAAAGTGTGGATGCAATATGGCTGTTGTACTAAATGTATTTTTGTGGGGATTTTGTGTAAAAGGGGTTTCCTCTTTAAAATGATAAACCATTATGACATTTGACATGACAGATACACAAGTCTGACGGGAGCTTAAGACAAATTAAATTAAATTAAGTATAGTACAATAATATCGTCTTTACTTTAACACACTGAAGACGTTTAGATGGTTGAAGTAGACTCTGAAATAAATATTAGACAAAGATATCTATCTGTAGTTCAAATCCCACTGATGAGTGCTCTTTTTTTTATCTCACTAAGACAAGCTTTGAGTATCATTAACATGTTTGACACTGTGAAAGCTTCAGACAAATAGTTAAGGGCTTAAAAAGAATACCGGTTTATAGGTTTTGAATCTTAGAGTAATATAATGGGGAAGAAAAAAACTAGTTCTCTTTTTTCTTCCCCATATAGACTATTCGTTCGTTTTCTAAAGAAATAATCTTTATACTTACTTAAAAATTAGTCCAAAATTGATCTCCAAGGTTAACTGATGAGTTATGATAAACACTCCTATAGAAGCACAGGTATCACGATTAAATTGTAGGGGAAGACTGTTAGCAATACTTGTGAATAACAAAATGACAAAACACATGTTACTAAGGCTCCTCTTTTGCACAATTTTAAAATAAATGTCTTAAGATTTTTTAGATCGGTAATAAAACTTTAATGGAGTTGAATTTCTCATTGATAAAACTACCTTGTTGGACGAAAGACTATACCTAATGGTTTGCGTACACCTTATCCAGCATCAGCTGTCGAAGTATTCTCGGGTGTCGCCGAATAAACTCGGCCGGTCGAACGTCTAAAAAATTTCCAATAAAATTATTTTCTCATCTAACAAAATCAATTGTCCTCTGATGGCTTTGGGAAACATATTTTTTGACCAATTACAAGAGCTTTTTTTCGAATAAAAAGAAATTGCTGCAATTGACTTTAACATTCATAACCAATACTTGTAGCAATAATTCGATTTTATACGGTTTTACAGGAGCCTTTTGGAAGCTTTACCGTAACTAAAAGAAAAATTCTTTTGAGTCTCAAAATTGTTGATAAAAAGTTACCGTAATTAAAAATATGAAAATCTGGTTCAAATGTAAAATAATGTAAAAAAAAAAAATATTTTGCTTCGAATCAGAAGTTCTTGCAACATCAATGTTAACCCTGGGAAGCAGTACAATAATATTTTTGTCATTGGTGCGAAACAAATATCTCTCTATAAACCTTCGGATTCTAAAATAAAAATTCTCCAAAGAAACTTATTAGCATGTGGATTTTAAATTTCGAATTTCTTTCAAAAATGTATAATATTATTGAAGAAATGGGTTCAACGAGCTGAAAAACTATACCGTGTCAGAAACCCCTTCTAAAAATCTCAAAGTTCTTTGAAGTTAATAGAAATAATAAGCTATAGTAATCTAATCTATGCTCTCTTGCAGGATGTATTATTCATTTTCTTAAGGAAGAAAAATCGATTTTCCATTTTAAACTACCGACCACTGAAAATAATCTTTTCCCGTAAAAAATGCATGTCCCTCTATGTCCACATTATATTAACCACCTTCAGACATCAAATTATTTATTATTCCATACACAAACCTTATACAATTGTTTTCCTGTAATCACCGAAACGATTAGAGAAAAACGTACCAGCAAATATACAAACAAAAACAGAAACACAAAAAAAAAAAGGGAAACGATTATGAAAATTATCAAATTAATAATCGTGTTCGGTTGACACTTCAATAAACATCAACTTGATTTAAGTGTAATAATATCTACCTTTTGGAATTGGTTAAGCAGAGAAAAACACAGAGCCAAAGGGCGCCCGCATATTCAATTTTACGGAAGTGTGAACAGATTTAGCCGAAGACGTGTCAGAATATTGTCATGGTTTTGTATATATGAATATTTGACACCACACATTATTTTACATATATCATTAACATGTAAATTGTTATAGAAAACAAGAAAAAAAAAAATATTGGGTATAGACAAAACCCAACCCAATAGATGTTGGCACATTCTTGGAAATAAAATTTATTACATTTTTTTGATTGAAAATATAATTTTTTCGTTTTTTTTTTTTTTCGTTTCAGGTAAGAATTTGGATGATTACTATGCTTGGCGGAGTATTGATGGAAGAATTGTGAAGTTTTATATTTTTACGGTTTGTTTAAAATAAAAATACAATTTAAGTTAAACGAAAAAAAATCAATGAATGAGTTGCCATTCAGTTAGTAGTTTGACTTCTTGTTTTTTCACTGAACGTTAAAAAAAAATAATCTATAAGATTGATTGAAACTTGAAACGCCTGCAACTTTTGCTTTATGCAGATTTTACACTTAAGTTGGAAAATTAAATTAGATGAACGACAAAGAGCTTCTACGACAAAGTACCGTATGGCAAAGTTTGAATAACTGGCTGAACAGAATAGAATGACGGAACTGAAGCCGCAGACGGAACTGGAAGAGCTGTCAAAAAGTGTCGTACGGTTTTTTTTTTTACATATCCACAATGGAGCTGTACAGCTTTAAAAGTATTTTGAAGAAAAACAAAAGAATATTCTTGTGTACAAGCTCAAAATTCACATTTTTTGTTTCCAATAATTTTCTTTTTAATAAATAATTTTTTTCGCGATACAAATAACCACAATATTTTTTTCCGACCTAAAAAGTTGTTTTTATTCTCCATACAATTTGAAACGTCAAAAGTGTCGTACGTGAAAAGTTAAAAGTTGGTGAACTCTTCCGTCTGCGTCTGCGTCTGCGTCTGCGTCTGCAGTTCCGTATGCGTCTACGTTCCGTTGTGTTCGCAACATTGAATTTGCGTGTATTCAATATTTTGACAGCTATTCCAGCTCCGGCTCCGTCTCCGTCTGCGTCACCATTCTGTTCAGCCAGTAAAGTAATAATTTACGACTGCACTGATGTCAACATTATACCTTATGTCCCACACAATAGTGACAATAGCTGGTATTTTAAATGAAGTTCTTAACCTCTTGACAACTTTGGAACTGAATTGGACTTTTTTTTTTGACCTGTTGACCATTTGCGTTGAATACCTATGTATATAATTTTAGCTTAACTTAAATAAACTTTGATAAAATTATCATTTTAGGAACCTACCTAAAATTAGATGAATGTCCAAAAAAATAAATAATTTGTATTTATCTATATGACTTTTTGAGAGGTCCAGAACCTTCTTACTTGCCATACAATAGCCGTACTGTTTCTGTTTAAAACCATACTTAGAGGAGACTGTTTAAAACTATATCGGACCGGTTCCTTGCGAAATTAGGGAACTCTCACAAAAAAATAATTTTATTTTCCAAGATCTTGCAAGCAAATTCTGTCTTTAAATAAAAAGATCGAAAAAGAAATTTACATTATACTGAAGGTTTTTTTGCCGTTCGATCACACTTTTATGTTAACATGTAACTATAAAATAAAACTCATCATCGCATTTATCAGTTTAAGATTTGAGCTAAAAGAAGAAATTCTGGCGATTCAGTTTCGCATCAGCTACAAAATTTAATTTCTTTTCTTAAGCGGGTGTATCAATAAGACGTAAAAAATAAAAAACTATTTCTTTAATTCTTTTATATTGAAAAATTTACTGCCAAATTGATAATATTGTGTTATTACTGTGTTATTTCTGAGCATACGAAAGATCCCATGCAAAAAAATTAAATTAAAAATTTTATTTACTATAGTTGTTTTTTGAATAAAATCTATACAACAATATTTTGTCCGAAATACGAGAATATACAAGAATTCTTGAACAAAAAACAATTAAAATTTTTTTCCAGAAATGAAAATTTTGTAACAATGAAATTATAATTTGAACAGAAGAGTCCATTGATCATTCTGAAATGATCCTGGGAGATCAGTAAATTTGTTGGTATCAGGATAATACTCTATTAAACTAGATCCAAATCTTTGCAACAAAATTTTATTTCCAATAGCTGTAACTTTTGTTATCGATGAATGATTAAGTGTCCATTCAGCGATCTCACACCAGGTAAAGTTGGATAAGTCAAAGCGTTTAACCACAGTTTTTTTATAATCACAGCCTCTCGAATAGTCATTATTCCCAGGACAGATAGCATACACATAATTACCGATTACAGCAGTGTGGAAATTTTTTACTCTATCATCAATTGGCTGTTCCTTTAAAGTCCATTCATAAGAAGAGGGATCATAACATTGCACACAGCCGTAACGAAAATCGAAAATGTATAAAATGCCGTTATGCCCAACTATTTTGTTGCGTAAATCTGGTTTAAAAAGCGGTTGTAAGTCACTCCATTTGTCTGTTGAAAAATTAAAAATCTCCACTGAATCAATAAAATTTTTACAGTCGGTTTTATCGAAACCACCAAAGACACATAAATGTCCGTTTAAATTTGCCAACTGACTTTGGTATCTGGGAATTCGCATGGGCGGCAAATCAGTCAATTTAAAAGTTTTTAGGTCTATGCATTCAACACTGTTTGATATTGTTCTACTTCCATCATTTGTACTCCCTCCAACTATAAATAGTTTTTTATCAATCACAATCATAGGACTATGAGATTCTTTGTTTATTGAAAGAGGACGCGTTCTTTTTTCGATGGACCAGCTCTTCAATGTTTGGTTATAACTTTGAATTTCAACTTCCTTTCCATTTAAATGAATACCAGTAACCTTACTCACTTCTTCTTGTAATTCTTCTTTTTTATTTGGCTCTGCCTCATAATTTAAAGTGAAATTTTGTTGTTCTATTGTTCGAGACTCTGGCGACAAATGATATTTCAGCCAACCAAGAATCAATTCGCAGTTTTCCACAGTTTTACTTACTAAGGTGCTGTTTTCAACGATAAACTTGGGCGTGAGATAGTGATAGCGAACCATTGAAAGCAATTCAAATAAAAGATGTTGCCGATTTTGTTTTTCATATTCGATCCACTTGACCAAACCCAGAAACACTTGCTCCTCTAGGCCTTTGTGAGAATTGTCGTAAAATAGTAAATCCTTTAATTCAATTTTGTTCAAAACCAAAAACTCAGACTGTGTTGTTACTTTCTCAAGGTTAGTGTAAATTAAATTCGAAGATTTTTCTTGAAGTCTATATAATCGCAGTTCCTTGGCCAAGCGTAGCCAATAAAAGCAATTGTTGTTGTTCAGATATTTCACCAGATATTCACAGCACCCATCAATTAAGTTTTTGATTTTAAAAAACACTGCACTTCGCAAAAGTGTCTCAATTTTTTCGAGACTCAATTCAATCCAACCCGAATATATGAAGTCAATTATCAATTTTAACGATGAACCATCTACTTTTTCTAATTTAACTTCATGGACACTTGAAGTTGAGGGAACGCCATGGAATATTTCCCAAAAATAATCACTCAATGCGGACAGGACAATTTTATGAGCTGGTATTTTGGTGCAATTGTCGTCAGCAATGATAACTGTGTCGAAGAAGTCCTTTTCTTCGTAGAATTTCTGCAATTTTTCTGAAATACTTGCGGCATGTTGATCACATTTGAAGATGATTTTTTCGTTCGAAGATGAAGGATTTGAAGTCGTCATTTTAATACCTAAAAGAAGAATATTTAAATTTTAAATTTAACTGAAGAAAGGTTTTAAAAAAATTAGCACTTTCTTAATTGTATTTTTGCTGTTAGTATGTATGATTATGACTTCAGTAAGAAACTGAATAATGTGTCTTTTGGAGTTGTATTAGGCAACCTTATAAATGAACAGACTTAACTGAAAAATTTAAAAAAAGCTAGGACGAAAAAGAGATTCCACGATATTATTTTATTAAAATAACGAACGTAGGTATTTATTACCACTTATCAATGCTTATTTTATACGACTGTGATCATAGCCGAAAATGTATGATGTCTTATACATTGATGGCTATCTGCTAGAGAAAAATTTAAATGGAACAGATTGAAAAAGCAATTAGGGAAAGGATAATGAGCAATAAAACAATAAAGATAAGCAAAAAGGAATTAAGTCATTATTTAGGTAATTCTTACATACATAGGTACATCAAAAAGAAACCAATTAAGGGAAAGATAAGATAAAATCCCATCATAGGACTAACCACTCTCATCAGGCTGCCAAATGAGAGGTATGCTTTGTACATTCATTGTTAGCATCAACATAACGATAAATTTATTAAGAGTACGATGGTACTACATTTTCTAAAAAAACGTTGTCTAGAACTCAGATTTGACGAACTTAACCAATAACAAGTTCGCAAAATATGAGTGTAAAGTGAGCGAAACAACATTCGCCGATCGAAAAATTGTTAATTGGGTAATTAGCCGTTAATTAGTCGTGAATTAGTTGTGACAATATTGAATTCGTCATTCGATGTTTTGAATGTTTTTTGACAACTTGATGTTAACTTAGTGAAGCAGCCTATGGAAAACGTAAAAAAACTTGTCATTGTGAATGTTTTTCTACTTTATAATCAGCCGTTAATTAGTCGTGAATTATTTGTGACAATTTTTAATTTGGCGGTCGACGTTTTTATGTTTTTTTTTTTTTATTGCAATTGTCAAATTGGTATCAAAATAGTGAAACACTCCCTTGAAAAGGGGTAAAAACTTCCTATATTGAAAAGTTTACTGTTTCATAATTTGCCATTCATCAGTCCTGAATTTCTTGTGACCATTTCAATTTTGTCGTGCAAATTTTTTCTATTTTTTTGCAAAACTGTCAAATTGGTATTAAATTAGCGAGGAACGTCAGGAAAACAGGTACAAATTTTTATATTAAATGGGTTCTTGCTTAATTTGCCGTTAGTCAGTCCTGAATTAGTTTTGAAAATTTCAATTTTGTTGTGCGATATTTTCTATGTTTTTTTTTTAAATTAAATTCATATAAAGTTCGAGAAGCACTCGTCGAAAGGGGGTTAAAACTTGTGTAATCGAAATGTTTATTGCTTAACAATTTGCTGTTAGTTGTCGTGCAATGTTTTATATGTTTTTTTTCCAAAATAAAATAAAAACGTCGCACGGCTAAATTTAAATTATTACAACTAATTCAGGACTGCCGAAGTGGTTAGCCCTTTTCCAGGGGTTCCGCTTACTTGATCCAAATTTGACAATTACAAAAAAAATCATAGATAACATTGCACGAGAATAAGTTACTAGTTTGTAGCTTCAGGATCGGTTTCTTGGTGTGTTCTGCAGTGTTAACTGAAAATGATGTATCCAACATTATTTGTACCGATTTTTTTTAGTTAAGGGCAAGTTTAAAATCCTTGGGATCGTTTTTATTAGGAACTAAAGCTGTATCTCGCATTATTAGCAGATTGAAAATATGTAGTTTTATTGCTATTACAAAAATATCGGGCCGCTTTGGATAGTTACCCGAACGTGCCGATTATGTGAATTAGTTTACTACTTCTCCAATCATATTTCGCCAGTTGGTTCTAAAGTTTTTATTTCGTATTTTTTATCAATTTTGTTCTGTACAAGGCACATAGATATGTACAAACTTTGAACCAGGATTCCCGGCTGTTGGGCACGTGTAAAAGCATACACTCAGAATAAAAAGTTGTAATGCCAACAATTTTATACTTTGGTTCAACAATTTTCGTTGGTTAAAATGAACCCAAATATCTAAATTCTTGAATCAAGAATGCATTGTTGACAACGCTGTAAGAATAAAAATTTTTAAATTAAAAATAAAATTGTTAAACCCTTAACAACTAAAGTTCTTACCTCAAAAACTAGTTTTTAAAATAAATTAAAAATTAAGCTTTTGTCCCAACAATTAAAAATTGTCAGATAATTGAGAGCTTTTATTGTTACCCCAAATATTTAATTGTTGAGAAAATTTAAAATTAATTTGTTGCGCCAAATATAACAATTCTTAAAAGTTTGTTGCGATAAAAATGTATTTTCAATAAAATGTAAACGTTATACATACATACGTACCTACAAAAAAATCAAAACTGAATTCACTCTTTCATGAAATCTTGACTTTTTTGTACGAATATTTTTACAATTCTTTGAAAACACATTTATTGCAAAAACTTTTCTTAACAAACATTAGTTTCTGAAAGCAACTGGCTGATTAGTTCAGGCTTCAGGGGAGCGGCCTTCTTTGCTTCCAATTGCTAAGAGGAGGGTTTCGTCACTTGAGCAGCATGAAAAGTGTTCACTAAAAAAGAAGTTTTTAAAGATAAAATGAATTTTACTTGGTCACTATACTCTTTTACTTAACTCAATGGATTAAAACTGAAAAGAGAACACTTGTAAAACTTATACGTACTTCTAATTTGCACTCTCCAGTGAAACTACTTGAATCGGCGTCGCGTCGGCTGCCACAAAATGAATGGTGCATTTTTTTTAATTAAATTTACAGTTCCCACAGTTCAACAACAAGTTTTTGTATTGCGAAGAACAAATTGTTAATATTTTGACAATTTTTGTTTCAATATCAAGAATTAGTTCTTGAACATAAGTAATAAATTAAAATACTTAAAGCAACAATTTTCATTGTTGTGCCAAGAAAAATAATTCTTGAAAATAATTTTTACCGCAAGAACTGATTCTTCGACTAACAATTCCATTGTTGATAGGAAATAATACAAATAAAAATTGTTTCCACAAAAAATGTATACTTGGGAGAAAAATTTTGCATTTTTAATTGCTTTTAACAAACAGAAAATTGTTGTGCCAAGAACCTTGGTTCTTGAACATTAAAAAAATAATTCTTGTAGTAACAACTAGTTCTTAACGCAACAATTTTAAGCTTACAACTTTTTAAAAACGCTAAGTTCTTGTTTTAACAACTTTTTTTTTTTCTGAGTGTAAGCCGTACGCATTTTGGCTGCCGGCTAACCGACACATGTATGAAATCTCCCCATAACAATATATTCCCTACTATGACGTTTTATCCAGTACCGGTTACCGACCGCCGGATATGTGTGAAAAGGTTATAGGTATATATCGACCAGCTATTATAGCTCTAGGATCTCTATCGACTATCAAAATCATGCATCTTTCTTGAGTTTTGTAAGTTCTAAGCCCGTCAGAATCTAAATCCGCTCTCCTTCAAGCTCTCTAAGTTTAAGACAGATTTAATCAAAAATGCTGACACGCCCTTAAGTGATGAACTATTATTCATAAATTTGTAATTTAAACCGTCACCAAACTATGTATATTATCTATATAATCAGTTTTTAAACCACATTATGTAACCAACGCACTGCTATTTTGTAGCTTTTCTATTAAATTTAGTTTTTTTTTTCCTCTGTTAACCATTTATGTAGTTAAAGTCAACAATAAAACGAACTAATTACATCGACCAAACGCACATAATCCATTTAGCACAAAAAATACCAAAAACTAAAAAAAAAAAAATTATAAACTATTTTAGCTTTAGCTTTTTCAACGATAATTTATTATTTTCCAGTTAATTAATCAAATTAGTCTTTTCCTCTGCAAGCTTTAAATAAAAAAAACTGAATTTTTTTGCTTAAAAATTTGAATTTGAAATATATTATGTTTTATGGGAAGGTTTTTCTTTTTTTTTGCCGGCTAAATTAACCGCATGCTGATGTATGCATTACCCAATACAATTGCCACATGAATATTTAAATGTAATTCGATCATAAAATTAAAAAAAAAAAAAAAAAAACGGAACTTGCTACAAAGTAATTGAATCAGCCATAGGCATATGCGTGTTTGTTTAATGTTGTGTGGTTGCCCGTACCTAGAATCACATATGTGTGTGAATACAAAAAAAAAAAAAATACTCACCCACCATATATGTAGCTATTACAGTGCTATTCTCACGATTTAATGCACTGTGTTTCTTCCATTTTGTTTTTAAATCTACTCAGCGCCAGCGTGTCGAAAACTTAAGCAAAATAGGGACTGTGTCAACTCATGCGACTTTGACGATCACACAAATGACGCTAATTGGATAGTAAAAAAATTAAATTTGGTGGCGCGTCAGCTCGTGTAGAACCAGTGACATACAACTCTCAACCATTCCTCTGTGCGTTTTATTGCCAGCAACGGAGGGGACCTACAGTTTTCTGCTGAATCCCAACGGCTAAGACAAGAGGCACTTATTTATGACAAGAGTTACTCTTGGAGGATTTGTCACTTCCCCGCAAGATGCATTTTTTTTTTAATATTTAGGTGGAGGAGGCTGGGAATCGAACCCAGCCCAGTTAATTGGTCAATGCTATCTCAAAATGGGTTGACCTTTTATCTGTGTCAACTCATTATTTGCACTATGCTGTCAACGCAATGACACGTAATACTATGACGATCAGATAACTTCGCTACATCAGAAGTTTAAAAATTTAAATTTAAATTTCAACGAAAATATTCAATACAATGACCCTAAAAAGTCATGTAAAAGTAGCCTTCAACGCCATGGCAGCATTCTGCGTTGAAGTTTACACAACTTTACGTCTTAAGGATAGAATTTGACGTAATTTCGACATAAGAAAGTTAATGCATTGACCGTGCGTCATTTACTATAGATCGTAGATTAAAACCTAAAACTTCAATTAAGTCCAAACCTCACAAAATTATAACAATTTATATTATTTATTTATTATTCAAAACATAAGAATTACAAATAAAAAAAATATAAAATGTATCTAATCAATTGAATTGCATTGTACGTGAATTATGCCCTGGAAAACTGATTCGTATTCAATATAAAAATTGAAAAAAAAAAATCATCAAAGCCGCGCGTATATCTATGCGCCTCTCATCTCTCTAACCGGTAATAAAATTATGATTACAATACATTTGCATAATTGTATATCCTACATTACACGTGATTAGATAGCTTAACTAAAAATTGTGTTGCGTTTGACCATGGAAACATGAAACACCCGCTGAACGCAAAATTAACTCGTACCCGATGGCGCCAACTTTTTAAAAAGTAATTTTAGATTTTTTTTTTTGTTGGACGTCGATGAGCTATTAAAATCATTAAAGCACATTGCTGCCAATTATCTAATTAAACCGCAAAAAAAAAAATTATTGGCAAACGCATACCAACCTTTCAACATTCGACTAGGTGATTATCTTAATCGACAAACTAGTAGGTAGATGTAGAGTACGTGGTGGCCAAAACATCAGATATAAAACCGTAATAAGCACCTTACAGTTTGCAGCATTTGGCTTATATGAGCGGTTGGAAGCTTAACGAAAAATTGCAATGCAGCTTGTTGCACAAACTATCTATAAATCTAATCTCTATGCAATCATTAATTCGCCTGTCAATACTCTAAAGCTATATAGTCGACTCGAAAAGCGACAAGTAGATGGAGGGAGAGTGTAATGTGGTTAGTTAGCGTTAACCTCGTTTGATTGATTACCCTCGTCGTCGTCAGAATGGTGACGGTTAAGTACTTAATCATGATTACTTTTGCAATAAAACCACCACTCTAAGAAATCCATATAAACGATATGTCGACTTAAAAAATGTGTTCCCACTTACCTTAAATTTTTAGGCTGGAAAAAAAATTTTGAATATTCGAAATACTTATACAAACCACAAAAACTAGCTATTAATTTCAAATAACGATGCAAATTTTATTATCTAAGTACTTCTATCGTGTCGTGACTTACACACATAGCTATGTGTCGTGTATGTGTGGCATGAAAAGTGCGTGTAATAGAACATTTAGATAATTCATAAGTTTTTAATATAGATTTGGCATAGGGGAGGCGTACCTCCATCCAGGGGCGGACTGGCCAACTGGGCACTCTGGATTTTTACCGGGCACTTGAAATTCCATTTTTTAAAAGAAAACTTTTTCATAGAACTCACTCACGAAAGACCTTATAGTACCTAAATATAGTGTTTTTTTTTTTGAATTCTTGATCAATAATTAGAAACCCACTAGGGTATGGTGCCACAACTCGGTTGATGCAGGCCCCTTAAGTCAATATAAATCTGTTGTGGCCCCCTATGTATTTTTCGAGGCCCTCAGAATTATGTTTGTGGGCCCCCTATGGATCTTTCGCGGCTCACAGAATTATGTTTGTGGGCCCCCTCTGGATCTTTTGAGGCCCAAAGAATTATGTTTGTGGCCATTTTAGTCAATGTAGGCCCCCTATAAATCTTTGAAGGCCCACCGGACTCTGTATGTAGGCCCCATATGGATTTTTCGAGCTCCACAGAATTATGTTTGTGGCCCTTTTAGTCAATTTAGGCACCTATGGATCTTTGGGGGCCCACTGGATTCAGTTTTTGGGCCCCATGGATTTTTCGATGCCCACAGAATTATGTTTGTGGCCCTTCTAGTCAATTTATGCCCCTATGGATCGTTGGAGTCCAACCAGATTCTGTTTGTGGGCCCCCTGTGAATTTTTCGAGGCCCTCAGAATTATGTTTGCGAGCCCCCTATGGATCTTTCAAGGCCTATAGAATTATGTTTGTGGGCCCTCTCTGGGTCTTTCGAGGGTCAAAGAATTATATTTTTGGCCCTTTTAGACAATGTAGGCCCCCTATGGATCTTTTGAGGCCCACGGGATTCTGTTTGTGGGCCTCTTATGGATTTTTCGAGGCCCACAGAATTATGTTTGTGGCCCGCTTTTTGTCAATTAAGGCCTTCATGGATCTTTAGAAGCCCACCGAATTTTGTATGTGGGCCTCCTATGCATCTTTCGAGGCCCACAGAATTATATTTATGTCCCTTTTAGTCAATGTAGATCTTTTGGAATTTTCGATGCCCAGAGAATTCCGTTTGTGTACATTTTAGTCAATGCCTATATTATGTAGATCTCTGTTGGCCCCTTAAAGCAAATAAATATACTAGTAGCTCCTAAACTATATATGCCAATTTCTACGTCGAAAATTTTTCGAATAGTTTTTGTTTCATCTCAGTACGACCACTTTTCACTAATATACATATCTTCCAAAAACAGTAATAAAAATTTAAAAAAAAATTACCATTAGTTTTTTTGACTAGTGTAATTTTGTTTTTATTAAACTTAAAGTAACACCCTCTTATTATCGTAAAATTAATGTCAAATAACTAAGCCCTGTAAAACTTTTTTGCTATTTATATTAATGCTCAAAAACTCAAGTAAATTAATCTGCCAGTTGAAACTGCTAAAAACTAAAAAATAATTACTATTACCTACACTCTATGAATTGAACATGGATTTTTGTACATTTAAATATTAATAAACATGAAAAAATTAAATGCCCTTTGACTCCCAGTCCGCCCCTGCCTCCATCTAACCTATGTAATTTTATGGAATGCAGCATGTTATTACCTTTTATATTCGTGACAAAGTCTGTCTTTGACACTATAATGGCAATAAAACGAAGTCATCAATCTTTAATTATTGAGGTTGAGCATAAGTTGCAAACCCTGATTTAAAAAAAAAAAAAAAAAAGAATGTGAAAACAAGACTGGTTACATAGTAAACACACCCTAACACTAACTAGACACGATTTGAAAATAAAAAGGTTTAAGTACTGGTTTTTGTCATTAGTTGAAAATATAAAAATGCACAACTGGGTCACACACAATAAATTTGCTTTTATTACCAAAAAAGGAAGGATATCACTTTTCTTAATTATATGTACTTATAAATACACTCGATCTTTAAAATTCGAGAAACTTTTACTGCAAGAGCAAGTTCGTACGATCGAGGCGTTCATATTATTTCTTTTATACGCTATAATGATATTTATATTTTTGGCTTTAAGGATAAAAATTCGTGAGCTTTAAAAAGATTTTCAGTAACCATTTGTGCATCTACTCTTGAGTCGATTGTTAAGGCAAACCCAAAGTTAACATAACCAACCATAGCACATCCCGCCTGACACAGATTGGATAACTTCTTAATCCTAAAAACTGTTTGCCCTGATACCCCAATTATTACGTGATATGCAAGCTTTATATCTTTTCATACCAAAAACACAAACAAATATACATAACAAAAAAAAAAAAAAAAACAACATTACAAAATAAATAAATTCAAACTTTGTGCCAAAAACTCTGAGAGAAGCCGAAGCACATCTGCAAACTTCATAATCCTTATTTCTTGCATAGCATATTACTCTCTATACTCGTGTATAAATAGGTACCCCATTACCATCGCCATCGGCAACCGCATAAAAGTCCAAAATATTTAGACAACCATGAAACGTATACTTAATGACATAAAACTCTTGTATACACAAGTTCTGTTTATTTATTTTTTTGTTTGTTATTGTTGTGGTTATTGTTGGTTTGGTGGTGTATCTTCAAATTGACATCTTTAACGCCCCCGATATGATGACTTGCTTTGGTTCATCCTAATCCCGATATAGGACCATCATAAGGAGGCAGCCCCATCAGCATCTTGTTCCAAAACACAAATACCCAAATTTACCAGTTTTGCTATATGGTAATCAGGGTACAAAAAGCTCCCCTTGTTAGTGCTAATTAATAACAAAAAAAAATGTATATAAATATTTATGTAGAAGAATAGGAGCGAAGGATTGTAAAACGGCCAACTAAAGCCGGCCACAATAGTCGGGGATCGAGCGTTGATTTAATAAATTCAATTATAAATTAAAAAAATATGACAAAAAAAAGGCCAGGTTGCTGGGAAAATCAGTATGCAATTTATTGTTATCACGACGACTTTCCGACTTTTTCGGCCTAATAATCCAATTTTTATCTCCGCAGTGTGTAGTCCAGTCATATCAGACATAAAAACAGCCAAATTACGGAAAAATCGCCGGAAAGCTGGATTTTGGTATACAGCCTTCTGATGGTGTTCTTAAAAGTCCCCATCGATAGGAGCGCCGCTAACAATTTTAGGGGGGTTAAAGGCCCCCTAAAATGTTTTGTCAGCAATATCTCCCTAACGGTACCTTGTACAGAAAAAATGTTGATGACAAATTTGTAGCTTAAAAAATTTCCTACAAAAAAGATTATCAACCTTTTTTTCAAAAAAGTAACGGTTTTCGAAATAATTCAATCGGTAGAGTTAAGGCTTGCAGTTTTCTGTACAAATGGAGAATGCACATAGATATACAGGAGGATTTGCATGTGGTAAAAACAAGAAACTAAATCGTATAGGTTGAGTCAAAACAAAAAGTATGGATGGGGGTCTATTCCCTCCCGTTTAGGTGGGAGGGGCAATATTCTAAACAATTGACTGGAAATAGAAAAGATATCATTAAAAGACAACGGCAACACTTACAATGCCACTTTATACTTTTTTTTAAAGCTAGAAGTCTGTTCCTTTATATTCTTTTTAACTCAAATTATTTTAGAGAATAGTTTTTGAAAAATCTATTTGCAAACTCAAAATTTTGAAAAAATAATGAAAAAATTGTGTTAAAACTATTTTTTTTTTTTTAAATTTTACGTTATTAAGGCCCATTTGCTGAAACGAAACTTAAATATTTATGTTCAACTTAAACGCTTATGTGACAGTTTACGCTGAGGAAAAAGTAGAACATAAAGCGCTTAAGTTAAGTTGAACATAAATATTTAAGTTTCGTTTCAGCAAATGGGTCTAAGTACTATTTTTGTTTTTAATATTCAATGCTCCTATTAATTTCTAATCAAACACTAAAAACTAAATGCCTAAATGTCTTCTAGTTTTTGAGTAAATTGCAAATAACCAAGTCTTTACGGCGATTTTTCCGAAGTAAAAAATGTGCTTAATGACCTCGCGATACTAAAGTAGATATAGATAAAGTGAAAATACAATATTTTTTGCTATTTAAGACAAAAGAGTAAATAATCGGTATTTCTTATATCAAAATAAATATAATTAATGCATTTAAAAATCTTCATTTGTCGCTTTAATTTAATAAATTAATGTTGTGAATTAATAAAATTTTATTTATTCACAAAAAATAATTTTTTCTTGGAATTTAAAAAAAACATATCTATTTGGCTATACGAACAATTTGATAGTTGATGGGGTTGTGGTTAGTATGTTTGATTTTCACGCTAGAAGTCTGTGCAGTGAATTCTTCCTTCTACTGCTTTAACCGTACCTCGCAGACTATAAAACAAAATATCCGTGAATATTCTCAATGGGCTAACACGTAAATTGTTAAAGTCGTGACCATAAAAAACCAACGACAAAAAAAAAAACCCGATACCATGTGAGCAGAGACGAACGACAAAAGAGAACAATCGAAAATAACACACAAAAAAATCGATTTCAGCCGCGATGCTGGAGATGATAGTGATGGTAAGGTATACACATAGGTAAGATATAGGTACTTTGTCTTTTAAGCCGCCCTCTATAATAATACCTTGTTTTGTTTAGCCTTGTTGTCTTTTTTTTTTGTATTTAATTTCTCATTTACTCTTCTTTTTTATGCCTTGTATGTTTGTTCTTGTATTTACCTGCTATTTATAAAAATTAATGATACAAAAAGTAAAAAAAAATTAAAATCCCAATAGCCAGCTTATGGAGCTTAAAATTTTGTGTTACAACAACTTTTAGGTTGTTAAAATTCAACGATCATACTTTTTATGATGCCGCCAGAGGAACTTTATGGACAAGGTGGTTTTTTTCCTTTTGTATTCTTTAACAATACTTTCTAAAGGTTTTTAAATGTAACTAGGAACATCGATTTTTTTTTGTAAATTAGGTGTCAGAAAAAATTAACAAAAGTAGCTTTTACACCTAGATTTTTTAAGCCTTCTAACGGCTTTTGAAGGCAATAACCTGTGAGTTACAATCAGGGAAGCATAGAAAATACCTAAGCAAGATCAAATTCGGAATAGAAATATCGCTATCTTGACAGATAGGGGAACCCGGGGCATAATGGGCCCCCCCTTGTATTTATGCGTCGAATAAAGGGTCAGATCCGAAATGCAATCTACCATTTTCAATACATCGCTCGATATTAGGGGAAACCCTTTTTTTGAATAAAAATGGCAGTTGCTTTTCGTTTTGAACAAAACTAAGTTTTCGATAGTGTTTTTATTATTTTGAGATTTTTTGAAGTGTGTTTTTCGAGGAACTGGTCACTTAAATATTGGATTCTCTTTATTTGATACCAAGATAAGTAAATAAGTTTATAAACATGAATTCATTTTTCCATTAAAGTTAAGTTTTTAACTTATTTCTTAAATGTTTATCTAAAAAGTGGTTTGGGGCAGAATGGGTAATGGGCATGGATGCAAATTCAGAAGACGAGGAGTGCTTGTATTATGGGTATTTAAACTCCTAGTCCACAGAAAGATGGGTTTCCTGCAGAGCTTGTTGCAAGTGATATCATTGTTCTTGTGTTGGAGAGGCTAATGTTGACGATAATGGAACCAAACATGCTCGCATTGCAATTCAATTTAGCTCTGTGCCCATTATACCCCACATATGACCATTATGCCTCAGCACCGGGGCATAATGTGCAAATTGAATGACTTTTTCAAAAGAATATAGTGCATATTTATTTTTTTAAAACTATCTTTCTTATGCTTATTCATTAATAAATTTTCTTTCTAATAAAAGTTCTTCCAAAATTCTTTTCACATTTTTGCAGTTTTTATTAACAATAATCCTTAAAGGGCCCGTTATGCCACGGGTTCCCCTAGTAAGGGAGATTATTTGGCTTTATCATCGTTTTAATTGGTCCAGCAAAAGCCAAAGTAGCTTGCAAGCCTGAATATTTACATCAATTTTAACTCCTAATTCGGTTAGAGGTCAAAGTTCTTTTGAGAAGTGAAGGGCAGGGAGGCAAGTAGGTAGAAATGCCGGCTCCTAGCGTCCCAGCTCAGTGACTCAATTAGCGCTGAAGCGCGCCGTTTTGATACCACAGATCAAGTATTTGATCTCCAGTTCGGAAAATTCATTGAGGTCGTCAAAACAGATCTTTCTAAATGACTGCGCTCTCAGTGCGGTGATATACCAATGTTCCAGGTTCAGCGCAACTCCACACATGCTAACTAGCTCCATCCATTCAGCATACCAAACCAATCAGATTTGCTCCTTAATGTATTGTGAGCAGCCTACCATTTGAAATGTTTATGACTTTCAAAATGTATAGCCCCACTTGTAGTTTACTTACTTACCTATCTATTAAAGGTGGCGCAACAGTCCGGAGTATACCAAGGCCTCAACCAAGAAGCTTCTTTCAGCCAGCTTGATCCCTAGCTAGCTGTCTCCAGAGTCCAGTTGCGAACGCCAAGTTGGACGAGGTCCTTTTCCACTTATGCTTGCGCCACCTTGAGTCACGGTCTTCCTCTTCTGCACCGTCCTTCAAGGTTTGATTCAAAGACTTTGGGCCGGAGCTCAGGTGTCCATTCGCTCTAAAAGACCCAGCCCCCTAAGTCGTTGCCCAAAACCGTTCATTATTGTATGTTCTCCTTCAATCCCCATTTATGTAGACTGGACAGAAAATCACTCGGAGAATCTTCCTCACGAAACAGCGTAGAGCCCTTCTCATCCACCTTTGCCATGTACCTTAAGCGGTGGCAGTTCCGTCTCTAGCATGACTGCATAGTTTGGTGGGTATAGTGGGAGATGGAATATTCGTTCTATGTCATATCTTAGCAACTTCTGTACTGGTACCATAATGTTTGGTACCCGAAACTTGCGCTGCGTACAACAAAACTGACTCCGATACAGCTTCACTTAATGCTGGTGTGCGCAAAGTGGTTATTTGCAAAGCATCTTCTTCAATTTACCAGATTGCAAACGGTCTGTCATTTTGTTTGAGTATTTTTTACAATAAAATATATCGTGATGGCATACAAGCTTAAACAACGTTACGAAATTTTAGAAATTTAATTTCAAAATCATAGTTTTCTGCGCCAAATTCATAGTGAACTTTCATTTTATTACACCTAACACCAAAATAATCGACCATCTGAGACCGCTGTTCGCCGTTTTCGCACATTATTATCTTTGCAATAGATGCAGTGGCACCGAGCAAATAAGAAGAGCGCCGTAGTACTGAAGAGTAGCTATATTGCATCCATTCTTGAGAGTACATATCGTCAGTTTTGTGATAGAATGAAATACTACTATTGTGAGGTTTTCATATTTAAACAGTTTAATGGAAATTCAAATTTTCTGTGACCTATTTTGAAAAATGACATTTTTTAAGTTGTGTCAATTTTCTTCCGAGCCGACGCACGCACGATATGAAAAATTTTAAGGTAAGACCACACTTGACGAAACTGCACTTCAACGGAACAGCACAGCAACAAAGCTTCACGAAGCGACGAAATATTATTTGTATGAGCTAATTTTTCGCATTGCTGCAGTTCAGTTTCGTTGTCGTCATAGTACAATATAGCAAGTGACGCCACACAGTGCGTCACCAATTATTAAATTTGTTGTTTTAGTACAGTAAAATACAGAAAAGTGGCTTAACTTAACATTCTGAATAGGACAAGAATTTTGTATTTGTAAGAAGAGGCAGTGTGAGAATAAAACATAGTTTTTGGGGCCATTTGGCCGCCATATTTTTTTTTTTAGCATTGTTAGAAATTCAGTTGATAGGTACTGTTACATTGCTGCAGTTTAAGTGTGGTATATTAAAAAACTGCCGCGGAGGGCTGTGTTCTGTGGCGCAGTTCCGCCGGGTGCCGTCTTAGCTTTAGGCAAAAATCTTGGTTTAAGGTCTTCCATTCAGCTCGTCGGCGTCGTTAACATTACATTGCGTCTTCAGAAAATACAGAAGGAGAAGTTCGTTATTATTTTTGTCTCAAGTTCTTCAGTCATTATCTTCAAAATCATCTACAAGGGATGTACATATGTATAGGTATAACTGTAATTAAATGTTCACTTTCAAGCATAAGTTACTTTTCAATATTTACTCTCACTGTCAATGGCAGTGGCAACAAATAAATTGACAATATTTATGTACATACATAAAGTTGTCAAGCTTTCCCATAAATTCCACGACTTAATTACTAAGAAAACATTTTCAAAGTCACAAACCATTTGTTATAATAACAAAAAAAAAATCCACACGCTAGCTGATGCATGCCTTATGCGGCTGTAGGGGCTGATGTTCCGCAGTGGATGTTGACAGACAGAAAAAAAGGACTCCTTAAGCTAAAATTCAATTCGAATTCTTTTAGCATCGCACAACTTTCCAATTATCGCTAAATAAACAAAACAAAAAAACTCAAACCAAATAACACTGATGTTTGTGATTTTTATCACACAAAGAGAAGAGGCACCCACACGCTCCTCCTGCTGTATGTACTGGAATATATATTACTATGCCTATAAAGACTCAGTGAGGATCCTTAAAGTTGCTATTTATGCATAATAATGTACACTGTCATTTAAATTACACCCTTCATTAAAACTGTCAAGTGACACCACACCATCACCATCCAGCATGCAAAAACACACAGCTTCAGTGCGAAAAAAACAAAAAATCGATGAGACCAAAAAAAAGACCGATTGGAACGACACCTCACAATTTAATTTGCTCATAAAGAAGTTATCTTGATTGCAAACAACAACAACACCACGCCAAACCATACAGGTTATCCTTATACGGACCACGATGACGATGAAGATGATATTGCCTTAAAAGGCGCTTGGAATAAGCCTCAGAATAAGCAAACCTAAACACAAAAATGGTCATTATCGCCTCGATGGCAAAAAATAACTATACGAAGCCCCTCCGAGATATAGTATACACAATCATTAGGACAAAAATGTCTGTGCTAAGGCGACAGCCATAACGATTATATTTGAATTGCCTAAAAATCATTGTTTGCCTGGATTTAAGGATTCAAGGTTGAGAATAGAATACAAATTCCTATATAGACAACAAGAACTTGACAATAACACCGGAACCAAAATACATATAGATACTCGTATACCAAACCAAACGAAAGACCCCAGGATACCATCATAATATTATGGCATTGTCCTGTAATTTGAATGGTTTTCTGCTAAATTTCACAGCTAGCACAATATTTTCTAGAATTTTGTTTTGTTGTTGTTGTTTTTGTTGTAGTTTTCTTTTTAAATAGAAAAAAAGGACACACTGATTTTAACGACCACATGCATATACATATATACCTACCCAAGGACGGCCCGGCGGGTGATGAAAATGTGTTATGCTCCGTTTTCAATGTGGGTGTCCTTGATTCAAAAAGGCGATAGAGTATCGTTCGTTGTGTAGTGTATACCTACATCTCCTGAGAAGGAGTCACTTTATCATGTGTTTTGTTGCTATTAAGATGTTATAGCTTATAAGGTACATAGAAAGATAGCATACCTAGCTCTTTGTCCAGTGTCGGATCAGATTAGATAATTCGTAAGACATAATAAAGGGCTCTCCACATATAAATTGGAAATTTGACTGAAGCCATGCTAATTTATAACAGTTTGGTTTATAAAAGTACTGTTTGTGCAGCCCCCAGGACTATGGCTTTCTATGTCTACATGTATACTTCAGGCACCCGGAGTTTTTTTTTTCCAATTCGTGCTAAGAGCGCTACGCTAACGCAAATCGACTTTGAATGACGAAAAACTGTTATAACTATTATAAATTGGCATTTCTCCAGTCTTAACCTAAGAAATTACACAAATGAAAAACGAGGTTAACTGTTATAAAAATTTCCCGCTGATGAGCTAAGCGAATTAATGTATTCAAAATTTTATAACTGTAATACATGGAGAACCCAGCCACAAATGTTTGAATGGAGTTTGTGCGAAATTGTATAGAACTTATGTTCAACAAGTTGCAATAAAAAAATTCAACTTCAGTCAACAAAGCCTCCAAAAAGTGGATTGGTAAAAGTTTTACATAAATGATATTTTATTTTTGTAAAGTATATAAGGAGGTATTATTACTACATATTATGTTTGTTTTCCTAGAAATTGATCCTGAAAATAACATATCTAACAAAACATGGGCATTATAAAAAAAAATGCTGATGCTCCAAATGCATTTGATAAACAAACAGCACATCTCGACCTGTGACGTCAGTGGTCAGCAGTAGCAGAGTACGTAGTGTACACAGCTTCGAAGACTGAGTAAATCTGATGCGCGTGTTCAAGTACCGCATGATGTGTAGAAAGTTTTTCAAATAAAATTGGATTAAAGCTCAGCACCACTATAAAGGAGACTAATGATAGGGCTTGGCACCCCTTGAAACAGCTATATCTCCACTCCAGCCAAACAAAAATAAAACGAATTAAAATACCTAAAATTAATTCGTAAGCTATTGGTGGTAGCTCCTCTAAGTTGTTGTTGTTGTTCAAAATTCAATGAAATTGACGGAATAAGGAATGGTCAAGTCTAATAAACTGACATTCTAGTATAAATAATACAATACAAATAATAAAACATGGGCATGTCAAAAAAAAAACGCCACCAAAAAGCACGCGATGCGAAAATTTTGTTTTTCATACATTAATTTTTACAAAAAATTTAATTGCTTTCTTACGGAATGATCCCAAAAAAAATTTAGGCATGGACAATTTTTTTTATAGAAAAATGTCTGAAAATTAATATGTGTCATATATAATTGTCACAAATCTCGAAGTTCAAACATCCATCTTGGAAATACCTACATATATACTATACTATAATCATTGTATGGTAATTGTAGTCTTGCACACTTCATAAGGTGCTCTTAATTTTGTCCTAATAAATTAACTTAATTATGAATTTATTCTCGCTCTTGGTCCATATGATTAAGGAGATATCCTCAAATTTTGAAAACTTCTTTCATAAGTCATAAACCCCAATATACAAACAAAAAGTCCCAAAGTCCGATATTAAAAAGCTTCCTACCCAAAACCAAGTAGTTGTAGCGGATAGACTGTCGTGACGGAGGTCTAAGTTCGATCCCCAGCCTCGCCACCTAATAATAAAAAAAAAGAAAAAAAAAAACAGCTACTGCTTCTTGCGAGGAATTCCCAAAACCTATAAGATTATTCCTTGGTCCCTTGTCCTTGGAAAAGTGCCGCTCTCATTAGCCGTTTATATTCGGCAATAAACTGTAGGTACCCTCCATTCCTGCAGACACGCACACAGGAATGGGTGAGAGTTTTAGGTCACTGGGCCCTAGTTCTTCATGAGCTGTTGTGCCATCAATTTTTTTTTTATTTATTTACCCAGAGCCAAGATTTCGCTGTAAATCCGTCATTTCCCATAGAAAAACACGACGCCCTTAAATGAATCCCCTCTACCATCTCATTCTTAGAGAACAAAAGAGAAGTCGATATTGTCCCAACCGGGCTTAGTAAGTCTATGACAAAATTTCCCATAGACTTATACTTTAAGAAGTGTCCATCAACCACGTCTTGAACCTATGTATATTATGTAATATTATGTACATAATATGTAAATTATTCCTCTGTTCGTTTTAGATCTGCCATCTCTAAGTCCTTATTAGATTCCTCTGGGGTTCCCTAAGGCAGCTACTTCGGTCCTACTCTTTTCATTCTTTCCATTATTATTATTGTCATTACCATCAAACATTCTAATATTTTAACAAAATTTTATGAAAATCGAAAATTGGTCCAAATTCGGTAAATGACAGAAAACTCATATTTTTTGACAATGCAAGAATAGAGCAAAAGATTTGCTTCGATCTTGTATGTACTTCACCCCATTGTAAAATTATTTACAAAATAGAATAAATTGTAATTGTTAGATATGGCACAAAAAGCAGCATTTTTTTTTTTAGAAAATATGTCATGTTAATCATGATCCAACTCTTTTTAAACTAGATATCGACAATTTCTTAGTCTATCGCTTCAAAAACATATTAATAATGTCAATCAATCACTTTTTACATGTTAACACATCAAATATTCTCCCTTTCTTCATGTTCTCCATACTGAGTACATTTCTACCATGTCGTGGAGTCAATTTGCGACGACGATGTTTAAGTATTATGTGACTGAATTTCAGTGAAGGCTAGTACAAAAAGAATAGGTCCTAAGAGGTTTCCCTATGGAACTCCAGACTGCGCAATGAAAGGGTTTGAAAATTTAATGATAGACTACATTTTTTCCCTTTGTAACTGACAGTTTTTCTCCTATGATGATTAAAAGAATGTCGAAAAAGATAGGCAGCATTGTAGAGTATTTATAGAAACAGATATACCACTACCACTAGTTCAGAATTCTCCTACTTTTTGAAGGTAAAAGGGATTTACCTAGGCCCCTTATAAAGTTAAATCCATTCCTGCCCTTGCCTATAGATAGTTCTCATAGCAATTCTCTGTGTGTCCTTTTTTCGTTATTGTTGTTGCTATTCGTGGTATGCGGTAGGTATTTTATCTTTTCAATTTAATTTTATTGCTGCCACCATGAATATAAATATTTGGACAATGTCAAAAGTGTCCCTATATCTTAAGGACCCTCCTTCTCATTCTCTCTCTCTTCATACATGTATCCGGTTTTCTTTGTTTTCTTCCTTTTAGAGCATCTCTAGGCTTTATCTTACGGCCTGTATAATGTCTTAATCTTAAAAGCAAAGAAACTAGGTAGATATAGGAAGGTATAGAAAACGCAGCAAGGATACGATTTTATTTTTTGCACTTGGGATGATAACAGAAATTGAATTAGGAATACACGCATGCACAGGCACACACAAGAAGGATTCTAATATGTATGTTAACTTCTCTTTGCTGATGACTTGTCTATTTTTGGTTCAGAATCTTATTATTTTTTTTTTTTTTTTTTTAAATTGCGTATAATTTTTAAGGGTGAAAGGACCAAAAACTAAACCGACACAAAAAATTATTATCTATCTATGTCATGGATCCTGTGTACGGAAATCAACTTTGTTATACCTTTATGAAAAAAAAAAAAATGAAAGTAAAATACTCCTTGAAGAGGGTCCTCAAGGATTTGATTTGATTTGGTTAGCTAGGGAAGGTTGATTTTTTGTCTACTTTCTCGGTTCTTTTAGAAAGTTTTTTGTATATCGTCGTACGTATGTACGCTATATCTTATAAATGTGTGTAGGTAGGTACCTAGGGATGATTAAAATTGGGTTATTTTGTTTATTTTTATTTTATTTCATATCACATAGTCTGAATTTTCTCGAGTTTGTGTGATTTTTGTTGTTGTTGTTGTTGTATTTTTTAAACGAATTATTATTATTATTCGATGCAAGGATGTTTGCTTCTAACACACAAAAAATTGATTGGATTTTGTTCACTCAATTTTGTTGGTTGTTGTTCCTTTTTTTTCTTGTTCGTTGGTTGAATAAAGGACGACACTTACAAAAACAAAAAAAATTGGAATGGCAAAACATGACTTGGGATTTATTTGGTATGCGATGATAGGCAATTTTTTTTTTTTGTACTAGTCTTTCGAGCCTACCTAATGAGATTTCAATTTGATGATGAGATAAGGGAATTGTCAAACTGATATTAGATAGAGACGTGTAAAAGCAAAGAGAGGAGAAAAGCAATTGGAATTCTGGGAATAAACAAATTAGATGGTTTTTATTGAATCTTCAATGTTCATAGACTTTGATAAATTACTTTTTATTTATTTATTATTATTTTTTTGTTGTAAGTTTAAAGAAGACGACCTTTTTGGTGTTCGAAGTGATAAATTTGTCTTTGACTTTTTATTTTTTTAGAATTGATTGATTTGTTAGGGAGTTTTTTTTTTATGATGAGCTTTTTCCACTCGACAAAGTCCGAAGACAAAATTTTGATGGCTTTTTTATTTTTTAATGTGTTGTATCCCAAGATTAAAATGTTAATGTTTTGAGGTGTTCAAATACCTAGGTATACCTAAGTGATCCTAGACAATGGTGTTTTAAGTAGGTATTTCCTGTTGACAAAAATTAAATTTGTATTTTTTTTTTTTAAATTTATCTCTGTTTTATAGGTGGACTCAAAGCAATGCAACCAACTGGACCTGAATTGAGCCGAACAAATGAACTCTTCGGGAAAACTTAAGAAAGATTGAGTTGAATAAAAGTTTTTTTTTTGTACAAGTAGGTATTACACTTTTTATTTGCTCTAATAGGACAAGTGTTGATTCGTTTTCGTTGTTGAAAATATTAAATTCGAGGCTTCAATCAAAATTACCAAAACGATAATTGAAAAGTCCGAAAAATATGGTTTCTTATCACCTTAAAATTTTGAAACACTACTGGCTTGATAGCCTTGGAAATTCTCTTTAATATAAAACAAAAAACCTTGCAATATCTTTATTTGTTTAAGAGTTATGATTTTAGCAACCAAAAAAGTCCGTGTTTCCACTTTAATTTTAGATAGAGCTTTAACAGTTTGACTGATTTGCATCAAATTTAGTATACGACATTTTTATTTGATTCCCTAGAGGGAAAGTTCTAATTTTTGTTTTACCTTCCGTTCAATAATTTTTCAATTTTTTGTGAACACGGCATTAAGATTCTTGATCAAACTTCGTATCTTCATGTAACCTTCTAAAGGAATTGAAATTATACTGAAGTTTAGGTTTTTTCTCATCGGAATTACAGTTTTGACGATTTTTAAAAAAATTACTTGAAATACTTGACTTTTCAAATATTCACGAGTTTATAGGTTTTTTAAGGCCAGGGGTTTATATATAGAATATCTCATTCATTATTAGAAATGGTTTATAATTAGGTTGGGAAAGAACTCCCAAAGCCTAAGATCCTTATTCTCGAATAACAAAATGCCGATTTCATATAATTCCGAATGACTAAGTCTTTAAATCCCAAATCCTGGAATTCCTAAAATCTCAAACTTAAAAATTCCATGTCAAAATCCCAAACCTAAAAGTCTCTTAATCCCGAATGATTTAGCTCTATATTTTGTATTAAAAATCATGCAGGTTTAATATTCCGAATGTCATAAAGTTAAAGGTTCTGTGATTTAGTTTTTAAAAACATGATATTTTGGCCTTTTTAGGATTAAGGGATTATGAGCCATTGCCATTTCATATCGTTTTGTCGGTAGCTTTTGAAGAAAGCATTTTGCCGGTCAAATGTTTCCTTATCCGAGAATCAAAAGCCTTAACTTTACCGTAAGGGCCGCAAACACAAAAGATGTAATATAAAGTAAATCTATGTAAAAATTGCACGGTATTGGTGGCCAATTAACTTTTCAACCCAGCGAGCTATCTTAAACAAGTGAACTCTTGTACCTGGATCAGCTATGTCAAAGTCTTCCATATTTGATATATGGTGTCAAGCCCCTCGAATTTACTGACACTCACAAAATGAAAAGGCAAAGTCAAAACACCTCCAACAATATACTGACATAGCTTAACACTCTCCTTATGCTAACCAATCCAAAGATACAAAAGTTCATGTCTATCAAATGTCATCTTGAGATCGATCAAACTCTCTGACAGTTCATCTTCTTCAAGCAATAGTGTAACCATTTTTTACCGTTCTTGCGCCTGTTCAAATTTAAAAAAACTAAACTAAAAAAATAAAACCAAATAGGTACATATAGGCAATCATAACGTCAGTCATTTGGTAAAGTGCTTTTCTCGACTGAGAATTTAATTGCAAAATCACTCCTAGCAAAAACTCCAAATGATGCAACACAACTTAAGTTTTGACAGACGTCAAGCTTCTTGAAGTTCAAACACATCAACCAACCAGCAGCATATTGGTTGTTATAAGATAGAATGAGGAGTTGCCTGGTTTGGATATAAATGTTGGCCATGATATTGAATTGAAAAGTCAGTTAGTTTTTTTTTTTTATATGCTGCTCCTACTGCAGCATCAAACGTTCCAACTATACGCTGCATTAGGCTTGCGGCACAAAACTCTCAGCCAAATTGATTCACTAGATACAACTACTGCTACTCAGTCAGTCGTTTTGATTTGGTTTTCTTCTGGTCGTTTGTATAGGATGTTATCGTCGTCATCGTCGCATCGCACCCGAGACTTGACTTTTGGTGCACATTCACCCCGGATTTGCATGCGATTCCTGAATAGAATTTGCCTTATCCCAGGATCTGATCCACCTTATAAGTACAGGTTTCTGGCCTTCCTTTGCAAAAATACACATAATTCATGGCGCTCATTGCGGCGCGCGGCGTCCCCATAAAGTTTCCCATCATCATCGTAGTCCGTAGTCGTCGTCGGTGTCCTCTTGAGCAAATAATAAGCTGGTCATTCGGCTGAGCATTCAATTTTTTAGTCGGAAGCCAGTGTAGCGTCTATTTGATATTTTTTTTTTTGAATCAAGTTAGTGTGATGACGACGCGACGAACGACGACGCATGGACCACGAAGCTGAAAGAAATGATGGTTGTTTTTTTTTTTTTTTACCATTTTTAGATATTTAGATACGAAAATGTTGATTTTTTTTTTGTTAAAGTTGCTTTTCCTATACGCCTATCTGTCTACAGTGCATCAGAATGTATCTTTTGTGGTTGCGTTTCATCGTTTTTCACAGCGTTGTTATACATAATATGTACTTTTTTTTTTTTTTTTAATAGGAAATCATTTTTGCAAATATAACTGAAAAAAAAAATTTAAAATGCTTTGCGAAAGTTTTTTCGAAGGATTAAGCAATCTACCAATAGCTACAAAGCCAGAACAGAAGACTGCCGAGATGAGAGTCAGTGCCGCTGCTAGATAGAACCATCAATTAAACTTGGACGATGATGGCCAAAATTTCCGTCCACTCGACCTAAATGAGGTGGGGTAGGTGAAAGCCAAGCTTAAATTTCACAAGAGGCTGCTTATGCGGAGAGCCTCCCAGCCGAACTATTCGAAGCAGCGGGAGATGACTTGGTTTTGACTTGGTAGGGAATATGCACCAACGTTTCTGCTATACTTGGTCGAGCAAAGTCGAAAGTAGGCCCGAATAATAGAAACTCGGTTTTGTGTGCCCCATCTACAAGAAAGTATATGCTCTGAACTGTACCAACTACAGAAATATAAGTCTCCTCAATGTCCTTTACAAACATTTGATATGTGTACTGTGTGATCGCTTAAAACCGTTTGTCAACTTTCGGATCGGTCCCTAAATTAATCATCGATCAACCAACAAAAAAAACAGGAGTTTTAAATCGATACACACAAACTCTTTATCGATTTCAAAGTCACATGATAGCGTAGACAGAGACGAATTATATACAGTGTCCACGTCGCATCTCGGCCGGCATCCCTGCCTAACTTGTCTATTTGTACAGGATAATGATAGAGAAATCTCACTGCTCTGTCAAAGTCGGCAAAAACACCATACACCACCGAACTCTTTGATGTCGAAAAAAGTTTAAAGCAAGGCGATGCACGCATTATCATGCAACTTCTTGAACATCGTTCTTGGAAGAAATTGTACATGTAACTCGCAAGTACTACCATTTTTCAAAATTCCTTTCAACTTCTTGCTTATGAAGATGATATTGACTTCATTAGGAGAACGAAGCGAGCTTATACCAGTGCGTACGCCAGTATTGAAGAGGAGGCGGTAGAAAACGGATTTGGCTGTTTATTAGGACAAGACGAAGTACCTTTGTGTTGTCATCGAGAAATGAATCTGAACATCGTCAACTCAGGCAAAACATCACAATGGATAGGTACAATTCCAACCAATTTAGTGTGCGTAACTGGAGACTAGAGACTTAGAACTGGAGAAATGAGCTGGTTGGATGGGCTTGTTGTTTGAGGGCGCAGTCCATTATCCACATCACTGGTATCTTTAATGTCTTTTAAATTATAATCTAACTTAACTACTCAAAGAAGACAACAAAATTCCACATAGATTGGATAGGTATAACATTGCTGCCTTTTGAATGTTTTGCTTCGTGTGGTACTGTTTGTCCAGCTATCCCATTATGAGTGCAATCAATCTAGATTCTTTTTGCGAGATAAGAACACAAAATATATGCACATAAAGTTATTTCCTATTAAGGTATATGAGAATTTAGTCGGTTTGTTCCTTCCTCTAGGTCTCTTTGCATTGCATAGTTTATATCTATAAGTACATATATTCCTATATAGGCAGCACAAGAAAAAAACAGAAGAGCGTTAGGTTTAGGTCTTATAATGCATGCAGATAGTTTGGTATTTGGTGGACATATCATGGAGATTGTTGCATGATGATGCACAGTGGTTAAAGCTGTCGTCAACGTTCATTGCATGCGGAGGTTTTTTGAAATTAGTTTCTGACTTTTTTTTTATTCATAAAGTAGACACAACATGCTTTTGGCTAAGTTAACTACTCTGTAGATGGAGCTAGATAGAAAAAAGTGGAAGTTTTGTTCTGTTGAGATCGATTATAGATCTTAAAAATTATACTTTATTCAAATAGTACCTTCTTACTACCCCGTGGTGTAATGGTTAGTGCGTCTATCATGTGCCATGCCAGAGGTGTGACTATTCATCTTCTGAGTACAAAAACAAGGAAGTGAAAAATCCTTCAAAGGAAGGTTTGTGTTTTTATTTCAGCTTTTTGGATTCGGCAGGAAATGTTTGGTACACTCCATTCACCTTGCCTTAAAACACGCAAACAGAAATGGGTGGGAGTTTCGAAGCAACTATAGGCATAGTTTCTTAACAAGCTGTATAAATTATAGCGTTCCAGAAGTGGGTAAGAAGTAGGTATGGGGTATTGAAATTACAAAACATTTTTCGTGACCCAAATCGTTGATTTTTCTATCATCGTCGTTTCATAAGAGTTTTTCAAATCAATAACTCACTCATTTATTGTTTTTCTAAGTTTACATATTATAAAAAAGACAAATAAATCAACACCCAGAGTCACATTATCTATTTTTCACAGCTTTTTCTCAGAACAAACAAAGCTTGAAACAATATTACCAATCATATTGAGCTAACAAACAAATAAAAAAAAAAAAAAAAACAAATAAAAAATCACCCACACTCAGCGGCGCGTATAGACTTAACTCAAAACAAAGCATTTAACCATACATAATAATTTTCTGCCAATAAAAACTCATTCATCCGCTCTATCTCTTGACTTGAAAACAGATTTTTATTTATTTTGAAAATAATTTTTATCCCACTTTCTATACATCTAAGTAGTTTTACTTTCAATTTAAAATCCATCTCCGATTATCACGGAAATAACATTTCATTCTCGTTTTGAATTGTGCACTTGCATTTGCATTCAAAATACCTACAAGTCGGTAGCTATGTATATAAATATATGTACTGTACACAGATACATCTATGTATATGAAGTTATATTATAGCACAGCAGTGAGTATATATTGTAAATTCTTACAACACTGAATAAATATTTCAACAAACATTCTTCGATCAACGAATATAATTTTGTATTTGTTTTTTTTTTTTTTTTAATGCGCACATATTTGTAAAAATAAATGAACCCTTAAATTATTACGAATCAACAGTCGTACAAATACTCTGCACACAAAGTCTTATTGCAGGGCATATCCACAACTTTGCCATACCCCATCCTCTCTGCGATAGCCCCTCATACCCCATAAACTTTTCCGCCGCCCCAACTTGATGGTACGAAAAAATCTGTTTTCAAAAAGTAAACACACTATCACAAGCAGTGTTTTTATACTATTACACAAAATACTGGGAAAAAGAAGGGCTATGAAAAACTACAGGGTGCTACAAAAAATATCTTTAAAATATAAAGTTTGAAAATTGTATGAAAATATTTTAAGCAATTTTGATAAAATTATTTCTTCCCTGTCAAGCAAATAATGCTTTGTCTCTGAAAACTTACTGATAATATTTTTTATACAAGTTTCATCTTTTTCTTATATCTGATAAAGTTCACTGAACAAAAAAATATTACTGCTATTCCAAGCTCACAGAGTAGAAAAAGTGAGGAAAACTGAGATATTAGCTGTAGAAACTGAACCAAATACCCTACTGTCTTAAAATACATATCAAAATGAAGTTACTTAACATAATTATCTGAGTCATAAGTCAAACTTTGAAGACACACATATTCTTCAGCTTGAATATTCTTAAGTAAAAATCGATGTATTATTGCCTCTATGAAACAAAATATTCCATTGTGACCAACTATATCTGAATTTCTAATTTATAAAATTTATTCTGATGTTTTATTAAAATAAAGGTTTTCGAAAAGTCATATTGAAAATTCAAATCAAGAAGTAGTAATTAACGCCGAAACTTTGGAAAAAAAAATGAAAAAAAGACTTGTTTCAAAGGTTAGATGATAAAACAATTTTATTTTTTAAAAAGCCTATTATTAACATTATTTCAGAATTGTATCTTGTTTACTTTGAGGTTTTATATGCCATTGTTTGCACATTCTGAAGAACTTTTCGTTATTGTATCTGCAATTTTAAAATGATATAACACAGGCTGAGTTCCGAAATGTAGAAAATGTTTTGATGCGGAAGTAATTCCTAAATTTTTCATATGCATCAGCAACGAAAACTTGATTCTTTGTAGAAATATTACATTGCATAAGTCTGATGTTTCGGAATGCAAAAAAAAAATTTAAATCGAAGCAGGTAAAAAATTTGGGTTGCGCAGTTTGCGCAGTAAATGCGCATCTGATGAATTTTGGAACTCGGCCATACATACATTCATTATTATACTGTGTAGTATTTTTAGAATATTCAACGGTCGCCATATAATAAATTAAACACGTCTGATCTGTTTTGGTATTCTCTCTTTAATGATTTCAATATTTCTTGATCATATGCGATGACTCCAACCCTACATTCATTTCTTTTGTGGAGTAATCAAAAAGACGAATCGTGGGATGCATAGAATGCTGGTGTGCACATTATCGCACATAAGCGTTGTATCGCATCAATTAACGAGCAAAATTCGTTACCCGGTACGAACGTGCGTCGGTCGTTATGGTATAGGAATGCAGATATCAACATACTAAAACCTAAAATGGAAGTAATCCGCTCACCTTCTAAACTCTTGACATTATCACTACCAAATATACTTTCGGTTCCATCAATAGTCAACAAAATAATACTTTTAATGGCCATATTATTGACTTAGGGGCCAGTTATAGCTATCATTGAAAACCATTATTGAAAATTTTAATTGTTAATTTTTGATCATTTAGAAAGTCAAATCGGTAAATATTTTGATGCCAAAATATAGGACATGACTTGAATTATTATTCTAGTCAAAAAAAAACTTAATTCCGGCCCAAACTTCGAAGTAAAATGGCTTTGAATTTTTCAATGATCATTGGTAAAGTAGTTCAATCATTGAAATAATAAAAGTCATATTAAGTGGAAGGTTTGGCCAAAATTAAAATTTTTTTTGACTAGAAAAATAATTCAAGTCATGGCCTATATTTTGGCATCAAAGTATTTACCGATTTGACTTTCTAAATGTCCAAAAATTAACAATTAAAATTTTCAATGATGGTTTTCAATGATAGCTATAACTGGCTCCATACTTCAAAGATAGTTTTACGGAAAAACCAATTCTATAGGGGTTTCGAGTTTTTAATTTTTCAAAAATAATTATTATTGAAACATGTTTTCATTTAAAAATGTCAAAAAATGTATGAAAAATTTGTGAAAAAATTAAAACTCGAAACCACTATAGAACTAGTTTTGCCGTAAAACTAGCTTTGAAGCAGAAGAACTGGGCTTATATTGGGACTGCCTCCAGTTCTATATGTTCCTGCAACAAATAATAGATGATTTTTTCTTTGTTTCTCGTTCAGGGTGTCATATTTGCTTTTTAAAGTTTTAGCACTTCTGAGGTTACCCCACTTGAACTAAAAAAGGCTGCCTATATCACTTTCCAGAATTTTTTTTCCTGCAACGTAACCGCATCACTTTTTTAGTATCAACAATTGATGTAGTTAGTAAACCTGTTTCTTTTCTAGTGAAATTAATACTTCTTTCCCGTTTTGCTAAATTTTTAACAAGTACCATAAGACGATCAACACTAACATTCTGAAATGCTTTTAATTTTGTCCTTAAATTTTAAACTTCTTTTTTTAGCTAAATTCACGCATTCCATTTACGTTTCTATTGCAACAGCACCCTGTATGTCTAATAGTTTTGTTCATCTGTGGCTCTGTACTTCTGTGTAGTGAGTGTAGTATGTAGTTAACATTGCTTGAGCATTCCCAATGCCCTAAATCAATCGACCATCTCCTACTCCAAATCGGATGCGGATACATTCCAACTCCATTACAGCATATAGTGGCGCGATGCATGGTGTTTTATGACCAAAAAAAAAAGAAATGAAAAAAAAAAAAATTGTTTGGCATGTAATTTTGGGCGGGGTGCACTATATCATTATCATCATAGCCATCAGCACAAGAAAGGGGCGAGCGGGCGCTCCAACTCAGCTAGACTTTGGACTTAGTTAGCCACCCTTTTGGGATTTTATCGACTGTATCATGATGGGGTGTGTTAAACAAATCAACCGGATAATGTAGTGCGCCAGCAATTGTTTTGATTATTTATTTATTTATTTTTTTTGTTCTGTTTTTGTTTTTCGTATTTTCTTCTGTTCGTTCAATAAATTTATTGCTATTTTTTTAACCTACATTTGGTAGATATATGTTCATTACTACTTAACTGCATTTCTTGCTGTGAGAACTTTTTTTTTTCTTCAATTTATGTTTTAGTTTCTGTGAGAAGAATAAGCTATTCGAGTATCAAGTCAAGTCACACACACATGTTAACTTGCGCCTCCTGCTGATGCACTTGTTTTGTTTTAAGAGTGATTTGCATGCACGCGACAGATAGCATCATGCTGTGTCAAATGTCCACACCTTACTGCCAGATTGGAATTTTATGTGGCGTTAATAATAAATGCATACGTTCCATTCCATTCGTTGTGTCTTGTGACAGCCTATGTGGAGAGATTTTTCTAAGCTGCTCGTAGTTTGAGATCAAAAAGTTAGTATAATACTTGCAAATTAAATTCAATGCATCTCAATTAGACTGTTAGCTTTTCTTTGTATGGATGGCACAAAAAATAAATCGGGTTTTCAAAACACCGAGAAAAGCCAACTTTATATAAGTAATGATTATTGATCAATGATCAATGAAGTTTTTGTACTTCAGATTCAGTACGTGAAGTCACTGATTAAATAGGTCCGATTTGCTGCATTGAAAATTTCGATGTTTCGAGGTCCTTCCAATGCAAATCCACGTTTTTAGAGAGATTCATAGCAGTTTACAATGGCAGATAATAGAGTTACATAGATATCGCAGAGTTACATAGATATCGCATCCCAACTAAAATGATAACTTTTTCAATATTTTTTGCCTGTAGTAAGCACATTTTCTTCTTCTTATAAAAGCCAATCTTTTCACCGAAATAGTTGTGTTTTAGGCAACGTCTTGTTTTCTTGTGTATGATGTGTGTGTATGCATCTTTTATATCATGATATAAAGAACATAGGTCTCATACATTTGATCAAACTTGGGACGTAAGTCTACGTCCCAGTGATCATATATTTTTCTTCTGCATGCGATATCTATGGAACTATAGTATCTGTGGTATCTTAGGATCGTGATACCTTTTTTTCATTGACAAATATCTCATGACTAAAAAAAGATATTGGCGAGTATTCGTACGTTTAGTTCTCTGATATACCCGCATGTTTTTCTAAATTGCAGTTTACGATCTTTTGGGTCTTCGAATTTTTTTTGGTGGCTAGGCGTTTGTGAAATGTGTTGTTTGTATTCACATACTGTCACTAATGCCCAATCGCTATGACAATTTACAAGATTAAGAAGCAAGGCCAAATGATAAAAATAAGTATTCCTTAGTGCACATCTTGCGTTGCGTTGCGGACTCATTCTACGACAAACGGTGTGGCCTTCCAAAGTCGACTTTCTGATGTCCAAATTTGAGACGACCGGTTCGGTAAGCAGTCAGCCAACACCCGGTAGGTACTTCAAAGGAACGGCAGATCAGCTGAGAACATCACTGCTGTACCTAAAAGTGTGTAGGAGAAACTTGGGCAGTCGATTCCTCGCCATAGGCACAAGAACAGTTAAATGATCATCAATTTGTTTAAGTCGTGGACGTGGACGACATCTCCAGTTGCGTATCTACTGAACAGCAAATATAATAATGCCTCAATGGACAATCTGAAAAAACGATTTGACGGTAGAGTTAGTTCCGGTGGAAATGACGTGAATTCGTCACCAAGATCGCCCGATATGATCAATTGGTTTTTGCTGAACTGGCAGGTCTATGCAAATAAGCTGCAATCGACCGATCCTAGGACAGAAGAAAAAAGTGGGTCCCGCAATTCCGACCGTTTGTGTACTTCGACCTACAGCCTAAACCCTCGTTGAAGCGATTTTTTTTAAACTTTGAAATTAAGGTATTTTTTTATGAGTATCAATTTAGTGAAGCAAAGTTCACCGATCAAAAAATTATTTGCTGGATAATTTGCCGGTAAATAGTTGTGATAATTTTTAAATGTTTTCTATGCTTTGTCTTGTTGCTTGGCTAAGTTGATATCAACTTATCGAAGCAGCATATCAATAAAGGGTTAAAATATAAGACGAATAGTTTATTGCTTAATAATAGCCATTCAGCAGTTCTGAATTAGTTGTTACAATTTGAATTTTATTGTTTGATGTTTTCTATGTTAAGTTAGCGTAGCACCTCCTTAAAAGGGGTACAAACTTCTTATATTAAATGGTTTATTGCTCTATATTTCTTCATTCATCTGTCGTTAGTTTCAATTTGAATTTTTAACTCAAAATTAAAAACAAACACATTTTTAATGATTTTTTTTTCAAAATTCTCCTATTAATAGGGTGGAGGAAGGTCAACATGAAAAAGTAGTATCCGATTCAAAAAAAAAAAATTCTTTGTGTTTGAAAAATTGTATTGAGAGAACGGAGTTTAGGGATCACGGTAAAATATTTAAGAATAAATTAGCTATTTATAGGGTGAAATGGGGTAAACAGAAAAATAATATCCAGGTTTAAATTTTTTCATTGTAATATTTTGACGTTGGCTTACGAGGATTTTGCAATCATCTATATTTATAGTGAAATACAAACAAAAGTGCACAAATGTGCAAGATTATTTTGTTTTGGTTTGGCCCTTAAATAATAATTTTTACCCCCAATTTCTTCACATTCCGTTAAATTTAAAGTCACAATTAATTAAGGATTTGTATTATTGTTTTAAATTTCCTATTTTTAATTGCGATTTTAAATTGCGATGGAAAATGAATAAATTGGTTTTTAGTTCTAATAAGTCTGAGAAACTCGAATTAAGAAGATAGAAAACTCAACAAGTCTAAACTTTCGATCGCAAGAACTAAACTAAATTCACATCAGCATTATACTGGCAATCTTTTTCACCTTAAACTGAGTTTAAATGGGCTTTTATAGTCGATTTCATTTTTAGAGAAACAAATTAATAAAAACTAAGTTCGAGTTCGTTTTTGTATCTACAAAAAAAAATCCCAAATCATAAATAAATATCTTCCCCACTTAGATTAAATAACTTTATTCGATTAAACCCTCAGCTTTCGGGAGACAAGGTGGCTACTTATTCCATTTGCCATTTCCTAAAAACCCCAATCTGCCTATAGGGACATTTTTATAATTTTTTCTTTCAAAATTACTTGTAATTTGCAATTTTCAAAAACGAAAAAAAAAATTATTATTTTCCCCTATACCTACGACCTACCTAAATATATACTTGTTTGTTTCAATTCCTCCCATGAGAACAATTTTCCATTCTATTTTCGTCTCGCGTCTTTTGTGTCTATTGGCACTCAGCACTTTAAAACCCCCCAACCCAATGGGCCAATATTTTTGTTGCCAAACCATTGCACTGGCGCCATTATCATAAAAAACATCGATTTTCCTTCCAGAAAATTCCATAACGGTAGATAAAAAAAAAAAAAAAAAAAGGAGACACCCCACCCAAAAGCTGAAGCAAACAAAAAAATCCCAATTTAGAACCATGAGCATGCACTTAAGACTTTCTCACGAACCAATTAAGAAAGGCTGCCGCCGAACAAAAGCAAAAATTCTTTCTTAGTATACAAAGTGAACTCTGTCTCGTCTGACGAACTAATTTGATCCTTTGATGTGTTGACAAAGTCGGCGGGGTAGAAATATAGGTTTTTGTTTAGGCAAAACACTCTTACAAAATATTCAATGTCTTAAGTCAATAAAGTAGCTGATGCCTGCTGGCTGGCTTCTTGTTTTCCGTAAAATAAAAACAAAAAAACACTTCCTACTTCATCTTTTACTTCAAAACAAATCTGCCAACTCACATTACAATGAATCAAAATTTCGCTGCTCCCTCTTTTTTTTTTAGTTGTTGTTTTGTCCTCTCACAATATTGTCCTCATTATCCCTTCCAAAGTCTAATATCGTATTGTAGCGAAAAAGCAAATCCTTATTGCAATAAATGCTGAATAGCTGAATTTCATTAAGAGCGGCTGCGTTTATCCAATCCTTAAGCACTACCATGACCACCTACGTACAAAACGATTACGCGTAGGAAACTTCCCTTATTTCAATTTTGTCTTTATTTTTTTTTGCCGCAAACAATAGCTCTCCTTCAGTGTTCTTTTTTTCTATTTGGTGAAGGACGAAATGGAGAAAAGTTAGGCGAAAACTATAGAGTAGAGTGTAAAGTTAAAGCCTCCAATAGTGTCAACTGTATTGCCTCTCCACAGGACCTGCTAAACACAAGCCAACCATCAGCCAGCAGCATCGCCCAAGAGTAAGTAATGAATGCGATAATTTGCAGTCAACTTTGACACTTGCATGAAATGTCCCATTACTAAGTTTCTAGCCGCCATCGCCACCCATCCGCCACTCACTTTGTTGTCCTTCGGGAATTGAGTAAGGTGAATTTGGCCAGAATGACAAAAATTATTGGATGCATTACATAAACTTATCTAAATAACGAAACTTTTGGAAACATTTTTCGGAAATTTCTTTTAGCCTGGAGCCTAGTGGTATGTAATACCACAAGAACCAGGGCTTACAATGACTTACTACTCTCAACTTACTACTCTTGCATGTTGCAAGACAGTGATGAAAGTGACATACAATTTTTTTCCGACTCCAAACGGCTGCTAAGAAAAGAGGCACTTTTTCATAACATTTCGTTTGTCTTTTCCTCGCAAGAAGCCACATCCCTGAAAAAATATTTCTTGTTTTTTAGGTGGAAGTTGTTATAGGAATCGATTCCAGACATCTGGCATGAACTTCAGAGCTAGACTAGTTCGCAGCATGCTCTATGAGATCATAATAAAGTAACTGAGCTTAGTTAAGGAGGCCATACAGTCAGGAAATTGTCAGTGTCTCAAATAACGCGCTTGTTCCAGCCAGCTCGGACACTCCATACCTAGCTACCTTCAGTTTGTTGAGGTCCTCTTGCACATGATCGAGAAAGTGCAGTAAAATACTGAGAGCGGCCATCTACATGCCATTTTAATTCAGTGCTTTAGTGCGTTTTATGAATAAATTAGACAGTTCTGATCAGATTCTGATCAGAGCTCTGGGTCGGATCTAAAAATAAAAACGTTTATTGGATGTATGGAAGAAACAGAGAATCTTTGAAATGTATGGCATATTTTCAACGAATTTTCTTGCTTCCATGTGACAGCCGAAACGAATTTTCAAGTGCTGCACCGATATAGGCAGCATGAATGCCAACATTTGGGCGAATAAGTCGTAACTTGGAATTTAAGCTCATATTCTATATAGTTGTTTGTTATGTGCGCCACCTAAGGTGGGTTCTTCCTCTGCTCCGTAGACCGTCAAGGGTAGATTCGAAGACTCTTCGGGCTGGCGCGTTGGTGTTCATACGGTCCACGTATCCCAGCCATCTGAGCCGCTTTATTTTCAGCTTTTTGACCAGGTCGATGTCGCTGTAAAGCTCGTAAAGCTCGTTGTTGAATCTTCTCCTCCATACTCCATGGATATACTGGACCGAAAATCACCAGAAGAATCTTCCTTTCAAAGCACCTAAGCAGATTCTCATTCATTTTCCAAGCTTTGGTTCTACATTGGACAATCTACTTTGTCTTTCCAGGTCAGTAGTGATGAATGCTAAGTTCCATGGATATCGTTTTCTTCCCCGTGCGTCGGTCTTCAGGTCACTGATTTCAGCTTCTGTCTCCACTATTGTTGTCATTTCATTGAGATACTTGACCCTCTGAAAGAGTAAACCTATTTAAGTCATCCGCATAGTCTAAAGGAGATTTCACTGAAGAACCCACAGAAGTAAAGCATATTCAGCATCCAAAACTGCTGTCCCACTTTTTATTTAAAATTTCTCTCACAGCTTCCCTCTGCAGAGATTATGACATCGTAAGAGAAATTTATTTTTTCGGGAAAACTCCTCTCCTCTTGTGCAAAACACTGTTAATTATTTTTGCGAAATTCAAAATCTATGAACAGCCGATTAGCTGACTATCAATATCTCACGGATTGCTCAATAGGCCTTGTTGGTGCTGGGTTAGAGAATCCAGTGTGGAATCCTGGATCCGGCTCACGTAAATGTTATTTTGCCGATAGCTCTTTCTATCCCATCCATAGTGGAGAGCAATCGGAGAGTTAGTAATCATTTGTTTGAATAATCGTTCTAGTTTTACAAAGTTAAGACCATGTCTGTTTGTAGCCAAGAGTATCTTCAATATGGTCAGTCATTTTGATAGTAGTCTTTGTGTTTTAGAATCCAATTAAAAAATAAAGGATTTTTTCTTGCAATATTTGAGAACTTTCGATTGAGAATTAATTTTTTTAAAGAGATATGCTGAGTCTAATGGCTCGTGGAGAACTTACTTCTCTCAACCATTCATGTGTTGTAAGTCGACATAAAAGGAGATAACTACAATTTCTTGACAAATCTGAGACAAGGTAGACTAGGACTTGTCAATTCCTCCCAAGAGACAATCAATTTGGTGAAATTCACCCATCTTTGCACCTATCACTGCCAATACACAGCAAAAGCTTCAATTTTTTAACTGCATCCGAAATGCTGTCAGGGTTTGTTGCGCGATGCTGCAACAATGGCAATGATGATGGGATCATACAGCCTTCGTGTTTTCTAGATTTTTTTTTTTTTAATTTTTTCCTTAGTTATGGTTCGTCCTTGGTCGTTGTGTACAACTAGGTATATACTATTACTGTACAAAATGACATCCAAACAGTCGTTCGTCGTATCGTTCTGCAATTTTGGCATCCTGCTGGGTGCTTTTCGACTTGATTTAGTATCAGAGGCAGAGAGTTTTTGGTATTGGGGTATATTTTCAGTGACATCACAGAGGAAATTTTGCTGCAATGCGCGTTATAAGAATGGCAGTCAGTAGGAGTACTTCCATATACTAGAGTACTACACAAGCTCCTTGTGTATTTAGCCAAGGACTTTAATACTTGGCCGAGTATCCAGTTTTGTGAAGTTGAAATTTTTTTTTTTGTACTTCTGTTGTATATCTCTCGTCCTTGGTGTTTCTCTGAAGAGAAGACAATCTCTGTGTTAAGGGTTTATATATATACATACAGAGGTATAGGCTAAAAGAGGAGTGAAGACATGTCCAAAAATTATTGTTATTATCTTTCTTGCCAAGGATAAGGACGAAAAATTACATCAACAAAAAAAAAAAAAACTTTCAAACTGGCGGCAATGTCAGTTGATGTTACTTTGAAGATTTTTATATTCTTTCATTTTTGTTTATTTTTCTTAAGTACATTCACACTTCTTCTCTTAAAAGTTATGACTGCAGATGCGTTTTATACTTATTTAGCAAGTGCAATGGCATGAAAAAGAGAAAAACTCATTACAAAACCCAGCAAAGACTTCTTTCTAAATTTTTAATTTATTTGAGTTGTGAAAAATTGTTACGTTTTTTTTTTTTTTTTCTCGAGATATAATCGCAAAATAGATATAACTTAAGAGAAATTACTTTGCAAAATGGTCAAGATGCTAAGCTTAACTATGAACCAAGCAATACAAATGCGGACAAATTTTCTTCTTCAATTTGCCTGATGACTGAGCAGGATCTCAAAGAAGAAAAACATTTTTTTTTTACTCTAAAGAAGTTTTGAAAGTTTTGTTTGTTTTCAGAAATACGAAAAAGTTTGATGCAGTCGAACAGTTTTTCTTCGAAAGTTTATGATCAGAGTTTTGTATTGTTGTATTATTCTTTGAGGATTTTCAACATGTCTTCTCATAATGTTGTAAGTGGTTTTAACGGTGAAATAGGTAAATAAAATATAAATGGAGGTTCTTGAAGCAGATAACAAGGACAAACAGAAGTGTAAGGTTCAATTTAAAGAGAAGTTTAAGGCAATTTTACACAGACCTGGCAACCGGTAGCTGAAAATTGAAACAAATATTCTTTTTCTGCTTCGCATACGTGTAAAAACTGCCCTTACATTTTGAATATCACCGAATGGGTAGACAGTTGGGGGTCTGAAATAGTCGCAAAGTCCTACATGGTTACCGGTTTATGGGTATCTTTCTGTCCAAACGCTATCCAAGCTATATATATACCTAAGTAGTATGAGTCGCTTCTTCCTTTTGGAACAAGAACTTTCATAATATAAAAGCCTTAGATAGGTATTAAAAATTCAATGCGCAGCGAGCATATGAGATTTTAGAACAACTGTCCTGTCATTAGTCAAAGAGCCAAATCGAAGTTAACCATACTATAATCAGCCGAATCATTTCAAGCCAGAATGAACGAAAATTATTAGTGTGACAGCACGTGGAAAAAATTATCACGGTCTTTGTTCCAAAATAATTTTTGGTTTTATCTACTAAACTCGTACTTCCAGAGAAAATTCAGAGAAAGTAGCTTCCAATATCAATCATCGCTGTCTGCTTGTTTAAAGTCTGCAAGAATTGGGAGGACCTACAATTTTCTTCCAAATCTACAGGCCTATTCTGAGAATAGGTAACTTAACCTTGAAATGAAAGAATTTCTGCAAAAGCCAATATAAAGGTTGTTTTCTTCGAGGTATAGAACTATAAAATGAAATAAAACACAGATGTATCATTTGCCATTAAATTGACTTTATTTGAAGGATAATTCTTTTCTTGAATATGATTTCTGGCATATGGCCACCGCGACTGGCTCGGATGTTGTCCAGTTTAGAGGTCCAGTTTTCGATCACTCTTTGCAGCATTTTAGGTCGTATAGGTATATCGGAAATAACGCGGAGAATGGTGTTTCCCAAGTCGTCAATCGTCTCTGGCTTATCGGTGTAGACTAGCGACTTCACATACCTCCACAGAAAATAGTCTAGCTGTGTTAAATCGCACGATCTTAGAGGCTAAGTGTCCAAAACGCGAAATTATACACTCATCAAACGTTTCCTTCAACAAATCAATTGTGGCACGCGTTGTGTGACAGGTTCCGCCTTGTTGAAACCATAGCTCCCCCACATCAAGGCGATTCAATTAAGGAACGAAAAAATCATTTATCATGACTCTAGAACAGTCTCCATTGATTGTAACCTTCTGGCCAGCAGCATAATTTTTAAAGAAGCAAGGACCAGTGAAGTGATTCCACCAGCCCATAAAGCACGCCAAGATGTCAGTTTTTCTGGATGTAACGGTGGCGTTTCTACAATGACTTGACGATCATCTACACTCCAAATGCTGCAGTTTTGCTTATTGACCAAAAATGAGCTTCATCACTGAAAAAAATTTTGAAAATCTGCAAATTTTGCATGCGTTTGTTTAAACGTCATTCGATTCATGATAAAATGACAAACCAAACTAAAGATATATTCCAGGATGCACTGGACTACCTCAGTTTTTCCACAAGCTTGTTTGAGGTCGTTTTTCGTGTATGTTATCGGGCTGGTGCGCTCCACGCTTCATATGTCCCAGACATCTCCGTCACAGGGTTTTCAGCTATTTAAGCAGTTCGATGGTTCAAATTAGCACAAAAAAAACTCGACGTATTATCTTCCCAGCACAAGATCGATACACACTGGACCAAATATATCACCCCATAAAAGACAAAATTCAAAGATTTTTATTTCAAAGATTTTCCAAATCAACAACAGACGACGCGACCGTCGACGACTTGTGATGCTGAAAAATCATCTGGAAGACAATTTAGTATCGTTGAAGTCCAATCGAATAAAAAAAAATTAAAAATAAAATGTCTCCAACAAATATGTCCCACAACAAGAATGACAATTCCCAGCCATCACAAGAGCCGTTTATTCTCGAGTTTCCTTGTAGCCTGTCACATTCCCAAAATGTTCAGAATCTCTGTCCCGATACTTCCGCCATTCACGAAACATCTCTCGGGTGTGAATCACTTGCCACTATATACACTGGGCCGCACCACCAGCCCGGGCCTGGTGTTTGCTCCATCAAAAAAAGATCCAACCACACTCATACTGATTCCTATAAATGTAGGTATACGAGGGCGTTGCTGCAACCACGTAAATCCTAAATCAAACTGACATCCCACTAAAGGACACATTTGATTCACTTCCCTTCGTGTGAGCGTTTTTTTGCTCTTGTTGTTGCTGTTGATTCAAAACTGACACAAGAGAGAAAATTTAATTTGCACAAATAAATTTTACCAAAAAATATACATGTTAAATAAAGCTTGCACTAAAATTCCTAAAGGGGTAACAAACTAACACCCGACACGATGTAGGCATCATCGTTGAATCATAATTAAGGGGGCGTTTTATATTCGCGCATTGTGGTCACCAACCCAACGACGACGACAACGAAGTGAATGTGAATGCATTCCCATTTAACACTTCATCCCAGGGATAATAAATCTGAACTCGCAGCAACGATGATGAAGATACACGGCCGCCTCTACCCTCAAAAATCTCAACCAAAGAATTATGATCATCCTCGAGATCTTTATAACGTACAAACGCATGACACACAATTCAACAAAAAAAAAAACACATGGCAACGCCAACGCAAAGTTGATGCTTGGCCAACGTGGACCACAAGGGACGAACGGACGGCTGCGACGCAATGATGGCGGGAATTGTCGTGTTCGGAAGTAATTTATCATCTGTTCGTCGTTTTGATCAAAACCATGTCTTTGCAATATTTGTACCAATTCCAGCTCCAGCTCCATCAGCTACACCTATATGTCCCTGCAAAACGCCAAAACTACACTTCGAATTCGCACATTTCGTTCGTAAATTTGTCATCATCATTTGACAGATGACAGCTCGGCAGAGGAAGATTTGAAATCCATGTGGTAAGGCTCAATGTATGTATAGTATAGGTACCTTCCTTGGTTTATTGACGTTAATCGCGTTCCAAGATTTAGCGCGAGACATGGGTGTACAAGTAGGTACATATCTACCTATACTATTTGCTGATTGCTGCTTGCTGCTCCTGCAGTCCTTTCTTAAAGCCAAAAACCACCTTTCAACTTGTCATCCTTTTATACATTTTGTGATGTTGCGCACCTCCTCTTTTCTGCAATATTACTTACTGTTTCCATTCCCAATATAGCGATTCACGTGCGGAATGCTTCCTGTGTGTGATGTGTGCGCTGTGCTGGTTAGTGCTGGCACAACGGTGTTCGATCAGTGCCGGATTAGCTAATTGAACGAAAAAGTAGGTAACTGCTCGGGCCATTTCGTAGCCGTGTAATTTTTTTTCTCTTGCTTGTAGGTTTAAAATAAGGATTCTATTTGCGTAAAAAACAAACAGTTTTGTTCTATTACCACAATCGCATTCACAATTCTTGGTAATCCTTAAGCCTAGTATACAGTTCTTTTGAATACAAAAAAAAAAAACAATTGTGGTGGAAAAAAAATTCTTATTCGGGAAAAAAAATATCTGTGGTGAAACAAATTTTTTTTAGTTCAACTATTACACGGTGCCTCAAGAGTCATGACTCTCCGATGTTTTGTCTCTTTCATACTCATTTAGGTTCATAAAGAGTCATTACTTTTGAGGCACCGTGTAAGTAGCAGATTTTGTTTGATCTTTTAATTGCGAAACGATTTTGCGAAATAGTAATTTGTTGAAAAAAATTAACCGACATATAGGTATTTTGATATATGTTATCAAAAATTTCTTACAAAGAGGAAAATTTGTATTTTATGAATAAAAGCAGAATATAAAATATTTTGCACTTTTAAAAGTTACCAAATTAAATTTGCGAAGTTTGAATAATATAAAGAAATTTTCGCGAATCGGTAAAATAATGATATCTTATGATGTACTTTCAAAGCTAGTGCTAAGAAAAAAATGTTTGCTTATTAATATATTAGGGAAAATGTATGTAACAACTTATTGCGAAATGGTCTTGCGAAATGATAAATTCATAAAAATCATTACTTAGCAAAACATAGTTATCAATTCTATTTGTTCCTTCTTTAAGTACAAAGTATCATGATTTCGCAATAATAATTTGTAAAATTTATACTATCTAATCATACTTAAACAATTTATATTATATTTGTTATGAGTCTTGTGAACTAGTTTTTTCGTTATAAAATGTACTGAAAAATTCTCAGTTTTAAAACTTTTGACGAGCTTTATGTGTACAAAAAAAATACATTGCGAAATGATCTTGATGAAATGAAAATTCGAAAACATAATGCGCCAAAAGAACAAAACTATTATTTAAGCGTGAACAAAGTTTGCTTCTAGTGAATTAAAACGTTTTTTAGACTGCCATACCAAATTTCATTGAATGAGAATGTGCGTTCTGAAGAGTGACTTCTTTTTGTATTTTTTGACTGATAGAGCTGGCCATTCAAGATCGAGCCAAATGGTTCAGTGCCAATTGGACTGGTGAATTTTTACCCTGCAGAAAGTCCAAATGGCTCTACCGAACCGATTCACATGATGCGATTTGGCTCGGCCGAGACATTTGGCTCTATCGTGTATGGCCGGCTTAATAATTATTGACCTTGTGAAAAGCCTTTTCGCTCACAAAAAATACTTAGGCAGCTAAATATTGCTAACTTAAAAGCCAAATTGACTTTGCAACTCAAGGCCCTTCTATTGTACGTATTTTATAGTATAAGTCAAGCCCTGGGTGCTGTTGTTTTGTTCGTATATTTATAGCTGAAACTCGTAGTAAAATTCCCTTAGGATTCGTTTGTTTTTTTTTTCTTGCTTTCGTCCTTTATCATACTCATTGCTATCGTCGTCTATTTTGAGTTTTTTTTCTATCGCACCATTGGATTTCTGCCTCGCATTGCAAATATCGTTCTTTTTTTTCTATTTAATTTTTGTATTTAGAATGTGAGAAGAATTTTAAGCAAACAAGATGTAAATCAATGTGTTATTCTTTTTTTTTTTTTAATTTTTTTTTTACTCGCATCGGAATCATCCGCCCTCTGTTCGCAAATTTGCTAATCTTTCATATGGGGTGGAATTTGTTTTTTCTTTAAGGGTTAAATATGTGAACTTTGCTAGAAGCAAATAAAATAAGTATGACAAGGCAAAGTAGATGAATAAAAAAAATATAAAAACAAAGAAATGAAAAATTATTTTCACATCATGTTTTTTTTTTTTTTTTTTGCATTTGTATTTATTTTTATCTTTGTTTTTTTTTTTTTTTTTTTTTCTCGGCGAACGCACAAATTGTATTTGCGTTTCATAAGTCAAATAAATACACTGCTTGACATAGAATGTGATACATTTATAATTCGATCTTTCAAAAGTTCAGTTTTCCTAATTCAAATTCAATGAAAAATCCTGACTGCGCTTCAATCGACAGCAAAAAGTACAAAAACTCACTAATGCTTATAATAGCATTCGATGTTGATCTACCGGTTCTGATGTCTTCAGTTTAAATTTGAAAATTTTGTATGGAGAATGTATCAAAAAGTTTTAAAATATTGTTAAGTAGGTATACCAAAATTTGTAAAGAAAATATTTTTTGGATTTTAAAAAACATTTTAAATTTTTTTAAAAAGAAAATTCAGTGTGTAATTCGAAGATGACTTGGTGTATTTTTTTACTTGGTAGCGAAGCCGTTTTAATTTTTTTGTAACACAATCAAGAAGATTTAAAAAATGTATTAACAAAAATAACGATTTTTGTCATACAACTGTTAAAAAGCAGGAAAAATACTTATTTTTCTTGGAAAAAAGGCTCCTTATTTATTCTCAAAATTTGTTTGTGTGCTTAAATTATAAGGATAACTTTTACATGCTCCAATTATGAAGATTTTATCATGAAATTTCGAAGTGCTTTTTATTTTTTTAACCTTGACTTAAAGCATATGGCTTCATCGTTTTAACGATACCATAATTATTTATGCATGTCAATTACATTGAGAGCAATCATTGTTTTTACGGGAAGCCAGACGGTGATTTTTTTGCTTGCAAGTGTAACTGCTTTTTATTCTCTATCAAATAACATTGACAATTAATTTTTTGTTTGCTTATTTCGTTTTTAATTATAAAGTAATTAGTATGTGATTATACAAAACAGAAGTCGAAAAACGGATTCAGAATAAGTTCATCAAAATAAGAATCCGAAAACCAAATGAAACAATTTTCTATGCATCTTTAAATTTACGATACTAATGTCCAGTTTTTTAGCGTTAAGTTAAGCCAGAGTTAGCTAACTGTGATGGATATAAATAGAAGCAATTTTTCAGTAGAAAATCCATGCGAATTGACCTTAGAAACTCATAAAATAAAACATCAAGAGCATCTGTATAGTGAATGCAGAGTTAGTAACTCACCAAATTTGATGAGTTAACTCGGGTTTAACTTTATTAATCCTGCACTACAAAAAGGACGCATGAGCATTAGTAGATACTTTTGTTTTTAAAATTCGATGCTTCTATCGATAAGAATTTCGTTTTCGGAAAAACTTCAACAAATAACGAAATTTGCTTACAGTCCAGTAACTTTGTCGCTGGAAAAGTGAGGATATTACGTCAAGTACGATAGTTCTGATTTTTTGCTTATTTGTTTATGTATATGATGCTGGTTTAACGAATTCGAGCTCTGAACGCAACACGGAAAAATTGAAAAATAAAACGTATTAGTGAGTTTTTTTTTGTTTTTTTTGGATTTCTGACAATGTTGCGTTCAGCGCTCTAGTTCGAAAACTTGGGTTATTAATAGGACAACAACATCATAAACAACTAAGTGACAAATCAAAAAATTGCTGGAAAGCATAATTTTTATGAAAAGAATTTGCTTATTTTAAGAGCAAATACATGCAACCTTTTGGTGTATTTTATTATCCTTTTACTCTGTGTGTTTTTTGGCTATTCTATATCATTCTTCCGAAGATATGCCATACATATGTTATGTATGAAGCCTTGAGCTATAGCATGTGCCCTTGTGTCTAACTGTCAGGCAAGATTTTCTTGATTTGTATTCTGCTGCGTGTCAAGGCTGTTATGAGCCTTGAGCTTCAGAGTTAAGATTTTCGTCCTCGTATTTTTCTTCTTGATTTTTTGTTGTTGTTTTTTTTTTTTTGGAAACTGACAAAATCGATTTTTCTTTCAAAGGATACAAATTTATAGCACAAAATTGTTACCAACCATAAAATCATTATAAATCACTTAATCTTTTTTTTTTTAACAAGACAACATTATTGAAAGCACAAACAACAGAAAAGTTGACCTTTTGGGGCGATAAATAATTCTAGTTGCTGATTTAATCTTTATTTTCTTTAAAATGATGACAATGTTCGTAAATAAAATCAGTCATCAAATTGTCTTTATAATTAGGTATGTATTATTATTTTTTATGTGATAGGGAATTGGTGTCGGTCGTTGTCTCGTGGTTGGACAATGGACATCTCAAGGCTAATGAATAATAATTGATAGTCTTGGAAAAACTAAAATAAAATAAAGTTTTAAATATACAAATTTATTTTATTTTTTCAATATGATCTCAATAAAATGTTGAGAGATATTTTTATTGATTTTATTTACTCTTGTTGGACAGGGAATAATTATTTATGAGCTGCAGACTAATAAATTAATAAACAATGTGATACAACATTGATTCACATCTTCGTCTTCTTTTTTTATTTTTAAGAATGGAGCAAAAATGGTCTGGTCAATGAATTGATAGACATGGAAAACATCTTGAAATTCTTAAAATAAAAAAAGAAATTTTATAAAATAAGAAAATTATTGACAATCGACGCACAGGTATGAAATTTCAAAAACTTCATCATATATGATTTGAATTTTGAACAACAATATGTATATTGTATATGCGTACTCAAAGTTCAAAAATAGTGGCACATTGTGGCCTTCATTTCCTTATTGTATTATATTATGCCGAAAACAGATGTGCAGCTTTTTCCAATGCAGCGAAAATAAATTTACACAGAGAGCTGATGACATAATCCAGGCTCTGCATGCAGCCTTCTCTGCACGATATCTCTATAGCCCAAAACAGATGTGCAGCTTTTTCTCATGCAGCGAAATTAGAAATAGAGATATCGTGCAGCAAAGGCTGCATGCAGAGCCTGGAATATGTCAGCTCACATAAGAACCTGTGTAAATTTATTTTCGCTGCAGCATTGAAAAAAGCTGCACATCTGTTTTCGGCATATTTCTAATTTCGCTGCAAGGGAAAGAGATGTACACCTGTTTTCGGCTTATATCTAATTTCGCTGCATGGGGAAAAAGCTGAACATCTGTTTTCGGCTTTAGTTAGTAAGGGACGCTGGCCTGTTTCACAATGGATAAGTTAGGAGTTCTGATTGTTAACTCTTTCGACACATAAAATCACTGTTGTCCTTTGACCCATTTGAATAGGTTATGAGTCCAAAAATATTTTTTTTGGACCTATGACCTTGTGAAAAGATTTATGGTTCAAGTAGCTAATCAGATATTGTCCTAAGTTTTTTGTTTGTCCCTTTTAGGATATATAGATTCTATATGTGCCTCTGAATTTTTACTTACAAAAATTGAAATGCAAACGTTTTTAATGTGATTTTTTTTCTTTTCTTTTCTTACAGGTAATGATGTCTAACATGTTAGTGTACAAAACTATGGAAAATTATAAGTATCTTTGGCTAATTTTTAAGATATTTTTTTTTTCGTTTCAAAAATATTATAAGTATCTACCTACTGATTTATGCCAGACAAAATTTAAAAAAAAATTGCCACGATAATTTTATAAAATTTACAAATTCAAAATAAAAAATATTTTCCCTAAATAAAATTTATAAAAAAAAACCTTTCATAAAAAAATATTATCCGTTAAACCTTCTCTTAATAACAACTTTTCAAACGAAAAAATAATTTTTCAAATCGGACATTTGGTTCTTGAGATTAGCCTGGACAAAACAAACAAAGCAAGATTTCCGCTTTAGAGCCATTTCACATAGGTATACCGGCGGCCGACGTCATCGGCACAAATTATAGGTACCTACATACATAAAATGCATTAAATTTGATAGAAATCACTGTTTCAAAATATTAGTTTTCAACTTGAAAAACAATGGGTGTGACTGGGGGTAGTATTGACTAAAACCAAAAAAAACTCTGAAAATTTCATTATCGTTTGATTTTTCAATAAATCTTTTCCTATATGTAACCTGCCAAACCTTTCTACACATATTCATAACAATGTTTGTCGAAATTGTGATTGGTTTCTTATTACTCATTTCATTTTCTACAACGGATTCGTTATTGCATAAATACACAGTCTCGTGGAAACATTTTTCCATACACAGAATTTTCAAAATCTCACATTTCAAAATCTATTTGACATAATAATATACTTACACACTTTACACTCTCAGCTTTCTAACAAAAAAAGTATGTTTTCTCTCTCAATGGAAATAATCACATATCGAAGTAAATGAATGAACGCAGTTTATAAAAACCATCGGACATCAACAATCAAACCCATCAATTATCGGTTTATTTATATGTAAATATGTATGCGCATTGCATTCCCAAAAGTTCCCCCTCAACAATTTTAATACAAGAACTGTTCCCGACATTTAGTTAGCTAGCAACATCTACATCATCAGCCAAGCCAGTAACGGTACACATTCGCATCCTAAATTCAATGAGTCGATTTATAAACATGTCAAAATACAACCCGGGACATGCTGACTTGCTGACTGAAACACACACATTATTGTAGGCTGGATGAGGAGGTGCTGATGTTACCGCCTTTCCCATAAAAATGTCAAACCTATAATTATTATTCCTGTGTTTTCGAAAATGAAAAAAAAAAAAAACAATTTTGGTACTGTTCTTTAGCAATTTAAAGATTCCGACACGATTTAAAAAAAGAAATAAAATTAAAAAGAAAACAAAGTCACCTAAATCAGAGGACCGAAATTTTTTGTTCAATTAATTTGCTGCGACAAGAAAGAAGAACTTTAGAATACCTGATTGCGCTATAATATGGATACGTGCATCTAATGATCTCATTAGTGTGTTTCGAACTTGGTGATTAAAGCAGTTAAAGATACAAAAATACAAAATATCTATCCGAAGCATTCAATGCAAATCAGATTCTCGTTTTGTCTTAACAATTCGATTAGATTCGATTTACCATTTAATTTAGTTTTATTGGAGAATTAGTAATTAGAACGAAATCTCTTTTTAGTTCATTTGGGAGACAAAAAAAAAAAAATAGAAAAATAATGTAGGTTGATATGTAGGTATAATTATGCATCCGTACAGCTTTGGAATTCATAATATCTGTTGCAAACACGACTCAAAATGCATCCATTAGATAAAGTTGGCTGTCAGTGGTTACCACCCGAGGTTTGTTTTAAGTTAGAAAATAGTATTGAATTAGATTTAAAATTTAAGAAATGGTTTTTCTTTAAATTAATCAAAGATGCCTCCAGAGCAGTTTTACCTGAAAAATGAAATGAATTGTATAAATTAATGGATTTCTAAGGTCAAAGATGCTAATATCTTAATTTATATGACTTCAGATGGCGCTTCGTCGAGAACGAACCACGGTCTTAATTATTAATCAGCCGCTGCAGCTAGCCTGGTCCCTATAGCTATGTAGCTGCCTCTAGTTACCCACACTATTTTCCTCTGTGGCTATTAGGAATAGGATTGAACTGGAATACTCGTCGGTCTGGTGTTCCGCTATCTATACGCTCCACGTTAATCCTTATTCTGGCTTCTGATGAGTATAGAAGTTCGTTCCTAAAATGTTTCTTGGGCCCCAGCCTGTTGAAGAATAGTCTGGTGCAGGTCCTCAATATATTCTTTTCAAAGATGCATGGCCGTTTAGAGATGGAAAACCAGACGGGAAAGCTGTATCCCATGACTGGTCTCAAAAGCTGCTTGTATATCAGGATCTTGGTCTGCTGACTTAGTCCAATTATCTTCATAAATGGGTGAAGTCGATGGAAGGGCCAGCATGGCTTTCTTAAGGACAACCTTTGCACTGGAATTGAACCTGAGCAACTCCTGGAATTGAATCCCCAGGTACTTGACGCTCCTCTTTCTAGCCAGTGTGGATCCGTTTGGGTGTTTGTGGCGAACTCTTCTGCATTTAGCAGCTGTTTGGCTCCTTCCTCGGGTGACTGTTGATGGTCTTCTGAAGCAGATGAGTTCCAATTTTGGTACCTTACTTTTTGTAAAATTCAAAGAGTCGCTGGATGTAGTCTTCAACTTTGCGCACAGTTACTGACTCAATATCTTGACAACTAGGTACTCTTCGTACGAAAAATTGTTTTATCACTTTGTTCGGAATTTTCATATGGCAACCATATTCATGTACAATCTATTTGATTTTGTTTGCATTCAAATTTTCAAAGCAATGGTAAATTGAAAATAGCCATTAGTGCGTGAAAAGTATACCTACCTACTATAAAAAAGAACTTAACAGAAAAAAAATCCAACAACAAATAAACAAAAAATATTCAACATTCAACTCTGCCAATGGATGTATGGAGGAGCCAAACCGACAATTGTACTCAACACCAGGCAAATATATCTATTAAAATAAAAAAAATAAAATAATATAAATAAAAAGAAAAATATACATATACAAATCCACACCCCGACTTTATGTATCCATTAAATCCATTTCGCGATTAATAATTTCCATTTTATATAGCTAGATATAGACACTCCTTTAGCTTCAGCTTTAGCTGTAGGTCCATAAGCTTTTAGCAACTGATGGCTTGGTGTGTTTTTCTGAAGTCTGAACAATGCGCGACAATCTATAGACCATCATATAGACCGACTATATACTATATTGTTACTCTGTGACTGACCCCCGAGATGAGGCCAATTGGCCATAACGCATACTTTTGAGGAATCACGCTTTATGGCTACTCCTCTCCTCTCCCCCCTCCCGGTCCCACCCTACCATCGCCGCTCCGTCCAATTTTATCCTGGTGGACGTAACGATTTTGTGAAATTTTAATTACGCAAATTACTAAGTGTGTTGTAAAGTATATGATGTACACTATGCGTCACATGATTGAAAACTTGTGAATTATCACTTTTGGTAGAATTCTCTTTCGAAATGTTAATTTTAAAATCAGGGATTTAAAAAAATCTTTGCAGTATCAAATAAAATATACCAATTTATTGCAATTTTTATGTTTTTTTTTTTTTAATCTTTTGTAGGTACATATCTCGATTATAATTTTTAGTGAAAAAGTTTGCTTTAATCAAATTAAATTTGAATAAATTTTAATCCTCAGAAAACTTAAAAAAAAAAGAACATTTTAAGGGCCAATTGCACAGAAGTTTTTTTGACAGCATTAACTCCTGATTTATAAATAATTAAAGCTATCTGACTGATTCGAATCAATTCATGTTGGGCAAAATATCTTTTTCTCTATCTCAGTTTAAAAAGTTATCTTTAATATTTAAACTCTGAATAGCTCTCACGTCAAATTATAGAATTTCGTACGAAAAGGAAGTCAAAGCGTTAAAGTTTGTTTGTTTTTCAATATGTTTTGTGTTTGTTGTGTTGGTGATTCTGAAAAAATATTCTTATCCGCTTGTTATTTATTTTCTGTTCGTGCAATTAAAAAACGAGAAGTTTTTATTTATTTATTTAAACTGGCATAGTTATCCTCAGTTTTATATTTGTATCCATTCGTTCTGTGCAAGTGGCCCTTAGAGGTTTTTTTTGAACAATTCTAAAAAATCAAATAGCTAGCTCTCTTTAATATAAAAATGTTTCTATGAAATTTCATAGAATATTTCGTAAAAACTTGAAAATAAAATTCATTTTTGTAAGACTGCAAACAATAGAGTGACATGGAGTGTGTACCTATATTCGCTTCGTCCATCCAAACAGTGGACTGCATTTGAGTATGATGCATATAATTTACATGAGGCTTGGCTAACTTAATAATAAAAACAATAATGATATATAGACACACAGCCCAGAGATGTTGAAATGCAAATAATTTTTTTTTTATATAGGAGAAGTACTAGATGCGCCACACACTTATGCAGGCATCACCAGAAGCAAGTGCATTGTACTATTTATTAAGTGTGATAGATGATAGCGTAGAAGCGCGGTAACTTAATTAATTGCTCTGTAAATAAATGACACGAAAATTGAATTAACACAACAAATTATATATAAAAAAAGAAATTACATGAATGTACATAGTTTGATTGTTTGTCTCATTTATCGTTTTTTTTTTTTTTTTAATTTGTATTCATATTATTGTTTGTAAAAAATGCGCGATCCAGAGAGTGGCAATGATTATCATGAATAAAGTGCTAGTCCTGTACACACAAATAAAAACGATGTAAGGAGAAAGCTATACAAGGATGCTTAACATGTACCTATAGATTTGAGGGTTTTGTCTAATTCCATTCAAAAAAGATATTTTGTTTATTTAAATCATAAAGTTTGTGCCCAGAATTTTTTTTCACTTTGTTAAACTTCATTAATTCATACAGTCGTAATTTCATTGTTATATGTTATTTTTAAGTCCAGGCTGAGTTTATTGACAATTTTATTGTCTATTGATTAATAAAAATACCGGTCAAAAATAAATTATGTAATATGTATACTAAATAAAGAAAACTCCATAATAGGCCAGTCAATAAAGACATCGTAGAAATTTCAAAACCGTCATAAATTATTTTGAAACAAATTGCCTCGTCTTATAACATGACCTTAAAACAGCAAAATTTTTTATGATTTTCAAACGGAAATATCTCGATAACGAGACTTGAAAGAATATATCTGACTTTGGATTCGGGATCAGCATACCAAAAACCTTCTGAAAAGTTTAGTTTGTTTCTTCGGCAAAAAAATACTTAATGTAACTGTACAGTGTTATTTTGTGTTTTCCTTATAACAACGGAAGGGTAAGACTTCCACCTATGCTCAAATTAAAGCTGTGTAATCGCTCTACAATCACCGTCCTATGACCAACCTCGTATAAGCTGAGTATTTTAGCCAATATTAAGCTCCAAAGATGGCTTTTTGAGCAAAAATAGCAATGTTTGAAGTAGGTACTGTATTTCGTAATCTATTAAACCTACAGTTACAGAGCTGCGGTTAAGCAGTAAAAGGAAATTGCCTATAAAAGTGTGGAGGGCGATTATAGTATTAAACCTTAAATATTTTTAAAGTGATAGGCCAAAAACTAAAAAAAGCTGAAAATTTCGAGTTTTTTTAAGCACCACGCAGTTAGCACAGGTCTTTCGAATCAAAATTGGTTTTAGACCACTAGTATACCTATCCTAACAACTTTCCAAAAAATCAGAGTTGGGCTATTTTTTGTAACGTAACGCGATGTTCTTGTCTTCTTTATTGACTGACTTATGCGGTTCTAACAGAAGGAATGAATTTTAAACACAATCGCAACTTTGCAATTTTAATATTTTTTAAATATTTTATTTTTAAGTTCTTTATGCCCTCGGATGTGTAGGTGGGACTCAACAAGTAACAATTCCTCTAAGAGTTTATCTCGTCATGTTAAGATGCATTTCATCTTTCCACGAGCTTGTGCATCTTCATAATAAAAATTTTGGGGAGCCTTAAGGCCGAACTATAATAGGTGGACGCTGTCGGAAACTAATGTCATAAACGAACGAAAAATTTCTTTCCGAAACGTCAAATACACACGTAAACCATAATGCACGAGAGATTCGAGACTAGTTTACTACAACAATTTACATGTAGCTATCAATTTTCTTCCGTAAGGTGCGCTCGAGAAGCGCTCTTCCCCTCCGAAAGCAAAAATGAACGAAAATGAACGAAACGTAACAAAACACAATTATGTGTGCGTCTATTGAATTACTTGTATTCGTGTGGTTTCGTACGGCTGCGTACGCTGCGTTCCAACAATTATAGTTCTACCTTTAAACTAAACCATATAAATAGTCGGCGAAATAACTAATGTCCAACAGCTGTATTTTCTCAAGAGGGCTTTCAATTGAGTGATTAAACAAAATCGTTCAAACACTTTAAATAAACAATTTACTATCATACTCCGGCCAAGAAAGATTGCCAGTACAGGCAAGATAAGACATTTGTATCTCAGTTTGGTTGCAGCCAGCGTATGGCATAAGTTTAACGCATATAAAAGCTCTTATCGCGATGCGATATTAATTGCTTTTTTATCCTTAAAGCTTTTAAAAAAAGCATTAATTCTGTTAGCTTTGCACACATACTAAAGAAAAAGGAGTAGTTGATGTGGGTAATCTTAGCAATAGTTGCTCTAATTTTGTGTGAATACTTTTGATAAATACAACAGCAAGCGATCATGATTGGTTATCCATTTTGCCTACTAGGATTACCAGAAACAACGATTTATCGTATTTCTTCCGATTTTTAGAGCACTTTCCCCTAATTTTCTTAAAAAATATTTTCCACTCTTGAATTTACATAGTTTATAACATTAATAAAAATCTATGTTTATATCTTAAACTGACAGTACCTTACTTAAAATATCCCTTTTTATCCCTATATTATTATGAAATCCGTTCTCTCCTTTCCACTGCAGTATATAAAAATTTAAAACTTTGCTTACATTGTTTTCACTGTCGACACTTCTTGCCGAAATTCCAACAATTGATTTGAATTTTAACGGCTCTGACTTCCTTGCGTGAGAAAAAAAATCTGAATTTAGTTAGAGTATACATTTGGAGCTCGCCCTAGAACCCACATCGAACACAAAGCAAATAACCTAGGGCAAAAAAAGTGCTCCAAAAAGCGCTTCAGAAACAATTTTGTGTAGGTACCATTTGTATGCTTTTTCCTTGTTTTCGATATCCTGCAAAATCGCCAAGTTTAAGATATATAACCAGTATGAAAAACTCTTTCCTGACAGAGTAAAAATTATTTTTTTTTATATCTATAGGTATTGCTACAAGCTATCAGTTTATCGAAAAAATGTCAAGGCAATAATTGAAGTAAGTAAAGTAAAATTCAACTACTTTCATCTTCCCCTTTTAAAAATTTTAATTCTGCTTAAAAAAAATCACCACTAAAATGTTAAGCTTGCTGAAATTTTTCGAACTCTGGCTTCTTTTTGTCTAATTTTCCTGGGTTATTAGACTTTCAAATCTTTCTAAAGCAGTGACAAGATTTTAACAGTTGTGAAATTTGTTATCCAGGCGGAATTGTGTTACTAAAAAACACTGGTCCACCGTAAATGAATTACTACTACCGACACAGCTATAAGAAACCCCAAAAATAAAAAAATAAAAAAATATTTCTTATATCCAAGTTTTAACCTTAGTTATTGTTCATTCAAAGTAAAAAAAAATATCATGTAACGTGTTGCGTAAAGTCCTTTGTATTGACAATAAAAATAATAATTTTAACCTAATGCCATATTAATACCTGGGGTCTTTTAAATTCAGTTTGAATTTCCTTAACTTACGAACAAATTATTTCTTGCTGACAACACAATGAGCTAAACCACTGTGTGGATGAACCCTCGTTAGCTTCTGTAATCAATTGATTGGATTTTATCTACTTCATTGAAGATTCCTTTTTGACAAGAATTTTTCGAACAATAGGATATTTGACACTACCGTTCTTTTTTCTCCTTCTTCAATAAAAAAAAAAACTTGAATTCAAAGGAATAGTTTCAATAAAGAAAAAGACAACAAAAAATATTCAATAGAACCCATCATCGAACGCAACTTTTTAAAATTGCCGCAAAACTCATTCAATCTTTCGCTCCAAGTAAAGACATTTCAATTTGAAAATCGTACAATTGCTGTTTTTATTGCTATCGAGTTACCAAAGCCGCCAACCACTGCATCTAATCCTCAATCTGACAGTTATATAGAAAACCTATAGATTCAAAGAGATACGCAAAGATACTACGACCGGTCCACCGCTCGCCACCGCACCGGGCCGCGCCCTACCACCAGTCGTGTTGTATATATAGAGTATTTTATTTATAGGTATTCTTAAATCTACCTATTGAAAAAAGGGATTTTAATAAAATTGATTTGTCGCGGTACCCCTTTTTTAAATCCCGTTTTTGTCGCTTTTTAATTCATTTGCCCTTTGTGACACTTTAGATAGAAATGAGATGCACTTAAGGGATAAACAAAAAAAAATATCTTCGTAACGCACAAGGAATATGCCAGCCAGTCGTTCGCAGTCAAAAGGAATAGTGAATTTAATCCAACGAAAAAAAAATAAATAAATAAAATAAACTACAGCTAAGCCGTGTTAAATCTCCGGCTATAACACAAGGACCGGAAATAACGCTTAAAAGGTGAGAAATGCTTCTTTTATCATTGTCACGATATAGTCAAAGTACATACCTATATACAGGTATAAGAATAGAGGTACCTTCTTCTTATTCTTGTAGAACACAATTCTTTTGAATTGTATAGCGCGAGCTGTCAAGCATTAGGAATCTTTCCGTCGTTTCTTATAGTTTTCGTACCTTCCTACACAGACACAATGCAAACAAAAGGACTTTTGTAGTTTAAGTAGAAGAATAGATGGCCCTTCTGCTCCTGGTCCGGAATACACGCTGTATAAACACCTTTTGACACACAAAAGGATCGGGTGTGCGTTTACTATATTATTTCTTCATGATGATGATCCTTAAATGTACTCATTTTAATGTTCTATGTGGGGGAAAGGAACCTAATGGAGTTATGAAAAAGTTTCTTATTCAAACTTATTTTCCAGTTGCATCGAAATTATTGTCAATAAACCTTTTAAGGTGTTGCCAAAATTGTTCCAAGATGATCTCTCAACAACTAAGAACCCTGTGGGTCCTTCTTGATATGATTTATGTGAATGGAATTCTCTACACTCTGAACTGTTCCAACCACAGAGGTATAAGTCCCCTCAACCCCGCATAACGTCGCAAAATGACATCAATGCAGAGTTAAAACGAAGAATCAGTCTTACTGATCACTGCTTCTTCGGGCTGAGAAGGTATTTGAGGAGTTAAGCACTCTCTCAAAAAGAATATTCTTGGGTGCTCTGAAAGGAAAATTCTTCGGGTGATTTTCGGACTAGTGGGTATCGAAGCAGCAAGTATGGAGGAGAATATTTAACAACGAACTTTACGGGCAGTTGAGTCGACGAGTCTTCGAATCTAGATACAAAAATAAAATTGGTGGCACAACGGCTCATGAAGAACCAGGGCCTAGCGACTTACAACTCTCAACCATTTCTGTGTGCGTATCTGCAGGAATGGAGAGGACCTACAGTTTATTGCCGAATCCGAACTTTTCTGTGACAAGAGATACTCTTGGAGGATTTGTCAATTCTTCGAAAAAAACTTAAGGTGGAAGCGGCTGGTATTGAACCCATAGAACTCTGGCGTGACAGTCCATCGCACTAACCATTACGCCACGGGCTACTACTAGAATCTCGAATCGAATCTAGATGGCGCGTACAAATAAAAAACGATCTCAAGTAATTTGGCGTGCGTAACTGGTGGCAGCCAGCTAGGGGTAAGGAGGGACCGACTGGAGGGGAATTGGCCTTAAGACTGAATGAAACTGAAATGAATTTAATCAAGATTGTTTTTTTTTAAGTTTTGAACGCATTCCATAAACTACAACATTGCGAAATTTGAGTTTACAATTTTATTTTAAACCAGTTTCAAAAATAGAATGGTTTGTTGATCAGCGTGCTTTTTGTGTCGAATCCTTCTTTGCGCTACCTCGAATAGAGGGCCATATTTCCTCTCTGTGTTTACAAACGGAATATGCGTTATCCGAGTAAAACTAGTCCCAGGGGGCTTTACCACAGATCTCTTTCTATTTACTCTCAAAGGAAGAGGGAGAGAGTGTTGTTATTATCGCTTTTTCTTGTCTAACGTTAGGCAACTAAGCAGCGTTGCCAGCCAAAAAAAAAATTAACGTGCCATATGCCAACCTATCTATTTTTTTGAAAAAAAAAAAAATCATTTTGCATTCACTTTTCATTTATTACGTATTTATATAAACTAACATATAAGATAAATCTTATAAAATAGTGCAAGTTTGAATAATATTTTAAATGAATGTAAGCAATTAATTATAACAGAATAATAGAGGCTTGCCTAGAAGGCAGTAAATAGATGAAGAAATTGAAGATTAAGAAGAAGGTTATAGGAAAAAATATGAGTCTAAACTCTAAACGATGAAGAACTGCCTGTCAGATGTCAGACGGTTTGATTTTGCGAAACGAAGAATTTTGAATAGATACTTTGGCTCGCGTGATTGGATTATATTATAAAGCATTTTAAGGGCCAGTTGTACAAATATTTGATCCGTGGTTCAGGAATTTTAACTCACCAATTTCGGTGGATTAACTGTGGTTTAACGATGGTTCAGGCATGTAATTGGCTTTTAGTGCATATTAGAACCTTGAACCATCGTTGAACCTCAGTTAACCCGCCAAAATCGGCGAGTTAAAATTCCTGAACCACGGATCAAAATTTAAACCACGATTGTACAACTGGCACTAAGGGTTCGAAATAATCTATTTTGTTTGGGGGTTTAATACAACAAATAAACAAGAAATCAAAGGAAATCATTTGCTCTATTTGGACCAATTTTTATTAAATATGGTCGAACTTATATATGTAGCTTGATTATAAGTAAAATAATGGAAATAGAAAAACGTGTCATATTGAACTTTTCGTACCACACCGTGCCACGAGGGAATTATCGACACGATCGTGCCACTTCAGCAACGCTGCAGCTAAGTCTTTTTATTTGAGATTTATCAGCGTACTAAAGGCTTTAAGCCAGGGCTGAAAATCAACGTAGAATTTTTATTAAAAACTTAACTTATACGTTACATGAATTGGAAACTTCCCTCAAGCATTAACAGAACATTTAGAGTAAAAATAGGTTTGGTTTGATTTCTGATCTCAACTTTTCAATGATGTGCTTACCTAATTTAGATCGCAATTTACAAGATATTTATACAAAACCTTAAGCATCTGCCAATGTCAGTTTTCGAAGATTGGGGCTTTTTTGACGTCTGTGAAGTTGGCAGGACATTTTTCGCGTAGAGTCTTGGGACCAAGACAGGAATTCGCAGTTTTTTTTGCATTTTGTTTGCATTTCTATTCTAGATTTTGCAGTTCAAAAAATAGTGGGTGTACTCGCGTGACCGGCTAACTTCACCCTTTTCTCAGCAACCAGGAAAGCTATCACGTTGAAATTAGGCTCCAAATTTGCAGTTCATTTTGCAGTCCAGAAAATCCTAAAACCAAATTTTGTAGTAGTCCTCATTTAAAAAAAAATTCATACTGACCTGCTAACGCAAATTTGGAGCCTATAATTTCAACGTGATAGCTTTCCTGGTTGCTGAGAAAAGGGTATGACCTGCTAACTTCACAGTGAAGTCGGGGCTGAAATATGTTTTTTTTTTATTTTTTTTTTAAATAAGGACTTCAAAATTTGGTTTTTGGCTTTTCTGGAACTGCAAATTAACTGCAAATTTTTGAGCCTGATTTCAATGTGATAGCTTTACTGGTTGGTAAAAAAAGAGCAGGACCTGCTAACTTCACAGTGAAGTTAGCAGGTCAGTATGATTTTTTTTTTAAATGAGGACTTCAAAATTTGGATTTAGGATTTTCTTGAACTGCAAAATGAACTGCAAATTTGGAGGCCAATTTCAATGTAATAGCTTTACGGGTTGCTGAAAAAAGGGCATGACCTGCTAACATCACTGTGAAGTTAGCAGGTCACGCGATTACACCCACTATTTTTTGAACTGCAAAATCCGGAATAGAAACGCAAAAAAATGCAAAAAAAAACTGCTAATTCCTGTCTTGGTCCCAAGACTCTACGCGAAAAATGTCCTGTCAACTTCACAGACGTGCTTATTTGCATTGCAGCTAAACTTTTGGCACCCATTTATAATTGTTTGTTTTGAATCGCGCAGTGCACTACATGATTTTAAATTTTGTAGCTGATTTATCTTTAATAATTGATGATTGAATGAATTATTTTATTTTTGAGTGAGCTGCCTTACTACTCGCAGCAGTGCGCTGTAGTTGAAAAGTCATACTTAAGTTTCGAATAGCGCAAAGCGCTTCTTTATGCGTTTGTATGGGTATAGAAATTGAGTACAAGGTATCCGCGTCAAAAGATCGATGTAATGCAATTAGTACTAACCATTACACTCTACCTATATGTTTTCAATGGCGTAAATCGCTTCAGTATTTTTTTTTTTTGTAAAATTTCGTCATTGATTTGTTGAATTGATCATATTTATAAAAATATTAACTTTAAACGATTTACTTATAATCTTTAGCAGTGTGCTGAAATTTTAAAACCATGGTTTAGTTTCGAATCGCGTAGAGCGCTTCTTTATCTAGCTTATGATGTGCATGGTTATAGAAATTAAGCTTAAAGTATTTGCGTCACAAGGCTAATTCATTCAAATTGGAACCTAATATATACATATGTATATAATTATGGTAACTTTTAAATCGCGCAAAGCGCGTCATTCTTATCTACTGTCTGATTTTTTTTAAATGATTACATTTCTTTTTAATTTGTTTTTAAGAACAATGAGCAGATTCCCACGCTTACCTACCTTACATTAAATTTTATTAGAAAATATTTATCTGTCAAAAATTTACCCAAAGTAGTTAAAGGAAGAAAAAAGGTAAATGTTCTTAAAAAAAATATGCTTAGATACATAATGCATTGTCCTCCTGAATTGAGGGTAATAGAGAAATCGTTACAAAGAAAACGAAAAAAAATTCCCCTTCCCTCGCAGTACGGACTTTCTTTATGTATAATCACTTAAAAGGTGCGATATGCTACAACAGTGTGCTTGTCATTCATGTGTATTAATATACAGTTTGTCAAAGGACATTCACTCAAGCACAATGGGACAAGTTGACAAGAATTTAATTTCCTTAAATGTTGTTATATAGTTTTTTTTTTTTTCTATTTCTCTCTACACAAGTTAAGCCCTTTATTATACATAAGTCCTTTTTACACACGGAGGGACTCATTAAATTACAAATTAATAAACGGAAAAAGGAAATCGTCCTAGCCGTTGCGTCGCACTGCTTGTGCTTCATCGTTGTCGTTCTCAGTAACGCTTTTGTCGCCCTTTTTTATGATTTTTTTTAAAATTGAGTTTGGAAGGCCCGAAAGGATTTTAATCAATGACAAACAGGATTAGTCGTCCGTTTTGTGCTTGGTTAGAATTTTGGTTCTATTTTTTTTTATTATTATTATTTGTTTGTGCATTTGGGTTGTTTGGAAACAAGAGAGCGCCACACCGCGCCGGCCGCCGCCGCCCGGTCGGTCGCTACCACTGTGTTCGTCTGAAATATTTTGAAATTCAATTAAATCGAATTGAATGCAAAATCGTCATCATAGCCGACGTCATCATCATCATCGTCTGTAGTTGGTCGCATATAGAAACCAGTCCCTGCTGGTGAGTCAGGATGTTGGCTTTTTAATTCTCGGATATGGCTGGTGTATGGAATTGGATGCAAAAGTACTTCTGCAACACCCTTTTTTTAATGCGGGAATTCTATTTGAGCAAAGGATTAAGTGTTATTTACGTAAAAGAAAAAAAAATTATCCTGAGAGGGGTTTGGAGATAAAGGAGAATGTTCATTAAAAAAGACAAAAAATGTGGTACTGACTACATAACTATAGAAACGATTAGAATACAATCGATTTTTTGTTTTAAATTTCCACTGCAAGTTTTCTGCAATGAAAAATACAACATAATTTTAAGGATTAGTTTTATTGCTTCAAATACCTACAGCAATACACTCTCTATGGGGGGATTGAAGTTTATAAGGTGCTATAACGTCTTTTTTTCACAAGAGAAAGGTGTAGAAAGAATGACCTGTTGGATTGTTAAATTTATTAGGGTTATGTGGGTTATAAATTGAACCCTTAATAGCAATTTAGTTGTTAGTCACGTAAGGTGATTTAAAAAGCAAAGGCTTTGTTAACTCGGCTTCAGTTAATAAATGGTTAAGATTTATGGAAGAATAGTCATGCAATAAAATCTTGCTTAAGATGTATATTTCAATTTAAAGAGATTTTATATAAGAAATATGGTGTCAAAAAAATAAGCTTTCATTAAAGAAACAGTAAATTAAAAATAAAATTAAGTGGAGAACTCGGAAGCCAACATTTTCATCATTTCCATCAAGATTCTTATTAATTGATAGATAATTACTGCTGTACTCTGTTGCTGTTCAACAAATATTGTCAGTGCAGGAAAGATAAGACGGTTTTCAGAGAGTATAACTTCTATAGTTTAACCGAAAGCTTCATCACTTGTCAGTTTTGGGGCTGTTCTGATTCCAGAAAGTGAGTTCACAGTTTGCCACTATTTAGTTGAAAGACGTATTGTCTATAGATTCAGAGTATTATTAAGAACTTGATAAAAATCTTTCAGGGCTGCCAACATATTTGGCTTTTTAGAAAAATGAACAATGAAGAAGGAACAATCACTCTAGCATCACAATGGTTTGGTGATAAACCGAAGCATAGGTTCCTTCTTCCTTGACACCTTCAAACTTGGAAGCTTTGATTTGAAAATTATTTTGGCTGGAACAACCAACTTGCTTGAGGTAGCCATGCAACTTAGTGAGATCTACGATTTACTAGCTTTGTCTTCTTGTTAAAATATGAAATTTGATCGTTTTTTCGATTATTTCAAGTACAAAATGTTTTGCCTGTTCTTGTATCGTCACCGTCGCGTAGTGAGGAAATATTTTTTGAAGCGTTACTAGCGACTGATGATGGTGTCAAAACCAAGTCGGTTGGGAAAAAAAAACTCATAAAGGCTGATTTCCAATGGCGCGTTCGCGTTAGAGACGCTTACGTATACATTTACAAGCTTTACGAACGCGTCGACATGACAGACGACTTGAAGAGAACCTGAAAATCAAAATGAACCTACATAACTGTAATTTCGAATTCCTTTTAACAAACTATTCCATTATTTTTTAAACAAAATCGATTTTGTTCTTTCAATAAAAGGAATTTGTCCAGAAAAACCGATTTTTTCTTCTAAATAAATCGATTTTTTTGTTGAAAGGAATTCGAACATTAGTTTAACTGTCAAAACGCACGCTGAAGTTGATTTTTTTCAACTTTAACGTTGAGGTAGCTTATGTTACGTTGGTTTGTGTACATGCTAATAGGTGCCAAATCGTAACATAATACCCAACGCGTCATTGTAAACAATTTGCTTGAATTGCTATGTGTGAGCTTTCGCGTTGAAAGACAAATCTGTCAAAGCGACGCCCAACGCGGCATTGGAAGTCAGCCTTAAGGATCGTGAATTCCGTTTTAACTGTCTTCTTCTTCTGAATGACACTAAATCAATTGTGTACGATAGTCATTACCCTACCCAAATCATTGTTTATGTGCGGACCAGTTCTAAAAAGATATTTCCTACTTGTACGTACATTGCAAAGTGTATTTTATAATAACACGTGACGCATCTAGATCCTGTAATCCCGAGTTCGGCAGTCACCATTTTATATCTCCTGACTATAAATTCTATCTTGTGCAACCTTAAAATTGAAGAAGACATGCTGAGTTTACTACCAACCTATAATTCATTGGTCTTTTTCAGGATTTGCCTTAGCGAAGACTTGCTCTATTATCGACCTACCTAGCAGCTTGTCACGCTACTAATTATTGCTTATTAAATAGCTGAAGTTTTCTCACAAAGTTCTTTGTACAAGATTAACAGGTGGTCCTAGCGAATCTAAGCAGCTTAGATAAGAATCACTTTTCCATTAAAAAATATTATTGAATTATTCGTCTTCTCCTGTTATTAATTGGAATCACGGTTAAGATGACTGCTAAATTTGTTATTGTATGTATCTGTTCAGTATACAGGGTAATCGGTATAAGATGCACCAAACTGCTGAAGCGAGTAGGTTGGATTAAGACAAGAAAAAAATCGTATGGTAGGGGGGTCTATTTCCCCCCGTTTAGGCAGGAGGGGCAATTTTCTAAAAAAATAACTTAAAACAGAAAAAAAAATATTTAAAAACAACGGTACAACTTAAAATGCCATTCTATACCTTTTTAGAAAGCCAGAAATCTCTTCTTTGATTTTCATTTTAAATTAGGTTGTGTTAGTAAATAGTTTTTGAAAATTAATTTCCAAACTCGAAATTTTGAAAAAAAAAAAAAAAATATGAAAAATAAGGGTTTCAAACTAATTTTTTTCAAAATTTTATGTTATTAAGTATAATTTTTGTTTTCAAAATTCAATGTTTTTTTTTAGTCAAAAACAGAAAACCGGATCCCAAAATGTCTTTTAGTTTTTGGGAAAATTGAAAATAACAGGAGAAGCAATTTTCTAAAATAATTGACTTAATACAGAAAAAAAATTATTAAAAAACAACGGTAACGGTCAAAAAGACGTGCTATACTTTTTTGTTAAACCAGGAATATGTGCTTCCATTTTGTTTATAAATTAAATTCTTAAAAAAATAACAAAAGTAAGTTTTCCTTAAATTCGACTTCCATCCGTTATTTTGTTGTTCAAAAGATCCTATTTCTACAAACTAAGTAGTAAAGTAGATTTCGTTATTTTCAATTTTCTCAAAAACTTAAAGACATTTTAGCATCCGGTTTTCTGTTTTTTATTGAAAATTAATAAGAGCTTTGAATTTTGAAAATAAAAATTATAATTAATTAAATAAAATTTTGAAAAATATTAATTTGAAAGTTTTTTTTAATTTTTTTTTTTTTTCAAAATTTCGAGTTTGAAAATTAATTTTTCAAAAACTATTCACTAACACAACTAAATTTAAAATGAAAATCAAAGAAGAGATTTCTGGATTTCTAAAAAGGTATAGCAAAAATATATAGGGAAATAGACCCCCCCCCCCCCTCCCATACGATTTTTTTCTTGTCTTAACCCAACCTACTCGCTCCAGCAGTTTGGTGCATCTTGTACCGATCACCCTGTGTACACAATTAAACCTATCGTGATTACACGTTGGGCAAACGTTTAAGTTAATCCTTCGGCGAGCATAGATATTTACACATCATGAAATATTTTTGTTTGTAAGGTGAAGCAGGCTTAAATTCGACCCCCAGGCTTTTGGTGTGACAGTCTAACGCGATAACTAATACACCATGAGGGATTATAGCACAGCACGTATACTAGTTCAAGCTGCTTCAGGTATATATACAGCTTTACACAATTATGTTCATCAGATAGTTAGAATAGAAGGTATCAAAATCAGGAGTGTCTGAGCTGAATTTTGGTTGCATTTCCCATCTTAAGTCGTAATTTAACTCGTCAGTAAAAAAAAAAATGGTACCGCAACAGATCGTAAAGAACCATGGTCAAATGACTCAAAACTCTTAATCACTCCTTTGTTTGTGTTATTGTCAGAAATGGAGGGAACCTACAATTTTCTTCCGAACCCGAATGGCTAAGGTGAGAGGCACTTTTCCATTGCAAGGGATATTTTTGCAGGATTTGTCAATACACGACGCAGAGGTTGGTTTGATCTCCTGACCTTTGCCTACACAATAACCACTGCTTCATTTCATTCAATTGTTTAATCAAAATTACCTACGTTTGGTAAAATTAGTTTCGCAGCACCTTGTCTCTGTTGAACAAATAACACGTGTCATTCTTCACCAAAGATCAAGCATTTCCAAAAACCCTTCTCCTATAGATTTTGATAATTCAATTAAATTAAACCCTTGTTGTGTTAACAAAAAAAAATTCATCCATATACAAAACCAAACATTATTAATTATCCCTTTTAATAGCATTATGTTAAGATATCCTTCCACATACGCCAATTAGTCACGAAAGCAAAACACAAAAACCCTTGATTCTAAAAGTCTATATACATAACATATACAAAAATGTTATTTAATAAAGTCATCCCCATATTTACATTTTCTCAGTTTAACCCAAAGTAAAAAAAAAACACAAAATCTCTTAAAAACGTATGATTAATTTAATAGACTCTGTTGAAATCCGGCTTATAATTATTTCGCTATGCACTTATAAAATTAGAAATTACAAAATCTCATCAACACCACCATCACTGCCTATACCACCACCGCTACCGCACCGCACTGTCGCGCCCCCGTTGCGTTGGTTGCTAACAAAGTTAATCAAAACTTTTCTTCCGTCACTTTTCGGTAGTCCGCATACAACAAAAAGTATTCTAAATATGCCCCCAAGCAATCAAGAGCTTTGGTATACATATTTCTAACCCCCTTTATTTTAACAAAACATAAAGGATAAAAGTCAACTTACTGATGATGACTTACGGTAAGCAGTAAAGCAGTAGGTATAGTCTAAAATATAAAAAAAAAAAAATTAAAAATAAAAATAAAAAAAAGTTACAAAAGCCAATCCAACCTAAGGTCTGATGCCTAAGAGTCTCTACTTTAACTCTTGAACTGACAATTAATTTACTTTTAATTAAAACTCTTCGTTTGTTGTTGATGTTGTTTCTCTCGAAGTCAGTGTTGTAGTCATTGTCAATCCCTTTTTCGCACCCAAGACACAAACCCAGTTCTATAAGGAAGGACTATGTAATGAACCCCTTTTTTTTCGACAGAACGGCAAAAACACAAAAACTTAACGTCAACAACAACACACAATCGACACCATGTCCTTGGTGTTTTACAAAGGCGATATCCTGACGAAGTAAGTTCTTCATCTTCGTCGTCGCAGTCGTCGTCCTTATATTATTTTTGTACTTTATTCTCCATGGCAAGTTGTTATGTGGATTCTGGTATTATTTTGTGTGGAAGTAAAAGCACATTGCTTACAGCAATTGTTGAATAAATCATCGCCAGTAATTTGCCATTATACCTACTCTCCGTCATCGTCATCCCTTTTATCCTTTTCGGCTGTGTTTTTATTGCTGGAAATTTAAAATCTGTCCTGTCACACAGATTTCGGAAAGGGAAGTTACTTCTTGGTTTTGGTTGGGTGTCCTTTTGTCATCATCTGTACGGCATCATTGTCATATCCCACTGTTGCGCTCCTTTCTGAAATCTCAGAATCCCTTCGAACTTATTTATTCATTCGTTTGTCTTCTATCCTTTCTTGCTTGTTCGATAAAACGAGCTCGCGTTAAACAAAAAAACAAAAAAAAAAAACGTAAAAAAAAATATTAAAATAAATAAAAAGGAAATGTGCCAGAATCCTTTTGGTCGTCTATCCCTAGGATAGAGCTTGAATGCGTTTAAATTTCCACTTGATGTCCTGTTTTATTCTCTAGCATTTGTCGCTGCTCATTGTCCTTGATCGGCTGTACGGATGGATCGGGGGTAAAACCGAATTGATTGGTGTAAATCATATGCCAGGAAAATTGGATTAACTTTTTATTTCCTAGGATTTTTTTTTCTAGAGTCGTATTTCCATTGTGTATGAGCGTTGCGTAAATAAAATGAAAGGATTCACTTTTGAATTTCCGCGAATGTGAAATATTTCGTGTGGTGCTTATGTTCCTTATACGCGAGTTTATGTACATAGGAACATATACAGATCCATATATCACTTGGATGTGTTATAAATTTTTTTTATTTCCACAAAAGTCTGGTTGCATAAAAAAGTTTTAAGCAGTCGCGCAACCAGCTGGTTGAGTGAGGAGAGGAATCGGAATCAATCAGAATTACTGGTGGTGGAAAACATCAGCAACATCCACAACAGAGCACATTTTTTTTGGGATAAACAATACAAAAGGATATGCACATTTATAGTCAATGTTGAAGAAAACAAAAAAAAAAAAAAAATATCCAAGTGAAATAAAATTAAGGACTTTTATTGAATGTTTATTTGCTTGAATGATGGATTTTAAGGGTTCGACGCAGCGAGAAGAGGTTGTAAATATTTGCAAGGATTTACACATTTTTTTTTTATTTGTTGTTATAAAATTGAAAGGATATGATTTTAAAAATACAATTCAATGTTGGGTGTGCAGTCGAGGATAATAACAATTGAGTCTGAAATATGCGTGAACAATTAACCGTAAATAGGAATTCGTACGAGGTACGAATAGGTACGAGCGTATGGGAATGAGATGAATGGGGCATTTTTAAAATGGCTATGTTGGTAACATGGAAATGATTTTTAAAGTCCATGAAATTTACGTAAAATGTATAAAAATAGATGAGCTTTTAGAATACAAATATAATATTGAAACTTCAAAACGACTAGCATGTTTTTCAAAAACTATAAAGTGCGTTTTATTGGCAATTTTATAGCTAGCGCAATAAAAATTCCCTTGGTGAACAATAACAAATCCAAAAGTACCCATGTATTAGCCAGTAAATTAGTGAATATAAAAGTGGACAAATAGTGTGGACTTAAACCTTAAATGTCGGTAACGTAGTTTGTTTTTCACTCAAAAAAGGGTATGAACACATCCATAGATACACATCGTAGATACATGAGTGTATCTACATATGTAAATGTATAGTAAGGGCGATTTCCAATATAGGCGGTAACCAGCACCGGGTAAACAGCATTTGGAGTAGTAAATCTTATGGGACCTTTCACAAGTATTGACTGATGCCGATGCCAGCAGCCGATTGCAGGACAATGCTGACGGATTCTTTAACTGCTATAGCCGGCTGCTGGTATAGGATACAGGTCCTAGCTGACACATAAGCACTATCCGGCGCAAACGAACGATTTGAACAGGGATATGAAAGCTTTTTCTTAATCTCTGGCTTCACATTTTCCTTCGAAAAAGCTGATGCTCCTATCTCCTCTTCTGCACGTATAGAACTCGCGAGCAGTTTTGACGCTTTCATACACTACGTCACCGTTCCGTAAAACTAGGAAGTTCGTCCATTTTTACACAAAAACCGAGCACATCAGGGACAGTATTTCTTAAGACCTCTTGGCATTGTTGACATTGGTTTACAATATTTGATGCTGGCAGCAAAGGACTTCTCACTTAAGAAGTGGCCATTGACTCAGTCGGAAAAAAAGCAGGACGATCTTTTGCGATTTTAGCCGACCGACGACGTTGAATTTCCTCATAGTATTTCCTTGTTTTGGCTACAACAAATTAGCGATCTGATTCAATGTTGTTCTCCGGAATGCCTTGCATCGATCGGGTGAATCTGTTTGGTTAATATTGAGAGGTGAAACATTCTGGCAGCTTATGCGTGAATTCAACATTCATGTAAATCGCCGTGAGGCACACGGTAAACGGTTGATTATGTGAATGATAGAGTTTACCTAATACTTCTACTTGTAAGGGTCCGTAATTCTTCGAAAATAACGATGGCATTATCAACATTTGTGGTTCCAACAAGTCGGCAATTTTAACTTTCATACACCTGATGCCACAAAGAACATTCCGCACGAAGGATTTAGCGGTATGGTATGGTTTTCTCACCAGAAGCGATGACAGACGTAAATTGGCCACCGAAATCGTCACCCCGGAAGACTTTTTGCCGTTGGTTTTCCTGTATAAGCAAGAATTTTCCAACAAGCCACAAGCTCTCGTCTATAGTGGAAAACCTTTAACTGAGAAATATAAAATAAAACCCGAATGATAAAATTTTTGAAGGTAGTGATCATTATTTCAAGCAGTTATTGAAATTCGGCTGATTTCCCTAATAAAATGACAAGATGATGAATGTTGATGGCATCGAGTGTTTGGTGCCCCTTAAGCGAAACGATCTTAGAATGAATGCGCTGAAGAAAACCGTTACCCATTTGAGTGGAAAATGATTTAACCTCCTAGAAAGGGAACGCTACACATTTTGTGTTTACCAATTCCTATGAAATTATAAAACCTCGCTCCCTAAAACGTCTCGCCGACTGCGCCAGAGGATTTGGGTATCGAATTCCAGTATCTTTTACTCAAAAATTAAAATGTTTTTTTCTTCATGGCTACTGCAAATCCTCGAAGAGTTATGAAAAAGTTGAACTAAGCCGTTTGAAGTCAGCAGAATGTTGTAAGTTCCATACAGAAATGAGAAAGACCCTCTGGCTCTCAACCAGAAGCTGTACCGCAACGAAATACATTTAGTTTCTGGTATTCTGACAGTATTGGTATTGGGAAAATATAAGACAATGGTTTTTTTCTAATTAAGAGGGCATCATTCTGAACTTTCCTTATCCACATTTAAAGCAGGAATTGTGGGACACCCCAATAAGAAAATGGAATCGCGTTTCACAAAGAATGGTTTACTAAAAGAGCAATAAATTGTAAAGTTATATTTGCTACTTAGTATGATCATTTACCTTATTCCTTCCTATACAGCTTTTCAACATCTTAAAAATTAACTATGTTCAAGCAAAACCCTCACTTTATATCGCTTAACCTTTACAATTCAAATAACACAAAACAGAAAATTATAGATACGAATTACAAAAACCTCAAAACTCTGTAAGTATAATTTAATTTATACACTATTAACTTCTTGCACTCTCATTATACCGCTTATATCTATCGCATCCTTCTGAATCTGAATGCCACAGAAAAGCCAGCATACATCACACAACAAATCACTAAAAAGCTTTTTGTGGAGATGCTAGGTATATTCTTATAACCTCATTTTGAGAAAAAAAAATTACTGAATGTTCATAAAACAAAAAACCCCAAAACACAAACTCATAAACCTCATCTTTGCCACACTAAATGTTGACACAAAACTCCATAAACCTCATCATGCTCCACCCAAAAACACCTGACACTTCGTCATAGTTAATTATTTTCCATCACATTTCCAAAACGTCGCGTCGCGTCGGTCGTTTTGGGAAGAAAGCAACAGAAACAGAAACAACAACAAAAATTCTGAAAGTACCTAATATTCCGCCGACCGCAAAGTGTCGGCACCAAGTGTTACAACACAACCTCCTTCTGGCCTCCTTGATGAAATGAGAAAGAGAATCATCATCATTGTCATTATTACACTCCCGACTGGCTTTCTACTCCACCATACCATATAACCATCTTTATTTCCAAAGGAATCTCGTTATAGCGCCATCCACCGAGAAATAACATCCTTTTACAAACGAGACGCGCCCAGGGAGCAAGTGCAATTGTAATAATTCATGTGGCTTCGCCTGCAAATATTTACGATGCGGAGAAGATTGAGTTCTTCTTTTATTTCTTCCCGGTCGTTGATGGTAACATAGCATATAGGAGCGAAACTCGTTCCCGAAGTAAGCTCTTCCCAACTATAAAACAAATTGAAACAAATAGACAAAGACAAAACAAAACAAAAAACGATAAGGACTAAAATAGAAATAAAACAAAACAAATACCCTTTTGGATTGCTGGGTTAAATTTAACAATAAAATTCTAGAGTAGCTTATTTTTCGGAGAGCTCGTTTCATGGTTGGGTTTTGTTTTTGTACTTCTTGCTCTCACAAAAAGAAGACCTTCAGTGCGGTGCGAAATGAAGAATAAACACACTAAACACATAGAGATAGCCGAGACCTGATGGCTAGCTATCTGCCAGCTAGCGAAAATCCATGCCAAGACAAACAATGAGCTCGTGGATATTTCTAAAATTAAATTCCATTTTAAGAATTTTAAGAAAGATTTTTTTCAAGGATCTCAATTCCCACCACTCACCACAGAAAAACGACCCAGAAAAACCAAAAAAAAAAAAAGGAGCAATGGCAATCACGCGGGACTATGTTTTATATTTGCCGAAAAATAGATTATCATCCTTCGGTGAAATTTTAATTAGTCTGTGAAAAATGTTTCATTCTATGCTGTTTGGGTTGGTTTAATGGGTCCCTTTTCATTCATTCTTGCTCCACCACCGCCTTTCGATTTATTTGCTTGCGCGCCAAAGAGGAATGCCTACGACGTGTATAGCACGGGATTATAGTCATTGAACATACATGGCTAATGTACAGTAAAATAACGATAGAAGTCGAACTACAGTAGGACTGACAAATATGAAGTCAGGTTTAAAAAGAGATTGTTTTAAATGTGCTACACTTTTAAGAAGTTGTGTAAATTTACATATGTAGGTAACCTTTCTGTATACATAATATAATTAGAGTTAGTCCTTCTTCCTTCTTCCTTCTTCCTTCTTCCTTCTTCCTTCTTCCTTCTTCCTTCTTCCTTCTTCCTTCTTCCTTCTTCCTTCTTCCTTCTTCCTTCTTCCCACTTCCTTCTTCCTTCTTCCTTCTTCCTTCTTCCTTCTTCCTTCTTCCTTCTTCCTTCTTCCTTCTTCCTTCTTCCTTCTTCCTTCTTCCTTCTTCCTTCTTCCTTCTTCCTTCTTCCTTCTTCCTTCTTCCTTCTTCCTTCTTCCTTCTTCCTTCTTCCTTCTTCCTTCTTCCTTCTTCCTTCTTCCTTCTTCCTTCTTCCTTCTTCCTTCTTCCTTCTTCCTTCTTCCTTCTTCCTTCTTCCTTCTTCCTTCTTCCTTCTTCCTTCTTCCTTCTTCCTTCTTCCTTCTTCCTTCTTCCTTCTTCCTTCTTCCTTCTTCCTTCTTCCTTCTTCCTTCTTCCTTCTTCCTTCTTCCTTCTTCCTTCTTCCTTCTTCCTTCTTCCTTCTTCCTTCTTCCTTCTTCCTTCTTCCTTCTTCCTTCTTCCTTCTTCCTTCTTCCTTCTTCCTTCTTCCTTCTTCCTTCTTCCTTCTTCCTTCTTCCTTCTTCCTTCTTCCTTCTTCCTTCTTCCTTCTTCCTTCTTCCTTCTTCCTTCTTCCTTCTTCCTTCTTCCTTCTTCCTTCTTCCTTCTTCCTTCTTCCTTCTTCCTTCTTCCTTCTTCCTTCTTCCTTCTTCCTTCTTCCTTCTTCCTTCTTCCTTCTTCCTTCTTCCTTCTTCCTTCTTCCTTCTTCCTTCTTCCTTCTTCCTTCTTCCTTCTTCCTTCTTCCTTCTTCCTTCTTCCTTCTTCCTTCTTCCTTCTTCCTTCTTCCTTCTTCCTTCTTCCTTCTTCCTTCTTCCTTCTTCCTTCTTCCTTCTTCCTTCTTCCTTCTTCCTTCTTCCTTCTTCCTTCTTCCTTCTTCCTTCTTCCTTCTTCCTTCTTCCTTCTTCCTTCTTCCTTCTTCCTTCTTCCTTCTTCCTTCTTCCTTCTTCCTTCTTCCTTCTTCCTTCTTCCTTCTTCCTTCTTCCTTCTTCCTTCTTCCTTCTTCCTTCTTCCTTCTTCCTTCTTCCTTCTTCCTTCTTCCTTCTTCCTTCTTCCTTCTTCCTTCTTCCTTCTTCCTTCTTCCTTCTTCCTTCTTCCTTCTTCCTTCTTCCTTCTTCCTTCTTCCTTCTTCCTTCTTCCTTCTTCCTTCTTCCTTCTTCCTTCTTCCTTCTTCCTTCTTCCTTCTTCCTTCTTCCTTCTTCCTTCTTCCTTCTTCCTTCTTCCTTTATCCTTCATCCTTCTGCCTTTTGTATTCATAAGAAATCACACCAAAATGCACCTTCCTAACTTGCTCAACCTACTGTATGTCGGCACGCCGTTGCGCCATCCTCACTCCACGGTCCAATCTCCACACATGCAATTGCCATGGGCTGCGGTGAATAAGAAGATAATCATCATCATCTCTGAAAATTAATGGGCAATGTTTGTTGTCGTGCTGAAATTTTCTTAGGCTCTCATGTGCTCACAGTCCTCCACACCGTTGTACTTACTCCTCCTTGATCTAATTTTTCATTTTGCCTGTTGGTCTTTGCTTTACATTTGCTCTTAATCCAAAAATTGTTCCCGATTTCAGAATTGAAATTCCGAACGATTGGACCACATAATTGGAGGCAGTTAGCTAGACAAATTGCATTATCAATTTGTGCTGCTGCTTCATCGTGTTTGTTTGATGATGGCACTGGCACACAAAAATCCAAAACGTGCTTTAAGTTAAATTCCATTCTTTTCTAATTCCCTCACGAATTTTTTCGATTAGTTTTGAGTTTATTAATAATAAAAGAAAAAAAAACTAATGTTTCTCTTTCTTCTATGTATCGTTGCAGGTGTCTCAGCTGAATTGTATTATGTCCGCGAGGGACAAGTCAATGACTATGCGTTGAACTTTGTTGTTCCTGTGCCGGCAAATGTTCGCGATATTGCATTTACATGGCAGAGTTTAGCCGGACGTCCGTTGCCTTATAGTATAAATGTTCAGTCATCCGATCCAGCTGTGTTGCCCCGACCCACACTGAATATATCACAAATCGGAGAGATTCCAACGAACGTACAGACTTTCTCGATTGGCATGAAGTGTTCTGGCATTCGGCCAGCAGAAGTTGAAGTAACGATCACCATTGAAGTTATCCTTAATCGGGCATCGAATAACATCACAGAGTTGGTTTTCCGGCGGAAGAAGATTTGCATGGCAGCCGATCAGGATGAGAATAATGTAGATGATCCAATGTTGTTGGAGACAGTTGTGCCTCCACCCGCTGGCTTAATCACACTAATTGTGGGTGGTATTCTGGCCTTGATGTTGGTTGTGATTTTGATCGTGATCGCTTACTGTGCTCGTGGACCATCGAAACGTCAAAATCACGGCCAACCAATGAGAACTTCAAGCTTCCAACGTCTTCAGACTAATCCACCATGTGGACCTTACATATCTCCTTCAATTATTGCCCCCATTCATTCAACACTACCGCGTAAAATCGAACCACAACAACCCGAAGAATTACATCGTCGGATCTCCGAACTAACTGTTGAACGTTGTCGAGTTAGGCTATCGAGCTTATTGCAGGAGGGCACTTTCGGACGGGTCTATAAAGGAACCTACAATGAGAATCAGGATGTTTTAGTGAAAACAGTTGCTCAACATGCTAGTCAAATGCAAGTGTCTATGCTTCTTCAAGAGGGAATGAGTTTGTATGGTGCTCTGCATCCTGGAATTCTATCCGTTCTTGGCGTTTCAATTGAAGACCACACAACTCCGTTTGTTCTCTACCAGGCGATGAATAATATGCGCAATCTGAAGATGTTCCTGCTCGAGCCATCATGTTCCCGTTCGATAACAACAATTCAAATTGTTATGATGTCATCACAGTTAGCTATGGCTTTGGGACATTTACATAGTCATGGAGTTGTACACAAGGATATTGCCACAAGGAACTGCGTGTAAGTAAAAACATACCTATATTGATTTTCAACTCTTTGATGGTCGATGGCTATTCATCCTCAATAGCACATAGTTGAATTAAGCCCTAAGTACTTTAAAACCTATATCTCCCAGAAAACCGTGATGAAATAAAAAAAAAATTTTTTTTTTTGGAAATTTGACGTACTCTATAAAGAATCTGAAGCTGAAAATTTTTCCTAACTACAGACTTTTTCTCTCCGACCAAAAAAAATTAACATGCCTAAATCAATTAGGTATACGTTTTAAAATTTAACTAAAGCCGTGTGCCAAATTGGTTAAAATCGCGTTAAATTTTATCCGAAGGTTAATTTTTTGAGATGAAATTTAACCGAAATTTTTAAATCTTTCGAATTCGATACATGCAGCAGAGGGATGATGGTTTTTTTTATTTTATGGGTTATATTTTCTGTTTATACAAACATGAATACCAGGGAGGTGCATCCACTTTAAAAGTCTTGAATCCTATACGATTTTCTAAGATATATTACTTTTTTGTGATCTGAAAGAAAGAAAGATTTTGTGATGTTCTCAAAAGTATAAGCCAAATTATACTAAACCAAACAAATCTAATGAGAGAAAAGCTAAGAATAAGAACGAAATCTCTAAAGTTCGTCCAATAATTCTTGCCAGTACAGGGAAGATAGGACGTTTGCATCTCAGTTTGGTTGCAGCGTATTCCATAAGTCTATCGCATGTAAAAGCTCTTATCGCGATGCCGTAGTCTGCATAATAAATCATTTCAAGTTTAATTGAAATTTATCAGCGTTGCCATCTAGTAGGTAAAATTGCACAAATACAATTATGAAAAACAAAAAAATATGAAGTAGGAAAATAGGTGCGTTTTTGTAAGGGTATCCCCAGTAGGGCTAATCCATTAAAAAAGAAGAAACAAATAACAAAAAATACCAATTCATTTATTTATAAATAGTTCATTGAGCAATTACAAAACTGAATAATTTTAACAATATAAAATAATATTTGATGAAGATATAAAATGACCAAAAAAGCCTACCTACTTAAATAATTTAAAATATAAAATAACAAAATATTTAATACATGAATACCTACATAAAAATGTGCTTACAAATTTTGTGTAGGTACCATGAGCCGTCCTCAAGATATTGGTTGCATCTTTTTTTTAAATGGCAGCCGACGCACAACACCTACAGTCGCGCCATTTTATTTTTATACTCAAAAACAACACACACACTAATTTCAATCATAAACTTTGACCAGTATATTTTTGCAAAAAAAACTTCTGCAGTTTAAAACAACGACAAACGACCACACTTAGTGTTTTTTTGGTCCTAAGAGCTTTAAAAAAAGCTTTAATTCTGAAAGCTCTTGCAGATAAGCAATAGAAAAAGGAGTCTTTTATGTGCGTTAGCTTACCAATGGTCACACTATATTGTGTGAATACTTTTGATAAACACAAACAGCAAGAGATCATGATCGGTTATTCACTGTGCCTACGGCTGTGGGCGAGATAGGTCGTGAGGGATGTACGTCGCTTGGAAAAGAAATTACAAAAACAATTCCGTGGGAAGTCTGTGGCTTTTGTGTTTATTTAAGTGGCATTTCGTTTCGTGGATTGCCTTGGAATATCAGTAGGTCCCACTGATTTGAAAAAAGCTTTCCCATAAGTCCTGTACTGACAAGAATAAATGGACGAACTATAATTGGCCTTCCAAGATATTACCAGTCGGGTGACGTATCATTTAATTTTTCCGCTCAGTTGCTTTCTATCCATCATATCAGGTCAATTTTTTTGAAAGATATCAGTTCCATGAAAAGTGTTAATGAATTGGGTACTTTTTTGATAAGCACGGTATTCAAGCTATCCAGATATATGCACCACTCTTAACGTTTTTGGCTATTCCTGCTGCCACAGAAAAAGCTCATAGATATTTTTCGAAGCTGAAATTATTCAGAAATTCCTTGTGAAGCAGAAATAAATAAGGCATGCTTAGCAATTTATCATTGAAATTAATTGAAAGTCCAAGAGCATGCAAATAGATTTGAGTATCTAAGGTAATTGAGTACACTCGCTTCCGTCAAATCCAGAATAAAACATTTTAGTTATTTGTTTGTTTGTGTAATTTTTGAGCATCAGCTCAAGCCGTGGTCTTGGGATCGAATCCCAGCCACATAACACCAGAAATATTTGTTCACGGGAGCTGCTTCTTGCTCTTGCGAGGAATTGACAAATCCTGCAAGAGTATTTTGTCATGAAAATGTGTCTCTCCTTTAGGCGTTTGAATCAGCAGAAAATTGTGGGTCCTCTTCGTTCCTGCCAATAATAAGCACATACGAATGATTGAGAGGCTTAAGTCACTATAAGCACTATAGTTCTCCACGACCTCTCACATCGTCAAATTTATTCTTACTTCATAAATGAGATGCCGAGATCCTGGAACACATCACTTTTAAATCCTTTGCGATGCACAGTTAAAAGGAAATTTAGTACTTATAATTGTGCCTTTTATTATTTATGCAATTTTGATCATTCAAGCTTTCACTACTAATATTCTCGACGTACCATCATATTCAAGGTTTAGAATCTACATTTTTTAGAAAAACTTTAACCCATTCAGAACTAATACACAATTTCCTTTTTCTTAGAATCGGATTTGCTATTTTTTTATGTATTACTTATTTTTTTTTTCTTTTTTTCCAGTATTGATGATCAACTACGTGTGAAACTCTCTGACAGCTCTCTGTCCCGAGATCTCTTCCCAGCTGATTATAACTGCTTAGGTGATAGTGAAAATCGTCCAGTCAAATGGATGTCCTTGGAAGCCCTACAAAAGAAACAATTCGCTGAAGCAAGTGACTCTTGGTCATTTGGTGTTCTCATGTGGGAATTGTGTACGTTTGCCAAACAACCTTATGCCGAAGTGGATCCCTTCGAAATGGAGCATTATTTGAAAGATGGTTATAGATTAGCGCAACCATTCAACTGTCCTGATGAATTGTAAGTTAAAATTAAAAAAAAAAACTTTTAGAGACACATTTTCCTAAATCACCCTCTTTTCCCCTATTTTCGTTTTCATTCTGACAGATTTACAATCATGGCGTATTGTTGGGCCCTCTTGCCAGCTGAACGGCCTTCATTTGCTCAACTCCAAGTTTGCCTAACAGATTTTTACACACAAATAACGAGATATGTTTAAATATTCAGCGTTTGTATATCGAAAGTAAATTATTATTTACTCGCTAAAAAATCTAGTTAGAAAATATTTTTTTTTATAAAAACATGGATACCATAGGGTAAATAACATACACATTACAAAAACACAACACATACACATAAATTAACACATTTATATAAGTAGATTTAGTCACAGGTGCATTTACATATGGATTTATATAGATATTTAAATATAAATATATATATACAAGAATATATACATTAAAACTTAAACAAAAAAAAAAACAAATACCAACCCATCACTGGCAAGTTTTATTGCCAAACAATTAAAATGACAATTTTCTTATACCAAATTCCTTAATGAAAAAACATATATATATATGAGTAATTATTACAAAAAAAAATGTTTAAAATACAAAATCATTGTCTGCCATTTTAAATCTTATGATTTTACTCTGGTAGTTTGTAAATAAATTTAAATGTATAGATATATATACAATTAAAAGTTAATACAAATTTATATATTAAAATGTAGACATTAATTATGAAATATTTAAGAATATATATAAATAAATAGGGATAATAAATTTAATAATAAATGTATATGAAATATAGTTTTAATTTTTTTACATTATTTGTTTTGAGTTTTTATTTCTTTTCTTAAATTATTTATTATTTTTTTGTTCAACTCTCTTTTATATCAGCCAGATATTATTTTTGTAAATTTAGTTTTTTTTTTTCTGTAAAATCATAAAAATAGTTTTTAAGTTGTAGGAATTATACTTAATTGATTTCTTTTGGACAAAACAGTGTTCAGCCAAATAAAGCTGTAGAAATAAAAATATAGGTAACACAAATAATTTTATACTTAAAATTAATTATAAAATAAAGAAAATTATGTGTTAAATGAAAATTGGATTTGTTATTTTAAAATTAAAATGAATCTTAAATCAAGAAGAGCAGGTTGCCTGGTAAGTATTCTAATAAGCTTCATTACATACGCAGTATAAAGATCAAATGAAGAGATGGGGAATATTAAAATAATAATGCGAGCAGATCTTGCTTTATACTGGGAGTCTCGAACTTTTTGGGGTATCAAAATTGTACTGAAATTATAATAAGCACGCAAGGTTGAGCTGAAACGGCTCATATATTTTACATAAATGTCATGAAGATATACTACTACGTAGTAGCTCGTGGAGTAATGGTTAGTGCGTCGGACTGTCATGCCAAAGGTCTGGATTTAATACCAGCCGCTTCCACCTTTTTTTCAGAGCTACTGCCTCTTGCGAGGAAGTGACAAATCCTCCAAGAGTATCTCCTGTCATAGAAAAGTGCCGCATAGCTTAGCCGTTCGGATAAGGCAATAAACTGTAGTTGTAAGTCACTAGGCCCTGGTTCTTCATGAGCCGTATGTGCCACCAAATTTATATATATTTATTTAGTCATGAAGATATGATTTTATTTTATTACAGCCGATAAACTAATGATACTGAAGTCGAGCTCGAGAGCTTATTTCAGCAAAAACTTGCTTTCGTAAAGAAAATATATGCAACTTGATTTATCGAAAATGATTAAGCAGTTTCTGAACGAGGTTATAAAACAAAGGTGATCTCTGAAAGCTTTTTCATATCCATCCCTGTGCTTACGTTCTCTAATGTCGTTTTCGATTGGATTTTTGGAGTGTTTTATTTCTATTGAATATGGACATTTTTTTCACTCCATTCACTCTAAATTTGTCATATTCGATAGGAATATGATCCAATCGAAAACGACATAACTCTAACATCGAAAAAAATCAGTCGAGAAATGCTGAAAAATGGAACAAAACTCATGTATTTTGTTTCAGTTTTCATCGTTTCTCGACCAATTTTATGCATGTGAGAATTACAGAACGTAGGCACTGGACGCCATTTCATAACCAAACCAAGTCTAACTGCGTGAGTATTACAACATTAATAAACGTATGTAAATCCGTTATTTTTGATAAAAATTTAAGTCACCTTATTACAACTAGAAAAACGTTTAAATATAAAATAAAAATCAAAAAAATTCAAGCATTTGGCCGAACCTTGCATTTTGTAAAGGACAAAATTTTTTTGATGGAACTGTAAGCGGGATCAGCGTGAGTATAAAAACGAATTTTCGGGGTCGAAAGCCCCTCGTTTGGCCGCCATTAGGAAAAGGGGGGTAAAAATTTCTCCGCGATATCTTGAATTCCATCTTGCCCTAAACTAATATACTCGAAGTGAACCTACGTTCAGTTCGGTTCCTAAAATTTATAATGGCGCAAAATTTTAGACGATTTAGTATGAAGTTAAAGCATTTTTAGTATGATGCTACGTTAAAAACAGGCTTTTCCAATTTTAAACGAGTTATCATCGCATTATCTTTTTAACATTTTACTAAAGTTAAAATCGCCAAATGGCTATTATATCTTTTTTGTATCATACTAAATCCAAGTGTCACTTTGACAGCTACAATTGAAAAAATGGGTGGAACTGTCACTGTTTTTGGCGTGTTCAGCAAGAAAAATAGGTTTAGTATGATACTAGTTAGAAAATGTTTAAAACTAAGAATATTTTAGTAAAGAGTTTTAAAGTTAGAAAATTGTTAAGTAGTATCATGCTAATACCACAAACAATTATATACAGATGTCTCATCTCAATAGAAAATTATGACATCGAAAGAAAAATGAGCCAACAAATTATCCGCCAACAAAAAGCTTTTTAGATTTCATATTAACCAAGAAAAGCTTTTTGAGAATAAAAAAGAGAACAACGTGAAAAGATCTCTTTGATCTTCTTCTGTCACTTAACACAAGATAGAGATACAGATACACTAACAATATTTTATTATTTGTGACCAATCATTCTACAGGTCAGTGGGTAAATGTTATATATATATAGAAAATTTTTTTTACATCCCTTATATATGTAGAGCTTCACTAAGAAGGGATTTTTTGAAATTCTCATAATTAATAGGGTAAATTTGGGTAAATGTAGGGTAAAGTCGGATTTATAATTTCTAAATGAAATTTTTTAGAATTTTCAAACCAAATACATTCAATAGAGTTTTATAATATTAAAATGGCAAAGTTAATTAAAAAATTCTAAAAAAAATTTTTTACCCTACAAACTTGGTTAAAATTCAAAAACACCAAAATCGAGTTTTTTTTAAATAATTTTTTTAAATCAGGTGTATTTTTTAGAATTTTTTCAAATACATTTTTAATTAGGAAATTAAAAAAAAAGTTACCCATGTTTAAGGAATTTTTTGTGGGCGTGGTTATTGTGGGCGTTAAGAATTTTTGAAAACTCATACATTTTTTTTTCAATTTTTTCACACTTTTTATTTTTTATCTTTTTAACGGAGAATGCTAAAAATTTGAAATTTATAGGTGTTGTAGGAATTATTGACCCTGACATATTTGGAAATTTTCAGATTTCCAAAGTGCCGTTAAGCTGAGATATTTAAGTTTAAAAAAATGGGCAAATCAATTTTTTATAGTTTTTTACAATTATCTTTTTATTGGTAGGTAGTAGGGAGTTGAAATTTTTACACATAATAGAATTCATTGATTTTGATGTAATTGCATTTCAATTTTATTTATTTTTACATTTAACCGGAAATAGCGGTAAATATTGACTTCTTTAACATATCTGTTAATTACGTATCACTGCGTGCATCGATTAATTTCGTTTTTCTTTAGTTTGCATGTCCGTTTAACAACAAAAACTTTGATTCCTCATTTGCATATGTACGCCCCCTACAAGCTTCGCAATCTTAATTAAAAACCAATCAAAAAATCAATAAAAATGCACTAAAACTGCCTGTTTCGTTCGTTCTCAACCACCATGCACCAGTGGGAGATAACTGTTATTTTATCAAAATCCTAAAAATCAATTGATAGTGTTCGATTAAAAAAATCATAACTTCTAAACTATACGTCCGATCGATTAGGTTAATATCTTAAAACAATCACAAAATGTTAAGCTTCAATTTTATGTAAAAATAATTTCAAGGAGGGGAAGCATTCTATACCAAAGGGGGATGAAAAGCCGTCATCAAATCGATTTTAATTTTTCAAAATGCAAAACATGATGAAAAATTTTCAAATATCGAAAAACAATATACTGCAAAGTTATAGCCCCAACATTTCTCTACAAAAAAGTCAGTGGTTGTATACATGTAAATACGACACGAGACGAGCCAGGGGCCATTTAATTGGTTTAAAGCCAAAAAACGGCATTTTAATTATAAAAACTAAATAAAATCACCGACTTGGCCATCTTAAAAAGCTAATAACTTCGCTATTAGTTAACGGATCTTCTTCATGTTGATAAATATAGAAAGAAGAAATGTTTATCTACATATATATATAAAATTTATTGCAATACAATAAAAAAAGTCATACTAAAAACGTGTTTTAGTCCAAAATCAATTCGATTTTTATTCTTTTAAATTCAAAAGTTGATGAAAAATTTCAAAATTTTGAAAAATAAATATAATATATATGTAGGCTAAAATATTTTCTAAAATAATGCCAAGCAATGTTTTAAGGTTAATTCAACAGGAAAATTACTAAAATTCGTTTTACGCGGTTTTTACGATTTTAGTCAAAAAATGCAATAGACACGGCTTCATATATTATTTTTTTTTCTTCCAAACTACTCAATGCACCTTAAATGTTAATATCTTAAAATACTGTCATTAAAACAGGTATAAAATTAAAAAAAAAAAAGAATGTATATAATTGCATTACAAATTTGAAAAAAATGTAAAAACAAAATGAAATAGTGTTTTTTTTTTACCCACTTAATTGATTTAAAAATTTAAAACTATATGTAAACTTGATCGTAGAGAAAAAAAATTATTAAAATATCATTGGAAAATATATTCTTTAAATATATGTAGAACACAACAAAGCCATTCATCAAACAGGGGAGCCGATATTAATTATTTTTTGAATTAATTTTTTTCAAGACTTGGTTTTTTAGGCCAGCGCTTGCCTGATTTAATCGTTTACTTCTTTTTATATAATTCACGGATTTAATTCAAATAACTTTTTTTCACTTAAGGGTAAATAAGCGCTTTATTTTTATATATAAAACATACCCATACGTGACGTAGTATTTACATAAAATGTTCCACAAAAAAGAATTCAACATAAAAAAATAAACCTAAAAATTGCAAAATAATTATTTTAAGTTGAATTTTCTGAGCTTCCCACCCTTACCATTTTCACCACGATCAGTTTATGGGTTAATTTTTTTCAGAATTGCATTTCTCAAATGTCATTCAATATTTTCACATATGAAACAAAGCTGTGTGTTTTTTACAAGCCCCATAAAAAAATTTCAAAATGTATGCTAATGAAATTTCGTAATATTTCTAAGGCCAAATGCATGAAAAATTGCGAAATTAACGATGCAGCTGTGGAAAATCGGCTATAATTTGAGAAATAATACTTCGATTTTTATAATTTAAATGTTAATAGATAGATAAAATCATCACAAATATTTAAATTATAAAAAAATATAAATAAGTAAATAATTTCAATACCTTAGAGGCTCCCGTCAAGAATAAGGAAAGTTTTCAACTAAATTGATAATTTAATAACGATTTTCCAATCGATTTTCAAGATTATAATTTATTTATTTTCTTGACTAACCAGCAATTATTTTGGTATATATATTATTTTTCTGTTTTAGGGAATAGTTTTTGAAATATTAATTTAAAATAAATATACATATATAGGTAAACAAAAAATTTCAAACTGATTTTTTTCAAAATTTTACGTAATTAATTACTATTTTTTTTTTTAATTTAGTGCTTTTATTAGTTCTTTGTTAAAAGCAGAAAACCGGATCCTCAAATATCTAAGTTTTTAATAAAATTAAAAATAACGGGAATGGGAAATTTTCTAAAAGAATTGACTTAATACAGAAAAAAAATTATTAAAAAACAACAGCAAACAGACATTTTTGCTTTTATTTTAATTTTAAATTAAGTTGCTTTAGTGAACAGTTTTTCAAAAATTAATTTTTAATCTAAAATTTGTGAAGCAAAATAAATAAAAAAATTGTGTTCAAAATTTTGAGTTATTAAGTAGTATTTTTGTTTTTAAAATTCGAAGCCCCTAATAATTTCTAGTCAAACACTAAAAACTGGATGCCTAAATATCCTTTAGTTTTTGAAAAAATTGAAAATAATGAAATCTACTTTACTACTTAAACAGTAGAAAAAGGAGCTTTAGAGCAACAAAATATCGGATGGAAGTTCTTTTGTTATTTTCAATTTTGTAAAAACTAGAGTAGGTACATTTTGACATTTGGATTTAAGTGTTTGACTTAAAATTGATGGGAGCATTGAATATAAAAAACAAAAATGCTACTAAATAACGTAAAATTTTTAAAAAAATCAGTTTAAACATATTTTTTTTAATTTTGTTGCTTCAAAAATTTAGTTTGTAGCTGTTACCGTTGTGGTTTAATAATATTTTTTTTATTTTAAGTCAATGCTCTTAGAAAATTGCCTCTCCCGTTAGCATCCGGTTTTCTGTTTTTGACTAAAAACTAATATGAAAATTGAATATTGAAAAAAAATAATACTTAATTACGTATAATTTTGAAAAAAATCAGCTTGAAATGAAAATCAATTTATCAAAATAAAATTAAAGAAAGGATATGTTTTCAAAATGCTATTGCGTGACTCTATAGGTACATACTACGAGTTTTTATTAATAATTTTTTTCTGTTTTAAGTGATTTTTTTTTGAAAATTGCCCCTCCCGCCTAAACAGGGGGAAATATACCCCCTCCCATTTTTGTATAGCTAAGTAGGTAGTTACCTACGTTAAAATGTAATACAAACTAAAAAATTTGTTAAGTATTCTTTTCACTTACAGACTGTTCACATTGATTACAAATATGTTTAGCACCTATGTATGTAGGTACCCAGGCACATATGATCTAAATATATACCTAATCCCAACCAACGTTGGTACGACTTTTTGAAGTACCTACATTTCAACGACGATGTTAAAATAAAATACAAGTACAGAACTCTGGCTTTCAAAAAAGGCAAAACAAGTATGTACATATGTGTAGGTACATACCTACAACATAATCCGAACGAATAAAATTAAAAGAAGTGGGCACCTTTATTTAATAAATCAGCACCGGAATGGGATAAAGTTTCTTCATAGATATCCATTTAAATGCATTAAACACAAAACCTATGCGTACTAAATAAAAATTACATAGCTACTTCTACTTAACTACATATACATACCTAACCTATCCTTTCTTTTAATTTTAGAAGCAAACAGATCTTTTAAAATCAAAAACTTATCGTTATCATTCATTTCATTATTCCAACTTGCACCCCTAATTCAAGAAAATCTTTAAGCGGACACAATAAATTATTGTAAAAAAATCCTTCTTCGTTTCCCACCCTCATGGATACACACAATCAGAAATCAGAATACACAACACCACACTTTTTTCTTGCCAAAAGATTCCGATATCTGTAACCATTAAAAAATTGCTACAAAAAAATGTGGCGGCAGGTGGGCTGTGAATTTGAGAAAAAAAGAGTAAAAGAAAAAATACAGACGGAAGCAAAAGAGCAATAGAAAAAATACATTATTATTTGTTTTTAGAGAATACCAATTTTGAAGAGAAAAAGCATTGGACAGAGACATCAAAACAATTGTTTGAAAAGAGCTTTGTTAAAAGCTTTTCGAAATGCAGATTTTCAGTTTCATATGACACTTTTTTCTATGGAGCTGAGATATCTGTATATAATTGTTTGTGCTAATACCTTAACATCAGGCTGTTTAAAATTTTGCGCCAATTCTTTTAAGAAAATTAAAGTAGAATAAAATAAAGAAAAAATAGTTATTTAATAAACCATCTAATTTGTTGCGATTGAAAAGATTAAGTCTTTTTTAAGATATTAAAATAATTGAATTTGTCTAAAATTATATAATAACGCTTCGTTATCTTTTAAATTTTATATAATCTGTAAGTATTGTTATTCTTATGTAGATATGAAATTGAATTTAATATTATTTCTTAATTTTTTTTTTCAAAATTAGGTCTGAAGAAGGTTGTAATCACGTCCGAAACGTTATATAATAAAATAAAAAAGAACTCTGACCTAAAGCCCACAAGAGGTATTACATTTTTTTTATTAGTTTTTCAAAGTTTTGAGTTGGAAAAATAATTTTTAAAAAATTATTCTCTCAAGTAACATAAATTGAAAACAAAATAAAAGAACGGACTTCTCGCTTTAAAAAAAAGTATAGGGTGACATATTAAGTGTTGCCGTTGTTCAATAATTTTTTTTTCTATTTCAAGTAAATTTTTTTTAGAAAATTGCTCCTCTTGCCGAAACGGGGGAAAATAGACCCCCCTCCCATACGATTGTATTTTTTATTATCTCAACCTACTTACACGCTCTTGCTTTTTTTCACACCTTATGCGAAGCACCCTGTATATAAATATGTACCTACATAGTTTTTCCCTCATAATATCTGGCTCACTAACGCGTTAAAACGAGATAAAACGATCATTGGCCGTGTTTTTTTGGGAAAGCTATACATAGTACAGTAGAATTTTACACGCATTACAAATACAACATCCACAGTAGGATTACTGCGATAAAAGAAGAAGTAGAATCCTTCTGCGGATGGGTTTGTGACGTTTGTTGGAGTATCAAATGGAATTTGGTGGTTTTGTTTTCAAATGTTGGTGCGATTGATAATTTCATTTGAATCTCGATGGATGTGTTCATAGAGTTGTTGTGCGTTGTTCATATGGTGTGTTTTTCCATTGGGCAATGAAATTATTCTTTTTCGGTTCTTCTTTTAACAGGAGCGATTTTCCGCAACAAAATGACCAAATTCCACTGAATCATTAATTTGGTTTGAAATTTCAAACGAAATTCAGTTGATAGAAACTACAAAAAATTCTATTACAATTAGGTGGGGTCCCAAGAAACACGCTCTCTTATTCTATTGACAAAAAAAAAAAACTCACTACCTGAGTAGAGTAGTTAAAATTAACTCTCTTTTCAGTTTCGTTTTTATGGCTGAAGTGTTGTTCTGAAGAGAAAAATGAGCAATTAAGTGTGTTTGTTTCACATTAGTACTGTTCAAGAAGATTTTGCAGTAATCTTTTAGATTACATAATCTGGAAACCTTGTTGATTTCGATGAAATTTGGTTGTTTTTGCTCGAAATCTGGATTTTGTGCAACTTTTATATCAAAATGGAAAACCACATACAATTCAATTAGCAAATTATGTTTTTTTATCCAACTAAGTTATGGCCGAAGACTACAGGGTACATAAACGACATCTAAGTCCCATTTCACACGAGTAAGCTTATTTTCCAGTTACTTTCGGTCCGGTGGAGAAGGTCAGGAAGTATGAGGGGTAAACAAAATATCCGCGGTTATCGGTTTCAGATTGATATTGGTAGTCAAAGTCAAAAGTCTGTTTTTTCATGCAAAGCCAGATATTCTTTTAAAAAAATTTGTAAAATGACGAAAAATGATGACCTTAAAGCTGAATAAACAAGTTATTGAAACAAAACATTAAATTCAAAGAAAATGACAATGTTCAAAAAAAAGAAAAAAATTTAAAATTTTTGGGTCGTGCTGCTTCTTATGATTGCGCAATAACGGTACCTTAAAAAATCATTTGCGAAAATTTCTCAATACAAAAAGGATTAGGCTTCAGAATGCTTTTTGTTTCATGTCAATACAACCACTTTTCACAGAGATACAGCTTTTGTTCCCTTAATTGTTTTGACAAGTGTATTTTTAAGAAAATTAAAAGAACGCCAAAAAATCCTCAGAAACTTGTTTCTACGTGTGAACTTACCTTGACCATAATCTACGAACAAACCCCTTCCTGAAGCATTTATCGCTGAAACCCTTTCAATTTATCACATGAATTATTTGAGAAAGAATAACATTTTCTATGTTTTCTTATCATAATCTTCTGAAAAATAGTCCATTTTATGTATCTATAATTAATTGTTGGTTAAAGTTATTTTTTCTTTGCTTTATATTTGTAGCAAACTATCTTTTATTTGTGTTTTTTTCTGATAGCTGTATGTACCAAATGTGACATAAAAAAGGCTACTGCGGATGCATTTTTTTTTTGGAAATTTCTCACTGTACTAAAATTTCTAAAAAAAAAAAACGGCTTTTTTATTTTCTGGATCAAGAGGACAAATTTCAGTCCTAGAAAAAAAGATCATAATGACCAAAGTTGTGAATAATTAAATTTTGAACAGAAAGTTGTGTGCATTTTTAAACAAAAGATGAAAGTAACGAGTTATAAAGAAAACCAATTTTAATTATATTTTAAGATGGCACCCAAATGTGTTGTGTAGACTCCTCCCCTAAAGATTAAAAGAATGCAAAACTTATCTAATTTTTTTGCAATCAGGATTTTTTTTGTACAATGCATCTGAGCTACACTTTTATATTTCCCTGTGCTATTCTATATCCCTTAGCTAGGCTGGGAGGCTCTTAATATCCTCTACGCAGAAACTTCTTCTTCTGAGTCTGTACTCTCCCACGCTGGCTCTTATCAATCCATATGTCAGTTTCAACTTTTGATTTTCATTAGAGTACCTACATATGTATATGAAAAAAAAAAATAAGTGCGAAAAAGGAAAATGTCTTATCAGGAAAAGTGGTCAATAGATAACCTGAATTTTGTATTGCAAAGAATATGTTCGAGGGTTTTACGAAAAAGTCACTTGATGTTTGAAGCCGCTTCCTTTGGATTTCCGGCATGCGAATAAATTGTGGCACAAGATTAGGTATTAGCTCTATGCATACGTTTCAAAATATGATGAGGGTTGCATTACTCACTCAAATGAATTGATCCCAGTGCATAGAATCAGTGTTCAACTTCGGCTGAATTAAATCGGCTTTGCCTGCTAACTATAGTGTTATGGTTATCTATCAAATATGCATATTAGGTATCTTTTCAATTCAAGTCAACTGAAGATAATCACTGTTGTCATGACCCATGAATTAAAAGCTACATTTGAATTTTAAAAACAACTAATATAAAAAATTACACCTTGTCGAAATTCCTTTCAACTAGGCATTATTATCATTAATTAATCACATTTAAGATAAAGCATCAGTAAAATAAAATAAACAAAAAATTCTTGTCAAAATTACCATAAATCTAAATTATTATGTTATCAATCTTTAAAATGAAAATCCAAATAAATTAAAACGCACACAAAACAACATTCAATCTAACTCATTAAAGGAATTTAATTCGAAATCCATTATGTCCATAATCCAAAAGTGAAATTAAAGATTTATTATCTAACAAACATCATCAGAGTATTCAGATTGTCGCATTGGTTTTTCCCAAATAAATAAAAAAACAGCATTTTATGTAGGTATAAACATAAAGGTATGATTCCACAGTAGGAGATTTCAGATGTGTTTGTTCCTCTAAATCTAATTCCAACTAATTCATTCCACGCATTCAGCCAATTTGCCGCAGTCACAAAAAAAAAATGTCTATCGAATTGAAAACACGGAGCGACAACGCAACGACAAAATTCAAATTGAAGCCATTAGTCAATGCAAATTAAAATAACTATAATTCAGCCGACAATTAAAATAAATTATTTAGGTACTCTTAATGACGAGAAGGAGTGGATGAGGCAACGTCGGCAGTTGGGGCCAGGGAAGCAAGGTTTACCTAGGCCCCAAACCAAAGAAGCATCGTTCATACAAATTAAGAGATTTTTAATAAGGCAATGCGACAGCACACTGGGAAGGAAAAGGAGCTTGGAGCACAGCTATGAATGAGAAAAAAATCAATACTTTGCTCACCAAGTTACTGGTAATTAGATATTGTGTGATTTTGTTTACCGATTTACAATCTCATTCATGAGATAAAAAGCCTAATAAGGCCAAACCAGTTCTGGGGGATCGTGGGAAAAATCCCTTCTTCTGGGAATTCTGACAAAGGGCCAAAGGGAAAACTGATCCAATTTGTGGGAATTCTTTGATTTTTGAAATTTTACCCGGAAAAGAGAACATCAACAAAAAGTCATAATCAATTTGTTTAGAATATTTCAAAACAAGTCAAAATAAAGTTCGAGAAACATAAGAATTATTTAGAAAATTATATAAGACATGAAAAATTACCTTATAGGTACAAATCCCGATCGTGAATATAGTATCAACGACTAGACGTACATCTTTAGTGTTTGGAAGAAACTTGATAAGTCCAAAAAAAATTGCTTTTTCACTTCCACAGTTATATAGAGCATTAACGCTTGGACCGATTTGCTTTAAATTTGGTACTTGTATGAACTTAATAATATACAGATTGTCACGTAATTCATGTAACATATTCCTGGAATCATTCTAGGAAAAAATTATATGGGGGAAATATTTTATACAATGAAAAAAAAAAATTATTAAAAATCAATAAATTTTTTGAAGGCTAATATTTCATTCTTTTAGTTATTTTTTAAATGAAGTTGTTTAAGTAAATACATAGTTTTAAGAAAAATTAATTCCCAATTCAAAATTTTGGCTTTTTTTTTAATTTCTCAAAAATTAAAAAAGATTTAAACATCTAGTTTTCAGAATTGACTAAGGAAGAGAGCATTGAATACTTAAAAGAAACAGTGGCGCTTGCAGTGGCAAAAACTTTTCACTTAAACAACTTGATTTAAAAAAAAGAATACAAAAATGACACAAAAAATATTAGCCTTAAAAAAAACTAAAACACAATATTATGTGTGTTTTTAATAATTTTTTTCCATTGTAAGTCAACTTTCTCAACTTTTTTTTTCTATGGGAAAAAAAGGTAATTTACCGACTGCGTGAAGAGAATTCTGGGCCAAACAAATGAAGGATTTGTTTTTTAAAGCAGTGTTGCCATCCAAAGATTTTTCAATTTATCGAAAATTTAGGCCTATGAGAGTGCTTTTTCCCGTGAGTCTTAGCGACCTTTATTTACATGAAATGTTTTTGGTGGGATTTCATTTATTTTTGTAGGATCACCTATTATCCGTAAGAAAAATACATGAACCTCCTTTATAAATACTTCACTGTGAAACCCTGCTTCCAGTATAACTGCTTCACAGTTTATATTGTAGCAATAGGCATATGTATAACCTAGGAATTAAATAACTACCTACAACCTACCTAACCTAACCTTTATATTGAGCTAAGTCCCTTAGCAAAACACCAGATATGTACTTGAAAATCATATACCTATGTACCTATCAGTGGCGTGGCGTCCATATAACACGATTCTTTTCGAGTTACCTTTTGAAATTCTACCTTTCAACATTCAACCATTAAACACAAATCATCATTAAACAAAAGAATGTTATATCTCTCTTCTCAAACTCCACACCTCACTTCAAAAATTAAAGAGATATCAAAGCTATTTCTCGTTGGAACTGCGTTTGTTCCCTTATTATTTATTCCAATTAAAAATTTTCCAAATATGTCGAAGAAAACGTGTTATTTTTTTCCATAAGAAAGCGCGCTCTGTATGAACAAAGAGGTGTCACGCTTTCTGTTCAATACACGCTTTCTTATGAAAATAAATAACTCGGTTTCCTGCGTCTTAGGGATTCGCGATATAGGCAATTTAGGGTAGACGTTAATAATTTAGTTACCTACGTTTTCGGTAGCAAATTTTTCTTCGACTTACCATTTGAAATCATTCACGCCACGTCACTGGTACCTATACATAATTATTAAGCAACATAATATATAGTATTAAAAGTAACCCGTATATTTTTAACTTCGCAATAATTAGGGTAAACCTTAAAAAAATGAGCCGTCAATGAAAACTCTTTTAATTTTTTTTCTGACCGAAGAGAGTTGAAAGTTCATAGTTTTTTCCTATCGCACACCCCTGAAAAATAAATACATATGCATTCATACAAATAACATATAATTCCAAGGATACGTCATAGCGATACCGACACGACAATTTTTCCACCAATTGTGGTGAAGATCAACAACCCTTACTTCAAGCAAAGACATATTGTGCATTGTTTTTTGTGTTTGTGAGTACAAAATAAAAAAAAAACAACCCTTACGTCAAGTATAGGCGGGTTATATTGTTTTGTGTGGCATTGTTTTGTATGCACTGTGAAAATTTTTGTTGTCTCAGAAGTTTTATTATGAAGACCCATTTTTGGGGTGTTGGAGGCTGAAAGTTATAGATTTCTTAATTTTTTTGTTATTTGTGTGCAAATCCTAGCCTACATTCCAGATTTCAGCTTTTTATGACTTCGGGAAGTACCCTTCACGTTTTGATGAGTGAGTGGTCAGTGACAAAATCGACGTTTTTGGGTATGAATTACACCCAAAGTATAAAAGCTAGAAATATGAAATTTGGTGTATTTTGTAAGTCCGTGGACTACACCTAATTCTGAAAATTTGAGCTCTCTAGCTCTATCCAGATCGAAGTTATGAGGGCCTGAAAATCCGACGAAACGTTACGAGAAAATATAGGTAGTGCCCGCCGCTCGTTTTGCTCGTCTTGGCAGGGGGCACGGTAGTGATAATACATAATAAAGTATTTTTCGTCGTCACGTTGCGTCTTTTTTTCTTTTTTTTTGAACTTTATGACGTGACGTGACGACGAGAAGACGTACAGAGGGTAGATAAGTGGGTTCAAGAGGACACAAGCGTCCACAAACTTTTATCAAAGCGAACCTATGTATGTCTATCAACTCCTACTCTCACCTCCAAGGGGTGAACATCGGGTGCCTAGTACATTTAACTGAATATGGGGTTCCAATCCCTGTGGACGGTTTCAGGCGGCAGCAAACGTGAGAGGGGGGTAGGAGTGTTTCCACTTCAGGCGGCAGCGGAGGAATTCCCCAGATGGAGTCAACGGTGGCGTCTACAGTTCCGGTCAGGTTGTACTACTTAGTGAACACCTTTTATGGGCTACTACAACATATTCGTAGCTCAGGCCTGTAGGGAGCGGTGCATCCGGCTTCCCACTCTTGGAGTTATATTAAGAGTCTGGTCCTCCATCAGGTCGGGGGTTGTACGTCGGCGTAACTTCCCTACCACGGATAAACTAACCGGTTCCGAAACAACTACAAGCCTCGGATATGGATGATTTTAATGTAATAAATATTATATATAGTATATATATCTATATAAATTTTGACAACCCCAGTAAACAAAACAAGGACAATGAATTTCAGATCTGCACGTGGAATGTCCGGACCCTAAACATGCCACGTGCAGCCGAACAATTAGTGGAGAACCTGGATAGGCTAAAGGCTGATATAACGAAATGTCATCATAAGCACTCGATTCCCACACCTCAATATGCACAAAGGGAACTGGCGGTCTCCGGATCAACGAACCGTCAACCAGATTGATTATGTTGCGATAGGCGCCAGACATGCTTCCAGTATCCTGGATGTCCGAACTTTCCGAGGTGCCAACATAGACTCAGATCGTTACTTGGTGGTAGCGACAACGATGACCGGATGCTGTAAAACGATTTAACGTGGCGAAGCTAAAATCGCAAGAGATAGCCAGGACTTTTGCAGACCACGTCTCCCTAAAACTCTCGCAAGCCCCCCCCACAAGCATCATCTGTAGAGGACCAGTGGAAATACTGCCAAAATACCATCAGAAGTGCCGCTACTTATGTGCTGGGATTAAATAGGCCACCACAAGGAAACCCCTAATTCGATGAAGAGTGCAGGCTGGCGCATACAGCTAAGAATGAGGCCTACCAACAGGACCGTAGCCAGGAGTTTCTTTCGGAGGGGGCTTTGTTCATAGCTCATAGGCAAGACTTGGGGTTCATTCCGACTTTTGTAGACTAGAGGCTATTAAAAGCTATTTTAAATCAATTATTTAAAGAGGATTTTTTGTATCAAAACAGGCTCCTTATAAAAAAATTTTAAACATTACTTTTTTTCAATTTCTATTATTTTGTTTTAATTAATGTGTATGTAACAAATTATTACCTTTTTACATGTTTATATTTTTTTTACAGCAGAAGTAGACGCCATAATTTTTTGAATCCACCGAGCCATATTTACAGCGAAGTATGGTTTGATGTCATTTTCCCTAACCTTAAAGACTTTAATATTCACCATAAATAGAACCCGAGATATACCTGAGCTTCTTAAGCGAACCGTATTGGCATTTTTTTTTGATATTTTATACAACACAAAAATCATCGAAAAAAGTTTCCAAGAAAAACGCTGATAAGTTTCGTTTAAAATGCTAATACTTGGGTTCTATTTATCTGATAATGAATATTATCATCTTTAGGCTTAGGAAAAATTACAGAGCATCTTCTTCTCATATAAGAAAGCCTCAGTAGATTTCATTTCTGGTTAACAACGTGTTGTTTGTTTTTGCGAAATTAAATTTAAAATAAGTTCTTGTCAAGTAGCGATGTGGATTAAAAAACATTTCTGAAAACATCTTCGGAATTTTGTCTTTTGTTATTAAAAGAAATAAGGATTCCCCTATATTAAAATCATTTCAGGAGAGGCTTCAGCCCCCCCAAGTCCCCCTTCTGGCTGCGTGCCTGCCTACCAAGCAATGCTGCAGACTAGAACCAGAGCTGCGGAGAGAGCAGCCCGGGAGTTCTACGGGCAAAAACGCAGGGAGGAACGCCGACTTCTCAGAGGAAAAAAAAGAGAGAGCATGCGAAACGGGCAGTCGAGTCTATTGAAGACTGTGGCGGCAGGTGGGATGTTCGAAAGTTCTACCGAAGGGTGAGGTAATCAACCCCAGGGCTACAAGGCCAGAACCGGAACCTGCCGAGATGACAATGGGAATATGGTGGTAGACACCCAGTCGAAACAACACTATTCTAGACTGCTGAACGGCGGCGAAGACGGCCAAAATTCCGCTGTTAGACAGGACACTCCATTTAAACTGGACGATGATGGTCAAGATTTCCGTCTACTCGACCTAAATCAAGTGCGGTTAGCGCCGATAGCCAAGCTTAAAGCGTACAAAGCTGCTGGTACGGATGGCCTGCCAGCCGAGCTATTCAAAGCAGGGGGGGATGACTTGGTAGGGAGTATACTGTATACACCAACTTATCTCCAAAATTTCGTCGGAGGAAAGGATGTCCGATGAATGGAACCTCGGTATAGTGTTCCCCATTCACAAGAAAGGAGATGCTCTGACCTGTTCCAACTACAGAGGTATAAGGCTCCTCACCGTCGCATATAAAATCTTGTCATCTGTACTGTGTGATCGCTTAAAACCGTTTGTCAACGATCTGATCGGCCCCTATCAGTGTGGTTTTAGGCCCGGCAAATCAACCATCGATCAAATGTTCACACTCCGACAGATTTTGGAAAAAACCCAGGAGTTGTAAATCGATACACACCACCTCTTTATCGATTTTAAAGTCGCATATGATAGCGTAGACAGAGACGAGCTATACAGAGCTATGGCGCATCTCGGCATCCCTGCAGAACTCGTCCGCTTGTTCAGGATGACGATTGAGAAATCTCGCTGCTCCGTCAAAGTCGGCAAGAACACCACCGAACCCTTTGATGTCGAGAAAGGTTTGAGACAAGGCGACGCGTTATCATGCAACCTCTTTAACATCGTATTTGAAGTAATTGTACGCAACTCGCAAGTCAACAACAGTGGTACAATTTTTCAAAAGTCCGTTCAACTACTTGCGTATGCAGATGAAATTGACATCATTTGAAGAACGAAGCGAGCTGTTACCGGTGCGTTTGCAAGTATTGAATCGGAGGCGGCGAAAATGGGTTTGGCTGTTAATGAGGACAAGACGAAGTATATGCTATGATCTAGAAAGGAATTTCAACATCGTCGGCTTAGGCAAAACGTCACGATGAATACATATAACTTCGAAGTCCTCAAGGACTTTGTCTACCAGGGCTCCGTTATAACATCGCAAAATGATATCAGCGCAGAAACCAAACGAAGAACTGCCATTGCCAATCGCTGCTTCGTCGGGCTAGGAAGGCATTTGAGTAATAAAGCCCTCTCTCAGAGAACCCAGGAGACCTTATAGTATAAGATCCTTATCATTCCGGTCCTGCTATATGGGGTAGAAGCATGGACTCTGTCAAAAGCGGATGAGAATCTGCTTGGGTGCTTTGGTCCAGTATGTATCGATGGAGTATGGAGGAGAAGATTTAACAACAAGCTTTACAGCGACATCGACCTGGTCAAGAAACTGAAAATACAGTGGCTGAGATGGCTGGGACACGTGTAGCGTATGGACACCGACGAACCAGTCCGACGAGTCTTCGAATCTACACCTGACGGTCTGCGCAGCAAGGAAGGCCCCACCTTAGGTGGCGCACACAAGCGGAGAACGACCTCAACCAACTTGTAGGGCGTAACTGGAGGCAGCTAGCTTAGGGACCGAGCTGGCTGGAGGGGTTTGTTGGTTGAGGCCGTAGTCTATCCTAGGCTGTGAGTGCCACCTAAAGTAAGTAAGTAAGTAACGACGAGAAATACTATATTTATTTCGTTGTTCTGAACTCGTTTTAAAGAGAGAACAACTGTGAAGAGATCTCGTTAGTCCCCTTTCACACAAGGCAACTGAGTTTCCAGCAACAATCAGTTCAGGGCAGGAAAAAAGAGAGGTAAACAAAATCTTCCCGGTCAACAAATTCAGGAGATTTATTTGACGTTTCTCTTCACACTACGTTTGTGTGCGTTTAAAACCAATGTAGTTTAAAAGGAAAATAAGCAAATCTCTTCGGGTTTTGTTGCTTGCGTGTGGAAGGTACAAGAGTTACCCTTTACTGCATGAATTAGTGTTTAAAGAGGAAAAAAATAAAATGACTTCTTAGGGTTGTTTTAAAACATTTTTCATAAATTTTTTTTTTTTTTACAAAAGAAAACTCATACAAATATGTATATTCTCAACCCTTTACTGCATACGAAGCCAAATATGGCTTGCACACTTTTACCTCTCAAACGAGCAAGATTATAACTTTTTTTTATAAAAATGTATTAATTTCAAAGAGAAATAGATACACAATCAGAAATATATTTTTAGCCAATTAACTCACCTCACTTACACCAATGTTATTATAATTTGAAATAAGAACATTTTTCACAGTTCCGTTTTCAATTACAACATGCCAAGCAACCGACTGACCTGAAAGCATGAATATCGTTCTTCTTGTTTGGTGCAAAAGCACACCTATATGTTCTCAAAAATGCACAGAACAGGAACAGGATCATGTTGTGTTTTGATCATTTTTTTTTGTTGAAGTCAGAAGAAAAAGGAACATAACTGTAAAAAGCCATATTTGGCTTCGTATGCAGTAAAGGGTTCGAGATTTAAAGAAAACTTTAAAAAAAATCTCCAGCAACTATAGTATCTTCGTGTAAAAGGGGACTGAGCTTCACTTCCAATTTGCAATCCTAATTTAAAGAAAATCTAATTGAAATTCTCTGTGTATACTGCAAAGTGAAGTCTGCAAAGCCTGTCTGAACGTTCTTTTTCGACTTTGGGATGGTTAAAAGTTATGGCTCAGGGCCGCCACAACTGATACTAAGCTCAACGGATTAGATTTGTATTTATTCACAAAGAAATCGATGTAATCTCTAAAGATAATATGTAATTAAATTTTTTAAACAAAATCCAATAACCTAAATTTGTTATTTCAAACTAAAAACATCAAACAATTTTTAAAAAGTTCTTTTATTTACATAAAAAAAAATTAATCAAATTCATTTCATAACTTTTTTCGTTTTCTCACTGAAATTTTACTTCTTATTTATAAGATGGTTAATAATAAAACGGCTTTCATTTTTGTGCTAATTATAATTTAGAAAAAAAAATCCACCATGTCCATAGGATAGGTTAGGTTGACGTGGTAGCCAGCAGAGGGGGCTATGCACTTAGACTATAAGCTGGTCCATTGTGATACTACATTGAATCATGCCATTCGCACGAGAAAAAATTATACATCTCTACCGAAAATTCTTTTTATGGAAAATTTCTATTAGAATATAAATTTTTACCAAAAACACAAACATTTCCTTTCAACTCAAACCTGTCGCACTTTATCATTGGAGGAATATCAAATCACTCAGACAGAGGTGTGTAGGTTAATTTTTACAAATCTTTGAATTATTTGAATGCTAAACAAATTATGAAAGAAAAAATAATTTTAAAATCAGGATGGTACAAAAAAAACAATTTTTTTTTTTAACTTGAAAACAGTTTTTTATATTATAAGCTTTTTTCAAATACACTTCAGGTGCACTAACGTTAGCATAAATAACAAATGGGAAATAATCTAATAAAAAATAAATGTCAATTTTGTATCTTATACATGACGCATTAAAGCTTTTATTTTATATTGTTTCAAATGTTATTCAAAATATTTAACCCTTTAATGCAACCATCCATTTTTTTTGTGGCATACTAATAAAAATTAAATTCTACACAAGTGTATTATATCCAGATCTCTCAAAAAACACTCTTGAGTCCAAGTTTTCCGTCTTTTAGAAACAAATTCTTTGATAGTATTCAAAGATGTATCCCAAGTCAAATTCTTAAATTCAGTATATGTTTTTGCCATATACTTTGAGAAAGTGGTAGGTAGCGAGGCCATTTCACACCAGGAATCATTGGATACATTGTAGCGTCTAACAGAATCGTCCCATTCTTTTGTGTCGCTATTATAAGTACCAACAAAGTACAAACACTCTTTATCACTAAAATAATAAAAAGAATCTAGTAAATTTTTTTTAACTTTTCTCGAAGTCCATATTTTTGAGGCGATATTGTAAGATTGCACAAACCCGTTCCCGTAATCAATAAGGTGTAGAATCCTATCGTCTGTAAGCATTTGTATCGACGCACTAAGTTGATAAGGTGGTTGTGTATCAAAATCATGCCATTCCCGTATGGAAAAATTATATATCTTTATGAAATAAAAGGTTTCTGTATGAAAATTATTCGTGCTATCCGATACTTTGCGGACACTGATGGAACCAAGGACATACAAATTTCCATTTAATTCTGTCATATTCAAAATATTGCGTGCTTTTTGCATTTGCGGAATATCATTCCACTCAGAGGTGCGTAGGTTCAAATATTCTAAGCTTTCTTTTCTTCCAGTTCCAGCCACAATAAGCTTACCATCAAATACAACTGTTCGATAAATTTTGTTTTTTGACGGAAGATGTGTTTCTATTTCGATGGACCATGAATTTTGTTTAGGGTTAAAAGTTTGGATTTTAATTTGTCCCTCCTTCCAGCATTGTGCAAGAGCAAGTTTTTTCCTTGGTTTGAACGAAAAACTTTTTTGATCGTTTGATCGCGTTTCCGGACACAAATGCCATTGAAGCCAACTACAAATCAATTCGTAGCTTTCGACAGTTCTACAAACTGACTTTCTGTTTTCAACGATGAACTTGGGCGTAAGAGCCTGAAATCGAACCATTGACAACAGTTGAAAAACTAGATGTTCCCGATTTGATTTGTCGAAATTTATCCACGCAACCATGACCAAATAAACATCTTCCTCGAAGTCTCCATGGGGATTTTCGTTGAATAGCAGATCCTTCAATTCATTTTCACTCAGCATCAAAAGTTCTTTTTCCTGCGATATTTCCTCAAAGTAAAAGTAAATATATTCTAGAGCCTTGGTTTTTAGTCCGGTCAATCTCAGTTCATAAGCTAGTCGATAATAATTCAAAGCATTTTTGAAATCGATGTTTTCCTCTATCGATTCACGGCAAAAATCGACTAAAGATTTAATTTTTAACGACGATGCTGTTCGAAGAATTTCCCCGACCATTTCAAGACTGAATTCAATTGAACCGGAATACATGAAATCGATTATAAGTTTCAGTGTGGAAGCTTCTATTTCTTTGAGTTCCACTACATTCTCCTTCAAAGCTGATTGATCGCCACGGAATTTTTCAACGAAGTACTCACTAAATGCACACAGGATAACTCGATGACCTTGGATATTATCATTATTTTTTCCAGCTATTAGTACAGTGTCAAAGAATTCATTTTGTTCGTAGAAAGTCTGGAGTTTTTTGGAAATATTCGCAGCATGTTGATCGTATTTGAAAATGACCTTTATTGGAGAAGGATCTGCTAACGTCATTTTAGATCTGCAAATGAAAGAAAATTATTATTCAGATTATTTGATATAATCGAAGAAGTCAGATAGGAAAAGTATTGTCGTTAACTTTACTTTGTTTAAGAAATTACCGCGTTTTGATGGTGATTTAAAAAGAGGTTAGCTAACGCTTCGACAACACACCCGAAAGCAAATGAAGGAAGGAATGGAAAGTAAAAATATGTACCTAATAGTTTTACTTGATCTTGTTACAAGAAGAAAGGTATTATGTCGCCTACGTAAAATCTCATTTTTAGGATTTTGAGAGAAAGAGCAGAGTTTTTTAAATGCAACTTAAGGGCTTTCAGGATTTACAGTCTGACGACAAGACTGCTTTGTAAACTAACTTCGAAAGAGTTTTTATGATTTAAAGCGAGTTGCTAGTAGCTTTTTCTGGGAATCAAACAACAACAGAGGTTTACTTAAAATTTATTAGATAAAAGCAAACCAGATAGATGTTTGTTTACAAGTAACATAAGGGATCGATAACTACTTATCTTCCTATAACAGTATTTATAGGATATTAAAAACCTTCGTGTAAGAAAAATTCGCATATAGGAAACACAATTCAAACATAGGATAATCCTGAAAGGGCGTATAGCCCACTTTATGACTGCTCTGAAACCGGAAATACACAGGGGCTAACTCAAAGGTTACACAATCAAAACATGTCCATTTCTTCGTTCAGTGTAGTTTTTTTTAAATAACTTTACGTTTTTGAATAGGTACCACGGATACAAATGGATGAAATCCATTGATTTTCTTTTGCAGCAATTCACTTCCAAAACATAATTGGCAGAAAATATTAATAGCTCTTGGACTTTTTTATTAAAAAAACTAAATTTACTTTTAATTCCAAAAATTGAGAAAATTAAAAAAAAAATAAAAAGTTTGAGCGTCTCTGGTATAAAAAGAATCCGTATTTTTCATTTTTCTTAGGATCAAAAATAACGGTACCTGCCATATATTTTTTCTTAGCATTTAGGGAAAATCTTATTTTTGTCAAAAATGGCTCCACAGATTTCTCATAGGCAACTTTTTGGTCAAAATAAAATTTCCGAAAAATGGTTTTAATTTTCGGAATTAGCAGATTTTTGTAATTTTTTTTTTTAAGAGAATCTTCTGATAAATTCAAATAGTATCTATTGTATACCAAAATTTTCAAAAAAGAAAATTGAAAACCAAATATTTTGAAAACGACTCAGTTGATTTTTATGAAACTTTGAACACAGCGCTTTTTTAACATTATCAAAAATATTTTGAACACATTTTTTTCGGCCCTAGGAAATAACTCCCACTGGCTAAAATGAACTTACTCCCTCCAAATTTGGCAGTGAGACTTAGTTCATAATGTTGGAAGTTAGTTCACTTAACTAAATCCCATAATGAGAAAAAGTGGGAGGCAGTTCATTTCTTTTCGGCGAAGCAACAACTTAAGTAAAAGTTGGAGTTAGCAAGTTCGTCTTGCAAAAAATTTTTATTTTAGTTATTTTTTGGTTAACGTAACGGAGCTTGCATGGTGAACCAGATATAAATAAACCGTTTTCAGATATTTTTGACAATAGATTTTTATTGTGAAACAGCAGCAGTTGTATCGTAACTTTTGGGTTTTTCGGACTTGTTTACCTACTTATAATAAACATTATAATATTTAAATTATAATGGAAAATGAATTTGTGACTAGCAATAAGCGAAATTAAACTTAAGTATGTACATTGAAAAATATTTATATGTTAAAAAATCAGTAAATATAAAACAAATACTTTTTGTTTTGTGTGTTACGAAAAACTTTTCAAGTCAAGAGTTTAAATTCTAGTCGATGGCAATTGTATCAAAGGTTGTAATATTTTCAATCATAATCGTAATCACATAATAATCATCAAGATATTTATGAATCCCTGGAAGTTTTAAATGAAATAAAATCAGACTGCATTGAAGTTGGGACACACAAACGCAGTGAGTGGCATACGCTCACTTTGCGGCAAGCTTGTTCTAAATGATTATTTATTTTTTTAATAGATTTTAAATAAATAATAAAAAACAAAATAAATTTTCAAGTTGATCATCGTATTTAGATTTTGGTAAAATGCAGCGTGCGCTGCTACAAAAAATAACAAGCAAAACACCAAAACAAAAAATAACAACAAAACACCAAAAACTCCGTTTGATGTTATTGAAGCATTTCAATTGTCATATGTGAGAATTTTGGAAATACTAAGAGTGGGAAATTCTTTTATAAATGCTGTATAAATTGAGGACACTACATTTTCTTGCTGCATTTTTGCTTCAGAAAAAATAATGCATCTAATTCGTCAAAATATTCCACCGTTCGACAAAAACTAATGGTGTTTATGCAAAGATAGAACAAACAAAAAAGTGTTTTTCTTGGAAAAAAGTACTTTTTATTTTTTTTTTTTAATTGCTCAAAAACTAAGCTACATTTTAACATCCGGTTTTCAGTTTTTTATTGAAAATTAATAGGAGCATTAAATTTTGAAAACAAAAATTATACTTAATTACATAAAATTAAAAAAAAAAATTAGTTTGAAACTTTTTTTTTCAAAATTTCGAGTTTGGAGATTAATTTTTCAAAAACTATTCAATAACACAACTTAATTTAATATGAAAATCGAAGAAGAGATTTCTGGCTTTCAAAAAAGGTATAGCATGGCATTTTAGATTGTACCGTTGTTTTTAAATATTTTTTTCTGTTTTAAGTCAATTGTTTAGAAAATTGCACCTCCTGCCTAAACGGGGGGAAATAGACCCCCCCCCCCTCCGAACCGATTTTTTTCTTGTATTAACCCAACCTACTCGCTCCAGCAGTTTGGTGCATCTTATACCGATCACTCTGTATACGTAGACTAATAAATTAACCATATATTGAATTGACTCCAAAAAAATTGGGAATATATGGTCTTATTAATTAGATTTTTGGCTGTTTAAACTATGTCTAAGTATTTTGAAACAGTCGGAAATATGCTTTTTTAATAAAAAAAATATTGCATTTCTCTAGGTTTAGACAATAGATTACGTTGTTTAAAGCAAAATAAAAAGATAGATTACTTTAGCAAAAATTAGAAAGCTTTTTTAAAAACTTGGACGGCTGTCTAAAGTTAGACAGTGTTTATTAATAAGACCAATAATGTATATCTATGTATTGTTAATTAGGATCCACAACGTTATGTTTAATTTCACTGCAATATTTAAGTCATAACTAAATTCGATTATTGTTGAGGCTCATAATCGTCACTTGATCATGTTTTAGAACATGCTAATCAAAGGGAATGAGAGCACCTTTGGCATGGCAATTCAATCAAATTTCGACGTAATTACAAGTATAGCTTACCTGCCGAGAAAGCTGGACAGAATCTAAACGGATAATGTGAGCGGCACTTTTCTATGACAAGAGATACTCTCAAAAGGCAGCAGGCTTTTTTTTTTTAATTATTAGGGGCGAGGCTGGGGATGGAACCTAGTCCTCCGGGCTCTGGCCAGTGGTGCTACACACCAAGCAGAAATTGTATCCCAAAAAATATATTTTTCTTTTAAAACATCTTACCACAAACCCTTAATTCAATAATCTGTTTCCAACTTTTTATTTCTTACGTCAAATTCGAAGTAAATATTCAATAAATGTGGCGCATTACACATTGCCTCAAGAGGAAGAGTAATTTCTCTTTTTGAAATTGACATCGAATTTTGCCTTCGCAATAATTAAATTTCGAAAATATCATGATTCCTGTCAGGACTCCTGAGATACGGCTATTTGGGATACCTTACTAGAGGATTTGTTTGAAAAAGAGCAAACTTGAACTCGATTTGTATTATCAGATCAGCATTGAAGATTAAAATTTGGATTGAGCATTATTTGAAACCAGAAACAATCATGTCGGAACAATGTCCGCAAAAATTTTCTATGATCAACAGAATTTACGTATGTTTTTTATGTACATACCTTTTAATTTTTTGTCTACTTTCTTATTTTTTTTATCCAAGTCTAAAAGTATAAAACTAAAAACAAAGAAAAACAAAACCAATATCTTAACCTTTTAAGTGGTTGTAGTGATGTCGCGTAGCAAGTAATAAGAAGATAAGACAACTGTTTATGCTAAGAAATATATTTAATATTTCACTTTTAAGACTTATTCTTATACATCAAGTTAAACTAATTTATAATTAAATGTAAATTAAATGTGGCGTTCGCTTCGAGCAACTAATGAAGAGTGAATGGTAACTTTGATAATTTTATATGTAGGTAAGTTTATCTCGCTCAAAGTGGGGAGACTGTTGTCTCTGTCATTTGACGTTTGGGATGAGGTGCGTTCCAAATAAAAACTATTTTTGGGCTTAGGAGCCTCCACAATACTCCCCCGCTTAATTTTGATAGCGTCTTGGAATCCGAACTCTTCGTCCTGACCGTGTTGTAGTTACCGGTGGAATACCATCTGTGTCTGTTGCGACCTTGGCGGGTAGTGGTATGGCTGGTGTGTTGACTCTTGCTGGTGTACTTGATCTGACTGGTGAGCTTGCGTCATCACACTGAAGGAAAGCTGTCTTCAAGCGATCGATGGAAACTTTCGCTGTGCGATTCTGAAATTGAACTTTAAAATATTTTTTACCTTTTTCCAAAATTCGAAATGGACCATCATATGGTTGTTGCAATGGTGGTTTAACAGAGTCGTTGCGAACAAAAACATGGGTTGCGTCCTCCAGGCTTGGTTGTATGAATACCTTTGCGTCGCAGTGCGAAGAGGCTGCTGTTGGAGATACCTTCGCCATCGAACGTTGCAAGCTTTTTGCAAACTCCGATTCACATTGGATCTTTTCTTGGTTGCTGAAAAAATCACCTGGCAATCGTAGAGAGGTCCCATAAAGCATTTCCGCTGGCGTGGACTTAATATCCTCTTTATATGTTGAACGCAGACCCAATAGTACGGACGGCAAAATTTCACACCAATCCTCTGTTTCGTAACATCGAATGGCAGTTTTTAAAGCGCGATGCCATCTCTCTATCATCCCGTTTAACTGAGGATGATATGGCGTTGTCTTGAGATGTCTGATACCTAGAAGGCGAGTAAGTTCTCTGAAGATTGTACTCTCGAACTGCCTTCCGAGGTCTGTCGTTATACGTAAGGGAATTCCGAATCTAGATATCCATCCTGAGACTAAAGTTTTGGCGACGGTCTCGGCAGATATGTCTTGTAATGGATATGCTTCCGGCCAACGTGAAAATCTGTCGATGCATGTCAACAGGTAACGATTTCCTTGCGATGAAGGCAATGGACCCACAAGGTCTATATTGATGTGCTCAAACCGATGTAGAGGTAGCTCGTATGACGTCAAAGGAGTTTTGTTGTGTCTGATCACTTTACTTCTCTGGCAGGGTATACAACATCGTACAAACTCAGCTATGTCTTTCCGCATGTTAGGCCAAACATACCGTTCGCTGACAAGCCTTGATGTTGCTCTCGTGCCTGGATGCGAAAGATTATGTAAAATCCGCATTATAGTGTTTCGCAAGGCCTTAGGAACAACAGGTCGGATTCTCTTCTTAGAGACGTCACAATAAACTGGAGTAATGGCTTCTGGGAAGGTAAGTAGTTTAATCGTTAAAGAATGTGAACTCAAATTACCTTCATCCAATAGCTCTTGTAGTTCTTTGTCATTGGCTTGCTCTGCTGCTATGTCCTCCGAACTAATGGTTGCCTTGTGTAGCCCGCATATTCGAGATAATGATTCAGCTACATTATTGTCAGCGCCTTTTACAAATTGGATATCAGTGGTGAACTGCGCTATAAAGTCTAACTGTCGGATTTGGCGAGGAGATGTGTTTTCAATCTTCTTCTTGAAAGCATGAACTAGCGGCTTGTGATCCGTGTGGATGCTGAATTGTCGTCCTTCGATAAAGTGAAGAAAATGATTGACACCTAAATACATGGCCAAAAGTTCACGATCATATATGTACTCTGTTGCCTTTGAGATTCAGATAATTTTTTGGAAAAAAATCCCAAAGGTTGAGCAACTCCATCTACGATCTGGTGTAGGACTGCCCCAACAGCGACATCAGAGGCATCAGTACTAAGAGCTAGTGGTGCATCAATGGCGGGATGTGCCAGAAGCGTAGCATTAGCTAAATCCGATTTGCACCGTTGAAATGCTTCTTCAGCTTCTCTGTTCCACTTGATTGGTGATGAATCGTTCTTCTTGTTGCCCTTCACTAAACCCTGCAGTACTATTTGGTTTTTTATAATCGAAGGCAAAAAACGACGATAAAAGTTTAGCATTCCTAAAAATCGCTTCAGTTCTCTCTTTTTTGTAGGTTTTTTGAAATCCTGAATAACCTTGACCTTGTCATCTAGCGGCATAACACCTTCGCTGTTGATCTTGTGTCCTAAAAAACGAACTTCTTTTGTGCCCAAAACACACTTGGAAGCGTTTATTGTTAAGCATGGCTTAATCGCTGGAAGACTTGAAGTAGATGACTCTTATGTTCCTCTTCGTTTTTTGAAGCCACGATGATATCGTCTACGTATGGAAAGGCAAAATTTTCCAACCCTCGTAGAACTTCGTGCATATGGCGTTGGAATGTTTGTGCCGAGTTTCGCATTCCATAGGTCATGAAAAGAAATTCGAGGAGGCCAAATGGTGTTATTATAGCCGTCTTTGGAATGTCTGCTGGTTCGATGGGTATTTGGTTGTATGCCCTCTCCAAATCAATCGTTGAGAAAATAGTTCGTCCATGTAAAATAACTGCAGCATCTTGAGCAAAAGGCAAAGGATACCTGTCAGGTGTTGTTTTCGCGTTCAGGGCCCTGTAGTCGCCACATGGTCTCCACGTCCCGTTTGCCTTGGGTACCATGTGCAAGGGGCTTGCCCAACTACTTTTCGATGGCCGGCAAATTCCTCTCTCCATCAGAAAACGAAACTCGTCTTGAGCAGCTTTTAATTTCTCGGCATTTAACCTTCGAGCACGTGCAAACACTGGTGGTCCTTTCGTCTCTATGTGATGTGTTGTGGTTGTGGTGCTTTGTTTTGCGGTTCTAACGTTAAATTCAGTCAAGTGCTTAAACTGTGCTAAAACATCTGCAAAAGGATTATTAATGTTAAATGTAGTTATGCTTACTTTATCTCCTGTCACAGCTAATGCTCGCGATGTAATATTCGTGGTGCTGTCGATGAGTTGTTTACGCTTTAAATCGATTAAAAGTCCAAAATGACTTATAAAGTCTGCACCGAGGATAGCGCTGGAGACATCAGCTATCACGAATGTCCAAGTGAATGCACGTCGAAGACCAAGATTCATCGTTAAACGTTTTGTGCCAAATGTTTTAATTTCGCTCCCATTCGCTGCAAATAAACTAGATTTAGATGATGTAAAACGATCATTGTATGTTGCGGGAAGAACTGAAATGTCAGCTCCGCTGTCAATAAGGAACTGGTTTTTTGAGGATTTGTCGTGAACAACTAATCTGCAGATGTATTGGTCAGTGTGTTCACTTGTGTTTTTTCTGACCAACACATCGGAATTCAGTTTTTTGGTGCCGTAAGCTTAAAACTGCAAGGCTCGCGGCAGTTTCTGGCATTTTCTGCAAAGCGCTTGTGGAACCAACACATGCCTTCATTAGCTTTCGATTGATGACGACGAAACGAAATAGAATTGCGACTCTGACTGAGACTTCTATGGATTTGCCTACCTCTTGTCTGCTTCATAAGTTCGTTTAGCTGATATGTAATCTGATTAATCTGTCGTTGTAAATTCTTGTCTGAAACCACTGTACAACTAAGATCATATGATGACTGTGATGGATTAATTTCCATGACGTTCTTAAATTCTCCTACTTCCATAACCTTGTCTGCAAGTCTCGCTAGCTGTGGCAGCTCTTCGTTTGAAGCCTGCAAAATAGCTCGCACCTGTGCTGGCAGCCTTTGCAGCCATAATGATTTGAGGAATTCGTTATTAATTTGTGTTCCACCCAGACCACGAAGTTCATTGAGAAGTTGTGACGGACGCTTGTCGCCTAAATCCAGTTCAGATAGAAGCTTCTTTATTTTCTTCTGCTCCGAATCACCGAAATGTTCGATTATAACTCTTTTGAGGTTCTCGTATTTGTCAGTCGGTGGTGGTGACAAGACAGCGTCAGAGATTTGTGTGAGAACTTTGGACTCGATAGCACTTACCACGGTGTTGAATTTGGAAAGGTCACTGCGAATTTTTCCTATGTCGAACTGTGCTTCTATTTGAGCAAACCATATTTCTGGTTTCTCATGCCAAAAAGGTGGAATCTTGACAGTTATTCTGGAAACTGTTTCAGATTCTTCGTGGTGGTTCGATGCAGACCCGTTAGTTCCGTTGGTTGCAATAGCTCCGTTACCTTTGTTATCACCATCTTTTTCATCACCTGATGCAGGCATGTCTTATGTATAAGTAATCACGATGTTCTTTTATATTACGCTAATCTAACAACCAATTTTACTCGGGGTCACCAATTGTAGTGATGTCGCGTAGCAAGTAATAAGAAGATAAGACAACTGTTTATGCTAAGAAATATATTTAATATTTCACTTTTAAGACTTATTCTTATACATCAAGTTAAACTAATTTATAATTAAATGTAAATTAAATGTGGCGTTCGCTTCGAGCAACTAATGAAGAGTGAATGGTAACTTTGATAATTTTATATGTAGGTAAGTTTATCTCGCTCAAAGTGGGGAGACTGTTGTCTCTGTCATTTGACGTTTGGGATGAGGTGCGTTCCAAATAAAAACTATTTTTGGGCTTAGGAGCCTCCACATGGTGTTATGTACTATTTTATGGGTTTTGTGGGCGTAGGGAAAATGCAGGGATTTTTTCTAGATGGTGTAGGGACCTTTTTGTTTTCATGTGACATCATTGGCTCCGGCATGACAGTCCATCGCACTAACCATCACGCCACGAGTAAATTTATTTATGGAAAATGTTTTGAAGTCTAACAATACTCCTTGAAATGTATGTGCCTTGTTTCAAAATAAAGAATAAATATTGACGAACAAGATTTTAAAACAAAAATTCTAACATTTTCATTCCATATCGTCACTGATTAGAAAACGACAAAACTCAACAAATCTAATTCTTCTATTTTTTTCTAAATATGCACGCTTGATATGAAGCTTTTTTTTCTATTCGCTTTACGTAACATATAATATATAATGTGGACCCATGAATTCCTGTAAAACAGCAGTGATAACGATACGAAATACTGATTAGATACGAGTGTCGAGAAAGCTGTAGAAATTGTTGGTTACCATTAGTGTTTTAAAGCTATACACCTACGCTGTCGGTATTTAAACAATATTAACCTTAAATTGTATATACATAATGTATATAGTTTTCGATGTACATGTTGTTCCCCTTTGTTGGATTGACGAGGGCTTTATGCAGTTGATTCGATATGATATAAAAAATCGGTATAAATTTTTAGCTTGCAGCAAATTCGTCAAAGCTATAAGAGTGTCTACTTTATTTGCAATATTCTGAAATCTTTTAGATGTTTTTTTTTTTTCGGTTAAAATACTAGGAGACACTACTTACTTTGTTATCCCTGCGATTTCAAATATTATCCTGGATAATCTTGATACTTTTATCGGCAATTCTATATTCGAAAACTTGTAACACTTTTGTTAGTGAATTAATAAAAACAAAACATATAAGTAATCTTACAAAACGAGAATGATATCACGACACCAAGCCAATTATATAGTTGGACAAAGAATGTAACAACTAAAAATCGAAGCAAGTTAGTAGATAGTGCATGTGCAATATCAATAGGCAGCAATAAAAAAGCTCTGCGACTACTTCTAAGAAAATGAGTTATGTTTATAATTTTATATGTACCTTAATTATAAAATGAACTTATAAACTATGGTGTATAGCTGTCAGCCCGTTTAGTTAGCTGTTATAATTATATCTAACTAGCCGATAAAACCCGGCGTTGCCCGGGTCTTATTTAGTAAAACCTTATGACAACCAAATATCGACCAAAAAGATGATTTAAAATCAGCACTCGAAAAATGTTCAGCTTAAAGAGCGCTACACACCATCCATGTTACTTGTCAGGTAACATTGACGTTTTTTTTGTCAGGTAACATTGAAAATAAGCCTCCACACGTATCAATGAACATTGACAATTATTTTCCTAAAACTATGTGTGTGGGTTGTGTGGGCTTGCTTTTGTTAAAAATGTAATGCACCTAATTATGTACCTACCTGCCTGCCTATAGTGTAATTTTAAGACAACTTTAAAAATCAGACTATTTGTATGTTATGTTATACCTACCTCCCATTACCCCCTAAGGAACGAACGACCGTGAATTTTGTTAGTAACCACTTGATAAAGAAATTAATAATTTATCAATGAAATGTTAAATTTTTTCTTCTTCTCTACCATATACCTATCATATTCGAAGCATTTTTTCCCAGCAAGGGTTACTGCCGTCTATAAAGAATAATTTCGTGCCAAAAAACCGGAATATATTTTTTACCACCCCACGCATCACTTATCAACATCAAAAAAATTTTTCCACTAAATAAAGTAGGTACCTACCTATTAAAATAAAAATACATATGAAGGTAGGTATTACCTAAAAAAAAAAATTTTGAGCCGATTCTGGAAACCAGATCCCTCCTTGCGCACGTTCTTGTCTTCTTGTGTTTCCACATTACATTTAATCTTCATTTAAAATCTCGAACCTTGAAAATCCGATCATTAGAACTCAAGGTGTAAATTTTGCTGATTTGAACGTAATAAGCACCCCCACATCACCTTTGCTTACCTATGCCCTTGACTGTGTAGTTACTCAACAAAAAGAATTAAAAAAACAAATGTATTAGTGATTCAAGTGCCCCCTTACCCCTTATTGTGCACGCTCTTGCAACTAAATAAGTTCGTTTCCATTCACCGTCACCAACCATCAACCTCCAAACCAACAAAAATTTCAGTCTTACCTTAAAATCCAACAATTAGAACTCACGTTGTAAATTTAGTCGATTTTCATGTAATAAGCATCCCCCTATCCTATTAACGTGCGCCCTTGATTGTGTAATTACTCAGAAAAAAAAATTGAAAATAATTTGTATAAGGGGCGCAAATGCCCCCTTGCCCCTCCTTGTGCACGCCTTTGCCTCTAAATGAGTTCGATTCCATTCACCATCACCAACCACCCACCGCTAAACCAACCAATTTTAGTAGATTAGATACCTACAAACATTTTTTTTCTGCTGCAAATACCTATTATACCTACCTACTCATACCTATACCTACCGACTGTTTATGTTTTGTTTTGTTTTACCATACCTTCCTATACACAAAAATATCACCACGATTCGTCGACGGCGAAACGCGAAAACATTCAACTCTACTCACTATCTCGCTCCCACCTACCAAGGCACAGTGCACATGGTTTGAATTGTTTTTTTTTTTTATTTTTTGACGATGTAGAATAATTCGCTGCCAAAAAACCTGCATACATATTTTTACCACCCCACCATCACTTATCCTCATGAACAAATTTGTACCTAACCTAAATAAAGTATTAAAAAACCAACCACCCACCGCCAAACAAACCAATTTCAGTCTTACCTGAAAATCCAACAATTAGAACTCAAGTTGTGAATTAACTAAGCCGATTTATAAGCACCCCCTATCCTATTTACGTGCGCCCTTGATTGTTTAATTTACTCAGAAAAAAAAAATTAAAAATAATTTTTATTAGGGGTGCATTAAATGCCCATTACCCCTCCTTGTGCACGCCCCTTGCCTATAAGTTCGTTTCCATTTACCATATCCAGCAAACACCCACCACCAAACCAAACAATTTCAGTAGCAAACATTTATTTCTGCTGCAAATATTATACCTACCTTACTCATATACATATATACCCTACTCCACTCATTTCTTACTATAGAGAAAAGCCCTACTGTTGATTTTTTTTTTTTTTTTTATTTGAACTTTTCCTATTAAACAAAAATATCAACACGATTCGTTGCCGGTGAAAACAACTCTACTCACTATTTTCGCTCCCACCTTCCAAGGCACATTATTCTGCACATGGTTTGAATTGTTTTTGTTTTCGATGAAGATTTCTTACTACCCATTACTTTTATTTACATACATCAAAAAAAAAAATAAAAAAACAAAAATATTTACCCTACCTAAAGCTGAAAACAGATGTGCAGCTTTTTCCCCATGCAGCGAATTTAGAAATAGAGATATCATGCAGCAAAGGCTGCATGCAGAGCCTGGAATATGTCAGCCTTCATAAGAACCTGTGTAAATTTATTTTCGCTGCATTGGAAAAGGCTGCACATCTGTTTTGGGCATAAAACAACTTTTTTTTTTGAGCCGATTCCAGAAAATCAGCCCACCAAAAATTTGATTTGACGAACCAGATAGTTACACTACACCGGAACCAGTCAAACACCCCCCCCCCCCCCGATCCCCCACATGCCACAAAAGGCAATTTTCCATGGCAAAACAACTCCTCCTTCTAAATAATTGAGCTTGAAGTAAATGTGAGTTGAAAATCTATAAAACAGAATTTTGCAAGGAAAATACCTACATGCTTGATTTTAGAAAATTTCCATACGATTTTTTTTGTGGTAAGTTTTTAATTTGTTTATTATTCTGTATTTAACAAAAATTTTGTTTTCTGCTATATCCTATAGCATACCAGATAAGTGAAATTTGTATTATATCTATATTTTAAAAGAGTTTTTTTGTTTGTTTGTGAGTTTAGTGCATACATACAGCCAAACTGACAAACAAAAAAAGTTACTCTTTTATTATAATAGTATAGATGATTGTTATGTAAGAAATAACATACAGTCAATTTTTAAATATATACACATGTGTACGTATGTATGTAATTACATAGCTAAATAATTTTTCAGGATTCCGGAAAACAAATTCATCATTTGGGGATAAAAATGACGATGCTGATAAGGTCGTACAAGGCTGCAAAGGATAACGCACGAAGAGCAAGTGCCTCTCCATGTCCTTCAGCCTTATTGTAGGAAATGGACGAAATATTTGGTGACAAACCAATTCATAGTTCCACTGAGGCATTTAAATGCTGGTGCCTAAGGATTTTTTAAGGTAATACCTTGAGATTTTAGCGAATAAATAATATTTTTTTTTTTTGTAAAAAAAATTCTAATTTTTATTTCAGAACGTTGAGAACAGGGGCCAAATCATCTCATCAGTGAGCTCATGAGGTCACTGTATTATTTCAATTGACACTACTTTTTACAATGTATTTTAAAATGGAGCATGTAATGCCAATGTTAAATATTTCAGAAACGTATGGCCACTGATGCGGTAATTTGGCCCCAGACCTTCGCCCCATCTGTACAATATCACATCATTTTTCCGCTTACTATGCTGCTGAAATTTCAGTGAATTTATCTGAACCAACTGCCAACACATTTTCTGAACAAGAAGTGGTAAGACGTAAATTTTTGATTTAAAGGAAACTTTTTAACGTTTCAAAACTTTTTTTTTTATTATTCGCAGAATTTTGTTAAAAAAGAATTTTAAAAAGTGTAATATTAAAAGGCAGAGTTTTCGAAAAACAGAATTTTGGAAAGCAGATTTTTGAAAGCAAAATTTTGAAAAGCAGAATTTTTTTAAACAGAATTTTGACCCAGACAACCCTCGTAACGTAGATAATATAATATTCAGTGTTTATAAAAAACTCCGTTTCATTATTTTGACTCAAAAAGTAAATTTTAACAGCTTGTACATGCATATTAGGGTGTCCGTTATTTACCATTTTTACTTGCGATAGGTACTAGGGCAAGTTATGGATTCGTGCAAAAAATCGAACTCGAGATAACAATCAAACTTGACATTAGGATGATAGAGAACACGAAAAAAGTGGGTCCCGCAATTCCGCCGGTCTGTCTGTGTGTATGTCTGTCTGTACCTCGGCCTACAGCCTAAAGCACTGAAGCGATTTTCTTCAAACTTGGAGCATAAGATTTTTGGGTGATTCCCTAGAGGGAAAATTGAGAATTTTTTATAGCTAAAAAAATAGCGGCACTTGCCATAGGACCATTTTAAAAAAAGTTATTTATCTCAAAAACGGCTCTAACGATTTTTTTTTAATTTTTTTGTTTACTAGTGGTGGCATGGTCTATTGGTCCAAAAAAAATTTAACAAAAACCGTTACTAACGGTACCTACCGTTTTTTTTTTTATTTTCGACTTTCTCGTTAACCGCTTAACCGATTTTGATAAAAAATTTTACTTAGGAGGTCCTATCAAAGTAAAGTAAAGTAAGTAAGTTAAAGGATTTTTTTTTTAAATTATAGTAATAGCTGTATATTATTATACTCTTAAAAATGGCATACCTAATTTTTTTCTAAAAAATTTCAATACATTTTATACATAAAAAATTATTTTTTAAGAAAACGATTTTTTAAAATTTTTTCTACATAAATTTACACTTTTTCAAGAATTGAGATTGCAAACCTCATTCTGAGATTAAAACATTTTAAGTACTTGTTTTATCGATTTAAAGAACGTTTTTCATTCTCTTTTTCCATATTCAAATTTCCATTCTTCAATTTATTACATAGATAAATACATATACAGGGTGTCCCGAAACTCAACGTCAAGCGGGTACCGGGTGATAGGGCAGATTGTGCCCGTTCTTTAATGAGTATGAAAAAATAATCCATTTCGCTTGGTTTAGTAGTTATGGCAATATTAAGAAAAATAATGAAAATCGATACCCTAGCTCACATTTTTAGATACAGTGGTTACAAATTTTAAAATTTAGCTGTGTTTTCTTTTTTTACGTAATCCTTAATAACCATGCTATTGATCGCAATCACAAATCCAAGAATTAATATTGTCAGTTTCGTAAGAAAAATAAAGTTTGACTGAGTCATTGTTCAAACAAATTTTGTAAGCTAACTTTGACACTTCATATTTAAAAAAAAATGTTCCACACTCCCCTCGGCAAGTTATTTAAAAAAATGGCCCGTTTCATCAAGATTTCAAAATGGTACAACACTTGCTTCTTATTTACTCGTAAAAAATACGATTGCTTTTTTATTTGCAAAAGAACCTCAGTTCACTTCATATCTCTTTTAAGTAAATAATGCTTTTTTGCGCTGAAAAATCGGTTTTACCGGGGTGTATGTAAGATAAATAGAGGCGCTTGAATAAGACACTGTTTGCAAAAAATTAGAGTGAGACAGATCGACATTACACACGGTACGCTACGATCTACGTTCTGTGGGCTACGCTCCTCCTTTTACTAGCAATTTCTCGTAATTGTGCGCCTTTGTGTTACCCTGGACTCGATTAGTGTTGTGAAAATTATGTTAGTTATTATCTAATAATACGTAGATACTAAAAACCTTTCACGAATAGCGTATTTGTCGAAGCTCAAGAATATAAGAACATCCATACTAGCTCATTGAAATGTTACATTAGCCTGGCATTCAGGACTGAATGGTTTTGATTTATGGGAGGGTAAAGTTTTAGTGTAAAATTAAATTTTCGGGGCTAACAGCCCCTCTCTCTTTCGGGCGCCATTTTGGAAAATGGGGTGTTAAAAGTTTTTCGCTATATCTTGAGAACCATGCGTCTTACAAAAATAATTTTGCACATTTGTGTATGATATTGAATTCTGTACAATAAATGGTAAGGCACTTTTTATCATAAAATTGAAAACAAATTAAACTTTAAAACAGACGAAAGTTTTAAGAAAATTAAAATTAAAGGGATATAAAATGCACGGTTACTGTAACTTTCAATGGACTAATATGGATGTTTTCATATTCTTGAGCCATGTACTAATACGCTATTTGCGAAAGGCTTTTATTACGAATTAACAGATAACAACTAACATAATTTTCACAACACTGATGGAGTCCAGGTGAACACAATGGCGCACAATTACGAGAAGTTGCTAGTAAAAGTAGGAACGCAGCCCACAGATCGTAGATCGTAGCGTACCGTGTGTAATGTTGATCTGTCTCACTCTAATTTACTGCAAACAGTGTCTTATTAAAGTGCCTCTGTTTATCTTACATACACCTCGGTAAAACCACAAAGATACATTATTTACTTAAAAGTGATATGAAGTGAACTGAGGTCCTTTTGCAAATAAAAAAGCAATCGTATTTTTTACGAGTAAATAAGTAGCAAGTGTTGTACCATTTTGAAATCTTGATGAAACGGGCCATTTTTTTAAATAACTTGCCGAGGGTAGTGTGGTACATTTTTTTAAAAATATGAAGTGTCAAAGTTAGCTTACAAAATTTTTTTGAACAATGACTCAGTCAAACTTTATTTTTCTTACGAAACTGACAATATTAATTCTTGGATTTGTGATTGCGATCAATAGCATGGTTATTAAGGATTACGTTAAAAAAGAAAACACAGCTTTTGTATTGACCAAGTCATATCAAGTGGCGACGAGGTATTATAATGGATCCAGCTACATTAACAGAAATGCTTAAAGCACAAAAGGAATGGATGCAGCAAGTGCTAATTGACAACCAAGCAACTTTGGAACGATTGTTAAACAATTGCCCATCGGAGAGTAAGCCCACAATTCCCCAGTTCCATGCATTTGACTATGGAAAGGAATCGTGGGAAATCTACCTTTTCCAACTTCAGCAGCATTTCACCGCAAACTCTGTGGATGACGACAATTTTAAGAAGGCCCATTTTTTATCAACATGCGGGAATCAAACCAACGAATTGCTAAAAAAGTTGGTAGGAACAGAAGATGTAAGTAGACTCACATTCAAAGACCTTTCTACGAAACTAACCAAACATTTCGAATCCAAACTGCACGTGCTTGCTTCGAGATGTAAATTCTTGAAACAAAAGATGCTCCCAGGACAGTCATATGCAGAATGGATAGCGGATTTACGAGGCCTTGCAAGAGACTGCTCTTTTGTCTGTTCAAAAGCAGATTGTAACACATCATATGCGGACAACATGATAAGGGACATGATCGTTTTTTATACACCTCACGACTCTGTTCGTATTGCTGCTACGCAGAAGAAGAACCCATCGTTGGACGAAATTGAGGAACTGGCAACAGCTTACGAATCAACACAACAAGCATCAAACATTTTGAAGGGAAGCAGCACTTCCAGCCCAACAACAATAACGACTTCAGAAGTTAATCTCATGACGGGCTCAAATTATCAAAAATCCCCAAGTAAGTCTCATGATAATATTTCTTACGTTAGAAAATCGTGTCCAAATTGCTTCACTCAACATCCAAGAAATCAATGCAAACACATCGATTCTATTTGCGATTTTTGTCAACGACGTGGTCACATACGCAGTGTTTGCTTATCAGCAAAACAATCAGACGGTTCAAATTCACAGTCGTCATATCGTTATCAACAAAAAAATCGAAAGAGGCGTTCACGAAGCAAAGGTACTAACCAACGTCATAACAGTCGACCTACTCATAGCAACAACCAAAAGCAGACAGAATCTGCCCATTCAATCAACAAAATAGATGACGACAAGTTAGTACACACTTGCGAAGTGGAAGTAGTGTCATCTGCACATTTAGAGACAGATAACAAGAAAAACAAAATTTTTGTGTTGCTTCACGTAAATCAGCGCCCGTTATCTTTCCAGTTAGACACAGGTGCCACATGCTCACTCATAAGTCTTGATGGTTACAACCAACTGGGCAGCCCACGGTGCGAGCCCTCATCACGATCGCTGAAAGCTTATGGAGACATTTCAGTACCGGTTAAAGGATTACTAAATGTGAGTGTACAGTGGGAAACCAAAACGCAAAAATTGCCGCTTTTAGTTTGTGATATTGAGCGAGGGGCAAATATAATGGGTTTGGATTGGTTTCAAGCATTTGGTTTACAGATTCAAGCTGCGAATTCAAATTCAATTTTACAAATTAGATCTGATTCTAAAGACCAGCTTTTAAGTGATGCAATGTCACTTTGCAAAAAACATGAAGCTGTCTTTAAACCTGAGCTAGGATGCAGTAAATTTTATAAAGCACATCTCACAATGAAATTTAATTGCCAACCTAAATATTTTAAATATCGCCCCGTGCCTTTCGCTCAAAAGGAAGGCGTACGCCTGGAGCTTGAACGTTTGAAGAAGTTGGACATTTTACGTCCCATCGAATCAAGTCAATGGGCTGCACCCATTGTAGTGGTAAAGAAACCAAATGGAACATTACGCATATGTGGAGATTTCAAGATCACAATCAACCCACACTTGGAAATTGATCGCCATCCAGTGCCCCGAATAGAAGAACTTTTCCAGAAACTGCAAGGAGGGCGTTATTTTACCAAAATTGATCTGTCCGATGCCTATCTCCAAATTCCGCTAGACAAAGAATCGAAGAAAGTCTGCGTAATAAGTACTGAATTTGGATTATTTGAGTACCAAAGGCTACCATTTGGCACTTCCAGTTCAACAGGTATTTTTCAGCGATACATGGACCAACTTACGGCCGATTTGGATTTCTGCGTTTCGTACCTAGACGATGTGATCGTGTCAGGGCGTACAAACGAGGAACATTTAAACAACTTGAAATTTTTTTTAGAAAGGCTAGAGAACCACGGACTGCGCTGTCGATTAGAAAAATGCCAGTTTGCCAAGACTGAGGTGGAATACCTTGGTCACATCATTGATTAAACAGGCATACGTCCATCAAAGACTCGCGTCAAGGCCATTATCGATCTGCCTGAACCTAAAAACCTTAAGGACCTGGAAGCTTTTATTGGTAAGCTAAACTATTATAACAAATTTATAGATAATTTTGCTTAAATAGCTGCTCCGTTGAACAAGCTACGAGGAAAAGATGAAACTTTCAAATGGGGAAAGGACCAACAAAATGCCTTCAATCTTTTTAAAGAGAAAATCCTTAACGTTTCTCGACTAACCCATTTTCAAGAGGACCTTCCGATCACTCTTGCTACCGATGCCTCTTCACACGGTATTGGAGCAGTCATTTCACACGTTTACCCAGGTGGAACAGAAAAACCAATCGCGTTTGCCTCCAAAACACTTGATGCAGCTCAACAAGGTTACAGCCAAATCGAAAAAGAAGCCTTATCGATAATCTTTGGGGTAACCAAATTTCAGCAATATTTATATGGTCGTCAATTTGAACTTATAACGGATCACCAGCCGCTAGTTTCCATATTCAGCCCTAACAAAAAATTGCCACACATGACCATTCAAAGGCTGCAACGCTGGGCAATTTTTCTAATGGGTTACACCTACACAATTCGTTATCGTCCAACAAAGAAGCATGGAAATGCCGATTGCTTATCGCGTTTGCCAGTAGGTCCCGATGAGGACTTCGATAAATCGGAAGAATCTTGCCATCAAGTGGAGGATAGTTATTCAATTATAGAAGATTTTCTATTAACGCAGATGTCATTGCTAAATTCTCAAAAAACGATTCTGAAATTCAAAAAATCATTGAGTACATACATTATGGCTGGCCAGCACGTTTGCCAGCCACGCAATATAATTTACTTCCTTATTTTCGTAGAAGGTTTTGTCTAAGTGTGTCTGCTAACATTCTTCTCTTTCACAGCCAAAGTACAAGGGCACAGCACTTCAGCCTAAAGTACTTGCACTTCTACATCAAGGTCACTGGGGAGTTACTCGGATGAAACAAATGGCCCGGAGATATTGTTGGTGGCCCAAGGTTGATGACATCATTGAGACAACAGTCGCAAAATGCAATGCCTGCCAATCTAATGCGAGTCACCCACGAAAAGAATATTCCAGTTGGATTACATCAGAAAACGTTTGGGAACGTATTCACATAGATTTTGCTGGCCCCTTTCAAAAATCTATGTGGTTAATCGTAGTCGATTCGAAGTCAAAATTTCCCTTTGTCATTCGAATGTCTTCTACAACTTCACAAGCAACCATTCACGCTTTACGTTCCATATTCGCCTTAGAGGGTCTTCCAAAGGTTATAGTGTCTGACAATGGCACACAATTTACCTCTAAAGAGTTCCAGCAATTTTGCCGAGAGCGTTCAATTCGGCATATGACGTCAGCACCTTTTAATGCAGAGTCCAATGGGTTGGCCGAGAGGATGGTGAGAACCTTTAAAACAGCTTTTCTTAAAATCATGGCTTCAAACCCGAAAGGCGATGATGCCCTCACCACGTTCTTATCCACTTTTCGCACCACACCGGATGATATGGGCATATCTCCAGCAGAAAGACTTCACGGTCGTCAACATCGAACTTTACTTTCTGCTATAGTTCCCGAACCAATCAAAACAAACAATCCAAATAAAACGAAGTTTCACAAAGGTCAATCTGTATTTCTACGACAGTATTCGCGAGGCAAGAAGTGGATTACAGGACGAATAGAGAAGACTCTAGGAAGAAGGATGTACGAAATAAAAACAGATGAAGGAATTTGCAGACGCCACCAGAATCAGTTAAGAGCTAACTTAGGAAAAGATGCAGACACCAACGTTTCCCCTCACACCAATGTGGACTTAAGACAGGCAAGTTCTGATTCTATACCATCCAATAACACTTCTTTTCCAAGTCAAACTCAGCAACAGGAACGCGCGAGTGATGATGATGTATTAATCGATCCAGCCTCAAAACCCCCAATGGTAGATTTGTCACAAGAGCAACAAACATCAACTTCCGACACACCTGTAATTTCAAATAGTTCGAGAGCCGTCCCTTCACGCTCATCAGATCCAGATCCAGATCCACCTATGCCAACACCCAGAAGATCAGCTCGTCCCAGATTCAAGACCGTTCGTTTTGTTCCAACTTAAACGAAGGGGTAATTGATGCACCCTGTATCGTATCACAATATTTTCACCCATGCAAATTTAATTAAATACATAATGTAAGATATGTCAAATATTATTGGCGCGAAATGGAGTTTTTATGCCCGCCAAAATTTCCTAATATCCTAGAATTATTGTTACATTAAATCATTAGCTTTTAAGTCGTTGTTGAATAAAGTCATCTTTCTGAATTATAAAGAAGACGTTTTTGTATTGACCAAGTCATATCAACAGCTAAATTTTAAAATTTGTAACCACTGTATCTAAAAATGTGAGCTAGGGTATCGATTTTCATTATTTTTCTTAATATTGCCATAACTACTAAACCAAGCGAGATGGATTATTTTTTCATACTTATTAAAGAACGGGCACAACCTGCCCTATCACCCGGAACCCGCTTGACGTTGAGTTTCGGGACACCCTGTATATTTATTAATTTTATGTTTTATATTACACTCAATCCTTAGAATTCGAAAAAAAATTTTACTACAAGAGCAAGTTCGTGCGACCCAGTCGTGCATTTTATTTGTTTGGGTCAGACACACCCCCTGTATTAAATTTTATGCCCTACGCCTAAATGTAAATGTATGGACCAAAACCTAAATTTTACCGAGCTCATTAACCGGAGCTTCTAAAGCCATAGTCTTTCCATACAAATTTTAACGGAGCTTGTGAGCTTTTTATGTATTTTTTTTCCTTCCGAAAAACTGCAGATATTCTTAATTTTCTTTTTGATTTTTATTATTTTATCATCTTTTTAAAAAACATTATTCAAAGTTTTTGGAAGAATAAATCTATACAAAATATTTTCAAAATTATTTCTTTTCCAAGAAAGACATAAAAATAAATGACAGTTAAAAATAAAACTTTTTTTAATTTATTAATTCATCCCATTATCATCATCATTGATTGAGGATTCAAGTAGTTGCAACAGCACCTGAATTAAATTAAATTCAAATTCTTGTGTAAATTTTAGGTTTTCTTACATTTCTCATTTCATCATTCATTTTGTATGTACAGTAAAGCTCCGAAAAGTGCCTATCGATCGCATAAGTGCCTAACCCGCATAAGTACCTTTTATTTTTTGGAACCAAAATTTTGGGTATTTTTTGTATATAAAACTCATCTGAAAAGTAGGTACCTTTTGCTCAACGTCCTTCCCCGCTTAATTGCCTTTTATTTTGTATACTTTTATTGAAACTTACCTGAAAAAAAATCCTTTAAGTACACAATTGAAATCAGCAGAAAAACACAAAAGCATCTTTTCACCTAAACTTAAACAGTTTTTTCCTGCACGAGTCACTATTAATAGTCATTGGTGATCTTTACTGAGAAACAAAGAAATATTAAGTAGTATAGCCCGTAGCGTAAAGGTTAGTGCGTTGGACTGATAGACTGTCATGTCAGAGGTCTGGGTTCGATTCCCAGCCTCTGCCCCCTAAACACTAAAAATGTTTTTCAGGGCTACTGCCTCTTGCGGAAAAGTGACAAACCCTCCAAGAGTATCTCCTGTCACAGGAAAGTACCACACTACTTTCGGCAGTAAACTGTAGGTCCCCTGTATTCCAGGAATGGTTAAGAGTTGTAAGCCCAAGTTCTTCATGAGCTGTTGGGCTAATAAACTTATTTATTTATTTTTTTTAAATAATTTAATCAATAGCGAAATTTCAATTTTGTGTCTTATAATAAATTTTTTATTGTTTCAAGTGTAATTTAAATTATTTAATCTTTAAATACATCCATTTTTTTTTTGCATACTAATACAAATTAAAAAAAAAATAAATTGGATATGTAATTGAATTAATTATAAGCTGAAAATAGACCACATGAATATAAATCACCCTGATCTCTCTCTGTTCGAATAGGTGTCAAAGTGTTCCACGTGTTAGAATCAAGATAATACTCATAAGTATTAAAAGAAGTATCCAGTATAATAATCTTATTTCCAATAACTGTTGTTGGTATATTTTGGCAAGCGTTAGGTAGTGAGACCATTTCACACCAGATATCATTGGATAAATTGTAGCGTAAAACAGATTTGACCCATTCTTTTTTATCGCCGTTATAACCACCAAAAAAGTACAAAAAATCTTCAACTGCAGCTAAACCAAATTGAGTTAGTAAATATTTTTTAATTTTGTTCGATGTCCATTTTTTTGAAGCGATATTGTAAGTTAGCAGAAAGCCGTTATAGGAATCAACAAGGTATAACATCTCACCGTGTGTAGCCATTCGTATCGATGGACTTAGTTGAGAAGGTGGTTGTATATCATGCCATTCCCGTGTGGAAAAATTATATATCTCTATGCAGTCCGGACATTGAGGAATATGATTTTTGTCAAATAAAACCATTATTGTATCGTAATATCTACCAATATATGAACCAAGGACACACAAATTTCCATTTATTTCTTTCATCTCAAAAATTTGTAGGGCGTTTTTCATTGGAGAAATATCAATCCACTCAGAAGTATGCAGGTTTAAATATTCTAAGCTGTCTGATGCGTTTGACATTCCTGCAACAATCAGTTTACCACCAAAGACAACTATAACAGAGATTTCGTATTTTGACGGAAAATGTGTTTCTATTTAGATGGACCATGAATGTTTTTTGCGGTTATAAGTTTCGACTGTAATTTTTCCCTCCTTCCAGCATTGTGCGATAGCAAGTTTATCAGGCATTTTTCTTGGCTTGAAAGAGAAACTTTTATTATTTTTTGATCGCGTTTCCGGTGACAAATGCCATTGAAGCCAGCTGCAAAGTAATTCGTAGCTTTCGACACTTCTACAAACAGACTTTCTGTTTTCAACGATGAATTTGGGCCTAAGAACCTGAAATCGAACCATTGACAGCAGCTCAAAAAATAGATGTTCCCGATTTGATCTGTCGTAGTTTATCCATGCCACCATGGCCTGAAAGACATCTTCCTCGAAGTCCCCATGGGGATTGTCGTTGAATAGCAAATCCTTTAATTCATTTTCACTCAGCATCAGAAGTTCTTTTTCCTCCGATATTTCCTCAAAGTGAGTGTAAATACATTCTAGAGCCTTGGTCTTTAGTCCGGGAAAGCTCAGTTCATAAGATAATCGAAAACAATTCAAAGCATTGCTGGAATCGATGTTTTCCTCAATCGATTCACGGCAAAAATCGACTAAAGATTTCATTTTTGAAGACGATGCAGTTCGAAGAATTTCCGCAGCCTGTTGATCGTAGTTGAAGTTGACCCTTTTTGGAGAAGGATTTGGTGACGCTATTTTAGATCTGCAAATGAAGGAAAATTATTATTCAGGTTATTTGATAATCGAAGCATTCGAGAAGAAAATTATTGTCGTTAACCTAACAACTTTGTTTAATAAATTACGATGTTTTGGTGATGGTTTAAAAATAAGTTGATTGCGCTTCAACACACCCTAAAGCAAAATGAAGAATGGAATGCAAAATTAAAATAGCAGTTTTAATTCATCTTGTTACAAGTAGGAAGGTATTATGTCACCTACGTTCAACCTCATTTATGGGATTAGCCGTAAATGCAAATAAAACCAAGAAAAATGAAGGATTAATGGGAAAATTATGGTGAAGGAATTTGAGGGAAAAAGCAGAATTTTTAAAATGCAGCTAGAGAAGATACGCAGTCCTTATCGTCGGACTGCTTTGTATACTAACTCAAAAAGTCTTTGTGGTTTGAAACGATTTGTTAGTATCGGCTGTTAGTATAACGGCTACTCACACTTAGTAGTAGAACCCGTTTCCTTTAATCTTTTCAATGCAAATAGGCTATTGCTACTCTCCTCTTTTGAAGACAATCAAAATTTGTTCAGGATGAGAAGCTTATTAACAGATGACAGGTCTAAAAATTTAGATACTAAAACTTATTTTCTTAAAGATTATATTGATAAAAATTTTATTTCATGTAAATATTTTTCTTCAAAATATGGGCCGGTTATAGCGATCCGGAAAACGCATCAGAAAAAAATTTTCTTTTTGAAAATTTAATGTTTTATTATACGATTTGAATTATAAAAGGGAGACGAATCGATGATAAATCACTTGAAATATTTTTTTCATTAAAAAAATTTTCTTTGGACAAAATGTTCATTGTAAAAAAAGCATATTTTATTTTTACTGACACAAATTCTGTACGGAAACTGAATTTTCATCAGTAAAATTAATAAATGTTTCTTTTACAATGAATATTTCCTCCAAAGTAAATTTTGCTAATGAAACAAATACTTCAGGTAATTTATCATCGATTCGTATCCTTTAAATATTTCAAATCGTATGATAAAACATAAAATTATCCAAAAGAAAATTTTTCCTGATGGATTTTCCTGATCGCTATAATGGGCCCCTTAGCCGAAAATATGTTTACTTAAACTCTTGTGCCTTGAATATTTACGAAAAAATAGTATGGATTAGTAAGCAACAATGAAAACCAATATATTCATTTCTTTATAAATTTAAGTGTTTAGAAACTTGTTCAATTGTATTTTAATTAAGTACATTCTGAACTTTATTATTAAGCCTGATCGCAGTATAGCTCTTTCTAGCGTCACTTGTGGTTATTTATAATTTTCTTACTGCCTGAACAGAATAGAATGACGGAACTGGAGCTGCAGACGGAACTGGAAGAGCTTTTAAAAAGTGTCGTACGTTATTTTTTGTACCTGTCCACAATGCAGCTGTACAGCTTTGAATGTATTTTGAAGAAAAACAAAAGAATATTCTTGTGTACAAGCTCAGAATTCACATTTTTTGTTTCCAATAATTTTCCTTTTAATAAATAATTTTTTTCGCGATACAAATAACCACAATATTTTTTTCCCACCCAAAAAGTTGTTTTTTTTTCTTCACACAAATTAAAACGTCAAAAGTGCCGTACGTGAAAAGTTAACAGTTGGTGAACTCTTCCGTCTGTGTCTGCAGCTCCGTATGCGGCTACGTTCTGTTGTGATCGCAATTCGCAACATTGAGTTTGCGTGTATTCAATATTTTGACAGCTATTCCAGCTCCAGTTCCGTCTCCGTCATCATTCTGTTCAGCCAGTTACTTTATATCCAATGCAATCGGCTTAAGGTCGGAATCGAAGTCCACTTTTAGCTTTCACACGATTTTTTTTTATGTTTTCTTTTAATCTCCTTAACAATTTCTTGTACTTCTCAAATCAAGAAACAAAATCGTAGGAGATTTGCTGTATTTTTCTTTTAAAATACCTACTTGTTTGAACAAACGTAGCGTGAAGAGAAACGTCAAAAAAATCTCCTGAAATTGTTGACCGGGCAGATTTTGCTTACTCCTCTTTCCTCCTGCGTCCTGCCCTTCTTTCTCTCGCCTATGAACCGAATGTTGCCGTATGCACTACGCATTTATCAAATGCATTTGATAAACAAACCTCACATCTCGACCTGTGACGTCAGTGGTCATGAGTGGCGGAATGCGTAGTGCATACGGCTTAAATGATACGCTCACTGTATGTCGGGGGAAAGGCCTTCAGCTGACGTAGTAAATTGTGCGCGCGACTGTTAAACGTGGTTCTATAGGTGCATGTTTGATTACGGCAGCTGACGGTCTTTCCACCCACATACATACCACCAAGTTTCAGCCCACCACTACCTCGTCAGCTGACTTGCACTAGGCTGCATTATAACATCAAAATAACCATATGACAAAAAATTAACTTTGGTTCGATCATTAACCGAAATCTGTTGTGGGCTCCCAGACTTATATCTATTTTCAAAGTTTTTAAGGACACTTTGGGCTTTCGCACTTAAAATTATGCTGTCACCATTAATTTGAATCAAAAAGATTGTAATCATTTCTTACCTATACATTTTAAGGCAATATATTGCATTGCAATTAATGCTGAAGTGTGAAAGCGAAGTCATGCTTTTATTTGAATTCAATGAATGATTTTTAAGGATTGCAATGACAAAATACTGCATTCTTTTTCTTTTTTTCAAATACAAATCTTAAAATATGCACTTCATTTAATAAACCCCGATAGATTTTTAAGAAAATTACGTCATACCAAAAATTTATTTTTCGCAATGCTACTTTCATGTTAAATGTTTTTTCATGTTTTATTATATATTCTTTTCTTTCTCTTGTAAAAAAATTGTTTTTTTTTTTTTTATTAGGTATAATAGGTAAATAAAAAAAAAACGCACCTCTTTCTCATTTTGTTTAGATTTTTGATTTGAAGGTGTCTTCTTTTCCATCAGCATACATGGATCTGGTCACCCTAGACAAAGTAAACAAAAATAAAATAAGTAATACGAAAATACTACATCAAATTGTTATTAAATATCATTCTAGAACCAAAAATTATTTGTGAAAGCCCTGTGTTATCTGTTAAGCCAATGATTGATAACTAATGCAAATTAAAACGTTTCTTAAAAATAACTATTTCTATAGATAGCTGAAGTTGATACTGGTATAACAATTGAGGATATCGCATTATTAAAGAATGAATGTTAAGATAAGAGATTTGGAAAAACAAGACATTTCGATCAACTAGTCTGTGATTAAAAATATATACTTACACTAGCCGATAAAACCCGGCGTTGCCCGGGTCTTCTTTAGTAAAACCTTTCACAGCCAAATATCGACCAAAAAGATGATTTAAAATCAGCACTCAAAAAATGTTCAGCTTAAAGAGCGCTACACACCATCCATGTTACTTGTCAGGTAACATTGACGTTTTTTTTGTCAGGTAACATTGAAAATAAGCCTCCACACGTATCAATGAACATTGACAATTATTTTCCTAAAATTATGTGTGTGGGTTGTGTGGGCTTGCATTTGAATACAAATGTAATGCACCTAATTATGTACCTACCTGCCTGCCTATATAGTGTAATTTTAAGACAACTTAGAAAATCAGACTATTTGTATGTTATGTTATACCTACCTCCCATTACCCCCTAAGGAACGAACGACCGTGAATTTTGTTAGTAACCACTTGATAAAGAAATTAATAATTTATCAATGAAATGTTAAATTTTTTCTTCTTCTCTACCATATACCTATCATATTCGAAGCATTTTTTCCCAGCAAGGGTTATTGCCGTCTATAAAGAATAATTCCGTGCCAAAAAACCGGAATACATTTTTTACCACCCCACGCATCACTTATCAACATCAAAAAAATTTTACCACTAAATAAAGTAGGTACCTACCTATTAAAATAAAAATACATATGTAGGTGGGTATTACCAAAGATAATATAACAAGTAAAGATGTCGCACGTAGAACAAAATTTTGTGCCAGAAAATTTCCAGAGCCATGGGTCCACCAACATGTATACAAAACCTTACAAATGAAAAGCAACATCTGAAAGTTGGTAATTATGTTTCCTCACCTTTTCTTGCCATTCTCTAGCTCCTTTGTTGTGTTGCTGGACCTATTATATGTACCTACTAAAGAAATACATTGCATTTGTAAGGTATGCGTATGCAAGAGATGCGTAAATGTGTGTATTTTTTTTGCAGATCGAAATGAAAAGGTGACGACCGCGACGACGAGAAAAAAACTGCCTGGTTTTGTTTTTGTTTGTGTTTTTTTTTAGGGATGTCCTTTTTTTTTTGGTTTTGCGTCCTTGAGCATTATAATTGTGTCTTGTGCTGGCAAGTGCATTAAAAAAAAAGGGTAGTTATAGAAATATATCTAAGTTGAAAAAAGTACTTAGATTTTATTTATTAGGTAGGTACATATTTTTTTTTTTTGTCTATCAGAATCAAAACGAATTTGAGGTTTAAAAAATTGAATTAAAGATATGTTCCTTTGTGAGAACCATAATTTATTAAGGTAGGGATGGATTTCGTTTTTTTATCAAAATTATTATTATCTATAGATAGGTATGTATGTATGTAAAATAATCTTTAATTAGTTTTCGTTTAGATATGGTCCATCAGTTTGTGGGTACATTTAATAATTATGTACCTAGGTACAAGCGTTGAATAAATATTGTTATTTATTGAATAAATATTGTTATTTATTCAATGGTACAAGGTATACCTAGGTAGGTTTTGCATTAGATAAGAGATTTTTTTCTGATTTGTACCTAATTTAAAAATGTATGGAGTAAGGATAATTTTAAATTTAGAAATAAATCGATATAGGTACCTAATGTAGGTAGGACTAAGGGAACTTTTACAGAATTAAGATTTTAATATGTGGGTATGGTTGACTACAAAAATAATTAAATAATTTATTTGTCTATAAAATGTAGATAGGTAGGTATGTAGGTACTTTGAAGCAAATCGATCACCCGTTTAAATTATCCAGATTGCGAAATGGACGTAGGGGTGATAAAATTAAATTGGTAAGGAAGCGGATATCTGATAGTTAGGTAGTTACCTAGGTAGATACATAGGTAAGGTACAGTGCGTTTTTTTTTTTTTAGTTTTATTGAAACCGGCTAAATTTACCTTAGTGTGATTTAGTAGTTATAGAGGTAGTGTAGTTTATAGGTACATATACTGCCGTGCTTCCTGAAAATGACATATCTACATTTTTTTATGATCAGGATTTTTTTTTTTGACAATTTTTTCTTATGTACATAGTTATAAAACTATTTTTAATAACAAAATGATGTGTTTTGAATTGGTTAACTGCTCAAAAAGCGATATACGGCTTTAATTTAAATAAATACCATCCCAAGGATTTAAAACTTGGGCTGAACTGAAAAAATAGATATAAAGCTTTAGAATGCTTTTTGTTTTATCTTAATACGACCAGTTTTCACCGAGATACAGCTATTCAAAAACCCCTAAAAAAAAGTGATTTTTTTTTGTTGCCTTAATTTTTTTGACAAGTGTATATATTGACAACTTGAGCATATCCACCTAGGAGGTATGTAGATTATTAAACAAAACATTTTGGAAAAATGTATAAAAATTCTAAATATTGTTCTGCAAAGTGATGAAACACATGTATCTACCTAGGTTTTAATGGGAAATAAGAAAGCTATAAATAACGTTACATATCGAGTTTTTGTCACTAGAATAATTAAAATCCAATGTAATATATTTTTGAATTAATTATGAAACAAAAATTAATTCTTGTATAAAAAATACATACCATGAGCAACGGTTCTTTAAAGAAAAAAACTTACTGTAAGAGGTAACTCCAATCTTACCTTACTGGTAGGTATGTAGTAGGTATACTTCCAACATTTATGGAGGTATACAGGAAGTATACGTGTTTCCACGAAAATAAGATTTTCCTTTACGGTTGCGTCTCAGGGCAGTTAATTTTTGTCTTAAAATACAAAAAAAACCATCTCCCTCAATCGTTTTTTGTTCAAAAATATCAAGGTAACCAAATTAAAATAAAATTGAACAAACTGATAGTAGACCAGACATACGTACCCTTTTTTTTATGAAAATAATAACCATCAACACCATACGTTATTTACATATGTGTGTAGGTATATTTGTAGGTATGTATACCTACCTAAATCCAATTGTTTGTGAATTTTTACTCAAAAAACCTAATCAGAAGTTATATGTATTACAATAGGTATGTATACTGATGCCGAGTTAACTGAAATTGACGTATCTGACATACATATATCTATTTTTTCAGTTCAGCCCAAGTTTTAAATCCTTGGGATGGTATTTATTTAAATTAAAGCCGTATATCGCTTTTTGAGCAGTTAACCAATTCAAAACACATCACTTTGTTATTAAAAATAGTTTTATAACTATGTACATAAGAAAAAATTGTCAAAAAAAAAAATCCTGATCATAAAAAAATGTAGATATGTCATTTTCAGGAAGCACGGCAGTATATGTACCTATAAACTACACTACCTCTATAACTACTAAATCACACTAAGGTAAATTTAGCCGGTTTCAATAAAACTAAAAAAAAAAAAACGCACTGTACCTTACCTATGTATCTACCTAGGTAACTACCTAACTATCAGATATCCGCTTCCTTACCAATTTAATTTTATCACCCCTACGTCCATTTCGCAATCTGGATAATTTAAACGGGTGATCGATTTGCTTCAAAGTACCTACATACCTACCTATCTACATTTTATAGACAAATAAATTATTTAATTATTTTTGTAGTCAACCATACCCACATATTAAAATCTTAATTCTGTAAAAGTTCCCTTAGTCCTACCTACATTAGGTACCTATATCGATTTATTTCTAAATTTAAAATTATCCTTACTCCATACATTTTTAAATTAGGTACAAATCAGAAAAAAATCTCTTATCTAATGCAAAACCTACCTAGGTATACCTTGTACCATTGAATAAATAACAATATTTATTCAATAAATAACAATATTTATTCAACGCTTGTACCTAGGTACATAATTATTAAATGTACCCACAAACTGATGGACCATATCTAAACGAAAACTAATTAAAGATTATTTTACATACATACATACCTATCTATAGATAATAATAATTTTGATAAAAAAACGAAATCCATCCCTACCTTAATAAATTATGGTTCTCACAAAGGAACATATCTTTAATTCAATTTTTTAAACCTCAAATTCGTTTTGATTCTGATAGACAAAAAAAAAAAATATGTACCTACCTAATAAATAAAATCTAAGTACTTTTTTCAACTTAGATATATTTCTATAACTACCCTTTTTTTTTAATGCACTTGCCAGCACAAGACACAATTATAATGCTCAAGGACGCAAAACCAAAAAAAAAAGGACATCCCTAAAAAAAAACACAAACAAAAACAAAACCAGGCAGTTTTTTTCTCGTCGTCGCGGTCGTCACCTTTTCATTTCGATCTGCAAAAAAAATACACACATTTACGCATCTCTTGCATACGCATACCTTACAAATGCAATGTATTTCTTTAGTAGGTACATATAATAGGTCCAGCAACACAACAAAGGAGCTAGAGAATGGCAAGAAAAGGTGAGGAAACATAATTACCAACTTTCAGATGTTGCTTTTCATTTGTAAGGTTTTGTATACATGTTGGTGGACCCATGGCTCTGGAAATTTTCTGGCACAAAATTTTGTTCTACGTGCGACATCTTTACTTGTTATATTATCTTTGGTATTACCTAAAAAAAAAAAATTTTGAGCCGATTCTGGAAACCAGATCCCTCCTTGCGCACGTTCTTGTCTTCTTGTGTTTCCACATTACATTTAATCTTCATTTAAAATCTCGAACCTTGAAAATCCGATCATTAGAACTCAAGGTGTAAATTTTGCTGATTTGAACGTAATAAGCACCCCCACATCACCTTTGCTTACCTATGCCCTTGACTGTGTAATTACTCAACAAAAAGAATTAAAAAAACAAATGTATTAGTGATTCAAGTGCCCCCTTACCCCTTATTGTGCACGCTCTTGCAACTAAATAAGTTCGTTTCCATTCACCGTCACCAACCACCCACCGCTAAACCAACCAATTTTAGTAGATTAGATACCTACAAACATTTTTTGTCTGCTGCAAATACCTATTATACCTACCTACTTATACCTATACCTACCGACTGTTTATGTTTTGTTTTGTTTTACCATACCTTCCTATACACAAAAATATCACCACGATTCGTCGACGGCGAAACGCGAAAACATTCAACTCTACTCACTATCTCGCTCCCACCTACCAAGGCACAGTGCACATGGTTTGAATTGTTTTTTTTTTTTATTTTTTGACGATGTAGAATAATTCGCTGCCAAAAAACCTGCATACATATTTTTACCACCCCACCATCACTTATCCTCATGAACAAATTTGTACCTAACCTAAATAAAGTATTAAAAAACCAACCACCCACCGCCAAACAAACCAATTTCAGTCTTACCTGAAAATCCAACAATTAGAACTCAAGTTGTGAATTAACTAAGCCGATTTATAAGCACCCCCTATCCTATTTACGTGCGCCCTTGATTGTTTAATTTACTCAGAAAAAAAAAATTAAAAATAATTTTTATTAGGGGTGCATTAAATGCCCATTACCCCTCCTTGTGCACGCCCCTTGCCTATAAGTTCGTTTCCATTTACCATATCCAGCAAACACCCACCACCAAACCAAACAATTTCAGTAGCAAACATTTATTTCTGCTGCAAATATTATACCTACCTTACTCATATACATATATACCCTACTCCACTCATTTCTTACTATAGAGAAAAGCCCTACTGTTGATTTTTTTTTTTTTTTTTATTTGAACTTTTCCTATTAAACAAAAATATCAACACGATTCGTTGCCGGTGAAAACAACTCTACTCACTATTTTCGCTCCCACCTTCCAAGGCACATTATTCTGCACATGGTTTGAATTGTTTTTGTTTTCGATGAAGATTTCTTACTACCCATTACTTTTATTTACATACATCAAAAAAAAAAATAAAAAAACAAAAATATTTACCCTACCTAAAGCTGAAAACAGATGTGCAGCTTTTTCCCCATGCAGCGAATTTAGAAATAGAGATATCATGCAGCAAAGGCTGCATGCAGAGCCTGGAATATGTCAGCCTTCATAAGAACCTGTGTAAATTTATTTTCGCTGCATTGGAAAAGGCTGCACATCTGTTTTGGGCATAAAACAACTTTTTTTTTTGAGCCGATTCCAGAAAATCAGCCCACCAAAAATTTGATTTGACGAACCAGATAGTTACACTACACCGGAACCAGTCAAACACCCCCCCCCCCGATCCCCCACATGCCACAAAAGGCAATTTTCCATGGCAAAACAACTCCTCCTTATAAATAATTGAGCTTGAAGTAAATGTGAGTTGAAAATCTATAAAACAGAATTTTGCAAGGAAAATACCTACATGCTTGATTTTAGAAAATTTCCATACGATTTTTTTTGTGGTAAGTTTTTAATTTGTTTATTATTCTGTATTTAACAAAAATTTTCTTTTCTGCTGTATCCTATAGCATACCAGATAAGTGAAATTTGTATTATATCTATATTTTAAAAGAGTTTTTTTGTTTGTTTGTGAGTTTAGTGCATACATACAGCCAAACTGACAAACAAAAAAAGTTACTCTTTTATATAATAGTATAGATGATTGTTATGTAAGAAATAACATACAGTCAATTTTTAAATATATACACATGTGTACGTATGTATGTAATTACATAGCTAAATAATTTTTCAGGATTCCGGAAAACAAATTCATCATTTGGGGATAAAAATGACGATGCTGATAAGGTCGTACAAGGCTGCAAAGGATAACGCACGAAGAGCAAGTGCCTCTCCATGTCCTTCAGCCTTATTGTAGGAAATGGACGAAATATTTGGTGACAAACCAATTCATAGTTCCACTGAGGCATTTAAATGCTGGTGCCTAAGGATTTTTTAAGGTAATACCTTGAGATTTTAGCGAATAAATAATATTTTTTTTTTTTGTAAAAAAAATTCTAATTTTTATTTCAGAACGTTGAGAACAGGGGCCAAATCATCTCATCAGTGAGCTCATGAGGTCACTGTATTATTTCAATTGACACTACTTTTTACAATGTATTTTAAAATGGAGCATGTAATGCCAATGTTAAATATTTCAGAAACGTATGGCCACTGATGCGTTAATTTGGCCCCAGACCTTCGCCCCATCTGTACAATATCACATCATTTTTCCGCTTACTATGCTGCTGAAATTTCAGTGAATTTATCTGAACCAACTGCCAACACATTTTCTGAACAAGAAGTGGTAAGACGTAAATTTTTGATTTAAAGGAAACTTTTTAACGTTTCAAAACTTTTTTTTTTATTATTCGCAGAATTTTGTTAAAAAAGAATTTTAAAAAGCGTAATATTAAAAGGCAGAGTTTTCGAAAAACAGAATTTTGGAAAGCAGATTTTTGAAAGCAAAATTTTGAAAAGCAGAATTTTTTTAAACAGAATTTTGACCCAGACAACCCTCGTAACGTAGATAATATAATATTCAGTGTTTATAAAAAACTCCGTTTCATTATTTTGACTCAAAAAGTAAATTTTAACAGCTTGTACATGCATATTAGGGTGTCCGTTATTTCCCATTTTTACTTGCGATAGGTACTAGGGCAAGTTATGGATTCGTGCAAAAAATCGAACTCGAGATAACAATCAAACTTGACATTAGGATGATAGAGAACACGAAAAAAGTGGGTCCCGCAATTCCGCCGGTCTGTCTGTGTGTATGTCTGTCTGTACCTCGGCCTACAGCCTAAAGCACTGAAGCGATTTTCTTCAAACTTGGAGCATAAGATTTTTGGGTGATTCCCTAGAGGGAAAATTGAGAATTTTTTATAGCTAAAAAAATAGCGGCACTTGCCATAGGACCATTTTAAAAAAAGTTATTTATCTCAAAAACGGCTCTAACGATTTTTTTTTTAATTTTTTTGTTTACTAGTGGTGGCATGGTCTATATCTTGGTCCAAAAAAAATTTAACAAAAACCGTTACTAACGGTACCTACCGTTTTTTTTTTATTTTCGACTTTCTCGTTAACCGCTTAACCGATTTTGATAAAAAATTTTACTTAGGAGGTCCTATCAATTGTGAATAATACTGCATACAAATGTTTTTAAAAAAATATTTTTTGGATCTTTAAAGGATTTTTTTTTAAATTATAGTAATAGCTGTATATTATTATACTCTTAAAAATGGCATACCTAATTTTTTTCTAAAAAATTTCAATACATTTTATATATAAAAAATTATTTTTTAAGAAAACGATTTTTTAAAATTTTTTCTACATAAATTTACACTTTTTCAAGAATTGAGATTGCAAACCTAATTCTGAGATTAAAACATTTTAAGTACTTGTTTTATCGATTTACTTACTTACTTTACTTTAGATGGCGCTCACAGCCCAGGATGGACTACGGCCTCAACCAACAAGCCCCTCCAGCCAGCTCGGTCCCTAGCTAGCTGCCTCCAGTTACGCACTCCAAGTTGGTTGAGGTCGTTTTCCACTTGTGTGCGCCACCTAAGGTGGGGTCTTCCTCTGCTGCGCAGACCGTCAGGGGTAGATTCGAAGACTCGTCGGGCTGGTGCGTTGGTGTCCATACGCTCCACGTGTCCCAGCCATCTCAGCCGCTGAATTTTCAGCTTCTTGACCAGGTCGACGTCGCTGTAAAGCCCGTAAAGCTCGTTATTAAATCTTCTCCTCCATACTCCATCGATACAGACTGGACCGAAGATCACCCGAAGAATCTTCCTTTCAAAGCACCCAAGCAGATTCTCATCCGTTTTTGACAGGGTCCATGCCTCTGCCCCATATAGCAGGACCGGGATGATTAGGGTCTTATATAAGGTCTCCTTGGTTCTCTGAGAGAGGGCTTTATTACTTAGATGCCTTCTTAGCCCGAAGAAACAGCGATTGGCAAGAGTAATTCTTCGTTTGATCTCTGCGCTGATGTCATTTTGCGATGTTACAGTGGAGCCCAGGTAGACAAAGTCCTTGACGACTTCGAAGTTGTATCTATCCATCGTGACGTTTTGCCCGAGCCGACGATGTTGAGATTCCTTTCTCGATGATAGCATATACTTCGTCTTGTCCTCATTAACAGCCAAACCCATTTTCGCCGCCTCCGATTCAATACTTGCAAACGCGCCGGTAACAGCTCGCTTCGTTCTCCCAATGATGTCAATATCATCTGCATAAGCAAGTAGTTGAACAGACTTTTGAAAAATTGTACCTCTGTTGTTGACTTGCGAGTTGCGTACAATTGCTTCAAGAACGATGTTAAACAGGTTGCATGATAACGCGTCGCCTTGCCTCAAACCTTTCTCGACATCAAAGGGTTCGGTGGTGTTCTTGCCGACTTTGACGGAGCAGCGAGATTTCTCCATCGTCATCCTGCACAAGCGGACGAGTTTGGCAGGGATGCCGAGATGCGCCATGGCTCTGAATAGCTCGTCTCTGTCTACGCTATCATATGCGACTTTAAAATCGATAAAGAGGTGGTGTGTATCGATTTGAAACTCCTGGGTTTTTTCCAAAATCTGTCGGAGTGTGAACATTTGATCGACGGTTGATTTGCCGGGCCTAAAACCACACTGATAGGGGCCGATCAGATCGTTGACAAACGGTTTTAAGCGATCACACAGTACAGATGACAAGATTTTGTATGCGACGTTGAGGAGACTTATACCTCTGTAGTTGGAACAGGTCAGAGCATCTCCTTTCTTGTGGATGGGGCACACTATACCGAGGTTCCATTCATCGGGCATACTTTCCTCCGACCAAATTTTGGAGATAAGCTGGTGTATACTCCCTACCAAGTCATCTCCCCCTGCTTTGAATAGCTCGGCTGGCAGGCCATCCGCACCAGCAGCCTTGTACGTTTTAAGCTTGGCTATCGCTAACCGCACTTCATTTGGGTCGGGTGGACGGAAATTTTGACCATCATCGTCCAGGTTGAATGGAGTGTTCTGTCTTACAGCGGAATTTTGGCCATCTTCGTCGTTTAGCAGTCTAGAAAAGTGTTGTTTCCAGATCCTCAGCACCGACTGTGTGTCTACCACCATATTCCCACTCTCGTCTCGGCAGGCTTCCGTTCTGGCCTTGTAACCCTGGGTAGTTTGCCTCACCCTTCGGTAGAACTTTCGAACATCCCCCCTGCCGCTACAGTCCTCAATAGACTCGACCGCCCGCTTCGCATGCTCTCTCTTTTTCCTCCTGAGAAGTCGGCGTTCCTCCCTTCGCTTTTGCCCGTAGAGCTCCCGGGCTGCTCTCTCAGCAGCTCTGGTTCTAGTCTGCAGCATTGCTTGGCCTCGTTCTTTGCTTCATGTGCCAGTCTGCATTCTTCATCGAACCAGGGGTTTCGTTGTGGTGGCCTAGTGAAACCCAGCACATCAGTAGCGGCACTTTTGATGGCATTTTGGCAGTGTTTCCATTGGTCCTCTACAGATGATGCTTGTGGCGGGCCTGTTGAGAGTTTAAGAGAGACGTGGTCTGCAAAAGTCCTGGCTATCTCTTGCGATTTTACTTCGCGACGTTAAATCGTTTTACAGCATCCGCTCGTCGTTGTGGCGTCATAGATATCCGCATACGTACTTGCGCTACCACCAGGTAGTGATCCGAGTCTATGTTGGCACCTCGGAACGTTCGGACATCCAGGATACTGGAAGCATGTCTGGCGTCTATCGCAACATGATCAATCTGGTTGACGGTTCGTTGATCCGGAGACCGCCAGGTCCCTTTGTGTATATTGAGGTGTGGGAATAGAGTGCTTGCTATGATGGCATTTCGCCCCGCCGCGAAATCGATGAGCCTGAGTCCGTTACCGGAAGTGTTGTCGTGCAGGCTGTGTCCTCCGACTATCGAACCAAAGATGCCCTCCTTTCCAATCTTGGCGTTGAAGTCGCCAAGAATAATCTTGACGTCGTACTTGGGGCACCTATCATACGTATCCTCGAGGAGATCGTAGAATTCTTCTTTGGTTGAGTCATCTGTTTCTTCTGTTGGGGCATGAGCACAGATCAACGTGATGTTTTTGAACTTTGCTTTGATGCGGATTGTGACCAGGCGCTCGCTTACATTTCTGAAGCCCAAGACTTCTTGCCTAAGTCTTCCCCTTACCACAAAACCACAACCAAAGAGCCGCTGACCTTGCTCCTTGCAGCACTCGCCGAAGTAGATGTCACACGTTTTCATCCTTCGGATGCCCTCTCCATCCCTTTATCGATTTAAAGAACGTTTTTCATTCTCTTTTTCCATATTCAAATTTCCATTCTTCAATTTATTAAATAGATAAATACATATACAGGGTGTCCCGAAACTCAACGTCAAGCGGGTACCGGGTGATAGGGCAGATTGTGCCCGTTCTTTAATGAGTATGAAAAAATAATCCATTTCGCTTGGTTTAGTAGTTATGGCAATATTAAGAAAAATAATGAAAATCGATACCCTAGCTCACATTTTTAGATACAGTGGTTACAAATTTTAAAATTTAGCTGTGTTTTCTTTTTTTACGTAATCCTTAATAACCATGCTATTGATCGCAATCACAAATCCAAGAATTAATATTGTCAGTTTCGTAAGAAAAATAAAGTTTGACTGAGTCATTGTTCAAAAAAATTTTGTAAGCTAACTTTGACACTTCATATTTTTAAAAAAATGTACCACACTACCCTCGGCAAGTTATTTAAAAAAATGGCCCGTTTCATCAAGATTTCAAAATGGTACAACACTTGCTACTTATTTACTCGTAAAAAATACGATTGCTTTTTTATTTGCAAAAGGACCTCAGTTCACTTCATATCACTTTTACGTAAATAATGTATCTTTGTGCTCAAAAATCGGTTTTACCGAGGTGTATGTAAGATAAACAGAGGCACTTGAATAAGACACTGTTTGCAGTAAATTAGAGTGAGACAGATCAACATTACACACGGTACGCTACGATCTACGTTCTGTGGGCTTTGTTCCTCCTTTTCTTGTAATTGTGCACCTTTGTGTTACCCTGGACTCGATTGGTGTTGTGAAAATTAAAACCTTTCACGAATAGCGTATTTTTCGAAGCTCAAGAATATAAGAACATCCATACTAGCTCAATGAAATGTTACATTAGCCTGGCGTTCAGGACTTAATGTTTTTGATTTATGGGAGGGATAAGTGTTAGTGTAAAATGAAATTTTCGGGGCTTAAAGCCCCTCCCTCTTTTGGGCGCCATTTCGGAAAATGGGGTGTTAAAAGTTTTTCGCTATATCTTGAGAACCATGCGTCTTACAAAAATAATTTTGCACATTTGTGTATGAAATTGAATTCTGTACAATAAATGGTAAGGCACTTTTTATCGTAAAATTGAAAACAAATTAAAATTTAAAACAGACGAAAGTTTTAAGAAAATTATAATTAAAGGGATATAAAATGCCAGGTTACTGTTACTTTCAATGGACTAATATGGATGTTTTCATATTCTTGAGCAATGTACTAATACGCTATTCTCGAAAGGCTTTTATTACGAATTACCAAATAATAACTAACATAATTTTCACAACACTAATCGAGTCCAGGGTAACACAATGGCGCAGAATTACAAGAAGTTGCTAGTAAAAGCAGGAACGCAGCCCACAGATCGTTGATCGTAGCGGTAGCGTACCGTGCGTAATGTTGATCTGTCTCACTCTAATTTACTGCAAACAGTGTCTTATTAAAGTGCCTCTGTTTATCTTACATAGACCTCGGTAAAACCGATTTTTGAGCACAAAGATATATTATTTACGTAAAAGTGATATGAAGTGAACTGAGGTCCTTTTGCAAATAAAAAAGCAATCGTATTTTTTACGAGTAAATAAGTAGCAAGTGTTGTACCATTTTGAAATCTTGATGAAACGGGCCATTTTTTTAAATAACTTGCCGGGGGTAGTGTGGTACATTTTTTTAAAAATATGAAGTGTCAAAATTAGCTTACAAAATTTTTTTGAACAATGACTCAGTCAAACTTTATTTTTCTTACGAAACTGACAATATTAATTCTTGGATTTGTGATTGCGATCAATAGCATGGTTATTAAGGATTACGTAAAAAAAGAAAACACAGCTTTTGTATTGACCAAGTCATATCCAGTGGCGACGAGGTATTATAATGGATCCAGCTACATTAACAGAAATGCTTAAAGCACAAAAGGAATGGATGCAGCAAGTGCTAATTGACAACCAAGCAACTTTGGAACGATTGTTAAACAATTTCCCATCGGAGAGTAAGCCCACAATTCCCCAGTTCCATGCATTTGACCATGGAAAGGAATCGTGGGAAATCTACCTTTTCCAACTTCAGCAGCATTTCACCGCAAACTCTGTGGATGACGACAATTTGAAGAAGGCCCATTTTTTATCAACATGCGGGAATCAAACCAACGAATTGCTAAAAAAGTTGGTAGGAACAGAAGATGTAAGTAGACTCACATTCAAAGACCTTTCTACGAAACTAACCAAACATTTCGAATCCAAACTGCACGTGCTTGCTTCGAGATGTAAATTCTTGAAACAAAAGATGCTCCCAGGACAGTCATATGCAGAATGGATAGCGGATTTACGAGGCCTTGCAAGAGACTGCTCTTTTATCTGTTCAAAAGCAGCTTACGAATCAACACAACAAGCATCAAACATTTTGAAGGGAAGCAGCACTTCCAGCCCAACAACAACAACGACTTCAGAAGTAAATCTCATGACGGGCTCAAATTATCAAAAATCCCCAAGTAAGTCTCATGATAATATTTCTTACGTTAGAAAATCGTGTCCAAATTGCTTCACTCAACATCCAAGAAATCAATGCAAACACATCGATTCTATTTGCGATTTTTGTCAACGACGTGGTCACATACGCAGTGTTTGCTTATCAGCAAAACAATCAGACGGTTCAAATTCACAGTCGTCATATCGTTATCAACAAAAAAATCGAAAGAGGCGTTCACGAAGCAAAGGTACTAACCAACGTCATAACAGTCGACCTACTCATAGCAACAACCAAAAGCAGACAGAATCTGCCCATTCAATCAACAAAATAGATGACGACAAGTTAGTACACACTTGCGAAGTGGAAGTAGTGTCATCTGCACATTTAGAGACAGATAACAAGAAAAACAAAATTTTTGTGTTGCTTCACGTAAATCAGCGCCCGTTATCTTTCCAGTTAGACACAGGTGCCACATGCTCACTCATAAGTCTTGATGGTTACAACCAACTGGGCAGCCCACGTTGCGAGCCCTCATCACGATCGCTGAAAGCTTATGGAGACATTTCAGTACCGGTTAAAGGATTACTAAATGTGAGTGTACAGTGGGAAACCAAAACGCAAACATTGCCGCTTTTAGTTTGTGATATTGAGCGAGGGGCAAATATAATGGGTTTGGATTGGTTTCAAGCATTTGGTTTACAGATTCAAGCTGCGAATTCAAATTCAATTTTACAAATTAGATCTGATTCTAAAGACCAGCTTTTAAGTGATGCAATGTCACTTTGCAAAAAACATGAAGCTGTCTTTAAACCTGAGCTAGGATGCAGTAAATTTTATAAAGCACATCTCACAATGAAATTTAATTGCCAACCTAAATATTTTAAATATCGCCCCGTGCCTTTCGCTCAAAAGGAAGGCGTACGCCTGGAGCTTGAACGTTTGAAGAAGTTGGACATTTTACGTCCCATCGAATCAAGTCAATGGGCTGCACCCATTGTAGTGGTAAAGAAACCAAATGGAACATTACGCATATGTGGAGATTTCAAGATCACAATCAACCCACACTTGGAAATTGATCGCCATCCAGTGCCCCGAATAGAAGAACTTTTCCAGAAACTGTAAGGAGGGCGTTATTTTACCAAAATTGATCTGTCCGATGCCTATCTCCAAATTCCGCTAGACAAAGAATCGAAGAAAGTCTGCGTAATAAGTACTGAATTTGGATTATTTGAGTACCAAAGGCTACCATTTGGCACTTCCAGTTCAACAGGTATTTTTCAGCGATACATGGACCAACTTACGGCCGATTTGGATTTCTGCGTTTCGTACCTAGACGATGTGATCGTGTCAGGGCGTACAAACGAGGAACATTTAAACAACTTGAAATTTTTTTTAGAAAGGCTAGAGAACCACGGACTGCGCTGTCGATTAGAAAAATGCCAGTTTGCCAAGACTGAGGTGGAATACCTTGGTCACATCATTGATGAAACAGGCATACGTCCATCAAAGACTCGCGTCAAGGCCATTATCGATCTGCCTGAACCTAAAAACCTTAAGGACCTGGAAGCTTTTATTGGTAAGCTAAACTATTATAACAAATTTATAGATAATTTTGCTTAAATAGCTGCACCGTTGAACAAACTACGAGGAAAAGATGAAACTTTCAAATGGGGAAAGGACCAACAAAATGCCTTCAATCTTTTTAAAGAGAAAATCCTTAACGTTTCTCGACTAACCCATTTTCAAGAGGACCTTCCGATCACTCTTGCTACCGATGCCTCTTCACACGGTATTGGAGCAGTCATTTCACACGTTTACCCAGGTGGAACAGAAAAACCAATCGCGTTTGCCTCCAAAACACTTGATGCAGCTCAACAAGGTTACAGCCAAATCGAAAAAGAAGCCTTATCGATAATCTTTGGGGTAACCAAATTTCAGCAATATTTATATGGTCGTCAATTTGAACTTATAACGGATCACCAGCCGCTAGTTTCCATATTCAGCCCTAACAAAAAATTGCCACACATGACCATTCAAAGGCTGCAACGCTGGGCAATTTTTCTAATGGGTTACACCTACACAATTCGTTATCGTCCAACAAAGAAGCATGGAAATGCCGATTGCTTATCGCGTTTGCCAGTAGGTCCCGATGAGGACTTCGATAAATCGGAAGAATCTTGCCATCAAGTGGAGGATAGTTATTCAATTATAGAAGATTTTCTATTAACGCAGATGTCATTGCTAAATTCTCAAAAAACGATTCTGAAATTCAAAAAATCATTGAGTACATACATTATGGCTGGCCAGCACGTTTGCCAGCCACGCAATATAATTTACTTCCTTATTTTCGTAGAAGGTTTTGTCTAAGTGTGTCTGCTAACATTCTTCTCTTTCACAGCCAAAGTACAAGGGTGGTGATACCCACAGCACTTCAGCCCAAGGTTGATGACATCATTGAGACAACAGTCGCAAAATGCAATGCCTGCCAATCTAATGCGAGTCACCCACGAAAAGAATATTCCAGTTGGATTACATCAGAAAACGTTTGGGAACGTATTCACATAGATTTTGCTGGCCCCTTTCAAAAATCTATGTGGTTAATCGTAGTCGATTCGAAGTCAAAATTTCCCTTTGTCATTCGAATGTCTTCTACAACTTCACAAGCAACCATTCACGCTTTACGTTCCATATTCGCCTTAGAGGGTCTTCCAAAGGTTATAGTGTCTGACAATGGCACACAATTTACCTCTAAAGAGTTCCAGCAATTTTGCCGAGAGCGTTCAATTCGGCATATGACGTCAGCACCTTTTAATGCAGAGTCCAATGGGTTGGCCGAGAGGATGGTGAGAACCTTTAAAACAGCTTTTCTTAAAATCATGGCTTCAAACCCGAAAGGCGATGATGCCCTCACCACGTTCTTATCCACTTTTCGCACCACACCGGATGATATGGGCATATCTCCAGCAGAAAGACTTCACGGTCGTCAACATCGAACTTTACTTTCTGCTATAGTTCCCGAACCAATCAAAACAAACAATCCAAATAAAACGAAGTTTCACAAAGGTCAATCTGTATTTCTACGACAGTATTCGCGAGGCAAGAAGTGGATTACAGGACGAATAGAGAAGACTCTAAGAAGAAGGATGTACGAAATAAAAACAGATGAAGGAATTTGCAGACGCCACCAGAATCAGTTAAGAGCTAACTTAGGAAAAGATGCAGACACCAACGTTTCCCCTCACACCAATGTGGACTTAAGACAGGCAAGTTCTGATTCTATACCATCCAATAACACTTCTTTTCCAAGTCAAACTCAGCAACAGGAACGCGCGAGTGATGATGATGTATTAATCGATCCAGCCTCAAAACCCCCAATGGTAGATTTGTCACAAGAGCAACAAACATCAACTTCCGACACACCTGTAATTTCAAATAGTTCGAGAGCCGTCCCTTCACGCTCATCAGATCCAGATCCAGATCCACCTTTGCCAACACCCAGAAGATCAGCTCGTCCCAGATTCAAGACCGTTCGTTTTGTTCCAACTTAAACGAAGGGGTAATTGATGCACCCTGTATCGTATCACAATATTTTCACCCATGCAAATTTAATTAAATACATAATGTAAGATATGTCAAATATTATTGGCGCGAAATGGAGTTTTTATTCCCGCCAAAATTTCCTAATATCCTAGAATTATTGTTACATTAAATCATTAGCTTTTAAGTCGTTGTTGAATAAAGTCATCTTTCTGAATTATAAAGAAGACGTTTTTGTATTGACCAAGTCATATCAACAGCTAAATTTTAAAATTTGTAACCACTGTATCTAAAAATGTGAGCTAGGGTATCGATTTTCATTATTTTTCTTAATATTGCCATAACTACTAAACCAAGCGAGATGGATTATTTTTTCATACTTATTAAAGAACGGGCACAACCTGCCCTATCACCCGGTACCCGCTTGACGTTGAGTTTCGGGACACCCTGTATATTTATTAATTTTATGTTTTATATTACACTCAATCCTTAGTATTCGAAAAAAAATTTTACTACAAGAGCAAGTTCGTGCGACCCAGTCGTGCATTTTATTTGTTTGGGTCAGACACACCCCCTGTATTAAATTTTATGCCCTACGCCTAAATGTAAATGTATGGACCAAAACCTAAATTTTACCGAGCTCATTAACCGGAGCTTCTAAAGCCATAGTCTTTCCATACAAATTTTTACGGAGCTTGTGAGCTTTTTATGTATTTTTTTTCCTTCCGAAAAACTGCAGATATTCTTAATTTTCTTTTTGATTTTTATTATTTTATCATCTTTTTAAAAAACATCATTCAAAGTTTTTGGAAGAATAAATCTATACAAAATATTTTAAAAATTATTTCTTTTCCAAGAAAGACATAAAAATAAATGACAGTTAAAAATAAAACTTTTTTAATTTATAATTTTGCATTTTTTTTTTGATAAAATGCAACGCGTTTCGGAAACTATGTTTCCATCTTCTGGATGGAATTTTTATAATTATATTAATATTTATTTTATTATCTTTTCGTTTAAATCGAATTGTAGGGTATACTATGAAAAATAATCGGTTTACTTGTTAAATGATTAACAGCCGAACGGTTCAATCGAAGATGCGAATTTAAAAATAAGTGAAAAATTTTGTGAGAAACTTTAAATGCCTAGAGTAAGCATTTAAAGTTTCTCACAAAATTGTTCACTTTTGCATGATTTTTTTCCATATCAAGTGCAGTGCAGAGTCCTTTAAACTTAACCTGCTTCTAAAAAAGTAGATAGGTATTCAAAATTCATCCCATTATCATCATCATTGATTGAGGATTCAAGTAGTTGCAACAGCACCTGAATTAAATTAAATTCAAATTCTTGTGTAAATTTTAGGTTTTCTTACATTTCTCATTTCATCATTCATTTTGTATGTACAGTAAAACTCTGATAAGTGCCTATCGATCGCATAAGTGCCTAACCCGCATAAGTACCTTTTATTTTTTTGAACCAAAATTTTGCGTATTTTTTTATATAAAACTCATCTGAAAAGTAGGTACCTTTTGCTCAACGTCCTTCCCCGCTTAATTGCCTTTTATTTTGTATACTTTTATTGAAACTTACCTGAAAAAAAATCCTTTAAGTACACAATTGAAATCAGCAGAAAAACACAAAAGCATCTTTTCACCTAAACTTAAACAGTTTTTTCCTGCACGAGTCACTATTAATAGTCATTGGTGATCTTAACTGAGAAACAAAGAAATATTAAGTAGTATAGCCCGTAGCGTAAAGGTTAGTGCGTTGGACTGATAGACTGTCATGCCAGAGGTCTGGGTTCGATTCCCAGCCTCTGCCCCCTAAACACTAAAAATGTTTTTCAGGGCTACTGCCTCTTGCGGAAAAGTGACAAACCCTCCAAGAGTATCTCCTGTCACAGGAAAGTACCACACTACTTTCGGCAGTAAACTGTAGGTCCCCTGTATTCCAGGAATGGTTAAGAGTTGTAAGCCCAAGTTCTTCATGAGCTGTTGGGCTAATAAACTTATTTATTTATTTTTTTTAAATAATTTAATCAATAGCGAAATTTCAATTTTGTGTCTTATAATAAATTTTGTATTGTTTCAAGTGTAATTTAAATTATTTAATCTTTAAATACATCCATTTTTTTTTGCATACTAATACAAATTAAAAAAAAAATAAATTGGATATGTAATTGAATTAATTATAAGCTGAAAATAGACCACATGAATATAAATCACCCTGATCTCTCTCTGTTCGAATAGGTGTCAAAGTGTTCCACGTGTTAGAATCAAGATAATACTCATAAGTATTAAAAGAAGTATCCAGTATAATAATCTTATTTCCAATAACTGTTGTTGGTATATTTTGGCAAGCGTTAGGTAGTGAGACCATTTCACACCAGATATCATTGGATAAATTGTAGCGTAAAACAGATTTGACCCATTCTTTTTTATCGCCGTTATAACCACCAAAAAAGTACAAAAAATCTTCAACTACAGCTAAACCAAATTGAGTTAGTAAATATTTTTTAATTTTGTTCGATGTCCATTTTTTTGAAGCGATATTGTAAGTTAGCAGAAAGCCGTTATAGGAATCAACAAGGTATAACATCTCACCGTGTGTAGCCATTCGTATCGATGGACTTAGTTGAGAAGGTGGTTGTATATCATGCCATTCCCGTGTGGAAAAATTATATATCTCTATGCAGTCCGGACATTGAGGAATATGATTTTTGTCAAATAAAACCATTATTGTATCGTAATATCTACCAATATATGCACCAAGGACACACAAATTTCCATTTATTTCTTTCATCTCAAAAATTTGTAGGGCTTTTTTCATTGGAGAAATATCAATCCACTCAGAAGTATGCAGGTTTAAATATTCTAAGCTGTCTGATGCGTTTGACATTCCTGCAACAATCAGTTTACCACCAAAGACAACTATAACAGAGATTTCGTATTTTGACGGAAAATGTGTTTCTATTTTGATGGACCATGAATGTTTTTTGCGGTTATAAGTTTCGACTGTAATTTTTCCCTCCTTCCAGCATTGTGCGATAGCAAGTTTATCAGGCATTTTTCTTGGCTTGAAAGAGAAACTTTTATTATTTTTTGATCGCGTTTCCGGTGACAAATGCCATTGAAGCCAGCTGCAAAGTAATTCGTAGCTTTCGACACTTCTACAAACAGACTTTCTGTTTTCAACGATGAATTTGGGCCTAAGAACCTGAAATCGAACCATTGACAGCAGCTCAAAAAATAGATGTTCCCGATTTGATCTGTCGTAGTTTATCCATGCCACCATGGCCTGAAAGATATCTTCCTCGAAGTCACCATGGGGATTGTCGTTGAATAGCAAATCCTTTAATTCATTTTCACTCAGCATCAGAAGTTCTTTTTCCTCCGATAATTCCTCAAAGTGAGTGTAAATACATTCTAGAGCCTTGGTCTTTAGTCCGGGAAAGCTCAGTTCATAAGATAATCGAAAACAATTCAAAGCATTGCTGGAATCGATGTTTTCCTCAATCGATTCACGGCAAAAATCGACTAAAGATTTAATTTTTGAAGACGATGCAGTTCGAAGAATTTCCGCAGCCTGTTGATCGTAGTTGAAGTTGACCCTTTTTGGAGAAGGATTTGGTAACGCTATTTTAGATCTGCAAATGAAGGAAAATTATTATTCAGATTATTTGATAATCGAAGCATTCAAGAAGAAAATTATTGTCGTTAACTTAACAACTTTGTTTAATAAATTACGACGTTTTGGTGATGGTTTAAAAATAAGTTGATTGCGCTTCAACACACCCTAAAGCAAAATGAAGCATGGAATGCAAAATTAAAATAGCAGTTTTAATTCATCTTGTTACAAGTAGGAAGGTATTATGTCACCTACGTTCAACCTCATTTATGGGATTAGCCGTAAATGCAAATAAAACCAAGAAAAAATGAAGGATTAATGGGAAAATTATGGTGAAGGAATTTGAGGGAAAAAGCAGAATTTTTAAAATGCAGCTAGAGAAGATACGCAGTCCGACGATAAGACTGCTTTGTATACTAACTCAAAAAGTCTTTGTGGTTTGAAACGATTTGTTAGTATCGGCTGTTAGTATAACGGCTACTCACACTTAGTAGTAGAACCCGTTTCCTTTAATCTTTTCAATGCAAATAGGCTATTGCTACTCTCCTCTTTTGAAGACAATCAAAATTTGTTCAGGATGAGAAGCTTATTAACAGATGACAGGTCTAAAAATTTAGATACTAAAACTTATTTTCTTAAAGATTATATTGATAAAAATTTTATTTCATGTAAATATTTTTCTTCAAAATATGGGCCGGTTATAGCGATCCGGAAAACGCATCAGAAAAAAATTTTCTTTTGAAAATTTAATGTTTTATTATACGATTTGAATTATAAAAGGGAGACGAATCGATGATAAATCACTTGAAATATTTTTTTCATTAAAAAAATTTTCTTTGGACGAAATGTTCATTGTAAAAAAAGCATATTTTATTTTTACTGACACAAATTCTGTACGGAAACTGAATTTTCATCAGTAAAATTAATAAATGTTTCTTTTACAATAGTATTTCCTCCAAAGTAAATTTTCCTAATAAAACAAATACTTCAGGTAATTTATCATCGATTCGTATCCTTTAAATATTTCAAATCGTATGATAAAACATAAAATTATCCAAAAGAAAATTTTTCCTGATGGATGTTCCTGATCGCTATAATGGGCCCCTTAGCCGAAAATATGTTTACTTAAACTCTTGTGCCTTGAATATTTACGAAAAAATAGTATGGATTAGTAAGCAACAATGAAAACCAATATATTCATTTCTATTTTATGTATTTTGAAGAAAAACAAAAGAATATTCTTGTGTACAAGCTCAGAATTCACATTTTTTGTTTCCAATAATTTTCCTTTTAATAAATAATTTTTTTCGCGATACAAATAACCACAATATTTTTTTTCCCACCCAAAAAGTTGTTTTTTTTTCTTCACACAAATTGAAACGCCAAAAGTGCCGTACGTGAAAAGTTAACAGTTGGTGAACTCTTCCGTCTGTGTCTGCAGCTCCGTATGCGGCTACGTTCTGTTGTGATCGCAACATTGAGTTTGCGTGTATTCAATATTTTGACAGCTATTCCAGCTCCAGTTCCGTCTCCGTCATCATTCTGTTCAGCCAGTTACTTTATATCCAATGCAAGAGAAACGTCAAAAAAATCTCCTGAAATTGTTGACCGGGCAGATTTTGCTTACTCCTCTTTCCTCCTGCGTCCTGCCCTTCTTTCTCTCGCCTATGAACCGAATGTTGCCGTATGCACTACGCATTTATCAAATGCATTTGATAAACAAACCTCACATCTCGACCTGTGACGTCAGTGGTCATGAGTGGCGGAATGCGTAGTGCATACGGCTTAAATGATACGCTCACTGTATGTCGGGGGAAAGGCCTTCAGCTGACGTAGTAAATTGTGCGCGCGACTGTTAAACGTGGTTCTATAGGTGCATGTTTGATTACGGCAGCTGACGGTCTTTCCACCCACATACATACCACCAAGTTTCAGCTTTGGTGAAACCATTGACCAACTTTTTTTTTCTTACATGTTTAGGGAGCTGCTGTAGCCACGCCCACCACTACCTAGCCAGCTGACTTGCACTAGGCTGCATTATAACATCAAAATAACCATATGACAAAAAATTAACTTTGGTTCGATCATTGACCGAAATCTGTCGTGGGCTCCCAGACTATATCTATTTTCAAAGTTTTTAAGGACACTTTGGGCTTTCACACTTCAAATTATGCTGTCACCATTAATTTGAATCAAAGAGATTGCAATCATTTCTTACCTATACATTTTAAGCCAATATTATATTGCATAGAAATTAATGCTGAAATGTGAAAGCGAAGTCAATTAATGCATGCTTTTAATTGAATTCAATGAATGATTTTTAAGGATTGCAATGACAAAATACTGCATTATTTTTCTTTTTTTCAAATACAAATCTTAAAATATGCACTTCATTTAATAAACCCCGATTGATTTTTAAAGAAAATTACGTCATACCAAAAATTTCTTTTTCGCAATGGTAAATGTTTTTTCATGTTTTATTATATATTCTTTTCTTTCTCTTGTACAAAAATTGTTTTTTTTTTTTTTAAGAATAATAGGTAAATAAAAAAAAAAAAACGCACCTCTTTCTCATTTTGTTTAGATTTTTGATTTGAAGGTGTCTTCTTTTCCATCAGCATACATGGATCTGGTCACCCTAGACAAAGTAAACAAAAATAAAATAAGTAATACGAAAATACTACATCAAATTGTTATTAATTATCATTCTAGAACCAAAAATTATTTGTGAAAGCCCTGTGTTATCTGTTAAGCCAATGATTGATAACTAATGCAAATTAAAACGTTTCTTAAAAATAACTATTTCTATAGATACTGGTATAACAATTGAGGATATCGCATTATTAAAAAATGAATGTTAAGATAAGAGATTTGGAAAAACAAGACATTTCGATCAACTAGTCTGTGATTAAAAATATATTCATATTAGGATATTTCTCGGTAATTTATATTACTATATTCTTTAAATCCATTTACTTTTTCTAAACACATTAATTAAATAAAATGTCATTCTAATAATGATTTTTCTTTTTATTAATTTGACGTCAAAAAATAATTATTATAAACTGATTCAAAAAAATTTTAATTTCTTGGATTTTCAATTTAACACATAAGTGCAAAAGTGAAATAATAACAATAAGCCTTTTTTTCAAATTTCGGAGAAACTATTCATCACAGCTCCGACATAATTTTTTTTTCATCCAGTTCCCTACGGACAACCGGTTACCGTACGGAAATGAGTAAAATGTATTCTTAAATGAAATTAAATGTTCTTTAAAATGTTCTTTTTTTAAAATACATTAATTAGGTATCCAAAGTTATTGAAAAGGTGGGATGGTTCATTCCACAGTTTTTTGGATTGAAAGTATCAGCTACGATAAAAATATTTATTTCTGTTGAATACATTATTATTTCGCAAAGAAAAAACACAAAAAATAAACAATTAAATCTTAATATTTGTGTCATTGAATTGAAAGATTGTTTTTGTTTTTAAGCGAAATAATTTGATTGGGATTTATTTTTATTTTTAAATGTGGCATCTGTTGATTAGATTTAGATTTGAATGATTTCCACATGTGTCTGAAATGGTAGTGATGGAATATTTCTGTAATACAGGGCTTTATAACCCAATTTTTGTTTAAGAAAAAAAACTGGGTTATTAAAACTTAAACAAGCAATGCGACTGTCGTTTTAATAAAACTATAAAAAAAAAACGGAAGGCATATAAGTAAAATTATTCCTCCAGTGTTCCATCCGCTTTTCAGCTTTTTAGCATTATTAGCGTTTAGGTATAGAGCAAAAACGTTATAACAAAAATCGACATTTTTTATTACTTGTGATTAAAGTTTGAATTTTATTAAAATATTATTTTACTTTTCAATTTTAAATTTAGCGAATTTACCTTTTCTTAATATTTAATAACTACGCAAAAATTTTTTTCAGTGTCAATAACTTTTGCTCGGTTTAGCTTTTAGTAAGTAGGTGTGTACTCTACAAAAAGTGGCTAAAAAGAGGACACATACAAAAAAGGGAACAACTTAAGAATTTGATGAAAAAAGAAAGATCGGTGTCAAAAAAGACACTATGTTTCTCTTTGAAAGAGATATTTTTTTTTTTGGAAACCCTACGACAATGGAAATGACTGTCCTTGCCGTAAAGTTATTTCACTCTTATACTATAGTTAAATTGAAATACCTAAATAAGAGGGCTGCAGAATTCTCTTCCGCCCCGGGCGGCTGATACCCACGCTACGCAACTGCCACTGCAAGCTTCTTTTTCTTCATTCTTGGTCATAAAACACAATAATTTTGTAGATCGTTCGATCGAGTTTTTGGTGACAAATGACATTGAAGCCAACTGCTACTCAATTCGTAGCTTTTGTTAGTTAGTACTATATACAGACTTTCTGTTTGCAACGATGAACTTGGACATAAGAGCCTGAAAATGAATTATTGACAGAAGCTCAAAAACTAGATGTTCCCGATTTGATTTGTCGTATTTTATCCATGCCGAATATACAAGAAATCGAATACAAGTCTAAGGGTTTGTTTCACAATGTCTGATACAAGTTTTAATTAAGATAAACCGCTCAAATCCACTTATCCACGTACATTTTCTAACTGTTCAAACTGAATTCTATCAATTTGCAGCGATACCACGGGCCTCGGTCAAGTTTAATTAATAATTATTTGATTGAATATTTTTAATCAGTCAAATTTATTGGAAAACTGAAATAACTGACAACGTAAAACGAAGGTTTTTTAATTAGAGGATTTAAGTTGCGCATAATTTATATGTCGGATAGTTATGGGGATGGGGAACTTTAATCAAATATTGTGAAACAAACCCTAAGTGTGTAAGCTTCTATTTCTTTGAGCTCCATTACATTGATTGCCACAGAATTTTTCAATCAAGTACTCACTGAATGCACACAATACAACTCGATGAACAAGGATTAGACTTTATTACTTCCAGCCAGGGTTGCCATGTCTTGAACTAGTTCCGTAGCCCAAAATCGGAGCCGAAAAAGTAGCCCAAATAGTAGCCCAACACCAATAAAAAAAAAACATTTCTGATAACTTCAATCACAATTTATTTTAATTTAAAAAATCAACGAATAATAAAATAAATTTGTATTAACAAAAAATAAAATAAATTTTTTTTTAAACAAACAACGAAAAATAAAATAAACTATTTCATAAGAAAAAGAAGAGTTAACAATATTATCAGATTAGCTGCTGAAAATCAGTCTATAAATGTGATAACCTCATCAAAATTATTGTCATTGTCATCCTCGTGGTCATTGTTATCACAATGGAAAATTGTTTATCATTTCTTTTAAGGTTGAAAATTTTTTACAGCAATTTTTTCAAACCGTAGCATCAATACGCAAAACGCATAATTGTATCGAGCGATGCTGTATAGTTAATCGATTTCTTGGTTATGCAAAGTTAACAATTGTATTACGAAATACGCCAAATACCCGAAAACTAATTTATGCGAAATATTTTTGACGTTAAGAGCCAATTCAGTTCAAAATTCTTCCAAATTTGTTTGCAAATTTGGAGGGAAAAAACTGACTCCAATCAAATTGAGGGAGCTTTATTCCATTGTTCCTCCAAATTTGGAATATTTTTCAGGATTTTCTTGCTTTTTGGAATTATTTCCAAGGAAATTATTGCCGAAAACAGATGTGCAGCTTTTTCCCATGCAGCAAAATTAGAAATAGAGATTTCGTTCAGCGAAGGCTGCATGCAGAGCTTGGAATATGTCAGCCCTCATAAGAACCTGTGTAAATTTATTTTCGCTGCATTGGAAAAAGCTGCACATCTGTTTTCGGTTCAGTGACCACTCGCATCAAATCTAGTCCTGCTGCGATTGCGATCATGAAACAACGGTCGAATATACGTCTTTTTTCTTTCGTTTATTTTAGATACTAGCACGTCCAGCCCTTTAAATAAGAATAAGAGGAACGGGTGTATATCATATAGTATACAGTGTACGTGAGTGAGGCGGCAAGAATTGAAAAAAAAATACATAAACTCAGCCTTAATTTAAAATAAACTTCTCCTGTCAAAATTAGAAATTCTCGTCCAGGGTCGTATTAGTTTTTGTTGGTGATGACAAGGCGGTCAAATGCGTTGAGCGCCCGTAATACAGAGTTATTTTGCAACGATTAAGTTGATTTTTATATGTTCACTTTTAATTTTTAGTCGTGTTTCCGTTAGCTCCGGTAGCTCTGATTTTTTACTGAGTCGCTTATGATATTGGCCTTATGAAAAACTCATGTTTTCGAACTCGAGTTCCGAATGCATCATGGTCGAAAATAAAAAAAAAAAACGCAATTGGCAATTTTAACCCCAAAGGATTACTTTTTCGACTATAACTTCTCTCTACGATTTTAAAGTAATTAAATTTTCTTCAATTTGAGCCCAGAACTATCTGTGTAGGCCCAACAGTTTCGAAAATACAGATATTCAAAATTTAGCAAAAAATAAGTTTATAACAACAAGTAGGTAGTATAATTTTCAGTATAATACAAAAAAATGGTTTTTGGTACAAGATGCATAAAAATACTAGAGCGTTTAAGTTGGGTCAAAATTAGAAAAAAGTCCTTTGGAGGGGAATTTTTCAAAAAATTGACTTGAAATAGAAAAAGACTCTTAAAAATCCAACGACTATTTTTGGAATAAAGTCGCATACCTTTCGCCAAAGCCAGAAATCCATTCTTTGATTTTCTTTTTTTAAAGAAAATTTTTTCAAGTGATAGTCTTTGCAAAATTTATTTTTAAACTCTAAATTTTGAAAAAAATACCGTTTTTTACAAAAACTAATTTTTTTTATTAAAATTTTACGTTCTTAATTGTTTTGTTTTCAAAATTAAATACTATTATCAATTCTACGTAAAACACCAAAAACGAGATGCCTAAATAACTTATAGTTTCTGAAAAAATCAAAAATAACTAATTCGCTTTCAATATGTTATTTTAACACTGCAGTACATGCATGGCCTACTATAGTATAGTAGACCACAGTAACAGTTTTGCTCATAACTTAACGGTTTTTCATGTAAGAGCGGTGTCATTCTAAATAAGCCTTCTCAACTAAATTTGTCAACAGGTAAGTATATCTCTTGATTTCTTCGCGAACGCATAGTTTTATATTTGAGTGCCAAAGTCAACTTTCTACCATAGTAGTCCGCGAGAGTAATTGTGTACCAAATTAAGGTGATCTATTTTCATTCTTTTTCAAGTTTTTTATTGCCGAAATGCATGAATCTGGATGGAATAACTCAGGCGATTTCTCGGAATCGGATAACGATTCCTCTCGCAGAATTGATTGATTGACCAAGAACTTACAAAAATGACCAAATGGTACAATTTTGTCAAAAAAACGTACCGCCACCAAATCGAAGATTTAATGCAAGACTTGCAACAAGTGGATTTGTCCCGATCATCAGGCTGTAGTGTATCTTGATGCATTGAAAATTGATTTTTTTTTAAATTATATAATTTAATAAACAAAATATGAAACGTTGATCTCTGAAAAGCCATTTTGGTCATTATTTTGTATTGAAAAAGTATTTTTTACTAAATTTGAAGTTCTTAACTAATATTTATTAATTAATATTATTAAATATTTAAGAAAATAAATGAATATAATATTTAAATATTTGTATCATTTAAATATTTATAAACTAAAAAATTATTGGCTTTTTTAAATGGTCTACCATAGTAGGCCACATGTGCATCGGTGTAAAAAAAAATAGGGGCGTGTACTCCAGTGTTAAAGTATTTTATGTTTTGGGTTTTTCGAGAGGCCAATATCATAAACGACTCAGCAAAATATCAGAACTTACCGGCACCAGGGCTAACGCAAGCGCTGATGTATAAAGTAACTGGGCTATTTATCACAATTAAAAAAAACATCACTTTCATTCAAGTATTTATTTAATCGGATAAATATAAACCAAATCTTTTTTTAACAGGTTTATTAACAACTGCCGTGTTCCTGTACAAGTGCCTAGCCTAAGAACTTCTGAGAAGATAAAAATCGAAATCTAGTTTTACCAGCTACACATGTTCCTACTTTCCTGGCCGAAAAGAAATATAACTAAAAATAATTTAGACGTCCCAGCTTTTAGCCGTCTAACTTCACGCCGACCCCGTGTTAATGCATTTGTGTTTGTGTAATACTAGGTTTCCACCAACCACAAAACCGAGATTTAGGTAGATTTACCTTAATTCTACCTCAAATCCCGAAGATTTACCACACAAATTTATTTCCTAAATCTCGAAGATTTGAAATAAATCTCGTTAAATCTTCATAGGTCCAATAGGTTTAAAACTCAAACTGGCCTATATTTTTTTCACTGGATACATTCATTGGAAAGTAAGTCCCCTTTCACACGAAGATACTAGTTGCTGGTGTTTTTTTTACGTTTTCTTTAAATCTCCTTAACAATCTCTTGAACCTTTCACGCGCAAGCAACAAAAACCCGGAGATTTTCTTTATTTTCCTTTTAAAATACCTTGGTTGAACGCACACAAACGTAGCGTGAAGAGAAACGTCAAAAAAATCTCCTGAATTTCTTGACCGGGGATATTTCATTTCCCCCTCTTCCTTCCTGCCCTTCTCGCCTATGATTGTTGCCGGCAACTCAGTTGCCCTGTGTGAAAGGGGACTAAGTATACATGAAATTTTCTGCCTCACTTCAACGTCATTAGAAAGAACGAAACAACATATGCAAACTGTCAAAATAAATCTAGTTTTTAATCTTTTTGTGCGGTTGAAACTCCAAATAGATTTATTTGATCTAAGCTGAAATAAACCTTCGGTGGAAACATAGTATAACTCACACTAGTTTAAAAAAAAAACCTCAATTTTTCCACTAATTCCTCTTATTTCTTCTTCTATGGTCCAGCCCTCGAAATTCGAGTGCCAATTACATATGTACATTATCTTTCAATCGCTAGAAACTTTGACTGAAGATAAAACTCTACAAAGTACTTTGTATGAATTTATATTCATCATTTTTCGTGAATTTACGCCTATTTAAACCCAAAAAGACCTTGACCGAACCGACAAAACTCAACTAAGTCTGCATTTACATTGTTCAACTTTTCCAGTTCCGATCGATTGTTCCTGGGTGAGCGGCGTAAGAAGTGAGGGGGATGAAACCAATCGGTTGTTCCTCGAAAACTCATACGATTTTTCCAGCCTATTTTGGTTCTCTTTCACCTCCTTTCCAGTTTCTTGTGTGTGTTTAGTATACATGTGCCGTTTATTTGATGGTGTGAGTAAATCTTAATGAAAAATAAAGAGGAAAGCAATAAGACCGAAGAGTGCAACAACAGAAATTCTCATTGGGAAAATCGGACAATATGAACATTTCACCCGATTTCTGGAAAAAACTTATGGGAAAAGTTGAACAATGTAAATCCAGACTAAATGTATTTTTTTGTTAAACACGACGATTTTATATACCAAAAATGCGAACAGTGCAAACAGCCAACTCAACTCCACTGACTTAGTAACTCGCTACCACTTTTACCTATTTAATCAAACACATGCACAATAATATTGAACTGTTTTGTGGTTGTTTTTTTTTTCTCTCGGTTTTGTAGGTATTTCGTGACGAACCTCCGCTGAATCTCAGCCGTGAACAATGAACAACCACCCCATTTTCTTTTACAAACATTCTCTCTCTTTCACTTCCTTCCGAAAGGCGGGTTCACCGTTCACATGGATTAGCATGTTTGACAGCATGGCTTGACAACAACTGATGTTTGATCATTAGCAGGGTTCACATGGATTAGCATATTTGACAACATGGCTTGATAATTGAAATGCAAAAAACAACCGCTCGACAATGATTTTGTTTGGTTTTCGAAATATTTTGAGAACTTTCTATGTTCTTGCTCCTCGCGACAATTGTACCTACAGGAGTACTTTACTTTCAAACTTGCATCCAAACAAATCAATGTGCAGCGACAGACTTGTGTCCCCCTCCTAATTTAATTGCATTTCATTATTATTATTTTCTGAACGCTGCCATCTGATATTCCAATAATCTTTCCAGTTAGTTCTGGACAATTGGTTGTTTGGTAGGTGAAAAAAATCGAAACGTAACATTTAGGTTTGAATTTAAAACAAATAATAACAAAATACAAAAGAATAAAAACGTTTAAAATAAAAACAAATAAAATAGATAAAAACAAATAAAACAAGGGAATAACACAAAAGACTAATGTAAGTATACGATTCAAGGAAATTTCAATTTATTTATGTAGATAATGTCATGAAATTTAAAGTGTCGTGCACAATTACTTAGTCGCGCTCTGGCTCTCGCTCGCACTTATTATGCAATTTTCTTTTAGGGCTAGTTGTACAAATATTTGATCGGTGGTTCAGGAATTTTAACTCACCAATTTCGGCGGATTAACTGTGGTTCAACGATGGTTCAGGCATGTAATTGGCTTTTAGTGCATATTGGAACCTTGAACCATCGTTGAACCTCAGTTAACCCGCCGAAATCTGCGAGTTAAAATTCCTAATCCACGGATCAAAATTTAAACCACGATTGTACAACTGGCACTTATTGTTTTAGAGTTTTTGTGGTGCAATTATTTAATACCAATTATTTAATAAATTTTTTCATTCAGCACTTTTGTGCAAAAAAACCTTTCAAACGATATATAATTTATATGTCTTCGGCTTTTGTAGACCGCGTAAATTGTTCCACTAAATTCGTGTTTGCCGTTTTATTATATGATGATGATTTGGTAATTTTGTTTGTATCTCACGCATTTAAGAGGCGATGAAAGAAACTTCAAAAAATCTGCGCAATAGAATGTGGAATGCTCAAATGAATTGGTTCGAACTTTGAGCTATTTATACGCTGCCAACATGAGTGAAGTACCTGGATACAGGGTTCGGACTTGAGATTTAAAATTTCGAAGAAAAAGTGGAAAAAAGCGAAGTGAATCCAAAATTTCTGAAGTAAATTTATAGATATTGAAAAAAAAAAATTAAAAATATGTAATGAATTCAGATTTAATTATTTAAGTACTTAAATCATAAAGGTATATTAAGTTTAGCTCCTTTTTTTAATAGTTTTGCCATCAATAAATTTGTACTGTTTTATAAATTTTAATAATATAGAAAAGATGCCTCATGTGCCTACATTTCTTTATGGTTACGTGGGAGCCGATTCTGCTTCTTTAAAAAGGAAAACGAAATAATGGTTTTTACATTCGCTTTCATGCATTGATTTCATTTTTTTGATTCACTCGGTACAGAAAAACGAATCTGGTTCTGTGAAACCAACCTACCATTTCCCCTGAAGTGTGCAGTCAGCGAAATTCGCTCGACTTTTTTTATTTCTTGAAGAGAAAAGAGAAATGCTTAAAAGAGAAACATTTTTTATCAATGGATTGGACAGAGATAGAAACTTGGTTGAATTTCTCATTATTTGTTTTGCATTCATTTTCATTTTTGAAGATTTGACGGCCGTTGCGCGTGATAAAAAATTATTCATTATGAAAGTTTTTTACATTTTGGTTTAATATTTTCACAGAGCGATAATCGGAATTAGCTTGTTAATTATTGATATAATTGAGTTTGAGTTGTTATATATAACCTAATGAAATCTATTTTGCACTTTTCCACATATTTTTTATAATTATTGACAAAGTTGAAGAAAAAAACATTATTTCTGTATGAATTGGTTTTTGTTTTTTTATAAAAATGTTAATTTATCATCACAGAATAATATCCAAATAATAGTAAATAAGGCACTGGGCATTGGGCAAGCTCTTGCTATAACAATTCATAATCCACTGCATTCTTGTGGGTCACTTTTTCTTTGAGATTGCATTGTCATGTTCGCGGCTAACGTTTATTTACACAACTAGCCTTAAGGCTGTTTCACAATGCGACGAGTAAACGAGACGTCAGCGTGAAGAGATCTCTTCGCAGAATCTCTTTCTTAAAAAAAGAATTTTAAACAGTGAAATAATACATAATCAAGCATTTCTCGTCGTCTCGTCACGTCATAAAGTTCGAAAAATTGAAAAAAAGACGCAACGTGACGACGAGAAATACTTTATTATGTATTATTTCGTCGTTTGAAACTCGTTTTAAAGAGAAAACAACTGTGAAGAGATCTCGTCACGCTGACGTCTCGTTTTCTCGTCGCATTGTGAAACAGCCTTTAGTGTGAGTTTCACCCGAACCCCGAACAATATTTCACATTTTTTTTCGCCCTGAATTTTAAAAGCTATTTTGAATTTCGCCTGAACGAAAGTTACATTTTCCGCCTTATTTCTCTCGATTCCACCTAATTAAAATAAGTTAAAAATCCAACGTTAAAAAAACGACTGAAATTTCACAATAAGGGTAATTTTTGAAGCGAGAAATATTATTCGGGTGAAACTCACAACAGGTGAAAAAATTTTCCGGGTGGAATTTTGTTCGAGTGAAACAGGGTAAATAATAGGTAAAACATATTTTTGCGGTTTTTTTTTTTGTTAAGAAAAAAAAATAATAGTGAAAAATTTGTTTCACTGAAATTTTATTATATTTTATAATATTTTTCATTATTATAACACAACCTGTGAATAAATATTATTGATTTAGATAGTTTTCAATAACAATGCCAGTGCACAAAAAAAAAGTGTTCTTCGAATTTTCTTCCATTCATAGAAATAAAAACGATACGTTGAAAAAGAGCAGAACTAGTTTTTATAATTCAATTTATTCATACACGTCCAAAAAAACGGTGAATAAAAAAATGTGCATGAAATCTTACAAAAAATTGCATGCATATACCTGAGACCATTTCTTATCACTTTTGGCACACTAAAATTTGATCTCATCCCACAGTGAGGAAAAATTGCGATTTTTTCCTTATTTCATATTATTTTTTGTTTTCATAATTCATTAGGTATACATACTAAAGTTTAAGCAAATTTGTTCGGTTACTTTGTAGAAAATTAAATTGAAACCTAGGCCCGATTCGCACGGAAATTCTAATTCGATTCGCACATGGCCTTAAAAATAAAATCAAAAGGGAATATAAATGAAAAACGGAGAAAAAGAATTCATTTAGACCAAAATTTCTGATATTTAGGTCTAGTATTTCAGTGCGAGATAAAAGATAAACCGAAATTAACTTACCAAATTTGATGAGTTAAGTCTGGATGTACTGAACAGATGCTTCTAAAGATTTATCTTCGGACAAGTTCTGTACTGATAAACTGCTTTTTGAGTTAACTGATGATAAATTAATTTTCAGAGTTAACGAACTCTGATTCAATTCACCACTGAAAAACTGGGCCTTATGTTTTGTTTAAAACTAAAGCGCGTTGTGATCTGCCTTTTCATTTATTGATTGAGGATTACCCATCTAATTATTTTTTTTGCAACAGCTCGCAAGTACCTACTAGATACTCGTTAACTACTTCAATGATGCCAAATTGCAAATGCATTATGTCCCTAAATAAGCCTTTAATTAAATATTGATTACTTTTTGGTAATACCATTGTATATAAATATTTATACACAATGGTGATAAAAAGTTTTTTAAAAATGAAAATGCAGATACCTGTGAATTCATCTTTGACATACATCGCACAAGTAGTTAAAACAAAGAACAGACGTAGTTTGCAGTAGCAATATTAACATTTATTTTTTTTCAAATCCTCAACAAAGGTATGAAAGTTATTAGAACAAATTGATCACAACTCTTCCACAATACATGTCTGATGAATTATTTTCTTTCATTCGCAGATTTAAAATGGCATCAATTAATTCTTCTTCAAAGACGATCATGTTCAAATGCCATCAACACGCTGCGCTTATCTCCGAAAAACTCCAGAATTTCTACAAACAAAATGAATTCTTCGATACTGTCTTGGTAGCTGGAAGTGGAAGCAATAGCGTCAATATCCAAGCACACCGCGTTGTCCTGTGTGCATTGAGTGAGTACTTTCTTCAAATATTTCGTTGTGATTCATCAGCCTTGAAGGGGAATGCATTGGACCTCAAAAAAATCGAAGCTTCGACGCTTAAACTTATAATAGATTTTATGTATTCGGGTTCGATGGAATTGAGTTTCGAAACCGTTGGTGGGATTCTTCGAACAGCTTTGATTCTTAAAATAAAATCCTTAGTCGATGGCTGCTGTGAATTTCTTGAGGAAAACATCAATGCCAGCAACTGTTTGAGCTCGTTTCGATTGGCTTATGAATTGAATTTATTTGGACTAAAGACCAAGGCTAAAGAATATGCGCACACTCACTTTGAAGAAATAACGAAAGGCGAAGAACTTCTGATGCTGAGTGAAAATGAATTGAAGGATCTGCTATTTACTTGCAGTCCTCATGAAACTTTCGAAAAGGATGTCTTTTTGGCCATTGTGGCATGGATAAAATATGACAAATCAAACCGGGAACATTTAGTTTTAGAGCTTCTGTCAATGGTTCGTTTTCAAGCTCTTACGCCCAAGTTCATCGTTGAAAATCGAAAGTATGTGTGTAGAACTGTTGAAAGCTACGAATTGATTTGCAGTTGGCTCCAATGGCATTTGTCAACGGAAACTCGTTCAAACGATCAGGAAAAAATTTCTGACAACCTAGCAGTCGTAAAAGCTGGTATTGATAGGAAAATTAATATTGAAATTTTTAACCCCAAAGTAAATTCATGGTCCACCAAAATAGAAACACACCATTCTACAGAAAACGAACCTTCTTCAATAATTGTGATTGATGGTAAACTGATTGTTGCTGGAAGCACGCAAAACAATTCATATTCAGACAGCTTCGAATACTTCGACCTGCAAACCTCTGAGTGGAAAACTCTTCCTCCGATGAAAAAAGATAGACTAATTTGGCATATGGCAGAGTTGAAAGGAAACTTGTGTGTTCTCGGTAATAATCTAAATGGTAAAAAAACAAAATTTTTTACTAAATTTACCATGGAGATGTACAGTTTTTCTACGTGCGAATGGCATGATTTACAACCACCGTCTCAACCAAGTAAATGGACCCGAATGGCAACACACAATGACATGTTATACCTTATTGATTTTCATTGCGGCTTTTTGCAGTCTTATAATAACTCTTCAAATAAATGGACGTCGAAAAAAATTGAAAAAGATTCATTATGTGTTTTTGGTTTTGCCGCAGTTGATGGATTTTTGTATATTATTGGTGGTGAGAGTAGAGAAGGATTTTTTAAAGCTTCCAAACGTTACAATTTATCTAATGATTCCTGGTGTGAAATGGCCTCACTGCCAAACTTTCCCAGCGTATTCAAAACCACAGTTTGTAAAAATAAAATTATTTTTTGCAGTTCTGCTAATGTTGACGAGTATTCAATTGATACTGACACATGGAATACTTTGAGTCCCTTTAAATTAGATTATACAAATCGGTCTTTCTATATTTGTAATATCAGTGCTAATAAATGAATTTAGTAAAACTCTTGTTTAATTTTTATAAAAAAAATGAAAATTATAAAATAAATACAATTGAAAGATACTCATGCCGATTATAGTGATTTACAGTGATTTATAATGTTTTCGTTTGGTCGTCCGGAAGCAATCCGAACGCTTCTTCGTTCGTTTGGTGCAAGATGATAGTTGTTCATAATTTAAATTTTTTATTTGATTTTGGAATAGCGATTAAATTCGAACTACTTTCTTTCATTTACCAACTAAATATATACTTTCGAGCATTATTTTACAATGTATAACTGCAATCTTACCAATTACTTTAGAAAGAAGATCAACATTTTCCAAATAGTTTTCGCTATGTTTAAAAATAAGTAAGAATGAAAACAGCTTAATTTGAAATCTGCTTTTGAGGTTTAACAAATACAACGAAATACAAACTTCAGAATCACTAAAATTTTTTCAACTTCTTCATTTGGCATTCCGGATCGGAGAGTTCCGGGCAGTTCTTTTGGATTACTAAACGAAAACGCTATTACAAGATGGAATGAAAAGAGATTTTTGTACATATTGCGAATCCCTGCGGTAGTGCGGATCCAGTATTCTGAGTTCCCTTATCGACATGACCATCTTCTCACCATTAAATCTTCTGAGATTAAATCATTTTAAGTACTCGTTTAATCGATTTAATAACTTGTTTCATGCTTTATTTATTATTCTTCAATTTATTATATGGATAAATACATAATAGTTGGTTCGGAAGAAAACCCACACAACCCCTTAAATCTGAATTTTGAAAATTTTTAAACAGAAAATTTAATTAAAAATTTAATTTCCATTCATACTGGTATTTTTCCAACGGATAGTTTTTCTTTTCTATACAAAATTTCATTTGTTGAGTTGTGTTGTTTTTCTTCGGAACCGACAATATAGCTAGCTACATTCCTCACTTTTAATACCCTTGAGACAAATTTTTGACGTTGCAGTGTTAAACATAAAATGCGTTAGTTAATAAAATTAAAACAAAAGTATTTAAAGTTACTCGAAATTTGCTTTTGAAGATAAACCTTATATTTGTTTTATTTTACAAAAGTGTAATCTTGGTTTCACTTCGTTTTTTAATTCTCTGGTCCGAACCCTTCGCAAATAGAACATAAATACGACAGACAATGCGGCAACTCAAATACACTCGAACGATAAATAAACGAATACAAATTATAACAACACAAAGTCACAAACCGGTCGATGGCGCGCAGCGATGGCAAACTGCAAGCGGTTTTTCTGTGTTTTATTATTATTTCGAGTTAACTTCAAATTGCCAATATTGATACTGAATAATGCTCCGATCTCCGAAATCACTTTTATTCGCACTTTTTGGTTTCCGTCTGTATGAAATTTTAAAACAAATGAAAACAATATTTACGTAGCCCGTAGGAAGTACCTTCCTAGAAGTATTCTTTAAAAATGATTCATAAAGATACAAACAAATTACGAAAAAATTTGCTTAGGTAGATTTGAGTCTAATACTAAACTGCAACACAAACACAACATTCCGTAGGCTTTTCCACGAAAAGAGAAAACAATTGATAAGCTTAAATCTTGAACATTATTATTTGTAGGTAGTTCAACTTGTTGAATTTAATATTGAATTAAACATTTTTAGAAACTTACACTTCGATATATCTGAACTAAGCGATACTTTGTCAACTGAGCTGCAGCATGAAAGTATTGCCTTCTTTCTTCTTCTCTTGACTGCTCAGCTAGTCAACTCATGTATGCTCAAAAGCAGATGTACACACAATATACATATGCGCATAAAAGTATTACTCGTAGTTTGTATTTGTATTCACCACACCACAACTACTCACCAGTGGCGTCGCTCGTGTACATTCTGACACCCGGAGAAGAAATTAAGCTGCAAATTCGAGCATTTTAAATTTGACAAGAGCATGAAAATAGACTAAAGTTATGTTTGTATGAGTAACATTATGTGCAGGTATCTACTTGCTGTAATGGATTCAAAGCTTGTTTTAAACTGAAGTTTGTTTTATTATTTTAGTACAGTCTAAATTTGCAAAATCCCCAAAAAAGAACTTTTTAATTTGGCCAGAATATTGAGATCTTTTTATAGTACTATGAGATCCTTTATTATAAAAATTTTCGTAAATTTTTCACAGCCGTCTTATTCAATTAGGTGTTAGATTATTTTCATTTTGAAATATTTTTGAAATTATTTGGCATTGGATTTTAATTTTATTATATAAAAACAGAATTTAATTTTTCACACCTATTTCTACATATTTTCAGACATTGGTAATATAATATAACTAAGTGTACTGAAATACTTTAAAAGCTTGAAATATTGCCTTTTCTATAAAGTAGGTAATAATATCACTTTTCTTGCATAACGAAATTAAAAAGACTGAAACTTGTCATCATTTCATACCACCTAAGAAATTAGGTAGGTAAATTTTTGTAATTCAAAAAATGCTTTTCTAATTAATTTTTTTTGTTAATTTGTTTTTATTTAATTATTGTTACGATTCGTAATACTTTTTTTACTTATAGCCCAGGAAACAAAAACATTGCTCCATACAAACTTCTAAATGTTGGTTATAGGTTTCATGCTTAGGTACATATGTTATACCTAATACTGTTATTATTATTATATTTTATTTATTATTATTTATTATTATTATACTTTTCAGAAATATCCCCAACTGTGGGTGTTGAGGAAAAAAATAACGGGATTTAAGTGCTTGCATGTAGTTGGCCCCCCGACTTTCAAGTTGGGCAAAACTGTTAATGGAAATCGTTTGTACATACATCGTTTGTACACGTTTGTACTACTTTTAGAATAATTTGTACACGCACCGTTTTTTTTTTACAGGCAATTTAAATAAAGGGACGGTAGTTGGCCCCAAAAATAAATTTTTTTAATGTTTTGAAAAATTTTGAAATGCAATTCGATAGATAAATGTTTGTACACGTTTGTACAAAATATATTTTCGTTTTTACACGTCCCAAATTTTTTTTAAAAAAATGTGTCTCGAAATTTTGAAAATTATGCAATCGTTTGTACATTTTGTATGATGATTTTTCATGGTATTAATTTTTTGAATTTAATTTTTTTTCTATTTTTAATTAATTATTAAAAATTTTGGGACATCTAGTTCAATTTTTTTTTTTACAATTCGAAAAATCTGAAAATGCAATTCGATGGATAATCGTTTGTACACGTTTGTACAACAAATATTTTCGTTTTTACAGGTCCCAATTTTTTTTTACAAATTTTTTTTTTTTCAAAAAATGTGTTTCGAAATTTTGAAAAGTATGCAATCGTTTGTACATTTCTTATGATGATTTTTCATGGTATAAGTTTTTTAAATTTAATTTTCTTTCTATTTTTTTTTTTCATTTTTTTTCCCTGCATGCTCTACCAAATTTCATCATTATACAACACTCAGAAACAGTTCTGAGAAAGTGGGTGAGTGCCACACCTCCTGTATTCCAAATCTGATTATTTTTCTTTGCACGCATTGCAAGCCCCTTCCGTTCTACCAAATTTTATTATTCTAAAACAATATTGAGTGCTCCATATAAGAAATAACTTTTATGATAAAAAAGAGGGTGGATGGCACGCCCCTAAATGATAGATCTCAAATTATTTTTTTTCCTTTACACGAATTACAAGCCCTAACGTTCTATCAAATTTCATAATTCTACAACAATCATATAAGTGCTCCATAAATTTGATAACAGTTTTGACGAAGTGGGAGGATACCACGCCCTCTATATGGAGAACCCCAAATTTTCGATTGTTTACTTTGTAAACACCCTAAGTCCAGCGAAATTACAAGGTTCTACGGTGTCGGGATTTCGGAAAGTGCTCTATAATTTTGATGATCTGTCAGTCAGTGAGTCAGACTGTTACGGTTTCGTAATTTTTGGCGTCGTATATCTCAGGAACCACAAATTCTAATGTGTTCAAATTTGGTTAGGCGACTGTGCTCGCCTAGCTTAGCACGAGTCTGGCGAGTCTCAAGCTCTCAGGTTTCCAACGTTGATTCCCAAGTTACGAGGCCTTGAGTTTGTTCCTGTAAAAAGAGGTAGTGCCGAGAACTTGGCTGGGCACAACCGTGCCCTTTCATACTCACCCGTTAACAGACACTTTTATAGTTTCCCTACAAAATCCTTTAAATAACAACACACATATTTGTTTATTTTGTATAAATGTATATTCCATATTTTTATGTAATAAAAATTATAAACTACTTCTTGGTATAACAAAACTTGTCTTTAATTTTTCATAAAAGAGTTAAATACGATAAATATAATAAAAACAAATTAGATTATTATGTATAGTATAAGAAATACAATGAAAATAGTTAGTTGATAACTTATAGTGAACTTAAATGCTACTACACCTGAGTAAGGAACGGCAACTTAACTTTTTTTATTTCCCATTCACAAAAGAGTACAAGTTAATTGTTAATTTTGTTTTAATTAATAGTTTTTATAGCAGTATTTATGGTACATAAAAAAACACAGGTGCGGAACGACAGAAGTTGGCGCCCAAAGTATTTTACTAATGATACGTATTTGGTGTTTTTTTTTTGTTGTTTGTTTTCGGGATCAACATTATCAATTTTATTGGTTCATCAATCTTGATGTTGTTTCGTAATTTTTTTTTTTTTGTTTTCTTTTATTTTTTTTTTAAGGAAAAACACTATTTTACTTTAAAACTAGTCTGGCCTAAACATTATTGATTTTTCGTTTTTTTTTTTTTTGTTTTTAAATTATCAACATCTTCTCTGGATATATTTTATTTACAAGTAATACTTATTTTACGGCAGCGCGACATTAATTTGTAAAACATTCAATCAATTGGAACATAAGTTTATAAATACAAGAAAAGCTTAAAACTTATTTGGCTTTTTCTTTTATAATTTCGTTTTATTTCTTTTTTGTTTTTAAGTATTTTTTTTATTTTTGCTGAAAGTCATACAATTATAGTACCTATTTATAAAGTTTGAAGTTAGTTTTGAGAATATTATTTTAAGTATTTATGGTAATTTTATTTTTAAATGCGAATTGAAATTAAATTGTTTGTTTATTTCTTATCGCAAGTATATATAATACTTGTAGAAGCTTAAATTACTTTGCAATAATTTTTTGATCGTAGTTAGGTATAGGTATAGGAAATAGTTTGTAGGGATGGTTTTATTTATTGTTTTTAAGTTTTAAAACATCTAGACGTAACGTGTGATTTGAGTATGAAAATCCGAGAGACATAGTTGCAATTGAATGAACGATGGACGTTCAGAAGTGGGTTGTGCCCAACAGTAGGCCATTATGGTAAACCTGAAAAAATAAAAAAAAAATATAAATTTGATTTAATTTCCCAGTTTTCAAACTTAATTACTAATTTTTTAAAAGCTAATTCTTTTCTGATTAGAGCTATATAAATTATATCGTAAATGATTGAATAACGCAAAATCTGTTTAGTGAAATGAATTTGGCTTTTTCAATGTCTATGTAATATGTGTTTGTTAAAGGATAAAAATACATACAAATGTTATGCATTAAAAAGCACATAATCGGGTTTTTCGAGAACAAAAATTTCCTTGGGAATTTTTCTTTCTTCAAAAATTGTGAATGAATGATGCTCTAAAATTCCCCTTGGAATTTATTATTATCGCGAATGAATTTTTGAGGGAAATTTTGCTGTCATCACATTGGATTTATGTTCGAGAGAAATTTATTTCGGGGAGATTCACGATAGCAGATAAATTTTCTGGAAAATAAAATATCCCGAGTGAAAGAAAATTTCCCCCGGAGATTCCTGATAGGCCCTTTGTATCATTTTTTTTGCCAAAATTTAGTGTTTGAAACAATTTTTTGCTCAAAAACTATTCCTAAACTTCCCTAAACGGGGGAGATAGGCCCCCATCCCAAAGCACAAAAAATGTCCATATTAATTTTCTACAAGGATCCATTTTTATTTTTGGCAGCCTTAGTTATCGTACTCTCCCCTTTCCATAGCTTCGGTCGTTAAGAAACAATTTAAAATTATTGTAAACATAATTAATTAAATTATTTCTCAATTCAAATCCAAATCAATTCAATCAATTCAACACCAAATCTTAGTAGGTACATTCTTTATTGATAGTTCTACCTGCAATCTTAATATCCAAAACCTATACAACTTTCAGTCTCCTCTCAAAACAATTTGCATTCATATTATGTTTCTATGCATAGAAATTTATGTATATACATGTATGTACACATAAGTAAAATGAAATTTAAAATCGAGTACTCACAATTCATCTGGGCAATTGAAAGGCTGCGCCAATCGATAACCATCCTTTAAATAGTGCTCCATCTCGAATGGGTCCACTTCGGCATATGGTTGTTTAGCAAACGTGCACATCTCCCACATAAGCACCCCGAACGACCAGACATCGCTTGCCTCTGAGTATTGTTTCTTTGCTAGGGCTTCGGGCGACATCCATTTCACAGGACGATTCTCGCTATCGCCCAGACAATGATAGTCCCCGGGGAAAAGGTCACGCGTCAGTGAACTGTCTGTCAGTTTAACCCTCAGCTGGTCATCAATTCTGCAACGAAGGGAATTTCCAAAGAGATTAGGCAAAAAAAAAAAAAAAATATATGAAAATCCTCCGCAAAAGGGAAGAGAAAGTCTATTGCAAACAATAAAACAAACTATCAACACTTTCCTCTATCTATACTCATTGCGCAAAACAACTAATCATCATCCTTTAAAACTTACACACAGTTCCTGGCCGCAATGTCCTTGTGAATGACTCCGTGCGTATGCAGATGCCCCATGGCACTGGCCAGCTCCGATGACATCAGCACCGTCTGAATGGTGGTAATCGTACGGGAGTATATCGGTTCCTGCAGGAACAGCTTTAAATTCCTTGTGTTATTTGCAGCCGGATAGAGGACAAACGGTGTCGAATAATCCTCAATAGACACACCCAACACCGTTAGAAGTCCGGGGTGTGAGGCTCCGTAGAGCATGAGACCTTCCTGCAGTAGCAGTGACACTTGCATTTGACTGGCATGTTGGGCAACCGTCTTTACTAAAACGTCCTGACAGTCGTTGTAGGTTCCCTTGTAGACGCGTCCGTAGGCCCCCTCTAACAGCAGACTCGACAAACGCACCCGACACTTCTGCACGGTGAGCTCACTCAGGCGCCTATTGAACTCCTCCGGCTCCTGCTCGTACTCCCGAAATGGCCGCGTCAGTGTGGCATATGTCGGCGTTATCGTCGACGGACACACATAAATCGAATTGTGCGCTGTCGAAGAAATTGTTGGCAGTCGCTGAAAGCTCGAGGTTTTAATCAAATGCACACCATGATGGTTCTGTCTTTTCGTCGGTCCTTTGGCGCAGTACGCGATGAGAATCAGAGTGGCCACCAGGACAAGAGCCAAAATACCACCGATTATCAGCGTAATCAGGCCATTGTGAGGTGGCGGCGCTAAAGTCTCTTTGAATAGTGGATCTTCCGATGATGTGGGAAATAGCGAGCCATCACCAACACCACCACCTCCACCGCCACTGGCAGTTGCGTCATTGTCGTCATCTTGATTGCCAGCCAAACAGATTTTCTTCCGGCGAAAAACCAATTCAGTGACGTTGTTCGTCGCTCGGTCCAGGATTATTTCAATGGCAATTGTGACTTCCACTTCGGCTTCGCGAATGCCTGAGCATTTCATGCCAATGGAATATGTAAGGGGCTCTACTGGAATTTCGCCAATGCGCGATATATTTAGGGTGGGTCGTGGCAGGACCGCCGGTTCAGATGTGACTATATTGATGCTGTAAGGCAACGGGCGGCCAGCCAAACTTTGCCATGTAAATGATATTTCTTTGACATTCGATGGAACAGGAACTGCAAAATTCAGCGCATAATCATTTATCTGGCCATCACGGACATAATAGAGTTCTGCGGAGACACCTGCAACAAGAGGAAATTCGAAAATAAATGGATGGCATTGATATGCATGTTTATGATAAATTTCAAATAGGTTATAATAATATTAAGGTAAGGTAAGTGGTAATCATCAATGAAGAATATTGTGTTTAATGGTGGGCTTAGAATTAAACAAAATTGTAATTGAAAGACACAAACGTTTGCTAATCGATTATTTTTTTTTATTTTTACTTCTTTTTATTCATTTACCCTTTAAAATAATTAAATTCATTTTTTCCCACAATATTTGAACAGCAAAACTATTAAATTTCTATGAGAAATTCTGTATCTAAGATTTCATAGATCTTAGTAAAGCATGTGTTGTTTTTACGTCCAATAGATGGCGCTGAAACTCGGAAAGTATAAATCCTACCAAATAAAAAAAAAATATTCTATGAAAAAAACGAAAGATAATTAATTTTCCTTAAAAAATAGTGCTACCAATTTTGTGTACCATGAGCCCGTGATGTGCTTTTCGTTTTCCAGCTGAGGTTTTGCTCGTCGGTTTGTCCAAAATAGACAGAATAGAATGCTGGAAATGGAGCCGCTGATGGAACTGAAAGAGCTGTCAAAAAGTGTCGTACGTTATTTTTTTTTACGTGCCCACAATGCAGCTCTACAGCTTTAAAAGTATTTTGAAGAAAAACAAAGGAATATTCTTGTGTACAAGCTCTAAATTCACATTTTTTGTTTTCAATAATTTTACTTTTAATAAATAATTTTTTCGCGATACAAATAACCACAATATTTTTTTCCGACCCAAAGGTGTTTTTTGTCTCCATACAAATTGAAACGTCAAAAGTATCGTATGTGAAAAGTTAAAAGTTGGTGAACTCTTCCGTCTGCGGCTGCAGCTCCGTATGCGGCTACGTGCCATTGTGTTCGCAATATTGAACTTGCGTGTATTCAATATTTTGACAGCTATTCCACCTCCGGCTCCAGTTCAATCTCCGTCACCATTTTGTTCAGCCAGTTAAAGTGAATATTAATCATAAGGAGATGAATGAAAATAACCCATATACATTGCTGGCGTCTTCTGCTGCTGTCGATTGTTGTTATTGTTGTTGCTGCTGACGTGCGTCGGCCAAAATAAGGGTTCCTGTCGGGTATTATGTGGTTGCTGGTTATTTGTTACAGAGCATGTAACGCATCGTTAGAAGCCGTTGTCAAGATATTGGTTACAACATGTTTTTAAAAATGGCGGCTGAAGCACCACACCTACAGCTGCAACATTTTGTTTTTATACTTAAAAACAACACACCTACTAGTTCCAATTATAAAATTTGATCAGTATATTATCGCAAAAAAAATAACCTCTGCCGACTGACCTAAAACAGTGAGGTTTGAGGGAATTTTTTTAAGGTTTTTGTGTAACCATTTTCTTCTATGTCCGTATGTGGGGAAAGATTTTTGCAATCGATTTTATACAAACTAGACGTGTTGTTGTATATGCCAAATTTTGCAAAAAAAAAGGCTGTTTCGTGCATTCAGAAATTTCATCCCCCCTATCGAAAGTAAAAATATTCTATCGAAGAATTCGGAATATGAGTATTCTAGTATTCTGCTCCAAAAAAAATACGTCTCCCGGGGAATATTTAGAATAGGGCTGGTGAGATTTGTTCCAGACTTTTTTGTACAGATTTCATTTGGGTGATCTGTCAAACTTTGAGAAATGGGAAATGGGGATTAAATTCTCTCAGAGAGAAGAAAACTTCCGAAAAAGTTTTCTGAGCAAACATTATTGCCACTTTTTAATCGTCAAACACAAAAATCGACTAGAGTTGCCATTGATCTACGATAAATCACTATCAAAATATTCAACTAATTATAACCAAAGGAAACAAATGTTTCAAAGTATAATTAAACTTCTAAAACGTAAATTGTATATTACAATAAAACCACAATTTTCTTTAATTTAATATTATAAAATTTAAATTTAATTATAAAATTTAAATTTATTTAGCTGTCGAAAAGTAGGAACTTTACATAAGAAACTCATGAATTGTTACTATCTAACATATTTTTGTTCAGAATTACTTTTTATTAAACGAAAGGTAAATGTTACAAAAATGTATTCACTAATTAATAAAAAAAAAAATATTTGATGGCACAACTCTCAACCATTCCTGTGTGCATGTCTGCAGGAATGGAAAGGACCTACAGTTTATTGCCGAATTCGAACGCCTAAGGGTAGCGGCGCTTTTCTGTGACAAGAAATACGCTCTCTTTTGCCCAAAACTGCGAGAATTAATCAAGTCTGGGAAGAGGATTTAGCAAATTGCAACAATTGTTGACAAATTGTGACAGCTGGTAGTTTTGGTAATGTCTGCAACAATCTTGTTATCTCTTGCATGCACCCAAGTTCTTCGTGCTAAATGTATGGGATATGATAAATTGTTTTATACTTTTTATTCCATTTTTAAAAGTTATTGCATATATTGAAAATACTAGAGAGGTTATTATTCGCTTAATTTTTAAATTTTAAAGGCTTTTATTGTTTTTCAATGTGAAACTCGCGTACATTTGGTACATATCACTTGATTATGGACATGTTTTCTTTTTTCAAAATAAATAATTTTTTCAAAATAAATAATTTGAATGCGAATATAGAAATTCGACATTGATTTCTAAAGAAATACATTTTGCCAAAGGCAACAAAATACGAATTTTCTCATTTTCAAAGATTGTCCAAAATACCTCAACAAAACAAAAATCTTTTTAAAGAATTTTAAATTCCTGCACACAATGGCAATCTGTCGGGTCTGGTTCTAATCATCTGCTTCAATCGTTTTACTCGCTTGAATTGATTGATATTAAAATAGCTTCCAGACGCAATTTCTTTGCATCACAAAAGCAACTTAAACTAGTATCCGTGAACCATCTACAACCATATTGCTAACAAGCTAATGGATAAAAAAAGGATACAAATAATACAAAAAAAAACAGAAAGGATAAACACGCTAACTTCCTGCCGCGCTGCTATCGATGATGTCGTAGTCGTTGGTTGGTAATGGTGTTGGTAATGCTGGTGCTTCTCATTGCTTTGATTGCTTTTTTGCTGCAAAATCGCGAACAAGAAAACACAGGCAATATCCATGGAGATTTAATTCTTCGTCTTTCAAGTCTGAATATGACTGAAAGAAAGCCTTAAAATGGCTTCAAATCATTTCACTTGATTCGCTTCTTTTTCATTGTGTTTTGTTTTTATTGTACTTTCGTTGTTCGTCCTTTCTTGGTTATGTTCGACTTTTAAAGGAAAATAAAGAGGGTAGAAAGTTTAATGCTAGACTGCAGGAATGTGAATCTTGAAAATCCCAAGTACCAGACGCTACATAGTCAAAAATAGTCAAAAACGAAAAAAAGGGACACAACAAAAAAGGACTATTAGTTACTGGGAGGGGGCACAATCTTGCGAACTTGAAAACCCTCAAAGACTACAACACAAATTGAATATTCATCATTTTTCCAGCCGAAATTGCTCACACTCTTCAAGGCAAGCAACGTCCTATCATCTTTGTCGACGGCAACGGTTCCAGTAGCACCAAACAAATTAAGATTTTTCTACAAAAAATTCCTCACACTAAAGTGGTTTTTCGGGTATTTCGTATTTCACATCAAGCAAAAAGGATTTAGGCGGCAGCAATGCCGCTTAGGCTGTTAAGTTGATGGTGTCCTGCCTCTCTATGGGGTAGAAAATATTTTATGCATGGCATTTGGTATTTGCGGTGAAAAATTTCAAATGAGATTTCGCATTAATTTTTTGTGTCCAAAGTTTTGCATGTGCAACCGAATTAAGAACCATTTTTGCTAGTTAAATGTTTCAGTTTTTGAAGAAATGGTACTTATAGTCGCATACACTCACTCTAAACTACTGGTTCCACACAATGAAAAAATATTGAAAAGGATTCATCTCACACACCAGACGATATGTGCTGCAGTTTATTTGTCGACATTTTTGTACCTATATTCGTTTGAGGACACAGAATGTGCTATGTGTTTGTTTAATTTTATAATGTGTGCGTCGTATTATTTTGTATGGATCCTCTCGTCTGTGAATTTGAAATTCCTTTCTATTTGATCTGTGCGGTACATAAGATTATACAAAATTGCAGTTTTGGGAAATGGAGTTATTTTTTGTTAGTCCTATCTTTGAATTTAAATTAAACGCAAATATACAAACGTTGTTATGAAATCAAATGTTGTGAAACGTACCACAGGTCAGGAATATACATATGTATATGCAGTTCTTTGTTTTAGCTAAACTAAAAGTCTTAAATAACTTTAAATTTGAATCCTTGTTTAAAGCTTTGATAACTTAATTACCAAATTTTTTTTTTTTTAATATCGTTATGTTCATAATTTTTTTTCTCAGTATTATATTTGTCAAATCTCACCATAGTTGGAAATGAATAATGTTTGTATTTATTTAAAAATGATAAACATAAGAATCGTTAATATTGGTTCTTTAAAAATTGATTTCAATTTTTCTTTTATTTTATTTATTATAGGTAATTACATTAAATTAGAGCATTCTCGTAAATAAATTGTTATGTTAAAATGTTTAACTTTGAAAAATTTATTTCGGCAGACAGAAGCAGCGTTATTTTCCAAAAAAGAATTGTAGAAAAGGAATTTAATTTGGAAATATTTTAATCTAATATATATAAAAATCTCGTGTCAGGTCTTCGTGGTCGTAATCCTCGGAACGGCTCGACCGATTTATATAATTTTTTTTGCAAGGTATTTGGTAGGTATGAGAATAGGTCGTAAAGTAGGTTATTAGGGTGACCATATTACAGAAAACAATTTTGTATTTTTTTTTCGACGAAAATTGTTTTTGTATTTTTTTCTACACATAACCCACAATTTTCACCCTCCTACCACCAACCCAACCTTTTTAATGGTGATTTTAGTATTTTTGTATGAACAATATCCAAATAAATCGGCATCATTCGTTTTTCAAACAGAACCAAATTATTTATGTTGTTGTAAGACAGATGGCGGTAGTTCTGCCTTATCGAAATTTCATCCACAAATGCGGAAAGTCATTGAAATTAAGTGTTGCGTCACTTTGACATTTCATTCTGCATTTGTTAGTATGTATCACAACGCAGTAGTAGCCCGTGGCGTAATGGTTAGTGCGTTGGACTGTCATGCCAGAGGTCTGGGGTTCAATACCAGCCGCTTCCACCTTAAGTTTTTTTCGCAGCTACTACCTCTTGCGAGGAAGTGACAAATCCTCCAAGAGTATCTCTTGTCATAGAAAAGTGCCGCTCACCTTAGCCGTTTGGATTCGGCAATAAACTGTAGGTTCCGTCCATTCCTGCAGACACGCACACAGGAATGGTTGAGAGTTGTAAGTCGCTAGGCCCTGGTTCTTCATGAGCCGTTTGTGCCACCAAATTTATTTATTTTAATTATTTATCATAACGCAGTGTGATATAATTTATTGTTAGATATCGGCGGAAAAGTTGCTGTCCATGAAAATACTGGTTGCATAAAATTGCCCATCGATTTCTGCACAACCGTTGATTCGCGAAATGCTCTCATTGACCGCATATTCGCCGACTTGGTGTCATACAAATCGATGCCAAAAGAAGCTGTTAATTATCCAACAGAGTTTTTGAACTCAATAGATTTACCAGGCATGCCACCACAGCTTCTGCGACTGAAAGTTGGATCTTGGATAGCGGGAATAAGAGTTCTAAATCTAAATTGTAGAATATAAATAATTACTTCCGGGGGGAAAATTTTCATTTAAAATTGGGCTGATGTTTTACTTTTGATTAATTCTTACGTTCCATTTCCTTCAGACACTCGCCTGGGTGTCCAAACAACTTGACGAGATACGCCATGAAATGCTTAATTGAACCGATATTTCTGAAGTTAGTGCTCCGCACCAATATTGTTATGCGACATTTCTCTTCTCAATAAAACACAAGAAACACGAACGTTTTCACGTTTGTTTATCCAATTACAATGCGCACCGTCATTGCCGGCAGAATAAACGTCAAACACAATTTCGTTGAAATCGTGTCATTCGTTCTATTTTATCGATGAACGATCATTCAATTTCATCGATCAGATTTGATCAATTTTATCGATCGTTAAACATTCAAAAACGTTTATAATACATTCGTTATTTTTTTATTTAACAACCAAAATATTCACTAGAAATAATTTATATAGCAGAACAACGTTTATCGGGTCAGCTAGTTTTGTTATATGTTAATTGAAATAAATATTATAAACAAAAATTCTTGAATAAAAACAAAAACAAATAAAACAATAAAAAACATTGTAACAATGAAATTATAATTTGAATGGAAGAATACATTCAAAATCACCAAATGATCCATTGAGACTAGTGAATGTATTGGTATCAGGATTATACTCTACGAAATTAGAGTGACATTTGTGCAGCAAAATTTTATTTTCAGTTGCTGCAAACATTGGTAGGGGCCAGTTATAGCGATCAGGAAAACGCTTCAGGAAAAAATTTCCTTTGTATAGTTCAATGTTTTATTATACTATTTGAAATATCGAAAGGATACGAATCGATTGTAAATCAATTGAAATATTTTTTTCATTAAAAAAATTCAATTTGGAGAAATACTTTGTCTAAAACAAGTACTTACTCATTTTCCTGATGGAAATTCCGTACAGAAAACGAGTTTCCATCAGGAAATGCATTCTATAGAATAAATATTTCCTCTAAAAAAAATTTGTTAATGAAATAAATATTTCAAATGATTTATCATCGATTTGTATCATTTTTATATTTCAAATCGTATGATAAAACATTAAATTACCAAAAAGAAAACTTTTCCTGATGCGTTTTCCTGATCGCTATAACTAGCCCCTTACCGATGATTTATATTGAAGCGGCAGTTCAGCGATTTCACACCAGGGAAAGTTGCATAAATCAAAGCGTTTAACTACAGTTTTACTATAACGACAGCCTTCCGAATGCGAATAGTAACCTTTCCGAGTACTGGTAGCATAAAGACAATTACCGATTGCAACAGCTTTGAAATCTTCAATTCTATCATCAGTTGGTTGCTTTCTTAAAGTCCATTAAATAGAAGAGACATCATAACATTGCACACAGCCGTAACGAAAATCAAGAATGTATATAAAATGCCGTTATGCCCAACTATTTAGTTGTTGCTGACGAAAGGAAAACTAAAATTAAAATGTTTACGCGCGAATATTTGGTAATTTTAATTCCAAATAACAGTGATATAAATTTGAAAACGTTTTGGTAACATTTTATTCCTTTAGAAACAACGAAAAAAGCCAACAACAAACGACGCGATACCAGCAAATCAAAAGTAAACTGCAAACGTAATCAGCTATTCCTCAGGATTGTATCCAAAGCGATTTGGATAGCTTTGTTTTGCTGAAATCCCTAGTCAACAAAGAAATCCCAAGCTATAGTTTACTTATCTATCCGATGAGAAATGTCAAGAACAGCTGATTTTTGTTAGCAAATATTACCTGTCCAATCTTAGCTGTTCAGAAACAAACACGGATACTCGAGTATCCAAGATAGGCTATTCTAGTGAATCCTGAACGTGACCAAAAGCTAAGTACATATACCGAAAATTTTAGGATTAAGATTTGTTTTTGACCACAGTAATTTTTCAATTTTGTCATTGATTGCAATTATTCTAATTCTTCAGGAAATACTCACATCCTACTTAACTTATTAATATCTACTGCTTTCAACTATATCGACTCTATTTTGATGAATATTGAAAGCTGACAGAAATCTTGTTTTTGTTGATTTGCGCTTTTTTTTAAATGTTGCAAATTGTGACAATACTGGCAAGTTTTTAATAAAATCTGCACAAAAAGGTAATTTTACTTACTAAGGTACTGTTTTCAACGATAAACTAAGGCGTGATATACTGATAATAATAACGAACCAGTGAAAGCAATTCAAATAGAAGATTTTGCCGATTTCGTTTTTCATATTCGATCCAAGTCACCAAACTCAGAAACATTTGCCTTTCAAAGTTTTCATAAGGATTATCGTTAAATAGTAAATCCTTCAATTCAATTGTTGTCGGAACTACAAACTTAGCCTGCTTAGCAGAGTTGTAAAAACTGCAGTCTTTTCGGTACTGCAGTTAATTGACTAAAAAGACTAATTTCATTAAGTCTTTTAACTTACAAAAATACTTTAACTAAAATCGATCAGTCAGCAGTCAGTACTAAAATTCCGACTGTGCAGTTTAAAAAGCAGTACTTTTTAACTGCTTTTAGTCTTTTTAGTCAGTAAAAAGTTTTTGTTATGCGATTATTTTACTTTTAGTCAGGAAGTCTTTTAACTACAGTCAATTAACTGTAAGACTTTTAACTTTTTATAGACTTTTAACTAAAAGACTGCAAACTTGTACTTATAAAAGAACAGGATGGAATAAAAAGAAAAGAAATTTAAAAGAAAAAATAAAAAAAACTTACAGTTGATTGACTGTAGTTAAAAGACTTGCTGACTAAGAGTAAAATCATCGAAGGAAAAAGACTTTTCACTGACTACCAGTTAAAAAGTACTTGATTAACTTTAACTCCACAGTCGGAATGTTAGTACTGACTGCTTGTTTCGCAGTAAAAGTACTTATTTACAGTATTAACTTACATTCAATAGGTAAGTTAATTAACTGCGACTTTATTAACTGCATTACCAAAATACTACAGCTCTGCTGCTTAGTTATTTCAAGTGGGTGTAAATTAAATTCGATGATTTTTCTTGAAGTCGAGATAATTGCATTTCCTCGGCCAGGCGTAGTCAATGCAAACAATTGTTGTTGTTTAGATTTTTCTCAAGATATTCACAGCACCCATCGACTAAGTTTTTGATTTTTAAAAAAACTGCACTTCGCTAAAGTGCGTCAATTTTTTCGAGGCTCAATTCTATCCAACTCGAATATATAAAGTCAATTATCAATTTTAACGATGAACCGTCCACTTTTTCTAATTTAACTTCATTGCAACTCGAAGTTGTGGGAGCACCATGGAATACTTCAAAAAAATAATCACTCAATGCTGACAAGATATTTTTATGAGCTGGGATTTTGGTGCAATTGTCGTCAGGAACAGGGCCTGCCGAAGCCAAACTTGCGCCCTGTGCTAGATTTGTAGAAAGCGCCCCCTTTCTATATTTACACCTATACACATACATACACTGAAACACATGCATAAGCCTTTTTCACATTACCCAAGAGGTAGACTTTCTTTGACCATATTGGAAAAACGAAAACACAAGTGGCAATTTATTTTTCTCTAATAAATAAATACTTCCACAAAAAACACGTCACTTCTATTCAAAACTGATATTTATTAAATCTTAACCAAAAAAGCAAAATAAAAACAATTAAAACAATCTGCACCAGACCCGATACAACAAAAGTAGTCGTTACAACCTTCATTAACTTTATGTCGTTTTCCATTGGACGTCCAAGGCGTCCTAAATCAAATATACCTTTTCTAAAACCATTTCATTGGCAAAAAAAAAACGGTCAACCAACGATTCTGAGAATAGAATTTTGCATATGCACCAGAACCAGCTACCTACATGTTCTCTTTTTTATTGTTTTTTTTTTTCGTAGACGAGAAGTCCCATACACAGCATAGGTATACCTAAGGTGTATAATAAAAAACCTGCACGTTCTGGCCAACATGATTCAGTATGAATAAGTTTTTTTCTTGTCATATTTTCCCATGTTAATTTGGGGGGACTCAGTGTGTATGAAATAAAACTTGCACATATGAGGTGGTATGGAACTTTTTTTTTTTTTGTTTAGGTTTTTTAATTTGTTTTTCTTTTGTGCGAACAAGGTGAAATATCTTGAGATTAGGTAGGTAAGATTAAAACTAAACTAGCATACATCTAGTAGGATCTTTAATTTTTTTATATGTAATTTGAGTTAAATTCCCCTTGGCAGCACATAATTGCTGGCGCAAGATCAGATTACATTTTCTTGCTCCTAGTAATGCGCCTCCAGAACTCTGCGCCCTGTGCATTTGCACATCTTGCACATATAGTTGGTCCGGCCCTGGTCAAGAATGATATGTGTCGATGAAGTCCTTTTTCTTCGTAGAATTTCAGTATTTTTTCCAAAATACTTGCGGAATGTTGATCACATTTGAAAATGAATTTTATTTCGGAGATGAAGGATTTGAAGCCGAAATTTTAATCCTTAGAAGAAAAAAAAATGAAATTTAAAATCCTGATGCTGTTCAAATCGAACAGATCGAAAAAGCAATTAGGCAAAGTATAACAATCAATAAAACAATTACACGGGGTCTCCACCTGAAATATTTCATAGATTATACTATCTGTCAATTTTGATAGAAAGAAAGAGCGATAGTATACAATAAAATGTTGGTTGGGCATTTTCATAACTTACTATTTCATTTGTCTTAAAAATTTCACAGGGTAAAGTTATGAAGTTAAAACAATTAAAAGAATTGATTTATTGTTAATTTTGCTGAAATCAATAAGAAATAGACCAAAACTTCTTTTTGGCACCTACAATTAATTAAAAACATTCGAAAAAACACAAAACAAAATAAAATTGAAGCAAACCCAAAAATGTCGAAGTGAAAATTGTTCCTCCATAGAAATTGCTTTCTATGAACAAAGCAATATGTGGTAAGAAATTTTTTATAAAATACTAGAAGTAGCCTCCATGAGCAATTTTCATAGCATGCAATACAGTATTCTATGAAATCTTTCTTTACAAAATAGGGATAAAGTGATTAGTGAGATTTAATTAGAATGACCAATAAAACAATTGAAGTGAAATCAACTGTATATTCTGTTAGGTTTTCCGCTTTTTGATCATTTCGCACAATATTCAATAAATAATATGAAAGTACGTGTTTGCCTTACAATTGCGTCCGAAAATGTATAGCTTTGTGCGATAAGCATTTTTCATTGATTTATTAATTATATTGATTTTGCTATTTTTTCAATTGCGTAAAAACAGATTCAAATTATTTGAGAGAGTTTTTTAAATTAATTTTCAAATTCAAAATTTTTTAAAACATATTAAAAAAATATGTTCAAAATTTAACGTTATGATGTCTAAATGTCTTTTAGTTTGAAAGAAAACAATTTTTTGCGTTTGAAAATTAATTTCTCAAAAACTATTCTCTCAAATAATTTGAATTAAAAATAAAATAAAAGCATAGTATGACGCTGTAAGTGTTGGTTTTTATTGACTTTTTTCAATTTCAAGGCGATTTTTTAGAAAATTTCCCATCCCGCATATGCAACTGAACATTTTTCTTCTTTTCTCAACTCAACTTACATGCTCTCGCGTTTTGTCACACCATATGCGAGTATACGTTTAATAAAAAAGATATCGTCCTTTAACAACTTACCAAATATAAGATTTTTTAAAGAAATAAATTAGTACTACGCAGGGGTAAAGCATAGTTAGTTATTAGTGTTGCAGTTGTTTTAAAATAATTTTATAAAATTGCCCCTCCCGTCTGAATGATTCAAACATTCAAATATTTCTACACAAAAATCAATGTATCTTAAACAAAACCTTCTCCCTCGTTTTTACCATTCAATCCGCCTGAAGGTATTTTGATAAATTTAATGTAGTTTATCCAATTCCCAAAATTACAACAAAAGCCAAAAGCAAAAACAAAAGCTACTGAAGCAATGTCAATGAAAAATCTAATTTTTATCCGCAATTACTGCAACACGATGTTCTATCACGGTAGTGGCGGTCTTTGTTAAGGTCCCTGATGATGGTGTTTCCGCAAAAAATAGATTTCGGTCCTTTTTCACATTGTTTCCTTTGTACCTTTAGTATTTGTTTTTTCCCTTTTTGTCCTAAATAACACAAACTCATCCTATGCCATAATTGAGTAAAGAGGGAGATGAATTTGAAAGGCGAAAGCTTAAAAAGATCCCTTTTCAAATGCTCCTCAGGGCACATAATTACCACACCGAAAAAGGATAATCAAAATACGTTGAATATAGGAAGTTGTCGCCCCTACATTTATAACAAGGTTACGTATAGGTGATGCGAAAGTATTATCCTTAAAGCAAACAAAATCGATTAAACGACAGTCTTGAGAAGAAAATCCTTTGCGATAAGGGATAACGGACAAGGACAAGGAATAATATAGAAAGTACGAATCATAAAAGAGATAGAGAAGGAGGAGGAGAACTATGATGATGAAGATGATGATGATCCTGGATGTCCATTCATAATCGATTATTTGACATTTCTGATTGATTTCGTTAGACACGTAATTTCAACCGCACCAAGAAGACCATAAACCAGAAGTATCTTTTTCATGTTGTCGCACATCCGTCTTATATGGCAAAGAAGATGAAGACGACGATGATGGAGGCAAATAAAAAAAATATAAAACCTTTTCAAGTTCCAAGCCCAAGGACATAGTGTAATAACTATGGAGATTGTATTCTAAGGTACCTACATACATTCACAACTTGTGTTCACTCCAATAGACCAAAAGCAAACAAAAAAAAAAACCATTGAATCAAGACGAAAAGAATAGAGGTGAGTATATGGTATATCTTTTGGGTGATGCGCAAGATGACGATATTGTGCCATTATTGCAGGTGCGGTAGCATGAAAACGACATCAACTATGGGATCACAGCAATATCTAGTCGATTGTGGATTGGGGAATGGTAGGCAAGGCGAGGGTATAATAGTCTATAGGTACGATGACGACATTTTGATTTATCTTTCAATTCCGATTCAAAGGACATGATAATGTGTGTCTCCCCTCTTATAATAGGCTTACTTTTACCACCTCCGACAATCTGATGCTGACTTTTATGCTGGTATCAGCATCCTGACGTTATCTATCAAATTGAGTACAACAGTTAAGGCAAACAAAATTCGGACCAAAAATTGAAAATAGCTTTTTAAACGTTCAATAAATTCAAATTTATACCGTTCGTAATAAAGAAACTATTCAGGAAGTGGAGGAGTATGCTCCCATCTCCTGGCACCAGAAATGTAAAAAAACTGCAGTTGATTGAATAAAAAGACTTATTTTAAAGTATTTTTTCTTTATAGTCGGAAAGCTGGATTTTGGTATACAGCTTTCTGATGGTGTTCTTAAGAAACTGTTAAAAGTCCCCATCGATAGGAGCGCCGCTAACAATTTTAGGGGGGTTAAAGGCCCCCCAAAATGGTTTTTCAGCAATATCTCTCTAACGGTACCTTGTACAGAAAATATATTCATCACAAATTTGTAGCTTAGAAAATTTACTACAAAAAAGATTATCACACTTTTTTCATAAAAGTAACGGTTTTTGAAATAATTCAATTGGTATTGTTAAGGCTTTCAGTTTCTATACAAATGGAGAATGCACATAAATATACAGGATTATTTGAATGTGGTAAAAAATAAACGTAAATCGTATAGGTCGATTAAAAAAAAAAAAAAAATTGTATGGAGGGGGGGTCTGCTTCCCCTTCGTTTAGGCGGGAGGGGCAATATTCTAAACAATTGACTGGAAATAGAAAAGAGATCAATAAAAGACAACGGCAACACGTACAATGTCACTATATACTTTTTTTAAAGCTGGAAGTCTGTTCTTTTATATTCTTTTTAATTCAAATTATTTTAGAGAATAGTTTTTGAAAAAACTATTTTCAAACTCAAAATTTTGAAAAAATAATGAAAAAATTGTGTTAAAACTATTTTTTTTTTCAAAATTTTACGTTATCAAGTACTATTTTTGTTTTCATTACGACACGTCGGGAACAGCCCATGATGTAAGATATCGTCCCGATTCCCCCAAAAGTTGATAGTTGTATTGAAGAAAGTCCATTCCATGTTAGCATTCGCCCCCACGGCCCACGAACTATCTTCTCCTGAACGTGGTAAAAATAAAACACATGATGGCGCATCAGTTTTTGCTTGATGTTTGCGATAGCTTAAAGATTCTATGCCCTAGTTGCACATAATATCATTCGATACATCTGCATCAGTTTTGACGAAGTACCGATTTCGTCCATCCGGGCAATAATCGCTACCAATAATGCTTCTTGGAAATCGATGAAAATACAGATTTTCCTTCAGCATGAAGATTTCGTTTATAGGTATAGTAAATCTGTCAGGATAGATGCCACAGTGGTTATTTTTCGTCGTCTTGAACGTATTTTTAAAAGTTGATGATTTTATGCATGCACGCTATCAATACATCATTTCCGTAGGGATTGGAAATTCTCTGCTGTTAAGCCGCCGCGCCGATTATAAATTTGTTGTTCTTAAGATAAGTCTAAAAATTAAATTAAATTAAATCACCACAGCTTACGAAGAACCAGGGTCTGCTGACTTACAACTCTCAACCATTCCTGTGTGTGAGTGAGTGTCTGCAGAAATGGAGGGGACCTGTGATTTTTTGCCGAATCCGAACGGCCAATGTGAATGGCAGTTTTCTATGACAAGAGATACTCTTGGAGGTTTTGTCAATTCTTCGCAAGAGCCAGTGGTCGTTTCTTTTTTTATTATTTTAAGTTGGACGAGGCTGGGGATTGAAAGCATGACAGTCCATTGCACTAACCATCAGGCCACGGCTACTACTCTTAAGATAAGTCTACTTCTTCTTAAATAGGTGCACGAATCAGTACTTAGAGAAGTTGGTTCTTTAAACTTGTACATGATTCCCATTTATCAGTTGCTAATAATAAAGCTTGCTTGAACACATCTTCTAGCTCCTGTGTTTCCGAGACTAGCTCTTTCGAAGAATCTGCGTCTTGGGGTTAAAGCCAGCAGCTAGACTTGTTACTTGGATTTTTAAATAAAAACTGCTCGTGAGTCCCAGACTTCCCTCAGCTGGAAGACTTTATGCGCCTTCTTTTTCCTAGTATGATCTTTTTTTTCCTTCTTTTTCACTGATGCATCATCATTCCTTGTGTTTATTAGCTATTTATAAATTTATGTAACGGTTTTTAAGACAAAAAACACCCTGTTCCCTGTTCTTGTTTACATACATTTATCCTCCAGTGTTTTACTCTTAAATAGCCCAACAGCTCCCCAATTCCCTCTCAATCTATCCCCAAAACGGAACTGAAAATGGTTCCGAACGTTTGCCATCTCCCTAAAATAACCCAATGATGATGTGAAGTTGGAAGAAAAAAACAAAAACACAAAAATGTCCTCCTATCTTTGAATGTATATATATCTTTTGAGCTTTTTATTAGCTGACAAACGTTTCGGGGGGAAAAGATAGTAAAAGTAAGAAAAAAAAATCACAAGACGCTTCATTGAAGGAGTCCAAAGCTTCTAATAGAAGATAAAATAAAGGAAAGGAAGATTCTCCTATAACAAATCCGTAAAGTTGCCAATAAATTGAATTCCGTATGAGAATTCATTTGCCCATTCTCTATAAAAAAAAATGAAAAAATAAAATAAAGAACGCCAACCATCATATCAGGAATAAAATGTAAGTTCTTTTGTTGTAGTCCGCATAAGGTACTACGACTTTGCTCAACTGATTTTGTGATATATCTATGTTCTTTAAGGATAAAACAGAAACCAACAGATAGTAGGTATTATCCTTTGCCGAACAAACGCGCTCCGTATATAAACGAAAGAATAATTCGAGAGGAGAATCTCAATTTGATTTTATATGGTCTGAGAAATTCCACCCACAAAATCGTCATCTTCATCCTTCCTGCCATTGCTCTGCTGTTGCCACTGAACTTATCCTTTCGATGAGTCCTTTTTTAGTTGGATTATCTACGAATGAGCAAAAGATAATTCCTTTATCGGGACATTTTTTTTTTTTGTGGATGCCTTATCCTTCTGTAAAAGACTAGGTATAAAGTCTTGTTTCAGAACTTTGATTTCTTTTCTTATGATGAGGTTCTTGTTCCTTCGTCGTCCTTGTGAGTTGTGAAGATTTTTTTTAACGCCAACCAACCATTCCATCATGCCATCTAAATCAGCTATACTGTTCGGGGCATTGGAATATAGTTTCCTTATACGACATGAGCTGTGTAACTCTGATTTCCTTAACGCTTGTGTTTTTTTTTGTATTTTATTTGATTTCGTTTAAAAAGAAAATTCAATAATAAGGAGTTCTTTTATTCCTTCGATTTTGTGTTTGGAATACCTTACCTACTTGGCGTGCTCGTACGTCGCGTCGTAGTCTTGGTTTCCGCCCATATAAACCATCTCCATACCCATGATTCTGGCCATGGCTTCTTTATCGTTTGTGATTTTTCAGCGAAAAGGACGACCGGCAAGGACGACAACGATTGACTATATGTATAAGAACACTCTGAAATAAAATGCTGAGTAAATATTTTTTCAAGTTAATTTGCTGAATGTTTATATTTGCTTTAAGAGTTGCTTTCCCAAAACTCTTCTCTGTGTATGCCCTGCCCAGCTCTACTACCTTCCCAACTACGAACTGCCACCCGCTGACACGGGGGAGAAAGTCAAAGCTCCCGAAGGAGGCCGAAAGCATCGTTATCGTCCTTAAGAATAAGGTCCTTTTAAGTTATTCTTTTGCATTGGCATAGGGCTTTTGATTTCTTTTGGGACTTTCTATGTAGGTATCGCATGTGTCTTTTCAGAGGCGCGGGAAAGGAAGGGGGTGAAGATTTTTTTTTTTTTTGCAAGGAATGGGATATGGGAGTTCGGGGCGTCTGACATTTATTATACCCCTTTGGGAAATGGGGATGTGGTGGTTGAGAGGCAACAACCCCGAGAGCGATTTAAATTGAAAGAAAAAGTTTATTTAAAATCATGACATGTAAAGTTGGTAGGTAAACCGATTTACTATTGCAAAAATGTTTTCTCTCTCTCTCTATCACAGTTGTGTAGACAAATCAAAGGGAAAGTTATACCAATTTGAAATAACAACTTGATTTTGTGAATAAAGTTCGATTTAAGAGAAAGTGGATTATTTAAAGAAAAACTCAATTTGAGTTTACGATATGAAGCTAGAAGTATACTACTTACTGTAGAAACCTAGAACGTTCTTAATGTAGGCATAGTTGAAGAAATTTGTTATTGAAGAATACTTCAGAAGCATTGATTGAAGTATCTATACAAGTACAACTTAAATGATGGGCTTATCGAGGGAAAAGTTTGACTTTTTTTTTCAAGAAAAATAAAAACTTAAAAAAAAAATCAAATGAACGATTGGAGATATAAATGTAGAAAGTTTTAAATTTGTTCCTGTTTGGTTCGTTTCACTTTTGAAATTGTATCTTGTAAATAATAATTTAACAGTCAGTAAGAGATTTTGGAAATCGAAATTGATTATAAGTTTATTGTTATACAAGATTTCTGTAAAAGATGAATATTAAGGTTGAGTGGATTTAATTTTTCATTAAACCTACTTGCAGAGATTGTTGTCAAGTTGCTAAAAATAATAAAAAAAAAAATACTGGAGGGATCTACATTATTCCGGAAGACAGGACTAAAACAAATAATAATTTTAATTTCCTGGAATGAATTGTTATTGTTTAGTATTGTTCTACTTACGTATATAATTAATCCACTCCAGTAATTTTTTTCAATTTGTAACTTAAATAGAAGTCACGATAGAACGGCATCCACGAGATATGGACAAAATTATGTAGGAAGCACCCAACAGTGACATCCATATTATAGCTTTATACAAAATATAAGAAATTCTATACAAAGCCTTTTTTTTCTCAATTGAATGTTGTTTTTTAGTGGCGTAACAGCTCATGAAGAATCAGGGCCTAGTGACATTCCTGTTTGCGTGGATAATTTTAGATTTTAGGCTACAATTTGTTTCATTAACTACATTGACTACATTTAACTATAATAACTACTTTTAACCACATAAACTACGTAGCAGACGTAATTTTTTGAAAAAGTGACAGTTCGGCCAACCCTGCTTTATCATGCATCATCAGCAAGGGATTCTCTTGAATGACTTGTCACATTTTGGAAACAAGTAGTACCTACATACCCCTGGCCATTTCAAATTTGTTTCCATGCTAAGGTCAAATGAGTTTTAGTACGTATACTACTTAAGTCACAGGACTGAGTGGCTCTACCTTAATATTTCTGTCCCGGCAAAAAAAAAATAAAAAAAAAAATACATTTTTGCTCGGCAAAAATCCCCGTATCAAACCCTCCTAGTGGGTGCCGGGCGGTAATGATCACCACAGTTTTTATCTTGTGCGTTGTCAAGATGGTGATCAGCTAAGGTCAGGTCGAATTGTTGAGGTGTTCCTTTACTCCTCAATAGTAAAACACTCAACAATGCGATTTGACCATAGATACGAGGTCCCTAATTTTCAGTGGTGGTGTGAGCGATTTTCATAATCCGTGCCGAAGAAATGGAAGGCTGGGGGGCAAACCAATATCTAACGAGTCCCGCTCTGGCCAGAATAAAAACACAATTATTGGGGAATGCCTTTTTCGACGATCTCAATGAACTCTCCGAACTGAAGATCAAAGACTTGATCTCTTTTCTCAACGGGTCGAAATGGCTCTAAGATGATTCTTCGAGTAGCTACTACTACTACACCACTGATCTCTATAATATACTGGATAGCGTATCCATACAAGAAAGTTGACCCCATTTGAAGAACTGTTATAGTGGAGCTGCCTACTTTTTTGTATAACAGTATAACTTTATAGCATATAAAAAGTAAAGAAGTCAAAAGTCAAAGAAGTGGAAAATGTGAAACGATATTGTTCCGGATTTACTAAATCTTTGTTAAAAAAATAAACTCCAATAGCCAAGCAATTGATTCACCAATAATGGTGGATCGTAATTGCATTTGTTTAGCAATATTTGGCGATGAAAAATCAACGCATACTTGCTTTTTAATGCATTGTGGTTGCTGTTTAGTTGCATGTGCGCGCCTGGCCTAACTGCATGAATTCTCAAATAATAATTTCAAATTGCATATCAAATGAATGTATTTAAAACGATCGATATAAAATAAATTTGTATAAGATTACAAAATGCATTTTAAGCACAATTACCGCACGCCATAAAAATAAATTGGAAACAAGAATTCAGTGTTTACTTTTTACTAGTGTTGCTTAAACATCGATAGTCTATCGATAGTAAAAAACTATCGCGTACATCGATAGTTTTAAAAAATCTCAAAAACTATCGATAGTTTCAATAATTTCAAATTCGAGAGGGCCGATTTGCTTTAAATTTGGTCCAGAGCATTTTTATGTGATTTCTTAGGGGGTAAATTCGAATTTTTTATTTAACTCATCAAGTATCAAATATGTGAAAAACAGAAAACACAGATAGGTACTTAAAAAAGCTCACAGACACAAAAAAATAAATTAATCGAAACTCGTTTGGAATGGGCTATGGTTAAATACTTGCAACCTAATTCATAATCGCATTATAACGAGTGCATAATGTTATATACTCTTTATAATGCCTCTGAACGCCAAAATGTTATTCAGAAAACTTATGCAACGTTGAATAGAGGCACTAAAAGCTAAACGCGTTTGGAGGTTGAATAGTGCCTACATAAGGATATTTTTGTACCGAAATGTCACTTTGACTCACATACAATAATAAAACACAAAGATTTAGGGTGGCGCATATTTTTTTAGTCTAAAAGTGAGCAAGCTACATAATTATTTATTTGAATAAAACAAAATATTGGGTAATTTATTTCAAATTCGACCATCGTTGTATCGATAGTTTTTTTTTTCCAAAACTATCGAAAAACATCGAATCGATGTTTAAGCATCACTAGTTCTTACGTCAAAATGAGTTTTTTGCGCTCAAAAGATGTGAGAGAGTGGAGCTGCCTTCCCAAATGTCATCTTCAATTGGAGTCAAACAAACTGTTATACTTTGTAGGGAATACACTATCCAGTGTATTATAGAGATCAGTGCTACTACACTCACTGAACATACCTAAAGCGTTGAGTTGCCTACGTACTTGTCATATTGGAATCAGAAAAACTGTTATACTTTGTAGGGAATCCACTATCTAGTGTATTATAGAGATCAGTGCATTTCCCCCGTCAGAATCCATAGACTACAAGTAGGTGGTAAATGGACTTCTGAAACCAACAATCTGCCTAGCCTGGCATTTTGACCCTTGAATCCCTCTTATAACACCCGTTCTATATATACATAGGTCACACGAGTCATGGTATCAAAACGGCGCTCCTCAGTACTAATTGGGTAACCGAGCTTAGGCTGCTCGGGACCGCCATCTCTACCTACCTTCCCTTAAAACCATCACTCAATGACGGTACTATTATTATTTTTATCCTATCTCTTTGATCCTGATCGCCTATAAAACTATCTAAGAAACAAAGGTACTCTGGCGTGGAAAGCACGCATCCCCATGCGCTATATCGGATTCGACAACCTATTACTAAGTTTCTTCGGCTGTAATTAAGCCCCAAATATTAAGCTTTTCGTCGAGGCTAACGCAAAATGCAAGATTTGCCGAAAACATAGCCGGTGTCCGTGCTATGAGAGTGCCCAGGAGAATCAGACACAGCCATTTCCGCGCCGCGCACATTCCAAGTCCAACCCACTCACGAGCAGGAAAAACATGATACATACAGATAACGCCGTGTATTCGCTGACTGGATTCTAAAGCCCAAAACAGATGTGCAGCTTTTTCCCCATGCAGCGAAATTAGAAGAGATATCGTGCAGAAAAGGCTGCATGCAAAGCCTGGAATATGTCAGCCCTCATAAGAACCTGTGTAAATTTATTTTCGCTGCATTGGAAAAGGCTGCACATATGTTTTGGGCATAATGCATTTGGAACCGGATCCCGATTTCAGCACAAACAAAAAATCATATACAGCAACGAGTACCATTTTTGAATGGGCCCTCGACAGGCAAAATTGCTTGATTTGAGCGATGCCAATCCACGCGAGGTTCACGGTCCACCAACTTGCAGAAGTATCGCATTGAATTGAAAGTAAACTAATTTGGTGTGAATTGTTGGCTGTCTGCTGGCACCTGGCAGCATTCTACCGCTCGCAAACGACGATCATTCGCCATCACCATCAACGGAGAGCGCTACCGGTCTATGATAATGAATTTTTCTTGATCTATGATAATGAATTTTTCTTGTGTTTCCAAAAATACGGCTCTAAGTGTTACATAAATGTAGCTGATTCCACAAAGGACATTCTTTACGAGTCATTTGAGAATATGGTTGTTTCATGTAGATGAAGAGACGATACGTGAATTGGCTACCGATATTGTTCAATTTGAACCCATTAGACTTTTTCTTGTGCATTTTCCTTGAGTCTTAGGTATATACCAATAAGCCGCAAACCACCGCACCGGTCCCTCAAAGTTATCATAGTCCGTACCATTACATCGCTGATTTTTATATGCTTCATCGAAAATTGGAAATATGGCTTGGGAGACTTAATAATGTAATGGTACACGAGAACAAAATTTGTCGTTTTGTTTTAATGGGACCTATCGGGAATCTCGAGGGGAATTTTGTTTCCCTCGGAATATTGTATTCCCTCGAACATTTTTCGACTATCGTGATCGTGAATATCCCATACGGAATAGATTTCCTTTGAACTAAAAACCAACGCAACAGCCGAATTCCCCTGGAAAATTTATTCCCGATACCAATAAATTCCAAGGTAAGCTTGAGCATCATTCTGGTTCCAAATGTTTGAAGGAAGGAAACATTCGCAGGGAAATTTTTGTTCGTGATACTGATAACCCCCAATAGAATTTACACTGAACGTGCGAACGGGATATTTTATGGAGTTTTATGTGTTTCAACAGCTTCCACAATTCGTGCTATCATGGCCAGATTTGAACGATGTGGAATTTTGGCCCACACTAGCAATTGCATGTTGTTCAGTGGAAGTTTTATATGTTGGTAGGGCAGACAGTAGAAACTGTATTATATGGATGCAATGCCACTAAGGTCTATCCAACATAAATTGGCAGTACACGTCTTATGGGAGAGCTTTTTCAAAATCAGTAGCGCACCATATTTTAGCACCATACTAAATTGAAAGAACTCCTTCATAAAAAGTGTTTGCCCGCCCGTAAATTTCTGATAGCATCTGACGCAGATACTACGTCCTATCGAGCGCACATCTGAGTGCGCACTGAATTGCTGTGGCCTATGGCTGCTGCTGCTATTCAACTTCAACCCCCATAAAATATTGATGTGCATTCAGGGTTACCCATGTCCATTTGGCAACTCGTTCAGATTTTTTTCCTTGTGTTTCTGTTGAGGTGCTTTTGGTTTTAGAGCTTTAATGATGAGGGTTATCGTAGAGTGTTTTCATCTTTTGCATTTCGTTTAATGTGTGGAAAATACGTTGAAATGCAGTTACAAAATTTTAAGCTGTTTTCTTTGAAAGAGTATTATTTGCGTAGATTTTCGTAGCGGTCAATTAATGTGAAGTAAAGTATTTTTATGTAATTTATTTTTTTAAAAAGTGTATTTTTTTTTAAGTTTTGTGCAATTTATGTTTTTAAGACGGGTAGTTTTTTAAGAATCGTTTGTAAAGTTTTTTGAAAATGTGTGTGCAATAAATTATAATTCAAGTAATATTTACAAAGGTTAAATAAAAGAATAAACATTTAACCAAAGTGTATATTAAAAATAAATTTAAGAATATTTCAAGTGTTGACTGTTTCTTTTGGGCCTTCGTCAGTACCAGACTTCTTTTCTTCATCGTCCTTTAACTTGTGCAATTTGTATTTTCACTCGTGTATTTTTCAAGAGGTGTGTTTTTTTTAGAGTTTTGTTCAATTTGTATTTTTAAGTCATGTATTATCTTACCTCATGGTGGTGGGGAAAAAGATAAATGTGTTTTAATTTATAAATAAAACAATTAAATGAAAATTTCTATCCAAAAAAAGGCGGTAACCCTGCATACCATTCTTTCATATTTGGGTCCATTCAAAATAAACAATACGACAACCCTTGTGAGAGCTTTAATAAAGGACAGATTTATGCAATTCACTATAGCCAGAATGAGAGGCAAACGTCCTATCTTGCCTACACTGCCTTTTTTATTTGGATAAGGTATAGATAGATACTATTCATATCTTGGATAATACGAACAATTTTATGATCTTTTTAAATACAAACGTATATAAAACGACCTTCCGGCTGCATAAAGAATTCCAGCAAATCCTTTAACTAAGCAATTTCGAATAAATAAGGTTATAGTATAGTTTATGAATTATATTTATTATATTTATATATGTAAGTAGGTAAACAACAATTATATTACAAAATGCTTAAAGTAAAATTAAAATAAGGATTGACGATAAAATTTATAATTTATATGGAAAAATACAAAGGTCTAAAGAATCCATCTTGTAATTTGTAAATTCGTTCGTATCTATATCATACTCGACCATAACACAATTTTCTGTTCGAAACAAAATTTTATTTCCAATAGCACTAACTGTTTTCACCATCGAGTTATTTTTTAATAATTCAGCCACCTCATACCAGGTATTCGTTGATAAATCGAAGCGTTTAACAATAGTTTTCTTATAAACATTACAATAATTTGGTAAACGGTAATCCTGACCAATAAAGATACCGTACAAGAAATCACCAACAGCAACAAGATGCATCTCTTTTACATCATCAGCTATTGGTTGTTTTATTGATGTCCACTTATAGGAAGAATAGCATTGCAAAGATCCGTAATGATAATCGAAAGCGTACAACGTATTTTTCAGTTGAACCATTTTGGCCTTTTCGCTAAGAGATACGGGTGGTGAAAATTGTATCCACCTTTGATATGTATAACTGAAAGCCTTCACGGATCTTACAAATTTACTACAGTCAGCTCCATCAAAACCGCCGAATACAAGCAATGTATCACCATACTTTGCCAATTGACAGTTGCATCTACCACTATCTGTCATTGGGGGCAAATCGGTCCATTTCAAAGTTTTCAAGTCTAATCTTTGAATGCTATTTGTTATTAATCCATTAATTGTCCCTCCAACAACATACAGTTTTTCGTCAATCAAAATCATAGAATATTTAAATCTATTTTCCAAAAGAGGCGGTGATCGTTTTTCGAGAGTCCAGGTCTTTAATGTTTGGTTTAAACTTTGTATCTCAGCTTCCTTTTTAGAGTTTAAATAAATTATAGCTATTTTTCCGACTTCTTGTTTTAAAATTACTTCCTTCCTTGACTTGGAATTGGAAGTAATAGCTAACTTTTGCTGTTCAATTGTTCGAGATTCCGGCGATAAATGGTAAAGAAGCCAACTGTGTACCAATTCCGTATTTTCCACAGGTTTGTTTTCAATAATAAACTTGGGTGTGAGAAACTGATAGCGGACCATTGAAAGCAATTCCAGAAAGAGATGTTGCCGATTAACTTTTTCAAATTCAATCCAAGCCACTAAACTTAAAAAGACTTGCTCCTCCAAATCTGTATAAGGATTGTCGTTAAATAGGAAATCCTTTAATTCAGTTTCATTCAGAGTCAAAAACTCAGATTGCTTAGTTACTTCTTCAAAATGGTTGTAAATTAAGCTCGATAATTTTTCTTGAAGTCCAGTTAATTTGAATTCCTTGGCCAAGCGTAGCCAATGCAAGAAATTGCCGATATTAAGATTTTTTTCAACAAAATTACAGCAACCGTCAATAAGGTCTGGCATTTTTAAAAACACGGCACTTCGCAAAACTTTTTCAATATTTTCAAGGCTTAGATCAATCGAACCCGAATACATATAATCGACTATAAATTTAAGCGTCGAAGCTTCGATTTCCTTCAATTCCACTTCGATGACATTGGAAATTGAAGGTTTGCCATGAAATACTTCCCAAAAATACAAACTCAATGCAGAAATGACAATTTTATGAACTGGAATCTTGATGCTATCCTTGCCAGCACTGATAATAGTGTCGAAGAAGTCCTTTTCCTCATAGAATTTTTGTAATTTTTTGGCTATGTTTGCAGCATGCTGAGTCCATTCGAACAAGGATTTTTTGTTTACAGATGAATCTGAAGTAGTCATTGTATATCTTAAAAGAAAGAAATCCTGTTTATATTTCAAATCATAAACAAAAGACTTTTTAAAAACTCACCACTTTGAAAACTTTATTTATTGTTAGTATGTATGAATAATTATTATCAGTACTTTTATCGAAGTTATTGACAGAAATCGATTAAGGCTTCTTTCCGATTTATTAGCCAACGCGAACCACAGATAAAGTCAAAGTCAAACTAAGCCGATTTGTACTCGAAGAACAAAAACACTTGATTACAAACTTAAATTAGCGAATGTAAAATTTGTTCGTTCTAATATTAGGCTTGGATCCAAGATGTTTCTCTAGATTGAATAAACTACAATACAAAGAATTTAAAAGTAAACTACCGTACAGTTAAATCAAATTCGCACAAAATACAAATTATATCTGCCGACAGAAAACAGTGCTAAATAAATGATAAATTAAACTTAAGACTCGCTTAAATATAAGAGAAAAATTGGAGTCGAACGGATTGAAAAATCAATTAATCAGGTATAAGTATAGGTATGCAAAGGATACCTATCTTTTATGAGTTTTAAAGCGAATATATTCGAATCCAAAAAGTGATAAAGCAATTAGGAAAGGATAATGACCAATAAAGCGATTAAAGAAATGAGAAAGAAGATATAGGAGGTAATTAGAAAAGGTAAAAATCAGGTAAATCTTATTTGGCTTATGTAGGTACGTCTAAGAAATTCTAACAAAAGTTAATCCTTTGCAGTTAGGCTAATAATGCACTTTTGATTTTCTGTCGAGCAAACAAAAAAAACTTCTTCTCTCATCTTTCCTATGCCTATATGATTTTTGTACTTTTCGCAATTTGTTGAGTTCTGAAAAAAAAATATGTCTTTAACCAGGGGGCATATTATTGCGCCACGTCAAGACGAGCCAAACGCGAGCGGTGAGCGCTACCTATCTTTTCTCAAAATGTTTCGTTGTAACTCTACAAGCGGCAAGCCCTAACTCTACAAAGCCTACATCGCGATCAAAAAGCATGGCCTTGCTATTTTTCAGCCGTTCCATAGACACTTCCATAGACTCATTATGGTAAAATTAAGGCCTGTCATGCAAAAGTTCTATATAAAACGACCAAGCCATACTTTTTGACCACGATGTTGTAGAGTTAGGGCTTGTCGCTTGTAGAGTTACTGGCTGAACATAATGGTGACGGAGACGGAACTGGAGCCGGAGCTGGAATAGCTGTCAAAATATTATATACACGCAAATTCAATGTTACAAACACAACGGAACGTAGCTGCATACGGAGCTGCAGCTGCAGACGGAAGAGTTTACCAGCTTTTGGCCGGCCGCACATTGGATGCGTTAACATACGAATACATATCGTACTTAAACGTGTGAATACTGGTCGTACGAATCGAGTGCGCATATTGAATACATCTTTCTCCGTCAAATACGCAGTGTACACAGGTGACTCATCGCTTTCGCGAAGTCCTCTTTCCACACATTTCAATGTTTCAACGTACGAAAGTGTTTAAAAATCCCAACAAGTTCGGACTCATTTCGTACGTCGGAAGTAAACGTACGTATACGTATGACTCATTCGCAGCCAGTGTGCGCACTCTCGTAGTACTTAGAAGGTTGAGATTGTTCGTGCGTGTTTGTACGTATTCGCACGAGTCAAATCCGTACGATAACGCATCCAATGTGCGGCCGGCCTTTAACTTTTTACGTACGAAACTTTTGACGTTTCAATTGGTATGAAGAAAAAAAAACAACTTTTTAGGTTGGAAAAAAATATTGTGGATATTTGTATCGCGAAAAAAATTATTTATTAAAAGGAAAATTATTGGAAACAAAAAATATGAATTCTGAGCTTGTACACAAAAATATTCTTTTGTTTTTCTTCAAAATACTTTCAAAGCTGTACAGCTGCATTGTGGGCACTTAAAAAAAATAACGAACGACACTTTTTGACATCTCTTCCAGTTCCGTCTGCGGCTCCAGTTCCAGCATTCTATTCTGTTCAGGCAATTAGGCTATTTAGAGTTAGGGGCTTGGCTCTTCATGAGATCTCATAACTTTTTCATAGCGAAAGTGGTATGAACTTATCAGTTTTGGTGAACTATTTTACATGAAATGTTTTTGGTAGGATTGTGGTTTTTTATAGTATCTTTTAAACATTGGGAACGTGAAAGTGAATGATGCCTTAAAGTTTCCCTCGGAATTTATTGGTATCGGGAATAGATTTTCCAGGGGAATTTGGCTGTGATTGTATTGGATTTTTGTCGAGGGAAATTTATTTCGTGGGAGATTCATGATAGCAGAAACATGTTCGTGGGAATAAAATATACCATGGGAAACAAAATTCCCAGGTAGATTCCCGATTACAAAAAAAAAAAAAAATATTTTGTTGATTATTATCTAATTTATCGGAAATGAACTTTTACTAGACCTCACTTGCTTCTTTTTATCGTTAGTTATATGAGCATAAGGCCAGCCGCACATTGGATGCGTTATCGTACGGAATTGACTCGTGCGAATACGTACAAACACGCACAAACAATCCGAACCCTCTAAGAACTATGACGATGTTTACATTGTATTCTTGACGAACGGGGCATCCAGTGAGATGGGTAGATTTTATGTGAGTAAGAAAGAGAAGGGAAGATCTCACCCAAATGGGCAGAATCTACCGTTCTCTTTCTAACTCACCATAAAATCTACCCATCTCACTGGATGCGCCGTTCGTCAAAAATACAATGTAAACATCGTCTATGGGAGTGCGCACACTGGGTGCGAGTGAGTCAGGGGACTTATGCCATGCCAATGAAATACATTATGTTGAATGGCAAATCACACCATCGGGTTTGGCGGGATGTGTCAGTCATTGCAAATGAATGGACGTTTGATATTGATTTATCTAAGAACCAAGAACAAAGCGTAATGGAACAAAATAAGGCATATACAAAGGACACTCCACCCACGCCAGCGACGAAGTGACGTGATCGGACAAGAAAAGTTCTAGTGGCAAGGTGGCACGAAAAAGTTCAATATGGCACACTTTTTTCATTCCATTATTTTATTTTTTATTATAATAAAACGAATTTCAACGAAACCTAATGAAAACTGGTTTCAATTGCGTAAAAACTCCTGTGTTTGCTTTTCTTTATATGGCAGGAAGATGGCACCAAAATGACACGTTTTTTCTTTAGAAAATGTGGTATGTACGTTAATTTTTTTTTTCGGGTGGTAACGCTGCTCCACACATCAGGATGAGCATATTTTATAGCAGCAGATAACAATCGAAGAGGCCCAACAGTTTAGTTTTGTATGTATAGTTATGGTGATACACCCCTGGATGTTTAGCGCAGAATAAGTAAAACTTGCAGTGCCTTAGGTATCCTGTCGTATGTACTAAGGTGAGATTCTTCAAATCCCATGTTAAACCACAGCTCTTAAATTCCATTGAAAGTATGAAAGTCTTAGGCGCCACCATCTCGAGGAAATTGAAAGCTTTTTCGAACCGCTGCTGGTTGCGTCTGCCGTGAATCCTTAAGATTCTTTGGTCAGATATTATGTACCTATATCCTGTCAGAAACTGTGGCGTACAGAACAAACAAAAAGCTGTTGAGTGTCGAGATAAGGTGGCGTAAAATGATACCATGCATTGATGACGTCATCCGATTTTGAAAACATCAGGCAATACTAATTAAACCAATTAGTTTTTCCTGCTTTAATGGTCGGATCGGGGCTCAAAAAAAATGTACAATCATATGAAATAGAATCGGGAGATTAAGCGTTTAAACTTTTGCTTAAATTTACAGGTTGCTTTATTTTAGTACGATAATAGTCTTGTATATATATATATAAAATGAATCCCTTTTGGTGTTCGTAAGCACATAACTCGGCTAAACATCCTCCGATTCGGTAGCGGATTTTTTTGTTGGATTGTTATTGAACCAGATTAACACACAACGGTGCCGAAAATTAAATAAATTTGACCCAAAATTAGAAATTTCGACCGAAGAAATATGAAAATTGTGAAAACGCCTTGAAATTTCAAAATTTCTGAAAGAAAATTGTGAAAACATCTTGAAATTTCAAACTTTCTGAATTAGTTTTTTATTCGTATACGCACATAACTCGGCTGAACATCAACCAAATTGGATGGAGATTTTTTTTTGTTGGATTTGTATTGAAAATTTTGGAAAATTGGGCCGGAAAAGTCGGAAAGTCGTGATAACAATTGGAGATTGCTCGACTTTCGAAAGAAACATTAATAATTTAATCAATTATAGGTGGAAAGAAGTTTGCCCGGTCAGCTAGTAATTTTATAGACTTATAACTCTGAGGTGATAGTACCTACCAACTCCTTGGAGTAAAACATTAAAAAGTCGAAAGTACATAGGTATCAAATTAGTCAGAAAATTGTAGGTCCAAGGTATTCATGCCGAATAACAACACGCAAATGAAATGATTTTGAGTCTGGTAGTCCTGGTGTGGTTCTCTACGGGCTATCAAACGCCACCAATGGTTTGCTTTAATAGTTTTGAATCTGCGAACATAAACTGTAACCAGCCCAAACAAATAAAGTAGGAAGTTTGAATAAAATTTCGAGCTCATACGAATAAGCAAATAACTTACCATTGTAGGTACATGGTAAACACAAACTCTCCCTATTTATCATCTTTTATTCAAAACGCCATGCTTCAAAAAACTCACACTTAGGTATTAAGCCAAACCCATGTGTATACATAAGGTACTAAAATTTCAATAAATCAAGTGATTTCTTTTGTAGATTCAGCTTTGAAGGAAACTTCTTGAGTTTGTCAGATTTATCCATGATAATGTCAAGTCTTGAAGTGTCTCTCAAACCTGATTATTGTGCTGGAGCAATTTGGTTACGCAGCATTTGTTATCTAACACTCTTCTGAACCTATTGAGCAACGAACATAACAAAACATTTGCCGCTTCTTTTTTTATTTCTCTCACATCGTCGCACATCGTTTGTATTCACAACAATACAAAAAAAAAAATCATCATGGAATATGTTAAAAACAGGGCGCATTTTCTCCATCTCCAAAATAAAAACGGGCGCAAGATGTATAAGAAAATATTTGCTCAAAGCTTAACATACAATTCAAGTGCTCTCCTGTGATGTTCCAGGCAAACACCGCCATCACTACTTCATACGTATATGTTCTTAAGTACACATCATCCCTAACCAGGGTTATCCGCTTTTCCACCTGCTCTAGTCGAGCTCCAGTTCATATCGTTGGGCTTGTCTCGGTCGTCTGGGGCGAGGGAGTTCGTTGTAGATATGTACATTCAGACATCATACTACGACCGCACCGTGCTAGATAAATAAGCAAATAAAGCTGCGGCAATTCCTTCTTTTTTCCGACATAAGTCATCACGGCAAGTATAGTATCTATGCCTCTTATGCCCAGCTCATCCTCTTCCTTGTAGACCAAATCATCAGGCCAAACAACTTCCGTATAAGGAAGTGGAAACCATCTGGGTTTGGCACCAGCCAGTCAGCCAAAGAGTCTCCTGAATTGAAGCATAGGCATGTTCTATGTAAATGGGTTCGACACCCAACTGAATATGTGTTATTCCTTTACGGGCAATTTCTCCCGCTGCTGCTGCTCCTGCTACTGGTGTTTCTTCTTTTCTTCTTTTGCTGCTTCAATCAGAGAGCAAATAATCCAGAAACCAGAACATACATTGAGCTATTGTGATTGTGGAAAAATGTCGTTGTCGTTCGTCGTATAGTCAGTGCTTGTTCCAAATATTGACTTTTTGTGGTAAATCTTTATTCATTCAGTAGCGCAGTAAAACTTAAGTTATTCTTCTCCTCCTTCCCCATTCTTCTAGAGTCTCTTTCTCATCCAATGAGGTAAATTTGTAGATCAAAGTCCGATCAAACAAAACACTTTTTCAAAGAAAAAAAAAAAAAAAAAAAACATAGAATAACTGGTAGCCTGGTGGCGGCACGAAATATGACAAAAAAAGGCCTTTGTCTGGTTGAAGTACCGCTGCTAGGGCGTAACATGATGTTGAAAGTGTTTGCATACCTACAGTGTGGGAGGTTTGGTAAAGCAACTTGCATTCAAAAAAAAAAAAAAAAAAAACTGAACATACCCAGAGAAGATGAAGAAGAATTCAAAACTATTCGTTTCCCTTTGTATTTACCCTTAAGTCTGGAATTTTAATAGGAATAAAGGTGACAGTGCAGTGGAAGAAGGTAAAAACAAATAAGTCACAATAAATTAGACTTTTCCTTGCATTCCAGCTATTGGGTTTATCTTTAAAATCTGCCAGAGAATGTTGCGAAATACAAAAAAAAAAACACTAAGTTGACACCAGGTTAGCAAAGCAGCAAGAAAAAAACATAAAAAACATTGCCCGCGACAAAATTAAAATAGTCACATATCATTTAAAACTGCTGAACGGCTAATTATTAGGCAACTAGCAATTCGATATAAAACGTTTTTATCCCCTTTTGAGGTGCTGCTTCGCTAAGTTGATACCACCTATCAACTTAGCAAAGCTTCAAAAAAAAATATAGCAAACATCGAACGACAAATTCGAGATTATCACAATACTAATTCACGACTAATTAACGGGTAATTACCCAATTAATAATTTTTTGATCGGCGAATGTTGTTTCGCTAACTTGACACTCATGAAAAACAAGGACGTGAGTCTAGAAACGAATATGAAAAGCCGCGAGGGATTAATTTGAAGTTTGAAAATGAAAAATTTGCTCAGCTAACGAATCGCTGGTCCAATGAAAAATACTTGTTGTTTGATACATAAAGGTTTTAATGTCCGCATTGCTTTCAAATCGGAATGAATTGAATCAGAACAAATTTTTTGTTTTTTTTTGTAATACAAAACATTGGGTTTGGGAATTTGAGCTCAACTGGTCGCAAAAAGGAAGTGGTCCATTACGCAGCGCACTTTTTGTGTTTAAACCTGAAACTTGGCTCTAACTTCACAGTCTTATTCCGGTCACGTCTTTTTTTAAACCGTATACAATATTTTACAATAAGGGAAATCTAAAATATTTCAGTTCCGGCATACTCTACCCTGTGCCCTGTATTAGCATTACACTCCGAAATTCTTCTCGACTTCTGAAATCTTTTTCTCGTTGGACAGCTTAAGTTAAAGTAAAGTATTATATCTACCCTATTTTAACCAAAATAAAAAATATATTTTTAATATAAATACAGATAGTTCGATTGACTAAAAATGTTAAACATTTCTGTAACTCTCACATCGAAAAAATCAGTCGAGAAACGCTGAAAATGGAACAAAACTCATGTATTTTGTTTTATGCATGCGAGAAGTTACAGAACATGGGTCCTGGTCATGACAGGCAGGTAAGTTAAAAATTAAATTAAATGCAAAATCAAAGTTGAAACCTAACATTCCGATACTACCTTGGGTTTTGGCTACAAGGCTTCGTGAAATAAGAAGGTTGCTCAGGCAGCTAATGTGGAATATTTTGGCAAGGTCAGGATTTTGTTCGCTGACCTGCGCTAGGGGAGCAAAAAATCATAGCCTGCGCGGCACAGCACGCTCATTTTACCCGGCAGTGGTGCCGTGACGAACATCCCCTCCCCATCCCCCTCTCATAACGCGGGAACTTTAAATATCACGTTCTGCGTTTTCAGGGATTTATTTCATCTTCGAACTTGGGTACCTACTTCTTTCAGAAGCGAAAGAACATTTTAGGGAGATATTTCAAGGAGCCGGCTATATATTAGAAAAAGTTGAAAATTACGTTACATGGATAGTCGCACGTTTGGAAGATGAATTTCAAATTGCACTCAACGTCAAAAGTTTTTTAGATCTTATTTATTTTTATTCTAATTTCTAAAATTATAAAGCATAATTATGTTTTTACTATCATTGAGGGAATGTTCCTCGTTAATTATAAACTGCAGTCCATTTAAACTTTTATATTTAAGATAGCTATTTTTTAAGCCCACAATTATTGTGCTAATTTTCTAGGTATGCTTTTTTCGACTTATCAAACATTAGAATTTGTTCATCAGCTGCGCAGAAGTTAGTTGGTTTGATGGGAATGGATCTACTTTTTTGTTTTTGCTTGGGAACTTCCTTCATGACACTTATTAGTGAAATTAGTTTTTCGCAAGTTATGATGATACACCCAACAAATCTAATTAGCGAGTTTTCATCTTTGCATCCGGTAATCCACTTGAATACTAGGTATACCACCACCAACATCATCCGCAACATTATCGTCCTTAAAAATATACTCACACCTGTGTTCTCTGTTTTCCACTATGTCTATATTATACCGACTGTGTTAAGTGTGAGTTTTAGCCTTGCAGGCTTAAATAGGACCTCCCCTATGGATATATGTATAAGCAAACAAAACTTTGTCCGATGATAACACAAAAACCCTCCTGAACGGAACTGAACAATAATTTACTTCGTGGTGAAAGTCTACAAAAAAAATTAAAATAAAAAAAAAAGGACCATGGCACATCCTTCCACTTGATGCGAAGCGGATTATTATTTCCATAGTAACTTTCTCACAGTAGCTACCTTTAATGGATCACAGTTAGAGTGATGATAGCCTGTGCCTGGGTACACTTCTGGTTGTTTTTTTTTTTTTTTTTTTTTTGTTCTAGACCCACTTTCTGCCTCTCTGGCAAAGACCTGAATTCAAGTGCCCCAATCCTTGGTGAATGGAGCTGTTCTAGCTGTGGCATGAATGTATTTTTGCAAAGTGGAAAGTTTGAATTTCTCCGCCTTTTCACCTCACTCTCACCGTTACAAGAAGGCAGAGGTTTCGCTTTCAGTAGACAATTAAAATATCTAGATGAAGTTATCAGAAATAGTGAGAGAGGGCAGATAAGATTGCGGGTTGAACAGTAATATGGGGAAGCAGTTAAGTATTTCTACTCGGAACTTGGAAGAAATTAATTTGGTACTTAAAGCCCGGCTAAGTGGATCTAAGATTAATTCGTTCGTTTAGTTTATTATTACTGATGGTAAGACCATGAGCAGCAAGTGTTCCAGCCATACTGTGTTCGCGCTAGATATTTTCGGCATCTCATTTTCCTATAGGGGTTTTGTAGGGATGGGGTATATTTCGTTTTATTGGTAATTGGCGTGCAATGATGGGCCAGAAGAAGAGAAGATAATGAACCGGAAGTGGTTTTATTTTGTATGCTTCATTAGGAAGAATTAAGACAATAATTGTTGCCTCAAGAGTTTTGCTTGGGGTATCGTATAGGTGGAGTATTTATAAGCGACGAGATAATAAAATGAGGTATTAAAAGTGATTCCCTTACCATAAAGTTTATCATCAGCAGAATGTAGGTATCTGTGTTATCGTACTTCCAAGATTTCCTAAAAACAAAAACAACTATTTGCGGGTCAACTAAATGGTAATTTGGTTTAATCTGGTTTGGGGTTACGGAAGTTTTCGAAGCGAAAATTATACCTTGAAGGCATTTATTAAATAAAAAAAGGGTCGAATTATGAATGCTGGACAATCTTTAAAATTTTGTTTAAAAAACAAGAAAGTTAAAGATAATCTCTTAAAAAATACATATCGTATAAATGAGCAGATTTTTCAGCTGGGCATTACATTTAAAGTCGATTTTTATCTGCATTTTTGGGGAAGGTTTAGGTTTAGGGGAAGATTTCAAAGATTAAAAATTAACTCTCAAATGTAGTAGCCCCTGGCGTAATCGTTAGCGCGTTGGACTGTCATGCCAGAGGTCTGGGTTCGATTCCCAGCCACTTCCACCTAAAAACAAAAAAGATTTTTTTTTTCAAGGCTACTGTACTGCCTCTTGTGAGGAAGTGACGAATTCTCCAAGAGTATATCTTGTCATAGAAAACTGCCGCTCGGTAGTTAACTATAGGTCCTCTCTATTCCTGCAGACACGCACACAGGAATGTTTGAGAGTTGTAGGTCACTAGGCCCTGGTTCTTCATGTGCCGTTTATTTTATTTATTTTTATCTCTCAAATGGCACATTTCTCTCATGATATATTTCTCAAATGATATTTGTCTCGCTTGATTGATTTCTGGCATGATATTATATTTCTCTTGATAATTTTCTGCTATGATAAATTTCTACCATATTTATTTTTCGCACGATATGCGCTTATATATTCTTCGCATGATACATTTCTCCCACGATTATAACCTCGCGTTATAGTTTTCTGGTAAGATATATTTCTGGAATGATATATTTTTCGCATGACATAATATGTCTCGGATGATATATTTTTTTTGAATGTATGCACTTAATTTTTTCTAATCAAACTTGTAAACTAGATATCTTTAGTCACCTGAATCCTTTTCCGTCGCACAGCAGAATTTAAAAAGTAGGTAATATTTCATATTATCCAACTGCTCCTTGTGATTTAAATCGATGAAATCCAAAATGTATGCTTCGAATTCTTATCACGGGGATTTATTTACAGTTAGGGGTGGCCAAGCCAAGTTAGTCCAGGCTTATAAAATTTTTAATTCAGGGTTAAAGTTTTTCAAGGTCACCCGCGATTTTTAGCACCCCATGTATGGGAAATTGGGAGAAAATATATGCCATCTGAAAGCTAACTCAGCACTCATAAAAGGTCAGATGGTTTCAAAAATTGGTTGTGATTAGGAAGCACTTTTGTGTTTTGTTTTTAGAAATTCCGACAGGCAGGTCACTGTAATTTTTGAAGATGCGCAATATATTACCTTCAATATGTTTAGTGTATACTGTGTTTTAGCACCTCATTTGTGGAATTTACAAAAAATAACTATGCCATCTGAAAGTTTACTGAATCCTCATAAAACGTCAGCTAGTTTTAGAAATTGGTCAGGCATTGATAATTTTTTTTTTTTATAATTTTTATAAAAAAAAATTTAAGGTAAAGGTCAATTGACGATTTTCAATACAGCCAATAACCTTATCAAAAGGGTTTTCTCAATAAGTGACACCGAATTCCACAATAAAAACAAAATCAAAATCAGAGAAATATTAGAAAAAAACTCTTTCCCGCCACAAATAGTCAAAACATTAATAACACAATACGAGCATCGAAATATACAAACAATTGAAAAAGAACAACAAAGCACAATATACAAATCTTTTAATTACATAAAAGAAATAGCGGACCGTTTTAAACAGGCAAAATTTTTGGATACCGAAAAATACAAAATAGCAATGAGCAATCTCAAAACAAAAACTGACAAAATGGAACACTCCGATCTAATTTATAAAATAAATTGCAGTGGAAAGACAGACGAATTATGTAACCAAACTTACATAGGAACGACGAAACAAAAATTAAAAAATAGAGTGGCAGGACACAAGTCTGATATAAAAAGTAGTGCACAGCAGAAGACAGCACTGGCATCACACTGCATTTCCCTTAACCACTCTCCCAACTTTGACGACATCAAAATATTACAACGAGAAGACCATCAAAACAAACGGATGATAATAGAAACCCTGCATATAATCAACGATGACAGATCTATGAATCGACGCACCGACATCGACAACGTTAGCCCACACTACAAACACATATTGGAGAGGAGGAGGAAGAAAAAGCTCTGAAGAAATGATCCACATATACATACACACATATTTATATAATGGAAAACTAAATTTTTTTTTGCTTGAAACTGTTACTTGTCAATTTTACTTTGTTGCCGGTGGACTGTTCATTTTGAACACAAATTGTTTATATTTAAATTTAAGTGCATTAAAAATGTAACAATTGTAAGTTTAAAATATTTGTATGTAAACAATCTGTGTAACATAATTATCTTTTATACATAAATATAGAAAACATTGTTCACACCTGATGATGTCCATATGCATGGACGAAACGTAGTGACATTATAATATATTGTTTCATTTGACCTAAAGCCCAATTAGCTAATCATTATCTAGGAATAAGTAACCTTTCAGATTGTGTAAACTTTTTTCGAATATCCCATAAATGAGGTGCTAAAAGTGACATTGTAATAACCTTGAAAAAAACTTTAAAAAAATATTTTAAAAGAGCTATGCTTGCTCAATTACTGAAACTACCTGCCCTTTTACTGACCTTTTACTAGGGCTGGCAACGAGACCGAGACTAGTCTCAGTCTCGTCTCGGAATCGGTCTCGGTTTCGGTACCGAGACCGAGATTACTTAAAAAGCACCCGAGACGAGACCGAAATGAGATCGTATTTTTGGTACCGAAATTCACCTAGAGTCTCGCTGGTCTCGGTGGTCTCGCCGGTCTCGGTGGTTTGGTTTCGGTTTTCGCTAAGAGAAATATTTTTTTATTTAATTATTTTTTAGTAGGTACTCATGTTCAATTTTTATAATATTCACAAGTTTTATTTGCGAAATATAAAATATTCTATGTGCGATAAAATAGCGAACCTTATATGTTGTACATAGTTTTATACTCAGGTGCACTGCGAAAATCCGTATTCCGATTTTATTTTTTGCTCCGGATAAAGTTGATTTTAGACCCTTTGGGTGATTTTCTTAGGTAAAATTTAAATTTTGAGAGGTTTTTTAATCCATTTAAATTGGAGCCATCCTTCAATGTAATTTGAGCGTGGCTCAAAACATATGCACCAAACTATATTTTGACGTTTCGATAATATTTTTTTCCAAACTACACCTTTTTCCGGAGCCAAAAATATATTCGGAAATATTTCGAATTTTTTGAGGTAAAATTTGGATTTTGAGAGGTTTTTTTAATCCATTTATAACGAAGACATCCTTCAATTAATTTTGACAGTTCATTGCTTGACAAAACCAGTTGGTTTATTTTTAAATAATTTATTTGTTTTTGTTATGAAATAAGTTAATTTACACCATTCTTCAAAATGTTATTTCAACTTAACTCAAAATGGAGCATTCAAATCAAGTGAAAAAAAAATGCGTTGAATATCAAGGTCTGATCCAACTCTATTTTTTGATGCTGCATATAAAAGTAGTAGTGCATCCCAGTCGTATAGTTTTTTATTTTAGAAACAATTGTTAACTATTGCATGCATTTGGCCCTGTTTAGATAATGGGAAACATGAGTACTGACTGGCAAGTTTCATCGTATTTACATTAAAAAACTTTGATTCGCCTCAAAATATATTGAAAGAAAAACAACAATTTTACAATTTCACTGTTTGAAACAACAACAAAAGAAAAAACAGACTCACGAGTCTGTTTTATACATTTTCTTCGTGCTTCACACAAGACTCCACACCCCTGCATTTTTCTTACCAACAAACTGCCGAAATATCGTACTCTGTCTTTTCAATCTAAACAGGCGTCTTATATTACATCTTTTTACCACCAAAAAACACGAAAGAAACCAAGGCTAAGGATGAGACCAAGACCGAGACCGAGACCGAGACCGAGACGAGACTGTCACATTAAAATTTTCACGAGAAAAAGGCGAGACCGAGATCGAGACGAGACTTGGTTAGGCGAAACCAAGACCGAGACTGAGACGAGACTGAAATTTTTCGATTTTGACGAGACCGAGACGGGTCACCATTGTTTGGCAAAATTCATTTGGCATTTCTTGTTTCGCCTTAGTCGTTAAATATTTTGTTTAATTCGCAATTCTTAATTGGCAATTTACATTTTCTTTTTTATTCATTACGTTTTTCAATCATTCTGCAATTAACATTCGGCGGTTTTATATTTCGCTTTTTGTTAAAAATATTTTCAGTCATTTCGCAAAATTCATTTGGCAAATTATTCTTTAGTTTTTCTTTGTTAAATTGTTTATTATTTGGCCAAGTGTTTTTTCGCAAAATATTGTTTCGCCGTTTTATTATTTTGCGAAATAACGTTTCGCCGTTTAATCATTTCGATAAATATCATCAAGCCGTTTTATTATTTCGCTAAAAGATCATTTCGCCGTTTAGTTGTTTTGATCGTTTGACGAATCATTACCATCGTCTCTTTTCAAGATTTATTATGTTTTTTATTTGAGAAGTGTACCTATATAATTTTTTTTTATTTTATTTTGAAATAAAAATGAAATTAGTTAAAATCTTTTGTTTAAAATTTTTGACATTTCGAGCGAAATTTTAAGGCATGTAATTTAATGGAAGCCAAAACATTGCCAAACAATTGAATGCCAAATAAAAAAAAGCTGAACAACAAATTGCCAAATAAAAAAAAGCGAAATAACAAAATGCTGAATGAAAAATAGCAAAATAATAAAATGCCAAATAAGAAAAAGCCAAATAACAAAATGCCAAATAAAAAATTGCCAAACCTAAAAATGCCAATCAAACAAAATATTAAGTGAAAATTGCGAAATGATGGTTTGTCATATCATATAAAAAACCAAACGTAATTTGCAAAACGAAAATTGCGAAATAAAAAAATGCGAAACGAGAAACGGCGAAATGTACCACCGCGAAACGTTAATTTGCCAAACAATTCTGGCGAAACATACCATACCCCCTTGTTGATTTTTAGTGAGTTTAATAGCAAAATATTACAGAGTATGTAAATCTAATAATTTATTTTACTTGATGTATAACAACAGAAATCAGAAAGGCGACAAGTCCTTTAGGTTTGAGAACAAAAAAGTCTACCAAAAATTCCAATTCATTCAATTTATGGCATAATAGGAACCTTTAATGGGCTAAATGCCTAATAACCCATCCAATATGAATATTAAAGCAAAATTTATATATCGCTAAACAAAATATAATAAAATGTCTATACATATACAATGACCCTATTAGACCACATACGGGTTTTAGGATCATAACTCCGAAATAAAAGTATAATTCATAAATTACGTTTTTTTTTTTTTTTTGAAAATTTATTTTGCATATGTCTTGTTTCAATATAAAACGCGACAATTTACCCCAAAAGAAACAGTTTGTTTTTTACCATCCAGATAAAGAAGATGAAAAATGTCCTCCCACACTTATTGCCACAAAAGGACAATTTCAAGGTCCTATTAATATTATTTTTTGTTGGTAAAACACATTTTTCCATATTATGTGTCGTACATCAAAACAAAGTGTACAAGTTTCTCATTATTATATCATACCCATAACCAACAACCAGGGCCGAACTAAGCTGATTATGCAAATTCTTTTTTATTTTAAAATTAAAATAAATATTAAATAGAATTGATAATTCATTACAAATACCTATTGAAGAAAAAAGAAAATGGAATTTTCAAAATATATTCTAGGGCCACAAAAGAGGGCCGGCCATTAGGAAACGCCTAGGACGCTTTTAAAATCCGTTAGACGGCAGTTGTTATTTTTATTATTACTTTTATAAAGTGGCGTTTGTAAAGCTAGGTACCTACTTAACCAAAATAAAAGCCATTCTTCCCAAATGGAAAAGCTCTGGAAAAACAGTGTTTACCCGCACCCGAAAAATCAGAATGGCTAAATTCTTCTTATGTTGTATTTGTCAGCCGTTTAAAAATAAGTATTTCCGCTTTGAAAGCATCCCAGGCGCACTAATAACTCAGACAAGACTTTCGCCAAAATAAAAGTCAAACAAAAAAAAAAGGACCAACATTGCTCCTTACCAACTGGAAAATGCGACAATTTCAATCTTCTTGTTTGTGGATTTCTGCTTTGTTTTTATTGTTGTCATTATTGCTTTTTCTTTATATGTTATGTCTTGTGGGCAGAATTCTTTCTTTATTGTGGTAAAGTAATTAATCATTGTGGAGGAGTGATGATGGGCAAGAAGTATCAGCCGCTCTGGATTGCTGCCACTGTATCATCATCAAAATGCGATAGCAAGCAGGAGAAGTTTCTATACAACCTCAAAAATGTGGTCATGACATGACGATGGCCAAAACAAAATGAAGAGAGAGACCATTTTTCGTCATCCTGCTATAGGAATTTCGAGAACGATGATGGTGATGGTATGACATCCATCAGTATACCTAGTCTTTTGAAAGACACAAAAGTCTCTAAAATAAAAAGAGGAAAAAACAAAAAGAAATCAAATAAAAAAACAGGATATCTAACTAAGATTTGAAGAGGCAAATAAATAGACAAACTCCTGCGAAATTCCTTAATACGACGACTATCGGAATTATATGAAGAACGTTTACGGTAACGTTTATGTTGAAGTTGTCAACAGCATTTGGTGACAGCATTATTGATATTAAGTTCGAGATGGGCTGGGAACATCTTTTTTGGAGTTATTGGCTATCAAAAGTGTTTTAAAGGCTGTTTCACAATGCGACGAGAAAACGAGACGTCAGCGTGACGAGATCTCTTCGCAATTTCTCTCTCTTACACAAGAATTTTAAACATTGAAATAATACATAATCAAGCATTTCTCGTCGTCTCGTCACGTCATAAAGTTCGAAAAATTGAAAAAAAGACGCAACGTGACGACGAGAAATACTTTATTACGTATTATTTCGTTGTTTAAAACTCGTTTTAAAGAGAGAACAACTGTGAAGAGATCTCGTCACGCTGACGTCTCGTTTTCTCGTCGCATTGTGAAACAGCCTTAAGGCTTAAACACTAAACAGTGTTATAATTGGGAAAGGGGTACTTACGGACATAGAACTCTTATAACGAACATAGACTAGACATTCAAACAGACTACATACATTTCATTGCACATAGATTTTATCCTAGTGGCTCTAATAGATATCCCAGCAAGGTAATACTGGAAGGACAGGGTCATAAATGCAAATCATTTTTTGGTCTTAATGGATGGTTCTAACACATATTAATGGGTAGGATCCGGTTCCGGTATCTATTGATACAATCCACCTTTTAACAGATCGTTAAAGCTTCCACATTTTTGCAGCGTCTTTGCGAAGCCGCAAAACATCTTTCTGCATGTGAAGTAGTTAATAGAGATATCAACATCTTCATAATAGACTCCCAGGCGGAAGTTAAAGCTATTTCCTCAATGAGCACAAAGTCAAAACTGGTGGATCATTGCCGCAATAATTTGAGATCACTCAACGTAACAATACTACAGTTACCGTTTGATGGGTCCCAGGCCCAGGACACCGTAATTTATACTGAAACAAAATAGCAGAAGGATTGGCCAAAAAACGGTCATCTCCAAAGTTTCCATGCTCATGCAACTGATTGAGCAAGAAAAGAATAGAACGACAGATGGTAAACAATTGACACTATCTTGTCAGGTTTCGATCTATAGCCAAATATTTTAAAGAAAATAAAAGAATATGTACTTACTTAAAATTCAATGAGATCCCATGACTAAAATGCGCATCTGATCTTTGTAAAAGGGATGAAAAGGACGGTTCAGAGAATATACTTCTCGACGAACGTGGCGACATCTACAAATTTGTCATTAAAGAACATCCTCAAATTCCACCCACTCCTCTCCCTTCCCCCCCGCACCGATTGTACCTACATACATCCTGGATCCATCGAGATCCAAATGAGATGGCTCGGTTTGTCGAATCATCTCCCCTTCTAACCTAACCGAACCTAACCTAAGGCATGCCAAGGCGGAACATTGGGTCTACGATTTAAAAAAAGTACATATTTAAATTGTGAAAAACTACAAATATAACTTGGATTTATCATAGCAATTTATGTATTAAAACATGTAATTGGGAAACTCGAAGTAGCTAAAAACGCTCTTAACGTATGTGAAGCATAGAATTTTCCAAGCAAATTTGGAGTCAGTCATGTTTGTCAAGTATGGAGCTATGAAAAAGTTTGAAAGTTTTTAAACATTCAAAGTTTTTTTTTTTCTAAAATAAATCTTTAGGCCAAGGCCACGCAATGAGTGGCAAGCGGCAGAGTGCTGAGCGGCAAAACAAATAAAATGCCATTCGTCGCAGAGCATACAAAGCTATGTTTTTGTAAACAGCCGAGGGAACACCGTTTCTACGTACTAAAAACAGTACAAGTACAACATTTATTTGTGAGCGGCAAAACAAATTAAAATACCCACATAGCTCTGCGACGAAACTCGAGAGAGAAATGAATGCAGCAGGAATGTCAATGTCAACGATTAGCTCTCTGGGTTAAAAGGCGACGTCGAACTGGTCAAAAAGCTGATGATCCAGCTAGTGATAGATGGCTCATGGGGCACCGGATAAGTACATCGTATGGACAGCGAGAGTAGTAGTAGTAGCGGTAGTAGCCGTGGCGTGATGGTTAGTGCGATGGACTGTCATGCCGGAGGTCTAAGGTTCGATCCCCAGCCTCGCCACCTATTTATTTAAAAAAGAAAAAAACGGCTACTACCTCTTGCGAGGAATTGACAAATCCTCCAAGAGTATCTCCTGTCACAGAAAAGTGCCGCTCGTTAGCCGTTCGGATTCGGCAATAAACTGTAGGTCCCCTCCATTCCTGCAGACACGCACACAGGAATGGTTGAGAGTTGTAAGTCACTAGGCCCTAGTTCTTCATGAGCTGTTGTGCCATCAAATTTATTTATTTTTATGGACAGCGAGAGAGACGCAACAGTCCGACAAGTCAAACTTAATCAAATTCTTTAAATAAGTTGATTAAATACAAAATTAAAATCATCCCTATTTGTATGACTTTCTAACTTTATAAATTAAATGAAAAATATTTTTGTTGCATACTTTCTTCCTCAGTACTCGTTTAAAAGACTTTTAAATCTTTATTCCATCAACGAACACTTATATTTACTGCTATAGAACTTAGAAAAAAAAAGAATCAAGTACAAAATAATAGAAAAATATCAGCAGCGATTTGTTAACTGTCCAACTACAGTCCTTATACTTTATTGATAGAACTTTTTGTTCGAGCAATACATATCCCGCACAAAGTTCAAAGCGATTGCCCATCGCTTTGCTTCAAGTCTGCAATCATCTCATTCATAGACCCTTTCCTTCTCCCGCCACCGTGCGTCGTCGACGGACGTCGACCAATCGACCAATCCGTTTTCATATAACCCTGTGCTTTAGACGACAAGCTTCTTGGCATCTTGCTTTTCGTGTCTGGTAATAATGTCCTTACTGGGTGTTTTTTTTTTTTAGCTTCCTTCTTTTATTGCTAACAGATAGATATCAAGGATAATAAGGATACTTTTAATTACAAAAGCGCTAAATAATCTCATTCATTCCCATACACACACACAAACGCACAAAATAATTTAAGGCCAGCAACGAATGGACCAGTAATTTATATGCGTCTCTTTGTAATTAATTAAACATTTAATCTGGCTTTGTCCTTCTTTTATTATGAACTCGGCTTGGCGCTTGGCTTTACCACTGCAATTCAATTCTGAATATTGGCCAGAATCGTTGTCGTCATCGTGTATTCAGTGTTTATGGCCGACGCCCATCTTTGGTGTCCTAGATATTTATTTGATTGTTGTGAAATGTGTTTAGGTATGTGTGTCCTTTTGCCAGGACATAAATAAGTATTTTGCCGTATTTTATGAGGACGCCCAATTGCGGCCTAAATGAGCATCGAAATGTTAATATGTGTGTGTGCTTATGGGTTTGCCATAATACTCATCGTTCTAGGTCCTATCTCTACCGGGAATAGGATGGCAAAAAGGAAGTACTTCTCCTTCGCTGATGGACTTTATGGACGCGAAGATATTGCCATTAAGGACATTCAGTTGATGATGAGCAGCGGCGGCGGCAGCAGCGGGCCAAACTCATACCTCTATTAAAGCCTAAAACCAAAATCTTGATACATGATCCCTTTGGTTGGTCCATAAATTGCTTCGGTTTCATGACACATCATTATGGCAATGGATGGAGCATAATACTGTCAGACATTATTAGCCTATATAAATAGGACTTTGGTCCATGCCAACAGAGGAGAGCTTTAATACCATGAAACCAGGAGGGGATGAAGCAGGCTCTTAAATGAAATCCTTTTTTAGCCATCAGTGGTGGATTGTTATGATTGTGTAGGCGCAAACTAAACTAAATTTTCTATGATACCAACAACATTGTGCCTAACGACTCCGATTATGGCAGTTGAGTTGAAATAGTTTTTTTTTCTTTTTATTTTTTTTTTTTTTGTATACGGTTTTTATGCTTTGTTTTGGTCATTTTTGGGATTAGTTTTGCACAGATGGGATATTAGGTAAACGAGGGTATTTGAAGATTTACAGACAACAGACGTTTGGGTTGTAAAAAAAAAAAAAAAATATAGATTTGTTTAACTTAATTTGAAAACCATTGAATAAAACGTATGGCAAAGAGGTTTTGAAATTAACGGACTAAAAAGATTAGTTAAGGATAGGAGAAGTGCTTTAAAAATGCTTATCTTTTGAAGTACATTAGCCAAACTATTGATCCAAATTTATGTAAAGTGGTGTGGACGTGAGGACTTGGACCTCAACGGATAAGCTCCCGCATCCCTGGTCAGTTGTTTTGAGTTCTTCACATCAAGTTGGTTGAAGTAGATTATCATCAGTTTGTGTGCAACACATGAGCCGAGATGTTTCGCTGCTGCACGTGGACTAATTTTCCGGAATGGAGCATTGGTCTCAAGTCTCAACTTCGCTCTAAATGACCAAGGCAGTAAACTCTTAGAAGATTTGGTACAGCTACTGAATGAATAAATCATTATGTAAAACCAGCCAAGGCATTTTTACGAGTATTTCCCGGAAGTGTGGAATCAATAATTATGATTGTCAAACTGTAAAATGGATTGTAGAAACTGAATGGGCTATCAATAGACAGGAACAAAAAAAACCAAGAATCAACGCTTGAGAAAGCAAGCTTAAACTTTGCGTATTGCGTTGAGTAAAGATTTTCGCAAGAAGCTGGTATGGCACAAAACTCTTTATAAGGTACCAAGTGCATAAATCACTAACTAAATTAAGCTCGTATAGAATCAGGCCCTAGTTACCCATATCTTACAACAGAAAAACTCGAGAGCTCCGAATAATATGGTACGAAATGCAGAAGTTATTAAAGCCCCAAACCACTCTTTCTCTTCCCATAGTCCCAGGAACAAACTAGGGGAATACAGTGCTCAGTTTTCTATTTCACTACATCGCACTGTGTCCGTAAAAATGAAGAACTTTCCGATATCATATATAGATACATTTATAATATGTCTTATGTTCGATGGATTCAAAGAAAATGAGCTATCTTTGATGCCTCATAAATTATAAGTCAAACCTAAAGCCAAACTGTAATCGAGTGGCCGAGTTTGATCACGTTACTAGCACCATTTTGCTTTTGCAGATACTTCTCAGCCCAACAACAAGCCCATCCAATATGCTCTTGCAGGTAAAATTATGAGGTTGAAAACCGTCCATCACCGTGATGTGGTAAGATCCATCATTAACAAGGATTCGGTTTTATAACACACGCAAACCAAAGTAATTTTAGTACGGGGAAGTTAGCTTTCGTTGTTTGTTTAATGGTAAGACTAATGGTTAACAACACTGTTCCAAAAATATCTCTCTTGTTTAAAAAAAATAAATCCGTAAAACTGCTTACCTACCTTAGGTGAAAAATTACAGCCAGGGCCAAAAATACACATAAACACTGCTAACTTTTTTTTCCAACTAACTGGCTGAACAGAATGGTGACGGAGACGGAACTGGAGCCGGAGCTGGAATAGCTGTCAAAATATTGAATAGAGCTTTTTAACAAACAGCAATATTATCTCTGTCTCGTTCATTTTTAAATGTCAAACTAAAATTCTTGGCACAATGACATTTTAGTTTGTTTTATTTTAGAGGTAAATAAATATTTGGAATTGTTATTTCCTTTTTTTTTTTGGAAATTTTACAAGTAAAAATGTTTTTATATTTTATTTAAGACATTTTAATCTTTTTATGGCACAAAATAGCTAGATTTTTGTAATTAAAATTAGCCCGCTTTTTTTTTTCTTTCCAATTTCATCTGTCATTGTGCCAAGTTTTTGCTGTCATCTGAAACAATTTGGTAGAGATCTCTATACACGCAAATTCAATGTTGCGAACACAACGGAACGTAGCTGCATACAGAGCTGCAGCCCCAGACGGAAGAGTTCACCAACTTTTAACTTTTCACGTACGACACTTTTGGCGTTTCAATTTGTATAAAGAAAAAAAACAACTTTTTGGGTCGGAAAAAAATATTGTGGTTATATGTAACGCGAAAAAATCATTTATTAAATGTAAAATTATTGGAAACAAAAAATGTGAATTCTGAGCTTGTACACAAGAATATCCTTTTATTTTTCTTCAAAATACATTCAAAGCTGTACAGCTGCATTGTGTTCAGGTAAAAAAAATATCGTACGACACTTTTTGACAGCTCTTCCAGTTCCGTCTGCGGCTCCAGTTCCAGCATTCTATTCTATTCAGGCAGTAACTAGAACTGTCAAACTACAAAGCACCTTGTAGTTTTGCAGAAGGTTGCGTTCAGCATTTAAATTATTGGTTTACACATTAGCGAACTTAGTGAAAACGGCAATGCCGAATGTGCCCCGAAGACGAATGTGCCCCAGTTTACCATAATATTGTATGATCACGGTGATCAGTTCACGTCTTCGCCACGCGAGAAAACTGTTCGTTTGCTACTGTGACAAGTGCTATGTTACGCGAAGCGTTAGTCATATTGTTGGAACTACAGTGAAACCCGTATAAGTGCTTATCGCATAAGTTCCTAACCCGTTTAAGTACCTTTTATTTTTTTAGAACCAAATTTTTAAGGATTTTTTCATATAAAACTCATCTAATAAGTACCTACCTTTCGCTTAACTGCCTTCCCCGCTTACTGGCCTTTTATTTGTATACTTTTATTGAAATTTACTTGAAAAAAATTCTTTTAAGTACACAATTGAAATCAGCGGAAAAAGGCAAAAGCTTCTTTTCATTTAGCGCTTCCTTTTTAAAAGGTTACCGATACAAGTCAGTTGATGTAATGTTATTTCTCACTTTTAATTAACATTAAACGTTTTTTTTATTGTCATTAGAGATAAGTGTTTATGCGCTCTTAAGCGGGTTTTTTATAACTGCATAACCCGCATAAGTACCTCTAAAAACGAGGCATTTATGGTGAGGTACTCATCCGGGTTTTACTGTACATGTCATCGGTATCCATATAATCCTGTTTAGGTCACAAGAGTTGTGGGTAAACATTTAGTTCTTGTGTATTTCGTGTGAATTGTTTTCTGCCCTATAGTCCGACAATTTTGCTTGTATTCGTTTTAACCCCAATAGTTCAAAACATGCTATTATTTTTCTCATAAAAATAATGACCAAATGTAAACTACGTTATATTTTACCAATATACTAATATCATGTACCTTAAATAAATGAATGAATCATTTTGCAAATAATGGCAATGCACAATAGAGAATGAGGCTGCTCATTTCTTGCCATTATATTTTGACTTCGTGTAAATGTTCGTTTACCTTAAGTTCCTGGGACAGTTTGATTTAATACGGTAGCAGACTCAAGTCCATACACAAAATGTATCGAATTTCTAGCGTATCCCATATACTTTCACGCAAAGCAGCTACGTTTGCAGCAAACCTTGCATTTCGGTGACGTATTCGGATATTATCTGATTTATTTATTGAAATGTATACTCGAATTAAGCCACCAAAGATGGAAGAGCCGATTCGTTGGTTTAAAGCAAATGTAATGGATCAAGAACGACTATTGGAAATGGTGCGGGGATTTTTGTACCTAGTTTTATAGCTTTTTCCAAATGGAATTCGGTTGCTATAGAACAAATTCTCGAAAGAAACCAAACTATTACTTATACGCTGTACCGTACTTCTCGAGATGACATTTCAAATGGAAATATATTACCCCTTCACAAACCTCTATTACCACCCACTCTTCATATACCACCATAATTTCCCAAGACTTATACAAGACAATTTTGATGGCAAAAGTGGATAGGTGTCCAGATTTCAACTGCGTGGCATGCTAGCATATGATTAGCCTGGTCGGCCGTTAAGTTTTGTCATGCCATGCTTCACTTTACAAAACTTAACTCCTAGCGCATCAGCAGCGTACTAGGCAATAGGCGAGAAAATTAATGTCACTCTTCATTAGGTACCGGGGCACGTTGGCACGATGGGAATTTTACTTGTAGGAGACTGGCTTCACGGTGGAAAAATATATTAAAAAGAAAATGATACCAAAAGGCCAAAGGTGAGGACGGCCAAACTTTTTCTTTAGAATTGAAACCACAGGAATATTTGACATCCTTAAAAATCTTGAATTAACTACCTTAGCTAAGGGAGTACAAACTTTACCTTGATAGTTGCAATCAAAAACGTTTTTTCTATTCATCAAAAATCTGAGCTCCGAAAGGAAAATACATAATATAATTTACATGCTTAATTGCATACTTCATTATGTACCCACATAAACAATTAAACTGTAAATAATTTGTTAATCCAGAATTATACTTATACCTACCTTACCTACATAAGTTGAAACCTTCAGAGATGTCTTAAATATTAAACTTTGCCTTTACAATTCTCCTGTCCTTTCCTTCCACAAGTCATTGTCCACGTATAACTTCATTAAAAAATTTACCCAAAGACAATAAAACCCTTAAGTCAAATAATGTCTGGCATTAATGTCATACAAATCATATCTCATTAGACAAAGTGAAAAAGCGAGTCAAGCATAATTTTTTGCCTGCAATCAGTTTTAAGCAATAAATTCGTCACAGTCGAGTTAAACAAATAATGCACTCATACTTCTGACACTTTTGCACTGTTTTTTTGTTCACGTAACTTTCAAAGTTCAAAGTGTTTATGTCAATTCAGCCTACCACGATTACCACAGTGCCGCACTGCCCTCGTGTACGAAATTAAGACTGTTAAAACTTTCGTACAAGTTCTTAATTAAAAAAGCTAAAATTTATAACATCGCAATTTTTGAATTTTGTAGGTATAGGTACTAGGACCATCAGTATGATGGTTGCTGGTAAAAACTCATTTCATTATAACCATTGGCTTAAATATGGGGTTCTTTTTTGCTGCCACCTCAATAACCTTCAGCGTTGACTACTACTTGTAGTCTACATAACCCCTGCCTCATTATGTCGGGTTTAAATGAACGAATTTATGTTTCTAAAATGAAAATCACATTTTAACAAGAAATAATCTACGAACCCTTTTTTTTTTTTTGTTCCTGCCATTTAGATGGTTGCGGTGTTATTCTTTGGAAAAGCCTTTAATAAGAGCTCCGATGCTATACCCGAAAAGTGTTTCTTCAACCGTGTAACGTTGTTTGTTTGTTCTTATAAAATTTTTCCTCGACGGATTTCCTTGAGTGAGTTTAATTTTTTTTTTTTCACTAGAAATTAAATCGCGAAAAAAAGAAGTCCTATGATGGGTAGACATACATATACAAGGGAGTTGAAGCATTCCCGTAGGGAAGTGATGTTTCGGTTCTTTCAGTGTCGGAATTTAAAGACTTCCCGCCCTAAGGATTTTTTTTTAGGAGTCAAATTGGGAATTGACATACATTTTCTAACATAATTTTTATTTTTTAATTCACGAGTTATGGAAACAATTTTTGCTTTAGAAGGATTTAGATAGTTGAAATATAGTCAAAACTTCAAGAAAAGGAATGCTTGATTACTTTATTTATTATTTTCTCAAACAGAAAACACCTCATTTATGTCATGAAATACTTTGATTTTAAATGTCTGGAAGGGGACTAAGACTAAGTAAATCCCCTTCCAGACAGGAGGGACTAAATCATTTAGTCCATACTACCTTTCAACAGAAATAACTACTTTCGATAACTTTATAAATAAAATTCAGCTTTTGAGTCCAGCACTGTAAACAGTGCTTCTTCCGCAGGTTGTGATAGGTATATGTGCGCTGGTGCTTCATTCTGATTTAGATACTTAAGTCATTTTTATTTTATGTTTTTTAATGTCTTCGCCATAGCAGTATCGGTCTATGGCTTTCGTTTTTCTTTATTGCTTTACTGCGTTCAAAAAAAAAGTAGAAACTTAATGCTTCATCTTCCCGCGTTATCATCATGATTCTGGTGGGCGAATGGCGCCCAACGTGAGATTGAATTTCTTTCTTGTCTTCTATAGTCCCCTCTTTTTTTTCACTTTCATTTCTTGAAGCAACCAAAATGAGGGGGTAAATTTCATTAAGCGGCGACAATTGAACTTACAGGATCAGTAAGTATCCTTTTGGTATTCCTTCTTTCGTCATAAAAATAAAACTTAGACGATAAAATGAAACAAAATTCCTCTCCCGCCAGCATACGCCTCCAAGCGCAATCACAAAGCTATTAGACATTTTTTTTTCTGACCCTTCTCTCAAAGAAATGACATTAGTCTTGAGAAAAGTGAAGAAGTTCATGAGTATATTGTGATGGTAAGATGATTGGGTTGGGAGCAACAGAATAAAAAAAAAAAGAGATGAAACACAATATTGACAGGAACAGGACAATGACAATGCTGGTGGTGAATGTTGAGCTTAATTTTATGGTGCTACCACCAAAGGCCGCGCATCGCATCACATTGTAATCAACAAAGACAAAAAAAATGAAAGAAGAGAAGTGTAATGAAATTTGAGAAGAAAAAGAAGAAGGAATTATAAAGTTTACAAAAGAAAGGAGATTTCTAAGACTTTTAATTTTTTTTTTTGTTCGTTCTCTGACCTAAGGGCATTTTTCTATCAAAATTTTCTTAATTTTAAAACTAGAATACTGTCTTTCACTGTTGTTTTGTTTTATATTTCTCTTGAACTTCCCTTTATTATTCCATCAGGACTTACTCAGAAAGCCAGAATGAATCTCAAATAAGAAAAAAGAACGATTGGATCGGATGAAACAGAATTATTTTAGGGGTTTTCTTAATTTTTTCACTTATTTGTTGAAGGATATAAGTTTTGGGTTTTTATTTTACTGTATTTATTTATTTTCTTTTTGTGAAAAGGTGAACGTTTTTCAAGGTTTATCTCAAGTGAGTCTGGTTTTAAGATCTTGTTTTTATTTTCTACTCGTTATTCAAAGCATAAGAAATAAAATGGACAATAAAATGGTTATGACATGAAAATGATTATAATAAAAAAAAATACACACGTCTGGATCAAACTAAGTTTCTGTTGTTAAAAAAGTCAAAAGTATTAAGAAAATAATTCTTTGTGTTAAAAAAAAAGTATTTTGAACATTTTTAAATGAAATATTGTTTGAATTATTCAGGAGCATCAGATTACAAAACTATCAGTCCAACTCTAAATAAAAATTAATTTTTCTCTGTAATTTGATATAATTGTCAAATAATGCAAAAAAGTTTTTCAGAACTCTAATTCATGGGGAATTCAGAATAGGAGTATTTTACTCCCGAAAGAAAACGTCTCCCGGGGGATTTTTTTCACGGGGAATATTTAGAATTGGAGGGGACCTACAGTTTATTGCCGAATCGGCTAATGTGAATGGTACTTTTCTATGACAAGAGATACTCTTGGAGGTTTTGTCAACTCCTCGCAAGAGGCAGTAGCCATGACAGTCTATTGCACTAATCATCACGTCTTCTATTAACCTCGAGTTCTTTCCACATAAAATTCATCTTTAATCGACTTAATCCGGAACCACACATATCCCGTGTCCGCGTGGTTGTTGGATTGTCACCTTAGAAGTCTGGGTTCGATTCCCAGCCACTGCCACTACTGTCTATTACGAGGAAGTGACAAATCCTCCAAGAGTATATCCTTTCATAGAAAAATGTGCCTCACCCAAGCCGTTCGGATTAAGCAATAGAGTTCTAAGTCACTAGGCCCTGGTTCTTCTTCATGAGCGTGCCATTAATTTTGTTTACACTTCTGTTATTTTTCCTGAAAATTATCAGTTTTCCTATAAACTCACAGAAACAGAAATTTTTTAATAAAACTCAGGAAATTTTTCAACCAATTTATTTCATCCACAGGTTTGGTGTTCGCCTTAAGCTCTGAATAGAAAAACTACTTATATCCACTTTATATCTTCTCGGCTTATAATTATCTGCATATCCTTTAGCATAACTATCGCATTTATCTTTTTGATAATAGCAATTGGTGGTTGCCTTTATTCCGCATATGTCACCACATAAAGTCTTGCTCACTTGCAAAAATAATGTGCAACACAGCTGCACTAAAGTGAGCCACTATCCTTTTTGCCTGTATGTATACTTTTTTTGTTAAATATTTTTGGTGCGAGTGACAATTTCGTTAAGCAACTTTCAGAAGGAAGTCGACAACACACTCACTCACAGCCATTAAATTGCCATTCTATACAAGAGTTTGCGAGAGTCAGATATAATGGAACAAGCTAGGATGCCTTTGGGTGTCCAGCTCTCATAAAATGTACTATATTGCCACATAAGTGTCCATGCATATTTGCATCCTTCGATTGTAACAGCAGCAAGTGCCTCCATCGAGGCGCGACAATAAGTTTTATTACGTGTGTAAGGATTGTTGCGGGAGTAAATCACAGTGGCGTCGCATCGTACAACATGCGCTGTATAGTTTTTACACATTTCTACAGAATACTTACAGTTACCAGAGGCGCGAGTGACACATCTGCGGAAATCGAAATTAAACGAACCGTTCGGCCAGTAATTATTCCGTTTTATTTCTGCACTTGGAAGAACAGTAAAGCAACAGCAGCTGGACGCAGTATAGAGCAACATTGGTCCAGAAATGTCATGAATAACCAAATAACAATCCTATAGGTACTTACATAGATACATATATGAAGAGATGTTATACCAACGAAAAAAAAATTACTTGACTCAGAAGTTTGCATGGAATAGAGTCAGAACACGAAGTTGCCAACAACGAATAAATAGTTTTGGGTTTTCATAGAGGTAAAAGTAAACGTTGTTTACTTCGAGATAAAAGGACAAATATAAAGCTCGATGGACTAAGGTGGTTACCAGCAAATTAGGCAACAACATGAATCATTAGCCCAGTTCCACAAAGGAAAAATGGAATAAAAAACCTCACTGAGCTCTGAGATTTTTTGTGGAAATTTCTGAGACAAAAATTTTTTGGATTCGGTTCTCAGTTTTCTTTCTCAGCCAAAACAGTTGTTCTTTTGACAACCAAATTCAAATTTTTTTGTGGTGTGCAAATAAATGCAAAATAAAGACGGGATGTTAATAAAAACTAAAATAAATTCAACTTTGCATTATTTCTTATTCATTACAAGTTTTCTGCTTCAAAAATTAAATATATTAATTCCCGTAATATTCACGCCGTTTAAAATCGGTTTAGATTCAGAAGTCGGTTTAAAATGTTTAAACCGACTATTCGGTAATATTCACTCACTTAAACCGACGTTAACCAAAATTTTAAACCGAATGATCGGTTTAACTACGATAAACCGACTCCAACTTAAACGAGACATTTTCGTGTCGTTTAGGTACGGTTTAAATGGTTTTAGCTAATATGTATTCAACATTTTATTGGTTTATTCAGTCAGTGCAAAATATTCACTCATGTGATTTTCAGCGATGCTGGCTATCCGACACATCATATTTGTGCACGTTATTCACACATCGGGGTATAGTTGACCAATTAACCAGAAAAGGCTTATAGGCCGATAGCTGGTAAACGATTTGCTCAAAGTGTTATATCGCTCCAGAACTGAACTTGTGGTAAAGGCATTTGTACTAGTGCAAACTACATGCCATAGAGCGATATCACGGCCCTAAGACCACCCTAATGTACTTTCAAAATTCAAAAATATTAGTGAAGATTATGTGTATTACACCGCTCCAAATTTTGTGATTATAATGTTTATATGTGTCCAAATTAAGTGCCATTGGTCTGGCAGCGATACCGTGGCCCTAACTCCTATATAATGCACTTTCAAAATGCAACCAAAAAAATCAGAATAGTTCGTATAGTTACTGTCCACACTCAATTTCATCAACTTGACAGTAATACCTCATACCTAGCACCACTATAATGCACTTTCAAAATGCTAATAGTATTTTTTTATTAGGAAAGTGCATAATGGTAGTGTAATGTTCACTGTATCACTGCCAGACCAATGAAATTCATTTTAGACAGATATAAAATTTGGAGCGGTTAAAAAAACTTTGGTACATTTTATATGTGCATTATGGAGCTGTTTGGGCTGCGGTATTGCTGTTAGGTTGATGGAATTTAGGTACCATCTTGCTTAATATAATATGATAGATATTGGAACCGAATTAATGACCGACGCGGAACTGAAACCAGATCAAGAAAAATTCAACTCGCAACAAATCATTCAAGGAATGTTTGGAAGACGCAATGCGGTGGATGGTATTGTTGACATTTTTTCCCAACGTAAAACACGATAAGGGGAATGCGTATTTGTGTTTGACACGAATTAATTTATTTATTTTGTTACTTCATATTGTTCGAGCGTATCACGGCTGTCCGCTTATAATCACGACGCGTGAAGCGGCCGCGAACTATAGGCGGGCAGTCATACACTCGAACAGGCCCAAGTCGATTTAGGGTGTCGAACATATCCTCACACCCAGTATTTTTACTACTGGTTGTGGGAATGTGTTGGAAACTCAAATTGTAACCAACTTCGGCCCCTTCATCATTTTTGTAAAACACTTTTCATTTGTCAGTCGCACAGTCGGCAACAGTTTTTTTAATTCTTTTTTTTTGCAGATTTCTTAAAATCAACTTAAAACTATTTTGCCTATGAAAAGTAAAACTTAAAACTACCTACAAATTATTGTCTACTTAAATCTAATAAAAAAAAAAGAGAAGAAAACCAAAAAGAACATTTTTTCTTGTGTTGATTTGCTGTGTCGCTGTGTGGTTTGGTTGCTGTGCAGCATTTTCTTACTTTGCTGCGCACCCCTGTTTGCTGCTGCCGTCGATCTTTGCTGCCGTTGGTTTTTGCTGCCGTTGTTGCTGGAATTGGGTGTGCTCTTTTAAACCCTTTTTACTCTTTTGGCCAAAATTATCGTCCGAAACACATATATTATAAATTTAAATATAAAATGACATTTCGAAAAATAAATGTCAAGAAAAACCTTTTTTAGTTTTTTTCATACTTGCGATCCTATGCGACGTTCGGATTAAATCACAAATTTAAACCGACGTAAACCAAATGGAATTTTATGCTAAAACGGAGTGAATATTACCGATTTAAACGAGATTTTGCCGTTTAAATTCTATCGGTTTAGTTCGGTTAAATGTAGTTGGTTTAAGTGCTTTTAAACCGAGTTTTAAACTGCGTCAGACTTAGTTCTCTTGAATCTTGAGCATTGCAAGTCGTAAGAAGAAATAACAACGCAACGCAACGTAACATAATCGAACAAAATGACCAGCGCTACCGACCAAAAACTAGATAGTATTATAAACGCTCTGGGAAGCTTAAGAACCGATTTAACAAATCAAATAAGACAAGAAACTGAGAACTTAAACTCCAAATTAGACAAAATAGTTGACAAAAACCATGACCTTGAAGAAAAACAAAATTATCTAGAGTCGAAAATTAAATACATAGAGAAAACATTAAAACGAAAAAATGTAGTGATCTATAACATCGACGAAACAGAGACCGACAATGAATCTCTACAAAACTGCACCTTGGACTTTTTCAATAGAATTCTTGACATAAAAACACATCTTTCTGAGATTGATTTTATAAGACGAATTGGGAAAAAAGGAGAAAGGACGCGTCCACTTTTAGTTGGATTTACCACCCAAATAAAGAAAGACTCCATAATGCGAAATAAATTCAAGCTAAAACATTACAAAGACGCAATAATTTACATAAAAGATGACATGATGAAAAGTGACATGATAAAAGAAGACATAAACAACACTATCATAGAAAAGGTCATAACAACAGAATCAAAGACTAATTCTAAAGAAACTCTCACTAAACAACCAGAACAAGAAAAAACCAATACAAACACAAAGAAAAGACCCTCTGACAATGAAAATCAAAAGAAAACATTGAAGAGAACAAAACATTATGAAGACGATAAAAAATCGTCTGAATCAGAACCTTCTTGTTCGACCTACAAGAAAAGAAAAGAAAATGTTATTTCAAAACAGGGACGGCAACAAACCGAAATAAACAACTTTTTCAAAAATGGTCGATCAGAATCACTGACTTCACCTGTAACCGACGAATAGCAACAAAATGAACTTGACAAAACAACATCAAGTATCAAGAAAGACCAAGCTAAAGAACGAAATAATATGATTACCTCCTCAAGCCGGCTTGCCACCGTGAGGAATGTAGGCTTAAACCCCCCAAAACACTTGACTAAATCAACAACATCAAAAAAAAATACCCTTAACATATGCGCATTTAATGTGAGAACATTATCTACAGACCAAAAAAAGGAAGAACTAAAACTGGCGCTATCAAACATTGAATGGGACATTATTGGACTATCTGAGACAAAAATATATGGACAACAAATAGTTGAAAATGATACCAGCATACTTTGCACTATAGGAGAAACGAAAGGCTTATATGGAGTAGGTTTTCTAATTAAAAAAGATTTAAAAAAACACATATACGACGTACGTTTCTTTAATGAAAGGATGTGTAGTATTACTCTACAAATAAAAAACACAAAACTGACCATTATACAAGTTTATGCTCCGACAAATAAAGCCACCGCTGAAGAAATTGACACCTTCTATGACGATCTTGAAAAAGTGTACCAAACAACAAAAACGGAGGTAATGTACATTATTGGTGACTTTAACGCAAAGATGGGAAAACAAGACGAAGGAGAAGAACATATTATTGGACGATTCGGATATGGACAAAGAAACAGAAGGGGAGTAAAACTAATCAAATGGATGCAAGAATTAAACTTGACCTTTGCAAATTCATACTTTAAGAAAAAAGACAAATTTGAGTGGACATGGTTATCGCTAGACGGAAAAACAAAAAACGAAATAGACCTTATATTGACAAATAAAATTAAAACGATAATGGATATTTCAACACTACCTTCATTCAAATTCGACAGCGATCATAGAATGGTAAGAGCAAAAATAAGAAACAAACACTGTACATTGAATAGGAATCAACAAAAATACATCACACCAAAAGAAATTACCACAGAACAGAAAATAGCATATAACGAACAACTTGACAATAAAATAAGAGAACATATTGATACAACTTTCACTGCAGAAAACATTCAACATACTTATGACGTCCTAGAAAATATCATCAAAAGCTTAGCAAAAACCATAATCATGAAGAAAAAAACCCATAAAACTGACAAAATCTCACAGAATACAAAAATATTGATCAACAAAAGAGAAGATCTGAGATCTAAAGAAAACCTGACAGAAACTGAGAAACAAGAACTAAGAGAATTGAGAAAAACTATAAAAATAAATACCAGCAATGACATTACATACATACAATGAGACGAGAATAAAAGATATAATTAAAGAAACAAAATCCATTAAAAAGGCTAAACAATTTCTATGTGATGAAAAAGACTGGATCATATCTATGAAAAATAAATCAAAACAGAAAACAAAAAGAATGGACATCAATGAAGCAGCAACTGAGTTTTTTGAAAAATTATTCACATCAATGGAACATTCAACGGACAACATAAATTTGGACAACAATTTCATTGACAATTCGATAGTTTTCAACGAAGGAGATATCAAGTCCGTTATTGACAGCTTAGGAAACGAAAAAAGTGCAGGAAGTGACGATATAGAAGCAGAAATTCTCAAATTCGGAAAAGAGTCACTTACCCCAATATTAACAAAGCTTTTCAATGCTATCATAAGAACTCAACAAATACCAAGACAATGGAAGCAAAGTCTTATTAAATTGCTACACAAAAAAGGAGACAAAGAAGACATTAACAACTACAGACCAATCAGCTTAATATCGACGATTTATAAACTATTTTCTAAAGCATTTTATAAAGAAGTTAAAGACTCACTAAATGACAAACAGCCGAGGGAGCAAGCTGGATTTCGAGAGGGATTTTCCACTACAGACCACCTCCAGACCATGAATCAACTCATAGAAAAATATATAGAATACAACAAACCACTTTACCTCTTATTTATTGACTTCAGCAAAGCCTTTGACACTGTAGAGCACAAAAGTATATGGACAGCACTGAGAAACCAAAACATTAATCCGACCTTCATCCAAATTTTGATGACTTTGTATAATAACAATACTGCAAAAGTAAAAACGGACAAAATCGGACGAGAGTTTATCATAAAAAGGGGAGTTCGACAAGGAGACCCCATATCTCCGCCACTCTTTTCATCAGTACTCGAAGACATTTTTCGCAAGATTAACTGGACCAATAGATTTGGAATTCACATATGGGGAGAGAGACTCAGTAACCTGAGATTTGCAGATGACGTTGTTTTGCTTTCAGAAACACCAGAAGAAATAGAACAAATGTTGAACGAACTTTCTACGGAATGTAAAATACATGGACTTAAATTAAATCTAAACAAAACAAAAGTCATGACGAACCACATAAGGAAGGACATCTCGCTTGGAAATGAAAAGATTGACTATGTTAATGACTACGTTTACCTCGGACAACTGAAATCGTTTAAAAAACAAGAAGAAAAGGAAATAGACCGACGTATAACGAATAGTTGGAAGCAATTCTGGAATGTAAAACAGATTCTGGACTCAAAGGTTGGAAAAGACACACAAAAATACATTCTGGACTCCACAATACTTCCTGTCATGACATACGGATTACAATCAATGGGACTCACATCAAATTCACTCGATAAACTAAGAAAATGTCAAGTAAAAATGGAAAGACGATTACTCAATATAAGGACAGTTCAAAGAATAAGAAACGAAGAAATCAGAAGAAGAACTAACATAACAGACGTAATTCAACGAATAAAACAACTAAAATGGAGCTGGGCAGGTCACATTTCAAGAACACAAGACAACAGATGGACGAAAGTAGTAATCAAATGGACCCCACCAAACGAATCTAGATCGAGAGGAAGACCAAATAAAAGATGGATGGACGATCTTAGACAATTCAACTACAACTGGTATAACGACGCAAAAAACAGAGATATATGGGCAGCAATGGGGGAGGCTTATGCCAGATGGACTTAATGCGAACTAACGGAATACCTACACTAACGACACACAGACTTAGATTTTCAAAACAAGTTTTTTAAATTTAAACCAGATTATAAGATAAATTTTTGAATTAAATATGTATATAAAACTAATTTAAAATTGAAATAATGATGTATCTATTAAAGCATTTAAAAATATGTAAACTTTTTTTTGGTTAATAAAGCTTCTAATAATAATAATAATAATAATAATAATAAAAAGGAAAAGTTAAAATTTATTTTTCAAAAGTTCAATACGAGAATTATAACACATTTGAATTTGTTGTTGCTGTTCACAAATTCAATGAAATTGACGGAATAAAGAATGGTCAAGTCTAATAAACTGACATTCTAGTATGAATAGTACAATAATAATATAATTATTATTATGTATATATAATTATTATTTGTTCTTTACAACTGAGCGGATAATCTTGTTCCACAAAATGATTTCGCCTCCATCGAATTGACATTGAGCTCTCAGTGAGATTTTATTTGGTGGGACACGGCTATTGTTTTCTCTGGGTAAATTTTTGTGAAAAAAAGCTAGTTTAGCACAGTAATGACGATTTTCATGACATTAAAGAAATTAAACATGATGAAACAATCCTCAAATCGGCAATCAAAGATGGACATAGCACAATAAGGGAATATCTCAAAACCAAGAAGATTGAGAACTATAATATGTATGTACGTACAATGTACATATTCTATCCACGAGGACAGGAAAATTCTTCCCCTTCTAAAAGATTTCACCACACCTATTCAGTTTCAGATTTTTAGATTTTTGATTTGTAGGTGTCCTCTTTTCCATCAGCATAGATATGGACATCTGGTCAGTTTGTGATCTGGCAGTTTCTGATCTGGAGATAGGTTAATTTCCAACCACATACAAAATTACTTAATGCATAGCGCAAAGGAGGACTTCATTTTGCAACTTATACTACGTTTCCGTGGTCGGTGGATTTAAGTAGATCAACCTAAATCTTCATTAAATCCCGAAGATTTCCCATACAAATTTATTTCCTAAATCTCGAAGATTTGAAATAAATCTTGTTAAATCTTCGTAAGTCCAATAGTTTTGAAACAATATTTTCTCACACTGAATGCATTCATTGGAAAGTAGATAACATAAAACATTGACATTAATAGGCCAATGACATAAAACTTTCTGTCTCACTTCGACTTCATTAGAAAAAATGAAACAATATCTGCATACTGTCAAAATAAATTTACTTCTTAATCTTTTTGTGCGGTGGAAACCTCAAATAGATTTATAATAATCTAAATCTAAACTGAAATAAACCTTCGGTGGAAACATATTCAACCCGATTCTAAATATTCCCCGGGAAAAAACTCCCCGGGAGACGCATTCTTTCGGGAGTAAAATACTCCGATTCCGAATCCCTCGGTTGATTTTTTTTTACCCTCGATAGTGGGAATGAGAGTTCTAAATAATACAAACAGCTTTTTTTCAGTATTTGACACATAAATCAAATTGTAGAAGAAAAATAATTTATTCCCGGGGAAACATTTCCCCGGGAATTTTCATTTAGAATTGGGCTGATTGTATTTAATACTGTTTAAACAGTGTCTAAGTATTTTGAAATGGTCGGAAATATGCTTTATTTAATAAAAATAATATTGCCTTTGACAAGGTTTAGACAATCGATTTCGTTGTTCAATGTTAGATAAAAAGTTAGATCAGTTTATAAACAGTTAGAAAAGTTTGTTTATAACTTGGACGATTGTCTAAAGTTAGACTACGTTTATTTATACGACCGATAGTATCTAGCTAATTAATAAAAATGATCAATTCCAATTCATGGACGTTTATGGTTCGCACTACGTCACCCCTGACAATAAAATACGCTGAGGGGAGGAATATACTTGCTTAGGGTGACGCTTAAGTCTGAAGGGCACCTGGGGTTCAGCCAAAAAGCAACAAGCCTCGCCCATCCAGCTCTCTCCCTACCTGGCTGTCTACAGTTTCTCACTCTAAGCTGGTTGCGTGTACCATCTGAATCACAGACTTCTTCTACTGCGTCGGCGTCGTACATACCTTGGGTAGAATTAAAGGACTTCATAAGAAGAATGAATGGGTGATTCCGAATGAGCCGAGCAGATCATATGAACCTTTTAATCTACTATAATCTACTTAGATTGACATAGTTTTGAGTTGAAACATTTTGGCGATGGCAAAGTTGCCGAGCATTAATGAGCTTGAAGTGGATGCAAATGCAATACTTCAGAGCAAATTTATTTCATACACCAGGCTTGCCACCAATTCGAGCAACATAAATTATAATCCCAAATTCCAAAATAAATAAGATTTGAGTTGGGCCTGGCGGCCAATAGGCAACTTTAAGTTGTTCAGCTTTTAGTTGCTTCCAATTTATATAATTACGTTGTGGTAGATGGGAGAGCGCCAACTAAAAAACTAAGTTGCCGCCGAATTTTAGTTGCTTGGATTTGCTCATGGAACTTAGTTGCAAGCAACTTTAAGTTGCTTAACTTAACTGCTTTTGCGAATCTTTGAAGATTTCTACCAAATGGAAGGCTTTCAATCCCGAAAACCTATAGTTTTATGCTTACACTGACTCTGCCCCACCCACCACCCTCCCCCTTCAACACATACAAAAAATCTTTTCCTGCCCAAAATGCTCGGTCAATTTACATAGCTGCTGCCAACTAAATTACCTAGTGGGCTGGGCGCTCTCTCTTAACCCGCCAATGGTGGTCTGTGAGACCGGGTGTGCAAAAAAAGGCGAATAACTTTATTCTCCGTTATTGTTTTTTATTGCCGTTTTTAGTAGCTGCCGCATTGCACGTCCCCCACCATTAGTTGTCGTCGAAACTTCGCAGTGAGCACACGTTGTGTATTTTATATGCTAGCCTGGTCCATGAGACCGTGCGTCACCGTTTATGTAAGTAAAATAATCAAGGATTATTTTTTTATTATTTTTTATTATTATTTATTTTTGTTTATTTAATTAAAGTTCCTAGTGTCGAAAGACCAAAAAACTAAATTTTCATTTCAATGTGTAATTTTTTTTATTTTTTACTTAATTTTAAGAAAATGTATTTTAAAAAAAAACTTGTTATTTTTAATGCTCTCTGAAAACAATTTTGTGAATTTTTATATTGCAATAAAAGAGCTTATGTTGATTTAATATCTTTGTTTTATTGTCAAGGAGCATATATATTTAAAAAAAAAAACAAAACACCAACTATTAGCAAAACGTTTCAAAAAATCTTCACTTGAAAAACCCGGTCTGTGAGACAGACCGGCGTCACCATTGATCAAAGACGAATTTGCGTCACCAATGGCGGGTTAAGGTCTTTCGTTAATTCTTAAGTAAATACCTACGTCAAATTTTCGAACATAAGTTTAAGCTTATTTTATTTTTAAAGCATCATCGTTGGCAATTCTGTTTTGTGGATGGTAGAACGTGTCTCTAGCAACATTGGAAAATATCTCTGTTCCCATGGGGGTGTATGTAATTAAATTTTTGTATGGTATGTGCCTTAAATGTGTGTCTTTTGCAAACTGTTTGGTCTGGGTCTGGGAGCGGGAGCCGACCCGACATAGTCGAATGTCCCTTTTACCCTCACCTCTGTATATAGAACTGGAAGAGTGAACAAGCGGTTTTTGAATGAACCCACGTTATCGCTTTCGCCAAATTAAATTACCGTCATTTCGCGCCAGCAGTCAGTCGATTCGATATTGAGTTTACTACTACTGCAGATGTTTGTGCTACTTGTTTTCGTGCTAGTAATATTAGGTACCTAAGAGTAGTAAAGGAAGTTCGAACACACTATGTGTGTTGCAACAATTATAAATGGACTTGGTTGTTGAAGGGAATGGGGTGCCTTTATTGAAGTCCTGTTCATTGTATCAAATAGTTTTGAACTCTCCAATACTTTTAACTAGCTTACTCCCTTTTCAGTCCTTCATAATGTTGCGCACTTGCATAATAATTATGAATTTATTTATAACGTACGAGTATTAAAATAAGGATATGTAAATAATTATTATTCCGGCAAGGCACCACCCAAATTTAATTCGTTTCACTCGTAATGTGCTCCAATAAAGCATTATCATTGCTATGCTACGATTATTATTATATTGTGACGACGAAGTTAATGTGCACTTTTGGTTTTAAGTGGATTCATGTATATTTATGCAGATCAACCAAATGGGCCATTAAGGATCATCATTGAAATTATATCAAATGTAATGGTCTGGGAGGTAGTGTTTCAATGTATTAAGACTTTTATTGTATTATTAATAATACAAAGTGATACCCAAACTAAGCGGCATTAAAAGCATGGTCCGTTTCTTTTTTTCTATTAAAGCAAATTTCTATATCTATATGAGGAAAATCCTTATGTTATTAGTGGGGTGCTTATAAATACATAAATGTACATGAAATGAACGTCACGACAGTTATCATAGAAGACCAATTTGACTCACAACTTTCGGCTTAAGATGATATACACTTTTTCATGACAAAAGATACTCTTGAAAGATCTATTAGTTCCAACATGCTAAGATTCGATCCTCAGACCTCCAGGGCGCAGCACTGCCACAACGGCCTCTTTGCCGACGAATACAAAAATATTTATGAAGTTTCAGCTCATAAAATTGTCTTGTCGGCATTGAGTTATTATTTTTGCGAATTATTTGATGGCAAGCCCGCAAATTCAAAGACCAATGAAGTTAAATTAGATAAAGTGGATGGTCCATCGCTAAAATTGATAATAGACTACATGTATTTTGGTTGGATTGAATTGAATCTTGAACAGATTGAGAAACTTTTGCGAAATGCAGTGTTTTTAAAAATGAAAAAGTTAGTCAATGGTTGCTGTGGTTTCGTTGAAAAAAACATTTAAATAAAGGAAATTGCTTTTATTAATTGCGCTTGGAAAAGGCACTGAAATTATCTGGAGTATAAGAAAAATCATCCAATTTAATTTACACAAACTTTGAGGAAGTACCAAAGCAGTCCGAATTTTTGCTTCTGAGCTAAATTGAACTAGAAGATTTTCTATTCAATGACAATCATCGTAGAGACTTCGGGGAGAAAGTGTTTCTAAGTTGGTGTCTTAGATAAAATATGATAGAGAAGATCGTCAACATTTTCTCTTTGATTTGCTTTCAATGGTTCGCTATCAATATCTGACTGCTTCTGCCAAGCTTATCGTTAAAAACAATACTTCAGTAAGAAAAACTGTCGAAAACCGCAAATTAATTCTAGAGCCGAGTAAAGAAGTTAATTTACACGACAAACTTGGTGAGGTTGCAGTAATTCCAATGGAGGCCCCGAATTTCATGAAATAACAGATTTCATGAAATCAAGTTCTTCAATTTTTTTCATACCATCGTAGAAGAAATGAATGAAGAAATAATTTGACTTTTACTTCCAGTTGAACTCACACATATTGTGTGCTTTTTACCTGTAGATGTTGGTTGAGGAGTTGACTCGTAATTCAAGGTGGTGTATTATGCTCGTCTCTATACTCAATTATCAAATTAAAGCGTAGACGTCAAGCTCTTCTCTCTTTTGCGGGTTGATTGCAAATGACCCTGTTTAGATTGGGAAGATTAAAGCCGGTATCACGGCAGTTTTTTGGAAAGAGAAGTGCGGAGTGAAGGGTTTTGTGAAGCGCGAAGAAAAAATAAAAACCGGACTAATGAGTATCATTTGTAGTTGTTTCAATGGCGAAATTTCAAAATTGTTGTTTTATCAATGTATTTTGAGGCGCCTCAAAGTTTATAATCTAAACACGACGACCCTCACCAGTCCAGACTCAATTTTCCCATTCTAAACACTAGGGGTATTCATGCAATAAAATAAATTTATGAACTTCGTAATTGAGTAAATTTATGCTTTAATTTGCATGAAGGCACCTATAAAGCAATTTGCGTATATAGCATAAACTCTCAATAGTAGTTCCTCGATTTTAACTCTTGTAAATTTATCTCGTTTGCGCAGCAAAATCATCGCGCAAACTTATCTACCCAGCGTAAATAATTTTCCATACAAATTATGACATTTTATTTATGCAGAATACGAGATTTACGGGGCATATATACGATTTTGCATGAACACCCCTACTATACAAATTTCTAAAATGAATTATGAAATTAGGTAAGAAATATATTGCTTTTGGAGACGTGGGGTAAAGTAAATCATTATTAACATTGCAACTTTGCAACACTACTGCCTAGACTATAATCTTATTTTTCACAAACAAAATGAACTTTGTCCCAAGATAAATTTGTATGTAAAGCATTCATATGGAGAATTATGGTTAATTTAACTAAAAGATAATGTACATGAACATGAAATCAACTTCTATGCGGCAATACGATTTTAAAGACATTAAGATAAAATCTGATATAGTAATTTCAAAATATAAAATATAATAAAAAAAGCCATTCGTATAGTTAGTAGTTAAAAGAACGTTCTAATTGATTTATCCAAATAATAAATGAACACAATCGTGAAGGTGTAGGTAAAGCTGTTCGCAGTCTGTAGCACTGTCAAAGGTGATAGGTATGAAAATAGTATACAACACTGCAATGTGAAACTCCTTATCTAATAGAAGTTCAGAAATCTTTTTGAGTTTCGGTAAAGTTTTCCAAGAAATTGTTTAACGATAAAAAGGATAGAACAAAATCAAAAGTTTTTTCCTTTTATTAAGCTTCGATAATTTCTTTGAAATACGAAGCAAAAATAGATTTTGTATAAAATTGCTTCGGAAAAGCTTTTTTTCCTAACATACAAGAAGCATGAAGGAAGTAACATATTCGTTATAAGATTTAAGCTTTGCTTTCATTACATTAGTGAACAAATGAATTATTTCCTTAAACAAATTATCATTATTTAAATTCTTATTAAAAAAAAAAACTATTTCCCATACATACATATGTATATGAAGTTTGAAAGCTTTAAGAAAGTTCAAAAATTAAATTAAAGTTTAAAAAAAATCAAAAAAACAAAAACTGCACAAAAGACCTATGCAAAATTAAAAGCAATCTTCAGATGTGAAGAATTTTTTTGACAACTACTATAATAACTTCTTTTTTGTAATTTCAACATGAAAGCATTTACCTTCGTTAAGTTTTCAAATCATTTCCACTTGAACTGTGTAAATTATGTTCACTTGTGACTTTTAACTCAAAAACTTTCAACATCTGCACTTATATATAAATCTCTTCATTTATAAATGTAGAAAAACCGGAAGGTAGCATAAAATCTCATCATTTTAAATCTGTGCATGTGGCCCCTTTGGTATTCGACTCATTATGCCCAGACACAGACAGAACCACAAGACACACACAGACAGTCAGATAGAAAGATAGACAGTGCTCGTCATTTCGTCGTGTTTTGATCAAAACTTCCTCATCATCAAACACCGCAAATGGTGTAAACGCCCCCAAGAGATGCCACAAAATCACTTTACCCGTAACCGCCTTCTGCCTTTCAAACAGTCGAAGCTCTGCTTGTCCCCAGGGAACAAGAGGCAGCGCACATTCAAAGGAAATCCACGACATGCCAGAAACTCGAGTGCGTCAGTTATACCCAAAATTAAGGAGAGACTACTGATTCTGCTGGGATGAATTTAAGATTCCCTCCTATATGTCATCCCTATCATCATCGTGGGGATTAATATGTTAACGACGACAGCGGCAACACCTTGAGTTATCCTGAAATGAGTTGTATAGCTACCTATACCCCACAGTGGTGGGAGGAAACCGCCTGCGTTTGGATCGACACGGGAAATGAAAACGAAAATGTGTTTGCATTTTTTACGGCTGCCTTAGCCTAAGTTATCTTCTTGTCCGTCCTTAACATCCGACAATCCAACAAACACAAGAGATCTGGAGGAAGAGACTGATTGACTGTCAACAGTCGATGTCCCTGTCGTTGCTGTGTCGATGGAATGGAAATGAAAATTGATTTATGCACACATATTGGCTTGGCAAGGATATGTTACCCAGACACACGGTAAAGGCGATAACCCATCAGAATAGAGTTGAATTCATTTTACATACATTTTTTGGCGATTTATTTTTGGATACTACCTACATAGAGTCGCATGGCGCCCGGGTAGGGATCAAAAAGTTTCGTCCAAGAATACTTTTTTGTTTTTTTTCCTTTAAATTATAATCTACAGACTTGGTTTGTTGAGAAATGAACGAAAGATTGTATGAAAATGCGTTGAATTTAAATGGAATCAATGAGGTATATTTGGATTTGGTAAGGGTTTGCATGGCTAAAGAATCCACATACATTATACGAGTGGCAGTAAGTACTATTTTTTATTTTTTTATTTTTCATTGTATATATTCACTTGGTTTGCGTTTGAAAATTCATTTTTGAATGATTGATAGGAGGTTAAATGATAGAGTTTGTTGCTTCGGTTATAAGCTTTTGTAACTATATTTGAGGTAAATGAGAATGAATTGAATGTCAAAATAACGAGGAACATTTCTATCGAAATCACATACGATTTTTTTTCCTTGTCTCGACCTTGTCCACACCACACGCTCTAGCTTTTTGCTTATGCAAAGGACCCTGTAGATCACCGCAAAAAAATAATACGATACGGATCATAAAAACAGCAGTGTTGCCACTTCTCTCTTTCCCTCAATGTTAACTAGTTTTCAATTATTATTGATCGTCTGTTTTATCTTAATTGCAATTAACACTACCTTACCATAAAGGTCATCTACCCGCCAGGCTAAGATAAAATTTGTTGATCTTTGAAATTGATCCCGATAGAGATAGAGACCCAGGATCCCAAATTCTTTTTTTATTATGTGTATAAAAAAAAATAATCCTTATCCAGATCCAATGATAATAAAATATAGCTTTTGTTAAAAGCCCGCTTGGTACCAAGCTTAATTGCAAGGGCGGATCCAGGGGGGGGGGGGGGGGGGGTCGCATATATTTTGATCAAACAGCCTTCACTTGTTTGCACAACTGATAAGTTTTTTGAAGATTTTTAATTGGTAAATTTCTTATAAAAAATAACATTACATATCATATGCATATGTAGGAAAAGTCTAGCAAAACCACAGAACTTTATAGAAGAACAACAGCTGACAGTACAAATTACATTTAACGTGCTTTCAAATACACGAGTGTATTATATTATATTAAATTGTCTTCGATTTTCAATGCCACTAGCTTTTTAGTTAGAGTTTAGTGAAATAATAAGCCTCGTAAAATTTCAGCCGTTTAGATTAATATTTAGAGGTTGCTCATCGCTAATTTCTTTTTTCCATACAAATTGTATGGGAAGTACAACAATTTTAAGTACTAAAGTAATGAGTACAAAATTTTCAATTCTTTTATGGAATTATAATTACAAGTACAAGTACCGGTACTGGTACTTGGAAATTTTAAGTACAATTACCATGGAATTGTACTTGTACTTAAAATATTAAAGTACAAGGTAATTGTACTTGTTATTGTACTTAAGCTTAAATTATACAGGCCTGCCTGAAAGTATAGTTACATACAAAAAGTCACTTTTCACTTTAAGTCCATAAAAAACATGTAGCTGTGTTCATCAATTGCAAAAGGCGGTAGGTGAATTATTAAGTTTTTAGCGTGATTGCATTTTGAAGTGTGACCCCCCCCTGACTCAAAGTCTGGATCCGCCCTTGCTTAATTCAGGTTTCAAACTGTTAAAACTTTTTTAAAACTGATTAACTGGCTCTACAGCATTTTTGAGCAGTTTTATCGCAAGCAGCCAACTGTCGGGGAATGTCCAAAGAACGTTTTGTATACTTAGTTTGAAAATTGACCTAGAAGTTTAGGCTGTTTACGAACTGACAGAACTGCTAGACTCACTACTTTCGTCTTCCCTATCATCAAAATGTCAAGTTTGATCAAACTCTCGAATTCGTTTTTTTTTTTTTTTTTTTTGAAAGAAACCATAACTTTGCCGCATATGCATGTATCAAAAGTAAAAAATTCATCACTTTATAACAATTCTATGACGACTTTTTAAAATTGTCTCACTCTCAGCTATCATTAAAATTTCGTTTATTTTTTGCAAAACAATAAAAATTCCATTTAAATTCAACTTTATTCATCCGTTGAACGAATACCATCATCATCATCCAGAAAGAGTATACATCAGAATTTTAAGTGCAACTTCTTCACAAAAAAAAAAAAATAAAAAAAAAAACTTTTCCCTCATTCCATTTAAAAAATTCCATACGCTGAAAACATATATTTCAGAAAAATCCATGGATGTTCATAAAAACACAAATTTGGAATCTTCCAACAAACTATATTCATATTCGGCATTTTGATCGTAAATTAAATGTCGACTAGTAAAATCCGTTAATCGTTTAATATTTCTATCGACCATAAAATTTTTAAATAACACCGAATCCTTTCAGGAAACAAAACCCATCTCCTATGCTCATTGCTCGTATGTCGTTGCAAACATTCCCTGGGACTATATTTTCTAACGTTCGTATATCCATCCAACACTCAATTTATATACCTACAGCGAGCGAGAAAAAGATAAAATTTTCAAATTTCGTGTCTGTCCATAAATTAACTAGGCAAAAATTGCCCCAGAATATAGGAGAGACAGTGCCAGAGTTATGTGGGGCTATGCGGAGCCACTTGGGTGCGTTGTCATAAATTTCCATTTACACATACACACTCGTAAAGATATCTCAGCTATATAATATAGATAGAGGGCGAAAATCCTTTCCAAAAATGGCCGAATACTTATGGCCCCGGTCATACGCTTGGATGGGAATGAAGTGCTAGATGAAATTTTGTACTAAAATCTCCGGAAAATTGTTCTCGTTCTCATATAACAGAAGAAGGGTGTGCTAAAAGTCATCTATAGTCCTAGGTTCCTATTTCTAACTATACTGGTACTTCAAAAGTACGCTTGTAGGAAGATTATGTTGAAGGTATAGGTACCTATAGATAACGTGGGTGGCAGCAATTTGTGCATCATCATCTGTCCCATATTTTCCCTGTGGACTGCTCTTGTCTCTGACGTCGTCGTCGTCATGGTGGCGGTCTTTGGAAAGACAGATTTTTAATGAGCTCATCTAGCGGTTTATTTTAATGACACCCCGGGTAGCGGGTGACAGTACGGTCTGAAAAAAAGAATAGACTCGCACACTCTCAGACGAGAGAAGAGAGATAATCCCATCATAAACGACCTGATCCATTCAGAAAAGGTAATATAGATGTATGTACACATCACACAACTTGAATTCACAGTTTGACATTTAGGATTGTTGGGTTATGAGATGACGTTTTTATTTAGTTTTTTCAAACTCTCGGGTTCGAAAACTATTATTCTTTATGACTTTTGAAGGGAAGGAAATGTGTGTTTTGTTCCCCTACATTTCTTCTCTGCATCATAGAAAAAATGGTAACACATGTTTGGATTGTTTTTGATTAGTTGTTGCGGCAAAATCAAAACAACTGTCAAAAGGGACTGTCAATATTGGATGTGTGTATGATGATAATGATGATGATAGTGATGTTGATTAAATGGTGTTAGAAGGAAGAGGATACCATATATGTATGTAGGTGCTGCAGAAGTTTTAAAGGTTACACATAAAATTTAGGAAGGAAATTACACACAAATAGAAAAAGAGAAAGAAGAAGAAAACTGGAAAGTGTACATGTACGATGCATCGAAGAAAGTGTCCCTGTCTAGACAGGATGTAGAACTTAAAAAAAAAATGTTCTCATTTTTAACATTTAATTCACCATAGTTCTGTTAGATATTATAATAGGGTGCCTGTCGAAGGACTTCACAGAAGCTTGAGTGTGACGAAAATAGGTTGTTCAAGCTATAAGGTAGAGGTTGGAAGCTGAAAAAGCAAAAGGTTAGGTACCTACATGAAAAGATGTAGGGTTGGATCTTGATTTGGGCAGATCGGCGGTGTGGACTGCGGGTCAATCCCCATAAGACTGATATTGTTCTCTTTTCTCATAAAGATCGTACACCACTGACTTTTTTAGACAAAGCGAAATACTTGAAGGCTGTTTCACAATGCAACGAGAAAATGAGACGTCAGCGTGACGAGATCTCTTCGCAGTTATTCTCTCGAAAAATTGAAGAAAAAAAAAGACGCAACGTGGACGAGAAATACTGTATTATGTATTATTTCGTTGTTTGAAACTCGTTTTAAAAAACTGCGAAGAGATCTCTTCACGCTGACGTTTCGTTTTTTTACGGCCTTCAGCCTTATTTTAGATAAGAAGTTTAGTGGGAAACCTAATTTAAAGGAAAGTGTCAAAAAGGCCACAATTTCACTCTTCTCATGCCAATGCCGTTGGGAACAAATGGGGTTTGCATCCTCGTATTACTTGTTGGATATACACTTCGGTAATCAACCGATTCAAACATACAGTGTGACAGTACGGTGGAACGCTTTAGATAAAGCAACAAACGGGGAAATACTAAACAAGGTCGAACGATCAGCGTTTAAGTGTATATGGATGAAGTTCTTCGTAGGACTCCCTTTGCCCCACTTGACATTCTGTTCAATCTAACACCCCTCGATATTTTTGGCAAACAAGCAGCTGCAAGCACAGCGATTTGTCTTAAAGCATCCCCGCAGTGGACCATTCTGAATTCATCCGGATCAATACCAAGCAGCACAGTCTACACCATTCCACAATTACAGTTCGATTAAAACTTCTGGGTTACAATCCCTCCCAGATCCATCTGGGAGGACTTGACATTCCTGGAAGATGAATCGATCAATTTTTGCACTGATGGATTAGAGACTGATGGGTTGGTGCAGGCGTGTACTCGGACAGAATAAATTTAAGTCTCTCCTTCCATCTTTCTTACCATCATTGTAGCGTGTTTTGGCAATAAAAGAGGTCCTGTCTTGGCTCAAAGTAAAAGTGATAACTGCATCTGAGAATATAGCCAAGTCGCTATTAAATACTATATTTCTACAAACTTTATAATAGCCCTGCTCAACTGTCGATCATTTCTCATGGAGATGGCACAACAGTTTAATATTCATTTATGTTAGGTGCCAGGCAATAAGGAAATTGCGGATATTGAAAAGCTGATGAACTCGCCAAAAAAGGAACAACACTACGATATAGAGAAAATATAGGTATACCCATCGCTACAATGCAAACTTATGCTGAAACAAGATGCTATTGTGAGGACTAAGGTTGGTATGGGAAAGCATCACCAGTCTGGGGACAAAACAAATTTCGCAACAGCTGAATCTGTGTTTGTTATCTCTTAGCAGATTACACATCGGCTCTGTAATATTTGGCATAATCGGGCACTGTCTAATAGGAGGGGACCTACAGTTTATTGCCGAATCCGAACGGCTAACGAGCGGCACTTTTCTGTGACAGGAGATACTCTTGGAGGACTTGTCAATTTCTCGCAAGAGGCAGTAGCCGTTTTTTCTTTTAAATAAATAGGTGGCGGGGCTGGGGATCGAACCTTAGACCTCCGGCATGACAGTCCATCGCACTAACCATCACGCCACGGCTAATACAAAAAAGGAAAAGTATTGGAAACAAAAAATGTTAACTCTGAGCTTGTACACAGGAATATTGTTTTGTTTTTCTTCAAAATACTTTCAAAGCTGTACAGCTGCATAACTGGCTAAACAGAATAGAATGACGGAACTGAAGCCGCAGACGGAACTGGAAGAGCTGTCAAAAAGTGTCGTACGTTGTTTTTTTTACATGTCCACAATGAAGCTTTGAAAGTATTTTGAAGAAAAACAAAAGAATATTAATGTGTACAAGCTCAGAATTCACATTTTTTGTTTCCAATAATATTCCTTTTAATAAATAATTTTTTTCGCGATACAAATAACCACAATATTTTTTCCCACCCAAAAAGTTGAAACGTCAAAAGTTCCGTTCGTGAAAAGTTAAAAGTTGGTGAACTCTTGCGTCTGCGTCTGCAGCTCCGTTGCGTCTACGTTCCGTTGTGTTCGCAACATTGAATTTGCGTGTACTCAATATTTTGACAGCTATTCCAGCTCCGGTTCCGTCTGCGTCACCATTCTGTTCAGCCAGTTATGGACACGTAAAAAGAATAACGTACGACACTTTTTGATAGCTCTTCCAGTTCCGTCTACAACTCCGGTTCCAGTATTGTATTCTGTTAAGGCAGTCTTGTGGTATCACAATGGTCTAAGTGTGTCAAGCATTCTTGCTGATAGCCACTCTAACCTAACCTCGCTTTAGAGCCATTTAATCGCGTTGAGAAAAAACATCAATTCTTTGATTTGCAGCTCCTAAAGTTCGTTGACATGTCGTCAAGAAAAAAACCTTTCCAAACCTTTTCCGATCTGGCCAGAATGAGAGGCCAGATCGGGGCAGTTTTAGAGAAAATTAACGACTGTTTCTGTTTCCTTTTCTTGCAGGTCCTTACAATTACTTAAGTGAGTATTGGGAGAAATGCCCAGTTTCGCAAAATGCTCCGATTGTCCAGTATCCAGAAAAGATCGTAATAACCCTAGATGTTACTTGGCTCTTGTTTGAGTCTGTATACTAAGTCAAAACTTAGTAGATGTAACGCAGTTTGTTTAACTGCACAACAGGCGATTGGATTCATTAGGAAAAATTGAGAATAATCTTGCTCTTCATAACTTTAAGTGAAATATTAACTATTTCCGAAATTCAGCTTTGTAAGCATTGCTGAAGTAATTCAAAGAATGATATAACCGAATCAATAGTTCCCCGACTGTTGCGGTTAAAATAGCGATATATCGGTTTTGGTAAGGGTCTTTACTTTATTGATTGCCAATTATTTAACACCAAGGTCCCTATTACAAATTTCAAAGAAAAATCTTTTAAGATCCAACTAACTAAACTTTAAAGGAAGTCTGATGTTCACACTCTTAAGGTAGTAATTGTTGGAACACAGCCGTACGAAATCACACGAATAAAAGCAATTCAATTCAAATTCATTTTCGTTCATTTTTGCTTTTGGAGTGGAAGAGCGCTTCTTGAGCACACCTTACGGAAGGAAATTGACAGCTAGCTGTAAATTGGTGTAGTAAACTAGCCATGCATTATGGATTACGTTTACGTGTGAATTTGACGTTTCGAAAAGAAATGTTTCGTTCGGTTATGGCATTTAGTTTCCGACAGCGTCCGCCTATATAGTTCGTCCTTTAAGCTTTTAATAGGTGCTGAAACATCTACACAGCAGCAAACCCAAAAATGTATACAATATTTTCAAAATCGACATGTTTCGATTAAGGGCTTTTTTTTTTATAAAAATCTAAAAAAAAACTTAACAATACCTGTAGTATCTACTATAGTATCAAATAATTGAGTAGTTAGCTACAATTGATTATGTCAATAAATTATTTTATTTTCGGACTTTTAATTCGAACTCTGAACAGTGAACATTGTTTTATTTCAATATATAATATTGGCGACGAGGATAAAAAAAAAAAAAAAAATAAATAATAAATCTGTTTGGCGTTAAAAGTAAGTATATCGCGCTCAATACTATTAATAAAAAATCTCTAATCAAAATCGCTATTCAAACTCTCAAAATAAAACACAACTTAACTCTCGGGTGGAAAAAAAACCAGTGGTTATCTTTATTTGCCCTCCACATAACCTTGGGTATATTTTGACAGCCGGTGATTATTGGTATAATTTTAGGTAGTTGGAATGCATCTCTGATGGCCAGATTCAGTGGAGGTGGATGACGTCACAGGTGCAGCATCGAACATTCTCCCCCGCCAGTGAACGTAGTTTACGATAGGGGTTCTCATCTGCCAGCCACCTGCTGGTCCAAAGGCTTCACATAAGTGTTGGTAAAATCTTCTATATGTATGTATATTATTGCCTCACATGCAAAGAAAGATTTGAATTATATTGTATAATGAAATATGAAACAGTGTAAGATTTAAAATTATTTGCAAGATTTAGAACGCATAAACTTATAAATTGTTGAAAAACAGAAACCCGAACAGTGTTACATGGGCCCAATTCACACTTCCAGTTTACTGGAAAGTCATGTTCGCAGCTCTGTGTTGTTAAAACTTCCTTCTGTCAAATCGCCGACAACTTCAATATTGTATTTGCCGTCATTGATGATCTCGTGTTGTTTATGATATTAGATATTTAATTATTTCGTTTATTTTAATTCGGTTTGTTTTATATGTTTAACGTTTGGATATTAATCATAATCGGTATAAGGATTTTGTAGATTTTGGGTTTTAGTTGAACTAATATTCGTACCTGAGATTACATATTTCTACATAGTTGGTACAAGACCGTCGCCATTGTAGTTTGTACTTTATTTCCCTTTTATGGTATGTGAAGCAGTTTGTGTGGAAAATGTAGTTGGTGGTTTTGTAAACTATGCCAGTGAATTTATTTCATCAAAATATTTATTAAATTGGATTTGATTTAATTAATTTCACACCTGGCATTTTATGTATGTGTGTGCGTATATTTGGGTAATGCATTATCAATTCAATGCGGCTATGGTTGCCACCATCGCTGAATGGTTTTAAATTATTATGAACGTGTGTTTGGGTGTGTAACTTACAATTTTTTTTTAAATTATCTTATTTTATTATTTACGATATTATAATCATATTAAATTTTATTTCAATTATTTTCTTTTACAGGTTTCCCTTTGGTTTTGGGGTTGTAGTTTAAGTTTTATTTTAGGTTATTCAAAGATTTTTAACAACCTTTGACGTTTTGCTTTCGATTTAATTCATTTGACTGTGATTTTAGCTTTAGTAAATTCGTTTTTCTACTTTCATGATTTATCCGTGTTGAATTAATGATTGGTTTGTGTTGTGTCTCCTTTTACTATCATCTTCGTTTTATGACTTTTGCAGAATGAGTGGGTAGGTTTTTATTAGTTTTAGGTATTGTGTGTTTCTTTTAAGTGGACTGTATGTTCTCATTAAAGCATGAAAGCAAGTTCTTATTGAATGATTGATTGAATTATGAGCGAATGTTGATTGATTTATGAGTGAGTATTGTCTGATTGAACATATTTGGATACTGACAAGAGTCGTGAGTGATTAATTATTATATGAGTGAGTTAGTACTTGTGTGAGTGAGCGAGTGAGTTCTTGTATGAGTGAGCGATTTAATGAATGAGTGAATAAACGATTGCTTGAGATTTTTATTTTATTCTGGTTTTAACCCTTCATTTCGGAGAATTGTTTAAGTCTTGATTAGATTAAATTATTCATTTTATTTTCTAAGCTCTCGATTATTTTCGTTGAAATTTTATTTCATATTGGGTTTAGTTTTAGATAGTTGTTTTTTCCGAGTTTGTGTTGTTAGATGGCAGTGGGCAGATTTTAGTAATAGGTCGCTTAAATTCTCCATTCTGCGTTCTTACTTTGACTACTCGGATAAGCTCGTCTTCTCCTGGATACGTTACGATGATTCGCGCCATTGACCATTTTGAAGGCGGAAGCCTTTCATCCTTCAGAAGGACTAAGTCCCCGATTCTAGGTTGCTTGTGTGTGTTTACCCATTTCGGACGATTTTGCAGCCTTGTTAGATACTCGCCGCTCCATTCCTTCCAAAAGGTTTGTAGTAAAGCTTGAAGGCGTTTCCATCTGTCGAGGTAGCCTATTCTGTCAATTTCTAATTCGCCTTCTGGAGCAATATGCAATGAACTACCTATCAAAAAATGCGCTGGTGTTAATGCAGTGTAATCATCCAAGCTATCGGTTACCGGGCAGAGGGGTCTCGAGTTAAGACATGCTTCTATTTGGGCTAGAAGCGTGCTGAGTTCCTCGTAAGTAAGTGCTTGGTTTTGGGCAATACGTTTTAAGTGGTATTTTACCGACTTCACTCCCGCTTCCCATAGTCCCCCAAAGTGAGGAGAAGCGGGAGGAATGAAATTCCAGTTGGTCCCTAGTTTTGATATTGAATTAGCAATTTCGCAGTAGTCATGCTTAGCAGCATTTAACATTTTCCGTAGCTCCATGTCAGCTCCTTTAAAATTGGTGCCGCAATCACTATAGATATTGGCACAAATTCCTCTTCGTGCGGTAAATCTCCGGAATGCGGCAATGAAGGCCTGAGATGTCAAGTCCGTAACCGCTTCAAGGTGTATAGCCTTTGTTGCTAGACATATAAATATGGCAAAGTAGCCCTTAAATTTCTTCGATCCTCTTCCTTTCCATGCTTTCACCTCTATGGGTCCAGCGTAATCGACGCCTGTATGAGCGAAAGGTCGAGACACGTTGACTCTAGGTGCTGGCAAATTACCCATCAACTGCACCATTGTTTTGGGTGAGTTTTTAAAACAAGGAAAGCATTTACTTATGTAATTCCTTACAGTTCTTTTGATTTTAAACATCCAAAATCGGTTTCTTATGTAGGCTACAGTCTGTTGTAAACCACCATGAAGTGTTTTTTCATGGGCTTCGTCTATTATTAGTTTTGAGAAATTATGATCTGGCCTCAAAACAATGGGGTGCTTCTGATCATAAGTAAGTGTAGCATTTTGAAGTCTACCTCCGACTCTAATAATGCCTGTCGTGTCGATAAATAAACTTAATGACTTGTTGAGTTTTGTTGTATTTCTCCTTTTCAATTCAGCGATCATATCAGGAAACATCTCTTTTTGCACGTTTTGTATAGCTGTATGCAATGCTTTATTTAGTTCTATGGGTGACAAAACCGAAGTCATTCTGAAAACCTTTTCTCTTCTTATGTTGTAGACAAATCTCTGAACAAGCGCTATGATTCTTAAAACGTCAACAAGTTTAGAATGTCTCAAAATCACGTCTAGAATGGTATTATCATCTTCAATGGCGATGTGAATTTTGATTTCTCGTTTTTCCTCTTTTGTGTCTAGTTGAGTGGGTTGTGCTGGTGTTGAAAACTCCCAATTCTCTTGTAGAAAGGGTGGTCCCTTCCACCAAAGAACATTGTTTGCTAGCTTTGATGGTAAAACACCGCGGGATGCGAGATCTGCTGGATTGAGTTTTGTAGGAATGTGTCGCCAAACGCTAACATTTGTCAGCCGTTGTATTTCAGTTACTCTATTAGCAATGAACGTCTTCCATCTTGAAGGTGGTGCGGTGAGCCAAGAAAGAGTGATTGTGGAGTCAGTCCAAGCATATATTCCCATATTCTTAAAAGGGAGCACCGACTGGGTGTGATTCAGAAGCTTGGCAAGCATGACCGCTCCACAGAGTTCCAACCTAGGTAATGATACCGTGTTGACTGGGGCAACTCTGGTTTTGGAGATGAGTAAATGGGTGTGGATATCGTTGTTAATGTCCAAAATTCTAATATAGACTACGGCTCCATATGCCTTCATAGACGCATCGCTGAAGCCATGCAGTTCAAGTTGTTTGATATCACCTTGTATATCAATCCATCTGGGAATTCGGACATCTTCTAGAATGACTAACTCTTCCTGAAACGAAAGCCATTCCTGTTGGAGTTCCACTGGAATGGTTTCGTCCCATGAGAGTCCCTTCAACCATAATTGCTGCATGATTATCTTCGCCTTAACAATGCAGGGTGAGATCCATCCCAGTGGGTCAAAAAGACGGGCAATCGTCGAAAGTATTGTCCGTTTGGAAACGATTTCTGGGATGACAATTTTCTGGAATGAAAACGTATCAGATGAAGGGTACCATCGGATTCCTAAAGTTTTCGTGTGATCCAATGTTCCGAGGGTGAGTGATACACTAGTTTCTCTATCTTCCTGTGGTGTAACGGATAAGAATTCTTCATTATTGCTCATCCATTTCCGAAGATGAAATCCAGCCGACAACAACAACTCTGAAATTTGTTTATACTTCTCCGTAGCTGCTTCCACGGAGTCTGCACCGGATACCAAGTCATCAATGTACATATCTTCACGAATCATTTTGGCTGCTTGTGGATATGTGGATTCCTCATCATCAGCAAGTTTCTTGAGCGTGCGATTCGCAAGATATGGAGCTGGAGCAGTACCAAACATCAATACTTTTACTTTGAAAAGTTGTATAGGTATTGTTGGGTTCTCCCGCCAATAAAGCAGTTGATAGTATGCATCATCTGGATGTATTTGAATTTGCCTATACATTTTTTCTATATCGGCCGTGAAGGTAACTTTGTGTATTCTCCATCTCAAAACTATTGACATAATGTCTGTTTGTGTTTTAGGTCCTGTCATTAGATGATCGTTCAAAGAGCTTCCGTCGGGAGTCTTAAAAGCAGCATTGAAAACTACCCGTAGTTTGGTTGTGGTACTGGATTCTTTAAAAACTGCGTGGTGAGGCACTACGTATTGAAATGGTGAATTCAATCTGTTATCCTTGGTAATGCTGACTTCTTCCATTTGGTCCAGTTCAAGGTATTCAGCTATGCATTTATTGTATTCTTCGTATAGTGTCGGGTTATTTAGTAGCTTCTTTTCCTGTTTTTGAAACATTTGTAAAGCATTTCGATGTGTTGACTTGAGTGCTGGACGTTGTTTTTGTTTGAAGGGTAATGAAACTTCAAACCGCCCTCCCGGCAACCTCTTAGTGTTTTGTAGAAAATGCTCTTCGCACGCAACATCCTCCTCAGTCTTAGCGTCTTCATAAGGTGACTCTTCAATTTCCCAAAATTGTCTCAATTGGGTGTCAATGTCAAAAAACTGTGTATACACTTGTACTGTTTGAGGTGTTTCGAGTGGAACTTTTCCCAAAATGATCCAACCGAACTGCGTGTTTTGAGCGATTGGAGCAATTTGCTCCTGTCCCCTAATGATATCCGGTAAAATAACATCGCAATAGATATCATTACCTAATAGCAGATCGATTTTGGCAGGTCTATGGAACGTAGGATCAGCTAGCTTCAGTCCTTGGATGTGTTTCCATGTGGTTGGGATCACTTCTCGACTTGGTAGGAGTCCTGTGAGGGTTTTATAAACGTATCCTTTTGTCGATGTCTCGAAGTCCGAATAATTTGAGGCCAGGTGCAATTCTACATAATTTTGACAAGAACCGCTCTTTATTTGTCCTAAAACAGAAATATCAAAGGATGTGCGATGTTTTTTCAAACTTAAAAGTTGAACTGCAGACTCTGTTATGAATGAAGCCTGGGATCCAGGATCAATCAAAGCCCTGAGTTTTATAAAGTCACCTTGTGCTGACTTCACTTTAATAATTGCCGTTGCTAGTAAAATTTGTGTGTTTCTAAATTCATTTAGATGGAAGCAATTTACAGATGTTGATTGTTGTTGTAAATCGGATGGGTGAAAGGATGGTGCATTAGGATTTATTTCCGTGGATATGTGATGTGTTTGTGATCGATTTTGATTGTGAATGTTTGCGTTTGGGTGAGTGAATGAGTTTTGATTGGTGTTGGAGTGTGTATGAGTGAGTGAATGCGATGATGGTTGTTGAGGACGAGAAAAAGTGTTAGCGTGTTTTGGATTGGGTGGCAATTGATTAGATTGAGCGAATGATTGTTGTGTATTTGAGTTGTTTTGTAAAGGGTTTGAGTGTGAAAATGGTTGGTGATTTATATTATTAAAGTTTGTGTTGCCAAAATGGAGTAACGAATTGTGTGGTCTTTGACAAAAATGACACAACTTGTTACTAGGGCAGTTATTTGTTCGATGGCTGTAAGCCAAACAATTAAAACAATTGCCAAATTGTTTCACAGCTCGCTGCCTAGCCTTAATGTCCATTTTCAAAAACCTTGTGCAGGTTCGCAAAGAATGCACACCCCTATGGCACACTTTACATGTAAATTTGTCGGTAGGTTCCGTGTTGACATGAAAAACTGTTTTTAGCTGTCTTTTGTGTGACGATGATGATTTAACATTTTGTTGTTGATCTACGATTTCTAATGTTCGAAACTTCGTTTCTAAGAACTCAGAAAATTCTTTAAATGTTGGTATCTCTTTCTTAGTGCCTAAGGAGGTTTCCCATTTTGACTGTATCGACGCAGGTAGTTTTTTTAGCATCAAAAAAATTATAATCGCATCCCAATGTTGGACTGGCAAATCTAAATTTTTTAACGCGTGTAAGATTTTGGTTGAATTGTCCAATAATTCACGAATCCCTTTTGCGCTTTCTTCCTGAACGATAGGCAGCTCGTAAAACAACTTGAGCTCATTATTAACTAAAATTCGCTTGAAATCATACCGAGATTTTAAAATTTCCCATGCTTGGTCATAACTTGCATCATCTACATTAATGTGCTCAAGCAAAGTACCTGCACTTTCTTTACAACAAGATTTTAAATAGTGCAATTTTTCTATTTTCGAAAGTGAAGAATTACTGTGCACAAGTGAAACGAATTGGTCATGGAATGAACGCCAATTCTGATATTCACCCGTAAAAATTGGAGGCTGAATTTTGGGAAGCCGGACGTCATGTGACTTCTGATGTTGCGACTGTTGTAACGTTTCCTTTGGATTAACTTGAGTGACGGAAGAATGTTTGTCCAATTCATCTAAAAGCAAAGATCTATAAATAGCGTAGGTATCTTTCGCTCCGCTGTAAATATCTCCAAAAGATGTCAAATCGTCTTCTTTCATTGTTTCATCGGAAATAATATCTTCGTATCGTTTTTCTACAGAAACCAAATTACTTTCGAGTATATCCAGACGTGTTGTAATATAATTTTTTGTCCGACGATTAGGGCTCACAGTCTTCTTAAAGTTCTCCAAATCTTTTGATATTTGTTTGACTATATTTTTTAATATTTTTGCACTCATTTTTGATTTTTTTTGTTTTTTTTTTTTTTAGATATGAAAGTATTTATAAAGTTTTATTAAGTAAGTGAAATGTACTTACTGTGCTTTTCTTTCAGTGTACCAGCTGGGCTACTTAAACTGCTTCAACTGCAATCTTCTTGGGTGGTCTGTTTTCAATAGTTGAGTTCTCACTATTTTCTTTATTTTATTTTTATATCTTTACTGTTTATTGAATAAAGAATGTTTTGTATATTAAGACGCTCAATAAATTGATACAATGCGACAAAATGGTCGCCACGCAGGTTTTTTTTTTTTTACAAAATATTTTATAAATTTATTCGCTTTTATGGCTCACTATTTGTTGTCTCGAAGGACCAAAATGTTTGGCGTTAAAAGTAAGTATATCGCGCTCAATACTATTAATAAAAAATCTCTAATCAAAATCGCTATTCAAACTCTCAAAATAAAACACAACTTAACTCTCGGGTGGAAAAAAAACCAGTGGTTATCTTTATTTGCCCTCCACATAACCTTGGGTATATTTTGACAGCCGGTGATTATTGGTATAATTTTAGGTAGTTGGAATGCATCTCTGATGGCCAGATTCAGTGGAGGTGGATGACGTCACAGGTGCAGCATCGAACAAAATCAATATATTATTTCTTCTGGTACCTACATCATAATATTGCAATGGACCAAAACTTTGGTATGTATATAATTTAATAACTTTTAAATGAGCTTTGAAATTAGAAACAATTTGAACACAAAGAATGCAATTGATTGCGTTAGAAATTGATTCGGAGCGCAGATCATAAATAATTATAAAAATATAAAAAAGCGTTAGAAATGAATTCGGAGCGCAAAAAAAAAAGCGTTAGAAAATAATTCGAAGCGCAGTTAAAAAAAAAAAGCGTTAGAAATGAATTCGGAGCGCAGACAAAAACAAAAAAAAAATGTTTTCTTTTTTGATTTGTACAATGTAGAATATGTTTTCAAGTTTTGAAATGATATTTAAAAAAAAAAAAAATTGTGGTTATTTCTTTTTAAGGACTAATCAAACAATTCGCATTTGAACTACCAGCGTTTGAGTTTGAGGTTGATGATACTAATTGTGGTACAAAATGGAAATCATCGACAATTTGAGTTATTTGTGTCAGCACAAGGAATTGATGATGACCAAAAAAAAAGAAAGACTGGTTATTACACTTGATAGGACCAAAAGCTGAAAACATTTTCTTTAATTTGCCAGATGATATAGTAGATGAAAACACACACAGAGGTCCATTAGCATCAAGCTTCATTCCATTTCAGAATAATCTGTACGCAACTGCTGTTAAGAAATTAAATGATTTCTTTGAACCTAAGCGAAATATATGTTTTGAGCGACACATTTTTCTTAAAATGCATCGAGGACAAAAAGAACGTTTTGGTACATTTATTATGCGTTTGCGAATTCAAGCTGATTTCTGTGATTTTGGTGATCAGACCGACCAAAATATTAAACACCAAATCACAAGCAGTTGCCAATCCGAAAGCTTATGTCGTAAAATACTAGAACGTGGGGATCAAAGTCTAAACGAAATTATCAAAATGATTCGAATTTTCGAAATGGTGAATGAACGACAGAAAGCTCTTGCAAACAAAGCAAAGATAGAAACTATAAGATCGGAAGATACAACCGATGTTTGTAAAATCGATACCAAATTCAATCAACGTCGATCTAATACCAATTTTAGAGACAATTTTGTTGAATGTGGTCGATGTGGTCAAAAAGGTCATATTGCTACTGACGAAAGGTGTCCTGCTCGAGGGAAAATTTGTCATGCTTGCGTTAAAAAGGATCATTTCTCCATTAGGTGCCATTCCCAAAAGAGGAAATCAGAACAAATATATCCCAATAAGAACAAACTCAAACGTGAAGGTGAGCAAGTGAATTTAGTTAACAGCAATATAGTTAACAGATGTAAGGACTACGATGATATTTTTTGCGATATTAATGATTCATTGTGTTGCTTCTGACTGAATCATTAATATCGGTCAACTTCACATTCAACAACTGGTAAGACACCATCGGAAATGTTGTTCAATCGGAATATTCGAGACAAATTGCCAACAATGGAGCAAGCTCCCAAGAAAAGATTTTTTGATGATAATGAAATACGAGATCGAGATAAAACAAATAAATTAAAAGGAAAATTGTACACTGACGCGAATAGGCGTGCGAAAATAAGTTTGATCAAAGAAGGCGACATGGTTGTATCTAAACGCCAATTGAAAACAAATAAACTTTCAACCGAATTTGATCCAACAATTTGCAAGGCAACTTACATTGAAAATGATTTATCAAACCAAAACCAAACAACCGTGAAGGAAGAACATGAACCCATGCCAAAGCGCAAAAGGCTACCACCAAAAATCTACAGCGATAAAGATTTTTAAAAAATAATTTAAGTACCATATGGATTTTTAATTAATTTCTTTTAATTGTTAATAATATTAATTTACTTTGTTAAAAAAAAAAGATAGTATCTACTATAGTATCAAATAATTGAGTAGTTAGCTACAATTGATTATGTCAATAAATTATTTTATTTTCGGACTTTTAATTCGAACTCTGAACAGTGAACATTGTTTTATTTCAATATATAATAATACCTTTATCGCAGGTGAAAATAATACGAAAACAAATATTTTTTAATCAACCAAAAACCGCTCCTCTTCCAGAGAAGAGGATAAAATATTATTTTCCCTATAACAACATAGTTTAGCCGGGTAACCCACATCGGCAGACATCAAAAAACTCTTGAATTCCCAACAAAAAGACCTTCTGTTGCTTCTACGAGTAGGTTCTATATATCTTTTGCCCCATAGCTATCTGGTACATTCTATGGAGCTCCCTTTTCAAGTGAAAAACTACAATACCCAAGAGAGAGAAGGAGAAAGCAAGCAACTAGCCAAACCAAAACTGTATCCCTGTCCATGATGGGTGAGCTCAGCTCAGAGTCAGAGGTGTAACACATGCTGCAGGACTAATTAATTAAACAAAATTTGTACACCATATCCTTATCAGAATTTTTAGATCACGGTGCAGTTTTTTTTTTTTTGTCAAACGACCAGAATAATTATGATAGCCTGAGGGAATGTGGGCTGGGCTTGATGGGCATTCACACTCAGCAGGGTTCATTTAGTATGCTCTCTTATGTACTTAATTATTTCTCACTCGTTATTTTTGTTGGTTTCGGTATGATATTTTCTGGTTTTGTCCTTATTTTATCAGGCATAGACACGTGTGCATTTTAAAATATATGCAGGTAGTTCTAAGTTGGTATGATATTTAGATATACAGGTGCAATGCCTCATGCTGTTACAAACAGATAAAACCGATGTCACAACAACTGTTTAGGAATCGGTATGTGGTGCGGTTGGAAAATATCTTATCCAAAGATATATATACACTTAAAATATTCATCCTGGAACCTGGACTTGAACGTAATGACAAAGATTTACGACACAACTGCAGCCACTAAATCTGTCCATGAGTTTGTAAATTGCTTTTGCAGTGTACCTATATTTCCTAAGCTGTAGATAGCTATAATTTTATATCGAGGTATATGTATAATATATGAATTGCCGTTAAATTATACTTGATGCATAATGGTCTGTTTTAAGTATAATATCCTGCAATTGGAAAGGAAATTGCAAATCATTCTTTATCGTTTTTAGCGATAGATGTTCTGCAGATAGATATGTGAAGTGTATCTAAATCTATGTGTGATAAATGTATGCATGATGCTCTTGTACCCAGTAAATTACTTTAAATGGTGACAAATGTCGATTGGGGTTTTGTAGTTTAGGGCGGGGGCTTAGTTGTCGTCGCATTCATTGAAGGATAATGAATTGTTGGCACATTTTGTTACATTGATGCTACTGTTTGTGTTTGTTTTAATTACTTGCATATGGAATAGATATTAGTTAGAGATTCTGCATACTCCCAGATATTTAACAAAAAGATAAGACAATAACTACATATTTGGAAGAGTAATCGTTCCGACACATATCTAGAGCTAAACTTTACAATCGAGTTAAGGTAGATATATTTGTCTTGGGTAGATAGTAGGTAGGTATAGTTAAGGTACCTAATGTACATACAATACCTATAGAATATTCCTTGTCTTCAAATTATTTTAATTATACAAAATGCATGTCTTGAACTGAAGGCACAAAAGCCATAAAATAATTTTGTCTTTATGTTTGCACAAATCCCATTAATTATGTGGCTTTTTTCAATAGGGTTTATGTCATGGCTTATGTTGAATATGTATACGAAAGAAGGATTTTGTAGGGGAAGGTGGCCTAAAATGGCCCACCAAGGTAAAATGGACCCCTCGCTAGAAATCGTAGAACAATCGAACAGAATTAGAAGGTTTTGTGGACTCAATTCTTCAGTTTCTCTGGCAGTACCGACATACACGAAATGTTAGCAGCTTCAAGCAATTTTTTTAAATTTGACAGGTCAAACTATGTCTAGACATCTCCAAAAGTAGACTTCATACAATTTTGTGATAAATTTGTTGACAAAAAAACTCTACAAAAAACATTAAATTTTGGAGAAAGCAGTAAATGCATGTAAGTATTAAGTATTTCTTATTTTTTTACTGAAATAAGTTGACCTAGTACTATTTCAGTTTAATCGGAATAAAACCTTAAATAAAAAAAAAACCCTAAACGGGCAAAATGGCCTACTAAGCACTCAGCTAAAATGGCATAGTGTGTCATTTTATACTTACACTTACATTTTAATTTTCTTTATAGTGAAAATGGTTGGAAAATATTAACGATCTACAGAAAGGCATTCCTGGATTGAGGGCGCATTATCAAAAGCCCTAAAAATGAAATATGCTGGAACAAAGTATCCAAAACATTCGGAGTCCCAAAAATTACACTGAGGAGACGAGCAGCCAACAAGAACAAGATTTTGAATCGCTTACAGAAGGGTCCACCTTTTCCAAGCAAATGGAAAAGGAGCTCGTTGACTATAATTTGCCTTTAGAATCACGTATGTTTGGACTCGCTCATGGTTTTGGTTAACTTGCCTAGTTGGTTTGCCAGTATGCCATTTTAACCGGCCAATTTTGATCGTTGGAATTTGAAGACGTTTTGAAAATTAAACTTTTGGAACTTTTTAAACTCGTAAAGCAAAAAAAATTTAAGCGTTATTGATTAAGCTTTAAAAAGAACATTTATGTTTGAATGTTACTTTTTTCCGAGATTTGGGACATTTTTCTTGGGGAGGGGGGGGGGGCATTTTAGGCCACCTTCCCCTAAGGTTTTTTCTTTGCATCCTAATTGTTGTATTAAAATTGTTTCTGCAGCTCATTCGTTTTTTTCAATGAACTTTAGAAAATGAATATCAAAGAATTGATTTCTTTTATAAAAGCGAAGAAATGACTCTGAGGTAAGCTTTAGTACCTTGTTTGACATGTTTTCCGTCATTCTCCTGATACCGCGAGAAATTGGTTAATGGGTTTCTGAAAGCAGTTTAACCTCATCCAAATGACCCGAATTTCACAATTTCTTTAAAATTAATGACTTCTAAGTCATTGAGTTAACTACTGTTCAAAAGTTCCATGTCTATAAAGGAACACTTCTTAAAAAATCTCAGTCAGTCTGCCTGGAAGCTATAATCAAAAGATTTCAAATCCCATCAAACCATTTACAATCAAAACCATAATCTCTTTGAGGGTCCACTATACCCACAAACACGTCCTTTTATCCAAACGAGCATCTTTATCTTGTTTTGTTGATAGAAAACTTAATAAAAAAAAAGTCATTCGGAAAGGTACACACAAAGAACCAAACTCACAATTAACCAGAATAATTATTAACGAATGAATTATCCATAAATGCCCCTCAGGCAAGGACAGTGGTGTCCATCTTTTTGTGTTTGCTCTTCGTTCGTATATCCACTAATTAGCTTATCCTTACCTGAAAAGAAAAAAATAAAGAAGTATGAAAAATAAATACTATGAGAAGTACATATTATTTTTTTTTTTTTCAAGAAAATTAAATCTCTATAAAGAACTTGAAACCTTTTTTAAAATATAATAATTGGAAAGTGCAGAAAATATGATTAGAGAGGTTTATAAGTAAGACTCTGACCAAGATTGACGAGGTAGGTGCAATCCTTGGATTATTTTAAATGGATAATAGTATATATCTACCTGTACCAGCTCTATTTCCCACTTAAGAACAGTAAGTGAGTTTAATTTCTTAAGAGGGAGGATAGGATATATAATTTGCACTGTAAAATCGAGATGTAAATCTTGCCTTTGATTGCAAATGGCCTTTAACCACTGAGCTACGTTAAGTTAGTTATTATAAGGAAACTAAGATGGAAGGACGATGAATAAATGAATTAAGTAAATTAACGTACAGCTTACTGTACAGGGTATTTATGAAATTCTGCTTAAGATTTTGAGACATTTTTTTCATAGCTCCTTGTGAAGATGTAATGTCAAAGCATCCTTTACAAAATAACAGAATAACACTTTTCAAAGGCATGGTTAGAAAATTTTAAGCTCAAAATATACTTCAGAGTGCCACACCACGAAACTGTATAAATGATCGGAATGCGGCGTCATCGCAGCGTTGAATTGAAAAAACAAAAATCAATTGAATTAAAAATTTCAGGATACTTCGACGTAAACAAAAAAAAAAAACATATTTAAACGGCAAAAAAAAAAAATGTTTGTGAAAAATTTAAACAAAATCAAATAAGTCATTAATGAGATATTCGAGAATAATCCAGAATAAAGTCTATTTTCTCAAATAAACGTTTAGCCTTTTATTTATTTATGGGAATTTAAACTTCAAAAAACTACTTCATTAAAATAGTTTCATACATTCTAGATTAGGATAGTTTAATATTTTCCGACTTAAGTGCACAATTACCCTAGTACACCTTAATAAAATTCGTTGGCGTCGAGATACAAAATAATTCCCAATCATCCAAAATTTGACTCAGGTTTTTTATATAAGATGTAAATTAAAAAAAAGAAAAATATTATAAGAACTCGGAAACACCCTATTCGTATACCTATTCACTGTTAGATACCTACTTCATTATTAATTAAAACAGAAGACGAAAAGACAAAGAAGCGCCCTGATGGTTGCTCAGTTGATGGCTAATTAAACGACCACCATTTTTCATCCGACACCGGAATAAAATAAGAAAATTTGCTAACAGAAAAAGAAAGGATGAAAAGATGATGAAATTGTAAAAGCGGTGAGTATAAAATAATTGAATATAGCTTAGGATAATAGACGGACGAGACAGGAAAAATGCCGAGAAAGCAAATTTGCATTGTGGCACCTCTTAAAGAAAAATCCATCCCACCACTATTTTTGATTTTTGGTACAGCCTTAAAGTTTGATGGGCCCCACGAACTTACTCCCAAAAGAACCAACTCCCACTAGCCGAAATTAACTAACTCCAACGAAATTATTTGTCAGAGGGACTTAGTTCATAATGTTGGGAGTTAGTTCAGTTGGGACTAGAGTCAGGGCAATGTCTTCACTCTAAAAATGCCATAAAATCTAAATCGGGAATTTTTTTGTTAGGGCCATTACGAAATTATCAGCAGTATGAGAGAGCATACACTGGGTGCGAGTTAGTCACACCTCACACGTAAGTATACTTACGTGAAGTTCCGACGTCCAAAATCAATCCAAACTTGATGAGACTTTTAAACACTATCTTGTGTTTAAAACACAGGCACTATTTTGGTAGGTATAGTCCATATGACAATAAAATAGTAGTCCATACTACTAAGTATTATATTATAAAAACTAATGTTTTTACAATACGTTTTTCAAATAAATAAACATCAAATATCAAATAATTTTTGATCATCAATTTTATCGCGAAAAAATTTGGTTATCATATTGACAACTTGGGTTTTCAAATGGACAAGCACGATAGTGTTGAATAGTCATTTTTCAACCGATTACCGCAGTAGTCAATATGACAATTTAGGGTGCAAAATTGATAATTTAGTTTTCATATTGACTATACTACGATTTTCATATTGAAAATTTGCATTTGTCAATATGATGATTTGCGTAGTAAAATTGAATATCACGGTTGTCAAATTGAAAACTGCGATTGTCAATTTGATAATTGCAGTTGTCATATTGGAAATTACGGTTATCAAATTGAAAACTGCGATTTTCAATATGACAACAACAGTTGTCAAATTGAAAATGACGGTTGTCAATTTTATAACACTGCAGTTGTCATATTGAAAATCACGGTTATCAAATTGAAAACTGGGATTGTCACGTAAAGGTTAGCTTTACGTATTCACGAATGCACCACGAAAGGAACCTGAAGCTATCGCAGTTGATACAAACTAACTGGCTGAACAGAATGGTGACGCAGACGGAACCGGAGACGGAGCCGGAATAGCTGTCAAAATATTAAATACACGCAAATTCAATGTTGCGAACACAACGGAACGTAGACGCATACGGAGCTGCAGACGCAGACGGAAGAGTTCACCAACTTTTAACTTTTCACGTACGGCACTTTTGACGTTTCAATTTCAATTTGTATGAAGAAAAAAACAACATTTTGGGTCGGAAAAAAATATTGTGGTTATTTGAATCGCAAAAAAAATTATTTATTAAAAGGAAAATTATTGGAAACAAAAAATGTGAATTCTGAGCTTGTACACAATAATATTCTTTTGTTTTTCTTCAAAAAACTTTCAAAGCTGTACAGCTCCATTGTGGACATGTAAAAAAAATAACGCACGGCACTTTTTGACAGCTCTTCCAGTTCCGTCTGCGGCTTCAGTTCCGTCATTCTATTCTGTTCAGCCAGTAAAGTCAGCCGGAAACTTAGACTCTGCTCTTCTAATTGGCAAAACAAGAAAATTTCGAATCAATGAGCTTCGAATTGTTGACATTTCAAAGGTCCTCTTGTTAAATTTGCGGTAATGACACACTGTGAATTGCAATGATGATAAAGTGAAAAAAAATTACTTCCAGTGATGAGCTTGTTGATTTGATACACTGTCGCTGTGTAGTGAGAGGTGGGCGATTGTGGGTTTGATTGTAAGGTGCTGGTGGATAGCTTTTATGCATATCAGATGACGATGTAGGGTGCTGATGGCAGTTCGGCCGGCGGTGAATATATATATTGCATTTGGGTATTGGGTTTGAAAGTGTAACGCTTCGTTACAAGGTTTTTTTGTTTTTATTTATCTTGACCACCTCAATTTTTTTTTTAATTTATCTTGACTTTCGTATTAATAATCTCAGTAGTCAGTTTGACAACCGCAGTTGTCTATTTGATGACTACGGTTATCATATTGACCATCACAATTGTTTTCAGTTTGATCATCTCAATTATTTTCTTTTTATTTATCTTGATTTTCATATTAACAATCACAATAGTCAAACTGAAACTGAAATTAATGACCTTGGTTGTCAATTTGATGACCAAAATATTGCGGCCATCATATAGACAATCGAAATAGTCCATTTTATTGCTGCAGTTGTTAATATGACAACCTTGATTCTCAAATTGAAATTTAGAAATTGAAAATTTTCATATTGACTATCGTGTTGTAAAATAATTTTGCAGATTTTTCGTCATACTGACTATTTTTTTCGTCACTACGACAATTTCAAGTTGACTAGCGGATTGTCACTATGACTACGGTCATTTTTTTTAGTGTATGAATGAAAAGAGAACGTTCTGACGCACGAACAGCTTTTTCTACAAAATCAATACATGCCATATGAACCTGCAAAACTAGACACTGATAATTCAACGCTGTCTATGAAATGTTTTTTTTTTTTATTTTCTCTCCAATTAGCCATGTTGTTATTACCAAGTACAGTAAAACCCGCTTAAGAGAAACTGTAAAATATCACAGTCTTTCTTTCACTTAAGCGGGTTTTTCACTTAAACGAACCCCGCTTAAGAGAAAAAAAATTTCACTTAAGCGGATCTAAAAATTCCATTAAGCGGATAATCAATGCTAGAAACAATTTTATTTGTCCTCTATTTTTCTTTAAATTATGAAAATATAATTTTCTTTTTAATAAATGTCAAAATACGTATACCTCTTGAGCCATTTGAAATGTTTATTTGGATTTATGTTTGAGAGGACAAAGCCTAGTTTATACATCAATGCGAAGTGAAATCCAAATCGAAATGAAACATCAATAAATCTTGCCTCGAAAGGTTTATAAAGAAAATAAATTTTGTTTTATATTTGGTTTAGGTAAGTCCGTTGAATTATATTCACTGCGATCCAAATTTCTTCCTCCTTGTCGCTTAAATAATTGCATTGAGTTTTATTGGATTTTCCACGCCTGGGAAAAAAGCTCATTTTTTGTATGAAAATTTCACTTCGCTTCGATCTATAAACTAGGCTTAAAATGTAAATGTAAACGTTTGTGAAATAATCTGAAATTCAAATGTCATTTTCGTGGTGAAAATAATAAAGGTGAAAAATAAAGAATAAACGAAAGCATTCAGAAAATTTTTCGTTCTGTGCGATTAAATTTTTTGAACTTAAGAGAGTTCTTTTTTTTCAATGAAAAATATAAAATTGAACTGAAAATTTGTTTCAGGTATCCGTGTTTTTCACTTAAGCGAGTTTCGCTTAAGGGGCCGATTATAGCGATCAGGAAAACGCATCAGGAAAACATTTCTTTTTGATAATTTAATGTTTTACCATACGATTTTAAATATAAAAAGGATACAAATCGATCATAAATCATTTTAAATATTTATTTCATTAAAAAAGTTTTCTTTAAAACAAATATTTATTCTATAAAATTCATTTCCTGATGGAAACTCGTTTTCTGTACGGAATTCCCATCAGGAAAATTAATAAGTACTTGTTTTAGGCAAAGTATTTCCTCCAATTTAAATTCTTTTCATGAAAAAAAATATTTCAATTGATTTACCATCGATTCGTATCCTTTTTATACTTCAAATCGTATGATAAAACATTGAACTATACAAAACAAAATTTTTTCCTGATGCGTTTTCCTGATCGCTATAACTGGCCCCTAAGCGGAGTGTTTTAAAGGTAATTGGTCGAAAGATACTCGGGAATGAAAAAGTGTTTCAGATAAGCGGGTTTTTCTCTTAAGCGGGTTTTACTGTACTAAAATCCTTGTCCAATGCTGTCATGCATTGTGTTTACTAATTTCTTGTATAATTCTTGCCCCCTCCCTTGATGTTCCTCTGCGACGCGACTACATACATGCACCATGTCACTGTTGAATATTTTAAGATAAACATTCTAGTGGAATGGTAAATTGGTATGTGCCACTGCAACTGGAACCACCAAAACAAAACTACACCACACTCTATTGCCTTGCCACACACTCATGTCATTTTATTGTCAATAATTAATGCGACAAGATCTGCAGGTTGTGATTAGTGTGAAATTATAATCAATTTTGGCCATAAGGTGGGTCTGGCTTAATGTGTGCTGTGCGGCTTGTCTGCTGCATAAAGTGTTGTCATATGAAAAACATTTTTTCTTCCTTTCCCGTTGTTTTTTTTTTTGTTTTTTTTTGGTTGTTGATGTTGTTATTGTAAGGTTGCTGTTTTTATGTTTCGAAAAGGGAGCCTCATAAATCTTTTAACTTGATATGTATCTTTCCTCACATCTCACCTGCTGAGAGTTTATCCGGAGTTTTTGTTTAAGATGGACAAAAAAAAAATGTTAAACGAGAGTGAGAGTTTGACTTTATGACGGTAATGATGGAATAAAATGAAAAGAATTACACATTAACTTAAGGAATAACAAAAAAAAAGGCTTGCCAGGAAAGGAGACTGTTTAGTCGGTATTTTCAAGTCATCTTTTATGAAATCTTAACTCATGAAAACGACTAGCTATAAACTTAAAGCTTCTGTAGGTTATCTTTCCTTCAATTTAGCATCAGTAATAGGAATCATATAAGGGCACATTTTGGGTTTTATAAAAAAATTTTAATTTATGAAACACACATGAAGAATAAATCGGCAAATACCAGTGTGGGTTCCCTCCCAGCACATGGACTATATAGACCAAATCGTCACACCTATAGGCACATTTTGGGAGAGACCAAAGAGTATTAAGACCCACCATCTCTTCATCCACTTCAAAGCTGCTCACGATAGCATTAATATTCAAAAGCTCTATTTGGCGATGGCCGTACTCGGGATCCCTTAAAAACTGATCCAGATGTGTTACGACATTAGAAAACACGCGTTGCAATGTACAATTGGGAAAAAGCTCTTCAGAAGTTTTACAACCATGTCGACATACAGGGTTTCGACAAGGAGCTGCGCTACAATATGATTTTGATTTCTTCTATCTCATTCTTGAGCAGATGGTAGTGCATAAAGCAGGTCCTACCACCGGGGAAGCAGTATTTTCTAGGGCTGGCAACGAGACGAGACCAGGCGAGACTTTTGTTAGTCTCGTCTCGGTCGCGTCAAAATCGAAAAATTTCAGTCTCGTCTCGGTCTCGCCTAACCAAGTCTCGTCTCGATCTCGGTCTCGCCTTTTTCTCGTGAAAATTTTAATGTACCAGTCTCGTCTCGGTATCGGTCTCGGTCTTGGTCTCATCCTTAGCCTTGGTTTCTTTCGTGTTTTTTGGTGGTAAATAGATGTAAGATAAGACGCCTGTTTAGATTGAAAAGATAGAGTACGGTATCTCGGCAGTTTGTTGGTAAAAAAATTCGGGGTGTGGAGTCTTGTGTAAAGCACGAAGAAAATGTATAAAACAGACTCGTGAGCCCAAATGCATGCAATAGTTAACAATTGTTTCTAAAATAAAAAAAACTATACGACTGGGATGCACGTAAGTGTTCTAAATATACCTATATCTTTATCAAGTGCATTTAAGAGTTTAATACAGTAGATGACGGATATAAGAAACTCAAAAAATCCAAGGAATTCCTTTCTTATATCCGTGTTTTCTTATATAAAAAATTGTATATAAGAAAGAAAATTTCTTATATAAATAAAATGTATATAAGAAATAAAAACAAAAACAAAAAAATTTAAAAAAAAGAGTACCTACAACGCTCGATTTTTTAAAATAAACCAACTGGTTTTATCAAGCCATGAACTGTCAAAATTAATTGAAGTATGTCTCCGTTTTAAATGGATTAAAAAACCTCTACGAAATTCAAATTTTACCTCAAAAAATTCAAAATTTTTCCGATTTTATTTTTGGATCCGGAAAAAGGTGTACTTTGGAAAAAAATACTATCCAAACGTCAAAATATAGTTTGTAGCCTATCTTTTAAGCCACTCTTAAATTACATTAAAGGATGGCTCCTATTTAAATGGATTAAAAAACCTCTCAAAATTCAAATTTTACCTCAGTAAATCACCCAAAAGGTCTAAAATCAACTTTTTCCGCAGCAAAAAATAAAATTGGAAAACGAATTTTCGCAGTGCACCTGAGTATAAAACTATGTACATATGTGGTTCGATATTTTAACGCACATAGAATATTTTATATTTCCCAAAAAAAAAAAACTTGTGAATATTATAAAAATTGAACATGAGTACCTACTAAAAAAATAATTAAATAAAAAAATATTTCTTCTAGCGAAAACCGAAACCAAACCACCGAGACCGGCGAGACCACCATGAATTTCGGTACCAAAAATACGGTCTCGTCTCGGGTGCTTTTAAAGTAGTCTCGTCTCGGTCTCGTTACCGAAACCGAGACGAGACCAAGTTTGATTTTAGTTATTTTTTTACTTATTCATAACCAATTTTAAATTTTGTCTTGTGATCAATTTCGGAACTTCCAGTTAGGAATAGGTTTCACAATAACCAGTATTTCTTGACACATATTTATCTAATGCAAATCATTTTGTAAAACAGGATGTTAGGACAGGATCGTACAAAATTTTTTTATATGAGAACAAGTAAATGCGACCCGAAATTGCGTTTAATTTTCGATTAAAATTTTCTTCTAGATGTTTATAGTTCACTCTAAGTGCCCTTTGAACGAAAGGGAAAAGCATCAGCATCAGCAGCTTCATCAGAGAGGCGCAGGGGAATAATTTTTTTTTTCACAATGAATTCGTTTCGTATTTTTTATGGCTTAAAATTGCAATTCTGAAATCGCTTTAAGTGTCCTTTCTTGTTGTTGTAGGTACTGGTTAAAGACGAGACCAGCAATGATTTATACTATTCTGACGAATGAGTAATAAAATGTGAACAAGAAAATATATTTTATCTTTAAGAACGCAGCTGGTTAGTACCTATTGTATGTTATGTTCCTATATTATAGATACTTTTGCATATTATGATGGGCTATAAAGTCTGCGACCATCAAGGCTATACACAAATCATAAAAAAGCATCAAAAGAGCTTAGAAAAAGGAAATGATGAAAAGGCGTAAGAGTCTTTTGCAAATAATATTGCGATAGGATTTGAGAGAGAATTTAGAAAAATAAACGAAAGAATGAAATATGATAATCCTGAAGGATTAAAATAAATGCATTGCATAGAAAAATGTTGATTGGCTTAAGTGTGGAAATAGAATAAAGTTGAGGGATTAATGTGTAAGCTTAAATTTTTGTTTTAAACTTGGATAACTTTGAATTTAAAGTAATTAAATATTTAATTTTTTTACCTTCAAACTCTAATGAAGGAAAACTTCCACAGGACCTCTTGTTGTTAACTTCCAAAAACTGCCAAATTTTCATCAAATTGTCAGGTTTGGGAAGTCAGTGGTGAACATACTTATCAATCAATTGCTTTGTTTAGCAGCTTAGGTGGTACCTACATACTTTTGGACCCGATATGCATTCAAGGAAATCAACAAAATCCTTGGATAAAATTTTCGGAAAGATAATGTTCTAGCGCAGCGTATGTTGGTGAAGTAAAGACTACATCTATTCAGCAGACTCTGCTGCGGGACATGGACAAAGTGAGATTCGGATTCGACTGCAGACATCCAGCAAGTTTATGCAGTCTGTTTAAGATAGTAGGAATCACTGGCAATCTCCAATTTATTTTGGTAATCCTTCTGATAATCATTTTAAACAACTCATGTTTAGAAGTCAAAATGGGATATTCGGGATTGAAAAATCGGCCGGGATCCCGAGATTGCATTCTCTAGTTGGCATACCAAGGTTAGGTAAAACGACATACGATAGCTTATATCACACAAAAATCAACATCTTCAGTTTTTATCGCAGTATTTTATTTTTTTCTTTAACAAGATTTTATTAAAAGGAATTCAAAAATGTTTTCTAAAGCTTAAAGTAAGTTAAAGCTTATTTTTAAACTAATTACAAATTTCGCAAAGAGTTTTTCTCGACGCCAGCACTTTCGGAATGTACCCATAAGATGACATAGTGTGCCGGTTTGCTCATACCCATGATATGCCATCTTACCCCTTTTGACCTGTTTTGAAAAACTGTTAATTTTGGCCAAACTTGGCAACAGTGTACCACAGAACGAAAATCATAACGAATTTTTTGTTTGTGATTACGTTGTGTCTTTTCAATTTATAAATACTGAAGGCAAATGTCAGAAATTTGACATATGTAGATATGTACATTATTTTTTTTTTAAACGTTCCCAATAAAACTAAACTCAACTTGAACTATTTAAACGAGTGTACGGTATCTGTTTTTGTCTATACACTTCACGATATTCTCCGAGATGTCAGGTCGAAAAGATAAATTTAATGTCCAATGTTCTTTGAATTCCCAACTACCAATTTTAGTCCAATTTAATTTTTGTTTGCTTAAGCCTAGTACGCTGCTGATGCTGAAATTTTTAGTTGGTCTCCAACATGACAACTAAATGCTTACGAAAACCACAACGAAAAATTACCCCTTAAAGCCTAGTATGCTGCTGATGCGAAACGGTAAATCCCATACAAAAATGACACAACGAAATCATAAACGAAAAATTTCGTTCTGCTTTTCGTTCTGCGGTACGCTGTTCGATGAACGAAATCGATAATTGTAGCAGATTATTTGGAGAGATCTCCCCTCTGTTTTCGCACATAATTAATTGCCTGTACCATGAATTGTGTGCGGAAAAGTGACATTTGCTCTCTATTCTTGTTTGTATTTGTTGTTTCTTTCATCACATTGCTTTCTGTGATTTTTATGCGTTTGTGTTTGTTTTTTGTTTTTGTAAATGGTGACACTTTCAAGGGGTAATTTTTCGTTATGGTTTTCGTAAGCATTTCGTTGTCATGTTGGAGACCAACTAAAAATTTCGTTTCGTATCAGCAGCGTACTAGGCATCATGTTGGAGACCAACTGAAATCAGCAGCGTACTAGGCTTAAAGGTTTCGCCGTTTGCAACAACGAAAACCAAACACAAACGTATAAAAATCACAGAAAGCTATGTTGTCGTTGTGATGAAAGAAATAACAAATCCAAACACGAATAGAGACCAAAAGTCACTTTTCCGCACACAATTAATGGTACAGGCAATAAATTCTGTGCGAAAAAAGCGGGGACATCTCTCCAAATAATCTGCTACAATTATCGACTTCGCTCAACGAACAGCGTACCACAGAACGAAAAGCAGAACGAAATGTCTGGTTTGTGATTTCGTTGTGTCATTTTTGTATGGGATTTTTCGTTTCACATCAGCAGCATACAAGGCTTTAAGTGGAAGAGGTTGGGATTCGAACCCCAATTTCAATATACTTAAATTGATATCAAAGTTTCATAAAATTTTAAATTGGCGTAATTTCTCATTAATTTTCACGATTAACTTAATACTCTTTGCAGGTTCATTGTAAACTCGTATTTATGTATGGTTGTGATGATTTTCAATGTAAATAAGGCAATTTTGTGACTTAGGCCCATTTGCTGAAACGAAACTTAAATATTTATGTTCAACTTAAGCGCTTTATGTTCTTCTTTTTCCTCAGCGTAAACTGTCACATAAGCGTTTAATTTGAACATAAATATTTAAGTTTCGGTTCAGCAAATGGCCCTTAGAAACTGATTAAATTGAACTTGTCAAATTCCCAATGTTCTATTACAGAAAAAAAAGAATGTCTCAATTCAATTAATTTCAGTTTCAGTCCAATTAAAAACTAATGTGTCTGCCGCGCTCCAACCAGTGGCTGTGCTTCTTTGTCCCATTCCCATCGAACATTTGGAATAAAAGTAGTGAAAATAATAGGAATGAAACACTCCCCAAAATCTACCGAATACGACAGAAAAAAATTACTTTTTAGTGATGCCAAGATAAATTTTACCTACGATTTTTTTTTCTTTAAAGGGAAATACAGATCTATCTAAATCTATCAGAAGTCATCTTAAATGCAACAAGCAAGGAACAACGGCAGTATAAGTTGAAGCAAGAACTTAAATAGATTCAGAAGAAAACTATCAAGTGAGTACAAGTTATTAAAATTGCGAGCAGACATTATTTTATCAATTTTTTTTTTATTTCTCTATTTTTCTCTGCTTGCTGATAAAAAAGGTCTTAATTTTTTGCAGATCAACAATGGCATCCCGACCTGAGAAGATAGCATTGATAAAACGCTTTTATTGTGGAATAATTAAAATCGAAACATTTAACCGAAAGAAAAATTCATGGTCCACCCAACTAGACCTAGTATTACCCAGAAAAAACCCGCACGCTATTTCAGCTATTGTAATCGATAGTAAACTTTTTTTAGTCGGAGGGTACGAATCTAAGGTTTGTTTAGAGAGATTCCAATACTATGACCTGTACACCTCAGAATGGATCGATCTGCCTCCAATGAACAAACCACGGTATGCCCCTTTTTTGATAAAACTTAAAGGATATTTGTGTGTTTTTGGAGGTAGTTCTACTAGGTATGAAGACCAAAGTACATTGGAGATATTTAATTTTGCAACACTCACATGGCATGATTTAGAACCCCCGTATAAACCAAGCGACATGAGGCAATTGAAACATGAAGACATGCAAACGAGGCATATAGCTGCTGATGCCGACAATAAGATTTTATACATTCTTGATTTTTGTAACGGTGTTTTGCAGTCTTATGATGCCTGTGCAAATAATTGGTCATTGCGAGAAATTGAAAAAGATCCATTATTAGATTTTGGTTTTGCAGCAGTTGGAGGATTTTTATATATTATTGGTGGTTATAATGCCGTTACACGAAAACGTGTCTCAACTGTTAAACGCTACAATGTAATTAATGATTCCTGGTGTGAAATGGCATCACTTCCATACTCTAACCCACAATTACAAACCATAGTTCATGGAAATACAATTGTAATTGGTTGTTTTAAGAAGATGTCCGAATATAATATAAACACAGACAAATGGAGATTTTTGAGTCCTTTAAAAGTGGATCATTTATCTTTTGATAGTTTAAGAACTTGTAATTTAAGTGATGATGACAATGAAAAATGAAACCTAATAAAATGATGTGTTTTAAATTGAAATATTTTTTATTTAATTTAAATAAATTAAACATGCTTATACTACGTTTTCATTAAAGCCGAAAACAATCCAGACTGTCAAACGCTTGTTTTTGTTGTTTTTTACATTGAATTCTGTCATTTTAAATAGGTTATGTGTTCATAAACGTTTTACGCAATTTCCTACCGAATTTCGTGCAAATTTGGTTGAAATTACCTCATTTGGAAACTTAAATTTGTATGGGAAATCAGATGATTTTGAATTGAATTACTTTTTTTTATATATATTTTTTTTTATAATACAGTGAAAGTTCCTTTAGCCGGACAGCGACGGTCGCAACACATTTGTCCGTCTAAGGGAGTTGTCCGTCCAAGGGAAAAAATAAAAAATAGTTATGTAAGGAAATGTATAATATACAGTGGCATCATGAAACATTTTTGCACCTACAAGCCATGAAATTCATTCAAACTAAAAATGAACATGAAGATACAAGAAAAAAGATACAAAAACAGACTACAGCTGCAGAAATAAAATCCGTTATGAATTTTATCACAAACAGAAATTTGGTGAAATGGCATCTATGTCGCTGTAAACAAGGGGGACCGTTTTCAATGCAGAATAAATTTATGTAAAAGTATTACTAAAAACAATGGTTGAAATTTACATACTAAAAAAAAGTTTTTGTCCGCCTAAGGGAATTTTATTTAACAAATCGCGGCTAAAATTCTTGTCCGCGTCCGGGTTAGGGAGTGTCCGCTTAAGGGATCATAAAATGTATGGAATTTACATCCAAGATCCACGGTCGTGAGAATTTGTCCGCCTAAAGGGATTGTCCGCAATAGGAGCTTTCACTGTATAGGTTTATATTTTTTTTAAACAAAAAGAAAATTAAAAAAAAATTTAGTAGGTACTTATCTATATCTACTTTTTACTTTTGAAAAATTTTCTCGTTAACGATTTAATTACTGAACCATTAGTTAATATGCTTGGAAAAACCTAATTAGTAGCAATACAAAAGGAGCAAGGATACTTAACCTTTCTTTATTACCTATGCTTATACATACATATAATTATTTTATTAAAATAGTCTTTCTCTTTCATCAATTCTAAAAATGACCTGAAGAACGTATAAGCCTTAATGAATTTCCGGGAAGTAATTAGGTATTGTCCAACAATGTCAAGCTGTGTTAAACTAATATTTAAACTATCATAAAATTTAAGAAAACGTAGGTATAACCTGATTCGCAAATAGCTTCTGGAATATCCTTTCTTCTGAGTATTTCATCCATTAGTTTAAATATGGTAATTTTTATAAACAAAAATCTACCTGTGATTTCCAATGACGCCAACCTCTGTCGGTCATTGTCTTTTTCGGTCAGTGTGGGCAGGGATTCGTGATTAAAATCTCTTTTTCAGCTTTCGTTATGCATGCGGAGTGGGTCTTATATAACCCAATTTTAATGGAAATGAAAGACAAAACCATCATTAATGTTCCAATTCCAAACAAGCATCAGAAACAAGATACAAATTTCCATTCAAATTTAATATACCATAAGAGGATTCCAAAAAATAAGTATCTGCTTACCGACCTATCAACAAAAATGAATATAAAAATAATACAAAAACCAACATAAAAAAAAATACATATCTACCTTCCAACGCGACGGACGTTTTTAAACATAAACTCTTTTGACACGAGCACAAGTAAGCGTGTCAAATTTCGCGCCAAACATTCATAATCCGCAAATAAAATTAAAATAAAAAAATAACCAAAAATAAAAACAAATAGCTATCTTTGTCTTCCTTAAAAATCCAACGGATACAAAATACAACATACCTACAAGTGCCTGCTTGGGGATTGTGGCTGTTTGTCTCATTGTCTACCTTCCTGTCCTGCTGATGCCTGCATGGAGGTGCATTCATAAGAAAACTACTTTCAGATTCAGAGTTTTAAATACAAATAAATATAAAGGCTCATGCGGAGCCTCCATCAGGGCAAGAACATTCGGGACGGGAGATATAAACAAAAACAAAAGAGATATTTTATTAAGAGGATAAAAATCTCTTCCTTTTCATGAGGTGGATATCATATTACTCGAGCATACATCATTTTCAACGATATAAATATAAACCGAAAAAATGTGTATATTTGAATTAAGGAGGCAACACTTTTTTCCTGGTAAGTGTTGCCGCACTTAAAAAATAAAAAAATTCAAAATTTGTTTGCATAGTTTTAGAGCAAAAGCAATAATATCACAACGAATACTAATATTTATGTTATTGATTTTTTGAACACATATTTTATATGAATATATAATTAAATATCCATTCAATAGCACTGCTTTGCTTTATTAATTCTTTTTTTGTTCTTGTCTTTTATTAAAGCTATATTTGTGAAAATATGCGCTCGGCACTCGAATTGCTATACGGAAAGCATAAAATAGAATCTGCAAATGTTTTTAAGTGGGTAAATATTGGAGCATATTAAGCCTTCGAAAAATCCAAGGTAGAGTTCTTTTGAGTCTAAAAAGCAATTTGCATTGCAAAAATCAATCGAGTTTAGAGAAGTAGTGTCATCGATAAATTCGTTTTTAACAAAATTCGACAATACATTTTACTACCTGAAAGCAAGACGTGAATACGGGGTTCTTCTGATTGGTACTCAATGTTAGTTTTATATTTATTTTGTTAACCCTAGTTTATATATCGAAGAAAAGTGGATGTTTTATACAAAAAAATAGCTTTTTCCCCAGGCATGAAAAATACAATAAAATTAAATGCAATTACATATTTGTTTCGAAGTACCTAAAGGATTTTTGTGTTATAATATGTATAACACACGCGTAGTGTAGGCTGCAAAGCTTTCGCTCCATCATCATATTACTATTGAAGGTTTGAAAGAACAACAAGTTGAGTGAGCTATATAGGCTTGAATTATACAGCTCTTTCACGGTCGACAGCATAGAGTACCTATATTATCTAGAGAACTGACTTAAGGTGGTTGTTCTCTTTTACCCTACAAGCTGTACCGAGAGGATTTGTGGATGTTTGGAAAAAGTTGTTGGTTGCATCTTTGAAGAGCTTCTATTGCATTTTTCGCACGGTCTTCTGGTAACTGTTGGTGGCATTTTGTCTTCCATAGTAAGAATTCAGCCTCAATAGTGTCCCAACCTAAAAATTTCTTGTACAATTTAAAATTAGTTTCATTTTTACCGATAGTCGATGGTATTCAAATATATAAAGAAGAAAATGTCGACTTATGATTCTCGAATCTCATTTTAAGTTGACTAACGCCCAATTTCTTCACATAGGTACTAAGCTAGCTTAGAACCCGGTCTAGCTGGACCAGGTACTAGCTCTGTTACTGGGTCCTAACGAAAAGTTAGTACCTGAGCATTTCTTCACATTCCTAGTACCCGATCTAAGTTCACACAGCGGTACTAGGAAATTAATACGTCTAAAACTGGTATAATACTGATTTTGACAACATTTTGGCATTTTAAAAATTATTTTGATGTTTATTTAACATTTACATCAGTTTTTGTGAAGATTTGAATAAATTTCAAACAGAATTTGCCTGCCTTTGATCTATTTATTATGTTTTCTGTATGTCAAATTGTTAAATAAATAAAATACATTTATTATTAGAAGATGAATATAATAATTATATTGTCGTGTGTTGAATTGAATTTCTTTTTATTAAAAATATGTGAATATCGATTTTGTGTTTGTTGTAATGATTTCGCTAAACTTGTGACTTTTCGTAGTATTTAGAATTAAGTTTTTGTGTTCGCGTTTAATCACGGACCTACTAATAGGATTACCAATTTCGTCGGCTTCAAAATGTGTGCGCACAATTCAAATATTAGGTGAAATATTTGACCGATCATCAATTCCATTTTTTAACAATGTTTAGTCCGCCAACGATATTTTCCGGTTACGTCAAGGGTCAAGGAATCGGTAAAATGCATAAGCGGCCACTTCAAATTCTGAAAATGTTGCTGGCTTTTATGCAATGCAAATCATTGCTCTGATTTGAGTATTAACCTGCTAGACTGTCGATTTCAAGGTCCTAGCTTAAACCAAGTCCTAACTAGTTCTCGGTACCAATTTGACAGGACTAGGGCTTAGTACTTATGTGAAGAAATCATTTGGTACCGATTTGAGTACTAACAACTGGTATAATAACCAGGTCCTAGCTGATTTTGAGGAGCTAGCTAGTACCGAGTCCTAACTAGTACTCGGTACCAAATTGACAGGACTAAGCCTTAGTACTTGTGTGAAGAAATGAGTTGATACCGATTTGAGTACTAACTTTAGGACTAGTACCGGTACTAGCGTTAGGACTCTGTGAAGAAATTGGCTGTAATAAAGTCATCTAAGAGAGGAATCAAAATTGTTATCCTAAAATAGGTCTCTGGATCTGTCGTACGTATGTTGGACCTATTCTGTTGTCTTCCCACAACTCGAGGAATTTTTATTTTTTCTTCTGCAATACTTGATAATTCTTCTGCTGTCTGGAAAATTATATTGAATTCCAAAATAACATCTTCTCGAATTTTTTGGAATCTGTTTGATATCAATTCAATATGTTCCAGAGTAGATACCAAGTCGCATGAAGGGGACTGTAAGATCTTGCAAAGCGGCAATGTGTATGTAAATAAAACACTCAAGCTGCACAAACTTATCAAAAAATCACTAGCTGTAACAGATCTTAAAAAAGAAGTTCGCCTTTGATGAAGTTTCGGAGTCCCTATCAGCACACAACTCTTGCAAACTATGAACTATCGCTTGAAAAACTTCTTTGAATCTAATCGCAATCCGTCATGATTTTCAACCCAGCGAGTCTCACATATTGATGTTAAGCTCTTTCATTTAGTTTGTGGATAATTTTTTTTTTATATTGGCCTGCAAACAATTTGTACGCTTCGCGGATAGTTTAAAAAAATCGCCAACAGATTTAATTATGCCAATAGTGTTTCGAATTGGCTGAATTTGGCAAGAATGCCCTAAAGCCAAGTTTAATGAATGCGCGCTACAATGCACGTATAAGGCTTCTGGGTGGGACTCGCTTACTACTGCTTGAACTCCATTGAAACTGCTCCTTATAGCAGAAGCACCGTCGTACCCTTGCCCAATTAATTTGCTGCAGAACTTCCAAATTTTGTAGTTCAGAAAGAATTGCGTTAGCTAAATAATTTCGATGGCGGGGAGAATCGGGCTGTTAGTGCAGAAATTTGGGAAAATTTTTTTTATTAATAAAAAAAAAAAATAACTCTAAAAAAATTTCGTTGGGGGGTTCAAACCCCTGTGACCCCCCCCCCCTGGCTACGGCCTTGCTTAAGATGATCGCAAAATACGTTGGATAGGATCTCTTAATATGCGTCGTTAAGCAGGGATATACGACCTCAATAGTTCTTTAAAGATGTAGATGTATAACATATGCGGATAATAGTCCAGTCATTATACTTGCTTCTATACTTGATTGACGATTTGATAGCTGCGTCAAAATTACTGTCCATCAACTTAAAAAAAAAGATTCTTTAAAAATGATTGTTGGTTTACATATTGTACCTAACTCCAACGATCGCAAGGTCCCTTTATATATTTTTCAATTTTATAAAAAAATATTTTCCAATTTTAACTCATTTGTTTCACGTTATTTAATAAAAATGAATCTCAATTCGATTGAAACAATACATTTTTTCATCTCATGTCAATTGTTATAAATAGCCCAAGGAGGTCGATTCGCTGCACAAATATAATTTTTCGAATAATTTATCTCAATTGGTCAGCATAGCCAACAGGCGACATAAGTGTGTAGTTGAATGGCGCCCTACAACAAATCGAAACCTGGATAAAGTCAAAATGATACTCATCGTTTGAAAAACCATAAATTCATAACAACATTCACTTCTCGGCAAAAATTTTCCTATGCCCACACTCCCCCCACCACCTCCCAACATTGCGAAAGGATTTCGAGCAATTTATTTTATTTGATGATGATGGTAACAAATGTTCATATTTCTTTCATAAACTTTGAGTGGCCGTCCCTCGCGTCGACTCTGATGTTAAATTATTTTCAATTTTTTATTTTTCGCGTTTAAAATTTTTCCCATATCTTTTAATGTTGCAATGAGATGCATTCCGCTTATTCAAAGAGTATGGGGGAAGGGGGGGGGGGGGGGGGTTTAGAATGAATATACGAAGATGAAAAAAAATTACAAAAAATCTAACCGAACGTATGTTTGCCCATGTGGAAATCGCCAAATGCAATATTTCAGCAAACACCATGTCAAAGGTTATCGGCTTTAGTTAGTCGCGTTAGAGGTTCATTGGTGACCATCAGAGGGGGAGAGACAGAGAGAGAGAGAGAAACGATATTCATATAACAAATGGACATGAATATGTATTTTTATACGAACTCCGTTCGAGCTGGGTAGAGAATTTATGATGAACGTTTGGTGAATTCAACTGAAAAAACATAACAAAAAAATAAAAAAATTAACAAAAAAAAATACATACATACATAATCCTAATTCTCGCTCTGTGTGTTAAAGGACTTCTTGTTTATTGTTTTATATTTTTGCAATTTCTAACGTTGCATTCATTGGAAGGATGAAACTGAAACATTTGAATTTCTACCTAAACGCATGCATCAAATGAATCAAGTTTTTTTTTGTGGTCTTCAATTCAACGATTTATAAGAGCCATCTAGTCGGTCGACACGATGACGCGACGAGATTGCCGCGGCCGCAAGCGGTGACAAGAGGCTACCTATGTTGATTTTTCAATTCGTTGATTAAACGCTTACGCCAAACGTTTGAGCTGATGGATGATAGACCGAAATTGAAAGCTAAAAGCCAACTACAATCTAAACATTAGAACTTTTTTCTGTAGCTGAATGGCGCCCTGCAACAAAAGAATTTTATCTAAAATAAAAAAAAAAACACATTCTGACTGGTGTTATCTATGATGCTTTCGAAATTATTAATTTTTTTCACTGCTCGGGTGGCAAACACGCGGATTTAATATTCTACAGTATGATGAGGGATTTTCATTTTGTGGCAAAAATCAAGTCTTTTCAAATTATAGCTATAGCTATTTTACTGAACTTCAAAAAATATCTACAAATTGATTGCTTTGAATCATGAATGACTCGTATGGGAATTTAATATGGAAACGGAGAAGAAACATGTTATTAGCTATTGAGAGACAAGTATACTTTAGAGGATATTTCAATGCAGGTTTTCGACCATCAACTCCTTGGAGGGTTTCGGAAATCTTGATTTGAGAACAGAAGTCATTTATCTGTATTTTCTAAACGGGAGGTGGTAGAGACTTTTTATTGTAATCGATAAATTTTGCCAATATAAGAAATCCGTGTTTATACAAAAAAATGTGGGAAAAATCTGGAAATTTAAATAATAACGTTTGAAAATTTAAAACGGGAAGTAGACGATTTAGAAATAATTTACAATAAATTAGTATGATTTTTGATTCAGTTTTGACATTTTAATTTTAGACAAAACATTTTGTAGAGGTACGTTCTTTGTATATAAACTCTGTAGTATATGAGCTACTCTAATAGAACATACAAATCTGCTTAAAATCTCCATCTATTTGTGAGGTTGTAGAAATATTTTGAAGAAATTGTTAAAAATACATAGAAAAAAAATTAGGTAATAAAAGAAAAAAAATTTAGAAAAAAAACGCGTATATGCGGTTTTTTAGTATTAGTAAATTTGGAGTTAAGAATCACTTTTGAAAAATATATTCGTTTTCGAAATATTCATTTTTATTAAAAAAAATTAAAGATTTATGAAAATCCAAAAGCTTATTTTTGTTTTAATTTTTGTGTAAGTACAATACCTACCCAAACTTTTCAAAAATTAATCAAAATCCGTTCAACTGAGTTGCTAATAATAAAAAAAAATTCAATAAAAAGAAGCCTGTTAAATATTAGTACCTGGGAGACCGAGCTTTGCTCGGCATTTACGAGCTTTCCTTTTAAAATATTAGGTATAGCTTATACACTACAGAGTTATACTACGCAGAGTTGATGGTTTAGTAATATCAGACACATTTGATTAGATAGATATACAGATAAGATAAATAGACATAACATGCAATGCTCACTATATTTTTTTATAAATATAAGAATTAAAATAGTAAAGTAATGATCTGAAGGATTTATTATTTTGTTTGCACTTTGTTTGAGTTTTCAATTTATTCCAAGAATGCAAGGCACTTCTTTTTTTTGAATGTTAGTTTTATCAATTTTTCTAAGAAGAGTTTGTAATTTTTAAGCTTTTTCTTTAGTGGCTGGCTCCCATTTAAGTAAAGCCGAAAGCAAAATTTGGGAGTGGATGTATCCCTAGTAAAAAATATGACCATATACGAGACCTATCCTGCATAAAACCACTTACATTTTATAGATAAGGATTTCGGGCAGTGACGTTGTAAAGAATATTGTTTTTCGGATCACAGCTGCTCTTATGGCTTCTTAGCTATGGTCCACGATAACACCTTTCTAAATACATTCCAATTTGTAAAATATTACCCACACAAAAGTTCATCCATATCGTATAAGTAATTTCAGAGAAACCAGGAGAATCTGAGAAGTATTAAGAGTGGGCGTGGCATTTAGTGGATCGTATTGAACAATATGACACTGAGTGAACTTTTTTAAAACCACATCCTATTTTTTCATATTAACAATAAGAAAATTTCATCCAAATCATTTGAATCAATACCAAGGAACCAAGATATTATGAAAGTGGGTGGGTTTTATCAAAGCCATTTTATAAATTTTGTCTCCTCATAGGAACAAAGCCTGAAAATGTTATCCAAATCGTTACAGCCATTGCCAAGCACCAACAAATAATAAAAAAAATGGCATGGCAGTGGGCGGATTTTACTAAATCCATTTTCTAAATTTTTTCTTTCAAAACTTCTGAAAAAAATATAAAGCAGTTCTTCAAAAAATTAATAAATAAGAAAATTGGAGTTGTTTTTCGACTCACAGGACCAAATACTGGGCGTGGCAGTAGGCGTATTTTACTAAGTAAGCTTTCCCATTTTTTTCCTTGCTCAAAAAAAAAAACTGAAAATGTCATCTAAATCGATTAAGTAGTTTCTGAGAAATTGAGTAAGAGCATTTTACGAGAGAGAATGGGGGATAAGAAAAGTGGGTGTCGCACTGAGCGGATTTTAATAAAACTAATTTTTCATTGTTCATTAAAAAAAAACTCTGAAAATTGTATCCAAATCGTTGGGACCGTTATCGAGAAACCAAGAAATAATAAAAAGTGGGCGTGGCAGTGGCTGGATTTTATTAAAGTATGGCTGAGTTCCGGAATGGATCAGATGCGCATTCACTGCGCAAACGGCGCATCCAAATTTTTTAAGCTGCTTCGATAATATTTTTTTTTCCGTTCCGAAATGTCAAACTTATGCAGTTGCAGTGTAATATTTCTACAAAGCATCAAGTTTGCGTTGCTGATGCGTATCAAAAACTTTTTTTACACTTCGAAACTCAGCCAATTATTGGCATTTTTTTATAGCTCAAAAGACGAAACTCAGAAAAATTTAACTAAGTAGATCAATTCGCTTCCGAGAAATTGAGGAAAACGAATAAATAATATAAGTGGTAGTGGCATTGGGTGGATTTAACCATACAAAATTTAGAATTTTTTTCTCGTTCATTAAAACAGACATTGAATTTCATCAAAATCGTTAGAGCAGTTTCCAAGAATCCAAAAATTAATAAAAGTGGGCGTGTTGGTGGGCGCATATTACTAAAAATATTTTTTTTTTTAATTTTGTGTTTGCTGAAAAGAAAAAACTAAAAATTTCAATCAATTAGATTGATACATTTTCTAGTAAGTCCAATAATAATTAATAAGAGTGGGCAGGGCAACTGGCGGATTTCAACCAAAACGAAATTCGAAATTTTTTTCTACTTCATGAACAAAATCAGAAAATTTCATCAAAATCGTTAGAGCCGTTTCCGAGAAACCAAAAATTGATAAATGTGGGCGTGGAAGTGGGCGGATATTACTAAAAATATTGTTTTAATTTTTTTCTTGCCCAAAAGAAAACACCCTGAAAATTTCAATCAAATCGATTGATTCGTTTCCGAGAAAGACCAATAAATAGTAAAAGTGGGCGTGGCAGTGGGCGGATTTGACCATAACAAATATATATATATATATATATAAAAATGCTCATTTAAAGTAATAAATAAGATAAAATAAATAAATTTGTACTTTCGATGTAATGTAGGATGTTATGTTAAATATGACAAGTTATGGATTCGTAAAAAAATAGCTTTTGGAATTTTGATCAATTTTGACACTAAGATGATAGGAAAAACGAAAAAAGTGTGTCTCGCAATTCCGTCCGTCTACACAGCTACGAATAGCTTTCAGATGGTCCGCTTGATTTTGTTGTTGTTTTGCGTTCTGGTGTTTCTTAATATTAAAAAAAATTATAAATCTAAAAAGTTTTGAAAATATTATTTTTTAAACAACAACAAATTTAAAACAAAAATTCATTGTCTTGGTAATTTCGACATTTTTTTTTCTTTAAAATATAATTTGCACTCGTTTAATACGCAAAATATGTAATTTTGTAGAGTATATTCATGGTGTTGTGTAAAATTGTGTTTTTTTTTCTATATTAAATCAAAAATTCGTATTTTCATTGAAAGTCTAAAAAAATCGATTGGTTTTGGGATAGCAAATGTAGTAGATATACTTGTAATTGAATTAGAGTAATTTCTAACTTAGCGGTGCGTGCAGTGTGGGCTAGATCTTAGATCCCACACTTCAGGCATTTCATTTTATTTATTCATTTTAAAAACATTTGAATCTACTAATTTTTTTAATGTAAAAATAAAATTTGCATAAATACTAATGGTTCAAGCAATAGGAAGTTATTTTGAAACCATCTGAGAAAATTTTTGAAGTGATCCAAGTTTAAATGCAGTATTGTAGATGGGTTAATTCTGAGTATAAATCAAAATTTTGCAACGAATATGCAATATGATAACAAGTGGACTTCGAAAGTTTTTAGTGAGAGAGCCTTCATAACTTAAGAGTGGTCATGATGACCTTCTATAAGTCTTTCGAGCGTTCAAAAATATTCACTATTATTGCTTGTTGAATGGTTTATGATTCTAATAATTATGAATGACCGTTCGGTGAATGCCGCCCTTAGTAATTTTAGACAGTCTGGAACAGGAAGTCATTTCAAAATTGTCTTTTAATTTTAAGCATGCCTCTCGACTATTTTTTGAAATCTTCTATTACAAAGCTAGATTAAATCTAGAGTTCTTCTATTCTAATGTCAAATCCGTGCTTTCATTTACTTGTGACTGTGAAACGTAGAAGTGCTCTTAAGGCCTTCTGCACACGAAGCGTCTCGTCATCGACACATACATGAATGTTTGCGGCTTGTATGGAGCTTGTGTGTATCTCATGTTTGTTTTAATAGATAACTGCACACTAGGCGTAAGCTGCATGCTTTCGTCGCAGCTCAGAAACTACAAATCGCCGGGAGTACAACAATGTCAGTCGCCAGGCGTATACAGCTTGAAGTATAACTTCGGATACATACCAAAATTGAGAAATCGTTTGAAAATATGTAGTGATTTATCTATGACGTGACGTTTCGTGTGCAGAAGACTAGCCGTAGTTGAATCGTCGCTACATTTACATTACGAATCTTGTACGCGTCTATGACACGACGATTCATGTGCAGAAGGCCTAAGTGATAAATAATTGGTGTTGGCATTGGCATATCTTTATTTCCAGGCCATAGTTCATCAATGATAAGTGATTTCTGGTTCATTTGTTCTACTGATATCCCATTTGCGTTCCTTTTTTTTTTTAATCCTCTTTTCTCGAAAATCATAGAGAAAGCTAATTAGCAGTTTTTGCCTTTAAAAATAATAAAAGCCTCATAATACTTTATGCGTTATTTTTCTTACAAAAGAACAGCGACAGCGGCCTCGTCTGAAATTTCAAATAAATCATAGAATTTACGAAGGCGGTGAACCAGCTTCACCACCTTTTCATTTAATGCAATCGAACTTGAAAAGATCAACAAGTTGGTATACAATTCATAACGCCAAACCAAAATTTTCCAATGTAATGCTTCTGCTTCCATTTTACATGCGTTAACACCAAAGATGTATTCTTGAACGAATACCTACAGAAATAGTAAGGTATTTCATCTCATATTATTAAGGACCGAATTATGGTGTCAAAACGAGGAGGCTCCGAATCAAAATTCATATAACAATACCTGAGAGCTGCTGCTGCTGCTGCTGCTGCTGCTGAAGACATAAGGACCTATACATTCATCCATACTGCAGGATCAGGTTCTCCTGAATGCTTGTCCTAGTTGGTAATTTTTGCTGTATAAGTGTGGTTATGTGTATAGATCCTAGATTCTAATAAAATTTGAATTATTTGCTCCATGTACCCATCACACCTTACCTACTGCATAGCATCTATACATCTGGAAGATCTACTGCTGCATTGTGATACCACAGAACAGAATAGAACATAAAGAGGCATAACACTGGGTATAGGTACCTATACATATATCGAGAGGTTTTTGTTGGAGTTCGATTATGATTTGTTCCCAAAGAATAGAGAAATTTTTGAATTCTAAAGAATCAGAGAGAGAAAAACGAATACCTTCCTCTTGAACAATCCAAAGATTGTTCACCTCACATATGGAAAGGATGAGAAGAGTTCCACTTCTGGATGGTTCCCTGAACTGAACTGTATGTGGAGGTAATGGAGGAGTCGAAGGCCCGGGGATTATGCAAATTGCGTACATTACAATGGAGAATGCAGAAGGAACCTTCCATGAGAAGCAGCCAGCCAGTATCATCTAGTAGTAGCTGGAGCTCCTGGAAAATGGCAATGAGCCTCTCATGACGTTGAATACATATTTTCGTTTGCAAAAATAAAATGAACTTTCCATATATGAAGGTTCGAGTGCTTAGATTGGGGAAGGAGGCTCTTTTCTTTTCTTTTCTTTTTTCTTGAGAAGACTTGGTTTTTTTTTGTGTTCTTTGATTGGATCGCTGGCAAGGTGCTGTGTTTGCTGTGTGTTTACCCAAAGCAAAGTCTTTTGTTTGCGTCCCGATTTTGATTTTTTTTTATGTTCTTTCTTGTGTTTGAATGCATTCTATATGCATGTTGCTTGTTTTTTTTTTTTTTTTTTTTGTCAGGCAGATTCTTTTGCTTCATTTGGGATTCATGTCTCTTCTTCCGCACATCCTACCAACAGCACCAAGCACCACCAATATTGTTCTTTATCATTTTATGGTGTGAAGATAAATGTGATTGGATTGTGTTGTTTGAGGCATCAAACACATGATCCGATGATGATGGTTTGAGACTTTCGGTCGGAGGTGGTTCTGGTACTCAGGTACATCTCTTACACCCTCATCCCTCAGACTCTTTGATAAGAAGAAGTGTGTAATTCAACAACGTGTTGGAAATTGAATTCAGGAATCCATGAAGCATAGAGATTTTGGTTCTCTGCACTTGCTGTTAGATGGAATATACCCCTTTAGCAGCCTACACCTATATGTACGTATAGATCTACCATATATATTATATAAAGAGAAGAAGCCATGGGAAGGAAAAGGCATGTAAATGAGGATTTCAAATGCGTGTTTGAGTAGGTGGAATGCAATTTAGATTCACAAGAATTATATGAGGTGTGCTTGAGTAGTTTTTTGATTATATTCGAATTATTTGCAGAGAGTTTGACAGAGCAAATTATACGATTTAATGAGTAGGTAAAGATAGTAATGAGAATTCATGTTGGTGTTTGTTTTTATGTTTAATGCCTTTAATTAAACGATTTGTATTGTCAAGGGCATGGAAGAATTAAAAGAGTATAAAAATGATGCAATTAATTTACAACCATAGTTATTTAATTGAACGCAATGCTCATTGACTAATTTTCTAGTCTTTAAGGCTCAGTTTTACAGTTGAAGAAAATGGCACTGAAGAAGCTTATATGGGAGAAAAAGGCTCAATATATTAATACACACCAACCCGAACAAGTGGCGTCTGAAGCCGTTCGTCAGTAAGTTGATAGGCCTATACCAGTGTTGCTTTAGGCCCAAATATTTACATACATTACGACAAATCTTGGAAAAAACCCTGGAACTTGTAGATCGATACCCACCACCTTTTAATGGATTCCAAGGCCCTGTGTGACAGCATCTATAGAGAATATAGCTATACAGGGCAGTGTTGCCAGACGAAAAAAAAATCTCCCCCCAGAAAAATTTTAAAACCCCCCAGATTACCACATTTCAATTAAAAAAACCCCTAAGTTTTTTTTTTTCAACTGTTTTGTTTTTATTTTTTATTCACAGCTGATACTCTGTCTACATGTAGGTAATTTTTACAAACAAAAATTTATTTTATTTAAAATTTATTGGATATTCTTTGATTATAGATTCAATTTGAGAGGAAAATTCAGGTAATGGAATAATTTAACTTTAAAATGAATCCCCCCAGATTTCCCCCCAAACATTTTGTCCCCCCAGATTTCCCCCTGACGATGAAAAAATCCCCTAAATCTGGGGGGAAAACCCCCAAACTGGCAACCCTGATACAGGGCAATGTCTAATCTTGGCATCGCTGCCTAACTCATCTGTTTATGCAGGATGACAATGCAGAACGCACGCTGCTCGATATCGATTGAAGTCGGCATAGACCTCACCGATACCTTATCGATTTCAAAAAAGGATTTGGACAAGACGATGCATGTCTTGCGACTTCTTCAACATCTATTTTGAAAGAACAGTGCGAAACTCAGCTGTCAACACTAGAGGCACAATCTTTCAAAAGTCCGTGTCGTATTACTCGCATACACCGCCGATAAAATAACATATAGGCCTTGCTTCGGCAGAACTTATGTCTACTAAAATTGGAACGATACTGAGAAGATGAGCATGGCACCATGCGCAAGGATGACACGCAAAAAAAAAAATATTGCATAATTGGACGCTCAAATATTGATGTCAGTAGTGCTTTTGTGATTATTAGGTTAGATCAATAGATCATCAAGAAAGGCCACCCAACACGAACGTCCTGAAAAAAAATATTACCATATTCAGCTAAAACTTTAAAATAGTTAGGAATTTTGTTTACCTAGACATCGCTATCAACTCAGACAATGATACCAACGCTGAGATCTAACCAAGAATAACTCTTAACAATTGCTTCTTTTTCGAACTAAAGCGGCCCATACACACAACACTTGTGTCGACACTGGTGTCGGTGTACTCAAATGTGTTGTGTGTATGGGCAAGTGTCTACACCGATTTCGGTGTCGAACACGGTGTCAAGAAAATCAATCGGTGTTACTAAATGTGTTGCGTGTTAGGCGGAAGGCCACACTGGTGTCATGACACAGGTGCACACACTTGTGTTGTGTGTATGGGCCGCTTAAGAAGGCAATTGAGTAGCAAAGCCCTCTCTCATTTTATAAGACGAAGAAACATTAACGGGGGAGTAGAGGAGAAGATACAATAATGAACTGTACGGGCTGTAGGTACGGCCAACGACTGGAGTGGCTGGGTGGATGAGAAAGCTCTAGGTTCAAGCTGTTTCGATAGGAAGATTTTCCCAGTAATTTTTGGTCCCGTCTGCATTAATGGGGGAGTAGAGGAGAAGATACAATATTGAACTGTACGGGCTGTAGGTACGGCGACACCGAAAAAAAAATTTAAAAGCCAACGACTGGAGTGGCTGGGCCATTTAGAGTGAATAGATACGAGAGATCCGACCCGAAGAATCTTAAAATCTAACCCCGAGAGACGGCGCAGTAGAGGAAGACCGCAACTTAGGTGGCGCACACAAGTCGAAAACTACCTTAACAAAGACAGCTCGTCAGGCACTGAACTTGCTGGAAGAAGCTTGTTTGTGGAGGCCCTGTTCCACTCCGGACTGTAGTGCCACCTTAAGTAAGTAATAAGTTATTGTCCTGTATCCCGTTTTTATTTTACTAAAGGCAAATCACCATGGCAAGTTTTAGAAATTTTAATTTAATAGCACTTGGTGAAACCGAAAAACCTCGGGCTTTTAAATATATAAAAGTCCTTTTTGAAAAAGGGCATCTAAGGCAAACAACCTATCTTCCCTGTACTTACCTACTATTATCAACGTTCTTCTGATGTAGAAGACAAGCACTCTCCATTAACCCCCCTTCTGCGAGCGCCTCTGCCAGCATATACTCGATCTGTTGATATTAGTAGTGATGTGCAACAAATTAACTGCATTCATGTATTCGAAAGACACTATCGTGTAGTATGCGACGCACGCTAAAGAAGCGATTGTCTGACAGCTGTCAAAATAAATTATTCACGACATTGCATTGCTGTTGCTGCCGTTCAGATAGATACAAATATACAAATTTTCAAGTTATTTTCGGAGTGCGCGAATGTTCCAGAGGGCTGCAATCTTCATGTTATCCACTTTCATGTGGTTACTATTGCAAATGAATAAAGTAGTAGATACGCCAGAAAATAAATCAAATGAATAAAAATAAAAAGTCAACGTCATCATCATCATCGCTCGACGTTGTTGTCTTTGCCGTGTCCCCTCACTATATGAAGAAGATTTGCTGGTTGGTGACAGTGTCAATGAATAAATTTCAAGAAATCGGCGAGTGAATTATGTTCGAAGTGTCGTAAATGTTCGAAATGATTTCCATTCCCTGAAATGAGGAATTTAATTAGGGGCACCCAATCAGCAGCAATTGCACGCGGAGCTCTCCAGAGGGGTTTTTTTTTTCGTACAAGAAGGATATGTCTTTTAAGTTTGGAAGAAGTGTTTGCCATTTTTTTTGTTCCTTTCTCTATTTCTTCTAATATTTTTTTTTATTCGTTTTCCCTTTTTACTACTTTGTGAATTTCTGTTTAGTTAATTAGATTTCTTGTTCAATGATGACCTTGTGCTATATGAGTCGGAGACAATTAATTAAGGTTCATTTGAGCGAAGAAAAGGCATACCAAGGCAGAGGAGAGAGGAGAATGAGATAAAAAATAAATGACAACTTGCTGCTGCTGTCGCAATTAAATAAGAAATGTTTCAACGATTCTTTGACAGTTTCTAGAAATTATTATGATTAATTGCTAAAATTGAGGGGGGGAAAGCAAATTAAATGGAGTTTTTCTTGTTGTCTTTCTGCTGAAACATAAAAATATATAGATATGTATAATTTGGGACTTGGGTTGGAAATTGGAATGACACTTAATTTTATTGCACTATCCAGAGGCTTGTAAGAAAGTCAATCATTCCATGTTGACAGATCCAAAAATATGGACCATTTTTTTTTTGTTGCTATGATAAATTTGTTGGATGATATTTAAATTAAAAAAGTTTTTATGGCAAATTCAAGCTTTAAAAGTCGTTGAAAAATTGCATTTTTCAAAGTCTTAATTTGGATTGTTGTTGTAAGCATCAAAATTTATTCATTTTTCACTCATTGAAACAAGCAAATTATTATTTTAAATACATATGTATTCATATATAACTTGTTTCACGAAAACGGCTTTAACGATTTTGCTAAAATTTTCAGAGTTTGTTCATAAATGTGCAATTATAACGACATATGATGACATTATAAGAGTTTTGTTCTTTTGATGGATAAACAAAAATCAAAAACTGGTATGAAGCCAGGAGAACATATCATAACTTAAATACGCTTTATGTCTGTTAAAGGTGACAGACATAAAGCGTATTTAAAGTATTTAAAGTAGTTTCCTTACTTTTTTCTGTATGAATGGTCATTTAATCTTCTTCTTTATCTCTTTCATGACTGTTTTGGAATGTTGTAATGAAGTGTACGAACCTCGTAGATAAGTTGCTCCTATGATTTTTATTTGAAAAACAATGTCAAAAATCTATACATCAACATTACAGTAATAGATTTCCATATTATTTTTTTTTTCTTCTTAAATATGATGCTCCCAAAATGTTAAAATTTCAATATGTTACCGATTAGAACTAACACAGAATATAATAATTAACAGGAAAAGAAAAATCTCAAAGTTTCCATAAACCAAATGATTATTATTTTTGTTGTGATGAAAATTTATTTTCTACAGCTCGTAAGAGTGTTTAAGCGATAAGTGTTTTCAATTACAATTGCAGACTCATCCACTTGACAGTGTCAAATCACACACAAAACACATTCAATACGTTGAGAAAAAAAAAAAAAAATATCTTTTAAGTGAATCTATTTTTAAAGATGCGAACCAAAAGGAAGGAAAATGGATGCGTTCATGTGGACGGATGGATGGACAGGCCTTGAAGGTTTCTAGAGCATGTTTGTTTTTGTTTGTATCCATTTATTATAGTCTGTGTGTTATGGAGTTGCTGTCAGTGCTGTCATCAACAAACAAATTACTACTAAGAATTTTGAATTGAGCTGAGGCACCCCTAAAAAAAAAAATCGAATAACGTCAAAATGTTTGAAAACAAAACCTTGAGAATGCGCTCGAAGTATTTGCGACTTTAACGCAAAAATCGTAAAGGAAGAAAGACATCTTTGGTTCGATACTCAGAGAACATAGCCTGCAAAATAACACTTTCGGTAACAGACGTAGATTAGGCTGATAGATTTTGTGAAGGACGAACTGTCTATACGTATAGGAAGAACTTGATTCCAGCATCTAAATACGCGGACATGGTGGTCACCCAATCAAGGAGCTGCCAACAAAATTGATCATAAGCTTACGCTTCCAGTACCCTGGAATGCCGAGCAGATGCACAATGCCGAGCAGATGCTGTGACAATATCTGACGTCTCGAAACTGCAATAGCAAAAGACCGCCAGAAATTAAGCTGAACATGCCTCTCTTAATCTTTCAACGTACAATAAGCCCGCCCACCATTATCATTTGGCAGAAAACCAATGGAAACACTGCCTAAATGCCACTGCCGCAACTTATACTATGCGTTTCATAATGTTGACCAAAACAAAACCCCTGGCTCGCTGAAGAGTGCCGGGTGGCTTATGCAACCAAAAACGAGTCCGGCGAATGCTGCAGACTAGATAGAACCAGAGCAGCCCGAGAGCTCTACGGAAATAAAATAGAGAGGGTATAGAAAGGGTAGACCAGTGTTGCCCCTCTAACAGGTTGAGAATGTAGTGTGGCAAATTTTAAATGTAGTAAAATTTAAAACGCGCAAAAACACAACATACTAAATTGTAATTTTTTTCGGAACGACAATATTATTTGTATAAATAATAAAAGGTCTAAATTTGGATTTTATTTCATGCATATTTACATACCAAAAATATCTGGCTTACAAAAACATTTTTGCAAATTTCCTACTAAAATTTCAAAATCAAGGTGGACACGTACATTATTAGAGCATTATAATTTGTTTATGTCAATTACATTGGTTAATTTATATTTTATTTTTAAAATTGATTTTTTGGTGTCGAATATGATTTCATTGATTGATTTTTTTGTAATTATAATATTTTCCGAGTGATTACTTAAAACAAAAGTGAATCACATTATCCACTTTCAGAAACAAAAAATTGATGACTTCTAAAAAAAATTGGTCGAAAAATAACGGCATCGGGGATTACCGACGCCCGCCATCACAGAAAAACATGGAATTTCCATACACACTATCCAAAACGTGTATGTATGTAAATTTTGCCAGTAAAACAGTTTTTCGACGTGCTTAAATTAAGAACCGAGAATTCTCCCTACTGTGCCTAGCTAAACCCGAAGCGAATTAGTTGTTGTTGGATTTAACACGTAAGCTGTTTAGCCCGAACATCGTTTTCTTCATCCAATTCCTTTCGGGATTGCAAAAAAAAAAATTCAGCTATTGATAAACAAAAAAAAAATATTTTGCCAAATGGAAAGTAAGATCAAAATTGTCCTTCGAAATAAGAATATTATGTTTTGAAATTGTAGTGTATTTGGAATATTTTACGATTGTACGGAGTGAATTTTTCTTGGAAAAAAATGTAGCAAAAACGCTACATTTGTAGTAGGGGGGCAACGCTGGGGTAGACTAAGACCAGAAATGGAAAGTAGATACGCAGCAGTGCTACCGCTAGGCGACTTTAGTCGCACTTTGCTACTTTTTTTGCGTCTGTGCGACTAAGCGACGACCTTTTTACTAGTGCGACCTTTTGTTTTACCAAAAACAAAGAAATAAAAAATCAATCGTTATTTTTGATTTTTTTTAAATACTGACAGGTATTTAGGCATCATGTTTTAATATTTGACCAAAAAAATATTTGACTAAAAATTGATGGGAGTATCGAATACTGAAAACAAAACTATTACTAAATAAAGTAAAATTTTGAAAAAAAAATTAGTTTGAACACATTTTTTTTTAAATTATTTTTCCATAATTTTGAATTTGAAAATAAATTTTTCACAAACTATTCTCTGAAACTATTTGAATTAAAGTAAAATAAAGAACGGACTTCCAGCTTTAAAAAAAAGTATAGCGTGACATTGTAAGTGTTGCCGTTGTTTTTTAATGATCTCTTTTCTATTTCTAGTCAATTTTTTTTAGAAAATTTGGGGGAAATAGACCCCCTCCTACACGACCTCCCCCCACCCCCCTCCCCGTAAAATAGTTAGCTGTGCTTCTATCGATGGGGACTTTTTACAGTTTCTTAAAAACACCTTCAGGAAGCTGTATACCAAAAACCAGCTTTCCGGCGATTTTTCCGGAATTTGGCTGTTATAAAAATTGCCTAATATGACTGATGGACTATCATGTATACATATTTGAAAATAAACTTTAAGATTCAAAGCCTTTTATTTTAATTAGTACATAGGTAGGTACATATTGGAAATGTAAATGAACTTCAGTCAATTTTATTCTGATTCTGAATTAAGAAGTGAATTTTTTTATTTTCAAAATTTGACTTATATTTTCGATAATTTAAGCTGCTAAAAAGTAAACAAGGTATTTTTAAATCTTTTTACTAAAAAAATATTTTTCATAAGGTTGTGCGACTTTTTATTTTGAAATTGCAACTTTTTGGACAAAAATGCGACTTCTTTAAAATTATATTGCTTTGCGATCTTATTTTTATGAGTGCCACTTTTTTGCGACCTTTTAAAAATTTTCGGCGGTAGCCCTGATACGCAGTAGGTGATGAGGATCTGGAGAGAACTTGTGCAGGCTGCTAAAATGTGAAGATAAAATCCGCTGTTAGTGAGAAGAGTACACTCTATTCAACTTATAAATTCCATTAATTATTATCAAGTTAGTGCAGATGGCCTTCCAGCCGAATTATTCCAAGCATATCGGTAGATGATAACTAGGTATTGAGCACAAACCAACTAATCTGTCAAATTTGGTCGGATGAAAAGAATGCCCGATGAATTGAAACTTAGTATAGTGTGTACGATCCCTACAAAAGCAGATCGCTTAAGACCTTTTTCCAACAATATAATCGGTTGTAGGCCGTCCATAAAAACCAATCGTTTGTTGATCAAATGTTCATAGTCCGACAGATTTCGGGAAAAAAACAGGAGTTTCAGATGGACACACCAGCTCTTCATGAATATTAAAGTAGCAGCGTGAAGTGTTATAAAAAATCTCGGTGCTCCACTGAAAGATACAATTTTTCAAGGCTGTTTAACTACTTGCTTAGGCAGATGAGAAGTGCTAAAAAACGATAACGAGTTAATATAGTTTGGTCCGCGTATCAGGAGACAGCTGGGACACGTGGAGCATATCGATAGCGACACGCACCATCTCGACGAGTCTTTGAATCTACCCTTGAAGGATTGTGCCCCAGCTTCGGTGGCGTGCACAAGTAGAGAACAACCTCAATCCTCAACCAATTTAGTATATGTGGTTTGTGGGGACTGGAGACAGCCAGATAATGACCAAGCTGGCTGGAATGGCCTGTGGGTTGTGGCCGGATTCTATCCTCGTCTTTAAACGGGATCTTAAGTTAGTAATAGAAACGCGTTTTTCTTCCAAGTATATCCTTCAATTTTTCAATATGCCTGAATGGTATATGAAAAAGCAGTAAATCTAAATAAAACTAAATGTGGAATGCCTGAAATAAATCTAATGCTTTAACTAAGCTGTTTACTGATAGAAATGAAATTTGGGTGCGTTAGTTTCTAGTACTAAGTGTGTATGCACTACACTGTATTATAGTCGACAGCACTTGCTCCGTACTATGGCCATAGTATTTATGCAGATATTTACAAAAAATAATCTAGGAATGTGCTTCTCCATCACTCTGAACTATATGTGAAAATGGTTTTAGTGTTGAATTACACTAAAGAGATGAACAGAAAAAAAAAAAGATACAAAAATTCAAATTCAAAAATTGTTAACTGATGCTAATGCTCATGGGTAAGGAAGAATTTAAAAAATGTTGTTCGTCTTTGTGGGTCATGATTCTACGATGACTGCCACAATGTAAATTTGTTGGAATTTCCTTTTTCTATTTTTGTTATTTTTGTAAAATCTGTTTTCCTGTTCAAGGACTCAAATTACATATTCAAATATGGTTCCACATGGGCGGTGATGGAGGCAAATTGCTGAGCTAAATGCTCATCGATGATAGATGAGCTTCTGCTGAAGAACCCTCCTATTGGAGATTATTGCATTTCTCTCCGATATTAGTACAGTTTCATTTAAGTAATTAGTTAAAGAAAAAACGATACGGACACCGACACGGATTTCTTGCATGAAGATTATCTCTTCATTGAATGAGAAAAAATTTTCATCATGATGAGAAACCCAATAAGTCACCAAGAAACCATTGACTTGGTATCCTTGATAGAGTAGTCGTCGTGCTCTCAAATATTATTGGTCATTTATTATTTTTCCATTTTTTTTATAATGCAACGATATGAAATGTAATCTTTTGCCTTTAACCCCTCGGATTATTTTTTTTTTTGTATAGGTAAAGGTAGATAAGGTACGTTCCCTTTTGTGTGGTTTTAATAAAATTATTATCATTTGAAAAAAAAAGGACAGGTAATAGGAGATTTTCTAATTCAGATGAATGAAGACGTAAAAGGATAATCTCTGATAAATAGGATGAGAGAATTATTAGTGTAGTGATTATTATTTGTCCTTTTAGAAGACGAACAAAAAAAATCGTATTTCAAATATTTGAAAAGGAACACTATATTTTTTGTTGTTGAACGTACATATACTTATACCTACCTACAGCATTGCTCTCAGGAAATGTATTATAAGGATATCTTTGAAATGATAAATGATGAACATGCCCAGAGTATTTAAGATTAAAGGCAAAAGGAGCGATAAGAAATTATTTGGTTTTGAAGGAAACAACTTAGAAATTGAATCAATGAGATTTTACAAAAGAATGAAAATACGAGAGGATTTTGATGAAATTTTAGATAATTCTTTGTAAGTCCTCTACCGAATTAAAAGTAAAATGATATTTTAGGGGACATGAACAAAGATAAGGATTTATGAATAAAAGTAAACTCAATTTAACTTGGAGATGCCTAAGTATAATTGTAGAGAGTTTTTGACTCTTTAATTGAACTAGTACGTCCAGCCCTCGAAATTCGAGTCCCAATTACATTATATTCTAATCAACAGAAACTTTGAGTGAAGCACCTACAAAGTACCTACCTTGTATGATTTTACATTATTTTTCGTGAATTTGCGCCTTGAAACCTACAATATCCAACCAAATGTATTTTTGTTTTTGTTATACACGACGATTTTTAAACCAATGCGACGGTGCAAGCTGCCAACTCCACTATGACTATGTATTCTATCTCGCTCCCACTTTTACCTGTCTACCTGTGTATTTGGTGATGATTCTCCGCTGAAGCTCATCCGTGGACAATGAACAACCACCTCATTGTATTTTTTACAAATATTCTCTCTCGCTCGCTTCTCACTCACTCTTAATACGAAATTTTCGTTTGTTAATTAAACTTATTTGCGGTTTAATAATTTAATTAATTTATATTTTGTGCAATTCTGTGGCACAAAACCTTTTCAGCGGTATATAATTTATATGCCTTTGGTTTTTCTTGCCCGCGTAAATTGTACCACAAAATTCGTGTTTGCCGTTTTATAATATGATGATGATGATGATGATTTTAAATATGTAATATGCATATTTTAGTTACTTAACAAAATTTTTTTATAATACAAATATAAGAATGCATTCAATTGACTCCATATTAAGGTAAGTGTTCAAAGGCCATGTGATAAGCGTGCGCAGGGATGTCTTGGTCTTTAAGTAAAAGTCTGCAAAGTTTGGCAAAATTTTAAATTCAGTTTTGATATTTTACTATTTCATTTATTCATATGTAAGAAATTCATATTCAATGCATCTATTTTTGTATGAATGCATATGGACTTGAGACCTTTGAATTGATTTAATTCAAAATTTCAGGAAATTTTTAGTATTAGGGTAAGGTGGTCGAATCACGTTCACTTAAGGAAAAAAGTATGAAAACACACTGTACATATATTTTTTAAAATATTATTTATTTTCAATGCAAAATATAAATTACTAATTCTTTAAGGTTTTTCAAAAGGAACTAAAATTCTATTAAATATACTTCAACAAAAAAAAAATCCAAATCCATCATATAGTGAGTAATGACGGTCATGAACACGGGTAACCACGGTCAAGTGATTGTCTTCAAAAACATCATTGATAAGAAACTTGAAACAAAAATAACTTATTTTTTAACTAAATTATAAAAAATATATATGTTTTGACATAAGCAAAAAATTACATACGAATGTAGCAACTGTTTCGTTATTCAGCTCCAGCTAATTCGGTGCTAGAACTGTTTGGGATGCCGTTTTGTTGCGCATATTCATAAATGTATTTCTCAAGATCGAAGAGGCCATAAAACATTTTGCCTAGAATAATTTACCTGATCAGTAATTCCTTTTCCTGCTTCTGAGTGAAAATAGGCTTTTTTCGTACGTTTCTGGAAGCTGGAGAACATGATTTTATATTTTTTAGCTTGGAGAGCATTTTAAAGTCCTGCTCAGCCATTCTCAAAGAGAAAACATAGTACTAAACACAAATTTTAATAGCGGCCATCTGACCGTGAGTACCCAATTTCATGAGCAAGCAAAAAACTGAATTTTATAAATTTTTTTTTTTTTTAAAGAATGTGTGCGCATATAGAGTAACCAATTAAGCAAAAATTATTTAACAATAAAAAATGGCATACCTACATAGATTTTCGTACAGCTGAAAATTAGATCAGAACCAGTGAATTTTGTTTTTGTTTATTTTCCCTTTGGGTCCTAGCCGATAATATATATTAAATTAGGTATGTCAACTTATTGTATTCGTTCGTATCTCTCAATTGCGTTCAAAAACGCAACTATAATTTCGCATTAGTTAGGCCGAAACTTCACTGACCGTCATTGCCCACTGATCGTGATTGGACCATTTTCCCCTACCTCTGAAGTGTTTCCATGACTTTCGGTCAAAAGTTTCTTGAATGCTTGAATGAATATAGAGGAAATAATCCATCAGTTAGAAACTAAGCATATACGCGATTGACTTGACAATCGAATTTTTTGCTCTACAAAAAATGATAAAAAAGAAGCAAGTTAGCAAGTCAACTCTTTCAAAAACATAGATAAACGGCCCGAGAGTGGATATATATTAAAAACTACTTAATTGCTAATTAGTTACGCAAAAAAAAATTAATTGCTGTTATGGTTTGCGAGAAAATGGGTGTCCTGCTAAGTTGACGTCAACTTAGCAAGTCAACTCTTTCAAAAACATAGATAAACGGCCCGAGAGTGGATATATATTGAAAACTACTTAATTGCTAATTAGTCACGCAAAATTGATTAAAGTCAGTTCCATACCTCTTACCTCTAATAAACTAAAGATCCTTACTATACATTTTTAAAATTCACAATTATTTACAAGCCACTAAAACCATATAAATTAATGACAAATTTTATTTAAACTCACCCCGATATGTACCTACCATACTACAATAAACATGATTTATGTATCTTCATTCTGTTTACAAATCTCCATCCTGTGATTATTATTTAATTCCAATGACCATTCATTATAGTGTTTCATATTTATCTCCATACTACCAAACAGCCACTGGCAATGTCAATCGGCACTGGAGGACCATCTAGCCGTTTTTTTTTTTTTTTTTTGAAACAGTAACTTAATCTTATCAAAACAACAGCTCCGTACAATGCGATAAAAAAAATATGGTCACTCGAATTCGATAGCCGCGACCGTCAGCAAAAATAATTCCATCATTAATTCTAAACTAAAGAGAAGAATTCAACGCAGTCATTCGGTCGAAGTGAAAATTAGCAGTCGTTCGTTGAAAGTCGAAATTTAAATTCAGATAAAAAGTTCAACAGAATAAAATTCAATTTCATTGAAATAAAGGTTTGAAACCAATAGGTAAAATATATGTACGTAATGTAAATGTAATAATAAAAAATGGATAATAATTTAAGACGTGTTTTATATTAAAGAACTAAATCGATGCATAAATATGTAACCGATAACAAAAAAAAATTGAATACCTCACTGCCCACAATTTCGTAATGTCCCTAACTATAAAATTTCCGATTTTGAGTTTATGGCATTTTTGGAGTTGGGCCCTGAGTCCAAAAATGCCATAAACTCAAAACCGAAAATTTTGTAGTTAGGACCATTACGAAAATGGTCCGATAAAAATCTCTTTTACAAAAATAAAAACAGTGTCAAGTCCAAATATTATGTGCCTAATTTTTTTTTTTTAGTAGTACATTGCTGAAGTTAATGCGAAACGAAATTTGTCTGTGGTATCCAAAACGACCGCGAATTGATTCTGAAAACCACAGCAAAAAAATACCATGTCCCTGAAGTAAGCAGAACAAAGTCAGCAGAACAAAGGTTTTATAATTGCATAATTAGATGCTAATTAAGTGCTAATTAAATGCCAAAGAAAAAAATTTAATGCTTTTACGGTTTTCAAAAAAACTAATGTACTACTAACTCCACAAGAAGTTAGCAGAACAGTTTCCCAAAAGTACATTAAATTTAAAATAAAGAATATAAAATTGGTCCCGAATTAAATGCTAACAATTAAATGCTCTACAAAAAAAAAATTTAAAAAAAAAAAATCTTGAATTTTCCAAAATCTGCTTTTTCATTTAATTGCTTCTTGAATACAAAATTTAAAAAAACAATACAAAATTTTGAAATCCTGATTTCAAAAAACCAAAATTTTAAAAAGGAAATTAAGTTTTTTAAATTTTGGATTGTTGAAATCAGGATTTCAAAATTTAATTAAGATAATGCAGCATTTAATTCGTACTTATGTCGTTTTCGATTGGATTTTCAGAGTGTTTCACTCCTTTTTGATTCCAATGGAATATGAAAAACTCTCTTCCGTAATATGTGTATCTATGTAGAAGTAAAAAATAAAATGAACTCTTCAATAATTTCAATTTCAGAACATCCCAAGAAGAAGCATTTACTATTTTGACAATCAATCCAACACATACTTTTAAACATATGTGTGTTTTCAGAGTGCACTCCTAGCACTCTTTAATGAAATCGGGAGTGAAAAAACACTCTTAAATCATCACTCCGAACAGCAAATGGAAGGTTTTTGGAGTGTTGGGAGTGTGGATGGAGTGAAAAAAGAGTGCTAGGAGTGACCAACGGAAAACGACATTATGAGCACTTAATTCTAGAAAGAAATTTTGGCCAAAAAAAATTTAAGAAAGTGGCTAAAATGGTCGATGAAATTAGCAGAACACGGAAATTGACTTTTTTGAAATAAGGATTTTAAACTTTTTTTTTTTATTTTTTTTTTTGTAGAGCATTTTATTAGCATTTAATTCGGGGACCAATTTTATATTCTTTATTTTAAATTTAATGTACTCTTGAGCAACTGTTCTACTAACTTCTTGTGAAGTTAGCAGAACATTAGTTTTCTTGAAAACCGTAAGAGCATAACATTTTTTTCTTTGGCATTTAATTAGCACTTAATCAGCATCTAATTATGCAATCAAAAAACCTTTGTTCTACTAACTTCAGGGACATAAAAATACCCATTGCAAGTGTTTCACAAATAAACAAACAAAATTAAAAAAAAAAACCATAAAAAGAAAGCAATTAATTTGTAAATCTTCTTTGTTTTTTTAATTTTTTTATTTTATTCAATTTCATAGGTATTATTGAGGAAGCTCTTTGATTCAAGACACATCAATCATTTCATTACGCCTGGAACAATTTCATACTCAAAATTATACGTACGAAAAAAAACAAAAAAACAGATAAGAAATCGGTAATTTTTTTTATTTGGAAGCCTTTGGTGTTGGATTTTCAATTTAAAGTAAATATTATATTTTTCTTTAAAGTTCTACAATGTCGTCTTCAACTCCTTCATCACCGAATGAAAAATTCATCTTCAAATGTGATCAACATGCTGCTAGTATATCAGAAAAATTGCAAAAATTCTACGAAGAAAAGGACTTCTTTGACACTGTGCTCATTGTTAACAACAATTGCATCAAGATTCCAGCTCATAAAATTGTCTTGTCAGCATTGAGTGATTATTTTTGGGAATTATTTCATGGCAGCTCGACAACAACTTCAAAGCGCGACGAAGTTAAATTAGATAAAGTGAATGCTTCATCGTTAAAATTGATAATTGACTACATGTATTCTGGTTGGATTGAACTGAACATCGAAGAGATTGAGTCAATTTTTCGAAGTGCTGTGTTTTTAAAAATGAAAAACTTAGTTGATGGTTGCTGTGATTTTGTTGAGGAAAATCTAAACAACAGCAATTACTTGTATTGGCTACGCTTGGCCAAAGAACTAAAATTATCTGTACTTGAAGATAATGTATCAAAATTAATTTACACAAACTTTGGGGAAGTGACAAAGCAGCCTGAGTTTTTGCTTCTGAACAAAGTTGAAATAGAGGATTTACTCTTTAACAAAAATTCTAACGGACACTTGGAGGAGCAAGTGTTTCTAAGTTTGATGACTTGGATTGAATATGAAAAAGAAGATCGTCAACATCTTTTACTGGAATTTCTTTCAATGGTTCGCTATCAGTTTCTCACGCCCAAGTTCATCATTCAAAATAGAAAATCTGTTTGTAAAGACTTAGAAAACTGCGAATTGGTGCATGGTTGGCTTCAATACCACTTGTGGCCAGAATCTCGAACAATTGAACAACAAAATTTTACATTTATCTCTGAATCAGAGCCAAATAAAGAAGTAAATTTACATGACGAATTCGGTGAGTTTACAACAGCAGTTATTCGTATAAATTATAAAAAGGAAGCTGAGATTCAAATTTACAATAAACTATCGAAGGAGTGGACCATCGAAAAGAGATCACGTCCTCTTTCAACAAAGAAATCGGAGGATCATAATTCCATGATTGTGATTGATGAAAAATTATTTCTAGTTGGAGGAATTTCAAATGATAACAGTAAAACAATATCAAATAGCGTTGAATGTATAGACCTAAAAACTTTCGAGTTAACTGATTTGCCCCCCATGCGAATTGCCCGGTACAAAAGTCAATTGGCAAATTTAAAAGGACAGTTATGTGTCTTTGGTGGTTTCGAAAAAACTGACTGTACAAATTTTATTGATTCAGTGGAGATTTTCAATTTTTCAACAAGCAAATGGAGTGACTTGCAACCGCTTTTTAAACCCGAAGAACGAAACAAAATATTTGGGTATAATGGAATTTTATATATTTTTGATTTTCGCTACGGCTGTTTGCAATGTTATGATGTCTCTTCTAATCAATGGACATCAAAAAGACAACCAATAGATGATAGCATAAGAGATTTCCGAATTGCTGTCATTGGTAATTTTGTATATACTGTTTGTATTGGAAATGATTATAATTATAACGATTATCATTCATTTATTTTGTGTAAAGAATTTGTGGTTAAACGATTTGATTTATCCAATAATACATGGTCTAAATTGGCTGAATTACCAAAAAATCAATCATTGGTAAAAATGGTTACAAAACTTGGAAATAATATCTTAATTATTAAAGATAATTCTGAAATCGTTGAATATAATCTTGAAACTAACGAATTCACTTCTTTAACCAAATTGTGTTCCAATAAATTTCATATTCTTCCGTTGAAGTTATAATTTTTCTGTATTTTCTTAGAAATATAAAAACACAGGATTCACAAAAAAGAAATAAAATATACCAACAGATTTTATATAAATTACCTACGACTGAATTGTAAGAATTTCTTGTTGTGGATTAAAGGCAACTATGGCTAAGCATGTATTAAAAAGTGTTAATTGGAATCATACAATCAAAGAAAGGGTGTGAATAAAGTTGAAAATTATGAACATTATATAGTTTCTTCTTTTGTATTTTCTTTATTTATAAAAAAATGGAAAGCATACAAAATAAATACCTAATTAGAACAGAATTGGTCAAGTAATAATTACAAACGAGTAAGCAGAGTAAAAGCAAGGTCAGCAAAACTAAGTTTTTGTGTTGGCATCAGCAACCAACAATAAAATATAATGCTTTAGTACTTTTTGTTTAATATACCTAACTATTTTTCTTTGTCTAAAGTCCAGATATTCCAGTCAAAATTGGTAAAGTCTAGGAGATTCTTTATAGTCCATTGAAATGTTACAAAATTTTGGCCGAACCTTGCAAATTTTTTTTTGATTGATCTGTAGGAGGGATCAGTGTGAGTGTAAAAACTAGTTTTCGGGGTTGAACTCCCCCCCCCCCATTTGGCCGCCATTTTGGAAAAGCGGGCGTAAACAGGTCTTCGCGATATCTTGAGAACCATACATACATCGCACAAACAAAATTTTACCACATTTGAGTAAAAGTTATGTTAACACACTTTTTATCGTAAAATTGAAAACAAAAAAGTTTTAATCAAAAAAAGATGACCATTGTCAAGAAAAGTACACTATCTTCTTCTTTTATTTATTTTATATCCTCTTTAAGATAAATTTCTTAGAAGACCCATCTTTTTTTGGTTATAACTTTTTTGTTTTGAATTCTACGATAAAAAGTGTGTTAACATAAATTAGAGAGAATTTAATTCTCTACACAAATGTAGTAAAATTTTGTTTGTGTGATGTATGGTCCTCAAGATATCGCGAAGACCTTTTTCCGCCCTATTTTCCAAAAGGGGGGGAGTTCAACCCCGAAGAATGGTTTTTACATTCACACTGATCCCTACTACAGATCCATCGAAAAAATGTATGTCCTGTATGACATACAAAGTTAATGTAACATTTCAATTGACTATTTTGATGCTGATAAAGATTCAACTTCACAAAAAACTGTTCAAAGTTTCAAAAATATACGTTTTTTCGCATATAATAATTTTAGTATTTTCTATCAAAAAGTAATCAAAGACAAAGTTTTATTTATCTGATTGTTTTTAAATTATCGCATGTTCAATAAATGTAAAATGACCAAAATATTGGTTTTATGCGTTACAAATAAAATTTTCGACAGGGCCGCACGAACTTGCTCTTCATGTATAACGATTTTTAGGGCTGAATATCATCCATGTATATAAAAATGTAAATGTACGTTTGTTCCTTATAAGTAATCTCCGAAAATTCTTCACCGATTGCTTTGAAATTTTGACACAACATTGCATTGGCATATGGGCGGGTTTATATATACATTTTTTTTTTAAGTCGCCATCAAATGGACAAAAAAGCTACAACTGCTGTACTGAGAAATCAGCAATTATGAACATTATTTATCAAAAAAATAGTTTTTTTTGTCAAAAATTTGAAGCAAAAATTTAAAGTATCTACATTTATGTATGTTTTTGCTATTATTTTACATGGCCGAAAATATATGAGATGCGTTATTTCGTAAATATAGTTTATTAATTTTTCCTTTTCGTGATTTACCATTTACCATCTAGTTTTTTGTTTTCTTTTTTTGAATTCACATACATATGTATCGCTTATTCATTTTTTGAATTCAAATAATGTACATATGTATGTATGTACTCTCTCAAAACCGGACACATAGAGGACCGAAAAATTTGTCCGGTTATGAGAGGTGTCCAGAGAGAGTATATTGCATATAGATTTCGATCTATTTATATTTCGACATTCTGCTGAAATTTAGCTTTGTTTTTTTTTCGTCATTTCGTGAGTTTTTTTTAAATTTTTGTATTGTTTTTCATTTCTTTTTTTTTTTAATCTATCAATAGATCTGTCTGAGTCTTGAATAGGTAATGACTCCCAAAAGATCAAACATAGGCCGTCAAACTCGCATAGCGGATGCAATATGCGGCGAGGGTTGGCAGGTAGTACTAAGGAAGAACGGACATCAGCGAACGAGCGAACATGCCCAAGAATAGCTTTAATACGTGCCGAAGAAGCAGAAGAGCGACCTGAAACCAGATTAGAGGATGCACGGTTGCGAACATGGTGATCGTGTTCTACAGCTTCAGATCTGCTTCTTTCCAAACTGCATGAGCGTGAAAGACTGAGGGCCAGTTGTACAAATATTTGATATTTGGCTTTTAGTGCATATTGGAACCTTGAACCATCGTTGAACCTTAGTTAACCCGCTGAAATCGTCGAGTTAAAATTCCTGAACCACGGATCAAAATTTAAACCATGATTGTACAACTGGCACTGAGAGCGACTGAAAGACGTCAACGAGAAACACCAGATCAGCGTCAAACACGACTCTGGTGTCAGCAATCACTCGATTACACTCACATTGCATTCCGATATAACCTGATGATTAAAGTTTGAGTCGGAATGTTATCATCGGCACTATGACTGAAGTATGTCCTCATTGCAAAGTTTTGAAATTTAATGGAGAAACGATATAGGAATTTGTTGCGCCGCCGGAAAAATTAAACTGCTGAAGAACCGCCAGAGCCCTTAAAAACTTTTCTTGCCGGATATTCCGACGAATCAAAACATTTCCTATCGAACATCAGGAAATACAATTCATGCTTTCAAATGACGTCTTTTGGAGCTGAAATCGTTACAGCTCAATACATGCAAACTTATCATAAAGCCGGATCCCTGCTCCCATCCCGACGTCTACAAAAAATTACATAAAATTTCGACTTTGAAGTTTTTGACATTAACTACCTATCGTGTATGTATCAATTTATTATGCTATTTTCTTACGATTTTCTACCCGTGCGAAGCCGGGTCGGGCCAGCTAGTTTGAGTTTATAAGAAATAAATTCGACATGGAGCTTTTATTTTTTGAGATTGAACGAAAAATTTGCTGATTGCTTTCGTTTCTTCTTTATTTATCACCTTCAACATTTTCACCACGAAAATGACATTTGAATTTCAGATTATTTTACAAACGTTTACATTTAAATTTTAAAAACAAATTGCCTTGTCCTCTCAAATAAAAATCCAAAACAACATTTCAAATGGCTCAAGAGGTATATGCATTTTGACATTTATTAAAAAGAAAATTATATTTTCATAATTCAAAGATAAATAAAAGACAAATACAATTGTTCCTGGCATTAATTATCCGCTAAAGTGAATTTTTTGTTTTCACTTAAGCGGGGTTCGTTTAAGTGAAAAACCCGCTTAAGTGAAAGAAAGGCTATGGCATTTTGCAGTTTCTGTTAAGCGGGTTTTACTGTACAAGTGATTGCATGCCAATGTATAACAGTTTTGTTTATAAAAGTAACTTGTATACTTTACGCCGCCGGTGGGCATACTTCGGGGTTCCGGGCATCCATGCATTCGTGCCACCATTAATGGCGAAAAACTGCTATAACTGTTACAAATTGGCATTTCTCTAGTCTCGTCTGTTCCGTACTTTTACTGACGTAAATTTATCATAACTGTTATAAATTTCAATTTCTATAGTTCTGCTTCAGGAGGGGCGGGGGAATTTCGTGATTCAGAATCTTAAGCCATGCAGTGAATAATGTTTGGTTTTAGGTTTGTACTACAAAATGAAGGGGCAAAAGTAATGTCATAAATTGATGTTCTAAAACCTCTATCGGTGTCCTGTGTTTGAAACCCAATTCAGACATCTACTTGCAGCAAGAAGAACTCCTTTAACATTCTGCCTGCCTTAAGATATTTGAAGCTATTTGCAAAAATTATGTGTTTAGTCTTGTGCTACCTGTTTTAGAACTAAAAAAAAATTTAAAGTTCCTAAATTCCTTTGAGTTTTTTTTTCTTTCTAAAAGGCTCTTCGTTTTTTCTTGCGATATGCATAGATAGATAAACGCTTTGAGCTTTGAAGCTAAAAAAAAAGACAAAAAAAATTCAATTATATTAAGTCATGCTGGTAAGTATACATGTGAGATAGGTTTTAGGTACCTCCCTACAACATATAGTCATTTCGAGTGTGGAGAATGATAGGTATAAAGGAATCTCACTTTGTTTCTACAAGTATACAGGTGCTTTGCTTTGACTTGTTCTTTACTTTGACAATCATAAAGCTAAACCCCTCAAGCCCAAATAAGCTCGATGACAATTAGACTAGAATTCTTTTGACTTTACTTTGTTAAACCCAAGTCTTTCTTACCAAAGCAATTAATTTTTCGACCAAAAAAAAAAGCAGAAAGCAATCTATCCAAGTAAGCTCCACACAGACAGAATCAAAGAACCACAAAAAAAAAAAGACAACCCTGGGTGGCCATTATCTAGGTAGGTATACGTTCTTCTTTAGTTGGTATAATGCAAGTCCTGATGGTCACGAGTTTCAATTAAAATACTACCAGTACCTATACCACATATCAAAACTATATGTCAATTCCATTCATTTTTATTTCTTGCAAATCCGATGGTCCCATCCAACAAAGGAACTTTTTTTTTGTTTTTTTTTTTTGTATGTTCGCCATTCATTGGCAGTGATGAGCTAGATGAACACTAAATAAAGACGTCCATTTCTGCAATGGAAGGACAATTTTTCGAACATAAAAACGGAACAAGCAAAACAACAGAAAAACAAAGCAAAAAACAAAAAAAAAACTTTATAGGCTCATCGTTAAGGACTATTCCGACATACTTAGGAATCATAAAAGTAACATTTGTCGTCGTCAAAGTCTGGATCTAGATCTCATATGCATCGTCTATCAAAGTCGTCATCGTCATCTTCATCCGTCTGATGTTGAAACTGGTGCTGCTTCATCATTGTCAGCAAATTTAATAATCCTGGGGATGTGCGATGACGAAATTTATGACATTTTATCCATGAATAGTTAAAGAGGACGAAAAAATTATCCCTGATAGTTCGTTAAACCATAAGCCCAACACGCCTGATGGATTTTGCATAGGAATTCATCGTTTCTGCCGCCACCATTGCCATTTTGTTCTTCTATACCACATCAGGACGAGGGTTGAATAGAAATTGCTCCATCAGTATAGAGACTGCACACAGGCAGAGGCCTCCCAACTCACAATTTCATTTCCAACTAAAAATCGAACAGAAAATTGAATAAAATGTGAAGGCGTGTGGAGAGGGCTGATAATGGTGCTGCCAGAATTCGGCCAAAAAAAGAAATAAAGAAAAAAACAAAGCCAACCATAAGCATAACAAACTCAAAGGGTTCAAGGATATCTGTTTTTCTTTTGTTCTTGTATATAAACTTCCGGGCTACTCAGAACCGAACTTCCTGTGTGTTTTGATGTGGCAGTAGGAAATTGAATATTTCTCTCAATTTTACTACTTTTTCTTCTATGTGGGCCGTGCTGAGTGCGTATGGGGAGCTAAGTACATGTGTATGATCTTTTAGGGGGAAGTTGGATCTGTCAAGTAATTTGAATCCCGTCGTCGTCGTGCTGCTGCTGAGTTGTATATTGGCTTTTATCCTTCTCCCCTCCCTTCACCGAAACAGTATACTTATGTATATGCATTTGGCAAATTGGGGAGACGTCTATCCAAAAAAGGGTTTCAATTACAATTTATCTATTTTTTTTTTTTGCGTCAGAAACACATATATGTATATACTATGGAATAAGGGGATGCAAACAAAAATTAAATCTATACACACATTGACCTACATATTAGAATAGTTTGAAAATTCCACATTGGTACAATTTATCTTAGTATTTTTCCGACTGCGTCTATATTTAAATTTAAGGATATTTGGGGATGGAATTAATAGTTTTTTATGTTGGCAAACATATTGGTCAGTTTTTTTTTTAAAGTTATGGACCGGAAGCTGTTTTTTTTTGGTTAGCGTTTCTGCTGACCGAAGAAATTTTGGGTTTTCAGCAGTGTAATAACTCCCAAGAATTGTAAGTCTGATGTGAGTCGGGGTTACCCCCAAAAAAATAACAACTAATATGTTAGATATGATTTTATTTTGTTAATAGCACTAACATAAAATTACTTTTGTTTATATCAAAAAGTACTATTCGCCGTTAAAATTTCGAATTTTGATTTATTTTGATCAAATTTCGGGACTTTTAAAACTCTTGATTGGAAGTCCGCTTCATGATAAGAAGACTTACCTTACAATTATTTATGTAAGAATTTTTTCAGAAAGAAGAATTTAAGGCAAATGCATTAAATCGTAGGTCTGTGGATGGAACCCTAGCCTCTTCAAAATAAAATTTCACGGTGAGCGCAGAGGCAAGGGAAGTGATAAATCCTCCAAGAGTACCTATTTTTTGTCATTTAAAAATGCCTCTCTCCTTAGTCGTTCAGATTGGGCAGAAGATTGTGGGTCTCCTCTATTTATCTCCACAATATATTCACATAATATTAATGGTTGTAAATTGTAAGTTAGTCACTAGTACTTGCCCCTGGTTCTCCACAAGCTACCGCGCCACCAAATTCTAATGCCGTTCGGATTCAGCATTTAACTGTAGGTCCAGACACGCACACAAGAGGTTGAGAGCTGTAATACCACTAGGCCCTAGTTCTTCACGAGTTGTTGTACCACCAAATTAAATTTTTTAATTTAAAAGTCAGTTTAAAAAAGCAGCGTTTAAAACAACATGAAATAGTATGATTATCACCGAAAATTTAAGATAAAGGGGCAATAATCACATGATGCACTAATAAATTAGTGTACTACTGAGGTGAAAAAATAGTAGATGAACACAATTCAGTTGCGTTTCGTATATGACTTTGGAAAACTTGAAATTAATTTTTATGTAGTGAAAATTGTCTTCTTCAGTCCCAAATGAAAAAAAAAAATCTAGGTCAAAGTTTTATTTTGAAAATTTTTCCGGATATGACCAAAAGCATAAAAACAGAATATTGTGAGTTAACTAAATTATTGAATTCATAAATCTGCGTCATTTCTTTTCTGACGAAAATTGGGAATATGGTGAAGATTTTGTTTCCTACTCCAAAAAAAAAAATAAAATTTTTAATCCAATCGATTTTAAGTGAGAAACAAAAACATAGGAAATTTTATAAAAAAATACAAAATAAATTTCGAAACAAAAATTTAAATTTTTCAAATACCAACATTATAATTTTCAAAACTATTAAATTTTTTCTCTGTCAGTAGATTAGGTATAATATTGTTCTAACTTTTTAAATAATAATTAAATTAATATTCTTGAAAAACACAACAATATTTTGTCACGCATAATTATGACACTTAATACTTTAAGAATCAATTGTATATAAACTTAGTTGGTATTTATATAGTCATATTATTATTATATACATATATTGCGAATTTGGAAAGAAAACAATCAATTTTTTCAATATATTGTTATAGGGTTTTCCATTGGTAAAATAAATTAATTTATATATGATTTGGATCTGTCAAAAAGACAACTTTCCCTCTTTTTGCATTCCATTAAGCAAAATAAATTAATTTATTTTTGATTTAAAATCAAATTTTTTAAATTTAAATTTTTCGGCAGATTTACCCCTCCTTTAACTAACACCAAAATACATCAGTACAATTGATAGCTTCCAATTTGACAGCATAAGGTCCACAGACACGAATAAACACTAATACCATGACACAAAAATAAATCAAATTTTATATTTAGATAGATCTGCATTTACCAAAGGAAAACCCCATTATTAACTACCTAACCATATTTGCCGTCCCTGTTTATACCTCGAAATACATAACTCATTTTTGAACTGTCCATCTGTTTAACTCTGCCTGTTTGTCCAAATAATCTTCGAAACGAATAAATAGATTTTGGCAGGACTCAGCAGAAAAGCAGAGCAGTTTGCAAAGAGTGATATATGTAGGCAAAATTTTAAGGAAAAATTCGATCAATAATTTTGTACGAGAGACGTGTTCTTTCCGGATTAGGACACCCCTATTCCGAATCCTTGGGTAGAATATTTTTCTTTTCATAATCGGCAATGAAATTTCTGAATGTTCAAAACAGCGTTTTTGCAGTATTTGACCTAGTTCAAATCAAATTGCAGAAAAACAAAGTGTATTCCCGGGAAACGTTTTCCCCCCGTTTAGGCAGGAGGGGCAATTTTCTAAAAAATTGACTTAAAACAGAAAAAAAAAATATTTTAAAACAACGGTACAATTTTAAATGCCATGCTATACCGTTTTGGAAAGCCAGAAATCTCTTTTTTGATATTCATTTTAAATTAAGTTGTGTTAGTGAATAGTTTTTGAAAAATTAATTTTGAAAAAAAAAATTAAGAAAAAAGTTTCAAGCTAATTTTTTTCAAATTTTTTTGTGATTAAGTATAATTTTTGTTTTTAAAATTCAAAGGTCTTATAACCTTTCAGTCAAAAACAGAAAACCGGATGCTAAAATGTCTTCGGTTTTGAGAAAATTGAAAATAACAGGAGGAGCAATTTTCTAAAATAATTGACTTAATACAGAAAAAAAATTATTAAACAACATCGGTAATGGCTAAAACGATTTGCTATACTTTTTTGTTAAGCCAGAAATATGTGCTTCCATTTTGTTTATAAATTAAGTTCTTTTAGTGAAAAGTTTTATAAAACTTAATTTTCAAACTAAAATTTTAAATTGTGTTCAAACTGATTTTGTTCAAAATTTTACGTTATTTAGTAGTATTTTTATTTTTAATATTCAATACTCCCATCAATTTTTAGTCAAAAATTGAGAACCAGATGTCAAAATGTAGTCTAGTTTTTGAGAAAATTGAAAATAACCAAAGTAAGTTTTCCTTAAATTCGACTGCCATCCTTTATTTTGTTGTTCAAAAGATCCTATTTCTACAAAATATGTACTAAAGTAGATTTCGTTATTTTCAATTTTCTCAAAAACTAAAAGACATTTTAGCATCTACCTTTCTGTTTTTTATTGAAAATTAATAAGAGCATTGAATTTTGAAAACAAAAATTATACTTAATTACATAAAATTTTGAAAAAAATTAGTTTGAAACTTTTTTTTTCAAATTTTCGAGTTTGGAAATTAATTTTTCAAAAACTATTCACTAACACAACTTAATTTAAAATGAAAATCAAAAAAGAGATTTCTGGCTTTCCAAAAAGGTATATCATGGCATTTTAAATTGTACCGTTGTTTTGAAATATTTTTTTTTTGTTTTAAGTCAATTTTTTTAGAAAATTGCCCCTCCTGCCTAAGCGGGGGGAAATAGACCCCACCCTCCCATACGATTTTTTTCTTGTCTTAACCCAACCTACTCGCTCCAGCAGTTTGGTGCATCTTATACCGACACCCTGTATAGTATCACGCCGGGTAGGTAGGGGGGAACGAGGTACAAGTAGGACAACTAAAGCTTCGGGAATTCATAACTTATCAAGATAGATAGATATTTTATTTTTCATAGATAAGGCTTAATAAAGTTTGAAGAATACGCAGCTTGCTAAGAGATTCGATATTTTAAATTATACCTTACAACTGGAAAATGTTTAAGTCATTTGAATTGAAAGTGAAAAATTACATTTGAAGGAAAACTATGACAAAAACCAGGAGTTCATAACTTAAAAAAATTTAACTTAACAGAATTATTGTTTGTAAATATGAAATAGCTATAACCATTCAACTTCATCGTCATACAAAAAACTTTGTATTTTTTCAGAAGTAAAAATAAAAGCTATAACCAGAAAAATTTAATCTTTTTTAAAAATTGGACTTAATTTAAGCAAGTTTTGTATCTATTGTGTCAGGAATTAAAACAAAGCCAACTTTACTCTATGCCTATGAACTAAAGGGATGAGCAAGAAAAATAAAATGCACAACTGGTTCGCACGAACTTGCTCTTTTAGTAGAAGTTTCTTCGAATTTAATAAATTGAGTGCATTATAGTACCTACCTACATATTATTATTAAGTAAATTGAAGAATATATCTGTCAGATGATAGAGAAGTCCAAAAAAGTGGGTTTCCCTAGAAGAGAAATTAGAATTTTTCATTAAGCTTATTTTAAAGAACAGACAGCTGCCAAGAAACTATGTATATCAGGAATAATGCTATTTAGATCTTTGCCAAAAATTCCCATTATAGAAATTGAATTTCGGAGTTTTTTAAGAAAATTTCCTGATTTCAAGTTATTTATGTCCAATGGCTGACTCAATGTTGTTGTCTTTTGATAATTTGGTGCTTCTGAGCATTACTTAGTTAAAACAATATTGCATTTGAAAACTTTGAAAATATTGGTTCGCCCCGGGCGGCACTTTTGGGGGCGGCAAAATTTCAAAATAAATAATATTTATGTCGAATTCCTTTCAGAAAAAAATTCGTTTTTTTTCTAAACGGAATCGATTTTTTTTTCTTAAAGGGAATCTATCCAGAAAAATCGATTTTTTTCTTCTAAACAAATCGAATTTTTTTTTGAGGAATTTTAATCTTGATATTTGAACCTTTTCATTTTTTGTCGCACCGATTGAAATGATTCGATTCTAGCTTATCAATTTCTAATTTCCGGAACTTAACTCCGAGTTTTGTTGGAAACAGTATTACCAGAAGTATGAATTATAACTTTTTTATCGATACTAGACATTATGGAAACGTCTAATTATATCCAACTATTTTTTTAATTGGAAAATGGAATATCAAAGGCGATTTCATAAAGCCCTTTTAAATATTCAAAAGGCTGGAACACGTGCAGCGTATGGACACCAGCGCACCAGTCCGATGAGTCTTCGAATTTACCCCTGACGATCTGCGCAGTAGAGGAAGACCCCACCTTAGGTGGGGCACACAAGTGGAGAACGACATCAACCAACTTGGAGTGCTTAGCTAGGGACCAAACTGGCTGGAGGGGCTTGTTAGTTGAGGCCGTAGTCCATCCTGGGCTGTGAGCGCCATCTAAAGTAAGTAAGTAAGGTATAAAATAGAAACGTCATAACAAAAATCAACATTTCTTATTACTTATGACTAAAAGTTTGAATTTTATTAAAATATTATTTTACTTTTCATTTTTTAATTCAACGGATTTGCCTTTTCTTAATATTTAATAACTACGCAAAAAAAATTTTCACCAGTCAATAACTTTTGCTCGGTTTAGCTTTTAGTAAGTAGGTACTCTAGAAAAAGTGACTAAAAAGAGGACACATACAAAAAAGAGAATAACTAAAGAATTTTATGAAAAAGAGACCATGTTTCTTTTTTAAAGAGATATTCTGGAAACCCTATGACACTCTATACTATAGTTAAATTGAAACGCCTAAATAAGAGGGCGGTAGAATTTTCTTCCGCCCCGCCCCGGGCGGCTGATATCCACGCTACACCACTGGTTCGCCGGCCAGTCACTAAATCCCAAAACAGATGTGCAGCTTTCCCATGCAGCGAAATTAGAAATAGAGATATCGTGCAGCAAAGGCTGCATGCAGAGCCTGGAATATGTCAGCTCTCATAAGAACCTGCGTAAATTTATTTTCGCTGCATTGGAAAAAGCTGCACATCTGTTTTCGGCATAACAATTTTCAACTGAAGACTTATGTTTTTAGGTATATTATTTTTATTTTTCTGTTAATTGCGACGTTTCGAAAGTGGTTACTTTCTTCTTCATGAAATTTGAAGATATTATAAAAATACTATTGTTATTATTTATTGTCTTTAATTTGCAAAATATTCTCAATTGTCTTGAAAAAGACATTTACTTAAGTCAAGAATTTTTGAACATTCAAATAATTACTAACAATTTTCGTTTTTGAATACCATAACTAAAAATGGATGAATTCCAACGATTTTCTTTTGCAGCAATTTTCTACACTACTGGTGTTAAAATATAATCGGTAGAAAATTTTTAAAGCTCTTAGACTTTTGTTTATTAAAAATAAATAAATATGTTTTGAATTCCAAAAATTCAAAAAACAAAAAAAAAATGAAAAAGGTATTGCATCTCTGGTATAAAAAAATCGTATGGACATCCTTGTGGCAAACTTTTTAAAAAATTGGGGCAGCAAATGTAGATTTCACAATGGTATAATTTATTATATCAGAGGTCTAAGGTTCGATCCCAAGCCTCGCCATCTATTTATTTAAAAAAGAAAAACGGCTACTGCCTCTTGCGAGGAATTGACAAATCCTCCAAGAGTATCTCCTGTCACAGAAAAGTGCCGCTCGTTAGCCGTTCGGATTCGGCAATAAACTGTAGGTCCCCTCCATTCCTGCAGACACGCACACAGGAATGGTTGAGAGTTGTAAGTCACTAGGCCCTAGTTCTTCATGAGCTGTTGTGCCATCAAATTTATTTTTATTTTATTTATAATTTATTACAGTATCTAGAGTAAATAGGTTATTATTGGTGGTAATATGCAAAAAGAGCGAATCTAATAAAAAGATTTGCTTCATTACATTTTATATGATTTTGAATTTGTTGCTCCAATTTTTTTAAAAAATTGCCACTTGTTGATAATGGTTCCAGCAATTTTATTCCAATTGTCTACCTGCGTATGTATAATTATAATTTGTATTTCTATTGCAATTCTATTTTTTTTTTAAATAAAGAAAATCAAAGAAGAAATTATTTTCTTAATAATTTTGTGAGTACTTTATTCACATTTTTTTGTATGTAATTAAATTATTAATATTATAAAGTTATATAATCAAAATGAATACTTTATGCATTCAAAGCTTAGCTATGATTTTATAACCCTTAATCACGAGACGTACTATCCTTCAGTCATATAAAATTAATACTAACTGCTGTGAAATTTGAACTCTTGTGATTTCTGCATTTTTACATTTCTAAGAATTATATTTTGAACGGGAGAATACAATAATTTTTACAGCTTAATTTAGTGGGAGCTGTGAAGTTGCTAGTTTCAAGATTATATGAAACGATTTCAGAATTATCTTTAAGAATTAACATTTTGTTTCCAAGTATTGTAACCATTTTTACCAATGATTTATTTTCTGGTATTTCAGCCAACGTAGACCATGTGTTATTGGATAAATCAAATCGCTTAACCACAGTGCTTTTGAACAAACTGCGGTTACGTCCCTCATAATCATTGCCAATTCAGACAGCATATACAAAATTACCAACAGCAGCGATGCGGAAATCTCTTATGCTGTCATCAATTGGTTGTTTTTTTGACGTCCATTGATTGGAAGAGACATCATAACATTGCACACAGCCGTGGCGAAAATCAAATATGTATAAAATTCCGTTATGTCCAACTATTTTGTCATGCAGTGTTAGTTTAAAAAGCGGTTGTAAGTCACTCCGTTTGCCTGTTGAAAAATTGAAAACCTCCATTGATTCAACAAAATTTGTACATTCAGGTTCCTCGAAACCACCAAAGACAAATAAATGTCCGTTTAAATTTGCCAATTGACTTTTGTACCTGGCAACTCGCATGGGGGGCAATTTAGTCAATTCGAAAGTTTCTATGAAACTCCCCAACTAGAAATAATTTTTTATCATCCACAATCATATAACTACCAGTATCCTTTATGTTCATCGAAAAAGGATGAGATCTCTTTTCGATATACCCGTTACATAATGTTTGGTCATAACTTTTGATCTCAGCTTCATTGTCACTATTTATATGAAAAATTCTAACGTTATCAGTTTCATCTTCTTGCAATTTTTTTTTTTGCTCTGGCTCAAAAGTAAAGTTTTGTTGTTCAATTGTTCGCGATTCTGGCCACAAATGGTATTGAAGCCAACCATGCACCAATTCGCAGTTTTTCAAGGTTTTACAAACAGCTTTTCTATTTTGAATGATAAACTTTGGCGTGAGAAACTGGTAGCGAACCATTGAAAGCAATTCCAGTAAGAGATGTGAACGATCTTCTTTTTCATATTCAATCCAAGTCACCAAACTCAAAAATACTTTCTCCTCGAAGTCCCCATGACGTTTTTTATTGAATAGAAAATCTTCTACTTCAATTTTACTCAGAAGCAAAAATTCTGGCTGCTTTGTTACATCCTCAAAGTTTGTGTAAATTAAATTGAAGGATTTTTCTTGAATCCCAGATAATTTCAGTTCCTTTGCCAAACGCAATTTTTCTTATTTAAAATTTTCTCAACAAAATCACAGCAACCATCGACTAAGTTTTTCATTTTTAAAAACACTGCACTTCGCAAAACTGTTCCAATATCTTCGAAGTTCAGTTCAATACAACCAGAATACATGTAGTCAATTATCATTTTTAACGATGAAGCATCCACTTTTTCTAATTTAATTGCGTTGTCCTTTGAACTTGTGGATTTGCCATCAAATAATTCCCAAAAATAATCACTCAATGCTGACAAGACAATTTTATGAGCTGGAATTTCGATGAGACTGTTGTTTTTGTAAACGGTAATAAGCACAGTATCGAAGAATTTCTCTTCTGCGTAGAATTTTTGCAATTTTTCGGAAATGCTAGCAGCATGTTGATCACATTTGAAAATAAATTTTTCATTTGGTGATGAAGCAGTTGAAGTCGACATTGTTGAACTTAAAAGAAAAAACATAAAATTAACTTTAGCCGTTTATTTTTGCGCATTTTTGTCTGTGCTTTAAAAAAAAGTCGATGTTAAATACAACAAAACCACCGAATTGTATCAAATTGTTGACTTTTTTAAAGCGAAGATAAAAATGGGTAAAAAAAACACAGCTTTTGTAGTAAAAGTCTACCCCAAATCTTTCAAACAAGAAAACTTACCACTTTATTAATTGTATTTATATGTTTTTTTTGAAGTATGATTATGAGTATGAATGTTTAAGTTATCCTAGGCATAAGAAAATTACTGATGTGTCTTGAGTCCTACTAACCAACCAAAAACAAAATTACACCGTATCCGGGAGTGGAGAATCTGCTCGTTTTTAAATTGTGTGTTGGATCGAAAAAATTCCTTAGATAATATATAAAAATAAAAAGAAACATATAAATAAAGACTACCGCTTATTTATGCTTGATTTCCTAGACTGACAAATTGTGAATATTTTGAAAACAGAAATAACTAATTGATAGATACATGATAGAGAAAAATATGAAACCAACAAATCGAAAAAGCAATTAAGCAAAAGATAATGAGCAATAAAACAATTAGTGAAAGGAAAGAAGAAATAAAGCAATAAGTGAAAGACGAAGTATGATCCACTCAGAGATTAACATACACACCTTGGTACCAAGAGTTGAATTCTGAAAGGGATGACCGCTGATGACCACTATTTTGGATCGAGTGAATATTAGGATGAATTCAATTTTAGCATTAAACGCTGTTTTAACATGAAAATTCAAAAATATTTAGATTATTTTTTTTTTTCGAAATTTTGATCACGACGAAAAAGTTTTTTATCCGGCATGTTCGAGGAAATAACTGAAATTTGTCGATTTAAACAAAACGTGTACGAGAACATTATTTGTCAAATGAAAACATGAGGGGCATGTTTTCATTTGACTAAAAATGTACTTATAATTACTTAAACAAATTGAATGTTGTAAGCAGTACAAATTAATAGTGTATCTTTCGAACGCTCTACATCAGACAAACGCGTCAAACTAAAATTAAATGAATGTCTAACAGAAACTACTGGAAAATCTGGGAACAACAATAAATTATGGTTTTTATCAATAGAAAATATTTCGACTTATTAGGCACCGGTTACAAATCCCAGTGACTTTACCCGCGCGAATAAACAAATAAAAGCTCTCCCAAACCAACGCGAAACATTCAACAACAACAACACGTGGTTGTCATGTCAAAGAAAAAAGCACGTTGTTATTATTGTTTTTTGTCGTTGCGTCGCTCTGAATGTTTCGTTTTGGTTTGGAAAAGCCTTAAAGGCTCTCCCAAACCAACGCGATTAATCGCCGCGACATTAGAAAAGAATAACAACAACGTGTTGTTTTGTTTGACAACCACGTTTTGTTATTGTTGTTTTCTTTTGTCGCGGCGAATAATCGCGTTGGTTTGGGAGAGCCTTAAATCAATTGAAAGCGGTTAAAATTTCGAGTTTTCTACAAACTGAGCGATGACAGCGATTTTAAGCGATGTTTGAGGAAAAATTAATATAATACATTTAATAACAAAAATAAAGGTATACAGAACTAGTCAGTATGAATTTATTTTTTAACTAGCCGACCCGTGCTCGTGTTGCTTTGCAAGCTTTAAATATATTTATTAATATTAGTAGGTAAAAGTATATCAAATGCTCCATGAGACTAACCGCAATTTCTACTATATTATTAACAAAAATTTTATATACATACTTCCATATGCTTTCCGTAACCAAATAAAGAATTTTATTTTCTTTCACTGAAACAGTTTCATGATGCCAACTATACATTTCCTTTTATAACATTTTTTTATTTTTTCCCTTGGACGGAAACTCCCTTAGACGGACAACAGTGTTGCGACCGTCACTGTCCCTCTAAGGGAGCTTGCACTGTATTTTATTCCTTACTTCACTCAGTTAAAATCATTAATGTTTCGTTTTCATAATCTTTAGCAGCTTTCAGTAAACATTTTTTTTCATGCAGTTTTCTACTGAATGCACTGCCCATTTTCCTTACAAAATATGTACATTTATGTAACACTTCGGTTCACTGCAGAAGAAGCAAACAATAAACACACTGCGCACGGCAGTGGGGCCCGTACTTAAAATATGTAGGTATGTATGTAACATTTAAGTTCGCTTAAGAAGAAGGAAAAAACAAACACACTACGCATTGGCCGTCGTTGTTATAAAAAGTCAACAATTGAGTGGAATGAAAGGAGGAATAAAAATGTAAATGAGTGGATGAGCGAACAATTGAGTGGACAGAGATTCAAAAGCAAATACACAAAAGAAAATACACAAAACACGGAACGATAATGAAATGGAACAAAGCAGCAACCCAGTCATTGCGATTGAATCGAATTCATATATAAAAAAATACAAAAAGTTGATAAATTTATAATTAGTAAATAAATTAATTTTTCAGCTTAGAAGTACAGTTAAGAAATGATTTAGGGCTTAAAATTTGCATAAAACTATTGACTTTTTTGTAAAGTATCATTTTTGTAAAATATCAAGCAGGTTTAAAAGCATAATTGAATATGTTGGTCAACTTCGACAAAAAAGTGTACGAAATTTTCTTAAAAGTTAATAATCTAATTCAAGAAATATATTTAACAAATAAAAAATATCTATTTACATGCTTCGAAGAATAAGGAAAATTATAAAATTTGTTTCAAGTAAATCGGTTGAATAATTTCTGATAAAAACGGGGACAAACAAAATATTTGTTTCGTCTTTATATAATAGTAATGATAATGATGAGGACTTCAAAAATTTGGTTTTAGGATTTTCTTAAACTGCAAATTTGGAGCCTAATTTCAATGTGATAGCTTTACGGGTTTCTGAAAAAAGCGCATGACTTCACAGTGAAGTTAGCAGGTCAGGCGATTACACCCAATATTTTTTGAACTGCAAAATCCGGAATAGAAATGCAAAAAAAAAACTTCAAACTCCTGTCTTAGTCACATAACCCTAATTGGAAAATGTCCTGCCAACTCTACAGACGTGGTTAGTTTAGACTTACAGTAACATGGAGATAAAAACTAAACCCAAAGTTGGTTTTTGACCTTTTTGTCTCGAAGTATTTTTGTAAAAAAAAGATGAAAATGCAATTCCTTACAATAGTATAAGGTGTAGGCAGTATGCTGCACTCTTAGGAACATTAGATTTGAAAGTTTTTTGTTTCATTGACATAAAACCATATTTGCTCTGTCTATTATTTCGTTTTTAAGACGAGTCGCACTTAATGAGTTTTATTGTTATCAATGCCATATAACAAAGTCCTATTTTCTGCAGAGATTTTACTTCTTTTCAAAGACCTACAATGCCTCATAAATTATATATATGGTATTCAAATATTTATGTTTTCAACTAAGTAATCCTGTTTATTGTTAAGTACATATATAAATTATATTGCCTGTCGATTTAATTTGTGCCCCACGCAAAACCGATTTGAAACCATTTGCAAAATAGGGAAATTTCCATGAATTACTTCGAATATCTAATTTGCATAATTGAAAATTCGTGACTCGATTATAAGTAGTACCTACATTTTGGGTTTCATTTACTTAAAAAAATAAAAACCTATATACAACCAACAAATATTTACCAATGGAACATTATAATTGAAATTTATTAATGTAGGCATCGAGGCAATATTCATGCTGTTTGTGTTCTAAAATATAAATTATATGATTTTCAAAAAGCACTAAATTTAGAAATAAAGATTGAATAAATCTCGAAGTCCCATGAATGTCAATTTGGTCAAAATTACCAGAAATTTATTTTTGAACAAGAACAAAAAAAATCAACATCCAGCCTCCTTCTGCATCTATAATAACAAGACAAACAAATAAATGAAACGCTTTAAGTTTAATGACATTAGGCGTGCAGGTGATAATGTATCTTTTCTGTTGATTTACATTTTTTTGTCGAAATACTTTTGTATCTATTCAACTTATATTTCTTTTTTATTGGGATAAATGCTTGAACATTTTTAATATAACCTGTCTTATAGTGTCATATTTTCCAATTATTCATAATCAAAACGGTTAAACCACACACGTTGGGCAGTTCCATGTGCCCGACCGCGTCCATGTGTGTGCCGGTGCAGCAATATATATTTTATGGTTGTCACGCTGGCGCTGCTGCCGCCCCGCCGATTCTATAAACGATTTGGGTTAAATTAAAGGAGATACTATTCCTCCATCATTATCGTCGCCATCGCGCGCCGTCTAAAGGGCAATTAACCAACTCGCCCGGTTATTTTTTATTTTTCATATTTTTTTTTTTTTTTATCTTTTTATCTTAATGGTTCTTAGATTTTTTGTTGGACACTGATACTATATAGTACATATGTAGCTAAAAAATATCAATTACGTAGGGGTCGCATTAACTTGGTCTTAACGGAAGGCTTTTTAAAAGTTATGTTTTTCTCCATTTTCATGCTCTTTTCGAAATATAATCTTTTGAGTCATATGACAGGGAACTATCTGACAACTTCTGACAAAATGCCATAATTTCCGCCATTGTGTATTGCTATTTTGTACCTATAACTGTCGTAGTCGTACTTAATGACGAAGAATTGTTATACAAAATTATAAAAATATGGTTTAAATGGATCAAAAATATCAATTTCCAAAATGTTTGTTGTATCGACCATTATTCCTGTTTGTATGTTACTGATAGGAATTGAGGGGACCTACAGTTTACTGCAGAGTCCAAACGGCTAAGGTGAGAAGCACTTATTCATGAAAAGAGTTACTCTTGCAGGATTTGTCACTTCCTCGCAAGAAGCAGTAGCCGTACAAAATATGTTTTGTTTTTAGTCCTATGCACTAGAAAGCTAGACAAGCATTCATAAAGACTAGCCTACTTATCAATAACTTACAACTAACTTACTAAATTACTTACTAAAATATTTTTTTTTTGTATTTGTTCTAAGTCCTACGAGCCATTATGCCAGCGCTATTACTCGTAAAAGACTTTGATATTTCAATTTCTATTTTTTTTTTACAAATCCATAAAATACCCTTAAAAACCTACATACTTCCAATAAAATTAAAGTTTTCTTGTCAACGCATTGCTGACCGTTAAAAAATAAAAATTTCAATAATTAACTTTAAAACGTGCGATGGGAAAGATGGAAAATAAAAAACAAGGAAAATGAATGGTGGTGGTGCCACTGTGCGTCTGAAATATTCAACTTAAAGACTAATGGCAGACTAAATCAATTAAATGACAATAAATACATTCTCGTTCATGGAAAAGACACAACCAGAAATTATTTAGCACTAAAAAAGGAAATAAAAAAATTTTTTTTTTTTTAAATCCATTAATCAATTTATACTAACGAGCCTTATAGATTCTTTTGCTGATGAGCGCTGTAAAAATTATGAATTATGATCATTGCGCACTGCAGCTTGTTGTTAATTGGATTCTAAGTCGAATTTAATGGAAGAGGTCAACGGAGATGGAGAGAGAAATGGTGGGAATAGTGGGGAAAAATAGACATTTTTTAAAAGGTTTTGTAATGAATAAAATTCCTAGTCTTGGATTTTATTTTAGAAGCTTTTTTTTTGCTCATTTTATTTTCAAAAGACTTTTTTATATTCTGTTCATTAAATATTATATCAATTTTGTGATACCTACCTACATAATAACATCATGACGCACTTAATCAAATTATTTTTATTCGAACATAGTGTGATGTATTTTATTCGATTTTCAGAAACTCATAAACCTTGGCATCGCCTTGTAGTATAAATAATGTACATATTTGAGTTCGGAATTCTGGTAATCATGACCAAAAAATGTGTATAAATTACCCACCGACATGTGCTCTTTATTGGACCATCGTAAAACTAGGTATACAAATTGCAGTTGATGATGGATAGTATATCATAAATGTTTTCAAATGGCTTTGCACGACAAATACACTGAAAAGAAATCTCTGAAGGCGAAAAATTGACAAAATATAGAAATCAATTAACGAAATGACCGTTGAAATTTGAGGCTATGCGTCGTAAGGAGGATGCCAATAGTTTTTGTTGTTATCTATAGGTGGTGACCACCACACGAAACAGAAAACGAAATACAGAAAAACAGAATACAGAAATTCTAACATTAGGCAATGCATCTATACAGTTTCTATTTACAGCCGAAGATCAAACAGTTCGAGCTATTCACCAGTTTTACATAAACCAAATAACACCGTTCACTTATACAGGGTGATCGGAATAAGATGCACCAAACTGCTGGAGCGAGTAGGGTGGGTTAAGACAAGAAAAAAATCGTATAGAAGGGGGGGTCTATTTCCCCCCGTTTAGGCAAGAGGGGCAGTTTTCTAAAAAATTGACTTAAAACAGAAAAAAAATATTTAAAAAAAAAACCGTACAATATAAAATACCATGCTATACCTTTTTGGAAAGCCAGAAATCTCTTCTTTGACTTTCATTTTAAATTAAGTTGTGTTAGTGAATAGTTTTTGAAAAATTAATTTCCAAACTCAAAATTTTGAAAAAAAAAAATTCAAACTAACTTTTTTCAAAATTTTATGTAATTAAGTATAATTTTTGTTTTCAAAATTCAGTGCTATTATTAAATTTCAATAAAAAACAGAAAACCGGATGCTAAAATGTGTTTTAGTTTTTGAGAAAATTAAAAAAAACGAAATCTACTTTACTACATATTTTGTAGAAATAGGAGAATAGGACCTTTTGAACGACAAAATAACAGATGGAAGTCGAATTTAAGGAAAACTTTCTTTTGGTATTTTCAATTTTCTCAAAAACTATACTACATTTTGACATCTGGTTTTCAATGTTTGACTAAAAATTGATGTGAGTATTTAATATTAAAAATTAAAATACTACTAAATAACGTAAAATTTTGAACAAAATCAGTTTGAACGCAATTTTAATTTTTTTTTTTTTTTTTCAAAAATTTAAGTTTGAAAATTAAGTTTTAAAAAACTGTTCACTCAAAGAACTTAATTTATAAACAAAACGGAAGCACATATTTCTGGCTTAACAAAAAAGTATAGCAAGTCGTTTTAGCCATTACCGATGTTTTTTAATAATTTTTTTCTGTATGAAGTAAATTATTTTAGAAAATTGCTCCTCCTTTTATTTTCAATTTTCTCAAAAACTAAGACATTTTAGCATCCGGTTTTCTGTTTTTGACTGATAGCTAAAAAGACCATTGAATTTTGAAAACAAAAATTTCAAAATAAAATTTTGAAAAAAATTAGTTTGAAACTTTTTTCTTAATTTTTTTTTTTTAAATTTCGAGTTTGGAAATTAATTTTTCAAAAACTATTCAATAACACAACTTAATTTAAAATGAATATCAAAAAAGAGATTTCTGGCTTTCCAAAACGGTATAGCATGGCATTTTAAATTGTACCGTTGTTTTTAAATATTTTTTTTTTCTGTTTTAAGTCAATTTTTTAGAAAATTGCCCCTCCTGCCTAAACGGGGGAAATAGACCCCCCCCCCCTCCCATACGATTTTTTTCTTGTCTTAACCCAACCTACTCGCTCCAGCAGTTTGATGCATCTTATACCGATCACCCTGTGTAAGCGATGCGATGATCACTAGCGTAAGTTAGCTGTGCAAGACGGTCGCTGTTCACATTCAGTCAGTCTGGTACATGTGTTCATACACGTCGCTTACTAAAGTAAATTGTCATAGACTAATTGTTAAATTGTAGTAGCCGTGGCGTGATGGTTAGTGCGATGGACTGTCATGCCGGAGGTCTAAGGTTCGATCCCCAGCCTCGCCACCTATTTATTTAAAAGAAAAAACGACTACTGCCTCTTGCGAGTAATTGACAAATCCTCCAAGAGTATCTCCTGTCACAGAAAAGTGCCGCTCGTTAGCCGTTCGGATTCGGCAATAAACTGTAGGTCCCCTCCATTCCTGCAGACATGCACACAGGAATGGTTGAGAGTTGTAAGTCACTAGGTCCTAGTTCTTCATGAGCTGTTGTGCCATCAAATTTATTTATTTATTTATAATTGTTAAATAAAATATTGGAATTTATGAATTTAAATTCGTAGCTTATTTTTATTTAGTGGATCACTACATATACGGGTTCTGTCTCAGAGGCTTATCAAATATCCAAACCAATACGAGTAACGACGCACGTGTCAGATGTCCGTTGAAGTCTCTACGAACCTTACTGTGAGACCTAAAGATCGTCTCAACGTAAATTAGCCCTAAGGTAGCGTCCACATTATGCTGATTTGTGTAAATCAACATCCCTGTCAACAATGTTGAAGGAGTACGTGTAGATGTAGATCGTCAGCGCCAATAAACTTTTGTTGACTCGAACCCAACCCGATTTAAAGTTGTATCGACTAAACAGTTATTTTGAAGTCTGGACGTGTTCATCAACATATTAGTGTTGTTTTGTCTGCGGCAATGGCCGCAATGGTAATATTGAGTTATTGTGGAGTTTATTATTATTATTGTTCTTTGTTTGTTTCGCTTATTTTTATTGTTTGTGTGATGAATTGATTAGATTAGAAGACCCTGAACAGCACCACATCTATATTCCAAACTCAAGTTATTAACTTCATCCAAGAATAAATCCTTTATTAATTCATTTTTACTCTAATTTTTCCTTGCTCAATTAATACTTGGACGGTGATCTGATCATGTTGGCTTATAAAAGCAGCTTCAACAATAATTGGAGCAGCAGAAACTTTAATAGCATCTTTTTCACCTTTGATCAAAAAAAACATAAACAAATTATTCTGAAACTATTTAAAAATAAAATGCACGACTGGGTCGCACGAACTTGCTCTTGTAATAAGAGCTTCTTCGAATTTTTAGAAAAAAAAATTGTTATGCCATTTTTAAGAATATAATAATATACCTACAGCTAGAACCATAATTTCAAAAATATTCATCAACCCGTTTTCCAAAAAAATAATTTTTCAAAAAAGAAATATTTTTTCGAAAATATTTGTATGCAGTATTATTCACACTTTATAGGACCTCCTAGTAAAAATTTTGATCACAATCGGTTAACCGGTTAACGAGAAAATCGAAAATAAAAAAAAAACGGTTCTATGGCAGGTACCGTTAATAACGGTTTTTGGGTAATTTTTTACTGATTTATAGACCGTATCACTTCACTACTAGTGCATACAAAAAATTAAAAAAAAAAGTCGTTAGAGCCGTTTTTGAGATAAATAACTGTTTTTAAAACGATTGTATGGCAAGTACCGTAATTTTTTGAGCTAAAAAGAAAAATCTCGATTTCTCCTCTAGGGAATCACTAAAAAATCTTATGCTTCAAGCTTTAAGAAAATCGCTTCAGGGGTTTAGGCTGTCGGCCGAGGTACAGACAGACATACAGCCATACAGACAGACATACACACAGACAGACAGACGGAATTACGGGGCCCACTTTTTTTGTGTTCTCTATCATCGTAATCTCATGTTTGATTGTTATCTCAAGTTCGATTTTTTTTACGAATCTAAAACTTGCCCTAAGTACCTACCAGTGGCGTAGGGTTTATATAACACGATTCCTATCGAGTTACCTTTCCAACATGTTTATTAAATAACGGGCTACGTGCATCTAAATGAATATGTGTGTATTCCTGATACACACCAACTCAACCATAATCCATACCCCAGTCCCCAACCAGTCAATATTACAGAAAGCATGTATGAAGAGAAGTGTCACGCTCAATACACGCTTTCTTATGCAAATAAATAAATCGGTTTTCTGAGTCTAATTTAGGGAATTTCTTATGCGAATAAATGAACAGGGCAAAGCGAACAAATTTGTTCTACCCAGCGAGAAATTTTATCAGTTCTATTCGTTTTTTCTTGTGGGCTATGTGGAGTTGACGAAGAGAGAATTTTATATGTATCTCGCTGCGCTGCTGTTTGAAGTTCATTGAGCAGGGTAAGAGTTATGTAGGTTTGTGTTTGAAAAATTCATTTTAATTCGAAAAAATAACACGCTTTTCTTCGTGTTTTTTTAAATAATGTTAGTAAGTAAGTAAGTAAGTAAGTAATCCATTTATTGAGATACAATTTTCATTACATAACATAGTATTAGTTACAAATTATGAATTTTTAGCGCTTTGGCTAGGCCGTCAGCTCGAGTGGCAAAATATTTATTTTATACAAAATTAATTTACAAATACTCAGTAATAATAAGATTTCTGAAATTTTGGATGGATTTTACATAACAACAGAAGGATTTCCAATTTGTTTCATTTAAAATATCGATGGTTTCGGTCATTGTAAGTGTTTTTTTCCCAAGATATGATAGCCTTTGGAATTTTAAAACTGGACAAATGCTTATAAAGTGAAATACGTCTTCCTTTGCGTTCATATTACAGAGAGTGCAGAATTGATTGAAACTGCCGTTGTATGGGATGCCATTTAAGTGGAGTAGCTCACATCTTGTTTTGAACAGGATCGAGATTTCCTGATAGCTTAAATCATCACGAAAGTAATTTCTACTCAAAAGGTTATGGTTGAGCTGTGAGTAGATTATTCTGCTTTGAGATTTACGGGCTTCAACAACTAGGTTATTTCGAGCTGTATCCTCTTGTAGTTGTATCACGGTATATAGATTTGCTTTAAGTTGTTCGACGTTCTGAAAATTCCATTGCAGGTTTACTCCGTAGGATATGGCAAGGTTCTGCCATTTCATCATCATCCAATCTCGGTTTCTTTCTTCATACAGCAGCATTTTTTTCGTCAGGCGATCATTTGAATGTGAGGCGATTTTTAATATAAAATCAGCTTGTAGCTTTAGGGTGTACGTGTGAATTTTTGATAAACCAGTTTCCAGATAGATAGCGTAGTTTGGCGTATTTCTTGGTAAATTGAAAAGTTTCTTGAGAAAGTTTCGTTGAAGTTTCTCTACTTCTTCAAATTCATCTATTCCCCATATTTGGGCAGCATAGCACAAAGTTGACCTCACGACGCTATCAAAAATTTTGTATTTGGTTGATAGTAATACATTTTTATTGGTAAAAATCTTGCGCCACGTCATGTTTATCAAGCTCTGTGAAGTGCTGGCTTTTTCTTCGGTGTGTTTCTTGAAGTCGCAGGTTGGATTTATTTTAACTCCCAAATACTTAAATTCCTTAACAACATCAATTCTGCTTCTATTAAAGAACCAATTGTTTCCCGCTACACTTCGTGAATTTTGGTTAAAAAACCATAATTTTTGATTTCTCTACGTTAACAGTAAGTCCCCATGTTTCGCAATAGTCATAAAGTCGGTTTATCATCAGTTGTAAACTTTCAGGTGATTCGGCTAGAAGAACTATATCGTCTGCGTACAACAAGATATTAACATTTGTATCGGCGATTCGCATACCACCTGGTATACAAGAAACTATGTCATTTATAAACAATGAAAATAGCAGCGCACTTAACGGGCAACCTTGCTTCACTCCAGAGTCGGTGTTAAACCATTTCGAGTATCCTAAACCATTCCATATCACCGCTTTCGTGTCCGTATACATTTCTTTCAGAAGTTTAATTAATCTGGATGACAGGCCCATTCGAGAAAGCTTATACATTAGCGTATTGCGGTTGATTAAATCAAACGCAGCTTTGAAATCAACAAAGAAGGAGTATACCTTTCTTTTTCTAGCATGAAAAGCCTTTATTATCGATGTTAGGCAAAAGATTTGGTCGACTGTTGAAAAGTTCCTTCTAAAACCTGCTTGAAAATCTGTTAGGATTCTTTTCTCATTCACCCATGTTTCTATTCTGGTTGCAAGAATGCCACAAAATATTTTTGCTATCGTGTTCATAAAAGATATTCCGCGGTAATTTTCGGGATTATTTGCGTCACCTTTTTTGTGAATTGGGAATATAACTGATTTTTTGAACGAAGGAGGAACTGAAGCTGTTATAAGTATGTTATCAAAAAGCTTTTTTAGTTGGTTTATTAGAGTTTGTGAGGCATTTTTAAAGAACTCATATGGTATGCCATCTTCGCCAGGTGCTTTTCCATTTTTTGCTTTATTGATTACATCCTGGATTTCCTGAAGATTTATTTCGGCGTCTAAAGTTGTGTCAATAAACAGTGGTTCGGCATATGCAAATAACAGGCTTGATTTGTTACAAAGTAACCTTTGGAAGTGTATAGATAGATCATCTGCAGAGATGTTTGTACCTATTATAAATTTGGACCCATTCAATTCGGCAGCTATTTTCCAAAAATCTTTTGAGTTTTTGGTAAGTCCTAAAGAGCGAGCTTGATTGTTCTGAAACCCAACTTTCTTACGGAGGCATATTTTTTTATATTCGGAGTTTGACTCTAAGTACCATCGTTTTAATACATCGGAATAGTTTCTGCGGAGTGCAAGTAGCAGTGAAAAGGATTTTTTTCGCGCCTTGAGACATTCATGATCAAACCATTTCTGTTTAAAAGGTTTTGATATTTTTGAAGTTCGGATGTTTGTAGAGTATCTAATGCACGAAACAATTTGATTTGAAAGTATTTCTGTTGAATATGTGTTTGCTGGTAAATGTGATAAGTTTTCTTCTAATCGGATTTGATAAATGTGTGGATTTTCACCTTTCCATTTTAGTTTTGGTAGGAGTTCGAGATTTCTTACTTCATCTGTTGCGATTTTACTACTCGTAAACTTAACTACTAACGGCATATGATCGGAATAAGTTTTATATTGAATTTCAAACGAAGATATTGAATTCAACCAATCGCCATTTACTGCACAGTAATCTATCACGGATTTCCCTTGTCCTCCGATGAAAGTATAATGACCCTCATGATCTCCAGTAGTTGCCCCGTTTAAAATGAAACAATCGTATAGTTGAAAAAGCTCTAACAGATTTTTTCCGTTCGTGTTGCATACATCGTCTTTGGATTTCCTTGGGGTTGAAAGAAAAGGCAAGTTGTTTGGTTTATTTACTATTGTTGTTTGTAGGTTGTTAGTCCTGGCATTAAGATCTCCAATAATAAGAACACTTTTACTGGACAGATGATGCATGACTTCATACAATTTTTCAAGATCTTCAGCCCATTTATTGCAATTTATGTATACAGGGATAATGAACATGTTTTTTTGCAGAAGCTTGACCACCGTTAATCCTTGACTTTGAACGAATTCGTAGTTTTTTAGCAATGTCGATTTAATTCCGTAGAGACTTCCCCCACTTGCACGCCCTTTAACTGATGTTTTAACTGCATCTTGCCAGTAAAGTTTAAATCCATTAAAATATTTTGTAAATTTACTAATATCATTTGTTATATGCGTTTCAAATAGGAAAAATATATCAAAAGATTTAATATAATCGAAAAAATTTGGGTACAAAAGTTTATTATTAAGACCTGATACATTAAAAGATAGAAGATTTGAACAAAAATTATTAATTGAGCTGACGGCTACTACTTCTCAACTACTAAAACTACTAGGTCGACGTGCATTAGTACTTGTTGACATCCCTGGTGAAAAAAAATCGGGTACTCTAGTACAATTATTGTTTTGACGTCTAGGTGTCGGAGATATCATCGGTCTGACAGCATCAAAATTAATATCCTTTGTAAACAATCTTTTAAGTTCTTCTTCTCCATCTTTTTGATTAAATTTAAGATTAAAATTATTGTCTAAATAAAATGTTTGTTTTTTAACCAATAGACTATGATTGTTGTTTTTGATTTGCACGGGTTCGTTTAAAGAATGTGAACGTATAATTTTCTTGTAGGCTAAGAGGACTCGTCGTTTAGTTTGCATAAGTTTGGTTAGGTCGCGCTGAATATATATTCCTGTGCCTTTTAGCTTTGTCGAGTTTTTGAGCATATCAGAAACAACTTTTTCAGAACCAGTGTTGATTTTGAGTTTGGTGAAGGTGTTATTTTCACTTATTTTCATTGCTTGTGGCAAACTTTGTGACACTTCATCTCCAAGTAGCAGCGATGTCGTACTTCGGGCTTTTTCGAGTGGGTCTCCTTGATCATTCGGAACTGTTATGATCACGTTCTTGGCTTTCCTTTCTCGACTTTGAAACTCAAGTTCTTTTTCAATAGCATCACATCGATTTTCAAAGTGTATGACTTGCTTTTCCAGCTCATTATTTTTTTGTCGTAGAGCGTTGATTTCGTTGTTTAATTTATTGACGTCCTCCTTTGTGGCTAACGCAGCGACTGCTTTTGTCAGTTGTGTTTGGAGTGAATCGTCAATAATTGATTTAATTTTTGCAAGATCAGCAGGTGAAATCGCCATATCACGGTAATTGGTCTTAAATATTTTCGGTGTTCTTGAATTAGATTCTAAATTCTGCGGTTCTTCAGGTGAAGTTTGATAGATATTCCGCTTATATTTAGTCATGTGACAAGACGTGACAGTGGTAGCAAAATTTTATTTTGTGTTTTTATCTTTAAGATTACCTGATTTGCCGGAATTTTATTTGTTAATCTTACTATAAAGTGAGTTAAAAGTGGAAGTACTATTTAAATTGCAATATACGTGAATTAAACTGCCTTTTTTTCAAAAAATTTGAAGAGCGATTTTGTAATACTTTTATTCACTTGCAAAACAGAGTTGCCATGTCTCGCTGCGCTGGCGCTGCTGTGTGAAGTCTATTGAGCAAATCATGTAGGATTTTCTTTGAAAAATTCAGTTAATGTACCAATTTATTTTATTTTGTTATTTTATCGTAAAATTAAACTATTATGACCTTCTATATACCGTGGAAAACAACGCAATACGCGATATAAGCAATTTAAGGTTGACATTCATAATTTAGTTACCTACGTTTTCGGTTGACTAATTTTTCTTTGACATACCATTTGAAATCATCCACGCCGTGCCACTGGTACCTACATATATCGTAAGTAAAAATATATGAGAAAAATTAGTGGAAACGATTCCAAACAGAGTTAAAGAACCCCATTATCTACTTTTTTCTACCCGTGAGAAGCCGGGCTGGTGGGGAAGTGTTTTATAAGAGGGCACCTTGACACCACTACCAAATATGATTTCTGTTTTTTAAGTAAGAATAAACTGGAGGAATAAACTAGAGGTGTGATTTCGAGCCTAATTTTTCAGTTCACTGTTCCAACAAAAATTCTTTCTTATTCTTTCATTCATTTTTACTAGTGCCATGCAATTCAGGCTGTATTTTAAAGACTATAATTCTTACAGGCGAGGCATATTTAAAATTGTTAGCAAAAAAATAGAACTTGGTAAATACTTTTGCATTTATATGGAGGGAAGGGGTACAATTTCTGACAGTTTATTTAATAGGTCAGCAAATTCAACTTCCAATATAAGATTGTTTTGTATGTATCTGGGTAGTATTAGTGCGATAAACAATATGAGCGCTATCCACTGCTCGTAAGTTAAAACGATGGTTATATCCTCGATCGATAATCGAAATGGCAGTATCTAGTATTCAATTCAGGCTAGTTACGACTTGTGATGGTATCTACTGATTGTTATTATAAAACTGAAGCCCGAAAAAATTACAAACATTTTTATATTTTGGCTCAGTGTAAAATGGTCCTCATTAAAGTCACAACAGATTTTCTTAAGCTACAACTTTATAGTAAACGTTAAAAGATATATACTTTATGGGTCTCTAGGTGGCGCGTAATCATTATCCATCTTCTGATTAATGACTGTATAGTACCTACATACATATAGGTACTATTCATAATACATTATGCACTATAGTGCGTGTGGAAGTGGATAAAAAACATATAACGGCAAATTGACAAGCGAAACGGATAGGTAGGTATACCGTACACTCCTTCTGTCATAGCACATTCTCGTCTATTTTGAAACACTTTTAGATAAATTAACGCGTGCCGGTATATGAATCTACGCGAGTTCCACAAATTTGCCTTGTATACTCTACACCCTGGGGGATACATCAGCAAGAGAAAACTGACATAACGATAAGGAGGAGGCAGCTCCTTTTCTTCCATTTCAGATTCATCTTGCCTTTGCATTCGCGCCACTTATGTGCATAAATTAAATTGTTGGCTTTAATTTTTCATAGAGAGCGAGATACATTAAACAGAAAATGGCAAAATGTGTTCACACCGTTAAGATATCCATTATTTATTACTTAACTGGTAACGCTTTCAGCTAGGAAAGTAGGTATAGGTATCTTTAGTTGGCTGTGGTTCGGATGGCTCCTCTATTTGGATAGTTGAACACTGAATACAGTTTGTCCTTACGCGTGCCGGGCTACATTCCGACCACCTCCTCATGCAAGTTAATGATGGATGATGTCTGGGCTGGGTTCTCTTCTCGCATCAGAAGGATAGACCTGCGAAAGAGATAGAGCAGCTCCTTGCATAAGTTCCTTCTTCTTGAACCTGCTACTGATGGTGGAGTTACTATCGCTACGGAATACTTATTCGGAATACCTGAAGGCTATATAAATGTACGCAACCGAGTATCAGTCACATTAATCGAAGTGCAGATATTTATCATATGGACACTCATATTCAACGAGTGTGTTCAAGGAGCCTTCCTCCTTCGACAAGAAGGTAGTTCAATATTTTCTCGTTTGCAAGTAAAGATGCGAATAGAAATTGATTGGAACAAATTGAAAATCGATTTATAGCAACACGCCAAATAAATTGTTCAATTTTGTTGTTTGGCAGATTCATTAAATTAATGATACTCCACTAGAGTGTCAGAAGAGAGGCGACACTACCGCAGTGGCAATTCCAGCGGCCAATGCTATAACAGTAGTCAGTCAGTTATCAATATACCTACCTACATGCAGCCGGGCTGTCGGGATAAGGACGTCGCTTGAAGGACAAAATACGACGAAGAGACAAAGTTCCAAGATTATGCTGGAATTACTGTCATAAGAAACAGAAAATGAGATCATCATTATTGGAGTGTTTCGACTTTGGAAGCTAAATATTTTTTTTTTTTTCTAAGAATTATGGTAAATTTGCCGTTTTAAATGTACTAACAGTAGATATAAAATAATTGTCTCAATTAAGACACTTTTACTTAACTAACTCTGGTTCAACTTCTCATTTTTAATAATGAAGTAGAAATTCGTTGAAATTTCAAGTTAGATTTGTAGGAAAGAATAATAATTTTTATTTGTATAAAGTTAAGAATGATGGGGATGAGAAAATGAAAAATCCCATACAAAAGTAAAATAACGAAATCGTAAATAGAAATGAGACATTCTGCTTCGGGAAAATTCGCATCTTGCTGCATCCGAATGTCAAAAGAATAGATTTTTCACTTATAGATTTAAAATAAGTTTTTTTTTATTCATTACTACTGTTAAAATTGTTTTGAAATATATAAGCGAACAAGATTTGTTTTTAACAAAATGGTAAGGGTTAAAGGCATCCCGTTTCCGTCCCTGATCATACTCTTCCTCTTTTCTTACTCTCTCTCTGTCACTATCCCTTCTCACCTATTCTTAATTCTATATCCACTCTTCTCCTCTCCCTTCCTCGTCCATTATTTCTCTCATTTATTTATTTTCCTTCATCTCTGCCTTATCTACATCTCTCTATCACGTTCTCACGTCTCTTGTCCACACTCACACATTCTGCACGTTCTCTCTTCTTCTCGATTCCAGTACCATCTTTCTGTCACCTCATTCCCTAATCTGACTCTTGCTATGCTCCCTGTTCTTTCTGTTCTGTTCTTCGCTTTGTACTCCCTCTCGTATCAAGTTGCACTATCCTCTCTTCCCTCCCTTCCCCTCATTTATTTTCTCCCTTGCTTCGCCCTTGCTCCTAGCGTGTTTCTCACTCTCGTCCATCCCTCTCTCTCTCTCATCTCCTCTAAACATTCCTTTGCTATTTCGTTTTCTTTTCTATCTGTTAATTTCTCTTCAAAACTCCATAACATAACTCTTCATACCTCTTTTTGTTTCCTCTCACCATGTATCTGAAGTTTGCCGTTCTACGATTTGAGTTACCTCTCTTGCATCCTTTCCATTTCTTGCCTCTCCTTCTATTCCCATATTTCCGCCCCATATCCCATCACCGTCCGTAGTAGCCGTGGCGTGATGGTTAGCACCGGAGGTCTAGGTTCGATCCCCAGCCTTGCCACCTACTGCCTCTTGCGAGGAATTGACAAAACCTCCAAGAGTATCGCTTGTCATAGAAAAGTGCCGCTCACATTAGCCCTGTGTCCCTCATATGTGCCTCTTGATTGGGGCCAAAATCAACTGGCATTACATCCGCTGTTTGACTGAAAAATTGTGGTTCGAGCAGGAAGGCACTGCGTGACATTAGATCAAACGAAACAATCAACTTATTTAAGGAAACTTTAGAAGAATGCATTATTTCGCATAATAAATCTATAAATTGGACTCAAACATCTTTTTATTTGACGTCTCTTAATTATATTCTTTGCAAATATGGTAATTCACGTGCAACGGAAATAAAAGTGACAGCAGAAGATGCACATGCAGAAATGCTGCAGTGTAAAACAAGAGCAGCCAGAATATCGAGCCATGTGAAGGGTAAAAGAAAAGATCCTGCTTAGGAAAAAGAGGGCATACTCAGCCTCCCAGCCTCCTAAAGGAAATATGGAAGAGTCTTGCAACCGAAACGAAATCTGGAAGTTTTCCAAAATAAAAAAAATGCCAGACAACCGGCTATTGGTTTTAAGACCGGGACACAGACTCTTCGAAATATCAAAGGCAATCCAATCACCGAAGCACAGGGAAAAGTAGATGTTTTTAAGCAGCATTACCAGCAGCTGCTTTCTGCTTAATAGAAATTGTGTGGAACGAGTGATAAGGTAAGAAGACAAACTACATCCAATCAATGACGACCCAGTTCCATCACCCAGTAGAGAAGAGGTAGGCTTGGCTATAAAAAAGCATAAGAGCAAAAAATCCAACGGCTTTGATGGATTACTAGAGGAATTTTTCAAGTACGGAAGGGATAGAACGCATGCATCAAACCAGCAACTAAGTTTGTGTGGAAGAAAATATGCCTGATGATTGCACGATAAACTCCAAAAATGTCTATCCTATGTCCTAAAAACTATAGAGCCCTATGCCTGAATCTTAAGCCGTTATGCAACACTTTAATCAACAAATACCAGGTTATGTTTTACCCCAGCAGATCAACTGTAGACCAAATCTTCACACTTTGGCAAATTTTGGAAAAGACCAAAGAGTTTGAAGTCCAGACCCACCATCTCTTCATCAACATTAAAGACACCTATGATAGCATTTATAGTCAGGAGTTCTATTTGGCGATGGCCGAAAACGGCATCCTTTGGAAAACTGATCCAGATGTGTCGCGTGAAATTAGAAAACACGCAGTGCAATTAACAGGAATTCAAGTAGGAAATGCTTTATCATGATACTTCTTCAATCTCATTCTGGCATAGATAGTGCGTAGAGTAGGTGTTAACACGGAAGGCACTATTTTCGGCAGATCCGTCAACTACTTGGGTATGCGGACGATATAGAATGTATCGACTGCTGCCAACGTACAGTTATTGAGTCCTTCACAGCGATTGATGAACAGGCAAAACTTGTTGGTCTAGAAGTGAAAGAAGACAAAACGAAGTACCTACATCTGTCCACGCCTAGGACAAAATGACACTATTGATAGCAGTACCTTCGAGGTAGTTAAGGGGTTCATCTACCTTAGAGTAAACGTTAATTCCACATCACTTAAGAGGAGATCCGAAGAAGAATGGGTTTCAAACTCCTCACGCGTAAGAAGAAGTGCCCGTTCTACAGAACCCTTATACTGCCAGTCCTGCTTTGTTTACAGCTCCAAATACTAGAAAACTCTTAGACGAATATTTGGTCCAAAAAACTAAAACACGTCGACTGCATCAGTTCGGCCACATCGAACGAATGCAAAACAATGCTCCAGGCAAGAAAATTTCTGAATCCATCGCCCCCAGGTTCGAGTTAATACGGAAGGAAGGCGTAACCTCGATTTAAAGACCAAGCCATGGCGATTCCAGAGCGCTTGGTTTGGACGACTGGAAGCAACGTGCCCGGGATCAGGAAGGATGGAAAGCTGCCCTGTCTCAGGCTAGGACCCAACAAAATATTTCAAAATATATATTTCGTCAATAACACATTGTTGCGAATTTTTTTTTGGATTATGGCTCTAAGCCTGCCATTAAAATTAAAAATGAAAACCAATTACATTACCCTAAGGCCCTTAATACCTCCGCTCATCATGATGGCTTCATGATATCAATCAGATTATCTCATTCCCTTCAATTAGTTCTTCAAAATCTCACTGTCCTAAATGCGAAAAGTCTGTTAGTAAAAAATATCAAGGCAGTTATATGAGTACAAATAACTCAAACCATTAATCATAGCCAGCGCTAATTTGTTTATGACTCACGTACTCTATTATTATAATTATTATCAAAATCAATATTTCCATTCAACGTTAAGCACGCTCAAAAGGAGAAAGGTTTGCATAAATTTCTGTAAACTCACACAGGGTCAATGCGATTGAATCTTTGCCCGGTAATTTGTGTTTGCTTTAGCATCCTCATCATATATATGTACGCTCATTATCAAGCTATAGCATCATTATTGAAGAAGAGCCTTCGATGAGAGACCATCAAAAAGCCAATCGAAGGCTCATCATTGATGCAAATTACTAATCAGATCTCAGAATCTGAATACACACTACACAGATTGAAATTTGTTCACATCGCATATCTTCCTTTTGCATTTAGTTGTTATGCGGCCTTTGCCTTCAACATGATAAAGAACCCTTTTGGTTAAAGTAAAAGTACGGTTCTTGGTAGAGGTTAAAGAGGCTTCACTTCAATTTCAGTTGTGGGATGTGCGCCTCTTCAAGGCATCTTCTTATGGCTCCACCTAAGCAATTTTGTTTCGCATGATTACTGGTAATGTTCTTCGATGACGATGATATACGGAGGCAACAGCACCATCCAGCAGCAGCTTGTTCCTGCTGTTCGTGCTGATTATGAACTTGATGAAGGCGGCCAAGAGCATTAATTCCCCTTTCTTTTACCATATCCTCAATCCTTGCACTATCAGAAATTCTCGTATGGAAAAACTCATCCTGTAGGTAGTACCTTACCTACATACCTATCCATATACTTATGTTCGAGATGCTTTGGTATCTTAAGTACTACCTCCTGTGCCTTTCAATGTTATTATGTTTGTTTGTTTTTCTTATTAGGTCCTATGTTGTTGAAGACCGAAGTTCTGTCCCGTAAGTAATTCCAGGTCAACTCCAGCTTCTTCACCTTCTGTTTCTCTCTCTCGGTTGCCCTTTCTATCTATTTTTGACTTTAATGACTATGTTGTTAGATGTTCGAGTTCTGGTTAGATTTTGTTGGTTAAGTTGGTTTGGGGACCCAAAAGAAGAACCTGCGTCAACATCAGCATCGTCCAAGGACAAAAGACCAACAACAATTATTACGTTTTGTTTCTGTTGCTTATTGTATACAGCTATCTTAATCTATCTTAACCACGTTTATAGTGACGTTGATGAATTTGAGATATTATAGTACTAAATATGAATCACTATCGCTTGATTTAAGAACAGAAGTAAATGAGAATTTCACTCGTTGAGAAGATGATATGAAAAATTTACCATTTATTGTCTAAATAAAAAAAAAAAAAAATAAATAATGGCACAACGGCTCATGAAGAACCAGGGCCTAGTAACTTACAACTCTCAAGTATTTTTGTGTGCGTGTCTGGAGAAATGGAGGGGACCTACAGTTTATTGCCGAATCCGAACGGCTAACGAGCGGCACTTTTCTGTGTCAGGAGATATTCTTGAAGGATTTGTCAATTCCTCTCAAGAGGCGGTAGCCCGGAAAAAAACTTATGGTGGAAGCGGCTGGTATTGAACCCAGACGTCTGGCATGACAGTCCATCGTACTAACCATTACGCCACGGGCTACTACGTCAATTAGTAGTCAGAACCTAGTTATTGCTTGCTCACTACTTGTTAGAACTTCGACATAAGCCAATACTATTGCTATTGCTACTTTTACAAGCCTATAAGAACCATTTCGTCGCGTTTAGAAATCAATTCAAGTCTTTCATCTTCATTACATTTTAAAATAAGTTAAAGCTGTCAAAAATATTTAGCCGATGAAGAACCCAGATCCTATGCTAAAGTGAGCGGTACTTTTTTATGACAGAAGATACTCTTGGAGGGCTTGTCACTTCCTTGAAAACCCTGAAAAACATTTGTGTTGTTAGGTGGAAAAGGCTGGAAATCGAATGCAGACCTCTGACGTGACAGTCCAACGCATAAACCATTATGCCGAGGGCTACTATATATTCAACTAATCGATTTTTGCCTTGAATTGTAGTTAAGAATGATAAAACAAGAAATGTCGACAATGATAAAATAACATTTTTCTGTTATAATTCTGTAGTCGGATGAGACTAAATAGTTCAAAATATTCGTTTTTTTTTCTGTACGGCGCCATTTTGACGCACCTTAAAAAAATCGATATAGTGGGGCGGCAGTTCGTAGAGCAATAGTTAGAAGTGACTTACAACTCTCAAACCATTCCTGCGTGTTGTCTATTTAAAGGCGACCTACAATTTTGTTACAGAGGTAAAAAGATAACGCATCCGTCGTTTTGCCTTGTCTCTAGAATTTTGTCTACAACAAAAGGATTTGCTGGTATTTTACCGTACTTTGACGGAGTAGAAAAATTTCTCATCGCTACTGCCTGAACAAAATAGAATGCTGCAACTGGAGCCGCAGAAGGAACTGGAAGACTTGTCAAAAAGTATCGTACGTTATTTTTTTTACGTGCCCACAATGAAGCTGTACAGCTTAGAAAGTATTTTGAAGAAAAAAAAAAGAACCACAATATTTTTTTTGACGCAAAAAGTTGAAAGAAAAGTTAAAAGTTGGCGAACTCTTCCGTCTGCGGGCTGCGACTGCAGCTCCGTATGCGGCTTCGTTGCGTTGTGTTCGCAACATTGAATTTATGTGTATTCAACTTTTTGACAGTTATTCCTCCAGATGCGGATCCAGTTGCAGCTCCGTCTCCATTCTGTTCAGGCAGTTATCCTGCACAATATGGCTCTATATGATTCGCCTCTATTCATAACATACGAGTACCTATTTTATGAAATGTAATGGTAATGGAATTTTTGTCGTGACAAACAGAAGATTTAATTAGTTAATAAATTATTTTTACTGCTAGACATGTAGGTATGTACATATGTACATAGTTGATGTGATGGTTTTTACTTGCGATATAGGTACTACAGGGCAAGTTATGAATTCGTGCAAAAAATCGAACTCGAGGGAACAATCAAACTTGACATAACGATGATAGAGAACTAGAAAAAAGTGGGTCCCGCAATTCTGTCGGTCTGTATGTGTGTATGTCTGCATGTCTGTCTGTACCTCGGCCTGCAGCCTAAGCCACTGAAGCGATTTTCTTCAAACTTAGAGCAAAAGCTTGTTTCCCCTAGAGGGGAAACCGATATTTTTTTTTGCTCAAAAAATAACGGTACTTGCCATACAACCGTTTTGAAAAATTGTATTTATCTCAAAAACAGCTCTAACGATTTTTTTTCAAATTTTTGTGTGTACTAGTGGTGGTCTGCATTTTAATGAAAAAAATAATTACAAAAAACCGTTATTAACGGTACCTGCCATAGAACCATTTTTTTTTATGTTCGATTATCTCGTTAACCGCTCAACCGATTTTGATCAAAATTTTTACTTAGGAGGTCCTGTAAAGTAAGAATAATACTGCATACATATATTTTCAAAAAAATATTTTTTGGATTTTAAAAAAAAAGCTCAAAAAATTTTTTTTTTGAAAAATCATTTTTTAGAAAACATGTTGATGAATTTTTTTTAAATTATGGTTTAAGTTTTATATTATTATATTCTAAAAAATGGCATACCAAATTCTTTTTCTAAAAAATTTCAAGAAATTTTATATACTATGTATACCTAAAAAATTATTTTTTAAGAAAACCGCTCCAACGATTTTTAAGTTTTTTTTCTGCATAAATTTACATTTTTTCAATAATTGAGATGGCGTTCTTCATTCTGAGATTATAACATTTTAAGTAGCTGTTCTATTAATTTAAAGAACTTGTTACATGTTTTTTTTCCATATTCAAATTTCCATTCTTCAATTTATTAAATGGATAAATACATATAATTATTAATTATGTGTTTTACATTACACTCAATCTTTAAAACTCGAAGATACTTTTACTACAAGAGCAAGTTCGTGCAACCCAGTCGTGCATTTTATTTACAAATGAATTCATTCGATATTATTGAAATTTATTTTTGTTTGTCATGTTTTTGAAATTAATAGATATTCATTTCACTAAAACTAACATGCTGAAGAAATTCTCCAATTTTTAAAGGATTCTCTCGATGCAATTAGTTGAGAGTTGTATTCTTGGCCACTACTGGATTCTAGTGAAGGACAACTTAAGTCACAACAGTATCTATAGAAAGGAGGATTCATAATATAGAAGTGTAGTGTGTTGACTTTCATCTTCAATCATCTTCTTGTCGCCGGAGATTCGCCTTTAAGTAACAAGCTGCCATTAACCGAGAACTACTATAATACTCAACTCGTACTTGTATATCCGTATACACTCCTGATGATGAATTTCAAATTAATTCAAACGTAATGATGTCTAATAAGATGTTAGCATCCAAAGATATAGGAACATGGATGGATGGATCGATGGCATATCGTGGATGCATCTTCGCGTTCTTCAAGATTGTATAGCTACATCACAGGACTTGTTGTGTGTGTGTAGTGTGAAGTGTGTTTTGTTTACATTTTAGGAAAATTTGTTTGCTAATGAATAAATTTTCAAGAAAAAGGATGACATGACTGTGGATAATGGGAAAATATCTTTACAAAGTTTCTCTTTGCAGAACTGAATATAGGAGCAGAACTTTAGGAGCTGTGTGAAGTGTATATGCATGCAGCCAAACAGTGTAACGAATTTTTTTATCTTTCTGTTTGCATAATTTTTTTTTTCTTTTGAAATTGAATATAAATTAAGTGTAGTTCCTCGGATAAGAAGAACGTTTCTTCAGAAAAGGTTTTCTTTTAATTTTTCTTTCTCGAGGAAATATTCAAAATTAGTGTGTTTTTTTTTTTTTTTTGTTATGTTATGAAAATTGCTGGGTGTAAAGGCTGCTTCTGTTTATTTTGAAACTTATGGTCTTATGATAATATTTTCTAAGGAAACATACTTAAGTTTTACGAGGAAAAATGTGTGGGATTTTCATATAGTGTTAAGTATTGTACAATCAGTTAACAGTGTGATTGTTAACATCCCATTAACATTGTATTACACATATTGTAAGACATAATGAATCTGGAAGTTGGTTGTATCAGCAAGAAGACTCTGATTTACGATATGGGTGGTAGAACGTTGAAGAGGAAGACCTCGACTCAGGACTCTGCTAGCTAAGAACTTAGCTGGCTGGAAGAAGCTTGTTGGTTGAGGCTCTGGTCTACTCCAGACTGTATAGCGACACCTTAATTAAGTAAGGTATGTTGAGCTTCGAAAAACTATTCGAACATCGATATGACTTATTAGAGCGGAGAAATCTTACATTGTTTTTTCTATTATCGCTTATATTGGGTTAGTGCACACTCAATGTAAATCTTTCTCAGCTATGCTCGAATCGATGCTCTTAAATATACCCAAAGACAAAAAAAACAAAGGTCTGCCTAAAAACCCAGCTTTGTCTAGGTTTTTCGAAGTTAAGGTCTAATTTTACTGGGTTACGCCTTTTACATTGAAAAATGTCGGTCGGGTCAGCTGTGTTAACTTGGCCCCAAAAATTGTCTAATTTTTTGTAAAAGATGACCAATTAAATGACCACTTTTGACCACCCATTCAAATTTTTTAACCACCCACAGTTATCGAAAAAATCGATTTTTAAAAATGGGGGGCTAAAAGAACGCTGCCCCCAAAAAATCGATTTTTTCAAATTTGATTGATCGTTATGATAGGTCGCACGGAAGAGATTATTGACCACCCTTTAACTTTTTTTGACCCCTATAAATATTTTTTTTTTGATTTTTTGAAAAAAAAAATTGAGATTAATTTTTTGTTTAAAATGTTCTCTTAATTTTTTTATTTCAAAAATTTGAAGATACAGATTATAAAAATAACAAAATCAGCTAAAATGACCACTCTTTAGAATTTTTCGATCTTTTGAAAAAATATTTTTTTCGAATTTTTAAAGATGACCATTGTAAAAAAAACTCAGTTTTCTTAGATAACCATCCCTTAAAATCGCACTAACTTCTTAAAAAATACTTTTTTGTCAATTCTGACAGATGATCATTGTTAAGAACATACATATCTAAAATGACCACCCTTTAGAATTTTTCGATCTTTTGAAGAAATATTTTTTTCGAATTTTTAAAAATGACCATTGTCATTTCATTTCGAAAAAAAAATATTTTTTCAAAAGATCGAAAAATTGTAAAGGGTGGTCATTTTAGATATGTATGTTCTTCACAATGGTCATCTGCCAGAATTTTAAAAATAGTATGTTTTAAGAAGTTAGAGCGATTTTAAGGGATGGTTATCTAAAAAAACTGAGTTTTTTAAAATGGTCATCTTTAAAAATTCGAAAAAAATATTTTTTCAAAAGATCGAAAAATTCTAAAGAGTGGTCATTTTAGCTAATTGTGTTGTTTTTATAATCTGTATCTTCAAATTTTTGAAATAGGAAAATTAAGAGAAAATTTTAAACAAAAAAATAATCCCATTTTTTTTTTTTTTTTAAATCAAAAAAAAAATATTTCTAGGGGTGGTCAAAAAAAGTTAAAGGGTGGTCAATAATCTCTTCCGTGCGACCTATCATAACGATCAATAAAATTTGAAAAAATCGATTTTTTGGGGGCAGCGTTCTTTTAGCCCCCCATTTTTAAAAATCGATTTTTTCGATAACTGTGGGTGGTCAAAAAATTTTAATGGGTGGTCAAAAGTGGTCATTTAATTGGTCATCTTTTACAAAAAAATTAAAAAAAATTAGACAATTTTTGGGGCTAAGTTAACACAGCTGGTCGGGTCTCGTTATGAGACATGCTTTTTGCCGAGTGTTTCTAATTATTTGGAGAAGACTCCTCTCTTTTTTTTTACCAATAATTTAATTTCCCAGATCATTAATTGCTATCATGATCACGGTTTGTTTGCTTATTCTAATCGGTTCGTAAGCATTAATTCCCAAATACAGTATTTTCAGCTTTGTTTTCGCAAGCCATTCACTGTTTTTTTGGAAACTATATACAAATTTCGTTTCGCGTCAGTTTCGTTACTGAACTTTATAAGCGAATAATCCCTGAAACTTATCATTTTTAATGAAACTCCAAAAATTGCACTAATACTATATACAGGAATTACTTTTTCGAAAAGCTTGGAAGAATTCTCCAGTAAGGACGGGTAGATGTCGACAGTATATGGCGGCCATGTTGCTTTGGCCGCGTCTGTCAAATCAAATTTTTTTTTACTCAGTCACTGCAGTGATTCCAAATCACCATTGAAAGTTACGCGATTGATTAGCTCATGTTAATTATAAAAGCTTATAATCAAATGAGTGCGTTCGTTAGTGAAAATGTTGCACCCATTTAATGGCAGACGGACTGGCCCTTTAAAGTGAACTCTCCGGAATTTAGTGGCCAAATTCGAAACCGGAATTCCGCCAGTACGCGTACTTTAAAGGAAATTTAGAATCGCTAAGAACCTCGCAGCTATCGGTGAAAATGTGCAAAAGAACCTGAGGCAGTCGCTTCCTCACCATGCAAAAAGACTAGGTTAACTTTATTTTGGCGAACTTTATACGTCGTTGGTACTTGAGCCTGCACCCGTACAAGATCCAAGAGTTCAAAGTTAATGATTACAGACAACGCGGCCGCCGTTTATTAGCTGACTAGGCTTCGGAACGTTTAAAAGAGGATCCCAATTTCGTCCGAAAAATCATCTTTAGCGACGAAGTGCACTTTTGGAAGAATAACTACATATGTATGTATGTACCTAAAAAAGCTACATTGCTGAATAAAGGATCCGCCAACCCACACGAGGTTTACCAGGTGACAGTGTATACACAAAAAGTAACTTTTGATGTGATTTTAAGGCTGGCGCGATGACCTTAAAGGTTGGCCCTTGGTCTGTTAATAGCTCCCTGTTTTGTGAGATCAAGACGTCGGTGTCGGTAGAACCCTCATTACATTGTAAATGGCCAAGAATTAAAAAAAGCATACCTACATATGTATTTTTTATTGGAATACCTATTGGAACCTCCATTTTATTTTATTTTTTCAACAGTAAGAGCACCAATATTTCGGCTGATTTTTTTATATTTGAAAGAAAATTTTATTAGAAAAGCTAGGTTTAGGGTTTTGGGTTGACAACAAGGTCCTGGAAATTAATTTTGTCACAGTCAATATTTTTGAAATTATGTTGTTTCAATTTGTTTTACTTTTTCATATGCCTGATTCTTTTATTCTGAAGCTAAATTAAATTTTTTTTTGAAAATTTTGATATACAGTGAAATCTCCCATAAGCGGACACTCATGGTCCCCGAGTTTTTGTCCGGTTGTGGGAGCTGTCCGGTTAAGAGAAAGTTAACTTTTGTTTTTTTAATTTTATAATGTTTATTATTACATAATCAAAATAATTAAGAGAAGGAAATATGTACATATTTAAATAAAAAGTAATCTACTTTTTACAAAAATTCATTTTTTCTTTTAGATAAAGCACTTTTTTGTAGACATCTTGCCTGCGTATGGTTACATTACACAATGAACGACCGTGAAAGAAAATCTTACCAACATAATAGGTACATTTCAGCACATAGCAAGCTTAAGGCCTGGCCAGGCAGAGTGCGGTCCGGTAGTCTTTGGAAAAATTACAAAAAAATTTTTCCCGTCGCGTTCTTTTCTTCCCTGGTGAAGTATTGACCGGCCCGTGCCTCGGCCCGCGTTCTGTTTGACCAGGCCTTAAAAAAATTCAAAACCGGACGATATTTTCTTATTTTTAATTTTCTAATAAGCTAAGGAACTGGGGAATACCCTTCTAAGCTTACAAAAAAAAAATGTTCTGTCCGTTTATTAGAGCATTGCGTCCGATTTATTGGAGATTTTCCACGAATTTGCTTCTACATTAAAAGAAGCGAAAATTCAAATGAAATTTGTTTGGAATGTGTCCGTTTATGAGAGGCTATAGATGAGAAAAAATGTAGGAAACAAATTTCCGTTACCAATTAAGAGAGTGTCCGTTCATAGGAATGCTTTTTGTATGGAGAATTTAAATAAAAGTTTCGTTCCCAAAAAAGTGTCCGTTTAAGGGAATTGTCCGCTTATTAGAACTGTCCGCAGGCGGAGCTTTCACTGTAATTTCGAAGATAATGTGATATTGCAGTTCAAAGTTTTTAGCTCCGGAAATTCTGGTATGGGGTTTAAATAAATTAAGTGACGGAACAGTTCGTTAAAACCTTGGTTTAGTAGCTTATAAATCTTAACCAAACCTGTATCTACACGTTAAAAATCATTTTTGCTTTTAGATAAAATGGGCTGAAAATTTATCCCCAAACCTCTTTCTAAAATGGGTTTAATAAGCTATAGAAATAAGACTAGTGATATACAACCTTACTGTGTTAATATAGGTCGTAGAAAGCTAACGAGGATTAAAAATGTATACAATAGAATTTTGTGCGATAGTCGCTCAATCGCGTCAAAGACTACTTGGTGATTTAAAAAAAAAAAAAACCTAGATTGAGTGAAATAATTTTACATGAGTTTAATATTTTTTTTCCATTCTAATGCATACCTTACGAATGCTTTGACTCGTCTCTTTCACTCATGTACCTAACTTAAAATGAAAACAAAAAAAAAAATTAACTGCAACAAGAAAAATTATGGAAAACACACGTGTGTCCCAAGACTGTCTGCATTATAGGTATTCAATGTGTTCTTCCCATCTTTATGGCCACATGAGCGATCATCTCAGCACGGAGCCATGTATCGCTTTTAAGATAAATATCTCTACTTTAACCAAGGCTCTCATTCTAAACTAACATAATGCTACTTTGCACCATCAATTTTTAATTATGTTCCACAATAGCGCAGAACTGGCCAGGCCAGCAGGAGATCCATCCCATCGGTATTGGCTGATGGGCTTCTTCCGAGGAAAGAGTGATAATTGATAACCAATGCGTACTATGTGTTTCGATCGAAAAACACACAGAGACCCCTTAATATGGGTGGACGCTCTTCATGTTGCCATCAGGGAGTGGTCGAGGAGTCAAAACAACTTGAGTGGCAAACCTGAGATGGTTAACGAGCTCAGATTATTGTGTGTGTGTGATTTCTTTTGTGTCCGGTCTGCATACACATAGCCGGCGTCCTCGTCTTCAACGGTCATCTGCCCAGACAAACAGTCGGGGACCTAAGTTGTACAATTTTATTGCTAAATGGTTAAGAGGACTTCACAAGCCGATTAGCCGAAAGCAAAATCCGGGAAAACACCAACAAAAGACGACGATGACCGAACGAACGAACGGCGACGGATAGGACAACGTGTCGTGTGATTAAGCTTCTCTGCATGGAAAAAGGAATTCAATATTATTGTTGTTTTTTTGTTTCAATGAAAAGGAACCCTCATCTCAGCAAGGTACTTGAAGCCGAATAACAAACCAGCTCCAGGTGGATGAGGCATCCATAACACCAGGTGATTTTATGAGAAATTACCAAGTGCCATGGAAGGTTTATTGTTTATTTTACCTCTTCTTCACTTTATCCATTTGGGACTTCCAATCAAGATTCGGAGACTAAATGTTCCAAGAAAAACAAATAGCCTCATGGTAGTGGCCATTGGATTCAATGTTTTTTTGGTTGACTAAAGTGATTACGATTTGTATATAAAATTGCAATAATGATGAAATATATTGGATGAGTTTGGTATATTTTGTGGATGTTATAAGATTTTGTTAATTTTTATCTCGCCGAAATCGAAATATCTGTGGGGGTTTTTGAAATGTTTATAGCATCGCATACACACACCTCATGTGTATGTCATGTGTAACTTAAGGCTCGCACATGCTGCGAGCAACCGTGTTTGTCATGCTGCGAATTTTCGATGTTGATTAATGGTCTTTTGGCATTCGGAATGCAAATACAAATGAATCAACATATTTCCAGTGAATGAGATAGTATCAGATACTGAAAAACCTTGAATAGGTACTCTTACATTTCGGGTTGGTGTTAAGGACAAAAATAAAATGTCGAAAATATCAATCTGCATTTAGTTTCTTTCTTCATAATACAAAAAAAAATTAAAAAGAAATGCTGTTCGATCGTAAGTGCATCACTTGAAAACGGCTGGACCGTTATGGATGGCTTTTTTTTTTATGTAGTGGACGAAATGGCCCAAATAAAGTTTTTACGAAATGAAATAAACTTCCTTTCAATATTGGAAAATTCGGGAAATCTGGGGCGATTTTTTTTCTCAAGGTTCGTATGAACTCGCGAATGTAACTAAAGACTCGAATGATAATTTTTTTTTATCCATTTTAAAGCAGTTTTTGAAAAATCTATAGTGTTACGCTCACTATTGTTATATATTTGAGTTTTCCTCTTTGCATTCAACTAAGTCGACGTGTGGAATGCAATTTTTTCTGCTGGGATTGTTGGTCCCTGGCTTTTTGAAGAAAATGAGGTCACAGTAACTGTGAATTAAGAGCAGACCCGTATTGAACATGTTATTGGAGGTATTTTTTTTTACGACTTGATAATTAATTGGACTAAGGGGATATTTGGTTCCAACAGGGTGGATTAACGACTCACACTTTAAAGTCATAGATGGCTGTGTGTACCCTCACACCTATCGGAGTGCCTCATCTAATATAAAGGGTAATTTGGAGAAGCCAGCATGCTCCCCTCCCTCTATTTCTAAAATCTCTTACGATTTTTGTTTAAAACACAAGTTAAGTAGTAGCCGTGGCGTGATGGTTAGTGCAATGGACTGTCATGCCGGAGGTCTAAGGTTCGATCCCCAGCCTCGCCACCTATTTATTTAAAAGAAAAAACGGCTACTGCCTCTTGCAAGGAATTGACAAATCCTCCAAGAGTATCTCCTGTCATAGAAAAGTGCCGCTCGTTAGCCGTTCGGATTCGGCAATAAACTGTAGGTCCCCTCCATTCCTGCAGACACGCACACAGGAATGGTTGAAAGTTGTAAGTCACTAGGCCCTAGTTCTTCATGAGCTGTTGTGCCATCAAATTTATTTTTTCACAAGTTAACTCAAAATCAGTATTTAACTTTCAATTGTCACTTTAACGTTCAGCTGTCCAAGACCTATACAAATTTAAGTGGAAATCAAAGTTTCGCTTTCGAAGTTGAGATGGTAATATACATGGTACTGCAAAATCTAAAACGTATAATGCGTTGAATGTGGACGCCATTTCCTTAAAGCTCTTACTAGTATATATTAGTGGAAGCAAGAAGATTATCTCGCTTACCAAAATCTGGCAAATTTATATAATATACTCATCCGTTTTCATAATCTCGCAATTACAAGATCCCGCTTTCAGCAATCTTGTATTTTTATGTCGTGCTCAAAAATCTCGCAAATATCAACCGAAATTTTGCAAACTTAAATCTCGCAAATTAAAAACTCATAAACTGTTGAGTTGATGACTGAAGATAACCTAAGCGGAGCAACGGAGTTGCGTGAGAGGGATATAGGACCCAAGAAAGAGTTAAAATTCTTTTAACCCGCGAAGCTGGCCGCTCAAGGTTCTTTGTCGGGAAAACTATTGGAATATTTGCTTATCTGACATTGCAATAAAGTCCAAAATTTGGTGTTGGGCTGGACTTATGGTCTTTTTCGAATGGTAATCCAGAAGAACAATTTGATACGTGTGAACACTTTTCGAACGATTCAGAAAACAAATCCAGAAGCTAATCTTTTCAGAAGAAGAACTGTCATTCCGACCCGGTATTCGAATTAAGAATTTATTTTTGTGATTCAAATGATATTCTTAGGGAATGGCTTAGGGGAAAAATTGTTTTTAAAATTGTGCTATTTATAGGGTGAAACGTAGTAATAATATTATACAAAACTTAGATTTTTCTAACCGTGAACAGACGGCCGACAAATTATTTATAAGGTTTCTAATTTTACTAAACATCGTGGATTGTTAGTACAAGGTTAAGGTATGTCTAGCCAAAATTTTAAATTCATTGTGGCTTATCAGCTGACTGACTTTGAACAAATTCCTAACTACGCCCTTATACGATATTAATATTAGATAGGTACCATACGATATTAATATTAGATAGGTACCTAGATCTGTCTTTATTCAGCTATATTAAACTCCCTATAAATTTACATAATATTTACGCCTAAATTATATTTAAATATAGATTGGTGTTTTTTTTGTTGTAGATTTTTGTAACAGTACACATAAAAGTACACTAACATAAAAACTGAACTATTAGCAGTGATATACATAGATTTTCAAAAACGATATGTCTATGTACAAACATAAATATGTATGTTCTCAAATCTTAACTTCTTCACCCTTCTTCAAAAGTCTCATTTTACCACAGACAGCCTGGCGACTTAACTCTTAAAAGGATTAAATCGTCATCCTTTACTCTCCACGTTGTACGTTGTTCCACCATATAGTTAAGTTAAATGCATTCTATTCAACCATTACCTCAAAAAATATCCAATTACATTTTAATCGAGTCACTTTTCTAGCCAATGAATTTCCATGAGTTTTAAGAGATTAAAAAAAAACACCACCGTTAGAGAAGAAGCAAAACAAAAAAAAAAAAAAAACAATATGGAATTGAAAAATTCAACCTATCAACGCACACGCAATCCTTAATTGAATTAGAAGCTAAACAAGAAAAAGAATAAGAAGACAACAACGTAAGACACACTCACATGACATATCGATTAATCATTTTGCAAATTGTTTACCATCCTCATACATACAACATACATATATTGACACTTGATACACAAGTGAGTGACAGACAGAATTGGCAAAAAAAAAAAAAAAATGAGAAAGAGAAAAACCCGTTCGACCTGAACGACAAATGCCATTAAAGCCCCCTCCAGCCCCACCTTTTGGTTTATGGCTTTTCAATTGTAGGTTTATACCATACCAATACCACTTCAGGAGCAGTGACTGGTGTCAAAGAATCAATTAAACTACATATTGTCCATCGGCAGAAGGGGGAGAACGACGACGACAGTAAGAATATGCCTACAAGAAAAAACAAAAAACATCGAACTTTAACTTCAGTGCAAAAGCAAAGTGATACCAACTCGTAGAAATGAAGAAGCCATACACCTGCTTAATAGTGGCTTGTTATCCCCCTTCCCCTCCCCCTCCCACACTTTAAATATCATGAGCTTCAACCGTCATCATCATCATTTGCTTATCATAAATTAACCTTGCCAGCCAGACAGGCGGTCACACATACATATAGCAGTCTGTCATGTAACGACAGCAACCACTGTCATTTGAGCTTCTGTCAAAGTGTCAAATGACGATATTATAGATTTTTGTGCAACCCTCTTAAAGAAATTCCTCACATTATCGTGGAGAAGGAGAATACTCGTAGGTATATAAAATCGACAAACAGAGGGAAGGATTATAAAAATTATTACACTCCTTCAGGAGGGAATGATGTATAGGAATGTCATCCAGCCCACTCTATACCTCTATAGTCTATACATATCTTTAGAATATTTCAAAGTGTCAGGGGGGGGGGGGAGGGGGAGGGAACAGTGAAATGATATAGATAACACTTAATTTCCCAATGGCAGGAAGTGAGAGAAATTCCACTTACTGATAGTCTGATTGTCATTAATAACATCAGCTCCCCCTAGTGTCACCGCAGAGTACTGCATTTTGAAACTGGATATTCAGCGTTGAAAGTCATCACCATCGAAGGGGCTGTTTGAAATTAAAGAGGAAATATTACCTAATACTCCCTGACTCAAATGACAGTATTATGATAAGCAAAATTCAACAAAATATACTTCTTGATCATCATCAGCGCCATCTATGCCGCGAAAGAGCTTTTATTTGAAATTCACTCGCACTAATTGCAATGAACCAAAGTAGTATACGACCAAAAAGAACCCTTTTGCAAGTTCTTTTGTACACTTCCGGGAAATAAATGTTTGTCATTATGGTTGTGTGCTGAGGCTCCTGAGGTCGTGCTAATGAGGAAACATTACTGGAAGGAAAGTCAGTAGTCTCGCCTTGGTGATATAATGTTTTGACATCGTCGTAGGGCACCTTCATCAGGATACTCATGGCGAACCAAAAAACATAAAAATGAACAAAAAAAATACAAGGATGCAAAATGGTTAAATTATGCACATAATACCTTTACCTTTGGCTAAAACTCCTTCCCCATACCACATCCACAATATAAACCTTTTTCGTTTTCTTGCTTCTTCTTTTGCTTAAACGAGCTACATGTGTATAATATATTAAGGACATAAAATACGCTAAATAGTTGTCAACGCGAACGTCATTAAGATAAGGAATCCTCCATATCCGATTTTCCATATTACAGTGTGAAAGGAGTTTAAGCTAAAGAAACAAACTTATGTGTGTGGCAATTTTGGAAGAATATATGAGTCTACAAAAGGTTGACCAGGGACGAACATTAATTACAATGAATATATGATGAGTATTTTGGGCACACTTAAGGTGTACCTACCTACCTAATACCTATGTACCTAGATATTTGTGTGTTTTCACAGCCAAGACCAGAAAAGTTTCGTTGTGATAGAATAACTTTTTCATTTGGTAATAAAATCTGGTTTAATGAAGTCATTTTGGCCGGATGAATGTTTTTGGTTTAATTAAATTAATTTTTAATTTCACTACAAGCGACAAGTGGTGGAGTGATTGATGATAATATGGTTTGGGTATTTAACTTTTTCGATGTCGAGGTCGAAGGGGTTTTTTGTGTTTGTTGTTGTTGGAGAAAAAGAAAATTTATAAGCTAAATAAGTAAAACAATGCAAGGAAGTAAATTTTGTTGATCATATAAGTAGTATAATATTGATAACTTCACGAAAAAATAAAAAAAAAAACTAAAGGCTGATTTCCAATGGCGCGTTCGCATTAGAGACGCTTACGTATACGTTTACAAGCTTTACGAACGCGTCGACATGACAGACGACTTGAAGAGAACCTGAAAATCAAAATGAACCTACATAACTGTAATTTCGAATTCCTTTCAACAAACTACTCCATTTTTTTAAACAAAATCGATTTTTTTTCTTTCAATAAAAGGAATTTGTCAAGAAAAACCGATTTTTTTCTTCTAAATAAATTGATTTTTTTGTTGAAAGGAATTCGAACATTAGTTTAACTGTCAAAACGCACGCTGAAGTTGATTTTTTTCAACTTTAACGTTGAGGTAGCTTATGTTACGTTTGTTTGTGTACATGCTAATAGGTGCCAAATCGTAACATAATACCCAACGCGTCATTGTAAACAATTTGCTTAAATTGCTATGTGTGAGCTTTCACGTTGAAAGAAAAATCTGTCAAAGCGACGCCCAAAACGGCATTGGAAATCAGCCTTAACAATACACCCGCAGCATCTTTAATTGGCCACAATAAAACGAAAAATATAAAAAAAAAAACAAAAATCACTGTTTTTCATCGCTATTTTGAAGTTGGTAAAAAAAATTATAAAATACAAAGATATTTTTTTTTATATATTTTTTAGTAATTTTTTTAGTAAAAGACTAAAAATCTACCTGCAATTTGTATGGGAAATTTCAAGTGCTCGGGGGCACGTATTAACGTTAACCGATTTCAATGAAATTTTGCACAGAATTTTTTTGAGTCAGCCTCATCACTTTTAGGGGGGAGAGACGAAATAAATTCGAACATTTGCAAAATAAGCGCCACCCTAATATACAGCCAAAAGACACTTAAAGTGTTTGGGGTAAAAATAAAAAAGCAGCAGCGTTTTCCGCTGGCGAATCTTAAATTCGGGAAAAATCCTCAATCTTAATAACAAATTTTGAATTCGGCAGTAACTCCAGTACCTACTAGAAGTATTCCGTCCCATCGAATATGATTTGCATTCAGTTTGCATAGGCAATCTTGGTGAACAAGTCGAAACATTCCCACGGAAAGTAGTTCAGTTGTATACCGATTTTCTAATAATTTTATGAGGAGTCCTTGCCTTGTATGCCGCCAGCAGCAAGTATTGAGAACTAGTGGTAACATTGCCAAAGTTTGACGTGCTGTGTTTTCGCCTCTAACCATCACAACGAAAATCTTGGTTTAATGATGAGTTGCATTCAGCTCATCCACTACAATAGAAATTCAAAGTAGCACCGCATAAAACTATTAGAACTGCTCGAGAGCTCTACGAGCAGAAGAGAAGAAATGACCACTGCACTGCCTTGGCGCCCTCTCAGAAGGAAGCATGCATGAGAAGCGAGCGTTCGAGGAAATAGGAATGTCATACGAGGAATGAGATTTGAAATATAAAAAAAAAAGAGGATGGCTACGGCCCTAACTAGGTGCTTTCCACTGATGCCCTTAGAAACAAGAAGACCGATGTTATTTCGGTATAAGATATTCACATTATAGGAAGTCTTGAACTATGCAATCAACTGAAGACCAAAAGTTAGGCCGTTTGATTTCGAGATTTTCGAAATTTGGTAGACGACCAAGGACGCAGGATGACACGCCACCACGTCCAATGAATTGAACTTCAGCATTGTTTTCAAGTTCTGCAAGAGAGTGCGCACCATTTTAAGTCGGCCAACTACAAAGTCATCAGCCTCCTTACTATCCGCCTACAAGATTTTGTATGAATTATGTAAACGTTCGTCATTAGAGTAGTTTAAGGCCCAATTCACATAGAACTGGCTTATGGTTTTGGTATGGTTCTGGCGTGGTGCATACATATGCCACGTTGTGGAATTTGGATGTTCTCTTATGGGACAAATACACACACAGATGACGAGGCGATGGTATGGTGCGACATGTCATCGCCACGCCATAATGAAAACTCCAGTGGCCTACGTGAACCGGCACGCCATATTGAAATACTTGAAGATTGAACATGAGACCACTACTTCATTTATTTTGAAGTATTTTTATCACTTTATTTGTGTTAAACAAATCTAAAAAATATCACAACGATTAGGAAAATTTTCCAAATACTAAAAAAGCATTCCTTTGCATCAATTCTCATTAATTCACTCTGCGTTTTCAATTTACTTTGACAAATGTCGGTTCGTTGTCACTTCTGTGTAAATTGAGTACATCACACCCACTCCACTCCCGAAGCATGTCAATGACACACTAGAACCATGAGCCACTTTTGTGTGGATCAGGCCTAAGGCTATGAAAATCCACCATACAAGAGATTTTCACATTACGGTAAATTTTGGAAAAATCCATGAACTACCAATGAACATAATTACCACTTTTTCATCGATTTTAAGGTCATTAATGAGAGCATCTTGAGAAAACACGCTTCTTCATCAAGTTCGGCTTTTGTAAGAAAGTGCTGAACGATACCATCTGAAATGTAACTTGCAGGGAGTAGAAAAGTTAAAATTGAGTCATTTTTTGATGCAGTAGAAAATTCTCTGGCTGATTTTTGGTCCCGTCTGTAAATATTGTGAGTGGAAAAGAAGATACAAAAACAAAGTCGAAGTAAGACTGGAGACTGGAGGCAGCTTTAGCTAGGGTCCGTGACTGAGCTAGCTGCAAGAAGCCTGTGGGTTGAGGCCCCGGTCGTCACTGTAGCGCAATCGTAAGTAAGTAAGTTTCTTTGGGCTAAGTTTTTCAGTGCGAGATGAAAGTTAAACCTGAGTTAACTCATTAAATTTGGTGAGCTAACTCCGGATTTATTGAAATGATTTCGAAGTTTCATCCTCGGCCCTAGTTTGCTCGGGTCGATCGGCAACGAGTAGAACTAAATTTGTCTATGAAGCTGAAGGAACGTCGCCCCAAAAGTTGAGCATAGGTATACAGTTAGCTTGGTATACCTATCTCCTCATCTAAAAAAAAAAAAAATTCAAATTTCAATAACTCACTAAAAGAAATATAATGAGGTACATTTTGATAAAAGTAACGGACATCACCCCTGGAAAAATTTGTCCCCAATATTTTGGTGTTTCAATTTTTTCGATATCTTTAACCTATCGATATCTCCTTCTCTAAAGTAAAAACAAAATTAAAATGCAGCGGTCTTCAGCTTCATATTTGTGTCCAGAGTTAACTTACTCTAGTATAACTCGTCCTGAAAAATTGTGCCTTTAGAGCCCAAGGATTATGCCTGGGTGGGAGGCAATAATACCAAATAATAATAAATAAAATATAAAAATATAAAAAAAAATAATGTAACATTTTACTGGATTCTTAATATGTACCTTAATACCCTGTTGAAATATTTCATTTGATGTTTTAAAGACAATTTAAAGTAGATTTAAAATTTTAATATCAATGCAATAATTACCAATCGCAGAATAGTCACAGAAAGTTGAAACATGTGTAGCATTAAATAATCCAAGTATACTTTTTTTTAGAAATTTCTTCCATTTGTCATAAAATCCATCTCATATCTCGACTTACCTAAAAATAAAAGAAAAACAAAATGAATTAAAATTCATGTTTTATTTTCTATTAATAAAATGTAAATAAAAACATAATAAAGCAAAAACTAATATTTTATAAATACAAAAGGTTGTTAATTTTTATAGAAAATAAAAATTAACTGTGGAACTTAGTAAAAGACCTTTACAGCGACTTAGCAAATGACATCTTAAATCTCTGATGAATCTTTTTTCTTTAAAACTCTTCGTGGGTATGTTTTTCTCCCTCATGCGACCACTCAAGCTGAAAAATGTTAACCAACATATCCATTCACCCACTAAACCAAACAACAAACCAAGCAAAAAAAATATTTCCCACTTTTATGAAATTCCAGCACGAATCCGACCTGGTTCACGGAAACCTTGTTTCCCAGAGACACACTCGTAAATTCATTTGACTTGCATCTCTTTGCAACTTCTCATACCCCCGTGTTCACTTTTCCTTCAGATATGTGTTACCTCTTTGGTGAAAGGCATCCAAGGTGCACGACCTAGCCACTAGTGGCACTACATACCTATATCTTTACTATCCTAATATCACGCTCTCTATAAAGTGTTGCACTTTAGATTCTAGAAAAATCTTATCGGAAACCAGCTCAGCTCACATATTGCATGTCAAAATTGCGCATAATAGTATGGTTATGGCCCAAATGGCAAATGGCATGTTCGAGTTATTGGCAGAGTGCACTATGTGTGGCAATTTGGTGAGCGAACAAGGGTTGAATATAAATCTTTTTCAACTGACAACTGCACTAGGACTACCACACCGGCTGCATACTGCACTGGTTTTCGCACGTGGCTTTGGGTTTTAAAAAAATTATTATTCCACAAGCTCCTTGGGATCAAGATTGTGTGTCCAATTAGCAGATTTCTCTATACGACATGTGTTCCACATTAGGGTGACACGTAACCTTACTCTGTACGCACGATAGAGGTATAATCTTGGCAGTCTCACTATATTATGCGTAGCTGTCTATCAGACAAAGTCGAATGTGTACATTTTGTTCCTTCACTCGAGCGAGAGTGGCGGTTGTCCAAGTCGACAAAACAAACGTGTTCCTCTGGGGAATTGTTGGTTGGAACTGGGAGCTGGGGATTTCTTTAAATATAAACCTGTCCTTTTGAGTAGTCGTGGAACTGCTTAGATGTCCAGCTGTAGAACTGCGTGTCAGTTGATTCAGTTGCGTAAGGCAAACAAAAAAAAAAGTTGTTTAAATAGTCGCATGCCTGATGCGTAGTGCAACTCTTTTTGAACATGAGGAAATAGCTGCCTGAATGTATGTTAATACTTTAATTCCTCCTGCCTGCTTAAGACTTTTTAATATGTAGTCCAAAATTAGATATAGCATTAAAAAATTAACACACTTTGAAACTTTAACGTGGCTTAGCATTGAAGAAGTGTGGTATAATTGTTTATTAGAGTGGCCAAATTAAGTAAATGCTTACCAGTTTTCATAAATGGTACAAAATATGACAATCAATGTCGGAGTTACCCAAGGACTCAAAGAAGCCTCATTCATTTTGAAAATAAATTCAACATTCAGAAAAAGCCAGAAAACGTAAAAACGACTGTTTTTTTGTTTCGTGATGACTCCCTGTCCCTCTCGTTTGCCAAGACAATGTCACCGATACTTGATGCATAAAGATTTGTTGCTTTGTTTCCCCCATAAGCCTACTCTCAGAGTACTACTAGCGCTGACTGGAGTTTCAAAATCAACACTATACCAAATCAGAACTGTTTACACTTCAACACACCTTTTCCGGAAATCCGGATCCGGATATGAAAAAGACGCTTCAACTGTAAAAATAATGTGCAATGCCTGGGAATACAATTTAACGAGCCATAAATGTACCGGATCAGATCAACCCCCACGAGATAGCTATCATAAAAATCAATTTCCCTTTTCACTGAATTAATCCACTAAATGTGAAAATAAAACGGACTCCGCCAGATGACAACCCAAGTAACATTTTTGCTCTCATTAGACGCTCCAAAAGCTTTATGAGACTTACTTATGGGCGCTAAAAGCCCTCTTGAAGAGAACTTCAAGACTGTTATCAGACTGTTAAAAGCCTTAAATGGCCTAGTTATGGGAGGCTCTTCATACTTATAGTAGTATATTTATTCTGCTTATGGGATAACAGACGCTGCTTAAATCTTGCTAAGAGACTGCGTGTTTTCCTACAGGAGTATGTTGAAAGAGAACGAGTATGCGCAACCTTAAAAAAAAATAAATCTCTCACGTTTTATATTTCTTTTTGGTGTGTGTGCGTCATGCTCTCATATAAAAAAAAACTTATGTGTTTTTTGATGCGAGTATTTGTCGGGAAAGTAAATTGAAATAGGTAGGTATATTAATTGTGATAATTTTGGCATAATGTAAACTAAAATCTTGTTGCAATTTAAATTCTATCTACTAATTTGCACATTTTACTTCGAAAAATAACAACGCGCTTTGAAAATAATGCGTATTTAAATAATTTTGTTTCTAATTTTTATCAGAAAAGGGGTTACCATGAATACTTTTTTTTTGTAAAAAAAAACGTTTATGCTTGATTTTTATTTTTTTTGTCATTTTCTGTCATTATTATTATTTAGGTATAACAAAAACCATCAAGACAATAAGAACAACTGACTTTGAATAATATTGCAATTTCTCTTATACTGCGAAAATATTCTGCTGCCTCTATTTAGCAAATAAAGACAAAACACAAGAAAAAATGAACTCGCATATTTTTCAGTATATCAATACATAGATTTAATCAGAATACTATTATTGCACTGGGTAAATTCAGTATTAAAGAAATATTCAATATTAAAGAATATTAAAACATGGAGGTTCATTGAATTCTGTATGCAACTAACATTTCCGAACACCTTTTTAACATAAAACTAACGATGATGTGTTTACATAACTTGCACATAATTATCTACACATAATACATTTTTAAGATTTTAGTCAAAAAATATTTCACAAAGACCATATTTTTATGTTTCGGTAACCCTAAAAATAAAGAGAAAACTTTTCATTCGTATTGAAATATGGCTGCTGTTCACCGATACTTTAACTCTTGGTTTAACGTCTTTATGAGACCTACGTTATATTTACACAGTGAGTAAGAGAGCTAGAAGACAAAACACTTCTTATGAGCATTCAAATGCTCTTATGAGACTTCGGTTTGACGTTTAGCAAGCAATTGAAACACTTTTTATGAGAATTCAAATGCTCTTATGGGACTACAAAAAACAAATATCTGTTGCACGTTCTTTTCTTTTATACAATCTTACTATTGTTGATGTATGAAAAAAAATCTTTAATTCCGTTAGATTTCTATTTTGAAATAATGAAAATACATCATGACATCATAATTTTTGGAAGTAAATTAAGTTTGGTATTAGTTTAATCCCCTGTGAAAATACAATTGATGAAAACTACTAACGCACCACCAATTTAAGATATCATGCAAATTTTTTGATACTCATACTCAAGGTGTCTACTATTAGTACAAGGAACCAAGTTTCTCAAACCCTCTCTTTATATGTACACCAAACCAAAAAATCGATCCAAATTAATGAACTTGCCACTTCTTTCTAGCTGATAGCTTATCCGATAGAAACATGAACAGAAGCAAATTTTCTTCGGAAAAAGAACGCACTTCTGTTTAATTCAATTAAAACAGCAGTTCAATTGGCATTTAAAAACTTAAGCTCCCATTCGACTCCTGAACTATTATTTATGTGTTATTATGGGATTTTAAAGACCAAAAATGACGTTTAGCGTTTTAGTTTCATAATGAGAAACTTAAAAGACTTAACCACTAACCACTTATAATAAAATTGTTATTAGACGAATGTGAGTACTATAACAAGATCTTAATTCTTAAGTATACTTATTAGATACAAAAAAGTCTTATGGGAGTTTTTTTCAGATTTCAAGAGCTATGCTCTGGAGAGTTTGTTAGTTGGGAAAGCTGCTCCTATATTTGGCTGTGGTGCATGAGAAAGTGCACGAACGAAGAAATAAATAGCAGAACTGAAACAAGTTGGCATTTTCCTAGTTAGGTAGAAATGGGGGCCCGGGCAACCTAGCTCGGTGACCCAATTAGCGCTGAAGATCGCGCCGTTTTGATACCACAACTCGTGTAATCTATGCATTAAAAGTTATTTTATTAGAGGGGTTCGCGAAAAAAAAAATTCAAAGCTGGGCAAATTGTTGGCTTCAGAAATCTGTTGTCCACTGGCTTGTAATCAATAGGGATTCTGACGGAAGATATGGTGCCAGAACTACCAAGTTCACCTTAGAGCCATTTCGACGAATAATTGAAAGAGATCAGGTCTATGATCTTCGGAGTTCGGAGAGTTAATTGAGGTCGTCAAAAAAGGGCTTTCCAAAGGATTGTACTTTCACTCTGTTCAGAGCGCGACATTTACAGAAGAGATAAAAGACAGTTTCTCTCTTCTGCTGGTTCCCACAGCTAGTATTGCCAGTGCCCAGAAGAAGTCGCAACGACCCTGGCAATATCTTGCTTGGGTCTGCACATCAGGTCAGTTGTTCGGGTTTTGCTATAGGTGGGCCACATCTTTCTAGCAGTTAGCTAAACTACCGTTCATAACACGTTCAATAATGTTGACTCTTTCTGTTATGCAGGGTTGAACCTTGCCTGGCCAACTCGTCTGCCAGATCGTTTCCCTCAATGCCATAATGACATGGAACCCAGATAAGGGAGACCCTGAAGTTACCATTTAGGCTTACGAGCTCATCACGTCATTGTTGAACTAATTTAAAAGACGATAGTATGGGAAAAAATTGCTTTAACGTCTGCCTGACTGTCTGTCAGAATGGCAGTATTACGGTCTAAGTAAAGGTTTTGTTTGAGTATCTTGCAGGCTTCTGTAATTTGCCAAAAAATTTTGCCTGAAAAACACTCTCTAAGTCTTTGTTCTTTGGACCTATTTTAGTTTAGCGATATTATAGGCTTTATACAATCGGGCCACTATAAAATTGCACCATACGTGAGGATTGGTCGTACATACCACGGCTGTGTACGTCCACAATACCATCTTCGACTGGCCCCACCTTTTATCGAATGTTTTGCTGCCTACAGACATAGGCTATGCTAGCTTTCTTTACGCTTTCTTCAATATTCAGTTTCCAGTTTAATTTAGGATCGCGAACTACACCCAGATATTTTTTCGCTGGAGGATAATGATAGAGTTCGGCCTACCTGACCTTTACCTATAGATTGGTCTTGTTTAAAAAAAAATAAAATTTGATTTAGAGGCCCTTCTGTTTGACATTTTATCTCGTCTATACAATACAAAGATGGACTCTTATATCCCTTTTATTACAATAAATACCCGGATTATTAATTTAAGTTTCTTAAGGGACACTCATTTTAAAATCACCTTCTATGTGATAGCCAGTCCTTAAACAAATTCTCGTGAAACCATTTTGTTTGGTAAAATATCATATCAATAATAATGTAATAAACAGCAGTTCAATATAATCATTGATTATAAGTAGGCAATTAATTATGTTTTCTATACTTTAAGCTCAAATAACTATAGGTACCATTATTTCCCTTCGGCTGGAACAAAAAAAAATAATTGCTAAAACTCACTCATAACAATTCCTTTGAATGCTTTAAAATTCGATTCCAACACCTTTGGCTTCGTGATTCAATGCCATATGCAACCTAGCCAAAAACTTCACCCTTCTATTTTCAGTTAAAACGTTTAATTCCATTTGTAATAAATATCTCTTTACCCAGTCCACAAACACGTTAACTTAATATTCATAAGCTTTATATAGCAAAAACAAAACAGAAAACACAAAAAAAAAACACCACTCATAAACTGCCTATGGATTTTGGCACGTCTAAGCTCTCTCGTATTGGCCTAAAAGTTTCTGCCACCTTCCCTGCCAACCGTTTATCATTTTTACTTCGTGTGACTTGACTTTTCTGAAGCCTGCCGCTTCCACGCACACACCCTTTGCATTTGCGAAAGGAACCTTGAAAAACATTCTTCCATAACTTTCCTTCCGTTTCGGCAAAACATCAGAACGAAAAACAAAAAAAAAAAATATACAAAAAAAACGAATGAAAAAGTTGTGTGCTGTTATGCCTTTTGCCTGATCCTGCCTGGTGTGGTAGTATGGTGTCCTATTTTAGGTGTTATTACTTAATTAATAAACTTCCCTCCAACGATACCATCAACTTAGAGCCAGCGAGCAGCACCACCAACCAAAAGCACTTAATAGGAATAGCAAACTCGTTACGGTACGTGCTGAAATTCAATATCCCATGCCAAATGACTTCCGGACTACTCCCTATTACTTTGGACCCTCCATCACCATGCCATTACAAACTAACACATAGCAGCTAAAAATGCCATTTCTTATCCTTATACCATGGAACGTATATTTTTCAACTTCTATTGTTTGCCGCCATTTGGCCAACACAACAAGATGACTTCCTATAATGGAAATGGGCAACGGAAACGGATCCGGGTTCGGGAGCAACGAAAAACCCCTTGATATGGCTCCTAAATTTAGAAATTTATATTATGAGATTCCATATTCCAGATGCTTGTGTTTTTGTTGAATCCGCAAAATATAAAACACTTTTTCTCTCTTCATCCTCATCGAAGACATGTTTTAGTTTAGCTGTCTCGAATTGTCAACCTATACTGGGTTCGGTGTTTTGTCGTTATAGTTGGAGGAGGAAAAAAGTCATCTTGATTCTGTATTATTCCCTGGAGTGTGAGTACGAGTCATGCAAAACCCATGTGGCACGTCCCATTGGAAAGCAATAAGCGTTGCAGTCTAAATTAAGGAACCAATATGGATGCCACCTTCAGCATTGACAAACAATGTGCGGACGAATGAAAATGAATATACGGATATACGTACGCATGAATACTATACATGAGTCCTGCGAGAGGAAAAGTGTCAAAACATCAGCCTTTGACGTGCCGCATTGTTACGCCAGAGGGCACAAAATTCTTCAACTATATGTAATATATTTTCCCAGCGAACGAAATAACTCTTTGGGAGGTCTCTTTTATTCTGAAGTTGAGACTTGAGAGATGATATTTTTACGCATTTAAACATTTGTATGTCACCTTCAAGATTTTCCACTCGAATGGGGGCGCCTATACATACAACAATCCACTTGAACTTCTTGAAGGTTTTTCTTCTTTAGTTCTTTTTTTTGTTTGCTTAGATAAATATTTGGACAGATGATGTTTGCTATAATTTGTATCTTTCCAAAAGATGATTCGATTTAGTTTCGTTCCGGTTTGTCAATACACTTTGTATTTTGTATAGATATTGATTTTCTTTGTAAAAGAGCGAAAAAAAGTAAGAATTTTCAACGATCCGATAAATTGTATTTTATTTGTCAAGTTTCTTTTCTCAATTCAAAATAAAATCAAGGACTTGATCCGAAGGATTTGCTCTTGTGGTTAGCGTTACCATACTTCAAATTGGTAAAATATATACATAACTTTCGTTTGCTTGCAAAAACTGCCAATTATTGCCAAATTCTGGCAATTTTAATCTAAAATTTTGTCAATGTTAATATATACATAGCTACAAAATTTTAAATTGATCGTGACGTCTCTTTATTTTATCTCACTCCCATGTCCCATCTCATGGTGAGAAGGATATAGACAAGTAAGATTTTTTTTCTAATACCCTGCCTGGAAAATTTGAAAGTTTTTAACAAGTTTAGTTAAGGCCCGGGAATGTTTTTAGCATGGGAATGGGAAATCTAGACGAGTAGACGAAAACTTTTCAAATACTCGTGAGGTGTTTGCTAGTTAAAACTTGTTGGGCAAGTTTTGCTATCCCACCAGTGATCTCTTGAACTCATCACTTAACTAATCATTTTCTTATTGGGCTGGAAGTGGCAGGTTGAAGGTCCCAAGATCGGATCTCAGGTATAGAAGCATATTTTTGTTTTGTTTTTTTTTGTCTCTCGAGGGAAAATGGTTCATAGCTGGCGAAGTGCGAGGGCCTAGGTAATTCCAATAGACACCCTTGCGAGCTCCTTGTTAGTAGGTATATATCTATTTAAAAATTTCTAGAACTTCATCGAAAACTAGATAATTTTTCCAGGTGGAACGAATTTATGAATTAAGGCCATGTGCGAATTGGATTCAAATCACGTGATATTTTATCCAATGATATGTAAATGTTTGAAACTAATGGTGAATATGTAATTTCGTATGGAATTTCAAAATTTAATCTCAGATAAAATGTATCACACCAAAAACATAAATGTTAAAAAGAGCCAGGTTCTCCATGTATACAAAAAAACCCTTATGTAACAAGTCAGCCGTGAAAAGTAATGAGATCTTAAAGTACGCCAAGTTCTAAGTTTATGAAGTATTTATTATCAAATATTTTAAGTAGAGTAATATCGTAATAACTCCAAATTATAAGAGAAATTTCTTATTTAATGATAACTGACTAAAATTTGGTATGTTAACTTGGCAAGTTTTCAAAACATTTTGAATGTTGAGTAATCAGATGGAAAAAAAAAAAACTTGCCACATTTTAGTCAGTTATCATTAAGTAAGAAATGTCTCTTATAATTTGGAGTTATTACGATATTACTCTACTTAAAATATTTGATAATAAACCCTTCATAAACTTAGAACTAATCATCATTGTACAGCAAACAATAATAATTCTATGAAAGTGGGTGGATGCCACGCCCCCTGAATGATAAACCCCAAATTTTTAAGTTTTCCTCAGCATGAATTTTAAACCCTACCTCTCTACCGAAATTCATAATTCTACAACAATCAGAAGTGCTTCATATAATTGACAACACTTCTGAGAAATCGGGTTGATACAACGCCCCTGAATGTCAAATATCAAATTTTAAATTTTTTTCTTTGCTTTCATTGAAATCCCTATCGCTCTACCAAATTTCATCATCCTATAACAATCAGAAATAGTTCCAAGAAAGTGGGTGGATGCCACGCCCCTAAATGAAAAATCTCAAATTTAATTTTAGTTTTCCTTACACACATTGCAAGCTCTAACTCTATACAAAATAAAACAATTTGTGGAAGTGGTCGGATACCACGCCCCCTATATGGAAAATCCAAAATTTTCGATGTTTTTCTCTGTATATAGCACAAGGCCTACCGTTGTGCGAAATTACAAGATTCTATGGTGTCGGGAAGTGCTCCATGCAATTGATAACTATTTTCAGAAAAGTGGGTGGATGCCACGCCCCCTGAATGATAAATTTTAAATTTTAATTTTCTTCCGCTGTACAAATTATAAGGCATTCCACTCTACCAAATTTTATCATTCTACAACAATCAGAAGTGCTCAAAATAATTGATAGCAATTGTGTGAAAGTGGGCGGATACCACGCCCCCTATATGGAAAATCCCAAATTTTGGAGTTTTTCCTTTGTATACACCACAAGGCCTACCGATGTGCGAAGATTCTACGGTGTCTAGAAGTGCTCCATATTTTGATGATCTGTCAGTCATTGAGTCAGTCAGTTGCGGTTTTCGCGATTTTTGACGTCCTATATCTCAGGAACCACTGTTAGGGAGTTGAAATTTGGTGAGGCGCCTGTGCTCGCCTAGCTTAGCAAATGTGACAAGTTTGAAGTTTCTGACATTATTGGTTCCGAAGTTAGAGTGGGGTCGAAAAGCGCTTGAGTTTGTTCCTGTAAAAAGGTAGTAGTAGTGCCGATAACTTGGCTGGGCACTACCGTGCCCTTTTGATACATAGTCGAAATTTTAATCCGAAGTTCCTACACAGCTTATTAAAAATCTTATACCTAGGAAACATTTGGTCACTGTTTTTAATAGAAAAATTTATTGATTTTGATATAGTTAATCCACCTGGAAAATTTCTTCGCCTATTGTGAGTTTCACCCGAAAAATATTTCATATTCCTACAATTTTCCTTATTTTGAACATTATTATCAATATTATACGGAGTGTACCTAAGCCATTAATAGCTAAGGGGAAATATTGTTCGCGTAAAACTCGCAATAAGGTTGAATGGGTTTTTATTCCCGGGGAAAAAATTGAAATCCCGGTTTTTTCCGAATTATCATTAAGCTAAGAGAAAAATCTGATAACCTTATAAAGTGAGAGGCATATTTTCATGACAAGACATTTTATCACGAGAGTCACCTCGCCTGTGGAATGACGGACGGGACCTCAAATCCGAGTTGGCCTGCTTCAGAAAAGACATCGCAAGACATCTTCAACCACAAGCTGCCGCAGCACAATGGTCTTGCTGCAAAGTCGCTGCAGCAAAAGTTGACTAAACTAAAACTTTAAATTTTTCTATCGCTACAAGCTGCATTTGAGATAGAATATATGGGATCGTTTAACTCTTTCTTACACAAGCTAATTTGTGGACGTTCTTTGCTACATGAGTGAGCGATTTTAATGACATCTTGTGCAATTCAGCGTTTATTTTAGCTGCAGCTTAATCTCATTGTGTTCAAGGGTTGAAGATTAGTCTGCCGGAACGGATCACAACTGACTGTTTTTAGATATTCCAAGAGGATTTGAATCGTAGCATTGGACTGTTACGCCCGGGGACTGGCTTCGATCCCCAGCCTCTTTTAAATAAAAACAAAAATTGTTTTTCAGGGCAACTGCCTCCTTCGAGGAAGTGACAAATCCTCTAAGAGTATCTCTTGTCATACTAAAGTGCCGCTCACCTTAGCCATTCGGATTCGGCAGCAGACTCACTGCGCTGCAGACACGAACATAGAAATGTTTGAGGGTTGTAAGTCAATATGCCCTGCCCCTGGTTATTCATGATCTGTTGTGCCACTAAATTTATTTTTTTTTTTTTATTTTATTTAGAAGATTTGTCACTTTTCGTCACAAGGGCCAATTGCCTTAAAAAACTTTTGTTTTCAGGCAGATCATAGTTATCTTCAAAATTTCCATTAATTACTCGTATTACTGCCTGAACAGAATACAATTCTGGCACCGGAGCTGTAGACGGGACTGGAAGAGCTATCAAAAATTGTACGTTATTTTTTTTTTCGTGCCCACAATGCAGCTGTAGATACAGCTTTGAAAGTATTTTGAAGAAAAACTAAACTATATTCTTGTGTACAAGCTCAGAATTCAAATTTTTTGTTTCCAATACTTTTCCTTTTAATAAATAATTTTTTCGCGATACAAATAACCACATTATTGTTTTTTCCGACCCAAATAGTTGTTTTTTTTTTCTTCATACTATTTGAAACGTCAAAAGTGGCGTACGTGAAATGTTAAAAGTTGGTGAACTCTTCCGTTTGCGACTGCAGCTCCGTATGCGGCTACGTTCTCTTGTGTTCGCAACATTGAATTTGTGTGTATTCAATATTTTGGCAGCTATTCCAGCTCCGGCTCCGTTTCCGTCTACGTCATCATTCTGTTCAGGCAGTTAAAGTGTCAATTTAGCTTCTTCCAACCAACTCTGTCTCTAAAGCTATGTATCTGTCGCGAGATTCGCACCACAAGTTGATTAAGGTGCACTTTTATTTGCGTATAACACCTGAGTTGCGGTCTTTCTCTGTTACCCCGCTTTTCGGGTTTGGACACAAAGATTTTCCCGGTCAAAGCCTTTGAGCCATATTTTACACAGCCGCCAACCAGCTAATGGCACCGACCAAACAGCATTCGGTATAGAAAATCTTTTGGGGACCTTTCTAACAGGTCCCGTCCCGATCGCCGGACAATGCTGCCGCTTCGTTCGCTGCGTAAGCCGGCTGCCGAGACCAAGTGGGTGTAGAAAGTCAAATCGCGCTCTTACACAACTTCCAGTCCAATGTTTCGGTGCGGTACTTGTTTGCCGGTTTTTAGTTTGTATCTGCTGTGTACGCCCAAAGAAAAAGGTATTATAGTAACAAATATTCATAGTTTGATCTTAGAGCGATAATATTCTTGTCTGAATTTATATTCCAAGTTAAAACCTTCAAATTTAATAAAGGTTGAAGGTTCTGTAAGACATCAACATCAACTAATTCTTTTCAATGTAATTTTTCAAATTCTATTTGCAGACATTTCAAATTCTCCCTTTAAAACAAAAATATACAATCTGCATATTATATTTTATGGAAACATTAATAAAATTAAAAAAAAAAAAAAACTTCTGCTCCATTACAACCTGCACATAGCCTTGCAAATATATTCTCAGCTCAACGCGTCCGACGCGTTCGATGAATATTAAATTTATGTAAATAACAAACTACATCTCATACCGATAACAATTACTTAACTTAACTTAAAATATAAAAAAAAAATATTATATTCTCTGTACAATCTCATTAGCTTGCATAATGCCCAACAAAATATTTATATATTTTTATATTAAGAAAAAAAAAAAACAAACAAAATAAGCAAATTTAAAGAATAAATCAAAATAAATCACTTAACTTAACTTGACAGGTTTTAGGTTTTGCGACAGAACGTCGACGTCGTCGATGTCCGTTAAAGAACGTTGTCTGATGCGCTGTTGTCTCTTGCATACAATTAAGACTTGCGGATTTCCCTAAGTAAACACTATAAAACAGGAACATTCAAAGATACAAGCTGTCGCCGTGTCATATAGCTCGAGAGCCAGCAGACTTGTGATATGCATAATATTGTACTCTCCACTTGGCATATAGTCAGCGACAAGTTTTTTTGACAGTAATTTTTTTCAACTTTTATCCTCCTACGGTTTAAATTTCGTCCCAAAACGAATGTTCTTCCGTGGGAGCTATACAAAATATAACCTACACCTTTCGCGAATCGACTGGAAATTACACTCTTAAGCTGTTGGAGCAAGCAGCTATACGACAAGACCAGTCCAGGGCCACCCAGAAATCAAAATAAGATATTTTTTGGCCGCGGCCCCCCCTCGAAGCCATCGTTGATGTCGGCGTCTGCTTGGTCTTCCAGTTTAGCTGTCATAACGCGGGTAATTTATTCCCAACCATCATGTCAGTCAAGTCGACAAAAACAAAAGGAAACACAAGTAAGACAGCGACTTACCTTGTTAGTGATGGAAGTGCATAAATTTGCCTTCAATTTTATTATTCGACCTGTCCTGCTGTGACGTTCTTGGGATAGGAGTCCTCCATCATAGCCCCCGCCTCAATAATGATGTGGGCCACGGTTGGAAAAGGGCTTACTATTTTGTACTATTTAATTTTCCCCAGTACGCAAGTACCACTTTTTAACTTTCAGTACTATTTCAATTATTGGCAAAAGACCAATTCTGAAATTTTCATTAACTAGGTTTAACGCATCACTCAAGTGCTAGTTTGGCATAAGCCCGATGAAATTCATTCGAGATTTTCATACAAATTTCAATTAAATAATAATCGAAAAATTCAAAAATGTAGGTACCTTTCGAATGTAGATGTTTGGTGCGGTAGGAACTTGTCTTAGTTTTGCATACATATAACAAAAAAATATTTTTTCGTATCTAAAAAATTAAGAAAAATAATCAATTTTTTAAAACTTTTTAAACAAGCTGATACAGTTTGTATGAAAATCGAAAACAAATATTTAAAAACCAAATGATGTGCTATATACATACCTTTTGTGAAATCAAATATTTCATGTTGTTCATATGAATGTGTTAAGAAATTAAATTTCAAAGTCAAAATAAAAAAAAAATAGTAAATGGTAAATGGTAAAAAAAAAAAACCGAAAAAAGGGTTTTAATTATGAAATTTTTTTGCGTCATAAACCAAACAAAACAACTAAAATAAAAATCATTGTAGGTATTGGTCTCCTAATTGTGTAAATATTTATTTATTATTCAAACTATATCACAACTTTTGTTTTTTAATATTCAGACCTATCGAGGTGTCCGTTCGGAAGAAATTCAGATACTAAAATCAAATCCGATCGTAACTTAGTTAGCGTTCGAGGTATCCGTTTCGGAACGGATACCTCGATTGAAAATTCTCCAAATTCGAACAAATCGCAGAAAATTTTCTTCCGAACGGATACCTCGATAGGGCTGATTATTTTTGATGCGTTTCGGAAGTCAAAGTTCCATCGTCAGGTTCGATTTTATATCATAAAAAGTTCCATCTTCAGGTTCGAACCTGAAAATGGAACTTTGACTTCCGAAACGCGTCGAAAATAATATTTAAAAAAAAAAAGTTGTGACATAGTTTGAATAAATAAATATTTATATTTATAATTTATAAAAGTTTTTATCTTTTATTTCATAAAACAAAAAGTTTGTTTTTAATTTCTTAAGAAATAAAAAACAGGGAGGAGAGAACTTTCCTCCGCATTTTTTTTCTTAAAATGATCCCAGGGATGATTCCTGTCCTAAAAATATGTGAACGTTTTATGAAATTTGAATTTTCACTCAATAATTCCAAATATGAAAAAAAATATGTAGGTGTATATAAAAAAAAACTGTAAAAATATTCTTCCGAAAAATATGTTTTTAAAAAAATTCTCTCCGCGAAAAACTAAGTAAACCAAATATACCTCAAACATGGGTCTAATATTCTATTATCTTTCCAAAAATATTCAACAACATACCTACTATGATATCGATTTATCTCAAATTATTTATTAAACGTTAGATTTTTCAGAATTTGTTGACATAAACATTTAAAATGTACTAGCGGCGAGCCTGGCGAACTTTGTATCGCCCTTAAATAAAGTTGTCAAAAATATTAATTAGAAATTAAACTTATTTTTTGATTTGAAATGCATGCCCATGCATGCGCTGTTGCACCTCGTTTGCAGAATGCTAGACCAATTTTTACCAAAGATACACTTCAGATTTTCTTGAATTTTTAACAAAATATAAACTTTTTTTCCGACATAAGTACGAAAAAGCATGCGATGCTGCATTGTTGATCTCAAAATCGAGATGGTTGCAAGGGGTCGATGGCTGAATACTCAAACCACATCTTCCTCTAACGATGATAACGTCCAATAAAATATTAAATTCTTGTAGAATTCACGATTGGAAAAATTTCGGTACTATTTGTTCATTTTCAGTACTATTTTTTTTTCTGCTTTCAGTACTATTGGCAAAAGTCGATTTCCATCACTGATGTGGGCCCTTTTCCATTTTGAATATATATATATTTTTATGCTAATTAGCCGGTGATTTGGCCATTATTTCTACTCTGTGGTGGCGCTTGGCGCTTCCATATTTATAAGAAGACACCACACACACCCCATCAAAAAGGTCGATTGAGGAAATCAATCAAAAATAATGTTTGAAGACGGTTTGTAGCTGTGTGACTGGATTAAACCCCCATTGCTGTCGATCATGTCCATGGAGCTCAAAGGTTTTTTGTTTCACTTTTTTTTTTGTTTCTCCGAAATGCGGGTCTGTTCCCATCAACCTAAGGGGTATAAAGAGTCTTTCAAAAAAAAAAAGCGGATTCGATTCCGATAACCGAAACTAAGGTGCGGGTGTGGGTTCTCTTGAAGCCCCATCAATCATGTTAATCATATGTTTCATCACTTCGTAAAGCTTTTTGCAGTTAAAGTTGAATTTCACAAGTGTAGTTTTTTTTCGTAAGTATCTAAAACTATCTAGCTTAAAGCATGACATCTGTAGTATTCTTTTTGAAATTCCACCTACCACCACATCTACTTTTTACTTGTAATACTTTGAAAGCTGAATTCTTACTATTGAAGAAAAAATGTCGGCAATAGTTAGAAATAAACCGTTCAAAAAGTGCTTTGGGCCTTGGAGAATAGAACAAGTATGAAGTATCTTCTTCTTAATATCCACGAGCTGTATGTATAAAATTTTGGCTACCAATTACCATACCATGTTTCAAAATGCAAGCCAGAAAGAGCCTTTTCCAGAATGATTTATTTTTAAAATTTTACTTTATTAAGTAGGGAGTATTTTTGTTTTTAATATTTAATGCTATAAAAAAAAGCTTAAATGTCTTCTAGCTTTTGAGAATATCGAAAGTAGCAAAATTTACTTCACTTGCTACTAACTCAGTGAAAAATAGGATAATTGGAGCAACAAAATAGTGGATTGAAGTCAAATTTAAGAAAAACTTACTTCTGTTATTTTTAACCCATTTCCGGCTAGCGTTGCGAAAACGTAACGTCATAGCTGAGGAGCTCTGGAACTTTTATAACTGATGATCAATTTAAATCAAGTAATTACTGAATTTGAGAGTTATTTAAATTATCTAATCGACCTGTTTTTGGATTTTTTTCTAAAAAAAAATTTTCATGTTTTTTTAGGACCTTCAAAATACGAAATTTTGAGGCATCATTTTCGAACTTTTGAAAAATGTCATTATAAATTAATTTTTCAAAATAATGTCAAGTACAGGTAAATAAAGGTTCAAATTATATTCTAAAATAATGTCGACGCAATTTATATGAATTACCTGCCTTGGAGGTGAGAGTGAGATGAAACCGCTACGTTGCGTTTTCGCAACGCTCGAATAATGTAGTAGCATTTGGACCTAAAAAAAAATATTTACGTTCGTTGCGTTTTCAAATCAGAATGATCGGTTTTTTCTCAGAATATTGTGCAAGTGCATATTCTAGTTCCCAAAAAAGAAAAAGAAACCAATTCATAAATGCGTGCTATATTGGAGAAACCCATTGCAAATATGAGTTTTTGGCAATGCGTCAAGTGGTTTTTTTAAAAGTTATCTCTGTGTTCAAAAAAGGAATCAACATTATGTACAGCAAAAAGTTTTTATCTGCTAGAAAACTCGAAGAGTTATCGATGAATCCAAGTTCTGGTAAAGAAGACGAAATAAATTTGAATTTTGATGTAGCAGTTCAAACAAACCTTATAATTTTGCCTCCAAAAAATGATGCTGTAAGTGACAGGGGAAATAGATGATAATATGCAGCTTTTGGAAAATGGAAATATATTCCCAAATGAACTAGCTGGTGAAATTGAGCTAAAATGTGGATTTGGTGATGAGAACTTACAAAAGCCAATCTTTTTACGTCACGCAAACTAATGTATCGGCTTTTTAAATTGGGATATTTCGCAACAGGTATTTTTTTTATTTATTATCAATTTTGTACAATAAAAAATTAATTTTTCTGGTTTTTACAGGCACAGTTCGTAAAAAAATAACTGGTAAAGCAAAGTTGGTCGATCCAAAAGAAATGAAAAAAAAGTCGTGGTTCAATTGATTTTGCATTCGACAAGGATAATGAAATTGCAGCTGTTCGTTGGAACGACAATTCGATTGCTACAGTTTTATTAAATCATTTGATTGACCAACCAATCAAACAAGCAAAACGGTTTGATCGAAAAAAGAGGAAACACGTCAACATTCCAATGTCAAATGCAATCCGTTGATTTATTCGATAACGCCACAAGCATAACTATCGCATTCGAATTCGAGGAAAGAAGTGGTACTGGCCATTTTTATCAAATGCACTGGACGCAGAGTTGGTAAATGTATGGAATATGCATTGCGTTTGCAAAAAATTTGCTAAGGAAACACCAATGCCACAGCTAGAATTTAGAATATTTGTTGTAGATTCCTTGTTGCGATCGGAAACAAATATTCAACCTGTGATTCAAACGGAAGGAAACCCCAATGAAATAATTCATTTTGATAGCATCAAGCATACAGTCATCAAAACAGAAAAACGTCTTCTATGTCGGAAGTATTCCAGTCAAACCGTTTTTTCATGCAAGAAATGTAATATCCCGCTTCATCTAAAAAGCTTCGATGAATACCACACAAAAAACAATTCTTCGTAAACATAATATATTTATATATACATAAGTAGGTAAACCTTATTTAATTTTCTTCATTTTTATTTTTCAACCATCTTTTCATTACCCAGTTTATCTATATTTAATTTATTTTTCATAAAAGTATTCAAATAAAGTTGATTCACATTCCATGCACAAATTTTTTTTTTTTTGATCATTTTGATACCCTTTTCGGCGAGCGTTGCGAGAACGCAACGTTAATTTTCTAGAAAACCAGAAGCTTTTCCAAAATTTTTTTTACACATTTCCTCTAATTTGACCAAATATAGACAGTATGTGAAACTGGTAGCCGCCGGAAATGGGTTTTAATTTGCTCAACAACTGGAAGCGATTCAAGCATCTGGTTTTTAGTGTTAGACCAAAAATTAAAACCAAAAATATATTTTTTTTTTAAACAATTTTATAAGATGAAAACAAAAGAATAGATATCTGGCTATAAAAAAAAAGGCAATTCTTAGCGTTGCAGTTGTTTTTAAGAATTTTCAATTTTTTTTATAAAATTTCCTCACCCGCTTATTTGTATGGGAAATGGCATGATTTCGAATTGAATTTGGAAATTTTTACCGAAATTACCTCATTTGCTCTAATGAAAACGTAGTACAGTAAAACCCGCTTAAGAGAAACCCGCTTAAAAGAAAAACCCGCTTATCTGAAACAATTTTTCATCCCCGTGTATTTTTCGACCAATTTCCTTTAAAACACTCCGCTTAAGCGAAACTCGCTTATGTGAAAAACCCGGATAGCTGAAACATATTTTCAGTTCATTTTGATATTTTTTATTGAAAAAAACTCTCTTAAGTGGAAAAAAAAAATAGAATCGCACAGAACGAAAAATTTAAACAATAAAACAATTAAGGTAAGACCGCACCAGATGGAACTGCACTGCAACAGAACTCAATGCAATGCACAGCACCAGCGACAGTTTTCCTCTATACCTACCGCGTCTGAAATGCAACAGAGCGAAAGTATTTGATCGCAACACTGATTAAAATCTTACAACATTTTGCGACAAAACAAGATTTTTTTGCGTGCCTTCTAGAGGTGGCTAGTCACCATTACTTGCGATTTAAAGTCGTTGCGATTAAAAAATCGCGATCGCAACAATTTTCTGCTGTACAAGCAATTGTGATTTTTAGTAGAATCTCGACCGAATGAAACGTACATCGTTTAATGTCCGTGCACGAAAGTTTGATCACGAACATGTAATTGCATTTTTTTCATTTAATTTGCGACAATCACGTCGCCCGAAAAATGAAACAAATTTCAGTCTTTTAAGCGTCGCGTCGCGATTTCTCGGTCCCATGTGCGGTCACTCACATTAAAAATCTTTATTTGAGTGGCGCGATCAAAATCTCAAGTGTGTGTCTAGCCTAAAAATAAAATTGGGCCCCATTATTTTTTGAAATTGTTTGTAAAGAAATTTTCGGCTCATATCTCTAGGTCCAATTTATAAATTTTGTACATTTTTTTTTTGTTCCAAAGCAATTGCAATCCTCAATGTGTCATTTTCTTTTTCGTTAAATATAGTTGATCACAACTTACTGTAATACCATTGCATATTGACAAGGCCCTTACTAGTCAACTGATGAGTTCAAGTGAGATCGCCAGGATGAAACGCAATTTTTTATGGACTAAAGGCCGTTACTTACAAGCTTTCAATTAAATAGTGCTAATAAGTCTTCTACTTGGCTGATTTATTTCAGTAGTATATACATTACACATATAGGAGTACCATTACCTTCTTAAGTTAAAGAAGATAGAAAAAAAGAAAAATAATTAGCGAAAATGAAACACACATACACATGCAGGCTAATAAAATAAAATTCACACTGGATTGCACGTCCCTGCTCTTAAGCGCTTAATACACGATAACCCATCGTACGGGCTTGAGTTGGATCGATATCGCAGCCGTCTTCGCTCCATAGCGTTCTACGTGCGATTTCGGTACAGCAGATATCCAAGTATACACACACGATACAACGATTACCTCTCTCTCTTTCTCTTCCGATCTCAACTGACTGTCAGATAACTTACTTGTGAAATTCACAAAATTTTTTCTATTCCTGCATCATCGATTTGTCAGCTTTTTGATTGAAGATTCAGCCGAGAAGTCGACTGACGTGTCGGTCTATGGCGGTAAAGTCTTTCTGGCCAAAACACAATTGATGAGAGGGTGTCCGCATTAATGATGGCCACCCTGTATACCGTTTGGCTTTTTTTTTTTTTTTGTTTTTAACATGACTTTTTTTCCTTATTGCAAAGTGGAATAAAAATGATGAATCGCTTGGTCCTCTGTTGTTAAACTTTACAAAGATCATATCGTCCTCCTTTAATTGAAAACAAAAGTTAAGGGCCAACTTCATGGATGCAGGTTCTGACAATTTCTTGTCACCCCGTAACTGTGAGATGGATTGAACCTACTTTGAATTGTATAATTAATTCCGCTTGAGAAACTTAACACCTCGCCTCCCTGCCAAAGATGAAGAGAAGTATAATATAGGAGTGCGTAGGGCGTTGTAGATAGGTATCTAGGTATAACTTGCTGGATGCTGGAGATATAGTGCTGCCTGATGCTTCCAGCTAAGTTTTTGGTTTCGTTGCAGGAAATTTGCATGGAAATCGGTTGATATCCTGATGCCATCATCTCCTTGTCGTCCTCGTTGTCATGTCGTCTCTTGTATAGTTGCTGTGTTTCTCTATATACATATACATACATATAGCCTTTGATGACTTGGGCGTTGATTGTGTATTTGAATTGGAAAATTCGACGAAAATCTGACAGAAGAGTGTAAACGTTGTGGAATGATGACAATCATGACAATGCTGATGATGGGCTACGATGACAATGATGCTGACGACACCATGATGATGATGGTGACGTTTGCGGAGCAAATAGTATTTGAATGCGGGGCAACAATGCCGCCACCGATTAGATGAATAATGATGATTCCATAGAGCAAGAGCAAGACTTCTTTTCTATACCTATGGATGGGGAGGAGCACCGATATGATAATGTGATGCGATAAATAGATAAAATGTGAAGAAGAAAAACAACAACACTTTTTTTAGCATTTAAATCGACGCATTTTGAGACACATAATGAGATAAGTTTTTGATGATGAAGACTAAAGTTGGAACACCCCTAATGGGGCTTTTGATCACGTGCTGGTTTACGGTAAATGACATGCCGATAGATAATAATTAGAGGAGTCAAGCCATGTTGATGGTTTTAAGGCCTTCGAATAGGCAATTTGGAAGTATTAAAACTGTGTACCTATCAAGATGAACTTTTATAGCAATTGACATCTGGTTAATAGTGCGGGGAATTGGTTTTCAGCAAATGGGAAAACGAGTCAATAGGAAATCAATAGGATATTTCTGAAAATTAAAGCTAAACTGACTGAGATAGATAAAAGGAAATCATAATGGAATGTTAGAATTATTGGACTCTATTTGCGAATTCATCATATCCAAACAGATTTTAGGGAAAAAAATTAAAAAAAATTATAGAAAAACTAAAATAAAAAGGCATAGAAAATAAGTTATTTTTATTAGGGACCAATTTTTGGACAGTTGAATGCTGAGAACATCGGCCTTTTGGTGCCTTTAGACTTCTCAAAGGCTTTTGATTGTATAGATCACTCTATTCTTATTTCCAAACTGTAAAACATTTTCAAGGTCTCTTCAATATCTCTTCATCTTCTATGTAATTGTTTGAAAAATAGAGAGTGCAAGCGGTTAAAGTTGAAATGGAACCTCTACTTCCATTTTAGTATACTCAGGAATACCACAAGCCACAAGGTGCTGTATTTATTTTAAAAAATTGTTTATTCATTTTTACCCTGTTAAATAATTTATTTATGATCTTATAAAGTTCGAATACATTTGACTCCAAGGGGCCAACATTGACTCAGACCACTAAACTAGTATAAGATGATACAAGTTCAACCAGGGCCGTAGCTAGAGTTGAATTGAAGGTAGGGCAGCATTGGTAACAGGTAGGGTGGAAGTAAAATCCACTGATTTGAAAACATTTGGCTTTCTTAATCCGAAACATCAGACAAAAGAAAAAATTTTCGTGGCTTTCAGTGGCTATTTTTTGTATATGAATATTTTTTTTTTATAATTGTAAAGAAGTATTTTTAACTTTCGGGAAAGAGTGAAAGATTGAGCTTTTTATGTTTAAAATTATATAGATTTATTATTTGTTCAAATAAATTATATTACAAGTATCATAAAAATCATTTTATAATATAATTGAATGCTTCGATTCTTCATATTATTAAAAACTTTGAGGACTTCTTCGATATCGAGAGATTTGGTTATTTTTTTTTTCGAATGCAAAAAAAAACCAAGCCTGCCATTCTTTGATGATTTATTGAGGCATATTCACTGAATTTAATGTAGAAAATTGTGACACACAAAATGCAGTGCTGCAGCCTATGGTAGCCACAAAAGCAAAAAGTTCATATGTGTCTTTAAATGCTTCTCGCTGTCTGTATAAAACATGTATTATGTTCTCATTATTTTCTTGACGACTCAAAGCACCTTTGGCAAATGTAAAATGTAGCTTCAATTAGTTGTGATAATTTTGAATTTGTCGCTCTGTTTTATGTTTTTTTTTTTTTGCAAAATTTTGTGAAATTGGTGTCAACTGAGGGAGGAACCCCTAGAAAAGGGGTAAAAACTTCTTATGGTATGTTGCTTTATAATTTGCCTTTCATTAGTTATAAATAAGTTGTACAAATTTCAATTTTTTGTGCGATGTTTTCAATGTGTTTTTTTATTTTGGAAAAAACATATAAAATGTTGCACGACAACTAACATCAAATTGTTAAGCAATAAACATTTCGATTCCACAAGTCTTAACCCCTTTTCAAAAATCGCTTTTCGAACTAATTTAAGATTATGAATGGCAATAAACCATTCAATATAAGAAGTTTTTATTCCTTTTCACAATTTTGCAAAAAAAAAAAAAAAACATAGAAAACATCGAGCGTCATATTAAAAAAATGTCACGACTAATTAACGGCTAATTAAAGAGTAGAAAAACATTCACAATAAGAAGTTCTTATACGTTTTCCAGAGGCTGCTTCGCTAAGTTCACACCAAGTTCACAATTTTGCGAAAAAAAATATAGAAAACATAGAGTGACAAATTCATAATTATCACAACTAATTCACTACTAATTAACGGCAAATTATAGAGCAGTAAACCATTTACAATAAGAAGTTTTTATACGTTTTTTCAGATGCTGCTTCGCTAAGTTGACACCAAGTTAGCAAAGCAGAAAAAAAAAACGTAGAAAACATCGAAAACGACAAATTCGAAATTATTACAACTAATTCACGACAATTTAACGGCTTATTACCCAATTCATAATTTTTCGATCGGTGAATGTTATTTTGCTAAGTTGACACTCATTCATAAGTCCAATCAAGCAGCTGAAGTTGACAACCTTTCAAGAAAAAAAAAAAAACGAAATCCTTGCTTAGCCTTGGAGCTACCCATTCTGGACGAATTAAAACATTCGCTCTTTTCCTTCTGGAACTCATTCTCATAGATGACGCCTCTGCAATATTAAGACGTAGTTATTGGACAATAATCACTTCCATATGCAATCATTCAGAATAGCAATATCAATTTAAACGGAATTTCAAATTTTGGGTTTCCGATCATTAACCTCGCTGGTTCCAGACAAATCGCAATTCAATTTTATGAAAAATCCTTTGTACCTATTAAAATAAATCTACTTCCAAACGCGTTCCTATAGAAAATGTAAAATAAAAAAAAAAAAAAAAAACTTAACCAAACTCATTTTAAAGTAATAATCCCATCAATTCCAATTTTCCTTTTCGCTATTAATCCCATTTTGTTTGTAATCCCACAAGGATTTCGAATCCTTTTTTTTAATATTGTTATACAATAACACTTTATCCCAAACGATCTCATGGCCCATTTATCTATCTATCTCCATTAAGTAAATCAAGGTTCAAAAGATAAATGGTGCATCCGAGTCATCACCATCATCATTCAAACAAAATAGAAAAATAAAAAAAAAATTCTCATGCCAACAAGCAAACTCATTTAGGGGTGATAACTTTCACCGCTTAACTATATGTGCAGCATCAGAACCAGAGGAAGTTGTTACACCGCAACATAGTTTTTCTCGCACTACGCGAGGAGAAAAAAAAAATGAACAATCACAAAAAAAAAATATTAAATCACATAAAAATCTAAAAATAAACACAAATAGAATCGAAAGTGTTGCACAAGCTCCTTGCGGCACTAACTGCACTCAATCAGGCGTATTTCCCGACCCGAACCCGACACATTCACATAAACTAAATTATATATGTTCAAGGGATGTTGCACACACAACAACAAACTGTGAAGGAATAAGGGTTTGCCTACCCTACAGGCTATATTATAGGTACAGACAAAATCATTACTCTGAAGAACTGGGATAGGAAACATTTCGCGAAGTAAAGGAAAATGTGCATCCCGCTCGGTGAAGATGTGAAGAGGAAACAGACAAAGCAATAAATTATTACGTTATTAACCCCTTGGTGTTTCCCCTGCTTGTAAAAGAGGACGATATGGTGTAAAAAATCAGCCACTTAACTTACGGATGAACGGTTTGCTGTGCCCGTTTCTCCCACACAGCCTTTTTTTTTAATTACGTACGGGGGTCACAGAGGTGCTTCATCTAAACGGACGGACGCGTGCAAAACCTAATCCAGTGTGGAAGGAAAAGTGTAAACAAGCCCGAGGACGATGCAAGCGTAAAGTACGGTACACAGATTTACCGATTTCATTATTTTTCATCCTCCCCTGCCCTTTTCTTCATCGAATCCAGGCACCGGTTTTACAATAACAACAAACAAAAAAGAAGTCATTTATATCGAGAGTGTCAGAGGAAATAAAGGGAACGCGCGTTCCTGTGGCAGTCTGGTAGAGTAGCTTTCGATTTCGCTTCATCTCTCGCTGTGCCTTGTGTGTTTACTTAACCTTTTCAATTCACATTTCAACCCACCAGAACTTCCCCGGCTTCCTCGGCACAAAACATATTCAACAATGTTTCACGTCTAATTTGATCTGAAGGGCGGGCCGTACCGTGGCCATGGCCGTCCTTAGCCCGCTAGCTGCATCGAAAGTTATTGTTTTTGCATGCAACCAGTGTGAATTGTGCGTCGTAAATCGCTCGTAATAAGTGCGAATCCTCCCACCCTCTCACTTCCTCTCTTATAATGTTTGTCTCATGAATATTTCCATTTCTAGTTGAAATATTGCTGCCTTTTGCTTGGCCGATCGAAAGATGCACGCACCAAACGTCACGCAACGCTATGCACACGTGTCAACAACCAGCAACAATGATGCCAAACATAAGCATGATGGCGCGTAGGTACTTCTTTCTGGCTGGGATGGCCAGCAGCGCAAAACATTCAATAGCAACAGCAGCAGCTGAATTCTTTGTTTGTTGTTGCACACACGCGAGTTTAAATGAATATCTGCATAACGCCAAAGTGATTTGAGGAATATTTGAATTGGTCGTTTGCATGCAAGTACCTAGGTTTAGGTTTATTATTGTTTTTTTTTTATAATTTTTTTTTTGTTTATGAAATATGAGTTCCTGTGAGTACATTTGGTGTTAGAAGTGGTGGACTGCTTAAGGAGAATTTATTACCATAAGGACTTCCGTCAGGGACTTATGGTTTTATATACGATGTTTAACTGAACTGAAGAATGTGTTTGTTTAATTTTTTGTTTGATTTATTGACTTATAATAAAAATACTATACCTTATCCAACTAAAATAGGCAGTATAGGCAAGATAGGACGTTTGCCTCTCATTCTGGCTAAAGTGGATTGCATAAATCTATCCTTCATTAAAGCTCTCACAGGGTTGTCTTAGTCTTTATTTTAAACGGACCCAAATATGAAAGAATATTATGTAGGGTTACCGCTCTTTTTTTTATATAGAAATTTTCATTTGATTGTTTTATTTATAAAAATTAAAAAACACATTTATCTCTTTCCACACCACCGTGAGGTATGATAAAGGTGCCTCTTCAAAAATACACGAGTTAAAAATACAAATAGCACAAAAATTTTAAATTAAATACACCTTTTCAAAAATTTCAAAAGCACAAATCGCACAAAACTTTAAACGAATACACCTTTTAAAAATACAATTTACATACAAATACTTTACTTTACATTAATTGACCGAGCGCTAAAATTTTGTAACTGCATTAACGTATTTTCCACACATTAAAAGAAGTGCAAAAGATGAAAACACTCCACGATACCACGATAACACTTATCATTAAAAACTTTTTTTAAAGCTCTAAAATCAAAAGCACCTCAACAGAAACCCAAGGAAAAGAATACTAAAGGAGTTACTAAATGGACACTGGTAACTCTGAATGCACATCAATATTTAATGGGGATTGAAGTTGAATAGCAGCAGTAGCCATCTCCTACAGCAATTCAGTGCGCACTCAGATATGCGCTCAATAGGACGTTGGGATTGGGACTGCGTCAGATGCAATCGAAAATTCACGGGCGGGCAAACACTTTTTTATGGAGGAGTTCTTTCAATTTAGTATGGTGCAAAACTATGGCACGCTACTGATTGTGAAAAAGCTTTCCCATAAGACGTGTACTGCCTATTTATGTTGGATAAACTATAAGAGGACATTTTCATCTGAGAAGCTTTGGTTAGTGTATAAGTAACCACAGGCTTTCATGTGAACGAACGCAACCAAGCGAATAAAACGGCAAATGGGATAGGGTTGAAGCATTTTTCGATATCTTTCCTCGAATAGATGTTCAAAGATATTATAAAAAATGTGTTATAAAATGTTTTTGGTAAAATAGTACAGCTACATTACTTGGAAGTTCGAAGTATCTTAATACGTGTCTTGTAGGAAAACATTTATATTTGACTGTCGGGACCTGAGAAGTATCGGGTATTGACCTCTTGACCCAAAGTCCACAAAAAAGTGTTTAGAGAAAATCTAAGCAACACTATTTACTACTCACAACTGTTTAACTGCACTGCAACGAACAGGGGCGAACGCAGGGGGGGGTTTTGGAGGTTCAAATTTTTGTTTGTGCGATGTTAGGTTCTCAAGATATTGCGAAGACATTTATACGCCCCCTTTTCTAAAATGGCGGCCAAATGGGGGGGAGTTCAACCCCGAAAACTCGTATTTACACTCACACTGATCCCTTTTACAGATCCATCAAAAAAAATTTTATCCTGTACAAAATGCAATGTTCGGCCAAAATTTTGTAACATTTCAAAGGACTATCTGGGTGCAACCCTTCTCGTATCTGTGGCTTCAAGCGAAAGGTCTTTCTCTTGTCTTACGGCCATATTATTCACTCAATACATCTAGATTAAAACATAAATCTGGATGTCAATCATACAAATTCAATGTAAATTCATCTGGATTTAAGTTTAAATCTGAATTAAACGAGTGAATAATATGGCCGTTATTCACAGATTAAAAACGAATCTACGCATCAAGACTGGTGAGAAGCGATTAAATGGGTTGATATTAACATATAGGATATTGAGGCGAGTCATGAAGAGAACCTTGTTTTAATGGCGAAAAGGTTCCAAGACGTAAAATGTCATGGCGTCATGTATTGATTAATTACATTATTTCAACACGAGTACCTATACAATCAAGGAATATAAAGTTACCAAGAATGTGCATGTCATAAAAATTTTTTACTGCACATTTCAATATTGCGACCTGCTCCCATAGCTTTTAGCTTTTTTAATGGGCTTTTCAAGGACAAAAAAGCAGACTGTTTCAATGTGCGAGGTATCTTATTTTAAAAGCGCTGAGAGAATTATTGAAAAGCCCATAAAAAAGCCAAAGTGCGGGTTTCAACATTCGAACCCGCCATTTTCAGTAGAAAATTTGTATGAGATGCGTCTTCTTGGTAACTTTACATTCTTTGCTACAATATAGTAATAAAATATGATATTTATGAAAAAATCTCATATTTTTTCAAACCTCCCCTATACCTATACATCAGACGCACATTTCTCTAAAAAAGCTTCCCCCACACTCAGGGAAAAACTGCGACTTAGATTTTAATACCGACGTATTACATTTTACGATGCTAGCATTTTTAAAAGTTGCATTTGAATCAAAGCCAAAACTATTTAATTCAAATATGAAACACGTTTGATTAATCCTCTCTGAGAAGAGTTACTCAACAAACGAGAAAAGTACTTTAAATCAAAGGGGAAGCGTATTTAATTATGCGCCTTAACATTTTTCGAACAACTTAGTTCCGATTTAAGTAGAAACGTTTTTAAATCTAATATACTTTTGCTATTTAACTAAACACACTTAACTTAAAAACACTTCCAGCTTTAATAATTAGGAATTTTTTTCTGGTTGGATATACTTCACACTAGGTATTCGCCATGAAATCTATGTAAGATGAACTGAACTTGATAGAAATTGCGTATTGACAATGTCTTTTCAGCATTTTATTCTTCTTTTTTTCAGCCTTTAATTTTTTTTCATTTGCTTTTATTTTCTTTTTCAGTTTTCATTTCAGATTATTTCCCAATTGTTTGAAGAAATTGCTGGCTACAAACATAGTGCTAGACATACAATCAAGAAGCAAACGTATGTATGTAAATAAAAGTAAAATGGCAACAATTTGGGCCCAAACACTTTTCTTATTAAAATCAAAGCCTCACGCCTTTGAATCAAATTTAAAGAGTAAAATAAGTTGGTATCAACGAAGTAATTTTAAATAACAAGTTTAATGTATTCAAAGTAGAAATGCATTTAAAAGTAATACAAAACGTATTTGAAACAAAAGCGTGTTCCATTGAATTATTCAATATGCAACGTATTTAATTTAAAGTACCTTTCTCTTTGGATTTTATTCAAATACGCGCGGCTTTGATTTTAAAAAGAACGTGTTTGGCCCCAAATTGATTCTATAATGTTTTTTGGCTCAGTGCATAAGGCATTTACAGAACATTTTTGTTGAACGGAGTATAGTGACTTTCAATCATTCCTGTGTGCATGTTATTGGCTGGAATAGAGAGGACCTACAGTTTTCTGCTGAATCCGAATGGTAAAGGTGAGAAGCAATTTATTATTCATGCAAAGAGTTTTTCTTGAAGGATTTATCACTTCCTCGTAAGACGCAGTAGCAGTAGTGAGAAAAACATGTTTTTGTTTTTTTTAGGGTAGAAGAGCCTGGGAATCCAGGCACTAATCATTATGCCACGGGTACTCATAAAATTCTTTTTTTATTTCTGAAAAAAGTACCTTTAAATGAACCATCCGTTATACATATTTCAACTAAATTTACAAATACGATCGCAAACATTACCTAATATTATCAAAAATAAGTCGTATTTAGAACATCAGCTTCTGTACGTTCTTACATAAACTATTTTGAAAACTTTTCCACTTAACTGTGCAGACAAGTACTCATACCTACTGCTATACGCACTTAAAAAGACTAGAAAGTCTTGTTACCTACCACTTTAGGTTTAACTACTGTAGATGTTGCCGCCGTCACTAATAATTTCAAAAGTCATAAATCAGCGAACTTGTGCACGCACATCGTACACCGCACACTTTCTATATAGTTTTAAACTTGGAAGCAGAACCAACTGAGCAACTATACCAACAACGATAGCAAAACATGGATCACCAATTTACTACCGCACCGGCATGCATCGCCATCATCATAATCGTTGAAAAGAAGAAGGGTGGGTGTGTTTCCATTACCAGAGTGTAGAGTGTTCACACTGGGATAGCCAAGGAACGCCCTCTACACTCCTTGTCCTTGGGTGGTTAAAGTAGATTCTACATTGATATTTGGCTGATGAAACGTATGCCATCCGACACTCTTGAAGCCTCTTAAACGTCTTCGAGATTTTATATTAGATTATGAAGATGAGTGGGTTTTTCGTTTTTGGTATTACTTTGTCCACCCGACCTACCGCTGGTTGGGGTGTCTCTACTGGGATTTGCTGCCGTACTTTTAATCCCATAGCCATTGCGTTGCGACACTATTCATACTCCATGCTGATTCTGAAAACTTTAATTGGATCAAAAAAAAAGTCGAAAATCACAAGAGCCAAGTGATTTAAATATAATTTGTGGACGGAAAACATAAAAGGGTGCGGGAGCGCCATCTTTAAAGGAATATTAACATCGACGCACTTCGTTGTTGAAGGCGTGTGGCGGGATTTATATTTTTTTTTTGTCTTAAATGAGAACATAATGAGAACAAACAAAAAACTTTTAATCAGTTTCAATTGTTTATGAGGCATAGCATGTGGTTTGATTTGTTGCAAGTGCAAACTGATGTATCTTAATATCTTTGAGCGGAGGCCTTTTTATACACATAGCCTCTTACAGCTTACGATCTCAGGAAAAAAGAGGAATTTTCTTTTTGTCGGCAAACCCGGACCGGGATACGAAATGAATTAATCAAAAAATCGAGGAGTTTCACTTCAGATCAACCATCCAGGGAGGAGTGCGTATACGTTTTTTGTTATGGTTTCATTAATGTCATACTTTGTTTATGTTTTTTGCTTTTGTCTTTTTTATTTAGTTCCCCAAGACTATATTATAATATGCATGACACAAGAAGCTAAGTTTATACATAAGTGTGTGCTGCCGGCTGTGGTGGAGGTGGAGGAACAATTGATTTAAATTAATGACATTCATTACTCACACAGAACTTTCGGGAAACACAAACGGAAATGGTGTCACATAATTTTTTGTTTTTCAAATAATGTTTGATAACTAAAGAACTTGAATTTTCATCCATACACATAGATGAGAGGGCTTGAAAAAAGTTTAAGAGATTTACGATAATAATCATTAAAGTTGTAGACTAAAGCCTAGTACGCAGTTCGGGAAAAATTTTGTCTTCAGTTTTTTTTCCAGGCAGTACGCAGTTCACGCGCAAAATTGTGACGTTTGTACCCGCTGTAGGGTGAAGTCTCCACTAAATTTTGCAGGAAAAATAATGTTCGAAGCATTATTTAACGGGAAAAATTTTGACAGGTCAATAATTTTGCACGATGAACACGATCAACTATTATTTCTCGATAATTTTACAAAAAGAAAAAATAGAAGAAAAACATTACTTTTGCGCGATTTTTCCAACGTTTTTGTAGAGATTAGAATTGTAGAGATAAAATTTGTCTTTTCCCGATCTGCGTACTAGGCTAAAAGTTTAGATTTCTCAAAGAAGGATACGTACACTTCCCAAATCAGACAATTTTGCTTGTTTAACGCTCTCCTACTAAATCAATGCGAAACATTTACATGGTAATAAATGAGAGTGCCCACACTGGCGCAATGCAAATCTTGGATCTTGGTCGTCACAGATTATAAATAAAATATAATAAATTTGGTGGCACAACGGCTCATGAAGAACCAGGGCCTAGTGTTTTACAACTCTCAACCATTCCTGTGTGCTTGTCTGCAGGAATGGAGGGGACCTACAGTTTATTGCCGAATCCGAACGGCTGGTGAGCGGCACTTTTCTATTACAAGAGATACTTCTGGAGGATTTTTCACTTCCTCGCAAAAGGCAGTAGCTCGGAAAAAAACTTAAGGTGGAAGCGGCTGGTATTGAACCCAGACCTCTGGCATGACAGCCCATCGCACTAACCAATACACCAGGGGCTACATACGGTCCTCGCAAATTAAGCATGAAAAAAAGAAGAGAGCAGAAAAGAGCTGGGAAGAGAAACGTCCTTGAGGATACTTCCGTAATGTACGTACAGCCTGCACGTTACTGGCACCGAAATGGGATTTAGATTGCTGAAATTTTCAGCGATGCAGGCGAGACTTTGTGATAGGAAGCTTTACAATGCAGTTTTTCTTCCCACAGCTCAATATTCACAAGGGTAAACGAAGAAATCCCGATCAATAAACGACACCCAAGGAACTCTTCCAGTAACCATGGATATTCGAATGTTGCAGGGGGCCAATATTGACTCGAAGTACTACCACCTCGTTTAATTCAAAGTCACAGTAAAAACGAGGAAATTCTGTGAGGAAGTTAGACGTCGGACGGCAAGAGATAACCACAGAACCATGTTAAACGAAAACGACCAAACGATATCGTTTGATATTGAATAATAATTTATTAAATAAAGGAACTGTTTATGCAGTCCATCAGGACCTAGGCCTTCCGCTGGTTGTGTCGACATATTTCGGGCACCCAGAGTTTTTTTTTTTTCTCAAGCTGCACGACGCGCTTAAGCCAACCACTTTCACTGGCGACAAACTGTTATAACTGTTATAAATTAGAATTTCTCCAGTCTCGTCCTTCGATTTCTATTACATCTATACGAAATAAGGCCCGGGGAAATAAAGGAATAAGGTCTAGATGCTTTCCAAACAGGTAAAAAGAACCCCTCAAGTTAACATCGCCTTAACCGAAGCCTGTAAGAATGATCATCAATAGCATCGTAGTTACATTGCAATTGATGATCGTTTATATGGGAAAAAACATTTTTGCAAACTGGACTAGACGATACGCGACCAAAAATCCCATCCAACTTGGACAAAGTGAAGATTGCAATATTACGCCAGAGGCTACTAACTGATAGGTAGCATAACAAAAGTATAGGTACCCCGTACCCATTGAAATTGTCACAGAATACCATGCTGTAAGAAATATCAACCACAAACATGAATAAAATACCAATTTCACAATTCCGCACACAATTAATTAATAGTCTGGGTAATTAGCTCTCTTTGCAAAAAAAAAAAGCAGAGACATCTCCAAATATTCTACTCAATTTCGTTTTGTTTGTGGAACAGCGTACTTCAGAACGAATTTTTTTTGTACTGTCTTCGTTTTGTTATTCTTGTATGGGATTTTTCATTTCTCATCAGCAGCGTTCTAGGCTTTAAGTCTAAGAAGGCAGTTAGAGATGAGAGCCTTGCTGCAGCGGACTATTCAAAGCAGCATCAAATGACCTGGTTAGGAAAGGAATATGGCAACATCCCATTTGGAATGTATACTCGGAGGAAAGCATGCTCGATAAATGGAACCATATTATTGTTTGTGCTATCTCCATCCAGTCTCCTCAGCATCACCAACAGATTTTTTTCTTATGTGAACGCTTGAAGCCGTTCCTCAACAACCTGATAGGTTCATATTAGTGTAGCCTTTGGTCACAAATGTTGACAGATTTTGAAAAAACCCCACGAACTTCAAATAAACAGCCATCACCTTTTCAACGATGTCATGCCTGGCATGCCCAACATCGAAAGTTGTAGATAAATATAAAGAAAGCACAGAAAATATTCCTCGCAAGAGGTAGTAGCTCCGAAAAAAAACTTAAGGTTAAAGCGGCTGGTATTGAACCCCAGGCCTCTGGCATGACAGTCCAACGCACTAACCATTACGCCACGGGCTACTACAGAAAATATGTTTTATGATACATAAAACATAGCTGCGCCTGGCAGACAAGCTTGAAAATGTCAATTCAATTTTCATTTAGAACAAATAATGTGAAATTGACGAGCCGGCTGCATAAAATCTGCTTTAAGTCAGTAACTACTACTCGACTCGATAGCTTTTCTACAAACAAGTTGTTGTCTTTACAGATCCTCCAATAATTCTGTTGACGTCTCCTGCAAAGAAAAGTGACGTTTTCTCTTTCTCATTTATTTTTTTTATGGTATCTATCATTCATTAATCAACTATCAAAAAACTACTTCTCTTGTTGGACCAAAATGAATTATGATTTTTTTTAAAATTAATTGTAGCCCTCCTTAGAAGTTAAACTCACACATAAACGTAAAATTTAATTATAACCAATTCCCCAAGCTAAATTATAAAAAAAAAAAAAACAAAAAAGGATACGCTTCTGACATGTTTGTGTGCATGGAAGCCTATCGGAAACCATTAATATCACAATCCCCGATCTAACTTATTCAAGTCGAACAAACTGCCAACTCGAAGATCATCATTTTGACAATTACAAATCGCTGAAGGTAAATAATGGGCCTTGGTCCCGGCATGAGTTCCATTTCTATTCACTCAAGACAAGATTGGGAGTAGCAAAAATCCAAATATTCACTCATTGCCTGCAGGAGCATTTAGATTAAATGCCTCAAATCAATTTTAAGTGAAATGATGACATCGTCAAGATTAAGAGCACCTAGTTACAAAAAGCCCGAGCAAAATGTCATTTCGTGATTCCTCTGATAGACAAACAGTCGGCTGGAGATGAGACGATCAGCCAGGAGGACAGAAGTGATCATGACGAGAGATAAATTAAAACATCAGCAGCAGCGGCCGGTGCGGTCGGTTGTGAGGTGCGGCAAAGGAGTGCATCTCTTCCATGGGAATTGGATCAACGGTAGTGCGGAATAGGCTAGAGCATCATGATATAATTTCCTTGTCATGGCTACCACTGCATGACATGGCATCTGTTGAATCCCCACCATTCTAGATGAGGTCTTCATGACCATCATCCATTCGAAGATAACTATCTGATGCCTGCGGATGGATGTAAACTGTCAGATGGATGAAGAAGCTTCTAGATGGATGGATGGATGCGGATCGAGGAAAAGATCGCCTTTGCTCATCCATCATATCCGATTCGAAATAGCGCAAAATAGCTGCAAGATGGAATTCCAATGTTCACTCATTTCCTCGAAGAGCCATCGTTGTTTTTTTTGAATTGATGGACGAATGCCAAAGAGAAGGTGGAGTCAGATGACACATTCTTTTGGCTGGAGGTGAATTTGTTTTGCGCATGCACCTATGCCAAGAGATCATATCATCTAATAGTAAGCAATGGAATTGGCCTGACTGGCGTCACTCAGGCGCTCACTGCGATGAAAATCGCTCATCCATTTATATTAACGATGTCACATAAAGTGAGAAATAGCTTCTGCCTTCCACCATGAACATTTCAATCAATCAGTCCATCGGTGAAGGTTGCCAGGGAATTTGACGCTCCTAATCCCTGATCCCAGGTCAGAGATATCGTATGAATTGCGCATTGAAGCAGCAGTAGGGAGAAGGTAGTTAAGTGAAGAAACGCAAGCACCGAGCCGAGCGGATAGAATTCTTGTAATTTTGCATGTGTCACTTGGAATCACCATGGATGATTGCTCTTTTGCTATGCGTGTTCAAATAGAGTGAGAAGGAATTTGTCTAGGAAGATCAAGGCGATAATGAGGGGATTGACTAATAGTGAGGTGTGTTTTTAGAGGCAACGGATCATTTACATTTTATTGTGGTACTTACAGGAAACTTTGGTCTTAAAGAAGCAGTATCGGGTTTTAGTGTTGGAAGTGAGCAAAAATACTTTGCCATATATAATTTTTCGAAAAATAGTGGGAGTTACTGGGGCTCCTTAAGAACAAACCGAAGTCTTAAATTTGAATGTGAGCTTATGCAAGAGAATGTATTTTTTTAAATCAAGCTTCTGGAAGGAAATGTGCAAAAACAAGTAGGTAAAGCCGACTGGGACGTAATAACCGTCAGAGAAGTGATTCCACATCATATACCTAAGCTCAGCAGGAGTTTACAAAAAACACAAAATGTTTGTTAAAGGAAGAACAAATACTAAAACGTTAGTCTAACAATCCGATTCGATTGATTAGCTAATGGGATTATGTGTTCTCTTTATTTATTTCAAAATTCAAACCAAACGCCTTATCTATCGAACCGGAGTATAAGACTGACGTTTTTGTATTTGACGGTCATAGTTCTTCCTTTAACAAATATTGAATAAAGCTTTACTACAAGGATTGGTCGCAATCCATTATTTAAAATAAAATTAAATTAAAATAAAATTAAATTAAACTAAAAAAAATAAAATTAAAAAAAGCTCTTTATTAACTTGCCATTGGAAGTTCTTTTAATTGATGCGATTTTTCGAATTGAAAATTTTGACATCACCCCACGTTTCGAGGTCTCTGGTGTCCGATTCCATCGTTGTTAGATGTCTTTATATTGATGTGTATGTACAATGTACATATGTTCGGGAGCTTTTTTTTTCGCCGACGATATATCTCGAAAACGCATAGAGATATCGACTTCGATTAAATTTTATTTTACAGATTATATACAGAAATAGGGTTTTCAGAAAATTCAATTAGCTGTTTTCTTATTACAGTAATGTAAAAAAAAAAAAGTTTTAAAATGGCTTGTTTCTCGAATATCTCGACAATAAATAATGGTATCGAAAACGGCCTAGTTTCATTCTATGCATTTTGACGTAGTGAAAAATTGGTAAGAATTAAAAAAAAAAACATTATTTACTTATTTATTTATTTATTTTCATCAACTAGAGTTTACAATTATACTCAATTAGACTAAAGATTATATAAACTTAATATAATACATAAACATAAAAGTAATATTAATATGAGCTTTTAGTTAGTTAAGTAGTACATGGCTAGCATGTTTTTGAATGAGTTTCTACTCATATAAAAGTCAAAATCTATGAAAAGCGAAGCATTGTTAATCACCCTGACACTGCGAGTTATAGGTTCATTAGAGGCATAGTTAACTCGATGAGCACTTTCACGGAACAAGGTTCGAGTTCTTAGATCACGAGAAGGAGCATAAAGATCTATAAGAGCCAAAAGAAATGAGCTATCGATGTGGTAAGATAAAATGTCGTGGACAAAAATAATAGCAAACATCTTACGGCGGTTTTCCAACGTCTGAATGCCAATAAGCTGGCATCTTGTGTTATAAGAGGGCATTTCAATGTTCCATCTCAATTTATTTATAATTAATCTAGTAAATTTTTTTTGAATGCTTTCAATTCTAATAGTATGAATATTGTAGAATGGATTCCACACTATGCAGCAATACTCGACAATTGACCTAACATAAGCTACGTAAAGGGACTTTAATGTGTAAGGATCATTTAAGTCAAAAGAACTTCGGTAGATAAATCCCAACATGGAGTTTGCTTTATTTACTATAAATTCAATATGTTTTGAAAAGTTAAGTTTGGAGTCAAAAATAACTCCAAGATCTTTTTTCATCGAAACTCTTTCGAGAAGATGGTTATTAATATTATAGTCGTAAACAATTGGTTGCTGACGGCGAGTTAAAAAGAAACATTGGCATTTAGGAATGTTTAAACTTAAATGATTTTTTTTACACCAGTCGGAAAGGTTACTGATATCGTTCTGGAGAAGAACACAATCGGTTACACTATTTATACACCTAAAAAATTTTAAGTCATCTGCAAATAATAGACACATTGAATTTCGGATAATGCTAGGTAAGTCATTTATAAATATAAGAAACAATATTGGACCTAAGTGGCTTCCTTGAGGAACACCAGATGAAACTGAGATAGGCTTTGAGTAGATTGAATCTATGCAAACATACTGACAACGCCCATTAAGATAGGTTATCAACCACTTCAGCATCTTTGAATGAAATCCAATTTTTTCGATTTTTTTTATCAAAATATTATGATGCACCCTATCAAATGCCTTAGCAAAATCAGTGTAGATAACATCTACTTGGTGACCCTTTTCCATTGAATTTAGAACAAAATTAGTAAAAAGGGTTAGATTTGTAGAAGTTGATCTACCTGATACAAAACCATGTTGGAAAGGAGATATAGTTTCTTTCAATAAAAATTTAAGCTTATCACATACAATTTTTTCGAATAACTTCGGTATTGCAGATAATTTGCAGATAGGACGGTAGTTCGTTATGTCTTGTTTAGAACCACTTTTATGAATGGGAGTTATAAAGGATGTTTTCCATTCCGAAATAAACTCTCCACTGTCAAGTGAACAGTTAAAAATAAGACACAAAACTCTTGAAAATGCAGTCGCACACTTTTTTAATAGTATAGGTGGAACTCCATCAGGACCAGCATTTATATCTTCATTTAAGCCAGATAAAACCTTTTCTACTTCTGATATGGAGATGTTTAATTGCCCTATATTAACAGTGTTTTCGGAAGGGCCAACACAAAAGTTAATATTGTTGGAAGAATCTATGTAGTTTGACCTGAAAAACTCTGAAAAGGCATTACAAATGGCTGGTAGACTAGAAAAAGTCGAGTCTAAATATTGCATTATTTTAGCATTACCATTTGTTTTTCTTTTGTTTTTAATAAAACTCCAAAAGCATTTACTGTTTGTTTTTAGTTTGGACTCCATCGAGTTAATGTAGTTTTTGTATAAGAATTTATTAAGAACATTGAAATTCTTTTCCAAAGTAATGTAATTCGCGCGCAAATTGGCATCAGATAAAGATTTTCGCAACATTTTGTACGCTTTGTTTCTCTTATTATTTAAATTAATTAGCTGTCTATTATACCAAGGCGGCTTCGAGGCGTTTGATATTTTAACTTTAGGAACAAATAGATCAATAGCTTCCTTAAGAGTGGTAAGAAATTTTTTGTAAAAGTTTGACAAATCATGAATTTCATTCGAGGCAGAAGGTAATGGAAAATTGTTAATGTAACTCGCTATGCCATTGAAATTAGCTTTAAAGAAATTATATTTAAATAGAAAAGTATTATTTGATTTAAAAAAGTTAAGCATTTTGAATTCAAACGATAGAGCAATATGATGAATCGTATTTGAAGAAATAGGAAAAAGGTTTTTACTAACTGACATACATAATTCCTTATCCACAAATAATAAATCAAGTGTTCGATCTAAACTGTTTTTAAAATTATTCATTTGAATTAAATTATAAGCCGTTAATGAATCAATAACATAAGAGTCACAATCATTAATAACATTGAATGGGACAAGATGAGACTCATCAGTATCAAAAATCCAATTTACACTAGGCAAATTAAAGTCACCTACTATAATTACATGTTGATTATCGTTAAGTTTAGAAAGATAATAAGTACAATTATTAATATGTTCTTTATATAAATCTAACGAACTTTTAGGTGGAATGTAGCTAACAAAAATAAAAATATCTTTATAACTTTTCAATGATACCTTAATTATTATTTGATCTATGTCAAGCGATGAATTATGAGATGAAGGCAAAGGTAGTTGTGTACAGGTGTGTAAGGAGCGCACTGCAAGCAACACCCCACCACCTCTTTTAAGACCAGTCGATAGAGAACATCTGTCTTTGCGAAATACAGAATATTGATGAGAAGAGAACATTTCTGAATTGTGGTGGTTTTCGTTTAGCCATGTCTCCGTAAGTGCATAAAGATCGTATTGTTCGGAAGATGAGGACAAAAGTATGTTTTGCATTTTTGATCGCATTCCCCCAATGTTTTGGTAATAACCGAGGAAATTTTGTGCATTTGATTGCAGTTGAGTCGACGGCGGATGAGATGATGGTGGTAGAGTAGGCGAATGTGGTGGTGGTGATGATGACGATGGCGAGCATGGAGAGGCAAAAAGAGCAAATGAATTAAAGAGCTGTGGTGACGGCGGCGATGGTGATGTTGGTGATGAAAATGATGTTGGTGATGGTGACGGGAGTGAGGGCGGTATAGATGATGTTGGTGAATGCAGTCGTAAAGGTGATTGCGAATGTGAAGGCAAATGTGATGGTGGTGATGATGACAATGGCGAGCATGAATAGGCAGAAAGAGCATAATGATTAAAAAGTGATGATGACTGTGATGTTGGGGATAGAGAAAGTGGTGATGTTGGTGATTGTGATGCTAATGATGATAAGATGGCGAGCATAAAGAGGCAGTAAGAGAAAAATGCTGGAACAGTGATGATGACGGCGATGATGATAGTGGTGATGAAAATGATGTTGGAGATTGCGAAGACGATGATATTGGAGATTGTAAAAGTGGTGATGATGGTGGTTGTAATGGTGAAGCTGATGTTAATGCCGAACTTGTATGGGTATAAAGAGCGGCATTAAATTTTGATCGGTTAAAAAGAGATGAGCAGGGTGATGACGATGTTGGTGATATTAAGATTGAACCATCGGAACCGGGGGCAGAGGTGGTATTGGTTCCGAGTTTTCTTTTTTGTCCAACGTTAAAAAATATTTTAATTGAACATGACGAGGCCAAATTGCAGGATCCATAACAATTGATAAGTGATCTTGTGATACACTTAATTTAAATGTTACAAACTTCAATTCGGAGATAATAGCCGTTTTTTTAACAAGCATATAACATTTAAAAAATTCAGAAGAGATATTAGTTTTCTTTGATAAAAATTCGATGATGTCTTCGGGAGTAGTTGTGTTAGAGAAACGAGATAGATGAAGCCATTTGATTTTAGGTATGGCATTAAGGTTAGATGACGCATCAGTGCCAATTATCTTCAATTCTCTTTTGTTTTTTTGTTTTTTATTATTGACAACTATTTCCTCAGAATTCACAGAGATTTTTTTCATTTTAGGGTTGGAAACTGCAGGAATATCATTAGTTGTATTATTGTTAATTAATTCACTGACTTCTTGATTTGTTTCTAAGTCAATTTCACTATTTAGATCTTCATTGTCACGATTTAAAGCATTGCTTATATCATTTTGACATGGGAGAGAGTTAGAAATGATTTTTTTTGCTAATTTACGGAGGGGTGAATTGGTAAGATGAGAAGTTTTGAATAAAGAGAACTCATTTCTTAGTTCCTTAACACTAGAAGCAAGTTCATTTAAATTGTTAAAGAGTAGAGAAAGATTTATCTTGCAACATGAATTGCATTTCCAAAATAATCTTTTCTCAGATAATGCATCAAAGTCATTTTCATTAATTTCAACACAATTTGTATGAAAAAATCGACCGCAAAAATATTCACACTTAACGTATTTAATTTCTTTGGAACGTTTAATGACTTGGTCGCATTTACCGCAAACTTTAGACATTATGAAAACACAAGTGACCGTGAGAGTAGTTAGTCGGAGACTAGCTAAAAAAAATATCGAATATTTTGAGAACAAAAAAAGATATTAACTTCGGGTTAATTGTATTTTATACACAATGGGCCTTACCAATAATCAATCGCTAAACACGCGTTTAGATAAACACAACGTTAAACTTTAAAGATGAGTTAATTCTTGTGCTTACCAATAACAAAATTAAATACGCCTTTTACTAATTAGCGCTCTATTACTTAATCTACTACATTTATTGTCAGATAGACAGCTGTAGAAATGACATTTGTGTTTTTGTTATTGTGAAAGGTAAAAGATATATTTTGCTAGATCGATTTCTTTTACATAAATAAAAATGAGTACAGACGAGGATATAGTAGAAGATTTAAACATTTTGGACGAAGTATCTTTAGCTCGTAGAACAAAAATATATAAAAAGAGAATCGATCCCTTCTGTGAATACAACGACACAGTTTTTTTCCGCCACTTTAGGTAAGCCCTTTTTGTTGCAGTAATCGCGCTAAAATAAAACTTATTTAATAATATTAATTTAAGGTTTGATAAGTCAACGGCGCGGTATATTATTGATGTTGTCCGAGAAGACATCGCTTCACCTACCAACAGAGGTGGGGCAATTTCAGCAGAGCTGATTGCCCTTACCGCTATTCAAGCCAAAACAAATAACAAACCTCAAGCAAAAATAGTTTTTTCTCTTTAACTATGTATTTCAGCTGTCAGAATGACAGCACAAACAACGCGTTTAACTTAGTCACGAGGTTAAACATGAGTTTCTTCACTTTAAAATTTAAGGTGACGTTTTGTGTTAAGCTGACTATTAAATTAATTATTGGTATGGTTTTTAATTTAGATTCCACTTAAATATTTAAGTCATCTCTAAATTTGGTTATTGGTAAGGCCCAATGCGACATAGTTGATAATTGGTAGAGTTTGTAAAAAAAATTGACGGTTCTTTTTCTAGGCCAAAAAACCTGCAAGAGAAACTGATAAAAATTGTTGAAATGTTTCCTGTCGCATATTGTACACATTTAGACTTTAAAACAAACATCCCATTTTTGGTCTTTCCTTAATCGTTCAACTGATAAGGTTTTCGAAGATTTATAATTTGTAATTTTGTTTATAAGAAATAACATCGGATGTCGAGTTCCAAAGGAAACCATTGGGAACTTATCAGTGTGGGTCACAGCCAGGTTCTTTTTTTTGATTTGTTTTAGAACCATGTGTAATTGGGTGTATATAGTTTTAACTTTTCATCTAAGAACAACTTTGCTAATAGTCTAAGAGCCCACAGCAAATTTTGGGGTGTGAAAGTGAACCAAAAAATAAGTATAGGAGTCGAAAGGAGTGGTCAAGCTGATGACAGATTATAATTTTTTTCATAAAAATTCATTTTTTGGAGGGAGGGGAATAAACCTTTCTTCTGACACAATTCCTTTATTGTCATGGCTGAGCTTATACAGTGTAAAACTTTGTGTTTTTTCGCATTTTATGCAAATCACCCAGTTTATCCGCTTTGGGTTTTCAAATGGTCTGGCAGGGCAAAAGCCGCTTCCAAATGGTCTTGGAACCACTGTTCCGAGATCAGGGGAGCAATATCTAGGGGTGGGTGATAACGAATTTTGGTTCATACAATTATCCCCAAAGTTGGTTTTTTTGGGTTTTTCAAACGGTCTGGCAGAGCAAAAGCCACTTCCAAATGGTCTTGGACCTACTGTTTCGTGATCAGGATAACATTATCCAGGTGTGGGTGAAAACATTTATCACCAGAGTTAATTTTTTGGGTTTTCACCGCACTATTGCTCCCTCTAAATCCGCTACCAGGGACTGCAAGACTTTCATTTCTGTCATCAGCTTGACCACTGCTTTCGACTCATATATACTTTTTTTTGGTTCAATTTCACACCCCAAAATTTGCTGTGGGCTCTTAGTATACATATAAGTTTTATACATTTTGAGAAACTAGAAGAACATAGACAATTTTTAAGCGTAAAAACCAGTATTGATACTCTGTTTAAGATTAAAGTAAAAAATGGGTTTGATAAAAATACCATAACAATTATTCATTTTTTGCAAAATTGTTCATATGGAATCAAACATATTTTAATGGGAAAAAGCCAATACTTAAAAACTGCAATTAATTGAAAACAGTTATACCTAATTGGGTATTGACAAATTACAGCAAATTACAAATATCTGAAAGGTTATAGCCTGGACTTTTACATGTTTCAGTTTGGTCTAGGGATTATGGGAATCTCTGAACCATTATTAAAAAAAAAATTGGACTATAAATAAATTTTTTTTTTTTTTTTTAAAGCTCAATACAAAAAAATTTGCATTAAAATAGAAGTATAATAGTATGTACCCATATAACCTATTAGTAGAACCGTTTTTGTTTGATTTTTGACTTTCTCATGATCTGCCTCACACATTTAAATTAAGTTTAATACAGAACCTTCTTACAATTTTAAATATGTACAAAATAATTTCAAAAATATATTTTAGTAATACATACCTACTTATTGGCTGATTCAAAAAAACTAAAATGTCTCCGATGATATTTTCAACAGGGAATCCAAAAAACTATGTAATAATTCATTCACTTTAACCTTCAATAACTTTGGAAAGAGTGCTGTAAAATTAGTTAAATATATTTTTAAAGAAAATATGATTTCCTTTATGAATAAGTACGTCATAATCATTGTCGTACGATAACCGGTTGTAAAGTTATGAAAAAAAGAAGCAAACAAAACAAAACTTGTAGCATCAAACATCGGAGACATTTTAATTTTTTTGAATCAGTCTAATACTTATATAGGATTTATATCTCAAAAACTCGTCGACGAAATAAATTTTATCCTGTATCTTTCTTTAAAGCCAGAAATTCATTCTTTTATTTTGCTTTATTTCAATTTTTTTTTTTTTGAAAAATAAAATTTCAATCGCAAAATTTTGAAAACAAAAAATTTTTTTAATTGTGTTCAAAGTTATTTTGCTCAAAATTTTACTTAATTAAATATATAGTATTTTGTTTTTAGAATATTCAATACCCTTATCAATTTTTAGTCAAACACAAAAAACAATAATTTTCAAAATGTTTTTATTTGTATGCAAAACTATTTCTATGTAATTTTTTTGCATGTTGTGGTCTATACAATTTTTTGCTGCAAGAAACTGCAGTAAAAAAACTCGTTAAGTTTTGTTGCCAAGATTAGTCAAGGCCCTGGAAAGTTTTCAGTAGGGAAAGCCTATACGGAGAAAACTTGTCGAATATTAGTAATAACTTTTTGGTTTTTCCATCCCATCTAGAACAAGAGCCCAATGCAATTTCTGAGTTTAGATAATAGCAAAAACTCAATGATGTACTAAGATAGGACTGTACTGCAAAATAAAATTTATTTTATTTCAAACCCTTTAGATTAATCCTCCCATAATATTTTTTCATAAATCAGGTTTTCAGTAGCTACATCTAACCATCCCCCATCATTACTTACCACTTGCCACTTAACATATGAACACCTTCTTTTTTTCAAAAAATAAAAGTAGGACATAGAAATGCTTTCGATTATTGTTATTTATTTTTATAACTTTTACATGTCCGCAGTAGTAAATCATTTCCATCTCAGCCCCTTCATACATTCATAAGAGTGAATTAAATTTTATGATTTATATTCATCCTCTTACGTGTCCATTTATCGAATATCTTACCTGAAACGAAACAAAAAACATAAGGATATAGATTAGCATAAGATTAAACTTTTGTTCATGTTAATTTAATAAAGTAGGTAGCACGGAGGCTTTATTATATTCTTTTAGTTTTCTTTTCGAATGATTTATTGAAAATCTCGAATATAAAATATATTGTTAATTGAATTGGAAAATATACATATTTAATAATACAAATTTAAGAAAAACCCTTTAAATACAATTTAACAAAAGTACAATTAAGTTAATTGAATTTCTTAAAGTTTGACTACAATAAAACATAATGCTAAATTATGACCGAAAATTTATTAAAAATATTTTGACTTTATTCGAATTGATCTCGAATGATAATTTTTATGGAAATTAAGTGTGTAAAATGGAAATGATAGATTAAGATGCAAATTGAGGCTTAACTTGGAAAACGCTCAACAACTATATGTATATTTGTTCACACTATACCTAGCTTAAAAATATTTAACACCTTTGGTGTGTTATTGAAATAAGCTATAATAAGTCAAGCTTTGCATTATAATTGGCCGTTTTGTATAATTCCATTTATGGGTCATGGCGGGCTCAAAGCACACCTACTCAACTCATATTTTTATGTTGTGTATCTGAATACGTTTTAAGTATTAAATAGAAAAAAATATTAAATAGTTTTGTGATCATTGAAAAAGATTATTGTAAAGAATCTTACTGTGTAAATTTGAATATTTAAGAATTAAAGACAACAAGTTGTATTAAAAATCGACTTGTTCAAGTTTACTACATTAAATAGAGATTTTGTTTAATTTTCATCAAGGTTAGCCCCTGATTTGAAAATATGTATCGACCTACTTGCAGTTTGTTGTTTATACAGGAGCTAAGTAGTATTAGAATATTCACTATCTATTTCCTTGAAAATGTCTAAAAAAATAAACTTTTTCCAGCTACTTAATACACACCTATTCACAATTGAAAAAAAAACTCATACATATTTTGTTATTATTGAGCAATTTGACCAGCTAAAACGCTTAAAACCAGCATTTACTGATAAAATTGAATTCCCCCAAAATTCATACGTTCAAACAAGTGGTTTTGATAACAAAATTAAATTTCGAAAAAAATTATCTACCCGTTTTTGAGATATCGAATTTTCAAAAAAAAATTTTTTTTTTTAATCCAAAATTTGTTTTTTTTGAAAATTTTGATATGCAGTATGATTTATACTTTTGAGGAGCTTTAGTATAAAAAATTTGATTAAAATCGGTTGGACACATAATGAGATAGTCCAAAATAAACAAAATGGTTCTATGAGAGGTACCGTTAATAATGGCTAACTGTAAACTTTGTTTTTAGCAGATCGTAGACCATACTAATATTAGTATTCACAACAATTTTATTCAAAATCGTAGGAGTCGTTTTCGAGAAAATTTATATTTTCTGTAACGGTTTTTTAACATTTATATGGAAGGTACCGTTAATTTTGACTATAAGAAAAAGTTTTGTATAAAATATTTTAGATAATATTAAAAAACCGCTTAGTGCCAAGTTTCATAAAAATCAACCAAATAGTTTTCGAAATATTTGGTTTTCAAAAAAAAATTTTAAAAACTTTTTTTGAAAATCCAAAAAAAAATTTTTGAAAAATTTTGTTATACAAAACTATTACAATTTTTCAGAAGATTCTTCATAAAAAAAATTATAAAAATCAGTTTATTCCTTTTTTCGAAAAAAACGAAAATAAAAAAAAAATGGTTCTATGGGAGGTACCTTTCAAAACCATTTTTTGGAAAATTAATTTTTACAGAAAGGCAGCATATACATAATCAATTTTTTTGATTTTTTTTTAGAAAAATCTGTCGAGCCATTTTTGAGAAAAATAAGATTTTCCAAAAATGCTAAAAAAAATTATATGGCAGGTACCGTTATTTTTGGTCCTAAAAATAAAAGGAAAAAAATGTGTCGGGGTAATGTCCCGAAAACACTTTATACCAAGTTTAATTCAAATCGGCCCATGTCAAGTTTGATTGTTATCTCGAGTTCGATTTTTTGCACGAATCCATAACTTGCCCTATAGTACCTATATCGCAAGTAAAAAACTTGAAGGATAAAATATTTAAAGCATCTGTTCAGCAGATTCACAGTTATCTCAACAAATTTGATGACTTAGCTCTGGTTTACCTTTAATCCCTCTCTGGAAAACTGAGCCTGAGTATATAAAACTTAATCTACTTGCTTCTTGATACTTATATTTCTTTGATTACTTCATTCCTTGTTTCCTTTCTCTAATTGCTTTATTGCTCATTATCTTTTCCATAATTGCTTTTTCGATCTATTCGATTCAAATTTTGTTTTAAAAGGTATCCCATCAATTTTTGATGTCTTGTTTCAGAAGTATTCACAATTTGTCAGTCGTGAAAAACAAGCGTAAATTAACGGTAGTCTTCTTGCATTGTTTTTTTTTTTTAATTTAAGATACAATTTAAAAACAAGCGGAATTTTTTTCTCCGGAATAAATTGTGAATTTTTGTTTTGGTTGGTAAATAGGACTTAAGACGTGTCACTTACTTACGACTGGAATTAGTTAAATATTCATACTCAAAATCATACTAACGAAACAACAAAAAAAAGTTAAGAAATCGGTAAGTTTTTTATTTAATAGCTTTTGGTTGGATTTTCAATTTAAAGAAAATATAATGTTTATCTTTTAAGTTCTACAATGTCAACTTCAACTCCTTCATCTCCAAAAAAATTAATTTTCAAATGTGATCAACATGCTGCTAGCATTTCCGAAAAATTGCAAAAATTCTACGCAGAAGAGAAATTCTTCGATACTGTGCTCATTACCGTTGACAAAAACAACAGTCTCATCGAAATTCCAGCTCATAAAATTGTCTTGTCAGCATTGAGTGATTATTTTTGGGAATTATTTGATGGCAAATCCACAAGTTCAAAGGCCAACGCAGTTAAATTAGAAAAAGTGGATGCTTCATCGTTAAAAATGATAATTGACTACATGTATTCTGGTTGTATTGAACTGAACCTCGAAGATATTGAAACAGTTTTGCGAAGTGCAGTGTTTTTAAAAATGAAAAACTTAGTCGGTGGTTGTTGTGATTTTGTTGAGAAAATTTTAAATAAGAAAAATTGCTTACATTGGCTGCGCTTGTCAAAGGAACTGAAATTATCTGGGATTCAAGAAAAATCATCCAATTTAATTTACACGAACTTTGAGGATGTAATAAAGCAGCCAGAATTTTTGCTTATGAGTAAAATTGAAGTAGAGGATTTTTCGTGGAAATTTCGAGGAGAAAGTGTTTCTGAGTTTGGTGACTTGGATAGAATATGAAAAAGAAGATCGTCAACATCTTTTACTGGAATTTCTTTCAAAGGTTCGCTATCAGTTTCTCACACCAAAGTTTATCACCCAAAATAGAACATCAGTTTGTAAAACCTTGGAAAACTGCGAATTGGTGCATGGTTGGCTTCAATACCATTTGTGGCCAGAATCTCGAACAATTGAACAACAAAATTTTACTTGTGAACCACAGTCGAGTAAAGAAGTAAACCTACACAACGAACTAGGTGAGGTTGCAGTTGCAGTTATTCGTATAAATTCTGAAAAGGAAGCTGATATTCAAAGTTATAATAGAACATTAAGGAAGTGGTCCACCGAAAAGAGATCACGTCCTCTTTCGATAACGACAAGCGGGGATGAATGTTCTATGATTGTGAATGATGAAAAATTATTTCTAGTTGGGGGGATTTCAAATGGTTGCGTTAAAACAACATCAAATAGCGTTATGTGTATAGACATAGAAACATTCTTTACTTACTTACTTTAGATGGCGCTCACAGCCCAGGATGGACTACGGCCTCAACCAACAAGCCCCTCCAGCCAGCTCGGTCCCTAGCTAGCTGCCTCCAGTTACGCACTCCAAGTTGGTTGAGGTCGTTTTCCACTTGTGTGCGCCACCTAAGGTGGGGTCTTCCTCTGCTGCGCAGACCGTCAGGGGTAGATTCGAAGACTCGTCGGGCTGGTGCGTTGGTGTCCATACGCTCCACGTGTCCCAGCCATCTCAGCCGCTGAATTTTTAGCTTCTTGACCAGGTCGACGTCGCTGTAAAGCCCGTAAAGCTCGTTATTAAATCTTCTCCTCCATACTCCATCGATACAGACTGGACCGAAAATCACCCGAAGAATCTTCCTTTCAAAGCACCCAAGCAGATTCTCATCCGTTTTTGACAGGGTCCATGCCTCTGCCCCATATAGCAGGACCGAGATGATTAGGGTCTTATATAAGGTCTCCTTGGTTCTCTGAGAGAGGGCTTTATTACTTAGATGCCTTCTTAGCCCGAAGAAACAGCGATTGGCAAGAGTAATTCTTCGTTTGATCTCTGCGCTGATGTCATTTTGCGATGTTACAGTGGAGCCCAGGTAGACAAAGTCCTTGACGACTTCGAAGTTGTATCTATCCATCGTGACGTTTTGCCCGAGCCGACGATGTTGAGATTCCTTTCTCGATGATAGCATATACTTCGTCTTGTCCTCATTAACAGCCAAACCCATTTTCGCCGCCTCCGATTCAATACTTGCAAACGCGCCGGTAACAGCTCGCTTCGTTCTCCCAATGATGTCAATATCATCTGCATAAGCAAGTAGTTGAACAGACTTTTGAAAAATTGTACCTCTGTTGTTGACTTGCGAGTTGCGTACAATTGCTTCAAGAACGATGTTAAACAGGTTGCATGATAACGCGTCGCCTTGCCTCAAACCTTTCTCGACATCAAAGGGTTCGGTGGTGTTCTTGCCGACTTTGACGGAGCAGCGAGATTTCTCCATCGTCATCCTGCACAAGCGGACGAGTTTGGCAGGGATGCCGAGATGCGCCATGGCTCTGAATAGCTCGTCTCTGTCTACGCTATCATATGCGACTTTAAAATCGATAAAGAGGTGGTGTGTATCGATTTGAAACTCCTGGGTTTTTTCCAAAATCTGTCGGAGTGTGAACATTTGATCGACGGTTGATTTGCCGGGCCTAAAACCACACTGATAGGGGCCGATCAGATCGTTGACAAACGGTTTTAAGCGATCACACAGTATAGATGACAAGATTTTGTATGCGACGTTGAGGAGACTTATACCTCTGTAGTTGGAACAGGTCAGAGCATCTCCTTTCTTGTGGATGGGGCACACTATACCGAGGTTCCATTCATCGGGCATACTTTCCTCCGACCAAATTTTGGAGATAAGCTGGTGTATACTCCCTACCAAGTCATCTCCCCCTGCTTTGAATAGCTCGGCTGGCAGGCCATCCGCACCAGCAGCCTTGTACGTTTTAAGCTTGGCTATCGCTAACCGCACTTCATTTGGGTCGGGTGGACGGAAATTTTGACCATCATCGTCCAGGTTGAATGGAGTGTTCTGTCTTACAGCGGAATTTTGGCCATCTTCGCCGTTTAGCAGTCTAGAAAAGTGTTGTTTCCAGATCCTCAGCACCGACTGTGTGTCTACCACCATATTCCCACTCTCGTCTCGGCAGGCTTCCGTTCTGGCCTTGTAACCCTGGGTAGTTTGCCTCACCCTTCGGTAGAACTTTCGAACATCCCCCCTGCCGCTACAGACTCGACCGCCCGCTTCGCATGCTCTCTCTTTTTCCTCCTGAGAAGTCGGCGTTTCTCCCTTCGCTTTTGCCCGTAGAGCTCCCGGGCTGCTCTCTCAGCAGCTCTGGTTCTAGTCTGCAGCATTGCTTGGTAGGCCTCGTTCTTTGCTTCATGTGCCAGTCTGCATTCTTCATCGAACCAGGGGTTTCGTTGTGGTGGCCTAGTGAAACCCAGCACATCAGTAGCGGCACTTTTGATGGCATTTTGGCAGTGTTTCCATTGGTCCTCTACGGATGATGCTTGTGGCGGGCTTGTTGAGAGTATAAGAGACACGTGGTCTGCAAAAGTCCTGGCTACCTCTTGCGATTTTAGCTTCGCGACGTTAAATCGTTTTACAGCATCCGCTCGTCGTTGTGGCGCCATAGATATCCGCATACGTACTTGCGCTACCACCAGGTAGTGATCCGAGTCTATGTTGGCACCTCGGAACGTTCGGACATCCAGGATACTGGAAGCATGTCTGGCGTCTATCGCAACATGATCAATCTGGTTGACGGTTCGTTGATCCGGAGACCGCCAGGTCCCTTTGTGTATATTGAGGTGTGGGAATAGAGTGCTTGCTATGATGGCATTTCGCCCCGCCGCGAAATCGATGAGCCTGAGTCCGTTACCGGAAGTGTTGTCGTGCAGGCTGTGTCCTCCGACTATCGAACCAAAGATGCCCTCCTTTCCAATCTTGGCGTTGAAGTCGCCAAGAATAATCTTGACGTCGTACTTGGGGCACCTATCATACGTATCCTCGAGGAGATCGTAGAATTCTTCTTACATTTCTGAAGCCCAAGACTTCTTGCCTAAGTCTTCCCCTTACCACAAAACCACAACCAAAGAGCCGCTGACCTTGCTCCTTGCAGCACTCGCCGAAGTAGATGTCACACGTTTTCATCCTTCGGATGCCCTCTCCATCCCATCGCACTTCCTGGATGGCTGTTACATCAGCCCTTAGCCTATCCAGGTTCTCCACTAGTTGTTCGGCTGCACGTGGCCTGTTTAGGGTCCGTACATTCCACGTGCAGATCCGAAATTCATTGTCCTTGTTTCGTTTGCTGGGGTCGTCAACATTAAAATCATCCATATCCGAGGCTTGTTGTTGTTTCGGAACCGATAACTTTTTACGTGGTAGGGAAGTCACCCCGACGCACAACCCCCTAGCCTGGAGGCATAGAAACATTCGAATTGACTAAATTGCCCCCATGCGAGTTGCGAGGTACAAAAGTCAATTGGCAAATTTAAACGGACATTTATTTGTCTTTGGTGGTTTCGGGGAACCTGAATGTACAAATTTTGTTGATTCAATGGAAGTTTTCAATTTTTCAACAGGCAAATGAAGTGCTTTACAATCGCTTTTAAAATCAGATAAACATATAGCAGAATAATTGGGCATAACGGTATTTTATACATTTTTGATTTTCGGTACGGCTGTGTGCAGTGTTATGATATCTCTTCTAATAAATGGACTACAAAAGAACAACCAATAGATGATAGCATTAGAGATTTCCGAATTGCCGCCGTTGGTAATTTTGTATATACTGTCTGTATTGGCGAAAATTATGATGTCAATAATATGCCATTTGACCGGACCACTTTTAAAAAAACTTTGGTTAAACGATTTGATTTATCCAATAACACCTGGTCTGATGTGGCTGAATTGCTGGAAAATAATTCATTAATAAAAATGGTTGCAATACTTGGAAATAAAATTTTAATTCTTAAAGATAATGCTGACATTATGTTGAATATAATCTTGAAACTAACAAATTCACTTATCTTCGCGATTTCGGTTACATTAACCATAATTATTGTATTTTTCCATTTAAAGTATGATTTTTCTATATTCTTAAAAATATAAATGCCTATTCCAGAGTTGACAGAAAAAAAAAAATAAAATTTTAGCAGCAGTTTTTTATTATAAAAAGCACGATTGGATTTTACGCATTCCCTCATAATGGTTATAGGTAAAATAATATAATTTTAAATAAATAGTAAAAAAAAAAAAAAAAATACTTGTTATTAAAAAGTCTAAAATTATATTTTATATTTAATGTCGATTATGGAATCCGCAAAACAGCACCCGCAGTGTATTGCTCTCTTTTCTATTCATCGATTTGCCGTGGAAAGAAAAGAGAACAATATGCTGCAAATCACTGCGTATCCACTATTGCGGATTCCACAATCTGATTAATTATAGATAGATATTAGATATAGAAGATTATTTAACAACTGCATTTGAATGTGAAGAATTTTTTTGCAAATTCATGGATACAATTTTTAAGCACAAAAACGACGAGTCTTCGAATCTACTCCTATTATAGTCTACGCAGCAAAGAAAGACCCAGCCATAGGTGGCGCACTGAACATAAGTGGAGAACGACCTCTACTAACTGTAAAGCGCTAACTGGAGGCAGCTACCTAAGGACCGAGCTAACTGGAGGGGCTTGTTAGTTGATGCAGTAGTCAATGCTGGATTGTAAGCGCCATCCAGTCCTGTAGCCAGGATTTTGTTACGGAGGGGGCTTATTTCATAGCTTTAACCAAAAATTGTCATTTTATCCTGACTAAAGACCATTAAAAGCTATTTTGAATCAATTATTTAACAAGGTCATTTAAATTTGGTTTATTTTTTCGATAGAAAAAAAAAAGAATTTGTACTATAAAAGGCTCCTTATAAAAATATATAAAACATTACTTTTTTTCGATTTTTTAAATTAATGTCAGTGAAGATTTATGAAACAAATTATAACCTTTTTACATGTATATTTTTACATTCACATTTTTTTTTCACAGCAGAAGTAGACGCCATAATTTCTACAGCTACTTTAATATTCACCATCAAAAAAATAGAACCAAAAGTATACCTAAGCTTCTTATGCGAACCTTATAGGCATTTTTTTGGATATTTTTTAACGCAAAAATTAACGAAAAAAGTTTCAAAAAAAAAAGTTCTGATAAGGTTCGTTTAGAATGTGGGTTCTATTAATCTGATGGTGAGTATTTAGAAGTCTTTAGTATTAGATAGAGAAAATTAGAAAGCATCGTTTTCTAATATAAAAAAAGCCTTATAAGATTATGTTTCTGGATTATAACGTGTTGTTTGCTTTTACGAAATTCAATTTAAAATGAGTTCTTGCCAAGTTGCGATGTGGATTAAAAAATATTTCTGAAAACATCTCCGGTATTTTGCCTTATGTTATTAAGAAAAATAAGGATTTTCCTATACTAAAATTCATTTCGGGGGTCTCCAGCTTGAATTTAATTTTGAAAGTCGACATTCAATTATTCCGACACAAATGGTCTTATTAATTAGATTTTTGACTGTTTAAACTATGTCTAAGTATTTTGAAACAGTCGGAAATATGCTTTTTTTAATAAAAAAAATATTGCATTTCTCTAGGTTTAGACAATAGATTACGTTGTCTAAAGCAAGATAAAAGGATATATTACTTTAGCAAAAATTAGAAAAGTTTTTTTAACAACTTGGACGGCTGTCTAAAGTTAGACAATGTTTATTAATAAGACCAAAAGATCATATCGAAAAATCTTTCATGTTCGAAATGCGCTTAGTGCTCCAACAGTTTACCGATTGGTCTGGTGTTTTTAGCAACAAGGGGCTATTTTTTAACCTTCCGCATGCTGGGAGATCTCGTACAGTTCTAAATGATGTGAATATTGCTCGGGTGCAAGCAAGTATTGGGGAAAACCCTGAAACCAGGCGACGTTCTTATCAGTTGGTGATGTCTAGGCGATCTTTGCAAACAATTTTACGGCTGTTACACCTTTTTTCCATATAAAATTCAATTGGTTCACAATAACAATTGAAAGCAAATGATCTACAATTAATTTTTGGTGATCGGATTAAATCCGTTTTTCTGATTTTAACTGGCCACCACGTTCGCCCGATTTAACGGCTCAGATTCTTTTTCTTTGGGGCTACCTTAAAAGCAAATGATACAAGAACCGTGCAACAGAGAAGAAGTGAGGGCGCTGCGCTGGGACTTGAATTTCTAAGAAAAGTAATGGAAAATGCTCTGGAAAAAGCACGTCAGGTAGAATCAAGTAATGGGCACCATTTGAGAGATATCTTTATGCCGAAAACAGATGTGCAGCTTTTTCCCATGCAGCAAAATTAGAAATAGAGACATCGTGCAGCGAAGGCTGCATGCAGAGCCTGGGTATATTGTCAGCCCTCATAAGAACCTGTGTAAATTTATTTTCGCTGCATTGGAAAAAGCTGCACATCTTTTTTCGGCATTAAAACATAATGTGAACATATTTCCAAACGATATTCTTAATTTAAATCAAAAAAATCATAACATTGCTTATGCGCCACCCTGTATAAAGGTTAAATTAGTTTGGACGACAACAACAAACTATTACAGTAGCCTACACGAAATTTAATCACTAATCATAGTTATTCCCACACACTCCCCTCATATCCAAGTGAAAGGCCATCTTTTCAAAAAATATCATCGTACAGCGAAAAAGGTTCTTTATATTCCAGACTTTGTCAAAGTTCATCTCGTTGCAGTCATCACCATCATCATTATTTTACCATCCATGCATCGGTTCGTTTTGATCTTAAGTGAAGAAATTAATGTCACGTTTTTTTTCGAGTTTCGACAAAAATCTTCATTGTTCAACACTCACACGTAGCGTAGGTTTCGTCACGTTTCCGACCACCATTTGGCAATGAGTCCCCGAAAATCTATGATTACAATAGCGCATTAGTTTTGTATATGGTTACCTAAACCTATAGCATCACCTCATCTCACCTTATGATGCATTCTCGCCTTTCTTCGGAACTTGCAACAAACTCTATCAAGGAACTCTCTCACACAATTTTTTTTATAATTTATTGTCTTTCCAATCGAATTGGATGTTGGAGGCGGAGAAGGAGTTGAGTTAGTTAGTGAAATGGTGTTGGCTCTATGGTGATATCGTGAACAAAAATTTTTAGCAAAGTTGCGCGAAAATAATGTGGAAACGATGTCGAGATGCAGGTACTTCTATTTGTTGTACTAACTTCTTTTTTTTTTTTTTCTTGCAACAACTCCTGAGAAGTTATCTATGTATAAAGTATGTATAGCAAGTCCCGATTTTTGTTAGACGTGTGTCTGGCTTCAAAGTTCGGTTAAAGGTTTCTTGGCACCTGGTGGTGGCACGGCTCGAAAATGACTTAGCTATTGTTGTGTTGCATATCTGCAATCTGGCATTTTTCTTTTCGTTGGTTCTTGTTTTTTTCTTTTGTCATATTTTGGAACGTGCAGCGTTAATCATGTGGAAAATAAGCAGAAGACTATATATAAAGGAGAGGTCTACATTTCAGAGGGTGTGCAATAGTTTTCCCATTGGAAATGCTGGATGAATATAGAAACTGAAAAAAAATAAAATGGCACGAACACGATAACAAGGCCTTTGAACAATGCAGGTGAGCCATTATAAAGCGAAGGCTCATTGAAGCTGCTAAATTGTGTTGCGAAATTGCAATTCTGATTGATCATACCGCATTTTAACGGGAAGCTAATGTAGAAACAATGGTTTTCTTAGGCGATGGGAAATTCGAAAGATTAATTTTTGGAGAGTAAACATTTTAAATTTCTTCATTTGATTTTTGACAATTCAAACTATCTTAAATTGATCGCAAGGGGCACTTTGGACTGAAATTTATTTCTTGATTTATTTCTAGGTAATGGCTCAAACTATATGGATGAAATTTTTTCTTGCTATCTCAGTAACAGCTTCAACGATTTCGATAAAATTTACAGTGTTTGTCAGGTAAAAAAAATCAAGATAGTGGTTTAAGTAAAATCCACCCACTGCCACGCCCACTTTTTTATTTATTGGTTTCTCGGTAACGGCTCAAACTATATGAATGAAATTTTCAGTGTTTGTTCCTATAAGCAAGAAGAAAATAAGAAAGCGGTTTTGGTAAAATCCACCTACTTCCACACGCACTTTTATTATTTCTTGCTATATCGGTAACGGCTTAAACGATTTCGATAAAATTTTCTGTGTTTGTCAGGTAAAACAAAATTAAGAAAGCGATTTTGGTAAAATCCGCCTACTGGTGGCGTCGGCCGTGACACTAGGTAATATCCACCTCCTAAATCGATTGGCGTACTTGTTTTTCCGATCCGCCGTAGTAAAAAGGTTGACACATTAAAAAATAAATCTATATACATTATGTAGATATTTTATGCTTCGGCCCAAAGTGCATTAAGTGCTCGCACAGGCCCTGGACTTTTTTTTATCGTTTAGTACGAATTAATTATTCTTTTATAAAAAAAATTATATTAATACAGACTTTACTTGAATCGGATGAATGAATGAATGAATTCGTTCGATAGTTCAAATTATTCAGTTACTAACTATCGATAGTTGAAATCCTTCGATAGTTCCCCATCACTAAATGATATATGGTTTACATTATCGATCAATTATACCCGTAGTCCACTGACTGTCATTCAATATCAAATATTTTTGTGAGCATCAGTACGCCTGGCAAACCATCAAACAGAGTGTACAAACTATCAGTCGTGAGTCAAACTGTCATACGTGATTGATAATGTATACCACGCATCACTATTTATGACCCTTAGGACCAGTTTTCAGTGCTAAAGTTAATTTAGAGTTCAACCAGAGTTATTTAGGGTCAGTTCTAAGACCGTGGTTCAAATATTGATCCAAGGTTCTGCCATGGTGATACAACGAAATTTAGTCAGAGAGACTTGAAGCATTTGAGATGGGCTAGAAAGCTTCTTACCAAGATTGAGACCAAGAACGAGCTAGCAGTAAAATCTAAACCGGCCAATAGAAGATAAAATCAAGATTGGGGAGCCTCCTCCTCCAAATCGACTAGCAATATCCCTTAATAAGATCGAATGAAGGTTCCAACAGACGGACACAAGCAGTTAAAGAAAGAGGACTAGGCACAACGAGTTGACAACCCCTCCAATGCCCGCAGGCAGGAACCCTAAGACAGCTCCCAGCGGTTGTGATAGCAGAGAGACAGCAGCTAATACGAGAGCAATGGTCTTAAGTGGAGGTTAAGTTTCTATAATCTCTGAAAACCGAGACACTTGCCTCTACAGGTTTTGTGCCGACATTCGGGCCGCTGTTAACAGTTAAAGGGTTCAAAATAAAGATAGTACTATTCTGCAGTGATGAACCAACTTTGAAATTGCTTCAAGATTCAAGTCAAAATTGATGACATGAAAGTGTTACTTGAGGTGTAACATTAAAGGTTGCCTCCAACACTAGACCACAAGTTTAAGAAGGGATTGTCCCCTACGGCCGGCCTACGGGGACAGAAATCCAACTTTCCCATCAGTGCAAACTGACAGGTCATGAGGATGAAAGCGACCACGAAAACGGGCCAGGAATCCATATTCATGCTGAATGACGAAACCATAGCAATGCTTCCATCCAGGTGATTCAAGCTAAGATCAGACCTTAATGAGGTTACGGTGCGACCGGTTATGGTAGCCAATTTACAAAATAAACGAAAAAATTATGACGAAGGTGTTTTAATTAAACATCCAGCACAGTAAGTTGGCCTCTGCCACCTTCACTAACCTCATTTTTGTCTAAAGAAAACACTGACATGATCCTGATTCATGACCCCTGGATTAACAGCGAACTTAAGTCCAAGGATTAAGTACATCCCACATTTTAATGAACCTTAGTTAATCCATCGAATTCGGCAAGTTAAAAATGCTGAACCACGGATCAATATTTGAACAACGTTTGTACAACTGGCCCTCCTAATCCTGCAAATAAATTAAAAATCAGTAAATCCGGAAGCAGTTTATCACAGTAGGATTAAACTTCAACTTTCAGTTGTCAAAAATAAATTATCTATTCATTTAATTTAGAGTTAACTTACGAAATTTTTTGAGTTAACTCGGGATCGTAATTGACTGAAAAACCATGTTTCAGGAGTGGAGTTACGTTTAACACACCCCGAAACTAAACTGGAGACGTGCTCTGTTTTAAAAAACTTTTGCTGAAATAAATAAATACAAATAAAATAAAATAAATACAAACTGTTATGGTTATTTTCGATGTTCAAAAAGTTGCAAGCCTCATCTATTTGCGATAATAAGTTCAGAATGTGATAATTTGTTAAATTAAATAAAGAACAAAACTAAAAGTATTGAATCGAAATATAATAATGTCATAAAGCTTTGAGGTCTTGGAAGCAAATACCACAGAACAAAATTTTAGCTATGTTGAATCAGCTCCCCAAACCAAGCTATTTTTAAATCTCCCCAGCCAAGGTATTTTTAAATCCTTTTTTTTTTGTAAATCATTGCAGTTGTGGTTTCTCAATTACCTTTATTTTCATCATAAGAAGGGTTCTCTTCCACTTCGAAGCACACAGAGTGTCAAACCATAATTAAATGACATAATAAAATAAAAAACATTTAATTCTTTTCGAATTATGCAAGCATTTAAAATGAAAATTCAGTATAAAATTATCAATGATAACTGTACCGAGATAATAATAACTACATAAAACGAAAAAAAAATAATGACAAGAGAAAATTTCCCCAGGTATCTATCTGTACGCACAATGTACTGATGCTGCTGCTCCACATAATTCTACTTAATTCTTCCAATAAAACCAATCCAATTCGAGATGTCATTCGCTCATGGCAAAAAACATGTACGCATTCCTGTCCTACCAAGCTAACATCATTACCATCACCACCATCATCATCTCATTCACCTCATAAAATCGAATATTTTAATTTTATGCCACAAAAATAAAGTGGAATCGATCGAATGCCACAGATATCGTATTTCCGATTCCGATTCAATGTGCAGCATTCCCTCCTGTATGCATATATGCATGCGTGTAGGTACGTAGGTACCAACACGTTCTATCTGTCAAGTGAAAACGTTATGAATACACTGTTCAAGTTGTGTCAGACTGACGTTCGTTAAACGCGAGAAATGTCAACTAGCTCTTTGCATATTATGCAGGCAGATACGCAGTTTATTGCAGGCAATACCATCGTATTATAGGAGACAGCATTATCCTTGACATAAAATGAAATGATAATTACTTATGCGGCACGTATATTTCCAGCTCTGAATGTGCAACACAGTTTACACGCAGCAGTTCCCCGCACCATGCGTTGAGCGTAAAGAAATTTCGAGCTCGGAGATTGAATGACGTTTAAGAACATAAATATAATGCGAATCTTAATCGGTAAATGTCAGTTTGATGTGACATAGCTTGCAAGTGATGTCTGATTGGTAATTTTATAAAGTCAGACTCCCTAGCAAAAGGACATTCTTGCCAAAGAATTAATGATGAAACTTTGGAGTAAATTATCGGGAAAATTGTCTTGAATGATGGTTATTAATTAGGAAGGCAAGAGTTGTTAAATCTGTAGTGTTATGTTGTGTGTTGGCACGACTCGTTAATGTTAAAAGTCTGCTGGGACGTGCGTCGTTGGCATCGTCGCTGAATGCTCGCTGTCACTGGAAATGTTTACACTTCATATTAATTTTCAATCACCTGTCGTTAAGTTGCAGGATGCAAATTCACAGACTGCAAGTGAAAGAGTTAATTGAAAGTATACGCTGCACTGCGCTGGTTTGGCTTTGATGTTTTTTTTTTCTCAAAATAAGTGGAGTCTAGGTAGTTTGTTTTTAAGTGATTAGTTGTTAATAAGGAAAATATTGTTGACTTGGTTTGTATAATTTTTGTTTTTAGATTTTATGGCTGTTTACTTAAAACTGACTTGAAGTTTCAAGTTTTAAAAGTACGGAATATTTATTGTTTTTGCTTATTTTTTTTCTAAATAGTAATTTTATTTATAAAAAGAATATTTAGCCAGAAGTTAAATGTCCCAATAAATTGTAAGTTAAGGCAAACACTGTACTCGTTCTTTGTAGACTTAGAGACTTTAAAATTTCTTTTGAGAGGTGAAATGTAGGAATAAGACATGGTTTGCAGACAGAGCTGGATTTAGGCTTAGGCCCGTGAGGTCTGGGCCTAGGGCGGCAAAATTTTAGGGGCGGCTAAATTTTCGGGCTTAAGTTAAATAAGAATTCATAATATAAACCGGCGTTTCTTAAAGTTGACGCTAGTGACCCACAGATGGGGGGAGGGCCTGTGGTGGGAGGTGATTTTATTAAAAAAAAAATGACAAACAATTTTTCTAGTATCGTAAAGCTTTAAATTTAATAAAACTATGTCCTATCGACTGATTAATTTTCTTTCCATTACACAGCTCCACAAAAAGATAAAAATTGCGCTTTTGGAGCAGATCAAGTGATGTATTTCATGTTTAAATAAGCAAAGTCAAATAGCCAACAAACAAAAATATAAAAATTGCATATTTTTGGAGATTTTGAAAAAAAAAAAAAAATGAGGTGATTGGGAAAAACTGATTTCAGATTCGGATTCAGCAACCAAAAAAACATAAAATCCGCTTCTGCTCCGAATGCGTATTTTTTTTTTTTTTTGTGAAAATCTACGAAAATGAACACCTGCATCATAGTCAGCGTTGCCAACTGAGGTTTTCATGCCAAAAAGGCCTTTTTTTATTAATTAAATATTGAATTAATATTTTTAAGAAATTTTACGAATATTTCAAAATTTTATAACATTGACTAAAAAAAATAAATGCGGCTTTTTTTCATTGAAAAGTGATGATTTTATTTCAAGTGAGGGATTATTTTCCCTAAAGTGGTTGGCAACGCTGATCATAGATACAATGATAATACTGCGCGCAATTCAAAATGTAAGTTCAAAAGAAAAATTACACATATATAGTGGTCTTATAAAGATATTCTTTAATACATGCGCGATCATTTACCTAAAATCTGAAATCATAAAACAGAAAACAGAAAACCGAACGAAAAAGTAGTAAATAATGTTTACTTTAAAAATAAATAGAAAGCGTGGGATGCATTTAATTATTATTATTTTATTCTAATAAATAATTACCAACGATATGATTGTAGAATAATAATATATAGATATTATTATAAGCACGCCATGCTTTTGACTATGAATTGAATTATTTTGTAAGTAAAAATTATTTACTACTAAGTACGGTTTTCTAATAGAGCTTTCATTTTCCTAAAAATTTAATTTATTTTTAAGTCTTAAATCAAAAATGCTACCATATAATGTATGGGGGTCCTTGTACAAAATTTATGAGACAATTGTATTGCTATCGGTTAGTTAATCCGACTTTTAGAAGGTCATGTAAAATGAAGGAAAAAAAAAAGATATTAAAATTATTTATATATTTAATGCTTTATTATTTAAAACTGTCACAACTTATGTTTTAAATTTATTTTGGAGACGCGTTTCGAAATTAAAATTTCATCTTCAGGCGCGAATTTTTGATGTTTTTATTTGTTTTACCATTTGATGAAACAAATCAAAAATTCGCAAAAGCCTCGGCAAGAACGATTAATAATAATGGTAATAAAAAAAAACAAGGGGGGGGGGGGCGCGCGTACTCAACTGGGTCTAAGGCGGCAGCAAACCTAAATCCGCCACTGTTTGCAGATAAGGTCATAAGAAGCTTTAGTAAATTAAAAAAACAAAAAAATGGCGCCCAAGCTCTGTCCTGAAATTTAAATTAATCATAAATTCTGAATATTTTTGGTATTGTTTCTTTTGGTATCAGGAATACAATTCTGAATTGATTTAAATTCATGTAGATACTCCTTAAGTATTTTTAAAAGGAAATACAAGTTATTAAGGAATTAAAAAGGAATTAAAAGTATTTGAAGAGTATTTAAGTACAACGATTTTAAGTACTAAAGTAATGAGTACAAAATTTTCAATGCTTTTGTGGAATTATAATTACAACTACAAGTACCGGTACTGGTACTTGGAAATTTTAAGTATACAATTACCATGGAATCGTACTTGTACTTAAAATTTTAAAATACAAGGTAATTGTACTTAACTTGTACTTAAGTACCAATATATTTAATTATTTTACAGCTCTGAACTCATGAAAAGCCAGCATAAAGGCTTTACATTCAAGACTTTTTGCAAAAAGTGAAAATGTGATAAGCAAAAATATGCTTAGAGATGCCTTTTTGCGAAAAAATTGTGATTTGTCTGTAATATCAATCTGAAATGACATACCTATCAAACACTATTTTCGTAGGCTTTTTCGCACACTGACATTTCCAGCGCATGTTTTAATTTTCCACTTTTGTACTTTTTGCTAAAAGTTTTGAATGTAGTTAAGCCTTAAAAGTGGCAGTGTTCGGTTATGGTGCCGCCGATTTGCTCCTTCCGCAGAAGAGGAATTCCACATTCCTCTTCTACACTTGTCAATCCCCGATTAGGAGAGAATAATTGCTTTAGATCCAATTCTAAAAAATCTTAGCTCCATACATACATAATATACCAAAAAGAATTGCTCGTTTACTTACATAAAATGATAAGATAATTTAATTCTCCAACATTTAAGGTAATTCTGTTTGAAATATTGATAAATTTCCTTCGGTGTACAAGGCTAGCTAGCTATACAAAGTATACCTATACCTATAACTTCGATTAATCTTCATTTTAAACTTTTCCCAAAATTAGAACTTAGGCATTTGGAAATCTAAAGTTTAAATTCCTTGTCATTTAACAAAGTTTATAATCCTCTTTTCTGATAGATAAGTAATGTCTTCAAGTTTTTTTTTTTTTTCGACAAACAAAAAATTATAAGAAAACCAATCAGCACGCGTGTCTTTGATTATAAGCCTCTAATCAAAGTTCTTTCAAGTTCTTTACCATCAGCACGCAGTAGGCACACACATGTTCACCTCTTCCCAACTCCTAACACAATTTATATACCTATGATAAAAATCCTTAATTCAAATTGACAAAAGGTGAAAACTTTTATCATGCCTGATGCTTAGGTATGTAAGGTACCTTGCTGGGGTTGTTGGAAATTTTTAAAAAGTTCAATAAGATAATTTACCTTACATGTATGTATACACGATACACCGTACATTATAGTTATAGGTATACGTATATATACCAACATAACATATGTTATACCCCCGTCCCTTAGATATGTATATTTACCATTAATCAGCATTCTTATTTCTACCACCAAATCTTCTTCTTTAACTTTTCTTTTCTTTTTTTTTATTTTTTGCTTCACTCAACTCAAAAGTTCACTTCCTTTGATCAATTATAGCTATTCGTTTTTTTTCCTTCTGCTTTTTTATTTATCATCTTTTTTTTATCGGCTGTGTTGTTTTTTTTTTTTTTTTTTGCTTCAATTTGTACTTATTTCACGCGTTTCGAAGGCAATCGGACAGAAATATCTTCCTTGTTACCTTCATTGGTTTGATACTTCGCCCGCATGATTTGGCTTTCGTTTTCGAATGATACTTGAACTTGTAACCTCCTTGAGAGTTCCATCCCTATCGAATTCGATACAATTTCCCTTTCACTGAAGTGTGGTATCTTTACATCGTTGTGCATAAAAAGTGGCTTTTTTTGTAAGCGGATATGGCAAGAGGCGCGGAAAATATGACACGTATAAATGGATTTGAAAACCAAGGATGGACTAGGAGTCTTCCATAAAGGGGGCCAGATTTCCACTGCGAGATTGTGCAAAGTTTCGAATTAAGATCGATTTAACGCAAAAGATTTGGTGATTTAAATCTGAAACTCGGATGATCAGGGCTTGAAGAAACCAGCCCTAAAAGAAGCTTTCAATAGGTTGTTATAAGTCTACAACCCAAAGGGATAGGAAAGAATTTTTGTAAAGATAACTTGAAACCCCACGCCCACGGGCAGAATCGAGTTCAAGCTGAGAGTAAAATCTGCAACATTTTATTCCCGGGGATTCGAGGACACATTTGCATGTCTAAGAAGAAACTAAAAATAAAATTCAACCACATGTAGGTAGGTTAGGGCTCTTTGGCCCGACAGCATTCGCCTATTGAGCTGTTTATATAGTCCGCCCATGATCCAAACCCAGAACCACACTAACCATATTAGCAAAAACAAAATTTCCAAAGCCAATTCAAAGGGGGGTTTCGATGATGAGCACCATCATGATGATGAGACAATCATCGGATGGTGATAATGATGGTGAGGATGGTAGGATGATTATGGAAAATATATGTCAGCGCATTGGCATTGCGACACTTTGACAGTTGCTTGTCGGGTTCGTTTATATTTTTTTTAAAGCATATCGCGGCCTCATTATACATTCAACATTAAAGGGGATAGGCTGCGGGCTTCCATAAGACCAACAAAAAAAAGTAAAATGATTGACACATAGCTCGAAAAAGTTCCAATTTAACATTCACCATACACAAACACACACTATACATAAATCGAACGGTTTTAACCAGATAAACAAAGTTATATGCATAATATTTTTTGTATTTTTTTATACTTGTCATAAAAAACCTAGATTGGCATTCCCGGAAACCCCATTGCAATCGAAATATTGAATCCCATTGATTGTTTCGAACTAATCACCATTGAGACCAACGAGATGACAAGGGGAAGCTTATGCCAATTTAAAAAATTCACAAAAAAAATTATATTTGAGTTAAACAAAAAAAAAAATCATGAATGATAAAATTCAACCCTATGGGTTGTGTTATACTGCTCATAAAAAATTAACAGATACTTAAGTTCCATAGTTCATGCAGGGGAAAACAATTTTTATTGGGACTCAATATTAAGTCCCACTTTGATTAAGTCAATAAGTTTTCGTGCTTTTTTTTTTTTTACTCGCGCGGATAAGCGATTCTTTGCGCAAATTCGCAAGACTAATCAATCACTTAAATCTGCTTCCTCGTGCCCACCAAGATCATGTGCTTGTGGGCTTTTTCATGTGAGTAAAAATCACTCCCACCGATACCATAGCCCACCATTGTTTAAATTAATATTACATAATATATATAACATAATTGTTTGCATAAGGCCTTAAGGCCCAGCTTTTCAGTACACATTCTCATCCTAGCTCCGGGATTAAATATCCCAAAACATGTTTCTCAGTCAATTAAGATCCCCAGATCAACCAATTTTGTGAGTTAACTTTGTATGAGCAAATTTTGACAGATGCTGCATTTTCTCTGTCAACTTAAGCTTAAAGCTAATCATCTACTGAAAATGAAAAACTACTTCATGAGTCAACTCAGGCTTAAAAATATTTTACATTATTGTTAGTTTCAACGGTGCGGTGGTTCAGGCTTCAAGTATGTGACGGTAGCCAATTATACATGCCTGATATTTCATTGAATCTCAGTTAGTTCCCCCAAATTGGTAAGTTTAAATCTTGAACCGAGGCTGAACCACAAATCAATTTTACTAAATTACTAACTCAGAAAATGATTCGAAATTTCGCAATATTTTGGACATGCTCTTCTTATCTGTGGCTGATGAGAACACCTTGACATATCAGAAAACTATTTGACTAAGTTTCTGACTTAGGAAATGGTTTGACATTTTGTTAAATGTTAGAAATCTTACAAATTTAGTACAAATCAATATTGAAAACACTTTTATACGTCAGAAATCAATTGAACTGTGTTCCTAACTTCGTAATATTTAACGTTTCGCAAAATTTCGACACTTTCTTTTTTTCCTAAATTAAGGAGAATTTTATATTGGAAACTATTTAAAAAGTAAGAAATCAGTTTGATTGAATTCATGCTCAGAAAAAGATTTCAAATTTTAGGACATTTTTGACGCTTTTATAAATTTCGTACAAATATTTGTATGTTTACATATTATCTATATTGAAAACATTTTATTATGTCAGAAATGAATTTGAATAAATCCTTGACTTAGACAATGACTTAATATTTCGTACACTATAAATTTGGTACAAATTTTTACTGAAAACACTTGAACATGTCAGAAACATTTTTACCGAATTCCTCACTCCGACAAGAATTAGTCATTTCACAACATTTTTTGCACACTTTTACAATTTTGGTACGTACATACTTTCCATCATAATATAACTAGAATTAAAATTTCAAAGATATTAATGTCAGTCCCAGAACCGTATATAAGTGTTGAGGAGGACTCAATACTTTCGAAAATACAGATTTTTAAAATTTATCAATTTTTACGAACGAATTTGTAGGGAAGATAAGAAGAAATTGAGTGGATTTAATTAATAATAACTCAAGTTCAGAGAAACCCTCGAACAAATTTGTTTGTTGATAGAAATGTACCTAATGGTACATTGTCGCTGGTTTGTTATTTTTATATTCTTCCACAGCTTTCTCTGTCATTAGCCCTGAAAAAGAATCGATTTCTTCAAACCTTTGGATTTTCCTTTATGAATTTCTCTTTTGAAAAAGACATTTAACTTCCAAAATGCAGATATTATTTATTTTTTCAATAACAATACGTGCCCTCTAAGAATCGGTTAAAAGAAACGGAAGAACCATGTCCATTTACATCCGTCCGTTTCGGTTTTCGTTGTCGCAGAGAATTCATCTGGATCCTCCCGCACACATTTGAATTCATAACAACTTTCAACAAAACATTCAGCAGCATCACTGAAATTGATGATACTGCCACCGTTCCAGCTGTGGCAGCAGTTGTAGTTCTGTAGTAGCTCAACCTATCCACAATGATAATAGCGCATAACCACCACACTGTATTGTATAGTATACCCATCAAAATACTGTATAGTATAGTCGTTGGCCAGCGTCCAGAGAATAGGACGTGATTCCGACACGGATGTACGGACTTTATGAAATAATGCTGCTGCATTCGTTCGACCGTGCACGATTGCACAGCTCTAGCTGTGCCGATGTTTAGGAGGAAACAAAACACCAAATACAAAAAAAAGTCAGAAAAATAAAAATTGACAGAAAAAAGACGAATCCCAAAAGCCAAAACCGTTTGTCAATTGACAAACACGCCTTAACTCACCAAGCTCTCGGTACCTCTATAATACTTCCCATTTAGTTGTACCTTTCACAATTGGACATCCCAGTTCCCTACACTGTGTGCAGTTTCCGTCTCGAAAATCACGCAAAAAAAATAAGAAAGAATAGTCGGCACTCAAACCACACAATGCACAATAGGGCGTTGTATAGTCGTTGTCGTGTCGTGGTTGGGTCTTCCTGGAAGCTCTTCGAAGATTTACAGAGCCATTCTAGTGACAGATGGAAATTGCCAATTCGATTGAATTGTTGCCTACGAAAAATTATCTGTGCAGTTTGCAGTTTTAAAATGGACGAATGGATTTACAAAATAGAAAAAAAGCCGATTGTATTGTGGGATAGAAGCTATTTCCATCAAATAAACAAAACAAAAATTTTTGAAAGATGGGAATAATTTTAAATTGACTGCATGTTGTCAGTTGTTGCAGTGATGACAATTTGGGAGACAATTTTTTTTGTAAAGCTGGTTTGAATTTGGTTTCTTTGTGTTGGCTTTTTCGATGCGAAATTGGCTTAAATTAAGTGGAAAATTCTTAAAAGCAATATCAATATTATTTTTGAAATGTTTGTGACGAAGAGGAAAATTGAAAAATAGGTATTTTAGGAGGTATGACCTTCAGAAGATTATGGATTAAGAAAAGGCTTGTGCATATCATAATCATAACTATTATATAAAGACGAAACAAATATTTTGTTTGTCCGCGTTTTTCTCAGAAAGTATTCAACCGATTTACTTGAAACAAATTTTATAATTTTCCTTATTCTTTGAAGCATGTAAATAGATATTTTTTATTTGTTAAATATATTTGTTGAATTAGATTATTAACTTTTAAGAAAATTTCGTACACTTTTTTTGTCGAAGTTGACCAACATATTCAATTATGCTTTTAAACCTGCTTGACATTTTACAAAAGTGAGATTTTTTGTATAAAGTCAATAGTTTTATGCAAATTTTAAGCCCTAAATCATTTCTTAACTGTACTTCTAAGCTGAGAAATAAATTTATGTACTAATTATAAATTTATCAACTTTTTGTATTTTTGCATCTATGAATTCGATTAAATCGCAATGACTGGCACTGGGTTGCTGCTTTGTTCCATTTCATTATCGTTCCGTGTTTTGTGCATTTTCTTTTGTGTATTTGCTTCTAAATCTCTGTCCACTCAATTGTTCGCTCATCCACTCATTTACATTTTTATTCATTAATGTACATATTTTGAGAGGAAAATGGGCAGTGCATTCAGTAGAAAGCAGCATGGAAAAAAAAGGTCTACTGAAAGCTGCTGAAGATTATGAAAATGAAACATAACTGATTTCAACTGAGTGGAGTAAGGAATAAAATACAGTGCAAGCTCCTTTAGCCGGACAGTGACGGTCGCAACACTGTTGTCCGTCTAAGGGAAAAAATAAAAAATTGTTGTAAAAGAAAATGTATAGTTGGCATCATGAAACTGTTTCAGTGAGAAAATAAAATTCTTTATTTGGTTACGGAAAGCATATGGTATGGAAGTATGTATATAAAATTTTTGTTAATAATATAGTAGAAATTGCGGTTATTCTCATGGAGCATTTGATATACTTTTACCTACTCATATTAATAAGTATATTTAAAGCTTGCAAAGCAACGCGAGCACGGGTCGGCTAGTCTTTAATGTAGCCGGTTTCTAAACAGAAGCTTGTAAAATAAATCGATGTCCTCGGAACTTAGGAATGTTGGTTAATTACCTAGAGGGCAAAATAACGGTACCTATATACGCTAATGCAACAACAAACTCTTTGGTGAGTTACCACCAAGTTTTAATAGTCCGGAGTTATACCTATTTCACGCCTGCAAGACCAATTGAATTTAAATTTTAAAAATCCCTGCCGATGCTTGGGCTTGACCGATAGACGTTATCATTAATAATTATAAAACCATTATCATTATATGTGACAAAACATTTCTTTGTCAAAGTCGCTCAAGATCAAGGCCCTGAAAAGTTTTCAGGAGGGAAAATCTCGACGAGTAAAACTTTCCAAATACTGGTAAGGCCTTTGCTTGTAAAAACTTGTTTGGCAAATTTTGCTATACCATTAGTAATAGCAGTATAGCACGTATATTCAAAAAACGAAAACTAAATAATTTCCTGGAAAAATAATTTAGTTTTAAATGAGGCTCTAGAAAGAATAACATCCTGAAAAGAGGCTAGCAGGGGTTACTATAGAAATTAGCTAGTCTCTTACCAGTTTTATCTACCAATTTGCATTGAGAGTTAAAAAAAAAATTTAAAAAAAGGTGGTTTATTTGTGAATTGATCCTGGGATCGAGCTCCCAAGCTAATCTAATTTACGAAATAAAAGTACAATATTGAAAATGAATAAATCTATACTTACTTTAATATTTCATGCCATCATTGTATGTTGTTTATAAAGTTTTTGTTTCTGATATAAAGTGGGTATTTCAAATTTTTACTAGCAAGGCCCTTACCAACAGTTTGACAAAGTTTTGCTCGTCCAAATGTTCCCTAAGAAAATTATAGTAGGTAGGTATAAAGTTATTGGCGCAAAATTTTAGACGATTTAGTATGACGTTAAAGCATTTTTAGTATGATTCTACGTTAAAAACAGGATTTTCCAAATTTTAAACGAGTTAGCATCGTAAGGTAGTAGCCGTGGCGTGATGGTTAGTGCAATGGACTGTCATGCCGGAGGTCTAAGGTTCGATCCCCAGCCTCGCCACCTGTTTATTTAAAAAGAAAAAGCGGCTACTGCCTCTTGCGAGGAATTGACAAATCTTCCAAGAGTATCTCCTGTCACAGAAAAGTGCCGCTCGTTAGCCGTTCGGATTCGGCAATAAACTGTAGGTCCCCTCCATTCCTGCAGACCACGCACACAGGAATGGTTGAGAGTTGTAAGTCACTAGGGCCTAGTTCTTCATGAGCTGTTGTGCCATCAAATTTATTTTTTTATTTTTAGCATCGTATTATCTTTTTAACATCTTACTAAAGTTAAAATCGCCAAATGCCTATTTTATCTTTTTAGTATCACACTAAATCCAAGTGTCACTTTGGCAGCTACAATTGCAAAAATGGGTAGAACTGTACTGTCTTAGGCGTGTTCAGCTAGAAAAGTAGGTAGTATGATACTAGTTAAAAAATGTTTAAAACTAAGAAAATTTTAGTAAAGAGTTTTAAAGTTTGCTAAGAAGTATCATGCTAATACCTTAACATCAGGCTGTTTAAAATTTTGCGCCATTGTCTTTAGAAAAGGTATGTGTTGCTTGAAAGTGACCTGAAGTGCCAATAATAGTTTGAAGTATCGCTAATAAAAAAAATGAATTTTCCTTCAATATTTTCAACGAATTTCGGCCGGTATACTAGTTTAATTTAATTTGTGTAAAGATTTACAATCTAGATAACTTTTTTCTCTCCAAAAAGCAAGATGGACTTGTAATAATTCTTCCCATAGGTACCTACGCTAGGGACTATTTACTTTATCCACCTCAAAATACCCAATTATCTACGTCTCACCCACCATGAAACAAAAAACTTTCATGAATTACTAATTAAAAATCTCTTTTTTCTATAAAAAATAAATCGACATCAAACATTTACTAAAATAATCAGATTACTTTTCGAGCATGACTTCCTATGAAAGTTTCACTTGCATTGTTCAGTTATAGAACAAAAAACTGAAATGTTTTGCCATCTTCATTTGCTAAACCACATAGCAGAGAATTTACAATAAAGTTTTTGCATCCTAAATGTGTGAACTTACATAGCAAAAAAAAACTGAAATTGTGTAACACCCACAAATAGAAATTAAAAAAAAACAAAAACATTCTCCACCATGAATAGGGCTGCCATCAGTCATCTAATATGACATTTGAAATCTATAAAAAATTGTCTTAAACATAAAGAATTTTGGCTTATCTCCAAAATAATCCAGATATTGAATTTTATGTAAAGCATTGAAGCATTAGTAAATAATTGTATACGTTCACCTCTGTATTAATAAACGAAAAACAACGGTAAGATAGAACTTACACATCTGTCAACTTACACCATGGAATAGAAACACTTTCACTATTTGATGAAGTCTTTCCGTAATTTCAGTGGTAAAGACTGGAACTATTATAAAAATTGTGTTTATTAATAAGCCCTCTCTCTATTGCCGTGCTAACACGTGTGTTAAGAAGCGGATAGGGTAGATAAAAAATAAATTTAGTGGCACAATAGCTCATGAACCTAAGGGCTTATTGACTTACAACTCTAAACCATTCCTGTGTGCGTGAAAGGACCTTCAGTGTATTGCCAAATCCGAAGGGCTAAGGTGAGCGGCACTTTTCTATGACAAGAAATACATACTTACTCTTGGAGAATTTGTCACTTCCTCGGAAGAGGCATCAGTAGCCCTGAAAAACATTTTGTTGTTAAGTGGAATCGAAAGCAGACTTACTTCTGGCGTAACAGTCCACCGCTCTAACCATTACGCCACGGGCTACTACAAGAAGCGGATAGTGATTTGTCAATAAAATATAAAATTTTGTTGGCTAATGGCTAGCGTTAACATGCAAGGCTTCGAGTGCTGTAGAGACCTATTTACAGAGGAATTAACCTATTACAAGCACCTGATATAAATAAAAAAATAAATTTGATGGCACACCAGCTCATGAAGAACTAGGGCCTAGTGACTTACAACTCTCAACCATTCCTGTGTGCGTGTCTGCAGGAATGGAGGGGACCTACAGTTTATTGCCAAATCCGAACGGCTAACGAGCGGCACTTTTCTGTGACAGGAGATACTCTTGGAGGATTTGTCAATTCCTCGCAAGAGGCAGTAGCCGTTTTTCTTTTAAATAAATAGGTGGCGAGGCTGGGGATCGAACCTTAGACCTCCGGCATGACAGTCCATCGCACTAACCATCACGCCACGGCTACTACACAAGCACCTGATATGTTTTTTTATTTTGTCCCTTTCGAAATTTTCCGCTATAGTCCCGTGGGATAGAAAAAGCACATTGTGGCATCCCTAACTATACACAAAGAATGAAGTCGGGTGAATAAAATGGTGTGCATCCCACAAAGTAGCACGAAATAAACGAAACGTGTTCATGAACAATGCTCTTCAATTTCATTTCGCACATTTACCTAATTTTGTGTGTGTTCCGTTCCGTTTGTCTCGGATCCGGATGCAACTATACATGTTGTATGATGTGATTTCTGTTTTTGTTTATTTTTATTTATTTCTTCGTTACTATTTGTATCTCTGCAGTTGGAGTTGCTTGAAGTTGATTTAATTAAGCCACCCACACGGGAGATGTGAAACGAGATGCTTGTTGGTTGCATCGACCACTGCACCATCATGCATTCATCGTGTACACGATATTATATTCTGTCGACACTCTAAGGTCGTTTGGGATTGGGACTTTGCCGCTCGACTTACTTACATCGGTTCGGTTGGTCTCCAGAGTCTTCAGACATCGGAACCCTGTCTTGCCCTGACATTCCCCATTGTATGTGTTCAGTATTTTGAGAACAATAAACATTCGTGACTTTCGATAGAAAACACCATGAATTGTTTTATATATACTTACTCGTATGTGAACTCTTAGGTTGAGGTCTACCAAACCAAAAGAGTGAGTGTGAATGTTATGGTCTATCTATGGTCGTAGCGTTCACACAGCTCACCTATCCTTGGCTTCATTCTACATCTTCCCGAAACTCATGAAGTTTTGAACATTTTCTTTTTTGTGTTTTCGACGACCGACTTGACGCACGGGCGAGTTGTTGGGAGTTTTTCTTGTGGTTGTGAAAGATGTGTTTTCCATCTGAAGGAATTCTACTTGAACTTGCCTGAGGATAAAGTCACTCTGGAGAGGGACGTAACAACCAGAATGACAACAACAACGAATGCCACTGCCACAGAAGTACCCTAAGTAGTACCAGTGCCATCAAACGCCCGCCATCCAGTCTAACCCAGATCCGTGTGAACATTCTTTGAGAACTTAGATAGAAGTTGGAACTTTCGAGACAAGTTACTATGCTAGGGAGGAAAAAGATATCTCTGGATTTCAACGACCAAAACACTAGGGGATGCAGTATGAAACTTGATTGTGAGTTAGATTGTTTTGAGCAGAAAAAAAACAAAAAAAAAAAACAGATTAATGGGGAGGGGGACTTCTTGGAATTAAAGACTATTGTTCTTCCATTGATCGACCCATTGCTGCTGCGGGCGAACAGTTTTTTAAGTGATGATACTTCTTTAGTTGTCTTGACTTCATTTTCGTTTTGTGTTGTTTTTGCCTATTTGATGACTTTATCTCCAGCTATACAGAATAGGGGTATCTACAAAAAAGGAGAGGGTGCGGTTTGTAATATTCTTCTGATATCAATTGAATGTTTCCAGGCAGGCAAATATAAACAAATTGTTATTTGAATGGATTATGGCGCTAATATCTTTCAGATACAATATCTATCTTATATATATCTGAACTGAGCATTGACAAGCTTTAGAGGTATGTTTACAGTCGTTAAGTGCAAAGTTGTGTAAAAGTATGAGATAAATCGAAGTTTAGTTAAGAAATGAAAAGTGATTGTGTTGTCTTTGAGTTTATTGTTTTTCTGGAAATTTTTTCCTTTTTTTTTCTTGGTTGATTTATTTTTTATTGCAGATAGATACGAAGTTGCTATAGTTGAATAGTGATAGCTGTTGTGCTAGAAGCATTGGGCTTTAGAAAAAACTTCCGTATTATAGTCTGGTCTCTGAGCTATAAAGCAACTGGAAACTATTAAGTCAAGAAAAAAACCTTTACCCACATTAACAAAATTTGGTTAGGGACTGTTTATAGCGATCAGGAATACGCATCAAGAAAAAAATTTCTTTTTGATATCATCATATGCTTTGAAATGTAAAAAGGACACAAATCGATGATAAATCACTTGAAACATTTATTTCATAAGCAAAATTTTCTTTGGAGGATATATTTGTTTTATAAAAATCATTTCCATTTCATTTTCCGTGCAGAATTTCCATCAGGAATAAAAATAAGTCCTTTTTTAGACGAAGTATTTCCTACAAAGAAAAATTTGTTTCAAAATTTCAAAAAGAAATTTTTTACCTGACGTGTTTTCCTAATCGGTATAAATGGCCCCTTAGTTGGGTTTATGCCTAAGAAATGGATTTCCGGCTGATTCCAATTCAAGGGGACTTCTTTGATCATCCCCGACGCGACGTTGCTGAGTCATCGAATATATCACTGGGCTGGGCACTTCGAACTAAGAACTCTGAAGGTGAAGATTCTACCACGAAATTTGTTTTTGTATAGCGAAGAAGCAATTACTTACTAGCTCGATAAAATTGTGAAACTATATCCTGATTGTGTCAAAGTAAAATAGTAGGGGGAGGGGGGGGGGGGGGTTTCTACCACATTACTGGAAGTGGTCACGTATCTTCATGCTGAAATATTATGAAACGTAAGGTTTGAGAGGTTCAACAAAAGATCGTTGTGCCCAAAATTTATGTGTGATTTCTACAGAAGAAAAGATTCGATGGTTTTGTTGAACTTGACCGGATGGTGTGTCTCTGTTCATACTTTCACATGTCCTATCCATCTCAGCCACTATATTTTCAGTCTTTTTGACCAATTCAATTTCGCTATATAGCCCATAGACCTCGTCTTAGAATTTTCTTCTCAATGCTCGGTCGATACACACTAGGCAGAATATCACCCGAAGAATGTTCTACTCAAATTAAGAAAGCAAGTTTATGTTTTTAACAAGGTCTATGATTAAATTATATTATTAAATATGTAATTGAGGTTTTGTGTAGGTTCTCCTTGCGTTCTCTAAAAGAGGACTTTTAGTACTTAAATGCCTCTTTAAACCAAGCAAATACAAATCGGCAAGAGTGATTTTTCTTTGATCTTCGGCTATTTAATTTTGCAAGGTGGTGAAAGTGAGGCCATAGGAAAGACAAAGTTCTTGACTATTTCAAAGTTGTATTTAATAGGAGCTTTTAAAACATTACTAACTTCAAACAATTATGTCTATCAAACCAATATTCCGACTGCAATATATAGGTGTAATTTTTTCTTTGGGAAAAGATTGCACGGGTAGCAGTTTGGTGAACGTGCGAGAGATGAGACAACAATAAAATCTTTGAGGCATAAAGTAAATGCATAGCCTAGCTATGTGGCCCCATCCACAGGCACTCAAGATCCATTTCTTACCAAGCAGAAAATATTATTGATAAATAAATAAATGAAATTTGGTGGCACAAACGGCCACCAGGGCCTAGTGACTTACACCTTTCAACCATTCCTGTTTGCATGTCTGCAGGAATGGAGGGGACAAGAGATACACTTGGAGGATTTGTCACTTCCTCGCAAGAGGTAGTAGCTCCGAAAAAAACTTAAGATGAAAGCGGCTGGTATTGAACCCCAGACCTCTTGCATGACAGTCCAACGCATTAACCATTACGCCACGGGCTACTACAATTGATTATTGATAGTTGTGCTTAAATCACAGAATGCCATTTTTTTCCAAAAAAAACAGGCCCCGATGATTTCTATCTAAATGGTGACGATTGAATCAGATTTCGCAAACAAGTTTGCAACACAGAAAGCCTGGTCAAGGAGCCACTCAATTTTTTCGACTGAAACTGGTGTAAGCTCGAATTGCTATAATGTTGTGCATTATAAAAATAATCAAAAAAATTTTGCTGTTTCAATTAATTCTAGTTAAAACCAATATGTCTCCCACGCTCCAAGATGTTTCTACCATAGTATTTCAACTATTGAAATTAATAATTATTTTCAAAAATTACATGGAACAGCTCCAACAGTTTTATATGTATGTAGTATGATGTACCACAATCTTTATAAACGCAACTTATAACACATGATTGGATCCATGTTTCATATCTATCTTTCTATCTCCCGGGCAGATTCGACCTAGCCCCAACCTAATTCAATCAATCAATCAACCAATCAATCACTCAACCAGCATAATATACGAACTCATTGATGCATGACGAAAAACAAAGTGTTGTGGCTGGAAAATAAACTCAACAAAAAATAAAACACTTCTAGACAAAGTATCAATAATTATCTGTATACATACATATATTGAGACTAGTTCCTAATAAATTTTTAAATAGAAAAATCCCAAATATCTAATCAAAAACTCAAATATAGACCAAAGTGTCATCAATTTAATTCATTTGATTGCTAGCACTTCCCCAGAATTCCACTTTAACAGACTGCTTCGACTTCGACCTAATTTTAGAGAAGGATATTTCTCACTTTTTTATTGAGTTTATACAAACCTATAAGCTTACAGTTATAGAATGAAAACTTACACAAAAATTCTGTTGACAAAAATTATAACTCTGCTACACACTCTAAATCAGTTTGCGACATTCACATTTTCGATATGTGCGAGCGCGTAGAGCATTCATTATGCGGACTGTTAAGCGATATCCAATTAATTTTCGAAGTAAGAAAGCGAAGAGTTTATTAATAAATCCTCAAATCTTGAATAGACGAAGGACATGCCAAGTTAATTTATATGAGTATACGAGTTTTGTACATATACTCCAGGGCCAGATTTAGAAATTTTAGTTACCTAGATGTTGTTTTCTTTTGGGGCCCGTTAAATATATCAGCTTTGTTATTCATAGATAAAGTTTAAGATAAAATACAACTTATGTCTCTGAACCTATGTGGTCATCATTGTATATTCCCTTTCCCATGTACAATCCTCACAAAAAAAAAACTGCTAAGGCTTAAATTTCACTATAACTTTCCTAACCCAAGACGAGAATCTTGCAATCTATAACCTGCAGTCTAGTGAAAACTGTAGGTAATAACAGTGACGAACGCAGTTAAGTTGCCTTCTATTCATGATGTCCCTTACAGATTATTATTCCTAACATGGCCAAGTTAGTCAAGTCATATTAGACATAAAAACAGCCAAATTCCGGAAAAATTGCTGGAAAGCTGGATTTTGGTACACAACTTCCTGAGTCCTGATGTTGTTCTTAAGAAACTGTAAAAAGCCCCATCGATAGGAGCGCCGCAAACAATTTTACTACTTAATAACGTAAAATTTTGAACGAAATTAGTTTGAACAAATATTTTTTCATTATTTTTTCAAAATTTTGAGTTTGAAAATAAATTTTTCACAAGCTATTCTCTGAAATTATTTGAATTAAAAATTAAATAAAAAACTAACTTCCAGCTTTAAAAAAATACAGCGTAACATTTGCAAGTGTGCCCCTTCCGCCTAAAAGGGGGGAAATAGAACCCCCCTCCTATACGATTTTTTTCTTGCCTAGGCTCAACCTTTGCCTACGCTTTAGCATTTTGTCACACCGTATGCGAATCACCCTAAGTATTTTTGTACATTCCCCATTTGTATATGAAAACTTAAAACCTTAACTTTATCGATTGAATTTTTTTTGAAAACCGTTATTTTTATGAAGAAAAGTGTCATAATTTTTATTGTAGGAAATTTTTAAGCTACAAATTCGTCATCAACATTTTTTCTTTACAAGGCGCCGTTCGGAAGATATTCCTGAAAAACCATTTTGGGGGCTTTTAACCTCCCGTAAAATATATAGCGGCGCTCCTATCGATGGGGACTTTTTACAGTTTCTTAAGAACAATATCCGGAGTCTGTATACTAAATACCAGCTTTCCGGCGATTATTCCGGAGTAAAATGGCTAATATGGCTGGAGTAAGTCCTGCACTGTATTTTTCAAGGGGGAGAAGTTATCGATCTTCAATATCGAATCGACCACGCAATTCACATGACACCGTAATGGTGTCGCCTTAATTCGTTCAGTTTCCAAAATGATTAACACGGTTGCTTTCTGTGAATATGCATTCATACGGTGCTATAGTGCTATGTCTCGTAGTTGTTGTTCTTGTTGTTTCTGCTTGCCTCCTCTCATATACGATATGATGAGGATATTAATCACCTGAACGAAAAAGTTTGCGTGGGCATGTGAAATGCACACGCACGCACCACGCTTCACTTTCATTCAATTTACGAGCGGATATTTATCAGACTTTGCTTTTTTTTCTTCTTTTCTTGATTTTTTTTTTTTTATAAATTTTTATGTGAAGTGAAGGAAATCCTTGCAAGTAACACACTACTTGAGATTCTCTGGAGAGCGATAAAGATATGTGCACAACGTTTAATCTCTGGGTCTCGCGGGCATTAAATGCATTGATATAATCTGAAAGAAACGATTTAACACATTTTTGCTGGCTAAGCAAACATGAGGTATTCTGTATTGGCGCGTTGAGAATTTAATCGGATTCGGTTACAGTGGTGTAGGCAATTACGGGTCCAGCTAGTAGTCCAAGATTAAACGTATTCCAACTCTCAGCATGAGAGTGCGTGCAAGGAGCCTGAGTAACAATAAAATTGTGTTAGGTATTATTTAATTTACTTTGTTTAATTTGATTTGGATTTATTTTAATTTTAATTTTAATTTTAATTTTAATTTTAATTTTAATTTTAATTTTAATTTTAATTTTAATTTTAATTTTAATTTTAATTTTAATTTTAATTTTAATTTTAATTTTAATTTTAATTTTAATTTTAATTTTAATTTTAATTTTAATTTTAATTTTAATTTTAATTTTAATTTTAATTTTAATTTTAATTTTAATTTTAATTTTAATTTTAATTTTAATTTTAATTTTAATTTTAATTTTAATTTTAATTTTAATTTTAATTTTAATTTTAATTTTAATTTTAATTTTAATTTTAATTTTAATTTTAATTTTAATTTTAATTTTAATTTTAATTTTAATTTTAATTTTAATTTTAATTTTAATTTTAATTTTAATTTTAATTTTAATTTTAATTTTAATTTTAATTTTAATTTTAATTTTAATTTTAATTTTAATTTTAATTTTAATTTTAATTTTAATTTTAATTTTAATTTTAATTTTAATTTTAATTTTAATTTTAATTTTAATTTTAATTTTAATTTTAATTTTAATTTTAATTTTAATTTTAATTTTAATTTTAATTTTAATTTTAATTTTAATTTTAATTTTAATTTTAATTTTAATTTTAATTTTAATTTTAATTTTAATTTTAATTTTAATTTTAATTTTAATTTTAATTTTAATTTTAATTTTAATTTTAATTTTAATTTTAATTTTAATTTTAATTTTAATTTTAATTTTAATTTTAATTTTAATTTTAATTTTAATTTTAATTTTAATTTTAATTTTAATTTCTCGTGCACTGATGGCACCTTTTTATACCTTAACTCATTTTCAGGCTAACATAATTTAATATCAGGGTCTTGTGGATATTCATCACATGCATCCTATTCCTAGCTAGCACCTTAACAATAAATATTAGGCTATATTGTTTTTAGCACTCAGTTGGCTTTTTTACCAACGCTTGCAGCTTGTAATATTTCTTGTCCTCCTGTCTGTCTTCACGCAGAGTATGTACGCACACTTTTGTTTCCTTTTTATTTATTTACGGAAAGATCTGTTCCTTAGTTAGGCGTGCAATATCACAATTCAGCGAATTAAAAAAAAAAAGTCTACCCAGTCCGTCCTTCCATAAGGACGCCAAAGATATCTCATCGTTGATAACCTTTTGAGCTCGCGAAGCTAAAAAAAAAAGAAGAGGTAGGCCCAACTAAATGGGACAACGATCATCTTATCCGCACCAGCACTTGTTTTTATATTGCTTCAATAATAATTTGAAGCACTGTTCGTCATGGAACTCATGTTTCTTCGTAAATAATCGGCAAACATGGAATCTATGATAAGCAAAACCCCATTGATCTGGGATTTACCAAATATATTTATTATTGTTCGCAATGTTCACACCATATGCACCCATCCTGCTGTTGTCGTATGTCGAATCGGTCGGTTGTCCAGATATCCATTGCACTCGTATAGTGTCCATATTGAACGAGCATCAGAAAAAATGTGAGGGCGAATATTTCCTGTGGCCGCTGCCGTTCATGGTCACGGTGTGGTGGCTTATTAGCACAAATTTATACGAAAAGAGGAAGCAGTTTTTATTTTTATTTTTATTATTTTTTTTTTTTTTTTAGCATTGAACTTTACATATAAATACCGAAATCAGCAAGGTTGCAGATTTTGGAAACAAGACCAAGTCCACGACTATACGATCCCGATCCTGAATACAATGGAATTTATCTTGTGTTCGTACTGGGGAATTTCCTTGTTCGTTTAGGGAACTTTGCCAATGAACACGTGCGTGGGTGAGATTAAAGATTTCGCCGACTGGTGATAAAGATACTGGGGTTTTAGGCTAAACGAACATTTTTTGTTCCCCTCTTAGTTTTTTATTATTTTTGTGTTGCCTATTTTTTGTGACTTTAATTATGTTTTCCTGTCGGCATTTTTGTCTTATTAATCATTGTGGTTTTTTAAATTAAAGCCATCGTTAAAAAATCGTGAGAATTTAATCAGGAGAAGTTAACCATTCATCATTGGAGTAATTTTGATGTCATAAGAGATTCGAATTCGGTTTAAGTGGATTTAAATAGAAGAGTTAAATTTCTTTGAAATGGAATGAAATTTGAAAATGGACCCGCCCTTATAAACGGGGGAACATAGACCCCCTCTCTCAAACGATTTGTTTCTTGGCACATGTCTGAAAATTATTTTACAAAGTAATGGTCAGTAGCTTGAAAATAACCAGTATAAGCTTTTTACCTAGAAACAGTATTTTTCATATGAATGCAAACACTAGCAAATAAATAAAATTTGGAAAGTCAAACACTCACCACCTGCTTTAAACCCCTACTCTCTCACACAACTCATCAATGGAATAATATTATGAATTTACTTTTTCTGTTATTTCTGGGTCAAATTGATCAACAAACACTATGGGGAGTAATATTCAATAAGTCTCTGATTACATTTTGATGTTGTGCATCTTTACTTTATTTAGCATGGAAGTTTTTGCGTTGACTGGAAACTATTTATTTTTTTGATAATTGTTCATAAAATATTGTTTTCGCATGTTAAAAGGCAGTATTACATTGTCATATATATGGCAAGTTTGCCAAATAAATATGGCTCAAAAATGTCATATAAGTGTGATAGTCATATTTATATGACAAAATATATATGACACCTTTGTATATAAAATAAAGATTTTATATACAAAGATGACACTCATGAATTATTTTGAGTTTTAAAAAAATATTTGATTTAATAAAACGTGATTGGTCAAATAAATCATATTTTTTTAAATATTTTATTTTTCGTAGCTAGTGTGTCATATTTGTAAGCAAAAATTGACATAAAAAGCTTGTGATCATGTATATGGCATACTTATATGGCATAGTCTAATACTACTTGTCATATATACAAATTTTGTGCCATATTTTATATGACTAGCATTGTTCATATATCTATGACAATGTAATATCACCTTAAGAGTTGTGGAAAACCCTAACAAATCGAATTGAGACCTAAGAACCTACCAAAGATAAAAAAAACCTACCAAGTTTGGTAGAATCCTACCAAAACGGCCACCGTGCCTCTTGTTAATAACTGATGCAGGAAGAGTAGGTCAGTATTAGCACGACGTTTGCTGAGAGTTTTCAAATTGATCAGTTTAAGACGGTTCGGGGCAGTATGAATGGGTCATCCCATCCAAGGCCTCTCAACGCAAACCTGATAAATCTGCGTTGAACAGAATCAATTCTTTGAAAGTGGATTTGAGGATAGGGTGACCAGACCTGAGACGCGTACTCAAGAAGAGGCCTAACGAAATTTATATACATAATATATGGATTTTGTGACGTAGGGATTTCTTTGGACCAGCGTTTAATGAATCCCAAGGTTGACTTAGCTCTGCTAATAATAGAATCGTAATGAGCTCGGAAATTCACAAAGAACCCCTTAGTCGCGAATAGAAGTAACAACAGAAATTTGTTCATTATTCAAGTAGTAACAACCTTGGGGACAAAAAAAGGAAGGCATTTGCGGGAGTTAGTAATGGTTTGACATTTTTACAAACATTTAACTCAAGGAAATTGTGACGGCACCAGGTATAGAAGTTATTTAAGTCCATTTGTAGTGCATCTAATCTGATTGGAGATATGCATGTCATCGGCGGTGTAAATCTCCAGGTCAGATCCTTCTAAAGTAAGCACAACGTCGTTAATACCAAAGAATATAACGTTACCAAGAAGACGCATCTCATACAAATTTTATACTGAAAATGCCGCGTTCCAATGTTGAAACCCGCACTTTGGCTTTTATTATGAGCTTTTCAATAATTCTCTCAGCACCTTTAAAATGAAACAGTCTGCTTTTTTTTCCTTGAAAAGCCCATAAAAAAAAGCAAAAGCTCTGGAAGCAGGTCGCAATATTGGAACCCGCCATCTAAAAATGTGCAGTAAAAAATTTGTATGAGATGCGCCTTCTTTGAATACTTAAAAAGAAGAGCAGAGGGTCGAAGTGACTCCCTTGCGGGACACCTGATGTTAAGTATATATAGGGTTGGAGGTGATAACCCTAAACAAAACTGTTTACATCCGATCGTTATTCAAATAAGACTGAAACCACGATATAACCGGGGATGCGGAAGTCCATATGATTTTAATTTGAAAATAATTATATTGTGGAAAATTTTATCAAATGCTTTTTCTAAAATGAGTTGCAATTGCATCAATTTCATAACCTGATTCCATGGCACAAGTACTATTTGATACAAATTCGGTAAGATTAGATGTCGTTGATCTACCTTTGATAAAGCTGTGTTTTTTTTTTTTTTTAGAAAACAGTGACTTACAATGAAGAAGTAAGTTATCATGAACTATTCTTTCAATTGGTCTACAGTTATGAGACTTCACTTTTAGATCCTTTTTTATGGATAACACACCGCTAGAAATGAATAATTGAAAGAAAACAGCGAGTGGTTGAGCGAGTTTTGTAACGCACTTTTTAAGAACAATAGGAGAAATCCCGTTAGCACCCGACGAGTAATCATCCTTATACTACGTTTCCACCGACCACAAAACCGAGATTTAGGTAGATTTACCTTAAATCTTCTTCAAATCCCGAAGATTTACCATACAAATTTTCTTCCTAAATCTCGAAGATTTGAAACAAATCTTGTTAAATCTTCATAGGTCCAATAGTTACAAAACTCGAACTGGCCTATATTTTCTCACACTGAATGCATTCATTGGAAAGGGGACATACATCAAACTTTCTGCCTCACTCCAACTCCATTAGAAAATGTGAAACAACATCTGCATACTGTCAAAACAAATCTACTTTTTAATCTTTTTGTGCGGTGGAAACACCAAATTGATTTATATAATCTAAACTGAGATAAACTTTCGGTGGAAACATAGTATTAAGAAGGTTAATTTTGTTGACCACTGACGTTTGAACATATGTTAATCGAGGCTAAAGAGGTTTTGTTTTTGTTTATCTTTATGAGGAGATCTTCATAGATTGCTTTCTTAATTTTTTTTTTAATATTCGTCAGCAATGGAAAGAGCCAAGCACTTACACCTGAACAGGGTAACCTCATAAGAAAACTGCTTTCGGAAGGCAAATCATATTCAGAGGTTCAAAACTTATTTAGATGCTCACCAAAAACCATAAGGAATGCTATAACCTACACTCCAAAGGCTGAAACTCTCATGTAAATTGGCTTCCAAGATCTTTTGATTCGACGCCTCTGATTAGTATTTTTTTTTAAATACATAAAGTTGTAAGTCTATGCTGATAAACCAACAACAATCGATGCATTTGAAACCAATATTATTTGTATTATGTTATTGTTTATGAAAAACTGGTCGTAAATTTGTTGCTCGGACCATTATGACCAAAGCTGTGTTTCGAAATCATTTGCAGAATATATTCTCTCGACTGAACAAATACAATTGGATACTTATTGAAATTTTATGTGTTTTGCTAGAAATTAAAGTGTTTCTGACTTAAAGAAACACCCTTTTTCCATTTGACAAAAATTCATAAAAATGAGGGAAACAAGAACTATGCTTTATCAATATTTTAACCAAGCTAAATTTCCCTTGTTTACTCTTATTGATTTTTGTTAGAGGCCCCCATAATTTTATTACTTGATGAAATTTGTGTATTTTGCTTACTAGATTATACAAGATAAATAAATAAATTTGGTGGCAGACCAACTAATGCAGAACCAGGGCCTAGCGACTTACAATTCTTAACAATTCCTGTGTGCCTGTCTGTAGATAATCTAATCTATTTTACTTACTACAATATATTCACTAAGCCATTTCAAAATTCTGCGGTGTAATTAAAAACACCGAACTCCTAAACCTTTCTCCAATTTTAATGTTTATTTATATTCTAAAAGCGTCACATATGGTCAATTTAGTCTACACCGTTAGGGATGTGTCGGTTTGAATGAAAACCATCCAACTAACTTTGTGATAAATTTTCCACTTCAATACCTATGGTATAGTATGTGAGAAAAATTTCCACTACCTACAGTATGTCGCCAGTTAGTGCTCTCTTCTGTTCTGCTTGCTGATGTGTGATCCTTTCTATTCACCATTCAGGAAAAATTATTTAAGCTTGAAACTTTTCACTGCCAGACCATCACACACAATCCAACATTGCTCTGGCTAAAACCGGCTGCTGTGAAAACTTTAACTCGTCCACGAAACAACACATCACCACAGCTTCTCATCCATCATCATTCCCAAAGAGAAAAAAAGGATTCGACTAGAAAAAAAGGAAGAATATGCATTGTGCTAATTTTTCAAGCAGAAATTGGCACACATGTGAAGAAGAACTCACTCGGCTTTTGGCCCTCAAAAAGGCTGCGAAAAAATACCTGCAACCGCAGACAGATGCAAACCGCAAGACAAAAATTTTTGAAAATTACAACTTTTTTTTTTGGTCGCCAGCAGGCTTGACTTAAACGAAAGCCTCTCCGCTCTATAACTACTGGCTCTATATGCCATCACGAACAGGAAGACCATCATCATTGGTATGGCGACTGGCGACACCGTCCACCACTCCGTATTGGTTTTTGGTTGGGACCTACTCTCTATAGTGCTGCAGGATATTTATTGCCAAACCTCAGACATTTGCAGTATACATTCACACATACGATAGGTAGGTATAGGACAACGAGACGGAAGAGACTCGATCCCGAAAAATCGAATGAAATTAATGCGGGTAATTGTTCGGCTTTTGGTTTGGCCAAAGGTCAAAGCCGATGTCACTCTGGATCAACTTTACCCAAAAACCAACGATGACTAGACACCGCTACCGCAACAAATTCCCTTGATGGCTTGGCTTGGCTTGGCCTGGACCATCCTCCATCCATGTTGTCATTGAAAAAATTGAATTGCATTTTAATGGTCACCTTTTTTTGGGGTCGAGTCTTGTATTCGGGTGTCCAGTCCAGAGTTGGTATTAAATTTCATACAGAGTTTTAGGTTCCTCTTTGGTTGTCGGTACATTGACGGGTATGACTAAAGGGCCAATGTCCACCACCACGTGTGCCATTAATGTTGCCCTCATAATGTGTGTGTTCGTTTGGTTTGTGGATGATGTGATTCCGGGAACTAAAACAGGAACTCAATGTCGTCTGCCGGACATTAGGAGTTTTGTAAATAATGCCTTTGACATTTGCTATAGCGTTGGATATTGTTTTGATTACACGCACTTTGAAGGCAATAATTGGGGATGTCAAACAATAAATGACATTAATGACACTCGGTCGAGGGGGTATTTACTGTCATCATCTGTTCCCACACACAGATGAGAGTTCTCCCACGAAATGTCATTAAAAAAGATGTCACTCTAGTGATTCAATATAATGGACTCAATTTTACCCTTCAAATCTTTTTGTTGTTGTTGTTGTTGTCTCCTCCTGTGCTTTGTGTGGTGGTGGAAAAAGGGCGCAATAAATAAATGTATGATAAAAGGGACTCCGACACGACCTTCAAGACCTAATTTTACCGTTTATTTAAGTATGTAGGAGTGATGTCAATGTCAGTTGTGCTTTGTCCCTGGAATATTAAAAGTGACATTTTTAAGTTTATTTAATTGAATTACATACACTAAAGAACAAAAATCGAAACCAGAAGGAAGAAGCCTGTCATTTGTAATTAGGATGTTAATTTATAATTTTCCTTTTCAGAGAACATGTCACAAGTTTGTAATTAAAGTTGTTTTAATGAATGACATTATAAGGACATGTTTTCATTATGAAAACTTTTGAGTTCTATTACATGAGAGGTATGGTTTTATGAGTGTCAAACTGAATTTAAAATTTAAGTTTTACAATATTTAATAAATATCTGAAAGCTAAACAAATCAAACATATCTATCCGCCATTAGGTTTTGACAGTTCTTGGTGGCAATCCTCGCGTTCAAGAATCTATCCAAGGCGGTGTCAACCTATCCAAAAATTTTCAGATTGTTGTTGCATCAGCTGTTTTTTCACAAGAGATTACAACAACACAAAGCTATCCAGATCGCTTTGGATACTATCCTGAACGAGGCCATTGTTGTTTTCTTTGTTATTTTGTTGTTTTTATTTTTTGTTAACTTTTCAAACACTTTAAAGACTAATCGCCATGGCAAGTGACAGTGTCGAGCAACATGCCATGTGGTTGCTATCTGGGCTTAACTGACCCAGATTTCAGGAAAAAAAATCTTCAACAAGGATGAACGCGCACATAAATAAATAAATTTGGTGGCACAAGCGGCTCATGATGAACCAGGGCCTAGAGACTTACAACTCTCAACCATTCCTGTGTGCGTGTGTGCAGGAATGGAGGGGATCTACAGTTTATTGCCGAATCCGAACGGCTAAGGTGAGCGGCACTTTTCTATGACAAGAGATACTCTTGGAGGATCTTTCACTACCTCGCAAAGGGTAGTAGCTCCGAAAAAAACTTAAGGTGGAATCGGCTGGTATTGAACTCCGGACCTTTGGGATGACAGTCCAACGCACTAACCATTACACCACGGGCTACTGCAAGCGCACGTCCACAAGAAATAAATTGCTGGATTTGGGAAGATGGCAATCCACACGAGTTTATTCGCAGAATGTTGTGAGATTTTGGTGTAGATTTAAGTTGGCGGTATTATCGGCCCGTACCTACTTATTCGAACAAAATGATGGCAATGCCATCACAATCGGAGAGCGCAACCAATCAGTTATGATAAATTTGTTTACCCAAAGTGGATGATATAATTGATAATGGATGTGATTGCAATATGGCTGTGGCAGTTTTACGTACTAAATAGCTGATGCCACGGACATTATACACATACACTAACGGTTAAAGGGCAGAGGCGGAGGTGACGTGGCCACCGATATCATTCGATTGGACGATTTAGTCTTGTGTGTGAGGTTTTCTATGCCAATAAACCGCAAAAGACCAGTGCCATCAAAATCAACATACCCCGTGCCGTTGCTAAAATTAAGCCTGATGATTTATCTGCCAGTCATCGAAAATTCGATCTCTCAGATAGGCACCACACAGTTAAACTGCGCCATTTGAATAAGGTAATATTCCGCACATAGTTTCATTAAGAGGACTTTCAAACTACTTATTTAATTTTAACATTACCCATTCCTATTCGAAACGCACCATAGGGAAGGAAAGAATAGTGCCTTTTTTGAAGAAATAAAGACACGCTACTCATGTGCGATCGAAACATTTCATATCAGGAATGAAGTTCAGAAGTTTTACTAAGGAACCTCCTAAGATAAGATTACTGAGCCCGAACAGAAGACGATCAATGGAACATATCCTATTCCTAGTGGAATTGCAGTCAATGCTGGGGACATGTAAAAATCATTCTTGATGAATCATACTACGATACGACGACGCGACGGGGCGCGGCGTCCACGTAGACTAAAAGTTCCGTCTAACCAACCCCGATGAAGAAAGCTATATTATTTTCAAATAAAAATAGTTTGACGGCCTAGCTGCCGAGTTGTTCAAAGCGGTAGATGATAAATGCTCCTTACATGCACCTGCGAAATATGTTAGTTGAAGATTATGCCCCTTGAAAAGAATATCACCATTTTTTCTCCTTCCTAAAGAATGGAGACTCTACAAACTGCGCCAATTGCAGATGTATCAGTCTTCTTACTATTGTCTGCCTATAAGATCTTTTTTCCCGGATTAATTGAGCACCAGAAGATGTTCGTCAACAACTGGATTAGTCTATATTGGTGTTACTTGAGGCCAGAAAGTTCAGCCTTCGATCAAATATTTACATTACGGCAGATCTTTCAAAAACACCATGAAGTTCAGACCAGCTTTTTATCTATTTAGAGGCCGCATTTAACAACTCACCACAAGCCATAAAACTAGTCCGTTCGTGTGGATGATGATTGCAAACGCAAGTTACGTACAGTAACCCTGACTCTAAAGAAAGTGATGAGTCTCAGAACATAATAAATACAGTAAATTAATGCAGCCGAATTACCGAAATGAGTTATTTGGTTGCATTTACCAGTATTTATTATGTTCTGCTGACACTCATCACTTTCTTTAGAGTCAGGGTTACTGTACGTATAGCTCGCATGATGTTCCATCGGGTTTTGTAATTTTTGTGATTTTAGACAAGCCGATGCGCATGCGCTGTCATGAGATTTCCCTAAGAAAGTTTTTGAAAGAATAGCGCCAGCGACACAATCTTTTGAATATCCATCTGATATATTTACATGATCGGAAGAATACATCGTTATATCAGAGGGTATTAATTGATTATTGAGAAAGAATCGAAAAAGATGGGATTAATGATCCACGAAGCAATATAAATAAGGTACAAGTACGACATCTTGGAGTGATCATTAGAGAGCTATAACTTTGATGCAGCTATGCCGAAAACAGATTTGCAGCTTTTTCAAATGCAGCAAAAAAAAGAGCTGACATATTCCAGGCTCTGCATGCAGCCTTTTCTGCACGATATCTCTATTTCTAATTTCGCTGCATGGGAAAAAGCTGCACATCTGTTTTATGCCGAAAACAGATGTGCAGCTTTTTCCAATGCAGCGAAAATAAATTTACACGGGTTCTTATGAGAACTGAAATATTCCAGGCTCTGCATGCAGCCTTTGCTGCACGATATCTCTATTTCTAATTTCGCTGCATGTGAAAAAGCTGCACATCTGTTTTGGGCTTTTAGGGAATTTGTGTACTTAACTCCCGTTTTCAACTCAGACAATAACGGAACGAGGAATAAGTCTTCACTGGTTCTTCAGGCTAAGAAGGTAATTGAGAAGCAAAGGACCTTCTCGTAAAACTGTGTGGTGAGAAAATTTAAGTTTGTCTCGAGAGGAAGATTCTTCGTGTAATTTATAGTCCCATTTTTATGAATCGTTTTCATGAAAGAATAGGAGTTAATACGCAGTACGGGCTAGACAGCGAGCCCCCCTCCTACCCTAAGGATCGCGCAGCAGAAGAATCCAGCGACTCAAGTGGAAGAAAGAAGCTTATTAGATGAGGCCCTGGTCCATCCCAAATGCCACGTTAAGTAAGCATAAGTAAGTGAGATCACCGGGGTCTTTATTTAATCTACATTGGACTCTTTTCACATAACATCCAGTCTTGACTCATTAAAATAATGTGGTTTGTTCAAATTCAAAAATTTAACAGAACCTAAGGCGTTTTAAACACTTCAACCATTAAAAGAAACTTTAAGATATACAAAATTATTAGAAGGGACCTTAAAGATTAAGAGCTCGTTGTATATACGAATGTTCTATTTTTAAATACTTGGACTTTGAACCATAGTTGAATGCCAGTCAATCCCCCGAAATGTGTTTCAAATTTTTGCTTTAAGTCAAGAACTTCAAGTCTGACTTCAAGTTTGAGTGCTTTAGATAATTGTTCGATTAATGAGTTCAAAATATTAGTCATTTCTTTTTTAAGCGAAGCCTAAAGTTTTTTTTTTAAACTGACTGCATTAGTTTGTAAAAGATTGCAATAATTCACAGCTCTAATGTCTTCTATTTTATAAATTATAATAAACTTAAAAAAAAAAAAAATCAATCAAAAGTTCGTTTTGAAACTTCCTAATTTCTGATCCTAGTTCCTACCACATACACTATTTAACTTCCGCATTGATTAAAAAACTTCAAATCTTCCACTCATCAGTGGCTGCTTCATTTCTAATTTTAAAACTTAAAAAAATCTTTTCCCACAAAACATAGTTTTCCAGAACAATTTCTTTCGTTCACCTTAACAACATCTGCGATAGCCTAATTGAAAATAAGAAAACCTATAGAATTCCGTTTGGAAAATGAAAAACTTCTTACATTTTTGTTGAACATAAAAAAAAAAAAAAAAAAAAACTGCAAAGAATCACTGGGAAAATAACAATAAGAAATGAAATACGCGAAGGGACAGCAAAATGATTGCACCAACAGAAAGACACACCATCTGCAAGGAAGAGCTCCTGGGAATGGGAAATTATTGTGGTGTGGTTGGAGTGATGGAGGTACCGCATCGCTCTGACTCTATGTAGTTCAAGAAAATGAGTGCTTCAAAACACAATAGCTCAAATGAGAAGGTGTAAGGAAAATAATAACAGGCAGGCTACAGGAAGAAGTCCCCACATTAAGAGAAGAAAAAATTCCGAAAATAAAAATATCTTTCAATTGGGAATAGGATGCTACTCGCAAACAAGCCAGAGAAGCATCCAATTTTATTCTAGGGATTTCACATGCCATTCACTACTGGACGTGGCGTTTGTAGGTAGTGGGGAGTCGGATAGGGAGTACTATTTTTTTTATTCGTTAAGACCAGGCGGAATGGAGCAGTCTGGTTTGTATTCCATTTTGTTTGTATTGTGCCCTCCACTTCCTCTGTCTGGAGTTATTTATTCATTTCTCTATTAACGGTGTGGTCTGGTCCATGATTCCTGGTCCTTGGTGTCTTTATACTTCTTATTCATCTTCTTCTTTTTTTGTGTACCTTTTTCTCGGACGACCATCGGAAGGTGCTACTTGGCGAGGAAGATCAACACAAAAAAAAAATGATAAACAGCTCTGGCTGGCAGCCATGTGTTGCAAAACGGATGCAAAGCGTATCGAGATATTGGAAATGAATCTGCAGGTATTATCATGGTTCATGGATGGCTAGGTGTGGATTTTAGTTATGTCAATAGGAGTCGTGTCGTGAGTCGAGAGGGTTTTTTTTTGTGTTTTTTTTTTTCTGTCTAGAGATGGTCTTTTGCAGAGGTGAAGCTGAGGTGGACTTACTGTTGAATAATTGCAGCTTGTTGGGTAAGAAGAACATTAAGGTTGTTTGGGTGAATGAGTTTCATGAACTGTTTGTTATTATTGGCTGATATTTTTACATGATTGGACTTGGGGAATGGGAGTTCTGTATGGAAGAAGATTGAGACTTAACAACACGTACTCGTAAGCATTAGCTTATGTTTGCTGTCTTATAAATTTAAACGTTCAATTTCTATTTGTATTTTAAAAGAGAAACAGACAAGGTAGGGAAACATAATTTTGTAAAGTAATAAAAGTATACATTATGTGGCACAACAACTCATGAAGTCACTGGGGCCTAGTGACTTACAGATCTCAACCATTTCTGTGTATGCTTGTCTGCAGGAATGGGAGGAACTACAGTTTATTGCCGAATCCGAACGGCTAAGCTGAGCAGCACTTGGGATGATTTGTCAATTCCTCGCAAAAAGCAGTAGCTCTGTAGGTATAACATTTTTGTTTGGGGCGGCAAAGGCTCGGAATTGAACCCTGAACTCTGGCGTTACAGTCCAACACATTAACCATTGCTCCACAAAATCAATTTGTAATGAAATATAAAAGCAGCTTTGCACCCTCTCCAGCCAAACAGATCTTCTAGTTCGAATAACAAAAAAGTTCTACAGGAATATGGTCTTTTTCCAAGCAAACTTAGGGTAAATCTCTGGTCCGGAATGGACCAACCAACAAGCTGCTTCCATACTACTCGGCTGATAGCTAGATGACTCTAGTTTTACACACCAAGTTCTTTGAGGTCTTTTTTCATTTACATTCCCCAGCATCATCCGAGTGCTGAGTTGTGGTCTTACTCAACTCCACCGTTCATCAAGGGTGGATTTTTCAAACCTTTCGAACTGGAACATTGGTGTCCGTTTGGTCTAAATGACCCAGTCACCTCAATAGAGTTCTTTGTTGTATCTTGTCCACCATTCCCCGTTTCATACGGAGGATCTTCCTCTCTAAGCAACGTAAGGCTTTTTATTTACCTTTGGCAAGGTCCATTCCTCTGCGTCATATATCAGGACCCAAATGATAAGCGCAGGTCTTTAACTATCAAGCTTCTTCCAGTTGGTTCAGTCCCTAGCTATCTTCAGTTTTACAAACCATGTTGGTTGAGGTCCTTTTCCACTTGCGTGTTCCAGTTGAGCTGAGATCTTTCTCTCGTCTGCTCCGACACACGGGATTGGACTCAAAGATTTTTCGCGCCAGATCGTTGGTTCCTGTCGCTCTTAGGCCCGTTTACTCAGAATTAACCAAAGAAACAAATAGAGAATCTTTCCTCAAGCAACCTAAGGCATCCTAATCCGGTTTTGACAAAGCTCCATACCTCTTCATCTTATACCTACGTTAGTTTATCAGGAGGGGGCTTTGCTACTGAATCGCTAGCCTGAAGTTATTGCAGTATACTTTCAAAATCGCGAAAACTCCTAGCGGCGTATTAGGTTCCATGAATATTTTTACAACTCTCGGTGGTAAAAATCTGCACTATGGTGACTGTGACTTGCGAAATGACCAGGCAATAAATCAGCTCATCCCGACATACAAAATAGTTTGATAAAATCAATAAAATCTTTAAATTATTCAATGTGGTATAATTCCACTGCTTAAACTCACTCCAAAAACTTTACTAGGTACCTAATACATTCACAATCAGACCAGATTAAAATGGTGAAATCCGCTTTAGAATCCATTCCTATACCTTCATCTAGTCGAAATGCATTTCTCATGTTATGTTCATTGGTTGGCATCTCAATCGAACCGTTTTGTCATCATTTATCTCCATGTCTATCGATAACATCAATATAGCCTACGTTCGTACAATAATTTGAATAACATCGTCGTCACTTGGTCGTCATCTGCCTTGCCTATGTCTCTGGTTCTCATTAATGGTCGTCGTCATAGTAATTATTTATCATTGTTTCTATGTTGTATACTTGAATTAAGCTGCCATCCCATAAAGCCCATCTGCTCTGCTTGCACGCCGCCGGTTGCCCGCCGCCGCGCCGCCTTGGCTAACCAACGAAAACATTCAAAAATTTCCACAATCAAAGCATTCCCAACCGTTAAACTATGTTCGTAGATGACCAGCATATATTTTATCCAAATCCATATCCCATTCTATGTTCACAGAGTTCTTAATGATTCTTAATTATAACGGGCACTTAACGCGTAAATATACTCTCTGCCTGTGGGCGGTCGGCGCGGCAGCGCGGTGCAATGCGCGATGCGGCTTTGCTGTGTGATGGTTGTTGTTGAGAACCATTATGGAACAACTTCCCATTGTCTAGACTTTCGAATCAAATCGAATCGAAAATGAAATCAAATGAACCGAATATTCGGATCCATTAATGCTCTTCCGATCGATTAGTGCAGAAAGTGGGTATACATCATTTATAGGCCAGACCTTTATCATTGAAGCGAAAGCAGATCATGCAAGAGTTGAAGGTCTGTACAAGGATTTATTTGGTTTACCTTAATTTCAAGTGCATCATACATCCCCTTGTTGTTGTTTTTGTCGTTGTTACTACAATCCTCTGTACACATACACATGCATCATACCTCATGCATAATGCACTCAAGTAAACATACCAAAGCGTTTATTTAGAGTTGTTAGAAACGTACCAACCTGTTAGCAATTATAAGGCATCGTTCGTCGTTTGCACTTGAATAGTTTCAGTTATATTGGCTTGTGGATGATTTTAAGTGCGAATTCCAGACGATTTTGAGATTAAGTTTGATGGACTTATATGCAGTATTTTCGTGGGATTTTGACGGCTGATTGAAGTTTGATGGGGATGGTTAATGGTCAAATATATGCGTGTTGCATTTTCAAGCATTAAACACACTTGATTACTTCAGATTGAAAGCGGATTAGAAATGCATTTCTTCGTTGTAAATGGACCTCAAAATTGATGGATATTGATTTTTGATGATTTGCACCAGGGCACGGTGCGTGCAGTAGAAGAATTTATGATAGTTTGTTAGTCATGAAAAGCCGTCATTACCATTTTTTTTTTTGACCGAAAAGTGGCACATCACCCACACTGGCATATTAGACCGACTTACCCTAATGGCTATTGAAATAATAAAATGTAGGTACCTACCTACTATTAAATCGAAGAAATCAATTTCTGCTCAAATTTCCTTAAAGTTATCACACTGATATGTAGGTACATATATGTATTTAATTTTGAGTGTACATCTTCAAAAGCACTTTAACTTTTAATCCTCAAAGAATAAGCTTCAAAAATCAGACGATTCTTGTGTTGTCATAAGATACAAAAATATATCTTAAACAAAAAATATTATGTCAACTTGAAAATGGCGGCCACACAGCACTTAACAAATTCCATATTATGACCAAAAACAAAAATAATAGATATCTATGTAGGAAACTAAAAATCTTTTCTAACGTCTGAAGCAATATACTTAAGTTCAACCACTTCTCTCCCTCTCTTACTGATATCGTCATGTTGACCTTGCCTGTCATAAAGTCATTAAACTTTGTTTATTTATTTATTTTTTTTTTTTTTGGGGACAAAATCCGTAAGCCAGACATTCTTTTGCTTTTAAAAACATAATACTCGTAGGTTAGGTTGTTAGGTACCTACCCGAAAACAATTCATATTATATATGTACATAATATGTACATAATATACTGTATGTAGAAACTTAAAGCTATTAATATTTATCGCATATGACACAATAATCGATAGACTTTTGTCCTGCGTGTGCTCTCCTTATAGTATATCTTCTTCTTTTTGTTATAGCATGAAAGTGTTCTTTTCTCGAAAGATTTATAAAATAATCTATAGAACCTATAAATATGAGTTTTTGCCGTTAACAAACAATTTACTTACATATAAATGTGGTTGGTCTATGGTCTCTATAATAATAGTGCGGTAGAAAGTAATCTTTTATGTTCAAGGACGAAATAGGATATTCTTTTGTGTTTTAGAAGAACCCATCATTGTCTGAATTACATAATAAAATAATGTAAAAATAAAATGCTTCAATATCCGTCGTATGTTCCTACTCTGTTGGTTTTGAATAAAAATAAATGAAATAAAATATAATATAGGATACATTTGGTGGTAGAACAGCTGGTGTATAGATCCCGGACCTATTGAATCACGACTCTCAACCATTTATGTCTACATGCTATGGGTAAGAATGGAGATGACCTACAATTTTTTGCCAAATCCAAACGGCTAAGAACAAAGAGATACTTCTAGTCCCAGTTTTTCAGTGGCAGATCATCACAGATTCGGAGTTTAAACCTAAGTAAGGCTAGAATAGGTAAGGTTAGCATGGCTATCAGCATGAATGCTTGGCACACTCAGAGCATTCTGATACCACATGAATCTAGTAGATTTCTCCCTACTAGTTTGACCACTTAGGGCATTTTACGAAGCGTGCGAGATAACTAATATGAATATGTCTATATTCGCCAGGTCGCTAGGATCTCCTATAGATGGAGTCTTTGAGATAGAGTAGGACATGTGCAGAGAAGATGAGGAGTCTACTTTTCCTCATCCATACTGCTTCTGCAGAATTTTTAGCTGAATTGGTATTTCCGTCAAAAATCTATAGAATTTGAATAACGGCCTGTAGAAAAGGCAATATCACTGGTGGCGCCATCTAGCTTTTGATACGGAAACATCGATTTCCATAGTGTCTCACTTTGATTTCGATAGATTTTTGACAACAAGTTAATCCAAAACTCGAAAACTGCCTCCGACCTTTAGCAAATTGCTGAGTAATCAGGATTAACTTAACTTTGAGTCAACTCAGAGCTAACTCAAACGTTGAAAAGCTGGCCGGTAGAGGATTTGTCAGTTCCTCCCAAGAGGCATCATTATAGGTATATTTACCCCTAAAAAGTACATTTCTCTGTTTTTATGTCGCATAGGGTGGAATTCTATCCCAATATAACTATCCAACGCATTTGGCTTCTGTTCTTTAATAAAACACCGGAACCGTGTATTTATTTTCTATAATTCCTCTGTCAAAAACTATGTATTTGCAGATGATATTGACATCATAGGGAGAACGAAACGAGCTGTTGCCGGTTCGTTTGCAAGTATTGAAGCGGAGACGGCGAAGATGAGTTTTGCTGTTAATGAGGACAAGACGAAATATATGCTGTCATTGACAAAGGAATCTAAACTCACGACTCGGGCAACACGTCACGATAATGGATGGGTCACGGTTGGAAAAAGGCTTACTATTGTACTGAATTTTGTACTATTTAATTTTCCCAGTACGTAATATTACTAATATTTTCATCAACTGGAGCTCAACACATCACTCAATCGCTTTTTTGGTTTCAGTCTGATGAAATTAATTCTGTTTCGTGCGACAAAAACGAAATTTTCGTATAAATTTCAATTAAGATGATCGAAAAGTTCAAAAATGTACCTTTCGAATGTAGATGTTTAAACTAAAAACATAAAACTTTTTTTTACACAAGCTGTAAATTGTGTGTAGATTGTAGATCGAAGTTTTTTTTCCATATTTTGCGTAGATATTTACGGAGTAGATAATTTATTATCAATTTCAATTAATGCGAACTACTTATATAGAGTGTCTCCTAGTTCGTGCACTATATTTCGGGGGATTATTCTTGGGATCATTACAAGCAAAAAAATTGTATAAGGGAAAATTCGTTTTCCCCTTTCAGGTAATTTAAAATTGTATAAAAATGGAAAAAAAAACATTTAAAAACAAAATGAAGTACCTTTCTGGAAATCTAATATTTCATGTTGTTTAAATAGCTTTTGAGAAATTAAATTTCAAAGTCAAAATTTCTAAAAAAAAAAAAATTGTATAAAACATCGGGGAGAGTACTAAGGCGCCAAGAAATGATAACGGTTTTTTGTAGAACAGAGGGGCAATTTCATAAAAAAAAGTACTAAAAATTTAAAAAATATATATAAAAACATAACGGTAATACTTAGATTTAAGTGTTATAAATTTTTATAAAGCCAATACTCTTTTTTATTAGATAGTTTTTAAATCAAGTCAAATCTATGCATATTTTTTGGAAAAATGGGTTTTAAACTCAAAATTTGGGGAAAAAACATCAAAAAGATGTTTAAAGTGTATTTTTTCAAAACTATAATAGCTGCATTTTATTTTCCTCTAAATCTGATCCAGATTGGATTTTGAAACATAAATACAAGTATTACAAAAACAACACAAGATCCAGGTCTGCCTTTGGATTTGGATTTCAAAATCCATTTTCTGAACACTTTCCTAGCAATATTTTATTTTTATAGATTGGTACTACTGCTGACATTTACATAAAAATCTCAATAAAATTACAAATTATCGAAATCAAACACATGCCGCCATCATTCCAATTTTTTTTATCAGTTTTTTCTTCATTTAATAGAGTCGACGCGACGTGAGGCACGGAAAAATTCGTAAAAACTATTAACTTAATGGAAATTAAACTAAAAAAATAAAACTGTTCCATTTTTAAACATTCGCTCTTCCTTAGATACAAAATATTATTTCAAACAAGATTTGTGAAAATTTTCCTTCTGTCAATTTTATTGTGCAAATAAAGCCAACTGTGAGAAATAAATACATTTGTGATCCAGTTTGTTTTATTATCATGATCTGATCTGGGGGAAAATAAAATGCAGCTAATATTATATATATATTTTTTTTTTTAATTTGTTGCTATAATTACATTTTAATTAAAAACTGAAAACTAGACACTTTTAGAACTATCTAATAGAACAGAGTATTGGCTTGAAAAAAGGTATAACACTTAATTATAAGCATAACTGTTATTTTTTTTTATATATTTTTTTTAATTTTTAGTTTTTTTTAATAAAATTGCGCCTCCCGACTAAACGGGCGGAGATAGACCCCCTCCCATAGTAAAATATGCTTGTATTGAACCTTTATCATTTCTTGGCGCCTAAGTTATCGTACTCTTGCCGCAACTTCTAACAAAATATTAAATTCCTGGCAGAATTCACGATTGGAAAAAATTCGGTACTATTTGGTCATTTTCAGTACTATTTTTTGGCAGCGTTCAGTACTATCGACAAAAGTCGATTTCCATCACTGGGATGGGTATAACTTCGAAGTCGTCAAGGAATTTGTCTACCTGGGTTCCACTATAACCTCGCTAAATGCCCATCAGTGGCAGAGCACAGATCAAACGAAGTATCACTCTTGCCAATCGCTTTGGGCTAAGAAGGCATTTAAGACCCTCATTCAAAGCACCAAGGTCCTGCTGTGATAACCTGATTGGTTGATTTGAAAGGAAGATTACTTATGAGATTTTCGGTCCAGTCTGTATTGATGGAGTATGGAGGAGAAGCTTCAAAAACGAGCTTTACTATAGCTTTACATCAGCAACGTCGAGCGTGTGCACACGAACGCACCAGCCCGACGAGTCTTTGAGGTTACTCCTGATGGAAATATTTCAGTTAAGGTGGCGAGCACAAGTGGAGAACCTTAAAGTCCTTGGAGTGCATAACTGGAGCTGAAGGCAGCTGGCTAAGGCACGAGCTGGCTGAAGGGGCTTGTCGGTTGAGGCCTTAGTCCATCCCGGACTGTAAGCGCCATATAAGGTAAAAGTATCACATCAAGCTTGAATTTTAAAACCTTGACTTAAATTACAAATCCAATACTTACCCCATAGAGAACATGAACAAAAAAAAAATAAGTTGTACCTAGGACCTGAATACTCGTAGGTAAAGTAGTATAAAATATTTTACATAAAATAATAATCTTCAAGAGGATTATTTTTCACGCATTCTATCGTCGTTGGTGCTTGTGTAGTAATTAATTGCACAGGATTTTGATGACCAGGATCACCATACTTGATATCTCCCTTTTATGATTAAATACATACATATGTATATGTATATGTTGCTTACCTAAAACGAGAGAGAGAAATATAAAAAGCAATTAGTGTTGTAATATCTTTTTCAAACGCATTCAACTTAATTTTTGTCTTTTATTTATTCACATTTCAAAAGGATCAAATCAAATCGAAAATAATTCAAGGATATAACATGCAAAATTGCAGATATATATCAATGTATAAAAGGATAAATTATATGGACATGGACTTCAATCAAGGAAAACCCATCAAGCGATTCAATTCGCACTCGAAATTGTATTAACACTCTTGGTGTCAAATTCAAACATTCAAAAAGGATGTTTATATCTGTTCAAATGGATATTGGGTTCGACAGTACAGATAGTCCTAACACTTAAGAGAGATAACCCAAATTGTTGTCTATACTTGTATTGTACGTATGTATGTATACATGTAGTTGGTTTGTTTGGACGAAATTACCTCAAAGATGGGCTCTTGAGTTTTCCAAAGAATGATAACAATCAGCAATAAAATAGGAAGCCCATTTTATTTCTGGGGGTGGTGAGGCGGGGAGTGAGGTGGATGATTTTCGTTAAAGGACATTTAAATTTTCTTCTGCGCTCTTCTTCTATTCGTAAAAGCATCAGCATATCTTTTCATCTAGACCTATTTGCTTTGTCAAGTGAAAAGAAGTTCTGTTGGCAGAAAATTTAATTTAGGCCAAATTCTATGGAAGAAACGGGGAATATAGAGAAGCGTATGGTGGTGATGGTGGGGTAGGTACTTTAAAATTAGTTGGATGAAGTGTTTTTCGAGTGATCTGCTCGGTATGTGGGTGTGCGTGGGATGAAGATGAAGGTAAATACATATTATATGGATGTTTAGGTAACAAGGTGTCTTTGCCAATCATGAGCAATTGTGTGTGCTAACAACCTTAAGCAAAACAAAATTCTTTGAAGGTTACAGAATTGTTAAGCAAAAAGGTCTTAAGACATACTTAATAGGGAACAAATGTGTCAAATTAAGAATGAAGAAAGTTTGGAGTACATATTAAGAATGTTTAATTGAAGCAAATGGGGAAATTAAATTGGACATTTTGGAATATACCATGGAATTGTTTTGGCTTAAGGATTCGAATGCCACGCAATCGATAGAGATAGTGTTTCCCAAAGTCACAGACGTAGACTAAAACTATGAATTACTGAGGTCGAAAAAACTTGCCTTAAGAGGTAATTTTTTCCATTTCGCTTCCTTTTGGACTTATAATGGTTTTAATGATTTTTGATCTCTTAAGTTGTTTGCCTTAAAATTACCTCAACAACCCTTAGTTTTCGTGTGCGACTGTGGGATACCCAGGTACATTGAACAAAAAAAAAAACGATTTGTTCGGGTGCGTTTTTGGAAACATAACTTAAAGTACTATACTTTTATCTCGGCCCTACGGGTTACTCAGTAGTTGATTATATGCAATAGTGGCTGGAGATTGGTAGAAGTTTTATCGTAAGCTCTTTCCGATAATTTTCCTATCGTTTTAGTTCTCAACGAATCAGGATGATGAAGATTTTTTAACGACATTGTCTACAAATTACAAGGAGAAAAGTGTGTTTTATAAATAACGAAAATAAGATAAACCTACCATCTTTGCGACTTAATCTGAAAGATTTAAAAGATCATCTTGAAAAACTCTAATCATAATTTTTCAACGAACTTTAAATTTGCTATCTCCTTGCAAGTAAACGAAATCTTGAACTTACCATTTTGTATTCACGACGTAAAATCAGGTTTTTCAGTTTTTGACACTTGACACAATTGACAGAAAAAACTCTTAAGCTTAAGCTCTACAACAAAAGTATTTCAACGAAATTTGGACGTATTATGGAAACGTTATACAACTCTTCAACTTCTGCACTTAATTATTTTGCTCGTCGGCACCTTACTGGGAGGAAATTGGTTAAAGACGATATTGATGATGTTCTACGGGGAAGAGTCTGCAAGTCGCCAAGTGAAAATCTTGAAATTCAACAATTCTATTCTGGGGTTTGCTAAAACGTCTGAAGTCCTCCAATGGACAGAATCACTGAGTACAGATGAAGGCTTCATGTTAACCTCAGATACAGATGAAGGCTTCATATTAACCTCCAGCAAATCCAAAATATTGATCTCTCTTTACTCTGAATCTGGCTACCTTCGCTATTTTTCCAAGCTAGAAATTAGGGAATCTCGCAAAATACTCAAACTGTTATGCCCGTTACGCATAACATATTTCCTCATCAACCCACTTAGCCAATTGCACTGCATACAACTATGCATATAATGCATAACTGCAGTTTCATTTCACACTTAATGTGACGCAATGGCTCAGTGGGTCACTTCTACAATGCAACTCAGTAGGTCAAAGCTGAGTAATACATTCTGGAAGTTAAGTCCCAGAAGTCCCAGCTAGGTCGCCAGAACTAGTGAGTCAAACCGAAACCATTAAGCGGTCGTTTTTTTTTAATAATATCACAAAACAAGACCCGTACCAAGACCGTAATACTGACAGACAGTCAGAGAGCCGTTAAGCAATCGTTTCGCCATTAGCCAATATCGTCCTCTAAATTGGTTCAACAACGTCGTGATGAGCTCACAAGCCTAAGTGGCAACCTCATGGGCACCCACATCTGGGTTCCATGTCATTGTGGCATTGATGGAAATAAGCGGGCAGACGAACTTGATAGCTCACTTGCGGAAAGAGTCAACATTCCTCTTGGTGTTATAACGGGCAATATATTCTTAATTTTTGTTAGTGCCTCCAACCATAGGGTAGGTGGCGTGGTTTAGCTAACTGCATTATATCTAGAAAAATTTGGACCACTAAAGGCAAAACTCAAAAAACTGGCCTGGTATGCAGACCCAGGCGAGATAAAACCAGGGTCGTTGCGATCTTTTTTGGACACTGGCCAATAGGAGAACATGCGGCGAGGTTATGAGCATCCCTTACTGGCCGTAACTGTGAGGACCAGAAGGACAAGGAAAATGTCTTTCATTTCCCCTGTAAATAGTAGTTTGTGGCCGCTAATGTATGTAAAAAGCTAGTCCTCGCTGTTGGTGTCGTCAGCAAGAAACGAAAAGTCAGGTAGAAGGAGCATTGTTCATTTTAGTTGCTTCTACTTAGTTCTCCATGGGGTTCTTGGTAAATGATTGCTCATAAGCTGTACACTGTGTTCTGAGTGGAAGGAAGTCTCACCACTTTGGCCAGAATGAGAAACATGGTCTGGTCATTTGGAAAGTCCTTTTTTGACTACCTGGGCTATGATCGCGTAAGACGATTCGATTGAACGATCATCGTTTTGACGATTGCTCTCTGTATATTTCACATCACATGTGATAGAGAAAGCTATAGCCAAAACGATGATCGTTCAATCGAATCGTCTTACGCAATCTGGGCCCTGAATTAACTCTCCATATTGAAGATCAAAGACTTAACGAAATCGATCTAAGGTGAACTTGGTAGCTCCTGCACCATTTCTTCGGTCAGACTCCCTAGGCCACAAGCAAGTGGACCGTGGATTTCTGAAGCCAACAATTTGCCCAGCTTTAACTTTGGACCTACGAATCCCTGTTATGAAATCACTTTCACACGTAATACTGGCTGAGTTATAGTATCCAAGTAGTAAGTACTGCAAATCACGTTATGCTCGAGATGCCTCCCTTATGCTTGAGATGCCCCCCCTACATTTTTTGCAACGCTGAAAATAAAGGTTGACTATGTTGTTAGAGAGTTATAGTATTATAGTAACTTCGCTACCATACTGTGAAGCTGAGCTCTATGAAATGATCAGTGGAGTAGATGTTAAGTTGATATCGAAAGACTAATTCGAAATTATCACAACTAATTAACGACTAGTTAGCGGCACATTATCCACTAAAAAATTTGTCGATTGGCGAATGTTGCTTCGCTTGACACTGATGTTTATTTCTTTGGTTTATTACTCATTCATAAGAGTCCGATTTCGCAGCAGCCAGCAGTTCAAGTGTTATCCCTGCTATATGAATTCATTCTGAAAAATTGTTTACTATAAAATGTTTACTTTTTAAACCCTTTAATGTCCACGCTTGGAGATGACCCATTTTAAATCTATACCTAAAGCCACACACGTGTTCAAACTTTTTTAATTATCCATTGATATAAATTCATATAATCAAATGCAGATCCTATATTCAATCCAATTTATGTCATAGCTCAAATCCCCACCCGACATTAACTTTTTAATCCTCAACATTTATGAACAAACATAAAAAGGTCTTTGCTAAGCGTCGAACTTAATCCTCATTATCTCGCATCATCACTATAACCAAAACTCTCCTAATCAACACCTAACCAGATATATGCGGACTTTCGCAAAAAAAAAAAAAAAACTTTCCAATTACGACTATCATACTATTCATGTCGAAAACTCAGCACATCCCTGTCATTCTCTGTTTTTTTTTTTTTTTTTTGTTAGATTAGTCCAATCAAAACAAAAAGCTCATTTATAGTTCCACATGCCTGGTCACATGTATGACACAAAAAAAAAACCATCCCTCTCTTATTTTAGGTGAGAGTTCCTCTGGCATGAATTTAATTTAACATATACACACGGCTAATATTTGTGAACTGCCCCCAACAAAACGATGCATATTGTCCAACTCTCAAACCGTCGTCACTTTTTCCAAAAAATGTAAATTTTTAGTCCAAAAAACCAACATGACACATAGACTGACAACCGACACTGAAAGAAAAAACAAAAATAAAACTAAAATCCTTCTGTCTATCATAAAGTCGGATTAAACTACTATAATATAGGAATGGCGCCCGGGCTGGGCTTTGCTGGGTGGTATGTGAATAAATGGGACATATGGAACAGGACCATATTCTGGTTCTATAAGTTTCTCTAAAAGTTTTGTCGGATGCTAAAAAGGTGGCAAACCTTCTGTTCATTTATACAGTATATACCTAACCTAATTCTGGGGTTTTCAAAACGTTATTTGAATGCTAAACGGTTCTTCTGCGATGTTGAATTTCAGCAACAACACAAAAAAAAATCTAAAAAAAAACATATAAAATGGCTGTCAAGAATTTTACCCTAGAAAAGAAAATTTTGTTAATTTCCATGATAATCAAACAGAAAATTTGAATTTTGGTTTTCACCAGAAATTTCCTCCTCTCTATGTTGGTTGTTGGCGGTGCGGTGGTTTGAGGTTGGTAAGTTGGTTGGTGTCGTCCTTCTTTAAAAAAAAAAATTCTGAATACGAAATTCTTTTTCTATTCGGTCTATAATACTCGTATACATCAACCAGCTATATAAACTCTATATTGTACAATCTCCTGAAACATACGTGTTAGTTTAAATTGAAATATTCAATTTTCCTTGAAATGATAATCCCTGTGCAAGAAAAACGGAAAACTTTGGTGGTGGTGGTGGTGCGGTAGCTCATTTGCATAAGTATACAAAGAAGTGCTCCGAAGACGACGCACTCTGGCTCTAAAAACCTATACACAAAATAGAGGCGGTGCTGGGCCCAAGGAATTTAAAGGATATAAAACGTGTATGTTGGTCGTGTCGTTATAGTTATATGATGTAATACCTATTGTGTATGTTGATGTATATCTATATTAATTCTTGTTTGGTTTGCTCTCGCCTCTTTCATGTTCAGCATCCAAGTGCATTGGCAGAAGCCAGAGATCTAGTATAGGTTCAGCAAATAAATAGGAGGCGGTGAAGAAGAAATTGTTTTCCTTTTTTGGTCCTTGAGGAAAAGCAGGACTTTAGATCAGTATAATCCAGGGATGTATTTATGACTATGAGGTAGAAGTTAAAATTTTTGGTATTTTCGAGAATTTTTGATCTCTTTGACAACTTGCACATTTGAATTTGAACTTTCACCATTAATCGGACTAGCTTGGAATTTTAACCCAATAAAGATTCACAATTTCAACGATTTTTAATATAAAATACTTTGAGAGGTGTACAGCGTGATCTAAGCAAATGGAAGAACTTAGCGTGCAAAACAGGAAATGGTTAGGATCAAGCTGGCTTAAAAACAACTTTGTTGGTTGAATTCGAACGTAGCGTCACCTTAGACAAGTCATAACAAGAAGCGGAAACTTTAACAACGAACTGTATGGACTGTAGTAGTAGTAGTAGTAGTACAGCGCCACCAAAAGAGTAAAAAGCCAAGGACGGAGGTGAACCACAGGATTCCAGTCTGGAGAGTTTTTGAATCCAACTCCAAGGCAATCAACTCAGTTGGTTTACGCAAGTGGAAGAAGACCTCAACCGTCTTGGCGTTCGTCACTACCGACCGATCTGGCTGGAAGAAACTTGTTGGTTGAGGATCAGGTCGACACCATAGCGCAACTTTAAATAATGTCGAATTCCTTTCAACAAAAAAATCGATTTTTCTGGACAGTTTCCTCCTAAAATAAAATAAATAAATTTGGTGGCACAAACGGCTCATGAAGAACCAGGGCCTAGCGACTTACAACTCTCAACCATTCCTGTGTGTGTGTGTGTCTGCAGGAATGGAGGGGACCTACAGTTTACTGCCGAATCCGAACGGCTAAGGTGAGCGGCACTTTTCTATGACAAAAGACATACTCTTGAAGGATTTAACACTTCCTCGCAAGAGGTAGTAGCTTCGAAAAGAACTCAAGGTGGAAGCGGCTGGTATTGAACCCCAGACCTCTGGCATGACAGTCCAACGCACTAACCATTACGCCACGGGCTACTACACAGTTTCCTCCTATTGAAAGAAAAAGATCGATTCTGTTTAGAAAAAAACGAAAAAAGAATTCGACAAAAGTAATAAAAAGGAGGAGAAAGTAAAACAACGAACTGTTCGGGATATGTAGCAACGGCTACATGAAATTCGGCCCCAATGAAAAATGGCCCAAAACAAAAAACGAAAAATGGCCCCGAAGGGGTGTCTTTTCATAATGAAAAATAGCCCTATTTTCAAAATGGAAAAATGACCCCTGAATGAAAAAAAACTGCAAAAAAGTAAGAAATACTCAAACCAAATATAAAAATGGCCTTAAAAATATAAACGTGAAGCAACAACAACAGATGCAAATGGGGCTATTGAAATATCATAATGAAATTTAACCCCAAAATTAAAAATTAAAAGAGGCCCAAAAAAAATGGAAAATTACCCCAATTCACAAAATTTAATCAATTTTTTGTTGTTTTTGCTTTTCATACCTATACATTTTTGGGGGCATTTTTCATTTTTTTGTTTGGGGTGTTTGTAATTTACTTGGGCCTGAAACACAACGCTACCAAAAGTACAAAAAGTAGATTCTGGCAACTTTATTAGCTTTAAAATAATCTTCTTCTTGTAAGACCTGCATTTTTATGGTTCAAATACATGCCATCTTAATGTGGTTATATTGAAGTCAATCCAATACGAGCAGTGCTTTTAGAGATAGTTCCTTACTTTACAGCCTGTCTTTAATCAAAAATTTAAAATGGCGCCCAAGTAGAATATAAATGCGGCCCTGAAAACCATCCATTATACACTAACACTGCCTTAGATTTATAGAGCCAAACGAAGATGATGGAAAAGTTTTTCGTTGAGAAAAGTTTTTCAAAACTAGGGAATTCAATTCTTGTTCTTTCTACATTGACAACGACAACGATGATGATGATGATGATGTGGATGTGGATGTTGAAGGCTGATGAATGAAAAAAAAAAAAAATTATATAATATATTGTAGAAGACGCAGAAGAATACGAACCACAAATTGAATAGGAGTCTCTAGCCCATTCGTTGAGTATTGCTCACATATAAAAAAAAAAAGTTTTTCTTTTTTTTCTAGAAAAGACGAAGGATTTGTATCTTCTTTCTATATAGAACTTAAACTCATTAAAATGATTTGCAAAAAACCTTGTGCTGGTTGAGCTTTTATGTATAGAAGAATTACATATATAAGAAGCAAATACCTAAGAGGAACAAGAGGCTTTAACAAAATGCTTCTAAATTAAAAGGCTTGCGACTCACTATAGATCCCTATATATGTGTAGGTAAGGTACGTATTCCATTCCAACTACTAGCCACATTTAAAACTCAAGTATTCTTATGCTTCACTTTGCCAATGAGAGCCATAAGTCCTCTTAGTTTGTTGTTAGACCTAGTTTTTTTTTTTTTTTTTTACTTTGAATTCTTCTTTTGTAATAAAATGTAAAAAGGCCAAGCGCCAGGACTTACACGATTATTTATACTCGCGAGGCCCGCATTCTTCTATTACATGGCAGTTTTGAACGAAGTGCCAAAGTACAACAAATATGGTCCTGCAAGTGAGTGTTCCCTGAAGTGGTCCTGATGGATGAAGGTCCTAAGCTATATGTGTGCCATATGAGTAAAGTGGGCAGATATACAGCAGTACAGCAGCAGCAGCTGATGTTGTAAATGACTTTTGAAATTGGGTTCTTTTTTAATATATTTTAGCTAACGAGGTTTTTTTTTTTACTTTTTTTTTTAATAAATTCATAGGGGACGTTTAAGGCAGAGTAGGATGAATGAATGTATGTACTTGTATACATTTAGTTTTTTGGTCTTCTTTTTTAGGTCGTTTTGAATTTATATGACTTAATTTTTTTTTCTCTGAAATCAGGTTACTATAAATTTTACAGAACTGGAGTGTCAGCACTTATGGGGTTATGAATGGCCGTTAAAGAGGCTACAATAGGTCAGGCGATTAATTTTTTTTTTTTTTTGACGATTAACACAAATGTAATTATGTTAATTGAAATTTTATAGCATGACTTTTTTCTTGTTCTTCAATTAAATGTGTGTTAAGTAGTGTTCGTTTATTTTTTCTTCAAAATACTTCATCAGAAATACTTCAGTGTGTATGTAAAGGAAGTGTATATCTCAAATCAAAGGGTATACAAAAAATCAAAGGGTTGGGGTGTGTTTGTTTACTGAAAGATCTTGGCGACATACATACCTTCCTTTATTTGCAGGAGATGTTAATTAATTTAACGAGAAAGGTAAAATTATTTTAATATAATTTATTTCATATTTATCGAAGCAGAATAAGGTTAATAGGAGTGCTTGCTTTTGTTGTTCTTCTGAGAATAAGAGAGTTTAAGGAATTATAATATTGCAGAAGAAGTGAACTAAAATGCAAATCAGTGATATGTAGGTCATAGATTATAGAGTCCTTTTATTCAGAGCTAAGAATTAACAAACCAATTACTTATTCAAACCAGATTATGCAGCAGTTACGTCAAACAAAGGAAGCATCCGACTGACCAGTCCAGCAGGGCTGCCGAAGTGAGTAAAAAGGGAGTATTCGTACTCCCCTGACTCCCCTCGAAATTAGCTCAAGAATATATTTCGATGATGAAGTGTTCTTCTCCTTCTCTAGTTCCCCTTTAAAAATATTTCCAAATCTTTTGACGGGTGATAATGCTGAGATAAAGAATAGAGGCTTTTAGACTATAATTAATCTTTTAACAGAGATTGTAGTTTGGAGGAGTTCTGGGAAAATGTATTCACAACTAAAAACTAAAAAGTCAGTGAAAACATTTATTGTTTTTTTGATTTCTTTACCTCACAGCAGTGACAATGCTGAAAGAATTTTGTTTCAGTTATTTTGAATAAAAACAAAAAGTAGAAACTGCTAATGGACTGACACAGTAAATGCAATTTTAATCGTAATTTGGATCACAATGGTTGCCATCAAAGGAGTTTTCTCGTGTAGTTATTAAAAATAATATACAAAAAAGTCTGACCTGCACTGCAACACAACAAAGTCTGATTTTTTATTTTTTTTTTACATTGAATGTGAGCTAAATTCCTTACTTTTGTATAAGTTCTATTTAAGTTATTTACGGTTTTGTTAAGTTTTTATTTATTAAAAATAATTTATCGACCATGTTCTTTATTTAACTTTTAAGTGATGAATTCCAGAACGTATGTGTATAGTACAGAAATATATGAATGGAAGTACAAATTTTAAAAATATTCTAATAAATATATTGTTATTTAATATTAATGGTGAATATTTTTTTTCCTTACTCCCAACAAATACGAAATACACCCGTCTAATCCTCTGAAATACTCCCATGCAAATTTTCAAACGGCAGCCCTGCAGTCCAGGGTCTCATTGACGTTAAAATTATAAAATGCCAAGGACTTTCATATAGGCAACGCATATATTTTATTTTATTTTTTGCAGATGGTACCAGATTATGGTAGGCATGTTGTGATTGGCTGTTTAGTATTTTCTAATGTATAGTTTCCCAGGATGGAATATCTTAAAGAGGAACCGCAAAATCCAAGGAGATAATCGGCATAAGAATTAATGAAGTTGATAAGGTGCCTACATACATACGTGCATTGGCGTAGTTAGAGATTTTTACTAGGGGGGGCAACCAGCCAGCCAGCGGACCAAAAGTTCGAAATCATGACTGTATCTACGGGGTACGGGGTGTTTTTGCAAACGTAACCAAATCTTTGTTGGATTTTCAACATTATCTTCTGTTTGCTTGTGTGTACTTCATATAAGTACCACGTTTATGCGGTGTTGAAGCTAACTTGTTTTTACGTAATTTACTATCGAACTTAGGTCAAAAAATTGATTATTCACCCAATTTTGTTTAATTAATCGTTGGAATATTTTAGATCTATTTCTCTATAGATCTTAAGAAAAACACAAAAAAATATTTATTGCATAAAAAAGCAAATACCTTCAGCAAAACAAAAAGGGCAGAGGGCTGAAGTTCAAATTTGTGAAAATGCACAATCAAGGAGGTTTTAAACCCTCGAAAGTAGAAATTTTATTTAATGTGCTGATGAGAGACAATTAAAAAAACTTTACATTTCTTATAATTTTTCGTAATTTTCAAACCGTGTTGTATATTTTAAAAAATATGCCACTAATTTCCTTAAATATACGATTTTAGTTTAAATTTGATGCAAACATTATGTAGTATATTAGTTCAATAAAAATTGTATTCTTTTTATATTTCATTTGTTTAAATTTTAGCAAAAATAGAAAAAATCTTCGTTTGGGGTTAATGCGCGCAATCATTTTAAGGACAAGTCTGCGCATGAAAATCGTATGAAACTTCATATATTTCTGCTTAATTTCAATTTTAAAGAAAAGTCCCTATGCGAACTTGTATGGAAATTCATACATTGACAGTAAATTTGAATTTTATATGTATTTAAATTGTTAAATTTAAATGAAATGTTTGACGTGTTAAAGTTCCATTTATCAAAGTACGAGTAGTTAGGTTTCTTTGAAATATTTTTTTTTTTTTTTATTAATGTGAAATAATATTTATTTATGGACTGTAAAAATAGTTAAACTATCTTAAAGAGTAAAAATCCAAATTTAAATATACGAATTTTAAAGCACTTTCGCTATCTATTAACACGTCTCGCCCTTTTTCACAATAATTCATCATGAAAGTATGTACAGAAAATAAAAGTGATAAAACTTAACTACCTCATTTGGCAGTCAATGCTCCTCTGTCCTTATCCCAGACACAACATCCTCAGTTCCAGTTTGTACTCTTTAACCAACAAGTTGCCGTTTGCTATTTTTAAATCCCTCTGCAATATGAGCTCATTGCATGTTACTGTAAAAATATGAGACCCAAGGTGCAAGCAGATAAAAAAAAATCCGCTTAACCATACGACCATGGTCGACGGTGTTGGTCGCTGGATGTTGAGACAAAATGCTCCAGCTCCGTACAAAGGTCTACAAAGACCGACCGGGTGTTCGGTTGCATGTCTTCCTCGCTGAGTGTCCACCAAACGATGTCCAGAGAAAATAAAAAACTATGAAATAAAGAAAACAATAATAATATAATCACATCCCCAAGCAAATCAACGAGTTCGGGTTCAGGTCCATCGTCCAGGCCTCATTCACATCCATTCCATCATGACAACCAACGGCAGCAATACGGCATAAATGCAAGGCAAGATGCCCTTATGCCTTCTTGGCTATTGCTCTTTTAAAAAAAAAAATTGCTGCCGAATCTGCTTCTGCTTTCCGCTCGTGCTGTGCCACTGTTCCAGAGCTGCGTGTGTTCGTGTTGGCTTCCTCGTCTTAGTCAGCTTGGACCTTCGCCTTCCTGCAGCTTCCCATGGAATTTTATATTTTCACGACTTAGCGTTTCATGTTTCCTATTTAAACATTCGGTCTTCGTCGTTGCATAGTCCTCTTTGTCGTCGTCTTCAGTTTTCGTGCTCATAATAATATTTCCAATGTGTCCTTTGGATTTGCCTGACTGCATTGCTTGTTTGCCAGCTTTTCATCGGCTTCGTCGACTTCTTCTTGGAAGAGTTGATCTCTTGTTCGGAAAGTCGAAAATCACGTCTCATGAAACTTTGAATCGTGACTATTGCAAAATGAAAGAACTTTGTCATCCCGTGCCACATTGTTGTTTTCGTTGTTGGTTTATTATTCTCATTGGGAGCTCTGTTGCATCCAAAAAATTGTTGGACTGCTGATAGTGGGTGCTTGTTTAGAGGAGCTGACTGTTTTTTTTTTTTTTTTTGTATGTTGTCGTTGTTGTTGCTGGTAGTTGATGCTTCCTTGGACCGTAATTGATATTGCGAAGGTGTGCATTGCGATATTGTGGCAAATACCGCCATGGACCGACGGTATCTTGCAGCCAATACCTGGGCTTGTCTTTATTTTGGCACGAAATATTTCTGGGCGTCTTTTTATTAGATAAATTTAAAAAATATATATGAACATACAAAAAGAAAAACAAACAAAGTTCTGAAGGTATTAAAAGTTTTTGGATCATTGTCGTGAGATATCGAAAAACATTGAAATGGAGAAATGATTTTTATCAACGCCCTTTTTGCAGAAGCTATCGCAAGAAAGAAAAAAAAACCACAGCAAGAAAACAACAGAGTCTCTGAAATTAAATATTTCATTTGGATTCCTTGCTGATTTTTTGATGTGATTATCTACAGCAGCACAGGTCAACCACAAAGGGTTTGAGGGTTCTCATTTTTAGTTTTGATCGAAGATTGGAAATGTTTTTAACTGCATCGTGAGCTTAATTGGGAATGGGAATTATTTGTAAGTATTTGTATTTGTTTTTTTTTTTTTTTTCTTCAAATCTGTGGAAAAGAAGATTTTAGTTGGAGAGATGGCTAGAGAATTTTGATGATAGAACATGGTTTGAATGATGACATGAATTAGAAAGGAAGTCACGGAAAATTTAAAATTGCTAATCATATTTAACGAAATAAAACTTTTACTGCATTGGAAAGAATCATGCTGGCTAAATGCAAATCAGATTATGTTTTTTTTTTGGCTTTTGGTTTGCAATAAAATTAACATAACCATCAAAGTTCATATAGCTTCGAATCCTCTTATTTATTTAAATTTTAAATAAACAACAAACTTGAAAGAAATTACATATATTCATTGTCGTTGTTCAGAGAGGCTGCTGTTAGTCTCCAAAAATTCTAGAAAAATAATTTTTAAAAAGAATAAGGACCACTTGCACAAAACGAACGGATAAATAATATAAAACTGAGGATAACTATCCCAGTTTAAATAAATAAATAAAAACTTCTTGTTTTTTAATTGCACGAACGGAAAATAAATAACAAGCGAATAAGAATATTTTTTTCAGAATTACCAACACAACAATCGGAAAACACATTGAAAAATTAACAAACTCAACAACTAATAGTCAAGTCAACGAAAACCCAAAATCATCAAATAAATGAAATAAATCATGAATTCTGGATTATTTTTTTAAGTGGTAGGGGTGTCCCCCAGGTACAACATACTAAAAGTCCCCAGCCCAGGCCCGCAAGCTTTAGACATGAGGGGGGTAAAGGTTTCCTTTTGTACTATTTCGTAAATATTTTGAAAACCAAGAGAAAAGGTAACACTACAATAAGAAAGTAAATAAAATTTTCTTTAATAAAGATTTTATTCATATTTTTGCTAGGAGCAATACTAAGACAGATATGGGGGCTACAAAAGTACGAAAATCTGAAAAACCATGTTAATGCGTTAAAAATGTTCCGTTTTTTGATGAATTAACACTGAAATTATAAAAAAGGTAAATACGTATCGATTCATAATAATTCCATTGATTTGATGGGAGAGAGTGTATGGGGTTAAAGAAGGTGGTGAGAGTTAAAATATCCTTATTTAATTTATTTGATAGTGTTTTTTGTCATATGAAGAACACTGTCTCTTCAAAGGTAAGAAGTATGCAATGTATTTCCAATACCTTATGCGCAATAGTTTTGAGAGATATATTAAGAAAAAACTTGCTAAAGAGGGGGGGTCTAGTTGCTTCCACTTATAGGGCAGGGATCATTTTCTGGTAAAAAAATGGGGTAAAGTGCATAAGTCATCATTTAAAAACAACGGAAATATCTACAATGCTATACTATAGCTTTTTGAAAATGCAAAAACCTATTCTATTATTTTACTGCTAAAACAAGTAATTTAAGTTAAAAGTTTTGAAAAAATTGACTTTAAATCAAAAATTAAAAAAAAAAAAAAACAAAGAAGTTAACTTATAATAATTTTTTTTTCAAAATTTTTTGTCATAAAGTACAAGATTTTCCTTTAGTATTTGATACAGTTTTTAATCCTTATTTGAACGCTAAAAACTAGACGGCTATAAGTCTTTTAGTTTTAGAGAAAATTAAAAATTATGAAAGCTACTACTTTTTTTGAAAATTATTTCTGTAGAGTAATTAGTACATTAAACGGTCAATGTTGTAACGAAAAAAAAAATAAGTTCAATAAATCATGTTGTCTTGATTATTTTTTTAAGTAGTAGGGGTGACTCACAGGTACAACATACTAAAAGTCCAGGAGGGGGGGTAAAAGTCCCTTTATGTAGTATTTCGTAAATATTTCGAAAACCACAGGTCATATTTTAAAAGGCTTCTTTTTATAGGGTAAAAAAGTCCAATTTAAAAAATTCTTTTTGTAATTCTTTCGATGCTTCTGAAAATATTTTTATTTCGCTATTCATAAATTGGCATGACATGGTGGCTCCACAAGAAATATTTAATAGATTACCGTTTTGCATACTCTTAAAATTGTTCATGGAGGCTACTTATAACATTCTATACAAAATTTCTTGCCACATATTGATCGTCTCATAGAAAGCTGTGGATATTATTCTATTTAATTTAAATTAATTTTTTTTATTTTTTTGAATAAATTAATGTGATTTTTTTTCAATTCATAGGGTAAATTCTATGTCACTGTAGTGCCGGAAATAATATTTGGCTATTTATAAGGTAACATGGGGTTAAATAGGTATTCGATTGATAAATCATATATTTGTGCTTGAAAGATTTTTCTCAGGGGATTGCGAAAGGAACAACTTTTTAAAACAAAAAAATCGATATCCTATTTAAAAAACTTTTTTTTGTGTGTGTTATTCGTAGGGGATGTCTATAGGAATAATTTTTTGCAAAAAATTTGATATTCATTAGGTTAAATCAAGTGCTAACAAAAAAATATTAATAATAAGCGAATGACTTGCTTTGAGGATCATCAACATTTTTTTTTGCAAATTTAACCACTTCTATCATAGGTTAAAATGGAATGTTTAAAAGGTAATTTTTAGAAGATTTATTGCAAGGATCACTTTAAGGGTGTATATTTTTATATTTTGACTATTTAAAAAGTGAAATGCAGTAAAAACAAAAAAGGGTATTGATTTTACAAATTCTTTTTTTTTTTGTACGTAAATAACTGAAGGATGGAATTCAAAGATAAATCTAGAACTAATTTTTCAAAATTAAGCTTGGATTTCAATAGTAAAAAATATTTATGACTGGATTCCAGGAACTTACTGTTTTTTTTACCTTAAAAAGAAATATATATATGTATGTATTTTTAAAATGTTTAAAAGCACCATTATTTGAACTACTCAATTTAATTAAGCTCATCTCAAACAGGAAGATGCCATACAAATATTTTAGTTTTTTTCTTTCAAATTTTCTCTAAAAACGGTTCTAGTACTTTACTTTCATTTAACTTCTCACCCGTAATGACCAAAGCAGTTGTAAAAAAAAACTACATTACTTGTTTTGCCAAAAAGTTTACATTGCAGAAACAGGTTTTTGATGTTTTTATTTTTTTAATTTCCTTATTTTCGAATTATTCACGTATAACTTATAAATGGGTGAACCATTTTTGTTATAATTTCGTTTGGATTAGTCTGGTTTTTTTCAGTAAACCAAACAATACTGCATTTAAAAAAATGACTCATATTTAAAATATTTTATGTTGTTTTAGTGTCAAAAAAGTTAACCAATGAATATTTTTATCCTTGCACTTTTTCAAAAATGATGATCGATTCTAACTTTATAGGTAAGGCCAAACTACATTTTTAAATTTTCTATGACCAACCTTCCATAGCACCTAAAATTTGTCATAGTTCGATTTTCTGTAAAATAAAGTTAAACAATGGTACACTTGGGCGTATACGCACTTTTTTTTTTTAAGTTATAGAAATAAAAAAAAAAATCTTCGTTTTTGTTAAAATAATATTTACTTAAAAATTAGTTAAAATATTATTATTCACAACTTTTATTTTTCAATGTCACAATAACCGCTGGCCGTTTTGAAGTCACGGTTTATAAAAAAATAAATTTGGTGGCGCAAACGGCTCATGAAGAACCAGGACCTAGCGACTTACAGCTCTCAACCATTCCTTTGTGCGTGTCTGTCAGAAATGGAGGGGACCTACAATTATTTGCCGAATCCGAACGGGTAAGGTGAGCGGCACTTTTCTATGACAAGATATACTCGCAAGAAGTAGTAGCTCCGAAAAAAAATTTAAGGTTGAAGCGGCTGGTATTGAACCCCAGACCTCTGGCATGACAGTCCAACGCACTAACCATTACGCCACGGGCTACTGCACGGTTCATAAGCAACCTTAAATTGGGCACAAAAAAAACTATATTTATATAAAATCAAATAGACTAAGGCGCCAGTAAAAGCAATCATTGAAATTCATCTTTAATGATTTATTGTAAGACGTTTAAAATGCAAAATCTATGAATGCTTTGATGCCATAATACAAGAAGCGAGGAGGTGGGGTTATGATCGCAGTTCACCGCTCTATTAATGCTTCAGCTGTTGATCTGTGTGTAATGCTCGATGATAATTGCAGTATTATAGAACAACTGTGTGTTAAACTCTCTTTTGCCGGATTCGGACTCCTTATACTTCTCAGCTATATCCCCCCTGGAAGTGCAACTGCTATATATAAAAAACATTTAGAAAATATTGATAGGGTTGCCAATTTTATTGAATATGAAAATTATAAAATTTGTGTTCTAGGTGATTTTAATTTAACAAATTTGAATTGGTCTAAAGTAGATGAAAACAAATTAGTGCCAGTTTTAATTAATTCTGAATCTGAAATTATGCTAGTTGATTCTCTTTTTTCCTTAAACTTAATTCAAATTAATAATGTTGTTAATTCTTTAAATAGATTATTGGACTTAGTTTTTGTTTCAGAAGATTTTAACGTAAATATCTCTGAATCAGTTCCACTTCTTAATAACTCTGTTCACCATAATGCTATCAAATTGTCTATTTCATCTTATAATTACAATAACTATAGTAAATTTAATAATCCTAATTCCTTGTTCCGTAAATTCAATTTAAATAATCTTGATGTAATTAAATCACAGTTAAGTTGTATAAATTGGTTATCTGAATTTAAAAATAATGAGCTAGAAGTGAACTTTTTTAAGTTAAAACATTTTTTGAGCTCAGCTTTGAATAGTTCTGTTCCTTTGGTTCATCATAAGTCTACGTTTAGCCCAAAGTGGTATAACCACCGTCTCAAGAAACTTAAAAACGCAAAAAATTCGGCGCACAAACGTTATAAGAAATCAAATTCTCTCGATGATTATACAGTTTACTGTCGTATTAGGAAAGAGTTTGTATTCCTATCTAAATTTTTATACTCAAATTATGTACAATCAATCGAATCAAATCTAAAAATTAATCCAAATCGGTTTTGGAATTTTATCAATTCAAAGCGAAAAAGTGTAGGCTTTCCATCCACCATGCATTTTAGTCAGAAATTGTCAAGTGATCCACGTGAAATTGCTAATATGTTTGCTGATTTCTTTCAAAGTATTTATAATTCTACAAACATTGGCAGAGATGATGATGATTATTTTAAATCTATTCCATCTATTATCGAACATTGCAACCTTAAAATTAATACTGGAGATGTGCTAAAACTGCTTAGTGAATTAGAGCCTATCCATAAGCCTGATATTCTGGGTTTTATTCCTCTTGTTTTACGACACTGTGCAGAAACACTCTGTGTTCCATTAACAGAACTGTTCAACCAATCATTATCCTCTGGTATTTTCTTGGATGAGTGGAAAGTATCCGTTATAACGCCTGTATATAAATCTGGGAAAAAAGATAATATAGCTAATTACAGGCCTATAACTAAGCTTTCTATTATTCCTAAGATGCTAGATTGTCTTGTTAAGGATATATTTATCAACTTAATAAAAGGACACGTAAGTAATTCTCAACACGGATTTTGGAAGGGTAGATCTACCGTCTCTAATTTGGTTGAATTTACGAATTTCTGTATAAACTCTCTTGAGGATAATAAACAAGTTCATGCAGTATATACTGATTTTACGAAAGCATTTAGCCGAGTTAACTTAAAAATCCTCTTGAGGAAGCTTGAGTCGTATGGAATTAGTGGTGTGCTACTGAGTTGGTTAACATCCTATTTATATGGTCGTAAGCAATTTGTAGTTGTTGATGACATATCTTCCAAAGAAATTGTCGTTACTTCAGGTGTTCCTGAAGGGAGTCATCTGGGTCCTCCTATCTTCTTGTTGCATGTCAACGACATACCTCATACGTTAAAATTTTGCAAATGCCTTATATTTGCAGATGACATAAAGTTTTTTGCTGTTATTTCATGTTTTAATGATTGCCTGCTTTTTCAAAATGATCTTGATGCATTTTGTAAGTGGAGTGATTTAAATGATCTTAGATTAAATACTGCTAAATGTGTTTCTATGTCTTACAATAGATCCTTATATCCTATAGTTCCTCTATATTCTTTGAATAATGTTACATTAAAAATTGTTCATGATGTTAAGGATCTTGGTGTTATATTTGATGAAAAGCTCACTTTTAAACTTCATATTAACTCGGTTATTTCGAAAGCTAATTCAATGTTGGGATTTTTAAAAAGAAACTCGTCAGAATTTAAAGACCCTTATACTCTAAAATCACTTTATTGCAGTCTTGTAAGGCCTTCATTGGAATATGCATGTGTTGTTTGGAATCCAACAACTCAAAATGATATATCTAGAATTGAAAGAGTTCAAAAAAACTTCTTACGCTTTGCTTTGAGAAATTTCTTTGGTAATATTATCACTGTACACCATTCATATCGTTCTAAATGCCTGTTATTAGGAATACAGGCTCTCCATTTACGCAGAGAAATGTATAGTATATTGTTTGTACGGGATGTTCTATGCAGCTTTGTAGACTGTGAAAATTTACTTGCCTTAATTAATATATATGCTCCCTCAAGAACTTTAAGACCAAGGCCATTACTATTTGAGGTTGCGCACAGAACTTCCTATGGATTACGTGAACCTTTAAGCCTGTGTATTAAAATTTTTAATGAAGCTTATTATAACATAGATATAAGTTTACAAAGAAATGTTTTTAAGAACTTGTTATTGGCTTATTTAAACCATAAATTTAATTCTAGTTATTAAGTAATTGAATTTGTATTTCGAATCTGTGGATTTTATATCGTAGATACCTAAATAAATAAACTTAATAAAGCCTAAGCCTTGATAAATATATTTGGCCAAAAAAAATTCATTTCAGCCCGACCTTCTTCATAAATTGATTTTCATTATTTCAATGATTGCGCTACCTTATCATAATGATCAATGAAACAATTCATTCTCATTTCATGAGAAAATTTGGGGCGAATTCAATTTTTCACGTCTAAAAATGAATCATTAAAATTTTCAATGATGAATTTCAATTATAGCTATAACTGGCGCCTAATATTCACACATGCATCATGCATGTTGGTTTGGAATCAACAAATAAAATCACAAAATATACCGTGTTAGCCAAACAATTTCTTTATAGGTGGGTGTTGTGATCAATCTATTAATAAGTTCTATAAATCTACCCTGTAAAAATTCCAGAGTAAGGACACATTCAAAAAGAGTAAATGTTAATTGCAGCATCAACCCGAACTGGAGCCAATGCTGAGTGATGTGGAGTCATTCCGCCTCCCACCGGAAATTGCAGAGAAACATCTGAAGAGGCAGCTAGTAGGTACTTTAATATGGTTTATGACGAGACTGGCAAATTAGAGTGAAACTTGTTTTTTTTTGTAGGTACTGCATAATCTCTACTTCCGTCCATTTGGAATGGATGGAATATATGTAATTATAATATATAAATCTTCTGTCGTTCAAACCTTAGACCAATTCTGGGTTAACATTAACATATTGAATTATATGCACAGTTCTTTTCATAATTCTCTTGTGGAATAAAATCCTACTTGTTGAAACGCAATTTTATTATAAACTAGCCGACCCGTGCTCGCGTTGCTTCGCAAGCTTTAAATATACTTATTAATATGAGTAGGTAAAAGTATATCAAATGCTTCATAAGACTAACCGCAATTTCTACTATATTATTAACAAAAATTTTATATACATACTTCCATACCATATGCTTTCCGTAACCAAATAAAGAATTTCAGTTTCATGATGCCAACTATACATTTCCTTTTATAACTATTTTTTATTTTTTCCCTTAGACGGACAACAGTGTTGCGACCGTCACTGCCCGGCTAAAGGAGCTTGCACTGTATTTTATTCCTTACTCCACTCAGTTGAAATCAGTAATGTTTCATTTTCATAATCTTTAGCAGTTTTCAGTAAACCTTTTTTTCATGCTGCTTTCTACTGAATGCCCTGATCATTTTCCTCTCAAAATATGTAAATTTATGTAACTTTTCGGTTCACTGCAGAAGAAGGAAAAAACAAACACACTATGCATTGGCTTGGCCGTCATCGTCAATTGAGTGAAATGAAAGGAGGACTAAAAATGTAAATGAGTGGAAGAGCGAACAATTGAGTGGACAGAGATTCAGAAGCGAATACACAAAAGAAAATGCACAAAACACGGAACGATAATGAAATTGAATAAAGCAACAACCCAGTTTTTGCGATTGAATCGAATTCATAGATGCAAAAATACAAAAGGTTGATAAATTTATAATTTGTAAATGAATTTATTTCTCAGCTTGTAAGTACAGTTAAGAAATGATTTAGGGCTTAAAATTTGCATAAAACTATTGACTTTATACAAAAAAAATCCCATTTTTGTAAAATATCAAGCAGGTTTAAAAGCATAATTGAATATGTTGGTCACCTTCGAAAAAAAAAGTGTACGAAATTTTCTTAAAAGTTAATAATCAAATTCAACAAATATATTTAACAAATAAAAAATATCTATTTACTTGTTTAAAAGAATAAGGAAAATTATAAAATTTCTTGTAAGTAAATCGGTTGAATACTTTCTGAGAAAAACGCGGACAAACAAAATATTAGTTTCGTCTTTATATAATAGTAATTATAGTAATTTAATCTACAGGGTGATTCACCTAAAGTGTGACAAAAATCTATTAAGTTTAGTGTAGGTTGAGTTCAGACAAGAAAGAAATCGTATGGGAGGGGGTCTATTTCTAAAAATTCGAATTAAAATAAAAAAAAATCATTAAAAAACAACGGCAACACTTACAATGTCATGTTATACTTTTTTTTAAAGTCCGTTCCTTTATTACGTTTCTAGTTAAAAAAAAAAATAAAAACAAATATATTACTTATTAACGTAAAATTTTGAACTAAATTAGTTTAAGCACTTAATTTTTTTTTTAATTTTGAGTTTAAAAAATTAACTTTTCAAAAAATGTAGTCTCAAATAATTCGAATTAAAAACATGATAAGAAAAAGCCTTCTTGGCTTTAAAAAAAAGTATAACATGACATTGTAAGTGTTGACGTTGTTTTTTAATGATTTTTTTTTCTATTTTAATTCAATTTTTTTGAAAATTTCCCATCCCGCCAAAAGGGGGGATGAATAGACCCCTCTCCCATACGATTTTTTTCTTGTCTCTACTCAATCTATACGCTCTAGCTTTTTGTAACACCTTATGTGAATCACCCTGTACATATAACTAATTAGTGTATAGTTTTCATCGTAGAAATAAAGAAAAAATAATAATAACTCCACAACACAACACTCATGAAAATAATTAAATTTCTTAATTCCTCAAATATTTCTGCATCGACCAGAACTTAAAAAAAATACATATACATATACTTATATATATTTTTTTTTTTTTTCAATTTGATTCATCACTTGGTGTATTCTGGTTGCTATTGATATTTATTCAATCTGAAAACCACACATTTAATTCAGGGTATTTTATTGTTATCGTTAAAACATCCTGAATTGTTTTTTTTTTGTTTTTTGTTTTCGATAAATTTGGTCGACCTATAAAACCAAAAAACCAAACCAAACCGAAACGAAACGAAGCATTGATGCGCAAAATAAATTCACATGCCTTAAAGAGTACTCCATATGTATGAACACTCTTCAAAAAAAAAAAAAAAAACTTCACATAAAAGTCCTCAACCACAAGCGTTTCTGGTCCACACAATCCATGGCCAGCTAGAGAGAGAGAGAGAGCTCCATTTATCCATAGGCTCTGAACTGAAACATTAATTAAAAACCTCAAAATGTCATTTCTCATTCTGGTGTGGCCCACAACCGCAGGTGAATTTTCATTCTTTGGCAAGGCGACGGCGGTATACTCAACAAAAAAAAAACTGAAGCCAAAAGAACGCTTTCCTACATACATATAGCCAAAAAATATTGAACCCATACCCGCAAAAGTTTGTCATATAAATTCATTTGCAATGCAAGAGAGTGAAGAAGAGTAAAAACACGTAAAATATGCCTTCTATTTGGTATGCATGACTTTTGCTACACATGCTTTTGGCCTTGGCGGCCGCTTCATGATTCTGGAAAGTCATCAGATTCGGGACCATCACAAGGATCTCTGACTTTTCGATTCTCGATCTTTTATGGTTCTCTCATCAGTCATCCATATCGAACGTTGTCCGTTGCATAATTATTTCGAACATGCGAAAGGAATTCCATTCGGCTATATTATTTTTGTTTCATTTTCCGGCTTCTTTATTATTTTTGTGGTGCCAAATAGACATAGCCATCGAGTTTGATGAGGACGCAGCAGTGTTTGAGCTCAAATGAAATTTAAAAATTTCACCAGAAGAGAATTCTGTTTTTTGAAGTGTCATTGATTTGAAAATATGTAGGTATTTGAAATAAAATTAAGTAAATTTGCATAAGAAGAATGAAGTTACAAGCCTTTTCATGCAACCAGTGGAGAAATTATGCAGTACGTCTGTTCTCAAAAAGATAGTTGGATTGCTTCAAGTTTAAAAAAAAATTATTACCGGGAAATAGAAGGTGAGCTGCCACGTAAATATAACGTTAGCCAACTAGGTTGCCTTCAGAACAAGAATAACGAAAATAATTGGTCGAAAAAGTTACAATCTCTAACAAAAGATTGGATGAAAAATTAGTTCGCTGCTCATATCGCTTGACTTGGCTCATCCTAAGCTCAGAACATGAGTAGATAAGGGAAGCGTTTTCTGACTTAATCCAAGAGGTATTGCTTGAAATACACGATACAGTTGGCATACCGACACACACTATTCACAATGAAGGTGCGCTCGAAAGCTTACGACACTATTGGTGCAACCATCATCATCGGTTGTTTGCATACACACTCTTCAATTGTTGTTGCTTACAACAGCATTTTTGTTAAAATATTGGTAAAACTATAAGTAACCCGTGGTGTAATGATTATAGTGCGTTGAAGTCCCACGTCAGAGGTCTGAGTTTGATTCCTAGCTTCTGCCCACTCTATTCCTGCAGACACGCATAAATAAATGGTTGAGACTTAGAAAGTTCTAAGTCACTAGCCCCTGGTTCTTCATGAGGAGGTGTGCCACAAATTTATGTTTGTCTTTATTAAAAAAATCATTGAATAGTGCATATTCAAATATTCACTTGCTTCGAACGTTACAATTTAAGATCCTTCAAAGCTGCGGTGGTTGAAGAAGTAGAGAAACTTTTTGGTGTTGAAAAAGCCGAAGATAAGACTGCTTTCAATGGGCAGGCATCTGGCTTTTACTTAGGAAAAAAAAGTTTTTCTCCCTAGGAGAAAACACTTCCTAGACGAATGACACCTTTGTAGAGATCCTGTGAAGAATAACAGGAAATCGCTGCAACTTTAATTTGGTGAAATAAAAAAAAAAAAAATAGAAATCCCTTACACGTAAGACGAAGTACGTGGTCATTCATCAGTTCCTTACTCTGTCAGTCCTTCCTTACCGGATTACGCTGAGTGTTGGACAATTAACAAAAAGGGAAAATGGATGGTTAATTGAGGAGAACAAAAACCTGAGAACATACAAAAGTAGTCCAAAAAATCAAACCATGTAAACTACATTGGACCGGCTGGATTGAGCAAATGAACAACAATTCATGAAATTCTTCAAAATCCAGCTCCTAGGTTTGATGCGACAAGAAACTACTAATTTAGAGAACAATCCTAGATCACTTGTGTCCGGAGATAGTAAAGGAGGAAAAGCTGCTGCTTCAAAGGTCAGAAGTTAGTAAAAAAAAAAGAAAATAATAATAATAATAATAAGAAAGGAGTAATACGCCTTGGAGTAATGATTAGTGAATTGGACTAACACGCTTGAAGATTAGATTCAATTCTACAACTCGCCATGATGCGGCAAAAAATCTTCATCTTAGCCGTTACGAAACTACCCATCAGAAGAAAGAATTTGACGTTGGAAGCCATAGGACACCTGCTGTATCCAGACTCTACAGAAAACACTTCAGTTAGAAAATCTCCACTGTGAATGCACCTAGCAGCCCGTGGCGTAATGGTTAGTGCGATGGACTGTCACGCCAGAGGCCTGGGTTCAATACCAGCCGCTTCCACCTTAAGTTTTTTTCCGGGCTACTACCTCTTGCGAAGAATTGACAAATCCTCCAAGAGTATCTCTTGTCATAGAAAAGTGCCGCTCACTTAAGCCGTTCGGATTCGGCAATAAACTGTAGGTCCCCTCAATTCCTGCAGACACGCACACAGGAATGGTTGAGAATTGTAAGTCACTAGGCCCTGGTTCTTCATGAGCCGTTGTGCCACCAAATGTATTTATTTAATTGAATGCACCTATAGCACAATTAAAAAAAAAAATGAGTGGTCACAATATCGCAACAAATTAAAGAGATAACCGAAACTACCGTGTCATCAGTTATCAGACATTCTGAAAAAAGAATCAGTGATATAATGATGAAAGCGTATACCGGAAAAAAGGTGAAAAACTTGTGAAAATACTGAAGTGCAGCCAGGGTAGAGTACTGGGACAGGAGAAACGAGAAGAAGATGAACCTAGTGAGCATAAGTATGGTTTCCCAACTAAAAGAGATCTAATAGTCTTGCGAAAGAAACATAACTGAAGGATTCTAATAAAAGCAACCAACTAGCTCATTTGAAGACCTCCAATGGTTCACTAGTGGAGCTCTTTTAAAACGGAGAAGACTTGTTGGTAGTGTACACGCAGCAGGCCATCCAGTTATATGAAACAAGCCCGATAACTCTACTATGTGTCAGATCTATATATCCTATCCCTATACTATTCCTTACAAGAGTTATATAATTGCTGCTTATCGTTGCTTATTCGATCCAATCAAAAGAACTGCGTCTCAAGCCATTCTGCAACCCTTTAAATGCAATGTATTCTAGTGTGATCTCCACCCCAGCAGAAATCATAATGCCCACTAAAGAATATCCTACAAAAATATTCAACATTTGGTAATTGCTTGCACTATCTATAATCATCAGCTTTAAAGTCACATTGAACATTTCTAAGCTCGTAACTTCGGAAAAATTTATCCGGCTGTGTCACATTACCCTACGAACTTTGTGCTGAATACCCCAACCTGGTTAATTTGGTTTTGAAGAAAAGAAAATCAGAAATAAAACATCCTTGAACAAATTCACCTTATTTTGGTTAGTAAAAATTGTCAGGATTCTCTTCAAACACAAACACCACATCCTGATTATTTATTCCACACACAAAACTCCACCAGGCGCACTGTCCGAATTTTTGATTTCACACAGGCAATGAGATTTTGGTATCTATAGTTATATAGGTACCTATACATTATAATAGAGATTCTCTGGGGAAATTGAACCAATCCTCAGGCTCATAACTAACAACATCACGAAGGATAACAACATTGGCAAGAAAACCTTCAAAATATTTTAAACACTAATTTGTCCCGATTTTTGGCATCTTTATTTTTTGGTATAGGTACGAGTAAGGTATACCATTCCTTCTTTTCATGTAGATATAGGCTGTCATAAGTCTGCTTCATTGTTTTGCCAAATAAAGAATATGAGACATAATACAAGGGGAAGGCTCTCCCAGTCCTGTTTTTTTTTGTTTTTTTTTTTTTCTGTTCCTAATTTATGAGCCATTTTAAGAATATTGTTTAGGGAACAAAGACTACTGACGTTAAAGGTGCTTAACGTGTCGTGGTTAGTCATAAATCAATTTACCCAGATAAGGGATGAGAATTAAATTTAAAAAAATATTATATAGTAAGGTAAGTACATAGAAGACGAAATACTATAAACAGGATTTTGTTGGGATAAATGAAAATAAATTCATTTATACCTGAGAAAAAGATTCAAAGGGATTGGTACTTTCGCATTTAAATTGTTTTGACAACAACTCGAGGCATAAATGACTTTAGTTAAAATAAAATATTAATCCGGAAATTAAAAGCGGTTCATCCCTCATATTTAAAAGAAGACGAGACATGTCTTGTCTACGTCTAAGGCTCCTGGAGGGTATTTTAAATGAGGATCATGTCGATGATTGCCAGATAGTTTTATTGCCCAAGGTTTGTGTGCACCTAAGACTTAATTTGTTTGTTTTGTATCTTTATTTTTAATTCGATGCGGTTATTATCACCTCTAAGGTTAATAAGGATGTCAGAAAAAAGACCAGGAGCACTCGAGGGATACCTTCCTATACCTACCTTTCTTATAGTTCTCACCTTTTAGAAATTATGAGCTGAAAAGATATTAGAATGACAATTCGTTTTTCTTCATTCATTCTGGTACTTTGTTATTTAATTAGTTTGAAAAAATTCTTCTGAGATTCTCAGAATTTTGAACGCAGAAAATATCTACCTAAAGATTTAAGCTAAAGCCACTTACTTTTCATCATATATGTACATATGTAGGTATAGACTTTCGAATGGATACGGAATTTTTTCTGACTAGATACATCAGAGGAATATTGGGAAAACATCTAACAATATCCGGCTCGAAGGACCAAAATGTTGTGCAAATTTTGTAGAAATTTTGTGTTGATAATTTAAAAACTTTTGTTCAATTCTTTATCTTCAAGCTTAATTCAGTGCTGATACAAAACGAAATTTTTAGTTGATCTCCAACATGACAACGAACTGCTTACAAAAACCACAACCAAAAATTAGCCCTTGAAAGTGTCACCGTTTGCAAAAACAAAAAACAAACAAAAACGCATAAAATTCACAGAAGGCCGTGTTTTGATGAAAGAAACAACAAATACATACACGAATAGAGATCAAATGTTACTTTTCCGCACACAATTAATGGTACAGGCAATTAATTCTGTGCCAAAAAAGGAGAGATCTCTCCAAATAATCTGCTCAAATTATCGATTTCATTCATCGAACAGCGTACCGCAGAATGAAAAGCACAACGAAATTTTTCGTTTGTGATTTTGTTGTGTCATTTTTGTATTGGATTTTTCGCTTCGCATCAGCAGCATACTAGGCTTTAATTGGCTTTAAATTTTATTTTTACAAAAAGGCTATTTAGAAGTACAGAACTAATCCACACAACGATATCGAAAAGAATGAGCAAGACATTTTTTTCGTTTAATTTGGGGGTTGTGTTCGTAGAGCAAGGATGAGCTAAAATTGTGCCTCCCTCGCTTTCAGTGCCACCACTGATGACTGGCAACAATAATGAATACCTTTTTGTTGGTGGAAGAATAGCAGTTGATGCATGCAACCAAGAACGAAAGCTAATTGTCAATGCTGCTGATCTCCTGAACGAGCAGTTCGAGAGCTAAAAGAGCAAAAGAACGAAGTAAACATCGATTTCTGAAGAATAAACAAGGAAGACCGAACCCCCATCGTGGATATTATAGAGCGCTCGGTCTGGGTAACTGGAATCAGCATGCCGGAGATCGAAGAGGATTCAAAACTGCTTTGTGTCAAATCGGAATCGTTTACAGGTCAGAACTCGGGAGAACAATAAATCGAAATCCATGTTTAAAATTAAAAGTTCTTCTAAAGGGTAAAACGATCTGCCCATGCCCAGGGCTTTCTCACCTCAAAGTTTACCGCAATCAGTGTGGGGGTTTAGATTCATTACATTGAATCTTTACAGTAGATTGTACTGATAACCTGGAAAGAACACTATTCAAGACTGTTGTTAGGCAGAACACCCCATTCAACTTGGACGGACAACTTGTGAACGGACATTTAGAGAACATTAGCAAACATTAGGTGACTAGAAAGCTAGGCAAGTTTCTAGTTTCTGATTGGTCAGCTGTCAAAAATATGCATTCCAATCTAGGCAAATTTTATTGGAAAATGGCTGGAAAGCTGGAAAGAAATATCTCCCTACATTTCAAGTCAAGTGCCTATCTGTCAAAATAATCAGCTGTGACATACCTATCAGTTCAACATTTATTTATTATTTTGTGTGTGCGGTCAAGTTGGGAAATGCTATTCACCGTGAATTACGAAGGAATATTATATAATGTCAAGAATTCAGCAGAAATCTATGAGCTTGTGTCGACTGGTAAGTTTGTATAACTTTAAGGAACAAAAAAGTCATTTTTATTCTGCGCACTTACATATTTTGATCACAGACCCAGAGTTTGCAACACGGTATATAGAGACTACCCTTTTTAGCGGTACCGAAAATTTTTCTGGTAAGTTGTTGTGCTAACATCAATGTTAGAAACCTTTGTAATTTCAAAAAATATAATTTTATAGGAGCAGCGAATGGCGAAGTTGAACAACTTAAGATTTTCTCCTGGAAAAAAAAGTAAGTATTGGTCAAGAGTTTGCATAAACATGACGTTTTTCATTCAATTTCATCCTCATCTTCACTTCTGCTTTATGTAGTTACAATGAATGATAGAGTCAAAACTTAAATGTGGAACTACAAATAACGAAAAATTATAAAGCACATTTAACGCAACTGTATAAAACGAAGTTATAGACAAAATGTTAAATATTTATTTAATTATTTCAGAATCATCTTGGGACTATAAATCTACGCTCCGATTTTTAGAAGAATGTTTAAAGAGGAAATGTGATCTGCAAAATATTAAGATAAGGCGCCGAACTGTATTTCTCGAAGTACAAAAAGCGATGAAGTTTAAAGGCTATACTTTCTTGGACCGTTCTTTGAATAAAAAAAACTTTAAAATTTTAAAATTCGCTATAATCAAATTCTCGACAACAATAACAAGAAGTCAACTGGTCGGGGACGCATTTCCTGGCCATATTTTGACCTTATGTGCCAAATATAATCTGAATAAGCACGGGTCCGAGAGTGTCCTGCCTTCGATTCATCAGCGTCTCTCGGTTTCGAGGAATCAAATCCTGACATTTCCTCCGGAAATGAAAAATCAACGATTGACGCTGCCCAATCTGTACTCAGAAGGATTGAGTTGATTTATTTTTCTATACAAAAAACTTAAACTATTTCGGAAGACTCTTGCGTCGTGTAATCGACCCGGAGCTCCAACATAAATATCAGTAAAAACAGCTTTGTGGTCACAAACTGCTATAAAATATTAAGTTACTCAAGCAATTCATTTCTGCAAATATGTAAATTAGAAGGTATGTACTTTGTAATATTATTAAATGATCGTTATTACGGTTGTAATAATCAATACTCAATTGGATTACGAACGGGTTGCTTGATTTTAATATGACAACCGTCAATAGCCCCGATTGTTTCAGACAATAACGCACCGGATTTTTGACTAAAAGCCTGCTTACAAAAATTCATTTTCATTATGAAGGACTCATCAAGTCCTTCATAACAGAAGAACTTATTTCACCTGAAAAATGTTTTTCCTGTCCTACAATTTTACAGTTAATTAAGACTTCTTATATATTATATCGTATATAGAATCGCACTTTTTTTTTAGAAAAACTTTCTAATTAAAAATAGGTGAATACTTTCTGCACAATCAAATTTGACACTAATAACATGTCAAAAATTGACTAGTTTCCTTAGATAAATTTGCTATATATGTAGCCACCTACGTCTTCTGAACGTACCCACTGTCTCAATAAAACCTTCACTTTTCAACTGTTTTCGATTTACATTTGTACTAAAGTAAGAGAAAAAAAGCCATCCATTTATCGCCAACACAACTTAAAGATCCACTTGAGAAGTGTGCTTCATAGGAAGCATAAAGTACTTTGATAGGTATGCAATCCAGGTGATTTATCTAGGTCAGTCTTTAAGTGCTGGACAAACAAACGATCATTCATTTAAACTACCACCACACCAGCCATAAGCTTCTAATGACAGTTCGTTCGGACGATGTCGTCTCAAATATGAATGACGCCTTTTAAGGGTAAATTCTCTGTGAAGAGATGTCATTTTTGTTTTTTGGTCTTTTTCCTTTGCAGCAAAATGAAGGGGGGTAGTGGTCTTATAAATCACATTTGACAGTCTCTTGTGAAATGATAAATTTTTATGACCCAAGCAATGATTTTTTTTATGTTCAGTTTTTTTTTAGGTGATTGAGAAGAAATTTAGACAAAATCTGACTGACGACACTACGCAACGCAACGGACTCTAATCAAATATTTGACAACTTGGCTGCACACGTTTTACTTTGAGGGATTTATGACGATTAGACCTTTAGTTTCTATACCTGGCTTTTGATTTTTCTTAGCAAAATGTATTTTCTGATTACTTCCATATGAGTGTTATCCCATTACTTTTGTTGTGGCTTGTTGTAACGTCATCGTCGTCGCTGTCAAATCAAAAAAAAAAAATGACAGCGGAAACTGTTAAATTCTACGATTGATGGAAACATTGTTATCGTCATCGTGTAGTGGTCTGGTCGTCCCGTTCGTGTCGATGTCGGTCGTTCGTATTGTATATTATATCGATCGACATAATGACACATAACAACTGAATTGTGTTGCTGGTTTAACAAATCAATTTAATGGCGCTACTCATTTTTTGGGGTAAGCAAGATAATGAGCCATTGTGTGCTGGGGTTTATTTGAAAGACAGGGCGACGAGATTTTTGATTCTTTGTGATAAAATAAAGTCAGTATATACATTATAGGTACCTAGCATAGCATGTAGCCTGGCATTTAAACGATGGTTAGACTTGCCATCAAGCATTGTGTTGACATTTCCAATCAATCTAAATTTGTTTGAATAGTGATTTGTAAGGAATTATTTTGTGAACAACAAATCTTATAGATAAAGAGGGTTCAGATATAATAAAAGTAAGTCCGCAAACAGAAATAAAAATAGGGTTGAAAAATAGCTTGACAAACGACCTTAGCAAACCGTTGTTGTATACATCAGTTGCATGGGATTATAGAAGAGTTTTTACTTCTTTATTGATAGGACGGGGTGCATATTTTATTTGAAAATTTAACCCGAAGGAAGCCAGTAGAATGAAAAAAGACTCAGATCAATAATTTTTATAATTATGTATTGAAAAAAGGTATGAGTTGCGTATGCAATTGTAATTTGTTCTATTGAGAAGAATTCTGCAGGCTGGAAATTTCACTTTTTGTTTGTGACATATTTATCAATCATAAAATTATTGTTTAACACCAGCTTGTGATAAAAAAAATAAATCTAGAATTTTATATAACATTAGAAGGTTTCATCCGCAGTACCTACCTAACTTTTACCTATTTTGGATTTGGTACGAAGTAGAAAATTTTAGATGCCTTACAAGTTTTGTGGAGGAAAATATACTCGACCTAATTACCGAATTCGGTGGCGGGAGTCGAAATCATTTTCCTTTTATTTACTACTACCCAATCTGTTAATCTTTGAACCATTCGTGCTGTACAAAATATTTTGCTTTCACGTCCGCAGCAACAGTACCTACTGTGAATTGAAAAATATAAAAGTTACTAAACTTGTATGTCTTTAAACAATTTTACTCCCGACTCCTATTTCTGTGCACGTGTGTACCTTGTTTCCAGGAATGAGAAAGCTTCAATTTTTTACCAAAACTGAACGGCCAAGACGATTTTCATTTGTCGTAAAAAAAAGGACTCTTAGGGGACTTTGCCACTTCTTCGCAAGAGACAGTTTACACGAAAAACCAAAAATAAAAATTGTTCTAGGTAGCATATTCTTGGACTCGGTCACAGTCGTCCGGCGTGACAAATTGAAGTATTATTCCCATTATGTGAAGGGATACAACTTAGCAACCAAAAGTCGGTTACATTTTGTTGGTAAATAAATAAATTTAATTGTTGTCACAACACCTCATAAAGAACTAGGGACTAGTGACTTACAACTCTCAACCAGTCATGTGTGTGTGTCTACAGGAATAGAGAGGACCTACAGTTTGTTGCCGAATCCAAACGAGATACGTGAGTGGAACTTTTCTATGACGGGAGATACTGGATTTGTGACTTCCTCGCAAGAGACGGTAGCCTTGAAAAACAATTTTTGTTTTTAGGTCGAACCCAGAATTCTGACGTTAAAGTGCCATGCACTAAACATTACGTAACCTTTTTGAATGTGGGACAGATATCCCGACATTATTTAGTGTCTTTAATTCCGAAAAGGTCACTTAAATGCAATCACGGTTTTTCGGATCTTATTTACCGGGTTAAAACTAGCGTGCTGGTTAAGTGATCTCAAAGAAAATAATGCAACGTTTGGTACTTTCACAAATTTCTGAAAGGATGAAATTAATGCTTCTTTGAAGTGAAAAACCACAAACTAAAATCAAAGCAAATATTATGCACAATCTGCGGATTAAAACTTTCTGGGTAGATGTCAACCGCAGTTATTTTTTCAGTTTCCACAATTCGCTTGGAAATGGTTTATCAAAAGGCATAGCGCATAGCCGATATGAGTAGCCTGGGAACACGCTGCTGGTTGCTGCTTCTAGCCCCCAAACATTATGTTGTTAGCGATGGCATTCTCTAAACCAGAGGTTCAGTTTCCTTTGTTGCTTGGAAATTTGGGGCTGGAATTTGAAGACTAATCCTTAGCTGGAGCGTTGTTGTAAATTCGCTTGATGTGACCAAACCAATATAGTAGTCATCGACTAGTATAGTAATTTCTACTTCTTAGACCCCACCAATTTTGAAAAATTCCGCTGGTTATCTATAAAAGCTGTTCGTCTCGTTTTCTACAAGTCTACCACATCTATTATGGGTGGAAGAAGGTGGAATTGTGTCTTTATCTGCATTAACTGGAAGAAGTTTGTCTTCTTGCCCTGTCGTATCATTCTCAAGTAGTATCCGCTGAAAATGCTGTATTAAAATACGTTTACTATTCCCTGTCCATAGGTTATCTTCGCTGTTTCTAAGAGTCGAAGTGCCTGTGTTCCGGTCTTAAAGCAACCAGCCAGTCGATTGGCACAAGTACTGTTTCAATCACGAGACTCGTCGATCTCCTTCAGCTGGGAGGCTTAATACTCCACCTTCTTTCTGCGCAAGATCTTCTTCGCCTCCCCTGCCGGATAACCTTTTTATGTGGTTTAGCAATATCACATAAATGCTTACTTCTTTCGTTATTCGTATTAATCTCAATACCACCGGTCTTTCCCGAGGATGTTTTCCGAGCTTTCTTTAAAGATGTAACAATGCTGGAAACAATAATTATTGACGTCTATGTTAGACGAATACACTTTATTATGGCCTAAAAAAATAACATGAATATTTTTGTTACAAAAAATATGATTAAGGATTATTTTATTCAGGCTCAATATTTGGGCCCACAATTTTCATTGTCACTGATGGGCATCCTTGTTGACTATTGTATTGCATAAGGAAGCCTATAACTGCTTATATCATCCATATTACCCATATTATCAATCAATTAGATAACAATAATGCTATCCAACATGATATTATTACCTCTTCAATTTCCATAGAAATTCATTGAAATACATTTTCTCTTATAAATAACACGACAACATTCCCTCTGTCATTATATTGTCTCATAGCAGTTCTCATTATGTATCTTAAGTACCCAACAAGCCACAATTCCAGCGAAAACACTTGGTTGCACAATAGAATGGCTAACTCCATTCGCATCACATACCTATCATCCCCACCGAAGTTGTTATCGTCTCCACAAAATCTCAAACAGCTCCACTCCATGATGATGGTGCACTTCTGCACTTTTGTTCTAGAAATGGCAATCATCACTCGTTGTTTGGACAAGTAGTAGGTATATGACTGAAATTGTGCACCCAGATATGGAATCTCGAGACAAGACTTCTATTTCACAAAAAATAGAATGACAAGATAACCGGAACCCGCAGCGTTGCACTGAAATGATGGTTGGATGCATTTTTCTAATGCTCCAACTCCGATAATCCGCTAGAGTATCTTCTACATTTATGTATGTATGTCGGAGGCAAAATGTTATCTGCCAGTATAGTTGCTAATTTGAAACGGTTTCCTTATCCAAACAGTAGATCGCTTTTTACTACGCGAGACATCACAGCACAACCCGCAGAAGATTCATTTTTTGTCCATACATAAAACTATACATGCACCCTATACGTATTGGTTCTGCACTTGAAGATTGCAAGTAAGTAGTTGCCACCAAAGAATACAACAAACACCACTGAGCCGTTTATGGATTGGATTGTGCTGGAAGACGCTATAGGTAGATATGTATTTATGTTGTGAGTGCGTTCTTGCCTTTCGATTTGTTTCCTTCGTTTTACCACCTCAAGACAGCATCAGTGATGGTAATATGAATAAATCTTCTACATGCATGCGTATACGTAACATATATCTGGGAACGATATTGTGAAGTTGGCTTTTATTTGTTCTGCAATTTAAATAGGATTGAAAGCACCAGAATGTGGGTTTGCGGTAAAAAAGTGGTCTGGCAGATTCGCAATTCGCAAGCATCCCGAAGCAACAAAACGAATAAATTGTAGTTTTTTTTTTTTTAATCTTGTATGGAATTTGTTATAGTCTGCATTTTTAATGCGGAAGAACTTCCACACTTAAAGCTGAGCAGGAGTATAATATTGATACAGGGAATCAATAGAAGAAAATTAAGTTATTTCAACGGAAATGAGGAAAAAAAAATTTTGTTCTTACAAAGTATCCTTTAATCGAGTCTTAAGAAGGAGAATTGACAACATGGGGACTGGGATTGAAAACTGGTCAGAAAAACTTTTAGAAATATCTGTGTTATAAAATTGACAGCTTTGAATGCCAAATAAGCCATGTTAACTATGGAAAATCTATGGAAATTACTCTTTCACTATCTAAATCGATATTATGTACCGATACATACATATGTATGTGGAGGGGTCGCACCAAACAAAAACTTTTTCAACGCAATTGAACATTTTCAGCCTTCATCGATACTTGACTCCCACACTGACACACCTGTCAGAAACATCTTGTTTACTTTAATCCAAAGCTTAGTCACCAAATTTGTACAATTAAGGCGGGTCTTATACTTTCAGATTTTTAACGTACGGCCAAAAAAGTGATGACAAAGGAGAGGAAAGAGGTGAAACGTGCGGGAACTAGACAGAATCGGAACATGTACTTAGAAGTATCGTACATTAAAAAACTGAAGGTGTAAATCTCGTATAACTTGTAGTTAACCTAAGATGGAATGTGGAGTTGGAGCGGGATTCGATTAGGAAGCCCTTAACTTAGCCAGCTCCTTTAGACTTCTGGACAACAGTAGTGTTTTCCAGCTGAGGTTCTGGCAGTAACCAAAGCCGCTGAACGGCTGTCAATTCTGGCGATAACGCCAACTGAGATTACCTTCTTCATTGACAGCCAAGCGGCCATAAAAGCACTCTCTGCCATCGAAATAAAATCAAAGCTTGCTTCCTGCTGCCGCGAAGAGCTCAAGTTTCTTGGCTCGCAGCACAAAGTAAGGCTCTGTTGGGTTCCTGGCCATATAGGAATTCCAGGTAACGAGAAAGCAGACGATCTGGCACCAATTGGATCATCAATTGATCCAAACCGAGCAGAACTAAACGTATATGCACCAATCTGCTCCTTAAAACAGACTGTGACAAAGAAAATTCTTGAGAAAACTACTCTAAGGTGGCCCTTCTCGACTCCTGAGCGAATACGAAAAAAGTTTGGCCGTGTTTCGATAGGATCTTGTCTTGACGCTAAATAAGAAGTCACTGTACTCTCTCGTAGGTACAATTACTGGACACAATCTGCTGAAGTATACCACATGAAAAAACTGAGGCTCAGCACGGATGATCTGTGCAGAGGTTGTGGCGATGACAAAGCACATAAAGACTCTTCTCACTTCTTATGTCAATGCCCGGCACTCTCGCAACTAAGAAATAAACACCTAGGAAACTACTTCTTCGATAACTTAGAAGACCTCTTCAACTTTTCTGGTGTGCAACTGTCGAAATTCGTTAATGCCTCTAGATGGCTTGATAATCCATTAAAATTTATAGGTTAAATTGTTTGGAGTGTTCAATCCTCCAGGGTATCACAGGGGATCTACATTGATCTTAGTGTGATAGGAACAAGATTTTCTATCAGCCCGATAACCTAACCTAACCTGAGATCTTAGGGTGAGTATAATCGTGGTTCAAATATTGATCCGTGATTCAGCTATTTTAACTCGCTGATTTCGGCAGATTCATTGAGATGGTTCAAGTATTTGCTAATAAAAATAGCACCTAGTGAAGTACTTACAAGTTACAACTCTCGATGCGTGTTGTAAGCAAGAATTGATTGGACGTATAAATAACGGCCTTATTTGGAGGGCTTAGGTCGGTTTTCTTGAGTATTGTTTAACTTCCCGGAAAGTTTAAATTTGAACAACTCTAGAGTTGGTACCAAATCGAGAGCATGGCGGCAAGGTGAAAATGTTTTGCACTGCTTAAATTCTCGATTTCAGATTTGAAATTGAAATTAGGCGTACTTCAGTTTTTTGAAATATCCCTCGGATATATTTGTGACAGATATGTTTCAGTTTCAATTATTGAAGATTTGAATTCATTTGCCTGCCCGACTTACATACATGACCGCTCCGAGAACACCGTATTTTTTTTGAATTCGTTGTCAATTATTATTTTCAGTCAAAATCACAAGTTGAAAATAAAAATCCTCAAGTCAGTGTTCAACTTCGAGTGATGAAAATCGCCCTAAGATAAGAGTCATTTTTTTTATAACAAGATATAGGTACTCTTGAATGCAATAACACTTTCGCAAAATGGTGGAAAAGACTGGGATTTAATCCCCAGAATCACAGCTTGGTTTGTTATTATCTTAGTTCTTGTCTAAAAACACACAGGTAGATTGGTGTGTAGTAGCCGTGGCGTGATGGATAGTGCGATGGACTGTCATGCCGGAGGTCTAAGGTTCGATCCCCAGCCTCGCCACCTATTTATTTAAAAAGAAAAAATGGCTACTGCCTCTTGCGAGGAATTGACAAATCCTCCAAGAGTATCTCCTGTCACAGTGCCGCTCGTTAGACGTTCGGATTCGGCAATAAACTGTAGGTCCCCTCCATTCCTGCAGACACGCACACAGGAATGGTTGAGAGTTGTAAGTCACTAGGCCCTAGTTCTTCATGAGCTGTTGTGCCATCAATTTTTTTTTTTTTTTATAGATTGGTGTGTATGGATTTATGTTTTCGTGAGATAACCCAGTCAATAAAAACCTAATAGGTAAACTACATAATATGTTTTAACTACCTTCGATATGTGTGTGTACTAAACCACTGAACGGTCGTCCTGTGTTCCATCAGTTATTATAGAAATAAATCCATGAGTTTAATTTTTAAAACTCAATTTTTTTATTCTGTACGTAAATTTGTAAGTCTTGTAAAGACCTTCAATTACTGCTCGTAAATGATGAAAGCCGTTAAAATAAATTTATTAATGTACATATATCTACATACATCCCGAAATACTCCTATTCTATATCGATAACAATGACGAAAAAAATCCAATAAATTACTTACTGTTGACAGAATCACAATTACAAAGAAAATATAGCAACTCTGCAAACCTCAACAAAAAATCCCCTTAACCTTTTACCACCATCAACATCCAAACAAAAGGCCACAATATTCTATTTAACCCCTAACTAACCACTAAATTTAACCGCATATACACATTTTTCACTTGACGGGTCAAACTCCTCCCTTAATGCACCCTTCAAAGCTTTATATGATGCTTTCCCATAAACTATTTGATTGCTTTATTTAAAAAAAAAAAATCCAACAAAAAAAAAAACTGATTCAACTAAAAAAACTCTCAAATCACTGAACCATCTGTAATATTGTAATAATTCAAATCGAAAATTTTGTGTCCTTTTCTGTTTCACCATTCTCGTCCTCTTGATGGTTTTTGCTTCTGAAGTTCCGAATCTCTTGAATGATGACCCAAAATCCGCCCTTAACTCTCACTCGGATTCATATAGGTAACCTATACTTTTAGTAGGAAATATTCCATTCCGACCCCTCCCTTCTAGCCCCAACTCTTGGCTGGCGCTTTACCTCTCTATACCTTCTAAATTCATTCGTCCTTTTTCTCCTGAAAAGCGGTTTACAGAGTATTTCTTCCTTCTTTTTTTTTTTTTTTTTGTTGAAGAAGTGTAAATAATTGAAAAATATTCAACAGGTATACACGACAGAGAGCGGTGATGGTGGTGAATTTAACCGTATCCTCTAGCATTTATACAACACCTCCACCTACATACATACATAGATAGATATATTTTTAGCCAGATTATGGATGTGTAATCATGGTCCTTCGTGCAGTATCGTAAATCCCGTAAGGTTACTATCGCAGGATTAAGGATTTCCGCCACCCAAAAAAAAAAAAAAATGGATAAGTTGTGTGAAATTTGTGAGGTAGTTGAAAATTATTAGCGCTTCTTTTGCAGCATAGTGTGTGTTGTTGGTATAATCCTTGTCATACATATGGATTCACTGGATCAAAGGATGGATGTAGATATAGGTACACAGGGTTACAGTGGCGGATTATACATAAAGTAATTTCGTCAGCAAGTGGGCCTTGTTTGTCTTTAACAGCTCCAAAGATAAGAGAATTTTATTAAAACTTCGATAGAAAAGCTGCGTTATAAATTTAAATATAGAAATTATCTCATTGGTAGTTACGAATGATAATATATTGACATAAAAACGTCTTTCGATGTGTTTGACCTCTCATAAAATGTTACATATATTTTTTTAATAGATGGCTGGATCTGCTTCAGATGTATAGCAACCATGTTGATGTTGATGCTGATGGGTATAGTGACCAGAGGTCCCGCATTTTGCGGGATCGTCCCACATTTCACATAGCTGTCCCGCATCTTCGATTGTCCAGCAAAATGTCCTGCATTAACAGATTTGTTCCGCAAAGCCCCGCAAAAAAAATTAAATTGCAGTCATAACAAGTATTTCACAAATAATACCCATGCAGTCTAGACCTTTTTAATCGGGATTTTCCAAGGTAAAAAAAATCATTTTTTTTTTTTTGATCCAGATTTGTCAAAACAATGATTTCGACAATTTTTGCCTTCCAATGGGCAAAAAAATCTGATTTTACGAAAAGGAAACCCCACAAGGAAAGCCAAAATGTCATTTTATTTTGGCGTTTTTGATTTGTAAGTCTAAATTAATAGGGTTTTCTTTGGGTAAATTCAGATTTCTACCCGATTTTCGATTTTTTCGTGGCGAATAGATTACGATTTCAGGTTGCTAGTGGTCAAACTTAATAGCTGTCAATTGCACTGGTGTATATAGTGGTGTTAGTAAAAAAGAGATCTGCCGCAAAATCCAGATCTGCTAAATTGATTTATCTTCCAGAAAACAATCAAAATCAGTGTTTTGACAGATCTGGATAAAAAGAATTGATTTTTTTACCATTGGAAAACCCCTATAATATATACTGTCAGTTAAAAGGGTTTTTTGTTTTGTATTTCACATACATACAACTTGTTTATATTTTGTGGTATAAATAACAAGTCCCATAATGGACTAAAACATAGCTCATTAGAATGATATAATGATAATTGGAACAGATAATTGGAATAAGAGGCGTATCTGTATATTTCTACCTTGTATTACTTCACAGCTTTACAGTAGAATATCAAAGCAAATAAATTAAATATTTTTTTAACATTGAAAATGTTTATAGGATCGTTTTGAGAGAGTTGTGGTGTTACCAAAATGATTAAATGGAATAAATTAAATAAATCATAAATGAACTCCAGCGTATAAGGACATCACAACGAAATTTTTGGTTGGTGTTACTAAAGAAATGACCGAAATGATTAAAATGAACACATTAATTTAGAATATGAAAAATGAACTCCAGCGTATAGGGGGACAACTATCAAATTTTTGGTTGGTGTTACTAAAACATTACTAGAATGATAAAAATAAACAAACGAACACAAGCGATGAATTACAGCAGGCGTAGGTATACGGGGAAAAAAACGAAGAAAGAAAAGTATTGTTCGTCGTCAACAGACAAGCTTCAGTGGAGAATGGTCATGAAGTATATTCAAAAAAAGAAAGAAAAAAACAACAACAAAATGTTCAGAAGAAGACAAATGAACAGACAAGGCAATCAAGAAAAGTGGATAGGTTTCTGCCAGATTTTTGTAAGTTGTATATGTGTGTATGCATCTACATAGTTATGGAGGTAGGTAGGTTGTGATTTTGTGAAAATGAAAATGATAGGCATTTATTTTTATTCCGTAGAGAATACAATGCGGTCTTATAAGAAAGGCCAGTGATGCAGTTAAGTGTGCAAGCAGGAGTAGAGCTTGCTTGAAATCGATATACCTACCTATGTAATATGTAGGACAACATAAAATATGTCAGAGCATGTTTTTTTTTCTAACAACACTATTAATATGAGATTAGATTAGAAATCAGTTTTATAAGAAATACTTGGCCCTACCAATAATCAAATTTAGTTCCGACTTAAATATTTCAGTAAATTGGATCATAATTGAATGGGCCCTAAATGATAGACCGTGCATGGTATTACCTAAATATTTACGTGGACTATAAATAATGAACCATATATTCAACTGACTTCAAAAAATTGAGAATATAATGTATGGTTAATAATTTAGGATCCATAACGTTAAGGTTAATTTCACTACAATATTTAAGTCATAACTAAATTTCATTATTGGTAAGGCCCACTGTCTTTTAAGCGCCATGTTTCGTCGAAAATGCATATTTTTTGTATAATTACGTTTAACGTGCATATTTTTCCGTATTTTTGTATATTTTTCATTCAAATCATAACTTGTACAGTGTCTTCTAATGTTTATTCAATAAATAATAAAGGTCTATGGGGTAGGCATTACCAAAAAATTAAAACAAAATTTCAGGTTATGGCGAAAAAATTGGCATTAAGGAAATTTGGGTTGGAGTTTTTGTTTTTTTTAAATTAACATATTTTTAAGTTGATAAATCGACTCTAACGATTTCATTCAATTCTAGTCCTTCTTAATATTTTAAGGCCGTGTGTGAATTGAATTAAAATTTCGAATAAATATTATCCGAAATTAAATTTTGAAGTTTGTACGTACACATACCTACAGATTCACCTCACTAGTGTCAAAAATTAAATTAATCTTCAGATAAAATTTAACGCGATTTTAATCCAATTCGCACACGGCTTAAACAATAGGTATAGAAAGCTTTAGAAAATTTAGAAAACATCAACCCAAAAGTAAAAAAAATCATGTTCCCAGTAATTCTGACTTTTTAACATTTCTTTCGTTGAAAGGTACCAACATTTTTGTTAGCCACGAGAGCAAGCTCGTGGGACTCACTCGTGTAAATTTTGTTTTTTATTTTTGATATAATTAATGTCTTAAATAAACCCATGTAGATGAATTTAAACGATTTACCATTATAAAAAAAATGCATGTACCTATTTCAAATAGGTTTTAATGGTTTTTAGCCCCAGCAAATTGACGTTATGTTCGACAATCTCACTTGTACAATACATATATTTTTGTTTTTAGATTTAACGTGTATAAAGCTAGCATATACACATTAGCATAATCAATTAAAACCATGACTAGAACTTTGTGCTCTTTTTGTGCTATTTATGTGTGGAAGTCTCGATTTTTGTGCTAGCATAGTTTTTGTTTTATGTAAATCTATGCTACCTTAATATTAAGCAAAACTTCTAGACCGCCCAGCATAATCAATTGAAAGAAAAACTAAAATTTGGTGCTATGTTTGTGCTATTATTGTGGGGCAGTTCCGATTTTTGTGCTAGCATAATTTTTTTTTATGTTTTGCTAGCTTTATATGGGTAGCATAACTTTGCATAAAAAAAAACTTCCGCACAAAATAGCACCAAAAGAGCACAAAATTTTAGTTTTTATTTCATCTGATTATGCTAAGCGGTTTAGAAGTTTTGCTAGCTTAATATTAAGGTAACATAGATTTACATAAAACAAAAACTATGCTAGCACAAAAATCGTGACTTTCATACAAAAATAGCACAAAAAGAGCACAAATTTTTAGTTATGGTTTCAATTGATTATGCTAATGTGTATTGTATGCTAGCTTTATAGATGTTTAGATGTAGGTATGTCGTTCTTTTTAGTGCAGTTTTTAAGTGCAGCTTATTACGTTTTAATTAATTTGTAAGGATTGTAAAGATTAGTCATAATTTTTGTTTATCTAGTGAAATAAAGTCATTTTCAATGTCCCCATGGTTACTCTATGAGTGAAATCTGTAAATTTTTATTTTTTTTTTTATTAAAATAGTATAGTCCTGCACTTTTATGAAAAATTTTTGGTTAAACAAAAATGTCCCGCATTCTTTTGAAAAAATTCTGGTCACTATACTGATGGGTCCATTTGCATTTGCTTTGTAAATTACAGCACAAGGTTTAATCAAAATCATTCAACCATTTCAATGAAAATTTAAAAGAAATCAAAATCAATGTATAATGGCAGCTAGCTACCTGTTAACTTCATGATGAGCTAAAATAAAAATTTGAATTCATCTTCTAAAGAATTACAAATAAATAATGCTTTGGGCCAAATTTAAAGAAAATCTGTCAATCAATTTAGACTCCAGCTTGATGTAAGTACACCAAAGAATAACAAAACGATCGATGCACAGTGCTACCAAAGCAGAAAAAATTGAACAAATATAAAATTTGAAATTTGATTAACACTTTTATTAAAAGCTTCACTCGAATCGGGTGTATTTTTGAAAGTCTGGAAAATGTCTTTTATAATTCCAGTCCGCAAAGCTGGTCCGAAGCAAGATGTAAGTAACTATCGACCAATTTGCGAAACTTTTTGAGAAAATTGTTTATAACAAACTATCTTTCCTTCTCAAAGGAATAATTTCACCTCATCAACATGGTTTCGAAGCTGGGAAATCTACCACAACAAATCTAATGATTTTCTGCAACAAATGGATTATAATTTCCTTGAAAGTGGATCGCAATGTGATGTTATCTAAACAGATTTTGCCAAAACCTTCAATAGAATGAACCACTATATTTTGATAAACAAATTAAAGGATTAAGGTTTCCACTCTAGTATTCTGAAATGGTTCCATCCATACTTGTGTGATCGTATTCAATTTGTCCATATAAATAATACAAAATCCCATCAAATCAATGTTTCCTCTGGTGTTCCTCAAGGAAGCCACCTGGGCCCACTCCTATTCTTAATCCTCATAAACGACATTCCACTTCATATCCGATGTTCTAGTAAACTTTTGTTTGCTGATGACTTAAAAATCTATTGCCAAATTTGCATTCTCCTTCAAGAAGACCTTTTCCGTTTCAAAACATGGTGTACATAAAACTGTCTTTTTCTTAATGTTTCAAAATGTTAAGTTATGTCCTACTACCGTAACCAGGACCCATGTTGTGTAACTTCTCGCATGCATAAAATCAGTCGAGAAACGACGAAAATTGAAACAAAATACATGAGTTTTGTTCCATTTTTCAGTGTTACTCGACTGATTTTTTCGATGTGAGAGTTACAGAACATGGGTCCAGGCCCCTGTGTTTGACACTTATAAAATTAATGATATGCTACTTGTTAGAATAACTGACAAGAAAGATCTCGGTGTCATATTTGATTAAAAATTATACTTTGGCATTCATATCGACTACATCTTAGCTAAAGCTAACTCCATGCTGGGTTTTATATCGAGGAATTCTTATTCTATTGAGTTCACTGACCCGCCCATATACACTGAAATCCCTGTTTGATTCCATTGACTGACCCGCCCATATACACTGAAATCCTTGTTTAATTCCATTGTACGTTTCGTTTTAGAATACTGTTCGATAGTTTGGAACCCTTTTTATAAAACTTCTTCTGAAAGGATTGAAAATATTCAAAAACGTTTTACAAGAATCTTAATTCATCGTTTACATTGGAATATTCGAATGCCCTCGTATGATTCACGTTGTCTTCTTATTGGTTTACTTAATCTCGAAGTTCGTCGTAAATATTTTTCAGTTATGTTTGTAGGGGACATATTAAATAACCGTATCAATTGCCCCTTTTTATTGTCTTTGGTTGAGATTTATGCTCCTTCAAGGTGTCTGCGATCCATGTGTCGATTTCTTGAACCTTTCCATAGATCGAATTATGGCCTTAAAGTGCCTTTAACAAGATGTTTAAGAGAAGCTAACGCTATTTGTAGTGATATTGATTTTTTCAACTCTAATTATAGAGATATATTTAAGCAGCATTTAATATTTATTACAGGTAGCCTGAATGGTCCTTAAAATCATATTTAGTAATCTTTAGGAAATATATAAATAATGTATTCTCTGTTTGATGAAATAAACAAATAAATAAAAAAATAAATTATTGGGTATGAGAGCGTCTAACTGATGAACCGAACTGTCGTGCCTAGCCGAAACCCATCGGATTGGAGTGCCTGGGGGTTCTGACCTCGGACTCCCAACCATTTCAACTGTAATAGAGGCAAGCTGATGTCAGTTCACTTACGAAGGAACGGTCGATGAGCGCTCTTCAGTTGCGATTCCGAAAGCAAAAGTTAACGAAAACTTCACAAAAAGTAGCAAATGGCAATCAAAGGCGATTTGCTTTGCTTGTAATCCCTTAGTTTCGTACCTTTTTGGATTTCGAGTAATAGGTCTACCTTTCGCAAGATCTTCTCCACTAAAACGTTTTTACGCTCGCAGTTCGCTTGGGTAGGGGAGGAGGTGAAGTACTGATATGCCCTTGTATTTTAAAATGGGTGTATTTTATGTTTTTCCACATGAAAAACATATTATTCAAATATATGCTTTATCGGTAGTTCTATTGAAGACAAAGAAAAGCTTTATACACTGCCAATCACTTGGATGAGGCCACAAATTTTGAGATCGATTTTCGATCTTTATACCTGTCGGAAATTTTTTACCCGGAAACATTTACTACCTATGAAAAGAGACGTTTTTTCCCATAAGGAAGTCATAAAATTATAGTAGCCGTGGCGTGATGGTTAGTGCGATGGACTGTCATGCCGGAGGTCTAAGGTTCGATCCCCAGCCTCGCCACCTATTTATTTAAAAGAAAAAACGGCTACTGCCTCTTGCGAGGAATTGAAAAATCCTCCAAGAGTATCTCCTGTCACAGAAAAGTGCCCCTCGTTAGCCGTTCAGATTCGGTAATAAACTGTAGGTCCCCTCCATTCCTGCAGACACGCACACAGGAATGGTTGAGAGTTGTAAGTCACTAGGCCCTAGTTCTTCATGAGCTGTTGTGCCATCAAATTTATTTTTTTTTTAAGTCATAAAATTAAAGGATTAGTTATAAATTACCATCGGATTTTCCCAAGATCAATTAATGAACTACCGAAAAAGCGTATAAAAAAAGTGCGCCACTAGGATGAGGCCACATGCAAAATCTTAAAAACAAAAGAAAAAATGAAAGAAATGTTTAAATTTTATGGTTTTAATTTGTTTATAGATTTAGATTTTCTCCATTAATAATGAGTATGCCTGCCATTTTTCGATATTACCGCTAAAAGACGGTTTGGAATAGAATCATGAAGTTTTTTTTTAAATAATCTAGTGTAATCTGGTACCAGGCATCACGAACAGCCGCAATTAAGGTGTCCTTGTCTTCAAATTGTGTGTCGCCTTCATAAACTTTACGAGACAGCCATGCCCAAACGTTTTCAATTATGTTTGAGTCCGGTGAATAGGGCGGCCATGTCAAAAGTTCCACGTATTCTGATTGAATACAACTTCTTACAACCCTGGAAGTGTGGATTGGGCCGTTGTCATGTTGGAAAATCCAAGGCAGAGGTGCCAAAATATTTTTTACTTTTGGAAATGACCGTTCCAGCAAACATTTGTAGTCATTTCCGTTCACTGTTGTGGAAAAAAACTCCAACTCGATTGTGCCATAGTAGGTAATAGCTCCCCACACCATGACACTGGATGTACGGCTGTGATGTCTTGCCAAAATAAGCTCTTCTTTTCGCAGATCATGGAAATAAAAGTTGTAACCATCAGGACCGTCAAGGTTAAACTTTTTTCCATCAGAAAAGACAACGCGTTACCATTCAATGCTCCAAGCGACATGTTCCCTCGCGAAATTCATTCGAAGCTCCTTATGTACTTGCCTCAAAACAGGTTTCTTTTTAAGTTTTCGTCGCTGGATAGCATTACTTTTTTTTATTATCCTTCGGACCGTTGCTATGCTGGCTGATACTCCGCTTTTAGCGCTTATTTTAGTCGCTGGTGAGTAGAATTTGAGGCAACCGTAGAATTAACCGCTTTTCTCGTGATGTTGTTGCTTCGGCTGTGCGTCCTTTTTGATTTTTCCCATAATTTTGTGGATCCACAAGATAATTGTTTATCACAGTTTTACTTCTATTGAGTCTCTTTGCTATTTCTCGGCCTGAGAGTCCCAAACCCTTGAAAGCATCTATTTTCCCTCTTTCTGTCTCTGTCAACGTCTTTCCGGAACCCATTTTTGTTTTAAATTAAATAAAAAGAGTTCTTTTAAACACTTTTTTAAATATTCTAAAAAAAATTTTGAAAAAAATCGGTAATGTGAACTCCTGCAACGGAATATTCGCAATGGCCCCATCCTAGTGACGCACTTTTTTATACGCTTTTTTGGTAGTTCATTAATTGATCTTGGGAAAATCCTATGGTAATTTATAACTAACCCTTTAATTTTATGACTTCCTTATGGGAAAAAAACGTACCTGTACATAGGTAGTAAATGTTTTCGGGTAAAAAATTTCCGACAGGTATAAAGAGCGAAAATCGATCGCAAAATTTGTGGCCTCATCCAAGTGATGTAAGGAATCGCTTGTCCACTCATATCAACGTGTGACAAGATAAACTGTAAGAACTGTTTTCGAAATGATTCAAAAAAAAAGAGAGCTAGAGAATAATATGTTTATCTCTATAATTATCTAAAAAAAAATCTTTTCTAGGATTAATAAGAGCCGAGAAAAAGACGCTAACACCTTTTTCAAAATGGCAGCCATCACAACACCTTTTTCAGTCCCGCAAATCGAGATTTTAGTTAGTCTCGTCATACCCGACGATATTCAATTTGAATTTCAAACGTTCTCTCATTTTAAACTCCTTATTGACTGCAATATAAAACTAAGGGCCTATAAGAATTTTTATATGAGACTAAATCCGATCCTGCGTGCATATAGAATACGTGTTTGATATAGGATAAAGGATAAAGGAAATCCTTTGACTTCATGTCTGACTATATTTTTTATGAATTTTTAAATTATTTAAATAAAGAATATATGTATATGAAATAATAAGGTGTATATATAGATAGCAACAGAACGGAAGATGATATCAATGTCGGTTATAATTCGTCCTTTTTTTTTCAATTTCATTTTATTTACCATTCGAATTGATTTATGACTTACAAAAAAAAAGGATCTTTTCTTATCGATTTTAAGCTTGTATGTTGCCATACGCACAGTATATATCTACCTTTCCCAATGATTATAAGCAAATACACTTTTCTATAAGTACCTAATCACATGGATCTTTGGATAATGTAAATATTTTTATAGAGAAAAAAAAATAGAGTCCTTCTTGACTTTTGAGATACGGTCCTTTAGACTTGACCAAAAACGACGAGGAAGCTGATGCTTTGTTTTGAATTTTAAATCTAAAATCAATACGGATATTTTGTTCTATAAATTTGAAGGACGTGTCATGGGAAATGTCCTTGAGATTTAAAACTACACTAGGTCTACACTTTGTACATATAGAAATAGAAAGACAAAGACAATAGACTTTGATAAGTTAATAATTCATGAGAAAAAAACTATAAAGAGGAAACGATTTTTTTTTTGTATAGATTTATATTATTTTTTTGTGTTTGTGCATACTCTTTGTTGCCTCGTCCTTTTTATTCCTTAGCATTTGGCCTCACAGAGTCCTTGAGTATGATTTTTTTTTTTATTGATCACTCTTGAGAAAATGGAAAAAGTATATCTAATAATTTATTGTCTGTGCGTGCGTTGGGAGGGAAAATCTATTTCATTTTATACAATTTTTTTTTTTTTTTTGAAATTCGAGATTCCTGGATAGGAGTGCTTGCTGTGGTCATAAAAATAAGAAACAAAAAATCTGGAAATAGGGAAAAATGATTTCGAATGTACGATAAGAGAAATTATGAATTGAAATAGAAAATGATTTGAGGTTATTATTCTTGTGAAGAAGAGAGAAAATAAGGGGACATACACTAAAAAAAAAAAAAGTGTAATTGGAGACGCTAGCTGGTTCACATAAAAATCATTGGCGATAACTCATCTACTACGAATGTATGTTATCGATATCGAAAGAACAAAGTAATAAATTTATTTCAAGGGAATTCTTCCTCTTAAAAAGAAAAACAGACTTATTTTGTTCGAATTATAATTATACTAAAACAATAAACAGTCCAAAAATATTTTTAAATTTGAATAAATTACAAATAAATCAGAATTAAGCATAGAGCTATTAAAATATTTTCTTTTTCTTATGCCGAATACTTTATATTAGGGTTTAAGGACAAAATGATTGAGTAAGACCTAAAATGCACTAAATCTTTTATGGTAAATAAAAAAAAAAAAAAAAAAAAAAACCAAAATAGCACTCCCGTGAAGTCTAACGTATATATTGAATCCCTTTGGCTCGTTATGGTCGTTTCAACTAGGTTATGCCTTAGGAGAAATGTCGGTTTTTTGGGGATATCGTTTTTTCTTTTTTATTGTGGCAGTTATTTTGGGTGGTTTTGTATTGATGATTTTTTTGTTCACAATAATGTGGATGAAGTTCGATATTTTTTTGACATAAAACAAAGGGATTTAAGTCAATGGCTGGATAATTCATGCATCGGAATGTTGGTTTGAGATAAACGGCCGATTGGCTTTACGGAATGGGTCTAAATAGTTAGTTTGCTTTTATAATGCTTTAAGCTGAGGGAAATAAATTCGGAGTACTGGCTATCCCATGGCTTATGTGATTTGGCCTTAAAACTGCGAAAGATTTACCTATGCACATATCTACATATATTTACAGGGCTGTGAAGTTAGGCATTAATTTTATTTTTTTCTTGCATCTTTTTGAGTTTTTGGAAAAAAGTACAAAGTAATAATATGAACTGAATGATATTCATTTATTGACTTCAAAACTTTAAATTCTGTTACAAAACCAGTTCGAATTGCTGAGATATCTCGTCCAGTGCCATTTAAGCCATAGCGCAGTGGTTCCACTGCCGAACAAAGGTGGCCAAAATTACTTGCGCGCATAAAAACAACTGGAAAAAAGTGGTTTAAGAGTAATTCTAAGGCTCTCTTTGCGAATCTGCAATCAGTTTGGCTCTATCTTGTCGAAATTTAAAGATACATTCGTTAAAAGGGTGTAAGATCATTATAATTTACTACATGTCTGCTTTACCAATAAGTCTGGTATAGTATGTGTACAGGGTGATTCGCATAAGGTGCGACTAATAGCTAGATTGTGTAGGCAAGAAAAGAAATCATATGGGAAGGGTGTTTATACAACCCGTTTTGCAGGGGGAGGGGGGGAAGTTTTCGAAAAAATTGACATAAAAGAAAAAAAATTAAAAAAAAACAACGGTAACACTTACAACATCATGCTTACCTTTTGGTAAAGCTTAAACAGGGGGAACAGACCCCCTTTGCATACGATTTTTTCTTGTCTCGACCTAACCTACACGCTATAGGTTTTCTCACACCTTATGTGAATTACCTTGTATATTGATTTAATATTAACATGAAGTATGCATATTTGCATGTGTATGTATTTACCTAATATGTATATGTTCATATAACCTGCACGAAGAAGAGAATAAACAAAAATAAAACAAAATTATTTTTGTTATTGTTTTAGTGGACTATATTGAATTAAATTCAAATGAAAGATTTTTTGCGACCTTTAGTCCAATGCGTTTCAACAAATTGAGTCTTAGAAGGGTACGACAGCATCTAACTGATGAGCCCAACTGTCGTGCCTGGGCGAAACGCATTGGACTAAAGGTCGCAAAAAATCTTTCATTTGAATTTAATTCAATATAGTCCACTAAAACAATAACAAAAATAATTTTGTTTTATTTTTGTTTATTTATTCTCTTCTTCGTACATTAGCCAGACCACGGGCTTACAACAACAACATATATTTCTAGGTGCAAGAATGTAACCATGTTCCCCTAGAATAATATAATTTACAGTGCCTATGCGCTGTAGATTTTATTAAGAGTCGGTATTCATCGACAACAAATTGCGTCTTAGAAGGGTACGACAGCATCTAATTGATGAGCCCAACTGTCGTGCCTGGGCGAAATGCATTGGACTAAAGGTCGCAAAAAATCTTTCATTTGAATTTAATTCAATATAGTCCACTAAAACAATAACAAAAATAATTTTGTTTTATTTTTGTTTATTCTCTTCTTCGTACATTAGCCAGACCACGGGCTTACAACAACAACATATATTTCTAGGTGCAAGAATGTAACCATGTTCCCCTAGAATAATATAATTTACAGTGCCTATGCGCTGTAGATTTTATTAAGAGTCGGTATTCATCGACAACAAATTGCGTCTTAGAAGGGTACGACAGCATCTAACTGATGAGCCCAACTGTCGTGCCTGGACTAAAGGTCGCAAAAAAAAACATATAACCTGCATTAAACTTTCACTAAAACGCAAGAAATTTCTCTAAGAAAAAACAAGGCACACATAACATTTTTAAAATTATGTTTAGTTTAACAAGTTTTTTTTAATGAAATATAAATACATTTACGTACATACATATTATGTATTATGTAGGTTAAATGTAAACTACCCTTAATTTAGGCTTGATTCAACAAGTTTTTTTTTTTCAATTAAGTATTTGTTTTAAATTTCAAGTATAAGGAAATCAGTTGGTAATATAAAGAATACTCTCCGCAAAATCTTTAGACGGCCGCCCAGCAGAGGATTATGAAGCCAAATATTATTTATTTTCAGATATATTGCATATTTCCTTAATGTTTAAACATTCCGATTAATTTTAGATAAGAATGTTTCTATTTCGACAAGATTTTTCCCGAAATACGTTAATTTTTTGCAAAAATAAGCGATTCTGACCTCCAATGGTGTATAAACTACATTTTGAATTGAGTTTAAAGGCTTGAAAATGACATTTAATATGGGACGGGACTTTCTGCTTTCATTTCAAGAAATATTTGACCAATGCTGAGAGAGAAATTTTATTGTAAATGAGCATTTTGTGATAGATAGACAATATGAGGTATGGTTGCTTAAGGCTCAATAAAATGTAAATACGCAATTTTACGCAGCTAAATCAAGTTGAATTAAAAAGTACATGAACTGACCTTTTCAGCACTATATAATTTTGTTGGGGCGTAGCGGGGCGTAACAGTTAAAAGTTTAACTCAAAAGACAAAACGATTTTTTCTAAATTTTTTTTATCCAAATTTAAAGGCGTTACTACTCTTATATTTAATCGTAGGATGTCCTATAATAAATAGAGAATGCAAGTCTTACCTTCTACTAATATATTATCATGAGCAAAAATTTCACAAACGATGAGAACAACAAGGAAAACAAATGAAGTCGCGCTTACTCTTGGTGCACTAAAACTCAAATTCCATACTATAAAATGCGATCACTTTGAAGATAAAAATCTAAGGGGATTGAGTAAATATATTATTATTTTTTTTATTTGTAATTAGGTTGGGATGTTTTTGACCAATTTTAATGGTTTTTGGTAACAAACTTTGCAACGAATTTTTTGAATTTTGGCCTACGGTGGAACCACTGTGCATAGACTTAAACATTTTCATTTTATTTTTACCAAAAATTGTTGACCAAATCGGGTGGTGCAACAACAGGCAGCCTTTGAACACATATGAATAACTACTTTAAGCCCTACTAGGGCTGGAAACGAGACCGAGACTAGTCTGGATCTCGTCTCGGTCTCGGATTCGGGACCGAGACCGAGACGAGACTACTTTAAAAGCACCCGAGACGAGACCGTATTTTTGGTACAGAAATTCTACGAGAGTCTCGCTGGTCTCGGTGGTCTCGCCGGTCTCGGTGGTTTGGTGCCAATAAAGTAAAAATCGAAGATATTGAAGATACCAGTTTAATTATAATTTCTCAATGTTGGTCTCCGCCATTTAAAACATTTTACTTTTGGCGACTGCCTGTGTTGTTTCATAAATACAATGGGCGTCTTCGTTTAACTATACAAAGCTATCAGGATAGGTTTGTGTTGTTGTAATCCCTTATTAAAAAAAACTTCTGATGTCAGCTGGCGCAACAACAACTCAAGCTATGCGAAAATTTTTGGGATAGGTGGATAGCCTATCTGACTTATCACCCGAACTTCAGATTCGAATTGGGCATGTTTGTTTGTTTATTGGCATTCCGAATCGGGCAGCTCCTCCGGATAGCCAATCGAAAAGGTCAATAGTTCATCGCCTACCTGTCAAACCATTAACTTTAAAATCCATTGAAGGATGGCTCCGAATTAAATGGATAAAAAAATCTCTACAAAATTGAAATTTTACCTCAAGACCGATACCGAGACCTAGACAGAGACCGAGACGAGACTGGCACATTAAAATTTTCACGAGAAAAAGGCGAGACCAAGACCGAGACCGAGACGAGACTAACAAAAGTCTCGCCTGGTCTCATCTCATTGCCAGCCCTAAGCCCTACAGGCAATTCGAACAGTGTTACCGCTGAAAATTTTCGAAAGGTCGCAAAAAAAGTCGCTCTCAAATAAAAAAGGTCGCAAAGCAGAATAATTTTAAAAATGTGGCAAAAAGTTGCAATTCAAAAAAAAACGTCGCAAAACCTTGTTAAAAATTATTGTTCAGAAAAAGCACTTCAGAATACCTATATTTTTTAGTTTTTTTTACTTACGAAAAAAACATAAGGTACTTAAAAAACAAAAAAAGTTGCCGTCTTAATCTGCTAAACTTCTTATTTCCAATAAATCACATACAAAAAATTGCAGTCTTCATAAACGTATAACTTAACTCATAATCAACTTATATCACAATTGTATAGGAGATTTATGAAAGCCAACATATTTTCGAATGTTTCTCTCTTTAATCGGTTAGTTATTCTATTTTTTATTGATGTTAATTTGGAGAATACTCTTTCGGCACAAGCACTGCTGTGCGGTAAAGTTAAAATGCTTGCAACAAATTGATATAGATCCAAAAATAGATAATAACCTAAACCACTAATAGATAATAACCTAACCGATCAATAGATACGATGGGAATCCATTAAATTCATATAATTTTAAACGCCAAAGTCACTTTTTCACAAATGGGGTAAATATCCTGAAATTGGAGTCCTTATGTATACAACCAGGTTTACCTTTATATACTGCCGCCTGGAGGGTTGTCTAAATTGAATCGGATTAAATGTGACAAGCTTCAAAATATGGATTTATTTCTGGGTGTAACGATTGAATATTAAGCGCTTCGGTTAATTATTTAGATTAACTTTGAATCCGAGTGTAAACTTAAATCTGGATTTAAGTCAGTGGCTGATTTTTAGTCAGTTTACTTTGCATTAAGATTGATATTATTTAAACTTGTGCCATTTTTGTAGTAGCTCGTGCGTTGGATTGTCATGTCAGAGTTCTGGGCTCGTTTTGCACCCGCTTTCACGAGGAAGTGACAAATCCTCCGAAAGTATTTCTTGTCATAGAAAAGTACCGCTCACCTTAGCCGTTCGGATTTGCCAATAAATTGTAGGTCCCGATAAGCTATTATGCTCATGTAACACATGTATTTTAATTAATCTTATATTCGTTACCCTGTTTTAATTGAATTAAGAAGAAGTCTTAAGTTATTTATTTAATTTTAAGTGTGCAATTTTCGAATGTGGCATTTTGAGTCTATTTAAAAATTAACGATTTCCAGCACTTTTTGATCTTTTTAAAAATAAAATATAATAATAAAAATCTTAATTTTGCAAAAAATATAACCTTTGAAGAGGTTTCAAGTGTTCGTCTTAGGTACATATTTAATTTTAGGTCAGGTTTCTTTTCCCTATTATGTAGGTAGGCCAAAAGAAATCAAAAGTTAAAAAAAATCATCAGATTTTCCGAAATTTTAGGCTAACAAATTGTTGATTTTGGCTAAGCAATTACATAATTTAAAACACAGCCTTAAAATTAAATGATTTTTTTTTAAATATTAGAACGTTTTTTAAACAAAAAAATGTTTGCCAACGAGTGGAAAAAATTCAGGGGAATGTCGCAAAATTAACGTACATATGTACATATGTACCAAAGGAATTCAAACATCTGTTTAGGCTGCTGCTAAACAAACAGACGGACAGAATTGCGAAATCCAATTTTTTTAAAATATTTTTTTATTTGATAACACACGCGCAGTGTATAGGCTGCAAAGCTTTCACACCATCATATTAATATTGAAAGTTTGAATGAAAGAACAACAACTTGAGTGAGCTACCACCAAGTTTTTTAAAAAAAAATTTCAAAATCTCGAATTCATAATTTATAACTGTACTAAATTAGGTACATATTATATCGCAAGGAAAAAGAATTTCGTATTTTATTTGTACAAAATCTGGAGTTGCACTTCTTTACTATTTTATACGACACTAATTTAATTTTAATTAGAGTATTTCAATTTTTACTTATTCTATACGACATCGGGTTCGAACTTTATACCTGTAGCCTGCAGGTAACGACAGATTTTTTGACCAAAAAACTCGCGTAACAAAAGTAGGGTTTTGAAGTTTTTTGATTAAATTGGCTTGTTTATGTAGAGGTAGAGATAACTGATAATTTTGTTATGGGTAAAACCTATATTAAATAAGCTTAGGTATTTTATTGGAAAACTTACAATTAGTATAAATATCTTTAATAACTGAGCCGTAAACAGTCGCATATTAATGTTTTCTGTTGCCCTGATGGGCTGCACTGACCTGACGAATAGTCACTAAGCTTGAAAAAAAGAACTTTATAAATTAAAAAAAATTAGTGGTTGCCCGCGGACTCGGTTATCATCAAAATATCTTTTTAAATCGACATAAACCATCTCATCGCAAAAGCAAAACTGTAGTAAAAATATGTTTAAGATTCAATAAAATAAAAAAGTGCGTATACGCCCAAGTGAACCATTATTTTAATTAAATGAATTTCAGTTTTTTTTTATAAATACATATCATATTTTTTTGCACTTATATACATAAATAAATAAGCACTATTGACATATACTACATATTTTAATTTTGATATACTTCTTGAGATGGCCGCAGCCTTCTAGAAGTCGAAATTATTTTGTATTTTTTTGTATTACAATTTTTAACATTCATTCAAATTTTGTTAAATGTTTACTACTTCACTTTACGTGATTCCACCCCTGTATCTTAATACATATTTTACCTATGCATATTATTAAAAACTATAAACTATATCTAAAGCTCAAATAACATAACTTATAAAATTCAAAGCCACTTAAAAATTCCTTTTCAAAAAATTAATCTTATTTTTTCATTTTTAATTTAATCTACACATCAGGGAATAGCATTCATAAAACCCTCCAGGCATAGTTTTCAAAGAAAATGATAGCACTTCAGTTTTTTGTAAAAGATCTCAAAATGTAAACCTTTTCTGTTATAAGTTTACAAAAAAAAAAAAACACTCGAACATATCACTCCTAGTCACAAAACTTATTTGCTTTGCAAATATAAAACCACATAAAACCACATAGATAATTAACTTAAGTCAGTGCTCGAATAGGTTACTATCACCTTGTTCCTTCTATCCTTTCAGCTACCACCACTACTCACAACAACTCAACACCCTAGCAGCACATCAACCTCCATAACGCCGCAATTACTTCAAAATTTTCATCTGATAATCCATTTCTATACATACGATATCACCTCCTCGTGCTTCTTCGTCACCGACTCCGACAACAAACATAGATAACACTTCAGCAAATGGCAGCCTATTCCAACAACTTTTTCCGCAGTGATCCCCATATAGAGATTCTAATTAAAAATTAACCATCAGAGGCATCCGTTTTACCCCGCAGGAGCTCGGATCTGTGTTCGGTAATGTTGGAGAAAGTTTTGCTGAGCACAGAACCGCCAACGACGACGACACTACCACCTATCACACCTACTTAAGGCTCTCGCTCTGATTATTTTTGCAATTTATCAGGAAGCCTTGTTCCCTCCTTGCTCCAACATCCCCAACACGGTGGGATTCTGCTTAATCTAAGAATAAACTAATGTTCTGTCCTAGTTTCTTTTTTCATTTTAAAATGCATCGGATATGTGCTGTGGATTCTCGTTGTATTTTTTTTAATTTCCCGCCCATTTTTATAACATTAGAAAGTAAAACTAATCAACTACACCTTCCCTCTTCAATATAAATGTAGGTACCTACTTACCTATTAATCGCATCACCTCATGCAGGTTCAAATACACGTTCAGGTGGCTATTGACGGCGCTAAGAAGCGCCAATATTATTCCAATTGAAACGCCTGAGCGGAGGAGTGTCATTTTTTTATTGCACAAAACACACAGTAACAAATAGACAACAAAAACACGAGATATTTATCACACGCGCGTCCAATTACTGTATAAAATGCAAACGAACTGTGACCGTTAATTTAATTTAATTATAAGCAAATAATAAACAAAAGTAATAACGCAACGACAAAACACTAACCACCGGCAGATATATGCGATTGCTACGGTATTGCGAGTACGAGTATTGTAGTAATAATTTGTCCAGAGGAAATGACTTGTAATTTATTTTTAATTTTATTTGAATCTCATTTAATGTGTAAACCCCTTTAAACCACAAAAACACACACTCGATCAAGGAACAATAGATAAACAATTAACGTGCACTTAATTGCTTTTTAAATATTTTATTTAAAGAAATTTATATTTATTACTGCAATGCAGAGCTGTTTTGCAGATTAATAGTACCGATAGTTGTTTTGACAGAAAAGCAAACAAATTTTAATTTGATTTTTTTTTGTTGATAACAGTTAAATGTTATTTACTGTTACAATTATTGGACATTACACTGTGAAGAAAATTGGATGGATGATTTATGATAAGAATTTTTTTTGTATGTACATATATTTTTGTTTTCCTATTTCCACAAATTACGTTCGATTCGTGCCAAAAATTTTCATTGAATGTCGCGGAGAATTTTCACGATTTTCCGTTTTTCCGGTTTTTCCGTATCCCATGTAGGCTGTGTGAAGTTTTTCTTAGAACTGTCAAATTGTAAATAAACAAACCTGAACCGGATTTTCTGTTCGTCGGTCTGATTGGAAAAGTCTTTAAATGTTGTATGATGACATCTAGCGGAAATTGAGAGAAATTTTAAAAGAGTTTGTGCAAGTGGCATTGCCATGTGACAGAAGGAATATGAATGTATAACAGTTTAGATAGGATGAAGTTTAAAAATAAATGGCGGTTACATTTGAATTATTTTTATTTAATCGATAAAAAATCTTTGTAAATTTTGGTTCAAATTTAAATAAAAAGTTAGAAATATGACTTAAATTTATCATTTTGTAATATGAATTTTGGGGTAGGTATGTATATAAAACCAATATTATTATAGCGGACAGAAACCGATAAAGCAAAATATTAGTCTGTGCGGCATGCAAGGACATGAAAATAAAATGCATGACTGGGTCGTACTAACTTGCTCGCATGCACGCTCACACTGTGGTTCTAAAGTCTAAATACATAAACCTATTCATCCGATTTCAAAAGAAATAATTTTTTCATGGGGGCCTTTAATTTAATATAGAAGGTATTATTTTATATGTAGGGGGAACTTAGAGCTTAAATTGAAAAATTATTAAAAATCAACATAATTCGATATAAATTTTATAGAAATATCTTCTTAATCTTGTTTTGAGAGCTAAATATGTAAACCATGACTTTCCTTAGAAAATTTTAGTTTTTAAGAAAAAGAATTCATGATCGTAGGAGCGTTTTTTTCTTTAAATTAATTTTGGATATACCTATACATTAGGGTGTCCGTTATTTCCCAAACTATTTTTTTTTCGATCGGCCAAGTTAAAAATCGAAAGTTTATGCGCTACGAAAAATTTATTGACCAAAAAAAATTTTGTCCGATGTCATTAACCCGTGCCTGTTAAGCCATACATTTCCCCTACAAATTTGTATGGAGATTTTGCACTTTTTTTCTGATTATTATTTTTCAACTATTCCTTTAAAAAACCACATCCACATTTTGGTCCATAAATTTTTCGTAGCGCATGAACTTTCGATTTATAACTTGGCCGATCCAAAAAAAGAGTTTGGGAAATAGCGGACACCCTACTATACATACATATATAAAATTTTGAAAACATTTTTAAGAACAAAAATTGTCACATCATTTTAGTATGTACCTATTTATTTATGTAGAATAAAAAATTAAATTTCGAAAAAAATCATCTACCAGTTTTTGAAATATACCTATCGAATTTTCAAAAAAAAAATCGATTTTTTTTAAATCGAAATTTTTATTATGCCCGGGTACAATATGATTTAAAATTTTTAGAAACTTTTGTATACAAAATTTAATTTAAAACAGTTATACAGATAATGAGATAATTTGGCTTTCAAAACAAAATTAAACTTTTTTAAGAAAATACAAAAACAAAAGTTTGAAAATTTTGGCATACAATACTATTTCAATTTTTCAGAAGATTCTCGATACAAAAATTATAAAAATCTACTTATTCCTTTTCGAGAAAAACAAAAATACAAAATGGTTTTAGGGGAGTACATATATCATTTTAAACCATTTTTCAGTCCTTAAAAAAATAAAAAAAAAAACGGAAAGTCTAAAATACGCTAGATACCAAGTTTAAATTAAATCGACCTATACGTTTAGGCTGTACGCGAACACACAGACAGACAGACAGAATTGTTAGACCTACTTTTTTCGTCTTCCTTATCATTACGTTAATTTTGATCAAAATCTCGAGTTCGAATTTTTTACGAATCCAAAACTTGCCATATAGGAATGTAGTATGTACCCATGTATACAGGGCAATACAGACAAAAACCATGGGTTCCTGAGGTTATTTCAAGTCGAAAAACTTAAGAGGTAATTTTGTCGTTTTCGCTTCCTTTTTCGAATTTTTTCAGTGGCGGTAACTCTGTCACACTGCAGCCGATTCTTGATTTTTTTTCTTAATTTACACAAGAGCAATTTGGACTTTTTAGCCATTCTAAAACTTTTCTTTACGCAGGTAACGGTTTTCCCACAATTTATTACAAAACACATTTGTTGACATTTTAGGTTTATTTTTGACGTTGGTATTATGTTTGGTATAAGTAGGTATAATTTTCCCTTTTTATTTTAAAAGTCCAGTTTATTATCTAAAAAATGCTTCACACTTTTTTACCAAAAAATACATTAAAAATTATTAAAACAAAATAAAAGTAAAAAAATGTTTTCTTGTTCTATAATATTTAAAGAATATTTGTAATAACATTAAAAGAATATTTAAAGAATATTTTCACACTAAGTCCAACCTATTTTTTTTTTTTTAAATCAACTTTGCCAAACGGACTTGCATTTTTTGTATGGTGGCTCTTGGACTAGAACAAAGAAAGTAAAAGAAATGTGCTGTGTGTCAGCGTTGCCGAAGTGGCACGATCGTGCTTTTTTGACACAATAATTTCCGTGGCAAGGTGGCACGAAAAAGTTCAATATGACATGTTTTTTTTTATTTCCATTATTTTATGAAGCAAATTTAAACAAAACCTAATGAAAATTGGTACCAATTCCGTAAAAAGTGGATAGAAACACAAAATTTTTGACAATGCATGAATAGAGCAAATAATGATTTCCATTGATTTTTCTTATTGTATTACACCCCGTAATAAAATTTATTACAGGTTTTTCAAAAAAATACAAGAATTTGTGTTTTTTTCACGTGGAACCAAAAAATTGGCACGTTTTTTTCAGAAAATATGACACGTTAAATTTATTTCGGCCACGCTGCTGTGTGTATGTATATGGTGCAGTCAGTGTTTGTACACTTTCTGTTTAGTTCAGTCTTTTCGCACTTGGATTATGAGTTAATTCTATTTTTTTTGTAAACGAATTTGGGAATCTTGGATTCTGAGTTAGACGAATTGAGTGGAAGTTATATTTATTATAATGTTTATTAAATGCATATTTGTAATATAAAACCCTTCAAATTCTAAGCCACTTCAACAACAACAGCAAGTTCATCCAGTATAGCATTTTATTTAAGATAATCAAATACGATCGTCTCATTAAATGAAAGATAATGAGTCACTTATATTTCATACAACAATAATAAAAATTAAATTCAAAATGTTTTTAATGAAATCTTTTTAAAAGAAGATGATGTCATATTTGAATCATAAAATAGTCTAGTTAATTGGCAGTAAATGCACAAGTTCAACGCACCTTACAAAAGATTGCGATTGCAATTAATTTCCAGGTTCGTAACGCAACGAAGAGAAGATGAAAGACAATGTTAAGGATTACGATTACGAAACGTGGGAAAAGAAATGTCAACAAGTCTTCTCAAATCATAGATCGTAGACTCAATCGAATCTGTCTTGTGTGTTGTGTATTCTCTACTATAAAAGTTAAAATTTCAATTTTCTGTTTTCCCGGTTGAATCTTCAATTTCAAAGCCGAATTAATTAAAAAAAATTTATTTACTGTATCACAAAAATTTCTGATTTATTTAAAAACAAAGCGCTCGCTAGGTATAATGTACTTACAAGAAAATTAATAAGCTCTTTGACTCAAATGTCTGATAAGAAAATTTCTTTCATTAGCAGATTTATGCAAAATGTCATCAACTAAAACCAGCGAAAAGATCATTTTTGAATGCGATCAAAATAATGCAGTTGTTTCCGAAAAACTACGGACTTTTTACAAAGAAAATGAATTTTTCGACACCGTCCTAAAAGCTGGATTAAACTGCGTCTCTATCCAAGCTCATAAAGTTGTTCTGTGTGCCCTGAGTGATTATTTCTGGGAAATATTCCATGGTGGTCAATCAGCTTTGACAGCTGAGTGTGAAGTAGAACTCGAACAAATCGAAGCTTCAACACTGAAGCTTATAATCGACTTCATGTATTCGGGTTCGATTAAATTGAGTCTCGAAACAGTTGGGGGAATTTTGCGAATTGCATCGTTTCTCAAAATAAAAACTTTAATTGATGGTTGCTGCAAATTAATTGAGAGAAACATTAATTCCAGCAACTCTTTGAATTGGTTTCGATTGGCGTACGAGCTCGGTTTGCATAGATTGAAAGAAAAATCTCTAGAATGTACTTACAGCCATTTCGAGGTTATATCCAAAGAGAATAAAGAACTGCTGATGTTGAGTGAAGATGAGTTGAAGGATTTGCTATTCAACTGCAATCAACATGGAGACATCGAGGAGGATGTTTTCTTGTCCATGGTGGCATGGATAAATCATGACAAATCAAATCGGGAACATTTAGTGTTTCAGCTGCTGTCAATGATTCGTTATCAGGCTCTTACCCCAAAGTTTATAATTGACAATAGAAAGTCAGTTTGTAAAACTATCGAGAGCTATGAGTTGATTTGCAGTTGGCTTCAATGGCATTTGTCGCCGGAAACTCGAATGAATGATCTGCAAATGTCTGCTTTCCAGCCGAGGAAGGTGCCTGATAAAATTGCAATCACAAGAGTCTTCGATGATCCGTCTAAGATTCAAATTGAAACATTTAACCCTAAATCGAATTCCTGGTGCAACGAACTAGAGACATTTCTTCCTATAGAAAAACGAGTTTCTTCAATAATTGAGATTGATGGCAAATTGATTGTAGTTGGAGGCGTTGGTGCGACAAAGAGGGTTGATTATTTGGATCTGCATACCTTCGAGTGGGTAGATATGCCTGCGATGAAAAATAGCCGAACATTGTGTCAATTGGTTAACTTAAGAGGATATTTGGGAGCTTTTGGTGGTGATTGTAATGAAAATTATAATTCCATGGAAATATATAATTTTTCAACGCAACAATGGCATGATGTACACCCGATATGTAACTTAAGTAAAAGGAGCCAAATAGCTACCCACAATGACTTGTTGTATATTATTGATTTTGCTAACGGTCTTTTGCAAACATATGATATCTCTTTAAATAAATGGACTCTGAAAGTTATTGAAAGGGATTCATTGAAGCGTTTTGGATTTGTTGCAATTGAAGGATTTTTATACGTTATTGGTGGTTATTCTCAAGGACATGTTGTCAAGACTGTTAAACGTTACAATTTATTAAAGGATTCCTGGTGTGAAATGGCATCATTACCATACCCTTTATTTTGTATACGAACCACAGTTTTTGAAAAGAAAATTATAATTGGTGGTTCTCGTAAAGTTTTCGAGTATAATATTGATACCGACACATGGAATGCTTCGAGTATTTCAACAATAAGTAATGTTTGTAATATTTTTACTCTTGCTGTTAAATTTAATTAATGCGTACAAATTTGGGTTGTGTTTTCATTTTGTTATAAATTATGATGTAGGTTATTTATGTTATGTTATGAAAAAAAAAATTATACCAAAAATAAAATTTAAAACAATTCCAAAATTGCATTAAAGTTCTTTTAATATAAACTAAGTCACTAGGAAAATTAAGATTAAAAAATATGCAGGACAAATGGAACAAATAACTTGCTCTTGTGGTTGGGAATCTGTAAGATTTTCGAAAACAAAGTCTTGAAAGGATAAAGTATTCTTTTTTCAGTTGATGCAAGTCAATGACTGATGAACTAACAAAGCGGTGACGTGAAATAACGCCCGACGAAATAAAGCCACATGTGGCTTTACTTCCATTTCTAAATGCAAATAAGGCCTTATTATAGTCATGTGGCCTTAATTCAATTATTGCTATACAAAATAACGCACGTTGGGTCTTATTTCGTTTTTAAAACTTCTGAAATCTACTTTCTATTCAGTTTAAAACTGAAGAATAGGATTTCACGATTATTTGCAGACAAGCAGAATTTTTAATGGCGGAATTTCGATAAATGGGTTTTAGAAGTACAGAGGGTTGTGTAAAAAATTTTAATGTATTTATGTAGTAATAATGCACATTTTTGAATATTCGGCTAAGAAAGCTCTGCAAAATAAAAAAAAATCGCAAGATTTTTGTTATTATTTTTAGATATTTCCAAGCTGAACTTACAAAAATCGATGTATTCAAAATTTTTGAACCTCATTTAAAACTTAGATTTTAAATTCATTTTAGGAAGCTCTGCAAATTATCAATGAAATCGCGCGATTTTTTTGATTATTTGCAGAACTTTCTAAGCTGAATTTACAAAAACTGATGTATTTTAAAAATTGTTTAAGCTCATTTAAAACTCAGTTTTGTAAATTCAGCTTATAAAGCTCTGCAAATAATCAAAAAAATTTCGCGATTTTTTTGATTATTTGCAGAGCTTTTAAATTCATCTTATAAAACTCTGCAAAACATCAAAAAAATCGAGTGATTTTTTTTTATTTTCAGAGCTTTATAAGATGAATTTACAAAAATGTATCTGTTCAAAATCGGTAAAGCTCAATTAAAGCTCATTTTTGTAAATTTATCATAAAAAGCTCTGAAAATAAAGAAGAAAAGCTGAAATTATTTTTAAGTTTAAAAAGAAGCTTCAATGTGTAGTGGCCTATTGGTGAAAACACAAAACAAATCAACCTCGATGCTTTATATCCCGAAGGTTTGTGCAAAAAAAAATCTATTTATTGGTTCTCGCTCACAGACTTTTGTAAAAAACTATTTATTTTACAAAAATGTAAACAACTTCTTTGTCCAAAATAAGCTTCAATTTATAAGCCTGTTCTTTCTATTTCCAATAAAACTGTCAATTTCTACAAAATCAACAATCTATTTTTTATATTATCATTGTATATAAATCTAGATAGATAGATTTATTAAATAAATATAATGTAAATGAAAACAAATATTTTAGAAACAAAAGAACTATCGTGTCGAGATTAGTATCGGTATCGGCACTTTAATGTGAATCTGGCCTTAAGATAGTCAAAATATTGAGTTTTAAGAAGTGTCGCATCACTTGATGAGAAAATCGAAAGTCCGCCGGCTGACTTCGACGTGGTGTTGAAACGGCTACACCGGATATCATAAATCTGATTTTTTCGCACTCGTTAAGTTCACCTTTTGGCTGCCATATTAGATATTATCTCGGTTAATTTTATGTCTCACAAAATACTTAGAGTGTGTTTCTTTATTTATTCCGGATAAGGAACAGAATGGATGGAATAGACAAAATGTTTATCCAGAATATCCAGAATGGAATGAATAAGGAAACAAAACTAGAACAAAAAGAATGGCAATCCAGTTGTTCGGTGAAATGTTAAAACAATTGAAGAAACGAATGTTTTTATTTTGGATATTTATGTATTCTCAAAATCAAAAGTTTAGTAAATTTTACATTAAATGCATAAAATTTATACTCTGGTACATTTATTCGCGGTATTATGCTGTTTTTCAATAATTAACACCAATGTGAATCTGCCATAATTAAGTTTAAGAACGTCAATTATACTGAACGCGCCCAGTATTCTTTTTCTATTCTTTTTATTCCACAGTTCACATGGAATAAAAAGAATTCATTCCAAACGTCCCGAAATGAATAAAGAAACAACAAAATAGTTTATCCGGAATGTTTCGTGGAATAAAGAAACGCAAAACTGGTATTCCGAATATTCTGGACATACCGGGATGAATAAAGAAACACACTCTTAATAACCCAAAAAGTGTGGAAAATTCAATTTTTAATTTTTTGTGTTCACAACAATTTTTCAATATTGTTATTTAATATTCAAAAATATACGGGCTAACAAAAAAAATAAAAATTTTCAAGCATTTTTGAAAATTAAGCACATTTAATATCAAAATGTGCTTGATTGTTAAATTCTCTATGATTCTGTCTCACGTATTTTTTCTGTATTGGAATAAACAAAAAGATAATTTTTGTTTGATAAAAAACATATTCATGGCACGAAATTGTGGGTTCGTCATTGTAAGCTTTTCTCGTCGCTAATATAGGGGAGACCAGGGACAATAGTAACATTTTTTACTTTAGGGGTTACTGCTCTTTCATTTGTTGGAATATTAGAAAACGAAATATGTTATATAAAAGATGGGTTATTTATCCAGAAATTGATGAATTTAAGTTTCAATAAAATGACAAATTCACATAGCTGTGTCAGTTTTTCCCAGACTCTTCCCTTGTTACTTTCGCCCTGTATGTCCAGGATGAAAGTAACACGCCCTGGGGACAAAAGTAACACAAAATATTTAAAAAAAACTTGTGTAAACTACAAAACTAATCGTATTTATATATGTTTAACTCCATTAAAAACTTATTTGAATTATATTTTTTAAAGACCTTAAAAAAAACAACACTTATTAAATATAAATAAAAATTTTAGAAAATAGGATCATACTTAATTAATATGAGAGTTCCCACAAAGAGAAAGCTTGTATAAAACTTCATGAGCACAGCTTGAAAATTCATCGCTACGATTTGCTCACATTGATAGATGCCTTATCTATTTGGCCCATAAAACGAATTGGATGAAAGAAATAGGTAAAAAGAAGAGTTCTACTTCTTACAATAATCCTAGAAACTTAGAAAGTATAGACATTACCAGTCGCTCTTACTGGTTCAAAAAGCAGGGTGAAAGTCTACTAGATTTACTGGCTGAACAGAATGGTGACGGAGACGGAACTGGAGCCGGAGCTGGAATAGCTGTCAAAATATTGAATACACGCAAATTCAATATTGCGAACACAACGGAACGTAGACGCATACGGAGCTGCAGACGCTGACAGAAGAGTTCACCAACTTTTAACTTTTCACGTACGGCACTTTTGACGTTTCAAATTGTATGAAGAAAAAAACAACTTTTTGGGTCGGAAAAAAAAATATTGTAGTTATTTGTATCGCGAAAAAAATTATTTATTAAAAGAAAAATTATTGGAAACAAGAAATGTGAATTCTGAGCTTGTACACAAGAATATTCTTTTGTTTTTCTTCAAAATACTTTCAAAGCTGTACAGCTCCATTGTGGACATGGAAAAAAAAATAACGTACGACACTTTTTGACAGCTCTTCCAGTTCCGTCTGCGGCTCCAGTTCCGTCATTCTATTCTGTTCAGCCAGTTATGTGATATTAGAATGAAAATGAACCAACGCATACTCTAAGTGTGTTAAGATTTCATACTGCCAGTCACGCTAACCTAACCTAACCCATGTGAAATTAAATTTTGACGTTTTGCGGTACCTTACCTCATTAGAATCAAAAATTAACGTGCTTTTAATCAAATTTAATCCAATTCGCACACGGCCTATGAAAAACATAGCTTTCAGATAAACATTTCCTTAATGTGAGGAAGTAACATGTTACGTTCGTCCTCATGGTTTTTGTTACTTTTGTCCACATGCCTTAATTTTTCAAAAAAAAAAAAAATAAATAATTCACTCAGAATCTTAGATTTTTTAAAATAACGATCAGAAATATAGAAATAATATACAAAGAATGCTTGCGTAGAAACTTCCTTTAAAATATTGATATTTGACTCTTTTTTTTATTCAAATACCTGTCTTACAAAAAAAATTTCAAATTATGCTTATAATGAAAGTGCACACAAGGAAATGCTTCAATAAATTCAAGGCTGTAAATGAGCTTCTTACTTTCATGACGTGTTACTTTTGTTTCCGGGCTTCCCTACTATTTGCATTCAAGTTTTAATTTTTTTTATGATTTGGAGCTAGGACCAATTTAAGTCAGGAATTTTTTTCAAACCAGTATATCAAAATTTTTAGATCTTATTACAAAGGTCGTTTTTCTAGCATATGTACACTTAGTCAGGCAAAGAATTTTAAACCTGTTTTTCAGGATTTTCGGACCCTAAACCGAAAAGAAAAAAAAAAAACAACCCATAAAACGGGAAAAATTGTCAGCTCAAAAACTTTCACGTCTTAACACCTCTATTTCGAGATCTTGAATTTTCCCTGGGTGGCACTTTTAGGGGGAGGTAAAATGTTTAAATAAATAATACTTATGTCGAATTCCTTTCAGCAAAAATTTAGTTTTTTTTTTGTTTTCTAAACCGAATCGATTTTTTTTTTCTTTCAATAAAGGAAATCTGATTTTTTTTTCTTCTAAACAAATCGAATTTTTTGTTGAAAGGAATTTGACATCAATAATATCTTGATATTTGAACTATTTCATTTTTCGTCGCACCGATTGAAATGATTCGATACTAGCTTACAAATGTCTAGAAAATTTACGGAGCTTAACTCCGAGTTTTGTTGGAAACAGTATTATACCACAAGTATGAATTATCACATTATTATCGATACTTGACAATACGGGAACGTCTAATTATATCCAACTATTTTTTTTTATTCAATAATAGACTGTCATAGGCGATTTCATAAAGACCTTTCAAATATTTAACAGGCTTTTAAATCTTAAAATGACATTTGTTCCATAAAAAAATTCTTCATTTAAAAAACTTAAATGCTGTTCATTCAATATTTGTGTCATTAAATTGAAAGATTGTTTTTGTTTTTAAGCGGGATAATTTTAATGGGATTTATTTTTATTTCATGGTGGCATCTGTTGATTAGATTTAGATTTGAATGCTTTGCACATATAGCTGAAATTGTAGTGATGGAATTTTTCACAAAAAATTAAAATAAAATATTCGATTGAAAAGTTGAACATTTGCATGGAATTAATTCTGAATGAATCCCCCATACACAAGGGCATTATTATAGACGCACTTTATTGTCCCAGGCCACTTTAACCGTCCTTTCTCAACAGCTTCACTTATTTCCAATATGTAGATATACGTCCTGATCTGAACTATAAATATGGCCTGTGCTTCATTATCCCACTTTGATATTCCACATATCACCACAGCTAGCCGTAAATCAAGTCACATCCTCAATTAACTTCCAATATATACCAGCACCCTGCTGATTGAGTCGTTTCTCTAGCAGGTATGTATACTTCTACACAGCATCATCATCATCATATGCACCATGCAACTCTATACGAGTTCTTTAAAGATGAACACCATATGCAGAAGCAACAAACTAATCAAAAGCAACCATAAAATACGAAAACAATAATGATTCACACCGAGATCAATAGTGCTAATCCGCTTAAGGTAATAAATACTGCATCCCTTCTAACGCCCAGCATCCTTGCTGTACAACGTCCCATAATGTTCCCACAGCAGTTCCCGATTTCCAGAGATCTCGATGTGATACAACACCCTTGTTTGCATTTTGGTGCGATGTTGTCTTCTTTTTTTCTAGTCGCAAAGCAGTGCGGTGTTATAAAGTTGTCACCAAGTGCCCTATATTTTCATTTCATTTCCATTTCGAGTGTCTGGCTGGACGGGAGGCGCAGCGAGTCCCATGCAGACCCGGCCAGACATTGTCACTATGTAGTATGTTTCCCGCTGTGTGCAGCAGCAACAGCGACAGACGGCACTCGAATCCAAAAGCAAGAGGACCTGAGTCTTTCAACTCCAATTCGTAAAAGGGGTTGATGCATCTGGGCAGTCAAACAGTGCTGCAATTGCTATTTCCGTACAAATAAATCCTTTCTTGGTGGTCTGGTTGTCCTGTGCAATAAGGCATAATTTATGCTTCATCTACTTAAATTGATAGTGGAGCTCTGCACCAGGACCAACCGAGCAGCCAGCGCAGCGTCTACAAAGACAACGATGATGGAATTTATCCTTTTTATGGAACATGAAGGAGGCCTGAACTCCATGTTTGTTGAGTGTGCAGATCTGGAGCACACTTTGGTTTGATTTCAAACAACATAATTCTCATCAGCATCATTGAAATTGGAATAAAAATCTGTCACGAGGTTGTTGCACGAATATACGAGAGATGATTGCTCTGGTATACTGTCTGTGGTTAAATCAGGACACTCAACTCGCCAGCGTTATCGTCATCGTTGTCATTATAAGATTCGTTTCGTTTTGCTTGGCGCCAATCCCAACATCTCTCATCGCAACGAACGAACGCGTGCTCCATCAGAGATTTGGTGCACAATCCTGTTGTCGATGCAGAAACAACATACATATATACATGGTTCTCTAGTAGCTTAATGCAGCCTATTATTAGGCTCCGACATGGTAATGGAGCAAAGAGATGTGAACACAGGCACACACAAAATTTTAATATTGAAGCAAATATCCTTGTGAATATAAGTGCAACTGCAATGGAAATTAGTGCAGTAGGCATAATATACCACGTGAAGTCGTGAACTGAATTTGTTTTTGAATTTTCGTTTTTAAAAAGAAATTTGTGCCCGAAGATATGAAATCAAAACGTCACGTTGGGCTTATGTTTTCCGGGTTTATCTTTTATTGTATTTTAAGTGGAAAGAAAAAGTTGCGATTGCAAGTTTTGATTTGAACCGCTTTTCAATTGCAAATGTGCGATTAGTCGTTTAGTTTAGACAAACAAAAATAATATTTGTAGTTTTGCCTTTGATTTTAGACACTCAAATTGACATAAAATGTAGTTTGCATCGTTTGGTCCCGTTGTGTTTGTTAAGGAACTTTCTTTTTATATACTAAGGATCAGAAGTTCTGTTTTCTTCTTGGAATTGGTACAGTTTTCTGTTTATTTGACGCCGATAGAAAGTGGTATGACTTTATGGCTCCTCGTATACTTGAGAGTGCATACAAACAATTTAATGGCAAATTTTCTTTTGCGTTCTTGCAGTTGCAATAATACTGAATGATTTCGAAATGCACAAATTCGCTGGCCTTAATAGCATTCCTACCATTATACTAAAGAGCTTTTCTTTAACCAAAACCACTGTATAATCTAATTCTGTAATAATCTACTGATATTGTGGGTGCATTGAAAACGGCATTTGTCTTGACTGCACATTTCGCACTCCACAGTTCGCATTTTGCACTCCAAACTTCGCACATCCCACTTTTAATTCCACATTTGGCACTCTTCACTTCGCACTCCACACTTTACTCTCCATACATTTAACTCTCCGAACATTATGCGCACTTAACACTCCAAACTTACTTCGCATTCCACATTTCGCACTCCACAGCTCGCTCTTCGCTTTTTGTACTACGCACTTTCTACTCACAGACATAACAATCGTATTTATTATTAAATTCGCTCAAAGATGGAGATAAACTCCGAAACGCGTGCCGTCGCCAATAGCTATATAATTATTAATAACAAATTTTTTTTTAAATATGTAAAAATTATTTATCTAAAAAATTAAAAAAAAAAATCTCCCAAGCAAAATTTTTAAAAAATGTTAAAAACATGTATATGGCAATACCTACCGTTATGTTAGGCCCTAAAGCGGCCAATACACACAACACAAGTGTCTGCACCGGTGTCATGACACCAGTGTGGCCTTCCGCCATACACGCAACACATTTAGTAACACCGACACAAAAAATCAAAAGATTTTGATTTTCTTGACACTGTGTTCGACACCGAAATCGGTGTAGACACTTGCCCATACACACACCACATTTGAGTACACCGACACCAGTGTCAACACAAGTGTTGTGTGTATGGGCCGCTTAACAAGAAAGCACAGGTATGTAGATCTATTGACACCTGGTAAGTTGCTTTCCACGCCGCCTTCATCTCAGATCGTGAACTGCGATTAGGAGATCAAAATTTTTCTAATTTGACAATTAATGCATTTCCCATTAAGAGAAAACTAAAAACAGGTTTGAAAAAGTTTATTTTCCTAATTTATTTTAAATAAACGAGTATTCGTATTATAATCGCAATTGAACAAAAAAACATGTGAGTTTGTAAATCAAGCGTAAAATGTATCGAAACTGATAACTAAAGTGCTTTATTTTATAGATAAAAAAAGTAATCAAATCAACATTACAACGAGAAGCAACAACAACAATATTGGGCTACGAAAAAAGCAAGACAGGGGCGTAGCCAGTATTATTCAAAACGTTTTTTTTTTTTTTATTTTGTGTTTTGTAAAATGTGTTTGAGAGTTGTAAACAAAAATTATCGTCAAATAAGAAGAAATGATTTTTTTTTATGTGAAAACTCTTTTTTGTAAAATCGAGTATAATGTCGGAGATAAAGTCGACAGAGATGTGAAAAATATTGTGATCAAAAACAATTTTTTTCACACACAGGCAACTATAAGCATGTTTCCGTTTTTCACCTTTTTGCAAAAAGTCTTTTCGTTAAGTCTAGAAGCCTTAAAGTAAAAACAAAACATCAAATATTTAGCAAAAATATTAATACATAACAATAACATTTTTAGTGAATTATAAATGTGTGCCCATGCCCAGAACAAATAGTTTTTATTTTGTATATGGTCTATGTACCTACATATTTCAAAATGTTCCATCTTGATTGTTTGAGTTTTCTTTATAATCTCTTTAAATATTTTTTATTTATTCAATAAAGTTTCCAAACTGTAAAACATAATATTTCAAACTGTGACAAAAGAGTTACATACTCTTCTTCGGCTAGGGAACACATAGCAGATAAACACATTTTAAAAACATAAAATAATGTTAAAATATTATTTTAGTTTATTCACAATTAATTTTGCCCCTTGAAACCCCTTCCCCAACTACGCACATGATCTCATTTCAACTGGCGACGTTCATCCATTTTGGAAAACAACAACAACAATACACGTTTGTTTACATTCTTTATGGGCAAAATAAAGCAAATAAGAAGTTATATTCGGTATATATTCTTCTTGATTAACAAACTAACATACATTGTGAATCTATTGCAATTATTATATGGATACCCGTTCTTATAAAATAGATTAGTAAAATTAATGTTTTCCAGACTATTTTTTCATTTTTTCTTATGGGAAATACATTAAACGTCAAATCAAAGTTTTTTTGATCTCCTACTCAGCGTTCACGCGTTGACTGCTAGGTGCCGTGACTCCATGCGTCAATAAGCATCTATTATTATTATTATTTCTATATACAAGGCTTTTAGTGTTTGGCTAGAAATTGTTGGGGGCATCAAATATTAAAACCAAAAATACTATTTAATAACGTAAAATTTTGAACAAAATTAGTTTGAACACAACTTTTTTTTTAAAAATTTTAAATTTGAAAATTAATTTTTAAAAAAATATTCTCTAAAATAATTTGAATTAAAAACAAGATAAAAGGACGGGTTTTTAGCTTTAAAAAAAGAATAACTTGACATTAGCTGCATTTTATTTTCCCCCAGATCTGATCCGGATCAGATCATGATAATAAAATGGTGGATTTACATGTATCTTCATGCGAGTTCTGCAAAAAATAAGGGATACAAAATATAAAATGCATGTTTGTTAGATAGAGAGAGAAGAACAAAATGCAGAGATCTTGATTATAGGAACGCAGATGAAGATTATAGCGAAGACACACATTCGGTTTTTTGGTATGACTCTATCCCGCTCTACTTTTCTTGATGTTTGCAGATCACAAATGTATTTATTTCTCATAGTTGGCTTTATTTGCACAATAAAATTGACAAAAGGAAAATTTTCACAAATCTTGTTTGAAATAATATTTGGTATCTAAGGACGAGCGAATGTTTTAAACTGGAACAGTTTTATTTTTTTTAGTTTAATTTCCATTAAGGTAATAGTTTTAGCTTTTTAATGATTTCTTTTCTATTTCTAGTCGATTATTTTTTCTGCCTCTCCCCCTCCTACGTGGGGGAATATAACCCCCTTCCGTTAAATTTTTTTTTCTTGTATCGACTCAACCTACACGCTTTAGTTTTTTGTCACACCTTATGCGAATCACCCTGTATATTTTTGTGCATTCTCCATTTTTGTGCAGAAAACTTAAAACCCTAACTCTACCCATTGAAATATTTCGAAAACCGTTATTTTTATGAAGAAAAATGTTATAAGGGGTATTCATTCATGCAATGAGATAAATTTATGAACTTCGTATTTGTGTAATTTTATGATTCACTTTGCATGAAGGGTTACAGGTATTAGTGTACATGTATGGCATAAAGTTTCAGCTGTTCCTTGATATTAATATTGTGTATCGTTTGCGCAGCAAAATTATCGCGCAAACTTATCAGCCCTGGCGTATAAAATTTTCCATACAAATTTTGACATTTGATTTACAAGGTCGTAAACTTTACGCAGTATACGAGGTTTACGAGGAATATACGACATTGTATTTTGTATAGTAAATTTTTTAAGCTACAAACTAGTCCTGAAGATTTTTTCTGTACAAGGGACCGTTATGGAGATATTCACGAAAAACCAGTTTCTTAAGAACATCATTACTAGGCTGTATACCGTAACCCAGCTTTTCGGCGATTTTCCCAGAATTTTGATGATTTTATGTCTAATATGAATAGACTGTAGTGTGTAGAGCGAGTTTGTTGGGCTTTATTAGTAGTTTATAATTATGATATACAGTAAAAACCGCTTAAGGGAAAAACCCGCTTATCTGAAACACTTTTTTCATCCCCGAGTATTTTTCGACCAATTACCTTTAAAACACTCCGCTTAAACGAAACTCGCTTAAGTGAAAAACCCGGATACCTAAAACATATTTTCAGTTCAATTTTATATTTTTCATTGAAAAAAACTCTCTTAAGGGTAAGTGTCCCTCTGAAAAATAGGTTGGAGTTTTGCGCTAAATTGTATAGCGTTCACAATTTTGCGTGTATATTAATGAAGTAAACCGTTATCGATTGGAAATAAGTTTGGTCATATATTTATGTGGCTAAAAAAAAACCACAAACGCATTTATGCCTCAAAACCGCCAGACCGATGGAAAAATCATGAAGTTTAGTGAGATGCTTACAAAAATGAATGGGGCAATGGGTAAATTTTACTTTTTTATTTTTTTTATATTTTTTGTCTAAAGATAATTGATCTCGAAACTTCGAATAGGTTTTCTTTTTTTTTTATTCTTTTTATTTATTCCCATACAAAATGTACAAAACTATCAAAAATGAAGGAAATTTACAAAGAAGTATGAATGCATTATTTGATAAAACTTTTGAAGTTTAAAAGGCAATGAAGTCAAATTAACGTTTTTATAAAGCTAATATGTATGCGCAATTAGTTATATTTTTATTTTATTTTTTTTATTTTTTACATTAACTTTTAAGAGACAAAACGACAAAAAATGGTCCGTTTTTTTCAATTATTTTGCGCGTTTGCCTGGGGCATCAAGTGTATATTTTTAAATTTTCTAAATGCTTCTTCAAATCAAGGATCATATGTCCTGAACTTGGAATGGGTCTTAAAAAAAAATAATGTGTCTTATAACACGCCTAAAAATGCAATTCAATACGACACTATTTGTAATGCCGTGGTTGGGTCAGGATAGAAAATACAATTACCACATATTTTTTAAATTTTTGTTTGGTATTTTGTTTATTACATTTAAAAAATAAACTAGTATTTTCTCTTACGGTTTTCTTAATTTTAATTTTTAAAAAGTTGTCTATTTTGCGTCTTTTTACCAGAAAAACATCATTGCTCACGCACACAAAGACGTTTGGTTCAAAAGAAATCCACTGGGTGGTATGAAGATGCATTTCTCTTCCTTATTCTCTTTTTCTTACAAAATAAGTTGTTTGTTTGGTATCGACTCTTGACTGCTAATGTTTTTTTTTGTGTCATATAATAGTATTCGTGAATAATTGTGAAGGATAGCGATCTTTCTGAAGATAAAAAAAGACGTCATGAAAAAAAATGTGTGTATGCTCTGTTTTTTTTTTTTTAACAGGTAGGTAGACTTGGTGGAATTCGTGTTCACTTTGCGTGATGGGATCGTTGCAGGAGATTTGTATGGATTTTGTGTAACTTCTACGTACATACATGTAGGTATGTACCTAGCTATTTTTTTGTTGGCTTATCTCTTGAAAATTTTTTTCTGCTTCTTTTATTTTTATTTTTTATTTTTTTTTCTTATAGGCAATGGTGCAAAGTCATGATCATGATTGAAATGTTTGGTATGGATGCTGATGGATTGTTTTGATTTAATTTTGCGTATACCTAGTTGATACCTAAATGTTTCATGAAAAATACATTACATGTTAATGCAGGTCAATGATTAACATTATTATTGAATAGGGTTCCCAATTTATTGTGAGTGAAATATTGCACCAAGCAATGAATGTGTCAAGTAGTTGACGCCAAAATATATGTACGTAGGTAGGTATCTAGTATTATGTGGGTAGCTAAGAAGGAATTGCTATGTATCTGGTAAGAGGAGAAAATCGATCACTTTTGGTTTGTTTTTTTGGTGGTGTAGCACAATTGAAAAAAGGGTTGAAGCGGGATGTGGCATGTGGGAGAAAATTTAAAGTTTGAAGATAGGAATACGCTCTTATTTATTTTTGTTTCTTTTTGCTTTACCTATGTACATAGAGTCGGAACAAATTGCATGGTTCTTCAACACTGTAAAATCATCATCAAAATGGAAAATAAAAGAACAATTTCCGTCAATTTTTTCATATTTTTGCATTATTTAAAATACTGATAAGATTCTAAAGGGAAAAAATAATTGATTCGAAAAATTATTAAATTTTCCATTGAATTATTTTTTCGAATCAATGTTTTTTTTTTCCTTTAGAATCTTATCATTATTATAACTAATGCAAAAATTGACGTAGGTAAATTGTTCTTTTATTTTCCATTTTGATGATGATTTTACAATGTTGAAGAACCATGCAATTTTTTCTGACTTACGACTTAAATCATTCGGTACGGTACGGAAAAAAGGCTCAATTTGAAGTTTTACAAAAAAAATGGTAGTCTTCAAAATAACTTACCAAATTAAATCCTCCAATCAATGTTTTTGAAGCAAGTGAAAGATTTTTGAAAGTCTTAACAAAGTCGTTTTTTGTTCCTACCTTTTTTTTTACACCAAAAAAAAATATTCGATTTAAAGTTTTGAAATAGTCTTGTAGGAATAATTCAAGTTTCCAAAACTGTTACAAAATTCAAATGTATCTTTCTTTATTCAAAGCCATATTTCTCAGGAAGAAAAATTTTAGAAGAACGAAATAACGATAAACAAACCAATAAGTACATTATATGTAAAAAGATAAAAAAATTCAAAGGAAATGAAACTTAAAAAAAAAAAAAAAAATTAAATTTTTGTCTCGTGCTGTTTCTTATGATTGCGCAATAACGGTACATAAAAAAAAAACATTTGCAAAAATTTCTCAAAACAAAATCATAAAGCATTGAAATATTTTTGTTCCATCTCAATACCTCCATTTTTCACAGACACAGCTCTTCAAAAAACACAAAAAAAACTTGCAAAAATTTTATTTCCTTAGTTCCTTGACTATAATGTAGATATATTATGTATGCTAAATTGACTTTATTTCCTGCAATCTATTTAAAATAAAAAATTTAATAATAATGAGTGAGTTTGCTATTATTTAATCACTTCTAAACATGTAGGTACAAATTTTAAGAAGAAGGAAAACATAAATAAAAGAATTATTTTTGTTTTTGTTTTATTGGACTGTATTGAATGAAATTCAATTTAAATATTTTTGTGACCTTCAGTCCAATCCTAATGCGTTTCGCCCAGGTAAAAATTTAATCAAGATAACGAGAAAATATGGTTTTATGAAAAAAAGCTCCTTACCCTTTGTCATTTTTTCATCTTGCTGTAGTGAAGACTATCAGTAGGTATATTCTTTTTATTTTCCAATAAGTTAGCAGATACCCTAACATTATTTTGCTTCCAACAATAAAATTAGCTATGTAGGTAAGTGTAATGTAAGTGGGTATGTACCTACATACATACTGTACATCTCGAATTTATCCATATGCTTTAAAAGCATAAGTACCTAACAAAGTAAGTAGGTACATAACCCTACATAAAATCATAAAATTATAGGTATAACATTTTAACAACTGCTCTTGCTCACAGCTCCCAAGGAAAATGCAATTTTAATCTTTTATCCGCTGAGAAGCAAAGGAAAAATATCTAGAAATTATGGGGTTTGCCAAATCGAAACAAAAAAAACGGTTTATTGAATATAAAATACAGCTATGACTAAAGTTACCATTCACAATCTCCTTTTTTTTTAAATCTTTGGTTTTTTGCGGGGCTTTTTTAAAAACTTTAATAAAATGTATAACACTGACCTACAGTCAATAAAATAGGTACCTACCTAAAACAACAAAAATTTCCTTTAGTAATTGTGTATTAGATAGGTACATAGGTACCTACTTAATTTTTTGATGATCTTTAAAATTATCTAGGTACCCTTTAAAAGCCATCAAATACAAAAAATTATTATTTCTCAAAATAATAGGTACCTGCTTTATACCTAATCTATCAAAAATTTAAAATTGGGTCATAGCCTTTTATTTTTATCATTCATCCCTAAATTTCGACAAAAGATGTTTGTAGGTAACATGCAAATGATCACACACACATAATCTAGTAAAACAATAAATAAAAGAAAACCACCACTCCCACAAAAAATACCCATATATTGCTTCAAAACTATCATATATGTACCTATACCATACGCAATAGACAACACAAAAAGTCTGCCTAACAAAAAAAAAAACAGAAAACCTGTTTATGATGAAAAAAATATAAATGCGATGGAGAATACCCATATATTGCTTCACAACTATTATATACCTATACCATACGCAATAGACAACACAAAAAGTCTGCCTAGAGAAAAAAAAAACAGAAAACCTGTTTATGATGAAAAAAATATAAATGCGATGGAATACATTCTCATCTTTTCTACTTTTGTTCTTGTGCTTGTGCGTAAGCCTTCTCTCTCTCTGTGGCTCTCAGAGAAAAAAAAATGCAAGAGAAAAATTAAAACAATTCGCAATTCTAAATGCTCACTTTTATAATAAAGAGAAGAATATTCTTTCACTTATACATTCAAATGCATTTACATGAAGTCTGAGTTCGCTTTTGAAGGGAACCTACCCTTAAGTGAAAAAATTTACAGATTTCACTCATAGAGTAACCATGGGGACATTGAAAATGACTTTATTTCCTTAGATAAACAAAAAACATGACTAATCTTTACAATCTTTACAAATTAATTAAAACGTATAATAATAAGCTGTCTCAAACACCATTATAAGTTTTGAAGTTTCTAGGTGTAGGTATTTAATGTCAATTTCCATTTGGCAAAAAATAAATCTTGTTAGTTTTTTTTAACTAACCCCATCATACTTCTATTCAACCAAAAAAATCGTCTTTTGTAAAATCTAATATCAAAACTTACTGTACCTATTAGGGAAAACAAAAATATGCCCTAAAAATAGTTTCAAGCGCTTATATTTATGCCGTTAAAAATCAATTACATATATATGCCCTTAACAAGTAATTATATGCTCAATATTGCTTGTAAAAATATATTCTATGTAGGTATGTTTACCTATGTAATGTATTTTTAAAAACTGCACTAAAAAGAACGATATAAATCTTAACGTCTACAAAGCTAGCATATACACATTAGCATAATCAATTAAAACCATAACTAGAATTTTGTGCTCTTTTTGTGCTATTTTGTGTGAAAGTCTCGATTTTTGTGCTAGCATAGTTTTTGTTTTCTCATTTTTTATCTGATAGAGCTTGTAGGCAAACTGAAACTGAACTGACAGCCGAGGATTCATATCTTTATATTCAGTATTTTTGGTGATGCCCCTATACGCTGGAGTTCATTTATGATTTATTGAATTTATTTAATTTATTGCATTTAATCATTTTGGTAACACCACAACTCTGTCAAAACGATCCTATAAACATTTTCAATGTTAAAAAAGTTTTGTCTCAAATAACGTATACGCCCAAGTGAAACTCTCAGTACAAAAAGATAAAGCCAAGCAAAAATACGCATTACTTATAGGTCGCATATGAAAATGTTGCCAGTTCATAAGGCTAAAATGTGGTTAGGCGTTCAATATTAAGGCTAGGTATGCATCTGCAATTCTGTTCTTATTTTCATTTTAATTGCACCTGCACGTCAAATCAGCCAAAGCCAAAAATCTCAATTCGAAGGAACAACAACTTTTCCATATTTTCCAATTTTTATATGAATATTGAAGTCAAATGGAAGATTTTTTGCGACCTTTAGTCCAATGCGTTTCGCCCAGGCACGACAGTTGGGCATAGTCAAATCAACTACGTTTGCATAGTTAAAATCAACTACGTTTGCATAGTCAAAATCAACTACGTTTGCATAGTCAAAATCAACTACGTTTGCATAGTCAAAATCAACTACGTTTGCATAGTTTAAATCAACTACGTTTGCATAGTCAAAATCAACTACGTTTGCATAGTCAAAATCAACTACGTTTGCATAGTCAAAATCAACTACGTTTGCATAGTCAAAATCAACTACGTTTGCATAGTTTAAATCAACTACGTTTGCATAGTCAAAATCAACTACGTTTGCATAGTCAAAATCAACTACGTTTGCATAGTCAAAATCAACTACGTTTGCATAGTCAAAATCAACTACGTTTGCATAGTTAAAATCAACTACGTTTGCATAGTCAAAATCAACTACGTTTACATAGTCAAAATCAACTACGTTTGCATAGTTAAAATCAACTACGTTTGCATAGTCAAAATCAACTACGTTTACATAGTTAAAATCAACTACGTTTGCATAGTCAAAATCAACTACGTTTGCATAGTCAAAATCAACTACGTTTGCATAGTCAAAATCAACTACGTTTGCATAGTCAAAATCAACTACGTTTGCATAGTCAAAATCAACTACGTTTGCATAGTCAAAATCAACTACGTTTGCATAGTCAAAATCAACTACGTTTGCATAGTTTAAATCAACTACGTTTGCATAGTCAAAATCAACTACGTTTGCATAGTCAAAATCAACTACGTTTGCATAGTTTAAATCAACTACGTTTGCATAGTCAAAATCAACTACGTTTGCATAGTCAAAATCAACTACGTTTGCATAGTTTAAATCAACTACGTTTGCATAGTCAAAATCAACTACGTTTGCATAGTCAAAATCAACTACGTTTGCATAGTTAAAATCAACTACGTTTGCATAGTCAAAATCAACTACGTTTGCATAGTTAAAATCAACTACGTTTGCATAGTCAAAATCAACTAAGTTTCCATAGTTTAAATCAACTACGTTTGCATAGTCAAAATCAACTACGTTTGCATAGTTAAAATCAACTACGTTTGCATAGTCAAAATCAACTACGTTTACATAGTTAAAATCAACTACGTTTGCATAGTTAAAATCAACTACGTTTGCATAGTCAAAATCAACTACGTTTGCATAGTTTAAATCAACTACGTTTGCATAGTCAAAATCAACTACGTTTGCATAGTTAAAATCAACTACGTTTGCATAGTCAAAATCAACTACGTTTCCATAGTTTAAATCAACTACGTTTGCATAATCAAAATCAACTACGTTTGCATAGTTAAAATCAACTACGTTTGCATAGACAAAATCAACTACGTTTGCATAGTCAAAATCAACTACGTTTGCATAGTTAAAATCAACTACGTTTGCATAGTTAAAATCAACTACGTTTGCATAGTCAAAATCAACTACGTTTCCATAGTTTAAATCAACTACGTTTGCATAGTCAAAATCAACTACGTTTGCATAGTTAAAATCAACTACGTTTGCATAGTCAAAATCAACTACGTTTGCATAGTTAAAATCAACTACGTTTGCATAGTCAAAATCAACTACGTTTGCATAGTCAAAATCAACTACGTTTGCATAGTTAAAATCAACTACGTTTGCATAGTTAAAATCAACTACGTGTGCATAGTCAAAATCAACTACGTTTGCATAGTCAAAATCAACTACGTTTGCATAGTTAAAATAAACTACGTTTGCATAGTCAAAATGTACTACGTTTGCATAGTCAAAATCAACTACGTTTGCATAGTTAAAATCAACTACGTTTGCATAGTCAAAATCAACTACGTTTGCATAGTTAAAATCAACTACGTTTGCATAGTCAAAATCAACTACGTTTGCATAGTCAAAATCAACTACGTTTGCATAGTTAAAATCAACTACGTTTGCATAGTCAAAATCAACTACGTTTACATAGTCAAAATCAACTACGTTTGCATAGTTAAAATCAACTACGTTTGCATAGTCAAAATCAACTACGTTTACATAGTTAAAATCAACTACGTTTGCATAGTCAAAATCAACTACTTTTGCATAGTCAAAATCAACTACGTTTGCATAGTTAAAATCAACTACGTTTGCATAGTCAAAATCAACTACGTTTGCATAGTCAAAATCAACTACGTTTGCATAGTTAAAATAAACTACGTTTGCATAGTTAAAATCAACTACGTTTGCATAGTCAAAATCAACTACGTTTGCATACTCAAAATCAACTACGTTTGCATAGTTAAAATCAACTACGTTTGCATAGTCAAAATCAACTACGTTTGCATAGTTAAAATCAACTACGTTTGCATAGTCAAAATCAACTACGTTCACATAGCTAAAATCAACTACGTTTGCATAGTCGTAATCAACTACGTTTGCATAGTCAAAATCAACTACGTTTGCATAGTTAAAATCATCTACGTTTGCATAGTCAAAATCAACTACGTTTGCATAGTCAAAATCATCTACGTTTGCATAGTTAAAATCAACTACGTTTGCATAGTCAAAATCAACTACGTTTGCATAGTTAAAATCAACTACGTTTGCATAGTTAAAATCAACTACGTTTGCATAGTCAAAATCAACTACGTTTGCATAGTTAAAATCAACTACGTTTGCATAGTCAAAATCAACTACGTTTGCATAGTTAAAATCAACTACGTTTGCATAGTCAAAATCAACTACGTTTGCATAGTTAAAATCAACTACGTTTGCATAGTCAAAATCAACTACGTTTGCATAGTCAAAATCAACTACGTTTGCATAGTTAAAATCAACTACGTTTGCATAGTTAAAATCAACTACGTTTGCATAGTCAAAATCAACTACGTTTGCATAGTCAAAATCAACTACGTTTGCATAGTTAAAATCAACTACGTTTGCATAGTCAAAATCAACTACGTTTACATAGTTAAAATCAACTACGTTGGCATAGTCAAAATCAACTATACGTTTGCATAGTCAAAATCAACTGCGTTTGCATAGTTAAAATCAACTACGTTTGCATAGTCAAAATCAACTACGTTTGCATAGTTAAAATCAACTACGTTTGCATAGTTAAAATCAACTACGTTTGCATAGTCAAAATCAACTCCGTTTGCATAGTTAAAATCAACTACGTTTGCATAGTCAAAATCAACTACGTTTGCATAGTTAAAATCAACTACGTTTGCATAGTCAAAATCAACTACGTTTGCATAGTTAAAATCAACTACGTTTGCATAGTCAAAATCAACTACGTTTGCATAGTCAAAATCAACTACGTTTGCATAATTAAAATCAACTACGTTTGCATAGTCAAAATCAACTACGTTTGCATAGTTAAAATCAACTACGTTTGCATAGTCAAAATCAACTACGTTTACATAGTTAAAATCAACTACGTTTGCATAGTCAAAATCAACTACGTTTGCATAGTCAAAATCAACTACGTTTGCATTGTTAAAATCAACTACGTTTGCATAGTCAAAATCAACTACGTTTGCATAGTCAAAATCAACTACGTTTCCATAGTTTAAATCAACTACGTTTGCATAGTCAAAATCAACTACGTTTGCATAGTTAAAATCAACTACGTTTGCATAGTCAAAATCAACTACGTTTGCATAGTTAAAATCATCTACGTTTGCATAGTCAAAATCAACTACGTTTACATAGTTAAAATCAACTACGTTTGCATAGTCAAAATCAACTACGTTTGCATAGTCAAAATCAACTACGTTTGCATAGTTAAAATCAACTACGTTTGCATAGTCAAAATCAACTACGTTTGCATAGTTAAAATCAACTACGTTTGCATAGTTAAAATCAACTACGTTTGCATAGTCAAAATCAACTACGTTTGCATAGTCAAAATCAACTACGTTTGCATAGTCAAAATCAACTACGTTTGCATAGTTAAAATCAACTACGTTTGCATAGTCAAAATCAACTACGTTTGCATAGTCAAAATCAACTACGTTTGCATAGTCAAAATCAACTACGTTTCCATAGTTTAAATCAACTACGTTTGCATAGTCAAAATCAACTACGTTTGCATAGTTAAAATCAACTACGTTTGCATAGTCAAAATCAACTACGTTTGCATAGTTAAAATCATCTACGTTTGCATAGTCAAATTCAACTACGTTTACATAGTTAAAATCAACTAAGTTTGCATAGTCAAAATCAACTACGTTTGCATAGTCAAAATCAACTACGTTTGCATAGTTAAAATCAACTACGTTTGCATAGTCAAAATCAACTACGTTTGCATACTTAAAATCAACTACGTTTGCATAGTCAAAATCAACTACGTTTGCATAGTCAAAATCAACTACGTTTGCATAGTTTCAATCAACTACGTTTGCATAGTTAAAATCAACTACGTTTGCATAGTCAAAATCAACTACGTTTGCATAGTCAAAATCAACTACGTTTGCATAGTCAAAATCAACTACGTTTGCATAGTTAAAATCAACTACGTTTACATAGTTAAAATCAACTACGTTTGCATAGTCAAAATCAACTACGTTTGCATAGTCAAAATCAACTACGTTTGCATAGTTAAAATCAACTACGTTTACATAGTTAAAATCAACTACGTTTGCATAGTCAAAATCAACTACGTTTGCATAGTCAAAATCAACTACGTTTGCATAGTTAAAATCAACTACGTTTGCATAGTTAAAATCAACTACGTTTGCATAGTCAAAATCAACTACTTTTGCATATTTAAAATCAACTACGTTTCCATAGTTTAAATCAACTACGTTTGCATAGTCAAAATCAACTACGTTTGCATAGTTAAAATCAACTACGTTTGCATAGTCAAAATCAACTACGTTTGCATAGTTAAAATCATCTACGTTTGCATAGTCAAAATCAACTACGTTTGCATAGTTAAAATCAACTACGTTTGCATAGTCAAAATCAACTACGTTTGCATAGTTAAAATCAACTACCTTTGCATAGTCAAAATCAACTACGTTTTCATAGTCAAAATCAACTACGTTTGCATAGTTAAAATCAACTACGTTTGCATAGTCAAAATCAACTACGTTTGCATAGTCAAAATCAACTACGTTTGCACAGTTAAAATCAACTACGTTTGCATAGTCAAAATCAACTACGTTTGCATAGTCAAAATCAACTACGTTTGCATAGTTAAAATCAACTACGTTTGCATAGTCAAAATCAACTACGTTTGCATAGTTAAAATCAACTACGTTTGCATAGTCAAAATCAACTACGTTGGCATAGTTAAAATCAACTACGTTTGCATAGTCAAAATCAACTACGTTTGCATAGTTAAAATCAACTACGTTTGCATAGTCAAAATCAACTACGTTTACATAGTTAAAATCAACTATGTTTGCATAGTCAAAATCAACTACGTTTGCATAGTTAAAATCAACTACGTTTGCATAGTCAAAATCAACTACGTTTGCATAGTTAAAATCAACTACGTTTGCATAGTCAAAATCAACTACGTTTGCATAGTTAAAATCAACTGCGTTTGCATAGTCAAAATCAACTACGTTTGCATAGTAAAATCAACTACGTTTCTATAGTTTAAATCAACTACGTTTGCATAGTCAAAATCAACTACGTTTGCACAGTTAAAATCAACTACGTTTGCATAGTCAAAATCAACTACGTTTGCATAGTCAAAATCAACTACGTTTGCATAGTTAAAATCAACTACCTTTGCATAGTCAAAATCAACTACGTTTTCATAGTCAAAATCAACTACGTTTGCATAGTTAAAATCAACTACGTTTGCATAGTCAAAATCAACTACGTTTGCATAGTCAAAATCAACTACGTTTGCACAGTTAAAATCAACTACGTTTGCATAGTCAAAATCAACTACGTTTGCATAGTCAAAATCAACTACGTTTGCATAGTTAAAATCAACTACGTTTGCATAGTCAAAATCAACTACGTTTGCATAGTTAAAATCAACTACGTTTGCATAGTCAAAATCAACTACGTTTGCATAGTTAAAATCAACTACGTTTGCATAGTCAAAATCAACTACGTTTGCATAGTTAAAATCAACTACGTTTGCATAGTCAAAATCAACTACGTTTACATAGTTAAAATCAACTACGTTTGCATAGTCAAAATCAACTACGTTTGCATAGTTAAAATCAACTACGTTTGCATAGTCAAAATCAACTACGTTTGCATAGTTAAAATCAACTACGTTTGCATAGTCAAAATCAACTACGTTTGCATAGTTAAAATCAACTGCGTTTGCATAGTCAAAATCAACTACGTTTGCATAGTTAAAATCAACTACGTTTGCATAGTCAAAATCAACTACGTTTGCATAGTTTAAATCAACTACGTTTGCATAGTCAAAATCAACTACGTTTGCATAGTTAAAATCATCTACGTTTGCATAGTCAAAATCAACTACGTTTGCATAGTTAAAATCAACTACGTTTGCATAGTCAAAATCAACTACGTTTGCATAGTCAAAATCAACTACGTTTGCATAGTTTAAATCAACTACGTTTGCATAGTCAAAATCAACTACGTTTGCATAGTTAAAATCAACTACGTTTGCATAGTCAAAATCAACTACGTTTGCATAGTCAAAATCAACTACGTTTGCATAGTCAAAATCAACTACGTTTGCATAGTCAAAATCAACTACGTTTGCATAGTAAAAATCAACTACGTTTGCATAGTTAAAATCAACTACGTTTGCATAGTCAAAATCAACTACGTTTGCATACTCAAAATCAACTACGTTTGCATAGTTAAAATCAACTACGTTTGCATAGTCAAAATCAACAAGGTTTGCATAGTTAAAATCAACTACGTTTGCATAGTCAAAATCAACTACGTTTGCATAGTTAAAATCAACTACGTTTGCATAGTCAAAATCAACTACGTTTGCATAGTTAAAATCAACTACGTTTGCATAGTCAAAATCAACTACGTTTGCATAGTCAAAATCAACTACGTTTGCATAGTTAAAATCAACTACGTTTGCATAGTTAAAATCAACTACGTTTGCATAGTTAAAATCAACTACGTTTGCATAGTCAAAATCAACTACGTTTGCATAGTTAAAATCAACTACGTTTGCATAGTCAAAATCAACTACGTTTACATAGTTAAAATCAACTACGTTTGCATAGTCAAAATCAACTACGTTTGCATAGTTAAAATCAACTACGTTTGCATAGTCAAAATCAACTACGTTTGCATAGTTAAAATCAACTACGTTTGCATAGTCAAAATCAACTACGTTTGCATAGTTAAAATCAACTGCGTTTGCATAGTCAAAATCAACTACGTTTGCATAGTTAAAATCAACTACGTTTGCATAGTCAAAATCAACTACGTTTGCATAGTTTAAATCAACTACGTTTGCATAGTAAAAATCAACTACGTTTGCATAGTTAAAATCATCTACGTTTGCATAGTCAAAATCAACTACGTTTGCATAGTTAAAATCAACTACGTTTGCATAGTCAAAATCAACTACGTTTGCATAGTCAAAATCAACTACGTTTGCATAGTTTAAATCAACTACGTTTGCATAGTCAAAATCAACTACGTTTGCATAGTTAAAATCAACTACGTTTGCATAGTCAAAATCAACTACGTTTGCATAGTTAAAATCATCTACGTTTGCATAGTCAAAATCAACTACGTTTACATAGTTAAAATCAACTACGTTTGCATAGTCAAAATCAACTACGTTTGCATAGTCAAAATCAACTACGTTTGCATAGTTAAAATCAACTACGTTTGCATAGTCAAAATCAACTACGTTTGCATAGTCAAAATCAACTACGTTTGCATAGTCAAAATCAACTACGTTTGCATAGTCAAAATCAACTACGTTTGCATAGTAAAAATCAACTACGTTTGCATAGTTAAAATCAACTACGTTTGCATAGTTAAAATCAACTACGTTTGCATAGTCAAAATCAACTACGTTTGCATAGTTAAAATCAACTACGTTTGCATAGTCAAAATCAACTACGTTTGCATAGTCAAAATCAACTACGTTTGCATAGTTAAAATCAACTACGTTTGCATAGTTAAAATCAACTACGTTTGCATAGTCAAAATCAACTACGTTTGCATAGTCAAAATCAACTACGTTTGCATAGTTAAAATCAACTACGTTTGCATAGTCAAAATCAACTACGTTTGCATAGTTAAAATCAACTACGTTTGCATAGTTAAAATCAACTACGTTTGCATAGTCAAAATCAACTACGTTTGCATACTCAAAATCAACTACGTTTGCATAGTTAAAATCAACTACGTTTGCATAGTCAAAATCAACTACGTTTGCATAGTTAAAATCAACTACGTTTGCATAGTTAAAATCAACTACGTTTGCATAGTCAAAATCAACTACGTTTGCATAGTTAAAATCAACTACGTTTGCATAGTCAAAATCAACTACGTTTGCATAGTCAAAATCAACTACGTTTGCATAGTTAAAATCAACTACGTTTGCATAGTTAAAATCAACTACGTTTGCATAGTCAAAATCAACTACGTTTGCATAGTCAAAATCAACTACGTTTGCATAGTTAAAATCAACTACGTTTGCATAGTCAAAATCAACTACGTTTGCATAGTTAAAATCAACTACGTTTGCATAGTCAAAATCAACTACGTTTGCATAGTTAAAATCAACTGCGTTTGCATAGTTAAAATCAACTACGTTTGCATAGTTAAAATCAACTACGTTTGCATAGTCAAAATCAACTACGTTTGCATAGTCAAAATCAACTACGTTTGCATAGTTAAAATCAACTACGTTTGCATAGTTAAAATCAACTACGTTTGCATAGTCAAAATCAACTACGTTTGCATAGTCAAAATCAACTACGTTTGCATAGTTAAAATCAACTACGTTTGCATAGTCAAAATCAACTGCGTTTGCATAGTTAAAATCAACTACGTTTGCATAGTCAAAATCAACTTCGTTTGCATAGTTAAAATCAACTGCGTTTGCATAGTTAAAATCAACTACGTTTGCATAGTTAAAATCAACTACGTTTGCATAGTCAAAATCAACTACGTTTGCATAGCTAAAATCAACTACGTTTGCATAGTCAAAATCAACTACGTTTGCATAGTTAAAATCAACTACGTTTGCATAGTTAAAATCAACTACGTTTGCATAGTCAAAATCAACTACGTTTGCATAGTCAAAATCAACTACGTTTGCATAGTTAAAATCAACTCCGTTTGCATAGTCAAAATCAACTACGTTTGCATAGTTAAAATCAACTACGTTTGCATAGTCAAAATCAACTACGTTTGCATAGTTAAAATCATCTACGTGTGCATAGTCAAATTCAACTACGTTTACATAGTTAAAATCAACTAAGTTTGCATAGTCAAAATCAACTACGTTTGCATAGTCAAAATCACCTACGTTTGCATAGTTTAAATCAACTACGTTTGCATAGTTAAAATCAACTACGTTTGCATAGTCAAAATCAACTACGTTTACATAGTTAAAATCAACTACGTTTGCATAGTCAAAATCAACTACGTTTGCATAGTCAAAATCAACTACGTTTGCATAGTTAAAATCAACTACGTTTACATAGTTAAAATCAACTACGTTTGCATAGTCAAAATCAACTACGTTTGCATAGTCAAAATCAACTACGTTTGCATAGTCAAAATCAACTACGTTTGCATAGTTAAAATCATCTACGTTTGCATAGTCAAAATCAACTACGTTTACATAGTTAAAATCAACTACGTTTGCATAGTCAAAATCAACTACGTTTGCATAGTCAAAATCAACTACGTTTGCATAGTTAAAATCAACTACGTTTGCATAGTCAAAATCAACTACGTTTGCATAGTTAAAATCAACTACGTTTGCATAGTCAAAATCAACTACGTTTTCATAGTCAAAATCAACTAAGTTTGCATAGTTAAAATCAACTACGTTTGCATAGTCAAAATCAACTACGTTTGCATAGTCAAAATCAACTACGTTTGCACAGTTAAAATCAACTACGTTTGCATAGTCAAAATCAACTACGTTTGCATAGTCAAAATCAACTACGTTTGCATAGTCAAAATCAACTACGTTTGCATAGTTAAAATCAACTACGTTTGCATAGTCAAAATCAACTATGTTTGCATAGTTAAAATCAACTACGTTTGCATAGTCAAAATCAACTACGTTTGCATAGTTAAAATCAACTACGTTTGCATAGACAAAATCAACTACGTTTGCATAGTTAAAATCAACTACGTTTGCATAGTCAAAATCAACTACGTTTACATAGTTAAAATCAACTACGTTTGCATAGTCAAAATCAACTACGTTTGCATAGTTAAAATCAACTACGTTTGCATAGACAAAATCAACTACGTTTGCATAGTTAAAATCAACTACGTTTGCATAGTCAAAATCAACTACGTTTACATAGTTAAAATCAACTACGTTTGCATAGTCAAAATCAACTACGTTTGCATAGTTAAAATCAACTACGTTTGCATAGTCAAAATCAACTACGTTTGCATAGTTAAAATCAACTACGTTTGCATAGTCAAAATCAACTACGTTTGCATAGTTAAAATCAACTGCGTTTGCATAGTCAAAATCAACTACGTTTGCATAGTCAAAATCAACTACGTTTGCATAGTCAAAATCAACTACGTTTGCATAGTTAAAATCAACTACGTTTACATAGTTAAAATAAACTACGTTTGCATAGTCAAAATCAACTACGTTTGCATAGTCAAAATCAACTACGTTTGCATAGTCAAAATCAACTACGTTTGCATAGTTAAAATCATCTACGTTTGCATAGTCAAAATCAACTACGTTTACATAGTTAAAATCAACTACGTTTGCATAGTCAAAATCAACTACGTTTGCATAGTCAAAATCAACTACGTTTGCATAGTTAAAATCAACTACGTTTGCATAGTCAAAATCAACTACGTTTGCATAGTTAAAATCAACTACGTTTGCATAGTCAAAATCAACTACGTTTTCATAGTCAAAATCAACTAAGTTTGCATAGTTAAAATCAACTACGTTTGCATAGTCAAAATCAACTACGTTTGCATAGTCAAAATCAACTACGTTTGCACAGTTAAAATCAACTACGTTTGCATAGTCAAAATCAACTACGTTTGCATAGTCAAAATCAACTACGTTTGCATAGTTAAAATCAACTACGTTTGCATAGTTAAAATCAACTACGTTTGCATAGTCAAAATCAACTATGTTTGCATAGTTAAAATCAACTACGTTTGCATAGTCAAAATCAACTACGTTTGCATAGTTAAAATCAACTACGTTTGCATAGTCAAAATCAACTACGTTTACATAGTTAAAATCAACTACGTTTGCATAGTCAAAATCAACTACGTTTGCATAGTCAAAATCAACTACGTTTGCATAGTTAAAATCAACTACGTTTGCATAGTCAAAATCAACTACGTTTGCATAGTCAAAATCAACTACGTTTGCATAGTCAAAATCAACTACGTTTGCATAGTCAAAATCAACTACGTTTGCATAGTAAAAATCAACTACGTTTGCATAGTTAAAATCAACTACGTTTGCATAGTCAAAATCAACTACGTTTGCATAGTCAAAATCAACTACGTTTGCATAGTTTAAATCAACTACGTTTGCATAGTCAAAATCAACTACGTTTGCATAGTTAAAATCAACTACGTTTGCATAGTCAAAATCAACTACGTTTGCATAGTTAAAATCATCTACGTTTGCATAGTCAAAATCAACTACGTTTACATAGTTAAAATCAACTACGTTTGCATAGTCAAAATCAACTACGTTTGCATAGTCAAAATCAACTACGTTTGCATAGTTAAAATCAACTACGTTTGCATAGTCAAAATCAACTACGTTTGCATAGTCAAAATCAACTAAGTTTGCATAGTTAAAATCAACTACGTTTGCATAGTCAAAATCAACTACGTTTGCATAGTCAAAATCAACTACGTTTGCACAGTTAAAATCAACTACGTTTGCATAGTCAAAATCAACTACGTTTGCATAGTCAAAATCAACTACGTTTGCATAGTTAAAATCATCTACGTTTGCATAGTCAAAATCAACTACGTTTACATAGTTAAAATCAACTACGTTTGCATAGTCAAAATCAACTACGTTTGCATAGTCAAAATCAACTACGTTTGCATAGTTAAAATCAACTACGTTTGCATAGTCAAAATCAACTACGTTTGCATAGTCAAAATCAACTACGTTTGCACAGTTAAAATCAACTATGTTTGCATAGTTAAAATCAACTACGTTTGCATAGTCAAAATCAACTACGTTTGCATAGTTAAAATCAACTACGTTTGCATAGTCAAAATCAACTACGTTTACATAGTTAAAATCAACTACGTTTGCATAGTCAAAATCAACTACGTTTGCATAGTTAAAATCAACTACGTTTGCATAGTCAAAATCAACTACGTTTGCATAGTTAAAATCAACTACGTTTGCATAGTCAAAATCAACTACGTTTGCATAGTTAAAATCAACTACGTTTGCATAGTTAAAATCAACTACGTTTGCATAGTCAAAATCAACTACGTTTGCATAGTTAAAATCAACTACGTTTGCATAGTCAAAATCAACTACGTTTGCATAGTCAAAATCAACTACGTTTGCATAGTTAAAATCAACTACGTTTGCATAGTTAAAATCAACTACGTTTGCATAGTTAAAATCAACTACGTTTGCATAGTCAAAATCAACTGCGTTTGCATAGTTAAAATCAACTACGTTTGCATAGTCAAAATCAACTACGTTTGCATAGTTAAAATCAACTACGTTTGCATAGTCAAAATCAACTACGTTTGCATAGTTAAAATCATCTACGTGTGCATAGTCAAATTCAACTACGTTTACATAGTTAAAATCAACTAAGTTTGCATAGTCAAAATCAACTACGTTTGCATAGTCAAAATCACCTACGTTTGCATAGTTTAAATCAACTACGTTTGCATAGTTAAAATCAACTACGTTTGCATAGTCAAAATCAACTACGTTTACATAGTTAAAATCAACTACGTTTGCATAGTCAAAATCAACTACGTTTGCATAGTCAAAATCAACTACGTTTGCATAGTCAAAATCAACTACGTTTGCATAGTTAAAATCATCTACGTTTGCATAGTCAAAATCAACTACGTTTACATAGTTAAAATCAACTACGTTTGCATAGTCAAAATCAACTACGTTTGCATAGTCAAAATCAACTACGTTTGCATAGTTAAAATCAACTACGTTTGCATAGTCAAAATCAACTACGTTTGCATAGTTAAAATCAACTACGTTTGCATAGTCAAAATCAACTACGTTTTCATAGTCAAAATCAACTAAGTTTGCATAGTTAAAATCAACTACGTTTGCATAGTCAAAATCAACTACGTTTGCATAGTCAAAATCAACTACGTTTGCACAGTTAAAATCAACTACGTTTGCATAGTCAAAATCAACTACGTTTGCATAGTCAAAATCAACTACGTTTGCATAGTTAAAATCATCTACGTTTGCATAGTCAAAATCAACTACGTTTGCATAGTTAAAATTAACTACGTTTGCATAGTTAAAATCAACTACGTTTGCATAGTTGGTGCAAGTGTGTTGTGGGGTGCACGTGTATCGAACAGTCTTCCGTAATAAATACGATTCTTTCTGGTCTAAGCAATATCAAAGACAAAGTCTCGTATTAATTGAAAGATCAACATATTGTGTATACTTGGCATTAGTTAAATTTTCTAATATTCGTGTCTAAACAAAGAATAAAGAAATATTAAAATGTTTTGCTTATGTGAGAAAAAAGTCGATCGCAATGAAAATAAACTCAAGTGCAATGAGTGCAATGTTATTTTTCATATAAAATGTGTAAATGTGTTGGCCGCTGATCTCGAAGCAATTAAAAAGCACCGCAAACCCTGGAGATGTCCAAAGTGTTCTGGTGCGCGTAGAAGTTCTCTCTCTGCTGACAATACCCCAGTCTCTTCTGTTAAAAAGAGACATACCACCAATACCCAGTCAATAAATGAAAAAGAAAAACAATCAAATATCATCACAATCGAAATGGTGTTTAATGAACTTATTGAATTAAAAAAAGCTAATCAAGACTGTCTTTCACAACTCTCATTATTGATTAGTGAAAACAATGAACTAAAATCATCAGTGAGCTTACTTCAAAAAAGAATAAATGTTTTGGAACAATCAAATTTGAGAAATACAATTGAATTGTTTAATGTGCCAAATGTTGACAACAACTCCGCTGTTGAATCTGCATTGACAATTGTCCGCGAAGGTGTCGGCTACGAGTTGAATGAGAGTGATATAGATTCTTGCTACATAAAAAAAGTTAGAACAAAGAGAATTGAAAATAGTTCCCCCGATTCTCCAACTTCTTTTGTTAACATCTTATCTCTTCGTCTAAGTCGTCACAAAACCAAAGAGCAAATCATGAAAATGAAATACAAAAAGAAAATAACAACACATGTTCTGGGCGATGAACAGGATGGATCAGAAATCTTCTTCAACGAGGGCCTAACATCTTACACCCGTTCGCTTTTCAACGCTGCCAAGCAGATTAAAAAGAAAAAACAATTTAAGTTTTTGTGGATTAGGAATTGCATAATTTTTTTGCGTAAAAATGAAGGTGAAAATGCTTTTAAAGTGAGGTGTTTTGAAGACCTCAACAACATTTAATCTTAAATCTAAAAATGAATAAAACCACCTTAAATGATGAAAAAAATTATGCAACTCCCCTTCATTCTAAATTTTTAATTCATCAGAATATACGAAGTATGAGATCTAACTTTAATTCTCTTTTGGCTCATTTAAATGCTTTAAATCTTGATGTACATTTCATTGTTTTAACTGAAATATGGTTGTACGACTATGAATTGTCCAGTTATACTATTCCTGGTTATGAATCTTACTCTAATTGTAATAATTCTTATAGCGCTGGTGGTGTCGTTGTTTACATAAAAAAAGAATATGAAATTGAGTTTGAAAAGGTGAGTTTGAGTAGTGCTGATGTACTGATTATAAATTGTCATATTTGTAGTGAAAAATTTACTATTATCTGTATATATCGTTTACATAAACGTAATCTGAACAAAGATGTTTTTATAAATGAATTAAACAATTTACTTAAAGATGTAAAGACGAAAAATTTATTGGTATTAGGAGATATAAACATAGATATTTTAAATGACAAACCTGATTCTGACAATTATCTTGTATCAATGTCATCTTTTGGTTTAAAGGGTTTAGTTTGGGAACCTACACGTATCACAGAAACATCTAAAACTTGTATTGATCATGTTTTCGTAAGATTGTCTTCAAAATTCTTACATCTAATGTCTGCAGAAGTTCTTGATTACAAAATTACAGATCATTGCATGATTTACCTGTCTTTAGAACTCCCTCCGGAAACAGTAACTAGTAAATATATACCATTTTCAATCAAACAAAAAATAAATTATCCAAGATTAATTAATTGCTTGAAATTTGAGTTATGGGGTCCAGTGTATTCTGAAAATAATCCTTCTGATGCTTACGACATATTTTCAAAAATTCTCGAAAGTCATATTAAAAGTTGTACTGATGTTGAGTCCCAAACAAATGTTAAATTGAAGCGTCTCAGACCATGGATAAATCAGGGCGTATTGTTAAAAATTTCAAAAAAAAATAGTATCAGGAAAAAATGTAAGCACCACCCTAATAATCAAAGGCTCAAAAAATATTACATCAAGTTAAGTAAAGAAGTAAATGAAAAGGTAAAAACAAGTAAAGAATCTTATTTTTCAAATAAATTGCAAAACTGTAAGGGAAATATAAAGGATGAATGGAGAGTTGTGAACAGTATTCTTAACAAACAAGATGAAAGTGAAAAAATTAATAAAATTGAAGTTGAAGGTGAAATAATATCGGAACCATCTGAAATTGCAAGTCAGTTCAATAAATTTTTTGCATCAATTGCTTCAAATTCAAAACCTTCCCCTTCGATAACTGAATGCGAATGTAATACATATGGGGACCTTGTTGATGACTCTTTTCAAACAAATAGTTTTGTTTTCGATCAGTTTACGCCGCTTGAAGTTCATAAACAAATTTTGTCTCTTGATAATAAGAAATCAAGTACCTCTGATAACATTACAAACTGTCTCCTTAAAGAAATCTCTTTTTTTATCATCGATATACTGAGTCATCTATTTAATCTTTCTGTAAATTATGGAATCATGCCTTCATCTTTAAAGACTGCTGAGGTCATTCCGCTGTTCAAAAAAGGGAACCGTAGATTACTGACTCAGTACAGGCCTATTTCAATACTCCCAACTCTGTGCAAGGTGTTTGAAAAGTTGATAAAAAAACGTGTTGTAAGCTTTTTGGATAAAAATAATTTCTTTAGTAATGATCAGTTTGGCTTTCGTGGAGGTAGATCAACTGAGGACGCAATCTTAAAGCTTTGTAGTGAAATCTGTGACAGTTTTAACAATAATTCAAATTGTATAACTCTGTTCATAGATATGACCAAAGCTTTTGATATGGTCAATCACGACATACTTTTGAATAAAATCTACAAAGCTGGATTCAGAGGCATAATTTATGATTGGTTTTCATCGTATCTTAAAGGAAGAAGTCAGCGTGTAAGACTTGATGGTGTCTTTAGTGATACTACATCAGTAAATATTGGTGTACCTCAAGGATCAGTTTTAGGGCCAGTTTTGTTTCTTATTTACATAAATTCACTATTCAAACAAAAATTTAGTAGTCTAATTACAGCTTTTGCAGACGACATGGCATTTTCATACGTGAATAATAATAACTTATTTGATTCTGTCATATGTCTTCAAAGGGATTTACAAATACTACGACAATGGTTTGCAAAGCATGAATTAATAATAAGTGAGAAAACTAAACTGATGATATGTAACTTAAAAGGTAATTTTCCATTAAACTGTGACATAACTTTTCACTCTTCTTCATGTCAGAAACTATTCCTCTCCTCACATACCTGTGGAAAGCCTAACTATTTTGATGATTTGTGCTGCACTAGTAGCTGCTTTGTTATAGCTGGAGTTGAAAGTTTTAAATATTTGGGAGTTAAAATTGATAGAAACCTTAACTGGAAAGCTCATGTGGATGAACTTAAAAAATATATGTGGGCTGTAACACGCAAGTTATACTTACTAAAACCACATTGCTCTAGTAAAATATTGTCAATGGTATATTACGGACTTGCACACTCAAAATTACAGTATGGCATAGCATCTTGGGGTGGGGCATATAATGCAACAATTGGTGTACTAAAAACAGCACAAAAGCATATGATTAGGATTATCTACAAAACTGATAGATTGGCTCCCAGCTGGCCTCTTTTTTGGGGTCTTCAGATTCTACCAATAAACCATCTTTACATCTATAAGGTCCTTAAAGTGTTTTTTTTACGGAGTGGTTACAGTACAACCCTCAGGAGTTCAAATGCGTACAGTTTAAGAGTAAATAGCTTCGGATTTGTTCAGGTGCCATTTTGTAATAAAACTCACTTTTCCAAATTCTATACAGCGACCGCACCTAAGCTCTTTAATCAACTACCGCTAGAAATAAGAATTTTGAGAATCTTGGCCTTGTTCTTAAAAAAAGTAAAAAAATGGCTTTTTAGTCTGGATAATTCTGCAGTCAAATTATTACTTAGCTCTACTTAGTTCAATTAATTTATTTATAATTTCATTCATATTTCGTACTAAACCAAAAAAAAAATATCTTGTACATATTTGTTTTTTTTTTTTTTTGTTTACTTATATTTTCATTCATTTTATTTACATTTTTATATTGCTTTTACATTTTTAGTTTTTCTTTATTTTCAATATTAACCCCACACACAATCGTTAAAAAGCTCTTTTAATTTTGTAATGGTCATTCGCCTCTAGCCATTTAGTGTGCTACAGAATGACTTCAATTTATTCTTTTATTAGGTAATATATATCGTTGTCAAAATGTTAATTTAAATATTCTTTTCTGATATTTTATTTTGAATTATCAATCTTTATTTTATTTTACATTAGTTAACATTTTGTTATAACTGGTAAATAAATAATAATAAAATAAAAAAAAAGTCAAAATCAACTACGTTTGCATAGTCAAAATCAACTACGTTTGCATAGTCAAAATCAACTACGTTTGCATAGTTAAAATCAACTACGTTTGCATAGTTAAAATCAACTACGTTTGCATAGTCAAAATCAACTACGTTTGCATAATTAAAATCAACTACGTTTGCATAGTCAAAATCAACTACGTTTGCATAGTTAAAATCAACTACGTTTGCATAGTTAAAATCAACTACGTTTGCATAGTCAAAATCAACTACGTTTGCATAGTTAAAATCAACTACGTTTGCATAGTCAAAATCAACTACGTTTGCATAGTTAAAATCAACTACGTTTGCATAGTCAAAATCAACTACGTTTGCATAGTTAAAATCAACTACGTTTGCATAGTTAAAATCAACTACGTTTGCATAGTCAAAATCAACTACGTTTGCATAGTTAAAATCAACTACGTTTGCATAGTTAAAATCAACTACGTTTGCATAGTTAAAATCAACTACGTTTGCATAGTTAAAATCAACTACGTTTGCATAGTCAAAATCAACTACGTTTGCATAGTTAAAATCATCTACGTTTGCATAGTCAAATTCAACTACGTTTACATAGTTAAAATCAACTAAGTTTGCATAGTCAAAATCAACTACGTTTGCATAGTCAAAATCAACTACGTTTGCATAGTTTAAATCAACTACGTTTGCATAGTTAAAATCAACTACGTTTGCATAGTCAAAATCAACTACGTTTACATAGTTAAAATCAACTACGTTTGCATAATCAAAATCAACTACGTTTGCATAGTCAAAATCAACTACGTTTGCATAGTCAAAATCAACTACGTTTCCATAGTTTAAATCAACTACGTTTGCATAGTCAAAATCAACTACGTTTGCATAGTTAAAATCAACTACGTTTGCATAGTCAAAATCAACTACGTTTGCATAGTTAAAATCACCTACGTTTGCATAGTCAAAATCAACTATGCAAACGTTTGCATAGTTAAAATCAACTACGTTTGCATAGTCAAAATCAACTACGTTTGCATAGTTAAAATCAACTACGTTTGCATAGTCAAAATCAACTACGTTTACATAGTTAAAATCAACTACGTTTGCATAGTCAAAATCAACTACGTTTGCATAGTTAAAATCAACTACGTTTGCATAGTCAAAATCAACTACGTTTGCATAGTTAAAATCAACTACGTTTGCATAGTCAAAATCAACTACGTTTGCATAGTTAAAATCAACTGCGTTTGCATAGTCAAAATCAACTACGTTTGCATAGTTAAAATCAACTACGTTTGCATAGTCAAGATCAACTACGTTTGCATAGTTTAAATCAACTACGTTTGCATAGTCAAAATCAACTACGTTTGCATAGTTAAAATCATCTACGTTTGCATAGTCAAAATCAACTACGTTTGCATAGTTAAAATCAACTACGTTTGCATGGTCAAAATCAACTACGTTTGCATAGTCAAAATCAACTACGTTTGCATAGTTTAAATCAACTACGTTTGCATAGTCAAAATCAACTACGTTTGCATAGTTAAAATCAACTACGTTTGCATAGTCAAAATCAACTACGTTTGCATAGTTAAAATCATCTACGTTTGCATAGTCAAAATCAACTACGTTTACATAGTTAAAATCAACTACGTTTGCATAGTCAAAATCAACTACGTTTGCATAGTCAAAATCAACTACGTTTGCATAGTTAAAATCAACTACGTTTGCATAGTCAAAATCAACTACGTTTGCATAGTCAAAATCAACTACGTTTGCATAGTCAAAATCAACTACGTTTGCATAGTCAAAATCAACTACGTTTGCATAGTAAAAATCAACTACGTTTGCATAGTTAAAATCAACTACGTTTGCATAGTCAAAATCAACTACGTTTGCATACTCAAAATCAACTACGTTTGCATAGTTAAAATCAACTACGTTTGCATAGTCAAAATCAACTACGTTTGCATAGTTAAAATCAACTACGTTTGCATAGTCAAAATCAACTACGTTTGCATAGTTAAAATCAACTACGTTTGCATAGTCAAAATCAACTACGTTTGCATAGTTAAAATCAACTACGTTTGCATAGTCAAAATCAACTACGTTTGCATAGTCAAAATCAACTACGTTTGCATAGTTAAAATCAACTACGTTTGCATAGTTAAAATCAACTACGTTTGCATAGTTAAAATCAACTACGTTTGCATAGTCAAAATCAACTGCGTTTGCATAGTTAAAATCAACTACGTTTGCATAGTCAAAATCAACTACGTTTGCATAGTTAAAATCAACTACGTTTGCATAGTCAAAATCAACTACGTTTGCATAGTTAAAATCATCTACGTGTGCATAGTCAAATTCAACTACGTTTACATAGTTAAAATCAACTAAGTTTGCATAGTCAAAATCAACTACGTTTGCATAGTCAAAATCACCTACGTTTGCATAGTTTAAATCAACTACGTTTGCATAGTTAAAATCAACTACGTTTGCATAGTCAAAATCAACTACGTTTACATAGTTAAAATCAACTACGTTTGCATAGTCAAAATCAACTACGTTTGCATAGTCAAAATCAACTACGTTTGCATAGTCAAAATCAACTACGTTTGCATAGTTAAAATCATCTACGTTTGCATAGTCAAAATCAACTACGTTTACATAGTTAAAATCAACTACGTTTGCATAGTCAAAATCAACTACGTTTGCATAGTCAAAATCAACTACGTTTGCATAGTTAAAATCAACTACGTTTGCATAGTCAAAATCAACTACGTTTGCATAGTTAAAATCAACTACGTTTGCATAGTCAAAATCAACTACGTTTTCATAGTCAAAATCAACTAAGTTTGCATAGTTAAAATCAACTACGTTTGCATAGTCAAAATCAACTACGTTTGCATAGTCAAAATCAACTACGTTTGCACAGTTAAAATCAACTACGTTTGCATAGTCAAAATCAACTACGTTTGCATAGTCAAAATCAACTACGTTTGCATAGTTAAAATCATCTACGTTTGCATAGTCAAAATCAACTACGTTTGCATAGTTAAAATTAACTACGTTTGCATAGTTAAAATCAACTACGTTTGCATAGTTGGTGCAAGTGTGTTGTGGGGTGCACGTGTATCGAACAGTCTTCCGTAATAAATACGATTCTTTCTGGTCTAAGCAATATCAAAGACAAAGTCTCGTATTAATTGAAAGATCAACATATTGTGTATACTTGGCATTAGTTAAATTTTCTAATATTCGTGTCTAAACAAAGAATAAAGAAATATTAAAATGTTTTGCTTATGTGAGAAAAAAGTCGATCGCAATGAAAATAAACTCAAGTGCAATGAGTGCAATGTTATTTTTCATATAAAATGTGTAAATGTGTTGGCCGCTGATCTCGAAGCAATTAAAAAGCACCGCAAACCCTGGAGATGTCCAAAGTGTTCTGGTGCGCGTAGAAGTTCTCTCTCTGCTGACAATACCCCAGTCTCTTCTGTTAAAAAGAGACATACCACCAATACCCAGTCAATAAATGAAAAAGAAAAACAATCAAATATCATCACAATCGAAATGGTGTTTAATGAACTTATTGAATTAAAAAAAGCTAATCAAGACTGTCTTTCACAACTCTCATTATTGATTAGTGAAAACAATGAACTAAAATCATCAGTGAGCTTACTTCAAAAAAGAATAAATGTTTTGGAACAATCAAATTTGAGAAATACAATTGAATTGTTTAATGTGCCAAATGTTGACAACAACTCCGCTGTTGAATCTGCATTGACAATTGTCCGCGAAGGTGTCGGCTACGAGTTGAATGAGAGTGATATAGATTCTTGCTACATAAAAAAAGTTAGAACAAAGAGAATTGAAAATAGTTCCCCCGATTCTCCAACTTCTTTTGTTAACATCTTATCTCTTCGTCTAAGTCGTCACAAAACCAAAGAGCAAATCATGAAAATGAAATACAAAAAGAAAATAACAACAAATGTTCTGGGCGATGAACAGGATGGATCAGAAATCTTCTTCAACGAGGGCCTAACATCTTACACCCGTTCGCTTTTCAACGCTGCCAAGCAGATTAAAAAGAAAAAACAATTTAAGTTTTTGTGGATTAGGAATTGCATAATTTTTTTGCGTAAAAATGAAGGTGAAAATGCTTTTAAAGTGAGGTGTTTTGAAGACCTCAACAACATTTAATCTTAAATCTAAAAATGAATAAAACCACCTTAAATGATGAAAAAAATTATGCAACTCCCCTTCATTCTAAATTTTTAATTCATCAGAATATACGAAGTATGAGATCTAACTTTAATTCTCTTTTGGCTCATTTAAATGCTTTAAATCTTGATGTACATTTCATTGTTTTAACTGAAATATGGTTGTAAGACTATGAATTGTCCAGTTATACTATTCCTGGTTATGAATCTTACTCTAATTGTAATAATTCTTATAGCGCTGGTGGTGTCGTTGTTTACATAAAAAAAGAATATGAAATTGAGTTTGAAAAGGTGAGTTTGAGTAGTGCTGATGTACTGATTATAAATTGTCATATTTGTAGTGAAAAATTTACTATTATCTGTATATATCGTTTACATAAACGTAATCTGAACAAAGATGTTTTTATAAATGAATTAAACAATTTACTTAAAGATGTAAAGACGAAAAATTTATTGGTATTAGGAGATATAAACATAGATATTTTAAATGACAAACCTGATTCTGACAATTATCTTGTATCAATGTCATCTTTTGGTTTAAAGGGTTTAGTTTGGGAACCTACACGTATCACAGAAACATCTAAAACTTGTATTGATCATGTTTTCGTAAGATTGTCTTCAAAATTCTTACATCTAATGTCTGCAGAAGTTCTTGATTACAAAATTACAGATCATTGCATGATTTACCTGTCTTTAGAACTCCCTCCGGAAACAGTAACTAGTAAATATATACCATTTTCAATCAAACAAAAAATAAATTATCCAAGATTAATTAATTGCTTGAAATTTGAGTTATGGGGTCCAGTGTATTCTGAAAATAATCCTTCTGATGCTTACGACATATTTTCAAAAATTCTCGAAAGTCATATTAAAAGTTGTACTGATGTTGAGTCCCAAACAAATGTTAAATTGAAGCGTCTCAGACCATGGATAAATCAGGGCGTATTGTTAAAAATTTCAAAAAAAAATAGTATCAGGAAAAAATGTAAGCACCACCCTAATAATCAAAGGCTCAAAAAATATTACATCAAGTTAAGTAAAGAAGTAAATGAAAAGGTAAAAACAAGTAAAGAATCTTATTTTTCAAATAAATTGCAAAACTGTAAGGGAAATATAAAGGATGAATGGAGAGTTGTGAACAGTATTCTTAACAAACAAGATGAAAGTGAAAAAATTAATAAAATTGAAGTTGAAGGTGAAATAATATCGGAACCATCTGAAATTGCAAGTCAGTTCAATAAATTTTTTGCATCAATTGCTTCAAATTCAAAACCTTCCCCTTCGATAACTGAATGCGAATGTAATACATATGGGGACCTTGTTGATGACTCTTTTCAAACAAATAGTTTTGTTTTCGATCAGTTTACGCCGCTTGAAGTTCATAAACAAATTTTGTCTCTTGATAATAAGAAATCAAGTACCTCTGATAACATTACAAACTGTCTCCTTAAAGAAATCTCTTTTTTTATCATCGATATACTGAGTCATCTATTTAATCTTTCTGTAAATTATGGAATCATGCCTTCATCTTTAAAGACTGCTGAGGTCATTCCGCTGTTCAAAAAAGGGAACCGTAGATTACTGACTCAGTACAGGCCTATTTCAATACTCCCAACTCTGTGCAAGGTGTTTGAAAAGTTGATAAAAAAACGTGTTGTAAGCTTTTTGGATAAAAATAATTTCTTTAGTAATGATCAGTTTGGCTTTCGTGGAGGTAGATCAACTGAGGACGCAATCTTAAAGCTTTGTAGTGAAATCTGTGACAGTTTTAACAATAATTCAAATTGTATAACTCTGTTCATAGATATGACCAAAGCTTTTGATATGGTCAATCACGACATACTTTTGAATAAAATCTACAAAGCTGGATTCAGAGGCATAATTTATGATTGGTTTTCATCGTATCTTAAAGGAAGAAGTCAGCGTGTAAGACTTGATGGTGTCTTTAGTGATACTACATCAGTAAATATTGGTGTACCTCAAGGATCAGTTTTAGGGCCAGTTTTGTTTCTTATTTACATAAATTCACTATTCAAACAAAAATTTAGTAGTCTAATTACAGCTTTTGCAGACGACATGGCATTTTCATACGTGAATAATAATAACTTATTTGATTCTGTCATATGTCTTCAAAGGGATTTACAAATACTACGACAATGGTTTGCAAAGCATGAATTAATAATAAGTGAGAAAACTAAACTGATGATATGTAACTTAAAAGGTAATTTTCCATTAAACTGTGACATAACTTTTCACTCTTCTTCATGTCAGAAACTATTCCTCTCCTCACATACCTGTGGAAAGCCTAACTATTTTGATGATTTGTGCTGCACTAGTAGCTGCTTTGTTATAGCTGGAGTTGAAAGTTTTAAATATTTGGGAGTTAAAATTGATAGAAACCTTAACTGGAAAGCTCATGTGGATGAACTTAAAAAATATATGTGGGCTGTAACACGCAAGTTATACTTACTAAAACCACATTGCTCTAGTAAAATATTGTCAATGGTATATTACGGACTTGCACACTCAAAATTACAGTATGGCATAGCATCTTGGGGTGGGGCATATAATGCAACAATTGGTGTACTAAAAACAGCACAAAAGCATATGATTAGGATTATCTACAAAACTGATAGATTGGCTCCCAGCTGGCCTCTTTTTTGGGGTCTTCAGATTCTACCAATAAACCATCTTTACATCTATAAGGTCCTTAAAGTGTTTTTTTTACGGAGTGGTTACAGTACAACCCTCAGGAGTTCAAATGCGTACAGTTTAAGAGTAAATAGCTTCGGATTTGTTCAGGTGCCATTTTGTAATAAAACTCACTTTTCCAAATTCTATACAGCGACCGCACCTAAGCTCTTTAATCAACTACCGCTAGAAATAAGAATTTTGAGAATCTTGGCCTTGTTCTTAAAAAAAGTAAAAAAATGGCTTTTTAGTCTGGATAATTCTGCAGTCAAATTATTACTTAGCTCTACTTAGTTCAATTAATTTATTTATAATTTCATTCATATTTCGTACTAAACCAAAAAAAAAATATCTTGTACATATTTGTTTTTTTTTTTTTTTGTTTACTTATATTTTCATTCATTTTATTTACATTTTTATATTGCTTTTACATTTTTAGTTTTTCTTTATTTTCAATATTAACCCCACACACAATCGTTAAAAAGCTCTTTTAATTTTGTAATGGTCATTCGCCTCTAGCCATTTAGTGTGCTACAGAATGACTTCAATTTATTCTTTTATTAGGTAATATATATCGTTGTCAAAATGTTAATTTAAATATTCTTTTCTGATATTTTATTTTGAATTATCAATCTTTATTTTATTTTACATTAGTTAACATTTTGTTATAACTGGTAAATAAATAATAATAAAATAAAAAAAAAGTCAAAATCAACTACGTTTGCATAGTCAAAATCAACTACGTTTGCATAGTCAAAATCAACTACGTTTGCATAGTTAAAATCAACTACGTTTGCATAGTTAAAATCAACTACGTTTGCATAGTCAAAATCAACTACGTTTGCATAATTAAAATCAACTACGTTTGCATAGTCAAAATCAACTACGTTTGCATAGTTAAAATCAACTACGTTTGCATAGTTAAAATCAACTACGTTTGCATAGTCAAAATCAACTACGTTTGCATAGTTAAAATCAACTACGTTTGCATAGTCAAAATCAACTACGTTTGCATAGTTAAAATCAACTACGTTTGCATAGTCAAAATCAACTACGTTTGCATAGTTAAAATCAACTACGTTTGCATAGTTAAAATCAACTACGTTTGCATAGTCAAAATCAACTACGTTTGCATAGTTAAAATCAACTACGTTTGCATAGTTAAAATCAACTACGTTTGCATAGTTAAAATCAACTACGTTTGCATAGTTAAAATCAACTACGTTTGCATAGTCAAAATCAACTACGTTTGCATAGTTAAAATCATCTACGTTTGCATAGTCAAATTCAACTACGTTTACATAGTTAAAATCAACTAAGTTTGCATAGTCAAAATCAACTACGTTTGCATAGTCAAAATCAACTACGTTTGCATAGTTTAAATCAACTACGTTTGCATAGTTAAAATCAACTACGTTTGCATAGTCAAAATCAACTACGTTTACATAGTTAAAATCAACTACGTTTGCATAATCAAAATCAACTACGTTTGCATAGTCAAAATCAACTACGTTTGCATAGTCAAAATCAACTACGTTTCCATAGTTTAAATCAACTACGTTTGCATAGTCAAAATCAACTACGTTTGCATAGTTAAAATCAACTACGTTTGCATAGTCAAAATCAACTACGTTTGCATAGTTAAAATCACCTACGTTTGCATAGTCAAAATCAACTATGCAAACGTTTGCATAGTTAAAATCAACTACGTTTGCATAGTCAAAATCAACTACGTTTGCATAGTTAAAATCAACTACGTTTGCATAGTCAAAATCAACTACGTTTACATAGTTAAAATCAACTACGTTTGCATAGTCAAAATCAACTACGTTTGCATAGTTAAAATCAACTACGTTTGCATAGTCAAAATCAACTACGTTTGCATAGTTAAAATCAACTGCGTTTGCATAGTCAAAATCAACTACGTTTGCATAGTCAAAATCAACTACGTTTCCATAGTTTAAATCAACTACGTTTGCATAGTCAAAATCAACTACGTTTGCATAGTTAAAATCAACTACGTTTGCATAGTCAAAATCAACTACGTTTGCATAGTTAAAATCATCTACGTTTGCATAGTCAAAATCAACTACGTTTACATAGTTAAAATCAACTACGTTTGCATAGTCAAAATCAACTTCGTTTGCATAGTCAAAATCAACTATGTTTGCATAGTTAAAATCAACTACGTTTGCATAGTCAAAATCAACTACGTTTGCATAGTTAAAATCAACTACGTTTGCATAGTCAAAATCAACTACGTTTGCATAGTTAAAATCAACTACGTTTGCATAGTCAAAATCAACTACGTTTGCATAGTCAAAATCAACTACGTTTACATAGTTAAAATCAACTACGTTTGCATAATCAAAATCAACTACGTTTGCATAGTCAAAATCAACTACGTTTGCATAGTCAAAATCAACTACGTTTCCATAGTTTAAATCAACTACGTTTGCATAGTCAAAATCAACTACGTTTGCATAGTCAAAATCAACTACGTTTCCATAGTTTAAATCAACTACGTTTGCATAGTCAAAATCAACTACGTTTGCATAGTTAAAATCAACTACGTTTGCATAGTCAAAATCAACTACGTTTGCATAGTCAAAATCAACTACGTTTGCATAGTTAAAATCAACTACGTTTGCATAGTCAAAATCAACTACGTTTGCATAGTTAAAATCAACTACGTTTGCATAGTCAAAATCAACTATGTTTGCATAGTTAAAATCAACTACGTTTGCATAGTCAAAATCAACTACGTTTGCATAGTTAAAATCAACTACGTTTGCATAGTCAAAATCAACTATGTTTGCATAGTTAAAATCAACTACGTTTGCATAGTCAAAATCAACTACGTTTGCATAGTTAAAATCAACTACGTTTGCATAGTCAAAATCAACTACGTTTGCATAGTCAAAATCAACTACGTTTCCATAGTTTAAATCAACTACGTTTGCATAGTCAAAATCAACTACGTTTGCATAGTCAAAATCAACTACGTTTGCACAGTTAAAATCAACTACGTTTGCATAGTCAAAATCAACTACGTTTGCATAGTCAAAATCAACTACGTTTGCATAGTTAAAATCAACTACGTTTGCATAGTCAAAATCAACTACGTTTGCATAGTTAAAATCAACTACGTTTGCATAGTCAAAATCAACTATGTTTGCATAGTTAAAATCAACTACGTTTGCATAGTCAAAATCAACTACGTTTGCATAGTTAAAATCAACTACGTTTGCATAGTCAAAATCAACTACGTTTGCATAGTTAAAATCAACTGCGTTTGCATAGTCAAAATCAACTACGTTTGCATAGTCAAAATCAACTACGTTTCCATAGTTTAAATCAACTACGTTTGCATAGTCAAAATCAACTACGTTTGCATAGTTAAAATCAACTACGTTTGCATAGTCAAAATCAACTACGTTTGCATAGTTAAAATCATCTACGTTTGCATAGTCAAAATCAACTACGTTTACATAGTTAAAATCAACTACGTTTGCATAGTCAAAATCAACTTCGTTTGCATAGTCAAAATCAACTATGTTTGCATAGTTAAAATCAACTACGTTTGCATAGTCAAAATCAACTACGTTTGCATAGTTAAAATCAACTACGTTTGCATAGTCAAAATCAACTACGTTTGCATAGTTAAAATCAACTACGTTTGCATAGTCAAAATCAACTACGTTTGCATAGTCAAAATCATCTACGTTTGCATAGTTTAAATCAACTACGTTTGCATAGTCAAAATCAACTACGTTTGCATAGTTAAAATCAACTACGTTTGCATAGTCAAAATCAACTACGTTTGCATAGTTAAAATCATCTACGTTTGCATAGTCAAAATTAACTACGTTTACATAGTTAAAATCAACTACGTTTGCATAGTCAAAATCAACTACGTTTGCATAGTCAAAATCAACTACGTTTGCATAGTTAAAATCAACTACGTTTGCATAGTCAAAATCAACTACGTTTGCATAGTTAAAATCAACTACGTTTGCATAGTTAAAATCAACTACGTTTGCATAGTCAAAATCAACTACGTTTGCATAGTTAAAATCAACTACGTTTGCATAGTTAAAATCAACTACGTTTGCATAGTCAAAATCAACTACGTTTGCATAGTTAAAATCAACTACGTTTGCATAGTTAAAATCAACTACGTTTGCATAGTCAAAATCAACTACGTTTGCATAGTTAAAATCAACTACGTTTGCATAGTCAAAATCAACTACGTTTGCATAGTTAAAATCAACTACGTTTGCATAGTCAAAATCAACTACGTTTGCATAGTTAAAATCAACTACGTTTGCATAGTTAAAATCAACTACGTTTGCATAGTCAAAATCAACTACGTTTGCATAGTTAAAATCAACTACGTTTGCATAGTTAAAATCAACTACGTTTGCATAGTCAAAATCAACTACGTTTGCATAATTAAAATCAACTACGTTTGCATAGTCAAAATCAACTACGTTTGCATAGTCAAAATCAACTACGTTTGCATAGTCAAAATCAACTACGTTTGCATAGTTAAAATCAACTACGTTTGCATAGTCAAAATCAACTACGTTTGCATAGTCAAAATCAACTACGTTTGCATAGTCAAAATCAACTACGTTTGCATAGTCAAAATCAACTACGTTTGCATAGTTAAAATCATCTACGTTTGCATAGTCAAAATCAACTACGTTTACATAGTTAAAATCAACTACGTTTGCATAGTCAAAATCAACTACGTTTGCATAGTCAAAATCAACTACGTTTGCATAGTTAAAATCAACTACGTTTGCATAGTCAAAATCAACTACGTTTGCATAGTTAAAATCAACTACGTTTGCATAGTCAAAATCAACTACGTTTTCATAGTCAAAATCAACTAAGTTTGCATAGTTAAAATCAACTACGTTTGCATAGTCAAAATCAACTACGTTTGCATAGTCAAAATCAACTACGTTTGCACAGTTAAAATCAACTACGTTTGCATAGTCAAAATCAACTACGTTTGCATAGTCAAAATCAACTACGTTTGCATAGTTAAAATCATCTACGTTTGCATAGTCAAAATCAACTACGTTTACATAGTTAAAATCAACTACGTTTGCATAGTCAAAATCAACTACGTTTGCATAGTCAAAATCAACTACGTTTGCATAGTTAAAATCATCTACGTGTGCATAGTCAAATTCAACTACGTTTACATAGTTAAAATCAACTAAGTTTGCATAGTCAAAATCAACTACGTTTGCATAGTCAAAATCACCTACGTTTGCATAGTTTAAATCAACTACGTTTGCATAGTTAAAATCAACTACGTTTGCATAGTCAAAATCAACTACGTTTACATAGTTAAAATCAACTACGTTTGCATAGTCAAAATCAACTACGTTTGCATAGTCAAAATCAACTACGTTTGCATAGTCAAAATCAACTACGTTTGCATAGTTAAAATCATCTACGTTTGCATAGTCAAAATCAACTACGTTTACATAGTTAAAATCAACTACGTTTGCATAGTCAAAATCAACTACGTTTGCATAGTCAAAATCAACTACGTTTGCATAGTTAAAATCAACTACGTTTGCATAGTCAAAATCAACTACGTTTGCATAGTTAAAATCAACTACGTTTGCATAGTCAAAATCAACTACGTTTTCATAGTAAAAATCAACTAAGTTTGCATAGTTAAAATCAACTACGTTTGCATAGTCAAAATCAACTACGTTTGCATAGTCAAAATCAACTACGTTTGCACAGTTAAAATCAACTACGTTTGCATAGTCAAAATCAACTACGTTTGCATAGTCAAAATCAACTACGTTTGCATAGTTAAAATCAACTACGTTTGCATAGTCAAAATCAACTACGTTTGCATAGTTAAAATCAACTACGTTTGCATAGTCAAAATCAACTATGTTTGCATAGTTAAAATCAACTACGTTTGCATAGTCAAAATCAACTACGTTTGCATAGTTAAAATCAACTACGTTTGCATAGTCAAAATCAACTACGTTTGCATAGTTAAAATCAACTGCGTTTGCATAGTCAAAATCAACTACGTTTGCATAGTCAAAATCAACTACGTTTCCATAGTTTAAATCAACTACGTTTGCATAGTCAAAATCAACTACGTTTGCATAGTTAAAATCAACTACGTTTGCATAGTCAAAATCAACTACGTTTGCATAGTTAAAATCATCTACGTTTGCATAGTCAAAATCAACTACGTTTACATAGTTAAAATCAACCACGTTTGCATAGTCAAAATCAACTTCGTTTGCATAGTCAAAATCAACTATGTTTGCATAGTTAAAATCAACTACGTTTGCATAGTCAAAATCAACTACGTTTGCATAGTTAAAATCAACTACGTTTTCATAGTCAAAATCAACTACGTTTGCATAGTTAAAATCAACTACGTTTGCATAGTCAAAATCAACTACGTTTGCATAGTCAAAATCATCTACGTTTGCATAGTTTAAATCAACTACGTTTGCATAGTCAAAATCAACTACGTTTGCATAGTTAAAATCAACTACGTTTGCATAGTCAAAATCAACTACGTTTGCATAGTTAAAATCATCTACGTTTGCATAGTCAAAATTAACTACGTTTACATAGTTAAAATCAACTACGTTTGCATAGTCAAAATCAACTACGTTTGCATAGTCAAAATCAACTACGTTTGCATAGTTAAAATCAACTACGTTTGCATAGTCAAAATCAACTACGTTTGCATAGTTAAAATCAACTACGTTTGCATAGTTAAAATCAACTACGTTTGCATAGTCAAAATCAACTACGTTTGCATAGTTAAAATCAACTACGTTTGCATAGTTAAAATCAACTACGTTTGCATAGTCAAAATCAACTACGTTTGCATAGTTAAAATCAACTACGTTTGCATAGTTAAAATCAACTACGTTTGCATAGTCAAAATCAACTACGTTTGCATAGTTAAAATCAACTACGTTTGCATAGTCAAAATCAACTACGTTTGCATAGTTAAAATCAACTACGTTTGCATAGTCAAAATCAACTACGTTTGCATAGTTAAAATCAACTACGTTTGCATAGTTAAAATCAACTACGTTTGCATAGTCAAAATCAACTACGTTTGCATAGTTAAAATCAACTACGTTTGCATAGTTAAAATCAACTACGTTTTCATAGTCAAAATCAACTACGTTTGCATAATTAAAATCAACTACGTTTGCATAGTCAAAATCAACTACGTTTGCATAGTTAAAATCAACTACGTTTGCATAGTTAAAATCAACTACGTTTGCATAGTCAAAATCAACTACGTTTGCATAGTTAAAATCAACTACGTTTGCATAGTCAAAATCAACTACGTTTGCATAGTTAAAATCAACTACGTTTGCATAGTCAAAATCAACTACGTTTGCATAGTTAAAATCATCTACGTTTGCATAGTCAAAATCAACTACGTTTGCATAGTTAAAATCAACTACGTTTGCATAGTTAAAATCAACTACGTTTGCATAGTCAAAATCAACTACGTTTGCATAGTTAAAATCAACTACGTTTGCATAGTTAAAATCAACTACGTTTGCATAGTCAAAATCAACTACGTTTGCATAGTTAAAATCAACTACGTTTGCATAGTTAAAATCAACTACGTTTGCATAGTTAAAATCAACTACGTTTGCATAGTTAAAATCAACTACGTTTGCATAGTCAAAATCAACTACGTTTGCATAGTTAAAATCATCTACGTTTGCATAGTCAAATTCAACTACGTTTACATAGTTAAAATCAACTAAGTTTGCATAGTCAAAATCAACTACGTTTGCATAGTCAAAATCAACTACGTTTGCATAGTTTAAATCAACTACGTTTGCATAGTTAAAATCAACTACGTTTGCATAGTCAAAATCAACTACGTTTACATAGTTAAAATCAACTACGTTTGCATAGTCAAAATCAACTACGTTTGCATAGTCAAAATCAACTACGTTTGCATAGTCAAAATCAACTACGTTTCCATAGTTTAAATCAACTACGTTTGCATAGTCAAAATCAACTACGTTTGCATAGTTAAAATCAACTACGTTTGCATAGTCAAAATCAACTACGTTTGCATAGTTAAAATCATCTACGTTTGCATAGTCAAAATCAACTACGTTTACATAGTTAAAATCAACTACGTTTGCATAGTCAAAATCAACTACGTTTGCATAGTCAAAATCAACTACGTTTGCATAGTTAAAATCAACTACGTTTGCATAGTCAAAATCAACTACGTTTGCATAGTTAAAATCAACTACGTTTGCATAGTCAAAATCAACTACGTTTTCATAGTCAAAATCAACTACGTTTGCATAGTTAAAATCAACTTCGTTTGCATAGTCAAAATCAACTACGTTTGCATAGTCAAAATCAACTACGTTTGCACAGTTAAAATCAACTACGTTTGCATAGTCAAAATCAACTACGTTTGCATAGTCAAAATCAACTACGTTTGCATAGTTAAAATCAACTACGTTTGCATAGTCAAAATCAACTACGTTTGCATAGTTAAAATCAACTACGTTTGCAGAGTCAAAATCAACTACGTTTGCATAGTTAAAATCAACTACGTTTGCATAGTTAAAATCAACTACGTTTGCATAGTCAAAATCAACTACGTTTGCATAGTTAAAATCAACTACGTTTGCATAGTTAAAATCAACTACGTTTGCATAGTCAAAATCAACTACGTTTGCATAATTAAAATCAACTACGTTTGCATAGTCAAAATCAACTACGTTTGCATAGTTAAAATCAACTACGTTTGCATAGTTAAAATCAACTACGTTTGCATAGTTAAAATCAACTACGTTTGCATAGTCAAAATCAACTACGTTTGCATAGTTAAAATCATCTACGTTTGCATAGTCAAATTCAACTACGTTTACATAGTTAAAATCAACTAAGTTTGCATAGTCAAAATCAACTACGTTTGCATAGTCAAAATCAACTACGTTTGCATAGTTTAAATCAACTACGTTTGCATAGTTAAAATCAACTACGTTTGCATAGTCAAAATCAACTACGTTTACATAGTTAAAATCAACTACGTTTGCATAGTCAAAATCAACTACGTTTGCATAGTCAAAATCAACTACGTTTGCATAGTCAAAATCAACTACGTTTCCATAGTTTAAATCAACTACGTTTGCATAGTCAAAATCAACTACGTTTGCATAGTTAAAATCAACTACGTTTGCATATTCAAAATCAACTACGTTTGCATAGTTAAAATCATCTACGTTTGCATAGTCAAAATCAACTACGTTTACATAGTTAAAATCAACTACGTTTGCATAGTCAAAATCAACTACGTTTGCATAGTCAAAATCAACTACGTTTGCATAGTTAAAATCAACTACGTTTGCATAGTCAAAATCAACTACGTTTGCATAGTTAAAATCAACTACGTTTGCATAGTCAAAATCAACTACGTTTTCATAGTCAAAATCAACTACGTTTGCATAGTTAAAATCAACTACGTTTGCATAGTCAAAATCAACTACGTTTGCATAGTCAAAATCAACTACGTTTGCACAGTTAAAATCAACTACGTTTGCATAGTCAAAATCAACTACGTTTGCATAGTCAAAATCAACTACGTTTGCATAGTTAAAATCAACTACGTTTGCATAGTCAAAATCAACTACGTTTGCATAGTTAAAATCAACTACGTTTGCATAGTCAAAATCAACTACGTTTGCATAGTTAAAATCAACTACGTTTGCATAGTCAAAACCAACTACGTTTGCATAGTTAAAATCAACTACGTTTACATAGTTAAAATCAACTACGTGTGCATAGTCAAAATCAACTACGTTTGCATAGTTAAAATCAACTACGTTTGCATAGTCAAAATCAACTACGTTTGCATAGTTAAAATCAACTACGTTTGCATAGTCAAAATCAACTACGTTTGCATAGTTAAAATCAACTGCGTTTGCATTGTCAAAATCAACTACGTTTGCATAGTCAAAATCAACTACGTTTCCATAGTTTAAATCAACTACGTTTGCATAGTCAAAATCAACTACGTTTGCATAGTTAAAATCAACTACGTTTGCATAGTCAAAATCAGCTACGTTTGCATAGTTAAAATCATCTACGTTTGCATAGTCAAAATCAACTACGTTTCCATAGTTAAAATCAACTACGTTTGCATAGTCAAAATCAACTTCGTTTGCATAGTCAAAATCAACTACGTTTGCATAGTTAAAATCAACTACGTTTGCATAGTCAAAATCAACTACGTTTGCATAGTTAAAATCAACTACGTTTGCATAGTCAAAATCAACTACGTTTGCATAGTCAAAATCAACTACGTTTGCATAGTTTAAATCAACTACGTTTGCATAGTCAAAATCAACTACGTTTGCATAGTCAAAATCAACTACGTTTGCATAGTTAAAATCAACTACGTTTGCATAGTCAAAATCAACTACGTTTGCATAGTCAAAATCAACTACGTTTGCATAGTCAAAATCAACTACGTTTGCATAGTCAAAATCAACTACGTGGTGAATCTGTATACCTATGTAGAAACTTCAAAATTTTATTTCGAATAAAATTTAATCGAAATTTTAATTCAATTCACACACGGCGTTTAAATATTTAGAAGCACTAGATTACAAAATTGAAATAAAATCGTGAGTCAATTTAACCAACTCAAAAAAAAGTCAATTTTCTAAACAAAAAAAAATTCCAACCCAAATTTCCGTAATGGGAATTTTGTCGACATAACCTGAAGTCAGGTTTTAATTTTTTGGTTATGCTATAATGCTGGTAATGTTACCTTATAGACCTTTATTATTTATTGAATAAACATTAATGCATTTGATAAACAAACAGCACATCTCGACCAGTGACGTCAGTGGTCATAAGAAGTGGAATGCGTAGTGCATACGACTTCGAAGACTGAGCAAATCTATAATGCGTGGGTTCAAACCTCATGGTGTGCATATAGAAAGTTTTTCACAAAGCTCATCAACACCACTAAAAAGGAGACTGATGATAGGGATCGGCACCCCTTGAAATAGCTATATCTCCAGCCAAACAAAAATAAAACCAATTAGCTAATATACCTACCTTAAATTAATTCGTAAACAATTGGTGGTTGCGCCTTTAAGTTCCCGCCTGGAAAAATGGCAAGTTTTTGGTAAGTTTAGGTAAGGCCCTGGCAAGTTTTCGGTAAGGAAAACATGGAAGAAGAAAACATGACGGGCCCCTATTAGTGCCTCGCTGAGAACGTCTATTCAATTAATAACTAGTGATATCTTGATGTCAAGGTCAACTAACTATGTATAGTGAAATCATTTTACGAAAATTAATAAAAGCAGGACCTTATTATATCGTAATAAAAATCTTTGTTGAACTTTTCAAATTTCAAATAATGACTGTGAATCGGTGTGTCAAGTAGTAAAATCGCAACTACAGACAAAACAGAATAAGACAGAATCACAACTGATTTTGACATTTATCAGAAATTTGTTCTAAGTTGTTTTACCTAAAAAGTAAGTGCAAATAAACTCACGCACAGAACAGCAAACCAAAACAGTTTAGAACAGAAAATTTCTCATTGAACTTGTTCTTTTCTATTCTAAACTGTTCTGAACAGCCTCACTGAACATACCTTCAGCCTTTCACACATACTTGCACACACACACACACCTAAGTAAATGACATTAAATAAACGTCAGTTTAAATATTCAATTTTGCACGCTCAAGAATTTAATTGGTCAGTGTTTAATAATAAAATAAAATAAAAATAAAAAAATGGATTCGCGGTTAATTAGTGAAAAAACGTATTTTGAATACCTCCCAATCTTCCAATATAAGCAACAGAAAGCGCACCACCGCAGAATCACAAAGGATTATACTATCGGGCGCTGCACAAACGGCAGGAATTTAGGGACCATGAGAACTATGTTGTAGAGAGGACCAACCAGGATGACCACCAGTTCATCGGCAAGCTGAAACGGTGTGAGTACACTTCGGTGTGAGTAGTCTTCGAAGCAACAAGAAATGCCCCTTGAAATAAAAACCATGGAGAATTATGTGGAAAAATTTAGTTTTTACTTGTCAGGGCTTAGGCAGAATTTGACTGACGAGGCAAAAAGGTTCTTACCTAGTGAGGGCCTTGCGATTGCCTATAGTAACCCTTGTTAGTAACAATGAAAAACTTGCCAGGGCCTTATTGAAAACTAGATTCTTTTTCCTGGCGGGTTGTTGATGTTGTTCAAAAATTCAATGAAATTGACGGAATAAAGAATGGTCAAGTCTAATAAACTGACATTCTTGTATGAATAATAGGTACAATTAATAATGATAATAACTGAACAAATTATGTTTTTTATGAAAAAATATACTTACCTACAAAAATAGACATGCCAAAATATGCAATCGTAAATATACAAAAATATGCATTTACTTATAAAGCGGATTTCTAAACTTGTCTCGTCTTAATAGTGTTACTAGAAAAAAATATTCTGCGGCATATTTTTGGTTGTCCTACATATTATATACCTACATAAATCGATTTCAAGCAAGCTTTACTCCGGCTTGCACACTCAACTGCATTACTTGCCTTTCTTATAAGACCACACTGGATTCTGTAACGAATAGTGATGGACGATATATCGATAACTGTTACCAGGAACACGTTATTCGTTAGTAACTGTTATAACAGGTTATCCGATATCCAAGTTACCAGTTACCCTAGCAGTTATTTTAAATAACCGATAAGAAATAACTAACGGTGCGTACGGCGCTGTTCAAAACGAAGCGAATACAGAAAAATCATACAACGCACCCATAATAACCGGATAGCTCAGATTCGTTAAGTTTTTGTTAACGTTTACCTTCGGACGAATGACAGATGACTATTTGTTGAAAATGTTTCCTATATTAATAAAAAGTTAAGCTTTTTTTTGTTTTATTTTAGTAATATTTTATGTTGTTCATATTTTCACAATTCAAAAATTAATAACTACACCAAATAACAACCAAATAAATAAAGAAAATTAGTACTATCAAAAATAGCTTGGCAGGTGCTTCCGTTTGGTTAAATCAATCATGGGTATTTTATGTACTTGACAGATCAGAAGGAAACGGATCGTTAATTTTTGACATTTGCATCCGTTTGCTTTCGACTATTATAGTTGAGCCTTGAGGCTTTAACTGATAAGAAATGACCTTAAGCTTAAACTTTATTCGTTAATCGTTATTAACTTTACTAGTTCTTTGAATAATAACTTTTTATCTTACTTTAGACACTAGACATCGTATTTTCCGATATAACTCCTCACTTTTTAGTCATTAAAATCAGTAGGTCTTATTAATAAACATTGTCTAACTTTAGACAGCCGTCCAAGTTTTTAAAAAACCTTTCTAATTTTTGCCAAAGTAATCTATCTTTTTATCTTGCTTTAGACAACGTAATCTATTGTCTAAACCTAGAGAAATGTATATTTTTTGTTTTATTAAAAAAGCATATTTCCGACTGTTTCAAAATACTTAGACATAGTTTAAACAGCCAAAAATCTAATTAATAAGACCAAGTATGTCCAACTTTGGACTCAAAAAAAAGATTACTTACAGTAAACTGGCCACCCTGAAACATTTTTTAAAATGTAGCCCTATTCAAGACCTATCTTTTGAGATATCGACCGGGGGCAAAGGTCATCCGTTTACCCTCCAGAGCCTTTTTCCGATATTACTCCTCACTTTTTAGTCATTAAAATTCGACTTAAAAAAAAGATTACTTTTAGTAAATTGGCAACCCTGAAATATTTTTCAAGATATAGCCCTATTCGAAACCTATCTTTTGAGATATCGACCGGGGTCCTGGGGTCACCCGTTTACACTCCAGAGCCTATTTTCCGACATTACTCCTCACTTTGTAGTCATTAAAATCAATATGTAATATCGGAAAATAGGCTCTGGAGTGTAAACGGGTGACCCCAGGACCCCGGTCGATATCTCAAAAGATAGGTTGCGAATAGGGCTATATCTTGAAAAATATTTCAGGGTTGCCAGATTACTGTAAGTAATCTTTTTTTTAAGTAAAAGGTTGAACATATTGATTTTAATGACTACAAAGTGAGGAGTAATATCGGAAAATAGGCTCTGGAGTGTAAACGGGTGACCCCAGGACCCCGGTCAATATCTCAAAAGATAGGTCGCGAATAGGGCTATATCTTGAAAAATATTTCAGAGTTGCCAGTTTACTGTAAGTAATCTTTTTTTTAAGTAAAAGGTTGAACATATTGATTTTAATGACTACAAAGTGAGGAGTAATATCGGAAAATAGGTTTTGGAGTGTAAACGGGTGACCCCAGGACCCCGGTCAATATCTCAAAAGATAGGTCGCGAATAGGGCTATATCTTGAAAAATATTTCAGAGTTGCCAGTTTACTGTAAGTAATCTTTTTTTTAAGTAAAAGGTTGAACATATTGATTTTAATGACTACAAAGTGAGGAGTAATATCGGAAAATAGGCTCTGGAGTGTAAACGGGTGACCCCAGGACCCCGGTCAATATCTCAAAAGATAGGTCGCGAATAGGGCTATATCTTGAAAAATATTTCAGAGTTGCCAGTTTACTGTAAGTAATCTTTTTTTTAAGTAAAAGGTTGAACATATTGATTTTAATGACTACAAAGTGAGGAGTTATATCGGAAAATAGGCTCTGGAGTGTAAACGGGTGACCCCAGGACCCCGGTCGATATCTCAAAAGATAGGTTTCGAATAGGGCTATATCTTGAAAAATATTTCAGTGTTACCAGTTTACTATAAGTAATCTTTTTTTTAAGTCGAAGGGGTGACCATACGGATTTTAATGACTAAAGCCTTAACTACATAAGCCAAAAAAGTGAAAAAGTACAAAAGTGAAAATTTTCAAACTCATTTTGGGATTGTGTTGCTCACCGGAAAATGTATAAAAATGATGCAGAAAGCTTAGATTTTGGTTTAAAAAGAATTGTGTACATTCTTTTTCACAAAACATTTGCGCTAGCGGGAAAAAAAATATTTTTACTTTTGTAGTTTTGCAAAAAGTGGCTTATGTAGTTAAGGCTTAAAAAGTGAGAAGTTATATCGGAAAACTTGCTGTCTAGTGTCTAAAGTAAGATAAAGTTAGATCACTTTAGCAACAAATCAAAAGGTTTTTTTTTAAACTTTGACGGCTGTCTTAAGTTAGACAGTGTTTATTATAAACACAACCAAAAGTAAAATAACCGTTACTGAATAACTGCTAAGGATAACTGTTACTACAAAATAACGGCAACTGTTATAACTGTTACCCAAAAATAACCGTTAAGGCCATCACTAGTAACGAATAATAATCATTCAAATCCTATCCCCATAATTATGGATGCATGGCATCTATACATATACCTACACTACATACAAAAATCTGGCAGAGTACCTATAGATAGATAAACATTTGTTGGTTGCTGTTTTTCTTCTCTTTTTAAATATTCTTCATCATGACCATTCTCCACTGAAGCTTGTCTGTTCTCTGTTGACGACGACCTTTCTTCGTTTTTTTCCCGTATACCTATTACCAACGCATGCTGTAGTTCATCGCTTGTGTTCGTTTGTTTATTTTTATCATTCTAGTAATGTTTTATTAACGCCAACCAAAAATTTGATAGTTGTCCCCCAATACGCTGGAATTCATTTTTCATATTCTAAATTTATGTGTTCATTTAAATCATGTAGGTCATTTCTTTAGTAACACCAACCAAAAATTTCGTTGTGATGCCCTATACGCTGGAGTTCATTTCTGATTTATTAAATTTATTTCATTTAATCATTTTAGTAACACCACAACTCTGTCAAAACGATCCTATAAACATTTTCAATGTTAAAAAAATAGAATCGCACAGAACGAAAAATTTGCTGAATGCTTTCGTTTCTTCATTATTTTTCACACCATTTTCACCACGAACATGACATTTGAATTTCTGATTATTTCACAAAAGTTTACATTTACATTTTATAAATAAATTTGCTTTGTCCTCTCAAACAAAAATCCAAAACAACATTTCGTATAGCTCAACGAAAACTACATTTCATAATTCAAAGATAAATAAAAGACAAATACAATTGTTTCTAGCATTAATTCTCCGCTTAATGGAATTTTTAGATCCTCTTAAGCGAAAATTTTGTTCACTTAAGCCGGGTTCGTTTAAGTGAAAAAACAGCTTAAATGAAAGAAAGACTGTGACATTTTGTAGTTTCTCTTAAGCGGGTTCTATTGTAGTATAATTATAAGCGTGCCAGAGGTTTTATGATGTATTGAATGTTTCGGTGGGGTTCTTGTTCAATTTTGGTAAGACACCCTGCTTCCTAGGTGACGTGAAATAAGGCCCAACAAAATAAGACCAAATCTGAAATTTGGTCTTATTTCGCTTTGAAAATGTAAAATACACCAAATTGGCTTTATTTCCATTTCCAAACCGTAATAAGGACTTTCTTTCGGAAATAAAACCTTATACATCAGCGTATGCGTTAGATATTGTAGTTCTGATTTTTTGCTGAGTCGTTTATGATATTGGCCTCATGAAAAACCCAAGTTTTAGAACTCGAGCGCCGAACGCATCATGGTCAAAAATCGAAAAACCGCGAAATTTTCGCCAGGAGGCAACCGAATTTTACAGAAGTTTCTAGCACTTGAACTTTGGAAACCTGTCGACATTATAACCGCATTTGAGAGTTTGAACGCCGAAACCAATTGCAAAGTTTTGCAGAAAACTCACAAAATATTTTTGAGGAGTTCGTTACCTTATACTTTATTCGAAAACAATGGATAGAGAAGGTACATTCATACAAATTTCGAAATTCAAAAACTTACTATTGAAAGTTGAATGATAGATTCAAAATTTAAGGTGAGCCAATCATATCTTTAAAATAAAGAAAATGTTAATGTTAGGTTAATAAAGTTCTACAAAGTAATAGCCGAAAATTCGTTCGAATTATATTTTCTTAATTTTAAATCAATGATAGGTTTACCTTAAATTTTGTCGATTTAAAACTCGATCTAGTAACTCTCGGTTTATCTTTAGAACTTAACTTAGTTTTAAAAATATTAAGTCCTCGGGCATTACTTCACTTCAAATCGTTTCCAAAACTCGGACTAAAATTATTTTTGAGTTTTAAAAATTTAGATCTTTGTTTTTTAAAACGAAGTTCTAATGATTATTTTAATGCTTTTAAAGCACCCGATAAATTCTTTGACACTAAATTTTAATTTTTTAGTTTCATTTTCATTTAGAAGTTGTTGTCCAGGATTTTATTATGGTATTTATATTATATTCAAAATTATTATCATGTGCAAAATGAATTGGTGTTTCTTCGTAGTAAACATGGGCTGCCTAAAGCTTGAAATGAAAGGAAAGAAACGGAAAATTGCTGAGGGTGGTACTCCTGAAATCAACAGTAAGAAACAAAGAGGAGAAAACTGAAACCAACAAGATACAAATTTTAGTTAAATAAAGAGACAAATGGAGCAACGAATGAAATAAAACGAAAAGAGTGGGATGTAATTCGTTCACAATTCAATACAGATCCAACGGTACATGTGCAAATAGTTTATTGTGGTGTGCCATTTTTGTATCCTAAATTTTTCATTGGAGTATAGATTAAAGCCTATACATTTGTTCTTTTGAATAAAAAAAACTATTGTGGTAAATAAAAAATCTTTTTTCCGGAAAAAAAATATCTGTGGTAAAACAAAATTGTTTTTAGTCGAATATTACACGGTGCCTCAAGAGTCATGACTTTCTGATATTTTGTCTCTTTCATACTCATTTAGGTTCATAAAGAGTTATAACTCTTGAGGCACCGTGTAAGCACAAACTATTTTTTGCAGAAAACAATGTCACTGACATTGTTTTGCCCGAAAAAGAATCGTGGTGAGTATAATTTTTTAGTTCACAGTTCAATAAAAAAGCTTTTCAGCAGAAAATTTTTTTTGCGATAAAATCACTCCCATAAGAAGTCTATGTATTTTTTTTTCAAAGAGGAACTGTATACTAGGCTTAAAACGCAAAGGGAAACTAATGCCCTTATCGGGCGGCATAAAATAATAATGTCAGCATTGCGTCATTATACTTCAGTTGCAAGACGGAACGCGATACAAATTGGAGGTGGACCGGCAAATATACCACCTATTTCGAAAATGGAATTGACTGGTGAAGTTTTGCAATTGAAGCGTTTTTATGGTCACCTTATGAGTGGTTTGGAATCGTTCGATTTAGACACAGTTCCATCAGGTCCTGCTACCTGCAACATGTCAGCAATTCCTTCTGAGAAAGAGATTTTATCTCAATCGGTACAACAAGGCATTTCCTGCAATTTCTCTGATTTATATGATAACATTGATAACGAAACTTTGACAACTTTGTCTGAGATCGCAACCATATCGACAGCAACTGAAGCAACAAATATCACTATTGTTAGAGTACCAAATTTCGAACAAAGCTTTGACACCACCCTTGTCACTCCATACTGACGTTCAACTACATTCTGTGTATGAATAATTCGAGATTGGTAAATTAGAATTTGACGATTATTAGCTATTTCGGGATTGTGTGCCGTAGAAGGGGTAGCCAGATAAAAGGTGTTCGCATATCCAGATTCACCGACCAAAATATGCTGGCCGTATAGACCCTTTTCGAATTCACTTCGCACTGTTGAGTTATGGAAAATTGTTTGATCGTGGACTGACCCAGCCCAACGTGCAATGATATTCAGAACCTTTAAATCGACAGATGAATCGTTTGCACATCAAGGGAGAACCAACCTTTTTGATTCTGAAAAGCTTCGCTCTGAAAAGGAAAACAGATGATAAGAGATGAAAATTTATTTATTTTTTATTTATAACCCTGAACTTTACCAACTATCCACCTGGTGATTGTATTTTTACATGGGTACAATCAATTGTTTGTGGAAATTGGGCAATGTCATAAAAAGCAACTCCAGCTTCTCACAATTCCTCTGCTTTTAAAGGCATTTTAGCATATCTGTGAAGGTGGCGCAGCAAAGCCCCGCACACTTTTGGTATTATACGACAAACACTAGTAGGCGAGGCGACACATACACAACAGCAGCGACCATCATCTGCATATTTCCACATGCCATGAAGCGTAGCAATATTAGCAATTGCTGTTCTTCTAATGAGTAATGCGTTCTGTATAGTAGCAGAACGATTGAAAAAATAATAACTAAAAAAACGCATTATATGAGGTTGTACTTTTACCTTGCATGTGAATGTTTCAAATGAAGCGCTTCGATGAACGTTCATTTCGTTAAACGGAAGCGTCAAAAAAAAATCGAAGTCGTCCCAATTGTTTATCAAGGCACGTTCAAACATATGGTACAAACGCCTTTCTTCAAGCACAACATCATAATCATCGTTATCATCCCAAAAGATCCAATCCACGAAGGTCAAAGACATTTTTACTATATTGAAGAATCGGTTTTATTGAGCATACCAAAAACAACCGAAACACTCACTTTTGTTTGTTGAAGAAATAAAATCGTAGTTAAACCGAGTTCTAACGCAATAGACCCACGATTATGAGGGTCTAAATTTATCGAAGTTCTATCTCAAACTAATTTCTAAATCGGAGTTCTAACACCCTAGAACTTAATAAAGAAATGAGTTAGAACTCAATCAACTTCAAATTTTTCGATAAACCGAGATTAAGCGTTTAGAACTTTGTCAAGAAATTGGCGGTACCTATTTTTTAATGTTGTTCAAGTTAATAAAGTTAATATGAGTTTCCAATTTAAGTGAAGAACGATTGCTTTTGCTTTATTTCAGGAAACGCCGATACGTATTTCTTTTTTCACAAAATAGGAGTACAATTGAAAAAGTTGTACTTTTAAGTACTCCATCCAGAATGTTGGTTTTCTTTCAAATTAATTGCTAATAATGCGCCTAAAAATCCTTCATGAAGAAAGGACCGAATTGAAAATTCGATCTTATTTCCAAATCAAAAACGAAATAAGGCCAAATCTCTGATATTCGGCTTTATTTCGTTGGGGCTTATTTCACGTCACCGCATACCTAACCTTGAGGCCACACGAGCAAGTACTGGGAAGCAAGTTGCAATACACTTTCAATTTCTTACTAACACATATAAAACGAAGCAACTTGCTCGTCTACTCGCTTGCCTTTTTCCAAGCCAGTTGAGAAGCAAGTAGTACGTTCTTTTTCTTAATTAAGTGAACTTTCGCCGTTATTTGTATTTATAATTCTTTCCAAATGGATTTAATTTTTTTGTTCAACCTATTTCGTATGGTAGATCAATAACATTTTTAATTTTTATTGTTTCTCAATCATAAATGTGGCATGCCCACAAATTTGCAGCGGTATGTATGAAATGCTTTGAGCCAATCGTTCAACACATCTCGCAGTAATAGTAGAGAAATAGAACGAAGAAGCAATAACTCGGCAAGTAGCGTGCTGCCTTCGTCACAGCAAGTACACAGATACGAATTTGGCATGCAGTGTATGTTCCCAACTTGTTTGCCAGTAGGTACTTGCCTGTGTGCCCTCGGGGTAAGTGACTGATTTTGATAAGAATTAAGAGATTTGGTCCATTGGATCATCATTGTACGTCAAAACTTGATGGGATAAACCTTGTGCGAGAACGTTTATTTTAAACAAAATAAAGACGAATCCGTTTCGGTATCTGCAGGTCCTTTGTCTATGGCCTCCACCTATAAATAATGATTTGTATTTATTTAAATTATGGTAAGCAGTTCATAATTTAATGTTATCTACCTAGTCGAATATGTGTGTTTTCAGTGGTTGCTCCGCTCCACGCCAAAATAAATCACAGTATCCTTATGAATATTTTCTACCTACCACGAAGAAAAAACTTAAAACAAAATCTCTTTACTTATTCAATTTATTAAAGTTCTTATCGATTTTCTGACATCGTAATTCAGATCGAATAAATCACAACAAAAAAAACTCCCCATTAAGCTCCACATCCGCTTTGAATAGGCTTATGGCGACCATCGGCAGTGCTAGAGTGCCAGGAGCATACCAATCACTTAAATTCATTAATCAAATGGAAAAAAGGTTAATTGAGTCCAATACCGACGGACAATAAAGCAATTGATATAATGAAAGAGGCCTGTAACGAGGCTAGGTGCGATAATTACAGGTATCAAGTGCAGCACGAGTTCCGATCCCGATTTCCCCCATTTTTTGTTTTATCCGTAGTGTAGTTGATCCTGATGGCTAAATGTGCACCACCAACACTAACCATAGTAAATTCTCCTTAACTGCCAGTGGTCACGCACGGAACGTTCATAAGGTGGTGTCGTCTCATGTCACCAGGCACCGCCCTTGTTCGTCGTGAAACGGAAGCAATATACGAAGCCTCATGCATAATTAAAATTAAGGTCCGATATGGAGTACGTTCTCTTGTTCGTTTTTTTTTTTTTTTTTGTTAATTCATTCGGGTTAACCGAGGGTAAGGTGCGTGAAATTTGTAACGAATTGGTGCCTTTTGTGTTGGAAGTGTACCTATCTCTGATGAAAGGTTTCAAATTAGAGAGATTACTTTGTCATCGGGAATCAATCCAGACGTTACGTTGGGTTTGTTGGTAATGCAGATACAATAAAAAAAAAGAATGTTGGGGGAGGGTGCATTCACTATGAGGTATGGAGTAACATAATTAGTTTTCACTTGAGATTTCATCAGTTGAAAGCAAGTCGAATGTTTTTTTTTTTGTTTGTTTTTGAGGTATCTACATATTGTTAAGAGATTATTATAGGCCTGAGATAGATATTCGGATTACCGTTTGTAGTTTGAACCTATAAAATGTGAGGCAACGTCTTATTTAGAATTATAAATGATTTTTTTTATTAAAAAAAAATGAACCCTCCGCGACACGTATTTAATGTATGTGGGTGGACAGTGTTCTTGAAATTGAGAAAATCCATTCTCGTGTTGTTTCTAAAAGGTTATGCAGAATTTAATATAGTGGCTTTAAAAAGTATTAAAATGAAAACAGGCATTAGTTACAAGATTGTTTCGAGAATAATTCGTAGAGTACCCAGGAATGCAAAAGAGTTCGGTAAACCCTCATGGGTCTAAGAGATGTTTGAGATGTATAAATAAATAACTATACTGAGTCTGAGGGCCTTATCTATGATTCGCGAATCGAACGTTCCACAAATTATAAGGTTGGCGAATGAACTCATTTATTGTCATAAGGCCTTGCCAATAATCAAATTTATTTATGACTAAAATATTGCAGTGAAATTAACCATAACGTTATGGATCCTAAATAATTGACCATATATTATAATCTCAATTTTTTGGAGTTAATCCGATATATGATGGTTCATTATTTATATAGTCCACATCAGCGGCGGACTAAGAGCCAGAGTGGCACCCAAGGCGTTAAAGATTTTATTTAAAAGTGCTTTTGAGCTTTTATCGCACTGAATGTTTCGATTATATCATTAAAATCTATATTTTGTGTGTGTGCTCCTTTTCTATTAAAAGTATAGCTAGATTAGTCCACAGTACACATAATGAAGGAATATATTGCGAATCTTCGAAAATTACAGTGACCTGCCTGTCAGAATTTACAAAAACAAAACACAAGTGTTTCCGAATCGCAGTGACCCTCGTCCAAAATTTACAAAAATAAAATACAGGACATGCGCAAAACTGAACAAAAATGAAAACTCATAAGATATTTACCTGCTTATGTGTACTGTGAGATTAGTCAACCTGTTGATCTTAGATAAGTCTTAACTAATTTTAATTTTGAAAAGCTTCGATAACACGATGCCACTGAGGCGCAAATTGTTAAATAAGGTCTCATCTCTCATCGCCAATGACAGACTCAGTAACGAACCTAAAAAGGCCCACTTAAAAATGAAGCTTGAAAATTCAAAGGCTGTCCAAATTGCTTCACCTTTTAAACTTATTTTTGCAGCTACCATGTGACGCCGTATTCGCCCGATCTGTAAATGACGAGGTAAGCTATGGAACAAAAACCCGCAGTTCTTCTTCGGTTCAAGAGATCTCGTCACGCTGACGCACAGTGTGGGATTCTGGCAATCTAGCGGAATTTTATTATAAAAATCATTCGCATGAACCAAAGCAAAAATTGGTTTAATATATAGCTAATACCTCCCTGTAAGCAAGTATACCAAAATTTTTAGGTGGAGAGCATGTTTTACTGAGAGAATTGATTTTAAAGTGAGAGTTTGTGATTTATTTGAGTCAAGTTTGCGGTGCGAAGGTGTTCGGGGTTTTTCACTTTTAAACGTCTTTTGTGAGTCTTAATTGAAGTTTTTATTTTTTATTTATTTAATACAATATAAGAGAATAAGAAAGTGAGTGAAATTATATTTAAAAGAGTGTTCAGTTTTTTGTTGTTGTGTTCTTAAGTGAAAAAAATGTGTTTTTTTTGTTAATTTTTACATTTATTGGAGAAAATTTTAATGTATTCAGGGTTATTCAGGAGGGAAACTATATACGTCTTAAAGGCTGACATTTCACCTTTCATATTGCGTTTTAAGTTGCTGCGCATATCTGCGCACTTCAAAAATTTGCTAATTTTTCTAAACGCTTACCGTCCAAAAAATCATGTTCTGTTTATCTTTTTCTAATATTATTTGTTCTTATATTTTTTTAACTTTGAGAAATGTGTTCACTCTTTGCAAACACAATATTAGACAGAGAGATATTTTGCATACTACAACTTACAGGGTGTTTTATGTTTCAATTAATATATATTTAATACAAAAATTTAACATTTTACTTTAAAAAAAGATGTATTAATAAAATAATACATAATATGAAATTGAGGTATTTTGTATACATATATTGTATATGTATTACAACTTACAGGGTGTTTCAGTCAATTATTTATTTAATACAAAAATTTAACATGTTACTTAAAAAAAAATATTTTTTTATAAAATAATACTTATAATATAATAAATATAAAAGCAATAAAAATGTACAGGGTGTTTTTCAAATTTAAATACAAATTTAAATATCGCGAACTATTTACGAGAAAAACATCCAGTTTGGAAACAATGAGAGATCTTTTTAACAGGCTTTTTATATCTTCAGACCCTTTCTTAGCAAGTCTAAGGTGCATTCCGAAAAGAAAAAAAAGGTCCAATTGAACAAGAATTTTTGGAGCTTCTTGATGTTCCATCTTAAATTAAAAAAATCTGTTCATGTACTTTTTTTGTTATTAAATGTATTAAATGCTGATGTCGATTTATTTATTACATTTATATTTATGGCAATCAAAAATAAGACTAAAAAATAAAACTTATTGTTTCAGATAAATTCAGATATGTTAATATATATAAAAAACTTGCTTTATTTAATTTTCTGTTTACTTTTTTTTGAATTTAGGAGAAAAAAGTGTATAAAAAGTTCAACATGCAACATGTTATTAATATTTTTCTTGTTGGTAAGGTTAAAACCCTCCCGCCCCCCTTGCCACACATTTTGACCTATTTCAATTGTAATTTATTTTTTTAACATTACATCTGAGTATATTTGTTGCAAAAAGTTATCAAAAAACCAACCCAAGTTTTGTTTTATGCGTGGTAGTGATTTTCAGAAAATTAACATTTTTTCATATGATAGATCGGTCACTTCAAAGCTCGTTTTAAAAAAACTTTGAAGAGATATGACAAAAATTTAAGTTGTATTTGATTCTACGAGCCATTTATATTATATAAGCAGAAAAAAATATAAGAAAATGTTTAATGCACGAGCGCTATTAATTTAATTCCGCTAGATTTCTAAATTCCCACACTGTGTGACGTCTCGTTTTCTCGTCGCATTGTGAAACAGCCTTCACATAACGAAAGTTCGCTAATTGTAATACCGATTTGATTCTTTCACCAGCTTTTTTCAGAAATATTTTATTATTATATTATTTATTTATTATTGCAAGCTTCAATCTTCCTTATTCTAGTTATTGAGTAATAAGTAATTACATTTCTTTTACATTTTGAATTTAATAAATTAATTATATTGTAGATAAACTTGTTTTATTAATTTCTTATAATTTTTGTTTTTATATCACTGTTATTCGATTCTGGCATAAGCCTCCCCCAAATCTGTCCATATTTCTCTATTCTTTGCATCGTTATACCAATTTGTATTAAAATGGCATAGATCGTCGGTCCATCTTTGTTTAGGTCGTCCTGCTGGCCTTCGGTTTTCTCGTGGCATCAATTTTGTAGTTATCTTTGGTCTTGAATTCTTGATACATATGTGTCCCGCCCAACTCCATTTTAGTCTTCTCGTTCTTTAAACATATAAAATAAATAAATTTGGTGGCACAACAGCTCATAAAGTGTGCGTGTCCGCAGGAATGGAAAGAGGCTACAGTTTATTGCCGAATCCGAACGGCTAAGATGAGCAGCAGAAGACTATCGTCTTCATTAAAAAAAAAAATGAAACTAAGACATGATTGTGACGTAATGAAAATGCTTATTAGTGGTGTTCTAATAAGCATACCATGTATTTTAACGGATGAATTATTAAATGAGCTCATTGTAGTTCATCCAAAATAAGATTTTGGAAGCACTATTTTATATTCGCTTAATTCATAAGTGAACTAAGCGGAATTGTTGTTATGTTTTGCATGTCAAACATATTTTTTGCGAATTATAGGTACTAAAAAACACACTTAATAATAGCTTTGTTCGTGTACTGTCCAAAACTAAGAGTTTCTACGAATTTTCAGCGGAAATATACTTTAACTGGACTGGACAATATTCCAATACTCAGGAAACATACAACGTCTTAAAAGTATATAAGGATCATTAAAATCGCACCCGTGTTGGGGGTGGCCCGGCGCAGTGGAAGTAGTGCTTGACTGCTAACCTGGATGTGTGGGTTCGAGCCCCAGTCTAGGCAGCATTCTTTTCTATATTCCCTCAACTGAACGCCACCCCTGGGATTTAATGAGATAATCAAAACCTTATTTCTCAGTCCACTGTGCAAACAAAAATCTATCCTATCCTTCTATTCCTTCTAACATTGCCTAATTTTATAAGACCCTAGGTCTTACTGGCAAATATATGTTTGTGTTGTTTTTTTTTTTTGTTGTGTTCCTGAAAAAAAAGCGAAGCATTGAATTGGCTTTAGAGATTATACCTATAGATAGTCAAGATGGGAGGCATAATAATTTAGAATCAAAAATAACTCTTATATCCTTTTTTTGGTATACGCCTTTGATATGTTGGTGTTAGAAATCTTGTAATCAAACATAAGTGAATAATTTCTTCTGCACCTTTTCCCAGCTCCCAGCTGCATCCAGTTACGCACAACTAAGTTGGTTGAGTTGAGGTGGCACCTTAGGCGGTTTCTTCCTCTTCAGCTGTATCAATCAGTGATAGATTCAAAGACTCATCGACTTGGTGTTGCTATATCCGTACGATCCACGTGTTCCAACCATTTCAGCCACTTCATTTTCAGTTGATCAGGTTTTTAACTATAATTTTAGATTTTATGGGTTTAAAGACGTATTCCTTTTCCTTTTATAGTTGCTTTTCTTGTATAGATGTACCTACACTTAATGCCAAAGTTCTATTCGTAGGGCATACTTTCATATCAGATACAAACTCGCAGCATTTACTATACTGTTGGATTTAAAGTTAAGTTTAAAATGAAAATAATGCAAAGGTTTTAATTCCTTTCATTTTAACTTATTCCGCACACAATTAAGCCAGGAAATATAATATCTGTAATTTTCTTGCTCATTAATTTGCCCTAATTAGCCAAATAAAGTCAACTATTAAAATCATGTGCAAAACTAACTCTTAAACCGCACTATTCCATTCGTGTAGTTGACTAAAAATATGTATATCTAAAAAATAAATACAAACAAATAAATACCTAAGTTTCTATATAGCCATTTTGAGGAGTACCGTTTAGAACTTCGCCACATCTCATCTAACATCCAATTAGCCAAATGACACACATTTCTAACAACAGGCTCACTGTATAGCAAGTTTACACAAAGTCCTTCCAAACCAACTGACCTCCATACATTTAAAGACATAGCTATAGCAATAGCGCATACATACATATCTACCGATACACCCCTTTCACTTTAGTGATGTTTTACCAACTACGAAATACCCCCTTGCCAAGCAGCATTGTTATTGCGAGGGGGGGAGGGGATAAAGAACCAACAACCCCAACAACTGAACACCCTTGTGCGGAAAACGTAAACCAAATTACATTCCTATCAACCGTTGCAATCTCCAATCCTTTGGGCAATAGTCAGATTCAGACTCATACTGTGTATGAGGAGAGGGGATATGGAACAGCCTTGCAAAATGGGGTCCAAATATACCAACGATGTTAGGGAGATGGTTAAACGACCGAGCCTCGAACCGTAAGCTGATGGGGCAGCACGACAGATGCGACGCGGCGTGCTACAAGTGCATTAACATCTTTAGATAAGGATATTTCATAAATGCAACCCTCGAGCCAACACACAAAACTAGGACAACAAAAATGTCATTGAAGATTACACAAGAGGAGTGAGAATTCACTTGAAGTAGACTGACAAGCTCCACCATGAGAAGTGAGGAGAATAATTAAAAATCGGTCCAGAAATTAAATGAAAGCCCCATCGCATCTATAGCCTAGTGCAGTAGTGGTAGCTCTCCTCCGTCGTCAGCCGCATTCAAGAAATATCCAACTTTAAATCAACATCAACACATACATACATAGCTAGTGACTTCTCTGTGCGATGCCGTGACTCGTGAGAATTTATGGAAATGAAAGAAATTTTATAAAAAGTTCCCATGACTGCACCAAAACGATGAAAACAGAAAGTTTTCTTATTTGCCTGGCACTCTTGATTAGCTTCTAAATAATTCAACAGATAAAAACGGCTTATGACTTGAAAAAGATACTTCCGTTTTTGGTAGCGCTTTATGATATCGCCATATAAGTACAGCTGTTTGTTGTCGCTGTTTGCAGGGTCGGATTGGACTAGATATTAAGCTTTACTGTATTGGTATTTAAAAGTTGATTTGTCATTTTAACATGGTGGTACGACAGCTCATATAGAAAACTAGGTCCTAGTGACTTACAATTCTCAATCATTCCCAAGGTTGGAATGGGGGGATCTACAATTGTCCGCCGAATCCGAAGGTGATAGGCATATTTTCATGACAAAAGATACTTTGAGGATTTGTTAATTCCTCACAAGAGTTTCCACATGAAATAAACGTGTCTGGAGACATGAATGAAACAACAACAACTTGAGTAAGCTATCACTATATGTTTTTATAGGCTGGATTTTGGCTATTTCACGGTTGGAAGACCCGATCATTAGACTTCTTTACTGATGCTTATGTATATGTTCAGTTTTATTCGAAAAACTTTTTGCCGTCACTAGTGCTCGAGCCAATGCACAAGTGTCTCCGAGCCATATGCTTATGATCGGTCTGGCAACCGTGGAATAGCTATGACTCCATTTATGTGATTCCCTATTGATTAAATTTTAATTTTCGTTCTATTTCATTTTTTAAAATGTGGACCAATGACGAGAGCATAAGATTGCCGTCGAGGCCTAGTTTTTGATCGGATTTTCTGTAATCGCAACCCAACTCACAATCGGAAATCACTTTAATGTAGCCCCGTTACGTTCTGTCCCTTACCGAAAATCATAATTGCTACATGAATCACGACGCTTAAATTAACTGCGAGAGTGACAAAATGAAGAATTGAAGTCTCTCAGATCAATTGAAAACATTGAAGCAGCGAAAACTTTAGTCTTCCAATCCCTAAATGTTATTGAAACAATTCAAATGCCTTTTGTTCAAGTTAAATAAAGATAGTGACAGAAAAACAGTTTTTTCGCTTTTTTTCCTTTCGACATTATTAAAGCTATAAGCTATAGTTCATTGGACTGTGACACCAGAGGTCTGAATTTGATTCCTAGCTTTTACCACCTAAAAAAGAAACAAAATTTTTCAGGGCAACTTCCCCTTACGAGGATGTGAAAAATCCTCCAAAAGTGTCTCATGTCATAGAAAAGTGCCAGGCCCCTCAGCCGTTTGGATTTGGCAATACATTGTAGGTACCCTCTAGGTATGCCCTAGTTCGTAATTTATTTACTTAATTTTACAACGTTGCGTTAGTTGGCCACAACTCTGGGCCCATAGGCTTTAAGCCATGATATTTTTTTAAGAAATCCGTTACTGGTTGTTATCTTAGAATGATGTTTCCTTCAGAATCTATTCTGTCTTTGTGTTCATTCAAAAGTTTAAGAAAATACTTAAATAACTTAAATTTCAAGTTGAATTGACTTGAATCTGCGCAGATATAATTTCGAGAAAACATCACAAGGTTGCATCTGATGAAATTTAAAGAGTTTCAAGAAACATTCGAAATATTCATATCAAAAATAATATCATCATCATCACTAGAAGATGATAATAATTCCAAAAAGTTCTGAAGATGATTTTTCTAGTTCTGTTGTTGATGATGACGATGATGATTATGATGATTATTTTTCCTCACTGATGGTTTCTTGTTCACTCTTCTCTTCAAAGGAATGCATAAAATAGGATTTTTTTTGAAGTGAAGTGAATGCGACATTTATTAATGTCAAAAAAGTTATTCAAAGAATTTCAAGTGCGGAACTATAATTACTATTATGATAGAGAGAAGGTATCAGAATAGAACGCTGAATGCGAGGGTGGGCTCTTATAATTAAAATATGTGGTGTGGGAATGAGAATCTCTATGTGATTAGATTTGAAAAAATGGGAACGTTATTCATTTGGAGTTCTTTATTTTATGAGGGTTGGTGTGTTAGTTGGTACTTAATGTTTTTTGACGATAGTTCATTTTTTTTTCGAGTGACTCTTTATTTAACGAAAATATGACATTCCAAATGATATAACAAAAGGAAATTATTATTGCATTTGAATTTGAAGAATATATTATTTTGTAAGCGGATTGATGGTGTTAGAAAAGACCCCACGGATAAAACAATAAAAATGCCGTTTTCATTGATATTATTAACAACAAGAAGCGGGCACAATTAAGATAAAATTATAATTTTGAAATTGAAAGAAATGGGTGAAATTTCTTGATACGATGTTATAATAAAAAAAAAAGAAATAATATCAGTAGACAAGAGATTCCGGATGAATTTGTCACTCTTTTAGGTCTTACATTAGAATTCTAAAACATTTACGGCCATATTATTGACTTTCTTGAAAGGTAGTTTTACTGAAAAACTAGTTCTATAGGTGTTTCGAGTTTTAAGTTTCTCAACAAAAATTATTGATTTGAGTAAGATGTCAATAATTTGATTTAGATGTCTGAGTAATAAAAATTTGTGAAAAACTTAAAACTAGAAACCGCTATAGATCTAGTTTTTAGGTAAAACTAGCTTTTAAGAAAGTCAAGGTTTGTCAAAATTTGTCAATATTTCCTGCAGAAATAAAAAGTTCTGTTCCAGTAGCGTATTAAGTTTTTTTTGGGCCCTGGGCTATTAAAAATCTGCCGCAACTGCCCCCGCCCTCACCAGAATTTTGACACATCTTTGACATAAAATATTAATCAAAGAATATAATAAGAAGTCAATTTCACATTCTCTGTTCGGATGCTCTTGCTTGTACTTAAATTTATTGAGGTCGTATGTCTGAGGAGAATACAAATAATCAAATCACAATTAACTGCTTCAAAAAAAAATTTCATTGTTCGCACATATCTTGGAAGGAAAACTTTTTAAATAGAGATAAACGTTTGCCCACGAACTCCGTACCGTACCAACTTTTTACTTGCTCTATAGGTAAGGTGACCATAAATATTGCTCTTCAGAGTGGGTCATTAGCAGCCATAATATTGACTTACTTCAAAGCTAGTTTTACGGCAAAACTAGTTAAAAGGTTTTAGAGTTATAAGTTTTCAAAATTTTTAACTATTCAAACATACTTTGACATATCTGAATCAAAATACTCATACATATTTTGGTATTTTAAACAAAAGATGTTTCAATAAAAATTATTTTTGACAAAATTAAATCTCGAAACCTCTATAGAACTAGTTTTGCTGTAAAACTAACTTTGAAGGAAGTCAATAATATAGTCCAGTAAATAGAGACAAAAAAAAGGGGGTTACCCTACAAAAGGTCGGGTAGTTCTATATTTTGGATATGGTTGGTAGATGAAAAATACAAATTTCCACAACCACGCCCCCTCCGCTCTCTTCACAATCCTGAAAAACCGCTCAAAATTGGTACTTTTTTCAGTTATTTGCCCATAACTTCCTTTCGGTGTACTTTTTGGCAAAAAAAAGTGATATGGCAACTTGTAGAAAACAAAATTTCCTACAGATATAGTCTCCATAGTTTTTTTTGTACAACCAATACCAACAAAGCTATGAAGCTACCAAAAAAGGCTAAAATTTCGTATTTTGTGAAAATTTCGTATTATGTGAAATTTTCAGTTTCTTCCCACTTCGCAGGCTAAAAACTTCTTAACGAGTGATTTTAGAGAAAAAGTCTCCATAACAAGTCTTGTAGAGAATTTTATTACCTACAAATTTCATTTTGAGAATAAAAAATTTCGGCGAAGAGTGAGAAAATTTTTTTTGTCCTTTTTCACGTTTTTATTAGCTTCCTTCTATGTACGTCCGTACGATAAAAACTTCGCAGTCGATTTAAAACTAACTTTCCGATTAGAGACCTGTGGCGTACACTCCATAATGTATTAATATTAATGTTTTATTGTATTGGAGATACACTCTGCCTCACTTGATTACGGACAGTCAATTTTTTTATTTTTAAAAATATTCAATGATCTGGGAAAAATGATTAACAGAATGAAAGAAGGATATTATGTGATCATATTCTATTTATATCAGGCTTTTCCCAATGAGGTAATACAATATTACATTAATTTTTGTCTTGCTTGATTACGAATATAAGGAAAATATTAACATTAAGACACTCAGAATTAAATAAAATTACGTTAAGAGTATGCAGGGCTTAAGTTGAAGACATAACTTTTTAGAATTCGAAGCTATAGGAAGAATTAATTATAAACTGAGGAAATACATTACGTTGATCTGTACCCATGCCCCAACGGAAGAAAAGGATATGACTCAACCAAAGAAGAATTCTACGATCTCCTCGAGGATACGTATGATAGGTGCCCCAATTATGACGTCAAGATTATTCTTTGCGACTTTAACGCCAAGATCGGAAAGGATGACATCTTTGGTTTGATAGTCGGGGGACACAGCCTGCACGAAAACACTTCCGGTAACGGACTCAGGCTCATTGATTTCGCGGCGGGGCGAAATGTCATCATAGCAAGCACTCTATTCCCACACCTCAATATACACTAAGGGACCTGGCGGTCTCCGGATCAACGAACCGTCAACCAGATTGATCATGTTGCGATAGACGCCAGACATGCTTCCAGTATCCTGGATGTCCGAACGTTCCGAGGTGCCAACATAGACTCGGATCACTACCTAGTGGTAGCGCAAGTACGTATGCGGATATCCATGACGCCACAACGACGAGCGAATGCTGTAAAACGATTTAACGTCGCGAAGCTAAAATCGCAAGAGATAGCCAGGACTTTTGCAGACCACGTCTCTCTTAAACTCTCAACAAGCCCGCCACAAGCATCATCTGTAGAGGACCAGTGGAAGCACTGTCAAAATGCCATCAAAAGTGCCGCTACTGATGTACTGGGTTTCACTAGGCCACCACAACGAAACCCCTGGTTCGATGAAGAATGCAGACTGGCGCATGAAGCAAAGAACGAGGCCTACCAAGCCATGCTGCAGGCTAGAACCAGAGCTGCTGAGAGAGCAGCCCGGGAGCTCTACGGGCAAAAACGAAGGGAGGAACGCCGACTTCTCAGGAGGAAAAAGAGAGAGCATGCGAAGCGGGCGGTCGAGTCTATTGAGGACTGTAGCGGCAGGGGTGATGTTCGGAAGTTCTACCGAAGGGTGAGGCAAACTACCCAGGGTTACAAGGCCAGAACGGAAGCCTGCCGAGACGAGAGTGGGAATATGGTGGTAGACACACAGTCGGTGCTGAGGATCTGGAAACAACACTTTTCTAGACTGCTAAACGGCGAAGATGGCCAAAATTCCGCTGTAAGACAGAACACTCCATTCAACCTGGACGATGATGGTCAAAACTTCCGTCCACCCGACCTAAATGAAGTGCGGTTAGCGATAGCCAAGCTTAAAACGTACAAGGCTGTTGGTGCGGATGGCCTGCCAGCCGAGCTATTCAAAGCAGGGGGAGATGACTTGGTAGGGAGTATACACCAGCTTATCTCCAAAATTTGGTCGGAGGAAAGTATGCCCGATGAATGGAACCTCGGTATAGTGTGCCCTATCCACAAGAAAGGAGATGCTCTGACCTGTTCCAACTACAGAGGTATAAGTCTCCTCAACGTCGCATACAAAATCTTGTCATCTGTACTGTGTGATCGCTTAAAACCGTTTGTCAACGATCTGATCGGCCCCTATCAGTGTGGTTTTAGGCCCGGCAAATCAACCGTCGATCAAATGTTCACACTCCGACAGATTTTGGAAAAAACCCAGGAGTTTCAAATCGATACACACCACCTCTTTATCGATTTTAAAGTCGCATATGATAGCGTAGACAGAGACGAGCTATACAGGGCCATGGCGCATCTCGGCATCCCTGCCAAACTCGTCCGCTTGTGCAGGATGACGATGGAGAAATCTCGCTGCTCCGTCAAAGTCGGCAAGAACAACACCGAACCCTTTGATGTCGAGAAAGGTTTGAGACAAGGCGACGCGTTATCATGCAACCTCTTTAACATCGTACTTGAAGCAATTGTACGCAACTCGCAAGTCAACAACAGTGGTACAATTTTTTAAAAGTCCGTTCAACTACTTGCTTATGCAGATGATATTGACATCATTGAAAGAACGAAGCGAGCTGTTACCGGTACGTTTGTAAGTATTGAATCGGAGGCGGCGAAATGGGTTTTGGCCCGATCCTGCTGTATGGGGCAGAAGCATGGACCCTGACAAACACGGATGAGAATCTACTTGGGTGCTTTGAACGGAAGATTCTTCGGGTGATTTTCGGTCCGGCCTGTATCGATGGAGTATAGAGGAAAAGATTTAACAACGAGCTTTACGGGCTTTACAGCGACATCGACCTGGTCAAGAAGCTTAAAATACAGCGGCTAAGATGGGTGGGAAACCTGGAGCGTATGAACACCAACGCACCAGCCCGACGAGTCTTCGAATCTACCCCTGACGGTGGCGCATACAAGTGGAGAACGACCTCAGCCAACGTGGAGTGCGTACCTGGAGGCAGCTAGCTAGAGACCGAGCTGGCTGGAGGGGCTTGTTGGTTGAGGCCGTAGTCCATCCTGGGCTGTGAGCGCCATCTAAAGTAAAGTAAGTAAGTAAGTAAAGTTTGAACTAAGTTTCTGTTTTCTTTACCTGATATGAACATTCACATCATAATAAAGATGTTATAACAACAAAGATGTGAACTTTGTACTCACCAGCGTAAAAAATATCAATTTTTTCTTCCAAAATCCAAATTTTGTACCAAAACACCACATGGTTTTGGTCTTTTTGATGCATTGAAATTCAAATGAAAGACATACACTAGAATCAAAACAGTTCCATCGGTCTTTGGATAATGTTTAGACTTTGAAACTTAACCATCTTCCCATCAATTATTAAAACTGAAGCCATTTTAAGGCATGCAAATCCAATCTGATGCTGATGGTACTTTTAGGGTGATTGACAAATATTTTTTCCTAGACCATTGCGTTAAACCTTCATTTCAGAGTTCTAAACCACTATTTTCGAAACAGTTTTAATTCAATGAGTTTCAGAAAATATTCCTACGAATTTCTTTTGCTTAAGCTTCCATATGGCTGAGCCTCTTGCTCTTATATTCGTTTTGTTACAAGTCTACTTGAGATATCAAAATCTAATTTTCCATTGATTTCAGCCACCATGAACCAAAATATTCGTAATGATCGCACAACCTTTTCCTAATTTTGGCTTGGTCAACTCAGATTATAACTTCGCGATGGTTAAGCTTACGAATTTAGTTTTCTGTTCGAAAATCTAAATCGGCTTCAACCAAATTAACGGCATTTTAAACCATTTTTCGAAAACAGTTTAGTAATAAAATAGCTTTGAGGAACTAATACGTTGTGTGTATAGTTCATAAATAACACACTTTTTCCCCGCCTATAACGGGACCTATTTTGAGTATATTTTAAGCACATGTCCGTTTTAACTTTTAACACACCCAACTAAAAACTGTAATTATCTGCTGCAACTCTCGATTGAAAAATAAAAATTTAATATAATCAAAACCGCACTATTTCTTTGTCCACTTGAAAAAGGATATGATATAAATGAGCGGGAATTAAATTCTCGGAATAATAACAAAATATTTGGGACTCTAATTTGTAGCTACAGTATCTGCAAACAAATTGCCTAGAACAAATCCAGTCAGCAATGATGTAAAATAACGGAAAATAATTTTTTCAATTCGTTCCCAATATGTGTGCAATTTCTCTGTCTATAGCTGTTAGTGTGAGTCCGGCTTTAGAGTCATAACTTAAAACTTGCTCTTCTGATGATAATTAACTGAATGGCTAACATGATGGATTGAAGAACTGGACCTTCTCGCGCCCTTTCTTATTTATTCAATGTAGGCAATACAAACAGATGGTTCTATTGACATAAAAATATCGAATAGGTTTTTTGCTTCCGTTTCGTATTTTCACCAAATTGGTAATTTTTTCTTAGAATACAAAAAACATTTTAATTATGCCTTGTATCAATAAAACAAACGATAATATGAGATATTAAAGACCACACAAATAGTTTATTTTTTTATTGATAAATTTGTTCGGAAAACCCAACGACCATTTAATTAATTAGGTATAGAGGTAATAAGTAGGTAAATTCCAACAAATCGTTCGGATCGCTAACAACAAACGGCACCTTTCCTTTAACTGTCATTTAATCAACTTCACAAAAAAGTAGGAACTACATAAATACATAAATATACATTAACATATTAACATAATGAAAAATTACCCACAGTAGCTAATAAAAAATTAAAATGTCCTTATGTCCTTTTCGTCACCACCGTATCGTTTATTTAAATTTTACCCAACTCTTATTCGTATCCTTAAAATTCTACAATTCTTTATTCGTCTCTCAATGTCGTCGTGTCGGTGTCGTTGCGTTATGGAAAAAAAATTACAGTTTTATTGAATTGGACACAAAAAAACGATATCAAGAGCATATTATATGAACCTATCACGAATTTATATAATAAAAATTCAACACTTCATGGAAATCATCCACTGAAAACGACAAACAACAGATCTCATTCACTTACCCTTAACATTTAAATTTAGACCAAAAATTCAACTGAACAGATGTTGAAAATTATATACGAAAAATTAAACAACCCTCTGTAGAATAAAAGCACGCACCTCCCAACCTCCCCGAGTTAGAAAGTATAAAGAATAAAATAAAATGGGGAACTCTGCAAATGTAGAAATATAATTTATGTCGTTCATTCAAATGGCCAAATTTTCTATGAAAATCACCTCTTAGACGTAACCACGTACCTGCTGTTTTTTTTTAGCTATAGTAAAAACAACGAAAGCCTGGCCAAGCCATGTATAATAAAGTGCAGAGTCGCCCTTAGATTTGCATGTTGAATTGTTTCATTTTATTATTTTTATTTTTTTTTTGGTTATAAATTATGGGGTGGTTCACCCCTTTGTTGCACTTTGGCCATTCATTCATTGCTCTTCTGACAGTTTTATGGCTTAATAATGGGTGTATAAGTGTACTGTATTGTGAATATTATCATGAATGAACTTTGTTTAAGAAACAGCTAACATAGCATAGCATTGTATGTAGATGTACATTTAAAAAAATGAGAATGCATTTCATAAACTATATATTTAAGAAGTTTTTTTTGACGGGGTAGTAAAATAGCGCTAATCAGGCCATTTTAACTTTATCCTAATCCATGCTTTATCTTTTGGGGGTTGATTCCTGAGAGAATTTTAAGAATAAAAATTGTATTGGCAAAAAACTCTATCTCCTCCTGAGGCGGAAAGGGACAATTTCTGAAAAATTGACTTAAAATGGAAAACAAAATTATTAAAAATTAAAGAAAGTGCATAAAATGATATGTTACAGCTTTTTTGAAAGTAAATATCCCATTCTTTTATTTGTTTTATAAATCAAATTCTTTAAATTAATAGTTTTTGAGAAACTAAATTTCAAAGTCAAAATTTGTGAAACAAATTGTGAATTTTTTTTTCAAGTTGATTTTTTTCAAATTTTGCGTAATTAATTAACGAAAGGTCTAGATATTTTGTTATTTTTATGGCACAAAAAAAATTACCATTCATAAATTAAGCCCTTTTTTCGGGTTTTTTGAGAAGAAGTCTTTTTTGTTTTTTTTTTTTTTAATTTCTCAAAAACAAAGCATAAATACTCAATGTAATATAGTGTTCATTTTTGTATAGTCACAAAATACTACCTTCAACTTATTGCTTTTAAAATCAGATCAATACATAAAAGCAATTTAGTGCGACCCAGTGCTTTTTTTTGCATAATATTCTTCAATTTATCATATGGATAAATACATAATTTATAATTTTTATTATTAATTATATTTATATGAACTTATAATTCACTCAATCTTAAAAATTCGAAAAGAAAAGATCCAGTCATGCATTCTATTTTATTTCCCATTTGTTTCTTCAAATTCAAATATTTGTAGGTACTGCATCATCAAATTGTAGTTTTTTTTTTACTTTTTTTTTTAAATATTTAGCCAGTTTCAAGCTCACTACTGAGATCTCAGAGACCTCAGCAATCTCAGAAATCTGAACGTGAGATTCCTCACTTTCGCTGTCAAAAAACTGAGACTAATATTTTTTGGGTTCGCTTGCTCAATTATTTTTTGTCGTAGTTGATTAATTAATAAAAAAGGAGTTGGAAATTGGTTTTGACTTCTAGCGGAGAAATTTTGTTCAGGTTTCTTTTTCTGCTCAGTGGAGCTGACGGAGCTTGCTCAGTGAGATCTCAAAATTTTTCAAAATTATTTTAAAAAAAGTTCTGCGAATAATAAAAAAAAATGTGAGCTGCCGCAGCATTATAGCTAAATCACAATCACGCGTTCGGTCGTGCCGACTTTGACATATTGAATAGAAACAATGGATTCTTATGAGGCAATCTGAAATGTTACCTCAAGCTTTGTGCTCGCTTTAAATCGTAAATATCGTAAGCTCGAGCTCAACGCCCGAATAGATCTATTTTCTATTTTGTCGCGCTTTGACAGCTCACAGTAGGTAATTTCCATTTTGTTTGTTTTCCCTTTTCTTTCGGTCGGATGCAAAAGTTGTGCATTTAGTTTTATTACAAATAAAACATTTAATTAACAAAAAAACATAAGAAAATTTGTTTGCAAGAAATTCATTTATTATTAATCATAATTTCGTGTGAATCATTTGATAAAAGTGATAAAAGTTATCTTGGTAATTTACTAAACTAAATTTGTGTTGTGGTATAGAATTGGAAATTAATTTGGATTTTTTTATAATAATTCCAGGAGATATGTTTAGTATTATGTATGTGTATATTTTTATAAATTTTATCAAACAAAATAAATTGGTTTTCTGTGAAATGTATTGTTTGTGTCTTGTTTATTTCATTTAAAAATACCTAAAGAAAATTGTTTTGATGCTCTGTTTTGCAAGTATCTGTCTACCTCTTTTTAGATGTGTTCGATTAAGGCAATTTTTGTTTGGTTCCGGAGAGTTATTTACTCCGCTGTGTATACTTCTTAGTCGAGTTTACACTTGCCTTCTGTTTTTTGTTAATGATGTTTCTTGTGGCGCTATCGCTTAAACTTGTTTCTTTTTAATTTGTATTTTATTTTTATGTGAATATTCTTCTTGAATCAAATCAATGTTCACATACATACATAGATTACAAATAAATAAAATCCCGACACAAGAAATGTGTTTCTTACAACATTTTGTAATATCAATTACGATTTGTATCGTGTGTTTTTTGTAGAATTGTGTCTTGTGTTGGAATCCAACATGTTTCTGCAGTAGGTATATGTATACCACGTTCTGTTGAAGAGTGAATACATTTTTGTCTGTATGTGGGAAAGAGAAAATATTGCTCATGGAAAGAAAATAGTTGAATAGGGAAAACAAAGATGACAGTTTGCAACACATCAAACTTGACAAGAGTGTGTATGTACTAAGTCGGCGGCGTAACATCGCCACATTTAAATGTGCAAATCTTTTTGCAAGCCTATTTTGCGATAAAATAATTCCCTCAGCTTAAGATTGTTTTGTCTGACGGGATTTATATCATCAGATATTTTTTACGTAGGTACGTGCCTGTTTACATGGGCTTTTTACTGAATGGAGATTTTATTTTCGTAAAAAAAAAAGGGTAGATTCTACTCAAAATATGCTGGTACGCTAGTTTCAATAAATTAATATTTTCGGATTCAGGATGAGAGACTTTTTAATGTGTGAGTGTATCTCACGGATTTTAACACGGTGTCTCCACCTGAAATATTTTATAGATTACTATCTGTCACTTTCGATAGAAAGAAAGAGCGATAGTATACCATAAAATGTTGGTTGGGCATTTTAATAGCTTTCTATTTCATTTGTTTCAAAAATTTCAAAGTTATGAAGTTAAAACAATTTAAAGAATTGATTTATTGTTAATTTTACTTAAATCCATAAGAAAAAGACCAAAACTTAGTTTTTGCACCTGCAATAAATTTAATTACATTCGAAAAAACACAAAACAAAACAAAATTGAAACAAACCCACAGATGTCAACGGGAAAATTGCTGCTTCATAGAATACTATTCATAGCTTTCTATGAGCAAAGCAATATGTGGCAAGAATTTTTTTACAGAATACTACATGTAAGTAGCCTCCATGAGAAATTTACATAGCATGCAACACAGTATTCTATGAAATCTTTCTCATGGAGCCACCATGTTCATCCATTAGAGCATATACCTAATGTATACTTTTATTACCAAAGCTATTTATTTCCATTGGTTGAATGGTTGTAGAACCTAAATGAAAACATAAAATGCAGAGACATTTAAAATTCTCTATTATCTGCGAAGAATTTCAGAAATACCATTGTAAGGAAACAGAACTTTTATTTGTCATTTCTCAACGCCCGAAGTTTGAAGCCACATTTCGTTTTGCAATTTAAAAGGTCGCGCTTAATGACACATGTTATCGTAAAGTCGATTAAAAGCCCATCAAAGCCCGACCGACCGAACGCGTGATTGTGATTTGGCCATTACGATAAATCTCCCCGATAGAACGCAGCTAACAACGAGTCCAACAATTAAGTACTTGGGTGTCAACTTCGAGGAGCGATTACGTTTCAACCCTCACGTCACGGCCGTCCTCAAAAAGGTGAATTTCGCTTTTCACCTTATCCACCCTCTAATGCGTAGACGAAATGACCTTAGCCAGAAGACAAAGTTGCTTCTCTACAAGCAACTACTCAGACCCATCATGACGTACTGTTTTCCTGCCTGGTTTATTATATCCAAAACCAGCATGAAAAATCTTGGAGTGTTCGAGAGGGAAATATTTCGGATCTGCACAGGACTCCACTTTGACCGACAACGACAAAAGCACGTCAGCAACCAAAGACTGTACAAAGAATCAGGAATTACTCCACTGGATAAATTCATGATCAATGCTGCAAAAAGACAGACGAGCAACACCCTATCCACGATACCTAGATGTGACGGCACTACTGGACGAAGCAATTATTTCAACCAATGACGACGAGGCAATCCAATTCTATTAAGATGCTGCGTCAACCTACCACCGTGGCTAAAAACCACCCATACTGGGCATCAGCCCATAAAGACAACCCGACTTGAACATCCCGAGACGAATCATCAAGTATTATTTATATAAATAGTATAAGCCAAACAATGACAATTTTAAAATAATTTTCATAAAAATAAAACAATGTATAAAATTAGGCCCCTTATGTGCCAAAACAACTCCAAAATATCAAAATGTAATACTACTTTATAAAGGTAATCCTATACTGAGGACGCATTATCAAAAGCCCTAAAAAAGAAATAGGCTGGAAAAAAGTATCCAAAACATTCGCAATTCGAAAAACTACACTGAAGAGACGAGCAGCCAACAAGAACAAAAGTTTGAATGGCTTACAGAAGGGTTCAGTCCACTTTCTCCAAGCAAATGGAACAGGAGCTCGTTGACCTTATTTTGTCTTTAGAATCACGTATGTTTGGACTCACTCTGGGTTTTGGTTAACTTGCCTGGTTGGTTTACCCGGGCAATTTTGATCGTTGGATTTTGAAGACGTTTTTAAAATTAAATGCTTTAAATACTTTTTGTATTTTTTTAAACTCGTAAAGTGAAAAGATGTAAGTGTTATTGATTAAACTTTGAAAAGAATATAACATTAAGGTTTGAGTGTCACTTTGTTTCGAGATTTGGGACATTTTCCTTAGGGGGGCCATTTTAGGCCACCTTCCTAGGAAAAGAAAGATTTTAGTACAATAGCGGTGTTAACCTTACAAAAAAAGAAGCAAGAAAAAATTATTTCCAGCTACAGAAAAAAGATATTTTTTAAAGTTTATTGTGTATGTTCAATAGCTGCATTTTATTTCCCCCCAGTGATCCGGGTTGGATTTGGAAACACAAATACAAGTATTACAAAAACAACACAAGATCCAGGTCTGCCTTTAGATTTGGATTTCAAAATCCATTTTCTGAACACTTTCCTAGCAATATTTTAATTTTAAAGGTTGATACCACTGCTGAGATTTAGAAAAAATACTCAAAAATTCTCGAAATCAAAAACATGCCGCCATCATTTCAATTTTGTTTATGAGTTTTTTCTTCATTTAATAGAGTCGACGCATCGCGAGGCATGGAAAAAATACATAAGAACTATTAACTAAATGGAAATTAAACTAAAAAAATAAAACTGTTCCATTTTTAAACATTCGCTCTTCCTTAAATACCAAATATTTTTTCAAACAAGATTTGTGAAAAGTTTTCTTCTGTCAGTTTTATTGTGCAAATAAAGCCAACAGTAGCTGCATTTTATTTTCCCCCAGATCTGATCCGGATTGGATTTGGAAACATAAATACAAGTATTACAAAAACAACACAAGATCCAGGTCTGCTTCTAGATTTGGATTTCGAAATCCATTCTTTGAACACTTCCCTAGCAATATTTTAATTTTATAGGTTGGTACCACTGCTGAGATTTACAGAAAAAACTCAATAAAATTAAAAATTCTCGAAATCAAACAAATGCCGCCATCATTCCAATTTTTTTTTATGAGTTTTTATTCTTCATTTAATAGAGACGACTTAATGAAAATTAAACTAAAATTACTTCAACTAAACTTATTTCAAATAATATTTGTGAAAATTTTCCTTCTGTCAATTTTGTTGTGCAAATAAAGCCAACTGTGAGAAATAAATAAATTTGTGATCCAGTTTGTTTTATTATCATGATCTGATCCGGATTAGATCTGGGGGAAAATAAAATGCAGCTAGTGATAAATAAATAAATTTGTGATCCAGTTTTTTTTATTATCATGATCTAATACGGATCGGATTTAGAGGAAAATAAAATGCAGCTAATATTACGTTTAAAAATAAGTTATGTATGTCAGTACTATTTAAATATTATAATTGTATATACTTATGTATAAAGTCTTATAAGAAATTATAAAAAAAAAAACATTTTTTTTCTGCGAAAAAGAGACGCAAGATACGATTTTTATTATTATAAAAAATAATCAGCAGACATACCATTATTAATACTTTTTGTTTCATTTTTCATTGTTTTTGGAAATATTACCTGTAAATACATTATTTGATTACATTGCTTTCATCTGTTCAAGGAAAGCAATTGAACTGCATAGCACTTTTGATCATAGGTCTTATATGAGGTATATTGCTTCTATAATGTGCGCCAAAATGGTTGGTAAAAGGCCTATTGGTGGTACTATACAAGCCAGGGAATAGCTTGTATTGAACCTAACACAAGTTAAATTGTTAGTTGGGATATTCGTTATTTGAGGCTTCTTCCTCGATACTATCGGCATACAATAAATAATGGAAGCACTTTCACAACCATAAACAAGAACTGGTATAACCAAAGTCTTAGCAAGAACCAATATCGTTTTTGGTGGAGTAAACTTTTGAGCAGCCCATAACCACAACCTCTTTTATATGATGATTCCATGTTAAAGTTCGGTTGAATACCAATCTAAAGTTCTTTGACCTATCTACGAATTGAATTAAAGAGGAATCAAGCATAATTGAGGGAAAATACGAAAGGTCTAGCTTCTTTTTTGAGATAACCGGACATTTACATTTTTTCGGATTGAGCGAGAGACCATCGTTTACCGACCACCTCAAAATCCTTTTGAGATCTTCGTTCAAATCATTAGCACAGTATTCTATAAGCCCAAGAGAGCAGCTTTAATGAATTTGAATATCATCACCATAAAAATGTTTCGATGAATTCAAAATCAAGTTTTGTATATCATTGATGTGCACCCGTAGTAAAGGAAGAAATTCTGATAAAACAGTCCTCAAGCAAACAGCCCGTTTTCTTCTTTCTACGATGAAAGCAACTTTACAGCAGAAGAAGACATGTTGGAGCGGTCGGCGTAACTTATCAATGAGGATAGAGTGGTCAACCATATCAAATGCCTTAGAGAAGTCAATGAAGACAAGAAAAGCAACATGGTCTTCGTCTAATTGCGCTCTTATATCTTCAACTATGTACTTTCAAAAGTGCGGTGGTGCAACTGTGCTTGGCACGAAATCCAGACTAAACCGAAACAAGTAGGTTATAGAAAGAATAAAGGACGTTTTGATGTCTTTTCAATGGAAAAGCATCTTATGGACACTAACTGCCATAACGAACCATACATATTCATTTAAATATATAGGTTCCTTGCGGGAAAAATAAATCTTTTGAAATGCATCTTCATTTATTGCGTTTGCTGTTCCCGAAGCTTCAAAAATAATGTAGAATGGCTCTATAAATATTTAATTAGCGCTTGTGATTTAGGAATATTTCTGTGCCGAGGGTTCGTTGTTTCTAGTTGATTTTGAAACATTCCGGTTTTGATTTTTCACGGCAGTCTTTATTTTTTTTATTTTTGTTGGAAGTATTTGCACCTGTAATATCAGGTCGTTGTAGTACATCTTGATAGGCTGAATTTCATTTTAAAACGCGGTTACGATGACTTCAATCTATTTTCCCATTTTCGCTAAGATATTGACGTTACTTTTAGATTTTTTCTAACATCTTCAGATAATTCTTATTGAAAACACATACCTACCTTTCAACAACTAAGCCTAAACATGGTCTTGTCGACGAACTTTAGCAGTTTTTTCCAAAGTTACAAAATTGACTTTCTCGATAGTGAGGAAATTATTATGGAAAAGTAAAAAAAAGTTGCAAAATACAGAATAATACATATTAAGTTTCAAGCCGGAATGAAGGGAGCTATTATCATTCGCGAAGCGAACCAAAAAGCTGGCGAATGAATCAAATCTGTATTACAATTAGCGAAAATTCGTCAGGTGACTCGCCTCGAACGTCAAAACTAAGCGAATGAAAATTGTTAGTAACTGGCCGGCGAATACAAATAAAATACGAATTTATTAGCTAAAAACATTATATTTTTAATCAAAATTGTAATATCGCTAATCAATACACAACAGTAAAAATAGCCATTATCAACACAAAACCATTAGAAAAACAATTTTTTAAATAACACACGGATACACAAAATTAAACTAGCTGATAGAGCGCAATTCCGGGTGTTCATTTTTTGACTTGCTGCAAACAAACTGAATAGTTATTTCAAAAAAGTTGTAGTGCAACGAAATATTTAATTGAACTTATTATAATACGTTTAAAGGCTCTCCCAAACCAACGCGATAAATCGCCGCGACAATAGAAAACAATAACAACAACGTGTTGTTTTGTTTGACAACGGCGTGTTGTTATTGTTGTTTTGTTTTGTCGCGGCGATTAATCGCGCTGGTTTGGGAGTGCCTTAAAACTTGAAGATAACTGCAAAAATTCCGCACATGAAATTATATTTGTGACAATTTTTTTTTACTTTGACATCTATAGCAAATTATTGACAATAAATGAATTTTTGATGAATTTTTGGCGAATGAGTTCATTCGCCAACCGTAGTACGAAACTTTACAACGTTCGCCAAACCGTTCGACTACAATGCATTCAATAGTTTTATTAAAAAAAACTTTAAGAACTTAATCACTTGCGCTTTTTCGATGCTATTGAAATGTTCTGCTCCTTCTTATTTCCATAAGAAAGCCTTAAATAATAATCTCTCTCGTTGTAGATATGTACATAGGTACATATATCTTCATAATTTCCTATTTTAATTTAGAGAAGAACCCATAATGAAGCCAATTCCCCAAACAGAAATAACCCATATGCCACCCTTTTTAAGGCTACCATATCACACCACCCATTACGCCGCAGTCACCACTCACCACCCTCTCACGACTCATGTTATGTTGATTTCTCATTGAAAGATGAGAAAATAACAACATTTTGCCTAATAAAACTGTAAAAAAAAGTTATAATCAACCTGATTGCAACATACATATCTATCCTCGCCCTTCTTTTATCATACACCCACAACCCTTAGTGCTTCTTATACAAACATTCCATTGTAAAACATCTTTTCAAACGTTTCCAGAACTTCACTTTTGACAACGTTATATGAGTGTCAGTGTCCCTTTAAAACTTCTAAATCAACAATCAAATATGCCAAAAGATTTCCCCCATCACATCCCATTTTCCGCATTGAAATGTTGTAACTCTCTGAAAGTATACAACACTAACTTCTTTAGAAACCTTCTTTAGAAAATGAAGACATCAACAAATACTATTATAAAATAGTATATCCAGCAGAGGGTGTATTTTTGAGGGAGGATAATATTGTCAAATTCCACCCACAACCTTGCATTATCCTAGGATTGATTTCCAGCAATAGTGATAATTTTGTAACATTATTTTCGCTTTTGCCGCTTGTCCTACTGGCATGGAGGGAGGAGGTTTATTTACATTATTATTTCATGTCCTTTCTTTGCTAGATTCTTGTCAATCGTTTAATAATTCGTATTCGATTTGCTGCGATTTGGTTGATGCTGATTGCAATTCGTTACGATAGAGATGGCGAAGCAGAATTACGCTTTATCGATTTAGGGTGGTGGAAGATGGTGGCAGTTAGTTACCAACAATTGATCGAGGATAAAATGGCATTCATTTGAATTAGAGATGAGTTTTAAAGTTGTTTTCAATAAGGAAGAAGACTTCTTGTCAAGTGTACTTCATACGTTATTCGAGGTGATAAATTCCATACGAAGCATATTATATTTAAAACATGTTAATAGACCGAGAGCTGGTAGCGGATTTTCTGCGTGAAAGGAAATCAAATGACATCAATGTTACGAGTAGTCCTAGTGAAGATGATAACGAATAAGTAAGTTTACCAGCACGTAGTGGCCGGGTTACCGCAAAACCCTGGACAGACATTCGAAAGCTCCCGACTCCCTGAGTGCGAATATGAACATGACATGACAGACGTGTAAGTGGCCGCAAACTTCCGACAGACGCGATTTAAATAGCGTCCTTTTTTACGAACTTTTAGATAATTGAGTTTACACACCTAAATATATCGCAATCTGAGGTTCTTGGTCTTGACTACCAGGAGTATAAATATATGAAGAAAACCCACTTTGAGCTTGCACTATCGAACAGTTGAAAATCGCGGATTTTTTAGATTTATTTTTCTTTGTTGGACTTTTGGGGGAGACCAATTGAAATGTATCTCAATTGAAAGGTCTTGCTCTTGACCACATTATAAATACAATGTAAAGGTCGCTTAAGTGGTACCAAAAAAGGATGACAGCCACTATATAAGTCGCGGGTTTTATTTACTGTTTTTAAATTGGATTTTAGTGGTTAAATCTTCAAATGTTACTCAAGTAAAAGATTTTAACCCCTTAAGAAGAAAATGTAGGTAACAGATTTTTAAGTTAAGCCAAACTGTTGAAACCGCGATAAAAATCGCGCATTTTATTAATGTTTTATCGATATGTACATATGCCAATTCAAAGGTTTTAACTCCCTGACATAAAAAAAATTTTACTGACAGACGTTTTGAGTTGCACCAAATCTAAGTCCACGAAATATATCACGTATGTTATATTGTATTTTTTTTTTAATTCAATTTTGATAGTCACTGATGGAAATGTACCTTAATTAAAAGGTACTGACTCCCAGTAAAATGTAGTGACATACGTTTTGAACAAAACCAAACTGTTCAAAACGCCATCGCCAATGAGAAAAAAAAATAAGCTTATTATTTTATATGTTTAATTTTCCAGATAATCATAAGCATAACTCAATTTAACGTTTTTTTGTGACTTTTAGTCCAATGCGTTTGGCCCAAGCACGACAGTTGGGCTCATCAGTTAGATGATGTCGTAATCGTACCCTTCTAAGACGCAATATTTTGGTCGATGACTGTCGACTCTTACAGCCCTATTCTGCTATTCGATCCGATCGAAACTTTCGATTTACGTCAAAGTTTCATCCAATTTGCCTTAAATTATTTTTTAAAATCTTCAATCTTTAGCGTTCAAATCTTAATTGATATTAAGTTATGAAATTCTTAAATGAAAATAATTTTTTAAATCCTGTTTTTATCAAAATTTATACAAAATTTGGAGAATTTATTTATATAGCAGAATACAAACTTTCACGTGAATGTTTAGCAGAACAGGGCTGTTAATAAAATCTACAGCGTATATGCACTGCAAATTATATTATTCTAAGGGAATTGTCATGCCTGGGCGAAACACATTGGACTAAAGGTCACAAAAATCTTTAAATTGAATTTCATTCTATACAGTCCACTAAAACAAAAATAATTCTTTTATTTGTGTTTTCCTTCTTCTTTTTAACATAAGCACAACTACATACATATATATGAACATTCATAAAATATGAACATAAAAATTTCAAATACCCACTGCTTTGTAGGAAATCCCCCTTTTAGTATATACAAGTTTTTATTTTAATGGCGTCTTAGAAGGTGAGATGTTTTATTCGTAAATAAGGAAATAATAAATTATAAATTATGAAAACGAACTTTGGATCTATTCTAACCACTATGCAGCACAAGGCCTTCTCGATTAACTGAAGTGTCCCTTTATAAGACGATAATCACACTTCACGCTCATTTACGTCTTCAGAGGTGGAATAGCAGACTTCAGAGTTAACCCTGCACTCTAGACTGAAGCACACCCTTTAATAAATAAGTAACTATGTATTTCATTAACGAGTAGAAATGTATGTCTTTATTTATTTATTATAAATATTTCGGAAATGAAATACAAAAAAAAATTCTTTTTGAATAACGCAATAATTAACAAAAATATAAATTGAATAATTATCTAACATAATCAATATACTAATAACATTTAACATAACTAATAGAAAAATGAAAAAAAAAATACAAATAAACGGTCTTGTAGCCTCAAACAAATTACAAGGCATTAACATACACATACATACATACATATAAATAATAATCAGTCAAATGAAAAAAAACGCCAAAGCCTCATATTACACATTCCCATTGTATTAAAATGGCACACTACGTGTATTCCTAATTTGTTTAAGTTTATAAGTTTAAAGATTTTTTTTTGGCACAGTAAATTAATGTTGTTAGGTAGGTATTTCTATAGGTACTTATTATTTTTTTTTGTTATTGTATTAAATGCAAAGACAATCATAGCAATTGGATAAACCAATTCATAATAAAGTTATACAAACTAAGGAACCTAGTTATATCACAAGGACTTAAACAAAATGTAAAATTAACCTAAGTTAACATCTAGAAAGATTTTAATTAAATTAAGCTTTTTTAAGTTGTTCCATTGACGTTACAGTCGTCTCTATCAACAAATTAAAGTCTAATTCGTTAAGACTAGCTTTTGCAGTTAGTAGATCCAAAAACGAGTCCAAAGGAGAAAGTCTATCAGCACTGAGCCCTGAAATATGAAAACATTCGTTTTTTAGTGTTATTTCATTGTGTTTGAGGTTCTACAGAAAATAACAAGAATAAAGGGAGACGAATACGAATAATGCAAACATACAAAACAAAACAGAACAGGAAACAAAAGCAGAAACACAAATAAATAGCTTACCCAGGGAAAAAAAAAATTAAAAAAAATGGTCAACTATTGATGAATGCGTATCTAAGCTTAACAAATGCAATGAGTGGAATGAAAATCAAAATGGCTATGAAAATGTATGGAACGATGAGATTGAAGTTATCACTTGGCATAGAGATCGAACCTATCTCCACTGCAATTGAATTATCAAACTAAAAGCTATGGCAAATATCACATGATTCATATTCATACCTGTGATATGTTTAGTATTTCGCACATTCATGCTACTGCTACTTCCTCGTGGCTGTCCCAGATTCCCAGATAGAATATTGGCAGCGTGTTCTCGACCACGGATCATAAGACTCTCTGGATGATTCCAGTTCTTGAGAAGTCGCTGAGCTCTTGATTTTGGTAGACAAGATAGTAGGGATAATTTTCGTTCAATTCCATCAGGTGTATCATTTATGTCTAGAAATATTAATTGCAGATTCAAAAGATATTGTTTGTAAAGAGATTAAAAAAAAAAACTTACCGTTAAGTATACTTTTCATGACATCAATTTGCAGCTCAAAAACATGATTTGAAGCATATTGGTAGAACATATCGAACGACAATGCCCTGTATCCCAAATATGTAAAGAAAGACGAGAATCCTTGTGGCAAGGGAAAAGCAATAGAATCAACTGCTAGGCAAAATCGTTCAAGGATCAAGAACAGTGAGTATTGTTGATCGTTGCTAAGCTGATCACTGAAAGGGAAATATAAATCAGCTTTCAAAACTAACAAACAGAAGCATAATTTTTCAATTTTCTAACATTATTTCTACAAAGTATCAACTTACATCAACTGAAAACCCCTTACATTTTCAACACGAGCATCGATTCCAGCTGCCCTGCAAACTAAAGCACACAAAGCTCTCGAAAGCTCTAACTGTGCTGCAACATATTGCGAAGCCACTGCATGAACATGTGCAGGGGTCTGTGATCGCTCAAAAAACGTTTCCTTCAACCAGCGAAATCCAGTGTTTTTACTTGTTGAGTTTTTCACCAAATGAACGCTTAATTCACGTAAATTCTAGGAAAAAAAAAGTTCTTTTGTAATCTAAGACTGAAAAACATCTTACATCCTTTTTGTTATATTTACCACTGAAATGACATGTTCCTGTTTTGTAGCCGTACACGTTTCCAGCTCTACAAATGGCAAAGGTTCATTCTGCATTCGTCGCACTGCAGTTGCAAAATCTCCAGCATTTGGTCCGGCCAATGGGCCTCCTGGTGATAATGGTGTTGTACATCTTGATAATGCTTCTGGTTGATAGCATGCCAGCGAGAACATTAACTTTTCGCTTACTTGCTCCGCCGTGAAGCGATTCTTGTCCTTATTGTTCTCATTTAGATTATCCCATAGTTTTGACCAAATGTCCACTCCATACGGAGTCAGACGTTGTTGAGGAGATAGTAACATCATTGTTGTGTTCCAGAGGTTCTCGTGTGATAGCCCAACACTTAGATCGGCAACTTTAGCATGCATTGGCTTCGAGATGACAGATGTTGTGAGTGGAAGCAGACGAGTCAATAGCAGAGCTTCACTTGGTAATCCTCTTTTGGCTGATGAATAGCTGCCAGCAACTAGAGCTTCTTTGAGAAGTGCCACAGTATCAAGACTAAGTGGTTGTTCCATTATTATACTGAGCAACTCCGATAGAACATCCATGTCGTTGGAATGAACAAGAAAATAATGAATCATACTCAAGCGATTGTCAACTGAGGTATCATTCCGGAATGCTTCGATGAGATGAGCTTTTGGAATGCTAAGCGAGAATAAATCCAACGTTGCTGAATCATATGCCAATTTGTCCCAATTTTTGCACGGAACTAAATGAGTCAAGGGAGTTTTGTTGTAAGCTGGACAAACGATATGGCAGCAAGGTTCATGCGAAAGACCAACATCGAGGAGGTGAACAAATAAATCCGGTTGGAACACAAGCATATGATGACCACCCTGTAGAGCAAATGTTGGTTTAAGTAGTTTTGCTTTATCCCATGGAATTCCTGGCATGACACAATGAACGACACATCCATGATGAAGTAGAGTTACCGAATATGCAAAATGGACATCCGAATTGGCAGGGCTGGAGTCATCTGCAGGGGGTTTTATGTTCTGATAGAGATAGTAGTGGCAAACAAATAACATCCCGGATTCATCGGCCAGAATGATAAGGTTAAGAGAAGTATCGTGAATACGAAGAGGAACTGTATCGTCTTCGTAGCAATTTGATGCGTTTGTGGTGTGCGGAATCTTTGGTAGATTCAAAGGTATATTAAGCTGAAAAAAAAATAATATTATTGTTAATTTTTTTTTTTTTAAGCTTTTGTGAGTGTAGATTAAAGTTGTATCGGAAATAATCAAAGAAAAATTTATCTTGCCGATATTTCTTAAACTGATATAATTAATTGATTATATTTTCAATGAGCTTGAAAAGAATGAAAGTGAATGCAATCGGACAAAATTTTGAGAATGAACAGGGTTAAAATTTTTAGAAATAGACAGGACTGAGCCTCGCGGTTGTCGCACACTACGAAAATTGATTATACATGTCTGAATAGTCAAGGGTATCAAAATTTAACACACAGAACTGCTGTAGTTTTTAAGTTTAAAGAGCTGCCGTCGTAATTGAATTTTTGGAGTAATGTCGAGCGAAAGAATTTAACCCTAGAACACATATAGGGTGTTACAGCACCCCACTTCGAAAAATAAATTGCAATAACTTTTAAAATTAAAGTCGTAATAGTAATTGAGTGACATGAGTTTTGTTTTTTTCGTTGTTACTTAATTTGGGGAAGATGTTTAGTACCTTGCATTTCATGGATCTGAAGATATCATGGTCACTGGGGTGTTACCGCACCCCTATGTGATATTTTTTTTATCATAAAAGAATAGAAAATTGCTATTTTTTTAAACTGACAACTTCAAAAAGGATACCAAAACACAGAGATGATGTTTATTAGTCTAAGACGAACGATTTAAAGAAGAAAACGATCGACTCGTGGTCCTTTTCAAATGCAGATTTTCACTCACTACGTCAATTTAGTATGCAAAACCTGCTTGAATATGCAAAAATTATATTAAAAATATAACGATAAAATTTTAAAAAAATATTTATTTGCACATATTTAATGTTGCCTTACATGTCTGCTTTCAGAATCAAGAAACATTTTTATAGTATTGGTTTTTAAAAAATCCTATTTTCTGGGTATTGTTCAAGCACCTTACAGCCCAATCGCTTCATATTGTGCCCATCATTATAAATATGAGAGAAATTATTTTGGTTTTTCAATTGAGAAATATAATATTTAAATTAAATATAAATTAATTTAATAAAAGTTTTGTTGAAAGCAGCAGGTATTTTTAAGCCAAAGTTACTGGGGTGCTTAGGAACCCCAAATGTGTTAACTACTACGTTTATATTCAGGATCGAGTGCTCGAGTTGGATTAGGGTTGGATTTTCGACCCAGGTTTTTCGTTCATAGATTTGAGAGCTCTATATTGAGTTGAATTGAAATGGTGTTGAGATGACATATGGTGTTTCTCAAGTTAACTCCTCAACCCAGGTTTTTTAGCACAAATTTCGACTCGATTTCGCTCGTGAAGTAGAATCGAGTCGGTTCAAGCTCATTTCAACTCGATGCAGGTATACAAAAGGTCTAAGTGAGTTTCAAGCTCGCTTAAATACCACATGGAAACGTAGTAAACGTCTTATAAAATAAGGTATGTATTCTAGGGTTAAGTGTTTTAGTTATAAAACAAATGTGGCTATAATTCGATATCAATGTAGCTTCCTGGATTGATGTATACAGGGGAAGATTGATGAGGGCAAACGGGCATTGAAAAAGGAGGCGGGATGCGTATATGTTCAGCGTTCCTTTTAAACTACCTGAATTTAAATTGGTCGACTGGGAAATTTCCACTACACTGCCACCCACTTACCACAGTTTCCGTCGGCAGTTTATCATTGAATTGAAATGCCGACAACGTCGGAGTAGGCGGACTCCTATCTTCATCGTCTTTGATAATCGAACTTGAACTCTTTGCCTTCGATTTCATGTGAATATAGTATAGAGCTTGGTTCTCACAATCCCACTGAGCCCATACGAAGTTCTTTGCTATCATTTCAGCTGTGAGATTTTCGTCCAGAGACCATGAATCTTCGTCGGTGAAATTAATCGAAGTTGGTGTATCCCCAAATTGATCCTTTTCAGCGTTTATGGTCGAAGTGTAGAGCATTACAGCTAAAACAAGGTAAACATTAATCTCAAAAATTCTTTATTTTATCTATTAAAACTTACATTCTTCATGGGTCAGCACAAGAAATTTGTCGACGTACACTTTATCAAACTTTGCCTCTTTCTTCCATAGAAATTGTGTCATCACTTGTTTAATGGAACTTTCCTTTGTTATTAGCTCTGGCTGTTTTGTTGGTGTACCCTTGAGCTCCACAATGTACGGCGAATAGTAGTAAGTACTAACTGGCTCTTCTGCAGAGCCCGTTTTAAGTTCATTCTTAACAACATAGACAAGCAGGGAAACTGCACTATTTACTGAAGCTTGAATAACATTCTCTTGCTTGGAAAATCGATAAAGAATGCGAAAGGATTTCGGTGAGGCAAAATATTGCCCAATGCAAGTCTGCTGCTCATCATTTGCATTTGTAAATATCCATGATGTAAGCAACGATCCATCTTGTTCTTGACCTAGAATTCTCCATTCGTTGGCGATTTCTGTGTGGAAAAATTTTGATAAAACATCGGAATTAGACGAGTGATTTAAGGGTGTGACGGAATTTAAATGACCACCTTTGATGCCTTGGGCGTTTAGCAGGCCACAGAAATTCGCGGCTAGATTTTCTTCAGTTTGCATATTTGTTTTGGGTTCTTTTGGAGAACACCGATGATATTTTATGCTTTATTTTGTTTATAAATTTATTTTTAAAGAAATTTGCTACAAAAAAATCCTACAACGAGAACGACGACAATGCAGCAGACAAGCGAAAGAGAAATGTCAAAAATTATCTGTGCTGCCAAATACTTTTGAAATTTCAGATTCTGAAACAATCATTCCTTTATCCCCTTTCACACAAGGCAACTGAGTTGCCGGCAACAATTAGGCCCATCGCCCACTAGGCAACTTTTTGTTGCTAGCCCCGGCAACTTTTTGTTGCTCCCACTTCAATTACATTAGCTTATATGGGAGAGCGCCCACTAGGCAACTTTTAGTTGCGCAACTTTTTGTTGCTCGCGGAACTTTTTTCCCGGCAACTTTCTGTTGCTTACCATCGCTCACAGGGCAACTTTTTGTTGCCGGCATCCTTACTTGTCAAAAATATTATGTCAAAATGGCGTTTCCGCTTAGCATTGTGGATACCAAAATGGGGTGCATTTCCTTTTTACCCTCTGCCATTTTGGCCAGTTTCTGGAAATGAAATGTGCTTTCCTTTTTTTCAACAATGTGAGTATCTACACATTATAATAATAAATAATATAATATTTTATAATTATAAATATTAATTTATTTATTTCGCATTGCCAGCTTACGATTATACATAGCCAGACAACCGGAAAACAGCCATCACAAAAAAAATATGGCGACAAAAGTCAAAGTCTAGTCCCACAAAGTTGCTCGGAAATTGCCTAGTAGGCGATGGCAAGCAACTTTTGTTGCTTTCTGTTGCCGGCAACTCCGAGCAACAAAAAGTTGCGCAACTAAAAGTTGCTTAATGGGCGATGGGCCTTAGTTCATAGGCGAGAAGGGCAGGAAGAAAGAGGGGTAAACGAAATCTCCCGGGTCAACAAATTCAGGAGATTTTTTTGACGTTTCTCTTCACACTACGTTTGTGTGCGTTCAACCAAGGTAGTTTAAAAGGAATATACAGCAAGTCTCCTCCGATTTTGTATCTTCGTGTGAAAGGTACAAGAGATTGTTAAGGAGATTTAAAGAAAACGTCAACAAAATCGTCAACAACTAGTATCTTCGTGTGAAAGGGGACATAGGCTTCAACGAAAAAAAAACTGAAATTTCCTGTTGAACGCTGCCTTTTTTTGTCCCACTGACGTAACGTTATTAAATGTCAGAATTTTGTCGGAATCGGAATTCCGATTTCCGAAATCCAAATCAACACAAATATCACTACACAGCAAAACAAAATAATTTGGCAATATCAAATTCGTTTTCGAATTTTAACAGTAAAAAATCATAAGGCAAGTAAATATTCTAACCATTTACTTTTAAGAACATATTAAACCTTAAACGTTAAATGTTCTTAAAAGTAATTCACAATTTTCTTGTAAAACAAGTCAACTACCGAGCTAAAACAACATTCCTTTATTACTTTATACTTGAGGCGCTTAGCTTACATTCCTTTTTCAGTATCAACAATGGCATTACGTTGGGGCATTGTATCAGCGGGCAAAATAAGCCACGACTTTGTCACTGGCCTAAGCACATTGCCAAGCGATGAGCATTCGGTTGTTGCCATTGCAGCTCGAGATAAAGGACGTGCCGAAGAATTTGCCAAGCTGCATGAAATACCAAACGCATTGGGAAATTATGAAGAATTAGCCGAATCAAAGGATATAGGTTAGTTCTTAATTATTCGACAGTGGAAGAAAAATGCTCACGATTTTCTCTCAAAGATGTTGTCTACATTGGAGCACTCAATCCGCAACATTTTGAAATTGGTATGATGATGCTGGAGCATGGTAAACATATTTTGGTTGAAAAGCCTCTCTGTATGAATGAGAAACAGGCTAAGAAACTCATAACTTACGCCGAAAGGAAGAAGTTATTCCTCATGGAAGCCGTGTGGTCACGTTTTTTCCCAGCTTATCAATATGTTCGCAAACAGATTGCGAGTGGAGTGTTAGGAACAATCGAAGAAGTCAATGTATCATTTGGTTTTGATTTGATGGCTGTCAATAGATTGCAGTAAGTATATCAACTTAACAATTCTTCGAGTTATTAATCCTTCGGTTTTCGCAGAAATAAAGAACTTGGTGGTGGAACAGTACTTGATTTGGGTGTTTACGTTATTCAGCTGTCTCAATGGGCGTTCCAAGAACCACCGCTAGTAATTAAAGCAACTGGAGAACTAAATGCCGATGGAGTTGACATCTCAATCGATGGTGAGTTGCAGTATTCTGGAGGCAGAGTTGCTAAAATTCAAACAAGTGCGAGAAAACAACTGGACAACAAAGCTGTAATCAAAGGTTCTAAGGGGCAGATTACCGTAAGTCCATGTCAATAAAACAACGTCTTGGGTTTCCTACATTTTTCAAATTTAAATTTCTAGCTTCCTAATTTCTGGTGCCCAACAAGCGTCATTGACATTGATGGAAAAACAAAGGAATGGGTTCTCCCCAAAGGAAAACAAAAGACCAATTTTCCTAACTCTGAGGGGTTGCGTTATGAAGCCGAAGAAGTTCGAAAGTGCATATTGGAAGGAAAGTTACAAAGCGAACACATGAATCATAATGAAAGTTTGTTGGTAGCTCACATTGAGGATTCTATAAGAAAAGAAGTAGGGGTTGTTTATCCAGAAGATGATTAGAATAAGTATTTGGTTTTTGCATATTCTTTCAACTGCGAGTGTAAATTTTATTGTGTATTATTGTATTTTTAAAAAAATAAAAATTTTCACAAACTTGGTTCATTTTTCTATAGACAGACGGCAAATTGTAAACACAAAAATTTTCAAGTTATCAAATAGGAAATGAGTTCATAAAAAAACTTGCATTTTTTATAATATGCCTGTTTGGCAAATGGAAATTTCAGATACATCCAGATTTAAACTTAAATCCAGATGAATTTACATTGAATTTTTATGATTTACATCCAGATTTAAGTTTTAATCTGGATGTATTGAGTGAATAATATGGCAGACCATAGTTATCAAATAGGAAATGAGTCCATAAAAAAAAACTTGCATTTTTTATAACAGGCATATTATGGAAATTTCAGATAAGATTCGCCAAACTGAGGGGTGCATTGGTTCTAGCGAAAACGACTCTATTTACAGGGACCGTATTACTACTTAAGATTATCTTTCAAAATCCTTCGTTACCATTAAGTTGCAATAACGTTTTAGAAAAACGTTTTTTTTTTTTAACGATCTCGTTTTCTTTTACGACTGCTTTTGGCGGTCTCAAAAACAAGAATACATTTTGGCATATGGTTTTTAGTGCTTGACTTAAAATTGCTAGCTGCATTGAAAATACTACTTAAATAATAGAATTAAAAAAAAATAGTTTGAACACAATTTTTTTAATTTTTTCTTCCACAATTTAAGTTTGAAAATTAATTTTTTAAAAACTGTTGACTAAAATTAAAAAGAAAACAAAAGAAAAGGTTTCTGGCTTTACAATAATGTACGGCATGGCATTGTAATAGTGACCGTTTTTTTTTAATATTATTTTTTCTGTTTATGTCATTTTTTTATTTTCAAAACGAAAAGACACTTCAGCATCTTATTTTCAGTATTTAACTAGGAATTGATGAGGCATCGATTATTGAAAACCAAATTATTACTTAAAAAAAAAATTAATTTGAAAATTTGAACATAATTTTTTTCATTATTTTGAGTTTGAAAATTAATTTTTCAAAAAATATTCTCTCAAATAACTCGAATTAAAAACAAAATAAACGAATGGATTTCTGGCTTTAAAAAAAGTATAGCATGACATAATACACATGACATTGTAGGTGTTGCCGTTGTTTTTTAATGATTTTTTTTCTCTTTCACGTCAATTTTTTCGAAAATCGACCCTCCCGCCTAAACGGGGAAAAAAGACCCCCTCTCCTATACGATTTTTTAAAACGAAGTTTTTTAGCCAAGGGTTGGGGGGTAAATCCAAAAAACGACAGATCGTTTTCAACCCATCGTGGCGCAATACAAATATGAGAGAATTGCGCTGACTGCGCATCCGCTTAAGAGAAAATGGTAAGGTAAGTTAGGTAATATGTTCGTTTAATTGAACTAGGCGCCAGTTATAGCTTTCATTAAAATTCGTCATTGAAAATTTTTATTGTAAGATTTAGGGCACTTAAAAAGCAAAATCAGTAATTATTTTGATGCCAATGTTTAATATATATTGCCAAAAAAAAAACTGTTTGGATCCAACCTTCCACATAAATTGGCTTTCATTTTTTCAATGATTGCACTACTTTATCAATGATCAAAGAAATAGTAAGAGGTCAGTTATAGCTATCATTGAAAACCATCATTGAAAATTTTAATTGTTGTTTTGGACATTTAGAAAGTCAAATCGGTAAATATTTTCATGTCAAAATAAAGGCCGACTTGAATTAGTCAAAAAAAAATTAATTCCGGCCCAAACTTCGAAGTAAAATGGCTTCGAATTTTACAATGATCATTGGTAAAGTATTTCAATCATTGAAATAATAAAAGTCATATTAAGTGGAAGGTTTGGCTAAAATTAAAATTTTTTTCGACTAGAATAATATATCAAGTCATGGCTCATATTTTGGCATCAAAATATTTACCGATTTTTTCGAAATGTCCAAAAATTAACAATTAAAATTTTCAATGATAGCTATAACTGGCCCCTTAAAGTCATTTCATGAGAGAGGTTGGGCCGAAATGAAACTTTTTTTTGGCCAAATATATTAATTAAGTTAAAAGCTATATTTTGGCATCGAAATAATCATAGATTTCGAATCCAAAACGTCTTAAAATAAATCATTAACATTTTCAATGATAGCTATAAGGGGATAGCTATAAGGGGCCAGTTATAGCTATCATTGAAATTCATCATTGAAAATTTTTAGTTTAAGATTTAGGGCACTTAAAAAGCAAAATCAGTAATTATTTTGATGCCAATGTGAAGTTTAATATATATTGCCAAAAAAAAAAATTGTTTGGGTCCAACCTTCCACATAAATTGGCTTTCATTCCTCGTCAATGTAATACCTAAACTAAAATCACCTGCTAAATAAAAAAAAATATATATATATATTGTTTTCGCTAGCACTCCAAACCATTTGTTTTATTTTTAAAAAGTATCTTGTTATTTACGCAATTTCTCTCTATCTTCTTTATTTATCTCCAACAACTTATCAACTGATAACATAAACATTGACCTAGCCAGCCAGCTTATTAAAACTTTATAAAATTCAGTTTGCAATCAATTGCAGAAGTAATCGCTTAACCAAATTTGATTCCAATCATTTAAATATGGCTTTACGTTGGGGAATTGTATCGGCTGGCAAAATAAGCCACGATTTTGTCACTGGTCTGAGTACCTTACCTAGCGATGAGCATATGGTGGTGGCTATAGCGGCTCGAGATAAGGAACGTGCAGAAGAATTTGCAAAGCTTCATGAGATTCCAAAGGCATTAGACAGTTATGAAGAACTTGCTAAATCATCCGATGTCGGTGAGTATCTTTAAATAAATCTAAAATTTTTCAATATTATTCAATGCCATCATTTAGATGTGATTTATGTTGGCGCTCTTAATCCACAACATTTCGAAATTGGCATGCTGATGCTGAAGCACGGAAAACACGTTCTTATAGAGAAACCGCTTTGCATGAATGAAAAACAAGCTCAACAACTCATAGCTTATGCCAAGAGCCGGAAATTATTCCTTATGGAAGCCGTATGGTCTCGGTTTTTTCCAGCTTATCAATATGTTCGCAAACAGATTGCACTTGGAGCCCTAGGAACTATTCAACAAGTGAATGTTTCTTTTGGATTTGATTTAACAGCAATCGATCGCTTGCAGTAAGTAAATGTGATTCAATCGCATGTTTTGAAATGTTTTTTTTTCTTTTTGCGATAACAATCGTTGAAGTGGTAACGGTAAGCTCAAGTAGAATTTTCATATTTCATTTAGTAATTAAAAAAAATAAAAACAAAGTTCTTGTTGCAAGAAAAATAAATTTTTTTGATAAAAACATATTTCCCCATTTATATCAAGGAAAAAAGAACTAGGAGGTGGAACTGTTCTTGATTTGGGTGTATATGTTATTCAAGCATCTCAATGGGCATTCCAAGAACCTCCGATATCAATCAAAGCAACTGGAGAACTGAATGCCGAAGGGGTTGATGTTTGTGTAAATGCCGAGTTAGAATATTCTGGCAAAAGAATTGCCAAAATTCAAACAAGCGCCAAAAAGGAACTAGAAAACAAAGCAATTTTTAAAGGTTCCAAAGGTGAAATAACGGTATAACCATAATTAAAACTAACATAAATCTAAAAAGAAAACTTTTAAAATTGAAAACTCATTTTTTTTTCAGATTCTAAACTTTTGGTGTCCAACAACTATAATTGATGTTGACGGCAATGAAAAAACATGGATCCTTCCCAAAGGAAAATATAAAACAAATTTTATCAACTCTGAAGGACTACGTTACGAAGCAGAAGAAGTTCGAAAGTGTATCATGAAGGGAAAGCTACAAAGTGATGATATGACTCATAGCGAGAGTTTATTGTTGGCTCACATTGAAGATTCAATTAGGAAACAAATTAGAGTTATTTTTGCAGAAGATGAACTGTAAACTATTTTTATTGGATGTTACTTAGCTGTATAGTAATTACCTACTAATTTATTTGTTTTATAAATTAATAATAAAACAATAGTTGTGAGACTTCAGTGTTTCTATTCTCTTTAGAGACTGGAATTTAAAATAATGGTGCATTGCATTGTAATTTATACTTCTTTGGCGCGATAGACATTGAGTAAAAGATGCTTTATGGGAATCGGCTTTTTTTTGGGCTAATGCGAAACTGTTTTCAATCATACCATTAAAGATCACGTTTGATATTAGAAGTGCACGTCTTGGGCTTTTGGAACCAATTATAGCTAAAATTCAAAGTAGCATTATTAAAAGTATATAAAGCTCGACTTCTGACAAAAAGTCGTTTATTTATAAACTAACGATGTGGCTTGTGATCATTAAACTATTTAATTGATTGATGAAATATTTAAAGTTATTTTAATATTTTTTCAAATAAAACAATCTGTCACGTCAATGTTAATTAAAATTATTTAATTGGCCAGTTTAGGTTTCTCAAGATCTCTGAGACTTCAGAGACCTCAGCAATTTCAGGAATCTGAACGTAATTCCTCAGTGAAATTCCTCACTTTTACGGTCAAAAAAAAAGCTGAGCCTAATATTTTATGGATTTTCGCAGTTGATTAATAATAAAAAAGAGACTCGGTTTGACCCACACTGATAACTTCCCATTAGTTTCCTCTGAAACTCTACACCCGATGTTATTTTGTATAAGAAACTTATCAATTAAAAATCTTTGAAAAACGTACAGAAGGCAGAAGGATGTTTGCTTTAAATATATGCGACACGAAAAAATTATAAGCAGTTTCTTTTGCTGTTCCTTTTTTTGGATATTCGAACTGAAAATCCTTTTTAAACAACTCTTAGCGGTTTTCTTGCAGTTTTTTGGCCTAGAAAAAAAAGTTAATTGAGTTTTGTTACAAAGTCTACCGATTAACAACTATAACTTTGTGTATTAAATAAAATTAACCCGAAGTTAATATATTTGTGTGTTCTCAAGATATTCGATATTTTTAAACAATTTTTAATGGTTTTTTTAAATTGAAAACAAAAATCTGTGGGTTGACTTTTTTTAAGTCTTACCAATTTTTCACTACGTCATTATGCATGGGGAGCATTCCATGAAAAATAAGAACTCTTAAATTTTTGATTTTTTAATGTTAATGCACGTTTATAGCAAGATGACGGCATATAAACAATAATTTTAATTAAACATAAAATTAATGTGGTATGTAATAGCTTCAGATGACTTTTAATTATGATTTTTCTTTCAGCCTTGTGAAAATCTGACAAAAAAAAAAGACGCTAAAAAGGACATTTTTTCAATCGGAAAATGCCAAACCAATACCCGGAATTTTGACTTTCCGATACATTGAAATTAGCAAAAATAAGGGAAGAGTACCGAATTCAAAGCCTATCAGAAGACAAAACGGTTGTTAACTTTTAAATAACTAGATACTCATAAAAAACGTTAAATTCAACCGTCAGACACGTGACGCGATTTGTCTGTACGTGACAACCCATTAAAAAATTTCTAAAAATATAAAGATGAGCCTTTTCAATATTTTTTCTCATAAATACTAACTTTGATTCCTACTTATTATTCGGTTCTTACAAATTTGTGATCGATGCCTAAAAGTTTTGATAAAATCTGAATATTAAGATAACAATATAGAAGATTGGTTGACTCGACCCGTATGTACGTGACACCTTTTCTTATTTTTTTCTAAGAAATTTTAAGGAATACCTTTAAATGTACAACCTTTTAAAAAAAAATTAATATATGACATATCTAATTAACGTTTCGAAAATAACAGTTTTATAATATCAGAAAAATAGTTGAATTTGTCTGTACGTGACGATATAATGCTCCATAGAATGAAATCAGGCGAAAGTCGATAGTATTTGTTCTAGAGATATTCGAGACACAAGCCATTTTACAACTTTTTTTTTTAAATTACTGTAATAAGAAAACCGCTAATTGAATTTTTCTGAAAATCCTTTCTGCACGTTATGGCCTTAATTTGTAAAATAATATTTATTCCGAGCGAACGTACGTACTCCAGAGACCTCGAAACGTCAAGAAATGTTAAAATTTTTAATTCGACAAATCGGACCGATTATTCTTGGTTTTGACTTATAGCGGGGAAATTTTGTACCGGTTTCTCCTCCTGCTCAGTGGGGCTGATAGAGCTCAGGTAGATCTCAGAAACATGAATTGGCTAAATGATTCTTGATTGCTTCGTATGTAGAAACAAAATGCCAATTATATTAACCACAGACTTCCCACGTACATTTCTCACGACCTATATCGTCCACAGCCGTGGAAACAATGAATAGCCATAGTCCATAACCCACGATAAACAGAAACAAGGTATGCTCATTAGCTTTGTGACGTCACAATCATCTGCGTTTCTTCGGAGAGCGAAAAGATAATTCCATATAATTGGATTGTTTTTAATTGTTTTTTTATTTTCATAGTCCCTATCACTTAAAAATAATTTATTTTAATGCTAAATTCTAAATTCTAATCTTCATTTAAAAAAGAAAACATGTAATACTCAAAGATGATTGTGACGTCATAAAAATGGCAAGATGGCGAGTGTTTGTAATGAGCATACCTTGTATCTGTATATCGTGCCATAACCAATCACGACACGATCTCTTGCTGTTGTGTTTATTAAAAGTATTCACACAAAATTAGAGTTCCCATTTGCTAAGATTACCTACATCAACTAATCCTTTTTCTATAATTTGTGTGCAAGAGCTGACAGAATTAAAGCTTTTTTAAGCCTAATGATGAAAAAAAGTCTTTATTATGCATGCGATAGACTTTATGCCTTACGCTGCAACCAAGTAGAGGTTAGGTTAGGTTAGGAGGGGCATGCCCAGCCCAAAAGGCTGCTGCATACCCGAGGGCCTAATGGTCCATTGTGATCCCCATAAACAGAGATGCTAATTTAACAATTATTGACATAGACTGGTTCATTTGCAAACCAGCCTATGCTATCAATATATTTTTTCATGTTTGCGATTGAGACTCGTGCTAGATCGTCCAGTTCTCTAACAAACCTATTTCCAAAATAGCGGAGGCCTTTGTTTGGAGGTGTGACAATCACAGAGCATGTGTTTAATTTCTTCGACATCCTGAAAGCTCCTACAGAAGTCGGGTCTCACTCACTGGCTATTGCTTTGATAGCAGCTTGACTGTCCACGAAAAATGTGATCTCCGACGAGGTCAGTTTTTTCTTGTGAACCATTTCGGCTGCTTTTTCAATAGCGAAAACCTCAGCCTGAAAGACACTACACTCATCTGGGAGTTTATATTATTCTCTTATTTTAAGACTTTCACAGAACACCCAAGCTCCTGTTCCTTCTTCCATTTTTGAGCCATCTGTGTAGAATGGGATACCCTGTTCACCAATTAGCGAGTTGGGTTCCCATCCTTGCCTTTCTGGTAATAAGATGGAGAAGTTTCTGTTGAAATCTATTACAGGTGGTGCGTACTCCGTATTGTCACATCAAGATCGGTATAACTTTTTAAGATAGACCCATGACCGTAGGTGCTGTGCTTCCAAAAGCCCATTTCCTTAAGACGAAACGCACTTTTGGCTGCTATGCATCTTATGTACTCGTCCAAGACTGGAAGATTGAAATGATTCCCAGTCCTGCTTGTGGTGTAGACCTTAGTGCCCCTGTTATACCTATACAGGCTAGTCTCTGTACCTTGTTCAGGTTCTTGAGGTAGCTATCTTTTTCAACAGCCTTCCACCATACAATCGATCAATAGGTAAGTATGGGACGAACGATCGCGTGTGCATCCACGCATGCCCCACCGTGTACCGAAGGTTTTTTTTGCATGTGTAGAAGGCACAAAATGCTCTTTTTGTTCTTTCCTCTGTGTTCCGTTTCCAGTTTAGATTTGAATCAAGGATTACTCCAAGAAATTTGGCTTCATTGGAGAGTTTTAGAGGTATTTCATTTAGCTTGGGAGGAGTAAAGTCCTCTAGTTTTCTTTTCTTCGTAAACAGAACAAGTTCAGTTTTTGCAGGGTTAACCCCGAGACCGTTTTGTTCTGCCTAGTGCAGATTCCATAATATCCTTGATAGTAGTAAGAAACTTACTTGATATCAAAATTACTATGACGTCTGCATAGGCCACTGCTTCGATGCCTATACAACTTGTAAGAATTTTATCAACAACGAGGACCAAGAGGAGAGGTGAGATTACCCCTCCCTGTGGTACCCTGTTTTCTCGACAATAGTGTCTCTAAGTTGCGAGTTTATGACCCTACCATTGAGCATGGAATAAGTCCAGTCCACAATGGTAGATTTAACCCCAAGCTTTTCCAAAGTAGATCTAATTGACTCCGTTTTTACGTTGTTAAACGCTCCTTCGATGTTTAAAAATGCTGCCAGGGTATGTTCTTTGTGCTCGAGACTTTTCTCAATTTGGGAAACTACTTCGTGCAACGCTGTCTCCATTTACTTACCTTTAAGGTAAGCGTGTTGGTAGTTACACAAATTATTTGGATTGAGAAGGTCCCTAACATGCAGATCAATAATCCTCTCCAGTGTTTTGACGAGAGGTCTATAATCTTTTGCGGTCGAGTGTATCGGTTTTCCAGCTTTTGGAATGAAGACCACTTTAACTTTCCTCCAGCTTAGTTTAATACAGCTTTTGAAGATAACTCTTAACCAAGGGGATGATTATCTGTAGAGCATGTTGAAGAAATGCCGGGATAATCTCATCTGGTCCCGCTGATTTGTAGGGTTTGAATGAGTTTATTGCCCACATAATCTTCTGCTCTGTGATAACCTGATCCAATTCTGGTGCAGGTTGAATAATGAGTAGACGGTCTGGCTGCGTTAGGCTTGAGTCCTTAGGACTCTTACAGCCAGGGAAGTGCGTTTCCATGAAGAGTTCAAGTGTTTCCTGAATCGAGTTCGACCACGATCCATCGGGATGTTTGGTATACACAAATCTTGCGAGGTCTCGCCGCCCCACTTCTGTTCTCAATGGATTCACAATGCTTAGCCCATGAAATCTTCTTGGCCTTCCTTAACTCTTTGGTGTATGAGTTAAGATTAGCTCTATATAACTTCCAGTCTTCTTCTATTTTTCTCAGTTTGGCTTTATTGGAAAGTTTTCTGACCCCTGTTCTCAATTTCTTAAAGTTCACTACTCCACTATGGTGGATTAGTGGGTTTACTATTACGAGATATGGGGCAGTGCTTTTCAAATGCCGTTTTCATTTTACTAGTAAGGTCTTGAACAACAGTGTCAATGGTTGAGGTTAACAAGATCGTTTCGTCCTCTGGAGGAACGATACGTTCGTTCAGCCATGATGTGTACTCTGTCCAATTAGTTCTAGTTTGGGTTCTAAAAGGCTTAATATCCTTTGGGTTTCTGTCTAATGTAAAAATTATCCTAAAGTGATCCGAAAAGGATTCCTCAGGTGAAACTCTCCAATTCCCTACACAAATACACAAATGTTCTCGTTATTACTCAGAAGAGTGAGGTCAGAATTTCTTCCCTGTTTTTATTACGTAATGTTGGATGGTCGCCCTCAGAGAATGTATTCAAAAATTGACTCACCCCTTTTGTTGATTTCCTTACCGTCCCATTGAGTGTGGTGGGCGTTGGCAACACATCCCATCACCAAAGGTGTCCCTCGTGCTGTGGTATGATCCACCAGATCGCGGACTGTCTTTGCTGGAGGGTTTTCTTCCTGGGACGGCATGTACGTTGACGCCAAGACGAAGTTTCCTTCTTTGATTTCAACGCTGATTGCCACGTTATCCCCGTTGCTGTACCTAGATAATAAGAAAGCATTAATTGACTTTTTCACTAGAATACAACTTCTTATACTACCTTCTGACGTGGAGTGGAAAAGGTTGTAATCTTTTGACCTCAATCCTCGGACCTGATTCTCTCGAATCCATGGTTCTTGGATTAAGGCCACATCCACGGTCTCCTAAAACATGTAGAGCATTAGGTCGTGCGTTGCTGCTTTTGCGTGATGCAAATTAATTTCCACCACCAGCAGCTTTTGACTCACCTTTGCTATCATGCCTTCTTACCTTTACGGTTCCGAGACCGTATCTCAACACGTCCTATTTCTTTATTATTATTTGTATTGTATTATTCATATTAGAATGTCAGTTTATTAGACTTGACCATTCTTTATTCCGTCAATTTCATTGAATTTTTGAACAACAACAACAACTTAAAGGTGCTACCACCAATTGCTTACGAATTAATTTTAGGTATTTTAATTTGTTTTTTATTTTTGTTTGGCTGGAGATTTCTTTTTCAGGAGAAGGTCAGATTTGTTGTCGATTACAAACAAGAGGTCCTTCCTTTCCCCGTTGAGACTCTTCCTAATATGGAGAACTCTTTGTTCTGTTTCGCCAACAGTTTAATTATGGATGTGTCCTCATGTGCGGCAGGAGGAGGGATCCATATTTTAACCTGTTGTCGAAGTGGCAAAGCTGTAACGGGAAAAACTCCCGAGAGAAGAACCCTCTCACAGTTCGCCAATATTGGTGATTGTGTGAGTGAAGAACTCCAGGGATTTCCGGTCCCGACAGCAAACCACTTTCACTCCTTTTCGCCATCCAGCTCCATCCAATGTATAGTCCTCAGAACTATCGTTTTCAGATGTTGCCATCATGGCTTTGAGGATTTTATTTTCTACAAGCAACCAATTTTTTGCCGAGATTTTCCCATCCGGGTTGTCGTGGCTTATTATGGCAACTTGCAGATCAATCGGTGTTGTATTAAAACTACTGGTTTTAGGCTTTTTAGAACCTATGGTCTTGTTTTCCTCCTCCGATCTTGCTCTTTTAGATGTAATAGGCTTCGTCGCAGAAGAGTTGCCGACATGTGCTTGATCGTTCCTTTTCAGGTTCGATGTAGTGTTGGCCTGCTGTTTCTTTCTGGAATTCGCCAGTTTCGTTTTTGAGCCGGAGCGTGGACCAGAATTAATGGCAACCTGTTCCTGGAGCATCTTTTTAGGGACGGACTTGGATGTGGAAGCCAAAACTCTGTCTTTGTCCAGTCTTTCAGTGTTAGGTTGTTGGGAGGGAACAGTGGGTTCAGTTGCGACTAATGTCAACCGACGTTCATAGTTCTTCACCAACTTCCTATGTTTTTTCAAAAGGGCCTTGTCTCTCGAACTGATAGTTGGGTCCTTTTCATCCATTGCGCTCACGAATCTTTTAGAGGATCTGTAGTTACTGCGTTGCCTCGAAGCATTGAGGGGTGCAGTAAACTTTGGCGTAGTCTCTTCGGGATTCGAGTCTTCCAGCAGCTCGTCTTCGGTTTGATTTCCTATGGAGGGAGTTCAGTTCCGGGTCTCCCCGCCGTCAATAGCCATGCTATCTAGAGCAGGAAGAAGAGCCGCCGCGGCGAGCCGCAAGGTTGTGCGTGTTCGTTTGTCTTGTTAGTCCTGTTCGTTTTCGTTTAGTTTTGTCAGTACCGTTATCTATGTTTGTCACTGGCGACATAGCTTCTCGCGAAGCCAAGCCCTCGCCGACAGCCGTGACTTCTGTCGACACTTGACTGTATATCCTCACTATGATTTCTTTGCCTCGTATACTTTTGTCCATGTTTATGTTTATATTTGTTTGTTGGTTTTGCTTAGTTGTTTGACTCTTCAGCTGGATTGCTGGAGAGTCAAACGTAAGCTCCCTCGCCAACGGCAAGGCGAAAGCCGGTGAGGGGGACGCTGCAACAAAAACTGAGATTCAAAAGTCCTATCTTCCCTGAACTGACTATCTTTGTGTCAACTTAGCGAAACAACATTCACCGATCGAAAAAATTTTAATTGGGTAATTAGCCGTTAATTAGTCGTGACTTAGTTGTGATAATTTCGAATTTGCCGTTCGATGTTTTTTTTTTTGAGTGGTAAAAACGTCTTATAGCGAATAGTTTATTGCTTAATAATAAGCCGTTCAACAGTTTTGAATTTGTTGTGACAATTTTGTTTTCTACATTTTTTTTGTTCTGCTTTGCTAACTTCGTGTCAACTTAGCGAAGCAGCCTATGGAAAACGTATACAAAGTTCTTATTGTGAATGCTTTTGCTGCTCTATAATTTGCCGTTAATTTTGAATTTGTCGCTCTATGTTTTCTATATTTTTTTTTTGCAAAAATGCGAAATTGGTGTCAACTTAGCGAAGCAGCATCTGAAAAACGTATGTTGTAAGCGGTACTTTCCCCCACCATCCAGGTGCAAGCACCAGTTTTTCCATCGACTTTAATGATAAACTAACATATGCAACTGGTGTCATGACTACGCATCTTAGTCACATTTTTTGTGTTTCTTGTGTAAGCAGTGGTTTTTTGTCATCAGGGCGATGTCAACTAACGTTTTGGCTTGTACTCCAGAATACGCATCTTAGACAAATTTTCGTTTTTTTTGTAATTTCAAAAATTCACAGTAAATCAACCCACCACGGGTGAGCCTGCAGCAATCGGTTTTCTGTTTTTTGGCCACCTACATAAATTACACAAAAAACATAAAATCATGAATACCCTAATCTTAAACTTTTTAGTGTCGCCAGCTGCCCAGCTCCCGGGCTATTATTGTTTACTTGTTTTAACGTGTACTCTCTCTCTTCTTTATTTATTCCTCAACTGAAAACTCTAGAAAATTAATAATATAGCGACTGGAAAATTTAAAAAAAACCAGCAAAACCTTCTGCGACCCTATTTCCGTAATATTCTTGCAAGTCTTTTTCGCTTTGATTTTCTTCTTTTTGATTACAATCAAATGTAAAAACATACAAAATGTACACATTTGTGTGCACTATTGAATGCCGCCATTTATCAATGGCTCCTTCATTATGTGTGTTCCTCGTCTCCTCCTTTATGAGTACTCCTAACGACCAAGCGAAAACGTCATTATAATTTCTTTAAAAATCTCGTGCACCTTTCAAACGAGGAAACAAAGAACTAGAATTTGTATCTAGTTTTTATTAAGCAAAAGACTTTCACTCTTGATAAACGATAGAATTTATAAATTGATTGACATTTTGGTATTATGGTTCTCAATTGAAAAATTTTACTACTACTCTACTGTGAATTTTGACAAGATTAACTGATCGTGAATGAATGTTTCGATCAGTTTTCAGATGTTGGGTGTCTTTAGTTTGTTGTGCTTTTGTTAAAAATGCAATCATAAAACAATGTTTATTGTGTTTCAAATATAAAGTAAATTAGATAATAACTGAATAATTAAGCTTGCTGATTATAAAAAGGAAATCAAAGAAATTGTTCCTTGCAAACTTATTATAACTCCCACTGCGACCAGGACCAAATAGTGACCATCACAAATCTCTCCCGTTAGCGCATGGATGTATAGCACGAAAATACATACGAAAATACCTTTTTTTGCCAGTCGGAAATAACCCAACAGTTTCAAGATGTGTAAAACGACGCGTGAAGGTGAAGAAAGCACAAAATTCCTTCATAATCTACCCAACTGAACAAAAGGTGCTTTAAAAAGCTTGAACTACAATTAAATATTAATTTAAGTAATTTATGATTTTCTCCAAAAATGATTCCATTGCGATAAATAAAATTATTATGGATATGGAAATTATGGATCATTGTGAAATCTATGTAAGATGAACTAAACTTTATAGAAATTGCGTATTGACAAGGCCCTTACTAGTCAACTGATGAGTCCAAGTGAGATCGCCGGGACGAAACGCCAATTTTTATGGACTAAAGGCCGTTAAAAGCTATTTTGAACCGATAAATAAAAAAATGAAGTGTTAAAAATCGGATAAAAATAGCCTATGAATATAAAAAAAAAATTAAAAAGAATTTCCAATTGTATGAAATATAACAATATTTTTAACAACTATAACACCAATTTTTTCAATAGAACTATTCACACATCAGAATTCCATACATTATTTATAGTTTGTAAACAAAATATGATGTTTGATAACGGTAATAGCCGTTCCACACTGTCCCATCGAGTATTAATACATGTCAAAAAAAAAGTGTGATAGAATCACTAACGACTGCCAAATTTGTGTGAAGAAAATATTTTCATATTTTGCTTTCACACTTGCGTCCAAACAAATCATCATAACCTAAAACCTCCAAGTGGGATAGAATGTGTGATGGTTTTAGAACCAATCCTAAAAATTTTCATAAATTAATACATGTCAAATTGGGTGAGATGGGCTGTCAAGTCATGTGGGATAAAATTTCATATTTTGTCTCCACACTATTATACATTATTTACTTCCCACTTTTTTGACATGTGTTAATACTCAGTGGGATAGTGTGGAAGGCCTTTAATACCGATTTATCAATTTCGTTGATAAAGGTCAAATATCGTATTGATAATTGACAACTGTAAAAAATCCCTTACGATTTTGTTTCTTTGTGTAGCTCTCGAATTTCTTTCATCGTGTGAAAGAGGACTAGCATGGTAAATAAAAAAGTAATTAATATGTGATTTTATTATGTCTTTAAGTAATTTTTTTTACATAGTTCACAATAAAACATTGGCTATACATATATTTTCCTTAGCCGAAAAAGGGAGAACCTTATTGCTCGATGAAATAAATGTTGGTGTGTCCCAGGGGGAATCAATGTGGAACGGACAAAAACCTTTTAACAAAATCTATCTGCTGACAAACCAACAAAAATAACAACTCTGAAACAAAATTCAATAACTCTGGAAAAACTAACAACTTAAATGGTGCTAACTTTTGTTTTCTATTATTTGTTGTTACATAACTTTATTTTCAAGATTGTGTGTGATTTATTCTTAAATATTTTTATTTAATTTAATGTACAGAATAATTAATTTTGTTTTTTTACATAAAATGCATTTTTTATGTTTATACATCAAAACACACATTTTAAAATGCGTCCTATATAAAATCTATTTTATGAGAATTCAATATACCTTTGAATTGTTTTTTTTTTTTTTTTTTTTTTTTACGTTTTTCTTTAATGTTTAACACTTAAAACAAGAATTATTATAAAAGTTGACACTACAAAACAAGTTTTAATTGCTATTTTTTATATTATTATTTTTTGTTTGTTTTTAAGCTTAATTCTTGATTTTGATGATGAAAACTGTTAAATTTTAAAACAATGCCTTATTGGAATAGTAAACATATGGGAAAAGGTAGGTAAATGATCAAAAGAAATAACAAGAACAACATAATTGTATTTCAAATAATATTTAGTAAAAAAGAATAAAGAAAAGAAATTATGAACTTACCTCGGAAATAAAATTCCGATTTGATAGAACTCCTAATATAGACATTTACATTCAAAATTAAAATATTATTTTAAAAGTGTTGTTTTTCAAATTATGGAAAGATGTGTTAGTTTCATCAACAACAACACTCGCCAACTTAGGCCGATTAATCACCAAACAACACCGTCTTTGTCAACTTTTGTGTTTTTTTTTTTTTCATTTTAACTTAGGAAATCTGGACGCAAGGCTAATTTTTAAAAATATTTTTCAAAAATGATAAGCGCGCCCAAAAAATTATTTTTAATCACAGAAATATATAAGCGCTCTTTGTGGGCGCTGTATGGAGAAACAAAGTCTTGCATGGGGTTGAGCAAAGAAAGCGGAAGTGGTGGGGTGCCTAAGCCGATGCGGTCTCGACTATTGATGGACTACTTGTGTTGTTGATGCCGCTTTCCTCTGGTTTCGTATGGAGGTCAGCATGAAGATCGGCTGAGCCATTTGGCGTCAAATCATTCTCCGAGTTGTCGAGCAAGCCGCAAGTGGGTACAACAGCTTGCAATATCTCCTCTGACTGTGGTTCACTCCCTTTCACATCCAAAACATGATGATCAGTAGGTTGTTCATTTTTAACGACTTCAGGGAGACTTTTTGTAATTATTTGTAAATCTTCATTTGAATTGGGCAGTTGTTCTTTGACCACATTTGCTTCAATAACTGTCGGTGGAAGTTCTTCTTCATCTGGAGGTGTCTCTGGTCTTCTACTAATATCAGAGTGTGCAAGACTTTTTTCACAATCTTCCATTGTTTCTTCATCATCTCCCCTCACATTCGGAACTGGTAGATCTGATAACTGATCTTGTGGCCCTCCCTCACATGGAATCATATTTGTTTCAAGAGGTGAAACTGCAACCAATGCTGCTGTAGTGTTTCGAGTACTATGTAATAAATCGTTTATTGCTGACAATCGAGCCGAACTAGCGTCAGGCGTATTCAGACTAATGAAGCTGTTATGGGTTTCACTGAAGTCGGACATGTCACCATTACAAGCAGTGGTATATCCCAAGAACGGCTGTTGTGGCTGAACATGATTGCTGTGGTGGTGAGGACTGTGATAGCTATTGTACACGTTTGATGCTGAATAAGTGCTAGTCGTATTCTCATATGGCGCTGTATTAGCATAGGGCGTTAAAATATCCCCGTAAGTTACAACAGGCGGTAAAACTGCAGGATATATTGATCCATCCTGATAGTGCAGGTCGCCACCGTTTAAAGTTATGCTGTCCGTTTCGGTGGTGGTTGTGGTCGTCGTGTTGGCATAGAGATTGTGCGTTTGTGACAAAGCGGCTGTTGGTGCTCCAATTACCACCATCGATGGTGACAATTGGACGCATAGACCACTGGCAGGATGTGTTTGTGGCATATGGTTATTATATACATTGTACTGCTGATGCATGTGATGATGGTAGGTTTCATTAGAACTTTGGTCCATACTATTAAAGCTTGGCATCGGGTTGTAAGTGTTGATAGCTGTTGTGCTACTGCTCGCTAAAGCAGAAACATTATTATAAACCAAATGTGATGATGAGGCCACAAGTTGAGAACTCAGTTCGTCAGTGCGTTTTTGCTGTCGATTTTCCATGTCAAGACGCATAATTGTATGTATAAAATGTGTACGAACTCGAGAAGGATTGAATTCAATACGACCAATTGCATTGCCACAAGCATCACGTGAACAACCGCAGGGAAACATTGCGCGATCAACCTAGAAGGGAAAAAAAGTGTTTTAATATAGTTTAGTTTTTAAGTTATGTTATAGGTGACTGTGAGTCGAACCAGGTGGCCTGATCCTTAGTGTGCTAGGCTAGGGATCGAACCACTGTTTGTTGCAGCTAGCAAGAACTTGTATTGCTCTCTTATTCGTCCTATATTTTAATCTTGTGTTGTCTGCTATTAGGTTTTGCTCTTAGATATTTTGATTTGAATAATGAAGTTATTTTAAATTATATCATAAAAAAAAAAAAGTCAGTTATAAGGTCAAAACGCTTTTAAAACTCTATTGCAAAAAGTTTCAAGGCGAAAAAAAGAAAAAAAATTTAGGTATTGATATCGGATTAGCAATCATTGTTAATTGTATGGACTTGTTAATTTGTATGGATTTTTATTTTAAGCGTTATTATTTAAAAAAGGGAAGGAAAGAATAAAATGAGAAGAATTAAATATTTCCTATCCTTTACATTTTCCTATACAAAAAAATTCGACATTATTTTTTTTTTATAAATTACGGCTTAAACTTATAACCATGTTCCTTTAGTTTAGAGGTTGCAGTTTTCGGTATAATTTTCACTTCTGCTACATGCACTGAGCTGCACGCTCCCAGTTTTTTGTTTCTATTGATTACTATAACCCTTGAGTTTATATACATAGAGGAACCAGGGACGTTTTAAAATTATCTCGCAAGGTGGCGTTAGTGCATTCACTTTCAATTTTATGTCAGAGTGAAAACTAATTTTTTATCTCTCTTTCTTGTTTCCACGCATTCGTTGATATTCGTATTTGCATTTAAAAATATTGGCTGAAGGAACGTGGGGCGAATGATGGTATTTTGAGCATGTTGTGCCGTTGTAAGTTTTTACTCTTGAATCAAAAGCAGAATATCTCTCTTCCTGCAGATAAAATAACGTCTTATGTAGTTAGCTATAATTTGGTAGGTAGGTGCGTAACTATCCTTTTTCTATGCGGATTGTTAGGTAATTATTTTTGATTTAGATTTAAGTTTCTTAAGTTTTTGAATAAACAATTAACTCTGAAATTTGATAGGTATGTATGTAGGTAGGTGCATAAGCGCAGGAATAGATAAATTTCTCACACATGAAGTATGTAACTAGGTAAAAATTTAGTTATTTCGTAGGTAGGAAAACCTATACCTATATTTTTCAAGTAATGTAGGTAGGTGCAATTGCCAAAAAGCTTTATCCTAGGTAGGTAGGTAGGTATAGGTATGTGGGTATTGATAAGAAAAATAAATTCTTAGTAGGTAGATTCTAGGGTTACCAACTTTCTTCAAAACTAAACGAGTACGTATTTTTTCCAAATAAATAAAAACAAAAATATGACGGAATTTGGATTGATAACGTTTAATGTTTTTTTTTTTCTTCAAAAGCTTAGTACCCATGAATGAAAGAATACAAGATTACGCCATTTCATTTTTTTCGCTTTGTTGTTGTAATTTTTGACAGCTCGTGTTGCGCAATCGGAGACAAAAATATGATTTTTTCCTACTAGAAAAAGTTTTTAACTTGAATTTCTATTTCATTGTTCTAATTTAAATTAATTAAAAGTGAAGTGTAGTTCTGAACTATCTGTTCTACTTTACACATTACCGCTTCAATTGCTTTTTAGCGATTTATTTTAAATGAAAAAACCTTTATTTCAAATGAAAAATATTAATTCGGTATTTATAATCGTATTTCTAAACGAAAACTTTGTTTTTTTTAACTACTAAACGCGCACGAAAGGAAAAAACACAACCGAACAATCGATTAACTAAACAAACTACCGGCGGCCATATTTGTTTACATATCATCTGTCACCAATGAGATAACAAATGGCGCAATCTTTCATTCATGCTTAGAACCTATTAAAACACACAAGAAAATCCTTCTGGCATAAATTGTTCAAAAATAATATAAATACAAAAATAAAAATCAGAGAATTCAAAATCTTTTCAGAAAAGAATCAAATATTTTGGTTAAACTCTCTCTTTTCAAATATTTTTGGAAAACAAAAATAAATACATACACACATACATACATACATAAGAGAGCAATACAAAAATAAAAATCAGAGAATTCAAAATCTTTTCAGAAAAGAATCAAATATTTTGGTTAAACTCTCTCTTTTCAAATATTTTTGGAAAACAAAAATAAATACATACACACATACATACATAGGTAGGTACCTAGGTAATTTTTAAAAATAAAGACAGAAATAATAATTTTTTGTGTTACATAAAGGCTTAACTACATTCTAGACTTTTCGCAAATAATTGGCAAAAAGTGGAAAAATGAAAAACAAAAAATGCACTAGAGATGTCTGTGTTCCAAAAAATGTACGAAGATTGCGTTTGATCTATCGTTTCAGATTTTTTTTTTCTGATCAATCACAATTATTTACACACAAGCATCACTAAGCATAATTTTTTTCACGTTTTCACTTTTTTGCAAAAATTGTTACATGTAGTTAATCTTTAAAAAAACAGAAGTTGCATTATATCCTCCAGATTTTTAAAAGGAATTTAAAAATTATATAAACTTTCATAGTTATAGGTATTCAGGCTACAAAATTGTGGGTAGAGTCTTTAGGTTGAATTTTAAAATTACACTTTTGTCTCACGTTTCAGACTTTGAAAAGTATTTTAAACTGTATCTTGAACTATTTTTTTTAATCTTCACTTAAACGTTCTTTGTATATTGAATGAAATGAACTATCATTTATCAACAAAAAAAATTTCTCTAACATTTCTTGGTGACCGGTCAACAAGATTTTCGATACAGAAACCCAAACTGACTTTTCCGAAGGTTTTTGGTGTGCTAAATTCAAATCTAAGCTCAGAATTTTTCCATCACGTATAGTCCATTAAAATATTACATTAACCTTGCATTTTATACAGGACAAATTTCTTTTTGATCGATCTGTAGGAGGGATCAGTGTAAGTGTAAAAACGAGTTTTCGGGGTTGAAAGCCCCAAATTCAGCCGCCATTTTGGAAAAAAGGGCGTAAAAAGTTCTTCGCAATATTTTGAGAGTCACACCTATGTACATCGCTTAGTAGCCCGTGGCGTAATGCTTAGTTAGTGAACTGTCATGCCAAAGGTCTGGGTTCAATACTAGCCGCCCACTTAAAGTTTTTCAGGGCGTGGAAGTGACAAATCCTCCAAGAGTATCTTCTGTCATAGAAAAGTGCCGCTCACCAGCCGCTCGGATTCGGCAATAAACTGTAGGTCCCCTCCATTCCTGCAGACACGCACACAGGAATGGTTGAGAATTGTAAGTCACTGGTTCTTCAATTTGTACCACCAAATTTATTTTTTTTTCATTTTTCACCTACATCGCACAAACGAAATCTTAGCACATTTGTGTAGAGAATTGAACTCGCTACAATTTATGTAAAGACACAATTAAATTAAAAAATTTTAAATAATTGTTAAATAAATAAATTTGGTGGAACAAACGGCTCATGAAGAACTAGGGCCTAGTGACTTACAACTCTCAAACATTCCTTTGTGCGTGTCTGCAGGAATGGAGGGGACCTACAGTTTATTGCCGAATCCGAACGGCTAAGGTGAATGGCACTTTTTTAGTACAAGACATACTCTTGGAGGATTTGTCACTTCCTCGCAAGAGGTAGTAGCTCCGAAAAAAAAACTTAAGGTGGAAGCGGCTGGTATGGAACTTCAGACCTCTGGCATGACAGTCCAACGCACTAACCATTACGCAACGGGCTACTATAACTTAAAGTTTGTAAATAAAAATAAATAATCTTGTAAATGAGACAGTGAGCGCAAAAGTGGCGTAACCCATTTTTTTTTTTACAAAATTGATGCTTTTTGTGTCCTGATTTTATATTTTTACGCCAAAATGTATCAGTTTATTTTTTAAGTACATCCTTACCGGAATTTATTATACAGATTAATTTTTTTTTATCACAATTTAAAATAATTTACAGTCGGTCAGGAGAATGCAGGGTGATTCGCATACAAAAAGGCGACAAAAGGCTAGAGCGTGTAGGTTTGGTCGAGAAAAGAAAAAAATCCTATGAGTGGGGACTAGAAATAGAAAAAAATCATTAAAAAAACAACGGCAACATTTACATCGTCATGCTATACTTTTTATAAATCCAGAAATCTCTTATTATATTTTTTGTAATTTTTACAGAATAGGTTTTGAAAGATTAATTTTTCAACTCAAAATTAAAAAAAAAAAAGTAATAATGAAAAAAATTGTGTTCAAACTAATTTTGCTAAAAATTTTACGTTACCTATTAAGTAGTATTTTTTGTTAAGTTCGATGTTCTTATCAATTTCTAGTCAAACACTTAAAACCGAATCCCTACACGTCTTCTAGTTTTTGATAAAATTAGTAATAAACAAATCTACTTCACTGCTTACTTAGCGGAAATAGGATCTTTGGAGCACCAAAATAACTTATTGAAGTCGAATTTAAGGGATCGCCTAAACCGGTGAAAATAGATTCCCCTCACTTTCCAGGACAATTTTTCTTCTTACCTCAACCAAATCTACAACGTTTAGCTTTTTGTCAAATCTTAAGCTAACAGCTAACAGCAACATTTTACTAGTCTGTTCCACAGACAAAAGAAGAATGGAAATATGAGCCAAATCATGTTTTACTTTGGTACTGTCTTATCTCCTGTCCTATGTCCTTTGTTTTAAGAAGTAACGAAACCACTCACTTATCATTTCTTTTTTTTCTTATCTTTTCTCGTGTCTCACCGAAGTTATCAAACAATTTAATGCAATAACAAAAAGAATCCAGAACGAACAAAAAAAAATAAAGCAACTAGACGCCAAGCAACCCTCATTTCAAGTAAAAAAAAACTCAGCCTGTGTGGAGTGTGAAATAAAGGAGCAGGCTAGTGCAAGGATTTTTGTTGTTAAGGCAGACAGGTAATAGAGCTGTGTAAATCGTTCATTTAAATTGATCGCATCGTTCAGGAATCGATTACCAAAATGATCCGATCATTTAAATCAATCGATCATTCGATCATTTTCAGTTAACTCAATTCATTATTTCATAGTGTTCCGATTCGATTTCGATAAAATTCAATCTTCGAATCTAACGAATTCAATTCAATTCAATACTGTACCGTATTTGATCGAATCCAATGAGAGAGTTCCTCAAACATCCGATGACCGGTAAGTCAGTATAAGGGGTCAAAAGTCGTAAAAATAAGTTTTTTGCAAATATCTCAGAAACGGTTTTATTCGACAATCTTGTAGCTGAGGCGATTTTCCACAAAAAATTTGGACCTCTTACTGACCAGTGACCAGCATAATTTTTTCCTTTCTTTTGCATTTTTTCATCACTTCTTACTGTACTAGAGATTGATATCGAAAATCGAGATTTATTGAAATGATTGAGATTGGGATGGAAAATCGAGAATCATCGAAATGATTGAGATTGGGATCGATTGAAATGAAAATTTGTGATTTCAATCATCAATACTTTTTGATGATCGGATCAAAAAAATCGAATCGTTCCTGATTGACGCAGCCCTAACAGGTAGATTTTTTTGTTGAATTTTTTCTTTTTTTTCACTCATATGTTTTTTTGTTGTTTCTTTCTACTTAAGTTAAATTCACTCAGCGATCGCAACGAAACTGTCAGCAGAACTTTTATTAATCGTTCTTGCATTTTTGATTCCTCTATGTATATATGTAAACTCAATGCTATAACTCACATACATAAATATTATTCTCACCTGACATTTTATTCCGGCTTGACTGCACGCACACGTGTCCGGATCACAAAAGTCCCTGCAAACACAACCGCAAACTTCCCTAGAGTTTCTTATGTCTCGGCATTCGATTTTTTCATTCGGATCTATTTTCCTTATACCAGCTGCTTTTAATAATGCTCTTCGTTGTTTTGGGGAAACTGGTTGCAAGAAACCATTTGTTTCAGCATCTAAATCTGATCCACTACCTTCGCTGAGCTCCTCATCGCTGTCCGATTCCTCACTCGAGGAACCGCGTGGATTTATCTCTTGCAATTGTAATTTGTGAGCACGTCTTAGCTCTGCTGCATGCTCGGCCAAACTAAATGTTTTAAAACTAATGTGATGGGCACCCATACCAAGTGTACAACCACCTTGAGACGGAACACACCCATGGCCTTGAATACGTGGGAAATAGAATACTTTGACGCCGTCAAAGTTAATTGATCTTCTTGGTTTCTTTTGGAGTTGCTGACCACCGCCATCGACAACATCTTGAATATGTCTTTTTAAATTTGATCTCAGAGGAATTTTCTCTGCAACTGGTGATGTACACATAATTGAGCCAACACTTGTGTCTGTTACACTAGTCACAGTTGTTTGCAATGTTGACGTCTCCGAACCAAGTCCAGAATCAGAACCATCACTACGCAACTCCTGTTCATCCGTGGACTTGACTGCTGTCAATTGCCTAGAAACTTCAGCCTCATCTATCAGTCGTGGAGCCTGACCCACCACTTCCTCGATATCAACCACAAAAAGGACATCGCCCTCTGTTGATGAATCCAAGGGATTCGGCGAGTTAACAGCTAAATTAATATTATAATCATCTATTGCTAGAGGATCTGCGGCTGGTTCTGAATTCATTGATACATTTAAGTCCGGATCATTCAAAACTACCACTTCACTCGCAGGAAAACCAACGTCATTTTCTGCTTCAGGTGGAAAGTCTAAGAATATGTCTTTCTCCTCTTCTTCCTCATCGCACTCCACCAAGTAATCATCGTCGTTATAATCAGTTTTTACTTTCAGGAGATCTGTATTTGGATCTGTACTCACAAATGTTATACTTTCTTTGATAAGTTTATTCTCATTTGTATGGTTATTATTTTCATTGAGATTTGCCTCTGTCGGCGATGACGTTGGTTCCGATTCTGTAAGCACTGTGGGTACTTTGCTCACATTTGATTCAATCAATTGACTGTCCATGGTTGTGACAGCAGTTTCACTCAGTTCTGTGCTCGATGAAGTTCCTCCAAAAAAAGTTGAGCCGCTGGCATTTTTTTGTATGTATGTGATAAGATTTCGAATAGGCGTGAACATTCTTCAAATGATACTTGGTGTGCCTAGGGCAATTTAACAAAACTCCTACGATGAGTTTGGTAAGGCATCTGAAATAAATTTATAAAAAATATTATGTTGATAGTTGGTTGCAAAAACAAGCACATATCAAACTTTGTACATATGTTAATTTAGTAAATTTAAAAATTATATAACGGCAAAAAGTTACAACAAATTAAAAACAGCGGCTTCTTGGTCAATGTGACAAAAACAACTTATATGTGGTCTCAATGCCTGTGGACTGTTGTTGGTGGTAGAAAACAAGAGAGGGGAGAAGATTGTTTCCACTTTCTTATCCAGGCGGCAGCGAACACAACGGTTGCAGGCTGAACTAAGTGAAAACCTTATATGTATGTGCTACCACGACATATTTGGAGCTCGGGTCTGTTAGGAGCCCTTTATCCTATTCCCCACCCATAGTGTTATGTATACTTATGTTGTTTTTCATTGTAGAAAAGATTTCATCTTTTTGCGAAAAGATTTGCACTTTTTCCAGTTTTTAATGTTTTATTCACAAAAAGAAGCGTTCTGAATGAGTTTTGAAGACGACAGATGCGATGTTTAATTTGGGAGATTTAATCTGCGTTCACTCATACACGTAAATAAGCTCTCATGTCAAATTGAAAATATCTTTGTTCAGTGATTTGAAAGTCTATATGTCTGAAGAATCGTCACCAATACTATTATTAATATATGGGCTGACATGCTTTGAAGATATTTTTCGATGCCAAAATGTTTTACTGAAAAGAGCAATTTTAGAGTTTGAGAAGAGATTTTACAGATTGTAATGAAAAACGACATTAGTCTTGTCATCCAGGTTTGTTATCGTACTGTCTGGTTTTTTTCCTAATTACGTAAAGTTATTTATTTGCGACACAATAAAGAGGCTTGAAAAGGGATAGAATAACTGACCACCAAACCACGCAAACGAAATAAAGACAAAGAACTTTGGTCCCTAATAGGTCACTTGCAGACAAGGACTTAGCAGAGTCCTTGGATGCCTGCAAATAAATGACCACAACAAAAAATAGCAAACTTAACGCCAAATAAAATTCTAATGAACTAACTAAAGAAGCCTCGGACTTTACAGCTAAACAAGTTGCATAGAAAAGCAGCGTTATACAGAAGAACGCGATCACTTCATCAGAAGATAAAAGGAACACCGGCTTCTCAGAAGGAAAAGTGAGAAGCACGCGATCGACGGGAAGAAAAGGGCTAAAGAATCTTTCAAGGTTAAAAGCCCCGAACCGAAGCTTGCGAAAACGACCAGAGGATAATCGTAGTGGATTCGCAGTCGATGTGCAGGATTTGGAGAAACAAAGATTTCGAAAAGGCAGTTTCATTTAACTTTTTCAGCACCCTTCTTGAAAAAAAAAACAGCACAACTCTGCCATCAACAACAAAGGCACAATCGAAATAAACAATAAAAAATAATCAAAAGAACAAGTACCTACAATATAAATTTAGAAATAGATACGAGAGGACTGTCATGCCGGAGGTCTAAAGTTCGATCCCCAGCCTCGCCACCTATTTATTTAAAAAAGAAAAAACGGCTACTGCCTCTTGCGAGGAATTGACAAATCCTCCAAGAGTATCTCCTGTCACAGAAAAGTGCCGCTCGTTAGCCGTTCGGATTCGGCAATAAACTGTAGGTCCCCTCCATTCCTGCAGACACGCAAACAGGAATGGTTGAGAGTTGTAAGTCACTAGGCCCTAGTTCTTCATGAGCTTACACATATACACTCTTGAGAACCGACGCAAGATGTCTTCAATAATTTTTGTACGAGATATATTGTCTTATCACATTAACTGCTTATTTTTACTCAATTTAAATCAATTTGTATGCGCCAAGTCGTTTTCTTAGAAACCGAAATTTATCCCAATTATTCCATATAATTTTTATAACTCAATTGATGAATAAATAAATAAAGATTTAAAAAAAAAATAGGGTAGCAGGTAGAAGCAAGTAGATACATACATATAAGGTAAATGTAAAACGACTGTTTGTAAAAATTATTTTAACATCAAGAATATTTTTTTTTGAATTTGAAAAAAATCAGTTTTTGTAATTAAAAAACGGAATAATATGTTGTTGATTTGGAGAAACAGTAATTATTGCGTTAACTTAGAAATTGAAAACACTCAGATTGAACAAGTGAATGAAATAAAATACCTACTTAGATATAAAATTGGACAATAAGTTAAATTTTAAAAATCATATCGAATACACCAGGAAAAATTTCGAAAAAAAATAGGGTTTCTCAAAAGAATCAGGAAAAATATAAATACAATCAGTGCTATTAACATATATACATAATATACTATTATATCTTAGGAACTAATGATGAGATAAATGAGAATGCAGATTCTCCAAAACAAGGCCATAGTTATAACAAGGAGCAGAAAAATGGTTCTATGAGAGGTACCGTTAATAATAGCTAACTGTAAAACTTGTTTTTGGCAGATCGTAGACCATACTAATATTAGTGTTCACAACAATTTTAAACAAAATCGTAGGAGTCGTTTTCGAGAAAATTTATATTTTCTTTAACGGTTTTTTAACATTTATATGGAAGATACCGTTAATTTTGACTATAAGAAAAGGTTTTTTATAAAATATTTTAGATAATGTTAAAAAACCGCTTGGTGCCAAGTTTCATAAATATCAACCAAACGGTTTTCGAAATATTTGGTTTACAAAAAAAATATTGAAACTTTTTTTTGAAAATCCAAAAAAAAGTTTTTGGAAAATTTTGGTAGGTATACAAAACTATTAAAATTTTTCAGAAGATTCTCCATAAAAAAAAATTATCAAAATCAGTTTATTCCTTTTCTAGAAAAACGAAAATAAAACAAATGGTTCTATGGGAGGTACCATTTCAAACCATTATTTGGAAATTTAAGTTTTACAAAAAGGTAGCATATAGGTACCTAATAAAATTTATTGATTTTTTTTTTTTAGAAAAATCTGTCGAGCCATTTTTGAGAAAAATAAGATTTTCCAAAAATGCTAAAAAAAAATTATATGGCATGTACCGTTGTTTTTGGTCTTAAAAATAAAAAGAAAAAAACGTGTCGGGGTAATGTCCCGAAAACACTTTATACCTAGTTTAATTAAAATCGCACAGACAGACAGAATTGCGAGACCCACTTTTTTCGTCTTCCCTATCATCGTAATGTCAAGTTTGATTGTTATCTCGAGTTCAATTTTTTTTACGAATCCAAAACTTGCCATATAACCTACCTATATATCGCAAGTGAAAAGTGAATCAAAAATTGCCTTTCATCGAAATTTAATTTTTGTACTAATTTTAACAATAAACAAACAACCCCTCAAAATCTTAAACTAGCTTTACAAATACACTTCAATACTTCAACTTATCACAAGCTAAATAATTTTTGTTCCCAATGAGTAGTCAGTCTCTCATTAGCCAAATGACGGTCTTATCCTTGGCGATGTTTTTCCTGCAAGACGCACTAGAAGATGTAGTGAATTTTCTTTAAGACCATCTTACAGAAAAATTATGAGATCTACAGACAATACAGCGACTAAGATAATTATAGCGTATGGACATAACCCAGCACGCAGACGAATATTCCAGTGCACCCCAATGTACAAAGCACCAAGAGAACACGGTGCTAAGATGAGGAGCACAAGCGGGAAGCGACCTCAACCAACTTGATATCCATAAATGGAGGCATATTTGGCTAAAAATGCAATCTAAAGTCAAGTAAGATTTGAACATTCAATACAAAATGATGGCGATAACTACTCAATTACGTAGTAGGGCAGATATGGTTTGTAACCAGTTTTGGATATTATGTACAGACAAATTAAGGACACATGACATAAATATTTATGTACAAAAGTTATTAAATAAGCCAAACCAAAACACTAACATTCAGTTAAACACAACAAATCTCAAAATTAAATGTATTTTTTTACTCTAAAAACTTGGTCTTACCTTAAAACAAGAATTTATTGATTATTTTTGTTAGTGTATTAAATTTCAGGTTTGCATGCAGCACAATATTCCAATGATAAGAAAAATAAGACTAAACCACGAATGTCCTTACAAGTTCTATCAATTTACACTTTCGTTACCCAATTTATGCTGAAAATAATTTTGGAAAAGATGAAGGAAAAAATACAATAGGCGTTCAATCCATATGTTAGAAAAAAGTTAAAAAATTATTAACAATTGAACACACTTACATCCGATGATCCTTTTAGTCAAATGAATTTGTTGTATTTGACAATAGTTATTTGTAGATTTTCAATTTTCGAATTATTAGCAACTAGTGCAGCCAGCAGTGGCCTCTCTTTTTTTTATTAATTTCTTTTTCTTTATTTATTTCTCTTTAAACAGCACGTATCCAGTGCATTATAAAATAACTTTTAGCGTCTAATATTCTAATCTATGGAAAAAGTTAGATAATGCTTGCTTTATTAGGATTCCAATTGAAAAAAAGTGCTTCACCACTGAATCTTGCAAAAAGAAAAATAGGTCCACCAATTTCTTTTTTGTTTATACAGAACTTTCTTAGTTGTTTTTTTTTTACATTAATATATAATAAAATTTCGTATGCAGTGTTTCACGTTTTCATCTTGTTTTCTTTACTTCACATTTATTTCATAGATTTTTTTCTTTGGTTTTTAAAATCGTTACAAATTTGTGAAGTTGAAATTTTCCCTTTTTTATTGGATTGGATTGGAAGTGTTATAATCAGAATTATATTTCATTTAATTTAACTAGAAAAGGAAAGAACTTTTATATTTTTTTTGTTCAATAAAAAAGGAGAAACAAGATCACTTTCCCACAACACAACTGTCCTTTTTTATCGCAGTGAAAATGTGCCTTTTTAGAAATCTGTAGCTCAAAATTACTGAGTATTTCAAAGAATCGAAGCTTTGATTGGTTGGTTTTAGTGACCAAACTAGAAGGTTAGGTTTTTGTGCGTAGTATATCTGTCTCTTCACAATTTATTGTGCGGAAAAAGGTGAGAGGAATTGAGTGAAATGAAAAATTGCGGTTGAAATTGCAGCGATGTGCGAGATAATATGGATTTGGAAAAGTGAAGTTGGATGTACTTTTGTCCCTCTGGATTCATGTCTGCTGAGTAATGTCAGACGTGTCAGACTGCCTGTAGCGCGAGCTAAAAGGCCTTCCACACCATCCCACTGAGTGCCGCGCTTTATTTTCTACGGATCAGGATCATATTTTAAAGCCTTAACTACATAAGCCACTTTTTGCAAAATTACAAAAGTAAAAATATTTTTTTTCCCGCTAGCGCAGTTGTTTTGTGAAAAAGAATGTATACAATTCTTTTTAATCCAAAATTTAAGCTTTCTGCATCATTTTTATAAGTTTTCCAGTGAGAAAAACTATCCAAAAATGAGTTTGAAGATTTTCACTTTTGTACTTTTTCACTTTTTTGGCTTATGTAGTTAAGGCTTAACACGTAATACAGAAACAATTCGGGATCCTGCACTCTATCTGGATCTTTTTCAAAGATCCAAACTTATATTCTAAAGCCTTAACTACATAAGCCACTTTTTGCAAAATTACAAAAGTAAAAATATTTTTTTCCAGCTAGCGCAGTTGTTTTGTGAATAATAATATATACATTTTATTTTTAAACCAAAATTTAAGCTTTCTACATCATTTTCATAATTTTTCCTGTGAGAAACATTATCCCAAAATGAGTTTGAAAATTTTCACTTTTGTACTTTTTCACTTTTTTGGCTTAAGGCTTAACTGTGGCGGATAGATGGCTTTTATGGTAAGGCAGTGTTAATTGCAGTGTACAGAAAAGAGACAGAAAAAACTGAAAATAATCAGGAAATAACTGGGAAAAAAATATTTTTACTTTTGTAATTTTGAAAAAGTGGCCAATGTAGTTAAGGCTTGAGTGTAATATAACACATGATTAATAAATATATATGATCCTTTGTTTTTGAAAGCGTTATAAGTCCATTTTTCATGTTTCGAAATATTTAAGGGTTTGCGTTTGAATATGTTTAAAAATATAGGCAAATGTTAAAGAATTCAGGTGATGCATTTTACATTATAAACATGTTAAATTTTAAGATGCAATTAAATTTATTAAAATTCTCAAATCAAATCAAGTCAACGGTTTTTAAGTGGACTTATTCCACTTTCAATAATAACAGATTATTAAAAATTAAAAAATGTAAGTCTATATTTTTATACAGCATTTTTTACTAAATTGATTTTTTAAGTATTTAGGCTCTCCCAAACCAACGCGATTAACCGCTGCGACAAAAGAAAACAACAATAAAGGCTCTCCCAAACCAACGCGATTATTCGCTGCGACAAAAGAAAACAACAATAACAACACGTGGTTGTCAAACAAAATAACACGTTGTTGTTATTGTTTTCTATTGTCGCGGCGATTAATCGCGTTGGTTTGGGAGAGCCTTTAAAGTGAAAACAAATAAAAAAAAAACGTAGTTTCATGAATATCCACAAAGTTTATAATGAACCTTATTTGCCCTTGAAGAAGTCTGAAAACTCAGTCGAAACGTCGGGAAAACTAATGAAGATTTTTCTTTAATAAATTAATTTGACCAAATAAGCCGAAGAAGAGTAATCTTAAAAATTTAAACTTATTAGTAGGTAATGACAACTGCATTTTCATTAGAGCCCAAATGAGGTAATTTCCCAAATTACGGAAAAAGTGTTTTCATTAACTTTCCTCATTTCGTTTGACAACCCTGGTTAAATTCGAGAATTTTGCTGACAGTTTCGACATTTCAATTCAAATAAAAAAAATTTTAAATCAAATTCATTTATATTTGTTAAATTAAAATGGAACAAATTAAATTAATTGGTGTTGTAAATAATAATAGAAAACAATAACAACAACGTGTTGTTTTGTTTGACAACCACGTGTTGTTATTGTTGTTTTCTTTTGTCGCAGCGATTAATCGCGTTGGTTTGAGAGAGCCTTAAAACGAATTTATTTCAGAGGGAAATAATTTGAAGGCTGCAGAGAAGGGCCAAAATTATTCGGAAGCGGCAACAGAGGAAGAGGACAATTCAATTCCTCCAACAAAAGCTTTTCATGCTGTCGGTCCAAATAGCTGAAATGAAAAGTCCGAAGGAGTTTTGGAAAAAGGTACTGTGCTATGTATTTATTATGGTTAGTTAAAAAGGACTAATGTCAATTTTGAATTTTGCGGTTATTATCTGCTGCCTGAGTAAAAACTGCTAAAAATTCATTGTCCATCTCCTTCTGGCGCCTATTCTCTTTAGCGTCATCTTCTCTACATTTTTCAATTTCATCGCGGACTTTTTGCATTTCTTTCAATAACTGTGTTTGAAACGTTTCTTTTCTGTTTTTTTTTCAAGCATTGGAGAATCTTCACGCAGCTCAGAAAGGACTCCCGGTGCTGATGTTGCTGTCGGTGGCGTGATAGGTGGTATGGTTGGTGGCAGAGAAGATACATCCATCTCAGCTTCATCATCAAGTGTATAAATTTCAAAATCTTCAACGAAAAAATATTTATAATATGTATTTAAGAAATCGCATCATATATGAATGAATAGACAAAAATTAATTAGTTTCAAAATAAAATTTAAAAACTTAAACTTTAGTTCCTTGATGACTTTGCAACTCTGTGCTTTTCTATGCATTTGTGTGAATTTCAGTCCAACGTTCTGTCAAAGTTCATATAAAATAAAATGCACGACTGATCCACACGAACTTGTTCTTGTATTAAAAGTTTCATCGAATTTTAAAGATTGAATATTCTAAAATATAAAACACATAATTAATAATTATATTATGTTTATGTATTTATCCATTTAATAAATTGAAGAATGGAAATTTGAATATGGAAAAAAGCATGGAACACGTTCTTTAAATTGATAAACCAAGTACTAAAATGTTTTAATCTCAGAACAAAGAATGCCATCTAAATTCTTGAAAAAATGTGAATTTATGCAACAAAATTTTTAAAATCGTTGGAGCGGTTTTCTCAAGAAATAATTTTTTTATGTATGAAATTTCTTTAAATTTTTTAAAAAAATTTCAATTTCCATTTTCAAGAATATAATAATATACAACTGAAACCAAAATTAAAAAAAAATTAGTTATTAAGGCTTAAGGTCGAGGTACTGATATATAGACAGAAATGCGTGAGGCGGGACCCAATTTTGCTTTTTCCCTATTATTGTAATGTTGTATTTACCATCGACATTTTTTTAAAGCATAAAAATGCACTATAAAAAAAATATTAAGTTTTCCTTTTCTGAGGAAGTTGTTTAACCAATAAAATCTTATTAGAAAGAGTATGGTGACAGCAACGAGGCAAACAAATTTTATTTTAAATTATTTATAATAATGTATAGATTGCAGATATAATTGGTCTTATTAATTAGATTTTTGGCTGTTTGAACTATGTCTAAGTATTTTGAAACAATCTGAAATATTCTTTTTTAATAAAAAAAAATATTGCATTTCTCTAGGTTTAGACAATAGATTACGTTGTCTAAAGCAAGATAAAAAGATAGATTACTTTAGCAAAAATTATTATTAATAAGACCAAATATGTCTAAGAAAATAATATACAATATTTAAAATTGAAAAAGAATGTACCTTGCAATTACTTCTCGTCCAAATAGTCGGTGTTTTGAATATCTGCCAAACAAATACTGTCTTCGGTTAGACGGTCCGGGTTTGAACTTCTGAACTGACCTAATACTGCATGCACTTTGTAGTACAGTGCAGGCTTGTCAGATTGGGCTATTTGTCGGAAATTGGGCTATCTTTTTCCAAAATTGCCGACAACAATTTCAGTATGACAGCCCAATCATAATTGGGCTATAAATAGCCTAAATCTAATCTTGGGCGATATTTTTTCGTACAAAGGAATCATATAAATAAATCACTTTTTACCCTATAAACAAACGCACAAGCAACTAAACAGTATGTTTTCGATTTTGAGCACAATGAGTTTATATGGGAGTGCGCGCCGGTTTAATTGAGCGGACTCTCATATAATCCTATAGTACTCAAAATCGAAACCAAACTGTTAAGTTGCATGTGCGCGCCTGGCCTTAATGATAATCACCTTGGATATAATTCCAAAAAGCAGGAAAACCGTGAAAAATATTCAAAATTTGGAAGAACAATGGCATAAGCTCCCTCAATTTGATTAGAATCCATTTTTTTCCTCCAAATTTCCAACGAATTTGGAAGAATTTTGAACTGAATTGGCTCTTAACGTCAAAAATATTTCGTATGAATTAGTTTTCGGGTATTTGGCGTATTTCGTAATACAACTGTTATTTTTGTCTGTCAGCAATGCTGTAGTATTAAGAACATTTTCTTTTCTGAATTTTGTAAAAACATAACCAAGAAATCGATTAACCACAGCGTTTTGCGTATTGATGCTACGGTTTAAAAAAATTGCTTTAAAAATTTTGCAACTTTAAATAAAATGATAAGTAAATTTAACAAAACAATGTACCATTGTGATAACAATGGCCACGAGGATGACAGTGACGCTAATTTTGATGCGGATATCACATTTCTAGACTGTGATAATATTGTTAACTCTTTTTTTTTTTATGAACTAATTTATTTTATTTTTCGTTCTTTGTTTTAATAAAAACTTATTTTATGTTTCGTTGTTTTATTGGTATTCGGCTACTATTTGGGCTACATTTTCGTCTCCGAATAAATAAAGAAACACACTGAAACACAACAAAACGAATGGCAATCCAGTTGTTCGGTGAAATGTTAAAACAATTGAAGAAATAAATGTTTTTATTTTGGATATTTATGTATTCTCAAAGTCAAAAGTTTAGTAAATTTTACATTAAATGCATAAAATTATACTCTGGTACATTAATTCGCGGTATTATGATGTTTTTAAATAATTAACACCAATGTGAATCTGCCATAATTGAGGTTAAGAACGTCAATTATATTGAACGCGCCCAGTATTCTTTTTCTATTCTTTTTATTCCACACTTCACATGGAATAAAAAGAATGCATTCCAAACGTTCCGGAATGAATAAAGAAACAACAAAATAGTTTATCCGGAATGTTCCGTGGAATAAAGAAACGCAAAACTGGTATTCCGAATATTCTGGACATACCGGAATGAATAAAGAAACACATTCATAGAATACTATGAGTATAGCCTCCGTAAGCAATTTTCCTAGCATGCAATACAGTATTCTATGAAATCTTTCTCGTGGAGCCACCATGTTAAATTGATAAAACATAACATTCTGAGATTCTCTGCGAATCTCAGAATGAAGATCACAATCTCAATTCTTGAAAAAAATGTGAATTTATGCAGACCAAATTTTAAAAATATTTGGAACGAAAATAATTATACATACTTCTTGAAATTTTTTTTGAACAAAAAATTGGTATGCCATTTTAAAGAATATAATTATATACAGCTAAAACCATAATTTCAAAAAAATTCATCGACTCGTTTTCAAAAAAAAAAAAATGATTTTTCAAAAAATAATTTTTAACTTTTTTTTTTAAATCCAAAAAATATTTTTTTGAAAATGTGTGTAGTATTATTCACACTTGAGATCGAATTAACTGAGGTTCAACGATGCTTCACGGTTCAAGAATATGCACTAGTAGCCAATTGGTGAGTTAAAATTCCTGAAACACGGATCAAATATTTGTACAACTGGCACTAAGTAAAAATTTTGGCGGAAAAAAAATATTTTTACTTTTGCAATTTTGCAAAAAGTGGCCAATGTAGTTAAGGCTTTAGAATTGGGCTGAATATAAAATTTCATCCCACAAGACTTGACAGCCCATCTCACACAATTTGACATGTCGTCGCTTTTTGGCAGAGTGGAATGTCGAAATTTGCTAACTTTCAGGAGAGCCATTTAAAATTTGTCGTCGCATTAATTTCGAATTCATTTTAAGGAAAAAATCGATTTGTTTAGAAGAAAAAATCGACTTTTCTGGACAAATCCATTGTATTATGTCGAATTCCTTTTAAGAAATAAATCGATTTGTTTAGAAGAAAAAACCGATTTTTCGAGACAAATTCCTTGTATTGAAAGAAAAAAAATGGATTCTGTTTAGAAAAAAAAATCGATTTTTTTTGGTTAAAGGAATTCGACATTAAAAGAAAAAATTCGATTCTGTTTAGAAAAAAAGTCGAATATTTTTGGTAAAAGGAATATTCGACATAAAAAAAATCTTTTTTTTGTTAATAAAAAGGAAACTCGAAAGTTTAATATGTATATGGAAAAATAGCATTTTTTTTGCTTTGAGATAGCAATATTTAAAAAAACATCTATTCGATGACGTTTTCCAAAAAAAATATTTTTTCTGAATGTATGGAAAAAGTGTCGTTTTCTTTTTTGCCAAAAAAGGGAATATGTAATCGAAAAAATAAAGATATGATAAAAAAATCTTAGCTGATGCTCCTATATTATTTCAAATTTACTAATGTCGAATTCTTTTTACCAAAAATATTCGATTTTTTTTCTAAACAGAATCGATTTTTCTCTTTTATGTCGAATTCCTTTTAAGAAAAAAATCGATTTGTTCAGAAGAAAAAATCGACTTTTCTGGACAAACCCCTTGTATTAAAAGAAAAAATTCGATTCTGTTTAGAAAAAAAATCGAATTTTTTTTGTAAAAGGAATTCGACATTAATACAAGGGTTTTGTCCAGAAAAAATTTTTAGGATTGATTCTAAAACCATCTCCATCACACATTCTATGCCCTTTGGGGGTTTGAGGTTATGGTGAATTGATTTTTGGAATGCAAGTGCGGAAGCAAAATATAAAAATCGTTTTCCTCACACAAATTTGGCAGTCGTGATGGCTCCACGAGAAAGATTTCATAGAATACTGTATTACATGCTATGAAAATTGCTCATGGAGGCTACTTACTCCACAGGACATACAGATGCCAAACCACAATCCAATCAACAATCAGCTTTTTCGCACTGGGCAGTTTACATCATGTCGTTAGTTTAGTTGTTAGTTGATAAATTCCATTAATAAGTCAGAGCAAGAAAAACAAACAAAAATTCCTTTCAGCACTACTTTTACCTCTCTCAGACATATGAAACGTCAAATCTCATGGCCAAGCTTTGGACGGTGTTCACATTGGACTTACTCCTCGGAGTTTTTTTTGTTTTCTCAGTATTTAGTTTTTGTTTGGAGCTTAAATACTACAGAATCAAAGTTTTTTCAATTGGAAAACAATTTATTTAGTAAACTATCAATTTTGTGATTGAAAAAGTTCTAATAAATTCTCCGACGAGCAAAGATTTGTGTTTTTTTTTAATGACTGCTGAACGTCAGAGTGAATTGGTTGTGTTCACATTACTTGTGTCTGAACATGAGCTGACTGACTTCTGTCAAAAAAAATCGTAAATTTGAGTCCAATGTGAACACCGTCTTGTACAGCGCTCATGTCTTTTTCAAAAAGTAGGTTTCTTCAACATGTTTATGACATGGACATGGATTTTCGTGCCATTAGATTTTTTGTAGACATATTCATAATCCTGACATCTTTCATGTCCATTGGAGACGGCATGTTACACCTCGGTTCAACTTCGAGCGCGTTGTAGGTACTGTCGTGGGTTCAAGTGAGAGTTAACTGGGCTGCGTGATGTCGCAAGCTCACAATCATAAGATTTTGTTTGGAGAAAAAAAAGAAAATTTTTTTTATTTATTGTTTTATGTTTACATAAAGTTCTTATCGCTTGAAAATCATTTTGTTAAATGCTGAATTTTAATAATAATCCTCAATTAAAAAAGAAAATAATACTAAAAATTCCAAGAATGTGACTCGCGTGTGTATAAAGCTTCGTATTCATTATGCGCGGCATCCGCGCGCACTATGTTCGTCCGCGACAAATCATTATATTTGCCACGCATATCATTTTTTGAGAAAAAGTTGATGAACCGCGGCAGCCGATCGCGGCAGTCGATCCAATTGACAGCTAGTAGCTAGTGCCCAAATCACAAAACAAACTACCGTCTCAACTGCGCGCGAGCAAAACCATGTTCGACCATTGCCGCGCTTCAAAAATCCATCACGAATGGATCGATGCGCGGCATGTTCGAGCGCACAAATGTTCGAGCTGCCGCGCGTAGAAACCCGGTATTCATATTGCGCGGCTGATGCGCATAACAATGTTCGTTGGTTTGCCGCGCATAATGAATACGAAGCTTAATAATTATGCCTTGTAGGTATCTGTTTATCGTGAGTGTCGAAAAAATTCAGTTTGAAGTGAGATAGCATGTATACAAAGAAAATTCAATCAAAAATAATAGGTAATAGCCAATCACATCCGTGAACCCTGGCTGACTCTCAAGTTCTGACTCTCAAGTTAATCCGCCGAAATCGGCGAGTTAAATTTGTCGTGGTTCAGCGGTGAGTTAAGTCCTAAACCTCGATTGTACAACACGTCATAGGAGTTGAACTGAGTTTAAATCTTGAACCACGGCTGAACTGCTGAACCACGACTGTATACAGCTGGCCCTTATTGTTTTCGTGTTTTTTTTTTTTGGCGTTCGTGGAAATTTCACACAAATTATTATTGTCTTTTCTAAATAAGAATGAGCGATTTGAAATTATTCCCAATCGAAACGAGGCTGTTGATAAATACATATGAAGGGTCGGGGAAAATCGGCTTAAGCTAATTTTTTTTCAAAATTAAACTAATGATGGCATTTTGTAGCTTTTTATGCATTCTATATGATTCCCTAATAAAGTTTTGAAAAAAAAAAATTGTTCTTCTACAAGAAAATCGTTAAAAAGAAATTCCGTGCTGCGGAAGAACGACACAAGTCCAAGATATTGTATTAAAGAATGGCACAAGTTCATAGACTTCATTTCAATTTTTTCAAAGACAAGAATACAAAAAAGTATATTTAAACATCTGTGGTCTTATTAATAAACACTGTCTAACTTTAGACAGCCGTCCAAGTTTTTAAAAAACCTTTCTAATTTTTGTTAATGTAATCTATCTTTTTATCTTGCTTTAGACAACGTAATCTATTGTCTAAACCTAGAGAAATGCAATATTTTTTTTTTTTAAAAAAGCATATTTCCGATTGTTTCAAAATACTTAGACATAAACAGTCAAAAATCTAATTAATAAGACCACTGGTTTTTAGTATTTGATGTGCGTTTTATTGGCAATTTTATAGCTAGCGTAGTAAAATTTCCCTTGGTGAACAATAAAAAAACCAAAAGTGCCGATAAATTAGTCATTAAATTAGTGTGGACTTGAACCTTAAATGTCGGTAATGTAGTTTGTGAACACATCCAGAGAATAAAGAGTGGACATAAAAGTTGATAGAGCGTTTTATTGAAATTGTATTGCTGCGCTTAGTATGAATTACCAATAAAACGCACCTTTTGTTAAAGATTAATAGGAGCATTGAATTAGACACAAAAATACTATCTATTAGAGTAAAATTTTGAAAAAAATTAGTCTGAACACAATTTTTGAATTTTTTTTCTAAAATTTTGAGTTTAAAAATCATTTTTTCAAAAACTTTTCACTCAAATAATTTGAATTAAAAACAGAATACTAGAATAGCTCTCAAATAAGGCACATTATGACATTGTTGGTGTTACTGTTGTTTTTCAATGATTTTTTTTATCTATTTTAAGTCAATTTTTTAGAAAATTACCCCTATCACCTAAACAGTAAACAGGGGGAAATAGACCCCCCTCCTAGAAGATTTCTTTCTTGTCTCGACTAAGCCTATACGCACTGGGCTTTTGTTGCATTTTATGCAAAACATTTTTTAGTATAGTAATTTAACACTGACATTATACAGATTACAATGGAAAAATGGCACAAATCACATACTATATTCACTAAAATAATTGTATTAAATGTAAATTTTTATGAAATAAAAATGAAAATATGTTGTAGGTCTTAGAACATTCTGTATTACAGAACTGCTTTTTTGGTGTATACGTATATATAAGTAATAACCCTTCCCCTTCTACACTATCCCATCGAGTTTTAACACATGTCAAAAAAAAAGTGGGATAGAATTACTTACGACTGCCAAATTTGTGTGAAGAAAATATTTTCAAATTTTGCTTCCACATTTGCTTCTTCACACAAATTTGGCAGTCGTAAGTAATTCTATCCCACATTTTTTTTGACATGTATTAATACTCGATGGGATAGTGTGGATGGGCTATTAATGTGTAAACACGATGATCATGGTAATAGGGGGGTTCACATTTTCAAATTTGTTTGACCTGCACGGCATGATGAATGTTTGATGGATGAAAACCAGTAAATAATTTTCTTTTATTTTTGTTAATTCTATTCTTCGAAAACCAGTAGCGTTCACTTTCGTCAAGCATGCTGTCAAACATCACTTTTCATTTGACCATGCTACACTACTCAAAGTATCTATGAAATTTTAGAAAATGAAAAAATTAACTTAATTTATATATTCAGGATCTGCAGAAAACTAATATAAAGCTCATTAAATCCACCGAAATTATTCTTGTTACCAATATAACTCATTCTAATATTTTTTACTACGATGTGCATGGCATGACAACTTCTTTGGAAATGAAATTTGCTTTGAGTTTGCCAAGGATGCGTCCACATTTTCAAATATGCTTGTCATGCAAGCAAAATATCAAAATATTTTGATTTCCATCCTGCATGCATGACATGCCGCTAGATGCAGCGTTCACATTATCAAAATCAAGCACATCATACCGTCAAATAAATTTGAGAATGTGAACTCCCCTACTATTGAATGAAAAAAAGGCTTCAGTAAAATGATCATGTAAACAGGCACATAAGTACCTGCCCAAAAATAAGACACCTAAAAAGAGGAATCGTATAATCAGGACACACAACAGACTTGTCACTTGTCATTTCATTATTTCTGGTCGAAGGTTTCTTGGGTTTTGTTTTTGTTTTGTTATTTTACGAATATTTGTAATCTATTTCGATTAAAAATGAAGAGTGTTTTTGTTAAAAGGTAAACAGAAATTCTTAATTTTTATAAAATACGCAAAATATCTCATAAGGAAATTATTTAATTTGTAGATTAAATAAAAATCGGCCCTTAAAATTTAGACCAACAGCTCGATCTTTAAAATACGATGAAAAATTAATTTTTAAATGCGATCAACAAGCTGCGATCATTTCGGAAAAACTCCTGAGTTTCTATAAAGAAAATGAATTCTTCGACACTGTCTTGATTGCTGGAAGTGGAAGTGATTGCGTTAGCGTACAGGTACACAGAGTTGTCCTGTGTGCATTAAGTGAGTACTTCTTAGAAATATTCCGTGGGAATCAAACAACTTCAAAAGGAAATATAATAGAACTCAAAGAAATCGAACCTTCAACACTGAAACTTATCATCGATTTCATGTATACTGGTTCGATTAAACTAAATCTTAACACTGTCGGGGAAATTTTGCGAGCTGCATCTTTTCTAAAAATGAAAACCCTAGTTAATGGATGTTGTGAACTGATTGAGAAAAACATCAATTCCAGCAACTCTTTGAAGTGGTTCCGAATAGCCAACGAACTTAGTTTACCTAGATTGAAGGTCAAGGCTATAAAATGTACCTACAATCACTTAGAGGAAATATCGAAGGAGAAAGAACTTCTGACGCTAAGTGAAAATGAATTGAAAGACTTGCTCTTCAACGACAATCCCAGGGAAGACTTCGAGGAAAGTGTATTTTTATCCATGGTGGCATGGATAAATTATGACAAATTGAACCGCGAACATCTAAGTTTTCAGCTTCTGTCAATGGTTCGTTTTCAGGCTCTTACGCCCAAGTTCATCATTGAAAACAGAAAATCGGTTTGTAAGACTGTCGAAAGCTACGAATTGATATGTAGTTGGCTGCAATGGCATTTGTCACCGGAAACTCGATTAAACAATCATCAAAGTAATGAATTCGAATCGAGGACGATATCTGATGAGCTTGCAGTTATAAGAGTCTGCAGTGAATCTAAGGTTATGAATATTGAAACATTTAACCCTGAAGAAAATTCATTGTCTGTCAAATTAGAAACAAGCCTGCCAACGCAGAAACTATATTCTTCAATAATTAACATTGGCGATAAATTGATTTTAGTTGGTCAGGATACAAAGAGTGTCGAATGTTTAGAACTGAAAACCTTGGAGTGGATTCAACTTCCTCCAATGAAGAAAAGTCGAACCAATTGTCAGTTGGCAGATTTAAAAGGATATTTGTGTGTTTTTGGTGCTAATGAAGATGAAAATTCAGGTTCCATGGAGATATTTAATTTTTCCACAAGCAAGTGGCATGACGCAAAAGTACCAACTCAACCAAGCAAACAGAGTAAAATAGCTTCTCATAATGGGTTGTTATACATTCTTGATTTAGAATACGACTACAGAATACTGCAATGTTATAACGTGTCTTCAAATAAATGGACTTCCAAATCGGTCGAACAAAGTCCATTAGTAGATTTTGGTTTTGCCGCGTTTGAAGGCTTTTTGTATATACTTGGTGGTTATTATTATGAACATGAACGAGAATGCTCCAGAAATAATGTTAAACGATTTAATTTATCCAACAGTTCCTGGTCTGAAATGGCATCGTTACCATTTCCGTACATATACAATTTCTCTGGCACACGAACCATTATTTTTAAAAATAAAATTATAATTGAAGCCAATGGAAATGTTCTCGAGTACAATATATATACTAATAAATGGGATATTTTGCGTAGTTTATCAAATAAAACTAATAACATACTTTGTACCCTAAGAAGTAATTTAATTAATCAATTTAATAAAAATATACATATGTAGGTACTTTTATTTGCATTGAACACACTGTATGTACAAAATAACATTACGATTTTGTAACTAATGTCGAATTCCTTTTACCAAAAAAAATTGATTTTTTTTCTAAATAGAATCGAATTTTTTCTTTTAATATAAGGCATTTGTCCAGAAAAGTCGATTTTTTCTTCTGAACAAATCGATTTTTTTCTTGAAAGGAATTCAACATAAAATTTAGTGTGGGAGGATAAACAAAAATTGCAACGCAAAGATTCTGTACTGTACGTCATAATTAAATATACAGTTCGGTGACTGAAACTTGAGCCAATTTTTTAAGACAAATTATGTACCTTGTCCTAAAATTTTTTTTAAATACCTATTGATAAAGCTGAAATCTCTCATTTTCTGAACAATTTTATTAAAAATTACAAAACAAATAAAACCATTATAGTATTTATTCATTCTTTCATTACAATTTTATTTCGTTCCAAGCCGACTGAAACCTTCAAACCAAAACGGTTTTGATGAAAAAAATATACCTAAACACGTATAGGTATTTTGCTCTTTGATTTATAGATTCAAAGTTTCTTAACCGTATTAAAAGCAGACTTTGCTCATATTAAAAAAAAAAAGATTTTTCGGAATGAACACAATGGTTTTTTCTGTTTGTATTTCGTTTTGATTAATATTGCCATATAATGGTTACCGTAGTCAAAACTGTTTTTGATGTGGAAAAGGTTTGCTCACGTCATCATGTGCTTTCCTGGTATTTAATAATCGTTTAGAATTATTTAACTATTTTTAAACATTTATTAAGTTAATCTTGTTTTGCAATAAATTAATTTAATTCACTGTAACAAGCAAACCCGTGCTCGCCTTGCTAAATTTTTCATTTAAATCACTTGTTTTGTATGTATAATTGGGTGATTCATTTCCGCAAATTTTTTTTTTTCACGGTGTTCAAGCAAAATTTTAATCTACATAAAGAACAAAAAAAAATCTCACCAAGATTGAGCTCTTAATTCGAATTTTTAGTACTTACAATTTTAATATGAAGTTTTCCCATATAAAATGCACGTAAAATAAATGTTTTTTTTTTTTTCAAATTTCTAATGCTCAGACATCTTTTATCATATTGGGAATCGGTTTGATGGACCTTACGGGGAATTTCACACTCTTTAAAATTGCCTTAGTGTCTTTTTGTGTAACTAGCACTTCATCATATGTACCAAACTCGTTAAATTTTTCAATGAAAGCAACACATCGTTCAGCAGTTCCGTAACGACACGTTTTAAGCCCTAAAAGAGGCTGTAAATTCATTAAATATTGGTAAAAAAAAACTATTTTTTACGAGTCAGCACTTTTGTTCTCCATAATTTTTGCGGTTTTCTCAAAAAATTGAAAAAAAAGACAGTTATATTACAAAAATTGGACTTTCATGACTCCTACTGGCGGGTTTACAACAACAACATATATTTCTAGGTACAACAATGTAACCATGTTCCCCTAGAAGAATATAATTTACAGTGTGTATGCGCTGTAGATTTTATTAAGAGTCGGTATTCATCGACCAAAAAATTGCGTCTTAAAAAGGTACGACAGCATCTAATTAAAGTTTTTACATCTCTGCCATTTACACGCTCTTTCGGTATGTATCGAACTAAACGTTGACTTTACGAATGCAATCCATTTATCTACCTACGTTCCTTGAGAAATCTATTTTGCATCAAAATAATATCTACCAATTTACATTGTGCCGTCTTGAACCTGAAAAAACAAAATAAAATATAACCCCCCCCCCCTGTATACCTGTATTACTCGATGGGATAGTGTGGAAGGGCTATTAGGAATAAAAACAGACAAAAAAATGCTGTTACTTTCCCCGCCAATACAAGGATAGGGCTGGCAATGAGACAAGACCAGCCGAGCCGAGACTTTTGTTAGTCTCGTCTCGGTCTTGGTCTCGCCTAACCAAGTCTCGTATCGATCTCGGTCTCGCCTTTTTCTCGTGAAAATTTTAATGTGCCAGTCTCGTCGCGGTCTCGGTCTCGGTCTTGGTCTCATCCTTAGCCTTGGTTTCTTTCGTGTTTTTTGGTGGTAAAAAGTATAAGATAAGATGCCTGTTTAGATTGAAAAGATAGAGTACGATATCTCGGCAGTTTGTCGGTAAGAAAAATGCAGAATGTGGAGTCTTGTGTGAAGCACGAAGAAAATGTATAAAACAGACTCGTGAGTTTTAAATGGCGGAGACCAATATGGAGAAATTAATATAAACTCGTATCTTCAATATCTTCGAGTTTTACTTTATTGGCACATTAGACGTCACCCATAAGGTCTAAGATCAACTTTTTCCGGAGCAAAAAATAAAATCGGAAAACCTTTTTTCCGGCGGGGAAAACAAAGTCTGAAAAATGAACGATTTCTATTTCAACGACATGCATAAGTATTTTTCTCTGGATTTTCGCAGTGCATATTATAAAAATGAATATTATTATAAAAGTGAATATTATAAAAATTGAACACACATAAGTACCTACTAAAAAATAATTAAATAAAAAAATATTTCTTCTAGCGAAAACCGAAACCAAACCACCGAGACCGGCGAGACCAACGAGACCAGCGAGACTCTCGGCGAATTCCGGTACCAAAAATCCGATCTCGTCTCGGGTGCCTTTAAAGAGTAAAGCCTAGTCTCGGTCTCGTTTACACAAGATTAAAATTTAAAAAAAATATTACAGGTAATTATAAATATACACATTTACTTAGCTATCATCAAAAATATAAGTGTTGTTAAAATTGTCTCGTGGCATTTCGCATTGTGAAACAGCTTTAACTCTGTATCTGGCTCTGAGAGAAAATAGAGTAATTTTTTTTCACAAAAAGGACTGAAGCAGCGTTGCCAACCACTTTGGGCAAAATAATGCCTGACTTGAGATAAAAAGATGCCTTTTACAATAAAAAAAAAGCCACATCTAATTTTTTTTATTTAAACAAACAAAATCTTTTAAATAATAAAACAATCCTTTATTAAAAAAAAAACTTAAAAAAATCACAATAAACATCTTATTAGGGACATTAGTTATTCCAGTCATTTAAATTACAAAGGTACTTATGAAACACTTTTAAAATTTGTAATCGAAATCGTCCTGTTCCTTAAAATCATATATGTATATTTTTTATATTCAATAATAACATGAGGAAAATGCAGTGTAAGCGGTGTTATCGACTGCTTCTTACCGAGTTCTGAAGGCTCTAAAATCGCCATTTCCTTCAGCATCAACAGTGACTCACTCAAAAGGAAATCGCAATAAAATTTGTGTTGTACTTTCGATGAAAAATTTCGACTACAAATTTTTTTTACTATCATTGGAAAATTGTGAATAGGTTGGGTGGATACACATTCTTTTAGAAAATAGTAATCATAAATAAGAATTGTTTTTTGGCCAAGATTTTTTTAAAATGTTTTAAACAATAAATTAATAAATAAATTATAAGAAGAGGAACAAATAAATTTAAAAAAAAATGTAGTTTGTATGAAATGAAAAAAAAACTTTTTTGAAAAAAAAAAAAAAATAAGCCTCAGGCAGTGAAATAATGCCTAAAAGGCAGAACATAGCCTCAGTTGGCATCGCTGGACTGAAGGCTGTTTCAATTTTCACAATGCGACGAGAAAACGAGACGTCAGCGTGACGAGATCCCTTCCCAGTTGTTCTCTCTTAAAAACGAATTTCAAACAACGAAACAACAGGGGTATTCACGGTCCGGTGCAACAAGTCTAGTAAAATTGTAAAATTTTATTTTTTTTTAGTAGATCGTGAACGCACTTTGTCTATTCCGTTGTAACACTGCAGAAAATACACACACAAACAACAGCTGATAGCAAGAATGACATTTGGCTTGCTATCAAATACACGTTCGCAAATTTTAAACCGTTATGTTGCAATAGGGTTGAGGTATAGTAAAAGTGCAAGATTGTTGTAAGATTGTATCCAGTATATTTTGTTGTTGGAGTGTAAGAAAATATTACACTTTTACAACGATACTAGACCAGTTGCACCGGATCATGAATACCTCTAATACATAACAAATTATTTCTTGCCGTCACGTCACGTCATAAAGGTCGAAAAATTGAAAAAAAAGAGGCAACGTGACCAACTATAGTTAACTTCGGTCGTTCCTTTAATTCAGAAAAGTTACTTGGAGTTAACTTTATGACGTCATAAAGTCATTCCTAAATTCAAAGTAAAAGTGTTCAAAAGTAACTTTTTGTAACTTTTTCCAACTCATCTCCTTGATATGAGTTGAAATAGTTGATCTGTTAAACACAGCTGAAATGTAATGGTGGATCTTTTGTTTACTGTTTGCCCTTTTGATTTGGAATTGTTTTCAATATTTAAAATATATTTTTATACATTTCATCGATTTTAATTTGTCGAATTTGATTTTTAGAATAGTTTTCTTTTATTTTCTTGACTTTGAAGAGAAGGGAAATTAATTCTTTCACTAATACCTATACATTCAAATGAAATGAATCTACATGAAATCTGAGTTTGCTTCTGAAGGGAACCTACCCTTAACCTAAAATCTAAAATCTTACAATACTTTTGCCACAACAAGTTACAATAGAGTTAAACGAAATGTTCACTCGTGATTTTGATAGCACACCAAATGTCATTCTTTCGGTCAGCTGTTACAACAAAATATATAAAATTCGTTTACGATTTTGGCTAGAATTAAATTACAGATACAATTGTAAATGTCACTCACTTTCTTTAATATAGTCGGTGGACTTGGCTTTGATACCATTCCACATTTTTTTAACTTCCCACTGAAAGTTATTGTAATCGGTCCGATTTATGAAATTGAAAATTTTGACATTTCTCGACGTTTCGGGGTCTCTGGAGTCGGATTACATTGTTTTTAGAGAGATGTCTGTTTTATACGTACGTTCGTACGTTCGGAAGCTTTTTTTTCGCCGACGATATCTCGAGAACGCATATACAGATATCGACTTCTTATAAATTTTATTTTACAGATAATAAGGGCATAACGTGAAGAAGGGATTTTTAGAAAAATTCACTTGGCGTTTATTTTTATTACATACAGTAATTAAAAAAAAGTTGTAAAATGGCTTGTTTCTCGAATATCTCTAGAACAAATAATGCTATCCACTTCGGCCGGGTTTCATTCTATGCATAATGACGTAGTGACAAATTGGTAATACTTAAAAAAAAAATCAGCCCAGTTTTTTTTATTAAAAAAACTATTAAAAATTGGTAAAAAATATCGAATGTCTGGAGGACACACAAAGATATTAACTTCGGGTTCATTTTATTTAATACACAAAGTTATAGTTGATAATCGGAAGAGTTTGAAAAAAAAAATTAATTAAAGTTTTTTTTATAGGCCAAAAAAACTGCAAAAAACAAAAACTGCTAAAAATTGTTAAAAAATGTTTTCGGCTCGAATGTCTCGAGAACAACCAAAGATATCAACTGCGGCATAATTTTAGTCTACGCACAATGCCATAATTAGTAATTAATATAAAGTTTGTAAAAAAATTAAATTGACGTTTTTTTTCTGGGCCAAAAAAACTGCAAAAGAAACAGCTATTGTTGAAATTTTTAGTGTCGCATATATTTTTCTAAAATTTTTCATCGGTAATTTTGTTATAAAAAATAACATCGGGTGTCGTGTTTTAAAGGAAACCAATGGGAAGTTATCAGTGTGGGCCAAACCCAGCCTTTTTTTTTTTCAAAACTATATGAGTGCATAAAGTCCAATGAATGTTATTACTCTTTTAAAATTGCAAAAAAGTCTCAAATCATGAATTGTTGTGTGAAGATGCAAGTTGTTTACCGTGGCATAATTTCCTAATGGCTAGTTGCATAAACGTGGTTCATCATTTGACCCGTGGTTGAGGAAATTTAATTCGCCGATTGCCCCAGTCGAGTTGGTTATTCAAAAGATACAATAACATAAAAAAAATTTGGTAAATTTACCTATTTGTAATATAATAGTGTAACAAATTTTTGGACAACAAACAAACTTTTCAAAACAATTTCGATGTTATCGTCAGGAAAAAATAAATTAATGGAACTGATCTGAATTTTATTAGATTTTAAACAATTTAAGGTTCTCCCAAACCAAGGCGATTAATCGCTGCGACAAATGAAAACAACAATAACAACACGTGGTTGTCAAACAAAACAACACGTTGTTGTTATTGTAATCGTTTGTCGCAGCGATTAATCGCGTTGGTTTGGGAGAGCCTTTAATTGAAAAAACAGCACAAATGATTTTTTAAATGAAATTTGAATGATTTTGACAATTATCTACAAGCAACGATAGACGTTGTTTTTTCAAGCTTCTCGTACGCATGACGCAACGTATAGGCATTGGCGTAGTTAGAGATTTTCCCTAGGGGGGGGCTACCAGTCAGCGGACCAAAATTTCGAAATCGTGGTTGTACCTACGGGGTACGGGGTGTTTTTGCAAACGTTACCAAATTTTTGTTGAATTTTCGATATTATCTTCTGTTTGCTTTACTTTATATAAGTACCACGTTTATGCGGTGTTAAAGCTAACTTGTTTTTACGTAATTTACTCGCGAACTTAAGTCAAAAAATTGATTATTCACCCAATTTTTTTTAATTAATCTTTGGAATATTTTAGATCTATTTCTATATACATCTTAAGAAAAACACAAGAAATTATTTATTGCATAAAAAAGCAAATATGTACCTTCAACAACGAAACAAAAAAGGGAGTAATTTTCAAACCGTGTTGTATATTTAAAGAAATAGGCCAATAATTTCCTTAAATATACAATTTTAGTTTAAATTTGATGCAAACATTATATAGCATAATAATTCAATAAAAACTGTATTCTTTTTATAATTCATTTGTTTAAATTTCAGCAAAAATAGAAAAAATCTTCGTTTGGGGTTAATGTGCGCAACCATTTTGAGGGCAAGTCTGCGCATGGAAATCGTATGAAACTTCATATATTTCTGCTTAATTTCAATTTTAAAGAAAAATCCGCACGCGAACTTGTATGGAAATTCATACATTGACAGTAAATTTGAATTTTATAGTTAAATTGTTAAATTTAACTGAAATGTTTGACGTGTTAAAGTTCCATTTATCAAAGTAGTTAGGTTTCTTGAAATTTTTTTTTGGTTAATGCGAAACAATATTTTTTTGTGGATTGTAAAAATAGTTACATATAAAAACTGGGCTTTAAACTTGATTTAATTTTAAAAACGTTGATCTAAAACCCTGTGCGGCTTTAAGCCATAGACTACTGCTTACACTCACCCAATAAATTTGTCGTTATTGATTATTTTTTAAACAAAACATGTATCTTTACAATCCAATTAAAATTTCTTCAATTAAACTTTAAATCCGGTTTCAAAGTCAAAAGTGCGCAATCTTATCTCAAACTACATACTCTACGAGCGTACTGTATATTATATGTATTTAGTTACTGTTTGCCTTTACTCTTCGTGAACTTCTCCTAGATGTCAGGCAAAAAAATAAATTTAATGTCCGATGTTCGTTGAATTCCCGAAATTACCAATTTAAGTCTAATTTAATTTTTTTGACATTTGTAACTTCGAAGTAAAATTGGTAGTTTGGGTAAGCAAATAAACAAATACCTATTAAGAATTTTAGATTTTACTAAGGTGGGCAATTAGTTTAATGCGGGTTTGATATTTGTTTGTCAACAAGTAGATACTTTTTTATCAAGCAAAAATTCCCTCAGGTGTTACTGCGAACAAGTACACAAGTTAAGTTTTGTCGATTTTTACAGGGGAGGCAAGAATTTTTCTAGGGGGGGCATTGGCAAATGGGTGAATATCACTAAACTACCATTTAAATACCTATCATCTATTAAATTCTTGAAAAAATTTGTTTGGGGTCATTTTTCCAACTTTCATCATGTGGCCGTAAAAACTTCTTGTTTAGAATTATTTTCAAAACACCTGCGTTTACCAATTCTAATCTAAATTTATAATATTTTAATTGAATTTATTTAAATTAATTTGAAAAATAAATAGGTACATATTTAATTCCAATGAACTTACAACTAAAAACTTATTTCATACATTAATAAAGATGTATGAGTGCGTGTATATATATAAAAAAAATAAACAAAACATTTAATACAAAATAAAAATATTCTTAAAAATATCACGTAACACTATGACTAGACGTACACATTTATAATTGCTTAACCAATAAACTATTTTTTAAATTGACTGCTTTATCATTAGTAAGTTTTGAATTAATATCTTTATTTTTGGCACTAGATTTATAGGTATTTTAATATTTTATTAATAAATAGTAAGCTTTAAATTCTTAAATAAATTGTCATTAAAACTTCTAATTAGGACTAGATGGATCTGGATGTGGTCCTGCCAAAAGTTGTTGCAGCTTAGCTGCAGCTGGAAACGAACCCAAATCTAATGGGGCAGCACCGGTTGTGCTTTGAATATAGGCTAGCAATCTATATTAATATAATACAACAAAAAAAACATTTTAAGAAAAAAAATTTTTAATCTATTTTTAAATTTTCAAACCTCCTAAGTTCATCTAGAGCATTCTGCTGCATGAGAATATAGTTCTTTGCCAGTAGAAGAGTTGCAATTTTAGACAGCTTTCGCACAGAAGGCGAATGAGCATAAGGAATAACGCTCCGTAGTTCATCAAGGGCATCATTCAAATCATGCATTCTTCTTCGTTCTCTGTATAAAAAAAAAATTAATATTAATTTAGAACTAAAGAACACATGTCCTCTACCTTGCATTTATGTTAAGCCTAACGACTTTTCCTTGACGGTTCTTTTGTTTGCCACCGGAACTTGAAGAAGGCACTGGTGATTTGTCCCGTCCGCTTCCAATGATCTTATTTTCATCAGTTTGTGTGGGTTGTGGCAATGTCAGACTGCTTTGAGCGTAAAAGCCTCCGATTCCCACAGCCCCTAGTGGAGTTCGACGACCGGGTACGCTCTGTGGTGGACTTGATGTAGGCCCAGGATGACCAGTTAACATATTTTGTGTTGGCGGAAGTGGTGGGTGTCCATGACCGTGAATTCCAAACCCAAATGACATGTTGGGATCCATGTTTGGCTTCTGCACCTAAAGTAAATGAATTAAAATTTTAGTAAACCTAAATATTTATATGAATTTCATGTATTTGAAGGGAATCTCATTTTAATTTTCAATTTCTGCATTTTTACATATTTTGTACTTATGTATATTAAGGAAGGCGACCGAAGGATTAGCTACCTATATAATATTGCGAGCCATAGGGTTTTCCTTTGGTATTAATTGGGATTAGGATTTCATTTTTTTGTTACCGTACTTTGCACATATACGCTAGTCAAAAAAAACTGAGGGAACAAAAAAAATTACACTTTTTTGTGTGTTCTTTGAAGAGCTGTATCTCTGTGGAAAGTGGTCGTATTGAGATGAAACAAAAAACAATCTAAAGTCTTATTTCTGCATAGCCGACCGCGGGACATCCGCTATATAAAGTCTCATACAGGGAGTCCCGGACCTGGTTGTAAGTATTTAAGGAGTGGTTCTTGGGTAAATTGTACGAAAAAAATCGTTCCACAATAAAGGTTTAATTCCTAGATTTTAGAAAATGGTAAGTTTGGTGTACCCTAACCGATGTTAACCAAAATTGCTGTTCTAATTTTAGTGGTAGAAACTAACTTTATTTCTAGAAGAAATACTAGCCTTTAAAAATGCTATTAAATAAAGTTGATATCTTGTCTTAGTAGGCTATAGTTTCTAGTCTGTTCCATTTTTCCTGCCCATGCTAATTTTTGAACTTTGTGGTCGATTTTCTCGAGAACAGGCATAATAAACATAAACTTTTTTTCTTGTGAACGTAACAATAACAAAAATCAAAATCAATGAAAAGATCGTGATGTTCAAAGGGTGGACAACACGGTGCATTCAAGAGGACACAAGCGCCCACAAGCTTTTTCCAAAGCGAATCTCTGTCTATCAACTCCTACTCTCACCTACCCGTGTAACATCGGGTTCCTAGCAAAACAAGTACAAGCCTCGGATATGGATGATTTTAATGTTGATGACCCCAACAAACGAAACAAGGACAATTAATGTCGGATCTGCACGTGGAATGTACGGACCTTAAACAGGCCACGTGCAGTCAAACAACTAGTGGAGATCCTGGATAGTCTAAAGGCTGGCACAATAGCCATCCAGGAAGTGCGATGGGATGGAGAGGGCATACGAATGATGAAATCGTGTGACATCTACTTCGGCGAGTGCTGCAAGGAGCAAGGTCAGCGGCTCTTTGGTTGTGGTTTTGTGGTAAGGGGAAGACTCAGGCAAGAAGTCTCAGGCTTCAGAAATGTTAGCGAGTGCCTGATCACTATCCGCATCAAAGAAAATTCAAAAACATCACGTTGATCTGTGCCCACTCCCCAACGGAAGAAAAAGATGACTCAACCAAGGAAGAATTTTACGATCTCCTCGAGAATACGTATGATGAGTGCCCCTAGTACGACGTCAAGATTGTTCTTGGCGACTTCAACGCCAAGATCGGAAAGACGAGCATCTTTGGTTCGATAGTCGGAGGACACAGCTTGTACGACAACACTTCCGGCAAGGGACTCAGGCTGATTGACTGATTGAAGCACTTAGCACTCGTTTTCCACACCTCAATATACAGAAAGAGACCTGGGGGTCTCCGGATCAACGAACCGTCAACCAGATTGATCATGTTGCGATAGACGCCAGACATTCTTCCAGTATCCTGGATGTTCGAACGTTCCGAGGTGCCAACATAGACTCGGATCACTACTTGGTGTTAGCTCAGGTACGTGTGCGGATATCCATGACGCCACAACAACGAGCGAATGCTGTGAAAGGATTTAACGTCACGAAGCTAAAATCGCAAGAGATCGCCAGGACTTTTGCAGACCACGTATCTCTTAAACTCTCAGAAAGCCCGCCACAAGCATCATCTGTAGAGGACCAGTGGAAACAATGCCAAAATTCCATCAGAATTGCCGCTACTGATGTGCTGGGTGTCACTAGGCCACAACAATGAAACCCCTGGTTCGATGACGAATGTAGTCTGGCGCATGCAGCAAAAAAGAGGCCTACCAATCAATGCTGCAGACTAGTACCAGAGCAGCTGAGAGAGCAGCCCGGGAGCTCTACGGGCAAAAACGAAAGAATGAACGCCGACTTCTCAGGAGGAAAAAGAGAGAGCATGCGAAGCGGGCGATCGAGTCTATTGAGGACTGTAGCGATAGGGGGGGGGGGGGGGTGTTCGAAAGTTCTATCGAAGGGTGAGGCAATCGAATCAGGGCTACAAGGCCAGAACGGAAGCCTGCCGAGACGAGAGTGGAAATATATAGTGGTAGACTAAACGGTGAAGATAGCCAAAATTCTGCTTTTAGACAGAACACTCAATTCAACCTGGACGATGATGGTCCAAACTTCCGTCCACCCGACCTAAATGCAGTGCGGTTAGCGATAGCCAAGCTTAAAGCGTATAAAGCCGCTAGTGCGGATGGCCTGCCAGCCGAGCTATTAAACTTATCTCCAAAATTTGGTCGGAAGTAAGTATGCCCGATGAATGGAACCTGGGTATAATGTGCCCCATCCACAAGAAAGGAGATGCTCTGACCTGTGCCAACTACAGGGGTATAAGTCTTCTTAACGTCGCATACAAAATCTTGTCGTCTGTACTGTGTGATCGCTTAAAACCGTTTGTCAACGATATGATATGCCCCTATCAGTGTGGTTTTAGGCCCGGCAAATCAACCGTCGATCAAATGTTCACACTTCGACAGATTTTGGAAAAAACCCAGGAGTTTTAAATCGATACACACCACCTCCTTATCGATTTCAAAGTCGCATATGATAGCGTAGACAAAGACGAGCTATACAGAACCATGGCACATCTCGGCATTCGTCCGCTTGTGCAGGATGACGATGGAGAAATCTTGCTGCTCCGTCAAAGTTGGTAAGGAGAAGGACATCACTGAACCCTTTGATGTCGAGAAAGGTATGCGGCAAGGCAACGCGTTATCATGCAACCTCTTCAACGTCGTACCTGAAGCAATTGTACGCAACTTGCAAGTCAACAACTACTTGCTTATGCAGATGATATTGACATCATTGGGAGATGGGAGAACCAAGCGAGCTGTTACCGACGCGTTGGCAAGTATTGAATCGGAGGTGGTGAAATGGGTTTGGCTGTTAATAAGGACAGGAAGAAGTATATGCTACCATCGAGAAAGGAATCTCAACTTCGTTGACTCGGGCAAAACGTCACGATGGATAGATACAGCTTCGAAGTCGTCAAGGACTTTGTCTACCTGGGCTCCACTATTACATCGCAAAACGACATCATTTTAAAACTTTAAATTCAAGTTCAATTTTTTCATAAACTGTTAAATAAAAAAACTTGTTTTGGCAACAAAATAAAAGAATAGGTCTTTCGAGTTTCAGAAGCCTATGGTATTGTATTAAAGGTACTTCCGTTGATTTTAAATAATTATTAATGAATTTACGCCAATGCTTTATAAAATGGTCCCTCCCTTGTAAACGGGGCACATAGACCCCCCTATCCTAAACAGACCATTTTTTTAAATTTTACCTGCTGCATGTTTTCCCCAGTATTTTAAAATCAGTGGGTTTTTCTACGATCTTGTCATTGATTTTTGTTTTTATTATTATTACGTTCATAAGAAAATAATAATAAAAGTGTATGTTTAATACGCATTTTCTCAAGGAAATCAACCTCAAAGTCAAAATATTAGCAATGGGCAGGAAAAATGGAACCGGATAAAAACCGCTCCCTAAAATACTTCCAAACAGGTCTGGGACACCCTGCGTAAACAACTATTGGAATGCGCTTATAAAAAGGATGTTCAGCTATTTAGTCAATGGCTTGGACAACTTCCACGAGCAATTTGAAAAAATCTAATAAATCACTAAAATTGCTATGACCTGCTATTCAAAAAATAACGTTTACCTTTATTTCCTAATTCTTTTAATGATTATAAGGAAAATCCCGATCTCTTCTTAAATTTTGTACCTACATATTGATAAAATTAGATTGTTAGGAAATACAATGCTATTTTTTTTATTTAAATAAAGAATTTTTTATTTAACTATTGAAATCTAAATATTTGTGTTAAATTTTTTATTTTTAACGTAAAATAAAAAAAAATAGTGAGTCGTTTTTTCATTATAGGTGCCGTGAACTAAGTCCTACCCCCAATTCCATAGTGGGCCAACGAGGGGGTTGCAGGGGGGGGGCAGCATGCCCCACCCCAAACATACATTACTGTTTAAACGCCGTAATGCTGGGTGTTAGCATTGTATTTGTGGAAGCAAGATTTTTTGAAAGGAAAATATTATAGATTTGACGGGAACTCAAACCCCCATTTTTTTGAAATTTTTTTCCCACCTTATATGGGAGTAAAAACCACTTTAAAAAAGTGGTTTCTGTTCCCGCCTAGTGAAAACTAACACCTTCGGTGGACTTATAGTTCCTGGGGACTTAGTTCACGGCAACGTGAACCAATTTTCCCCAAATTGGTTGGCAATGCTGCATGGGGCTTAGAACTTTAATTGGAAAATTATTAAATTTAAAATAATTCGAAGTTAATTTCTTAAAAATATCTCCTTAAATTGTTTTGAGAGCTTAAAAAAGTACACCATCTGATTTCTTTTACGAATCTTAGTATCTGAGGTTTTTTTAAATCAATTTTGTTGTACCTACATATTATGTATATAAAATTTTGTAAACATTTTTAAGAGACAAAATTAAAAATCAACTAACAGGACTTTCAAAAATGCCCTGGCCAGCTTTTAAAAACGCATCTAGCGTCATCTATAGGTCAAAGCATTACAAATGCTTTGTCATGCGCAGATAAAAGCTTCAAAAACATATGTCAAATTTTCACTGGGAGCTTTTGCAGTAAGATAATCATAACACTGAATTCAAAAAAAATTAATAACAAACCAGTAACTAATGCTTATTTTGATTGAAGTTAACAAACTTTTAACTATAAACAAACACTAAACAAATATTAACTTACCTTAATTACTTCTCAAAATGGTGATGGATTGAAAAATATACCTATATTTTTCTCCTTTTTTATACAAACACTCGAATCTTCTTTATATCTTTTCTATCAGCAAAAACAAGCACTTTATTGAAATATTACAACAATAAACACGATGTTTTGTTTAATTTAGTAAATATTATTAATTATTAAATTATTTTATTCGATTTAAATTGATGGCGAATAAAAATACACACCAGCCAAGCTAGCACGCGACCACTTTTGCGGTATCCGTTATCCTTCTTTGGCAAAAATTCAGTTGTAATCGTTGTCGTCTGCTTTGTCCTTTTTCCTTTGGAAGGGGGTGTTTTTCAACCCTGTATGGTACATTTTTACCTAACTGAACCAGTCAGTAGTAGAGAAAGCAGTATGAGCGAACATATACATAAGCACTATAAGGGATGAAGCGATGATGCTTTTGATGTGGGTAACGATGATGACGTTTAGTTTATATTTTTTATTATTATTTCATTGTCACAAAATTATGATTGCCATTGTGAGAATATAATTTAAGATTTTTATTTTTTATGTAAGAAATAAAATTGAAGAATTAAATTAATAATGATGTTAAAAAAATTTATTTGTTACGATATTTTAGCAGAACTTTTATGGCAAATCTACTCACTGATATATAAAAATTCAAAGAAAACTCACGAGGTAGGTAAGGTTAACTAGATTTTGTGAAGTTTCCGTATTCTGGCATCAACTTAGGCTGTTCAAAAGTATTTATCGAAGATGTGGATTTCTTCTACCTATGCAGATTGCAGCTAAAAAGTAACATTTGCAAAATATAGATAGGTATTTCAGGCCCGAAACATTCGGAACAACTGTTCTGAGACTCTCGTCGCACCAGTGTGGGCTTCCTCATTAATCACAATTTACCTAAATATTAATTTCATTTTTGCACGAATCTCGAATGTTGCGCTTCTGTTGGGGAGAGCCTTTTACTTCCAGCATAAGCCTCCACGAATTCATAAAGTAAAACGATCGGACAGCAAATTAAAAATAAGACTTATTCGTACAAAAATTCACAAAAAGAAACAGGATGGTAACTCTGTAACTGTAACAAACTTAGAAATTTTGTCTACCCGTCGCAAACAAAAATTCTACCTTTGTCCCACTCGTGGTAAGAACTCAAATCATGAAATGGTATCTTTTAAAAGCATCAATCTTTAACGTCTTCTGGCCCTTAGACTGTGCGACAAGTATTGGTTTCGTGTCGGAAATTCTTTTTCACGGGTGCTGCCTATTGAAAGGAATTGAAAAACCTATTGTCATAAAAAAGTGCTTCTAACCTTAACTATTCGGATTGGGAAATAAATTGCAGGTCTCCTCTATTCCTGGTGGAGTTACTTGAAGACGAATGGTTTGGGAGTTAGAAGTCACTGTCACTACACTTTACACTAGGCCCATGGTTCTTCACGAACGATTGATCGCTCACTCGCTCGCACAGAGAAAGGTGACCATTTTTTAAGGAATTTTTATTTTTTTAAGAAATAATAAGTATACAAGAAGGTTAACAAGTTTTAGGTTTTCCTAAAAAATTTAGTTTTAAAATAATATTATGTCATAGAGTTTACAACAATCATTTTAAAGAAGAAAATTCGGTTATTAATTTAAATAATAAATTAGTGCAGTTTAAAATGTTTTGTAGTTGCTAATCTTCCTCAATTCGGTGGGTAAAGAATTTCACAGACTAGATTGAAATATCGAGTTCGATTTTTTGCACGAATCCGAAACTTGCCCCATATTACCTACACGTAGGTACTTGCATTTTGGAAGGTGCTGTCAAAATAAAACTACTTTCTTTTACTTTTCGTGCGGTGTATAGACCTCAACTTACGCCACTGAATGCTGCCATCGTCAACCTCTAAACTATCACTATAAATATTATATGTACCAATTAATATGAAGGTTACATATAAGTATGGTGGATAGTCCATTGAAATGTTACATTAACCTTGCATTTCATACAGGACACATTTTTTTTTATGGATCTATAGGAGGGATCAGTGTGAGTGTAAAAGCGAGTTTTCGGGGTTAAACTCCCCCAATTTGGCCGCCATTTTGGAAAAGAGGGCGTAAAAAGGTCTTCGTGATATCTTGAGAACCATACATCGCACAAACAAAATGTTACCACATTTGTGTAGCACATTAAATTCTCTACAATTTATGTTAACAAACTTTTTATAGTAAAATTGAAAACACAAAAGTTATAACCAAAAAAAGTATATTATTTATAAAAAAGCAAATATTAAAATTGCGATTAAGAAAATCCGTAGCAGCTGTCGCATAATAGTTCGTAGGACTGTAATGTCCAAGTCTTGGGTTTGGTTCCCAGCCTTTTCGATCTTAAACAAAAAATGCTTTTTTCACGACTACTGTCTTTTGTGAGGAATTAACAAATCCTCTAAAAGTAACTCCCTTGTCATGAATATGTGCTTCCTTAGCCGTCCGGATTCGGTAGTAAACTAAAGGCGTTTTTATTTTTTAGTTCAGAGCACTTCAGAGCTGAGTCCGAACTGTCAAACAAAAATGTTGTGTTTCTTTTTGAGTTCAGAGTGCTCAGAGCTTGGAGTTTTTGTTTCTTTTTTCGTTCAGAGAAACAATGAGAACTGAAACAAATTATATGAGTTTTGTTCCATTTTTCACCGTTTCTCGACTGATTTTTGCTATGTGAGAGTTAAAGGCCTTCCACACTATCCCACTGAGTATTAACACATGTCAGAAAAGTGGGAAGTAAATCCTGTATAATAATGTTGAAACAAAATATGAAATTTCATCCCACACGACTTTGAAAGCCCATCTCACACAATTTGACATGTGTTAATACACGAAAATTTTAAGGGTTGGTCCTAAAACCATCACACATTCTATATCCCACTTGGTTTGAGGTTATGTTGAAATGATTTTTTGGATGCAAGGATGACATGTATTAATACTCGATGGGATAGTGTGGAAGAGCTATTACAGAACAGGTGTGTTTCATAATTAATTCAGAGTGCTCTGAACATACTCTGTTCATAGTTTACTCCGTTCGCTCAGAGTCTACTCAGTGCTCTGCTCTGAAATAAAAAAGAAAACGCCTTATAGGTCCCCTTCATTCCTGCCAATAACACGCACATAGGAATGATTGAGATATAAGTTACTAGTTGCTACACGAGATTCATTAGAAAAACTGAGACTAAACCAATATGTACATTAGGCAACCCTAGTTAAGACACCAAATCGGTCTTATTCGTTATTTGAGTTATCAGTTAAATTGGTCCGTTCCGTTGGTGCTTCCTTTTTTTTTTTTTTAACTTGGAAGACTAGCTCATGCGAACGAAGATGTAAAAGGTAAAACAAAAATGTGTTTGCAGGTTACAAAAAAAAAATCATATTAATCCTACAATCGATTTCTATAGTGGTCCAGGCACAAAAGAATTTTTGGTCTCGACGCTGGCTGCCATTAGACTTACACCCCACAACCTAGAAACAAAACAAAAAATAATTTCATCTTTTCAGCTTGAAAAGATTATGTGTGTTAGTGTAGTTGTACCCAAAACTGCAACCCTCGCTTTGGGTTAAACATTTTATTTTTCATCTTAAATCATGATCCCTTAAGTACTCGAATTGCATGAACAAAAAAAAATTACCCTTGGATGATAGTGGCATCAGCTTGGTGGTTGTCGAAAAGGGACGAACTCTCCTGGTTACATTTATATACAGAAAGAAAATAAATAGAAAACAAGGAAAAATCAGACCAGCAGCAACCCTAACAGTAAAATCAATTTTACTACAGTTCGGAATCTTTTATATGTAGTTTTACTGGAACATCAGCTGAAGTGTACAATATTTCACCGTCCCCCTAGGAAAGCCCGGAATCAGCATCCTTTTTGACAAATGCACTGAGTTTTATTCGGTGCGGTCTTCCCTTTGTGTTCAAATCATTGCAGGACGAATGGCAGATTAGGTAGAAAATTCGGCTGAAGAGCGAATGCCTTAGACGCATGGTCTGTGTTGATTTTTTTTTATTTCTGACACAATAAAGCCTTAAATTTATATCAGAAAATGCAGTAAAGAATTGGAATAGGGATTTCCTTTGGTTTTTTTTTTTTGTTCCCTTTGAACTTGATCTAATCGAAGAGGGTGCTGATGTAGATTATGCTTTGTTCAACTAGAATGAGGCATTGTTGTTGTTGTTGTCGATGGTGATGGTGCTATTAAATTGAATTTTTGGCAATGAATTCTCGATTGCACCGGGAGTGTTAACTATTTTTGAATTAGTATCATTACAGTAAAGCAGAAAAGTCTCGAAACACTTTAAAAAATAAACTAATCTAATTTTTTTCTATTGACTGGAAGCCTTAGCAAATGTTATAGATTGCCTTAGCAAATGGTTTGTGTCTTAACTGTTTTTTATTTAATTCAAAGGGATTTTTAAAATTTAGGACTAAATAAAAGTTACACTATTGGGTACTCATCTAAAAATAAATTTGGTGGCACAACACTACAACAGCTTGTGTAGAACCAGGGCCTAGTGACTTACAACTTTCAACCATTTCTGTGTGTGTTATTGTCAGTTTTCTACGGAATCCAAATAGCTAAGGTGAGAAGCACTTTTTCATGAGAAGAGTTACTCTTGGGGGAGTTGTCACTTCCTCGCAAAAGGCAGTAGTCGTGAGAAAAACGTTTTTTTGTTTTTAGGTGATAGAGGCTGGGAATCAAATAGTTATTTTGTAGATCGACCAAATGAATCATCCTCAGATCCGTCCAGTTTCAAACTTTGTGTTGAATGAGCTTAGCTTCGGTGACTTCGGTGAAAAGTTAAGCTTTGTGCAAGACCTCATAGAACAGGTTTCCTCTTTACGAGGAAATGTGCGTATATTGGCGGCTGCTTATTAGTCCAGTCATTTGGTCCGTAAAAAGATGTTTGCCTGTAAAGTTTTGGAGGAGTTTTGAAAATTGGAATTTTTATAGATTTTGAGGTGTTTTTACCGAAATTTCACTTTTCCACCTGGTAACTTTGCCGCTCGCGGTATCAAAATAAATAAATTTGGTGGCACAAACGGCTCATGAAGAACAATGGCCTAGCGACTTACAACTCTCAACCATTTCTGTGTGCGTGTCTGCAGGAATGGAGGGGACCTACAGTTTATTGCCGAGTCCGAACGGCTAAGGTGAGCGGCACCTTTCTATGACAAGAGATGCTCTTGGAGGATGTGTCACTTCCTCGCAAGAGGTAGTAGCTCCGAAAAAAACTTAAGGTGGAAGCGGCTGGTATTGAACCCTAGACCTCTGGCATGACAGTCTAACGCACTAACCATTACGCCACGAGCTACTACAAATTTGATGGCACAATAGTTCATGAAGAACTAGGGCCTAGTGACTTACAACTCTCAACCATTCCTGTGTTGATGTCTGCAGGAATGTAGGGGACCTACAATTCGTTGCCGAATGCGAACGGACAATATGAGCGGCACTTTTCCATAAGAAGAGATACTCTTGGAGTTTTTGTCAATTCCTCGCAGCAAGAGGCAGTTGCCGTTTTATTTTAAAAATTATTAGGTGGCTAGGCTGGGAATCGAACGTAGACCTCCGGCATGACAGTCCATCGCACTAACCATCACGCCACGGCTACTACTAATTTTACCACTAATATTGTCAAAAGATAAATTAAAGCTGAGAAAATTCCCCACATTTTATGTAGATATTATTGTGCACAGTCTTCTGCAGACAAGCCCATAAGGCTTTGCAGATATACAAATATTATTGTAAATTTTTCTGAAAAACCAATAAAATTGAAATTGAAAATTGAAATTGAAAAATTAATTTAAAATTATTATTTAAATATAAATATGCACAGGTACATAAATTTAATAATTAATAAAAATTGAAAAAAAAAATGGTTATTTATATAGTGGAACTTGTCTCAAAATGAAAGAAAGAAAATTCGAGTTATAGAAACTTCGATTTATAAAAAAACAAAAAAACTTTTAGATTCATAATTTTATTTAATTATAAGGATATTCAAAGAGAGACAACAAATTAATCAACGCAAGCCTAAACAAAGTCAGTAATCATTTGTTAACATTTTTGTTTGCATTTGGATTTGTAAAAGATTTCAATTTTGTGAATTGCATTGAAAAAAATTATTTCAAAGGCTTCATACACTTAAGCTAGACTCGGCTACCTGATGAGTAAGCCTTCATCTGGATCTGCATCAGCATCATCTTTACCGTCACTTATGGTTTCCACTTCAGAAGCTAACGAACGCAAAAACTCTTCATCAGACTTCATTATGACAAAGAATTATTTCATTGTCCTATAGTTAATGTATTCTTAAAGGCTTCACCTCATGTATTGTGTATTATTGGAAAATTCTTACATTTAACTGAACTTAGGTATGGACACGCCAAAGTGTGAATTGTGAAACTGAAAATGTTTAATCCTCAAAAAATTCTTTAAGTTATTTGTTACGGTTAGTGTAGCAATTGTGTTTCAAAACGAATGACAACATTATAAATTTCACATAAGAAAATTTTTCCTGATTCTTTTTCTTGATCGCTATAACTGGCCCCTAACATGGATTCGTATCCTTTAAATATTTGATTCGATATAAATTATTCAATCGAAATTTTCTCCTAATACGTTTTCCTGATTGTGATAACCGGCCTCTATATCTACATATCAGGCTTTTATTGGTGATCTTAGCCTTGATTCTAATCATCGTGATGCGTGAGACTTCTAATCTAGCATCTCTTTTGTTGCAGGTGGAATGAATTAGTATCTTGCTGGGATTAGGATTGCAGTAAGAAAAAATGGAAAAGATACGAAAGATTTTTTGTTTGTTTACTAAGTGCCAGTTGTACAATCGTGGTTTAAATTTTGATCCGTGGTTCAGGAATTTTAACTCGCCGATTTCGGCGGGTTAACTGAGGTTCAACGATGGTTCAAGGTTCTAATATGCACTAAAAGCCAATTACATGCCTGAACCATTGTTGAACCACAGTTAATCCGCCAAAATTTGTTGAGTTAAAATTCCTGAACCACGGATCAAATATTTGTACAACTGGCCCTTAGTTAAGATTAAAGCGTATGTAATGAAAAGGTTTTTGGTAGTCCGGACAATCATGATTCCTGACCAAGAGCAAACCCATCGGTAGAAAAAAGAATTTTTAACTAAATAAATACGAACTGGTTGAAAACTTTTCGAACCAACTTTAAGTCCAAACATAAATCCGATGCGCGTGTTAGGAATTTAAAATAAACGTTGGTACAGCGCATCCCTACAAAATAATGAAAGGGGGAGAAATCACTGTGGAAAACACTGAATTCTTTTATCATCAGCTCTAAAAGGATGAACATTATTTATAATGTGCATCAAGGTCGAGAAAGTGCCAATGCTGCATGCATTTTTGGGACGTAAGTTGTTATTTTAGATTCTAATTATCATGTTCGAAATGTAATTGCTTTCAGTAAAGTTTACCGTTCTATGAATCGTGATACCTAGATTTAGATTGTTTTTCGAAGGGTTCGATGGTTCGATCACACGTCGACGTGAATAACTCGTCGACGACGGGTGTCGTTTACGTTTCGTATAACTTCGATTAAGGAACGTATTAACTTTGTGAGAACAGGGACGTACAGTATTCTCTATACTCTGTAGTGCTGCTAGTGTGTGTTCACATTCATATCAGATGTTATCTTTAAGAAACAAACGTTTATCGAAATGATATATGTAAGTGTTCATGTTTGGGATTAGTTACTTACTAAACAGGCTACCGAGCGACGCACGCTTAAAGGTTTTTGCATTGCTAAATAAAGGTTCATAGATCAAAACCTACGACTGGGTCGTACGAACTTGCTCTTTTAGTAAAAGTTTCTTCGAATTTAAAAAGATTCAGTGTAATATAAAACACATAATTAATAATTATATGTACATATTATGTATTTATCCATTTGTCCCCTTTCACACAGGGCAACTGAGTTGCCGGCAACAAATAGTTTATAGGCGAGAAGGGCAGGAAGAAAGAGGGGGAAATGAAATCTCCCCGGTCAACAAATTCAGGAAACTTTTTTGACGTTTCTCTTCACACTACGTTTGTGTGCGTTTAACCAAGGTAGTTTAAAAGGAAAATACAGCAAGTCTCCTCCAACTTTGTATCTGCGTGTGAAAGGTACAGGAGACTGTTAAGGAGATTTAAAGAAAACGTCAAAAAAATCACCTGCAACTAGTATCTTCGTGTAAAAGGGGACTTTAATAAATTGAAGAATGGAAATTCGAATATGGAAAAAAAGCATGAAACACATTCTTTAAATTGATAAAACAAGTGCTTTAAATGTTTTAATCTCAGAATGAAGAACGCCATCTCAATTTTTGAAAAAAATGTGAATTTATTTATACGGAAAAAATTTTAAAAATCCTTGGGGCGGATATCTTAAAAAAACAATTTTTTATATGTATCTATATAAAATTTCTTGAATTTTTTTCGAAAAAAAAATTGGTATGCCATTTTTAACAATATTATTATATACAGCTAAAACCATAATTTCAAAAAAAAATTCATCAACACGTTTTCAAAAAAATGATTTTTCAAAAAAAAATTTTTAACTTTTTTTTAAAATTCAAAGAATGTTTTTTTTTTTTTTAATATTTGTTTGCAGTATTATTCACACTTAATAGCACCTCTCAAGTAAAAATTTTGATCAAAATCAGTTAAGCAGTTAACGATAAAGTCGAAAAAAAAAAACAAACGGTTCTATGGCAGGTACCGTTAATAACGGTTTTTGGTAATTTTTTCACCAAAATATAGACCATACCACTACTAGTACACAAAAAAAATTTTTTTTTTTAATCGTTAGAGTCGTTTTTTAGATAAATAACTTTTTTTTAAATGATCCTATGGCAAGTACCTACTACCGTTATTTTTTGAGCTAAAAAAAATATCTCGACTTGCCCTCATCCAAAAATCTTATGCTCCAGTGCTTTACGTTGTAAGCCGAGGTACAGACAGACGGAATTGCGGGACCCACTTTTTTTCGCGTTCTCTATCATCGTTATGTAAAGTTTGATTGTTATCTCGAGTTCGATTTTTTGCACGAATCCATTACTTGCCCTTTAGTACCTTCTGGAGGTCTGCATGAATGTCTTGAAACTAGGTTCAAGACATTCATTAAATTTTGGTGCACCCAACTCGTTTTACTTACTGCTTGATATGTGAATGAATGCATTACCTGATGTTTGAAAACAGTATGAGATGAATACTCATTTACTAACAAGCACACAGAGCACTGTACCCACAAAGAATGAATAATCATTTGTGAATACTCATAGTTTACTCTAGTGTACCCGAAAATTATTAGAGTACCCATTTGACAAGATCAGACCATGCACACAGCGTGGATGTTCATCTGTGATCTTGCACAAAACCAACTTTTATTATTTTCTGAGAGAAGAACGGGTCAGTTGCCTAAACGGCCATTTTCTTTCATGAACCCAGTAGTCGTCATGATGCTGCTGTCATGCAAAGATAAGATAGAGCTCAAATTTTGCAGGACTGCTGGGCTTTCATATTTATGAAGTTGACCCATGCTGCTTCTATAGCCATCTAGAACAAAGTGCTCTAGCTTTGGTGAAGACTTGTTCCTCAATTAGCAGAATTGGTATTTCTTGTAACCTTTTATCTAAGAGCTTGGCCTGGGATTTAAAGAATCTCTCGGCAGGAGCACTTTCGCCCACCTATTTTAACTGTATTGTACTTCATCCACATCTTGGTTCATACGAAACTTTAGAAAAAGACCCAACCCAACAGAAACATTTATGAATCTGTCAATGTAAATAACGGTGCCGTGAACTAAGTCCCTAGGAAACTAAGTCCCTAGGAAACTATGTCCACCGAAGGTGTTAGTTCCCATTAGGCGGGAACAGAAACAACTTTTTGAAAGTGGTTTCGGTGGACTTTAGTTTCTGGGAACTTAGTTCACGGCAACGTAAATAATCATCATTTGGTGAGTTTATATTTCAGAGCGCTAAGTAATTTTCCTCCGTCACTTTGAAAGAGCAGGAGCATTAAATATAAACAAGATTCTTCAAAAACACTTTCTTTCCCTTTCTTTCTTATTTGATTACTGCGACAAAAAATAATTGAGCAACGAATCCAAAAAAAAAAACGTTCCTCAGATTTTTGACAGCAAAACTGAGGAATTGCGTTTATATTTCTGAGAATATGGATTTCTCTGAGAACTCTGAAATATAAACTGGCTATTTTTGTTGCAACTGGCAGATGTAAAAATGCCAAATCTTTTGAAACGCTTCAGTTTAATTTGCTCAGATGAGGTGAAATTATGATCCTCATGATCTGATATCGGACTTCTTGGCATAAATCGCCACTATGTCCTTAAAGCCGAACATCTTTGCAAGCCATAAAATCAATTCAAGTATTCCCATGGAGTTCTTGCTGCGCCCCTTATGCACATTCCCCTATATTCCTGCTCTTCTGTAAAAAAAAATATTCAAAGTTAATCTTCAGATATCTAACTATGTGAATAATTTACAATCTGCAATCAAAGGTTTTAGTTAAGTTAGTTGTTGAAGTAGATTCAATATAAAATGACCTGCCCTGCCATGTGGTTTTCATGGGAAGGAAAGTATAAAGTATCTTTCAATTCTCAACAAGAGAACACGCTTTTCAAAATTGTTTCCATTTCAACAAATACATCCTTAAGAGTTATGACAAAATTTATGTGAATGAATTGCAATCAGAGCTGCTATTGACAGATTCAAATTCAATTGGAGAATTGGGCCCACAAACTACACAAAAAAAAAGGAAACTCTATTCATGAATAGGTAACTAGTTGCTTTGTGAAGTTTTCTTTCTTTCTTTCTTTCTTCAAAAGATTGTTTCGACATGCTGCAGCGTTCCATATTGTATTACAGTTTGCAATTTTTGCAATTTAGTTTTGGGATTATAAAATAATAACAATCATAATCAATCATAATTTATAATTTCAAAGGGTCACTGTATTGAATTATGTATGTACATACGTTCTCCTGAGTGTTTAGGGAGAACTTAGGTAGTATTATGTAGCTATTGATTTGTTGATTGTGAGTAATGTTGCCATGATTGTCTTGAGTTAGGTACCCCAGCAGGAAATTTCGTCTTCAATGAAAAATTAAGCTGAATTCATTATTGAATTCAACTACCACTTCATAGGCGAAACAGTGTGCACTGATTACATCAGTAAAAAGTAATGCATTGTTTCAGCAGTTCATGATTTTCATCACATTATCTGCTTTGCACTGGGAAACCATTTCCAAACAACCCCTTCTTTTACTTGTTTCAAAAAAGCCAACTGATTTCAATACGAAATTAAAAGTGACTAAAGAGGAAAAATTAAGCGATGATTCAATTGACGAAAAGTCATGCATAAGTTCATCAGTTCATTCTCTAAATCCACTCGTCTGCTTTGTAAAGGATACTCTGCGAGGCCACAAATATGAAATTGATGCTGAATTAAAGTCGACGTTTTCAAATGAAAAGTAGTCATCAGTTCTCAATCTCTCTCAGTTTTAATTCTTAATCGCGTCGTCTGCTTTATATAACCTTCTTCTCGAGAAAAAGTAACGATAATCTGAAAATTGCCCTTTCTTTTTCCTGGTACGAACAATGTGATGATTTCTGTAGTGCAAAAATATGTACCCTTTCAATTCAACATGCCATGATCACGTGATCGTTTGAATTTTTTTTTCTTCTATTCTGTATTTCTTTTGTGGCGCGTGCTTTATTTGTTGGCTTGTTGAACATTTTGGAAATCTTCTTTTGTTTTATATTTTCATTGCAAGTTAGTTGTTCTTTTTCTATGGAAGCGGGTGTTACATTTATGTGGAAAATAATGCCAAGGTTAGTAACTCTTTATAGTTACATACATATGTATGAATTATTGTAAACTGAACATTTTTTCTATTCCTAGGTTACTCGAGGAGCCACAATAAATAATTTTGTAATAATTAATAATTTGTTGTAATTATTTTAATTTATATAATGTAAATAATAATGCAATAAAAAGATAATAATTAGGTACATAGGTACCACATAAATTAAATCAGTTTTTATTTTAATAAGGGAAGTACATTCTACTATTGAAAAAGGTGGTGAAAAACCAATTCGCTTGTAATTGGTGATTTCACTACTTCATTTTCATCACATTATTCATTGATGAAAATAAGCAGATGAATCAGCATGTTACATTTATGCAGTGATTTCATTGTTCAATATTCATCATATTTTTCATCATATTCCAAGCTGGTGAAAAAGCAACTTCCAACGAACCAGTGATTTCATTGTTGAATTTTCATCGATAAAGTGGCATGTGCCTACAGCCAATGACATGCCCATGTTAAATTCATCAGAGAAAAGAGCACAAAAGTGGCGGGTGCAGCTTCTTTTCCTCGAGGAAGAAGCAGCTTATTCCTCACTGAATTTTTAGAAATTTCCTACTGGGACAGTTTATTTATTTATTTCAACTACAGACAATATTGTCAAAGTTGTTTGAAATACTTTAAAGCGAATTTAAAATTTTTTTTTTATATTGGGAGATAAAACAATAATAAAATTTAACAAAGATAAATAGTTAACTTCTCGTGAATATAAAATATGTTTAATACAAGCTACAGATTTATTGAATCGATCTTGGACGGATATTGATGTAAATTTGGCTTAGAGTATAAGGTGAGTCTATCGACTCAATAAAAGTTGAAATAACAACATGGCATTGTTCAATAGCCCAAGCCCAAATGCAATTTTTTATTCTTGCTCTATAAGAGCAAGATACTCGTTTCGTGTAAGAAAAAAAAGATAGAAAAATCCAAAAAAGTGGGGTGTCGTCTAAACGCCAATTTACTTAAAATTTGGTAGGTACAGTTAATTTTTGTTTGATTTTCTAAAGGTCGAACACAAAAATTTCGGTTTTCTAAAATTTTCTCAAAAATATGTAGCTCCAGCTCCAACGATCTTGATTGAACTTCGTGCCTGTAATAAACAAAGGGGTTGTAAGAAAACTGCATTTCAGGATTTGGCCAAAAACTTTGCACCTATATTGTGAAAAAAGAGTTTTGATATGTTCCTTGAGAAAATTGCCTTATTTTCGAGTTATTCACTGTTAACTTCTTAATGGGTCGATCGATTTTTTTTTTTATAATTTTTCAATCTGATGCTTCTTAATAGTTCAACCAATATTGCGTTTAAATTTTTTTAAAATACATAGGTAATTTTTTTTAAAGAAAAAAATCAAACATAGAATTAATTTTTTAAGTAGGTAGGTGAACCAAATAAAGCCCAGTGCCTAATACGGCCCAAAACACCAAAACGAACAAATAACGGGAATTTTTGTTTGCATTATATACGTGAACCCTTTCTGTAGAAACTCAACACTAATACAAATAAAAAACAGCCAGCTGCACGATTCGAGTCGGAATATATTGAATTGAGTTACTTAGAAGTGTCGAGCCTTTTTGCTATGATGACATTTCGCCTCGCCCTTCGCCGGCAAAATGTTTCAGCCAGATTATTTCGTTAACAGAAGTGTTATCATGCAGGCTAGCTAGTGTCCTTCGATGATCGAACTACATAAATATGTCCTCCTTTCCGGTTCTTGCATTGAAGCCGTCAATAATAATCTGGACGTGTGTCGTACTTCGCGGAGTTACCATACCCATATTTTTTCTAAAAGATCGATATCCAATTTATATCTTTTCAATGATATTATAGTCTTAAGGCCGCACCATTTCTGTGCATTTAGGTACTCAGGAAGCAACATTTAATGGAATAATGAATATTTATTTTTACGCTGCATAACAATTTTTGTCTTTGCCGACTGGACTTAATGGACAAAGATCGTTTGAGTTCTTAACTTCCTAGTATTTAAAAAATAAATTCAAAAACAATCGTGGTACTATTTCTAAACGAAAATTCTTCTTTACTGCACTGAATTCATGCCGCAACCATTAGTATTTTTTTTTCTATAGCAGATGCTGAATAATTTTCAAATGCAAAGTAAGTATTTTTTCTATTTCATATTATAAATCCATGGATTAATCTCCCTTCCATTAAAAACGCATATCCCAAAAAAAAGTAAAATAGGCATCTCTACAAAAAATAAAATTGAAAATAATAGAATCACTGTCAGTCTTCATCATCGTCCTTATCGTCATCCTTGCAATCTGCGTCATATATCGCATCAAATGCAGCCAAACGAATGACTAATATATAAAATTATTTCCATTATTCGCACCCTCTTGGTATGAGGAGTACTATTCTACCTATACTGTATAAAAGAATTGCTATAGAAAGGAATCTTTATAGAGGTAACTGAATTCTATGTCAGCATAGAACGAGCAGCAGCAGCAGAGCAAAGTATTATCATATCAACAACCCCCTTACCATAGCTCAGTTATCTAATTTGCATATCGCTATAACGGCACCCGGTGCACTCATTTTTACCCTTAAACCGCCCGTCATCGTTGCTAGAAAAACCTCCCATTTATCTTCAAAAATAAAAAAAATTAAAAAAAAAGTACCTACGCGAGAAGAAATTTCCGCCCACTAGATGGCGCCGCAAATGGAATACCAGTTGTAAAAATTCACAATGCTAAAACCAAGGTCCATTGTGAATGAATCCTAGGTTATGTGTAATTTTTTCCGCCGTGTAATTAATCTTTTCTTGAACAAGGATACAGAGGTAACTATACTATGAAAGCACCATCTGCTGTTGAACACAAAAAAAAAAAAAAAAAAATTATTAAATCCTTCGATTTACCACTACCATCATATTGGTTCCTTCCACCCTCCACTATATATCGTGGAGGCTGTATTTTATAGTCATCTCCCTTTAGCATCTAACACACATATACATATATAGAAACAGTCAGAATATGTATACCAACGCCTGGCTGGGAAGTGTACATAAAATAGCACATAATTTGTATCCCTTCCTTATATACTTATGTCGTATATGTATAGGCATCCCAAAATACACACACTTCCGACGCAAGTGTATTGGTTATTATTATATACATATTAAAATGGTGAAAGAATGTCGTTTCTTCAATTGAGAGGCTTGGGGGTGGTTGGTTGCATCCAGGACCAAATGAGCACGTAGCAATGTCATAGCTTTTACCCCCTGCCCCCCTCTTAACCCTTATAACAGGTTTCCGATACAAAATTGTTCTGGATTTTCGTATATTTCTAGCTGGAAATGCAATTGCTGGAGCACAGGGTGGGATACCAATTTTTTTTTATGTAGACTTTCAGCAAACGCAACCCTGGGGAATTTTCTCAAAATTGTGTCCGTTTAAGAATCTACGCAAACAAAAACAAATTCGATGCCCCCACCAACCCCCCCAATCGCCATTCTGCTGAATTAATGCTGGCGTGTGTGAATTCTATATTGTAGGTAAGGTAGGTAGGTAGATATCTAGGATTTTTTGTTATCCCCCCTGACTATGTAATTTGTTTGTTTTTCACGAAAAATCAACAACTAAAATGGAAACCGACAAATGATGGTTTTCTTTGCTGCATCTTCTTTGTTGGTTTTGTTTTGAAGGTAAAGTGGAGAGATGATAAAACCTCTTATGTACGAGTAGGTACCTACCTACAAAACATATATTATTTTTGTATGGATCTGGAGATATTTATCTTTGGGTAGTAAAAACCAAAACTTAACTAGAAAGAAGTTTATTTTCCATTTTAAATGAGAACTTTTGTATAATTTATTATAATTTTTATTTCACCTGTATAAATATCTGAAGAAAAGCATATTTTTATAATAACAGAATTGCAGTAGATTTATATTTTACAACATGCTATAGAGGTGCATCAAAAGAAATGCAAACAGTCGATGTTTTTGAAATGGTTAAGTAGGTGGGCACATACGAAATTCTATATTGGTGGTGAGAAAGGTTTTTACTTTGAAATTGCCGCCATCTTGAAATATGTAAAAATCGATTTAGTTCGTTATTGCCTAAGTATGTATAATAACGAATATCTTAACAAGAACTTTTGAAGAATTACAAGTTTGAAAAACATTTTGAATTAGACTGAACTCATTCATTACCTATCATATTTACATATATATTTATTTTCGGCAGACAGCAAAAAAAAAAATACAAAGATATACTTATGAAATTTTGTGATTGGAATTGGAAGGTTGATTTTGGGTTTTTCCTGAGAGTGGCTTTTTAATTTTTTTTTTTTCAGAGATTTTTTTTTTTTTTTATATATTTAATGACCACTGAATGAGTTATGATTATCCTTAAAATGTTAAATACATACATACACTGTTGTGTAGAAACAAGTATGATAGGGAAATTTGAAAGCAAGCATTTCGAAAAGGAAATGCAATGTCAAGTTTGGGGGGACGAGACCTCTTGCTTGTAGGTACTAAGTTTAGCATAAGCTTGCCAGAATGGGAAGATCTTGACCCCGGAACTCCACCTCGCCTGCAGAGAAAAACACAAATCGAGCTAGAGAAAACAACTACTAAATGGCAGCATGCAGGTTATCATCACGCATGTTATTGAAGTGAGGCCATTACTGGCCCAACCTGGGAATCCGGTAGCGGGAATCTTTTAGGCAACCTTCGGCATCTCTGAAAATTTCTTTTCCTCAAAATTCCATATAGTCCAGTATCCGGTAGTTCCTATTTTTTACTGGGATCGTTTATGATGTTGGCCTAAATGGTCAAGTTTTCGAACTCGCAGGTCGCAACGTTGTCAAAAATAAAAATAAAACTTATAATTTTCGCGCTTTTTCAGTTTCTGGCGATTTAACACTACATATCTAACGTCTTAGTTTGTCGACTATAACTTATAGCTCTACGATTTTAAAGTTACTAAATTAGTTTCAATTTGAGCACCAGAACCATCTTTGTCGACGTAATAGTTTCTAAAGTACCTACCTTCTTATATCTTAAGCTTTTCAAAATTATGCAATAATAAATTTATAATAATAGTCTAACATCCCGCCATAGAACTTCCTACCCTCATCGAGGTACCAGATAATAAGTATACAGTTTTTTATTATGCGCAAGGGTTGCCTAACGTAAAGTGGTCAAGGCATAGGGTTGCCACGCTTTAAAGGTATTTTTTCGGGTTTTTACAATTATGTGACACAGCTCAAATAGTATGTCTAAAAGACATGAACAAAACACCATATAAAAGGCCGTTTTATTTAAAAAAAATCTGAAATACGTGATTTTTTAAAAATCGCAATTTCGATATGGTAAATTAGGGTAAACGAAGATAAAAGTCTACAATCTATTTTCTAAACGAAAAATGACAGAGAGTTGTTTATTTTTGCAATCGATAGATTCTTTTAGTATAAAAAAGTCAATGATATATAAAAAAAAAAAAATTGAAAAATCCATAACTCCAGATATGAAAGTTTGAAGGCAAAAATGTGAAAAATAGCCGTTGGAAAAAAAAAAATTATAATAATACAGGGTTATAATTTCTGAAAATAGTTTTTATATTTTTAAAGAGAAGACAAGAAATCAATTGACCCGTAGTTGCCAAATTTTCAATTTATCCTCACTTTTTTGCTAGGTGAATTTTTGAATAATGTAAATTTTTTTCATCCATTTTTTGCGGTTTTTGATTTTTTTCCATTTTACCCGCATATGTATTTTCATTAAAAATAGTATCAACGCAAGGACACATTAATGAGGAGTACTATAGTGACATATTTTTTCCAAAACAATTTCCTAGCTTGTGTTGGTTATGGGGAGTTGAAAATGGCGATTTTTCCAATTATTTTGTCAGAAATATGGCCATTTATATTTATACATTAAAAACACAAAATGGTGCTCTGTTATTTTATCTAATCCTTGGTTAAAAAAAATATTTTCGAAGTTTTTAATGCAATATTGTTTTACCTACTCAGAAAATTATGTTAAAATCGGTCCATCCCTTAAAAAACAATACATACGTGAATAACTCGAAAATAAGGCAATTTTTTTAAAAAACACAAAAACTTTATTCCCGAAACGCGAATTTTTTGGGGTAAGCCTGAAATGCAGTTTTCTTACAACCGATGTTTCATTACAGGTACGAAGTTTAATCAAAAGCGTTAGAGCTGTTTTTGAGAAATTTGAAAAAAAAAAAACGGAAATGTTTGTAAGGCAGCTACATTTTCTAGATGACCTAAAACAAAAATTCTTAATTTTCGAAACCCACTTTTCCGGACATCTCTATCATTATAGTGTCAATTTTGATTGCAACCTCGAAACTGGTTTTGTGCACGAAACCAATACTTGTCGTATATGGAGCAAGTACAAATTTTTAGAAAGGGGAACTATATGTATTTCCTCCGTGGGAGAAACAATTTTCCAAAAAATTGACTTAAAATAGAAAAAGACTTATCATAATCCAATAATAACATTATATATATTTTAGTTTTGAAAACTGCATTTTAGAAACTATTGGGTCTAAAAAGATGGTTATGAGCGTAGCCACAACCAAAAACTAAGTCCTTCATGTTGAAAATCCAACAAACTGAAAAAAGACAGTTTTTTTCGATTTTTGCTGATTGCCTGTCTAACTGGCTATAGCCATGTTATGCTTTTTTATACTATATAAACAATTAATTTTTTTAAACCACCGCTCGAACGAATATTAGCTTAAACTAAACTCCAATTCAATACCATTAAAATTTTTTCCACGATTTAGTTGTTTGAAATTAGACTCCGAAACCGCGTACATCGATATTTATAAGTTTTTTAAAAATAACCAACAGCCGAATTTTAATAATAGGTACCTTACTGCTTCGAATTAAGATTCAAAACTATTATTTTTTGGTTGAACGGCTTCTTACTTAACATATACACTCACAGGCACATTTAACCGTCCACCTCGTATTTCTGTAAATTTAAAGAAACCGTCAAGTTTAGACCACATTGGGTGTAAATAATGTTGAAAGCAAAGTTTGAAAAAAAAAAACAAAAATTCTGAGAAAAAAACCACGTTTATTAAAGAATTAACACAAAAAAAAAACAAACAAAAACACAAAATACTGAAAAAGATGTTATCTTTTGTTGTTAAAAAAGTGGTAAAATTATTGAAAAACTTAATTTCTAATAATGGGCGTTTGCGACGCAGGCTCTAATTACTTCGTGGAGTCGGTTTGACAATCTGTCAATGATGTCCTGAACATCCGACTGAGGGATGTTGTGCCACTTCTCTAATGCAGCTATCTTAAGCTCTCCTAGAGTGGTAGGGACATGTGTTCTCGCTCGGACACGTCTTTTAAAGTTGTTCTAAAGATGATCGATAGGTTTGAGATCTGGACCGCAAGATGGACATGGCAAAACCTCATTTAGGTAGTTAGTTAAAGAATTTGCGGTATGGCAGAGTGCGTTGTCATGCATTAACCGAAAGTGTTCACCAAAAATTGGCGCGAAAGGCATCACATGGTCTTGCAAATCGTTTTCCACGTATATCTGAGCGTTTAAACTGCCTCTATCGAACACAACAAGGTCCGTGCGAATTTCATAACTGATGCCTCCCCAAACCATTATAGACCCTCCTTGGTAACCCACTGGTTCGGTTATCGTGCATGGAGCAAACCTTTCGTTTTTTCGCCTGTAGCCACGCTGACGTCTATCTGGACCTCGTAGACCTATTCTGCTTTCGTCTGAGGTTAAGATGTCCCTTCCTTCCTCTGCAGTCCATCAGTTAACACATTCTCGCGCAAAACAAAGTCTTGCTGTACGGTGCGCGCTGGTCGGAAAGCTCTGAAATTTAATTCTGCATACCTTTTTCTGATGGCACGTTCACTCACACCAACATTCCTCACCTCAAAAAGACGTGTACTAGCTTCAGTAGCGATGCAAAACCGATTTCTCAGTATGTTGTTTAAGTAACTGAAACAATATTAAAAATCGCTTAGATTGCAAAAAATGCTTCGATGAAAATTTTATAGGGTGAAATAAAGGTTTTGGTTTTTTGTTTCTTGCGAAAATATCCGCTCAACAAAAATTAAATCAGCAGATAAATTATAGTGAGCTTAAAGAGTTAAGGTGACGAAAAATGCAGGTGGGCGGATAATTGTGCCTGTGAGTGTATATCTGGCTTAGAGTAGAAAGGTGTTTGCTTAGAAATTTTTAAGTAGCTATATTGTATTGTAAAAATGAAGTATGTAAATCCTGTAGAAGCAGAAGTACTTACTGGCTTGTATGCATATCTAAGGAATAAAGTATTTACTAAAAAAGTTCATCCGACAAAACACCGACTTAATTTTCAGCACTAAAGCCTAGTATACTGCTGGTGCGAAACGAAAAATCCCATACAAAAATGACACAACGAAATCACAAACAAAAAAATTCGTTCTGCTTTTCGTTCTGTGGTACGCTGTTCGATGAGTGAAATCGACAATAATTGTAGCAGATTATTTGGAGAGATATCCCCTATTTTTTCACACAGAATTAACTGCCTGTGCCATTAATTGTGTGCGGAAAACTGACATTTTGGTCTCTATTCGTGTTTGTAGGTATTTGTTGTTTCTTTCATCACAACATGGCTTTCTGTGATTTTTATGCGTTTGTTTTTTGTTTTTGCAAACGTCGCGTGGCGAAACTTTTAAGGGGAAATTTTTTGTTGTGGTTTTTGTAAGCATTTCGTTGTCATGTTGGAGACCAACTAAAAATTTCGTTTCGTATCAGCAGCGTACTAGGCTTAACAATGTTTTATGCATATCACCCAATATCTTAAGCTCTGTTGCTGCATCAGATGTCTTTAACTATGCTTTCACCACAAAGAATATTACAAAAACATAAAGCTATCCCAGCTAGCTTTGGATGCAAATTTATAAAGCCACTCACAAAGGTTATGCCGAAAACGGAAATGTTTTTAATTTTGCACGAGTTTGCATTACCATATTCTTTAAAATTTTAATTATTGTAACATTCTGCCCATCAGAAAGTACGGAAATCGCTTTAATCATCTGACCTCTGATACCTTGCTATAAAGAGCTTATTTACATTTTATCCAAGTTTCAAGTAATTACACCAACAATATATAAATATACAAAATATATATATAAAACATTATGAAGGTTTTCTTCATAAAAAAAAATTAAAAGTAGAAAAAATCCTAATGCTCTGGCAGTTACGGTTGGTCCTAAGAAGCTCTTACAAACTAAAAAAAAGAGCATAATAAATGACTTTCCGTTTTATGTTTTCGGCCCTTATCAAAACAACTCAATTTTTGAAACTTTATACATTAATTATACTGAGCACATTTCTGTTCGTATAGGTAGGTTAGATAAATTACAAACCCTTTTATATTAATTTTCTCACATATGTTTTTTATATGAATAACTTTTAATTAACCCACATTTTTGTTTTAACCTACCGGGGTGGGTTTTCATTAAATTCATTGCTCAAAAACTTCTCCCTTGCATTTTAATTTACCCTAATTTTTCGTCAAAGAATAAAATAAAAAGCTATAAAGAGATTCGTTTTGCCATTTTTGTCAAACCTTAAATAACGTAGGTACCTATGCATGTATGTATGTATGTAGAAAAATGCCTGTGCTTTGACATATAGCCATTCAAATGCTGAATAAAATAAAAAAAAAATGTAAAAGACTTTTAAAATATCTTTCAAAAGTTAATGTTGAAAAAAAAAAAATACTATTGACTCTTGTGGCATTCACAAAATTGGGGGGAAAAATGTTATAAATAAAAAAAATAAACACAAGTCCTTTTATGTATGTAGGTATTGTATATTAAATTTTCGTCAAAATTATTATTAATCCACAAAAGCTTTGTAAAATTATATTAAAAAATGAAGAGACCTTTTAGAAAATCTAAATTAAATTCTCAATTTAGGCGAACTACATAAAAGGACTTCATCAACTTATATGACAATCCCATCATCATGACTATACGACGACGCACACGATGAAGTAAGAATGAAGCTCTACGAGAGAAATGTTCATACAGAATAAAGTAAAAAGCAAACTGTATCCTTCTTCTTTAATAACTCCCAATTTCAAGTTCCAACCCAAATCCCAAGGACTTTCAATTCGTGTTTTTGTTTTCTCTATGTGTGTGGGAGCTTGTGAATACATTTTGTCCTCGTCTAATGAAACAATTTGATTTATTAAAAAAAAATATATATGTATGTAGGTACAATATAAAAAACCCTTATCACAAATAATATCAATCGTTCATCCCAGATTCCCCAGACACTTCAAGCTGATGCTCCTTCGACCTACATTCATTTGGCTTCGTCTCCGCCTCTTGCCTCTAAATAAATCATCTTACATCCTGAACTTTGTTATAGAAAGTTCAAAAATTAAAACGTGCATGCTGTAAACTCGTTACGCATTCCAAACAAGTAACGTAATTATTCCGGTTTTATGTTAAGCAGAGTAGAAAATTACTAATTAAAAAAAAAAAACGCTTTTTGGAGAAGTTTATGTAGGAAAGGCGTTGGCTGTGCGTTTATTGACGTACGAAGGTCGTGTGTGTTTCTGCTGAGTTAATCTAAGCTGGAATAAGGCATGAAGAGGCCTGTATAATACAAGAACTGGGGCTCCCTTCCCCTATTAAATACTAGGAAACGAAGAAGAAGGGAACTTTACGAATCTGTCAACTCCAAAAGTTATAACCACCATTTTGGGGCAACTGACAGATGAAAAATTGAAAAACGAAAATAAAAGCCATTTTTTATATTTAAATCTGGGGCCGAGCTCCCTCATCGGTGAGTGGGCCATATGAACGTTACTGAAATATTTTACATTGACAAGACTGCTCCATTTTAAAAACAAGTGCCAATTGAAATAATTCAGTGACTTAAAGAGCTCACTGATGTTAGAATTTGGCCCCTGTTTGACAACCACCATTTTGTGGCAACTGGCAGATGAAAAATTGCAAAACGAAAATAAAAGCCGGTTTTTATCATTAAGGGCCATTTGCTGAAACGAAACTTAAATATTTATGTTCAACTTAAACGTTTATGTGACAGTTTACGCTGAGGAAAAAGTAGAACATAAAGCGCTTAAGTTGAACATAAATATTTAAGTTTCGTTTCAGCAAATGGGCCTAAATGAGTAATTTATTTTTTTAAAATTTGAATCTATTTCAATACATAATCTCACACAGTAAAAGTATTTGTTTTCAAAAATAGATAAACAATTGTCAGTTGTCACAAAGTGATGATATTGAGGTATGTGAGTAAACGAGAGAAGGATATATTGCTATTTGGCAAAAAAGATCTTTTTATTGAAGGTGAATAAAGCAATCGTCCAACTTAAAAAAAAAAACCGCTACTGCCAAAACAAAACAGTTTTTTTTAAGGCTTTTGTGAGCAGGCCTCTCACGGAGCTTCTTATTTAAAGCTTTTTTTTGGAAGCCTTAATAAAATAATATTAGTATAAATTTCGGTTCCTGTATACAAAAACTTAGCAATAACTTAGCACAACTTCAATACAAATCATATGAAATAGGCCAGTCGCCAGAGGCAAAAAAGTTTTTCCATAATGCAAAAAAATACTGATCAAATTTTTGATTGGAATTGGAAGGTGGTTCTTTTCTTAGTATACTGATATAATAGCGCAGCTTGGGGCTATTTTGAAAAAAAAAAAAAAAATTGGTAGTCACTTTTTCTATAGGAAATTTAATTATCTTTCTTTAGATCATTTTTTGTGGGATTAAAATATACTTTCTGAGTTAAGACGAATTAAAGTTTTGTTCCAGTTTTCATTCATAATATGAACCGAATTTTGTATCGTCACTAATCCAAAATAAAAGGTCAATTTCACATTTCAATTAAATATACTGAACCCAAAAGTTGCTCGGAAATTGCCTAGTGAGCGACGGCAAGCAAAATTAAATTCTCTATAAAAAAAGGTATTCACAAAATTTTGTGTACCATGAGCCATTCTCAAGATATTGGTTAAAACGCGTTTTTTCAAAATGGCGGCCAACGCACAATACCTACCGCCACGCCATCATCACTAAATTTTTGCAAAAAAAAAACCTCTGCCGCCAAAAAGCAAAAACTTTAAGATTTAAAACTTACGATATCTCGAGAACTATTAAAGCTTCAAAAACAATTATATCGACTTCGAAAACTGTATCAGTTGTGCAATCAAGGGAAGAGCGACACGAAAATTTTTAACAGTTCTTAGCAGTTTCTTTTGCAGTGTTTTTTGCCTTACTTTACTTCATTTACTAAGAAGAAGAATAACAAAAATAAAAGAAAAATATTTTTGTTGTTGTTTAGTGGACTGTATTGAATTAAATTCAAATGGACGATTTTTTTGCGACCTTCAGCGACCTTCAGCTCATCAGTTAGATGCTGTCGTACCTTTCTAAGACGCAATATTTTGGTCGATGACTACCCACTCTTAATAAAATTTACAGCGCATACACACTGCAAATTGTATTATTCTAGGGGAACAGGGTTACATTCTTGCACCTAGAAAATATGTTGTTGTTGTATACCCGTACCCGTGGTCTGGCTAATGTATTAAGAAGAGGAATAACAAAAATAAAAGAAAAAGATATAATATTTTCTCGGTGCTGCGCAGACCATCAGGGTTAGATTCGAAGACTCGTCGGGCTGGTGCGTTGGTGTCCATACGCTCCACGTGTCCCAGCCATCTCAGCCGCTGTATTTTCAGCTTTTTGACCAGGTCGACGTTGCTGTTAAGCCCGTAAAGCACGTTGTTAATTCTTCTCCTCCATACTCCCTCGATACAGACTGGAACGAAAATCACCCGAAGAATCTTCCTTTCAAAGCACCCAAGCAGATTCTCATCCGTTTTCGTCAGGTTTCATGCTTCTGCCCCATATAACAGGGCCGGGATGATAAGGGTCTTGGCTATCGCTAACCGCACTTCAATTAGGTCGGGTGGACGGCACTTTTGATGGCATTTTTGCATTGTTTCCACTGGTCCTCTACAGATGATGCTTGTGGTGGGCTTGTTGAGAGTTTAAGAGAGCCGTGGTCTGCAAAAATCCTGGATGTCTCTTGCGATTTTAACTTCGCGACGTTAAATCGTTTTACAGCATTCGCTCGTCGTTGTGGCGTCATGGATATGCGCATACGTACTTGCGCTACCACCAGGTAGTGATCCGAGTCTATGTTGGCACCTCGGAACGTTCGGACATTCAGGATACTGGAAGCATGTCTGGCGTCTATCGCAACATGATCAATCTGGTTGACGGTTCGTTGATCCGGAGACCGCCAGGTCCCTTTGTGTATATTGAGGTGTGGGAATCGAGTACTTGCTATGATGACATTTCACCCCACCACCGCCGCGACACCAATCAGCCTGAGTCCGTTACCGGAAGTGTTGTCGTGCAGGCTGTGTCCTCTGGCTATCGAGCCAACGATGCCCACCTTTCCAATCTTGACGTTGAAGTCGCCAAGAATAACCTTGACGTCGTACTTGGGGCACCTATCATACGTATTCTCGAGGAGATTGTAGAATTCTTCCTTGGTTGAGTCATATTTTTGGCTTCCGTTGGGGCATGGGCACAGATCAAAGTGATGTTTTTGAACTCTGCTTTGATGTGGATTGTGACCAGGCGCTCGTAAGCGATCGCTTACATTGCTGGAGCCTAAGACTCCTTGCCTAAGTTTTCCCATTACCACAAAACCACATCCAAAAAGCCGCTGAATCTGCTCCTTGCAGCACTTGCTGAAGTAGATGTCACACGATTTCATCCTTCGTATGCCCTCTTCATCCCATCGCACTTCCTGAATGGCTGTTACGTCAGCCTTTACCTTTAGTCTATCCAGTTCTCCACTAATTGTTCGGCTGCACGTGGCCTGTTTATGGTCCGGACATTCCACGCGCAGATCCGAAACTCATAGTCCTTGTTTCGTTTTCTGGGGTCTTCAACATTAAAATCATCCATATCCGAGGCTCGTTGTCGTTTGGGAACCGATTTAAAGAAACTTCGCATACCCCCAACCTCGCACCTACCCAAAATTGTATAGTGGGCCAAGCAGGGGGGCAGCATGCCCCCCATACTTTAAATTCAGATTCTTTAAATGCAAAAGAAACTTTGCATACACCCAACTTCGCACCTACCCCAAATCCTATAGTGGACCGAGCAGGGGGATTGCAGTGGGGCAGCATGCCCCCCCCCACCATACATCTTATATACGCCGCCGTAATTTTGTTTTTTCTTCAAAGAAATAAGTAACCAAATTTGGGGACTTATTTCATAGTTGAATTTGGGGATTTATTCTATCATGAAATAACCCCTCAATTTAAAACTGAAATAAGTCCCCAAAAATCGATGAAATAAATACCCAATTTTGGGGAGTTTTTTCATATGAAAAAACTTCCGATTTTCATATAAATTTTGGAGATTTATTTTATTTTTGTTTTGAGGAGTTATTTCACGAAGCCATTTTGGTTTACTCAATTATTATTCTTTTCAGCTTGCCATAATGCCATTGACATCAAAAGTATCTTTAAAGTATTTTTTAGTACCATAGAGTGATCGGTAATCGGATCCCAAGATATTTCATATACAAACATGTGTACCTAATTTAACAGTTAGGATGGGTCCCATCAGCGAAAATTTAATTTACCTACCTACTGACAATGTGACACCGTATTTTTCGTTAAGGCAACAAATCTCCTAACGCAATCGAATGAAATGTGCCTTTTTTGTAAAGTTTGTAAACACTGTTTTTGTTAAGGCCACTTTACACGATAATAGAAGACCCGTCACTATAATTTCTGTATGATTTCTCAAAAGAGTTGTCATAATTTGTGAAATCATACCGTTTTCAATTTAGTATGTTCACACGTCTATGACTTTCTATTTTGTTTTTCTCTTAATTAGCTTCATATTTTCACTTTCCACTTTTTTTTAAGCACAAGAAATACAAAATTGCATTGTTTCCAACACTGAATAGAATACAATCTACTAGAAACACAAAAATTGTATATGACTTCTCAAATGGAATTATATGCAGTCCTAATGTCAAAAAAGTCATATGCTTTTTTCTTTTGAGAAGCTGTATGAGTTCTATGAGTGCGTTCAGACGATTTGATTTGATTTTTTTGTCAGGTCATTTGAGAAGTCATATGTCCCCTTTCACACGAAGATACTAGTTGTTGGTGATTTTTTTTGACGTTTTCTTTAAATCTCCTTAACAATCTCTTGTACCTTTCACACGCAAGCAACAAAAACCCGGAGATTTTCTTTATTTTCCTTTTAAACTACCTTGGTTGAACGCACACAAACGTAGCGTAAAGAGAAACGTCAAAAAAATCTCCTGAATTTGTTGACCGGGGAGATTTCATTTCCCCCTCTTTCTTCCTGCCCTTCTCGCCTATGAACTAATTGTTGCCGGCAACTCAGTTGCCCTGTGTGAAAGGGGACTAAGACTTCTATTATCGTGTAAAGTGGCCTTTAGCCCATGGCCATGGACATGGTGATGAGTTCTGTTGTTTTATTTTATTTGGTTTGAATTTTAAAATACATGAATCACATCCACGCAATTACATTACAGTGAATTATTATTTATTTTTTAATTTCCGCGCCGCATCATGGTGGCGTTGGCGTCGTTGTTATGGTGAGTGTGGTTTTGGTTTCTGTTTTTGAATTTTATCTTTGATATTATGTTTATGTACATAACTTTCAAAATCAGAAATTAATATTATATGAAAGTGGTTATACATATTATATGTATATGTGTATATGTATGTAGATAGGTATTTAATTTCCTCAAAATGTTTTCTTTTTAATAATAAGAAGAAGAACTTTTTCACACAAGCACTCAGAGTAGCTTTAGTTGAAAATGGTGTCATAATTTATGTATATTTAAGACGTCGTGGGGTTTTAATCTCCGTTTAAACACAATTTAGAAATTTAATAAAGTGTTCGTGTACGTGAAACATAGCTTCTACCTGTGGATAAATGATAAATTCAAAAATATTTTCCGCATTATCTACTGGTTGGGGTTGTGTAATTAGGTAACCCTCTTTTGTATATTTTCATAGGGAGTTTATAACAGTTTAAACTCAATTCCATAAAAATGCTGAACCGTTTTATAAAATGTTGGTATATAAGTAGTAATGAAACCTTTGCCGAAATCCCTAGGTTCTCGATTGTTTGTGCTATTAACTATTATTATCACATAGGCTTAACCTTATTTTGTGAAGACACATTTCATTACATTAGTTATAAAATTAAAAGCACTTGGGAAATTAAATGTAAACTTTTTCTTTTAAAACCAGTTTTGTGGTTATCCTTCTAATTGATTGTTTGAAAGGGATGATAAGGGAAGCCGCATGACTCAGATACTCATTCTGGCTCCCCAAAATGTAAGTAGTGATGCCTACCTGGATACATGTAAAAGGTGTGGAACGGAAAGATATTTAAGGTATGGAGTTTCCCATAAAATATTCATATTTAAGAAATCACAAAATTGCCAATTCATATAAAAATTCTTTTCCAGAGGTCTGGTCTGGGTTTGATTCCCAGCCTCTTCCATCTAAAAACAAAAAAAATTTTCAGCGCTGCTGCCTCTTTGCGAGGAAGTGATAAAGAGAGTATCTCGTGTCAAAAGTACCGCTCAACTTAGCCGTTCGGATTTGACAGGTGTTCTGCATTCCGCAGGCACGCACATAGGAATGGTTAAGAGATGTAAGTCACTAGGCCCTGGTTCTTCATAAAAGGCCTTGAGCTTTGGTGATGCAAAATGAAGTTTTTTTTTGTAGTTTCCAACAAAAGACTACGAAAAAGCAGCTGGTCTTGTAGCCTTGACTAGATTGTTTTATCCTTTGGTAGAACTTGCAACACTACCACTTCCGTAACAGTTCGAATTCCTAGTTTCCGTGATGTATTTTTTTTTATTCCTTTTCTAAAAGTCGTTGCTCCTATCTTCTTCTTTGCCAGTAGTACTCTTGGGCTACTCTCTCAGCAGTTCTGATCTTAAATTCCGCTTCCACAGCATTGATTGATTGGGCTCGTTTTTGGCTGCATGCATGTGCCAGCCGGCAATCTTTATCGAATTAGAGGCATCGTTGTTGCCGCCTTGGTAGTAGCACTTCTGAGAGCATTCATATCTGACATCTGAGGCTTGTTGTTGTTTCAGAACCGACTAGTTTTTCCGGGGTAGAGAAGTTGTCCCGACGCACAATCCCCGATCTGGAAGACCAGACCCTTAGTATAACTCCATTCTTACACTGCCGCCTGGACAAAGGTGCCTAAGTGGGAACACTCCTATCCACATCTCTCTTTTGCTGCCACCTAAAACTGTCCATAGGAACCCCATCTTCAGTTAATGGTACTAGGGACCCGATGTTCACCACGGGGAGGTGAGAGTAGGAGTTGATATACAGAGGTTCGCTTTGAAAAAAGCTTGTGGACGCTTGTGTCCTTTTAAATGCATCGAGTCTACTCTTTGATGTTGACCTCATCAAAAAGCTAAAAATAAAGCGGCTGACATGGCTGGGATTTTGAATCCAACACCGAGGGAGGGAGCGGGTCAGTATAGGAAGACCGCGATTCAGTTGGCACACACAATTAAGTGAACAGAAATAACTTGGCGTGCGAAACAGGAGACAGCTAGCTAGAGACCATGCAGGATGGAAGAAGTTTATGTTGGCCCTTATCTACTATCCCGACTGTAGCGCCACCTCAAATTAGTAAGTAAGTAATTTAAGGTCGTACTTCGGGCATATCATATCATTCGTCATGTCGTGAAGATCGTAGACTGCTTCCCTGTTTGAGTTATATTTTTCTACCGTAGGGACCACAGACCAGCATTTTGACATGTGGTTTCAATGCAGAATGTGATCAGCTACTTGCTTATTTCTCGAAGTCCATCCAGACTTCTTGCATAAGTCTTCCCACACAATACCACAACCAAAAAGCTGCTGATCCTGCCACTTGCAGCACCTGCCAAAGTAGATATAGTTGAAAGATTTTATCTTCCATATACCCTATTTATATTCTATCGCACTTCCAAGATATTCCACTTGCAGATCCGAAATTCATTGTCTTTGTTTTATTGGTTTATCTTCTTAAAAATCAATCGGCATGTTTAGGAAAATGTTAGATGTTAGAGATTTCTCTCCGTCAAAAAGTAAGCATCAAGCGAATCAAATGGGGTTTTCCATTGGTAAATTTAGATTTCAATGAAAAAATTGATTTATTTTGTGGCGAATGGAACACAATTTCAAATTGATTTATTTTTGTCACTGTAACTGTGCATTATAGCTTCTATGTCAATATTTCAAAAAAATCTTCATCCCTCGATTTACTTTTAGAAGAGAAGAATGAACTTGATAAAGTTGCCGGTTTATTTTAAACTGCTACCATTTATTTATTAGCAATTATTTTCTAAATTTTTTTCAACATTATTTTCACAATCGAAATATCAACGAAAAACATTTGCAAACTGACAGCTGGATTTATGTTGGTATTAGTACAAGGAGGGGTAAGTCTGCAGAAAAATTTAGATTTGCAAATTTGATTTAAAATCAAAAATAAACTGATTTATTTTGCCCATGCATGGAACGCAAAAAGAGGGGAAATTGTCTTTTTGACAGATCCAAATCAAAAATAAATTGATTTATTTTAGCAAAATGGAAAACCCATTACATTTTTTTCCCCAGAGTTTTGACAGCAAAACCGTAAGATTTCGCTATTTCGTATACATAATTGAAATTGCTGAGGTCTCTGGGATCTCATTTTCCAATACTTCTAAAAGTAAGCTATGAGTTGTTGTTTTATATTTTTCCACACTTAGATATGATCTATCTACATATATATAGTAACTACCCATACCATACAAAGATTAGAACATTGGGTGGTATGCACAAAATTGCAGTATTTACTTAAAGTAAAAAGTTTAAGTAAATACTAAAATTTAATTAGAAGCTCGAATTTTTAGTACTTACTTCGTTTCATATGCATACAAAAACCTTTCTACTTGATTGCATATACTTTAAGTATATACTGAATTCATTCAAGAAAATACTTAAAATTCATCGAAAAACAAAGTAAATACTTTTTATTTGTAACCACCCATACTTTACGCAGTATGCTGTATGACGAATTAAGAAGATAATTGCAGCAGATTATCTGGAGAGATATCAGCATTTTTTTCGCACAGAATATTGCCCAGACCAAATAACTGTGTACGCTCTGCATTAGCAGCGTACTAGGATGTTCCTCATAGATCGATGGAATTTTTATCCAATTTGATGCTCTAACTTTTACGAGTTAGGCAACACAGTTACTCTGATGCAAGCCTATATCTTCACCAACTCCAGTTTGAAAGCAATGATCTCCAAAATGTACCCGCAAAATTATCCGCATCTTTTCGGGATGGGTAGCAGCACATCCCCTTGTTCAGTTTGAAAACCTTTGAAATTAATAATAATAATTATTATAATTGTAATGAATCAAATTAATTTTAAGACTGGCCATGACCAAGTTGGTTCATACCAAATTAAAAATTTTGCCGTATTTATTGCAGAAAAAAATTATTCACTAGTTTTTATGCAATGTTGGAACCCGCACTTTGGCTTTTTTATGGGCTTTTCAATAATTATCTCAGCGCTTTTAAAATTAGATACCTACCATACACATTGAAACAGTCTGCTTTTTTGTGCTTGTAAAGCCCATAAAAAAAGCAAAAGCTCTGGGAGCAGGTCGCAATATTGGAACTCCACCATATAAAAATGTGCAGTAAAAAATTTGTATGAGATGCGCATTCTTGGTAACTTTATATTCTTTGATACCACCCATTGTCAAGACTAAGAATCGTTACGTATTAACTGAATTCTTCTTCACAAAACGAGATAAAATTGACTAAACTCTTGTCATTTTTCCACCTTTTCATTTCCAATTAAAATATTTCCCCGCCTTCAATTATAATAGGATGAGTTACAACAAATTTTTCTTTTCGAAGCAAAAGCCAATTTTCCACCAAAGAAGCACTTTGAAGCCAAAGTTATCCTTCCCATCCACAATCATCATCGTCGAATATACCACAAGATCCTCTATCTTGTGCGGTCCAACCGAAACCGAACTGCTTTTCTGTGTAATGAAAAAAGGAATAGTGAGTTCGTATGTTCTCTGAAAAGTAGTGCACGCCTTTGAATGTCTTTAATTAAGATCACTTTTCTTGTATAATTTAGTTAATTGACAAAACCGGATTTCTATATGTATAGGTACCTACACCAAAATGTAGAATTTTAGGAGTCTGAGTTAGAGGTCCTGTTTTCCATCTCCTTAAGCTCAAGGATGTTGAAGTTGAACAGAACATGGCATAGAGAAGATATTTAACTTGGAATTACTAGTGGGATTGGAATTTTCATATGCCCGATATACATATGTAATGTATAATGATAAAAATATTTACATTATGTATATAATATATAAATACCAATATTCAACAAAGCTGTACATAAATAAATCTGCTTGAAAGACGAATAGCGCTCCAAGGAAACAATTACAGAGAAGAATTTATTCTGTGTTGTGAATATGCCATGCCGATGCCAGGTTGCCAATAGTGATACCATACCATCCCATCATCATAATGTTTGGTTGAGGCTTGCTGATGATGCGAAGCCCCATCTCATCTCCTCTCATCCACCATGTGCTCTTCATCATTTACCTACATAGCAACGATGAAGGTTTACAGTTAAGAATGGCGGAGATGCATGGTAACTACTGATGACTGGCTGGCGTGATGGTGATGCGTTGATGATGATAATGATGATAATGCACAGTCTTGGCATTAGGGGGTGGGTGACACAATAAATTGATCCAAGGAGGATATAGGACTCAGTTGTATGTTCATATATTTTTTTTTCTTCAACCAGGAAAATTGTTGTGCATTCAAATTGCAAATTGCTTCATATACAGAGAATATTATTTATAGAAACAGAATAGGTAAAGTTTACGAGCATAAATGAAAAACAAGTTCATAAAATGTTTTTATAGTTTGAAGTTATTACCGAAAGACCTGGGGTTCCTACTATAGTTTGTCGAAATATTCTTGTCAGTACAGGGAAGATAGGACGTTTGCATCTCAGTTTGGTTGCAGCGTACTGCATAAGTCTATCGCATGTAAAAGCTCTTATCGCGATGCCGTAGTTTGCATAATAAATCATTTCAAGTTTATTTGAAATTGACCAGCGTTACCACCTAGTTGGTAAAATTGCACAATTACGATTTTGAAAAAAAAAAAAAAATTATTTATCTTTTTCCACACCACCATGAGGTAAGATAATAGGTGCATTTTTGTAAGGGTATCCCCAGTAGTGTACTTTAAGGTGCCTCGACTCTGAAAAAATAAGTCCTATAAAAAAATGTATTGTGAAGAAAAGAAAGATAATAAAATTTCCTATTTTAAGATATTGGTTACAACACTTTTTTTTAAATTGTGGCCGACGCACAACACCTACATCCGCGCTATTTTATTTTTATACTCAAAAACAACACACATACTAATTTCAATCATAAAATTATTAAAGAAAAGAAGTCTGGTACTGACGAAGGCCCAAAAGAAACATTCGACAATTGAAATATTCTTAGATTTATTTTAAATATACACTTTGGTTAAATTTTTATTTGCACACACATTTTTAAAAAAATTACCAACGATTCTTAAAAAACTACCCATTTAAAAAACACAAATTGTACAAAACTTAAAATAAAAAATACATATTTTAAACATACAATTTACATAAAAATAATTTATTTCACATTAACTGACCGCGCGCTACGAAAATCTACGCAAATAGTGTTCTTCTTAAAAGAAAACAGCTTAAAATTTTGTAACTGCATTTTAACGTATTTTCTACACATTAAAAGAAATGCAAAAGATGAAAACACTCGACGGTAACTCTCATCATTAAAAACTTTTTTTTAAAGCTCTAAAATCAAAAGCACATCTACAGAAATCCAAGGAAAAAAAAACTGAACGAGTTACCAAATGGACATGGGTAACCCTGAATGCACATTAATATAATAGGGGTTGAAGTTGAAAAGCAGCAGCAGCAGCAGCAACAGTGCGCACTCAGATGTGCGCTCGAGAGGACGTTGGGTTTGTGTCAGATGTAATCGCAAATTTACGGGCGGGCAAACACTTTTTATGAAGGAGTTCTTTCAATTTAGTATGGTGCAAAAATATGGCGCGCTACTGATTTTGAAAAAGCTCTCCCATAAGACGTGTACTGCCAATTAATATTGGATAGACTTTAGGCAACTTTTGCTTCAACAAATTCAAAAGTTCATTCCGATTCAACTACATTCGGATAAGAGAGCGCTCTCCGCTCTCTATACACCGTTCAAGAAAAATGTTCAGCAATGGCCTTATGGGACGGGGGAAGCTTTTTTAGAGCAGTGGCGTCTGATCATGAATGAAAGAATACAAGATTACGCCATTTGTTACATCATTGGGGGCAAATGAAATGTAAACAAATATGGCAGCCAGTATAGTTTGTTTAGTTATTGATGGATTGTTCAGTTGTGTTTTTTCCTTTCGTTGGCGTTTAGTATTTAAAAAAAAAAGTTTTCGTTTAAAAATACAAATATAAATACCGAATTAATATTTTTTATTTAAAATAAAGTTTTTTTTTTCATTAAATGAATTGCCAAAAAGTAAGCGAAGCGGCAATGTGTAAAGTGGAATAGATTATTCAGAACTTTTGAACTTTTTTTTTCACTACATTTCACTTTTAATTAATTCAAATTAGAATAATAAAATAAATATTCAAGTTAGAAACTTTTCCCGCCTTTATCAAGTAGGAAAAAATAATTCTTTTGCCTCAATTGCGTCATACGAGCTGTCAAAAGTTTCAACGACAAATTAAATGGCGTAATCTTGTATTCTTTCATTCATTTCAAGGCTGTTTCACAATGCGACGAGGAAACGAGACGTGAACGTGACGAGAGCTCGTCGTAGCTGTCAAACCAATTTCAAGCAATGAGAATATACCAGAGTATTTACAATAAAGCGTTTCTCGTCGTCCCGTCACGCCATGATTTCGAAAAATTGAAAAAAAGACGCGACGAGACGACGATTTTCATTTTGACAATTGAGAAGAGGACACCGAGCGTATCTGTATTTGTATTTATATTTATTAACTGTGTAGATAAATAAATAAAATGCCGAAAATGGCGAGCAAATATGTGTTTTTATTTTGCGACTAATTAATTTTGTCTTCATTAACATTCCCACCGTCTTCTTCTGCTCACTTTTAGTCTTTTTTTGCCTTTTGCTTTTTTGTAAATAAACACTCCCAAAAGTACTAAAAGCATTTTTTTAACATTTTCATTTTCCTTTTTTTCAAGTTTTGTATTTTATTTCCCAAATTCACTGAAAAAAACGAATAATTCTACGCTGTCTCTGTGAATAACTCGCTGCATTGTGAATTGAGGAACGATTTTATAACGAGAAAAAGATGAAAGCGTTTCTCGTCACGCTGACGTCTCGTGACGAGATCTTTTCACAGTTGGTAACCCAGCCTACATTTGTGATAGAATTACGCCAATTGATAATGCTCAGTACGGCAATGATACGAGAGCTTTTACAGTGAAATAGCTTATTAAAATCCATAATTGTAAGACAAATATCCTATCTTCACTGTACTGAACATTTTTGTTGGACGGAGTATAGCGAACTTAAGGCATGTTTTTTTGCCCGAAGGGAATTGGTTAAAAATAATAAATAAAACGATGTCGAGTCGAGGGTCAATAAATTAAAATTTTAAATGCAAAAACAACTTATATCCAAGCGCATTTAATTTTCGGAGCTTAATTTAAGGAAGCGTGTTACCAGCGTTAATTACATACGTTTGTTATCGATAGTTTCTATGGTCACCCCATTTTTATTCTGTAATGGCACCTCTAACACCCGGGAAACTTTTTAGTAGGACTTATCATTCAATAAAAACTTTAATCCAAGATGGTGACTTAAGGTGAATTTCACTGACTGATTGAACTATAATTTTTCTTTGCACTAAAGCCTTTGTCGGGAACTATTTTGCAATTACCACCTGAAAAGCATAAAGAAAACTTTTTTCAGTTTTTTGTTTGAACAAGGACTAAAATAAAAACAAAAGCAGCCGACACAGGTTGATAGATTTATTCTCGGAACTTGGGTCGATTCCAAAACGAATGGACAGGAAATAACAAAATTTCTGCTGACATCAAAAAAGCTAGATGGTTAAGTTTTTTTTTTTTTTCTTACCCCAAAATATCGATGTCTTAGATAAACTCAAGGATGAGATGAGGCCATTTTCGAAATTGTTGACAATTCCTTTTTCATCGTCTTCTTTAGAGCTTCTGTTTTTGCATCATTTCTTTGGAGTACATCTTTTATCATTTTCTATGAGCAGATATGTTGGAAGGTATACCTATTTTATGTAGGTACACATAAAAAACATACCCTCTTAACAACCCTCCTGAAAATCAATGAAAATCAAGGAGTGATGGGGTCGAGTGGAGTTGGAGGCAAGCAGTCTGTGGTATTGAAAATAAAAGGACTCTATTTACCTTTGTTATATATTGATTTAACGTTTTGTGTTAGTATTTTGGTATGTAGCTTGTACCTGTTTGATTAATTTAATTTATCTTATCTAAACAAAACAGAACAGAATAACGTTACATGATGAATTAAAGCACAACGTCATGAGGGTGTGCTTAACAATAGCGGATTAGCAATGTAGGCTAGCTAGCTTTTTGGGGCGGCAAGTTTCGGTAGAAATTTTCATTATTTAATATTTACCCCGTTTAGGTACAATACTCCACTTTTGGCGATTTAATCAGCTTAACAATTTCTGCTACGTTTTCCCATTAAGAAACAGATATAGAGTTTACAGAGACGGAATAGCGGATCTGAGAAGATGCGGATCTTTATTTGATATCACGTTTTCTTAAAGCCAAAATGGGGCTGCTTTTAAGGTTAGTAAATGGCCACGAGTTGTGGAAGAGGTGTTTACCAAAGTTAAACTGAACTGATGCTTTTTACTACCAAAACTAAAATACCCCCGGTCACTCAGTGTGAAATATCTGGGCGTTGTTCTCAATCCTAAAATTAAACTAGAACTGGGCCTCCAGTCGAAGATAATACTGTGGGCGTATACAGCCGTAGTACACACCACAGCAGGGGCGGACTGGGAGTCAAAGGGCCAACCGGGACTTTTAGGAAAAGGGCTCCAAAATACATAACTACTCTCAAAATGGTTGAAAATAAAAGTTGATATGCATAAAATGTTTCTTGATATTTCATTTTTTCATGTTTATTAATGTTTGAATGTACAAAAATTTATTAATATCCATGTTCAATTCATTGAGTGTAGGTAATAGTAATTATTTTTTAGTTTTTAGCAGTTTCAACTGGCAGATTAATTTACTTGAGTTTTTGAATATAAATATAAATAACAAAAAAAGTTTTACATGGCTTAGTTATTTGACATTAATTTTACGACGTTAAGAGGGTTTGACTTTCAGTTTAGTAAAAACAAAATTACACTAGCCAAAAAAACTAAGAGAATTTATTTTTTTCAATTTTTATTGTATATTTGTGAAAAGTGGTCGTATTGAGATGAAACAAAAACTATTCGAAATATTCATATATAAGTTTTCAATTAGTAGAAATGGTTTTATATCGCTATATCGAATATGGGGAAGGAATTAAAAGATATGCATTGAAATAAAGTAAATGTTTGGTATGTAGGTAAGTATAGTTTGTGATGACCAAGTTGACTTTTTAATTTAGGAAAATAGTAATTTCAACGAAAAACTAGGAAAATTGGTACCTACAAACGGCATACCTACTGGTTGAAGGTTTTTCTTTACTATGTTTTTCTTTTTTTTTTTACTATCCATACAAAATACGTCATTTAAGAATTTAAAAGCCTGTTAAATATTTATGAAACATTAATAAAAGTAAAAATTATTTGTGAATTCAATTCATAAAGAATTTGAATTGATTAAAAAAGAAAAGGTAGCGATTGAAGCGATTCGTGGTGATAACTATCGACATATAAATTGGCATATTGTTTATGAGCTACTAGTATATTTATTTACTTTAAGGGGCCAACAGAGATCTACATAATATAGATATTGACTAAAAGGTACACAAACAGAATTCTCTGCGCATCGAAAATTCCTAAAGATCTACATTGACTAAAAGGGGCGCATTGGACTAAAGGTCGCAAAAAATCTTCCATTTGAATTTAATTCAATACAGTCCACTAAACAACAACAAAAATATTTTTTTTTAATTTTGTTATTCCTTTTCTTAGTAAAATGGGCATAAACATAATTCTGTGGGCCTCGAAAGGTCCATAGGGGGCCCACATACAAAATTCGGTGGGCTTCTAAAGATCCATAGGGGCCTAAATTAACTAGAAGCGGGCCACAAACATAGTTCTGTGGGCCTCGAAAAATCCATAGGGGGCCCACAAATAGAATCCGGTGGGCCTCAAAAGATCCATAAGGGGCCTACATTGACTAAAATGGCCACAAACACAATTATTTGGGCCTCAAAAGATCCAGAGGGGGCCCACAAACATAATTCTGTGGGCCGCGAAATATCCAAAGGGGGCCCACAAACATAATTCTGAGGGTCTCGAAAAATACATAGTGGGCCCACAATCATAATTCTGGAGGGCCTCAAAAAATACATGGGGGCCACAACAGATTTATATTGACTAAAGGGGCCTGCAACCGAGTTATGGCACCATACCCTAGTGGGTTTCGAATTATTGATCAAGAATTCATAAAAAAGCACTATATTTACTATAAGGTCTCTCGTGAGTGAGAACAAGTTTTCATTTAAAAAATCGAATTTCAAGTGCTTTTAAGAAATTTTTTCTTGTCCTACGGGAAAATCCAGAGTGCCCGGTGGGCCAGTCCGCCCCTGCACCTCAGGAGCCTTATGAACATGCCAAACATATGCCTTAAGCGTTTTTCTATACCTTTTACCATACTCGACCTACATATAAAATATCTAGTATCCTGCAGCGTGATAGGACTAAAAGAGTGAATTGTTGGATTGCAAGGCCATATGGTCATATCACAAATTTAATCCCCATGGACATGATTTCGACAACTACTGACTACTGCACTCCTATTCTGGACCTCAATGCGGTTTTTAAAGTCATTTTTCCTTCCAGGATGGAAATTTGAATTTCTATGATAAATGAGATGATTTTGAATTGAATTTTCAACGAAATTACCTAATTTGCTCTAATGAAAACGCAGTATTATGAAGATTGACCATTGACCCCTAGTCCACACCGATCTGACCAGTTTTATTAGCTTGTTTAAAGAGTTCTTTCAAAGTGTTAGGATGCTTTCCTCATACGGTTATATCAACATATACCATCCGCATAGGCAATCACTTTTAATTTTAATTTATTTACGAATCCAAAAAATGCTATGTACCCTACTAATTTAACTTAACTTAAAATGGCACTCACAGACCAGAATGGCATTGATTACGGTCTTAACCAACAAGCCACTCCGAGTTGGCTGGGTGCCTATAACTAGGTCATTCTTTACTCGTGAGCACCACCTAAGATGGGGTCTTCCTCCAAGCTCTACGTGTCCCAGCCACTTTAGCCGCTGTATTTTCAGCTATTTGACCAGTTCGTAGTCCATCGTCGCTGTAAGACCCTCAAAGCTCGTTGTTAAATCCTCTCCTCCATACTCCATCGATTAAGACTAGACCGAAAATCACCCGAAGAATCTTCCTTTCAATAAAATGATATGGCCTTAGAGTGTCAAAGCCATAAGTCCACCAATGTGTTTCTTTGAAAATATAGTTTAATAGTTTAATTGTCTTATATCCATTCATAGTATTGGACCATGGTGAATTTATTAAGCTTAATGCAAACATTAATTATTCAATTCCTCCATACCTGGATTTATGGATTAATTACAATAATTGCGTTCTACAAAGGCCTCGTATATTTAAGCGAATTAGGATGAAATAAAACATTAAGGCCTTTGTAAAACAAAGAGCTAAATCTGGAATAGATACATATACATAATACAAATTTCCAATTAAGGAATCCTTTATATAAATAAAGATAAGAAACAATATCGTTGGAAACGATGTTTAGATAGACAAATATCTATACCTGTCTTGTGATAAAATGTTGGTATACGTAGAGTACATATATTACATTCAGATTGCAAATATTTATCTTTCAAGTTTTCGAAATAGTGTATGTATTGATTCAGAATTCTATAGGTAGATTTTAAGTTATAAGTGAAAGACTGTATACATAATGGCATGACTAAAAACCTTAAACAACAAACATGGATATTTTACTACACAAACAAACCAAAACAGATTAAGATGGCAAAGTGAAAAAAATGCTTGGCACAGAAATTTATTCTGGGTGCTACCAAAATCAACTGAAACGTGTACGTGATTTAAATTTTAAAATAAAGATTTTTCTCAGATACCTATAAAAAATACCATGCCACAGATATTTACAAAAAAATCTTTTCGTTTGGAAAGGAAAAAAATCAATATACCCACATCTTCGTTAAAATAGGCCTCCCGATTATCTGACAGTTCGTTAAGGTTCCAAACTTTTGAAGGCTTTGACGATAATGAAAAAAAAATCAGTTTGTTAAATTTTAATGTTTTAAGAGGTTTCTTCATAATACTCTGTTTCCACCGAAGGTTTATCTCAGTGTAGATTAAATAAATCTATTTGGTGTTTCCACCGCACAAAAAGATTAAAAAGTAGATTTATTTTGACAGTTTTTAGATGTTGTTTCGTTCTTTTTAATCACGTTGAAGTGAGGCTTAAAATTTCATGTATGTCCACTTTCCAATGATTGTATTCAGTGTGAGAAAATATAAGCCAGTTCGAGTTTTAAAACTATTGGACCTATGAAGTTTTAACAAGATTTATTTCAAATCTCCGCGATTATAAGAAAATAAATTTGTATGGTAAATCTTCGGGATTTGAAGAAGATTTAAGGTAAATCTACATTAATCTCGGTTTTTCGGTGGAAACGTAGTGTAAGGTTGAACGATATTAAAAAAAAATCCACGACTGGATGCACGAACTTACTCTTGTGGTTACAAGTGTTTGGAATTTAAAAGACCACAGTTTCCAACTGTAAATTGTTTATTAATTCAATCAAATTCCTGGACGGGATCGCTTTTTGGAAGGGGAGAATCCTTTCTTGGGAATCAGGAGATTTTACTTACAGTTGCAGGTAGATGTGTATAAGGTGTTCACGAAGTAAACATCTTATATGGGCTACTGCGACATGCATATTCGTATCCCAAGCCTATAAGGAGCGGTTTATCCGGCTCCCCACACTTGGAGTTATACTAAGGGTCTGGTCCTTCAGGTCAATGGTCGGGGTAGCTTCCCTACAACGGAAAAACAAGTCGGTTCTGAAATAACTACAAGCCTCTGATATGGATGATTTTAATGTTGACGACCCCAGCAAACGAAACAAGGAAAATTAATTTTGGATCTGCACGTGGAATGTCCGGACCGTAAACATGCCACGTGCAGCCTGAAGGCTGACATTACAGCCATCCAGGAAGTGCGATGGGATGGAGAGGGCATACGAAGGATGAAATCGTGTTCTGCAAGGAGCAGGGTCAGCGGATCACAAAGCCTGCACGACAACACTTCCGGTAAGGCTGATTAACTTCGCGGCGGGGCGAAATGCCATTATAGCAAGCACTCGATTCCCAAACCCCAATAAACACAAAGGGACCTGGTGGTCTTTGGATCAACGCACCGTCAACATCATGTTGTGATAGACGCCAGACATGCTTCCAGTATCCTGGATGTCCGAACGTTCCGAGGTGCCAACATAGACTCGGATCACTACTAAGTGGTAGCTCAAATACGTATGCGGATATCCATGACGCCACAACGACGAGCGGATGCTGTAAAAAGATTTAACGTCGCAAAGTTGAAATCGCAAGAGATCGCCAGGACTTTTGCAGACCACGTCTCTCTTAAACTCTCAGCAAGCCCGCCACAAGCATCATCTGTAGAGGACCATTGGAAACACTGCCAAAATGCCATCAGGAGTGCTGGTATTGATGTGCTGGGTTTCACTAGGCCACCACAATGAAAGCCCTGGTTGGATGAAGAATGCAGGCTGCGGCTGGCGCATGCAGCAAAGAATGATGACAGCGAAGGGTGAGGCAATCTACCCACCAATCAAGACCAGAATTGCAGTGTGACGAGACGAGTGGGAATATGGTGGTAGACACACAGTCGGTGCTGAGGATCTGGAAACAACAATATTCTAGACTGCTAAACGGCGAAGATTGCCAAAATTCCGCTGTTAGACAAAACACTCCATTCAACTTGGATGATGATGGTCAAAATGTCTGTCCATCCGACCTAAATGTAGTGCGGTTAGCGATAGCCAAGTTTAAAGAGTACAAGGTTGCTAGTGCCGATGGCCTGCCAGCCGAGCTATTCAAAGCAGGGGGAGATGACTTGGTAGGGAGTATACACCAACTTATCTCCAAAACTTGGTCGGAGGAAAGTATGCCCGATGAAAGGAACCTCGGTATAGTGTGCCCCATCCACAAGAAAGGAGATGCTTTTACCTGTGCCAACTTCAGAGGTATAAGTCTCCTCAATGTCGCATACAAAATCTTGTCATCTGTACTGTGTGATCTCTTAAATCGTTTGTAAACGATCTGATCGACCCCCATCAGTGTGGTTTTGGGCCCGGAAAATCAACCGTCGATCAAATGTCCACACTCCGATAGATGGAAAAAACCCAGAAGTTTCAAATCGATACATAGAACACCACCGAACCCTTTGAGGTCGAGAAAGTTTTGAGTCAAGGCGATGTGCGAAGCATGGACCCTGTCAAAAACGGATGAGAATCTGCTTGGGTGCTTTGAAAGGAAGATTCTTCGGGTGATTTTTGGTCCAGTCTATATCGATGGAGTATGGAGAAGAAGATTTAACAACGAGCTTTACGGGCTTTACAGCGACGTCGACCTAGTCAAAAAGCTGAAAATACCAGGGGCAGAGATAGCTAGGACACGTGGAGCGTATGGGCACCAACGCACCAGCCCGACGAGTCTTCGAATCTACCCCTGACGGTCTGCGCAGCAGAGGAAGACCCCACCTTAGGTGGCGCACACAAATGGAGAACGACCTCAACTAACTTGGGGTGCGTAACTGGAGGCAGCTAGCTAGGGGCCGAGCTGGCTGCAGAGGCTGGTTGGTTGAGGCCATAGTCCACCCTGGACTGTGCGCGCCATCTAAAGTAAGTAAGTAAACAAATATCTGTCCACCGTCAATATAAGAAAGAAGATTTCTAATGATAGCAGAAACTTTAAAGGAAGTTAATGAGTTTATTTTTATCTGGTGTCGATGTGGGCTTGGATCTCAAATAATAAAATTCTTCCAGCCAGCTTGATCTCTACCAATCTGCCTCCATTTTCGTACGCCCAGTTGGTTTAGATCCTCTTCGACTTGCATGAACTACCTGAGTCACAGTCTTCTTTTACTGAACCATTCACGCTTTATGCATAAATAAATAAATAAATTTGATGGCATAACAGCTCTTGAAGAAGTAGGGCTTAGTAACTTACAACTCTCAACCATTCCTATGGCGTGTTTACAGGTATGGAAGGGACCTACAGTTTATTGCCGAATGTGAGCGGCACTTTTCTGTGACAAGAGATACTCTTGAAGGTTTTGTCAATTCCTCGCAAGAAGCAGTAGCCTTTTTATTTTTATAAATTATTAGGTGGCGAGGCTGGGGATCGAACCTAGAACTCCGGCATGACAGTCCATCGCACTAACTATCACGCCACGGCTACTACACCTATTATGCATACCCACCCATTAATCACTTGGAGAAGAATTGGAGTTCTTGTGGCCTCAACTAAATGGCATTTGTGGTTTGAGAAGGACGGCATCACTTGCGATCGTCGCCGGGACGAAACGCCAATTTTTATGGACTGAAGGCCGTTAAAAGCTATTTTGAAAAGTGCGTTTTATTTTTAAATTAAATTGTGCCCTCTTTAAAAGGACACAAATCATAGTAGCTCGTAGGACTTTGCCACTGCCTTCTTAGCCCAAGGAACTAGCTGGGCCAAGCGGCCAAGAGTCATCTTTCTTTTGATATCGGCGTTGGTATTTTTATCTGAATCTATAGCAAAGTTTATACGTACGAAAAAACACCCTAGAAAACCGCTGAGACTTTCGTTGGTAAAAAAAGAGGTCAAAATACAATAGAATCTTTCAATTCCACAGTCAAAATGTTCGAGATGATTAGGTCGAGCGAGCCTACTTCCAGTTTAAAGACCAAACCATCGCGTATACTTGATTGAAGTTCAGAGTACTTGTTCTAAATGATTGGATTGCATCAATGTGCTCAAAATCGCAGTAGATGGAAAGATCTCAGGCAGATACTTTCCACGGGAGGCGTTAAGCAAGAAAATCCACGGTTTTTTAAATACTGACTTATACTTACTAAAACAGTATGGCTGGAACAGTCTCAGAACAAGGTCCAAGTAGCATTATGTTAGAAACAACAACTTACACATATACTAATTAATTAATTAATTTGATGGCACAACAGCTCATGAAGAACTAGGGCCTAGTGACTTACAACTCTCAACCATTCCTTCGTGCGTGTTTGCAGGAATGGAGGGGACCTACAGTTTATTGCCGAATCCGAACGGCTAACGAGCGGCACTTTTCTGTGACAGGAGATACTCTTGGAGGATTTGTCAATTCCTCGCAAGAGGCAGTAGCCGTTTTTTCTTTTAAATAAATAGGTGGCGAGGCTGGGGATCGAACCTTAGACCTCCGGCATGACAGTCCATCGCACTAACCATCATGCCAGGCTACTACACACATATACTATATCTGTAAATTTAAATCGATATAAAATTTCACAGGCGCAATTTCAGTTAAAAGTTTCACTCTATTTTTTACAAATAGCTTATTTAAATAAAAATAAAACTGTCTTGAAATTTCAAGCCTCCAGTGTATTTATTGCAACTTTCTTTTTCCACATAATAATAATCGTTTTGGGTTCGTTTGCATTGAAATATCCTTCAGCAGAAAATTTCATGGCCCCAGGGCCAATACTCACTATATACAATTGCACCATGGCATCGTTTCAGATAGTACATCGAACTGGAAATATACCTACATTCACTCTTTGTCTATTTGCACTTCTCTCCGGGTATGGCATCCGTTCGGAATTTTAGCATCCCAGCATTATATCCTTGCTTTATCATCGTCCGTCGCCTCTTCTAGTATAACAGAAAATATTCTCAATCCTGTAGAAAATTCCTCGCCCTTCTCACCTCCGCATACATAAAGGCAAAATCCATTTTATTAATATAATATTTGCCTTTGATTGAGTGCAAAAATGGGTAGAAAAGCACACCACACACACAACACATACATATAGATACAGTTTTGCCATTTCCTCTGATGCTATGCTCTCTGCTGGTGATGACTTGGTTTTGTAGTTGCGAATATTTTTCTCATTCCCTTTATCAAATTTTCCTGTAAACCATTGCCACCTTTTTGGTATATTGGTACGTGATGCCAAAACGGAGGAGAGAAGAATAAAAATGATGAAAAGCTAATCCTGGAGGACCCCAGAAGGTTACCTTGGTTACGGCCAGGGTTTTCCGAGCTTTCATCTCGTTCTAGTTTAACGTGGGTGGCAGAATGTATACTTCCATCTATACACACACAGAAATACACACACAAACACACAGTGTAAACTATAAAACCAGACACTACTACATGCGAAAAGTTCTTGTGTGTGAATGTGTGCGTTTGCTTGTGTGCCCTGATTGTTGCTGTTTTTATTTTACTGTTGCTATTTTCCGCTAGTGCCACTTTTACTATTATATTGCGGGGAAGTTGGGTATTTTTGTTAGCCTGACCTCCCCTGGTCTCCCCCCCCCCCCTCCCAACTCCTCTGATGTTGTGCAAAAAAGAAACGAAAAAATAGACAACAAGTGAGTGTGCGTTTTTTGTACATATATCTAACAATAGCTAGAGCGCATCGAAATGGCCAGCCCAGCCACCCAGCTCTCCTTGATGATGCCCTCAACTCGATTCTTTGTCTGAAATTACAACGAAAATTTATTTTAAGGAAATAATAACTTTTGTTTCGTTTTTTCTTTTTTGGTTTTTGTTTTTGCCATCAGGACACACACAAAAACAAAGATGCAGGTTTCAGGTATTAAAAGGAAACCCTTTGGAGCTGGCCCGAATTTCGTTAAGTATTATTTCATTTGCTTACTATATATTAGGTCCTTGTGATGGTTAAGATGCATAAAATTGCATCTGAAGTTGGTAATAACCTCTTCCATGCACCGCCCCCAACTTCATGCATTCTCTTAACCAAAAGTTAGGCCAGGGCTTAGAACCTCATCGCTTTTTAGGTTTTCTATGTTTGCTATAAGCTTGCAGAAAAGGAATAATTTTATGTGAGTTTCCCTCTTCATGTAACTACATATAGGTACATATTTCATTTTTTTGGCAAGAGGCAAACTGCATTTGTGGAATAGAATGTTCTTTGTTTCGAATTTACTTATTTTTTTTATTCATCTCGAGTGCCGAGATGGAGTTCCGTTTCGAAACTCCTCTTTGTGTGAGAGAGAGTTTCATTAATTTTAATCGGATCTAGAAGCAGGAAAATATATTGTAATTAGTGGAAGGTTGTGTGTGGCATAAAAGGATATCCGGGCCAAATAAATCCTGCAATAGAAAGTTGTTGAAAAGTCGAAATGGAATTTAAAGGAATTAGAATTTATTTTGTTAAGTGCATTTTTGCAAGTAAACTAAGAAGTATAATAGAAGTATTATAGAAGTATTATATATATAGTTGGGACAAAAAAGTTTTTCATAATGCAGAAATATGCCAATAAAATTTTTTGATTCGAATAATTGGTAATAATTAAAATAATCGTATCTGAGTAGGTATTTCAAAATAAGAATATTATAATATTGGTGTTTTTTGTTTAACCCAGTACTTACTTCAGACAATTACATCTGTCAAAGAAATGTCAGATTGCAAACTGTCAGTGTAGTCTTTACAATTCTGTAGTAGCTTGTTGTATAATGCTTAGTGCATTGAACTGTCATGCCAGAAGTCTTGTTTCGATTTCTAGCCGCTTCCATCTAAAAATAAAAAAGTTTTGCATATTTTAGGCTGATGGCTGCATATACATATATTAGTATTGTCTTCGCGTTATAGACCACAATCAACGTGATACAACGGCACGGCGCGAAGAGGCCGAAATAGAACAAAAGAATGAACCACTCCTTTTGATTTTGTTATCTAAAAGCGGCAATCAATGAATATCGAGAAAACTATGGACCTTATTGCGAGAGTCTTTTCGACAAAAGTCGATCGAAAAATTATAGAAATTATAGTATTATTAGAATACTTTTTATAAAATGCTTAAATCTAAAAAATAAATCCCTCCATAAAAACCAGCTCCATCGAAATTTTTGCATTCATTCATTCATTTTATAAAAAAAAGACAAGAAATTTATAAGAAGGTATTCCCCAGCTTTATATCCTCTGACACAGGGCCGTCTTAAGGATCTGTGCTCCTTTATAGTCTGGACATGTAGACTAGGGTATATTAGCCTATGTATGTGGAAGTACGGCATTGCTTTCGGCAATTTTCTTTCCGCATGAGTTCAGAAAAAATCTTACGCAGATGCAATACAAAATAGCTATAAACAACATCCTACACTCACTTTTTTATTTGTGGCGATTGTGAGTGCTTTTGCCATGTGCCTTGTATTAGAAAGAACTTAACATTACTTTTACACTTCTTATATTATTTGAAACATCAGAACTTCTGGATCCAGATGAGGTTAGTCATTAAATATTCAACGGGTATTGAATCTGACATATATAGGAATATCTTTGTAATGGCATCAAATGTTTTTATGGCATAAAAAGAGTTTGAAGAAAAAAAACAAAAACAAAACAAGTTTTTATACTGAAGAAAGCTTACCAAAAACGAATTTAATGATTTTAATAAAATATTATGACTTCTTAGGCACTTTCAACAGTGTATAGATTTCAGGATGTTAATATTGAATATACATAACTAAAATAAGGTACCTAATTGTTTATTAATTCGAAAAAAAAAATTATATAATAATTAAGTTTATATAGGATGAAGGGATTTTGCTATGTTCAGTTTTTAGAGAAGTTTTTTGTTTGAGAGGATAGCTTTGAATGAAGTTTTTATTTATTTATTTATTTCAGTCTTTAAGAAAATATGAGGATAGAAAAATAAAAGTTTCGTTCGTCCGTTTTTTTTTTTTAATGATCGAATTGGTTCACTCTCAAAACGTATTAAGGTTAAAACAAAAACTTCACTTATTAATTTTTCAAGGTATTTGTTAAGGTATGCTAAGAAGTTCAAAAGATTTTAAAAAAATGACAAAACAAATAGCAGAAATGGATTTTGGGTTTCTGAAAAAAAATTATGTTTGAAGCTGTTTTATGTCTGTAACTTTAAATTTAATGGAAATGGAATAAATTGGGGCTTATACTATAGTTTTTTTTTTTTTTTTTTTTTTTTTTTTAAGATAATTTTTATAATTGAAAACAATTCTAGCGTTCAATACACAAATAAATACGTGTTTTTGTCAAACGAAAGACATCGAGATGACAAAAGAGAGACATCGTCCTTCAAGCAAATTCACAAACCCAACTTTATCGGTCTTGGATCCTTGCAAAACGGAGTTTCTCACGAGCACCTACAAAAATTATTTTTGAACCCACACCCAAGAAGAAGTAGTTTTTTTAGGTTGTCTTATTATATTTTTTATAATGCCTAGTTTATAGATCGATTCATAAAAAAAATAGCTTTTTCCTCAACCATGCGTGAAAAATACAATAAAATTAAATGCAATTATTTAAGCAAAAAGGAAAAAGACATTTGTTTCGAAGTAAATATAATTCAATGAACTAGTCACAAAACTAAATTTATTTTCTTTGTAAACCTTACGACGCGAGATTTACTGATGTTCGATAGTGAAAGAAATTAAAAGCCTTAAAAATCTTAGATACAAGCTATAGTCAACCTACAAACTATTTCGAAATGAAGCTGACTTTGACATTCTGTGTGTTTGTGAAATTTTTAATAGAATTACTAGCTTAAATTATCGGAACTATTTGCAGAAGGTACAAAGAGATCTAAAATTAAATCCAAAATCCTTTTGGATACATAAATATTAAACGGAATTCTTGTCAATCCGTCTGTTCTTGTTATTACATAACTCTTGTTATTACACAACTATTTTCAGACTTTTTTCAAATTGCCTTCAACTGTGATACCCACATCTGTGATAATTTACTGTGAATTTTTAAACTGTGATATATTTGACGTAAATATCCAAATTGTTAGCTATTCGAAATCTTTTTCTTACTTGACTGATATAGACTTTAATATTAACTCTGGTAATATAGCTAATATATATATTATATCTAATCTTGACGAGAATTGTATACCAGGGCCAGATGGTATACCTTCTATCATTTTAAGAAACTGTGCAAATAAATTGCTTTTACCATCACTGTCCACTTTCTTTAAATGTTCTTAGTTTTCTTGTCAATTTCCCTGTGTTTGGAAAAAGTCTTTTATAATCCCTCTATATAAAAAGGATTAGAATGTCGAAATTCAAAACTACAAGCATTTAGCTAGATTATCGGTTATTCCGAAGCTGTTCGAGGCTATTATTTGTGAATCTCTCTGTTTTTATGTTAAATCAGTCATTGTCTCGAATCAACATGGCCCTACAAAAGGTCGCTCTACTCTGACGTTTTTTATGGGGTTAACCGAAATTTGCATTGATGCATTTAAGAAAAATAAAGCGTCTTTAAAGACTTTAGTGAAGCGTTTGATATAGGTTTCGCATAAGATCTTATTAAAAAAGCTAAGAATTCTTGGTTTAAGGGAAAATTTTGTTTTGTGGCTTTATTCTTATTTGTTCAATAGATCTTACTCAGTGTTGTTTAGTGACTGCACATGCAATTATTTTACAGAAAAATTCTCGAATTCTACAGGGGAGCCATTTAGGCCCTATTTTATCTATCTTATTTATTAATTATCTTCCGTGATAAAGCATTCTAACTGTCTCATATACGCGGACGATGTTTTTCCATTTTTTAAAACTATTTTCACTATTCCTGATTGTGAAATGTTACAACTTACAATGTGACCTTAATTCATTTTTTGATTGTGTGCACGCAACTGTTTGTTTCTTAAAATCAGTTAATGTAATCTTATTAAGTTTACAAGAAAACTTTCAGTCACTCCTTTTAATTATTCGTTAAATAGAGTTTCCTTGTCATCAGTGCAAAATGTATCCGTACTTGGTGTCTTATTTGAACGTCAGCTTGCATTCATTCAACACATCAACTATAGAGCCAATTCACTTCTTGGATGGATTAAGAAAGAGTCACGGCAATTTTCAGATCCCTATGTTACAAAACAGCTTTTCATAACATTTGTCCGATCTGTCCTTGAATATGCTTGTCAGGTTTGGAAGCAGGGTTGCCACTTTGCTGCAATTGCAGTAGATCTACTGCATTTTTTTCTCAAAATAAATCTAATGCCATTAAATCAAATCTACAGCATTTTTGGTTTTACAAAAAATTGTCCTTATACAAATAATCCAGAAATAATTTTTCAATTTTGTCTTTGATTGCAATTATTCTAATTCTTCAGGAAACTGATACTCACATCCTGCTTGACTTTTAAAAACGGCTTTCGACTGTATGGGCTCTGTTTTGATGAATATTGAAAGCTGAAGGAAATCTTGTTTTTGTTTATTTACGTTTTTTTAAATGTTGCAAAACGTAATAACATGGGCAAGTTTTTAATAAAATCTGCACAAAAAGGTTTGAATTATTATTAAGTAATGCAATTGTAGTTTACCTATATGCATTTCTTAAGTAGTGATGCACAGTGTTGGAAATGGCCAAAGTCATGAAAGACATAGTAGCAGGGAATTTAAAATAAAAAAATAGTTATACTTAATTAATACGAAATCTTTTTTTTTTTGAGATAACTTATAGTCTGATATTTAGCAATCTGTATTTTTACAAAACTTTTTATTTTTGTTAAAAAATATGTCAATTATTTTTTTTTACTTACCTGTAATATTTTTGTTTAAATTTTAATCTTTCTTGTTTTTGAAAAAACAAAATAATAATAAAACAAATCTACTGCAAAAAAGTTCAATGTACTGCATTTATTTTGTGAATCTACTGCGGAAAGTTTGCCTAAAAGTGGCAACCCTGATTGGAAAGTGTTCAGAAAAGATTCTTGTGGTTTGCCTTAAGACTGCGTTTTCATTAGAGCTGAAATGAGGTAATTTGGCAAATTACAAAAAAGTGTTTACATTTCAAATTTCCTAATTTTGTTTGACGGTCCAGATTGTCAATCGCTAGTTTTTGTTGTTTTTTACATTGAATTCTGTCATTTTAGATTGGTTACACTTTAAATGGATTCCATTTGGGTGTGTTCATAAAAGTTGTACGTAATTTCCTACCGAATTTCGTGCAAATTTGGTTGAAATTACCTCATTTGGAATTTTGAATTTGTATGGGAAATGAGATGATTTTGAATGGAATTTGGAAATTTTGAACGAAATTACCTCATTTGCTCTAACGAAAAAAGGCTAGGAAAATCCGTACGAGCTCTCCGCATACATCAATAGACTAAAACTTATTGACTTGCCTATAGTCTAGAGAACAGGCGCTCTTATTTAATTTTCGTTGTAATTGTAAAAAATATAATTAATTAATGGAAATATAGACTCCCAAATTGCACATATATTTCAAAATTTCTTACTAATTATGAGGAATTTTCTCCTTTAAAAAAATGTTTAAATTATTTAATAATAATAGATGTAATAACTTATTTTACCAATGAGTAAATTTTTCAACTAATTTTATATCAAACTTTTTTTCAGTTATTTTTAGTTGTATTATAGATTTAAGTATACCTACTTATGTAATTTTGAGCTAGTCCTTAACTATGTGTAATAAATTAAATGTTTCATTTCGATTTGAATTTCACTTCACATTGTTGCATAAATTAGGCTTAAGGAAAGTATTACCTTATGAAAAATTGAGCAATGCTCGGTTCATAAATAAAATGTTAATATTTTTCGCTTATTTGTAAATTGTATTAATGTACCTATACCGAAATAAAAGTGTCTTAAAAGAAAAACAGATTTGTTTGTATAGGGTAAACTCATTTACAGAAGTCTTGAAATGAAAAAAAAAGCTTTGTTGTAGGTAACGTAGAACTTAATTGGAGCAGTACTTTTTGTGATTCGTTTTGGATCTGGTTTGGTTTCGGCCCAAGCGCAAGTGGTTAAGTAATCTATTTATTTCTATACTTTTATTTTAACAGATAAACGCAGTACACGGAGTCATCTATACGTTGTTGACTACGTGTGCGGATCCAAGACAAACCCGTTTGCTTAAAGGGCCTTTCGTTCAGGGTTCAGTGCTGTGGCATTGATCATGAATGCCTAGCGTTCGTTAAATTTTATGAAGAGGACCGGTTAGATCTTTCCAGGTGTGGGAACTCAGTCAAACAACTTAGATCGGTTTGGCGAACGTGAAATAGCCTTTAAAAACTTGGTGGTAGATCATTCAACTTGTTATTTCATTCAAACCTTCAACATTAATTTGATAATGCGAAAGCTTTGAAGCCTACACTACGAGTGTGTTATCAAACAATAACCCTTTCAACTTAAATTTTTGACGCATATGGTTTCCCCCGGTATTATCTCAAGTTAAACAACAACATGGACATCAGAGAAATCGATCAAAAACCTTTCGAAAATTTATCTTATTTAATAATCCAATTCCGATAGACTTTATTGACCACAGAGCACAAAGTACGTCGAAATGTCAGCATGTATACTTACCTATGTATATAAAAAAATCTCGTTCATATTCATGGAATAATTTTCATGTGCGAAATATTATTATTATACATGAGTGTAAATAATATCCCTAGGGAGGGGAAGGAACCAGGAATAGTGACACAAAATTTCATCAATTCTTCATAGGTATTCGTTTCATCGAACATATCGGACCGGTAAATTCCATGCGCCCCATCAACTGCCGGCTTTGCGATATAAAATTCGAAGGTGTTTTCAGAAACTGAAATGAAGAAAACCAGTGGTTGAGCTGTCGGTGACAAAAGTCTACAATACCACAAACTCATTTTCATAACCTCTTTTAGACATATTTATTTTCCATAATTTAGGTACATTGCTGGAAATCATATAAATGAAATGAAGGACTTAATTACACTTGTGCATACATATTAGGGTGGCGCTTATTTTGGCAATGTTTGAATTTCTTTCGTCCACCCCCTGTAAAAGTGATGAGACCGACTTTAAAAAAATTCTGTACAAAATTTCATTGAAATCGGTTAACGTTAACACGTGCTACCGAGCACTTGAAATTTCCCATACGAATTACAGGTAGATTTTTAATCTCTTACTAAAAAATTCCGTTAATTGTAATTGTTGATGATTAAAAATGAAACTTGTCAAAAACCTTAAAAACATGTTAAAGTATAAAAAAAAAACAAATATTTTTACATTTTATAATTTTTTGTACCCACTTTAAAAATGAAATTTTGTACAGAATGTTTTTAAGTCAGCCCCCTCACTTTAAAGGGGGGGGGTGTAAGGCGAAAAAAATTTGAATATCGCCAAAATAAGCGCCACCCTAATACAGCAATCCCCCGTATCCGTGAGGGATGCGTTCCAAGAAAACACTTAATCGCGTATAAGCGAAATCGCGTAGGAAGAGACCGCGTATATGGAGGGTTCAGTGTACATAAAAAATAATAACCGATTTCAATGAAATTTTGTACAGAATGTTTTTAAGTTAGCCCCATAACTTTAAAGGAAGGGGGGGGGGGGGGAAAGGCGAAATAAACTCGAATATTGCCAAAATAAGCGCCACCCTAATGAATGTACATAAATGTGTGTACTTAGTATTTACGATATTTTCGCACCTGCTGCTTTGGGTTATGCAAATAATGTGAATATTGTGGTGAATTAGTAATAAACTTGTAATGGAGTGTGGTAGATACAATACAAGGAATAAAATGAACACCTGTAGAAACATGCATCTTTTACAAGAACGAAGAAAATGTCCTTTGTCTTCCCTCAAGAGAGACAATAGCATTGATATTAAATATGCATAACAACGACACAAAACAGAATCATCATTCGACAATTTAATTTGTAATCTATATGTATTTTATATTTTCTTGATGTATGTATGTATGAGACGAGTACATCTGAAAATACAGGACCAACGTAAGTTCATCTATTTTATTTAATGGGAAGTATATAATGTATTTATAGTATGTTTATTCAATTACAGATAAAGAAGTCGATAATTATGATATAACCTTTAGCTTGAAGTTTTTTTTACTTTTTGTTGGGACTTAGTTCCTTTAAAAACTCGGTCCCTACTTAGCTGTTTTTAGTTTCACATGCCAAGTTTCGTCCACTTGCAAGCGCTACCTGAGCCGTGGCCTTCCTCTTTTGCGTGGTCCTTGGCGGAGATTTTCCGGCCATCTTAGCCCTTATTTTTTTTCCAAATAGCGCTTTGTTGTATCTTCTCCTCTAATCCCCGTCTACTCAGAGGGGACCAAAATCACAACTTGTCCACTCAAAACAACCGAAAGCAGTGTCATCGTCATCCACATATGACAGGCCTCTGCTCCTTATCTATGGCATAACCGAGGTCATAAACGTGTAACACGTGTGACATTTTTTTTGCTCGCTCTTTGCTTCCTTATCCCGAGAAATAATTGATTTTCTGATTGGTGAAAGTTATACTTCGTTATCGTTTGATCTTAGTTTCATTGTTTCATTGTTTCAGTGGAAAGCGGAACGGTAGATAAATTTCCTTATTACCAATACAAGAAAATTATTTATTGAACTGAAATATTTACACAAATCAGTTGTTGCGTCATCGTAGAATTGGATTCTCTCGTCATTGTTAATACAAATAAATACTTTGTCCAGTAGTGTTGTCACATATAATCTAAGGTCGTGTGTGAATTGGGTTATAATCGCGTTAAATATTATCCAAAGATTAATTTTTGACACTAGTTGTGAGGTGAATCTGTACGCAGAAATGTCAAATTTTAATCTAGGTTAAAATTTACACTTTTCCTTTAAGCTTTTCCTTTCAAGTTTATTTCTTGAAGTTGCCGATAAAATGGTTCGGCGATTGAATTTGAGGAGATGTTTGTCTTACAACACAAAATCCAACACGAGGCGAATTGTTCGTACTCCAGGCGGTCGCTTGGCTTACCAATATGTCAAGAAGAACAAGACCGTCCCAAAGTGCGGTCAGTGCAAGGAGAAACTAAAGGGTATCCGACCAACCCGCCCATGTGAGCGTTCCCGATTATCGAAACGCCAAAAGACCGTCCGCCGTACATACGGTGGTGTACTTTGCCATGGTTGCTTACGCGAGCGTATCATCCGTGCCTTCCTTATTGAGGAACAAAAGATTGTCAAGGCCCTTAAGAGCCAGAAGGAATCTGTCAAAGCTGTGAAGGTTGTCCGGGCAGCTCCTCCAGCTCCTCAAAAGAAGCCAGCACAGAAGTCGGCATCAAAGTCTAAGAAATAGAAGTGTACCCTTTTTTAAACCAATTCGCACACGGCTTAAGTATCGTGTCTATAGTGTCTTTCATCACCTGTGATGGCTCTCTCAACAGCGCCAGTGGGTTCGGATGATTGCTAAGATTACTCGATATTCATTTGGCATTACTAATTATATATTTGCTGAGGGGGGTCATTCCAGATTTTTGAAATAGTAAAACAGGTGGCAGGTTGGAAGCAGTTTGTGAAATATCGATCTGAGAAGTTTATTATAGAGAAGCAGCTTTGTATTCCGGCTTAGTCCATTTCTTTTCCTCATTAGGATGTGTATGCGATATCCGAATGCTTTCTGTATATGTATCTATATCAGAGTGAATATAAAGTGGAGTGTTTCTCCCAGGATGATATTGTCAACGATTACCAGAAACAATACTTCTATCGACTTTTTCTTCAGCATCGGTACTATTTTCGTTCTCTTCTGTTTCTTCGCAAAATAGCAATAAATTGTCGAGGCAGTTGTTGAACAGTATCGTGAGGAATAGCACCATGACTTGGGGAAACTTCTTTATAATGTAGTTGGAAATCATATCTGGTTCGAATGATCTCTTAGGTGTTCTCCACTTTAGATTAGGTCAGCTACTTCTCGGAGTTGGTAAAGCTATCAGACAGCTTTATAAATTTTGTTCGGAATATTCAGCAGGTTTCTGTTGGCAGCCGGCATGACTTTTCCTCTTATCCTTTTGAATCGTTTGATTTCTTGTCGGTTGTAGTTGATGTAAACTTGGGTTCAAGGATATCTTTTGGCCCAGTTTGAAGTGACGTTCCGGTGGTTGAAATTTCCCGCAACGGCTCACATACACCTTCATCCTTCATCGGACATCGGCCGAAGTATGCTCGAACTGCCGTACATCCGACCCCAAATCGGCTGATAAATGGGTTGCATGCAGTGTACGGGAACCGCAAGGGTCCTTCATGAGCAATTGAATTCTGTAACTTGGGAACCATGTTAATGAAGTTGGCTGAAACCAAAAAGAAGTCTAGCCATGATAGGTTTCGGTCGAGAGACTACTAGGAATGAGTGGTGCTTAAAACTTGCATCGAACTATTTCACCAGGCAGTCGGATGTGGTTTTGTCGTACCATCGTATGTGTTGGGCATGGGTATTGAAATCGCCCCCAATAAGTGCATAGTTGAGCATGTAGTTTCTTTATGGAAGTTTTCCATATCCACCAACTGCGATTCTATTAGAGTGTTCCCTTTCAGAGGCCCGATCGCGGCATACATTATATTCCTTTGATATATTCCTCTTTAAATTTTGTAAAATTGAATAAAAATTATACTGTTCAAAAAGCATCGAAAATTGACAAAAAAAAAAGGAAATTAGCTATGACCTCCCTTTCTATCCAGAAATGTTTGAATATCCTCAAGATGAGTCGCTTCAAAATTTTTCCGGCACAGTAGAGCTCATTCTGTTTTTGTTCTTCTTATTTCGTGGACGAAGCTACTATTCAGGCAGTAGTTGAAGATGATATTCAGCAGGAGGATGAGAGAATTTGGTAACTTTTTAAGAAGTTAGTTATCCCATAATACCTGCTGACTGTTGGGAGTTTCCGCCGTGAATGATGCCAGTCATTTTATCGAAGGAAGTGAGGGCATCTCCAGTCTACGGGTTCATTACAGAGAGCTATCCCCAGTGAAGATGGTGATTGTAGGGTTGAAGGTTGCAATTTTTTCATACCGTTCCATTTCTCCGATGAATTCAAGAAGGTGATTAGGAGGTCAATCCTTAAGGTTCTGCTCGCCAAAAGCTTCTGCTTTTTTCAGCTTGAGTTGTTACAGATCTTTGTCCGTGTCGGATGGTGTCTGACATCGATCACTTCATTCCAACGAGCTGATTAATTTCCTTGAACGCATAGGGCCCCAGTTTGCTGTTCTCAAGCCCTTTGCAGAATTCTTCCTTTTGGTAATGGTTCACTGCCTGGTTAAGTATTATATGTGTTGTGCACTTCAATTCTGAGTGTATACTTCTTCAATGTTCGTTCTCTCTATTGATTTTCCTGTGGTATATCCATTAAAACTTCTTTTTTAGATTAAGAATTTTTATTTCTGAATTGGTTTGTTGATCCTCTCGTAGAACGGGGCTTCTTCATTGTGAATGATATCCTTATACCGGTCGTCTGTGATGGCTCGAATATGATAGCAGTGGCTGGGCTCTAGTTGCTGCTGGAGTAATAGCTGGACTTTCAAGTTGGCGTGGTTTTCCAAGTTCCTGAAGATTTTCGTGGAGAGCTGTGGCATGAATTGATTTATTGGAATCAATTTTGCATCTTCATACAGCTTCTTATTTGAGACATATTTCCTCGTTACTGGATTCCTGTAAAGTCCTGTACAGCTCCGAAGTATCTTCCTTTCAAAGACTTGGATTTTCTTCATATATGTTGGTGAAATGGTAAACCAGATGTGAGAGGCGTACGTCAGAACGGGCCGGATCAGCTGTTCATACACCAGAAGCTTAGTCCTCCTACTCAGTCCGTTTCTCTGCCTAAGAAGCGGATGGACCAAATGCAAGGAGAAGTTGGCTCTTTTAAGCATGAGTGCACTAACTGGAAGTGGTTAGTGAAGTTCACTCCAATGTACTTAGTTGTTGTCTTCGTTGTTATCTGGTAGCTTGATGCTGATGTTATCACAGCGTGATGCAAAACCTCTTCGATTCCTTTTTGCTGTTGTTCCATTGGAACTTCTGATGAACTCATTTCAATTATATTATTTGTTACATGAAGACAGTGTGAATTGTAAGAAGCCAATTGTAAAATTAGCTAAAAATAGAATATGAAACGTCTGGGAAAAAAATAAAAAATGCTGCAACTGCAAACATAGTGCCGATAATAATAAATTAAATTCTGGTAATGCTTCAATACAAAATGAGCTACAATAACATACAATTCCAAGATTCTTTTTCCAACATTTATTTGGTCATGACTGCTGAGTTCTGAAATCGGAAGTGCACATAAATTCTCAAATTAATACACCTCCTCGTATATGGACGTCATGGGATGGCGTAAGCGTGTTGGTAAAAGAAAAAAACTTTCAGCATTCAGCAAATGACAGAATGATTGACGGTGAATTACAGCGACAGCCCTTCATTGGCTTGGTTGCGGGGGTTAAACAAATGGAATATCGGCGGGACTGTGTTGTACATGTGTGTACCGTAACGTATGAGCTATGTAGACACATACATAAATCTCCTCCTGAAAAACGCACACGTGGCAGGACTGTGTGATTTATTTGTTCACTAAGTTGTCAGGGTTTGTGCGAAAAGGCTGACGAAAAGTAATGATGGTTTATTAAGGATTTAACCAAAAAGAAAAAAAAACAAAAGAATGGATTTCCTTGCGCATCAAAAACAACTTTGGCAATAATTGTCTCGGTGTGGTAAGAATGTGTCTCGTTATTTCATTTTTTTTTTTTTTTGGTAGGTTTCCTCAGGAAATATTGAGTATCTAAGCAAAAATAGTTTGCCCAAGTGATTTATATTATTCAGCAAATGATGGCACTTACTCTTTGGATTTCGGTTGTGTTTTTGATGAGGTAGTGTGATGTGTAACCTGTTAGTTGTTTGTTTGATAAACTTTTTCCGAAATTGGGAAGATATTTAATATTTTATTCAGGACACGAAATTATTTTAGCAGGAAATGAATGACGATTAATGGGAAGTAATGCTTTTGAATGACATGGGATTTCTCAAGTTAGATACTTACATATGTATGTTATAACTAGATTAAGAAACTTTGATTTGAGTAACCTAACATTCTTGTTTCGTTTGAAACAATCTGAGAATGATTTTTTTCATTTTTGTCGACATTGTTGAAGAGCAAGAAAAGAAAAAAAAGAAAAGAAAAGAAAAAAACTAAAAGAAAAGAAAAGTAAAGAAAACAAAAGAAAACAAGAGAAAAGAAAAGAAAAGAAAAGAAAAGAAAAGAAAAGAAAAGAAAAGAAAAGAAAAGAAAAGAAAAGATAGTTCTGAAAAGAAAAAAATCAAAAAAAGTAGAAAACCTATAAAAACTCAAACCAACAAATAAAAAACAGAAAATAAAATAAAAATAAATTAAATAAAAAAAAATATGAAGACTTATGTCAGATATATAATTGTCCGAAAATTGTCAGACAAGAGCTGACAATTAAATTGTCAGACTTTGGCACAAAAACTACCAATCGTGTGAACGGACAATTTTACATTGTAACAAATTTGTAAATTGTCAGCTAATTGTCCGCTATTGTCAGACCATTGACAGATCTGACAATATTGTAAGATCTGACAATCGTCTGTACTTAGCTTTACCTCTACTCTAAAAAAACTAACCTGTCGCTAATAAGATAAAATACTGACTACTTACTTACGATTTTTATGAAGAAATAATTCTTACAAGTAACTAAAGATTACACAATTTGTTTCTAATAATACTAAACATTTAATAATTTTTAAGAACTTTTTTCTATTAATTTACAAAATATTTGTAATATTACGAAATAATTTGTTTATTCCACAGATTCATAGATATATTCGAGAGCATTCGTCTAGGAACATAAGATGTGAAAATATAAAAATGACCATAAGTTTGATAAATTCTCAAAACTTTAGTAATTTTATGAAAAAAATGTTAAAGGAAATAGATATAAGAATAAACTTTTTAGGCGTTTACTTAGTTCAGTATAATTTTTGTAGATTGAACAATTTTTTTTGTAAATTTCACTAAAAAATCGTGAAAAGGATATTACGAAAGTGATTTCTTGGATTTTGCAAAATTTTTGTAACAGAGAATTTTTTACATCTTATATTTACTACGAAAGATTAGTTCAATTTACAAAATTTTGTACATTGAACGAAAATGAGATTTACGAAAGTACACTTTTTCACACTAGGCATCTTTAACCAATTGATTTTGTTCTGTACTTTTACACTTTTTGCAGAAAGTCTTGAATATAATTAAGCCTTTACCCAGCCGGATAAAAAAAAAATACAAATGGTTTTGATAGGTCAAATTTTGAATTGGCCTTATTTTTTTTATAAAATCAAAATATTTTATAATTCTTATCATATCATATACATAAGTAACTGCTATTCAGCATTACAAAAATCTATTAAAGCTATTTTGAACGTACAATTTTTTTTCTTCATTTTTTAATGTTTGCTCCATTGTTGGCTATTTGTTGAATTTTGTCAAAACTTAGCTCCAAAATGGTTGAGAAAATCCAACAACAGCAATAAAAAGTCCATTAAATTTGGCCAAGACGCACATAACACAAACCATCTTCTCAGTTTTCTCCCTGGCAGGCACAGTATTAAAAGCACCAAACCACTAGAGTCCTAAAAGCCTTTGGGTGGCAATTAAGTGAATATATGCCTCTAAGGCTCTTTCACAAGTGTATAGCTGTTTTTATATCATCATTTTGAAGGCACTTAAAACAATTTTGAACAAAAAAGAAAAAAACCAAGAGCAGATAAAAACTTTAATAGAGTTACGCGGCGGCGGCTTGCTTTAACGCGGAACCCTTTTATACTTTTACCCTTTTTTTCCTTGTCATGTTTTTTTTAGTGCCTTCTTGGGAACTGTAGCGGCGCGGCGGTGAGAGTGATGCAGATAGTGTTGGTGAAGGTGTAGGTGGCGGGCGAGCGTGGCGTTTTGGCAGCAATGGCAGTGGCGATGATATTGAGCTTTTTATGCTCGTTTACACTCTAATGGCATTAAATTCGTTACACACTCTGTGTAGCTATACACATTACGAAAAGATAAAATAAAACATTGGCATCCCAGCCCAGAAGCCGCCACCCAACTCCTCAGTGAAATATATATTCGCTTAAATATCAACGTAAATTCTTTACAGTGCGCGTGTCGTAAGTCAAGCAACTTATTTAAAACGAGTTTTAAGTTTATGTAAATTTAAGAAATGAAGAGCAGCCCTTAGGTGGTTAAAGAACTTGGTTGCTTTTATGTATATTACATAAGTCTTGCGACTAAATGGGAGTTATGCAAAAATATTTATTTTTTTCGAAGCTTGAAACTTGACATTTTTTATATTTCCTGTTTTACTGTCACACAAAAGTATACAAATAGCTTTTTGACGCTAAAAAAATATGTGATGGATAGAGCTTATGGTTGAAATAAAAAAGACAAAAACTTGCAAGGTACCTACAATTTGCTGGAAACAAAATTCTATTTTTCGACAAGGGTTCTATCCAAGATAAATCTTGTGCGTAGGAGACCTTAAATAAGATTTTCTAACTATACCCAGAGCAGAACTTTATGAATTTTTAATTAATAGAGATTTCTTTTGGAGAACTTTGAATTGCTGTTTACGTCATTGAGATTTTAAAAGGCAAAATAATACCCTTGAAAGTATATACCTTATTATTTTGGTATTCTCTTTATAGATTTTTGCCTAAAGGGAAAGAAGTTCTAATAACTACAAAGGGATATGTATGTTTAAAGTCATAAAACAAGGACTACAATTCTTCCACAAAAAGGATAGACCCAAACCTCGTGACCACATCCCTTTCATAATTATTCAATCAATTAATCTCTATTTAATGCAAACCGTTTCGATTTATTCAAAAGGGGGGACCACATGAAATTAACGAAAAATTCAAAATTCAAAAAAGTAAAAATAATTTTTATTTAAAAGTAGGGACATCGACTTTGACAAAAATTCAAAAAAATAACAATAATTCTTATAAGGGGGGACTATGCAAAAAATCCAGAATTCAACAAGTTCCAATAATTTTCCTTAAAGGAACCACATAAGTTCAAAATAGGGGAACCCGGGGCATAACGGGCACCCGGGGTATAATGGGCCCCCTTTGTATTGTTTTTATTGAATAAAGGGTAAGCTCCGAAATGTAATCTACCAGTTTCAATACATCGCTCGCTATTATGGGAAACCCCTTTTTTGAATAAAAATGGCTGAATGGGTTTTAACGAAACATAATTTTCGATAATTTTTTTATTATTTTGAGGTTTTTCAAGTGCATTTTTCGAGTAACTGGTCACTTCAATATTGGATTCTCTTTATTTGATACCAAGATATGTAAATAATTTTATATACTTAAATTTTTTTCATTTAGGTTGAGTTTTTAACTTATTTTTTAAAGGTTTTTTTTTTAAATAGAGGTTTCAGGCAGAATTGGCGAGGCGTAATGAGCATGGATGCCCATTTTGCCCCGTTCATATTTTTAGTATCTATTTATATATGATTTTAATAGTAGTGAGTATAAAAAAATGCGAAAATTTCGCGTTTTTTTCCGATTTTTGACGATGTTGGGTTGGGTGCTCGAGGTCGAAACCTTGGGTTATTCAAAACACATGCACCATAAACAACTCAGCAAAAAATCAAAACTACTGGATTTAAAACAAGGTGCCCCTTCCAATGAACAAGATTACGGGGTTGTAATTAGTGAAGTAGATTTTGTTATTTTTAATTATTTTCAAAACTAGAAGACATTTAAGCGTTTGACTCAAAATTAATAAGGGCATTGAATATTTAAAACAAAAATGGTACTTATCAACGTAAATTTAAAAAAAATAAATAGTTAAACCCAAAAAACTATGTTTTTTTCCTAATTTTGGATTAAAATTGTTTCGTTTCCTCCCGTTCCGAATTGAATATCGCTGCCGCCGTCATTTCCTTTTACATTCGTTCTTGATTCATCGTCGCTAGCAGATCACCACCGCCATCACACCAAATCAAACTAAAATTATTTTATTTCATTTTTTGGATATTCATCTGTTAAGTCAAGTACCGAACAAATTATAATTTTTTATTTATATAAAAGGAAAGTTTTTCATTAAAAGTTCGAACAATATCCATAATTGTGGACATAATTCTTTTTGTTGCATCATTTTCGCATTTCATCGCCTGGGCATAAATTTTATATGTGTGCAGACTGCAGAAACGGAACTAGGCAAAATCTGGATTTTTCATCTTAAGGAGCACGAAGTCGAGAGGTAAACAATCGTTTTCTATTTCAAGTCAATTTTTAAAAAAATTGCCCGTCCCAATTAAATGGGGGGATTAAGACTACCCCTCCAGAGGATTTTTTTCTTCTTTTGACCCAACTTATATGCTCTAGTATTTTTATGCATCTTGTGCTAACAACCTTCTTTTTTTTATTATACTGAAAATTATTCTACTTGTTGTTATAAATTTATTATTGCAAAACTGTTGCATCTACACAGATGATTCTGGGCAAAAATTGAAGAAAATTTAATTACTTTGAAATCGTAGAGCGAGATTATAGTCGAAAAACTAATCCTTTGGGGTTAAAATTGCCAACAACTGAAAAAAGCGCGAAAATTTCGCGGTTATTTTGATATTTGAACATGGTGCGTTTGGCGCTCGAGTTCGAAAACTTGGGTTTTTCATGAGGCCAATATTATCATAAAAGACTCAGCAAAAAATCAGAACTTCCGGATCTAACGCAAACACGCCCTCCAATGACACGACAAGGTTACTGGACTACTTAGGATTAATTTCCAAACAACACAAGAATTTCGAGAGACAATTTTACGATATTTTGAAATGATAGAAATATCTCTTAATTCCTCGAAATTGGAAGAAATTTCTTGAAATAGCTTCATTGCTTTCGTAGATGGAATTGGAGAGGCTTACCAAGATTTTGATTAGTGCTCCTACGTTGCCGCTTTGGCTTCGGTGCGACCACAACCTCCACATCGTTCAAGTTCAACGGGCTACCTACTTTTTCATCCACGTAGATTTTTGCCTGTTGATGTTGTGTGGCAGGCTTATCCAATTGATAAGTCGATTCCAAATTGAAGCAACCTGCCACTGCAACATTTCTGTGCCCATCCACAACAGTTCGGCCCCAGCAGGCCATGGCCCTCCTCCATATTTTCAATATTTTTCTTCACTTCTGGGGATCCACCACCTGTTTATTTTAGGTCTGATTTTTGTAGGCGGAGTTTTTGTGAGAGCTAGGCCAATCGGTCATTTTGAAAGATCGAATCAATCTATGATTGATAATTTTTTAACAGACTGTTCGTTATTATAAGCCCGATGATGGATTCATAATCCGAAACGCGTCACTATAAAAATTAGAATAATTTATGTTGGGATAATATTAAATATACTTAAATAATAATAAAAAATAAAAGAAAAAATTTTAAATTTACATTTATTTTTATTTATATTTTATTTCGTTAAAAAATAACAATTTACACAACATGGAGATTCGATCTTTTCAATGAATCGTTCATTCAATGAAAACCATTTCTTTTCCAGTCCTTTCGTTCCGATTGAGATCGAGAGAGAGAGACAGAGGCAGAGACAGAGACAAAGACAAATACAAAGACAAAGACAGAGACAGAGACAGAGACAGAGACAGAGACAGAGACAGAGACAGAGACAGAGACAGAGACAGAGACAGAGACAGAGACAGAGACAGAGACAGAGACAGAGACAGAGACAGAGACAGAGACATAGACAGAGACAGAGATAGAGACAGAGACAGAGACAGAGACAGAGACAGAGACAGAGACATAGACAGAGACAGAGACAGAGATAGAGACAGAGACAGAGACAGAGACAGAGACAGAGACAGAGACAGAGACAGAGACAGAGACAGAGACAGAGACAGAGACAGAGACAGAGACAGAGACAGAGACAGAGACAGAGACAGGGGAGCATGCAAAAAGAACTAAATATCCCAGAGCTAAAATTGAAACAATCTTGCATTACACGGTGGAATTCCACTTATGAAATGCTTTCGCGAATTATTACAGTTAAATCCGCCGTACTTGCAGTGCTTGCAATTGAAAATCCAGAGATAATCTATTTGACAACAAATGAGTAGAAAACGTTGGAGAAGGCAGTTGAAATTTTCAAAATTTTCCAAGCCATCACCGAAAAAATCTCCGCTGAAAAAAATGTAACACTTTCCAAAACAATGCTGATGGTTAAATCGATCAATAATCATCTGATTAAAATATCAGTGACAAACCATAGCTGATCCAGTTGTCGAACAGATTATCTCAATCCTGTCTAACGACCTTCATACCAGTGTCTACGTTCTATAACTCTCACATCGAAAAAATCAGTCCAGAAACGCTGAAAAATGGAACAAAACTTATGCGTATTTTGTTTCAGTTTTCATCGGTTCTCGACCAATTTTATGCATGTGAGAATTACAGAACGTAGGCACAGATTTAGGAATCTGGACAATAATGTAGATGAAAGAGTGGCACAAGCTACATTTCTAGATCCAAGGTTCAAAAAATTTGGATTCTCTAATATAAGCAGCTATGAAAGGTGTTAAAATGATTTAAAAAAAAAAAAAAAAAAAAAAAACCTTGGTGCCAGCTTCCAACTTAAACGTTACGGTAGATGTAGAACCCAACACTTTACTGCAACCATCTTCATTTATATCATCAACACGTCAAAGCAGTTCCCTAATTTGGGAAGATTTCGATTCATGCGTTGATCACATAATTGCAAATCCGAACCAACGTGCAGCCACTATGGTAGAGATAGGCCCATTTAAATGTTGGAGTGATCGCAAACATATTTATCTACGATTGTACAGGCTTACATTACATCGACTTTGTATAGTTGCTACAAGTGTACCATTTGAAAGTGTATTTTCAAAAGCTGGGTTGACAATTGAAAATAGACGCAGGAGCTTGAAGCCTACAAAAGCAGCACAGTGTTTGTTTCATTATAACAAAAAAAAATTAAACTTATATTTAACCTTAACCTTTACATCAAATTATTATAAAAATGCAATAAGCATATCGAAACGTAAAGACTGAATTAATTTGTGTTTTTGTGTGATACATTAACATTACTAATGTGTATTATTAAACATTTATATTTTTAAACAATTTAAAATGCGTTCGTCTTTTTCATAAAAACATATCTCCCGAATGATCTCACACAGGGATCCCTCGAGCTTCATTGAGCACTGGCGTGAATAAAAACCTTTGGATATTTTAACTTCCTTTCACACACAACATGCAAAATAGCTTCGAAATTAGTGAAGCAAATGAATCGCTAGATTGGGTCTTCCTAACCACTATTGTTAAGTCTGTTTAAAAATGCTCAATCAAAGGCAAATTGGTAAACCAACAAGAATTTAAAAATACAGGTTTCATACAACTGACTCAAAACTGAAAACAACTTGTACCTTGTAGGTATGTCGTTTACTATTTTATGTTTATTTTTTATTATTATAAATTAACAAATCGAACCTAATCTTATTTATACCTAATCCTGTCCTCTGCTCTGCATCCCTTCAATTTCTATAGTCGTCTCTCACATCATTATTTCATCAAACATAATTCTGTTTTAATTTCTTGTGATTAGTTTTAGACTTTAGAGAAGATCGAGGTACATCAATGCCAGAGCCAGTTGTTTATACAAAACAAAAAATGTAAACTCCAAAATATGCAGAAAAAAGTATATTGGTTTATTTTTTTTTTTATTTTACGTTTTTTTAGTGCTTTCTATAAAAAAAATGAAAATACATTTTGAAAACAAATCATTTCGTACCCGTACCAATAAATTCTAAAACTTTCACATTTCGGAGCTCTACGCAAAAGCACCGCATCGTGAAAGTTGAATAAATCAGCAGATTCGTTATAATGTAGCTTACAAACAAATCAAAGCCTTAAGCCTAGTACGCAGATCGGGAAAATTTTTTCTGCTCATACAAAATTTTTCCCAGGACAAATTTTGTCTTCAGTTTTTTTCCAGGCAGTACGTAGCTCACGCGCAAAATCGTGACGTTTGTACGCGCTGTAGGGTGAAGTCTGCACTAAATTTTGCCAGGAAAAATAATGTTTGAAGCAATATTTTGCGGGTTTGAAGCAATATTTTGCGGGAAAGATTTTGACAGGTCAATAATTTTGCACGATAAACACGATCAACTATTATTTATCGATAATTTTACAAAAAGAAAAAAAAAAAATAAGAAAAACATTAATTTTTCTCGATTTTGTCAACGTTATTGTAGAGATTAGAATTGTAGAGATAAAATTTGTCTTTTCCCGATCTGCGTACTAGGCTTTGACTTTTCCCAGTTCGTTTATGTCGAATACCTAACTCGAGCCTTGTGAGAATTTCATCGTTTACGGCGTTTCCTAATCCTAAATCACCACAAAATATTCTAAAATCATTGTCCGGCCAGCCGGCTAGTAAGTCCCCCCAATGAAAGTACGGGTGGATTTGATGGCTTCTTCAGCAATTCGATTCAGTCCAGAATTCTCAGCTTTTGTTTCATAAATTTCTGAGTAACATTGAATTGAAATGCATTAATGCCGTTGTGGGAGTGGTGCAACAGAAACCTGTGAAATACTTATTTACACTTTTACAGCAAGTCGACTTTGGTAAAAGTTGAGAGCACTACTTAGCACAACGGGTGTCATAATTTGCTTAAGATTGGGTTTCTGCTGATGCTGGCACAAACGTCGGAAGAAACGATAGAGGACGAGAAGCTGGAGCTTAATTAAACTTTTGTTGTCCTTGTCATTTCACTGTAGGTCAATAATGATTGCACGAACTTGCTTAGGGACTGCAGAATCTGCAGTGCAGATGGCTTCGTTAATTTTACATTTAAGCTGAAATTGTTTTGTTATTTCACATAATGTAGTAGCCCTAAATAAAAACTCACTGTCCGCTCCCTAACACACGTGTTAGCTAGCACACGGATAGAGAAATTGTCCATAGAGCTTTTCACCAAGCTATCTCTTTCTAAGTGTTCCAATGACACTTTGAGGGAAAACATTTGATTATTCGCTAATGGCGATACATTCTTTTTGCTATCCACTAAATGCACTTTTTCCCATCGTTCAACAATGCTTCTTTTAACACTTGCAAATAATATTTTGTATCCAATCAGTTTTCCGCAAACAATGCTTCCCCTCAAAGTGATTTAACTATCAAAGTCTTTTTTTCTGACGTATTCCGCAAGTGCCCTATTGAATAACTTTACCCTTTAAGCAAAAGAGTCCGTTTTATATCCGCACACGTAGTCAACAACGTATGGAGGACTCCGCGTACGGATCCAAATACGGATCCGCAAAACTGAGTTTGTCGGCTCAATTAGTATGGAAATTAGAATCAACACTGACCTACTTGCGCATGTATTGTGAGAGTTCACCATACTCAGCGAAATCCAAAACCAAAACGGATCCAAAACGAATCGCAAAAAAAGTACTTCCCTATTTGAGTTCTACATTACCTAAAAAAAACTAAAAACTATATTATTTTTCCAGGTGAATGTTGACTTATTTAGTTGTTCTCTGTCTACGCTATCATATGCGACTTTGGAATCGATAAAGAAGTGGACGTGTGTATCGATTTGAAACTCCTGGGTTGTTTGCCCAAAATCTGTAGCAGTGAACATTTGATCGATGGTTGGTTTCCGGGCTTAAGACCACATTGATAGGGGCCGATCGGTTCGTTAAAAACCAGTTTTAGGGGATTACACAGTATATAGATGACAGGATTTTGTATGCTAAGTTGAGGAGACTTAGTTATATATCTGTAGTTTGCAACAGCTAGCACATCTTCTTTCTTGTGGGTGGGGCGCCCTATGGCATTCATCAGGAAGACTTTCATCACACCAAATTTTGGAGATACGTTGTCATCTCCCACAGTCCCACTGCTTTGAATAGTTTGGCTGGCAGGCCATCCGCAACATCACCCTTGTACGCTTTAAGCTTGGCTATCGCTAACCGCACTTAATATATGTCAGGTGGACGGAAATTTTGACCATCGTCCAGGTTGAATGAAATGTTCTGTCTAACAGCGGAATTTTGGCCCTCCGCCGTTTAGTAGACTAGAAAAGTGTTGTTTCCAGATCCTCCGCACAGACTGTGTGTCTACCACCTTATCCCCACTCTTGTCTCGGCAGGCTACCGTTCTGGCCTTGTAGCCTTGGGTAGATTGCCTTAAGCTTGAGTAACACTTTCTTACATCCCCCTTGTCACTATACAGTCCTCAATAGACTCAACCGCCCGCTTCGCATGCTCTCTCTTTTTCCTCCTGAAACGTTGGCGTTCTTCCCTTCTTTTTTCGGGTTGATCCCAGGCTGCTTTCTCAGCAGCTCTGGTTCTAGTTTGCAGCATTGATTGATAGGCCTCGTTCTTGGCTGCATGTGCCAAGTGGCATTCTTCATCGAACTAGGGGTTCCGTTGTGGTCACCTAGTAAAACTCAGCACATCAGGAAAGGATGCACAACACTCGATTTGGAGGACGATACCCTTAATATTTATTCAAACGTGGGGAGCCGGATAAACGGCTCCTTACTGGCATGAGGTACAAATATGTCGTAGTAGCCCATATAAGGTGTTCAATAAGTAGTTCAACCTGACTGCAACTGTTAACTCGACCTTTAATTCCATCTGAGGAACTCCTCTGCTGTCGCCTGGATAAAGGTGCGGCCGCCTAAAACCGTTTGAAGGTATTGGAACCTTCTCCGTTAAAGTTACAGGAACGCGATTTTCACCACGGGGAGGTGAGAGTAGTTGTTGATAGACAGAGGTTCACTTTGGAAAAAGCTTGTGGACGCTTGTAATTCTCTTGAATGCACCGAGTATACCCTTTAAACATTCGATGCTTTGTTTGGTAAATATCGCTATAGAAAGATTTCTTAGGGTATTGAAAATTGTTATTAAAATATTTATATTTAAAAGGGTGGACCACATGAACTTTTGAAAGGCCTTGCAGGATCGCATAAACAGTAATTTTATAAACTGTTAAAATTTAGCATTTGTACTTAGCTAAGTTTTTTTGTTTTCTTCTGCTCTGTTTTTTTTTCTTTCTCATTGAACAATGCTTTTATAAAAAAAAAAGAGAATCTTAAAGTGCCCTCACCAAGCAAACCGCATACCCATTGTATTTTAATGAAAACTTTGACCACATTAATAAAAATAACAAAAATATACCTATACAAATGCAGGTAGATTTAGGTATATTAAAAAAATGGAAACTTTGAGTAGTGGTCATAAAAATTTGTGTGCAAACTTTTGCAAGTAAACTACACACAGGTTTATGCTGACGAAGGAAAAGACTCTCGGAAAGAACTTTTATGTTTTATCCACTCACCCATGGAACAATGTGTCAAGCGCACCAACCAACCAGCCGCGCGTCAAAAACTTAATTTTACTTTTTAAAGGACTGTTAGTGCTTTGTAGCCATCATATAACCCGCCGCCATGGCACAACTTTTATAACTCTTGTATTATGTCCACAGTTGTGAGGTTCTATGCTCTCTTATTCCTTAGTCGAAAACTAATTAAATTTTTCAAAATTTCGAAAAATAAACTTCATATCTACAGCAATTATAAATTTATGATTCAATATGATGCTGCTCACAACATATAGCCAGCCGCACACCAGAAAAACCATTTGCTATCTTTCTGCAAAGGACATTTCTTTGTGTTTATTTTATTTTATTTATTTTTTTTTTTGCTGCCTTCTACGAATGGTGCTAAATTAAAAGTCGATTGGGTGTTCATATCCTGAGAATTTTTAATTAGCATTAATTAAATTTTTCCCTTTGCCGCCTGTTTGTAGTGAAAAGGGCTAACAACAGCAAACAGCGAAGAATGTTAAACAACCATTTAGTACAAAAAGAATGCAAAAAGGATATAACCGCTATGGGAATATAGAGGATGCGGAAGCAAAATGCAACAAAGGAAGAGTGTGTAATAGGTTCTTCTATAGTCTATACGGAAGCGGAAATAAAAAAACATAAAACAACAAAGGACTGTGTGCGGGGAAAAAACTATACCCTTTTTTTTTGTTACCAATAAAACACTCATTTGGACATTTGGAAAAATTCGCATCCGCCCCTTAGAAATGTGTGTGTGTTTTTTTTGTGGCTTATGTATATGTACCTATAATGCCTGTGGGATGAGGAAGGCTATATTGTAGATAGGTATACGTACTATGACTTCTACCCACCGAAATTAAATCGTATTCACGTTCGTGTTGTACAGAGTACAATTGCAGACAAAGGGATGCACCAAACCAACCTTCCAAAATTCTAAAACTTTGAGTGTGGAGAAATGTGGTCGAACTTATAGAGAAGAAGGGGGTGGGGGTATTGCAATATACACATTATATGCAACGCAAATGCTATAAAAATGCTTCAAGAGTTTGGTACTGAACAGCTTGTTATTATACATAACCAAGTGTTGCCAAATAAGTTTTCAGATTAGTGCTGTCTTAATGGCATTATTTCTTCACTCTGTTAACAGTCTGTCCTGCTCAAATTGTTATAGCAAAACTTAACAGATTTGATTTCTCACTGACCAAATCCTGACCTAAATCAAGTTAACTTATCATTGGAACTCTGTTGAGTGTTATTTAATTATTTTACTCCTAAGTCTCCGTTGTACAAACGTGGTTCAAAGTTTGATCCGTTTTTCAGGAATTTTTATTAATTGATTTTGTTGGATTAACACATACTTGAATCTTGAAGTATCGTCGAACCTCTGGTAATCGGTCGAAGTCTGAGATTCAAAAAAGCTCAATCACAGATTACATATTGAACCACGTTTGTACATTATTTAACAGGCTCTAAGGGGTAGAAACGTGGCTCAAAATTTAATCCATGGTTCAGCAATTTTAACTCGTCAATTTCGGCGAATTAACTGAGGTTTAACGATGGTTCAATTTTTACAGTATGCGCTAATAGCCCGATGGTTAAGGCATGTAGAACCATCGTTGAACATCAGTTAATCCGCCAAAAATGGTGTGTTAAAATTCCTAAACCACGGATCAAGTTCTTGTAAAACTGGCCGTTAGACACCTAAATGAACTTAAGGCCCACTTGGTTGTCTAATAATGTAATTTATAAAGGTTTTGGTTTGGCGCTCTTCAGAGGAATTTTTAAATTTCTTGTCCAAGCCTTTGGTTTAAATACATTGGGCTATTATATTTATATTGGAGAGCGCCCAACGGGGAACTAAGTTTCCAGTAACTTTTATTTGCTCCGAGTTGAACTTGGTTGCTCGCAAATGAAGCAACTTTAAGTTTCTCACTGAGCAGAGCAACTTCGTCTGTCAAAAATTCAATTAGCCAGTTCAGGTTTCTCAAGCTCACTGAGATCTCAGAGATCTCAGCAATCTCAGAAATCTGAACGTAATTCCTCAGTGAGATTCCTCACTTTTGCTGTCAAAAAACTGAGCCTGATATTTTTTGGATTCGCTTGCTCAATTATTTTTTGTCGCAGTTGATTAATTATTAAAAAAGAGATGGAAATTGGTTTTGACTTCTAGCGGAGAAATTTTGTTCAGGTTTCTCCTTCTGCTCAGTGGAGCTGACGGAGCTTGCTCAATGAGATCTCAGTGAGATCTTAGAAACGTGAACTGGCTAAATGAAAAAATAGTGATAAAATTTTATCAAAAATACAAACGTCAAATTTTCAAAAGTACCCAGCTTAGAGTTGAGTGCTAGGCCTCAGAAATGAAAAGTTTAAAGATTGTATCAACTGATCCTTGATAATATGCATTGAAAATGATTTTAGAACATGTTGAACTTGGTAAGAAAGTAATACGCAGCCTTATTGCAATCGGTAAAAGCTCAGAAAAGATCTTGAAGCCTTTCTTCTTGCTAGTTCATACTCTTAATCAAGTCATTGTCTGCCAGTTTGAAAGACTTGACAGCTAGGCTGTAAACGCAGGGTAGTATCGTTGGACTTACATTCAAAAATAGCTTCCCGGGCTTTGGCGGAATAACAAATTTCAATCTAGTTAACGGGCGGTTTTCGCTCAAACAACCGATATTCTGGTCTCGCTTAGGCGTGATGTCACTCGTTCTGGTCTAAGGGACCTCGGGTATCTGATGATTCGAGTTATCTGGTTGCTGGTAAATAACGTTCCCTGCATTTGCTTCTGGTAGTAAATACCCGAAGAATCTGAAAAGGAATCTGCAGGTACTAGGCCTCATGTGGCACTATTCAGCAGGTATTAGGCCCCTGACGGCACTCGACACAGCAGGCTTTCGCTCTAGTAGATCTGCAGGTATAACGTCTCTGGCGGGCACTATTCAGCAGGTACAAGGCCCCTATTGGCTCTCAACACAGCAGGCTTTCGCCTTGGTAGATCTGGTGGGGCACACTATACTGACGTTCCAGCACACACAAACACTTGCTGAATGCTTTTTACCAAATCATTTCCCACTGCTTTGAAAGTTTATGTGGTAGACTTACTGATCTCTATAATACACTGGATAGTGGATTCCCTACAAAGTATAACAGTTTTTCTACTTCCAATTGAAGATGACAAGTACGTAGGCAACTCAACACTTTAGGTATGTCCAGTGAGGCTGAGAAGGCCAGTTGAAGTTGCTGAGATCTAAGAAATTCTACTACAACCGAAGAGGGGCAAATACCAAAGTGGAATTTCTAAGAAAAAAAAGCAAAAGAACCATTTACATACAAGTAAATTTGAATTTTTGTAACGTAAAATTATTGTAAAAGTGAATTTAAAATATTTTAGTTGCAATTTTGTAAAAAAATTTGCATTTCATTATGTTATACAGTTATACCGTTATATAAAAAATAGGCAACTCAACATTATAACAATTCTCAAATGGCATCAACTTTCTTGTATGGATGCGCTATCCAGTGTATTATAGAGATTAGTGGGTAGACCATATAAACACACCAGTAGCCTTGTCGGTAAGCATCGGCTCGGCAATGAGTTGTCATAGGGCCCTACCAATAATCAAATTTAGTTACGACTTAAATATTTCATTAAAATGGATCATAATGGAATGGGCTCTAAATAATACACCGCGCAACAGTGCTGTCGTTTTAGAAATGGCCAGAGCAGTAAATTCAAAAATGTTTTGCATAATTTTAGAGCAACAGCAATACGCAGAAAAATCTTGTTTTAATATTTTTTTCGTTAAAAAACGTTTAATTATAGCAAAAAAATAACTTAAGTTATAAATAAGCCTTTTCATTTAAATATTCAGGAAGTATTCATTGAAAGTACAATTTTATGAACTAACCAACTTTTTTGTAATAAAAATATCACAATGAATACAATATTGATTATTTAAACGCACATATTTATTATGAATATATTCAATATGACTAGTTTTAGTGGATGAAAGCTAAAAGTATTTTTTACATTAAGGTTAACAATAAAAATTTTGAATGATCAGAATATTTATTGCCTTTTTATTAAGTATTTGTATATTTTGAATCCATAATCAATAGCACTGCTTTGCCTTATTAATTATTTTGGCACTAAAATTGAATTAACTGTGGATCTCAGTAAAGAGTTTCTTTTCTTGTCTTTTACTACAGCTACTTGTGAAAATACGCGCTCGGCACTCGCACTGCTATGCGGAAAGCATAACATAGAACCAACAAATGTTTTCAAGTGCGGAACTGGGGAGGGGACACATTGAAGCATTAAAAGCGTTTTTTAAATTAAATGTGGCGCTCCAAACTTTAACAATTTCAAATTCATACTTATAAGATTTTGAGAGAGCTCTCCATTCGTCATCAAGCTCATCAACAAGTTCTTCATCAATTAAATTTGGGAGCAGATTTATGAGTGTTGTAAGGCTTGGCGATTTATTTTGCTGATCTATAATTCGTATGGCTTCTAAGGCCTTATCTATCTTAAAACTTACTCCTTTTTCTGATTTGCGTACATAATTCAATGTAGTAATATTTACACTTTGCTTTTACGTTTTCTATAACGTCACATAATAATCCCCCTACTTAGAAAAATGTTAGCTTGTGCCCTAAGGTAGATTTATTTTGAGCCTAAAAAGTAATTTGCATTGCAAAAATCAATCGAACTAAGGTGTCATCGACAAATTCGTTTTTACCAAAGTTCGACAATAAAGTTTTAAAATACAATTTTACCGTTGCGTTGAAAGCAAGATGTAAATATGGGGTTCTTTTGATTAATACTCAATGATTTAATTTGTTAATTTTAATATATGTATAAGTATACCTATTATAAAAAATTAAAATAAAATTTAATTCCATTGGTCCAGTTATTTTTTTCGTTAGATTTATTTATTAAGATTTATTTGTAAACAACTAATTACAACTAATTACTAATTAATGCAATAGAAAAGGCAATACAGAGAGCAAAATGCAGTACAATACAGAAATGAGCAGTAAGGCAGTACGCACCACCCGAAAGCGACACATGTATTACTTTTGCAGTACTTTCAACAGCACTGCCGTGCAAGGTATTACCTAAATATTTACGTGAACTATAAATAATGAACCATACATCGAAATGACTCCAAAAAATTGAGAATATAATGTATGGTTAATTATTTCGGATCTATAACGTTATGGTTAATTTCGCTGCAATATTTAAGTCATAACTAAATTTGATTACCTATTGGTAAGGCCCATAGAAATGTATATATGTACCTACTTATGTATACTTGAGCTGCTACCAAGTCTATATTAGCCATTCGTGATACTGAAATAATGTCTGCCGTCAATCTAAACATGATTAATTAGGTTGACGGTTTGTTTATGACTTGGAGTTCGCCAAGTTTTCTTAGGCCCATCGCCCACTAGGCAACTTTTTGTTGCTCCCAATCCAATTACATTAGCTTATATGGGAGAGCGCCCACTAGGCAACTTTTAGTTGCGCAACTTTTTGTTGCTCGCGGAACTTTTTTCCCGGCAGTTTTTTGTTGCTTACCCTCGCCCACTAGGCAATTCAACTTCAAGCAACTTTTGGGAATTTTCCAAAATTTTTGCCAAATGAGGGCTTAACCCGAAAAACAAGTTTTATTTTTACACTGACCGACTTTTGTATCGTCACTGATCCAAAATACAAGGTCAATTTAACATTTCAATTAAAAACACCGAACCCAAAAGTTGCTCGGAAATTGCCTAGTGAGCTCCGAGCAACTTTTAGTTGCGCAACTAAAAGTTTGCCTATTGGGCGATGGGCCTTAGGTGTGGGAATCGACTGCTTACTATGTTATAAGATCTTGTGCTTTGTCCTCTACCTATCGAACAAAAGATGCTCTGTTTTATTTCCAAGGATAATGACTTATCGTACGACTTATAGAGAAGGTCACAAGAAGCTTCCTTGGTTAAGTCATTTTTATTTCTCCGACCAAGTAGATATTAGTTTTAGATTTTGATTGATTCTTTTTAACATCTCCTATAGTTTAACGTCTATCCCGTCATAATTCTTCCTCCTTGGTTAAATAACAAAACCTGCATTAAGAAGCTTCACTCTCAAAATAGGACTTCTTTTAATGAAATTTTAAGATAGAGTTTCAGTAAAGTATGTATCAATGTCAATTTATTCTTTTTGGATGAGCTTTAATCTTAAAGAAACACTAAAGGTACAAGAGTAGCAAATTTTTCGAAAACAATAGAAGTTCAAGTCAAAATTTTATTGCATACCTAGTTATACCTACATACTTGCGTCTTGAACTGGAAACACTGTTCGAGAATTCATATTGTTCTATTATAATGCTCCTAAGGTCCATCCAACATAAATTGGCAGTACACGTCTTATGGGAGAGCTTTTTCAAAATCAGTAGCGCACCATATTTTAGCACCATACTAAATTGAAAGAACTCCTTCATAAAAAGTGTTTGCCCGCCCGTAAATTTCTGAAAGCATCTAACGCAGATCCAACGTCCTATCGAGCGCACATCTGAGTGCGCACTGAATTGCTGTGGCCTATGGCTGCTGCTGCTATTCAACTTCAACCCCCATAAAATATTGATGTGCATTCAGGGTTACCCATGTCCATTTGGCAACTCGTTCAGATTTTTTTCCTTGGGTTTCTGTTGAGGTGCTTTTGGTTTTAGAGCTTTAAAAAAAGTTTTTAATGATGAGGGTTATCGTAGAGTGTTTTCATCTTTTGCATTTCGTTTAATGTGTGGAAAATACGTTGAAATGCAGTTACAAAATTTTAAGCTGTTTTCTTTGAAAGAGTATTATTTGCGTAGATTTTTGTAGCGATCAATTAATGTGAAGTAAAGTATTTTTATGTAATTTATTTTTTTAAAAAGTGTATTTTTTTTAAGTTTTGTGCAATTTATGTTTTTAAGACGGGTAGTTTTTTAAGAATCGTTTGTAAAGTTTTTTTTTAAAATGTGTGTGCAATAAATTATAATTCAAGTAATATTTACAAAGGTTAAATAAAAGAATAAACATTTAACCAAAGTGTATAGTAAAAATAAATTTAAGAATATTTCAAGTGTCGACTGTTTCTTTTGGGCCTTCGTCAGTACCAGACTTCTTTTCTTCATCGTCCTTTAACTTGTGCAATTTGTATTTTAACTCGTGTATTTTTCAAGAGGTGTGTTTTTTCTAGAGTTTTGTGCAATTTGTATTTTTAAGTCGTGTATTATCTTACCTCATGGTGGTATAGAAAAAGATAAATGTGTTTTAATTTGTATCCATAAAACAATTAAATGAAAATTTCTATCCAAAAAAAAGGCGGTAACCCTGCATACCATTCTTTCATATTTGAGTCCATTCAAAATAAACAATACGACAACCCTGTGAGAGCTTTAATAAAGGACAGATTTATGCAATCCACTATAGCCAGAATGAGAGGCAAACGTCCTATCTTGCCTACACTGCCTTTTTTATTTGGACAAGGTATAGTCAAAATTTGTGTATTTTGGGAGTAATGGGGGTGGTAATGAAAAATAGCGGTAGGTACATTGAATACGGGACAAGGAAGGCGATGGAGGTGATTTTCATCCCTAGTGGACTTAATCGGAAAATCGATAACGAACAGAAACAGAATCCAACTTGATCTCCTTCTCATAGTTGGTTTCGTTCGCCAAAGGACAAAGTTCTTTCGCTCTCTTCCTCGCTATTTCATCAATAATTTTATTTGTATTTTTTCATCAGACTGCCAGCCATGTTGGGATTTTGATGCCGATGTCGATGCTGAGGCTGAGCTGAGCGGCTAAGGCTGGTGGTATTGTGTTGCTGTGGTGTTTTGTGTTCGTTTGTTGTTCTTCGGTGTCGGTGCTCGGTGGTGTTGCTTGTGCTTGGTGCTTGGTACTTGGGCTTGCAACTACACGCGTTATTTCTGATGCACAATAGAAGAACATTCAGCTGGTACTCTGCTCGTACTGTGAAGTTTTGGTGATGGGTGATGATGGCACACAACTATAACAAAACAGCCACTAGAAACGTACTCAGTTTTGCTTTCATTTTCACATGACATTGCCATCCCTTTTCAACTATTTCTCCAGGGATTCGTGTCGCAAATGGCCGCTTCGTGTTTAGTTGTTGGATGGTGACTTGGGTGTCGGGTGGTGGTGGGGGGTTGAATGGAGCAAACATAGGGGGATGACTTTGGGGGGAATTCAAGTATATACATATGTATGTGATAATTTACAAATGAATAGGATGTTGGGTAGTTGTCTCTTGTCGGTTGCCATGGCGGAAAATTCGCGATGCCATTTAGCTTTTGTTTTCTGGAAATTATTTTTCCTGTCAATGACGCAAAATGATTTGGGATTATTCTGTTGACTTTGAATTCAATGACGTTTTGTTTTGTTCAATTACGTTTTTATTTAAGATTTTAATGAATTACAACCAACCTTTGCTTTTGGTTGGCCATATTGCATTGCGCGTTTTCGTTATTAAAATTTGGTAGACTCGAAGAAGGGTTTGAAAAATATAAATGGAGTTTATTTTTTATTTTAAGTAGAGAGACCAGGTTAGTTTTTTAATCAAGGTTTGGGTGGTTTTAATGGTCCCATATGCAGATGCACTGCGCACGAACCCTAATACTACTGTCTGGAATTTAAATGAAGATTTATTGATCGTAGCATGTTCCAAAAGTTTAGCATGTACCAAAAGGAATGTTGAAATAGCAAGAATTTATTTTAGATACATCTGAGACATTTTTGTGAAAACTGCGAAGAAAAGGGAATAGAGCAGTCAGCGTAGCAATGATAGATGAAAATAAGTTATTGTTTGGAATAAAAACCAACAGAACAGGCATTGTGCTCCCTAAAATGTTGATGTATGCAAGAAGAGGAAAGGGCTTGAGTGAAAGTGTAAGTATGGGGTTCACTACAGTGTTCCCAGATTGGTAGTTTTTCCCACCAAAATGGTGGGAAAATACTAGCTTGGTGGTAAAAAATTTATGGTGGGACAATACTGGAAATTTTGTTTTATTGGGCGGAATTAATATTTTCAACATAACCAAAAAATTTACCACCTCCCTATTTTCCGTCATTTTTTTTTCTTACTGAATAATTTAATTGTAGCCGCGATAAAAATTAACCTGTCGATCTGATATGTATTTAGTAGAGTATACTTTTACTCAGTTGAAAGGAAAAATGTGTTAAAGTACCTATCTAAGTAATTGTTCAGAATAAACATTTGTGTAAAATTAAAGCAGAAAAAAACATGGTGGCTTTTTCTTTCCCTTCCAGTACAAAAATTGTGGGATCTTATGTCAAATCTGGTGGGATTTAAAAAATCTCATCTGGCATCACTGGTTCACTATCTGAACCGCATTAACGGCCAAATTAACGCATCAGTAATTGCACCATACGTTACTCAAATATTTTACATTGGCATTACCACTCCATTTAAAATACATTGTAAACAGTAGTGCCAATTCAAATAATTCAGTGACCTCAAGAGCTCACTGGTGCGATGATTTGGCCCTTGAATGCTGAATGAATTTAAAGTTGTTCTTAAGTAACAAGATCGAGGCATCTCCAAGTTCGTCGAAAAATTATTTTTGTTGTCTTTATGTCTGTCATGTCAGGGCAATATTTAAGGTTATCATAAGCGCAAATAAAGGAACCCTGTTCCATTTACTCTGGCGAGTTCTGCTCATTTCTTTCTCTAGTAGTGAAAGTACTTGCGGATGATCCGTTTCTAGACACTTCGTCTGCATTTTTATATTTAACGATACCTTGAGACCCATCGAATGGTGACTAAAGGCCCAACTATAATAGTAGGAACGGTGCGTACGAAATGAAGCGAATACAGGAAAATCATGTTACACACCCATAATGACCGGATTGCTCCGACTCGTTAAGTTTTCGTTCACTTTTACCTTCGGACGAAAAGTGCGCTTTCAACCGTACCTCGCGTCCGTAAATTTGACAGATGACTATTTGTTGAAAAAGTTCCCTATATTAATAAAAAGTTAAGTTTTTTTTTTGATTTATTTTAGTAATATTTGTTTTTGTTCATATTTTCACAATTCAAAAATTAATAACTACATCAAAAAATTAATAAAATAATTATTACTATGCGTATTTTATGATGTGCTTGACAGATGGGAAAGAAACGGATCGTTCATTTTTGACATTAGCATCCGTTTGCTTCCGTCTATTATAGTTGGGCCTTAAGTTTATATCACTATGTAATCTCAACTCGATGCGGTAACGATCAACCAGTTTTGACGTTGGCGCTTTTGAGGGGATGGCTTTGATTGCGCCCTGGCATAAAATGTGTTTTTTTTCACATGTAGGTAAGTAGGTCTATGTGTAAAATATAACAACAATTTCGCATAGTTAAGCTAAGTATAGACGATTGTCAGATCTTACAATATTGTCAGATCTGTCAATGGTCTGACAATATTGTCAGATCTGTCAATGGTCTGACAATAGCGGACAATTAGCTGACAATTGACAAATTTTTTACACTGTAAAATTGTCCGTTCACACGATTGGTAGATTTTGTGCCAAAGTCTGACAATTTATTTGTCAGCTCTTGTCTGACAATTTTCGGACAATTATATATCTGACAATATTGTCAGCTTGAAAAAATAAACCTTTGCGTACAAAAAAATCAGCAGGCTTACTCTAGAGCTCGGCTGATTTAGAAAGTGACCTTGAGACTATGTTAGGTCTGAGCGAGTTGGCGGCAGGCTGCCTATTGTTACCAATTGCTTAAGCTGTTTTTTTTTCCAGGTAGTGTCCCTGTCCACCCTTGTTTTGGCATTCTTCAAATTTATTTGATTGCTCGTATAGTTTCTTGGCCATTTTGAAGTCCAATTTTTTTTAACTTGTTTGAATTTGCTGTTCACTTTATTTTCATCGTATTTAATCTTCATTTGAGTAGATATCTTTCAATGGTTTTATTTATTCCGAACAAAATATACAGCACAAGGAATTTAATATAAAAGTGAGTCCAGTTGCTTTATAGATTTCTTTTATTCAGTTGTGAAAAAACTACAAATGTCCTAGAAAAATATTTTTTTTTATCTCTCAACTCGCCTCCAACCGTTTGACATTTCGAACAATGAAAAAATTGTCAGCAATTGTAAGATGTTTTAAATGAAAACATCTGACAATGACCAATGAGTCTTACAATGTCCTAATCGTCTGACAATGACACAAATTGTGCGTTCAGACGATTGTAAGATACCTGACAATTTATTGTCAGATTGTCATCTGACAATTACCTGACAATGACGTTTCTGACAATATTGTCAGACAAAATTGTGTGTACAGACGATTGTAAGACATTTGGGACAGTATTTTCACTGACAGATCTGACAATATTGTAAGATCTGACAATCGTCTGTACTTAGCTTTACTGGCGATTAATAATTCCGTTTCCGACGAAGTAAGTGGGAATAAAAACCGAATTAGAACTCTTATAACTGTTATACCTGGAGTAAGTGGTGATTTTCATTCTAAACGAAGAAATGCGTACAAAAAAGAAACATTCCTATTGAAAAGTTCACATAAAAGATATATTCGGCTTCGGCATGTGCTTTGTCTATTGATGGAAAACACAGTGGGCCCTACCAATAATCAAATTAAGTTACGACTAAAATATTCCACTAAAATGGACCATAATGGAATGGCTCTAAATGATAAACCGTGAATAGTATTACCTATGTAAATATTTACTTGGAATATAAATAAAAAATTGAGAATAAAATGTATGGTTAATTATTTAGGATCCATATAACATTATGGTTAATTTCACTGCAATATTTAAGTCACAAATAAATTTGATTATTGGTAAGGCGCAGGAACATTTTGTAAGCTTTTGACCGACATATTTATGAGAGACCAATGTAGTTTAAACGGAAAATGCAGCAAATATCTTACGATTTTATTCCTTCGTGTGAAAAGTACAAGAGATCGTTAAGGAGATTAAAAAAAACGTCAACAAAATCTCCAGAAACTTGTTTCTTCGTGTGAAAGGGCACGCTGTTTTATTTATAATCATTTTATCTTACTTACTTTACTTAAGATGGCGCTTACAGTCTAGGGTGGACCCCCATAGTTAACTTGTGAGTTGCGTACAATTGCTTCAAGAACAATGTTAAAGAGGTTTCGTGATAACGCGTCATCTTGCCTCCTCAAATCTTCAAATCAAAAGGTGCGGTGAATGTTCTTGCCTACTTTGTGGGAACAGCGAAATTTCTCCATCGTCATCCTGCTCAAGTTTGTCAGAGTTGCCAAGATACGACAGAACTCTGAATAACTCATCTCTGATGGCTACGCTATCAGATGCAACTTTAAAATCAAGAAAGATGTGGCATGTATCGATTTGAAACTCCAGCTTTTTTGTTTCCAAAATCTGTGGGAGTGTTATTTATTGATCGATGGTTGATTTGCCAGGCCTAAAACACACAATAAAAATGATAGAATTTTGTACGTGACGTTGACGAAACTTATACCTCTGTAGTTGTCACAGTTCAAAGCATCTCCTTTCTTGTGGACCGGGGTTCCATTTATCGTGTATACTTTCATCTAAGCAAATTTTGCAGATAAGTTATATGCTCCCTACTAAGCCACCTCTCTGTGCTTTAAAAATTTTGGCTAGTGGACCATCCGCATCAGCAGCCTCTTACGATTTATGTTTGGCTATTGATAATCGCATTTCATTTATGTAGGTGGAGGTGGACAGAAATTTTGACCGTCATCATTCAAGTCTTATGGAGTGTTCTATCTAATAGTGAAATTTTAAATATCTTCTAGAAGATAGTTGTTTCAAGATCCTCACTGTGTATCTACTCCCACTCTCATCTCGGCACTCACTCACTCACTTCTGTTCTGGCCTTTAAAGCGTGGGTAGATCGCTTCAACCTTTGAAAGAAATTTCAAACATCATCTTTAATAGACTCGACCACTCGCTCCTCTTGTTCTCTCGTCTCTCTTTTTACTCCTGAAAAGTTGGCTTTCTTCCGTTATTTTCTCTATAGGCTCTACGTCTAGTTTGCATCATTGATTGAGCGTTTTTTTTTTGACTGTATGTCCCAACCGCCATCCTTCATTAAACCAGAGGCTTCATTTTGGTCAGCTAGAGAAATCCAGATCATCAATGGTGGCACTTCTGATGGCATTTTGGCAGTGTTTTTAATGGTCATCTGCAGTCGATGGTTGTGGCGGGTTTGCTGACGTATTAAGAGAGGCGTGGTCCTGGCAACCTCGTCAAAGATATCCGCATACATAGATACTTAGGCTACTAGCAATTAGTACTAAGGTCTATGCAGGCCCCTCGAAACTTTCGGACATCCAGGATACTGCAAGCATATCCGGGGTCTAACGCAACATGATTAATCTGGTTTACAGTTCGTTGATCCGGAGACCGCCAGGTCCACTTCTGTAGTTTTATTGAGGTGTTGGAATCGAGTATTTGCTATGATGAGATTTCCCTCTGCAAAGTCTATCAGCTTGAGTTAATTACCCATCGAACTAAAACTAAAATAAAAAATATTTATTAATTAATTGTCAAATATCTAGGGATAGGGCTTGCTACTTAATTTTATATTATATACATACATAGTTAAGTCCTTATCTATTAGCAAATAGGTTTCATAGAAACAGCACTTAGCTTTTCTTAAAGCGAATTTAAATTCTTTTTTTCTCCGCTAAGAATTAATTTTTATAAATTAACTTAAAACCCTAGCCTCTGCAAATTACAACTCTTCTTTAAATATAGAATATGCGAGAAACAGGTATATCTACACCTATAGATGCACACACATTTATCATGGTTCATTGATATTCTAGTTACGGTTACTCTAAACAGAATTTATGCAAATCTTCGTCTACTACATGCCTCAATAGCACCATCGCCAATTAAAATAACTCTCTATCTACCTATTTGTTCCTAAAAAAAAAAATAATAAAACAACACCACAACATGAGTTCGCTGATATAGCAATGTATTTTTAATCCTTTTTTTTTACCAAGCAACACCCTCAATTGTTCGAACACTATACCTACATTGTTTTTTTTTTTACTACAAATCCTTTTTTAACTACATACATAGGCATACTCGTCCTTTTTTTTATTTTTGTTTTTGTTGCCGTTGTGTTGTTTTCAGTGCAAAAATAAAGAACAGAGATTAAAATTAGCATTTTCACCATTTTGAATTTATAATTAAACCAAAACAAAAATATAGTTATGCACGCAGGCAGATTCTGCTTGATGTGATGTCCATTTCCATTAGGTATTATTACTTATCAATTCAACTTGAATTGGTTCCATCAAACAACAACAACAAAACAAAAAATTTAAACTCCAACAACCCTTCAGAAAATAAAATGTAGACTCATAGGTATGGGTATCGCACAATACGAATAAAATGCAAAAATTGAAGAACCTTTCCAGGATAAACCAAAAATAAATAGCACTCCAAATCGTTATTACATTAATAACACACAAAAAAAAAAGATCGCAATTATTTTACCCCTCACACTCTTAGTTGTTATCAGCCATCCATATACATTTCTACCTATCTACAATCCTGCAACAAAATATGTACGAAATATCCTTTTGGATAATTTATTAAAGCATTCCATTTCGGATTTGCAGTCCTGATGCAATCCTCGAAAAAAAAGTCCTCCTCCTTTTTTATAAATGCTGAATGACAGGACATTAAATAAAGGACTCTTGTTATATCTAGAGGGGTCCTCTTCTGAGCTGACTGGTCTTTGTCTAGATTTTTTTTTTTGTACGAGATCCCAAAGCGTGCATCCTCATTCTACCCTATGCCTATGGCTTATTAAAGGAATATATCCATCCAACACCCCTTGGAAGCGGTACGCATATGTCTGTATATTATATTCGACACAGCAGCAGAGCGTTAGAGGGCTAAACATTTCTCTTCCATATCAAGATTTAATTTAAAATTAAGTCCCCTGAGAGATTCAAAAATTCATAGCAGAAAGGAAGGATATCCCACCAATTTTGCACCCTCTCCAAGTCGGTCGGTGTCCGCAATCAGTCATCAGATAGTAAATACCTAACGGTAAGTTATAGCACAGTAAATCTCAATCCAAATTCCCAACATAACCACCCTTTGGTGTCTAAAAAAAAAAAAAAACGAAGAATACAAAAATTGTAAATGAAATTCGTATCAAATCGCAAGGACAGCACCCAACAGCGCTGGACCGGTTTTAGTCAAAAATCATGGAAGCACTAAACCGTGGGCTTTATATTCTTTTTTGTTTTGTTCATGTCCCGTTTCTCAACATACACAAAAAAATATCGGGAGATTTAAGAGTAAAAGGGTAACCAAGCAGACACGGAGACGACATGGACCGAATATAATTAGCCCAGGCAGGGAGTAGGTTTCGTCATAGATTAGTGCAAGATATGTAAGAATGAAAACCAGGAGCGCATTTGTTTAAAAACAAACACTTGTGTGAGGCTTAAATATTTGTTCGAAATGAGTGGGGATGAAATGGTCTAAAATAGAAGAAAAACTGTTAAAATGTCTGGAACAGAAGTTGACTCGAACTTTAAGGTGGTGTATTTTATTCGTCTCTATATGCAATTATCAAATCGCCAGACCTCACACTTATGACAAAACCGATCAGCAGAATAGGGTTTTGCTTACATTGACAAAATTATTTTGTAACTTTTTCCTTATTGTTCCATTATAAGTCAAATTTCCACAAATGAGTTGACCTGCTAAGTTGACGTCAACTTAGCAGGACACCCATTTACTCGCAAACCAATTAATTTTTTTTTTTTGCGTTACTAATTAGCATTTAGCAAGGCTCGGATTTTTATGTGCTAAAAAACACAAAATATGCGCATAAAATATCCACATAAAATGACACAATATTCGCTTAAAAAATGAAGATATGCTTGAAATGGTTATTAAGAAAAGATAAATATATGTACATGAAAATTTAAAAATAAATAATTCTTTTATGAAAAAGTAAAAACAAAAATTACTTATTAAAATAAATAAGCATTACTACTCTGAGGCCCATTTGCTGAAACTAAACTTAAATATATATGTTCAACTTAAACGCTTATGTGACAGTTTACGCTGAGGAAAAGGTAGAACATAAAGCGCTTAAGTTGAACATAAATATTTAAGTTTAGTTTCAGCAAATGGGCCTGAGTAAGTTGAAAATAAAATTCTGATTTGAATTTGGTAAGAATGAAATATAGTTTTCCAAATTCCTTTCAAAGCCTTGTTAGCATATACCATATTTTTTTTTTAATTTTCAAAAAGAAAACTTGGTCTATCATGTACCCGTTCCCACAAACAAACAAGTTCTTGGAGATTTTTGGACATTTTCTTTTAATTTCTTTAAAATCTCTTGTACCTTTTACTCAAAGAAACAAAATATTAAGCGATGTTCTACAGTTCCTTTTAAGAGTATCTAGGTTGGTTGAACGCAGCTTACGTAGTGTGAATAGGAATTTCAATCAAAAAATCTCCCCAAATCGTCCAACAAGAAGATTTTGTACACCCAATTCGTGTCCTTCTCACACAAGAACTGTAAGTTACTGAAAACTCAGTTTCTCATGTGAAAGGGGACTAGGTCTGTAAAAAAGTCTCCCAAGTACCTAAGTTTGAATTTAAGTTTTGAATGTATACATTTTTCTGAACTTTCGTCAAAGTAAGAAATTTAATTTTTGAATTTGTTTAATATTTTAAAAATATGCACGAAAAATATGCATTTATTATAAAAATATCCAAAAAATGCATTTATATTAAAATATGCTCTAAAGTTTGAATGACATTTTGAATAAACTTTCCTGATTTGAAAAACTGTCTTATGCGTTTGCTTCTACGTTGACGAACAACATAGAAATCCTAGCCCTGCTAATTAGCAATTAAGTAGTTCTCAATATATATCCACTCCCGGACGGTTTATCTCTATTTTTAAAAAAGTTGACCTGCTAAGTTGCACGTCAACTTAGCAGGACACTCATTTTCTCGCAAGCCAACAGAGCAATTAATTTTGTTTTTGCGTACATAACTAATTAGCAATTAAGTAGCAACTAATTACTATATACTTTTTAATCTGCAATCGAAAAAGTGACCTGCTAAGTTGATGCACATGAAATTCTATAATTTGACGTGAGGTGAGAGCTATTCAGAGTTTAAATATTTATCCAGAGAACGGGGAGAAGATAACATTTTAAACTTAAATAAATACAAAATATTTTGCTGCAACGTAATTTGAATGTAATCAGTCAGATAGCTCGCAATTATTTATAAACCTAAGGTTACTGCTGCCAGAAAACTTTTGTGCAAGTTGCCCTAAGAGCTCGTTTCACAACGTCTGATTTTAAAAAGTTACTAGACATAAATATTATGTAAATGTTATCACTGGGTCACAGTAGAAAAATCACAGTCGGCATTTTGACATCTGAATAAGTTATGAATCGAATCATTATTTCATTTTGGCTTATTATGCCTGTATAAATTTTTATGTGTGGACTGCGGAGTAACTAATCAGAGCTTAACCAAGACATTGTGGAACAGGCCCTCAGGATTCATTCATACAGAAATTTCAAATTAAAGGAAAAGAAACTGACAGTAGGTATATTATATCCTTCAAGCAAATTCACTTACCCAACTTTCTCAGTCTTTATTGGATATCTTTGCTAAACTGAGTGTTTAAGTTTTGTTTGTTTGTTGTAGCTTGTAGCTATAGAACTCAAGTGGGTAAGTACTTTTTTTGCAATGTGTTTTGGATCCGTTATGGTTTCGGTTTTCGCTGAGTATGGTGAACTCTCACAATACATGCGCAAGTGGGTCAGTGGTGATTCTAATTTCCGTACTGTTTTGAGCCAACAAACGCAGTTTTGCGGAACTGTATTTGGATCCGTACGCGTTGTTGACTCCGTGTGCAGATCCAAAACAGACTCTTTTGCTTAAAGGGTAGTCGTAGTGCCTTGACCAGTTTTAACACTTTTTACGCACAAAAAAAGAAATGGAATAAAAAACAGTACAAGTCCGATACATATCGTTGGCTCGGAAGAAAAACGACACAACTCAACAAAGCTTATTTTAAAAAATTTTCAACAGAAAATTAAATACAAAAATTGGATTTCTATTTATTTTTTAAATATAAAGACCACACAATAGTTCTATATACGTTCTAAATATTGTACTAGAGTGTGGTATTTTTCCAACGGATAGTTTTTCTTTTCTACGAAATTACAATGTTAGCTAAAATTCAATCTATAAATAGCTAAATTTTGAAAAATATTCAGCCATAAAATGATCTTCGAAATCCATCCTCCAAATCATATTCCATTTTTTATTTTTACCCCATTTCACCCTTCAAGCTGTTAACCTTAATTTTAAATCCAATTTTTATCATCAGTATTTAAACAGCAATACTGAAAAACTTTGCTGATTAAACCTGTTCATGCAACTAAGATTTTTGTGAAGTGTGTGTTGTTTTAACATCCAACTTATTTTGTTTTTCAGAAATTATATACATAAATGTTAGAGTCCTGCGTGCAATGTCTTGACACTAGTTTTAAGCCATTCATTCATTTTTTCTGCACCCAACTCATTGTACTCACTGTTTGATATGTAAATGAATGAATACTCATTTACTAACAGGCACACAGAGCACTTTACCCATAAAGAATTAGTACTCATTTGTGAAGATTCATTAACTACATAAGCCAAAAAAGTGAAAAAGTACAAAAGTGAAAATTTTCAAACTCATTTTGTGATAGTTTTTCTCACAGGAAAACTTATAAAAATTATGTAGAAAGCTTAAATTTTGGTTTAAAAGTAAAATGTGTATATTCTCTTTTTCACAAAACAACTGCGCTAGCTGGAAAAAAATATTTTTACTTTTGTAATTTTGCAAAAAGTGGCCAATGTAGTTAAGGCCTTACTGTTGATCTTCCACAAAACGAACTTTTCTTTCTCTGAGTGTGAGCAGAACGGGTCAGTTGCAGTTGTAGTGTTTTTCTTGTCTCTTTCTTCGATGCTCGAACAAAATGAAATGTGTGCACTTCTTTGGCTCATGATTTAGTTTGGGTTTTCATAAAATGTGTTTGAATGAATGAGTACTCATTTAATTTTATGTGAGTAATTGAGTACCCACGAAAAGGAAAAGAAACAAGCACTTTACTCGTTCTGTTATCAGAGAATGAATGTCGTACTGGTTTTGTTTCTTTTTGTGAGTACCATATTGTGAGTGCAATTGCTTAAATAAGTATGTTTTGTGAATTGAGTAAACTGAAGTAGTGAAATAATTTGAATAGAATTTGGAGTTTTAAGATGGAGGTTCAAATGTACAATTTCCTAATACTAATAATTTTCTTAAAGCAGACATTAGTTGTGTTTTATTGGCAGTAATTTTATACGTAGTGCGGTGAAATTTCCCTTGGTGAACAATAAAAACTAAAATAAGCCAGTACCTAAATTAGTAAGAAAAAAGGGGACAATGGACAAAGAGTGTGGACTTAAACCATACATTTCAGTAACATAGATGCGTTTTTTTTATTCACTCACAAAGGTTGTGAACACAGCCACAGAAATAAAGAGGGGACATACAAGTAGATATAACATTATATTGAATTTGTATTGCTGTGCTAGCTATGAATTACTAAGAAAACGCATCGAATGAAGCTTTAGTTTACTAAAATTTTGTTTATGCTCATAAGCAATATACAAATACAAACATTATAATAATTTAAGATTTAGGCTAGACACGCACTTGCGATTTAAAATCGTTGCGATTAAAAAATCGCGATCGCATCAATTTCTTGCTGTACACGCACTTGCGATTTGTAGTTGCGCGATTTTTAATCGCTATCGAATGTAACATACATCTTTTAATGGATGTGCACGTACTTGCGATTTAAAGTCGTTGCGAATGAAAAGTCGCTCTAAAAATGGAACCTGTTTCATTTTTTTTAAGCGCCGCGATTTTTCAGTCGCATCGCATGTGCGTGCACTCACATTTAAAACCATGTATTTCATTTCTTGCGATTGAAAAATCGTGCGACTGAAAATCGCAAGTGCGTGCATGTTTATTTCTTTCCGCGACTACGATTTTTAAAGGCTCTCCCAAACCAACGCGACACATTCGGTGCGACAGCGACACTTTCCGCAATCAAAATTTATTTACATGGCGATTAATAAGAGTCCCCACACTGTCGCGTTGGTTTGGGAGAGCCTTAAATCTCAGAAATTTAAATCGCAAGTGCGGTCACAAACATTTAATTGGATTTGTTTCATTTTATTTTGCGACAATCGCTCGAAAAATGGAACAAATTTCAGTCGCAGTTTTTCGGTCGCAAATTCTTTTTCTTGCGACTTAATAGTCGCGCGATCGAAATCGCAAGTGCGTGCTTAGCCTGCTCGCAGGCCTAATAAACTGCAAATACGGCCATGATACTCATATAACAAAATAAAACGAATCCAAATTGAGTTGACTACATTTTTATTAAAAAATAAATCCAAACCTCGAAAATGTTTGCTCGCCTCGCAAGAAAGGGTGGATGTAATAGACGTTCCATTTTTATTTTTCTAACTGAGGTGAAGGTTGCTACATGGTTACCAGAAGGATTTGCTTTTACCAATCCTTATGGGAAAAGTAATAATACATACACATTGCAATACCTAATAAAAAGTTTCATAATATTTTTTGTATAAAATGAAGAAAATTTATTTTGAAAAGCGAAACGAAAATCTCCTGACATGGAAAACTGTATTAATGTCGGATGTAAATATTATGAGGGATAATGGATACAGGGCAAAAAAGGATATTCACTTTCCTAAAATTATTTTGTATGCGTAAATGGTGTCATTTTTGTCGAGGTAGGTAGAAGATATTCACTTTATAAATTCAGGATGTTAGGATCCTTTTTGTTTTTTTTAGGCAAGGAAGTTGGAATAAATTACTTTTTCGTTTAAATTAAAATTCATTTTTTTCCTGTCAGCGTAAGGATTGATATATTATAATCAAGTCCATCCTACTGACCTTCAAAAAGAGGAATTCAAAAAAAAAAAAAGGTTTTGGGTAAATTTCAAATTTAACATAGCGATTTGGAAAGTTTTTAATTTAAGGATACATCCTTCCCAGGATGTCATTTAATATTTATATTCTTCTTTTTTCTTTAAGGATTCTTAAGTAGGTACCTACTTTAACACGCAAAGCCAACTTAATTTAATTTAAAAATTATTTTCATTTTTCTTTTGTCCTCCAGTTGTACTTCCTTTGGTTGTTTTTTTTCAATTGAAATTCTAATGGAAAGTAGATTTTAAATTATTTTTCAAGTTGCTTCCATTTTCTTATTAAACTTTTGATTGTGTTTTTTTTGCCTCTCATTTTCAATTGGAAATTCTTGTTGGCTTAGAATTTTCTTTTAATGTAAATCATGATTTGTGTTCTGGGTATAATAGGTTGAGGCTTTGTCAATAAAAGGTATAATCACGAGCAAGCCCCGGGAAATTGCAAAGAAACTAAAGTGGAAATAAACAAAATAAAAAAAAGGGAGGTTTTCGCTTTTTAAATGTCATATCCTTGTTTTTGTCTTAAAGTATAAAATGTCTTTTCTCTTTTGTGACTCGCTAGAGTTGCTATATCGCTACTGCCATTACCCACTCAACTTTTTAATTACAAATCTTGCCAGAAAAAAAAATGTGTCTGCTTTTGGTAATAATGGTTGTCTGGAAATTGTATGGGTTGTGTACTATGTAAGCGTGTATTTCGATTAAAAACAAAGCTATTGTTTTACAGTATTCCCCTCTTAATTGCACTGACCATTTTGTCAGATTTTTTGGTAAATTATCCGGGTGGTTCAATTAACGGAACCCCGCTATGTTGACTGACCCGTTCAATTAAGCGAAAACTGTTTAATTGCAAAAGTCGGTCAATTAAAATAAAATTCTTTCAAAATTTTTTGTTTGGGGTTGTTGAACTATCCGAAAATCTACATATTTCTTTTTTATAATCTGCATTTTAAGATCAATTCAGCGAGTAATTCAATTAAGCGGGAAATTTTTGAACGCAATTTTTTCGGTCAATTAAAAGCCTAGAAAAATCCCATACAAAAATGACACAACGCAATCACAAATGAAAAATTTCGTTTTGTTCTTCGTTCTGCGGTATGCTGTTCGATGAGCGAAATCGATAATTGTAGCAGATTATTTGGAGAGATCTCCCCTCTTTTTTCTTTTTTCGCACTGAATTAATTTTCTGTACTATATGCGGATAAGTGACATTTTGGTCTTGTTGTTTCTTTCATCACAACATGGCTTTCTGTGATTTTTATGCTTTTGTGTTTGTTTTTTGTTTTCGCAAACGGTGTCAGTTTCCAGGGGGTAATTTGTCATTGTGGTTTTCATAAGCATTTCGTTGTCATGTTGGAGACCAACTAAAAGTTTCGTTCCGCACCAGCAGCGTACTAGGCTTAAGCGGAATACTGTTATTGACAACCAATTTTGTAGAGAAAATTTCTTCAAGATAAATGGTAAATTTTACCTATTTTCTTGTAGAAACAAACTTTTTTAAGAAAATATTTTGATAAAATCATGTGATAAATACTTCGAAGATTTGTACAAGGAGTAGGATCAGCGGCTCTTTGGTTGTGGTTTTGTGATAAAGGTGGAGACTTTGGCAAAAATTCTTATGGGCTTTCAGAATGCAAGCAAGCGCCTAATAACAATACGCATCAAAGCAAAATTCAAAAACATCACGCGTTGACCTGTGCCCACGCCCCGCCGCCGCCGGAAGGAAAAGATGATTCAACCAAGGAAGTATTCTATGATCTTTTAGAGAGTATGGCATCCTTTGTTCCATAGTTGCAACACACAGCCCACACGACGACACTTCTGGTAACGAACTTAGACCGATTGACTTTGCGGCGCGGTGCGCCGGCGAAATGTCAACTAGATTGATCAAGTTGTCATAGATGTCAGACATGCTTCTAGTCAGTGCGCCCTACCAATAATCAAATTTAGTTACGACTTAAATATTTCAGTAAAATGGACCATAACGGAATGGGCTCTAAATAATAAACCGTGCATGGTATTAACTAAATATTTACGTGGACTATAAATAATAAACCAAAAAATTTAAAATATAATGGTTAATTTTACTGCAGTATTTAAGTCATAACTAAATTTGATTATTGGTAAGGCCCAGTATCTTCGAGCAATATATTACTTTGTATAGTATCGTATGGTTAACGGTTGCTGTGAAAAGATTTGACGTTGCGAAGTTGAAATCGCAAAAGATCGTCAGGAGTTTTGCTAACCACGTCTCTCTTAATCTTTCAGTAAGCCCACCACTTGTATCAAATGCAGACGGGTGGAAAGATTGCCTTTGTTGCGGCAGAAGTACGGCCACTGATGCACTAGGACTAGGTTTCTGGTTCGATGAAGAGTGCCGGCCAAGAACGAAACCTAACAATCAATGCTGCAGATTAGAATCAGAGATAATGAGAGAGTACCCCAGGAGCAAATAGATAAAAAAGAAGAATGAAGAAAAGAGAACATGAAAGAGGGTGGTGGAGTCTATTTAGGATTGCAGTGAAGAGAGTAAGAGAGTGAAACGATATACCCAAAGATGGCCACAATTCTGCTGTAAGACAACACATTTCATTCAACTGATAGATAATAGACATAAAAAAGGCATCTGAGTAATAAAGCCCTCTCTCAGAGAACCAAGGAGACTTTATATAAGACCCTTATCATCCCGGTCCTGCTGTATGGGACAGAAGCATGGACCCTGACAAAAACGGATGAGAATCTACTTGGGTGCTTAGAAAGGAAGATTCTTCGGGTGATTTTCGGTCCAGTCTGTATCGATGGAGTATGGAGGAGAAGATTTAACAACGAGCTTTACGGGCTTTACAGCGACGTCGACCTGGTCAAGAAACTGAAAATTCAGCGGCTGAGATGGCTGGGACACGTGGAGCGTATGGACACCGACGCACTAGCCTGACGAGTCTTCGATTCTACCCCTGACGGTCTGCGCAGCAGACGAAGACCCCACCTTAGGTGGCGCACACAATTGGAGAACGACCTCAACCAACTTGGAATGCGTAACTGGAGGCAGCTAGCTAGGGACCGAGCTGGCTGGAGGGGCTTGTTGGTTGAGGTCGTAGTCCATCCTGGGCTGTGAGCGCCATCTAAAGTAAGTAAGTAAGTAAGATCGATAATAGTCATAATTTCTGTCCACCCCACCTATATGCCGGATGCCCTGCCAGCCGAACTATTCAAAGCAGCAGATGAATTGATAGGGAGCATGCACCAACTTTACCGCAAAATGTTATCGGATGAAAGTATGCCCAATGAATGGAACCTCAGTATATTGTGCACCATATTCAAGTGTTTTTCATCTTAACTGCGGGATCGCTTCAAGCCTTTTTTTGAACGATGTGTTCGGCACCTACCAGTGTGGTTTTGGGCCTGGAAATGCCCAAGATATTTTTCATCGGGCAACACATCAAAATGATATATGTACAACTTCAACAGTGCAAAATGACATCTAAACGCAGAGATCAAACGTAGAATCATTCTTTCCAATCGATGTTTCTTCGGGCTAAGAAGGAATTTAAGTAGTAAAGCCCTCTCTCGAAGAGAATCAAGGCGACCTTATATAAAATATGTGACACAAGCTAATAGACCATCATCTACCTCATCTTAAGAGGCCTCCAACCAAAATGTCGAACTCAGATTCGAAGATCCGCAAATTCGAATTTACGAAAAAAAAGAAAGAATCCCTTCCCTCTCATAATCCGAGTGCGAAAAGACTGAAGTAAACAGAAAATGTACACACACAGAGTCATATACAGCACACAGAAACAGAACATTTCTGTTTACTTTCTTGTTCGGCTTGAGTTTTGTTTGTGTTATTTTTTTTTTCGGAAGGAAACCCGGTTGGACTAGTTATTTTATTTACATAGCTTGATCTTTTATTCTTATTATTGGTCTTGATATTTGATTCCGACGCCTCCTTGGTATATAGAATAGTTCTTAAGGTAGGTAAATGTATGAAGAATGATTGAGTATTAAATTCTTTTTAGTATGAATCAAAGATCTTATAACTAGCTTTGAAACAATATAAATAGAAAATGTTTTTTTACTTCAGTTATCATGTAACTTGGAATGTGCTGAGCAGTTTTGCGTAATTATCACCTAAATATTAGAAAAAAAAAACAAAAAATGCTCAAAAATCAAAACAGCAGATAATATAATTTAAAGTAAAAATGCCATTCTTGGATAATCAATTAAAATTTTTATAATAAAATAAATAAATAAATTTGATGGCACAACAGCTCATGAAGAACTAGGGCCTAGTGACTTACAACTCTCAACCATTCCTGTGTGCGTGTCTGCAGGAATGGAGGGGACCTACAGTTTATTGCCGAATCCGAACGGCTAACGAGCGGCACTTTTCTGTGACAGGAGATACTCTTGGAGGATTTGTCAATTCCTCGCAAGAGGCAGTAGCCGTTTTTCTTTTAAATAAATAGATGGCGAGGCTGGGGATCGAACCTTACACCTCTGGCATGACAGTCCATCGCACTAACCATCACGCCACGGCTACTACAAAATTTTTATAATACGTTAAATAATTACTTAAAAAATAAGGCAACAATACGTGCGATTTCTTGTTTTTTTTTCGAAATTATGTGCGGATGCATCTTAAATAGGTAAACCTTCCTTAAATCTTCTTAAAGTTAGTCTAGTTTTTTTTGCATCGTTTGCAACTCAACACACTTAAGATTTTCTAAAGGTTGTCATAATAAATTGTACGTTCATGAAATAACATTTCATGTATTTCTGGCATTAGGTGTTAACTACAGATCCTTGACTATAAAAGAATTTAGGGAGAAATATGTAAGTCACCCGTAAGTGGGTTTTCCACCCTCAAGCTATTCAAACAGAATACTACCTATTTTTTTTTTTTTGTCCAAATCCTCTTTTACAAAAGCTCAAACATTTTTACTTAAAGATGAGCTGTCACCATCAGTGACAGTGACATTGTCAAAAAACACCACAAACACCACACAGCACACAATCTCCCCATAATTCAGGTGCTAAAGAAATTATGTATTTCGAATGGCTTATACATGAGCAGAGGAAAGGGGCAGCTTGGAGGGTTGGAAGAATGTCTTTCTTTGCATCTTAACATTTTTTTTTTGGAGCTGAGCAATTTCTTGAATTACGGATTTTTCTGCTGTGCGTTCGATTTTCTCCTTCTTATTCGATTCTATCGACAGGCAGTTGATTTATGATTTCAAATTCACTTGATTGCGCTTCAGCACATCAGCTTAATTGTGGATAAGTAAATTGCCATCCCTTATATTTTCTTCTTTAACTGCGAAATTATATTTATGATGGTTTATTATTTTTTTCATTCGATTTAGAAGCACAAATATGCCATTGAACACCGCCGGCCGCCGCCGCCGTTGAGAAAGGAATTTTTCCCCTGCCATGCGAATAGACAGACGATTGAATTTCTTTTACAAGATGGTGTTCTGAACATGTTGCTATTACATAACAGGCAGCTATTCATGGTTAAGAAGATATTGAAAAGAAAATTCAGTGAACATATATTATTAATGTGAAGGTTTTCTTTCATTTCATAAAATATTTTCGTAATGAGTTTTTTTTTTTTTGCACGGTCTAAATGGGGTCTGCAGTGAAGCATGTGGTGAATTAAGGTATTTTTGAGAATTGTTATTATAAATTGAAATAAATATACATTTATGTATCTAAATATCTAAAGGGAATTATAATTGGAAAAACGGGTTTTCGACTTGGGATCGGGCATCGATATGAAAAATGAATATCAGGATTTAGAGTGTAAACTTCTTGGAATATAAATACATGTGCCTTTATTTAAAGGATAAGCCTTAAGTCCTAATCTATGATGCAAAAAACCAAAGGCCTTACGTGATTCACTCTGACTTATTTTGAGCTTAGGTCAGTAAGGAATTTAAGCACTAGTAAGTAGAAACGGTATTAAAAAAGGCTGGCGGATGAACCCTTTGTGAGCCAACTGCAGCCCTTATAGATCAACCTGGAAGCAGTAATTCTGGATATTTTAAATACAATTTGATAAACGTCAACCGTATAGATAAGAGGTGTAATGTATCGTTACATTGAAAAAATGTACTGATTTTCTGAGATTTTATAATAGCTGCATTTTATTTTCCCCCAGATCTAATCCGGATCAGATCATGATAATAAAACAAACTGGATCACAAATTTATTTATTTCTCACAGTTGGCTTTATTTGCACAATAAAATTGACAGAAGGAAAATTTTCACAAATATTATTTGAAATAATATTTGGTATTGAATGTTTAAAATGGAACAGTTTTATTTTTTTAGTTTAATTTTCATTAAGTTAATAGTTTTTATGTATTTTTTCCGTGCCTCGCGACGAGTCGTCTCTATTGAATGAAAAAAAACTCATAAAAAAAATTGGAATGATCGCGGCATTTGTTTGATTTCGAGAATTTTTAATTTTATTGAGTTTTTTCTGTAAATCTCAGCAGTGGTACCAATCTATAAAATTAAAATATTGCTAGGGAAGTGTTCAAAAAATGGTTTTCGAAATCCAAATCTAGAAGCAGACCTGGATCTTGTGTTGTTTTTGTATTACTTGTAATTATGTTTCCAAATCCAATCCGGATCAGATCTGGGGGATAATAAAATACAGCTAATGTTTATTTTTAGCTTTGAATAGGTATCATATTTTGTAATAAATATTTTATAAGAAAACCGCTTTTACGATTTTTTTAAAATTATTGTATTTACGAATTATACAGCATTCTTTATTTAAATCTCACTAAAATAATTTCAAAATTATTCCTACCTTTTTACATTTTAAGAGGGAGCTTTGATCCACTTTACATCATAAATCTTCTTCCTCTCTTTAGCTTTCTAGCTTAAGCCTTTTTGGCATAACATAACAGTTATTTTGCATATATATTGTTCTAGTAATTATTTTTTCCATCCAATTTAACACAAAGGAACCTATAATAACTTTAAATTCTTCATTGCTCGTAAACTAAATTTGTATGGATTTTCTGTGCAGCAAAAAAAAAATATTTTATTCAAATTGTTTCGAGTCAGGCATGTGTGGTTTATAATGTTGATCTTCTATACTAGTGCCAAAAGTCTTCTTGAAAACCAGCCCCAAGGCTTTCTCCTTTTCACTCTTTATTTATTCACATTCATTGCTTCAATTTAAATCCATTCAAAGCAGAAATATACTTATTCGCTTACCCGTATAGGTTATACGATATATATAGAAGAGGTGTGTTAAAGTATATTTAATATTAATGATACTTATGCCAATCTATATGTACCTATCTTATACTCTTGCTCTTAGCCTTATTTCAACAGGTTTTTCGTAACAAAACAAAAATGAATAACTTTTATGTTTTGAATTTGCATATTGATTACCACTTTCTGACGTTCTTAACTGTCTATCTTATTAGGAAATACCGCAACACACGCAAAAAATCCTCTAACAGAGAAGGACGATAATCTAAAGGAGAAAAATTGTATAAAACTTCCATTTCTAACGAGAAAAAAAGAAACAAAAACAACAACCCTAAAGCCATGGGAATAACAAGGATTTACTTAGTGGAGAATTGTTACAAATCCATCAGAATTTGGAAAGAAAACGGAGCGAAAAAACGACGTTATACCGAACGTTATTAAATTCTTTTGAAGAGTCCGGGTCCTGCACTTGACAAAAAGAAAAATATGCCACGCCATGTGTCGTCTTGTGTTCGTATAAATACACACATTTCAGCAGCATCACAGGATGCGTGACGCAACGCGCTGATGAGACGACAAGGGATCCATCGCCACAGAAAAGAATATAAAAAACACATACATGTTTCATGTAATAAGGCAACAGCGCCACTCAGCGGCGAAAACATGTTCCTCCAGCCGTCGTGGTAGTGTAGTATGTGTATGATGTTTGGAGGTGAAAGCAGGGCATCCGGAGTCAAATTATCCTGATGAAAGTATGTAGAATGTCGCCCTCCTCACGAACCACTGGTACAACATACATATACGGGACGTTAAACTGAGGGTGGGTGGATGGATGTGACTGCAAAAATATTTATGCTATAAATCTCCGGTACGTACACTTCAGTGTAGTACTCATAAAAGGCATTCATTTCGATCATTCCAAGGCAGTTAAATTCACTTCGGTAAAAAATAAACCAAACGGAACGGAATTGAACGAGTCAGGACCAGGACCATACCATATAGGACCAGGGCCAGAACTGGGATCAGGAATCAGGACTACTCGTATAAGAGGAGAGTTTACTCACTCTTGTCATGAAAAAGTGCTAAGAGCTGCGAACTGATGCGAATAGTGGAGGAAATTTAGTCCCCCACCGCATTGTGTGTGTGTGTGTGCGTACATGTATATATATGAAAATACTCCACAGTGTTTCCATGGAGACATCCAGCTCAGCCAGCAACAGCATCCTATCGACAACGCCGCCGTGCACAAATATTACAACCCACCCCATTCCCATTTTATATCGTCTGTCGGTCGATGGTAATCTGTAGTAGGGTTAGTTGGGTGGTGCTGCTGGTTTTCACATAATGTACTAAAGACTAAGTTGTGTTAGTGTTGGTATATCCCTTAGCGGCACCCTGTTCGGTATTGATCTTTTCCAGTTTCATGGCAGTAGATAGTAGAACTCTGGCAGTGCTATACCTTCTAGTTGCTGTTACTGCTATTGCTGATTTTATTGCTCGCTAGTGCTCATTGCTCACCCGGATATCAGCCTTTTTTATACTCTCTTCTCTCTAATCCAACAGTCAGGCTCATGTCAGCCATTTGAACGAGGCATTTTCAACAACACAAAAATCAGGCAGCATTTGGTAATGGTAGTGTGTAAAATTTTCAAATCCAACATTTTACTCCAACTCCCCCCTCCACCTCGAAAATTTCCTTGACGATGTAAGAATTTGATGGTAGCAGTTTAGGTATTTTTTTTTTTTGATGTTTTATGTTTTTTTTTTTAGTGCAGTCATATTTTTATATTCTTTTTATTGCTTTCATTTTAGGTTTTGAGTACCTATAAGATTTTTTTTTATGTTGGTTTTCACTTTTTCAGAGTTGCCAGTTAGAAGGAAGTTTTGAAGCTACCGGAGAGGTACCAGAAGCAATATTACCATGAAAAAGAGCTGATCTGAAAGCGATAAAAAGCGAGAAAAGAATAGAATTTTCCACCTTAGCATAAGGATACAAAATTTTATTGTTTGGAATCTTTCAATAGAAATGGAGGATTTGACATAAACTTAGATTTTTGCCTTTCTGTTAACATCGAATCAGTGTTAGGGTTTTGGTTTTGGAAGTGTCAGAAGTACAATGTCTAAATTAAATACTGGAGAGTGTCCAACATAAGCAAGTGATTGGAGAAGCTGTACTGATTTATTTTTCCACGTAAACAATACTTATGAGGTTTTGTCGTTTTTCATTTTTTGCTCAACTTGGAATTCTGCATTTTTATGGTAATAGGTGGTATCTTACCTACTCTCTTTTTTTCTGATTTAAAAGTGCCCAAAAAAGAAAGAAAGCAAATCATTTTTTGCTTAATGTTATAAGAAAATGAAAACTCGGAACAAAAAGTTCGGCTGAACTTTATCCGATTTGCATAGGAAGGGTTATTTATAATTTAATTAATCTTAAGTGGAACGAAGCTAATACTAAAAACAGGCAAATAAGATTAGTTAAGAAGATATTTTTACCTCTCTCTCTTTTCTTATATCCACATATAAAAAATTATAAGGTCCCAAAAAAATGGAAGTATACAAATTTATCAGTGTGTATCACGTTTGGCCAAATTTTTTTATGGGGCATAACACTTACACCTGATTGTAAATATCCTCTAGAAGTAAGTACTTATAATGGTGTGTTTCCTTAATTTTTCCTTCGGTATAATTCTCTATACCTGAACGCGCTCTCTAAGATTAAATCATTATAAATGATGAAAATGTTTATGTCACGATTTCCATGAGTTTATCTAAGGTAGAGTCGGAAAATCGAGAAATTACATACTTTCTGAATGGGATTTTTGTTTGTACGCAAATATCTCGGTTGAACCTCATCCAATTTGCATGCAGAACTTTTTTTTTGGATTTGTATTGAACCAGCGGAAAATTTGAAAATATGCTTCCATTCAACTTTTTTCTTATAAGTTTTCACAAAATTGTGTCATGCGCCAGAAATTAAAGATCTTCAAAAACTCTAACAAATTTTCTACATGCAATCAAGTACTAAAGATCAAAGTTTAGCCGTTTTTTTTTTTTTTTTTTGGGAACGGGTCGGTATTCGCTGTATTCAAAAACTCTGTATTATCAAAATTCTGTAAATGAATTCTTCATTCCATATGTATTTCATTATTCTGTAAATCCATTATTATATATTCCAAAATTCTTTAAATTCAGACTCTGAAAAATACTAAATAGTGTCAAACGTTGCGTAACTTTTTTTTACTTTTTTATTTTAATAAGTATACTTCTCTTACTTAGGGCCACTTGCCCTAAACGAACGGATAAATACATAAAACTGAGGATAACTATCCCAGTTTAAATAAATAAATAAAAACTACTCGTTTTTTAATTGCACGAACGAAAAATAAAAATAACAAGCGGATAAGAATATTTTTTCAGAATCACCAACACAAACCACATTGAAAAAAAAACCCTAACGCTTTGACTTACTTGTTTACTCGTAAGAAATTCTAAAATTTGACGTGGGAGCTATAAGTTATGCAGAGTTTAAATATTTATCCAAAGAACGAGGAGAAGATAACTTTTTTAACTTAGATTGAGAAAAAGTATTTTGCTACAACATGATTTGATTCAAATATGTCAGAGCTTTAATCATTACTATTATAAAGAAGAAACAAATATATAGTTTGTCCGCGCTAATCTCAGAAAGTATTCAACCGAATTACTTGAAACAAACTTTATAATTTTCCTTATTCTTTTAAGAATGTAATCAGATATTTTGTATTTGTTAAATATGTTTTTTAGAATAAAATTATTAACTTTTAAACATTTTTGGTACACTTTTCTGTCAAAGTTGGCCAACTTATTCAATTAGGCATTTAAACCTATTTGAAATTTTACAAAAATGAGATTTTTTGTATAAAGTCAATAGTTTTATACAAATTTTAGGCCCTAAATCATTTCTTAACTGTTCTTATAAGCTAAGAAATAAATTTATTTACAAATTATAAATTTATTAAATTTTTGTATTTTTGCATCTATGAATTCGATTAAATCGCAATGAGTGAGTTGCTGGTTTGTGCATTTCCTTTGTTTATTTGCTTCTGAATCTCTGTCCACTCAATTAATCGCTCATCCACTCAGTTGTTGACCGTTTTATTTGCGTGCGTTGAATATGGGTTGGATCTACATATAGAAGGGAAAATATTGGATTTGTAAAATAATCAAGCGCGAGATAATAATCATACCTACATTATGGTGATTGAGAACATACAAAAGTGGAAGGCTTAAGTTCAGTCTGTCAACTACTTTAAAAAAGTAAATAAAATATTTTTCATTTGTATAATGATTCATACCAACATAATTTAATTTGAAATCAAGTAAATCACTATAACCAAAATGGACTTGAATGAAAGGATAGACAGAAAGAAAAAAATAAATATTGAAAAATAAGAGAAGAGGGGTCATTTCGCTGTTTTAGTACTGTATTTACTCTTTCTCCAATTTCCTTCATTTGCTTACCCTGTTGGCATTTCGTCCCGGCACGCGATATGTTAAATTTAGCATAACCGTATTATGATTCTTTTATTTTCAAAAAATGTCTATAACATAAATAATAATAACTCAAAACTGCAATCAAAAATACAATTAAGGACATAGATTTTTGAGCTTCCATTAGTTTTTTTCTAGACATGTTTGTAATCCTGAATCGATGCAGCAAATTTGGTCTGAAAAACACTTCCATTAAAATTGGAATTTAATTTGTTAAGGTACTTATGCAGTATGTATACTTTCTTCAATGTGCAATAATTTAATTTTAAGGTTTTAAAAAATATGCTCGAAAATAAAGTAGTTACTTATTATTAAAATATTATGAAAATATTCTGAAAAAGCCAATAAATGCATTTTTATTAAAAATATGCAAAAATATGCTTTAACGTTTGAATTCCATTTTAAATGAAGTTTCCCGATTTGTGATATCGTACCGAGACTGAAATTTTGCGATTTCAATGAGATTATACTTCCTTATCTCTTTGCCTGTCCTAATGGAATTGGTTCTTTTATGTAATATCAAATCTCAAAACGATCAATTTGATTGGAAATTTATCCACTTGGTTTAAATGCGTCTATCAGTGCATCAAATGAATAGATTTGCTTCAAATTATTGTTTCACAGTATTTTAATGTTTTTCCCGATTTTTTTTTGCAAATAAGATTAAGTAAATAATATGTAGTTCGTTTAACTTTTCCTTTACCCCACGCCTCCACAAGCAGTTACTTAATTTCATTACTAATTTCAGAAATTTGTATTTCTGGGCAAATTTTATAAAATCTCATTTGCAATCAACCCGCTAAAGAGAGAACAGCTTGACGTCTACGCTTCAATTGAATAATTGAATAAAATTTCGACCCACATGTAAGGATAAAAAGCAGCACATGTATCAGTTCCACTGCAAGTAAACGTCAAATTATTTCTTCTGCGATGGCAAGAAAAAAATGAAGAAATTGATTAAATTTAATCTGAAATTTAATGAAATTCGCGGCCATCCATTGCTTGTTAAATTTTATGAAATAAATTATTTCCTGTGGATGCTCAGGGTTACTTTGTCATGCATACAATGCAATTACCAGTAAAATTAAAAATATTTACCGTAAGTAATCAATGCTTACCCATTTAACAATTTTGGGCTACAAAAGTGAGTATTTTTTTTAAATTAATCTGTTTACAATTAATAGATGTAACTTTATTAGATATAGAGGCACACGCGGTTTCTCCTTTTAAATATAATGTTACAAATATGTAGAAACAATGGCGCAAAATTTTAGACGATTTAGTATCACGTTAAAGCATTTTTAGTATAATTGCTAGGTTAAAAACAAGCTTTTCCAAATTTAACACGAGTTAGCATCGTATTATCTTTATAACATTTTACTAAAGCTAAAATTGCCAAATGCCTATTTTATATTTTTAATATCATACTAAATTCAAGTGTCACTTTGGCATTTACAATTCAAAAAATTGGTTGAACTCTCACTGTTTTAGGCGTGTTCAGCTAGAGTTTCTTAAGAAAATAGGTATAGTATGATACTAGTTAGAAAATGTTTAAAAATAAGAATATTTTTGTAAAGAGTTTTAAAGTTAGAAAATTGTTAAGTAGTATCATGCTAATACCTTAAAATCAGGTTGTTTAAAACTTTGCGCCAATATATGTAAGTATCTATTTAAAAACTTATTGGATGCTTCGTTAAACGAAAATATACTCGAAACATTGGCGAAAATTTTTAAACAGCCTGATGTTAACGTATTATCACGATACTACTTAACAATTTTCTAACTTTAAAACTCTTTACAAAAATATTCTTAATTTTAAACATTTTCTAACAAGTATCATAATAAAAACCTACTTTTCTAGCTGAACACGCCTAAAACAGTGACAGTTCAACCCATTTTTGCAAATGCAGCTGCCAAAGTGACACTTGGATTTAGCATGATACTAAAAAGATAAAATAGGCATTTGGCGATTTTAACTTTAGTAAAATGTTAAAATGATAATACGATGCTAACTCGTTTAAAATTTGGAAAAGCCTGTTTTCAAGCTAGCATCATACTAAAAATGATTTAACATCATGCTAAATCGTTTAAAATTTTGAGCACTTAATTTTTCATCCATTACACTGGCTGGATCAAACCGCTGTTTCTCAAAATAATTTAAACGATTCGCCACCATTCAATATAATTCCAATATGCACTTAATTTTCAAAAAGGGGTCTTAAAAACACAAATGGTATGCTTAGGTACCTGTATATAGATGGTGATGGGTAATATGGTATCATAGCGACTCCTAGCATGATTCAAATTTGATCTTTTCTCCTATGGAAAATTGTGCATTGATGCAGCCATTTCTTACAAACCCTTTTATTATTTGGAATTTGTAATATAATCCGCCCAGCGCAATGTCTGACAAATTATATGTATGTATGTGTGTGTATGTATTTTTTTGATTCACCTCTCCATTATCATTTCGATTTATTGTTCCATATCACCTGGCAACGATGTGAATGCAAAAACGAATAAAAATACATTGTTATGGTTGCCAGCATCGCATCCTCATCATCATCAGTTTGGTTTCACCCTTCATAGAAATGGGCAAAATACCGCTCTTGTTTTTTTTTTATTTTTTGGGAAGAGTATAGAGCTCCAGCAGTTGTTTCTGTGGCAACGCTAGATGAAACCGAATGAAAACAGCTACGACACACAACACAGACAGAGCATCAGCAACCATGTTTGTTCCTTGTATTTTCATTCTCATCCCTTATGGACACCTTACGCCCACCACCTCCACCCCACGACGAAAACAACGTCAGGTTAATGGTGGAGCGCATACATTTATCACAAACCGGGATAGAGCTGAAACTGAAGCAGGGCTACAGATATGGACCTACCATCCTTGCACAATGTTGGTATATCTACTATGTAATAATATTGCTGCGATTGTTTCTGTCCACATTAATAAAGCAGCAGAGAGACTGGTAAATGGAGTTATAGAGAGTACTTTTGCATCGGCACACATTAACTACACCCCAAAACGTGCATCTCCATTATATATGTATGAAGGTAGCCCGGGAGTCTAGCGAAACAGCAGCAACAGCAGTCCAGTCCCACTCCCTGTCAGCGTAAAACGAAAGCGAATTTGAATTCAAGATTCAGGAGAGTGTGAGTTTCTTTCGAAGAATGGCGCTGAAGATTATTCAGTCCTCGAACAAATAGAGTTTCCAAATATAAAATTTAACTGAGTAAAAGTAAAAAAAATAATTTTATCATTAATGTCTAGTCAGACTTATGTAGGGATGAGATATCAGGGGATGAAGCAAATAAATCGATTAATTTGAATTAAGATTGTGATGTTCAGGGTTCTTTCTTGCAGTTCACTTCAAAGAATAATTATTTCAGTTATTGTTTTATAAATTTAAAAATAGGTCCAAATAAGGGTGTAAACATATTCCAAACGTCACTAAAACAAAAATTAATAATCAATAACTAATTTCAAGCCCACTAGAAGTATATACATAAATTGAAAAAAAATTGTATACAGTCAGACAGCCTATAGCTATAGTAGGTACCCGATACTTTTTGACATGCGCAGGAAGTAGACATTGGGCTCAATGGAATGTAAAATTTTATCATGCAACTGGGCAATTCTTTTAGGGATCATATCCAGTGTGTCTCTAATCTATAGCCTAGCCATAGAAAATGGCTGACTGACTAAGGATTTTAGGGTATAGCGATGATCCGCTGGGATGTATCTCCTATCTTAAATCGATGCGTTTTTATTCTAAATGTGATAGGTTTTAGTCACATTTAGAATAAAAACGCAACTTTCATCTGTCAAAATTAATTAACATAGCTTATAGCTATAAATGAGAGCACACTACCTACACTGGCGGGGAAGTACAGTTAATTGTCACACTCAAACCCGCGAAAGCTGTATAGTTTTGAGTTTCGGGAATTGCTTGCGTCCTTGCTTCCAATCCGAATGATTATCGACAGTTTGGAAAAACCTGTGGTCGCACTATTAATATTCTAAATCTTATTGAATATCTAATATCACTAAGTTTCCACCGACAACAAAACCGAGATTTAAGTAGATTTATCTAAATCTTCTTCAAATCCCGAAGATTTTCCACACAAATTTATTTCCTAAATCTCGAAGATTTAAAACAAATCTTGTTAAATATTCAGAAGTCCAACTGGCCTATATTTTCTCAAACTGAATGCATTAATTGGAAAGGGGTCATACATAAAACTTTCTGCCTCACTTCAACTCTATTGGAAAAAGTGAAACAACATCTGCATACTATCAAAATAAATTTACTTTTTAATCTTTTTGTGCGGTGGAAACACAAAATTGATTTATATAATCTATAAACTGAGATAAACCTTCTGTGGAAACATAGTATAAGGGAAGCAAGGGAGATACTCAAGCAAAACCGTAACCAGCCGTAATATTGCCTGACCGATAGCCAGGCTTCTAGACTGGTTCAACAATATCGTGCTGAGCTCGAAATCCTAAATGGGGTAACCTCGTGGTCTCCCTTATTTGGGTTCCAGGTCGTTATGGCATTGAGGGAAACGAGCTGGCAGACAGACTGGCCAAGCAAGGATCAGCCCTTCACTAACGGAAAGAGTCAACAATCCTCTTGGTTACTGATTTCAACCAAGGTAGCACAGTGTAGCTAACTGCACTTGACACACCTATAGCGAACCGCAAACAATTGACCTGATATGCAGATGTAGCCACAGGTAAGTTACAGCTAGGGTCGTTGCAACCTTTTCACAATATAGGGCATACGCTTCACACAGAACCAGTACGACTGGCCGGTCGGAGAACATGTCGCAAAGCTGGGCATCCTTCCCAATACTCACTTCTGTGGGGATTAGTAGCAAAAGGAATCTGTCTATGATTTCCTCTGCACATGTCCCTCTCTAGGTTCATTTGTAAAGGCCTCTTTTGATGACCTCATTGAACTCTGCGAACTGAAGATCAAAGACCTAATCTCTTTCCTCAAAACGACGAAATGGCTCTGTCGTGAACTTGGTAGCTCCTGTACCGACAGACTTCCTAGACCATAAGGAAGTGGACAGCGGATTTCTGCAGCTAAAAATTTGCTCAGCTTGGAATTTTGACCCACGAATCCCTCTTATAAAATCACACAAGTTATGGTATCAAAACGGAGTGCGAGTCACCGAACTAGGTTGCTCGGGGCTACCATTTCTATATACCTGCCCATTAGTGACATTAAAAGAAGAGAGGACATCTGTATGAAAAATAAAACTGAAATTATAAATCCGTACACAGGCAACTCCGTTTGAAAATTCCAGGGCTAACGTTAGATTCCCTTTTTTCTCTCTCTCTCTCCAGTTTTTTTTGTTTTTTTTTTTAGAAAAAAATGCAATCTCATATACCTACAACATATTACATAGATAGGTGAGTAATTGCATATATCTGCAGACAGACATGAAAGTGGGATGCATTTAAATATTTTGGTATTGGTGATGGGCTCTGGAGTGTACTCTAGAAACGCTTCAGTGGGCAAAACTATAAATATTCGCTGTGTCCCCTTCGTTTTCGTTTACTTGCCTGACAAAGATGGCGGGTGATTACAAGCGTTTATTTCCATTTTGCATCGCAAAATGAACGTGCGGATGCAAGAATCAAAAGGCAAAGAGGTTTTGTATGTTTGCATGTACTGAAAACCTTATCTATGCTGTAGCTATATCTATGTTTATCAAGAAACAAAACACCCAGCCCATGCATCCTACAACAAAACTAACCATCACCAATCTCTCTCTTCTCTTTTGGAGCATAATCGAGAATCTTATTGTTGACTCAAAAGTTCAGGATCTCTTTGTTCGGCTGATGGTTTGCAAGGGGAATATATTTTATGTTGCTTTTGTGTCCTGGGATATTTAAGCGCATCCTTCCCCCGCACTTAATTTTATATTAAATTTAAAACTTTCAAACAACCTGACAGCTCAGATTATAAGAATCGCACACGTAGGTATAAGCTTTTGAAAAATTTATGGGCGTTGTTGGATGGAAGGATATACTATGTTATGAATGCAAAAGGTACAGAATCTCCAAGGATATTTCAAGAAGGTATTAGCGTTCTAAAAAAGACACCAAGAAGAAAGAAAAATACAAAAGAAGTAAAGAAGGTCTGAATAATGTTTTCATAGAAGAAACCCTCAAAGGTCTCATCAAAACTGCAAAGGTATTTAAGCTTAAAATAAGAAATATTCAAACCCACACCGACTGACGCGACGCATACCGGAGAGAATTGAATTTAAAGTCACGCAGAACAAGCCTTATACTTTAATCAAATGTCACTTCTCAACTTTTTTTTCCATTTCAGAGTTTTAATCTGATTGTGAATGAAAGGCCATTAAAATAAAAGAAACTAAAACATCTTTCTTCTTTTCAAGTCGGCTTACCATGGAAAGAAATTAAGCTTTTTCTTAAGTGACAAGAATATTAAATCTATATGCAACAAATGCCAAAAAACATCTGTTTCTTTTTTTTTTATAAATATTTCTTAACGACTTCTGAATGCAAAAATGTTTCCGTACAAGTCCATAAGTTCCCATTTTTGGTTATAGTTACATATTATGTAAATATAATATTTGAAATTGATGCTTTCTACACGAGCGAGCCAAATTGCATTTGTGATTGGGCTCTATCGAGACATTTCGGATTGCAGAAACTCATTTAGTCAAGTGGTGTAATGAAGTTAAACATTTTTTCTCATCTCTAAATCTTCATCCTCCCTACAATCACACATCGCCCTCAGTAACGACCCAACTTCTGTCACTTCAACTAAGTATTATTAAATTTTGAAAACTCAAATGATAAGATCCGCCAGCCACTCGACACGGTCAACCGTCATAAAGCCAGATATATGAACACATTAATACATTGAAATGTTGCCGAATTTTTCTGCACTTTTATAATTCACACTTACTCCTTCCCACGAATATGATAAGTAAATGTGTAGTTTTTAAGGGAGTTCGAAGCGACAACGCTTTCAAGAAGAAATTGCAAGGAATCAAACCTGGACCAGACGCCTTCAAGGAAATCAACCGCCTTATAGGGAGAAACAAACCGCTACCGGAAGTCATGATGAGCAACAACACCGAGCTGACATCAACGGTTGACAAAGTGGAAGCCTTTGCCAACCACTTCGAGCAGAGTTTTACTCCAGCGCCATCAACAGATCCGGCTTTTCGGAACGAAGTGGGGACGTCTATCCAACTGACTCAACAGCCAAATATGGAAATGGTGCAGTTTAATGCCACTTGCCCAGCTGATTATCCAAGGAACAACCAACAATTCTGTAATCCGGAGGAGATAGAAGATATCGTCAACTCACTGAAACCAAAGAAATCAACTGGCGTGGATGGAATTTCCAACTACATTCTGAAACGACTTCCACAAGTTTTTATGATGGTTCTGGCAATTATCATAAACAACTGCATCAACAACTGCTATTTTCCACAGAAGTGGAAGACAGCAAAAATCGTGGCAATCCCCAAGAAAGGAGCTAACAGCATAATTTCCAACTACAGGCCAGTTTCACTCCTCAACAACATCAGCAAGATTCTCGAAGAAGTCATCCTCAGGAGACTCAAGAAGTATTGTGGCGAACACAACATCGTCCCCGACATGCAGTTTGGATTCCGTGAAGGACACTCCACACCTCATCCACTACTGAAGTTCCATTTCGACGTCACCGCAGCGCTCAATAGCCACCGAGCCACAGTTGGATGCTTTCTGGATGTCGAGAAAGCATTCGACAGCGTATGGATAGAGGCCCTCATTCATAAACTCCGACTCACTGGCATTCCACAGTCATTAACAAAAATTTTATTTTCTTTTCTTTCTTCCAGGAAATTCTTCGTGGAAATCGACAACTGCAAGTCAACGGTGAGAGACATCAAGGCTGGAGTTGCTCAGGGATCGAAGCTCGGACCCTTCCTCTACAGCCTGATGACATCTGACCAACCTGTGCCAACCGACTACTGTGAGAACCTTCTCTTTGCAGATGATTCCCTCACATATGCATCGTCAATATCGCCAGTAATAGCAGCCAGAAGAGTTGAAGCCCACACCAGCAGACTCTACGAGTATTACCAGAAATGGGGAATCCGAATCAACACTTCCAAATCGGAATTGGTATGTTTCAGGAGGCCCGTCACCAATAACATCCGCTGTCGATCGGCGGCAACGTGCAGAAACCTGGTCCTGAAGTTTCCGGATGGATCAACGATTCATGCCAAGAAGAACGCCAAATACCTCGGAGTCAACTTCAACGACCTGCTGAGATTCAACCCACACTCTAGGGTAGTGCTAACAAAGGCGAACTATGCATTCCACCGAGTCCATCCCCTCTTGAAGAAGAAAACAGGACTGAGTACACCAACGAAGCTGCTGATATACAAGCAGCTACTAAGACCAGCCATCAGCTACAGTTTTCCGGTATGGTTTACCATATCTAAGACTGCTATGGAAAAACTCCAAGTATTCGAGAGGAAGATACTCAGGATATGCACTGGACTACAATTTGATCATCAAAGACGGAAGCACTACAGCAACAGGAGAATCTACGAAGAAGCGAACATCAAGCCACTGAACCAGAACCAGTTCCTTGCCCAAACTGCAAGGAAAATTAGTACAAAAGTCGACAGCCACCCTCCGAACCCACTAATGAGAAGGATGACCAACCAGGAACGACATCCCTAACCGGGATACCTAATGGAGAAAATTCCAACTGACGACGATGAAGTTTCCAATAACAAATCTAAATTATAGAAAAAATATGCGAATTCAAACAATATCATATGAAGCCTTAAATATTTTTTGCAAAACAAAAAGGAAAAAGAATTTTCAGAAATAAAAAGTTAATAGTTTGAATGAAAGAACAACAATTTGAGTATGAGCTACCACCAAGTTTTGTAGTAGCCGTGGCGTGATGGTTAGTGCAATGGACTGTCATGCCGGAGGTCTAAGGTTCAATCCCAAGCCTCACCGTCACCACCTATTTATTTAAAAGAAAAAACGGTTACTGCCTCTTGCGAGGAATTGACAAATCCTCCAAGAGTATCTCCTGTCACAGAAAAGTGCCGCTCGTTAGCCGTTCGGATTCGGCAATAAACTGTAGGTCCCCTCCATTCCTGCAGACACGCACACAGGAATGGTTGAGAGTTGTAACTCACTAGGCCCTAGTTCTTTATGAGCTGTTGTGCCATCAAATTTATTTATTTATACCACCAAGTCTTATAGGCTGGAGTTATAGCTATTTCACGGTCGCCAGGCCGATCATCAGACTCCTCGAGTGTAGGTTTTATTGTTTGACAACTTCATTGCATTTGAATCAACTACCATTTTTACTGGTCACAGATAAGTTTGTTGTTGTTCATTCGGGTTCTTTCTTTGTTCTCTATACTGCCCTCGTGATTGTTTTGGTCTGAGAAAGAAGCTATGACCGAATGAAATTTGTACCCACATAATATGCATAGGTAATGAGTTACTGGCTGAACAGAATGGTGACGCAGACGGAACCGGAGACGGAGCCGGAATAGCTGTCAAAATATTAAATACACGCAAATTCAATGTTGCGAACACAACGGAACGTAGACGCATACGGAACTGCAGACGCAGACGGAAGAGTTCGCCAACTTTTAACTTTTGACGTACGGCACTTTTGACGTTTCAATTTGTATGAAGAAAAAAAAAACAACTTTTTGGGTCGCGAAAAAAATTATTTATTTAAAGGAAAATTATTGGAAACAAAAAATGTGAATTCTGAGCTTGTACACAATAATATTCTTTTGTTTTTCTTCAAAATACTTTCAAAGCTGTACAGCTCCATTGTGGACATGTAAAAAAAATAACGTACGACACTTTTTGACAGCTCTTCCAGTTCCGTCATTCTATTCTGTTCAGCCAGTTATGAGCACATACAATAATTCCTAACTTTGGAATTATTAATAACTGCATCAACTTTTACAATAAAAAAAATGTTTGGGATTATTGGAGATTTCATTATAGTGTCAAAAAATATATATATTGAGGATTTTGTTGTTTGGGCGCCTGTCCCCACGGGGATTTTGTCGTGTTGGATTAATTTTTTGTGGGGAATTCGTCCGATTGAAAATTTGTTTTTTTGAGATAACGATAATGTTTCCTTTAATCAAATTGTATATATGTATATTATTATAATGTTCGACTAACAAAATCTTGACGGGAGTTCATATTCTGCCTGTTGTGCATACCATTCTTGAGCCAAAAGGAGAAGTACCAAGAAACACACTGTTGGAGTGCATGGTGCGCTCCACTAGATAGACTCTAGACTCTAACGTCTACCCCATTGTAGTATTTGCGCCTTCATTACTTGGGCCGTGGACTCTAACCGTGCTATCAAACTTTTAATAGCAGGTTCGTCGAGTATTCCAGTAACCTTGTCGTCTCATAGGAGGAAGACCTTGTGTTAAACGCGTAATTCTGATTATTGGCTAGGTTTTTTATGTATCATACATATCATACATTAGTTTTCGAACTCAAGCGCTGAACGCAACATGGCCAAAAATGCAAAAAACCACGAAATGTTCGCGCTTCATTCAGCATGGTTATTATACTCTGAAGGACTAGTTTTAGGTTATGACTTTATTCTATTGGTTTCATGCTGACTTAATTTTCTTCAAATTGGGCCCAAAATCATTTCTGTTCGGTGTTTGGTGCTTAACTGGCTGAACAGAATATACGCTCGGTCGACCGCGCGAATCAGCAGCTGCCGCGAGAAGCGACGCTTCCGAAAAAATTGAATACAATCGACTGCGTAAACAGCAGATGGAAATTATTGTTTTTAATTGATTTTGTAGTTATTTCTTAAACTTTTATTTTAAAGTTTTATTGTGAATGTGTATGTTTGCATTTTTAAAATGAAATAGATAATATAGAAAGTTCCGAGATACCATTAACTGTAGCCGTGGTTAATACTCTTTCTCCTTACCTGTCGAACGCCGAGCCCCCTGTGACCTTCCCCAAGTATGGATAATTGGACGCAAGCTATGGGTTAAGTGTGTACAGGGTCTTAGTTCAACGTTTTTATTGTTGAATTAAGTTTCAATAACAGTTTTGATATTTAAATATTTTTAAAATTTGTAGTGCAGTAATAAAAGTACTTATATGTAGTTCTTTTGACTGCAACACATTGAATAATTTTTATTTAAAATCAATACTAAATATTTTTTCAGTGCCGACTTTCTAAAATATCTATTATTAACTAAATCTGATATGAACAGTTACAAAACTAAATTATACTGCGTCTTTATTACAGCAAATGAGGTAATTTCGTTCAAAATTTCCAAATTCAATTCAAAATTATCTCATTTTCCATACAAATTCAAATTTCCAAATGAGGTAATTTCAACCAAATTTACACGAAATTCGGTAGGAAGTTACGTAAAACTTTTATGAACACACCCAAATGGATTCCATTTAAAGGCTTTCCCAAACCAACGCGATTATTCGCGACAAAAGAAAACAACAATAACAAGACGTGGTTGTCAAATAAAACAACACGTTGTTGTTATTGTTTTCTATTGTCGCGGCGATTAATCGTGTTGGTTTGGGAGAGCCTTAAAGTGGAACTCATTTTAAATGACAGAATTCAATGTAAAATCTGGACGGTCAAACAAAATTACGAAATTTGAAATGTGAACACTTTTTTTGTAATTTGCCAAATCGAAATCGTTTTCACATTTTTGCCAGTATTTTGGCTGATAAGCAGCCTTCTTATGATTGACCGATTTTGCTTTTCAACCTCACCATTTTGCTGTGGCCTGGCCAATATGATGTGTTATTTTTCATCCGAATATTGTTTGAATTTCAATAGTCTAGACCACTGATCTCTATAAACACTGGATAGTGAATTCATATAAAAATTTTGAAGAAAATTGAAGGAAGATTATAACAGTGGGAAGGACGTGAAACGTCCGATTTTTTTTTATTATATATAACAGTTATTACAGTTTAGATTGGCCGCGTTCAATCCATTACGTTAACATCTGAAAATTCAGATTTCTGAATTTTTGGAGCTTCTGATTGGCCAGCTGTCATAAAAAGTTAGATGAATTTTAGTGACTTTTAGTTACGTTTAGTTACGTTTAAGCCTTAACTGCATTGGCCACTTTTTGCAAAATTACAAAAGTAAAACTATTTTTTCCAGCTAGCGCAGTTGTTTTGTGAAAAAGAATATACACATTTTATTTTTAAACCAAAATTTAGATTTTCTGCTTCATTTTTATAAGTTTTCCTGTGAGAAACACTGTCCCAAAATGAGTTTCAAAATGTTCACTTTTGTACTTTTCACTTTCTTGGCTTATGTAGTTAAGACTTTATTCGTAAATTTCAGACAAAAAAATTTCGTCTGGAAATTCGGATGACAGTTGTTTGTGGTGGGGGAAGTGTAAAAGAGCTGAAGAGCTACAATTAAAAGTTGAACTTTATGATTTTCGGTGTGGTGGATTTGTGCTTATAAGTTCTTATAATAAAATTGTAATACTTACTTATTTGAATGAAAGATCTTTTTGTTAATTTTTTAGTGACGCTTTGAATAAAAGGAATGAATTTCTTATAAAAGTGTTCCCATAATTCTCCATCGGATTATTCTGGAACAATTTTTCATTCAAGTTAAAACAAATTACTGCAAAATAACAAACAATTTTAATGAAATTTAGTGTTGCTAATCTTTTTACATAAAATTTCATCTACAAAGCTCCTGCTAAATTATCAATTAAAGAATATATAAAGTTCTCTTTTATTTCGCTTCAATGCATATTCTATAAGTAAATACAGGAATTTGACACAATGGCTTTTGACAGAAATTTCAGATTGTTTTTGCCTTCAACGAAAAAAATCTGAAATTTCAGATTCTGAAATTTAAGAATTCCTGATGAACGCGGCCATTTGTTTGTTTGTATGCGGGTACGAATACGAAAACAATTTCAATTCTATCTATCTCTTTCTTTCCTTTTGTTTAAAAAAGACACAAACTGTGTGGGAAGTACAAGAACTGTCAAATTCAATTTTCTTCAAAAAAAACTGTTATACATATAGATAATCCACTATCCAGTGTTTTATAGAGATCAGTGGTCTAGACATTCATCACTGTAAATTATTGCCCTCCATTATCAGCTGTAATAGATAATGGAATCAATTGTCTTCATGGTTTCAATCTCGATGTACCGACTATAATAGTGTTGTGATGTGGGAGCGGGCCCAAAAAATCAATCGCAAGGTGCTGCTATGGTTCTGATTCTGATGGTAACTGTTTTATTTTTATTGGTTCTGGTGCTGATGGTGCAGACGCCATCATGCATCCACGACATTTTTTTACTCTTGCCTTAATGTCTGCGTCCATTTTTGGCAACCAAACTTTTGAACGTAATCTTTACTTTATCAATGTTATACCGGAATGACCTTTGTGTGCCAAAATGAGCGTTTGACTTCTTAAAGCTTCCGGCATAACAATACGTGTTCCAAGTTAAAGAATCTCGCCTGAAAAACAAAATTCAGTTGCACAAATTTTGAATTGCAGCGCTTTTCTCGTTCAAATATTTTCACGAATATTACAATACTGAATTAGCCAGTTCAGGTTTCTCAAGCTCACTGAGATCTCAGAGATCTCAGCAATCTCAGAAATCTGAACGTAAGTCCTCAGTGAGATTCCTCACTTTTGCTGTCAAAAAACTGAGACTGTTTTTTTTTGGATTCGCTTGCTCAATTATTTTTTGTCGCGTTGATTAATTAATAAAAAAGAGATGGAAATTGTTTTTGACTTCTAGTGGAGAAATTTTGTTCAGGTTTCTCCTTCTGCTCAGTGGAGCTGACGGAGCTTGCTCAATGAGATCTCAGTGAGATCTTAGAAACGTGAACTGGCTAATTGTATTCTATCATCTTGAATTGACTTTTGTTTGATTTCCAACGATTTGATTGCGACTGGAGTGGAATTCGATATAATCAAATTTACAAATTCTTCTGTTTGCTCGTCGAAAGATTGTTTGTTATAATCTTTGCTTATTGCCAGTCACGATAATGGATCAGCTATATATTCGATTTTCATGGTCGATTAATTACCTTATATTTGTATGACATTAATCTCAAAACCCAGCATTCAACTTGATTAATGATAAGATTTTTTGTGTAAATCCAATAATATACATATTAGGTAAGTTTATATTTCAGAGTGCTCAGTAATTTTCTTCCGTCACTTGGAAAGAGCAGGAACATTAAATATAAACAAGATTCCTCAAAAACACTTGCTTTTCTTTTCTTTCTATTTGATTTACTGCGATAGAAAATACTTGAGCAACGAATCCAAAAAAATCCTTCCAGGGCCTAGTGCCTTACAACTCTCAACCATTCCTGTATGCGTGTCTGCAGGAATTGAGGGGACCTTACAGTTTATTGGTAAATCCGAACGGCTAAGGTGAGCGGCACTTTTCTTTGACAAGAGATACTCTTGGAGGATTTGTCACTTCCTCCCAAGAGGTAGTAGCTCCGAAAAAACTTAAGGTGGAAGCGGCTGGTATTGAACTCCAGACCTCTGGCATGACAGTCCAACGCACTAACCATTACGCCACGGGCTACTACCACTGAAATATAAACTGGCCAATTTTTAATTGATTTTTGTAAATGTACTACTACACCTGATGAAAAGCGTTTTTTACGTCAAGTTTTGAGAAAAATTTTCCTTTTCCCAGATGTGGCAAGAAATCCTCTATTGTAAGAAGCGGATGATTTTTTCGTTCGATCGCTGCATTAGCATGACGCATATCGACGCACAGCCGAATTTAATTTCCTTTTTTGGCATAATCAAGACCGGGGAAATCTTTTTAGCTGGCTTATTCACTTTTTCAATGACATCCTGCGAAAAAGTTCATCGATTTTTGTATCTGCAGCCTTCTCTAATGCCACTGGAATTCTTCGATATATTGTATGACTGGTAATACATCCCCCCTTGATTGGTATCTCTATCAAGACTTCCTTGATTTTTCGAATTGGTTCAAAATTTTTCTGATTGATTTGGTTGGCTGTATCGATTTTTAAAATACATATTTCTGTTGCTGTGTCTCGTCCGATGAGGAGTTTACCTCAACCTTTTTTGACCTAAAGTCACTGTTACGTTTGCCAGATAAATCATTAATTTAGCCGGAAATGCACCTAATAACGGCAACTCATAGCCACCGTATGCTCTAAAAATTGTTCCTCTTTTTTTTCGTTGGTTTGTTACAGTAATTTTGTTCGATTTCAACGTCTCCCACATTTGCTGACTCATCGAACCGAAATCAATGACGGCAGCCATTGTCGCTCCTCCCATGCATATAACTTCAATACTTCAAAGCCATTTGATTGATATGCTTTGTTTTGTTTTCCAAGACATTGACTTTATTTTGTTAACTTCTTCGATTTGTGATTGTGGTTTATCTACATCAAACGATTTCTCTTGTTAGGCAAGTGTTTCAAACACTTTTGCAATACATAGGATTTCTTCAAGGCTGGTATCACGATCACCTCGTTTAAGCAAATCTTTACGCAGAACAGCTGATCGACAGTTTTGAATAATTTGATCCTTAACATTTTCTTACAGATTAAAAATATTTAATTCATAAGCCATCTAGTGACTTATGAATTAAAAAAAAATTTAATTCATAAGCCAACTGTAGTGACTTATGAATTAAAACAGATTTAAGTCATAAGCTAGTTACTTATGAATTTAAAAAAAATAATTATTAAGCTATGTAGTTAGTGACTTATGAGAGATGCGGCCGTAAAATCCGCAAAAAACATCTTGTTCGCACCATGTGAGGCCTTTCTTACATTTTAGGAGCTGTCTACGATAGTCGCATACACGGAAATTCACAAAATATATGCTTAAAATTGAAAACCACTTTCGTTAATAACAATTATGCAGTCAAAATAAGCTTCCAAGTTTCTAATTTACAAATAGCTTATAAATGAATTACATTTTGTTTAACTTATATGTCAGCTGACTTGTGAATTAAATGTTTTTAATTCATAAGTAACTAACTAGCTTATGGCTTAAATCTGTTTTAATTCATAAGTCCTTTAGATGACTTAAGGCCGTGTAAATTGAGTTAAAATCGCGTTAGATTTTATCCGAAGATTATAATTTTTGACACTAGTGAGGTGAATCTGTATGTAAAAATGTCAAAATTTAATCTCGGATAAAATTTAATCAAAATTTTAAACGAATTCGCACACAGCCTTAGAAAATATTCATCAAAAATTAGAAAAATCATGTTCCTAGTAATTCTGACTTTTTAACATTTCTTTCGTTGAAAGGGACCAAAATGTTTGTTAGCCACGAGAGCAAGCTCGTGGGACTCACTCGTGTAAATTTTGTTTTTTGTTTTTGATATAATTAACGTCTTTAATAAACCCATGTAGATGAATTTAAACGATTCACCATTGTAAAAAATATGTATGTACCTATTTCAAATAGGTTTGAATGGCTTTTAGCCCAAGCAAATTGACGTTTTGTTCGACAATCTCACTTGTACTGCTTTTTAGGGCATATTTTCATTTGCCCTTATACATATATGAGTGTTGATATCAGATTAAAAACGATTTTTTTGGCTGAATAGAAAAGTATGATGGGGTTAGTTAAAGAAAATTAACAAAATTTATTTTTTGCCGAATGGAAAGTGACATTAAATACATACATACATATACCTAGAAACTTCAGAACCTTTAATGCTATCTGAAACAGCTAATTACGTTTCAATTAATATAAATTGTAAAGATTAGTCATGTGTTTTGTTTTTCTAGCAAAATAAAATCATTTTCAATGTCCCCATGATTACTCTATGAGTGAAATCTGTAAATTTATATTTTAAGAAAATCAAAAATAAAATTCACGCACATCATTAATAGACTTAGCATCGTTTCGATCAACGGTTTGAATAGATTTCTTTTGCTGGACAAAATTAAAGGTATAGCAATCTTTACTTTTTTAGTATTTTTTGAAAATCTGTATATCTGTTAAGGCCACTTTACACGCAAATAGAAGTCATATAACCCGTCATTATATTTTCTGTATGATCGCATATATGACTATGGAATTAGTTACAATCCTAGTGTCATAAAAGTCATATGCTTTTTCTTTTGAGAATTCATATGAGATTTATGAGCGACTTCAGAGGATTTGATATGATTTTTTTGATAGTTCATATAAGAAGTCATATGATTTCTATTATCATGTAAGGTACATTTTTTGCCATTTTCTCAATTCTAAAAAAAAGCTCGTGAAAACAATCATATTCGTTTCTGAAGAATCTACGGAATCGTAAAAAATGATAGAAGTTGAACCATAATTAATAAGTTAAGTTTTTTTTCAACTTTAAAATTGGTATTTTTTTGACTCAGAAGTGTCAAGATTTCGAACTCTGACATTTGCTTTTGATCAATCTCAGAAACTAATTGTAACACACTAAGGGAATTTTTAAAAACTTGAATAGATTTAATACAAAATCCTTTAAGAGATTAACGAGCAAACCTTCATCGGTTTTTTGAATAAAATAAAAAAAAATAGTTTAATAGTTTTAATCTACCGCTGCTTAACAAATATTGGTTACATATTTATGTAATTTTGCAAAATTATATATATCCAAGGAACAAATTGTGTTATTTTCAAACACAAACATGAAACATGAGTCATATGAACTTAGACTTGGGTTTAGTCGTCATATTACGAAAAATGCTCTGACGTCAAAGAATTATTTTGTATATGCATATCTTTTAAAAATTGTAACTATGGTGCACCAAAAAATACTGCCCGAAATTAATTTTCCAATTCATAGATGAAATATTAACAAACAAGGTTTCGCTCCACAAGAAATTATTTTTCACATGCCATTTAGGCATGTATGTATGTACCTAAGGCGAAGCGAATTGTGAGGTACCTTTGAAGAATGCTAATAAAATTTTATTAAAATAAAATATCAGAGCGTAGACCAAATTTTTATGTTGGCAATACTGTTTCCTTCAATCGTCAATCAACGTCTTTTGGCCGTCTTCTCAGTACTCGCCTGAAAATAGTTCGGAGTGGATGTTTTTACAGTGAATTTTTTTTTTATTTGTGAGAAATATTTTTTGAACGCAGAGGTTTATTTGTAACCATATTAAGGTAAGTTTCTCAATAAATAAATACAAAAAAAATATTTACGCTGAATTGTTTCTGACACGACACGTTGGGGCAGTTTTGAACAAAGCGGCCGGGGCAGGTTTGGACATGTTCAAAGGTTGTTGTTGAATCCATAATATGTTCTGAAAATAATGAATCAAATGTTAAGTATTCGCATGTAGACGATCGCAATACTTTTAAGGCCTTTCCCGAAAGCTGGCCCGAGCCAAAACACAAATCGAGGAAGAAAGAAGGGTAAGTCACGGATTTCGACAGAAACACCTGACAAAAATGAACTTGAGAATGCCTGCAAGGAACGTCAGATGTGCATACAAAATCAGCAATGCACTCTTTTAACAAGCGCTTAAAGGTAGATCAAAGCCTGAGGAATCTAGTTCGGATTCAGATAAGAGTTGTTCGTATTCGGTGAATGATGACACAGATCTAGACTTTGACTTTGCTGATGACTCATCTATTGAACAAGTTAATGTAACTATGTAACTATGTAATGTAGTGCATGAAGACGAAGGATGTTTTGATTTAAGTTACGACCATTTAAATCCAGGCGATTACATTTATATTGGTGGAATGTTCCAACAAAAACTGCAATAAAATGCTTGGTTTTGTTGGCATAAAAAATTAGAAAGATGGAAACATATACAATGTCAGCTTTTTGAAGAAGAAACCAGGTTGTAATAGGTTTTTCTATCCTGAAATTGAAGATAAATGGCCTGTTAGTGGGATAGCAATAAAAGCTATAAGCTGCCACCACCAACTTATGGTCCAGGAACATCGAGGACAGCTGCCATGATGACTTTCACCTTTTCCAAATTTCAGTTGGGTTAGTGAAGCAACGCTTTAAATTTTACTAATGAATTTAACTTAAAAATTCTTCCAATCATTATTTATGCTAAGACTTTTCTTTTATTTTATGTACTTTAAGTTTTTTGTGAATTATACCTAGTTTATGTTCCTTTTTTACGTTTTTTGTTTATGATTGTGTGAATGCATTTTACCTTCGTTACATGTTCGTACTTTATTAAAATAATTTGTGAATTATAGTTTATTAATAATAATTTTTATCTGCTTTTTAAATAATGAAATAAATTTATTTAATTAAATAAAACTAGAGCGTGTATTGCTTTATTTACCGGTAAAAATTCTATTAAAAAAAGGTGCCGTTCAAAAGTGCCCCAGCCTAGTTCAAAGCTGCCCCATATAGGGGGTACCTTTGAACATAATGACCTGCTTCATTTCAAAAATAATAATATATCGAAGACTTCATAAAACTAATGGAATTATGCGTTTAAACTAAAGTTAAATTCCATTTCTAAAAGTTAAATTAATTCAATAAAATAAAAAAAAATAGGTTTTTATAAGACTTGGAAACAAAAAGTGTTCAAAGGTGCCCCCCTCTCCCCTAACGGTGCTTAAAAACAATTTGCTAGTCTCAAAAGTTAATACTTTAGAATCCTTTTGCTTCACATCGCTTATAACTAAAATACTTAAAAAAAAAAATTTAAACAAATCTTGTCCCTAATATTTTTTTTTCTGGAGTACCTATATACTGAAAAAAAAAAAAATAAGCATTTCATAGCCGTACTACTTTTCTTTCTTGAAGTACTACTTTCTCAAAGAAATAAACGACAGCCCTGTCTCTGTCTTAGAAAATCAACAAATATTAGATTATCTATATAAATAAAACTTTATACCGTTGCCGTTTCGAATAAAGCTTCAAAATTTTTCAAAAAACAAAAAAAAAAAAAAATCAAAAATTTAACAATTCAGGAAGAAAGGTAATTTTTTGAAGTAAAAAATTTATTGACGGATCGAAAAAATTTCCAAAATATGAAATGAAAAATCATCAGACGTTCAAAGAGCTCAACAAAATTTCCAAGAATCACATGGCAATTAAATCATTAAGAATAAAATTTCCGCAGAAATTGCGTTACGACGCCACCGACAAAAGCAACTAGCGCACCTATTTTAAAACGTTTTTTCTTTGTACTTTTTGATAGCATTTACTGCTTAAGAGTCATATGCGAAACACCAATATTTTCGAAACTTGCGGTCTGTTTTAAAACACCGGTATCTTCTTAATGACAGCTTTACATGAAAAAAAGTGTCATAATATTTTATGTAGAGAATTTTACGATCTACAAACATTACCTGAACTAATTTTCGATAACATTTACCGTTCCAGAGTAATACGTGAAAAACCTATGTTTTCGACATAACCTTCAATAATTTTTTTTTTTCTGACACTCGGATTCACATGGGGACTTTTGACAGCATATTCTTAATTATGAAATAAAGGTCTGTACCAATTTTCAGCAACATTCGAATTTTTCTTAAGTTGGCACTTTGTTTTGTCTATTTTGACTGGACTACCAGGCATGAAATGAGATCTCAAAACGATGTTTATTTTTTTTGTATTAATAAAACAAAAAACTATCTTTTAATTCAAACTCTAGAACTTTAAGACACACAAGGTTTTTAAAAGAAGCAAATTCAAGGACTAATAACGCATCTCATGAACCTTTTAATCAGAGCTCAAAGACTTTTAACAAATATTTTGACTTTTTACATTAACTGTTAGCAGAGAACAATATATAAAAAGAAAATCATGCAAAAAATATAATGCAGGCAATCTCTTCATGACATTTTAGTTCTTTTATTTTGAATTACTATTGTTTAAATATTTCCTTGTTTTGAATTAAAAACAAATCATTAACTTAAACTTTAAATATAATATATCTATCTTCTATCTATATATACAGGGTGATCGGTATAAGATGCACCAAACTGCTGGAGCGAGTAGGTTGGGTTAAGAGAAGAAAACAATCGTTTGGGAGGGGGGGTCTATTTCGCCCCGTTTAGGCAGGAGGGGCAATTTTCTAAAAAATTGTCTTAAAACAGAAAAAAAATTTAAAAACAACGGAACAATTTATAAGATGCCATGCTATACTTTTTTGGAAAGCCAGAAATCTCTTCTTTGATTTTTATTTTAAATTAAGTTGTGTTAGTGAATAGTTTTTAAATTGAAAAAAAAAAAAAATAAAAAAAAACTTTCAAATTAATTTTTTTCAAAATTTTATATAATTAAGTATAATTTTTATTTTCAAAATTCAATGCTCTTATTAATTTTCAATAAAATACCTTTGTTTTTTAATAATTTTTTTTCTGTATTAAATCCATTAATTTAGAAAATTGCTCCTCCTGTGATTTTCAATTTTCTCAAAAACTAAAAGACGTTTTAGCATCCGGTTTTCTGTTTTTGACTAAAAACTAATAAGAGCATTGAATTTTGAAAACAAAAATTATACTTAATTACATAAAATTTTGAAAAAAAAAAATAGTTTGAAACTTTTTTTTTCCTTTTTTTTTTTTTTCAAAATTTCGAGTTTGGAAAATAATTTTTCAAAAACTATTAACTAACACAACTTAATTTAAAATGAAATTCAAAGAAGACATTTCTGGCTTTCCAAAAAAGTATATAGCATCTTAAATTGTACCGTTGTTTTTAAATATATTTTTGTCTGTTTTAAGTTAATTTTTTAGAAAATTGCCCCTCCTGCCTAAACGGGGGGAAATAGACCCCCCTCCCAAACGATTTTTTTCTTGTCTTAACCCAACCTACTCGCTCCAGCAGTTTGGTGCATCTTATACCCTGTATATAAATGAATCCCTTTTTTGGTTCGTACGTGCATAACTCGGCTAAACATCATCCGATTTGGTCGAGGATTTTTTGCTGTATTTTTGTTAAACCAGATTAAAACACAACGGAGCCGAATATTAGAAAATTTGACCGAAAATTAGAAAATATCACCGAAAAATTAGGAAAATCCTGAAAACACCTTGAAATTTCAAAATTTTTGAATAAAATTGTATAAAATTGTACGCGCATAACTCGGCTAAAAATCATTCCATTTGGTTGGAGATTTTTTGTTGAGTTTATATTGAATCAGATTAACACACAACGGAGCTGAAAATTTGACCGAAAATTAGAAAATTCTAACGGCAAAATCAGAAAATCGTAAAAACATCTTGAAATTTCAAACTTTCTTAATAAGTTTTTTTTTTTTTTTCGTACGCGCAGAATTTGGCTAAAGATCATCCAAATTGGATGGCGATTTTTTTCTTGGATTTGTATTGAACGAGATAAACAAGATAAACATTGGAAAATTAGGCCAGAAAAGTCGGAATGTCGTGATAGCAATAAATGACATATTTTCTGAATTGTTTTTTTTTTTTCGAACGGTGTTTCTACATTGGCGATTGATACGTAGTGCATCAATACAGAAGCTTATTGCGAGAGTCTGTTAAAAATAGATAATTCAAATAGACTTAATTTATACTGTTGTTATATTAAAAATCTTATCGTTAATATTTTTCTATTTGATTATTTCAAATGTGTATTGATTGTTTTACTCTGAATAGACTGTTACAATAAGGCCAAGTGCACAAATTATTGCTATTTTTTTTTTTTTCAATTTTAACACAACGAAAGTATTTTGAATTGAATATTTATTTTGTATCCAATGTATATAGGTATCACTACGAAGCCGAAAGTTGGAAAATTTGGCCGGAAAAGCCAGTAAATCGTGTAAACCATGCTTTCTGAATTGGGTTTTTGTTTATATGTACGTGCATAATTCGGCTGAACATCAACCGATTTTTATAGGAAGGGACATTTGTAATTTAATAGTCTTTATAAAAAAGTATTACTTATTTGTTTATATTGATGTAGAATGTAGGGTAGTTCTTCATATAGGTATTTGTGGTACTTGGAAACGCTTAATATAAAAAAATTGGAGACGAATTTGACCAAGACAAAAAAATATATGTGCCGAAGGAAGTAAGAGATTGTTAGGGATAAAAGAAAGGAAGTAAAGGAATAAATTTCGCAATCGATATAAATTTTTTTAAACAACAAACTCTTACTTAACTCTAAGTATATAAAATATTCACACTCCGACAGATTTTGGAAAAAACCCAGGAGTTTCAAATCGATACACACCACCTCTTTATCGATTTTAAAGTCGCATATGATAGCGTAGACAGAGACGAGCTATACAGAGCCATGTCGCATCTCGGCATCCCTGCCAAACTCGTCCGCTTGTGCAGGATGACGATGGAGAAATCTCGCTGCTCCGTCAAAGTCGGCAAGAACACCACCGAGCCCTTTGATGTCGAGAAAGGTTTGAGGCAAGGCGACGCGTTATCATGCAACCTGTTTAACATCGTTCTTGAAGCAATTGTACGCAACTCGCAAGTCAACAACGGAGGTACAATTTATCAAAAGTCTGTTCAACTACTTGCTTATGCAGATGATATTGACATCATTGGAAGAACGAAGCGAGCTGTTACCGGCGCGTTTGCAAGTATTGAATCGGAGGCGGCGAAAATGGGTTTGGCTGTTAATGAGGACAAGATGAAGTATATGCTATCATCGAGCATATCTGTATCGATGGAGTATGGAGGAGAAGATTTAACAACGAGCTTTACGGGCTTTACAGCGACGTCGACCTGGTCAAGAAGCTGAAAATTCAGCGGCTGAGATGGCTGGGACACGTGGAGCGTATGGACACCGACGCACTAGCCCGACGAGTCTTCGATTGTACCCCTGACGGTCTGCGCAGCAGACGAAGACCCCAGCTTAGGTGGCGCACACAATTGGAGAACGACCTCAACCAACTTGGAATGCGTAACTGGAGGCAGCTAGCTGGGGACCGAGCTGGCTGGAGGGGCTTGTTGGTTGAGGCCGTAGTCCATCCTGGGCTGTGAGCACCATCTAATGTAAGTAAAGTAAGTAAGTATATAAAATGAACTGTAAAGCTTTGATGTACAGATTTTTAGGTATAATTAATATATGCTGATAAAAAAGTACGTATACGCCACAGTGAACCCATTAATGCGTATTTTATATTATTTATTTTAAAGGGTTTGTAATATTATGCATATGAACTCAAAACAGGCAATGAATAATAAAAAGGATTTTTTACCTCTCTCTCTTCTTATATCCACATGTAATAGTTTACAAGGTCCCAAAAAAAAGTAGGTACCCAATTTTTTTTTAATTACATATATATTCCATTTCGAATTCATAGCTAAGACATGACAACTTCTGTCGGGTCAGCTAGATTATTTATATAAATCAAGATTGTTATTAATGTTACAGTGGGTTGTCATATTAATAGGGACATAATTATTTTTCATGATATTGAATTTTAAGTGAATTCAAGAGTTTAAGATAAAATGTTGATGTCTTTTTTCTTCAGGAATGGAGTCACACTCTTGGCTTTGCGACAAGATAACGATTCACACATAAAAAATTAGGATTCTCTATTTTGAAAAAAATTGTTGAGCCTGGGGTTGAAGCCAACATTTCAGTAATTCCTTGTTCTGGTGCCACATCAACCACGTAAAGGCGTCTTAAATTCTTGGCAGCAATATGGCAGACAACACCATTATTTCATTTTATTTCATGACCATGAGAAATGGCCAGAAAAAGTAAGAACTTTAAAGTCGACTTCTACCACAGGCCACAGCATTTTTCCGAATGGCAAACCCTATATTTTTATGCGTGAATCGGAAGCCTGTTACAAAGCCAAGAGTCTGACTGCATTCCTGAAGGATAAATCAATCAAAGTTATCTAAAACTCTTAAATTCATAAACTTTAAAATCATAAAAAATAATGATGTCCCTATTAATTTGGCAACCCACTGTATCTTATAAATTCGGTGTCTTGTTTTCTTTGGTAACAAAAATAAACTAAAAAAAAATAAAAACAAATTAAATCGTTTCACGAGAAAGTTTGGGCCAAAATGAAACATTTTTTTTTGACCAGCTATAATAATTAAGTCATAAGTTTTAATTTGGTATCACAAAATAATTGCTTTTACTTTCTAAATACCCCAAAATAATAAATACAAAATTTCAATGATGAGTTTCAATGAAAGCTTTAACTGGGGTGCGCCAATAATTTCCCTCAAGTTAGCAGAGGAAGGTCAGCAGACCAATGTTTTTATGGTGTCATCATTAAGAGTTTAATATTTAAATTCTATCCAACATAAAAAGGCAGTACACGTCTCATGGGAGAGCATTTTCAAAATCAGTAGCGAATCATATTTTTGCACCATACTAAATTGAAAGAACTCCTCCATAAAAAGTGTTTGCCCGCCCGTAAATTTCTGATGGCATCTTACGCAGACCCGACGTCCTATCGAGCGCACATCTATATCTAAGTGCGCACTGAATTGCTGTGGCCTATGGCTGCTGCTGCTATTCAACTTCAATCCCCATTAAATATTGATGTGCATTTAGGGTTACCCATGTCCATTTGGCAATTCGTTCAGATTTTTTCCTTGGGTTTCTGTTGAGGTGCTTTTGATTTTAGAGCTTTAAAAAAAGTTTTTAATGATGAGGGTTATCGTAGAGTGTTTTCATCTTTTGCATTTCGTTTAATGTGTGGAAAATAAGCTAAAATGCAGTTACAAAGTTGTAAGCTGTTTTCTTTGAAGAAGAATATTATTTGCGTAGATTTTCGTAAGTAAAGTGAAATAAAGTACAGTCAAAGCTCCCTTAGCCGGACAGCGACGGTCGCAACACTTTTGTCCGCCTAATGGAGTTGTTTGTCCAAGGGAAAAAATAAAAAATAGTTATGTAAGGAAATGTATAATATACAGTGGCATCATGAAACATTTTTGCACCTACAAGCCATGAAATTCCTAAAAAGGAACATGAAGATACAAGAAACAAGATACATAAACAGAATACCTATACCTGCAGAAATAAAATCCGTTAAGCATTTTATCACAGACAATGATTTGGTGACATCGCATCTATTGTCGCTGTGAATCAGGGGAACGTTTTTAATTCAAAAAAAATATGTAAAAGTATTTCTGAAAATAAGGGTTAAAATTTACATACTAAAAAAAGGTTTTTGTCCGCCTAAGGGAATTAAATTTAACAAATCACGGCTGATATTCTTGTCCGCGTCCGGGTAAGAGAGGGTCCGCTTAACACATTGACTGCCATGGCTATCGCATTTGATAGCCCAGTTATGTTTCCGATCGTGCCATAGCAATTAAATATGATAGCCAGGTATGTATTCATATAATGCTTTGGCTATTAAAATTGATAGCTACTAGGAAGAAAATTCAATACAAATCAGAAACTCTGGCACCCAGTGATGTGCTAGGTGAACTTGGTTTGAGCAATTTTGTGAATGTTAAGATTTTAGAGCTGATTTCTTCATTAAAATCCACATTTTTTTGAAAGAAAAATTAAAAATTTAAATGAATAAGTTGTACAAAATAAATAAGAAGTTCTACTTCTTGCCAAAAAATAAAATAAAAACATTTCAGTAATTAAATTTTTATTTTTTTTTTCAATGCAGTTTGTGCAATAGCTCTTCGGCGCTTTATAAATTAATTTTTACTTGAATTCTTTAAACCAAAAAATTTAAAATAAATACAAAAACCAAAAAAAAAAAAAAAACAAATAAAATGGCTATCATATTTGTTAGCCATGGCCTCTGACAGAGATATAGATGTCTATCTGCTTGTGCTGTGACATGGCTATCAAATTTGATATCCAATGGAATGTCCTTTCCAGGACTTCCAATGACATCACAAACATAAATATATTTATAAAAAAATATTTTTATACCAGAAAAACACCTAGTATAACAAAAAAAAGTTTTTGGCACCCAATGAAACGTACAATCCACGGTCGTGAGAATTTGTCCGCCTAAGAGGATTGTCCGCTTAAGGGAGTTGTCCGCAAAAGGAGCTTTCACTGTATTTGTATGTAATTTGTTTTTTTAAAAGGTGTATTTTTTTTTTTTTAAAGTTTTGTGCAATTTATATTTTTAAGATGGGTAGGTTTTTTTAAGAATCGTTTGTAAAGTTTTTTGAAAATGTGTGTGCAATAAATTTGAATTCAAGTAATATTTACAAAGGTAAAAAAAGAATACAAATTTAACCAAAGTGTATATTAAAAATAAATTTAAGAATACAGTACATGCTCGATATAGTGAATCTCGGTAGCGTGAACTATTCAATATAGTGAACACAAAATTTTATAAATACTACTCTAAATATATTTGCACTTTTTTTTTAGTAATCAACAATAATATTTCAGCTACAATATGTGTCAGTACCAGACTTCTTTTCTTCATCGTCCTTTAACTTTAGAATTAAAGGCAAGCATCCTATCTTGCCTACACTACCTTTTTTAGTTGGATAAAGTATAGATAGGTAGCTAGGTCTCAATTAACAACAACAAAATTAAGTGCTTCAGTACTTTTAGAAAAAATAAATGTTCTCCTAACTTCAATTTAAGTTGGCAGAGCAATTTAAAAAAAAATGTAAAAACGCCAGAAGAAATAGGTTAAGTCTCACATTTACGAGCTACTTAATTGTTCTATATAATCAGAGAACAATTTGTTCAAAAAAAAAATTGTTTTTTAAGCCTAATTTATAGATCTACTAAGCGAAGTGAAATTTTCATACAGAAAAATAGCTTTTTTCACAGACATAAAAATACAATTCAGTTAACATTTTCACTTCTTCAACGCTCACCAATATTTTAAGCACTTTAAGAGCATAAAATACAAGAAATAAAATGCACGATTGGATCGGACGAACTTGCTCTTGTGGTGAAATTGCCACACCGTCTTTGGTAATTTTCTTTATCACCAGAATGCAGACCAAACCTACAATAATCCGCAAAATATTTTTTTATCGAAATCATTAGAGCCTTTTTTGAGATAAATAACTTTTTTTTAAAAACGGTTGTATGGCTTACCTAACGTTTGTAAAAAATATTTTGCTAAAAAATAAATTTCGTCTCTTCCTATTAATCTTAAGTTTCAAGTTTGAAGAAAATCACTTCAGTGGTTAAGGCTGTAGGTCGAGGTACAGACATCGTAATGTCAGATTTGATTGAAATTTCTTTTTTTTTAAGTTTCATTGGGCCCTACCAATAACCAAATTTGGTTACGACTTAAACAATTCAGTAAAATGGACCATAATGGAATGGGCTCTAAATAATAAACCGTGCATGGTATTACCTAAATATTTACGTAGGCTATTAATAATAAACTATATGTATATCGAATCGACTCCAAAAAATTGGGAATATATTTGTTAATTATTTAGGATCCATAATGTTATGGTGAATTTCACTGCAATATATTTAAGTCATAACTAAATTTGATTATTTGTAAAGCCCATTGTTATTAAATTGAAATTATTCTAAAAGTTTACGCAAGAGAAACGTCAAAGCATTGTCAAACGATGCTGAATAATGAAAAACCTTTTTTTTTCAACTTTTATTGAAAAAATAGCCAACGTAAAACGGTATTATAAAAGAAATTGATACACATCTTATATTTAATTCAACTCGTCGTTTAAGGTATTTTTCAATTTTCTAAAATGTACAGTTATATTTTTTTTGTACTTATAGGTAATTTAATTTTTATTTTTGACAATTTTGTTTTGCAGTAAGGTATGCAGGGGAAGCTTGCAAAATATTTCAAATGACACAGAAAATACTGCACAAAATTCTTTGACTAATATAGCCTACTATGGAACATTTAAATAAAGGAAACAACAGTCATTTACTGCTTCAACAAAACACAAGTTAAAATTTTAAGCCTCTTGTACATATCGCAATATTCCGGTTGGTATTTTAGTCCGGGGCATTTAGACTTTTGCTGGGAAATAACTCCGAGGCGCATTTTGACTTCCATATTTGAAAGTGCAGCTGGTGTCGTTTGGAAGCCGTCTTGTTTTTAACGGTTATTTTTTGGTCTTAGATACAAATTTTGTGCTACAAACTTGTAGAGAATTTAATTTCCTACAGGTAACTCGAGTAGTAGTCTAAGATCCTGCCATAGAACGACCTTCCCTCATCGAGGTTTCAGATAAGTAGTATACAGTTTTGTAGGTAGTGTTTTAACAAATATTTTGCGCAAGGGTTGTCTATAGCCTAAAGTGGTCAAGGCATAGGGTTGCCAAGCTTTAAAGGTAATTTTTCGGATTTTTACAATTATGTGACACAGCTCAGTTGATATGTCTTACGGACGTAAACAAAATACCAAAACAAGAATTTAAAAAAAAAAAAAATAAAAATAGGTGGTTTTTTTAAAATCACAATTTCAATAGGGTAAATTAGGGTAAACAAAGATAAAAGTCTAGAATGTATTTTCTAAACGATAAATGTTAGAGAGTTGGTTGTTTTTGTAATCGATAGATTATTTTTATATAAAAATGTCATGGATATATGTAAAAAATGTGAAAAATCTACAACTCGAGATATGAACGTTTAAAAGCAAAAATGTGAGAAAAAGACGTTTGAGAAAAAATTACCATAAATCATGCTATGTTCTCTGGTAATAATTTTTATATTTTTAGAAGGTAGACAAGAAATAAATTGACCCGTATTTGCCAAATTTTTGGTTTAATCTCACTTTTTTGCTAAGTGAATTTTTGAATCGGTTTTTTTTGGCGATTTTTGATTTTTTTTTTTCATTTTACCCGCATAGGTATTTTCATTAAAAATAGTATCAATGCAGAGACACATTAATTACAAGTACGATAGAACCATATTTTTTCCAAAACCGTTGTTAAAAACTCAAAATTGCGGGTAAAATGAAAAAAAAAAAAAAATTTATCTATAGGACCAAAAATACAGAAGTTACATGCGAAAATAAAAATAACCGTTAAAAACAGGATGGCGGCCAAACTACACCAGCTGAGGTTGTGAAGAAGACGGTTTTCGGCTCGTGTACTAATTCACTTTCAAATATTGAGGTCAAAATGCGTCTCGGAATTATTTCCCAGAGCTCCATATAACCAAATCTAAGTTCTCCGTACTACTTGTTGTGGTGTGGCAAAGAGTTTTATTATTCGTAGGGTAATTTGATTTTCTTATGATGCTTTAATTCCTTTCTTCCTGCCTTTTGTTTTTAATTCAAAAAATGTTAACTAACGCGCTTAACAGATGAAAAAACGATTGTAATTGTATTTTCCGGATTAATTGGAAAAATATCAATCCTAGGAAAAAAACTGTGAATACCAAAGTTGTAGATAATTAAATTCTAAACAACTTTTGTTAAGTGCATTTTAAGTCAAAAGCTGAAAATAAACGAGTTATTCAACGAAATCGAATTTTCCTTAAATTCAAGATGGCGGCCAACGCAATGGAGCTAGGCGGTCGAAAACTTAAATTTAGACTCCTAATAAGCCCCCCTAACGATTAAAATAAAAAAAAAAAAACCTATCTAATTTTTTCCATTTCAAATGACATTCCGACTGGACTACTAGTACTGGGCTGACCCAAGTGGTGACCCCACAGACATGTGACATTCTTGCAAACGTAGACATCGGGTAGGAAAGTGAATATAAAAAAAAGCACACGATCAGTAGCATATAAAGTGTGTGTTTGTTTATAAGTAGGCTAGGCAATAAAGAATTAATATCTGAAAATGCTTCCCTTCCCCCGACCGACCGCATCTAAAGCTGATTTTTGATGGTTGGTTTAGATGCAATATCTTGGTATTATATTCTCTTTGGTATAACCTGCTGAAAATCCAAATGGCTCGGCCGAGTCCAATCACACGATACAATTTGACTCGATTGTGTATGGGTAGCTTATGGTGGATTTACATGTATCTTCATGCGTGTTTTGCAAAAAATAAGGGACACAAAATATAAAATGCATGTTTGTTGGATAGAGAGGGAAGAACAAAATGCAGAGATCTCGATTATAGGAACGCAGATGCAGATTATAGCGAAGACGAACATGTTCATCTTCATAGTGGTGCTCTTTCACACATTCGGTTTTTTGATATGACTCTATCCCGCTCTACTTTTCTTGATGTTTGCAGATGAAGATACATGTAAATCCATCATTAAAGACACATGTAAAAAAAGTGGGAAGCAAATACTATATAATAGTGTGAAAACAAAATATGAAATTTCATCCCACACGACTTTGACAGCCCATCTCACACAATTTGACAATAAAAGCGTCACACATTCTATCCCACTTGGTTTGAGGTTATGGTGAATTGATTTTTTGGATGCAAGTGTGGAAGCAAAGTATGAAAATCGTTTTCTTCACACAAATTTGGCAGTCTTAAGTAATTCTATCACACTTTTTTTTGACATGTTTAAATAGATTAGATTAGATTAGATTAAGATCTTTATTACAGTTTTAAAAAAAGTTACAATTGATTTAAATAAAGAGTTACAAGCATGGCATGAAAGCCGTCTGCCGGAATTTTATCTAGATTTATACTTTGAGAAAGATTACAAAAACAAGAGCAACGGTAATATTATACATTTCGGAAAATAAATAATACAATTTGACTCTAAAATAATTAACAATATTATTTATATATATAATTAGACAGTAAAATGTTATTTTATATATATGCAAAATAAATTTGAAAAATCATTACATACATACATTTATATATTTTGTAAAACGAAAAAACAGAATTTGATCAAAAATAACGTTTTATAATTGATTGTACATAATGGCTTTTAGTGTTACAGTATCTAATATAAGATGTAGTTAAAGAACTGAAATATTAAAAAAAACAAAGGCTTTTAGTTTGGCTAAAACGGAATAAGAATTAAATGTGTCTAGGTGATGGAATATAAGGGCTTTTAGTTTAGCTAAAACACATTTTTGGTTGAGGTTGAAATAGTGTTATCACATCAAAACAGGTTCATATATGAGTCTCTATAACTTTTTGCATGGGAAACATAACGCACAAGCAATTTCCAACCCCACTCCCCATTTAACACGCACAGCATTCCACGGAGGACAAAAAAACTTTTGTAAAAATGAAGTCTACGTATTTCTTGTAGAATGGGACAGATAGCTATAAAGTGATATACGTCTTCGTTTTGGCTGAGGTTGCAGAGGGAACAAATAGGATTCATATCTGATCTGTGTGGCCGATAATTAAGCTCAAAAGTTTCAGTTCGTACCTTAAAAATTAAACTCATATCATAGACTGATAGGTCCTCACTGAAATAATTACTGCAACCCAACGTCAAGTTTAGACGACTGTACGTAGCCCTAGATGCTGACTCCCTAGCCATTTCAAGATACGAATTGTACAGTTTGTCATCAACTTTAGAGATGCAATCGTAAAAGTAATTTCGCCATTCATCTCTGTTATTAGCGTTTAAATTAAATTCTAAGTTATGTGTCGAAGCAAGAGCATGCCAGTTTTCAAAAGGGGGATACCCACAGCGCAATGATATAAGTAAGATTTGTTTGTGTAAATTCGTATCAGCTCTATGCATAACCTTAATAAGAAAGTCTGCATTGGCCTTCAGGTTTCTTAAACATATTTGCGGTAGACCGGATTCAATGTACATGGCGTAGTTAGGAGTGTTAGACGGTAACCGAAAAATTCGTTTGAAGAAGTATCTTTGAATGACTTCCATTTCCTCTAGCAATTGGTATCCATACACTTCGTTACCATAGCAAAAGCAGCTGTTGATTGTAGCATTGAGCACCTTGAACTTTGATATTGGGTCCACGCATTTTCTTGTAAAAAATTGTGACCACATTGTATTGATTGCTGATTTTGCTAAGACAAGTTTTTCTTTGATATGAGCTTTGATACTTAAATTGTGAGAAATAATAAATCCTAAGTACTTAAACTCATTTACCACTTCAATATTAACACCATCCAATTTCCAATCCCAAACATTGTTATCAGAACGATTTCGAGGTCTAAAAATCATTATCTTTGATTTAGCAATATTGATTTTAAGGTCCCACAAATCACAAAATTTTTTAAGTTTGTTTATCTGGAGCTGTAATGTCAGTGGCTTATCAGAGAAAATCACTAGGTCATCAGCATACAGTAACAGCTTAACAGATAGATCCCCAAAGCATACGCCTCCCGGTAAATGATTTTCAATATCATTGATAAACAGAGCGAACATCAACGGGCTTAATATGCAACCTTGTGGGACACCTGTTTCTGATTTAAAAGATTTGGACTTGTTTTTGCCATTACAAACCACTGCCGACATATCTAATAAAAGAGCTTCATAGACCCGAATGAATTTCGTTGAGAGACCAATTACCGATAGCTTATATAAAAGTGATCTTCTATTGATGGTATCAAAAGCTGCTTTGAAGTCTATAAAGACAGTGTACAAAGGCTTCTTTTTGTCGATAAATCTTCTTGCAATAGTTGTAAGGGCAAAAATTTGATCAACTGAAATTTGATCAATTAAAAGCGGTGTTGTGGGAAGTAATCGAGCAACTGATGATTGCCTAACTAAATCCAGGACAGAAGATGATGCAGATTCAATACATTGTGATAACTGAATATCAGCGATGCCCATTTGCTGATTTAAGTTCCGTCTATATACACTAGCCTTTTTTTCAACCCATCTAAGTTTATTGCAAACAACCGATTCGTCAGCTTCGAAATTGGTGTTTTGGGAAAAAAACTCACACGAAACTAAAATCGGTAAATGGTTTGAAAAATTGGCGGGGAATACTTCAAAATTATTTATTATTTCGAGCCAGTGGCCCTTCACCAAACAGAAATCAATTACAGAACATCCTTGGGATGATATGAATGTGTAGTTACCACAAGAGTCTCCGTTTGAAACCCCATTTAAGACAAAAAACCCAAAATCTTCGACCATATCTATCAATGACTTCCCGTTTGCATTCAGACATTCATCTAACGAGTTTCTTGTGTAGAAAAATTGCCCATCGTTCAAAAGCGGAGAGTTTTGGAAATTGCTAATGCGACCGTTGAGATCACCAATTATCATTAGGTTCTCTAAATTACTATTTAATAAAAAGCTTTGAAGTTCCTCAAATTCAGAAATCCAAGCATTATAATTTAAATAAATGGGATATATCTGGAAATGTCTTGTGTCACACACTATATCAATTATAAATTTGTTACCATAGTTTTTAAAACTTATATTTTCGGTACTTATGTTTCTTTTATAGCCATATCCCAAGTCTATTATTTCTTACAGCAGGGACGCATTTGACGTTGAAATTTTCGAAATATTTAAGGTATTGCAGTTCTTTTCCTTCCTCCAAAAAAGTTTCTAATAAAATAATAATATCATAACTTAAGATTAATTTAAAAAAATCTGGCATTAGTAATTTGTTTTTAAAGCCCGTGATGTTATAGCAAAAGATTTTAAATTTGTAATTATTTTTTTGGCAGACGGCAACCTTATCCTACGCAAGATTATGATGATAGCTCGGGCTCGGACCACCCTGTTTGTACATCCACTGACCACTAGATGGCTCTACAGCTTTTATTGAGTTTTGACTGCTGCTGCTGTCAAAAAGCCACATTGCATCCTCACCATACGTTGATTTGACAAATTCAATTTCCTCGTTTGTTTTTAATTGTACTCCTCGAAGTGAATCGTAGTGAAACGCATAGTTATTAATTAGCAATTTGGATCCTTTGATACTTATTTTGGTGCTCGGGTTTCTTTTGATCAATTTGCTTTTAATTTCGTTAAGTGCCCTCCTTTTTTTCCGGTAAAGGAAAGATTGCTCTCTGTGCACAAAGACTCCAGTGTTCTTGAGTTTTGGCGCGGCAACAATAATTTTGTTCGCGACCTCCGCGGATTTAAAATTTAATATCATTGTTGTCTTGTTGTTTTGCCGGTTATAGAATTCGTGTTATCGAGTGACAAGTCTGCAATTTCGCTTAGATTAAGAAGGCCTAAACAAGTTTGTTTAGCAAACTCAACCTTGTTTGTCTTATTATCTGAAGGAAAGTGCATCACAACAGATTTTTCGTTTGTTTTGTTAGATAGAAATTCGATTTGCCTCTCAAGAGTTCCACAATAATTTTCAACAACGGACAGGCGCTCTGAGAGTTGGGCGTTTTGAGACCGTAATAGCTGTATGTCGGTTAATATGGCCGCAACGTCATCTTTTGTTGCAATATTTTTTAGATGTTCACTTAGACATCCATCAACTATAGATTTTAAATCGTTGGATTGCGAAGCTACTGCTGCCATTTCGGGTTTGTTTTTGTGCACAGGTTTTTTACTGGGTGTGTGGACCGGAGATATTTCCGACGACTTTCTTTTTGGTATAGGCACCATATACAACAAACGTCAATGCAGTTCTAGTTGCAGGTACAAAACTTTAGAAAGTGAATTCTCCTACCTTGTTTAATTAAATTCAGGAATGTTCACTGTATATGCCTTGGGACCAATGTTATGAACAATGTTATAAGGAAATAACTTATTATTGTTAATTTTTAACTATATTAAAATATAAAAACTTGAGAACTTGATTGAAATCGACTTGTTTGCACACTCTCTCTCTCTGTTTAAATACTCGATGGGATTATGTAGAAGAGCTATTAAGTATGTGATAATAGCCAGTTCTTGCCGGAACCTCAGCTCAGTTGATCCGTCGAAATCGTTGAGTTAAAATTCCAGAGATTTTTCTATATTATTAAAACTTGTTTACTAGATGTAAATTATTGTTTATTATTTTAGTAGTATCTTATAGAACATTTATTGTATTTTATTTGAAGAAGAAGAAATAAAAGTGAATTAAATTGAATCGATTTTCGAACCACGTGTGTAAAACGGCCCTTAGGGTCTTGCCAATCTTATAGAATAAATACTTACCTGATATTAGAGACACACATCTATACTTAAACCTCAAAATTTAATCCAACTTTGTGTCACAACATTGTTCACTAGAAAATCATCCTTTTATCGGATTGCTTATAAAAATATAATTATGATCGGGAAGAAGGTCACGAGTTAGGTTTTTTTTGTTGAAAAGTTCTACTTTCTGAAATTTATATTCATACATTCATAAGTAGTAGCTCTTGGCGTTGGACTGTCATGTCAGAGGTCTGGGTTCAATACCTGCCGCTTCTACCTTAAGTTTTTTTCAGGGCTACTGCCTCTTGCGAGGAAGTGACAAATCCTCCAAGATTAACTCTTGTCATAGAAAAGTGCCGCTCACCATAGCCGTTCGGATTCGGCAATTAACTGTAGGTCCCCTTCATTCCTGCAGACACACACACAGGAATGGTTAAGAGTTGCAATTCACTAGGCCCTCGTTCTTCATGAGCCGTTGTTCCACCAAATTTATTTTATTTATTTTATTTATTTTATTTATTTTATTTATTTTATTTATTTTATTTATTTTATTTATTTTATTTATTTTATTTATTTTATTTATTTTATTTATTTTATTTATTTTATTTTATTAATTTTATTTATTTTATTTTATTAATTTTATTTATTTTATTTATTTTATTTATTTTATTTATTTTATTTATTTTATTTATTTTATTTATTTTATTTATTTTATTTATTTTATTTATTTTATTCATTTTATTTATTTTATTTTATTAATTTTATTTATTTTATTTATTTTATTAACATACATAAGTACGATGTCACAAGATCACTCTGAGGTCTCAAAGCCATGCCACATAAGTTAAGTTTTTTTTTGTTTACATCAGGATCACTTTTAGAAAAGACATCAAACATCACAGTTATTCCTGTATTTAAATTTATTACTCAAGGATTTTTTCACTTAAAGTTTCCTTTATATCACTGAGGTAGGTAATTTTTTTTTATTTATTTTCGTAATTGTTTGGCGTATTTCGTTCGCTCTTGGCATTCACCGCGTGCCTTATGACAAATATACATATAGGCCTACAGTGGATACCAGGAGAAAAACGGAGTAATCGACTCCTCAAAGAACTTTAATCAACTGAAAAATATAGCACAAATATCCAGAATCAAGTATCAGCTGATCAGGATCACTTCAGACTTCACTAAAATATATGTATTTACACATTTATTCACACAAACACTTATTTCACAAATACATTTTTATATTTTTTGGGTCACAAAGGATATTCCCCGGTTTTTGTTTTTTTTTTTTAATTTTTTTATTTGACGTGGAACGTGTTCATGATTTCATGGTCACGAATTTGATAACAGTAATAATCCACAATTCAAACGAACACACAGAAGCAATATTGGTCTGGAATCCTTGTATAATTTTGACAGGCTCCTCCTAGTCTCCTAGTCCTTGAATTCGAACAATTTGTTTTCAATCTTCATGGTGTTTTGTCGGCAGGACCTATAGATGAACTGATCGAAATGTATGTATATATTTTTCACATGAACTTTGGATGAGGGGTTATTGCCTCCTTAAGTCCTTGGCACACAAGACAGTAGACACAACAAGACACTAACACACTTCTGAGGAGAACACACAGGAACAGGACACAATAAAAACGTTAACGCAAAGGAACACTGAGCTAAGGTGAGAGCTGAAGTGCTGAACTGAACGACGCGACGTCACGACCAGGACAAGGAGTTCTGCTTGGGTTTGGGTCTTTTCATTCCGTATCCGTATCCGTAGTACCGTAGTAGCAATTTTTAGGATTGCAGCTGCCGCCTCCTTGGCTGATATGAAACCAACAAAAAAAAAAAACATAATCATGGCGAATATGGATAAGGACACACAAAAACGGGTGCAAAAAAAATGAAAGAAAAAGAACAGGAATACGTACCGCTACTAAATTGCCTGTACGTACTACCCTCGGCAGCCACCGAAAAAAAACTCTATACATTTATCGCTCCTGGCGGTATTACACTTTTTGTTGTTGTTGGAATTAAGTGCAGCTTGCAGGAGCAGAGCTGTATATTTAACCAGAACCAGAGGGGTGGTAATTGTGTTACATTTATGACTTCATATTAGTTACACACAACGTGCATTAAACAAAAGCCTTGAATCCCGGATTACTTGAATGGCACGTGAGATCGTCGTTTTCGTTATCGAAATGAAAAAAAAAGGAGGAACAATTTGGAGGGATGTGGATCGTGTCGTGGCCGTATCGAAATTATTGTGAATTTGAAATCTGTGTTTTTTCGGTTGAGATATTTACTATACCTATACCTCTATAATCATAATCTATGAATCGCAATGGAGAGGGTGAATGTAGCATGATGGATGCAATCTGATTCAGAACTTGAGGACATTTAAGATTTTGATTAAATTTTTTTTTCCTGAACGTATTGTCATCCTATTTTATACCTATGTACCTACCTACCCGTCTACTTTTTTACTTCTGTTGCGGGGGGATGAAATTCAATACTGGGTCTGGGATTATACATTTTTAGGACCATTTGATTTAGACAAAGAGTAGACCTACATATTTTTGGTTTTATTTCGTGGAATCCTGGTTGGGTAGGTTGTTAAATTATTTTTGTTTAAAGTAGGTATGGTACATATACATATATCTATGTAGGGGAGAGAGGGTCAGTTTAGGACAGGGGCAGTTTTGAACAACGTCAAAAAAGTATCAAAAAAATACTTTTTAAATATTAAGTACAATTTTACAGTGGTAACTCCTCTTTAAACACATATCTGATGTCATTCTAAAATAAAAAATAAAAATTTGTTTCGCGGTAAGTACCTACCTACCCGTTGTATCTTTTTCGATCCTACCTACCTACATATGAGTATCAACAAAACTAGTCAAAATCAAAGCATTCGTAATTTATATATTTACTTGTTTTGTAATGTTTTAAAAAAATAATTTTACAGTTAAACATTGTTTTAAAAAAAATATTAAATTTATAGTTTGTAGTCCTCACTTTTGGAAAAAAGACAAGAGGACGTATCAATAAACTTCCACTACCAAATAATCCAAGAAGCATTTCGGAACGTAGGTACACATAACTAACAATATAATGTAACTAATCAAAACTTTACTCAGGCACTGTGAAACAGGCCCTTACAGCCATATTAATGAAAAAGGCTAATTCCACCCTTATTCCACGAATTCACTACGCCATGGAATAAGAGTTAAGCTACTGATTAAAATTTTCCATTAATAAAAACAAAATGATCGTGGAATAGCAATGTGACGTTTACTGAAAATCCCTGAAGAAAATCTACTACAATAAGTGAGATGCCTGTTTGGTAAATTGAAATTTTCACAAAGTTTCGCAAACTCCGTATGGGTTCTGACAGCGAATAGTGATACATAATCTGTAAAAAAGACAACAAAATAAATCTCAAGTTACCAAACAAACCTAAGAATTCTCTTGTATATATCTGTCAAAATTATTATCATTTTTCAATAATTATTTTTGTTGTATCTGTTGCTTTTTTTATTGTTTTGTTTTTATTTTAAAGCCTAGTTTATAGATCGAAGCGAAGGGAAATTTTCATACAAAAAATTAGCTTTTTTCCCAGGCGTGAAAAATTCAATAAAATTAAATGCAATTATTTAAGCAACAATGAGGAAGAAACTTGGTTCGAAAAGAATATAATTCAACAGACTTACCTAAACCAAATATAAAATAAAATTTATTTTCTTTATAAACCTTTCGAGGCAAGATTTATTGATGTTTCATTTCGATTTCAATGTCGATTTCACTTCGCATTGATGTATTTAAACTAGGCTTAAAAGTGAAAACATGCTATTAGACTAAGAGCCCACAGCAATTTTTGGGTGTGAAGTATAGCAAAAATTCAATGATGCAGTTCGATAGGGTTTACTTTCTATTCTCAAGTATACAAGTCTTGCAAGCTGTGGTTGGGGCGTTGCTGCAATAAAAATGCATTTCTTTCTGAAAGCCTAGATAAAAGGTATACCATTAAAAAAACATTACTTAATAAAAGAGCTGAATACCATAGACATAAATATGGGTGTCCAAGACCTCTTAGGTGGGCCTTCTGTATATGCAAGACGCACTATAAAAATTAATTTTCAAGTGCGTCTTGCATACAGAAGGCCCCACCTAAGAAGTCTAGGACCCTCAAATTTATGTCTCTGGTATTCAGCTCTTTTATTAAATATAATTTTTTAAGTGCTATATCCTTTAACTTGGCTTTCAGAAAAAAATGCAATTTCAATGCAGAATTATTTGCAAACGCCCCAAGTACGGCTTGCAAGACTTGCATATTTGCAAATAAAAAGTAAGGACCTATCTTATTGCATCATTGAATTTTTGCTATATTTCACACCCAAAAATTGCTGTGGGGCTCTCGGTCTATATGAGTTTCCTCTTATATTCCTTGAAAAACCTATACTTTGGATTTATATGGTTCCGTATACTTTACTTTTTCACTCGTTGTTGGCTTTGTGATAAATAGGTATATAAGACATTACTATTTGTATTCATTGAATTTGCAATCTTAGCTTATATTTCAGAAAAAATTCACACATCAGGTTCTTATTCCTTCGCAAAACCGCCTTCCTCGGTGGTTTAGTTAATTGAACGTCACTTAGTAAAAGTTTTGTTTTATTGATAATAAATTTTGTACTTAGTCCACGGAATAAAGTCTAAACCTTCGCTACTCCACGTTTATTAGTTTCGCTGTTAAAGATTAAAACATTTTTTTTCTCATAAAGACAATATGATTTCTTAAATCAATTATTTTTATAGACAGTTTCAAATGACTTATTTTAACCTAAATTATGTTTTATTTTTTTTTTATTTCAAGGGCAAACACCAAAGAACAACGTGATTCAAAATTAATTGGATATTGTGATGAATGAGTGCTCCATGATGATTTTTATAAAAAGTGTCATAGGGTGCCCCCTTCTCCCCTGCCTATAAACCCTTACTTGATGTAGGTACCTACGTAGGTAGGTAATAAATAAGGTTCTTAATAAGAAAGGGACTTTTTTTTGGCGCCAAGAAGCAATTGAAATTAAAAAATGTATTACTCCAATAAAATTAAAGTTATGTAGTAAGAAAATTTAGAATGGCATTAGTATAAGGTAAAATAAACGATTTTAAAGTGTGGTTTGGAAAACCAATATTTTCGACATGTTGAAATGCTAAATTATTATTTTTTTTTTTTTATTTTTTGCCAAGATCACTTAGAGCGCTGAAACTCTCCATAAATTTTATGGTAAAAAAGTTTAATTTCAGTCTCGTCCCGCGTTATACAAGTCTCGGTTTATACAAATAGAATTCAATAATTTTTATGTCAATTTTAGCAGAAAAAAGTAATAGAAAAATCTTATTTTATGAATTATCTACATTTCTTACATTGTTGAAAAGCTAATGTCGCCAATGGTGAATTGTCTACCTTAAATTGTTTACACGTAGACAATAGTGTAGACTACATTTATAGTTTCAATGCTCAAGGGTGGAAACTGTGTAGATTCGGAAGGTCGTTTTATTATGTACATATGTTTTAAAACAAATTCGACAAGACCAAGCTATTTAACACGGATTACCGACGCACGACGCACGTGCCGGTGCAAGCCTACATACATATATTTTCTTTAATTTGTCGATGGTATAGCGAATTATTCGTTAGTTAGTTCGTTACAGCCCTATTAATAAAAAGTCACTGTCCGCGCACTCCTTAACACACAACGTGTTTGCTAGCACACGGAGAGAGATCTTATCCGTTGGATAACTTTAATTATAAATAAACTTATCATAATCGTTCCAGTCTGTACTACTGAAAATACGGCAACACTTTATCAAATCGTGGAAGTATTCTTATACATGTGTCACACGCAGGCACTGATTGATGAGAAATATGCTGGTAGTTGAACAAGTTATTATCAAATGTAAGCATGTGTGTGTTATGAAGTTATCCATCCCTTAAACGCCAGTTATCCGCTCGTTGCCACTATGTCGCAGAACATTACAAAGTTTGTATTCTGCTATCCGTTGCCGTCAGAGGAAAATAATTGCTCCAAATTTCGTATAAATTTCAATTAAAACAGGATTTAAACAATAGATTCTTTTAAGAATTTCAAAACTAAATATCAGTTAAATTTGCACTCTAAAGATTAAAGATTAAACAAAAAAATAATTTAAGGCAAATTGAATGAAACTTTCACGTGAATCGAAAGTTTAGATCGGATCGAATAGCAGAATAGGGCTAAAAGTCCCGCGAAGTGACTAGTGGGACCAATGTGAACATCGTCTAATGTCCTCCCTCATTCGCATATTTCGTTCGAATTTTTCCATATTTTATGCTAGGGATATAAAAAATCCCTAGAAACTAAATGTAAAAATAATTGAAATGACGAGTGAGAATAATAAACTTAATTTCATAAAAATTCGGCTAAATTTGTTCTTGTTGATTCTCATTGCATAAAGTCACAACTCTATTAGGATTGATAATATGTATTTTCTCTCCAGATAGGTATAATAGATGAAAAATAGGATTTATGGTTACTAGAGTTAGCAGATTTTCAGTTTATTTGATTGGATTTGATTTGGTTTGTACAATTGGCCCTTAATCTTTTCTGTATAAAAGAAAAAATCGATTTTAAAGACACCTACCTATAATCTACAGTTTCATAAATTTCCAGCTAATTTACAAAGCAACAACCTTCTTAAAGCTGTTTTTTTTTCCCTAAATCGATTGTATAAGATGAGTCATCCATCCTTCATAAGGCAGAAAAAAATAAAAATTCATACTGTGAAGGTATTAAAAAAGATTCCTTCCCCTCTCATCTCTATTAAGCATAAACATACTTAAAATAGGTATTTTTTTACACATATGAACATAGGGTACTGCCTACATACACTACACTTGCATATAAATATTTTTGCATTTATTAAAACAAAGGGATGTCCCCGTTTTTTTTTTCATAATAAAGTTGTTGTGTTCTTCAGTCTTCTGAAATATGTAGGTACCTATACAAAAAAAAAATAAAATGAAACAATATGATAAAAGATTCATCTTGAATCACACCACCCCTTTTGGTTTATTGTAGCCCTGTATGTAGTACATGTATAAATACATAGGTACATCTTGATATACAAATACATAGGTACCTATTTTTCAAGTCCCTTTTTTTTCAATCTCAGTTTTCATCCTTATACATATTTAAGCTACAAAAATTCATCATGAGGATTGCAAGATATGGAAAAAAGAAAGGCGAACAAAAATTATCAGGATTCCCTGTTCGAATGAGAAAAAAAAAGGACTTTAATGAAAGGAATCGGGGACATGGTGCAACTTACGTCACAATTAATGAAAGGATGTCGGTAATTTCGTAATGCATTTGCGTTTCATTTCTCACATTTAGCTATGTGTTTTTTTTTGTTTCCAGTCAGCAGCGGAGAGAGGTAGTTAGGCGCATAGGCAGAGAAACACATGTGGTTCTTGTTTTATCCTGCAATGTGTGTCCTTTTTTCACACTGCTTTTGTGTTTTGTATCAAAATAGGGGTTGTTGGTCCTTTTCTTATTATGGGACATACATTTATTATATCCTTGTATGATTGTTTCCATTGCAACATTCTGTTTTTGATACCCAGGTGAACTTAAAAAAAAAAAAAATCCCTGCACAAAGATTTTAATTATATGAATGCAACAATGCATTCTTGCATTGTGTTGTTTTTTCGTAATTATTTATAGGAACGCTCTATCATCTGCCGGTGACAATTTCTTTCTAATATTTTAATGAATTGTACATTCATATCTACTCGTATTTAGGTATGTACTGTACATAAAAATATTTATTCTTTTTTATATGGAATTTATGCCTTTGGGGAATTAGATACAAAAGTAGGTAAGGTACCTTCACCTTTAAGGGAATTGATTCAAATAGTAACGATAAATCCTACAAATAGGTAGGATAGGTAGGGAATACTTGTGGGTACCTATACATAATTGTTTTGAGCTCAAAAATTAACACTAAAAAATCTATATATATGATTTCTTAAGTAGGTAGCTACGAGTATTTATGAAAAATTTTGTTTTTTTAAATACGATTTTATTGGTATAAGTTCTAGCAGTGTTAACGCTCAAAATTATAACTGCATAGGTAAACATCAGGCCTCACATTTTATTTAGCCCCACAAGATAACGATGCGGTCAGTTCGCGAAGTGGCACGATCGTGCTTTCTTGATAGATACGATAATTTTCGCCTGGCACGGTAAGGTAGCAAGACAAAGTTTAATATGACACATTTTTTTACCCATTTTTTTACCACCTAAAATGAAGCAAATTTGGACGAAATTTTATGAACATTTGTGAAAATTCAGTAAAAATTGACAGAAACTCCTAATTTTTGACAATGCACGGAATAGAGCAAATTATTTATTTATTTTTTTCTTGTTGTATTATAGGTACCCCGGAGTAAAATTGATCGTAGTTTTTTTTTCAACAAAATAGAAGAATTTAGTTTCTTTTTTTTTTAATAAAACAATATGGCACGTTATTTTCTTCGGTTGGCAACGCTGATACACAACGTTGTATTTAAAAATACTAAAGTCAATTGGGTTTTTCCAGAATCTGACTCTGTCTTTTCTCTTTCTAATTTTGGCAGTTCTTTAATCGAAAAGAACCTCTAGATGGGGGGAAAACAACAATACAAACAAATATAAATACACACCGATACTGTTCGCGCCTTAAATAGTGTATTTGTTTTCCCCCCATCTAGAGTTTTTGACGTTTGGTGGAAGTTCTGGATAGAGATAGAGAGAGAATAGACAATAGATACATTGGCTACATTCAGGATTCACTAGGATAGCCTATAGTGCTTTTCACCAAGCTATCTCTTTCTAAATGTTCCAATGATACTTTGAGGGAAAATATTTGCTTATTCGCTTATGGCGATACATTCTTTTTGCTATCCATTAAATGCACTTTTTGACTTTTTCTCGTCGTTCAATAATGCTTCTTTTAACACTTGCAAATAATATTTTGTATCCATTCAGTTTTCAGTCAACTATGCTTTCCCTCAAAGTGATTTAACTATCAAAGTAATTTTTTCTATCATTTGAAACTGACGTATTCCGCGAGTGCCCTATCTTGAATACTCGAGTATCCAAATTTGTTTCTGAACGACTAAAATCAAATAGGTTGTAGGTATTTGCTATCAAAAATCAGCTGCTCTTGACATTTCTCATCGAATTGATGTGTATAACTAGAATTTTTGGGATAGCTAGAGATCTTCTTTTTGCCAATAGCTGTTTTGAAATTGCTGTGTTTTTACTAGCGATTACAATAACAGTAGAAAGCTTTGAATAAGATCCTCAGCGCGGCCATGCAACTGACAAGATTGGCATTGACATTAAGTTCAGACAGAATTCAGGCTCATAAGAATGAATACATTCAGGCCATTTAAGGGTTGAACGCACCAAATGGAATCGGAGATGCCATCATTATTCATCATTATTTTTTTTTCTTCCACAATTAATGAATTCTTGCAAAAGTTTTGAATATTTTCGAGGGGAGTACAATTATAGTGAGGGGAGTACGGGAGTATAGTGATAGTTAATGCCAAGGCAGTACGAACGAATACTGATACTGACTGAGATTAGCAGATTTTCTTGAATAGAGCACACATTGCCGTCTGTTTGGTGTTCGCTTGATGTTGCCGGCAGAGTTACCACCCACATTACCACCACTCAGCTTTCCACATTCATTTTTTTTTGATGGGATACCAGGAAATCATTATTTTAAAAAGGATAACATTGTTTCACAATTTTTTTACTCAAGGAATGTTAACTTTTTTATGAAAAGTACAACTTGTTACAATTTGTTTTTTTTTTTTTAAATAATTAATAAATTGTTTGAATTTTAATGAATTAAAAACAGACATTTTCAGATCTGTTTTTCTTAGTTTTGTTGAAAAAACACATCTATTTTCAAAAGGACTCTTTTTTCTATTCGGAGGGATCTCTAAATAGTTTTGGCTGCGGTAATACTGATGCTGATAGAAAAAAAATTAAACGAACGGGCTTAGATTAAAATTTCGATAAAATTTTATCAGAGATAAATTTTAACTTTTCTACTTAATATTCGGAAAGAGTTTTACGTATAAAACAATTATTCGCTGCAATTATTCGCTGCAAAAAAAAAAAAAAAACAAAAAAACTAAATAAAACTTATCTTATGTGGAGTAAGAATTTGTAAGTTAATAAACAGACATTTTCTACTATTCAGAGATGATGTAGTTTTTTTTTCTATCAATTTGTAAGTGTGGTAAGTCACTGTTGTTTTGAGACTTACATAAAGCCTGTTGTTTAAGTTTCCTTTTTTTTTGTGTTGGTTAATAATTTTAAACAATATTATAAAAGAATATAATTTAAATTTAAATTTAATATAAAAAAGACGTATTATGTATTCTATTTTATTTTATAAAAAAAAATTTAAAAAAAAATTCTTATTAAATTTTGGTCCATTAACTTTTTTCCTTCACTGTTTGACATCAAATTGGTCACTTAAACAGTTTATACGATATGTCAAATAGCCACAAAATGGAAAAAATATTGTTTTAATAATTGCTAAAATCATAAAAAAATTGTCCGTTATTTTTATGCATCCACTTTTGTGAACAATTATATTTTGTAACACTCTGTGGACAACTATATAGCCACTGAAGTTTTTTTTACAAAATTCGTAAAATTTGAACTGTTTTTAATGTTTTCTTTTAATTCTTTCTCTGTTAATTCTTCTTTCTAAGAAAATTGTACTTTAGCCTATGATTTAGAAACACCCTGTAGAGCAATTTTCTTAAAAATCACTATTTTTATAGCCTTGGAAATTTCCTTTGAGAAGAAAAAAAAAATTATGGCAATATCTTAATGCGTTCAAAAGTTAAGATTTTTGCAACGAAAAAAGTCATTTTGAACGACAGTGCGCCGGCCGCCGCGCCGCGGCGACTGTGGGAAACCTTGTATTGTATACACATTGGCGCGTATTCATAGTCGTTTGCTAATCTCATGTTTTACTAAACTGCAGTTTAAGACCTATTGGATCAATGAATATATGTCCAATCCATAAGCAATTTCTATTTTGTAATTATCAAAATAAGAGCTTATTAAAATATTTGACTTCAAATATTGGACAATTTAACCAGAAAAATGGTAGTGTTTTAAAATTCAATTAAATCCAATTTTAACTTAGCAACAGTTTAAAAATGACTATGAATACGGCCCATTATATCTAAGGTTTTTTGATGAAAAAAATAAACTCAAACCAATTTGGTTTTAAAGTGCTTTTTAAATATGCGATTTTTACTTAAGTGATGCTTCCAAATTTATGATTGGATTTCTTCCACTTCTCTTATTCTGAATGTATTTTTATTAAACAAAACTAAATATTTTTCCGAGTAAAAATATTCTTGGACATCAATGCAGAGCAGATAGTTAAGATTTAGGTCAAGTTCGTAAAAGTGAAACTTCGGCAACACTGCCACATTCAAGTCGCATTTTTGCTTGCAAATGCAGTCTGTTTTAAATTGTGTTCGCTGTTTTAGAAGCGCTGATGTTTGCTCTCAGTATTGAAATCAATTTTTGCCCATAATGTACATAACTACTACCATTTGTTTGCAATATTGCTTTTAGCAGTGATTGAACATGTTTACTTTTACGAACTCGGGGTTAATTACAAATTAACTTATTATCAAATTTAATACAGCCTAAAAATATATTTTACAAACTGAGTCGCTTTGAGGTGCTTTGTTTACTTTTTATTGACGTTTAGTAGCTGACATTTTTGGTTCAAGGAGTTCGTGATACGTGATCTTTTCGTTTTTTGACAGTTTTACTTCACTCTCTATGAAATTCATCTAACTCCTTAAAATTTTACTGATTGCAATTTTAATTCCAGAAATAATTACACGAACGAACCTTTTATATACTTTTGGCAAAGGTGATTTGTTTAGTTTAAAATTATTATTAATGTGGAATTTTATTTGATAAACTTTAATATCGATATAAATTTTGTCTTTTTTCTTGTCGAATAGAAAACAGTTTTTATAATTATTTTTTTTTATCACGGTACTCGTCTTTATTTGTGCATGTAGCCTTCAAGTATTAAAATTAAAAAAATTTAATAGTCTCCGATTTTCAATGCCACTAGCTTTTTAGTTAGAGTTTAGTGAAGTGGTATTATTTTATAACTTTACAACCGGTTATTGTACGGAAATGATTGAGACTTATTCTTAAAGAAAACTGAATGTTCTTTAAAAATGTCGTATTTTATTATTGCACTCCTTTCAAAGTTATTGAAGGTTAAAGTGGATAGTTTTTGTTCCACAGATTTTTGGATTCCCTGTGAAAAATATCATTTATCGTTTTTTTTTTTCGGTTCTTATAGCATTTAATTTGGCAGTGTTTCAGATTGGTGGTTTCTCCCACCAAAATGGTAGGAAAAAGTGAGCTTGGTGGAAATAATGGTGGGAAAAATTCATGGTGGGAAATTATTCGAAACATTTTCCTCCAACTCTTTTTATTTGGCCTAACCATCTGACGCAAAGAGATTTTTGTGGTTGTGCTCTTTATTTTTCATTGTTGTCCTCTGATTTTATTTATATATGTACATATGTACATACTACATAGATTTAGCCAGTTCAGGTTTCTCAAGCTCACTGAGATCTCAGAGACTTCAGCAATCTCAGAAATCTGAACGTAATTCCTCAGTGAGATTCCTCACTTTTGCTGTCAAAAAAACCGAGACTGATATTTTTTTTGATTCGCTTGCTCAATTATTTTTTGTCGCAGTTGATTAATTAATAAAAAAGAGATTGGAAATTGGTTTGGTCTTCTAGCGGAGAAATTTTGTTCAGGTATATCCGTCTGCTCAGGGGAGCTTGTCTCGTGTGATCTCAGTGAGAACTATCTAATTAACTCATACAATCAAAGAGCCGAATTTCGGAATCACTGTCAAGTACAGAGATTCTTTTTTAGCCGTACTACACAAATGCGGAAAAATAGAGTATGATAAAGCGTACACTATTGTTCTCCCAAATTGTGATATTCAGAAATTCAAAACCAATGTGCTTCGGTATCTCCTTTAAACCCTATATCCTATTTTCTTAGAGCTCGCATTGTGTTTAAACATTTAAGTATAATCATAACCCCTTCGAGTGCGCGTGAATTATTAAAACAAAATGCAATGAACATTATATTCCTTTTCTTTAGGAAATGTACCAAAAGAAACAAACTATTTATTAACATTTAACTTAAGATCCTGTTTTCTTAATTTTAAAATTGTTTTTAGTGTATTTTTCTTAGCTTTAAAAATTTTTCAGTTTACTTTTACTCAGTTTATATAAATTAGAAGAAGTAAATATTTGTTCCTGGTAAAAATATAGTAAAAAGTTATGGCAGAAAACAATATGGTGGTTTTTTTTTTCTTTCCAGTACTAAAATGGTGGGATTTTTTTTACAAATTCGGTGGGATCTTCAAAATCCTATCTGGCATCACTGATATGAAGGATATTTTTCATTAAAATTGACTTGATAAGTAGTTGTGTTGTGTTTTTATAAATATTTTCTTCTCATAAAATTTGTATTATAGCTGATATTTTCAACAGGGAATCCAAAAATTTGTGGAATAAACAATCCAATTTAACCTTCAATAACTTTGAAAGAAGTGCACTAATTAGATAAGAAGTAGGTTAGCGACATTTTTAAAGAACATTCGATTTCCTTTAAGAATACGTTTTAAACATTTCCGTATAATAATGAAAGGGTATAAAATAAAGAAGCAAAGAAAAGGCAACTTCCCATACAATTTGTATGGAAAGAAAAAAATTAGCCATCATGAGTTACCTCTAAATATTTATCTAAACGGCTGAAATTTTACCAGACTTACGATTTCACTAAACTCTAACTAAAAATCTAGTGGCATTGAATATCGGAGACATCTAAATATTTTTGAATCACTCTAATAGACATAGAATTAAATCTGATTTTACTAAAATTCTAAATGTTATGAAAGTATGATAAAATATGCTAAATCTCGTAGGCACTGCTTTTTTCGTGATTCAGAAGAATCTTGTTTTTTGAATATCCTGGTTCTCATTTTTTTTTTTGTTCAAAAATGTATCTTGTTTAATTTTTAATATTTTGTCGTTAGGCGAAAATATTTATTTTATGATGGATTATTTCTCAGCTTGGATTTGTTTTTAATTGTTTTGTCTGAAGTATTGGTACCATTTTAAATGTATAGTGGGCAAAATATTAACAATTTTAGTAAAAGTGGGATGGTTCAAAGTTCAAGTATGTGATAATAACCAAGTGCGCATGCATGAACCATCGCTAAAACTCAGTTAATACGCCGAAAAAGGTGAATTAAAAATTTTGAACCACGGATCAACATTTAACCCACAATTGTACAACTGGCCCAGAAAATTCGCTGAAGACAAAACACTTTACTTCAATGATGAATTTTAATAGGAAAAAGTAAATTTAATTGTAAAAACAAGGATGGGACACTGTACTGCCATTTGGAGTATACTTTTTCAAGCCACGTTGAAAACGTAGCAAATTTGTTTATTGTTTCTAATGTAAACTGCTTATGTACACACTTATTTACCCAATTCAAATAAAAAATTCATGAGAAAATTTTACAAATAACATAAAGAATTCGAAGTTGCCAGAGAATCACCCTTAATATAATATGATGGTGTTGGTAAAAAGACAACTGCAAAATCCAGATTTGGGTTTTAGATTAAAAAATCAATTTTGTTTGCCCAGCAAAATCGGTCATAATTGGTATTTTCTCCTAAAGACATTTAGGGAATTTGAAAAAATTCACTAAATGTCTTTAGGCGATATAATTCTTAAATTTTCGAATTGCAAATGAAGAAGAGAAAAATTGTAAATGGTAAAAAATTTAATCAAATTTAAATTTAACGATTTAACATAAAAGCTTCGTTCGTGTACTTTCTGCACTAAAATTCACAGTCTATATCAAATATTGAGGAGTGGGGATGAAATTCTCTCAGAGAGAAGTAAAACTGCGAAATTAGTACACGAACGCTTTGAACAAATAATTTGTACCGGTTTTTTAACGTCAAATATTTGAAAACAAAAAAAATAAATATCGTCATCATTTCTTTAAAAAGATTTTCAAAATAAAATAAAAAAGTAAGAAAAAGTTAATTTATTACATTAAATTAAATAAAACAGAGGAGTATAAGAAAAGAGATGTTCTGGCAAATATCAAAGTGACTTTTGACTGAACTCATATTTCTGCCCGAAGAATTTCTTTGGGCTGAAATTAACAGAAAGGGGAAATAATTTACTCTCTCGAGAGCGCTCTCTTCTGTGAAAAACTACACATTTTTTGCGTAAACGAACACAATTTGCGTTAAATTTGTAGAAATTCGTAGATTTGGGGAGTACGCGAACGAACCTAAATTTTGAATTTGGATTTTTAATTATGACATTTTGATAGGGACAAGTTCATGGAAAAGTAGATCTTCACTTTTATTTTTATTTAAGTTGAACAAGTCCAAATCTGACTGATGAAAACAGAAAATAGCAAAATTAGGCGCGTTGTGTTGAGCTAGTCAAACAGTTACTTTGCCGATTTCGCAATGTTCTGTTTTAAGCCATATAGTTACTGAAGAGCAAACGATCTGTTAACTTGTCGGTGTTAGAATTTTTGTGTCAAGCTTTGGCTTAATGTTAAGTATTTCTTAATGTGAATGCGCGTTCAGGAGCTCAACAAAACACGGCTGTTATTGTACAGCAAACAAATAATAAATAAACACAATGAAAGATGTTACAATTTATGAAATGTATACAACGTGCATTATGTGTATTAAATATAGATTATAATTGTTTAAACGTAATTTTACGAACAAGGGATTTAAAAAAAAATAACGTCTGTCCATCGCCGAACTCTTTATATGGATTTAAACGCATTTTAAATGTTATTGCCTTTTTACAAAGCTCAAATATTTAAGGATAGGAATATAAATAACTAATTAATTAAATTAATTATTTATAATTTAATGTGATTAAGATCAATCAATCTCTGAAAAAAAAATTAAGAAGTAGATTAACTTTGATATAGTATATTTCTTTTAAATGCTTAACTGACTTTTGAAAAATTGGCCCTTAGTGGAACTTAATTAGAAACTTTTTGTTTTTGTTGTGTAAAAACATAAAAAAATTAAATTTTCCAAAACATGCGTTCAGCAAACAAAAGTTTTTTTATTTAAAATTTTTCCCTGGGACTTTCTCTTACAATTGTACGTCTGCAATACAGACGTACAATTTTGAAAATGAAGAACTTTATACTCTATCTTTTCATATCAATTTTTTTTTATATACCGGGAAATTCTGATGGAATAGCATAATTTGCCCAACAAGTTTTTACTAGCAATGGCCTTACGAGTATTTTACAAGTTTTTCTCGTCGAGACTGCCTTGCCTAAATTTGTCTTGGCTGAATTGCACAATTTATGTATAGATATGGTTTAAATTCCAATTTGATTTCTTAAAAAAGTCAATCTTTTGAAATTTCATTCAAAGAAAAACTATACTAGATCAAAATTAGTGTAATGAAATAAATAAAAATGTAAAAGTACGTTTGTTCCTTATGAGTAATCTCCGAAAGTTCTTCACCGATTGCTTTGAAATTTCGATACAACTTTGCATTTGCATACGAGCGTGTTTTTATATAATTTTGTAAACAGCGCCATCAGTTGGACATAAAAACTACACACGCTTTACTGAGATATCAGCATATATACATTATTTAAACAAATTTGAGAAAACTTAAAGCAAACAAATTGTCCAATCTGTCCTATTCTCGAATTTTATTATTTTTGTCCAAGTGCGTTCCCGTATTCAAAAAAAATCGAATGTACTGAGTTTTTAACAGAATAGTGCTTGCGAATTTTCTTTTCTATGAATTTCTACCACAAAAATATATTTTTTTTAATTCCTATTCGCTGGTTTTTATCGGATACCTTTTAAAATTCAATAAGTTGTGAGTAACAAAACAAAAAGTACTGGAATGGACCTTATATAAATGGGGAAAATAGTACCTACTTTGTCCGCTCAAGAGAGAGCCAAACTCGATTGCGGTTATTTAAATTGATGTCCGCGTCTGGTTATAGGAGAGTCCGCTTGGGGGATGAAAAATCATGAATTTAATTCCGTTCTTTGAAATCTGTCCGGTTATGAAAGGTGTTGGATGCTTATGGGAGGTGTCCTGACAGAGTACTACACTGCGTATATATTTCGATCTATATTTCGAGATTCTATTGAAATTGAGCTTTGTTGTTTCGTGACACGAACGTTTAGCAGAATAGGGTTGCTTATATTTATCAATTTATTTTTCTTTTTTTTTTTACGATTGTCTACCCGTGCGAAGCCGGGTCGGGCCAGATAGTATAATGAAAAATAAAAAATTACGTAAAGATATATGATTTGATACGTAAATTAAAATGTAGGTTATGAACACTTGTTCGGTTGCATTATGAAAGTAAAAAGTTATATGCGAATTTGAAAATTGGAAATAACAACATTGCTGTTTCTTTATGCGGAAATTCAGCTTTCTACACAATCTTTAGATTTATAATATATATTTTTGTAATTACAAAATTTTTTACACATTTCTTTAGGATTTATGACAGCCGTCCCAAATTATAAATAAATCTTTTAATTTTTGCTAAAGTGATTTCATTTTGTATCTAACTTTGGACAACGAAATCGATTGACAAATGCAATATTTTTTATGAAATAAAACATGTTTCAGACCGTTTCAAAATACTGAGACACTGTTTAAACAGTCAAAAATCTAATAAATACATACAACTGTCAATTTTTATTGGACAAAAGTTTGAACGGTAAAGTTTTGTTTTTAATATTTATCTAAATTTTCACTTTTTCTTATTCATATTCTAGCTACATAGATATTAATTTAGGGCCACTTGCATAAAAATAACCTCTGATTTATAAATTATTGATAATATCTGACTAATTTAAAATAAATAACGTTTTAGCAAAACGTTTTTTCTCTTCCTTGTTATAAAGATAAATAAATATTTTTTAAACTTTGAATAGTTCTCATCTCACCTCAAATTTTATAATTTTTTTACGAGAATGCAAGTTAAGGAGTAACAGTTTTTTTTAATTTTTTAATGTGTTTTGTGTTCGTTTTGTTGGTGATTCTGAAAAAATATCTATTCTGAACTGCTAAGTATTTTTCTTATTAAAAAACTAGAAGCGTCTATTTTTTTTCGGTATGTTAACATGGAAAAATCTGAATTTAATGTATTATCCGTTTGTTTCGTGCAATTGACCCTTATTGATTTAAAACAAATTTTTGATTAGTCAGATAGATAGTATGCGAATAAGATTACCAATTGCATTAAACTGTAGCTGCATTTCCGATTAAATTTTTTTTCCGTGGAAACGTCAAAATTTAATCTAACATAAAATTTAATCGAAATTTTAATCCAATTTGAACTCGGCCTTATTTTTCAGATAGAGCAAAACTGTAATTCTATTTATTCATCTGACAGTTCAATGAATGTGTAACTAATGAATAAAAAATCGGCCAAGTGTGATATTCTGTTCATATTTGAGTTGATTTTTTTTTTTTGAAAAATTCTTTTAAAAAAAAATGTCTAATAAAAGTTTTCTTATATTTAGTAAAAATTAGAAATAAAATTTTGAATCACACTTTAAGTAGGTACCAAGAAATCAAGGAAACTGGAGATTTCTTTTCAGTAAAATCATTTCTGATTTTGTATATTTAAGAAAATTAAATGTTTTGCATAAAAACAAATTTTTGTCGTTATGAAATAAGGATATACAAGAAACTCTACAAAGCATGTTAGCACAAAATAATTTTCTTGTAATTAAAAATTAAATGAAAAGAAACAAAATTTATTAATATTTGAACAATATTTAACAAACTTGTTTTTAATCTTGTTAAAAAAAAAGCATTTTTAGTTAAATATAAAAGTTTTGTTAAATAAAAAAAAAGTTAGTTTAATTTTAATAAGGCATACATAATACATAAAATATGTATTAAAAATAAAATTTATTTATTTAATTGCTAGTTTTTGATTTCTCTAAGACAGTAGAGAAAACAGCAAACTTCGTTTTGATTCTGAGAGAAATAGTTCAATTTTTAAATTGGAACCATTAATTGTTATGTAAAGAGCCACACCCTTTTTATGTTTCAAGTGTAGGTACGTATAGATTTTTTTTCGATATACAAAAATATATATACAATTATGTACATACACATTTTATTTAATTTTTCCAAATCTATTAATAATTTAACTATTATATACCTAGGAAAAACAAATAAAAAAATATCTATTCATGCTAAGGTAAGTAAAATTGAAATTTAAAAAAAAGACTTACATATCCATTTCTTGGTATAAAGTTAAAAATTTGTCGATATTTTTTGTACACACATATGTACCTATATGTAGGCATACAAAAGGAAAATCTATGTATGGAGGTATTTATCGTTCGCGTAAAAAGATATATTTTATTAGTTAAAAAAGAAGCTAAATAAATTTAATTTTACACACACCAACACCAACGCACGCATCCTATAATGGAAAACAGGAAACAAAGGAAAAATCCAACGTTTTCTTGTCATCTCGCGTCCTGCAGGCGCGCACACACACACAATAAATTTTCATCTTCACGATAATATACATATATATAGATAGATAGGTATATTCCTATTTTTTTGTATTTGATTTTATTTTATAGTATACACACAAAATTTTATCGAAAACTGATCGAATTTTTGGGCGCGGTCCATCTTCTAAAAACGACGACGCATGTACGGAGGTGTAGAATTTTTTTTTTATAGATAAATTAATTTTTTTTTTGTTGAAAAAAAAAATAAATTTAAATTTAAAAATAGTAATTTTCTTAAATAAGGAAAAAAGATTTTATGACATTTAAGAAACATTTAGCCCGATATGTGTTTTAGTTTTTTTGTTTTTTTTTTTTTTTACTTTTACAACATTTACATTACAACATCGATTTTTAGCATGCACCTACCTTTTGGGGAAAATTTGAGATTTTATCTACGAGAGTGTGTCGATGCTGATGATGATGATGATGTCCTTGGCGAGATGATTTACAGAGAAAGAATTTTAAAATTTGCGCAGAATTGCAAAAAAGCAAGGGATTTTTTTGTATGTAGTATAATAATAATTTTATCACTGTAGTTCGATATTTTGATGGATTTTCTTTTTTCACTCAAAAATCTTGCAATTTCCCGAAATTTTGCAATTAAAATAAAATAGTTTTCCAACTTGAAAAACTATATTTTTGAATATTAAACTTTTTAGACAAAACTCAGCCTAAAATTATGTGTCTTTATTTGATTCGCAAACTAGTGAGCGATGCCATTTAAAAAAAAATGTATTTTTTTTTTGTATCTCACTTTTACTGTGTATAGAAAGAAAATTGCTTTATTCCTTGAATGGAGAGAAAATGATGATGATGTCCTTCAAAATATGTGGCCACCGTATAAAAGCGCACCAAGCGCACTAGTTGACGCCTAAACGTCTACTACGAATAACGGTCGATGTAGCGAACCCCTGTTCTCAAACACACCAATATATTCATTCAAAGCGTTTTCCAACATCCAACATCCGTGCATATCCTTGGCATCCCTCCCTCTGTCGCCTCGTTGCGTTTTCCTCTAATATTATAAATACAAATACAACACAAACCAAACAAATCCAAAAAAAAAAAAAGGAGCCCAGCTTTGTATATAGCAAAGGCCCGGGCATCGTCGTCGTTGTCGTTCATCGTATTCCGTTCGTTCATCTCGAGCTAAATGTGAATGTGTGCGACAGGGCTATCCTGAACACATACTTGTCCAAAGTACAGAATTCCATGCTCTGCTGTGGCTGATGCTGCTGCTGTGCTGTTGCTCTTGCCAGTGATTTGTTATTGTAGTAGACTGTTTTTGGTGTGCTAAGGGTGCACTAAGGGTGTAAGGGGTGACGACAATAAAACGATATCGTCCCCTTTCACCCCTTAAAAATAAATGCTCTTGACAAGGAGCTTGTAAAAGTTTTCATCTATGTTTTAGTAATCTATGCTTGAGTGCGCGAAATACATAGAACGATACACACAAACACATTGATAACAGATGGTCCATGAACGCACCCTTCTGTAGGTAGGTATATACATATACACCGGGTGAGTTAGATTGCTTGTTGTCTCTCTTTTACTCTTTCATGACCCTCTAGCTGGTGGGCTGATGAAGATTTTGGGGTAGAAGAATCAGCCGGTTTTACTTTAACCCTGGATTTTTTGGTGAGGAATATAGGGACTCTAGTTGCACGAGCATCGAGCACTGGCTCCCTCTGGTGGCCCTTAATAGATTCTCTGCAGCTCACAAAGAATCCCCACGGACACAAATACAATCAGATAGAGAAAATCATGACGGGCTATAGGTAAAATAACAACCCCCCCATTCCAATTTAGGATTTTACCTTATCCTGCTGTGTCCTTCCCACGTGTTTCATGTGTACTGTATACCACCTCAACACCCCTCATCCAAGAATGTTTGCACACACTTTAGCTTTCACATAGAGAGTTGGTATAGAGGTTGCATCAGTAGTAGCAGCAGCAGCAGTAGCAAGGACCCAGCATCCCTTATAAAATAGATGGGATGGGGTAAAGAATAGCAAGAAGAGACAAATAAAACGAAGCACGGGCAAATAAAAAATTTAAAAATAAAAAAAGACCTCCAAAGAAACAAGAATAGTTGATTTCCAGAAAATCTCATTATTTAAGCTTTTGTTGGTTGTGTGTTTGCTGTGTATGTGCATGACAGGCAAACCTGCTTGCCTTGCCATTGCCACCATCCATCTTCCATGTCCTTCTTTTACTATGCCCTCTGTCACATCACACTAAGACCGCTCCTGGTAAAGTTGGGTGGCTGGCTGATCTCTTGGCTAGCACCAACAATTCAAGTTATACCAGATGCAGGTACGGGCACAGTTAGGGGATAATGAGTTTGATTACACAGATTTCTAGCACGAAATTCAGAATTAGATTTTAGAATGGTGTTATACCTACCAAAAACAAGAACTTAAATATTTTAAAAACATAGTGGTTTTTTGTCTTTTAGTAGATACTCCTTTGGGATTATTTGGAAAAGATGCCAAAGTATTAGTTATAGTAGACCATACTTTTTATTAACCATTCGCGTGAAGATTTTCATTGTAGCCGATGATTTGAAATAAAATTAGCAAAGTCAATCAGCCTGAGTCCGTTACCGAAAGTATTGTCGTGCAGGCTGTGTCCTCCGAATATCGAACCAAAGATGCCCTCCTTTCCAATTTTGGCGTTGAAGTCGCCAAGACGTCGTACTTGGGGCACCAATCAAACGTTTTCTCGAGGAGATCGTAGAATTCTTCCTTGGTTGAGTCGTCTTTTTCTTCCCTTGAAGCATGGGCACAGATCAACGTGATGTTTTTAGACTTTGCTTTGATGCGGATTGTGACAAGGCGCTCGCTTACATTTCTGAACCCTAAGACTTCTTGCCTAGGACTGACTAAAATTTGGTATGTTAACTTGGCAAGTTTTCAAAACATTTTGAATGTTGAGTAATCAGATGGAAAAAAAGAAAACTTGCCAAGTAAACATACAAAATTTTAGTCAGTTATTATTAAATAAGAAATTTCTCTTATAATTTGGAGTTATTACGATATTACTCTACTTAAAATATTTCATAATAAACCCTTCATAAACTTAGAACTTGGCGTACTTTTAGATCTCATTATTTTTCACGGCTGACTTGTTTCATAAAGGTTTTTTTTTATACATGGAGAACTTGGCTCTTTTGTAACATTTATGTTTTTGGTGTGATTTCACTCCTTTTTGCAAAGAATTTTTTTTAACACAAAATCTTAAATTTTCAATTTTCGAATGCACCTGAGGTCAAATACTCTAACTAATCATCATTGTACAGCAAACAATAATAATTCTATGAAAAAGGGTGGATGCCACGCCCTCTGAATGATAAACCCCACATTTTTAAGTTTTCCTCAGCATGAATTATGAATCCTACCTCCCTACCGAAATTCATAATTCTACAACAATCAAAAGTGCTTCATATAATTGACAACACTTCTGAGAAAGCGGGTAGATACAACGCCCCTGAATGTCAAATATCAAATTTTAAATATTTTTCTTTGCTTGCATTGGAAGCCCTATCGCTCTACCAAATTTCATCATCCTATAACAATCAGACATAGTTCTAAGAAAGTGGGTGGATGCCACGCCCCTAAATGAAAAATCTCAAATTTAATGTTTGTTTTCCTTACACACATTGCAAGCTCTACCTCTATACAAAATTTAATCATTCTGCAACAATCAGAACACAATTTGAGGAAGTGGGTGGATACCACGCCCCCTATATGGAAAATCCAAAATTTTCGATTTTTTCCTTTGTATATACCACAAGGTCTACCGTTGTGCGTAATTACAAGACTCTATGGTGTCGGGAAGTGCTCCATATGATTAATAACTATTTTCAGAAAAGAGGGTGGATGCCACGCCCCCTGAATGATATATTTTAAATTCAAATTTTTTTTCTGTGCTCAAATTATAAGGCCTACTTCTATACCAAATTTTATCATTCTACAACAATCAGAAGTGCTCCATATAATTGATAGCAATTCTGTGAAAGTGGGCGGATACCACGCCCCCTATATGAAAAATCCCAAATTTTGGAGTTTTTACTTTGTATACACCACAAGGCCTACCGATGTGCAAAATTACAAGATTCTACGGTGTCTAGAAGTGCTCCATAATTTTGATGATCTGTCAGTCAGTGAGTCAGTTACGGTTTTCGCGATTTTTGACGTCCTATATCTCAGGAACCACTAATGCTAGGGAATTGAAATTTGGTCAGGCGTCTGTGCTCGCCTAGCTTAGCAAATATGGTGAGTTTGAAGTTTCTGACATTATTGGTTCCGAAGTTAGAGGGGGGTCGAAAAGCGCTTGAGTTTGTTCCTGTAAGAAGGTAGTAGTGCCGAGAACTTGGCTGGGCACTACCGTGCCCTTTGATAGAGAATATTAATTTTAAAGAAAACCAAATCCCCTTCCAAAATGTTTGCTGTGGTACCGAAGCTGAACTTTTTTATGTATCAAAAGAAATAAATGATAGAGATATTTTAAATTTCAAGTCACGAGTACAATCATTTTATATACATATCGTTTCCGAAAAATGAAGAACCAGGGCCTAGTGGCTTACAACTCTAAACCTTTCCCTGTGTGCGTATTATTGGCAGGAATGAGTGAAGGGGACCTACAGTTTTTTGCTGAATCTGAACAGTGAAGGTGACAGGTAATTATTCATGACAAAAGTTTCTTTTGGAGAATTTGTCAATTCCTCGCATGAGGCAGTAACGGTTTTTTTTTTTTTTAAATTATTTTTCGGTGAACGTGGCTGTGAATAGAATCCAGATCTCCGGCATGTCAGTCGTATACATTAATTATCAGATCGAAAATGGCGGTGCTAACTTCATGCACATGTTAAGTTATAGTTTTACCTAATACCTTAACATTGAACTGCTTAATACTTTGCGTATTTTTGCTTTGACCCAAAACAGCAAGTTCGTGGTATCAAGTCATGCAAGCTTAACACTTATCCAGACCCTTTTGTGAGTGAAAAACAACTACGTTACCGACGTTTAAGGTTCAAGTCCACGTTATCCTTGTCCACTTTTATACTTACTCTACTTTACTGGATTATTTATCGGAGTTTTTGTTAACTAAGGGAAATTTTACTGCACTAGCTATAAAATTGGCAATTAAACACTCCTATTGATTCAAACTCAATTTAAAATTGGCGTTTCGTAGCGGGGGTGCAGGGGTGTGGTGGCATGATGATGGCGTGCCGATCTTATTTGGCTTCTCACTTAAATTGAAATGGTTTTTATTGAAATGGTTATTATTGAGGTTGAGAGCTATTTCACGGCTGCCAGGCCAATCATCAGACTCCTTATGACTCCTTTAGTGGTGCTTAGTTTATTATAATTATTTTAATTTAAAACTCTTTTTTTTTTTTGTTTACTCAGTTAAAATAATTAGGAGAAGTAAGTGTAACCGTGAAATGGGATTCACAATTACAAAACAAATCGAAACGGAAATAAAAATGAGGTCAATCGTTTGATGTTGCATTTGGCACCCTTCAATTTTGCAAAAACATATATCCGCGCCTGTCAGATACGTATGCAAAACTCTCTATAAAGATGCTGCAAGGGGAATGAGAGTTTCATCTCCTGGCGGGTGGTTATGGTGAGGTTTGGTTCTGGTTTGGTTGTATAAAATAAACGCGCCGGCCGGGACAAGTGCTTGTGTGCGTTTATAAAGTGAGATAGATACAAAAGTAGAATGCAAACACACTCGCTATACTCGTAGTAAGTCTTTTGTTGGAAATCGAATTTAGAAAAGGATGGCTATTCAGATTGAAATTTTTTTTTTTTTTGCTTCCAATGATGGCTGCTGTGATGAAGCTCTGCTACATTATACCAAGGGACCAAGGGAAGTTACTTTTGGGTATTTCCATCCTAATGGCTTAAAAGAACAAAGGGAAAAGGAATTCATTGCAAGGATGGTGTTGCTCGCTGTAGGACCTCGTTATGGATAAGCCCTTTGACGAAGAAAACAGAAAAACAAAAACTAAAATAAATAAACAACTAAAAAAAATAATAATAATGGAAACTTGTCTTTACTAAATAATAATTCTAACTAGCTTAGTTATTTTTATATCTTGCAACTGGAATGTCTTGTTGACTGTTTTTTCTTTCTTAAAAAATAAAATAATACTGCAGGGTATTTTTGATATAAGTTTTTACCGTTTTGAAAGGTTATTATTGCACTTGTTCTGGGGAAAAGCTAAGTCACTATGTGGTAACGTGGCCATACGAAAGCAAACTTATCTTTGTGTTGATATTAATTTGACTTTATAACACATTAGGGAGACATAAATATGTGATCATTCATAAAAATGTGCTTTATTTTGATCCCACATTGTTTAAGTGTACTGTTTTATTATTATAATCTACGAAGGTACAAAAACTAAATGTTTTCTTATTTTAATTTTCTCGAAAACGGATCTAACTGTTTTTGCCTTAACTTCGCACTTGTAGAAGTACAAAGTGATTGTTATAAACTTGCGTTTCATGTTTTTGGCAAAATTTCAAAACTATTTGTGTCTTTTCAGTCAAATTCTTTCCAGCATTCAAAAAAGTTGTTTTCCATGATGATTTCATGGGTGATGACCGAACCAAATTTTTTGGCATTTCACGCAAGTAAGAAAAATATAAATAATTAATTTCAATGTTTGTAATGGCATTACAGAATGGCGTACGATTTGAAAAATACTAAACATATATTGACATTCTATTATTCTGATGGTAGACTTGTGGTTTTAGGAAAACTAACACGCTTTCCATATCGCCAGGAGTAAAAATGCTTGATCCAATCTTATTTTTATATTTGATTCACAATGGTACCTAAGATCTTATATTATGGATGAAAGCAGATGTTTCGTTTCATCCACTGGCGGCACTGATCTCTATAATACACTGGATAGTGGATTCCCTACAAAGTATAACAGTTTTTCTACTTCCAATTGAAGATGACAAGTACGTAGGCAACTCAACACTTTAGGTATGTTCAGTGAGGCAACTCAACACTTTAGGTATGTTCAGTTAGGCTGAGAAGTCCAGTTCAAGTTGCTGAGATCTCAAAAACCAAAGTGGAATTTCTAAGAAAAAAAAGCAAAAGAACTATCACTTGTTTGTAAATTTGATTTTTTGTAATTTAAAATAATTGTAAAATTGAATTTAAAATATTTTAGTTGCAATTTTGTAAAAAATTTATTATGTTATACAGTTATACCGTTGTACAAAAAAATAGGCAACTCGACATTATAACAATTCTCAAATGGCATCAACTTTCTTGTATGGATGCGCTATCCAGTGTATTATAGAGATCAGTGACTGACGGTTATTCGAGGGCTTCAATAAAATGTCCTACATAAAACGAAGGACTTAACAAGTCCAAATAGTTCAAATCCAAGCGAAACAGGAGAACTGAAAACGGTGGAGAATTTATAGTTACATCGAATAAATTTAAACAGTCGAAGAGTATTCAACTATTGCATACATAGATGAACCACCTTGTCTGATCTGAGCAATTTGAAATGGACAAAATATCTTTTAATTATGTACAATCTAAATTTTTCATCAACATTCACTATAAATACTTGTTGAAGCTACAGTTCTTGCCAAAACGTCAACAGTTGATTTTTGTGTTGACAGCTCTGCATTCTAATCCTGATAAAAAAAACTGCGTTTCGTGAGAATGAGTTCAGATTCAGAGCACGTCGCGCGCACATATCAAACACATTGTCTCATAAATCGCCCGGGACAAATAAATATAAATTAAAACATACAATCTTCTTCTATCTATCTTATATCTATATATGTATATATACATATATATTATTAATGATTGCTTTAAAATTTTGATACAACATTGTATTTACATACGACTTACGAGCGTGTTTTTATATAATTTTTTTCAACAGCGCTATTAGTTGGACATAAAAAGCTTCACCCGCTGTACTGAGATATCAGCAATCTCAATTACATGAACATTATTTTTCAACAAAAATCCATTTTTGTTTTTTGTCAAAAAATTGGAGCAAATATTTAAAATATGTTTGCTCTATTTTACACGCAGGAAAATATATGAGATGCTTTAATTTCGTAAGTATAGTTTATTTATTATTCTTTTTCGTGATTTACCTTTTCTTTGTTTTCTTTATTTTTTTTTTTTTTTGTTTTTTTGAATTCACATTAAATAAAATATACATAAAAAAGAAATGTACATAATATTCTTATTTTTTTTTTCTTTTTGAATTTATGTATATGTATTATTTATGTGCTTGTGAACTCTCTCAAAACCGGACACTGGCGGTACCCAAAAATGTGTCCGGTTATGAGAAGTGTCCGGTTCCGGTTATGAAAAAAAAAAACAAATATGTATGAGAAAACTAAAGCAAACAAATTGTTCTATCTATATTCTTGAATTTAATTATTTTTGTCCAAGTGATGACGAAGACATTTTAATGAAGGAAGACAAAATTAGCACTTTTCTTGTTTTGGAAAATAAAAATCAAAATGCAGAAGTTAATTTAGTAGAAGATGATTGAATAAATGATATTTAAAAAAAAATTACTACTTAACTGTTTCTTTCTATTTTGAACCCCATTCAGTTTGTCTTAAATTTTATTTTTCAAAATTTTCTGTCTTAAATGTGCAAATCTTAACCGATATTTATTTTAGGGCTGGCAACGAGACGAGACCAGGCAAGACTTTTGTTAGTCTCGTCTCGGTCTCGTCAAAATCGAAAAATTTCAGTCTCGTCTCGGTCTCGGTGTTGGTCTCGCCTAACCAAGTCTCGTCTCGATCTCGGTCTCGCCCTTTTTCTCGTGAAAATTTTGAAGTGCAAGTCTCGTCTCGGTCTCGGTCTTGAGGTAAAATTTGAATTTTGTAGAGGTTTTTTAATCCACTTAATTCGGATCCGTCCTTCAAGGAATTTTGAAGTTCATGGCCTGACAGGTGGGCGATGAACTATTGACATTTTCGATTGTCTATCTGGAAGAACTTCCCGATTCGGAATGCCAATAAACAAACAAACATGCCCAATTCGATTCTGAAGTTTTCTTATCATTCCTTGCGTTCGGCTGATAGTCAGATAGGCTATCCACCTATCCCAAAAATGTTCACAATGCTTGAGTTGTTGTTGCGTCAGCTGACATTAGAAGTTTTTGTAACAAGGGATTAAAACAACACAAACCTATCCGGATAGCTTTGGATAGTTAGGCGAATGCGCCCATTGTATTTATGAAACAACACATGCAGTTGCAAAAGTAAAATATTTTAAATGGCGGAGACCAACATGGAGAAATTAATATTAAACTCGTATCTTCAATCGGCCCTATCGAAGTAACCGTCGGAGCAGAACTCTCTCCGATTTCCTACGAATCGGAGACATTTTGCTCGTCGGAGAACTATGTACCTCGAAGCAAAATGTCTCCGATTCGTAGGAATTTGGAGAGAATTCCGCTCCGACGGTTACCTCGATAAGGCCGAATATCTTCGATTTTTACTTTATTGGCACATTAAATGTCACCCAAAAGGTCTAAAATCAACTTTTTCCGGAGCAAAAAATAAAATCGGAAAACCTTTTTCCGGCGGCGAAAATAAAGTCTGAAAAATGAGCGATTTCTATTCCAACGACATGCATACGTATTTTTCTCTGGATTTTCGCAGTGCACCTGAGTATAAAACTATATGTACATTTATGTAATTCAATATTTTAACGCGCATAGAATATTTTAAATAAATAATAAAAAATAATTAAATAAAAAAATATTTCTTCTAGCGAAAACCGAAACCAAACCACCGAGACCGGCGAGACCGGCGAGACCGGCGAGACCGGCGAGACCGGCGAGACCGGCGAGACCGCCGAGACCACCGAGACCACCGAGACCACCGGGACCGGCGAGACCAGCGACACTCTCGGCGAATTTCGGTACCAAAAACACGGTCTCGTCTCGGCCTCGTCTCGGATGCTTTTAAAGTAGTCTTGGTCTCGTTGCCAGCCCTAATTTATTTTCGAAGTTCTAAAAATAATCTAGCTGTTTAAATTTTATTTTTGATAGACACGAAGTATATAGGTAGAACATTTGTTTCCCTGCGACGGATAGCAGAATACAAACTTTTACACGAACGTTTAGCAGCTGGCTAGGCTGGTTATATTTTGCTATTTTTTTTACGATTTTGTACCCGTTCGAAGCCGGGTCGGGCCAGCTAGTGTTTAATAAAATCACTATGACATCATCTGCGATGAAGCTGTCCACAACACCATCACATATCTAATTTTGATTGGGCTGTTTACCGTTAGGGAATGCTAAACAATTTCAATGGAAATGCAAATAAAAATAAAAATTGCATCGGTATAATAAAAAGGAAATGATCCATAAAACTAAAATGATTTTGTCGATAGAAATTTTCATTAAAAGAATATAGCCGAAGACAACCTGTCAATTATATTGTTATTTTGTAATTTCATATTGCAATGATAATAACCATGATAAAACAGATGTTGTCAAAAGAGCTTGAAATAAATGACTATTATAAATGAAAGTTTGTACTTTCGCGGGAAACCACATTCAGGGAAACATCGGAGATGGATCAATTGAACTTAAATGACAAGGTTGAAAAAAAAAATTGATTTCTCAAAAAAAAATCTCTTAAAAAAAAAAATAATTGAAAACAAAATAAAAGAATGGTATCTGCCTTTACAAAAAGGTATACCATGACATTTACGTACTTACTTCCGTTCTTTTTGAATATTTTGTTTTGCATTTGAAGTCGATTTTTTTGGAGATTGCCCCTCCTTGCCAAATAGGGGGAATATACCCCCCTCCCATACGATTTTTTTCTTATCTCCACCCAGCCTATATGCTCAAGCTTTTTGTCATACTTTAAACGAATCACCCTGTAAACATATGTATGTATATGTAGATGCATATAATGTACATGTGTATAGTCAATTTCATGTGTTAGATTTTGTCGAATTTTGGATATGTTGTGGTACAATTTCCTTTTATTACAATTTGTCCGAGGTTAGCCCTATTTTTTCCGTAGATTTACCTGGGGCGTCATTCCGTAATTTTCAAAACAATAATCATCAAAACGATTATCGCTGACGTGATCGTCAGTAATTTGCTTCACGTAATTCAAACACTATCTCCTCGTCTATCGTTTTTCCAGAGATTGTCAAACCATCATTGAAATGTCATAATAACAATTTGCGTTATTAGAACAAAGTTCTTTAGTGCACGGTTTGTTTGTAAGCCCAAGAAATCGGCAGAAATTTACATTAGATGGTGGCGCAATGGAATTGGTACTTGCTTCTTAACCGAAACGTTCGGCGTTCGATCCCTGCTGGCGACACGTTTTTTTTTTTTAGTTTTCATATAATTTGTATTTTTCTCAAATGTTTGTTGCCATTTTGCAAAATAAATAAATTATTTCACTCATTTAACTATAGTCGCGTACAAACTTACATACAATCATGAAAACAAATGCGAAACGATACCTATTTAGGTATCGTCCAAAAGCCATCTTTTTGACGATAGCGTTTTGATGATAATCGACTTACGTGAATCAAATATTTGATCGTCAAAACGTGATCGTCCAGACGATATGCATTTTTAGGGTTACGTAAAGTAGGACTATCGTCGAAACGTTATCGTCGGGTGATAATCGTTTTACGGAATGAGTCGCCTGACTATTTGGTCCTTTGTGTCCAACGAGGGTACATAGAAGTGAAGATGCAGCCAAAAAAGTCAAAGAACGTCGACTACATTGGGTCGGACGCTTCTAGCAAATGGAGAACAATGCTTCAGCTGTAAGAGAGTCCTGTAACGGATGCTAGAACGCTTTTTCTGGATGGCAGAGGGATAAGCAGCGTGCACGGGCTCTTGGAAGATACAAAGCTTCTGGATCTTCTCTGGGCATAAACTTAGTGATCGCGAAATGTTTTGGTCTTCAATAAGACTCTTATATAAAATAAAATACTTATTTTATGGTTCTGATGTTAAACGACCATTTCTGGCCCCTTTGTTTAAAGTCTCGTGTGTAGTATCAAAAAGGTGATAACCAACACTAATTTATCATCGTGGGACTATGAATCATGATTTCCAGTTACCTGGATGTCATGTTTGCACGCCTACGCCCTTAAATTGAAGTAATATTGCACCCCATTTTTTTTTTCCAAAAGTACCTTTACTCGTTAAAACCAGTTTAATCCAAAGATATTTTTTTATAACTCTAATCTTCAAGTTTTGTTTGTATGTGTTCATAACAATTGGTATCCTCGTCCCCCCTTAAGGGCCTTCACCTTAGCCTTCCATCATGACATCTTGAGAAGAATAAAGTCAACGAACAATAAAAAAAATGCAATAAAACAGGATTAAAAACGACGAAAGCCCATTCCACTATATACCCTTTAAAAGCAGCAATACACCCTCAAGCAGCATCCTTCAGAAAGATATCCCATTTAAAAATACTTAACATCAAATCACATTAAACGAAGTGACATACCGCTTTAGCAACCATCTTTGGCATCTCCACAAAAAAAAAAAAAAATACGAAAAAAAAATAAGTTATGTAGAAGTAGATACCAGGAAGACAAAAAGAAGACGAGGGATACCTTTGTTTTCTCTTTGTGTGCATAACGACTTTTCGATATAATGCGTTTATATGCGGCTCGCTTATTCTTTCTTCTTCTCCTGAATCTATATTGAACGACCCTTAAATGAGGCGCCCTCGCATCTGGTCCTTTTCTCTGAAAATATTAAATTAGATATTAAATGTTTCAGCCACAAACAACAAAGGGTATATAAACTTATAAAAAGCCAAACAACAACATCTACTATAGCAGTCAACCTCTATACCCTACCCACCCACAACGCCTAAAGTCCATACCTAATCACCATTTTACCATATACCGTTGCACATTCGAAAACAACCGGATGTTTGCCAAATACTTTCAGGATATTAAAATACCACTGAATTTTCAACATCCCTTCTTTTATGCTTGATAGAATGCATATTATCAGGGTGAGAAAACCCAGATGATGGGTACTTCTCCTGCCACGTATGCACATATATACCTAAACCATATACAACTTACCTATACGAATGGGGTATTTATATTATGTATGTGCACAAATGGAATTCAAATCTTAAATGCACTCTCAGAATAACTTCGAAGCTTTTTGTATGTAGTTTGCCTTTGTCACCTTAGGTCTATGGGAAAATTTAGAAGAAAATTAGTTGTGGCGAAAATTCCAAAGCACTCAAAGTTTTAAGAGTCTTAGGACTGGCAACCTTGCAGGCAGACATATTTCTGATTATAGAGATCAGATTTAACTCCGATCGGAGTGAAGGTACTGTCTAAGCTGGGAAGTCCTTAATTCCAGCGAGGAAATTCTTAAAGATAATGGCGCAAAGTTTTAGACGATTTAGTATGATGTTAAAGCATTTTAAGTATGATGCTAAGTTAAAAACAGGCTTTTTCAAATTTTAAACGAGTTAGCATCGTATTATCTTTTTAACATTTTACTAAAGTTAAAATCGCCAAATAGCTATTTTAACTTTTTAGTATCATACTAAATCCAAGTGTCACTTTGGCAGCTACAATTGCAAAAATGGGTTAAACTGTCACTGTTTTAGGCGTGTTCAGCAAGAAAAATAGGTTTAGTATGATAAAAATAAATAAATAAATAAATTTGATGGCACAACAGCTCATAAAGAACTAGAGCCTAGTGACTTACAACTCTCAACCATTCCTGTGTGCGTGTCTGCAGGAATGGAGGGGACCTACAGTTTATTGCCGAATCCGAACGGCTAACGAGCGGCACTTTTCTGTGACAGGAGATACTCTTGGAGGATTTGTCAATTCCTCGCAAGAGGCAGTAGCCGTTTTTTCTTTTAAATAAATAGGTTTCGAGGCTGGGGATCGAACCTTAGACCTCCGGCATGACAGTCCATCGCACTAACCATCACCCACGGCTACTACTAGTTAGAAAATGTTTAAAACTAAGAATATTTTAATAAAGAGTTTTAAAGTTAGAAAATTGTTAAGTAGTATCATGCTAATACCTTAACATCAGGCTGTTTAAAATTTTGCGCCAATACATTTAAAAAAAGCCGTATAAGTAAAATTTGCATTTATCTTAAAATAAAATTCACCGTTGAAAAAGAAATTTTATAAATCGATAGCATTTCTTGATATTAAAATCTATCGAGAAGAAAACAATCTTTCGTTTGATTTGATACCAATCAAAATCGAAAATACAGTTTCAGAAGGACTCACAAACTTTCATTCTAACCATGAGCACATTGTGAAATTAATATGGCTTTTCTTTTGCAAGTTTTTGAAATACTGCTTATATGTCAGTTATGCAAATCCGTTCACTAAAATTAAAGGTAAGGCTGGAGAAGGAAAAGTACACTGATGTAAAACACAAGATCAAAGGGCAGGGTAGCGCCCAGCCAAATTCTCGGCACTACCCCTTTTTACAGGAACAAACTTAAGCGATTTTCGAGAGGAACTTCAAACTCCTTACCATTAGTGGTTCCTAAGATATAGGACGTCAGAAATCTTGAAAACCGTACAAACTGACTGACATATCGTCAAAATTATAGAGCACTTCCCGATCCCGTAGAATCTTGTAATTTCGCACAACGGTATACCTTGTTGGATTTTCCATATAGGAGGCGTAGTATCTGCCCACTTTCCCAAAATTGCTATTAATTATATATGGAGCACTTCTGACGGTTTATCATTCATGCACTCAAAAAAATATTTCGTAATTTCACTACAAAATATATTCGTATATTGATTTTTCGTTCAAAGTACAAATTTTTGTAAAATAAACCAATTTTTCGTAGCCTTTATGAAACCACATTTGTAACTCTTTTTCACACAAAAGTTTATTGATATGTACAAAAAATTTGTAAACTCTACTCAATTTATCTTTTATCAGGTGAAGCAGTAATACGCATATTCAGTTCACGAATATTTATACTAATGATTTTGAAAAACTACAAATATTTTGTAAGTTTACTAAAACAATCGTTAAAAACCTAAAGCATTTCGTAAATCATACAAAATATGTTTTTAGTGCATACGCAATACAGTTGTATTTCACACAAAATGTTTTGTAATAAAATAAAGATTCTACTATTCATAAAATATACGAAGGTGTTCAACAATACAACAAAAACATTTCGTATTACTCACAAACTGCAGCTAAACGTTGCTTTTCCGTAGTTGAATGTTCTTACTTGATTTTTGAAAGTCACGCGTCGCCCGCCGCCGTAGTAAAATTAGAAAAAGAAGAATATTTATCTATTAATTTGTGTGATTTGTGAATGAACGTGAAAAATATTTAAATAAAGTGAAGATAAATTCAAAGTTATCTAGTAAAAAACAAAGTACAAAAGCTAAGAAATTAAATATTAAAACGAAGTTTAAATAAAAGGAATAAACTTGAAGTTGTTTTAGCATTGAAACTAAAACAGAAAACAGAAGGACAAAACTTTTATAAGAATTGCATCCCCTAATTTGTACACGGTATTTTAAGAAAACAATTGTATTTTCCAGAAATTGGCTTAGGGATGGCGTAGCATTTTTCCCACATACAATTTTTTTCTAAGAATGATTTCAGGAATCATTCCCCAAAATATCGTGCATAAATTACGGGACATACTGTATAATAATTATAATAAAATAATTGATAAATCTTAATATTTTACCCTTTTTATGATTTTCTTAATAGTTTTTTTATCATCTTAAAAGAAATAACATTCAGCAACAATTTGTTTTTTTTTTTTTAGTTATTTAAGAGTCTTCTCTATCTATAAAACAAGGCGACCAGTACCGCAGTATACGCGCCGCTTAATGAAATAAAACGTAAGTAAACTTTCCTTTTTCTTTTAAACATTATTCAAAATGATCATTCTTTTTTATAGTTGCAAAACGACATAAAACAAAAATATTGACAACATTATAAGGTCCATGTTCCTTTGGGTCTCCAAGTGGAGGTATTACTATGAAATGTAATGTAGAAATTAATATAATGTTAATTATTTTTTATTGATTTATTATTAAATTATTAAGTTTATTAAATAATTCTATTTTGATCCTAAATTTTTTTATAAATATTTTTAAAATAAACAAAGCTATAAAAATTATTAACAAAAATATTTGTTGAATTTACAAAATATTTGTGATTTAAGATCCTATATATTTGTAAAACACACGATTACATTCCTATATACTACGAATTCAATTTAATAAAAATACAAAAAAATTTGAAGTTTATACGAACGGATCTTCTTTTCTACAAATTTATAGAATCTTAAATCACAAATGTTTTGTAAATTGTACAAACGTATTTGTGAAAACACTATAGCTATATCGTTCATTCTACAACCTTATTTCGTATTATGTAAAGAATTTATTTGTTTTCTAATTTAGCAGGAATACGAAGTTTCGCAAGATGTACAAAAACATTTGTCTTTTACTTTCAAAATAATGCGTTCGTGCAATTTACAAATGCGTGCTTATAAAATGTACGAGAACCATTCGTGGAGCAAATGAGCGAATGTTTTCGTGGTATCGACAAAATTTTTAGTTATATTTACCATTTATTTTTTTGTTATACAAGCACCAAAAAGCAATTGCAATTTCTGCACAACCTTCTGACCTCAACTCCACCGAAATTTTGTAGGACACTGGACCGATGTTAACTGGAGAACGCCCGATTCTTCCATAAATGCAATTAAAGTAAGTTTGCAGTTGAATGAATGAATGAATTATACTTGGGGTTTATATTGCACTGCGACCTTAAGATCTATTGTGCCCCCATTTAGAGCCGCATGAGGTTGCTCATTTACAGCTCTTCCTCCAAATTTATTTCTTTGAGAAATTTAAGTATTTGGAGTATTTTTAAAGAGGGCAGTTCGCTCTCCTCTATCTGGTGGCGACCCAGATATCTATGTCTTTGTTGCACAATTGCTTCACAACTACCTAAAATATGGTCCGGTGTCTCTTCCTCAGTGTTACAGAATCTGCATGTTGCGCTACTTGCTAAGCCAAGAATCCTGAGGTGTCTCCTTAGCTTGCAGTGGCCAGTGAGGATACCCGTAATTATTCTAAGGTTGTTTCTACTTAAGCTAATGCAGGATATGAAACGTTCTTGGTTGTAGCTCCCAAGTAGTAGTTTTGCCTGTCTTAGCTTAGGGAGTTCTTTCCAGATTTGTAATCTTTTGGCCTCCTCTTGTTTTTTGATTTTATTCTTAATCACATTTTCTCCTATTCCGCAATAGGGCTCTGGACCCATAAGGGGTGTTGTTGCACCCATTTTTGCTAAGGAGTCTGCCTCTTCATTGCCTTGGACACCCACATGGCCTGGTACCCAATGGAGTGTTACATTGTTGCTTTTGCCCAGTTCGTTTAGTCTGCACACACAGTCCCATACCAATTTAGAACTAATGGTGTATGAGCTCAGAGCTTTAAGTGCAGCCTGGCTGTCTGACATAATGACAATATTTTGGTTACGATATTTCCTTTCGAGATTTTGTTCTGCACATTTTCCTATGGCATTGACTTCCGCTTGGAAAATGCTAGAAGACTGCCCCATCGGTAAGGAAAGTTTGGTTCTTGGCCCAAAGATTCCTGCGCCAGTCCCTACAGTTGTTCTCGATCCATCAGTGTACCACTTGATGGCATTAGCTTTAAGAGTGTAGTTGACTGATTCACCTACCCACTCTTTTTTGCAACTTAACTCCGTTTGGAATTTTTTCTCGAAGTTATATTTTTTAATCATTCCATCTCTTGGAATGTCAAGAAGATTTGTTACTAAGGACTTACAGATCGAATTTCTTTCCCTATGACCTATACATTTTCCAGTCCCAGTACCCTCCTTTGCGAATCTAATGACGGCTCCCATAGCAGCACTTTCTATGACCATATGTAGTGGGGTCAAGTGAAGGATTACCTCCATAGCTGCTGTAGGGCATGTCCTCATTGCTCCAGTAATGCATAAGCATGCGAGCCTTTGTACTTTTTCTAGGGATTTCCTAGTTGTGATTAGTTCGGTTCTTTTATGCCATGCAACCGCACCATAGGTAATGATGGGTCTTACCATCATAGTGTACATCCATCTTAGGATATTTGGTTTACAGCCCCATGTTTTACCTGCAAGTCTCTTGCAAATCATGAGGGCCTTAGTGGCCTTCCCGACAGTAATTTCAACGTGTTTGTTCCAGAGGAGTTTACTGTCTAGAGTAATTCCTAGGTATTTAACATCCTTCTGGGTCACGATTTCTTCTCCCGCCAACCGGATTGGTTTCATGCGTGGAAGAAGTCTCCTCTTGGTAAATGGTACTATCGTTGTTTTGGTAGGATTTATATTTAGTCCCACCGATATGCACCATTTCCTTGTGATGGATAACCCCCTTTGTATTATATCACAGAGAGTATCTTCAAACTTTCCCATGGCAGTTATAACAATATCATCAGCAAAACCGATGCAGCGTATGCCTTGAGAAGTAAGAGTTTCTAGTAATTCATCTACAACAAGACTCCACAGCAGGGGTGATAAAACCCCTCCCTGAGGACAGCCCCTTGTTGTGATGACCCTCTGGACACTATGTCCTGCGTGTGCTTCCGCCGTTCTTGTGCCTAGCATTTCACTTATCCATCTGATTATGGTGATGGGTACGCACTTCCCTACCAGAGCTTTGTTTACAGCTTCATGAGAGGTATTGTCGAAGGCCCCCTCAATATCTAGAAAGGCACATAATGCTGTTTCTTTCGATTCTAAAGCTATCTGTAAGGTGTTTGTGAGCTCATACAGGGCGGTTTCTGTAGATCTACCCGCTCTGTAGGCATGCTGGCGTACGTTTAAAGGCATCTTTATTAACACTTCTGATCTAATGAAGTTATCAATTACCTTTTCCAGAGTCTTCAGTAAAAAGGAAGTTAAACTTATTGGCCTGAATGACTTTGGATGTGTTGTATCTTTTTTCCCAATTTTGGGAATAAAAATAACCTTAGCTCTTCTCCATAGATTTGGTATGTACCCAAGTGCAATACTACTTCGAAGTATGCTAATGAGAAAGGGCATTAATATTACTTTCCCTTTTTGTAAAAGGGCTGGAAAAATGCCATCTACACCCGGTGATTTAAAAGGTTGAAAGGCGTTTATCGCCCAATCAATTCTGTTTGCTGAACAGATAGTTGATGCTATCTTCCAGCTTTCCCGGTTGGGTTTGAGAGGTATTCTCTCTATTGTGTTTTCTAAAGCTGGTAAGCTTCCCGGGAAGTGAGTATTTAACAATAGGTTGGACCTTTGCTCCTCATTTTCCGTAAAGCTACCATCAGGGTTTCGAAGTGCTAAAGAAGTTAGTGCCTTCTCTAGTTTGCAGTTAGAATGGCTGAAAATAAGTCCAAAGCACACAAACAATAATTTGACAAACATGCCAAGGCACTAATCTAAAGTTCTAGAGAAGAAGAGACATGCTTATCAAATACTAATGCACTATTTAACCATTTTAATAAAAACTTCAACAAAAAACCGAATATTAATGGAGGGATTATTTCTAAACTTTGACGATCTAATTCGTTTAGTTCTTAACTTTTCTTGGGTAACAATGGTTTTTGTTTAAATCTTTCTTGGGAATAACATGTGGAATTGGTGGTTAGAAGAACTGAGAGAAAAATTATTTCTAAATAATGGTAAATTTCTTAGTTTTTAGGCAACCAATGAATGTTAAGAAAATATTAAATAGAAAACCGAATATTAATGGCAGTCACTGTACCTTTATTTGGAATCTTTCGAAAATTTAGTTTTGAATGAAATGTCAAATTTATAAACATTTATTTGAAAAAAAGAAAATTATTTTATAAAGAAACCGACGATAAGTTAGTATTGAAGAAATTTGTCGACTCAACTTTTCATTTTCTTCCCCCTACAAGCTTCCTACACTTACGGAAAAAAAGTCAAAGTAGATTGAAGAAAAAATCGAAGTAGATTTCAAAATAAACTTTTTTTTATTCAAATCAATATTTGATTTTTTAATTTTAAAGGTTTTAGCTCTTAAAACGTTTCTATTAAAAATATCTTTACGTTTAAAATGTCATTTTAAAGCCAGAAGACAGTAATTTTTGTGAAAGATATTTTAATTCATACAACCAATACCAAACAATTTCAAAAACAGTGCTGAAAATACGCGTTTTCGTACTGTTTTTTTTTTTTTCTTTGCTTCCAGTGTTTCGACTGTAGAATATTAACAGCTTATAATTTTCAGATATTAAGTTCGCATGTTATAGAAGAAATGAAACCTACAACTTACTGATACTTACGGTACATTCTTTATCAAAAAATATCTCGAAAATTTGAGTTTTCAAAATTTGTGTAGAAAATTAAATTCTCTAAAATTTATGTTAACATATTTTTTATCGTAAAATTGAAAACCAAAAAATTATATTCAAAAAAAGATGACCATTGTCAAGAAAAATATCATTATCTTCTTTTATTTATTTTATATCCTCTTTAAGATAAATTTCTTTAGAACAGTCATCTTTTTTTTTGTTATAACTTTTTTGTTTTCAATTTTACGATAAAAAGTGTGTTAAAAAAAATTATAGAGAACTTAATTCCCTACACAAATGTTGTAAAATTTTGCTTGTGCGATGTATGGTTCTCAAGATATCGCTATGAACTTTTTACGCCCCCTTTTCCAAAATGGTGGCCAAATGTGGGGGGAGTTTAACCCCGAAAACTCGTTTCTACACCGACACTGATCCCTTCTACAGAACCATAAAAACATGTTTGTCCTGTACAAAATGTAAGGTTCGGCCAAAATTTTGTAACATTACAATGGACTTATGAATATTTATTATCATATTGCCCGAAAAATTAAAGGGTGTCAAAGTTCTCCAAAATTTATTATTTTAATTTATTTTAACCTCAAACAATTTATCAAAGCAATGAACTTACAAAATAAAAGTTTTAGATCTGAAAAACAAAAAATTCATTAAAATAGAGAAAAAAAAAGTAGATTTGGCCTTTGTTTTGTAAAATTGAAGTAGATTTTTGAAAAAAAAAAAAAAAAGAAGAAAATCTACTTCAATTGAAGTAAAGTGGTAGTACTGGAGAAGACATTCATATGGGATTGTTGAACAATTTTCACTTTTTGACAATAAACTGAAAAATTGGTTCATTAAAAAATTTCTTAAATACTTATCTTTTATCGGGCATATCCAATGATCAACATGACAACGATATGCTTACGAAAACTATAACGAAAAATTACCCCTTGAAAGCGTCACCATTTGCAAAAACAAAAAAACACAAACTCATAAAAATCACAGAAAGCAATGTCGTGAAGAAAGAAACAACAAATACAAACAAGAATAGAGACCAAATGTCACTTTTCCGCACACAATAAATTAATGCGGTGCAGGCAATTAATTATGTGCGAAAACAGAGGCGAGATCTCTTCAAATAATCTGCTAATTATCGATTTCGCTTATCGAACAGCGTTCCGCAGAACGAAAAGCAGGACGAAAAACAGGACGAAATTTTTTGTTTATGATTTCGTTGTGTCATTTTTGTATGGGTTTTTTCGTTTCACATCAGCAGCATACTAGGCTTTAAGGACCAATTCTTCAATACTACATTTTTCATACGCATCAGCAACGCAAACTTGATTACATTGCATAAGTCTGACGGTTCGGAATGCAAAAAAAAAAAACAATTTAAAGCTACAAATTTTTTGAATGCGCAGTTGTAGTGTAGTAGTAGTATTTTTTTCGCGTTGAAATTGAAAGCAAACAATACAAAAAGTGCAAAAAAAATATATGCGGTGATATTGGTGCACAAAATATGTGTAATGTTTTCTAATTGAAATTTTTTTTCGAAATGAAGTCGGGGAAATGGTGGTAAAATGCGAATAAATTTCATACGTTCAAATTTCTATATTCTGTAGATTTTTTATGATTGAAAAAGTCGATTTTGTTATCCTATTGTTTATGATTCAATTAACTTTATTCCTTCGGGTATGTAACTGATTGTTTAACTAACGATTGAAAAATCGGCTCTTAAATTTGTACAAAAATTGAAAAAAATACGCATACGCCCCAGTGTACTTATAGTTTATCGTGTTGTTCTAAAGAAAATAAAAATTGCAGGAACTGTTTGGTTTTCCTGAAATTTTTATAAATTATTGTCTGTGAGTCAAAGTAACATTTCGATATTATCCTTTTATAGAAAATTATGATACTTAGGGTTTGTTTCACAATGTCTGATTAAAGTTCCAATTAAGCTACATGGAACTTATTTGTCACTTAAAAACCGCATTTACGTTTCACAATATATGAATAGGTCTAAGTGGCACTTAAAGTTCTGAATATTTTACAGGCCGGTTGAGGTTCCGATTAAAAAATTAAACTGGCATTTAAAATATCTACAGCTGCTGTCAGTGCGACTCACACAACAAATACATCAATAGTTTGGACTAGTGACGGATATTTGTATGCGTTAACCCAATTACTTACTTCACGACAAAAATTCCACCCCTTAACACCATAAAAATGCAATTTCAAAACGCACTTAAGTATTTTAAATCACTCACATTCACATATCAACACAAAATTTCTAACTGGATTTTATCAAATTGCAGTAAGGGGCCTTAAAACACCAAAGTAATGTTGTTTGTTACCAGTTCTGGGTCCAAAAAGTTTAATTATGACACTTTAAAATTCAAAACTTGAGAATAAATTAATAATTATTTGATTGATTATTTTCAATCAGTCAAATTCCTTGGAAAATTGGAATAACTGACAACTAGCTAAGTGGCACATAAATTTATGATTGTGAAACGCAAAGGTTTTTAATGAGAGGATTTAAGTTGTGGATAATTTATGTGTCGGATAGTTATAGGGAACTTTAATCAGACATTGTGAAACAAACCCTTAGGGTTTGTTTCACAATGACCCTTAGGGTTTGTTTCACAATGTCTGATTAAAGTTTCATTTAAGCTATTTGGAACTTATTCGGCATTTAAAAACCACATTTACGTTTCACAATATCTGAATAGGTCTAACTGGCACTTAAAGTTCTGAATATTTTAAAGGCCAGTTGAAGTGCTGATTAACAAATTAAACTGGCAAATAAAATATTTACAGCTGTCAATGTGACTCATACAACAAATGCATAAATTTGATAGTTAGGACTTACATATGACGAATATTTGTATGACGGAGACGAGAAGAAATCGTGTATTTTGCGTTATGACCAAATCACTTACTTCACGATAAAAATACCACCCCTAACACCACAAAATTGCACTTTCAAAATGAAAAATCATTTAACCACTCAAGTTCACTTATCCACGCACAATTTCTAATGGTTTAAACTGAATTATATCAATTTGCAACGATACCACGGTCCACTTCGCGGTCTAAAAAGTTTATCTAAGACACTTCAAAATTCACATTTAAGAATTAAATTAATAATTATTTGATTGAATATTTTCAATCAGTCAATTATTTTTGGAAAACTGGAATAACTGACAACTAGCTAATCGACACATAAATTTATGACTGTGAAACGCAAAGTTTTTTAATGAGAGGATTTAAGTTACGGATAATTTATGTGTCGGATAGTTTAAGCTACATGGAACTTATTCGTCACTTAAAAACCTCATTTACGTTTCACAATATCTGAATAGGTCTAAGTGGCACTTAAAGTTCTGAATATTTTACAGGCCAATTGAAGTGCTGATTAAAAAATTAAACTGGCAAATAAAATATGTACAGCTGTCAATGTGACTCAGTCAACAAATACATCAATAGTTTGGACTAGTGACGGATATTTGTATGCGTTAACCCAATTACTTAAATACTTACTTCACGACAAAAATTCCACCCCTTAACACCATAAAAATGCAATTTCAAAACGCACTTAAGTATTTTAAATCACTCACATTCACATATCAACACACAATTTCTAACTGGATTTTATCAAATTGCAGCAAGGAGCCTTAAAAAACCATAGTAAAGTTGTTTGTTACCAGTTCTGGGTCTAAAAAGTTGAATTATGACTTCGACTTTAAAATTCACAACTTGAGAATAAATTAATAATTATTTGATTGATTATTTTAAATCAGTCAAATTCTTTGGAAAACTGGAATAACTGACAACTAGCTAAAGACTGTAAAACTTGCCCTTTCTTTCTTCGGGGAAGACATAATTCTAATTCTATATAGAACAACCAAATTCTTTAATTTGAATTATTTACCTACATATATTTTTTTTTTATTTTTGGAGAATAGGTTCTTGTTTTTAGATTGTTGATTACCTAATGGTTAATTAAATCTCATCAAATTGAACATTTAAAACAGTATAAAGTAACAAATCAAAATAGAAAACTAAGAAACAAGTACGAGTATAATAAATAAAAACTGTCTCATCCGACATACATAGCTTTAGCACACATTACTACATCTTTCATCTTCCGTTTGGACACAACAATCTTAAAAAGCGTGTAAAGTAAAGTAAAGGAAGTGAAAACGAGTAAATTACATCTTTAGTTTTTCTTCACCACAGGAACTGATGATTTTCATCTGCTGGTGACTGTGGACACCCTGTACAAAAAAATTAGGTATTCATCCTGACACCCTCTGCATATTTAAGTCAGATGTGATGATACCCATTCTGAGTTGTGACCCGTTATGATTCCAACTGAGGGACAATTGAGGTTTGCTTAGCTTGAGAAAGTAATCTGTGTTTTTCTTACGCCCAATTTCTTCACATAGCATAGGTACTAAGCTAGCTTAGACCAGGGCCAGGTACTAGCTCTGGTATACTGGGTCCTAACAAAAAGTTAGTATCTGAGCATTTCTTCACATTCCTAGTACCTAATCTAAGTTCACACAGCAGTACTAGGAACTTAATACGTCTAAATGTGGTCAAATACTGATTTTGACAACATTTGGCATTTTAAAAATTATTTTGATATTTATTTAACATTTTTACATACATACATACATACGTCAGTTTTTGTGAAGTTTTTAATTAATTTTCGACCGAATTTGCCTGTCTTTGATTTATTTGGTCATAATCATATTTATATATTTGGTTATATTTCAGAGCGCTCAGTAATTTTCCTCCGTAACTTTAAAAGAGCAAGAGCATTAAATATAAAAAAGTTTCCTTAAAAAAACTTTCCTTTCTTTCGTATGCGATTACTGCAACAAAAAATAATTGAACAACGAATCCAAAAAAACCTTCACAGCAAAATTGAGGAATTTTTGTGAAGAATTGTGCTTATATTTCTGAGAATACGGATTCCTCTGAGATCTATTTTGTGTTTGTGGTAATAATTTCGCTAAATTTGTGATTTTTCATATATGTAGTTTTTTTTAATTGAGTTTTGCGTGTTCGCGTTTGATTACGGACCTACTAATGGGATAACTAAATTCGCCGGCTTCAAAATGTGTGCGTCTAATTCAAATATTGGTGAAATATTTGACCGAGCATCAATTCCGGTTCATTTTTTAACAACGTCTAGTCCGCCAATGATATTTTCCGGTTACGTCAAGGGTCAAGTAATCGATAAAATGCATAAGCAGCCACTTCTGAAAATGTTGCTGGCTTTTATCTAAAGTTGAAAATCTAGAACCCAATAAAATTAGAAAAAAAACGCTCTTATCTTAAATTTATTCAAAAAAAAAAAGCAATGGTCAAGAAGTTATCAAAACTAAGCAGCAGGCAAGAAATGGTCAAACCAAATGAAATGAATTGCTCTGATTTGAGACCTGCTACACTGTCCTAGCTTAAACCAAGTCCTAAATAGTACCTCCTGCTCTTCGGCACCAATTTGACAGGACTAGGGCCTTATTATAATTTCCGAATCGAACGTTCGCCTGTAGTCGAACGGTTTGGCGAACGTTGTGATGTTTCGTATTAGGGTTGGCGAATGAACTCATTCGCCCAAAATTCCCATCGCAAAATTAATTTATTGTCAATGATTTGCTATAGATGTCAAAGTAAATAAAATAATTGTCATAAATAGAATTTTATGTTCGGAATTTTTGCAGTTTTCTTCAAGTTTTATACGTTATTTAATAAGTTCAATTAAATATTTCGTGGCACAACAACTTTAAAAACGAGTAAAAGACCTATTTGTAACCAAAGTTTTATTTACTCTATTTTCGTGAACATATTTCTGTTAAACCTTGATATGTGGAAATTGTAGAATTTAACGATGAAACTTAGAATTCTTCAGCAATTTTGGTACAAGTCCGAAATGTTTTATTTGCAAAATTCATTATAGAATTTGAGTATTTTGAGGAAGTTTTGCATTGACATCTTAATGTGATCAATTTTAAATTAAAGTTACAAAAAAGCTACATGAAATTTGGTCCCATTGAAAAATAGCCCAAAACAAAAAATGAAAATTTTCGCCAAATATTTATATAAAAGCAGCAACAACAAAAAATTGATAATATTTTATGAATTGGTGTAATTTTTCATTGTTTTAGTGCTTCTTTCCATTTTTTTTTTAATTTTTCGGTTAAATTTCAGTATGAAAAATTGATTTTTTTCATTTATTTGGTGTCATTTTTTTATTTTGAAAATGGGGTAATTTCTCCAAATTTCGGGGATATTTATTACATTTTGTTTAGGGTAATTTTTCATTATGACCAAATTTCATGCAGGTCAATATTCTGCTTTTCAAAATTTTTCAATACAGAATTTTGAAAAGCAGAATATTAAAATACAGAATTTTAAAATACAGAATTTTGTGTAACCAGAATTTTAAAATACAGTATTTTAAAAACAGTATTTCGACCCCAACCCGTTTTTTTTTTGTTTTTTTTTTTTTAATTTGAGTTCTCATAAATTATGCTCCTCCCTTTTTAGGATATTTTACTAGAAAACAAACCTTTATCTCTTGTTCGTCAAATATTTCATTATTAATGTATTTCCATTTCATTTTTTTTTTCTAAATTTCATCATATATATTCCAAAGCTCTGCCGCATATTTCTAATGGTTATTACGCCCCATAAGTATTTTGTATATATTTAATCTTTGACGTCTGACTTTTCTTTATTCATGTATTCATAGGCACTTCCTTATTACCAAAATTATTATTCCCCAAAGTCTCATTTTATTTACACCATCACCTTTCGACACAATATTTGCAATGCAAATTGAATACCAATCGACGAAATCAAGTTCTTCATTCACCACGTATTTCCCCACATAATCCAATAACGCACCAACACCATCAGCTTTTTTTTTTTTATTAAAATCCCAAAAATAAAACATCCCTTTATTATTGCTCGTACACCAAAAAAAAATTATATAGCTATACAAAAAAGAATGAATACTCATGTACCTAGAATTTAAGTAGCTCTCCCTGAAGCCCTAAAAGCTTAATTGGCAGAGCAGAGCTGTCCCACGTATTATCCAGTGAGACGTGGGTGTTCTTGGATTACACTCCAATAACATGGCCACCACAAAATTCGTACTATGTCCCGTTGTGGATAATATACCTCTGCGCTCGGCTGTCTTATACAAAGGACACAAATACGTGTGTCTGTCCTTTAAATCGTCCCGTTTACACGGACGCATCCAAATCAGCGGCACACTATCGAACAGCTCCCTTGGGTATGATTCTGCCAAGTATCCATTCTGGCGATCCCAACGAGCACCTTCTAAAAATATTCCATGCACATAGACTCCGTCCTGTGGTGCCTCGATATCTGGTCCACCATCGCCCTCAACATCATTCAGAACTTCATAGTCAAAGACCAATAAATCGATGGGAATGACATACTTTCGGGCGAAGTTTTGTTGTGCCCCTGTTAGAAAGGCTTGCGTAAAATAGAATCCTGAAAGCCAGAATGTCGGTGGTGGACCTTTTTCATACCATGTCTGTGAAGAATTGTGGGGAGGGCGAGGGGAAGGAGTGTCCTTAGTAAATTTGTTTAATCGATAAGAAAATTAAAATTCCTCTATACCTGAAGGAATTCCAATCGCTGTATAAAATCCTGTACATAACTTCCGAGGGGTTTCAAGCTGGGATAGGACTTTCCTGCCCACATTTTGGGAATCTTTCCAACCAAAACTGACTTGTAGACTTCTTCAATTTGTGTCGACATAACAACAAGACCTAGAATAAAAGAAAAGTAAAAGATTTCATATAAGTAAGCTGTTTTGAGTGTGTAAATCGTTTAAACGTCAAACATCGACTCTGTCCTCTGAATAAATTGAATCTTCTCATTTCATTTTTATTCTCTATTTTGATTCATCGTTTTTTTTTTTTTTTTTTTTTACTTTCATCCTGAAATCTCATTAAACAAGGATTTGCTTCTCTATCCCCAAAGGTTGTCGCCCAACAACGCCAAGGACGAAATAGAAATACAAAGCAAAAGTTTCCTTATTTTCATTTGTGGAAGTAGCTCGTCTGATGGAGCTTTAACATACATAAATGGCACTCACTTTAGATAGCCTTAAGCCCATCTTCCCAAAGTATGATTACAAGTACACCGAACGACCGAAAGCAACTTGCTTCACATATCTCAGTGACAGGAATCCATTTAACCTGCCCCTAGCGAGTGAGTATAACGGAAAAGGAAAAAAAAAACTCTTGTTTGTATTTTAATATCCTTTTTCTATATGTATGTAGGTGAATACAAAATAGAGGAGCTGGCACCACCACCTTCAAACGATGGGCAACTTACATCAACCAAGGCTATCGACTGGAAGGGGTTATTTTTCCATCATCCTCAGGGTAATGTAAATGTCATCTGTGTTAAATTAAGTGAAGACTGTAAGAGTCCTGTTCCGGTGATTTGCAGGGAACGAACTAAAACTAGATGTACTCAAACACGTTATAGGTAAATTTTATTATTTATTCATTCCTTTTTGCTTAAAAAAAAAAAAAAAAATGAAAAAAAAACTACGGCAAAGATTTTGCTCCTAGGAATGATATATGACCAGAGTTACGACACGGGAATATTTGACTTTGATTAAATGCCAACAACAAATAGGTCGCACACGTACTCCTGCTTGATTAAGGGTTTTTTAAGAATTTTGTGGTCAAATAAGGACTTAGAATTTTGTATAGTTTGAATGATGTAAATTAAAGAAAAAAGATTTTAAAGAACTAATTCTTAAAAACAATCATATGGATTTTGTTGAGGTTATTTATTTTATTCCGGCGGGTTCTAGGGCCTCATTGCAAGATTAAATAAAACGCACGACTGGATCGCACAAACTTGCTCTTGTAGTAAAAGTTTCTTCGAATTTTAAAGATTGAGTGTATTAAAATTAAATATTTTTTTTATGGGAGCCTAAGTTTAAACTAGTACCTATTATACAATATAGAGCTTAAATTGAAAAATTATTAAAAATGCACATAATCCGAATTAAATTTATTATAAAAGTCTTCTTAAATTGTTTTAAGAGCTAAAAAAAGTACACCATCTGATTTCTTTAACTAATCGTAGTTTTGGAGAAAAAAAAATTAAAATTGTATTAAAAATTAAATTTCGAAAAAAATTATCTACCCGTTTTGGAAATATCGAATTTTCAAAAAAAATTTTTTTTTTTTAAATCCAAAATTTGTTTTTTTGAAAATTTTGATATGCAGTATGATTTCAACTTTTGAGAAACTTTTGTATAAAAAAATTAATTTAAATCGGTTACACACATAATGAGATAATCCAAAATAAAGAATATGGTTCTATGAGAGGTACCGTCAATAATGGCTAACTGAAAATTTTGTTTTTGGCAGATCGTACACCATACTAATATTAGTATTCACAACAATTTTAATCAAAATCGTGGGAGTCGTTTTCGAGAAAATTTATATTTTCTGTAACAGTTTTTTAACAATTATATGGAAGGAACCGTTAATTTCGACTATAAGAAAAAGTTTTGTATAAAATATTTTAGATAATGTTTAAAAACCGCTTGGTGCCAAGTTTCATGAAAATCAACTAAATGATTTTCGAAATATTTGGTTTTCAAAAAGGAATTTTGAAACTTTTTTTGATAATCCAAAAAGAAGTTTTTGGAAAATTTTGGTACACAAAACTATTAAAATTTTTCAGAAGATTCTCCATAAAAAAATTTATCAAAATCCTTTTCTAAAAAAACGAAAATAAAAAAATGGTTCTATAAGAGGTACCATTTAAAACCATTTTTTTGGAAATTTTATTTTTACAAAAGGGTAGCATATATCTAATAAAATTTATTGATTTTTTTTTTTAGAAAAATCTGTCGAGCCATTTTTGAAAAAAATAAGATTTTCCAAAAATGCTAAAAAAAAATTATATGGCAGGTACCGTTATTTATCGTCCTAAAAATAAAAGGAAAAAAACGTATCAGGGTTATTTCCCGAAAACACTTCATACCAAGTTTAATTAAAATCGGTCCATGGGTTTAGGCTGTAGGCGAGTCCACAGACAGACACCCAGACAGATAGACGGACAGAATTGCGAGACCCACTTTTTCGTCTTCCCTACCATCGTAATGTCAAGGTTAGTTGTTATCTCGAGTTCAATTTTTTTTACGAATTCAAAACTTTCCATATAGTACCTTTTTATCGCAAGTAAAAAGTACACCAGAAATTTTTCATAAAAGGTCAATTAGCTTCAGTAATAGGTTGCCTATGGGTCAATTTTTAAAGTTAGTAAAAAAATATGTATTTCTATAGGTAACGAATTGTTGAAACTCATTGAGCCTTATTAATTTATTCTTGGCCTTTTAGACCTAACTTTAGGTGAGAAGACTTTTGCATAAAATTTTTGCACATATAAGCCTTAAATATTTCGGGAGAATCAAACATTGCGTGTTTAGTACACTTGGGCGTATGCGTATTTTTTTTAAATTTTTGTTTTACAAAGATAACATTCTTACAAGATTTAGAGAAAAAAAAATTGCAGAAATGTTTGTTTTGAACGGCATATTAATGGCCAATTTTGTTGGTAATCTATGTAGTAATTTGTTCGTTTTTGCATTACTGCAAAAACTAAAAACATCAACAGAGGAATAATTGTGAGTTATAAGTCACTAGGCCTTGATTCTTCAGGAGCTGTCGCACCACCAAAAATTATTTATTTTATTTTGCTTTTTTATTTATTTGAGAAAAAAGAGGCTGGGTGTGACCCACACTGATAACTTCCAATTGGTTCCCTTTTAAACTCGACACCCGATTTTATTTTTTATACAAAAATTACTAATTAAAAATCTTCGAAAAACTTATCAGTTGTCCAATCAAGGTAAGACTAAAATTGGCTGTTTGCTCTAAATATATGCGACACGAAAAATTTCAACAATTTTAAGCAGTTTCTTTTGCAGTTTTTGTGGCCTAGGAAAAAAACAGTCAATGGAATTTTTTTGCAAATCTCATTGGTTGTTCTCGAGACATTCGAGCCGAAAAAAAAGCTTTTTTTTGGCCTTGAAACTCTACCAATTATCAACTATAACTTTTTTTATTTAATAAAATTAACACGAAGTTTATATCTTTGTGTGTTCTCAAGATATTGGATATTTTTAACAATTTTTAATTGTTTTTTTAATGAAAAAAAAAATGTGGGTTGATTTTTTTTTTAAGTTTTACCAATTTTTCACTACGTCATTATGCATAGAATGAAACCAGGCCGAAGTCGATAGCATTATGTGTTTTAGAGATATTCGAGAATCAAGCTATTTTACAGCTTTTTTTTAATTACTGTAATAAGAAAACCGCTAATTGAATTTTTTCTAAAAATCCTTTCTAAACGTTATGGCCTTTTTACCTGTAAAATAAAATCCATTCGAAGTCGATATCTCTATTCGTTCTCGAGATATCGTCGGCGAAAAAAGCTTCCGAACGTACGTACATACATGGAACACAGACATCTCTCTAAAAGCAATAAATTTAATCTAGAGACCTCGAAACGTGGAGAAATGTCAAAATGTTCAATTCGACAAATCGGACGGATAAAAATAACTTCCATTGGGAAGTTAATAATATACCGCACATACATATATTTAGTGTACTTTGGTAATTGGTTTCAAATTTTTCAAAAGAAAATGTAATCTTTTGAAAAATTGGAAGAGAAAAATTGATTAGAGAATAACATTTTTCTCTTACACAAACCATTTTTGAGATATTTGCCAAAAACTCCCCTTTTTTTTTAGAGATTTTTTGACTTTTCGATTCGCTGTAACTTTTTAACAGTTAATGTTACAAAAAACGTAGAAGACCATTTTTGTTTAAAATTGTATGAGCTTTAAGATTGGTGGATAAAATGTTCCTCTTACACAAACTGTTTTTGAGATATTTGCAAAAAAAACTCACATTTTCATGACTTTTTTCCCCCGTTTTTAGAGATTTTTTGACTTTTCCATTTGTTGTAGCTTTTTAACTGTTAATGCTACGAATAAAGTGAAAAGCCGTTGAAAATTACATGGGCTACAAGATTAGAGAATACAGTTTTTCTCTAACACAAACTGTTATTGAGATATTAAAAAAAAAAAAAAACTCCCATTCTTATGACATTTTTTTTAACTTTTCATTTGCTGTAACTTTTTACCGATTAATGCTACGAAAAAAACCGAGTTGACCATTTTTATTGGAAATCACCTCAGCTACAAGATTGAAGGACTAAATTTTTCTCTAGCACAAACCGTTTTTGAGATATTTGGAAAAAAAACTCATTTTTAGACCCTTGGACCCTTTACTCTCTCAGTTCTTAAAGAGACCCATTACCAACGTCCATGCCAGCCTCTAACTAATTATTTAATTTCTTAAGTATTTTTCATCTATTCTTACTGGACTAATTAGTTAAAATCAATGACGCAAAATTTTAGACGATTTAATATCACGTTAAAGAATTTTTAGTATGATGCTACGTTAAAAACAGGCTATTTAAGCTGCCTCGTATCGTATCTTTTTAACATTTTAAATAAATAAAATAATTTGAACATTTTACTAAAGTTAAAATCGCCAAATGCCTATTTTATCTTTTTAGTATCATACTTAATCACTTTGGCAGCTACAATTTCAAAAATGGGTTGAACTGTTACTGTTTTAGGCGTGCTCAGCTAGAGTTTCTTATAGGGCTGGTAACTCGTCTCGTTATCGGTCTCATTTTCGGTACAGAGACCGAGACGAGACTACTTTAAAAGCACCCGAGACGAGAGCGAGACGAGACCGTATTTTTGGTACCGAAATTCGCCGAGAGTCTCGCTGGTCTCGGTGCGGTCTCGAAGGAACAAAGTACACTTTTCCAGAGTTTTTTGATGTGTGGAACTTGAATCCTAATTCAGAAATGTTCTATTTCATCACGTTTTTTCGTTTTTTCGTCATGCTATGACACGAGTTAATTGGTTTCAATATAATTTGTAATGGTTTGAAATTTGTAATCTTTAAGATTCTGTTTAGGTATCTATTTTTTTCTCCGAAATGTATTAAATTGAAGTAAATAGGCCGTATTCAATGTAATTTTTAAACTGTTTTTAAGTTAAAAGTGGGTTTAATAGAGTTTTAAGACCTTAATTGTATATACATTTTTTGGTTTAATATTCCAATATTTGAAGTCGAATAATTTTGTAAACTCCTATTTTGTTAATTACAGAATATAATTTGATTTTAAATAGGACCTTTATTTATTGATCCAATGGTCTCAAAGTGCAGTTTAGTAAAGCATGAGTTAAACAAATGCCTATAATACGTGCAAATGTGTTTATTAAATTACAACATAAATTTACTACTGAGTAGCAAAAATCATATTGATAGACTTTCTAAATTTTATAGGATGCAGTCTTACAACTAAATGAAGATTTTCCAGAAATAATTTAAACAGTTAGCAATTAAATCGTGTTATAGGTAACATAATCTCGAAATCAGCGGAAAAAAAACCATTTTTTTAGATTCTCAAACGGGAACATCTCAAAAACGTAGGTAATAAAATAAATAAATTTGATGGCACAACAGCTCATGAAGAACTAGGGCCTAGTGACTTACAACTCCCAACCATTCCTGTGTGCGTGTCCTGCAGGAATGGAGGGGACCTTCAGTTTATTGCCGAATCCGAACGTCTAACGAGCGGCACTTTTCTGTGACAGGAGATACTCTTGGAGGATTTGTCAATTCCTCGCAAGAGGCGAGGCTGGGGATCGAACCTTAGACCTCCGGCATGACAGTCCATCGCACTAACCATCACGCCACGCCCGACGGCTACTACAAAAACGTAGGTAATGTGATGGAATATTTCCGACTTTGAATTCGAGTTCAGCACACCAAAAAGCTTCGGAAAAGTGTAATTTGTTTCTTCGGCAAACAAATTTGTTGGGCAGTGTTATTTCCTTTTGAATATCTTTGTTACACCTATACACCTTTATTTTTGATAAATCTTATGGAATGCCTTTTATTTGTACTTTCTATAGATGTACACACATATCTGTACAAAAAAACAGAAACAAAATTGGTAATTCTAAAAGTGAAATATGGGAATAACAAGAAACCTAAAAATTAATCAAAATTCTCAAAAATAATCAATCTAATCTACAAACGTCCATTAACAAGCTCACTAATTGGGCCAGCAATTGTGGACTTAACGTAAACCAACTCAAGACTGAGCTGGTTCTGTTTACGAGGAAACATAATATTCCAAGTATTACTCCTCCCACCATAAATGGGACACCGCTCCATATTACGGGTACAGCAAAATATCTTGGGTTGGTAATTGATCGTAAACTAAACTGGAAAGAAAATATTAAAGAAAGAGAGAGGATAGCCTCTATAGCTTTCTATACCTGCAGTAAATTTTTTGGAAAAATATGGGGTTCCAGCCCCAAAACCATTCATTGGATGTACACAGCCATAATCAGGCCAGTTCTGACATACGCATGTTTGGTTTGGTGGCCAGCCCTAGATAAGGCAACCAATCTTAAAACCATGACTAAAATTCAAAGACTGGCTTGTATTGGTACAACTAGTGCCATGAAAACTACACCAACTGCCGCCCTTCAAACTTTCCTTTTACTAGCCCCACTTGATCTCTTTATGAAGGAAATGGCGGCCAGGAGTACCTTACGACTGAAACAGTGCAATAACTGGAAAGGGGGCCACTTCGGGCATAGTACCATTATCAGCTTTATTGACAAAGACATTCAAACAGACTATACAATACCGAACATTGATGTCAACCCTTACGGACATCCCCACAAGGGACTTCTGGACGGAAAACCGGGTCATAAACGATACTCATATCTCGGTTTTTACGGATGGTTCTAAGACAGAGTAGGGTCAGACATCTTCTCAGATAATCCACCCTTAAACAGATCAATAAAGCTTTCAAATTTCTGCTGTGTCTTTCAAGCAAGAAGTCTTGCAACGTGCGAACTCGCAGGCAGAAACATCGACTTCTTTATCGACAGTCAGGCGGCGATAAAAGCTATTTCCTCTATTACCACAAAGTCTAAACTGGTGAATCGCTGTCGTAGCGAGCTAAGATCACTAGGCACAGCAAATACAGTCACCCTTCGATGGGTCCCAGGACACCGAGACATACGTGGGAATGAAATAGCGGATGAACTGGCCAAGAAAGGGTCATCTCTTGACCCTAGCCAAACTGACTACTCAGTGTTCATGCCACTAGAACAGGAAAAAAGTAGAATCCACGAGAGTTTCCTCAAAGCCGCAAGCGACAGATGGTCAGCACTTGATACCTGTCGGGTCTCGAGAAATCTATGGCCGGATCTTTCTAAGAACAAAACAGACTACCTTCTTGATCTAAACAGACCTCAACTATCTCTATTGGTTGGAATCCTAACAGGTCACAATTTAATGGGAACCCACATGAACAGAATTGGTATAACCACATCTGACTTATGCAGAGGGTGCCACGATGAAGAGGCAGAGGAGGGCTCCTATCACTTCCTTTGTGAATGCCCCAGTCTAGCTAGAAACAGAAAGACAGCCCTCGGAGAATACTTTTTCGATGAATTGGGCGACATCTCGTTTTTGCCACTAAAGAACATTCTGAAATTCGTCAAGAACTCAAAATGGTTCAGGGAGGCCCCCCATTCCTAAACCCAATCTCTACCAACTCCTCTCCTAGCCCTTCCTTATACCTACCCTACCTACATCCTGGGGAGCGCAATGGATCCATTGAGATCCGAGTGAGATGATGCGGCTTGCCGACTTATCACCCCTACAAACCTAACCTAACCTAATATTGCGGTCTTGTGAATTTTTCACCAAAAATCTGAATTTATATTATTTTTAATTAGACATCAAAATATATGTAAATAAGATTTCAGTTGACTCTTCTCATCTTTTTCAGAGAATCTTCAGCTCAGACACATCCCTATCTACCTGAAATAGCCAATAATAAAGAAAACTATGAAAACTACGAAGTTTATCAAATATCTAAACTCCTTGATAGTTACCAACCACCTGGAGAATATGAGGCTAAAGTTGTCGAACGCGCTCGACGTCGTCGTCAATATGAAAATACACTCAAATTGCTCAACAAAAACAAAGAAAAACATCAATCTGTTGTCGAAGCTATGGAATGGGAAGATTGGGTTGCCCGAGAGGAATACATCCAGGGATGTCAAATGTTACGAATGGAATTGGTTGAAAAAATGTTTCTTGGCCGAGAGAAAAATCTTCGTCAAATGTCCGAACAAAGAATTTCATACAGCACTGAGAGAATTCAAGCAAAACGAAGTGCACAATTGAAAAAAATCAACATCGAATACGATCGAGGAATACGAAGGCTTGAAGCAAAGAAACAAAAAATCAATAGAAGTTATCGCAAGGGTAACATCATCCAAGAACACATTGATCCGGCTTCAGATTTGCATGCACCCCAAATGAGATTCGGAGTAAATCCCAATCGAAGACATTTTGTTGGATTCCGAAAGCATTTTGATGATAGGATTGATGAATTAGATAAACAGATAGATGATGGTAGGATTTCGTCACTAGCGTGCCCTTTTAGTAAATTAAAAACTTGGGCGAAGCCAAAGGAACGAATGAAAGAAGTCACTCAGAGATTTTGTAGTGATGAAAATTTAAAGAGGATGTATGAAAGCCTTAAAGTAAGTTCATAAAAGGAAAAATTCAATGTTTAGCCAAATCTTCATCCTAATTAATTCTTTTAGGGTCTTCGAATGGAATCTGAAGCTCCTAAGCAAAATCCCAAGTGTCTCAAGAAAAAGATGAAATCAGCTCAACCAATAGAGACTATTAAACAACAAGAATTAATGGAAGAACAAATACTAGTGACAACTATAGTTCAATCTCTTGAAGAACCTGTTAGTAAAAGCTTTTATTTCTAGCTTCAAGCTGTAAACAATTTCCGCTTTTCAGATTGAAGCCCAAATTGAAGTTGAACAAGAATTTCACAAAGAACCCAAAGAAAACACTAATCCACAACAGTCCGATGAAGTTCTGTTCAAAACCGAAGAAGAAATTGCAAGTATTGTGGGAGAATTCGAAGGTACAACTCTCGGAAAGCTTCTTCAATTCTTGGGTGACGAACTTGAACGTTTGCAGCTGCAAAAGAAATTCCAAGCTATTCAGTTGCTAGCAAAGAAAGAACGTTGGTGGAGAGAAGCCGCTGAAGCTGGTTTAAGACAAAAAGAGAACAAACTACGTGAAGAACAAGAGAAACTATTCGCCAAAGCCTATGAAACCCGTCAAGATACTTCATCTTTGTTCCTTGAATCTGTTCTCGAAAGAGAATTTAATTTTACCGCAGAATCACTATCACGAGAGAAAATTATCCAACTTGCCGAAGAAACTCTGCAGATTGATCAAGACGAAAAGGATCTGGAGATAATGCTATTACAGGGCAAAGATAAGCAAGCTTATGATCGTATGATCATTAATGATTATGTTAGGAATCAAATATTTGCAGTAGCAGAAGAACGTTTTGCTAAACTTAAAGACGAAAAGCTACAAGAAGCTCAGATACGAGCAATCGAAGAAGAGCTTTATGCAAGTGTAGAGAAGGCTTTAGCTATTGAATTTCAAACACCTGAAGCTATTTGCATTGTGGGAGAGATTTTAGACGAACTAATTGACAATGCAGTCAATTATGATTTTGACACATTCACACCTTCGTCATCGGAGTTTGAATTTAATACACAACAAGAAATCAATGATATAATAAACAAGCTATTGGGCCTATCAACTCAAAAGCCTGGTGAAGAAGACAACTTCTTTGATTCGACAGATCTGATGACTAAGTTGACAGCTGAAAAAGAAGCAAAGGCTTTGATAAGAAAGCTGATAAGAAAAACAATTCCACAAGAACGTTGGAAGGCCGAAGGTGAAAGAATTGTCGAAAAGACATTAAGTGACACATTTAATGAAGCAATTTACGAAATAGAATGTCTCAAGGCTTCGCAGCAAGTTCAAGCAAATGATAGGCTGAAAGAAGTTATATCAGAAATTTACCATCGCATGGCAGAGTGTTGGGGAAAAAATATCGAATGCAAGACAACAGCAGCCGTAGAAAGTTCATATTCGGAGATTTCTGGTGTTCTTCGAAGTGTTGCATCGAATATTGATATTTTTGAAAAATCATCACCGCATTCTAATTCTTCAGTAGTAAGCCCGCCTGCAGATATTTTGGGTGAAGAGAACGAAGTGATGAGTAAATTTGAGTATGTCGAGGTAGACCGTAAAAAGATGGACATTTATGAACCCGTGGAACTGTGTCGTTGTCGTGAACGTTTCAATTTATTGGAAAAAGATTCCCATGTCGATGACGATGCCTGGAAGAGTTCTATAAGTTTACAAACATCCGATGAAGAAAACGAGTATTCTGACAGATCAAAGACTTCAAGTAAGGAAAATGTTTTGATTTCATCTCACTATAAAGACTTAATTGCATCGAGGGTACTTTTAGAACCATTTCCAAAGGCTATTTATCCCGATTTACCCGTCAGTGTAGGAGAGGAGAGAGTTAATTTGATGACCGGCAGCTATGAAAGAGCAAGTGCTTGTTTTGAGAGGGCGAGCACTTTTCAAGAAAAGCCGAAGTGCAGTTGTTACAAATCTAGAGAAGATGAAAGGAGGTCTTCTTGCTAACTTCAACTTCTAACATGGATGTCATAAAATATGGCTCACATATTGGGGTCTTACAAGAATTATTGAAATTAAAATGTATTTTGTTTTTTTTCGTAATTTAGTGCTTTTTTTGCGATCCAATTCCATCATTTCACCAAAAAGTCTATGGAACTGTTGTGTTCTTAAGGTTTTCCTTTAAGGCCGCCGCCACCGTGGAAAAAACACTCGAGGACTAGAAGAATGGACCCGCAGAAAACCTATTTTTTCAAATTTTATGTTACCACCCCTAGAAACATTTTTTTTTGTTTGATTTTTTAAAAAATTATGTCCAAAATTTTATCGATTTTTCTAACTTCACTTTTTTCTTTAAAAAATATTTTTTTTTTCGAATTTTAAAAGAAGACTATTGTAAAAAATACTCAATTATTTAAGATGACCTTGAGGGATGGTCATCTTAGAATTTATTTTTTTCACTACCACTTCTTAAAACTATCATTTTTTCAAAATCCTAAAAGATGACCATCAATGACCATTCTCAAGAACCTAATACAAAAGTAAGTAAGTGTGGTTCTACAATTTGTATCGTCAAATTTTTGAAATTAAGAAAAAAAATAATCTAGGGTGATTCACCTAAGGTGTGACAAAAAGCTTGAGAGAGAAAACAAAAATACTAAAGTAAAATTTTGAAAAAAAAAAACTAGTTTGAACACTATTTTTTTCATTATTTTTTCAAAATTTATAGTTTGAAAATTAATTTTTCAAAAACTGTTTCCTCAAATAATTCGAATCAAAAACAAAAAGTATACCATGATATTGTAAGGGCAGCAGTTGTTTATTAATGATTTTTTTTCTATTTTAAGTCGATTTTTTTAGAAAATTGCACTTTCCTGACGTCTTTAACTCAATATACACGCTCTAGCTTTTTTTCACAAATTTGGTGAATCACCCTGTATATGTATCAAAATGAAGCCCTTTTTTCCTTGTTCACGATATAACTTGAGAACGACTTTACCAATTTCATTCATCTTTTTTTTTAAGTTTTCTAATACTTTGTAGTAGCCCGTGGCGTAATGGTTAGTGTGTTGGACTGTCATGCCAGCCACTTCCACCTTAAGTTTTTTTCTGAGCTACTACCTCTTGCGAGGAAGTGACAAATCCTCCAAGAGTATCTCTTGTCATAGAAAAGTGCAGCTCACCTACCGTTCGGATTCGGCAATAAACTGTAGGTCCCCTCAATTCCTGCAGACACGCACACAGGAATGGTTGAGAGTTGTAAGTCGCTAGGCCCTGGTTCTTCATGATCTGTTTGTGCCACCAAATTTATTTATTTATAATACTTTGTTAGAAGGTCCCACAAAAAGAAAAATTAAGAAAATTGCGAAATTTAACGCGAGCGGGTCAGAATTCTGGCTATCAAAATCCTGTATGACCAAAATTCTGTTTTTCAGAATTCTGTATTTCAAAATTCTGTATATCCAAATATCTGTATATTCAAAATGCTGTATGTGTAAAATTCTGTTTACTAAAATGCTGGTTATGTCCGAATTCTATATTTCGAAGAAAAAATTGTTAACAATATCATTGTTAAGCACGTTCAAGTACAAATAGAATTTTTTGCATTTATTTGTACAAAAATTCATTCAAAAGTACGATCTCTTTAAAAATGAGTAAAAGACTTATTTGTAACCAACGTGAATATATTTATGTTAAACCTTGATGTGTGTAAATTATACAATTTAACGATGAACAAGTCTGAAATGTTTTATTTGCCAAATTCATAATAGAATTTGAGTATTTTGAGGAGGTTTTACATTGACATCTTAATATGATTAATTAAACAAAAAATGAATCCAGGTCAGTTTTAATTGTTTTGGGGCTTCTTTTCACTTTTTTTAATTTTGCGGTTAAATTTCAGTATGAAAAATGTTTTTTTTTCATTTAGTTGGGGTCATTTTTTCATTTTGAAAATGGGGTAATTTCTCCAATTTTAGGGATATTTATTATATTTTGTTTAGGGTAGTTTTTCATTACGACCGAATTTCGTTTTCCTTACAATTTAATAGAAATTTAGAGAGTAAGTATACAAGAAAAATTGTTGTAAATTTAGTGCGCACTTGTTTACATTATCAAAACAATTTTGAAAAGCAGAATATTGAAATACAGACTTTTACTCATACAGAATTTTGACCATACAGAATTTTGACCATACATCAGGATTTTAAAATACAGAATTTTGAATTACAGTGTTTTGAAATACAGTATTTTAAAAACAGTATTTTGACCCTACAGTATTACGACCCCAACCCAAATTTTACATTGAAATCGTTTAACAAAAAAAACCTTTTTTTTTTTTGACAAATAAAAACAAAAAAATCACCCCTGTCCCTTAAATCCTGTTTTAAATGTAAGCCTGGATTTAAAGCAAGTCAAACTCGGATACCTAACCACTCGTTTTGAATCTTGTCAAGCTTAATTCGGTTTAATTTGAACAGAGTTCCAGAGAGTAGTTAAAGTAGTTAAATTCAGGTGTAAACTCAAAATAAAAAATACAGAAGCAATAAGCGACAAAAAACTAGAAACATGTTTTGATGTTTACAAATGTCATATTATATCATATACATAGCTTTTAAATACCTTAAGTATTAACAGTTTTAACAGTTTTACATGCGTTTTACTTATTTTTATTCCACCGAGTGCGACGTGTTTTTTAAAGTGAATATTATGGACATAAGTTTAAAGGACGAGTTTTAAGTTAACTTCAACCCAGTTTATAAAACTAGTATCGTCCTGTGTCGAAATTCAACACTTTCAATTTCGAAAACAATTTGTTTGAAAATATTGACTTTAATTTTTTTTTTTTAATGTGCACAGTTTTCGGCAGTACAAAAACAAAAATGACCCACAGTGTGTAAATGCGTGTCTCAAGTATATTCTGCACATTCCCGCAATTGTGGCTTTCCAACCATATAAAATTTATCGAAATCGGTCAAATACTTTTTGAGAAAATGGTATCACAAAATGTATTTAAGGCTATTTATATATAGAAGATAATTTTTTAAAATTACGTAATTATTTTTAAACAAATTTGACGTTTCGAATTTCTTTTTAACTGATTTTGAAAGAAAAAAGGTTTGAATATGAGATAACCTGAAAGCGAAATTCAGAACACTGTTTTTGAATCCTTACAGAAATCAATTTCATTCACAAATTTGAAATTAAAAATAGTCCAGTCAACGAAGGCATAAAATCATAAAATAATTGAAATAAACCAGGACCGCGAGCTTAAACCAGGAGAGGGGGTTAAATGTCCCTTTTTTTGGTTATTCGCGAATATTTCAAAAACCTAGGGCTTAAGTGAAAAAGTCTGCACAAAGAAATTAAAGTTAATTAAATTTCCTACAAAAAATGTTATATTTATATTTTCGCTTGCAGCAACTCTAAGGAAGATGCGGGGTGGAGAAATGTCAATAAATCTAAAAAGTCGGTCATTAGCCCACAAAATTTAGTGTTTTTTGATCAATTTTACCCAGAAGTACTGGATTTTTTCAAGTTACTGGATTTTTTCAAGTTACTGACCATAACTTTATAAAATAATTTTCAGACATGTACTAAGAACAAAATCGTTTAGGATGGGGGGGATTCTATGTGCCCCTATTCATTTGGGAGGAACCACTTTCTAAAGCATTGACGTAAAGTGCATTAATAATTATTTAAAATCAACGGAAGTTTACCTATAATACAATACTATAGGTTTTTGAAAATCCAAAGACCTATTCTTTTATTTTGTTGCTGGAAAAAGTTTTTTTATTTAACAGTTTATGAAAAAATTGAATTTGAATTTGAAATTTAATTCTTAGTCGAACGCTAAAAAATAGATAGCTGTAGGTCTTTCAGTTTTTGAGAAAATCAAAAATTATGAACAATATTATTATTAACAACAGCAAGACAACAAAATATTAGTGCCGAAGGAAGTAAAATTTTAGTGGGATAAAATTCACATTCGGTGTTAATTTTTGTTTAAACAACTCTGACTCAACTCACACAAAGACTGAAGGCTGTTTCACAATGCGATGAGAAAACGAGCCGTCAGCATGACGAGATCTCTTCACAGTGGTTCTCTCTTTAAAACGAGTTTCAAACAACGAAATAATACATAAAGGCTCTCCCAAACCAACGCGATTATTCGCCGCAACAAAAGAAAACAACAATAACAACACGTAGTTGTCAAACAAAACAACACGTTGTTGTTATTGTTTTCTATTGTCGCGGCGATTAATTGCGTTGGTTTGGGAGAACCTTAATAAAGTTATTCTCGTCGTCACGTTTGCGTCTTTTTTCAATTTTTCGAACTTTATGACGTGACGAGACGACGAGAAATGCTTGATTATGTATTATTTCACTGTTTAAAATTCTTTTTTAAGAGAGAGAAACTGCGAAGAGATCTCGTCACGCTGACGTCTCGTTTTCTCATCGCATTGTGAAACAGCCTTGTTTTTGATCTAAGATGGGTTTGCTATTCAAAATGAGCTTTAAAGCTGTGATGTACAGATTTTTAAAACTAACTAATATATGCTGATAAAAAAGTACGTATACGCCACAGTGACTCAGTGACAGTAACACAGTGCTTATTTTGTATTATTTATTTTTAAGGTCTGTAATTTTATAAACAGAGTGTCCCGAAACTCAACGTCAAACGGATACTAGTTGAAAGGGTTGTACCTGTACTGGGAAAACTAAGAAAAAAAAAATCCATCTTGCTTGGTTAAGTAATAACATCAATATTAAGAAAAATAATTATAATCGACATCCCAGCCCACATTTTTAGATACTCTGGTTACAAATTTTGCGGTGTTTTTTTTATTTACATAGTCCTTAATAACCATGCCATTCATCGTAATAACAAATCTAAAAACAAAGTTTCGTAGGAAAACTAAAGTTTGACTGAGTCATGGTTCAAAAAAATTTTGTAAGCTAACTTTGACACTAAAATCTACTATACTACCTTCGGCGTAGTTTCATCAAGATTTAAAAATAGTACAACACAACTTTTTCATTCGTATACAAAATATGATTGCTTTTTTTATTTGCAAAAGGACCTCAATTCACTTCGGTTATACCAAGGTGTATGTTAGATAAATAGAGGCATTAGAATAAAACATTGTTTGCCGTAAATTAGAGTGAGATAGATCTTCATTACATACGGTACGCTACGATCTACGTTCGGTACGCTATGTTCCTATGCTTTTACTCGCAACTTCTCGTAGTCGTGCACTTTTGTGTTGCCCTGGAGTCCTTCCTGGACTCGATTAGTGTTGTGGAAATTGCGTTAGTTAGTATGTACTAAAAACTTTTCGCGAATAATGTGTATTTATACACAACTCAAGAATATACAAAAATGCATATTTTTGTCCATTGAAATTTTACATTAGCTGTGGGTGGTCACATTTTTATACGTGCTCAAAAATGGTCATTTTTTACAAAAAATATAAAAATTGTACACTTTTGGGAGTCAGAGCTATTGGGCAAAGTTGTTAGAGTACCATCTTGTGCTACTGCCATTGTCATCCAGTGCCAGTTTTTTAGTTGAAACCAATGAAAGCCAGAAATATTTCATTTATGTTGAATTAATAATTCTCCTCCCAGTTTAAATACAAGTCCCCAAAAAAAAAATACGATTTTTTTAATTTGGTCCTCAAAAAGTACGAGGAATAATTTTCTTCAAGACCAAAAAAAAACCAGAAATAAATGTCTGTACTCTGTAACAAAGGCAAGTTTTTCGACGGTCGCCGCCGTTTAGACTAACAGTAAAAGTGCCAATTCAGATGTTGACAAAATTTTTTATCAAGCGTTTTCTGAATATAATCTAGGATGCTCTCCAAGCAAACCAAACTCAAAAGTAAGATCATCAAAATGGATGATCAGTAAGTGAAATAACAATCGACATTCTATAGGTACACTGCTAAATGAGTTTTATGCAATGCTGTTTTATTTTTTAGATATTCGCCCGTACATAACAGCAGGTTTACCACTGCTTAAAGTCTCCTTTATTCAAAAGCTCAACAATTATTTCATAGTTTCACTATCAATCATCAGAGAAGCGCGTGATGGGATTCCACGAATACGAATAAATTTAGTATTTTGCTGAATCTTATTGGCGTTGTTTGTGTTGTTCAATGCTTTGATCACGCTAACTGCCGGAACAGAATGGAGACGGAGCTGGAAACTGAAGCTGGAGCTGGAATACCTGTCAAAATATTGAATACACCCAAATTCAAGGATGCGAACAAAACGCAACGTACACACAACATACGGAGCTGATGGCCGCAGTCGGAAAAGTTCGCCAATTTTTAACTTTTCTCGTGCAGCACTTTTGACGTTTCAAATTGTATAAAAAAAAAACTAATATTTTTTGTGTCGCGAACAAAATTATTAATTAAAAGGAAAAATATTGCAAACAAAGAATGTGAATTCTGAGCTTGTACACAAGAATTTTTTTTATTGTTTTTCTTCAAAATACTATACAGCTGCATTGTAGGCGCTCAAAAAATAGAACGTACGACATTTGACAACTTTTGCAGCTCTGTTTTCAGTTCCAGTTGCAGTATTCTATTCTGTTCAGGGAGTTATGATTGCTTCTCAGCTAACTGATATGGTGATAATTCGGGCTTTTGTTGCTATGCACCTGTCATTCAGTGGCTTTTGGCGCACTAAACTTAGCAAATAGTGATGTACATCATAAACAGTGAGCCATTTTTGATACGTGTTCTAAAGGCGGTTCTGCTATCAGTTCCATATTTTCAGTTCAAAAGCTATTATGTGTTTTCTTTTGTCTGTCTTCGTGATTAAGTTTCTTCGAAAACCCAAGACTATTTCCATTCTGCAATGGAAAGAATATTCTATCCGCTCCGCAGAACAAGAATTGTTTTTGATAAAGATAGGTTCGGCTCTCAATTCTTGTGAAAGGGCTACATTTTTTAATAAGGTTTAAAGCTGTTAATTGACTGACTGAATCTATATAGCCGGTTATAAAATGTGACATATTTTTCACTAAAAATTACAGCTCGCAACTTACGGGACGTTTAAAAAACAAAAATGAATGTCATAGTAAATTTGCCCAGGACCGTGCGATTCTGCATAATGCACTAGCGACATGAATAATCGCGTCGCGGCAGTGTGGGGACTCTCATTAATCGCCATGTAAATAAATTTTGATTGCGGAAAGTGTCGCTGTCGCACCGAATGTGTCGCGTTGGTTTGGGAGAGCCTTCAATTGTTTTTTATGACTTTGATCATTCGGTACTGGAAAACGCTTCAATGGATTAATTTGAAATTTTACAAAAGTATTGGTGGTCTATAGTTCTTTAAAATGTTTTACCAAATTAAGTCCTGTAGTCAATATTTGTAAAGCAGTAAAAGATTTACAAAAAGTCTTTAAACAGTCTTTTTTTTGACCTTTTCTTAATGTAACGGTGAGGACCCAAAAAAAAATAATCGTTATAATGTTTTAAAAAAATCTTATAGAAAATTAATTCCCGTTTTTAAACTACCCTTAAATTTTCCGTGTCGTCATTCCTTGCGAAGATATTGGTAGTCAAAGTCAAAAGTCTGTTTTTTCATTCAAAGCCAGATATTCTTCTGAAAAAAAATTGTAGAATAACAAAAAAGACGACCTTAAAACTAATTAAACAAGTTATTGAAACAAAGCATTGATTTGGCTCAAAAAAAATCTTCAAAAAAAATACCAATGTTCAAAAAAAAAAAAAAAAATAAAATTTTTGGCTCGTGCTTCTTCTTATAATTGCGCAATAACGGTACCTTAAAAAATTCATTTACTGAAATTTCTCAATACAAAAAATATAAAGCTTTAGAATGCTTTTTGTTTTATCTCAATACGACCACTTTTCACAGAGATACAGCTTCTCAAAAAACACTAAAAAAAAGTGATTTTTTTTGTTCCCTTAATTTTTTTGACAAGTGTACATATTTTGATCAACACCACCTACAGTTAGAAGAGCATTTTGTGCTCCTTAATTACCCATAATATGACATTAATTCCAGCATAATTATACACGCATTGCATCACAAAGCTCCAATTAATTAAAATTAAACATCAACCATATAAACTCTCATGCTAAATGAACAAAAAACCAATAAGTATTTTTTAAAGCAACATTGCCTCCGCACATCAATCGTAATTATACAAAAGGCCATTTTCTCTCTCAATACTCTACCATCATGTACCCTATAGCATCAGCCTACCAAATCTCAATCTAGCGAGGCCTAATTGGATACATTCAATTAGAAAATAATTTGCTCCAATCCCCGGTGTGTATAAATAAACTCATATATATTATGTAGTTGATTATGTATGTTTGTATATAGCATAAAGTACTCACCCTTAATGGCTTTCTTCAAAGTTATCAAACTGGTGCGAATTGTTCCGAGTAATACATTAAAGCGAACCATTTCCTGCACCAGCACCGTATTCATGCTCTGATGATAGCTTGTTGGATATTTAGCTAACGCAGCATCACGATCAAAGTCTTCGGGAAGCTTCATTAGAATATCTGAGGCTACATTAATTACCAGTTCTTCAGGTGTTGCTGCGGCACCATCATTGCCACCGCCTGCAGTTGTTGTGTCCTGTTTGAGGAATGGAAAGGAAACATCAAGGGATAGGAATTCAGGACATTTAGGAACATTAGGTAAATGAAGGTTTTCGGGAAATTTCCTGGATAAACTTTCAATGTAAATTGCCTGCTGTGTCAGGGATTTCTTTTGTTTTATTAGCATCAGCACCAGCATCCAAGGGTAAAGCAGTAGATTTCACGTACATATTATACAGCCCAGAGCAGAGGAATGAAAAACCAAAATGGTGGAAGCGCAAAGTGCGAAGAATAAATTGAAAAGTTAGCACTAACGAACAACGAAACGGAGGCATCACATAACGAACAAAGGTTAATTATGCCTGATTGTATTGTATACAAACTTACCCGTTGAACGGCGAGGTCCTTTATTTATTCGCGTTTACAAAATGGGGCAATTTTTGAAAAAAGGTGCAGCGGGGTAAGGGAAGGTTGGAAGCAAAAGGAAATACAATCAAATATTATAATTTTCTCTTTAAATGGTTAATTAACTTTTTGTAAAGATACTCGTAAAGCCATGCAGGTAGGTAGGTAGGCAAAAGATATACCTTTATCAGGTTGTACTTACCACGCGATCCTTGTTTTTGGAAGCAGCGTTTGGGAAAATAAATAAAAAAAAATCCAATTAAATTTTGTATTGAAATTCAACTTTATGTTAAAATTAATCTTCTGAAAAAGAAGGAAGCACTTGGAAAAGTTTTTAGCGAAAGCTTAGCCATTCAGTGAAATGAAAATGTTATTTACTGAAAATGTTGTTTACATTATATAGAATTTGATTCTCTACACTGAATCAAATGCACAACAGAATCTCACAAATTTTCTCTTGAAGTTTCAGGGTATAATAATTAAATTGGTTAAGTATATTAAAAATAAATAAATAAATAGCTGGCATGTATAAAGCATAGTATTCGACTAGGTATCTTACTTCAAAGCATTTTTTGGACAGTTTAAAAAAAGAGTATTTTAATTTAGTTTAATAATGTAATGATATTTTCGACGAAAAAATTATAAAAAAGTCAATAGAAGGTACGTACTAAAAAAAATATTTTAGAATAACATTCGCGTGAGAGTTTGTATTCTGCTATCCATTGGAGGGAAACAATTGCTCCAAATTTTGTATAAAATTCGATAAAAACTAGATACTATTTGATTGTTTTAAGAATTTCAAAACTAAATATCAGTTAAGATTTGCATTCTAAAGACTGAAGATTTAAAAGAATAATTAAAGGTAAATTGAATGAAACTTTCACGTGAATCGAAATATTTCGATCGGATCGAATAGCAGAATAGAGCTGATAATTTCTACTCAGGAGCATTATTATTGCAAAATTATAATAAATTCGCCGAGTTATTAAAAAAGGTATAAGCACGTGTATATGTTCCGTTATGGGAATTTTCTACAAAAAGCCTGAAATGCCGTTTTCTTACAACTTGTGTGGCAATTACAGGTACACAGTTTAATCAAAATCCTTAAAGACAATTTTGGAAAATTAAAAAAAAAATCGAAAAAGTTCTAGATGTGTTAAATTAAAAAATCGAATTTCCCCCTTAATGACTCTAGTTAAAAATAAAGTGGACACCCAGACGCATGCAGACGTATAGACGCATAGACCGAGATGGACCACGGACGTTACAAAATAGTAAGTACTGTAAATAATGGCTTATTTTAAACTAGTAGGGGAGAGTGGGGCTAAAAGTAACACTAACTCCTAAGGTTTTAAAAATGAGTTGGCCAAACCCTTTTCTGTTAAAAGAGCAATATTTCAGGTACGAAATCAAACAAAAAAAAGCCAAAAAAAAATACTAATCATAACTTGTAAAAATATAACACTTAGACAAAAACACGTGTTGATACGACTTACCTCATATGAGGGGAAAGTTGTAACATAGACCAGGGTAAATTTTAATAAAAACTGTATTATCTTTTTTTAAGAAAACTATCAATTTATAAATAAAGTAAATAACAAAAAATATAGCACATACACCAGTAAAACTTATGGAATTAATATTTAATTTTTAAAATTATTATATTAATTCACTTATTTAAATAATTAATTTTTAATGTTCCTTATACTGCGTTTTCATTAGAGCAAATGAGGTATTTTTGTTCAAAATTTCCAAATTCAATTCAAAATCATCTCATTTCCCATACAAATTCAAATTTCAAAATGAGGTAATTTCAACCAAATTTGCACGAAATTCGGTAGAAAATAACCTAAAACTTTTATGAACACACCCAAATGGATTCCATTCAAAATGGAACCCATTCGAAATGACAGAATTCAATGTATAAAACAACAAAAACAAGCGATTGACAATCTGGGCCTTCAAACAAAATTAGCAAATTTGAAATGTGAACACTTTTTTTGTAATTTTCCAAATTACCTCATTTAAGCTGTAATGAAAACGCAGTATTAAACAAAAAAAGAAATCAATATTAGTATTTTTTTTTTTTTTTTTAAACTGATTTAGTCATATAAAGATTAGGAATGTAATCAATAATCAAATATTCCAAAACGAGTATTAGATATATGAATGCATAAGAATGTAACTAATTAGCAAGTCAGGGAAATACATGAGCGACTTTTCTCATCAACCTTTTGTTGATAATGATAACCATTAGATGGACTTTTTTCTTTTTATCTCAAAATAAAGAGAAAAATTAACCAAAAAATATTGAAAACTATTTTTCACAGTCTTAGTTCCCAAAAATATGTTTGAAAATATGAACAAAGTCTGTTTTTATGTGTTACAACTAAACCCACCATGAAATTCGACACAATATTCCAGTCAACGAAGGCAAAAAAAATGCCTTCCCCTGGAAAAAAAATACAACAGTAGCTTATAAAATTCTCTACAAAATTGATTATAACCAAATTTTTCATATCTGTCATAGTTATAAAGTTATTTGGCCCTAAAATTGGTATTTTTTTTTTCAATTCCCTTAAAACTTATTCTAGTATATACAAATCTCGTGTGACGGTGTTTGTGGTCGTACTCCTCCGAAACAGCTGGACCGATTTTTATAAATTTTTTTTTGTATATTTGGTAGGTATGAGAATAAGTTTTAAAGTAGCATACAAAAAATTTCAAATTTTTTGACGCAAATTTTTTTGTTTTTTTTTTTTTTTAGATTTCAAATAAGAAAGTAAAAACTTACCCCAAATTTCACCCTTCTACCACCACTCCACATTTTTTAATATTGAGTTTAGTATTTTTGTATGAACAATATCCAAATACACCACCATCATTCGTTTTTCAAAGAGAACCAAATTATTTACATTGTTGAATGACAGATGGCGCTAGGTCTTCCTCATCGAATTTTAATCGGCACAATCGCCAGGCCACTATGGCGTAATGTTGAGAAAGTCAAGCTAGAAACAAATATGCGCGTCTAAATGCTACAAGATCAATCCGCTGACACATTCTCGAAACAATTGTTAGAGAGTTGTTGTCCATGAAAATATTGGCTGCATAAAATGGCCGACCGATTTCTGCATTTTGATTCTCATTGACCACACAGTCTCCGATGGTACGCACACAATATACATATAAATCATGCGTGGCTGGCAGAAAGAGCAGTCATTGCCATCAGGCAAATGGGTATCATACAAATCCATCGATACAGTTTACGGTGCCATCAAAACTGTAACTTCTAAGGTGGGCGCTAGAAGGAGTATATGTTAAAATTTGGTCAAAATGAGATAAGTACAAAATTCGACTCAAAAATTATTTTAAAGTCGAATGGTGTACTTATCTCATTTTGACCAAATTTTGATTTATACTCCTTATACCGCCCACCTTAGAATTATCCTAAAGAGTTTTTGAACTCACTGGCATGCCACTACAACTCCTGCGTCTGAAAGTCGGATCACCGGTTATTTTACTTCGGAATTTTAACCCACCACGGCTTTGCAATGGCAAGCGATTGGTCATTAAAAAATTGATATAAACAAAATCGAAGCCAGCATTTGGAGTGGCAAATTCCAAAGCGAAAATATTTTGCTGCCACGCATTTCAATAATTTCCACAGACATGCCAATCGAATTAAAACGCCTTTAATGCAAGACCACACGATGTCTCATTATGGCTTAGATTTGGGAGCACCATGTTTTTCACTTTACATTCAAATTTTAAGAGATCAAAAGATGAATACTATACATATGTCAGTCAAGTTAATGAAATACATTTGAAGTGAGAAAATTAGTGGTTGGTGTTTTTTTATTTTTACCGGCGGCGGTCATCGTCTACAGCGCTTCATTCTTCTTTCTGTCGTTCCATCCCAACATATCCGTTTCATAATCAACAAAGAATGGACCGTCATCATACTTGGGCTCAGGGAGACCATATTTTCCCACGGCCCAACGCAATGCCAAACACGTTCAAACCTTTACGTATTTGCTCGATATCCACGTGGAATCTTTCCCCAATGGCGAAATAAGTTGTGTCCACTTTCGTTGTACTTGAGAAAAACCGGCCCGGTACAGCTGCACCCGAAAGGACCCGAAAAATTCCTACAACAGAACTGCGGCACACAACAACAGCACACTTTCAGTTTCAAATATAATATTTCACTTTCGATTCGCCTGGATGTCCAAACGATCCGACATGAGATACGTCATGAAAAGCTTGATTGCACTGGTATTTCTGAAGTGCTCCCCACCGATATAGTGCTGTGATGTTTTTCTTCTCAATAGAACACAAGAATCACGAACGTTTTCAAACTATGACAGATATATGATAAATTTGGTGATAATCAATTTTGTAAAGAATTCTATGTATAAGTTATTTGTTTGTCTCAGATTATTTTTTGTTAGGACAAATAGTTTCTAAGTTGAACCCGAAAAACCGAAAAAAAAAAAAATGATATACTACACATTCATGGGGACTTTCACTTTTGTACACTTCATCAGTAGGCCTCTCTTTATAAGTGTGCCAAGTTTCAAAACTGTTGGATAGTTTTCCAGGTGAAAACCTGTATTGACTGGACTACAAATGACTCAATTAACAAATTTTAAAACCATTTTCTCAAAAAATATAATTTTTTTTAGGTATAAAATTTCATGAAATTTAAAAAAAAATGATATCTCATTTTTAAGAACTTAATATAATATAACACATTAAACCATGTTTTCAAAAAATGATTTTTCAAAAAAAAATTTAATTAAAATAAAATTCCAAAAAATACGTTTTTTTTTGAACATCTTTATGTGGGTCAATATATGAAAACATTAATATTCTGCGGTCAGAGCTTATTTTTTTAAATATTTTATCGAGAAAAGCTTCTGCCAATACTCTTTTAACGTGGACTCGTAATAACATAAAAATAAAAATTTATATTACTTCTGAAATTTTAACTTTAACACCAAAACTGTCATTACCATGGCATGTCCCCAGTCCCTGATCAAATGAATTTTATTTGTATGTGTTTAAAAATGTTTAAATATGTTTATATTTTTAGTAAATGTCCATTTCGAGGTCCAAAATATTAATGTTTTGATATATTGACCCATATGCAATTATATACAGACTTAAATGGACCCTTCTGATCACGACAAAGCCGTTGGCAAGAAAGTCGAAAATAAAAGACGGTTCTGTGGCAGGTTGCGTTAATAACAGTTTTTGGTATCTTTTTTCACCAAGATGCAGACCAAACGTGTAATAGTATATATATCAAAATTTTTAGAGTCGTTTTTTTTTAGATAAATAACCTTTTTCAAAACGGTTAAATGGGGGGTACCATTATTTTCGGAGCCAAAAAAATTTTTCTAGGGGATCACCTATAAATCTTAAGTTCCAAGTCTGAAGAAAATCCCTGTAGGTCGAGGTACAGACATAGAGACTCAGACATACATACAAACACATATTCGCCTTTGCAGTTCCTACTTTTTCGGGTTCTCTATCATCTTAATATCAATTTTTACTGAAATTTCGAATTCTTTTTTTTTTGCCATATAGCACGTACATACATATACATATGTATAATTTCGAAAGTAGAAGTAGAATTTTGAAAAGCAGAAATTCAAAAGCAAAATTTTGACCCGTTCATCGAAAAGGGTCATCCTTGGTAAAATAATATTTTTTTTTTTATTATTTTTTTTAGAAAGACCCTGGTCTTTCAAATGGAATTTGAAATAAGTGTTACGTTAGCTAATGTGCTAAGTTATATCAACGTCAAATAGTTTATTAATGTTAAGTAATTAGCCGTTCAGCAGTTCTGAATTAGTCGTGCAACGTTTTCTATGTTTTTTTGTTGTGCAAAATTGTCTAATTGTTATCAAGTTAGTGAAGCACTCCCTGCAAAAGGGTCGCAAACTTCTTATATTGAATGGTTTACTGCCAAATAATTTGCCGTTCGTTAGTCCTGAATTATTTGTTCAGAGTTATCAATTCAAAATTATACCCGGAACCAAAAAGGTAGAACAGACGAAAGCAAAAGAGTTTTTTGCTGGCTCCGTGGATTAAAAAAAAAAATTCCCTTTCAAAAGTAAAACTCACTAAGTATCTACCATAAAAACTTTATGTAAATCCACTCACTGAATCCATTGACATTGTCACCCGCCAACACAATTTACAAAAAAAAGTAAAACAAACTAACCTGCGTTAAAAGAGTGTGCGCTAATAGTTCGTCCGTCTCATTTTGATCCTTCATAATATCTGCATTGGGATGGAATCCAAACACAGCTGGTTTTGCTATCAATGGCAGCTGTTTAGTGAAGTTCACATAAGCCTCATTCTCCCTAAACTCCGGTACATAATACACTTCCGAATCATCCAAATAATAGACCTTCTCCTCATCGAACATTTCCGGACAATAGAATCGATCCAATGTAGTCTTGAGCGTACGTCTATCCCAATCATCTGTCACACGACCACCATAATTACACTCTCCAGTCAAATATCGTAATGCCTCATAATTCACACCAACATATTGATCCAAAAACATTCTCAGCTGCATTAAACTGATCCTCAAATCGGTCTCATTGAATTCGTAGGGAATATTCCATCCAATCGGTCCGAAATAACGTCGTTCTTGGATTACAGCGTGAAAGAAACACAACGAATAGATAAGCCTTTTGAATGTTGTTGGTTGTTTGCAATTCTCAAACCATTCAGGATCATTAATGGGATCAGTTAGAAACGATCGAACTACATTCGATCGTAATCCTTTCGGTGGTTCATTAGTCATTTTGATGCCATTTTGCAGAACCACAACCGGAAAATGGTCTGCCGGATATGATGTTAGCCATAAACGAAAATCAGGATGCGTCTGATCTGGCAAAAGAGTTTCGCAAATTTTCTCTAAAACTGGCATAAAGCTCTTGGCTAAGTGACAATTTTGTAAGACGACCCAGTTACCGAATTTGGTGCCATCGTCGATGAGTTTCACTGCAATTGGACCTTGTCCTTGACCAAGAGACAATGAAAACAATCGATTTGATCCAAAACCTTGGTCATCGGCGAATTTAAGTAGTGTGGCAGTGGGATCAGCACCTGGGGTCAAAATGAATATTAACGGAATGCAGCAATGTGAGTCGCTAAAAGAAGCTTGCAAGTCAAACTGTGGTGGTTCCACAAACTGTCGGCCCATTTTTTCTAAAAACAAGAAGAAAATAGAAAATTAATGCTGATAAATAGCTTAACGGGTAAGGAAGTATATCATCGGATACTTATCAATCTGAAAGAAAAATGCGAAAAATCATGGTCATCCATTTAAACTATTTTGTCTAAAGGACCGAAGACTGAATTTGTGACTTTACATGACTGAAAAATTGCCATAATGTTGTGATAACCGAATTTTAAACGAAAGATACAGCGGGCTTGGAACGAGTAGATAATTCTTATATCTTCGTTAAACATTAAGGTGCCAGTTATAGCTTTCATTGAAACTCATCATTGAAAATTTTTAATTTAAAGCTTATTGAAACACTTTAAAGGCGAAAGCACTCTGTCATTATTTTGATGCCAATATGAAACTGACGACTCAAATAAAATTACCAAGTAAAATTTAGTTTGGGCCCAACCTTCCACATAAATTAACTCTCATTATTTCAATGATTAAACTATCTTGATCAGTGAAACACTGAAGTTTTTTCATTAGAAAGAATGGGCCGAAATCAACTTTCAAAAACTTTTAATAATCATGCCGATTATGGAATCCGCAAAACTGCATCCGCAGTGAATCGCAGTGTAGTGCTTCATCGATTTCAAGGTTAAAGGAAAGAAAAGAATGCATTAGAATCACTGTAGATCCACTATTTCGGATTACATAATCGATGTGAATAAGCTTTTAAAAAAAAAGCTGTATCTGGCACCCAGAAAAAGACAATGGATCAAAATTTTAATCCATCTTGTGTTAAGGGTTTAACGAAATACCATTTAATCCCGCCGATCAAATATTTTTGTGAGTTAATATTTTTTGCTTTAATTATTTTTTTTGGGGACCGGGGGAGGGATAGTAGTTTTAAAAGGGTAGTTTTTTTTGGGGTATTTCTAAGAAGGGGAAAATTTTTTTTAGGGGGCAGTTTTTTCATTTTTTTTTTGGGTATTTCTAAGAAGGGGAGAGTTTTTTTAGGGGGCAGTTTTTTCATTTTTTTGAGGGGTAGATTTAGAGGATGGGAGTCGTATATAATAATGAGATACATGATTGTTTTTTATTTGAACAAATTTAAAGGTATATGTACATTACATAGTAAATATACTCGCGCAGCGGGCCAGGCAGGTGGTTTACTAAATCGAAAAAAACTGTTGACATTGAAAAATACTACCCCTAGAAAAAAATCTCTTGATAAAACTGCATACCTGAAAAAATGAGAACAAACTATCTACCATTGAAAAAATGAAAAAATAAACTACTCCTTGAAAAAACTACCCATTGAAAAAAATTACCCCTTAAAAAAAAGCAACCCCCCTAAAAAAAAAAAAATTGTCACATGCGTTGTCTTTGTTGATTCTCAGAATTTACTGTGACTTCAACAAAAAGTATTAACTTCTGAAACAGGGATGTCTTTTACGTGCTGTAAAATCGAGTACAATTATACTCGTAGTAGGAAACTTCGTTTCCGTTGGTTCTCATGGATCGATGTGACTTAATACTATGGGAATGGAAATTCTTAATGCGCTATCATCGTTTTATTATTAAAAATGTATTCAAACGGCAGGATTAAAGGGCACGGTAGTGCCCAGCCAAGTTCTGGGCACTATACTCCCTTTTTACAGGAACAAACTCAAGCGCTTTTCGACCCCCCTTCTAACTTCGTAACCAATAATCTCAAAAACTTTAAAATCGCTATATTTGCTATGCTAGGCAAGCACAGGCACCTCACCAATTTTCAACTTCCTAAAATAAGTGGTTCCTGAGATACAGGACGCCAAAAATCGCGAAAACCTTAACTGACTGACTCACTGACTGACAGATCATCAAAATTATGGAGCACTTCTAAACACCGTAGAATCTTGTAATTTCGCACATCGGTAGGCCTTGTGGTATTTACAAAGGAAAAACTCCAAAATTTGGCCTTGTTGTGCATGCAAAGGAAAAAATCGAAAAATTTGGATTTTCTATAAAGGGGGCATGGTATTCGCCCTTTTTCACAGAATTGCTATCAATTATATGGAGCACTTCTGATTGTTGTAGAATGATGTAATTCGGAAGGGCAGTAGGGCTTGCAACGTTTACAATGGATAAAATCGAAAATTTGAGAATTTCCTTATAAGGGGCGTGGTATCCGCCCACTTCCTCAAATTGGTTTCTGATTGTTGTATAATGATGAAATTTGGTAAAGAGGCAAGGCTTGCAATATGTGTAAAGAAAAAAAAAATTAAATTTGAGATTAATCATTCAGGAGCATGGCATCCAGCCACTTCTTAGAACTATGTTCTAGAATGATGAAATTTGGTAGAGTGATAGGGCTTAAAATGCAAAAAAAGAAAAAAAATTAAAATTTGATATTTCGTATTTGACATTCAGGGGCGTGGCATCAACCCACTTTCTCAGAAGTGTTGTCAATTATATGAAGCATTTCTGATTGTTGTAAAATTATGAATTTCGGTAAGTTTACTTGGCAAATTTAGTAAGTTTACTTGGCAATCAAAACCTTTTGAATTCTGAGTATGTAATCAGATGGAAAAAACAAAACTTGCCAAGTAAACTTACCAAATTTTATTCAGTAATCATTAAATAAGAAATTTCTCTCATAATTTGGAGTTGTTTCGATCTTACTCTACTTAAAATATTTCATAGAACTTGGCAAACTTTTAGATCTCATTACTTTTTACGGCTGACTTGTTACATAAAGTTTTTTTTGGATACATGGAGAATTTGGCTCTTTTTTTTAACATTTATGAGTTTGGTGTGTATTAGCCGTGGCGTGATGGTTAGTGCAATGGACTGTCATGCCGGAGGTCTAAGGTTCGATCCCCAGCCTCGCCACCTATTTATTTAAAAGAAAAAACGGCTACTGCTTCTTGCGAGGAATTGACAAATCCTCCAAGAGTATCTCCTGTCACAGAAAAGTGCCGCTCGGTAACCGTTCGGATTCGGCAATAAACTGTAGGTCCCCTCCATTCCTGCAGACACGCACACAGGAATGGTTGAGAGTTGTAAGTCACTAGGCCATAGTTCTTCATGAGCTGTTGTGCCATCAAATTTATTTATTTTTTTATGTTTTTGGTGTAATTCAATACTACGGGATTTTATTTTGCGGGATTTCGTAAGCCAAACCTGACAATTCACGTCAATTTCGAAATGATGAAACAAGTGTTAAAAGCTGCTTGTTGATGTGAAAAATTTCTTTGCCTTTGCTATTAAAATTAAAAGACAAAGAATTTTTGCTCATTTTAAAACATAAGTGGAAATGAACTGGCAGTTGCGTCGTCGTCTAAAAACGAAATTCAAATTTTAAGCTGTCAAACTTTGCCAGTTCAGTAACTAGTCGAAATCTTGCATTGTAACTTTTCTAATAAATTGGAAGAAATTTCTTCCATTTTCGTTTAATTCCAAAAGTTTTGTTTCAATTTGACTCCAAAGTTCGAAAAAAAGACATACTAATTACATAAAAAAATTCATGTATAAATTCAACATAAATGAATATTATTTCCACATCATCTCAAAATCAATTCGATGAATATAATCATAAATTTCAATCCGTTTCTAAATGCTGCCCTCAGTTATTTTTTGAATCTCACTCACACAAACAATAGAGACGAGTCATTAAGGATAAAAAAAATGATTTTTCTATCATAGATTCAACTCCAACGGGATAATGCTTACCTAAAACAAAATGCAAAACAGCCGGAACCAATTTATCGGAACGGAATACCCTCAAAACGAGAAGTTTTTGAAACGTCGTCAATTTTTCATTCCATGGCTGTGGAATAGTAGCATCCTGGGGGTTTTCGGCATCAAAGAAATCCTTCCATTGGCTAATGTTATCCTGTATATGTTCGCGAATGCCTTTGAAATTGGCTGAAGTATTTGTGAGTCGGCAGATCTCATCCCAACATTTGGCCGGAAGCCATTTAGCTGGATTTGCCAAAGGATTATCGAGACCAACGCCACCAGTCAACAGGAACATCCATTCAGAGTTATCGATTTCACCCTCGGACTTCAAAAGGTTTATATTCAAAATCAGCGAAAAAAGTAGCTTATCCTGGTGGTGTGTGAAAATAGAGATGGAACGGGCCAGAAGTATTGGAGATGGAATATAAAAACATGGGAGAAAGAAAATTAAAAAAAAAATTAAAAACAGCGGAATCAAATCAACAACAGCTAACAGCAACAACAGCAAATAATCCTATCTGCATATAAAACTTTATGGAGGTTCCGTTCACGTCCAGATAGATTAGCTTACCCTCTCGAAAAGACTACGGCAGATGTTGACGTACAGGCTATAGGTAAAGTGCTTCCGCAAATCCGCCATCCTTTCTGTCACATCGTCCACTTTGTCCGTGTTGTCAATTGACGCTGTATAAAGCCCCACGAACCAAGCGAGACTGTACTGATACATCGGATCGATATTTGCCAGTTCGGCTGAAAGTAAATTTCGTTGGTTAATTAAAAATTCGTTTGTGCTATGTCCTGGACAGAAAACAGAATTTCTGTCGTCGTCGGTCCAGGGCGTCCAGCATCAGGACTTTACCAATTGTGAAAAATAGAATTGTGGAATGGGCTGCTATGGGTGTATAACCCAAGCGTGCAATGTCGATTTGTTTCTCTGTGACTTCGGTGATGGCTTGTTTTTCGTTTATTTCATTTGCCAATGCTTTTGAGGAACTAAGCACTTGCACAGCAGTCTCATCCTCTAGGATATTTTCTGCCGATGAGAGAACTTCTAGGATTTTATTTTCGGTCTCCTTGAGAGTTCGTTTGTTTTCGGCACTCTGGACGATAAGGGTATTTTTTTCGGCCTCTAAGTCTGGACGTTCACGAGCTACAGTAATGGCTAGAATCTGATCCTGCAAGCCCTGTGTTGTTATCATAAAGTTCAGAAGCGTCACCTTGACGGCAACTTCAGGCAGGTAATGCGGATTTCGTAATTTTGTTGTTATATAGAATCTGAATTTGAAAAATGAAAAATATTGATTTTCAAAGCTGGATACAACGGTATCAAATATGGCTTACCTGAATTCATGATTATATTCAATGATTGAATCTCCAAGTTTTATGCATAAGGCTCCACCTTGTTTGAAGAGTTGTTTCAGCAAAATAGACTCAAGCAATGGATCCAAGTCCTCGTTTATGTTTTCTAAGACAACTGGCAGACCGAACTGTATTGCATTTTCTAAAATTCGGGTGTAATCGGGCTGATTCAAACGGATAACACACAGTTTATTGTTTTTCTCCATATTTTTCACCCATTTATTTGCTTGTCCCTGAGGATCAATCATAAGGGGCCAGCGCCTCGAATTTCTAAAGAAATACAATTTACTCAATTTTAAGTTTAAAAAAAAGGGGAGTAAGTATGTATGTAAAATTTTTCGGTTTTATCAGCGCAGCGCTAAGTTAAAACTTAGTTAAAAATATACAGGGTATCCCCTATAATTCATGTATGATTTTGGAGGATGATTCCTGGGATAATTCTGAGAAAAAAAATTGTATAAGCAAAAAATTCTCTTTCAAATCAAACCCCTCAAAAAAATATTTTTCTAAAAAATTAACAAAAGTACATATGGAGGGTTCACAGCTGTACTGAACCAAGTCATACCAGAAAAAAACGTTTAAAACTAGTATTAAATGTTGCGTTGTTCGTTCATCAGAAAAATGTTTGCCTATACAATTTTTTCTTTGATTAACCCCAGGAATCATCCTCCAAGGGGACACCGTATGCATATAGGGTAAATCAATTATGCATTATAATTGATTTACGGAAGTAACGTTAACAGAAAAGCGCTTAATACCCAGCTTCTAGGAAAATAATCAATAAAGGAAGCTAGAAGAAAAGGTCCGTTAGTTTTTGGTTTAATTTTTTTTTTCGATGGCTTGCCCTTTTTGGGAAATTTGTTGCTATTTTATTGAGTTCATAAGGATCGACTGGCGTTGGGCGCCATTTGAATTTATAATTTAGGGCTAGCCTATTTTAAATTTTTAACTTATTTAAAACGTTAGTCATAGTTTTTAAAAATGGCTGCGTTCAGGATTGTATTCAAAGCGATTTGGATAGGTTTGTTACTCCTACTTGCGAGTGTATGCAAGTTATTTGCTTGATTTATTCCATAAATCATGAATTTTCATGACATAAAGTATATTTTTGATCCACATATCAACTTAATTGTACCATTAACCTGTCCTTCCTTATTTCTTATGCTCATAGCCCTCTGGCGATGAAGATAGTAGTTGGCAAATATTTATTTACAATTTAAAGTTTTTAGAATTTAAAAATCTACATTATGTAAATACATACATACATATCAAATATAGAATAGCGCTGGTAGTATTGTTTTCCTACAGTTCCCCTTGTGTTCTCTTCATATACAAAACGTGTCCTATTAAATTGAAGCAGCTCATGTGTACAAACAACATCGAATGACGAATAGCAAATATTTGCCCTATTCGCACACAATTCGGATTAATCTCTTTTCAGTTCCACTTTACGTAAATATACAGAAGAACCCTGACATTTCTAAAATCAATTTTGTTTATTTCAAAAACAAGGGATTTCTTTTGGACAGAAAAAAGGAACAAAAAAAACAAAAAACGAATATCTACTTTTCATTTGCTTAACTATTACCGGAGGATAATTTCTCTAGGGTCGAATAAGAATTGTACCAGGAAAAAAAAAACGTCAATCCTTAGAGAGTATTATATATGTACAAAGGTATGGATGCGAATATCTAATCCCACCCCTTGTCATTCTCGAAGTCGTATAATCCCACACACAAACATTAGCGCAGGAGTACAAAACTATTATTGCAAGAGCAGGGATGGAAAAACAAGAAACTAAAAACGAGAAAACCCACTCTGTGTGACAAATTAGACGGGAATGAAACACTTTTTCCTAATCTAGCGTACAACATTAATCAATTCTTTTGATGTTTCACCATCATCACGGGCAGGAATAGCAAATAGCATCCGTGTCAGTAGCTGCTTCCTCTGCCACCATTACATGCGGCGGCGTCATCAGCGTAGTTAATGCAAGAGTAGTATAGTACCTAAGCAGATGTAGTTTTGTGTGCGCCCGTAAGGCGAGAATTAATTAAAAGAAAAAAAAAAAAAAACTAGAGAATCATCCCAAACAACTTCACCCGAACGAGTGAATCATCCCCTTTAAGAAAAAAAATCACACGCACCACCCAAGCACGTACACTATAGCTGGACTCCGGCTCTTGGTCCTATCCTAGCCCGCGAATAAAAAAGAAATGTATTTCCATTTTATCAATGTATACATAGATACCTACACGCTGACACAAACAAACCCACTCAACCATCATCATGCTTACACTCTTACCTCATTATAATAGCGCTTTCGATGGAAAACGAGTCACTTGGGAGGCCACAGATGTTCCAAGCGCGAACTTCAACAGCATCCCCCAGCACTTGTTGTAATTGAAAGTCCTGGCTGCAGACGATGCCAAACGAAGTGCATTTCGTTACCCATTTCCGGATCTGACTGACACGGAAATCGATGGTGAATGGCCCCAGATATGCGACAACACCGGAAGCAATGAGCACGTCCCCGGTCAAGGTGTGGTACGTTTCATCTAGAATCCTGGCTGCTTCCAGCCAGCGGGTGCGCTCACCACCCAATCCGCTAATGAGTTCCTGTGCACGATTAAGTTTTTTTGTTACCGATTCATGTTCGAGTTGGAGGCTCCTATATTTTTTTATAGTTTTAATCGAGGAAGAGTAGCGTTATTATTTTGTAGGAAATTATCACGGACAGAACACTCACACACGCTATATGGAGTTTAAGTATACCTTACCTACGTTATGTACTTACTTAAATTGGCGTAGTTGTTCGTCGAGCATTTTTTGAATTTCCGCCAGACTGGCCTCGACACGAGCAAGTTGAGCAAGTTTTTCTGCGAGTAGTTTTCGTGCGGCCTAATGTGAAAACAGGGTGTATAGGAAATTTAAAAAGTTTTTTTTTCTTCTACTTACATTGTAATCAGCCTCAGCTGCAGCAAGGGCGATTTTCTTGGGAGCAATAACCTTGGCAACTACATCGTATTTTGTCAATGCAATCACCCATCGACACAAACCCTCACAGGCCATTGAAGCTGATTTTATTTTGTCCGGATCAAAGTTTTCATTTGTCAAAATTCGATCTTGAAGTTTCTTAATAATCGCCGGCGGTATATTGTCCTTGTCGAAATTTAGCAAACTATCTAGAAACTTTATATCACCAAGCACTCTCTTCGATGGACCCCAGTAGTCTTCGATCATGCCAACACCAGACGGATTTGCCACTCGATCGGGTTTGATGTCTTTTAAAATGCATATAGCTTCCATGACAATACGAACGCCAATCGGTGGGCTTTTCATTGTTTTGACAACAGCAATATCAGCTGTTGTTAAGGTATTCAAAGCTGCTAGAGCTGAATTTAGAATTGGTAAGGCTTCGGCCAGCCTAAGATCACATTCATCTTTGATGGCTTGAGCTTTGGCAGCTTGTTCGGAGGCAACTGCTTCATCTTGTTTAACCATTTCACGTTGACTAGCTGCTGCTTCACTGTCTTTTTGAACTTTGGCTACTTGTTCGGCGACCTTTAAAAATAACAGATGCAAATGAATAATATTTCAAGAAATTATCTAAAAACTACTATCTTAATACAATACACAGTTAAAATTGAAATAAAGTACATATATTGGATAATGAATGCCAAGTTAGCCATGCAACATTCGCCGATGGGAAAGGTGTAAAGTTGCTAATTTACCATTGATAAATGATAAGTCGTCAGTTTGTTCATTCAATATTTTCCATGTTTAAAAACTTACAGTTTCCGAAGCAACTTTCAGCTTAGGCTCCAAAGCCAGCAATTGCTCACTCATAACACCAACTTGTTGTGATGCAATATCCAATTGTGATATTCCTGTCAAATATCGACTTCGGTTGGTAGTGATTGCCCTGAAAGAATAATGAACAATTAAAAAAAAATGTAAAAATCTTTCACTCTCATCGGACATACTTTCGCTTAGCTCCCAATAACCCTTTAAACGTTTGTATCAATTCCAAATATGATGTTGGCGTAACATAATTGTAACGTTTCAATCTCAAATAAAACTTTTCCGATAATTTTTGCGTTGAAGTGTGAAAATCCATGCACATATCTATTGCTGCTTTCCTTTCTAAATCGGTCAAATCTTCTTTGGCTAAGAAACGTGTAGAGACGGCTAATAGAGCATCTGCTGGCCAAGGTTGAAACCAATCGATTGTACAACAATTAACAATTGATGGAAACTTTCGAACTCGAACTCTCAAAGCCTCTCCTATTGGGGACATTGAGAGGACAATATGCAGTTGATCTTTGCAGACCTAAAGAAAATGGAAAACAACTAGTTTTTTTTTTCCCAGAAAGCAATATATAAACAAGAACAAATAGACCTGAACGAAAAAGTTAAAAAGTGCTACAAGACTGCCATCAGTCTGAACGGCCTTATCACGTTGTTTGTCTATTTGTCGCATCTTCTCACAAATTTCGATTTTCTCCTCATTTGTGAAGAGATTAGGTACTTCGCCGGAATTTAAAAGATTATTGACATCTTCAAGGAATGATTCGTCTTTGATCTAAATGAGTCATTAAATCTTCTTCAAGAAGCCTGTACAACAAAAAATCTGTTCCTACCTGAACATCAGTAAACAGAAAAACTCCATGCAGATCTGAAGCACTAATTTTCCTCAGTATACTTTTGATATCCTCATGCCATTCATTCGGCCCATACTGTCGAGTGATTTCTACTTGGAACAGCTCATAGTCACAAATGTGAGAGGCCAATCGTGTCAAACTCTGCCTCCCAGATCCACCTACTCCCATCAATAATGCATGGCTACGAGGTTGTTTGATAATCCTGCATATTCTCGATAAGTGTTCAATTGCAAATCGAAACAACACCAAGTCCATTGGTTTTTTTGACATGTTGTTGAATTCAACAAGATAAGTTTCAACAATGGAGCGCAGCTCTTCAGGGTCTTCAACTTCCACATAATTTTTGGTATCGGCCTTAGGATTGGTGAAGTCACAATACATCAACTTTCTTAAGTCATTCTCCTCCAAGTCGCGTTCTTTTTCAATAAATCTTGAAAATAATTCTCGAGGCTTCGATTTAAGATGAACCTCCATTTGCTCGCGGACAGAACTAAAAAGCCATGATCTGTCGATATCATCGACCAAACGATCTCCATACACCCGCAGTACTTCATGGACCCAAAGTCTTCGCATCGAATTCAAATCTTCGGTGGCTTCTGGCACGGAAAGTAAAACTCCTTGTATTACACGGGAGAAGTCTCTCAGATTAAACAAGTAATGTGACTTAGCCGGTGTAGGTAGTAGGTTTAGCTTTGCCTTATTGTATACATCCAAAGTTGCATTGACAATCTCATCGATGCACGGATCGAATTCTTTTGAAAAACCTCTGGTATCCAAGTGCCACAGAACTATCTTTCCGAAGATCACTCTTAAAATTGTATCACTGAATTCATCTATTCCCAAGACATTGAAATGCCTCTGAAACCTAGGAGTGACAGTATTTCCCGACGAAGGTGGTCCCATAGCACACACCATTTGAATATCGATGAGTTTGATCGGTACAATATTCTTGCGATCATACCACATCCAGTGATCGAGCATCATTCGAAGAAGTTCTATAGGTGGCTGAGCTCCATAGGTCTCCTTGAGAGGCATCGAAACATCATCAACGAAAATCACACACTTCTTGTTCAATGGAGGACCAAAGACACCTTTTCGACGCTTATCCAATTTGGCCATAATAATATCCTGCGTCTGGTTGGCTGAGGTTTGAGCTGAAAAATTAATAAATAGTGCTTTGTACACTTCAGTGTCAGCCTTCTTCAGAAGATAGTCAATGGCATAGCAACTCTTGCCGGTGCCGGTATTCCCCACCAACATCAGAGGTTTCCCATGGCGTATGAGTAAGTCGAGTATTGCTGCCACACGTACAGTTTCACTTGTGGTAATTATTATTTGATTGACAGGCATATCTCGAGGAATGGGAGCAGCAGCAGCTACTTCGTCTTCCCACGGTTTCCATTTGCCCTTGCCCTCCTTAATGAAACGATAGTCAAAAACACTCCCCGGCTTTGGTATGGGGAAAATGAAAGGCTTTGCCAGAGTTGCTACATGCAGTTCGTCTGGTACTGAGAAAGTTTCATACACACTGACCGGGAAGATCTTTTCCATCAATCCTCGAAAGACAATGGAAAATTTATCTCGACTTGCCGAATCCAGAGCCCCTCCTATCGACCATATACATGAGAAGAAGAAAACCCCTTCGATCTGTGCTCGCACATCGAGATCTGAAAGACTTTGCACATATTGCTCGTCCGAAAAGTCATCCATGTAACAGTCGAAAAGATTCATCAAGGAATTTATAAGATTTGCATCTGAAGTTGTAGAGATCTCCCGGAGACCACCCTTACGAACAAGCCACAAAAGAATCGGACAAAATCTTGAGAATAAGCTCGATATCAGTTGTTTGCTGACACTGTGAAAAGAAGCTGGAAGAGTGTTCTTCCACGAAGTTACCAAAGGCTCCCATCCAAGGGAACTTGGTTCCATGTAAATCATTCCACAACGGGATACAGTTGCTGGTGAAGCTACTTCAAGATCCATCGGTTCGAATATTAGATTTGTTGTTGGAGCAAGCTGAATTATCTCGCCAGACATAAGGCAAAGCTTTTTGTTGTCATCCAAAACGGTATTCATGTTTTCTATCCAAATGGCATCAACTGGTCCATCGAATATCAACCATTTTCTAGCAGGTGACACGGAAACTGCAAATTCTCGATAGCTAACAGCCAAGATACCATCACTCCATTCATGAGAAACCAGATCGAATTGTCCGTAAAGCTGGCCCATTGTGACTGCTTTGGGATTCATGATAGTGTAAATTGCACGATTCTCACTACCATCCTGGAAAATAAAAATAAGTCAACAAGTATTGAACCAGTATAAGAAGATAATTCAACTAACAGCCTCTTCGATATAACGCAACGCTTCGGCAAGTATTCTATAGGAGGTTGTTTTCCCACCAAATGGAAGGCCAACTATCATCAGACCATGACGAACAACGATCATTTCGTAGAGCTGGATAAAGAAATCAAACCCGTAAAGATGTTACGTAAAACTATATGAGTGTATGGAAAATTTTTACTTGTTGAACTTTCTCCAAAAAGAACTCCGTACATTGTTTGTTATTCTTCTCACATGCCTTCTTGACACACTGATTAAATAACACATAATCCGATTCAGGCAGCGTAACTCCCGGAAACAAATCCGAAGTGATACCTTGAAATAGAGGGACATCCTGATTGAGAAACTTAGGCAAATTAACATCTTTGATTGATCTCAAAACTAGAATATCTTCATTCTCATCACGATAACGAAGTTTAAGTGCACCAGCAGCTTTTAAAACTGATTTAACTGCTCTCATGCCATAATCGTAATGCGATTGTGTGCTTAATTGTTCTGAACACAATCTATAGGTTGCTACAATCTTAACAGCCAGTGGTTTAGCACTCAAGAAGCCATAAGAATATAGTTCTATTTCAGCAATCAAAGCATAATCTGGAACCATCATGGCTACTGATCGGAAAAGGGCCTGCGTTAAAAAAGGAATGAGTTGAGCTTAAATTTAAAATATCATTGAGAGAGAGCACAGTATTACCTTTAAGTTATCAGGCAATTCTGAACGACCTGCGTAACCTGGATTCATGGTTATGAAGACAGCACATGTTGGATCTAGCTTAAGAGTAGTTCCCTCGAACACCATAGTCGGTTGGCCGGAGTTAATACCTCGTTGAATTGTCAAAATCTGTAGCAATAATTTTAATGATTTTTACAATACAATACAATAAAAATTAAGATTAAGGACATCTTAAAACTATAGATAAACGGTCCGAGAGTAGATATATATTGAGAACTACTTAAGTGCTAATTAGGTACGCAAGAAGATCTTTTAGCGACTTTACAACGTTTCCAAAATTTAAATAGGTTCGACCATCTTAAAGAACCGTTCAATCTTATTGATATTATAAATATGAAAGTTTGTTTGTCTGTCTGTTTGTTCCTCTTAATCTCTAAAAATACCTAAGTGATGTTAGTGAAAATTGGTAGAGCGAGAGCTTGGAACAAGAGGATGGACATAGGCTACTTTTGTTTTCAAAATCTACCAAACTTTACCAAAAATTAGTTAAAATACACTTGTCAAAACAATTAAGGGACCAAAAAAAATCACTTTTTTTAGTGTTTTTAGAAATTTTTGGGTCGTGCTGCTTCTTATGATTGCGCAATAACGGTACCTTAGAAAAATCATTTGCTAAATTTTCTCAATACATATAAAGCTCCAGAAGGCTTTTTGTTTCATCTCAATACGACCACTTATCACAGAGATACAGCTCTTCAAAAAACACTAACGGCCATATTGTTGGCTTTCTTCAAAGCTAGTTTTGAGCAAAAACTAGTTCTATTGGAGGTTTCGAGTTTTAATTTGTTCACTAATTTGTATTACTTTGACATCTAATTCAAAATATTCATACATAGTTTGACATCTAAATCAAATCAGTATTTTTTTTTTGAGAACATAAAAACTCGAAACTCCAATAGAACTAGTTTTGTCAGTAAAACTAGCTTTGAAGAAAGTCAATAATATAGCCGTAAAAAAAAGTGATTTTTTTTTTGTTAACTGTAAAAAAAAGTGATTTTTTTTTGTTCCCTTAATTTTTTTGACAAGGGTATATAAATAAAATACACGACTGGATCGCACAAACTTGCTGTCGTAGCAAAAGTTTCTTCGAATTTTAAAGATTGAGTGTATTAAAAGTAAATAACTTTTTTATGAGAGCCTTAAGTTTAAACTAATATTATAGATACACTATAGGAGCTTAAATTGAAAAATTATAATAAAAAATCAACATAATTCGAAATAAATTTATTAAAAAAATCTTCTTAAATTGTTTTGAGAGGTAAAACAAGTACATTATCTGATTTCTTTAACTCTAAGTTTTGCAGAAAAAAAATTAAAATCGTAGGAGCGGTTTTTTTTTTTTAATTAATTTTTTATATATAAAATTTTGTAAACATTTTTAAGAACTTAAATTGGTACACAAATGTTTAGTATTTATTTATGTTGAATTAAAAATTGAATTTCGAAAAAAATTATCTGCCCGTTTTTAAAATATCCAATTTTCAAATAAAAAAAATTTTTTTTAAATCCAAAATTTGTTTTTTTTTTTTTTTTGAAAATTCTGATATGCAGTATGATTTCAACTTTTGAGAAGCTTTTGTATAAAAAATTAATTTTAAATCGGTTACACACATAATGAGATAGTCCAAAATGAAGAAAATGGATCTATGAGAGGTACTGTTAATAATGGTTAAATGTAGATTTTATTTTTGGTAGATCGTAGACCATACTTATTTTAGTATTTAGAACAATTTTAATCAAAAATTCCTGTAACGGTTTTTTAACAATTATATGGAAGGTACCGTTAATTTTGACTATAAGAAAAAGTTTTTTTCAAAATATTTTAGATAATGTTAAAAAACCCTTTGTTAGCAAGTTTCATTAAAATCAACCAAGTCGTTTTCGAAATATTTGGTTTTCAAAAAAAAATTTTGAAACTTTTTTTTAAAATCCAAAAAAAAAAGTTTTTGGAAAATTTTGGTATATAAAACTATTAAAATTTTTCAGAAGATTCTCCATAAAAATTATCAAAATCAGTCTATTCCTCTTCTAGAAAAACAAAAATAAAAAAAATGGTTCTATGGGAGGTACCATTTAAAACCATTTTTTATTTTATTTATTTTATTTTTACAAAACGGTAGTACCTAATAAAATTAATTAATTTTTTTTTAGAAAAATCTGTCGATCTATTTTTGAGAAAAATAAGATTTTCTAAAAATGCTAAAAAAAATTAGATGGCAGGTACCGTTATTTTTGGTCCTAAAAATAAAAGAAAAAAACATGTCGGGGTAATGTCCCGAAAACACTTTATACCAAGTTTAATTAAAATCGGCCAATGGGTTTAGGCTGTAGGCGAGCCCACAGACAGACGGACAGACAGACGGACAGAAGTGCGAGACCCACTTTTTTCGTCTTCTTTATCATCGTAATGTCAAGTTTGATTGTTATCTCAAGTTCAATTTTTTTTTACGAATCCAAAACTTGCCATATAGTACCTATATATCGCAAGTAAAAAAGTGAAAAATTGTTTGAAATGTCAGATATTTGAATATAAAAATATTTAAAAAAAAATACAAAAGTATTTTACAATCATAAAGTTATTTAAACATGCGGAGCAAGGCGAGCACGGGCCTGCTAGTATATTAATAAGTTGGCTAAATGACGAAAAGCTCTCACGAAAATTTTAATGATTATCAGAAATAAGGAGTAAGCGCATTCTATAAGCCAGTTCAACCCTCAACCAAGTCAACTTTACTTAATATGTTGGCTACATAGGTGCTTCAAGGTGGTGTCTGGTAGACGAACCGGAAGGTTTAAACGCCAAAAAATGTTGTCCAACCTTGCTTAGTTTCAAAAGAGACCTAATTGAACCCAATGGGAAACCAGTATAAAAAAAAGCCAAATGGAAAACAGTTTCGGATATTTGGATAATCCCTTAAAACTTGGAACTCTCTACAAGATTGCTGCTTGCAACAAATTTCAGATCCAGGACGATCTCTATGGCAACAATATTTTGGAAGTAGAACATGTAGAAATCAACCGATTTTCAATTTCAAGTTATGTAGTCCTTGTGAAGAAAGAGGTGAAAATTGGGAGGACAATGATTTTTCCGCCGATTCAGCTTTTGTTATAAAACTGAAAAAAAATAAGTTTTGGAGAATTGTAACAAAAAGTTATAAGCGTATCATATTATCCATCCACACACACGACAGTTTCTATTAAAACAATCGTATTTTTTCTATTTTAGCAAAGTAAAGTCATGAAAAACTTGACAAAAAAGAAAACAATTTTTTCAAAAAAAAAGTTTACAACTAAAATTTTAAAATTTTTGAAAAATTATTTAATATTTCTTTGAATATTTTTTTTCCTGTAAACTCTTATCAGTATTGTAACTAATACAAAACTCTTAAAAAAAAGATGACACAAAAATGTTAATTTCCCTTCCATTTTGATGACGATTTTATGATTAGCTACTAAAAAAGGTACACCATCTTATGTCTTAACAAATCTTAGTTTTTGAAAAAAAAAAAAAAAAGGAAAATCGTAAGAGTCGTTTTTTTTTAACTTTTATATGGAAGGTGCCGTTAATTTTGACTCTAACAAAAAATTTTGTTCAAAATATTTTAGATAATGTTAAAAAATCGTTTCGTACCAAGTTTCATAAAAATCAATCAAAAAAAAAATTTGGAAACTTTTTTTTTAAATCCGAAATAAATTTAAATTTAACCGAAGATTCTCTATAAAAAAATTATCACAATCAGCTGATTCTTTTTCGAGAAAAATGAAAATAAAAAAATGTTCTATGAGAGTTACCATTTAAAAATCCATTTATTGGAAATTTTGTTTTCATCAGAAGGTAGCCCATGCCCAGAAATTTATTGAATTTTTTTTTAGAAAAATTTGTGGAGCCATTTCTGAGAAAAAAAAAACGCTCCAAAAATGGTAAAAAAATTATGTGGCAGGTACCATTATTTTTGGTCTTAAATTAAAAAAAAAAAAACGTGGCGGGTCCAAAAAACTCTAGATACCAAGTTTAAATAAAATCGACCCATGCGTTTAGGCTGTAGGCGAATGGACAGGCAGACGGACGTAATTGTGAGACTCGCTTTTTTCGTCTTCCCTATCATCGTAATGTCAAGTTTGATAAAAATCTCGAGTTAAATTGTTTACGAATCCAAAACTTGTCGTATACATATATCGCAAGGAAAGGGAGAAAGAATTTTAACTAATGGCAATGGATTTTTTTCGCAGTGACTATCAACACATTCAAAATCAAAACCATTTAATCAATTTAAAAGAACTTACCTGTTGAGCTACCACAGAGAGTACCTCAAGATCAATCCGATTAAACTCATCAAAACATGACCATGCTCCACATGAAGCCAAACCTTTAAAGAACTTTCCCAGCGCCAGATAATCCAGTCCATCGGAACAATTGAAAACAACACATTGTTTAGCAACAGCTTTGGCTAGATCCTTGGTTGTTTCAGTCTTTCCAGTTCCCGCAGGACCTTCTGGAGCTCCTCCCAAATGTAAATGCAAAGCACTAAATAGAGTTCGATAACAACGATCTGTGAGTGGAGTAACAACCAATCGGGTTGTATTGCCCAAATACTCATAGCCATATTTCAAAGAACAGTTAATCATTCGTGTGTCCAAATTATCATCCTCCCAATAGTAACGTAATTGACACAACCACTGAAAGTCATTCAGCTCGGAAACTTTTTTCTGACAAATTTCAGCTAAAACATCACGAGCATGGACGTCCAGCACAACTAAAGCCCCTAAAGTTATTCGATTCTGAAGGCTAAGATCACCCCGAACGAGGTCTACAATACGCATGATCTAAAGTTTTAAAGTTCTTTAAAAGTTTCCGATCGTTGCTGAAAATATTTAAATACATTACCTGAGACTTGCAAATTTCTAAATATTTCTCCAAACTATCAACTGGATTCTCAGTGAAGAAGCATTTCGTGATTTCAGCTGTCCAATATGTCAATGAAATCGATTGTACTGTCTGTCCTGGCCATATTAGTACCCATTTATCTCGTTGAGTATTCGGATAGCTTTCGAATGCTTGACGAATTTTAAAATGTATGCTTTTTTTCATAAAGATTTCAAGCTCTAGAAGCCATTTCTCTACTTGACCTCTTGCTTTTGCTGTTGAAATAACCTCAACTAGCTGGACTTCTTCTTTCTCAGAAGAACGCATCATTGTTACTTCTAGGGCTTCGGTGAAATTAAGGGTAGCTATGCCCTCGAAACATTTCTTAAGATGTGGTTGAACTCGAGTTGGATCTTTGGTTTCGGAGAGGATTTCAAGCAGTTCATCGTTGGATAGGAAAAAGAATCGAGGGAAGTATAGACGTTTTTTCTCAAGATACTGTAAAAAGTAAAGAAATTGTCTTTTAAAAGTTCATAGGTGAGGATTTAAAACTTGTTACCGCGTTGAGTCCTTTTTGAATGATTTCTAGAAGATTGAATGCCTTCTTTAATTTTTCCGACATTTTTTCGATTTCAACAACAGACATAACTCGAGAATCAGAGGCTACAATTTTCATTAGATCTTTCCATATCTAGAAAATTAGAGAATAGTTAGTATAAAAGTTTGAAGTTAAGGTCTTTGGCAAACAAAGCGAATCATCATAGACTCTTACTATGTGGCTTAATAGAGCTATGGTCACTCTAGGGCTAAAAATATAAAGTACTAGAAAATTCTTACCTTATCAACAGCGCTAAATCGTCGGCCCTCTTCTGGCATTTGCTGTTGAATATCAGGGCTTGAGAATATTGGTTCCAAATACATCCAAGTTGATTGTACTCTTAACCAATCATCTAGGATATCCTGTAGAAGCACAAGCTTTGCTTCCCATTTCCTGCAATTTTTTCACACATCAATTTAATTCACATCAATTATTCTACCAATAAAAAGACAGACTTACAAAAGATCTTCCTCGAATGGTTTTATATATGGCGAACTCTTCATAGTTTGAGTTTTTATTATTTGATCATCTAAAAGCACCTGAATATCATCAATAGCAGCAAGCTTGAATGTTCCAGAATCTCTACAAGGAAGAAATGTTTACAAAATTGCAGACAAACCAATAATTAGTATTACCTATAGGGTGATACATTAAATGACATCTCTTCCCATTCGTTTACCATTTTACTCATAGCTCTTTCGAGATTATTCTCTTTGGTGGCACTTTCTGAAATTGTCTCAAACTTGGCCAAATAATCCTCAAGCTGATATTCGATAATCTTCTCAAGTGTTAATTCGGGTGAAACTTTTATGGGGAAACCAATAATCTCAGAAACTTCTTCCCAATGACGTGCTTTCATTCCGGGATTACCAAGAGTGCTAATAATTGGCATATGATGCTTGAAAGCATCGATTTCTTCTTTGATCTCATGAACCAATTGCATAGTTTGTGGCTTATCGCCCATTTGTTTATCGAGCTTCTGAATAACTCGATAGGTTGCTGATACTTCATTTTCAATATCATCCGGATCATAGGTTCCCACCTGTGAATGCATCCAGAGATCGTGTTTATCCATGAATTCTTGGCCAGCATCGTAGAGTTTCTTGAATGGCATCAAATGATCATGAGTTTTCTTTCGAATTGGAAATTGCGAAAGATCCCAGCCGAATGATGTTTCTTCCTCATTTATTTTATCGATTGTTTCCATTGCAACAATAAGTCGATTATCAAGAACTGTAGCACGTCTCTTGTACTTTAGCAGAGTCTTAATATCACCCCAATTTTCATAATCTTGAACTTGGTCATTATAGTTTTGTAGATCACGCCGAAATGCTTCTATGCGTTTCTTAAGAAGTTCTTGATATTCGATTGTTTTGTCAGCAATAATTTCGCGATGTTTTTTGAATACACTCGGTAGTTGAAGAAACCATTGGAATGTATTGCTGTTGTTTTTTATTTCCAATGGTGTGTACAACATGTGATCCATAAGCCATAGAATGTGATCCATGTTCTTAAAATAAACAAAAAAAAACGTCTCTGATGTTTTGTTTTTTTATTCAGTTTTGTAGAAAATTGCCCTCTCACTTGATTTTTTCTTGTTTTTATTTATTTTTTACACTGTAGCCTTTTGTCGCATCTTTTTCAAAACGCTCTGTATAATCCTTGAATACTAAAATCCCACACGTATACACCTATACAGCCCGAGGGCGATAAATGCCCCTCTTGCCCGAAACTCGCGGATGCCGTTGTTTAAGTTAAACAGACTCCAATTGGCTCAGTGTAATAACTCATCCATGAATTAAATCATAAAACAAAAATTATAATACTGAAGGCCATTTTATTGACTTTCTTCAAAGCTAGTTTTACGGCAAAACAAGTTCTATAGGGGTCTCGAGTTTGAAGTCGTTTACAATTTTTTATTATTCAAATATACTTCGCGTTCTAAATCAAAACATTCATTAGCCAGTTCACATTTCTGAGATCTCACTGAGAAAGCTCCATTAAGTCCACTGAGCAGGGGGCGGAAACCTGAACAAAATTTCTTTGCTTAAAGTCAAAACCAATTTCATTCTCATTTTTATTAATAAATTATTTAACTACGACAAAAAATAATTGAGCAAGCGAATTCAAAAGAAAATATTAATCTCAGGTTTTTGACAGCAAAAGTGAGAAATCTCACTGAGAAATTACGTTCAGATTTATGAGATTATTGAGGTTTCTGAGATCTTAGAGTTCTTGAGAAACCTGAATCTTAAAACTCAAAACCTCTATAGAAATAGTTTTGCCTTAAAACTAGTTTTCAAGCAAGTCAACAATATGGTCGTTAGATTTTTCGAATTCTGAAATAAGTCCTCAAATTCAAAGATTAAATAAACTCGTAAAATGGCATGAAATAAGTCCAAAGAATTAAATAAGTCCCCTATATGAAATTCGGCCCCAATGAAAAATGGCCCCAAACAAAAAAAGAAAAATGTCTCCGAAAATTTTTATGAAAAGCAAAAACAACAAAAAATTGATTACAAAAAATGATGACAGATTATCGAAACTGCCTCTGACGGTAAATTTATTTGGGGTGGGTATTTAGTTATGTCTACTAAACTAACTTACATACTAAGTAATTGGTGTTGGTTTTTGATGTTGTTATAAAAGAAAAATATCCTTGCCGAACATAGCAGATAAGAACATTAAAAAAAATGGAATACAAAAATTAAATACAAACAATACAAATCCATTTGAAAGATAGAGCCTTCGACTTCTAGAAAATATAGTCTTAACTATAAAAATAAATTAGATTTTTTTAATAAATAAGATGCTCCATAAAGAGATAAAATTCATTCAAAAATGTGGTTCACTCGGGCGTATACGCACTTTTCTTACTATATTGAATTTCTTTTAAAGCTCCAAACTATCCACCTCCACAGCCACTGATTATGATATTTATTCTATTCTCTGCAGACATACGATAACTATATCCTCAGTTACCGGGGAAAACAACAATCTGAGTAACTGCAACCTCAAGCACAAGCTAGAGCATCCGAATAGTGAAGGCGTGAAACTACTGTTTTATTTCTTTGATTAATATTTTGTGTCAAAAATGTGCGAAAAAATTCTGCAGAAGGGAAGGCGTAGAAAATTGAAATGGCCCTGGGTGACAAAAAACATAAATACGCCCTTTTCTGGATATTATGACATCTTTGTCGAAAAAATGTTTACAAAAAAGGCAAAAGTACTTAAAAATTTTAATTTTTTGTTTTAATTATTTTTGAAATATTTTGAATACAAAATTATGTATGTTTTTGAACTACTCAAAAGCACCAGATTGCAAAATTATAACAAAATTGGTCGTTCCATTCAGAAGTTATTTTTCTCGAAAAACATCAAAACCCTATTTTCGCAATGCAGATTTTTTGGAAAAAGACCTGAAATACAATTCTCTTACAACTTTTTTGTTCATTACAAGTACTAAGTAAGTTTAATCAAAATCGCTAAAGCCGTTTTCAAGATAACTTGAAAAAATATAATATGTATGGCAGCTACCTAATCTAGATGACCTAAATCAAAAACTCAGATTTCCCTCTTGGAAATCACATACAAATTTGAAGCAATCGGTCCAGATCGGGATCTTGCTCAAATTTTAGAGGCCGCACAGAACGAGGAACGACGACGCGACGTGGGAAAAACCATTTCTTCGGACTTCTCCATCATCGTAGTGTCAATTTTAATTACAACCTCAAAATTGTTGCAGTCCACTAGGGGATCATAAATAGATTTATAAATCTTCGAAATTATATTTTACAGCTTTTCCTTTATACTTTAAAAAAAAGAATTTATAAGTTTATGCTTACAATTTTCAGCCTCTGTTCCATTTCCGGTGCAGTTTGATCCTCAGTTTGAGCAACAAATGCCTTTAGACTCATTAATTCAGCTGTATTCTCTGGAATAGTCAAAGCCTTCTTAGCAATTGTCTCATATTCCTTGCCAAGTTTACTTATCTTCGCCTGTTGATTGCCAACCATTGTTGTTAAAAGCTCTTGTTGCATAAATTGTGCTAATTTCTCTAAACTCATTATAAGTCCTTCACGATGGAATTCATAAAGACCCATTCGAATGACACCCCATATTTCCTTAGCAATGCGATCCTCTAGCTGTCGATAGTAGATCAATTTGCTGCAATAACTTTCAAATGGCGGATCAGATTCTATAAATCGGCCAATAGTATCAGCATCGATGCCATTCATCAAGCTCATGAATTGATCAAAGTCCTGCAATCTAAGTTCGGGCCCTATGCGCTGATCTTCAAGCAAATCACAAATTTTTCGTTTAGCCGTGAAAATTATCGATTCAGGGATAGCAGGCTTGAGACATGTTTGCTTTGAAATCTTTAGATCTGTATAAAGTTTAGTTTCGACGCGAGGCAACTGTTGAATGGCCAATATGATATTGTCAATGATTCTCAGGATTTCTTCTTTGATTTTGCTAAAACTTGGATTGAATACAAGTGTGTCTTGGTCCTCAAGCTGTATGGCGAGTTTAAGGCCAGGATTGGATTTCTATCAATTGAAAACATTATATTGTTGTGTTTTGGTGGGTAAATTAAAATTTATTCTCACTTACCCCATAATCACACATAAAATCAGCGAATAAAGTTAAGCTTCTTATACAAACATCTTCGAGCTGCTGGGTCATAAGTGCTGCCACACAATTATAAAATCGTGCCAGAAGCTTTGGCTTTCGAACATCTGGTAGAATATTTCTTTTATGTCCACGCAAAAGAATGCTGTGGATTTCAGCATACCAATTTTCTTTCAACAACAATTTTGTACGCTCAATATGTGACGAACATTCGTTCTGAAATTAGCATTTTGGTGACAAAAAAAAAATTAAATATAAGAACAAAGATCATCCATACAGTAAATTCAAAAAGTTCAAAGGCCTCGCCATGGATAGATAAGTCATTGACATTGATGAAGGCAAGATCTTTGAACTTAGTTGTCCAGAGAGCCAATATTTGAGCCACACATCGATGTATCGAGAAAAGGGTTTTCTTAGTTTTCGATCGGTTTTCGTCATAGCTATATGAATAATCAAATAACAAAAACAAAAAATAGTAATTAATACTAGTATAAAATTATAATCACTCCGATTAAGAGGCATTTTCCTATATTTCAAGAAAAAATGAAAAAAATGCTGATTATCTTCGCAACTTTACGAAATCATGAAAATAATTTAAAAAGCATATAAAAGAGACACCTGCGTTCAAAACGGGTTACTCCGAAGTCTTATCTCAAGGCTGTTTCACAATGCGATGAAGAAAGGAGACGTCCGAAACGAGATCTCTTCACAGTTATTATCTCTTAAAAAAGAATTTTAAACAGTAAAATAATACATAATTAAGCATTTCTCGTCGTCACGTTGCGTCTTTTTTTTTAATTTTCGAGCTTTATGACATGACGTGACGACGAGAAATGCTAAATTAAGTATTATTTCACTGTTTAAAATTCTTTTTTAAAAGAGAACAACTGCGAAGAGATCTCGTCACGCTGAAGTCTCGTTTTCTCATCCCATTGTGAAACAGCCTTCAATCTTTCAATGTGTTATTCGTAAATCGATCACTTACCGGTAGCGCCATCTATTGAACGTTGTCTTAGCTTCAATTCTCTCCGCTGTATCATTCTGTTCTTTCTCTTTTTGTTCGCATTGCAAAGAGTTGCTTAAAACAAAATCTATGACTGCCTTTTTCATAGCAAAAATATAATCCGATTTTATTTGTGTCAAATTATCAGCCATTTCCATCTCAAATCTTAACATCGATTCAGGTATCATCCCCTTGATTCGTGCAAGGATCTTTGTGCTTAATGGTGATACATGAATCGTATCGATACCATGCTTAATATAGTAATAGTATCTCATAATTTCCTTCTCTTCAGCATTTGGAAACTGATTAGTCTCGTCGACTTCATGATCTTTACGAGCAATAAGTTCGACGAGTTTCTTGCGAAAATTCTCTCGATCTTGACGCATTTGCAAATAGGATCGGTATTCTAAACACGAAATTATATGCAATTCAATGAAATAAGAAGTTCGGATATTTTTGTATTTAAATTTATTTCTTACTAGTATTTCTACTACGCCTAGTACGTTTCCTTTCCGGTTGCATGCATCTGGTATGCTTTACCTCGGATTCATTCATACTCAATCGTTTGCCATTAAAGATGTCCTTTGTACATTCAGGTAGATTTAATTCATACCATAACCGTCGCGTCTTATATTCGGGATTTGCTTTGGAGTTGATTATTTTTTGTAATATAGCTTGACGCGGATGGGGTGGTATTAAACTGGATTTCGGAATTGCTCCAGTTGATCGCCGTGGACCACTCATTATAATCTATAAGTAAAAAAAAATATCTAGATAATTTGACATTTGTATTCCTAATTTTAACCTAGTACGCTTGCTAAACGAAAAATCCCAAACAAAAAAGACACAACGAAATTACAAACGAAAAATTTCGTTCTGGGGGTCAATTCTCGTTCTGTGAAGCTGTGAAGTGGTAAAAAAATATCATTTCTGTTTTCACAGCAATTTTCAATTTTATCACTTCACAAAATATACCTTATCCGATTCTGGAACTGAGAATTGTGATAAATGTTCGTTCTAAAATGTACTAAATGAGAAAATCCTCTCACAATTTCTCTCTTCAAACGAAACTATAGCGAAAGCGATGATAAATCAAACAAAAATACTAACACAAGGAAAACAGCCGCATGTATAAATTTTTTTTTTCTCTCAGAGGAATTTATTTCGTGTACTCTCATGTCTCATCTCGAAGTAAAGTATACAACTTGTTTTTTTCTCTCGGTTCAATTCTACCCACATGCGCAGGTCAATAAATGATTTTCGATAAAGAAGCTTCACAGAATAACTTGTGTGTGATAAAAATTTTATCACGTGAAGAGATTATGATTTTTGGTTTTACTTTTTCAGGCATCAAGAATGGAATTTCGTGTGAAGCTGTGAAAAATTTTATCACTTCACAGCTTCACAGAACGAGAATCGACCCCCTGCTGTTCATTCGAAATTGATAATTCGAGAGGTCCCCATGCTTTTCGCACAGAATTAATTGCTCGAACCGTTAATTGTATACGAAAAAGTGATATTTGAGCCTTATTCGTGTTTGTATTTGTTTTTTTCTTTCATTTCAATATGGTTTTTTGTGCGTTTGTGTTTGTTTTTTATTGGAGATACTTTCAATGGCCATTTCGCTGATGTTGTGTTGGAGACCAACGAAAAATTTCGTTTCGTATAAAAAACGTACAAGGCTTTAGTAGTCTAGGACAGTTCTTTGCTCTGATAGGTAAAAAGAGAAGAAAATGATTTTTTATTCTATGAGATCGGTATCATAAATAGTTAAGAATGGTTTATTGTAACGGTTTGTGAAAAAATATTTCTTTTAATGGATTTTGGAGTTCATTTTGTACTATGAAAGATTACAAGCAATGGAAACAAATTGACTAAGTTGTTATAACCGATGTGTAGTCGGAAAGAAAAAAATTGAAAATATAACGAACGGCACAGGCATTGGAAGTATAAATACATAGATTTGTTTTCATTAATCTCAAAACATAAGAATTTTTAATAAAAAAATTAAAAGATTTAGAGGAGTTTTCAAGAAAATTGCCTGAACATGCTGGCTTAATTTATATCTGTGGAATTACATAAAATAGGAAATTATCATTTCATTAACCAAAATTTCACCGAAAATGGCATAAATAACTACAACTTTTGAACAACACTGTAAAGTTTGAATTAAATAAGCGCCACCTATTAAGCATCTTGATCTCAACTTGACCACTGTGAAAAAACTTCACCACAACTGTTTTGACATTTGTACCATCTGTCAAATGTAAAATGTCAAAATCATCCCAGGCCGAAAAAATTGTGCAATAATCAAGATTCCATTTGAAATTTCCTTTGATTCTCCACAACTGGCTGGTAAATTCCATTTAAATTAAACAAATCAATTTATAACTCACATATTAATGTGTTATTTCCAATCAGTCTCCCAATTAATTCACTTATCTTCGACAGCTCTTTTATTTTATCTCAAAAAACTACGTCCTTTCCAGTCGAATCAAATCGATTAAGGCAAAAGCAAATCTAAATTAATATTTTGTTTATTTTTTTATTGATTTCAGTGTTTCCTAGGAGCCGATACAATATCTCCACTCCACCTTAGGTCCTTTGAACAAATCAACAAGTTGAAAGAGCCATAAAATGTTTCTCAAACAAGCCTTTCGATTGTTCCATACAACACGACCGGCGTTTGCGGCTGCCGAGAAGAGTTCCCTAGCAACGTTGCGTAAAAAGACCGGCTATACATTTGCCAACTGCAAAAAAGCTCTGGAAATGCACAATAATGATTTGGCTAAGGTGGGAGTTTTAAAATATACCCAATTTCTTCTCTGATGTACATTCAAATTTCAGGCGGAGAAATGGCTTCACGAACAGGCACAAAGCATGGGCTGGTCCAAGGCCACCAAGCTCGAAGGTCGTGCCACTGCTCAAGGTCTAGTTGGTGTCTTAATCAAGGGCAATATTGGAGCAATGGTGGAGGTGAATTGCGAGACAGATTTCGTTGCTCGCAATGATCATTTTAAAAATTTCGTAGATCATGCCTCCAGAGTTTGTGCCAAATACACCGAAATGACTGAATTCGATGGTGATTTATGGAAGGTTTGTACTTTTTTCTCCTCCAATTCATGATTACTTAATTTTACCCATTTTGTAAGCTTGGTTTCGAGGCAGACGCTTTGAAAAATCTCAAAGCCGAGGATGGAAAAAGTCTTGGTGACCATCTGGCTTTGCTTATTGGTACGGTTGGAGAAAATGCTTCCATCCGGCGAGCGATTTGTTTTAAAACCAATAACTATTTGAAATTGTCGGGTTACACGCATCCAACATGTACATCAATTGCCCCATCGGATGAAACCCAAGTCGGAAAATACGGTACAATTGTTGCATTTAGAGGAAACTCAATGAGTGAGGAGTTGCAAAAAAATCTGTGTCAGCACATAGTCGGAATGAATCCAAAGAAAATTGGAGAGGAGGACAAAGACAAACCTGTCGATAACAAAGACGATGAGACTTGTTTGATTTTCCAGGAGTATTTGGTTGATTCGGAAAAAGTTGTTGGTGAGGTCTTAAAGGAAAACGATGTGCAGATTATAGATTATCAACGGTTCGAGTGTGGAGAAGAGGCTAAGAATCAATTGGCTGAGGAGGCAAAAATGGCAAATCGATAGTAAATTGAAATGTTGTCCACGTAAATAAACAACAATGTTATAAATCGAATTAGTTCATGTTATTATAAAGTTGTGGTTTTCTTCGTTGTTGCAGACAATATCCTTTCACTTTATTATGATTTTTCCATTCCACGAATATTTTTCTAAAAATCGAGTGCTTCTCAATTCATCTAATCAGCAGCGCATTGCCACAAAAAAATCCAAGACTAAAAGAAATGTGAAGGAGAACCAAAACTGACAGACCGATTTTTCTAGTGCTTAATGGTAAATTCTGTTAATTTGGAAGGAACATGCCTATTTGAGATTACCAATTTTTGTTAACGCCAATAAATGTATAAAACCATCCCGTTACTTATGATATGAATGTTTAAGAAGGTGCTTCAGAACCTAAAATTTGTTCTTAATTGCCTAGAATTTCTACCGAAATTTAAAAAAAATCACCTCATCTTTTAGGTATGGAATTCAGGTTTCTACACATGAGGTCACAAGCAAGCAGTAGTCTACTCAAAGATGCAAAAATAAATGCAAATCATGTACTCTCGGTTATTGTTTTAAGTGATAACAATAGGGGTGACCCACTGACCGCAAGGTCAAACATACTAAAAGTGCCTCCGCGAGTTTTATACAGGAGACGCAGTTTCAAAAATATTTTGAAAACGCAAGAGTTTTAGCGTAAAAGTTTACACTACAAAATGCAAGCTAATTAATTCTCCTACAAAAAATGTTGTATATATTCATATTCACGCTAGGAGAAGTACTAAGAGAGATTCGGTAAAATATTTTACAAAAGGATTCCTCCCTCTTAAACGGGGGGAATTTGAGCTCTTCGAATCAATTTTTTTTTCTTAAAAGATGCCTGAAATACATTTCACAAAGTATTGATCAATAACTTGGAAACAAAATACAATTTATCCAATACAATTTTGGTAAATTTACTTTAATTTTATACTGTAGAATTTCCGCTAAACTAACAGTCGTATTTATTTATACAGGCTGTCCCGCGGTCGGCGATGCAGATGAAAGCCATGGGTTACTGATGCCATTTTAATTCGAAAAACTTAAGAAGTAATTTTCTCATTTTCGCTTTATTTTCGTCTTATTACGGTTTTTGTGATTTTTGGTATCGTTTCTTTAAGTGGCTCTGACACAATGAAATCGAGTGTCTTCACCTTTACTAATGTGATATTTTCTTATGAAAATAAAGCATGTTTCCGAATATTTCGAATTATCTAGAAACTGTATAACTAGTCAAAAATCTAATAAATAAGACTGTAAGTGTAATTCACGAAAAAAAAGAAGATCATATAGCCCCCTCCTGTCTAAAGCCCACGGTCCTGGAATGGAAACTTGGAGTAGTTTTGTTCAATGTTAGGCCTAGAGCGCACTGGGTCGCCCTCAACTTGCTTTTAGGTGTTTAATGTACCACTTTAAACAGTTAAAAAAAAATGAATTTTACGGTTATTACGAGTGTCTTAAGCAACATCATAAATTATTGGTGATCGACAAAAGCGATCTATCAATAAAAAGTAGACCATCGCAATAGGAGTCTACAATACAAAATCCTTTTTAAAAGTCTTAATATTATTAACAAACCATGTCGTTACAAAAATACACTCCGCTTCACTTGAATAGAAACAAACTTTTTTTACTATCAAAGCGTGTTGCGCTTTGATAAATTTAGAAATCCACCTTTTTGTTTTAGTTCTTTTAAGAGGTATCTATTGCAAGTAAAACTGCATAGGCAGAAGAATTCAGAAAAGTACCATTTGGTTATTTTTTACCACTTTTCTAATTACTTCATTAAAAACACTGTTTTGGTGCCACTTTAATAGAAACACTCTCTTAAATAAGGAAACAAATTGAAAAAATGCAATGAAAGAGGGTAGTTTTTTTTATTTATAATCATATTCTAATAATGTGTGCTACCACCTTCATTTGAAATAACTTCAAAAGCCTTGTTGGAAATTTAATCGTAAAGTTGTTTTATGTAATTTAAAGAAATTGCACGCTGTGCTTCTTTGTCCTCATATTGACGTCCAGAATCGTACACCCTACCAACCATCCATCCCCACATGTTTTCAACAATATTTAGGTTCGGACAGTACGGTGGCCATTGAAGCAAGGTAACATTTTTCTAGGATATCCAACTTTTATCGATTCTTGCGTTGTGGATTGTTGCGTTGTCTTCTTGAAATGTCCATGGTATTGGTCCAAAGGCATCGGTAAACTTAGGGAAAGCTTCTTGCAATATTTTCTTGTAAGAGTTTGCCATCATTTTCATTGTGGGAAACTCCAGATTAATTGTTTCAAATCAGGAAATCGCACCCCACACAGTAAAACCACCTTCTCGACTATGGTAGCGCTCCGAAAACCTAAGTTCCTTCCTCGTGTCATGAAAATAGTAATTGTATCTGTCCGGACCATCTAATTTTTTTTTCGTCAGAAAATACCACTTTTCTCAACTCTTCCCTCCACGTCATATTATTCCAGCAAAAATCTTTTCGATGTTGTCTTTGTATTGGATTTAACAGTGCCTACCTTTCATATTTTTCCCATAGTTTTCTTTATTTCAGAGAAACAACCAAACAATTTTCACACTTCTTATTTTTTGGCGATTGTGCGGAGAAGCTTGTTTTCCGCGTGTACTTCTATTTTGGCTTTTTCTGCAGTGTTTAATGGTTTTCCGTGGATCATTTTTTCTTTGATCACACTTATTATTTTTAATCTATACTTCCATTATTATAACATTATTTTTTCTTCTAACCGCAACCTATAGATAAAAATCGCATACTGTTTCTATTCAAGTGGCGCAAATAAAAAACAGTGTTTTAAATGAAGTAATTAGAAATTGGTTAAAAATAACCGAATGGTATTTTTCTGAATTAATCCTCTAATGCAGTTTTATCCGCAATAGATCCCTCTTTAAAGAACTAAAACAAAAGGTGGATTTCTAAATTTGCCAAAGCGCAATACACTCTGAGAGTAAAATGAAATGTTTGTTTCTATTTAAGTGAAGCAGAGTGTATGTCAAAAATTAATAATATAATTTTGAGCGTTTAATTTTTTAATTTGTCAGTATGACTAAAATATTTATTTTACGATTTCTCGTTTTCTATGTACATAGGTATGGGAGTTTTAATCACTTATGCACTTAATGCAGTTAAAGCAGTTATAGGTACAATATTTAATAATTAAGGAACAATAATACAATTCAATTCAAAGTTTGACTGAAATCTACAAAAAGCTGCTGGACCAAATGAAAATATTTGTATTCAACCATTTTAAACTCTAGTCTTCTAAATCGGGATCTCGAAGTCCTTCTGAATGCATCTGCCGTCCAGCCAAATCTAGAATAACTTTATCTTCTAGATTCTTGTCGAGGATTGATCTTTGCGGTCCTTCGCTATCATCCTTCTCCGGTTCCTCACCAACAGCCCAAACTTCAATGTTCCTTATATTAAAGGACTTGTTAGCAGATAACTGTTTGTAGTTCTTGAATGTGGTGCATGTTTCTGAAGATTGACCCAATCCGTATTCACAGTCCAGCCATAGTCCCCAGTACTCAAATTGACCACCCATTCCCAGTCCATTGGGCATAGTTTGCTGGCTGGTATTCAAATACTGATAGTGGTCGTTGTAACCCGATGTAATGAAGCTCTGCATGGTTGGCTGCAGAGTGAACAACAGTGCTGTGTCATTGCCCACAAATTTCGGATGCAAGTTCCAAGAATGCGGAGCGAATCCACCGAAAATATGCCTCTGCTCATCTTCGACAATGAGAACTGTTGGCCCTTTGTTAATGATTTTTCCCAGAAATGTGGCAAAGCTCTCGCCGTGAATTTGTGAGTTAAACAGAAGTCTCCATTTTGTTCGGAATTCAGTTGGCAACTGGTCATTGAGAAACATGATCTTGCCTACATCAAGAATGCTCTTTAACTGAGTGCAGTTGGGAGGTAATTCACAAAATGGTAACGTCTTTGGCTGGCATTCAGCTGAGCCGGGAATTCGTAGCGACTTTTGACTGTAAAGAAATACTACAACTGCCTTCCACATCTCCAACCACAGCGGATTGTAATGAAGCCAATTTTCTAGTTCATCCAAGGAAACGGGTTGAACATTCATGAGGTCCTTCAGTAAATACTGAGAGTAATTGTCTACATCCTTGCGATTTACCAAAACCTTCCTATCCAACCAGCTTTTGTATTGTGGCGTCTTGTTGTTTTCCAGCATGATGAAATAACTACGAACTACGGACGAAACGAATCTCAGTAGATGCTCAGGCGTAATGCCTCCCTCTACACCTGGAGGATTTCCAAGAATTCTCGAGTTTAAATAGTTCGACTTTTCATACAGACTGCCTTTAACTGCGACGTAGTAGTGCTCGACATATGGCTTGATTGTTATGGCATCTGCTTTCCCAAACAGACTTTCCTTAATGTAATCTAGATACTCTGGATCGACTAGATTACTCCAGGTTTTTGATAAAATATCTGATTTTAATTTTTCATGCTTTTCAGTCAGTCCTTTGAAGGAATTATCCACAAAGATGGTTTCTTCAGAGTTTAAAGGTGAATTTCTATCACTTTTTGCTGATTGATTGCCCATTATTTGGTTTTGAGTTTATTTATCTATGGATTACGAAAGTAATTTGAATAAATATTTATAGAAATTTAAAAATATTTACATTGATATCTACCAGAAGTTCTAGATGTTTGCTTATCTTTTTATCATTTCTTAAATATTTTTGTCATCTCTTGTTTTACTTGTGACTCCCTTCCTTGTGACAAAAAGTGACAATCCGAAGCAGCTGATGTGGTGGTGGTGAAAAATATGACGGTCACAGCGGTTGTTTTACTATTTACTGCCATCTTTTGTTTTCTTGTAAACTTGGTTTGTGTCTTAATTGAAATTTAATTTTTTAAGGCCATAGTGCCAATGTAGTTGATAATCGGTAGTTTGTAAAAAAAATCAATTAACGGTTTTTTTTTCTAGGACAAAAAACTGCTAAAAATTGTTTAAATTTTTCGTGGTGCATATATTTAGAGCAAACAGCCAATGATTGCACAACTGATAAGTTTTTCGAAGAGTTTTTAATTGGTAATATTCCTATAATAAGTAACATCGGGTGTCAAATTTGAAAGGGAACGAAGGGGAAGTTATCAGTGTGGGTCACGCCCAGCTTTTTTATAGAATCAATATAAGTAACCTCCATGAGAAATTTTCACAGCACGCAATACAGTATTCTATGAAATATTTCTCGTGGAGCCAAAATGTAAATAACTAAGTCTAAGGCCAGGCGCGCACATGCAACTAAACTGTTTTGAGCACAATGGGCTTAATGGGCTCATATAATCCTATAGTACTCAAAATCGAAACCAAACTGTTTAGTTGCATGTGCGCGCCTGGCTTAAGAGCTGACAGCAAATTTTTGTGTTGGAGATATAACCAATATTCACAAAAATGTATGTAGAGGAAGAAAGGTCTTGATTTCGAATTCAATCGTCTGGCAGGATTATTTTGTCGTGGGGCGAGGGGAGGGGGCGATGGAAACAGCGATTTTCCAGATTTTTGTTTAGAGGATATAACCACTTTGTTACAAACTTAAACTAAAGCTAACTACGCTTTGATTAAGAATGTTGGTGTCCCAGACGTTTAAAGTGTCGCCACACCCAGCCCCCCAAAAGGGGCAAAAAGTCAGATTTTCGTTTGAAAGGTCAGAAAAAATCTCCTCATTACGAATAAGGGCGTCCCAGACCTTTAAAGTGTCGCCACACCCAGCCAGACGCACCACCAAAAGGGGCAAAAAATCAGATTTTGGCTTGGAAGGTATAACCAAAAAAAAGTATGTCAAAAAATCAGAAAAAATCTCCTCATTACAAATATCGGGATCCCAGACGATTTAAGTGTCGCCAGACTCAGCCCGACGATCCCTTAAGAAGTATCAAAATAACTTTATTTTAAATTAAAAAAGAAATTGATCAATTAAGTTTGAAAACATATCAAATAAACAGAAAAATAATACAGTAGACTACCAATTATTCAGTATTCGATTGACTTGGAGTGGGAACCCGATTTGGGAATGTTCTCGTCCGACAATTTGGTTATGTAGGTAGTATTATGCAGAATTGCAGAAATCGATTATCGGAATTTCGGTACATTATCCGCGTAATATTTATTATTAAATTTTGTTTTTATTCCGAGGCACAACAGTTTGAATTGTATGTATGTATCTACGTATAGTATACCTTATGTTTGTATGTATAATATGGGTGATTCATTTAGAGATAGGTAATTTTATTTACAAAAGAACCATTCTTGACACAATATTTTTCAAATGTTGACCAATATCTGCAATCCATTCTGTAGTTTCAACTTTCGAGTAGTGAAAGGTCTTGAGCCTCGTGTTGTTCTTCAGCCCAGATAATAGCACGCATCCATTATAGAAGTTGCCTCCATGGATGAGCAGAGTTTAAGTCGAAGCGTCATCGAAAGTTGGAACTATGCAGATATGGTCAACATTTGAAAGAATTGGACTGAATTGTCCAAAAATATTTTTTTTTTTAATTCTAAAGACTGCAATAAAGTTCAAAATTAAAAAATGTAATAACATCCAAAGACAAAAATGTGTTAGTGGTATTCATGGTCCGGTAAAACTGGTCTAATATCATTGTCAAAGTGCAAAAGTGTAACAGTTGCTTTCTACTGCAACAACAAAATATTCTAAGGGTATTTACGATCAGCAGTGCATCAAGCCTGGTAAAATTGCAAAATTTAATTTTTAGTACTTAGATAGATCATGAACGCACTGTTTAATAATACAGAAAATACACACACATGTATCTTTCAGATATACGGGTGAATTGTACACTCTTTTATTTGTTTGTTTCAAGGGGGTCAAACAGCGTAAAAGTGCAATAATTGTCGCAGGATTGTCTCAGTATTTTGCTGTTTGATTGTAGGAAAATGTTACACTTTTGCACTCTTGGAACGATACTAGACCAGTTCAAATTACAATGGATTGATAAAATCTTTTGCTCCAACTACAGTGCTACTACAAAATAGAAAAAAATCAGTTAAAGAGTTCGGCTAGAGTTACAGAAGCTCGAGATAACAGTCAAACTTGACATTAAGAGAACACGAAAAATATAGTCTAGTCGGAATGTCATTTGAAATGCAAAAAATTAGATAGATTTTTTTTTTTTAATTTTAATCGTTAGGAAGGCTTATCAGGAGTCCACATTTAAGTTTTCGACCGCCTAGATCCATTGCGTTGGCCGCCATCTTGAATTTAAGGAAAATTGGTTTTCGTTGAATAACTCGTTTATTTTCAACTTTTGGCTAAAAATGTACATAACAAAAGTTGTTCAGAATTTAACTATCTACAACTTTGGTCATAACAGTTTTTATCGTAGGATTGATATTTTTCCAATTAATTCGGAAAATACAATTACGACCGTTTTTTTATGTTCATCTTAAACTTATGCGAGTTAATTAACATTTTTTTTTTAAATAAAAGCAAAAAGACAGGTTATTTTTTTTTTTTCGTTAGGGAGGGGCATAGGGTATATATTGAAATTTTCTACCATATTCCTCTTTAGCTTTGGCCGCTATCTTGAATTCAAACAATCGTTTTTTCATGTCTATTTTGAAGTAAAGCGTGTTAGTTAACATTTTGTTAAATTAAAACAAAAGAACAGGGTATTTTTTTTAAAAATTAAAAAATTAAAACAAAAGAACAGGATATTTAAAAAAAAAAAAAAAAATACCCTGTACTTTTGTTTTTATTTAAAAAAATGTTAACTAACGCGATTTACTTCAAAATAGACATGAAAAAACGAACAATTTTTTGCATTTCACGACATTTTTTTGTCTATTCCGACTGGACTAAAAAGTGGGTCCCGCAATTCCGTATGTCTGTCTGTGTGTAAGTCTGTGTGTATGTCTGTGTGTATATCTGTCTGTACCTCGGCCTACAGCCTAAACCACTGAAGTGATTTTCTTAAAACTTGGAGCATAAGATTTTTAGGTAATTCCCTCTAGAGAATAAAGGCTCTCCCAAACCAACGCGATTAATCGCCGCGACAATAGAAAACAATAACAACAACGTGTTTGTTTGAAACCACGTGTTGTTATTGTTGTTTTCTTTTGTTGTGGCGAATAATCGCGTTGGTTTGAGAGAGCCTTAAATCGAGATTTTTTTCAGCTCAAAAAGCAAGCGTACTTGCCATATAACCATTTTAAAAAAAAGTTATTTATCTTAAAAACGGCTCCAACGTTTTTTTTTAAATTTTTTTTTGTGTACTAGTTAGTAGTGGTATGGTCTATATTTTGGTTTAAAACAAAAATACCAAAAACCGTTATTGACGGTACCTGCCATAGAACGGTTTTTTTTTTTGTTTTGGATTTTATCGTTAACCACTTAACCGATTTTGATCAAAATTTTTACTTAGGAGGTCCTATCAAGTGTGAATTATACTGCATATAAATATTTTCAAAAAATATTTTTTGGATTTTTAAAAAAAAGTTCAAAAATTTTTTTTTGAAAAATCATTTTTTTTTTGAAAACGGTTTGATGATTTTTTTTGAAAGTATGGTTTTAGCTGTATACATATTATTATATTCTGGCATACCAACTTTTTTTTCTAAAAAAATTCGTACCAACTTTTATTTCTAAAAAAATTCAAGAAATTTTATATATGTATGTATACAAATTATTTTTTACATTTTTTCAAGAATTGAGATGGCGTTCTGAGATTAAAACATTTGAAGTACTTGTTTTATCAATTCAAAGAACTTTTGTGCTTTTTTTCTACATTGAAATTCCCATTCTTTAATTTGGATAAATACTAATTACTATAATTACTTGTTTTATATTACACTCAATCTTTAAAATTCGAAGAAACTGTTACTACAAATACAAAAGCAATAAGTTCGTGCATTTTATTTCCTTTGTATGCAAGGCGAAATAACAAGATTCCAAGGTGTCGGGAAGTGCTCTATAATTTTGATGATCATGATCAATAGTCAGCAAGAAGTCAGTCCAGTTACGCTTTTTCCGTAAGGAGTTGAAATTCCCCTGAGGCGCCAGTGTAGCTCAACTTAACAATAATACACAATTTAAAATTTCTGACTTTATCGGTTCAGAAGTTAGAAGGGGTCGAACATCGTTTGCGTTTATTCCTATAAAAAGAGGTAGTGCCGAAAACTTGGCTGGGCACTATCTTGCCATTTGATCGATAACGTTCTTATAGTAAACAGAACCTCTGAAGAAGTTGAAAAGAAAACCAACAAAATGCCGGGAAAAGGATGAAATAAGTGTTTTACATACCTATACATATTTGCATTGATAAACAAAGGATCATGGTTAGTGCGATGGACTGTCATGCCAGAGGTCTAAGGTTCGATCCCCAGCCTCGCCACCTATTTATTTAAAAGAAAAACGGCTACTGCCTCTTGCGAGGAATTGACAAATCCTCCAAGAGTATCTCCTGTCACAGAAAAGTGCCGCTCGTTAGCCGTTCGGATTCGGCAATAAACTGTAGGTCCCCTCCATTCCTGCAGACACGCACACAGGAATGGTTGAGAGTTGTAAGTCACTAGGCCCTAGTTCTTCATGAGCTGTTGTGCCATCAAATTTATTTTTTTATAAACAAAGGATCTGAAAAACAAACCTTTTTGATATCTGTCATGCGAGAAAAGTATCATGCACAAAAGTAACCGCACTATTGTTATGACTACAGTTTCGTTGGTCTCCTAATGCTCATTATTGCTTTTTTAAACAAAAAAAAATAAATCCAAAAAACATAATTCCCGAGCTATTATTCATGCAAAAAAAAAAAAAAGAATATTATCTCTTGTTGGTCACTTACCTAGTTTACCATACAATCCCACGTAATTCATCATGATTACACAGCATCTTTAAATCGAAATTACATAATTTGTATAGGTATTTACCGTGTAAAAAGAGGTGAAAAGACAATTTTTTTTCTTAAATAAAAAAAATAACATGAGATAACAGCCTACCGGAGTCCATCATCATATTTTTTTTTTGTCTTTGTAAATAAAGTGGTGGAACCCAAATAAACCTACTTTTTTGTGTAGGGATCTTCGGTTGAGTGATTTCGATGGAAATAATTATTATAATGAGCCCGGCTTTGTGAGCTGTAAGGCTATGACATGGACAAGAGAGTTGACAGTTCCATTGGGTTCATACCTATTGTTCAATTACCTATTGAGCTATTGTTCTTTTTTTCAGCAGATAAGGATTGCAGTTACTTCTTAATTTTAAAGTTGAAGTAAGCTGTTGTTATTTTTTTTACATTTTTTTCTCAATAAAAATTATTTTAATAGTCAAATTTAACGTTACCTTCCATACAATTGTTTAAAAATTGTAAAGAAAACATTTATTTTTCTCAAAAACGACTATTAGGATTATTATTAAAAAAAAAATAATTTCATTAATTTTTAAAACAAAAATGAACTTCGGAAGTCTTACGAAAGAAAGAATCATCTTTCTTAGGAAAGAAGAATCGTTCAAATGCATGACAAACAGTACAAGGTATGCTTGATCAGCGAGAAAGAGATATAGTTAGGTGTATAGGGGCAAGTTATGGATTCGTGCAAAAAATCGAACTTGAGATAACAATCAAAGTTGACATTACGATGATGGAGAACACGAAAAAAGTGGGTCCCGCAATTCCGTCTGTCTGTCTGTATGTTTGTATGTATGTCTGTCTTTATCTCGACCTACAGCTCAAACCACTGAAGCTATTTTCTTCAAACTTGGAGCATAAGATTTTTTGGTGATTCAATAGAAAGGAAATCGAGTTTTTTTTAGCTAAAAAAAATAACGGCACTTGCCATACAACCGTTTAAAAAAAGTTATTTATCTCAACGGCTCTAACTTTTTTTTATAAACTTTTGTATGTACTAGTGGTGGTATGGTCTACATTTTAATGAAAACAAATTACCAAAAACCGTTATTAACAGTGTTTTTTTTTGTTATCGATTTTCTCGTAAACCTCTTAACCGATTTTGATCAAAATTTTTACTTAGGAGGTCAAATCAAGTTAAATTAATACTGCGAACTGCGTTTATATATTTAAAAAAAAAATATTTTTTGGATTTAAAAAAAAAGGTTGAAATTTTTTTTTTGAATAATTATTTTTTTTGAAAACGGGTTGATGATTTTTTTTTTGAAATTATGGGTTTAGTTATATATTATTATATTCTTAAAAATGGCATACCAAACAATTTTTCTTAAAAATTTCAAGAAGTGTTATATATAAAAAATTATTCTTTAATAAAACCGCTCCAACGATTTTAAAAAATTTGTCTGCATACATTCAAAAATAAATTTTTCAAGAATTGAGATGGAGTTCTTCATTCTGAGATTAAAACATTTTAAGTACTTATTTTATCAATTTAAAGAACGTGTTTCATGCTTTCTTTCCATATGCAAATTTCCATTCATTAATTTATTAAATGGATAAATACATATATCTACATATGTGTTTTATATTATACACACAATCTTTAAAATTCGAAGAAACTTTTACTACAAGAGCAAGTTCGTACGACCCAGTCGTGCATTTTGTTTAAACAGTCAAAAATCTAATAAATACAACTGCAAGTGAAGTAAATAACTAAACTAACTTCGTTTCAACTAAAATATCAAACCAAATATTGTATCTATGTATGATGTACATAATATACCTATAGTGTTATAATAGATAGCAGGTAGCTAGCCAGCTAAACATTCATTTCACACGATTACCATTGAAGTTAAGCTCAACCCCTTTTATCAGTAGGTATACCCTTACCTATACCTACGCTGACAATAAAATGCAGATCAACTTCCGTATAATAATCCGGTCTTCGTATAGAAGACATTTAATATCTGTCCGAAAACAAAATTAATTTATTCAAACTACTCTATAAAGTTCAGAGCTAAGGTGCATATGCTATGCATGGTTCGGTGATAGTGTATAGGTTATATGCGTAGCAAAATATTTAGTTTAGCCATCGAGGAAGGTTCCCTTGCCTCGTGATTCTAAAGTAGCTTACACAAAATTTTAACATTTCTAGAGTGCGCGCACTTTCAACTTTCAATCCTTGTGCGCTAAGTCTCATATTGCGGATTGTTCTGATCTTTCCAAAGCAACAAAATTCATTTTTACAGAGTGCCGTAAAGGCAAATATAAACAAAAAAAAAAAACTAGTTTTTTAGTTTAAATTTGTAAAAAATAATGCGACGCGAAATAGTACTATGCTACTTTGTTTGTTTTTAAATTCGCATCGATCACCGCATTATAAGTGGTTAACCTTTTTAAGAGTTACTCGGACGAGTTTTAACGGTAGTTATACAAATTAGTTCGAAGTGTGGTAATTCGTTAAAAGAATTAATAGAAAAATCAATGTAAACAAGAATCCAAGTAGTTAAAATCTTAAATAATATATTGTGAAATTGTGAGAAATAAAGTGATATTTCGTAACTACAAATGAGAAACATGATTAAATGGAATTTCATTCAACAAGTATGTATACATACCTAATTGGAAGAATCAATACTTAATAGTTTAAGGTTAAGTTTTATAAAATAAATAAATAAATTTGGTGGCACAACAGCTCATGAAGAACTAGGGCCTAGTGACTTACAACTCTCAAGCCTACAGTTTATTGCCGATTTCGAACGGCAAGGGTGAGCGGCACTTTTCTATGACAGGATATAATTTGAAGATTTGTCAATTCCTCTCAAGAGGCGGTAACAGTCCAACTAACCATTTGCCACGGGCGTAATTTTTAGTTATAGAAATTTTAAGGATAAACTATAAAGGATTCAGGACTATAAATCACATTTAAACTTATGTATAAACATTTATTGAGGAAAAATTCACGCTCAAATGATCAAACTATAGAGTTAATTATTTAAATTGTATTGATTAAGTGCTAAGCCCTCCAAAAACTTTTGGAAAAGTATAATTTGGCTTAAAAAAAAGAACAAAAATTTGATAAGTATATTTTGGCAAACAAAAAATCTTCTGGGATTAGATTTATGTGGTCAATAGCAATAAATAGGTAAAGTAGAGAAATACATTTTATTTTTTGTTAAACCGGTAACGGTTATCCGATTGCTTGGTTCCTGGTATATGTATGTATATGTGTAATAAGCCTTTAGAGGTTTTTTTTTTTACACACGATCAATGTTTATTGTCAATATTCTTTGAACAAGTAATTTTTCGCTGAATATTGATCGTTCGTATGCTCTTCAATGTCATTGTCAATAGATAGGTAAACATTGACCACATTAATGAGAACCAATATAAATTTGGTTTTCATCAATGCACTATGTTACTGTCAGCAGTTTTTTATGTGTTTGGTAGTATCAATTTTTTTTTGTTAATATTGACGATATTTTGTGTTCTTAAAGGCAAAAAAATAAAAATAATAAAGAAATGTAAAAAAGAGTAATGTGCAATTTACAGCTTAATTTTTACGACTTTTGAAGGAATTTTTTGAACTAATGTCAATAATCATTGATAGGTGTGGTGGCAATCTTTCATCAATATTCATTGAAAAAAAATATCTTCAAAAAATATTTTCAATGAATATTGATCGTGTGTAGGGCCTTTTTGAGTATGGAACTGAAAATTTGTTGCCCTTGCGATGTGGATGGGGATTTTTTTCCCATTTTATTAGGGCGTACAATTGCGTTATTCACCCTTATTCCCAAAGGCGTTTTTCTAAAACGCCAACTGTCGTTGGAGTCGTGTCGTTTTTTTGTTGGTATTCCGTAGCTAAAACGCCAGCGTTTTTTTCGCTCTTACATCCCACAATACGATCCACAAAAAAAAACTGATATTTGACATATCAAATTGCTTACAAATTGAATAATTTGGTTTTTGAAAATTATATTTGTGTTAATTTGTTTTAAACATAAACAAAAACCGAAAAATGAAGAAATAAAAAAGAAAGATTTGATACTGCAGGGGAGGTGGATTCCATCTAAAGCAATTCCTTTTCCATCCATAATTTTTCTCAGAACCTCTTTTAAAGTTTTTCGCGAGGTGCTCAATTAGGGTGGAGCGTCAATGTATGAAGAAAAAAACAAAGTTGTTGAATCAGTTTCTTCGAATACCTCCAGTTTGTTCATTTAAACGATTAGAATAATTTGACATAAAAAAAATTATTTGGATAAAATCTTTAGCCCTCTACCTCAGCTCAAAGCTATGAAAAAGGGAGTTTTTTCATTAAATTCTAAGCTTACTTTGAGTTGAGGAAAAGGACTAAAGATTTTATCCAAACAATTATTTTTTTTATGTCAAATTATTTTAATCATTTAAATGCAACAAACTGAATGTATTCGAAACTGCTCCATACTTTGACCCTACACCCTAGTGCTCATTTCCCTTCACGAGCTCTATTAATCGCATTTGAATTTGGGTTGTTATTTTTACCCTAAACAAAGAATTTTAAATCATAAAAACTAAAATAAGTATTAAAAAATCTTACATTTTTACTCCTGTCGTCAACAAATTTCTCGACGACAGATTTTGACGTGTTTATAGATGTTTTTCTTATGGAAACGCGTTTCACAAAAGAGAATCGACAAATTGACGATTATTTGGCGTTTAAAGGCTCTCCCAAAACAACACGATTAATCGCTGCGACAATAGAAAACAATAACAACAACGTGTTGTTTTGTTTGACAACCACGTGTTGTTATTGTTGTTTTCTTTTGTCGCAGCGATTAATCGCGTTGGTTTGGGAGAGCCTTAACGCTTTACGCGTAATACCAAGTTCCCACTGTCGTTTTTTTTTTTGGTTGTTCAAAGCCTTACAGAATAAGGCTGATTGTTTCGTAATTTCTTGTTTCGCAATTTCGCTATTTTCGCTTATCTTTTATCGCATTTCATTCTATTCTGTTTTGCTAGTTAATAAGTATATCGCAGTTCATTTTGCACGAAATTTAAAATAAGGTGCCTCATAGAAATGCGAAACGATTTGAAAGCTAAATTTCACGCTAAATAAATTTTTTGAGTACGAACTATTTTGGCGCTGATCATTCAAACAAAAACTTATGAATTAAAAAAAAAGTCTATTTAACAAAACGGACAAAAATTAATACTTTTGGCAGTTGTGGGGTAAAGGTACTCAGTTCTTTGTGTATGCAAATCAGACCACAACAAGCTTAACTCTATAGCCCGTTTTTGTTCATTATTGAGCAATTTTAACTCGCTGATTGGGAAGGATTAACTGATGTTAAAAGATAGTTAAAGTATCATGCTACCTATATGTATAATATTCATTCATATACCTACCTACAGCAACGTGTTGAATCTGCCGAAATCGGTGAATAAAAATTCCTGAACAATAGATCAATATTTAACCACGATTGTACTTGTACAACTGACATCTAAAGCATCCGTTCAATAAATCCAGAGTAGTTTTGCAAAATTTAGCGGTTAACCTATAGGTTTAACTTTAACCTCGCACTGAAAAACTGAGCCTAAGTGTTAGCTATACCTTACCTATTGGATCTACTTATGTATCCACCGAATACAGTATTAGAGGTGATTACACCTAATGTGAATTTGCTTTCTTTTTTTTTTATTTCCAACATTAGTAACTTCTTAATTATCTAAACATTATAACCACTCAAAAAATGCAACGAAAAATATCAAGAGAAAATAAACACGTGGTAATTTAGGATTTTATTGTCATATCATGACCCAACCAACACCGTTCAGTCTTATGCTGCTAACTCCACTTGACCTCTTAATTTCATTTTAAGTACAGCTGTAGGTATAATTTAGCTGCGTGCAATGCTAAAACTAAAATAACAAGCAAAACGTGAGAATGAGGTTAGACACGAGAAAGAAGTAACAACAACTACAAGAACAAAAATTCTCCAATTGGATTTTCGTGGCTTAAGAAATAATAAACTTAATTCAAAGGGAAATTCAAATTTCCACCGGAAATAATTTCTAATCCCACAACATATATAAAAAGATTCAACATAAACAAATCCAATTACAATCGTCGATGCAAATGATACTTGCATTTCAATTCGTTTCATGATCTACATTTGGTTCAGAAAAAAAAAGAAACTCCTTTCTCGAGGATGACATGCATTGTCATCGCAAGTACATTTGCATAAATGTATTTTCAAACAGAATAAAAGAAAAAAGAAAACCACAATCTTTTAAATCAGAAATAAAATCAAACAATACACACCTTTATGGTTATGGTGAATGTATCTTTTAACCACACTGTAATTAAAAATGTAGATCAATCTGCCGACTAACCGTCCAACAGTTACCTTCCGGCAAATGAGTAATATCAGTATTCGTCATAACTGACGCCCCGTCAAACTAACACACACCTCTCTGGCTATAGAACACTTTAAATTAAACGACTGGAAAACATAGCTGGATCAAAACATTTAGAGGTAGAGGCCCTTTAATATTCATAATAATAAAGTCAGAATGAAAGCTCCCCCCTACCTACTTTAGAACGGCAAAGTTGCTATAGTCTATTCATTTCAATTCACGTATCTCAAATCGCAGTTTTAACTTTTCGAAGAAGTGACAAAATAATCCCATCTACAAGGATTATTTAATTAATTTTGATCGTTGGAACTTGAAGACGTTTTTAAAATTAAATAACTTTAAAATTTAAATACTTTTTGGAACTTTTTAAACTCGTAAAGCGAAAAAATGTAAGCGTTATTGATTAAGCTTTGAAAACAATATAACATTTAAGTTTAAATATTAATTTTTTCCGAGATTTTGGACATTTTCCTTAGAGGGGGGTCATTTTAGGCCACCTTCCCCTATTTTGTAGAAAATCTACGATCTACAAGCTTTTCATGAAATAGTTTTCTTGTGAACTTTTATGTGAAAATCCGATGTTTTCAACATACCACCTTAAATAACTTTTTATGCAAACCAGTTTTGACAATAGACTTTTTTAGGCAGTATTTTGCATATTTTTCGCCGATTGCCTTTTTTTGGAAATCACGTTCGTAAATAGAAAATAAATCATTATAACTTGCAAAGGCAATTTCCATGTGCATTTTTCTAACTCGTCTTAAAGCTAATCCAGCACTGTTTACAAACCGGCTCAAATATGTAAGAAAAAAAACTCTTGATCTTGATGCTTGATCTATAAGATCAAACTGCAAAAGAAGCCATTGTACTCAAGAAGTGCGGTGGAAACAATCAACAATAATGATTAACGTTATTTTTTTATTTTACTATAGGTAAGACTCTGGGCGGTAGTGCGGCAAAGTTGATAATAGTAAAATAGATAAAAATTCGGAAGTATTAAATAGAAATGGTTTTTTGACATGAACGGTGAAAAAATTACTTCTGTTATACGAGTAGTTATTCCTGAAATTGGTTTTCTATACTTGGAAACGAGAAAAAACAAACATTTTTTAACAAAAAATTTATTTAAACTCAATTCTATAGCTTTGCAACAGTTTAAAATTGATTATGAATACGGCGGCCAATTGAGTTAAACTCGGGTTTAACTTTAATTTCGCACTGGAAAACTGAGCCTAATATAATTCAAATTTGAAAGAAATTAGACCTTTAATTTAATAAAAAAAAATAAAAAACAAATACTTCAAGTTATTTGGCCCTAATTAAAATGGCCTCAAAAAAAAATCATATGAAAATCAACAACAACAAAAAAATTGATTAAATTTTGTGAATTAGGGTCACTTTTCATTTTTTGGTCCCCACTTTTATAAAAATAATTTGAAATATTAAACATTATATTTTTGTTTTTCAGTTTAACCGCCATATTATTCACTCGATACATCCAGATTTAAACTTAAATCCAGATGAATTTACATTGAATTTGTATGATATACATCCAGATTTAAGTTTTAATCTGGATGTATTGAGTGAATAATATGGCTGTAAATGTTACTCCTTGTTTAAAAAATTATATTAAGAACAAGTTTAAGTGAAATCTTAAAACTAAAATAGCTCATTAGACATTAGGCTAAACCACACTTCAAATCCTGCCCTGTGAAAAAGAATGAACTTAACCGTTTAAAAATGATTCAAACTAACTATATCTTTTGTTTATTAATGTTAACAAACGGGACTTGAACTTAAATGGTTGCTAATATTATTACCAAAATTTGGGTTTTTCATTTTCTATTGTGCGACATACTGGAGCCGAGATATTTGATAAAAAAAAAATACCAAAAATTACGTCTTTGCTAAAAAAAAAAGTTGTCAGGTGGTGCAAATATCGTTGTAAGCTTTATAACTATGTCCCTATCGATCAATGAAAAAAGAAAAAAAAAGACCATGTCTCTGCGAGCAAGGTTAGGCCCTTTTGCACGAAGAACGATTTGACTGAACTATTTTGGAAAACATTCTAATTATGTATTTAAAAAAGAATACAAATAAAAATAAAACAAGAAATTGTATGTTTTATAATGGGACTTGGCATATCACAAGTAGTAGCCCGTGGCGTAATGGTTAGTGCGTTGGACTGTCACGCCAGAGGTCTGGATTTGATTCCCAGCCCCTGCTACCTAAACACAAAAGTGTTTTTTGTTCAGTAGAGCTACTGCCCCTTGCGAGGAAGTGACAAATCCTCCAAGAGTATCTCCTGCCATAGAAAAAGGCCCGTCGCCTTAGCCGTTCAGATTCGGCAATAAACTGTAGGTCCCCACCATTCCTGCAGACATGCACACAGAAATGGTCTTGCTACCGTAACACTGAACCTTTGTTACTAATTTTCATGCCTGAAATTGCAAAAGGTTTGGGTTCAACTAAAAATAATGCTGAGCCCGAAATCGTCCAGAAGGGAAAGGGGTGTGATTCCTATAGAGGGGGAGGGTCGAATATGTTGTTGAACATTTATTAATCCACTGAATTGTAACACACAAACCTAAAGCTCTTCTCAAATACTATGTTTCTTTAGTCAAGTTGGATACCTGGAAACTATTTGCTGGTTAAATTCCCCTACTTTCTTCCTATATCGCCTGAAAGAAAATCCATTAAAGACAATTAAACAAAAAAAAAAAAAGAAGAAAAATCCTCTGCCATTTTAAACTTACTTTTCATCTGAATAGAAGAACTTAAGTATATACACAACTACCTTTCTTCTTTTCGAATTCTGTAATAGTTTAGTTATCTTTTTTTCTCTCCGGCTTCTCCTATTCTTTCTACATGGAAAGACGTCCGACCCCCCTCCTCCCTTTTATCATTTTTTTTTTTAACTTTTTTATGAATGGTTATGATGATGGTTGTTGGTTAATATGCTGTAAAAGGAAATTTTTGCAGTAGAATAGAGCCGCTCTTCATTTGTCTATCTTCACTCATCGACAAGACACTCATCATCGCGCACGAGGTTTAGTTACAAACATTTATGCGCAGCTTGTGCACGTGAGAAGTTGGTTTGGTTTTATTTTTAAAAAATACAAAATCCCGGTTTGATAATTTTGAAATTGACGAAGTGACTTTCCCTTGTGCAAACAGAGATGAGGAAATAAAATGTGATTCTTTGGAGCACTTAGTTGAAGCCAGTCAATCGGTTTACACACATAACAGGCTTTGATGTAGATTTTAAAAAAAGAAATATTTCAAAACAAACAAATTAAAAAATAAGAGATCATGAAATTTTAGTGCTTTCGGAACAAAAAAAAAATAAAATCTAATATAACAAAATTCAAAAATATTGAAAATTCCAATGGAATAGCATCGTGTATTTCTTGAAAATATTAACATAAGTGACAGAAGAACCGCTTAAAAAAATCAACCAACAAGATGCCGATCTTGGAAATATCACAAAAGGAATTGGTAACTAGAACAACAAAATTGTTTCATAAAAATAACTGCTAATAGATGGATAACGAATCTATGTATGTATGTAGGTACCTACATAAGTTAACAGTACAAATTTGAAAGGTGCAAATTTTTATGAAAACCGTTATTATATTTGTTTTGTCAATGGGAGAGAATGTACATATAGTGAAGTGAATTTATTTGTTCTTTATAATTGACACAGATGCTTGACGCCAAATTGGTTTTGTTTTTATTTGCCAATAGGGTAAACAAAATGAAAAACAGACTTTGACTTAGCGGATATCCCCATTTTTTTTTTTTTTCAACTTTGCACCTATGTACTTATAGGAATGTTGAGTATTTTCGAATTGTGTGGATTTTGTGTTATTCAATACTTGATTGATTTAATATACGCATAGTTGTGTAAATATAAACTTTAATTAATTGTATTTTAAATGCAAAACAAAAACAGTTCAAGCTTTCAAGAATGCGATGGTGGTATTTAAACATAATAAACCATAATTATTAAACGACAACGTGAAAAAAACAAAAACGTTCGGTTTTGTTTAGTAAGATTTCATATATATTAATTGAACATTGGATGTATGTAGCTCACGTAATCTTAATATGCCAAATTTATTTAATAATGTCTTTTTCAAAACTTTTGAATAATAGAACATAAGCCGAAGTTTGCCTTCATACATCACTTTAATAAAACGTTTGAAATGAAAGGTTTGAGCTTAATTTGACTCTTTATTTTCAAGTTTTTTGGGTGCTGAATCGGAATCTGATGGGGATTTCGTTTGGTAAACTCAGATTTGGATCTGAATTATGATTTTATTCGTAGCGGATGGATCACGATTTCTGATTGGTTTTTTGTGTCATGAACCATGGTATAAGTATATATTCGTGTCTGTAGAGCTGGTAGCTACCAAAATGATAGCTGTAGTGTCTGTATTATATAGTATAGTTATATACAAGTAAACATAAAGGGAATCTGTCTTGATATCTAGATAAATTAAATCAATTTCTGTTAAACAAATAAGTTCTTCAGTTTTAACAGATCTGGATACAAATATATTTACCATTGGATAACGCTTTTCATTTTGACAATTTATTTGCGACATCGACAGAATACAAAAATTTCATTTCGTTTTTTTTGCTTATAACTTTTTGGGTTTATTTTCGACTATTTACTTTTCGTACTTAAATGATCCCCTTTTACTTTACATAGGGAATGATTTGAGACATTTAAACAGTAGTAACAACTAACAATGTCAGTGTGACAGTGCCACAGTGTGTCGAGTACCTTTGACCAAGTTAGAATGCTTTCAACCCACAAAGTGGGTAACCCCAGTGTATTGTTGCTCACCTCCTCATGTAGATATGTATCACCACATTTATCTCCGCATTTATGTATGCACATATATATAGAGATATCTCGACATTTATCTCCAAACATGGTTAGATATCTCCACAATTATCTTCAAATTGGTGGAGATCAAGGCAGATGATTTTTTAAGTAACTGTTACACGATGCAAAAAATTTAATTTTTGTTATTTTACTTATTACTTGTTTTTTTTTTTTTTAGAGCGCCATTTTGTTAGAATTTTTTTTTTTTAAGGTCAATTTTTGGGTCAAGGTCTGAGAGAAACCTTTACTCTGATTTTTTTTATGTTTCGGTCAACAAGTGAGATTTATCGTTGAGAGAAAAAACATTGCCAGGCCACGGGCACAAAAAACTTCTAGCTTTAATGATTAGGAATTCTAATCTGGTTAGATATAGTTCACACTAGGTATTCACCATGAAGTCTATGTAAGATGAACCGAACTTAATGGAAATTGCGTATTCACAAGGCCCTCACCAGTGTTGCCCCCCTAACAGGTTGAGAATGTAGTGTGGCAAATTTTAAATGTAGTACAATTTAAAACGCGCAAAAACACAACATACTAAATTGTAAATTTTTTCGGAAGGACAATATTATTTGTATAAATAATAAAAGGTCTAAATTTGGATTTTATTTCAATATCTGGCTTACAAAAACATTTTTGCAAATTTCGTACTAAAATTTCATAATCAAGGTGGACACACAACATTATTAGAGCATTATAATTTTTTTATGTCAATTACATTGGTTTATTTATATTTTATTTTTAAAATTGATTTTTTGGTGTCGAATATGATTTCATTGGTTGATTTTTTTGTAAGTATAATATTTTCCGAGTGATTACTTAAAAAAAAAGTGAATCACATTATCCACTTTCAGAAACGAAAAATTGATGACTTCTAAAAAAAAAAATTGGTCGAAAAAAAAAAACGGCATCGGGGATTACCGACGCCCGCCATCACAGAAAAACATGGAATCTCCATACACACTATCCAAAACGTGTATGTATGTAAATATTGCCGGTAAAACAGTTTTTCGACGTGCTTAAGTTAAGAACCGAGAATTCTCCCTACTGTGCCTAGCTAAACCTGAAGCGAATTAGTTGTTGTTGGATTTAACACGTTTTCTTCATCCAATTCCTTTCGGGATTGCAAAAAAAAAATTCAGGTATTGATAAATAAAAAAAAATATTTTGCCAAATGGAAAGTAAGATCAAAATTGTCCTTCTAAATTAGAATTTTATGTTTTGAAATTGTAGTGTTTTTGGAATATTTTACGATTGTACGGAGTGAATTTTTCTTGGAAAAAAATGTAGCAAAAACGCTACATTTGTAGTAGGGGGGCAACGCTGGCCCTCACTAGTCAACTGATGAGTCCCAGTGAGATCGCCGGGACGAAACGCCAAAATTTTTCATGGACTAAAGGCCGTTAAAAGCTATATTGAATCGAAAAAAAATAAATCTCATCTGCAATTTTATCAATCAAAATGTCTCTTAGTATGGCCCTTAGTTTTTTGTTAGCACTGCATGCTGAAATGCAGCTTGGCGTCCCAGCGACTGAATTCAAAATTGAAAGGGAATTTTCATCTTTAAATTTTATTTTTAGTGACAAAAAAGGACAATCTTGGGTCAAAAAAACCTTGAGAGTTTATCATTAGCGAAATTCAATACCATAAATTAAAAAAAACATAAAAATCCGTTGCTGCGCTTAGGCGGTGATCAGTCGCCAGGCAGGCGCCAATGTGAACAGTTTTCTTGACCAAAATACCCATTAACCAAAAATTTAATTTCTCTGTACAATCTTTTTTATTAAAAGCACCTTGACCGGCCTTTTTTGAAATTTTTGAAAAAAAAACTAACTTTTTTTACCAACTTTTTTATTGATTTTTTAGAACTACTGGCACTTCCTAGATAACGAATATGTATTTTTGAAATCGCTAGGTCGCTTAGTTTAGCCGCAAGTCAAGTTTAAAGATGCTAACTTTGATGCCTCTAGCACGTCTAGTTTAGCCGCAAATCGCATTTAAAGATAAAAGTCGATTTTTCATATAATGCGATGCATCAATTGAAAGCTGACACTTCCTAGATTACGAATATGCATTTTTGTCGCTTAGTTATATTATTCAAATTTTTTGTTCGAATTAACCATTTTTGATTTATTTTCTACAAAAAAGGTTAAAGGTTGACCTTTTCCATTAATTTTTTCGTAAAAAACTCAACCATTGAGAGATATTTAAAAAAATATAAAATAAATCTCAACAGATAACCGATATTTTGTTTTTCAATAAATAAATCTCAAGCCGTAACCGAAATCTTCTTAAAGAAATGTGGTAACTCTCAGTGAGAAACCAATTAAAAATAAAGGTCAACAGTTATTTCTGATCTCTGTGTATAACTCTATAATAATTACTTTCCATCAAGGGTTCACCGGATTTGATTTAATCTAATAGTTTTTAAAGGTCTTTTTTCATGAGTCCAATACTTTGCGATATACAGGCATTTATAAAAAAAAAATTATAAGAAATAAGGTATAAACCCTTGTCCCTATGGTCCGTTTCGTTTTATTTTCATGGGATGACATATTGGTAGTTATAATTAGTGATACAAAGTTACTTTGAAATGATATAGAGGACAGAGGAGTAAACTTAATTTTTAAACCACACTATTAAATAAAAAACACTGGTTAGGGGAATGACAGATTCGTTGGACGAAAACAAAAATCATGGTTTTGTTGTTCTCAAACTCTTCATCATCAATTTTCATAGACTTATCTTTTTAAAAGAAAAATAAATGAGTTTTCTCTTTTGCGCCTATATGTTTTTTTTTTAAATTCCATTGCTAGGATAGAAATTACCGTTCTACTGGATACATCGTACATAAAAACGACTTTTTATATACTTACCTACTATTAGTAAATCTTTCACTGCTTTACAAACATTGTTTGCAGGAATAATTTGGTTAGGCATTTTAAAGACCTATAAACCATCAATATTTCTATAAACAAAAATTTCAAATTGATCCATCGACCACACTCGTACAAACCAATTAAAGGAACATACACTGGTATTGTTCCTAAACTTGCTTTAATCATCTTCAAAATTAAAAATAAAATAAAAATGTTTGTCCACTTTTTTTAATAGTTTGGCATCTTATTCTAACCACATTACCTACTTTATTTAAAAATATGCAGGTCCATATTTACTATATGGATAAAATGGGCAAAAAATTATTTCATATTCATATTTTCCTTTCGATTGATGTTAAAAAAAAAAATTAAAAGGGGATGATGTATTCAATGTACATAATTATTATTGACAGATAAGAACGTGTCAAAAATTAATATGGAATAAATAAAAGCTTTAAATAAAACATTGAAACAATAAAAGACCAAAGTAATTTCAAAGACAGTTCCTTCGTCTTCTTGATGGCAAGATGGATCATATAAAATAAATAAATACATATGTACATACATATATAAATAGTCTTAACTACAAACAACAACAAGGTTTATTTAATAAGCATGCTCCATAAAAAAAAATGAATAATTCACTCAATGCAAATAGTGGTCCACTTAGGCGTATACGTACTTTTTTATTTTTTTATTTCACGTCAGTTTTTATTTTTGCTCGTTGAGTTGGCTTATGACGATTGAAAAAACTATTTTGATGAATTGTTTTTCTTCGTTGCAAAAAACAAAGTTTCCGTGGTACGAATTTCGCGGGCAAACGCTAATTCAATTTAAAAAGTTCTACAGTTAAGATAAGTGCGAACAATGAACATTTTTTAGCAATAATTTACTGTCCATTTCCACAGCTTCTGGTGAAAATGACTATGCTGTGATTGTGATATTAGGTAATTGTTTTCTCGTCAGATGTACAGTCCTTTCCTAAATTAGCTAAGGAAACCATAATCTGAGTACCTGCAACCTCAAATAAAGGCAGCAGCATGCGAAAAGTGAATGTGAAACTGATGTGTTATTATTTTCTCTGATTAGTACCTATTTTATGTGAAAGATGTGAAAAAGTTCTGGTGGTGGGGTTAGTAGGTTTAAAATAGCCCAGGGCGGCAGAAAAAATCAATACGCCACTGAAAATATGGCATGTTATTGTCAATCTAGTAAATCGAGCATAATACTTTCTTGACAAACATTCTGTGGAGGTTAAAATCCTTCCAGTTAACTTTGCCGCTTTTTTTATATATGTATGTTAATATAACACACTACTGTAAACGGTTCATCACCCACTGCAGTTCAATGTTAAAAGCAGGTTCAGATTAAACATCAATTGTCCAACCGTAAAACGTCACACAAATTTCTTAAGCTACCTATCAGATCAGAGCTCTTCTGTAAATGGAGGACAGTGCTGTTGTAGGTTTATTAATTAAAAAAGAAAAAAACAAAACACATCTTAAAGAAACTATGTGTAACAGCTTTTTAAAAAGTTGATGATTGATGTTTATATTGTACATTGCACCTGTCTTACCTGTAAGCTAGTGAGTAATATGATTTCTCATAGTTATTGGAACGCAAACCTATTTCTTTTGTCATGAAATGAATATTTTCAATGTTTCAGTGTCGAATTATTACACGATTCTAATAAAATAGATTGTTTAAACTTATATATATGTATGTATGCATGTGTGTACGTATACCATATACGTAGATAGGTACATAAAAATGCACATTCATTGGAACTTTTACATCAGGTGCATCCGCGAATAAACACAGGATGTATTCATATTTTAAAAGGTCATGAGAAGTTAGAGACATAAAACCTACTGGCAGATGTTTGGCATTTACTTTGAATATGCATACATACATACATTTGCTGCATCTGCATGCGATGTTCCATTGCACTTTAAATCTCAATTCAATATGATTTTCTTACTAGGTAGGTAGAATTTGAAAGTATTTTTGGAAAGCATAACCTTTAAGTAGAAATCAGACAAAATGTCAAAAGAGATACAAAAAGGTAGGTGCCGTTAAAATAGATGCAAAAGTAATGAATGAGACTTTTATTTTCATTTTTACTTTCTTAATGGGATAAGTATAGCTTTAATGTTCGAGGTTTAAACTAAAACTAATACAATAATTAAATATAGTCGAAAATCTTCGGAATGCTGCCCGTATTAGCTTCGACCTTTTTGTTTGTTCGTGTGTGCCTTTGTTGGTTTATGCGTCCATCGAGCTAGAGCCTAAAAACGTTAAGAAAATTGAAAATTAGTTTTTATATTTACATTTACAGTCTAGTGCTTCTTAATGATTCAAACAATATGTAATATATTAAAAAAAATCTACAAAAATTTGGTTTTTATAAAAAAAAATCCACTTTTTTAGTAGGTAGGTACGTTAGGTACCTCCTTTTGAATGTTTTGACATTTTCTCGTTAAAAATTTATCAATTAATTATTATTATTGATCCACTAACATAATTATTTTTATAATGTACATTATGTATAATACATATATGTATATACATATATCCATATATTCAACTTGTAGTTTTTGACTAAAAGATCGAACAAATGTTTGTATTTTTTGGGAAGCATCATTTTTAGGCTAAAAAGTCAATTGCGCCAAATCTTCTTTGTATAAAAAGGTACATATACAGAGCTACACATATGTACCTTCATATTATGTTCTAAATTTAGTTTTTTTGCAATATTTTCGAGATGTAACCCAGTGATGAATAACGTTTTATGCAAGCAAGATTTTGCAATGTCAAAACAAATATAATAACGTTTAAAAATCTTCATTTGGATCTTTGTGCGCATTGTAGCTACATATACTTACAGTGGTGGTCAAAAGTTTTGGGCCAAACACATATTATATTATTTATTGTAAATATAAGGAGTGAAAGAAAATTGAATCTATTTAAAGTTAACGATCCCCAGGAGAGGGATCATAAAAAAAAAAATCGCGAATGCCAACCGATAGGTTAGCCCAACTGTTCGACTTACAGTTAAACACAAGTTTTAATATTTATATTCGGCCCTATCAAGGTAGTTAGTAGGAAATCGGAGAGAATTCCGCTCCGACGGTTACCTCGATAGGGCCGATTATCACTGATTTTATCTTTGCTTTCGTTACCGTCTTACTTAACGTCTAGCTTGAGACTAAACTAACTAAAACTAAATTCTAAAGCCAAATCTCACTATGAACCGTTTTTTGGTGGCGATATCAAGGCCAGCATATTACAAATATGCTAATTATTCATAAGTGTTCAATGACCAGCTAATCTTAACGAAGCTTAGGTATCCAGTGTCGTTGAATGAAAAGCAATGGAATCATACTTAGAGTTACTTGTGGGAACAGATTTGTGTTGTCAAATGTTGACTCAGTAGTTGTGTTATATTGGGCTAAATAATTCTGCTATTTACAATTTTTTTTTTAAATCAAAGTTGTACCTAATCTTAAACACAATGCTTAATAAAACTGTGTTCAAAAATAATGGGCCATATTTATTTTATATATTATATTTATGGGATGTGAAGACTCAATTTTACAGTACACTATTAAAATTACATTTAAATCTCCCAAATCGGCCACTTAAGTGTCACTTGCTTAGACCATGTAATTAAACAAAACTTTCGATATGTCTGATAAGTCCGGTTTAATTAGTTATCCGACATATGTACATACATACATATATGAATATTGGGACAGGGGCATGAACCCACAAAAAAAAATTTAAATAAAAACTTATAACCCTATGCTAGTATTTATGTGTCAGATAACTTAAGAACTTTAATCGCAAGTAGGTAATTTTACTGTTTGCAGAAAAAATTTAATTTGTTGAAAATCTACAAGTAAAGCAAAAATTTAAATTTTACTACACTTTGCTATAATTGTTACCTATTGGATTAACTTTCTTCTGTTTTTCAGGAAATTTTTCCTGATACCATCTCCGAAGTCAGAGTCGATGCATCGTTTCGAAAACTCTCCAGAAATGCCATCTGTTTTCATATTTGGAAAATAGAAGAAGATCGATTAGAAGTTGTTTCGAGAGAGAATTTCGGCAGCTTCTACGATGACTGCTGCTACATCGTATATGCAGCCTGTCCAGTTGGAACTTACGTCAATCAAGATACGATTGTAACTTTCTAGAAATTTTCAACAAAAGAATCATAACTTTTCATGTCAATTTCCTTCTTTTGTTTTTTAGTCAAGAGAAACCAAAAATAGTACAGGCCTTGAAAGATTCATTCACTTTTGGCTTGGAGAAAAGGTCACTCAGCAAAAAAAAGCAAATGTTGCACACAAAGTCATGGAGTTGGATACATATTTTGGCAATGTAGCAACTGAATATCGGGAATCACAGGATAATGAAAGCGTACGATTTATGTCGTATTTTAGACGAGGAATCACGTAAGTTTTCATCAATTTTTTAATGGAAAAAAAAATCCTTTTTTTTGCAATGTTTAGTATTTATTCGGGAGCACTGGCTTCTTCAACTGATACCTGTCGGCTTTTTCAAATCCGAGGCCGCCAATGGCTGAGCTGTGTCGAAATGGAAACAATCAATTGGCATCACTTTGGCAGTGAATACATTATGATTTTAAATACTGGAAAACAAACGTTCATATGGATTGGCCGATCGAGTAATGTCGGCGATCGGAGAGAAGCTTTGCAAATTGCAAAAAGATTCAGAAATACCACTTGTGCCAGTGAGATAATCATTGTTGACGATGGTTATGAACAGTCGATGAAAGAAGAAGACAAACACGTATGGAATACATTCTTGCCACGCAGTAATCGGGTTGTTAATCAGGGTAACCAAATCGACAAGCCATACAGCAGTTCGTTTAAATTGTATAAATGCGGTTACAAGGGTACTAAATATTGGATCGATCAGATAACCTCAACGCTTCCATGTCAAAGTGATCTCAATGATTCGAAAGCAGTTTATATTTTGAATGGATTCTCGTTGGGCGTTTGGATGTGGATCGGAAAGAATGTGCCGAATGTCGAAAATATCGAAGCCATCCGGAATGGTAGGGGCTTTATTAAAAAGGTGAGTTCACATTGAGGTAGTTGAGCCTTCGTGCTCAAGAATTTTAAAATCTACTAATTTTTTTTTCAGAAAAAATATCCATCATCAACTCTTCTCATTCGTGTAATCGAAGGACATGAACCTGTCGAATTCACTCATCTTTTCCCCAGCTGGGAAGATAGAGAAACTAAAACAACACAAATTCTGGGAAAATTTGACACCCTTAGCCTATCACAACGGCCAAAGATGGCAGCAGAAAATCAACTGGTTGACGATGGTACTGGCGAAAAACATGTCTATCAAATTACTGAAGATCATCTAAGTGAAATTGTACTTCGAAAATCAGCAGCAATTTTCCGATCGGATAGCTGTTATATTGTCGAATATACAGTTGCTGTAAGTTTAAATATGTATAGCTAAGGCGCCATCTATCGGAAATTTGAATATTTGTTTTTGTTTTAGTTTTGTGGAACGCAAGATGTAGGGATCAATAATATAATTTATATGTGGATTGGCAAAACAGCTCCTCCAGAAACAATGTCAAAATGTACGAAATTCGGCAAAGAACGATTTCATAAATTGGGTGACAAAACGATGGTAGTGAAGATGAACGAAAGCGATGAAACACCACACTTTCTGCAAATCTTTTCGGGGAAGTTTGTTATTCTAAACTCTGAAGTTGGAGGACCAATGCTGAATGGTAATAGCAATAATAACAACAGCCCCCAAAAACATTCGAAGTTGGAGATTTTTAAAGTTCAGGGCGATTCATCGTTCACTTCCAAAGCCTGGCAAATTCATCCGTTAAATTCATTAACACCAAAAGATTGCTATGTGATAAAATCCAGTTCGAGTCTTTGGGTATGGTGTGGGCAAAGTTCAACGGGTGATGCCCGTGAAGTGGCCAAAAATATCGGGTCGATATTTGCTGATGAGTGTACCCTGGTTATGGAGGGTAAGGAGCCCAAGGAATTCTGGGACTCGGTATCGAATCAAATAACCCAAACAGTAACTGCAACAAATACCTCTTCATTACATGAGCTACCGCAGGCAACGATAGGCATTCCAATTGACAAATTGAAAGTTCATCTGCATTTGGTTTACAATTGTGGAGGAAAATTGGTCACACAAGAGATTTTGGGATTTGGCCAGTCTGATTTGCTGCCGGAGAACACCTACATATTAGATGCAGGGGCAATTGCCTTTGTGTGGTGTGGTAAGCTGTCATTTCAAGTTGATGAAGAAGGCTTTGGGTCAATAGCTCAAGAGTTTCTAGAAACCTCTACAACTCCCCGCAGGACTACAACAGCGATAGCATTAGTGAGGCAGCAAAATGAGCCGAATATATTTACTGGCTTCTTTGATACGTGGAATCAAAAGTTTTGGGATGTAAGGTTTTTGCGATGATTTTTAACAATTTAAATTTAATCTTTTATTTTGTTGTATAGACTTTTGTACCTTATGAAAAACTACGACATGAGATCACTCGCAATGGCTATAGCAATGGTTACAAGAATATTGAGCATTCAGTTAAGAACGATAGTGATTTCGATCAACACCACAAGTATCCTTTGGCAGTTTTACAACAAGAAGCTGTCGCATTACCAAGTGAGGTTAATCCTCTTAAGCGAGAGGTAAAATGGAATATAGTTAAAGAATCGTTTATCCATTTTTAATAAACTATATGTTATTATTGTTTTTCCAGGTTCATTTGACGCATGACGACTTTGTTGCCCTATTTGGGATGCCATTTTTGGAATTTGATATTTTGCCCGGGTGGAAAAAACAAGAGCTAAAGAAGAAATTTAAATTATTTTAATTTATCAAAAAAAAAAAAACAATAAGTGGATAACCAGTTCAATATTGAAAAATATAATGAAATATATTTTGTAAGAAAAAAAAAGTGTTTTACTTCTACACAACAAAGTATGGACATGCTAGGCGAGTTTCTAGTTTCTGATTGGTCAGTTGTCAAAAATATGCATTCCAATCTAGCCAAATTTCGTTTCTGGCATAATTTCGGGTCGAATTTATTCATGACAGCCTCACTTAAGCCTAGAGTGAGGCGCGTACATAGACTTCTAAGTTAGCTTCCCGTATTCAGCAACTCGTATAGTCGCTTTCGTTTTCGGCTACTACAGTCGTATGTTGGCATTCCAGGAGTCGAACATTCGATTTCTCTTGGACTAATTAATATTGGGAAACGCATAACATCGTATACGACTTTTATATTGTATCATTAAACTGAATCTAGTGTTTATTCTAAATTTCCTAGGGTATTTTTCAAAAATCACTCACTTTCGCAATTTTAGGAAACTAATTTCATTTGGAGTTTTTTACTGCACCATCCGACACAAATCTAAAAATTCATTATTTTTTCGCATTTATCGCTGTTTATTTAAATAATTTATTAAATCTGGGCAAATTGTATTCCCGAGAAAAGGCTGATTTTGATTGAATTTGGGAAACAACAATATTTGAAGCCTAAAGCTCGAAGCCGTTTTAAGGCTATTTCCAATCAATAAATTCAACAAGTCTAATTTTACTAATAAAATGGGTTATCGCGAACATAAAAACTTTGCCTGGAAATGTTTCTCAACTTGGAAAATTGGGAACGTAAAGGATGCTCGAAAATTGTCGTCGGAATTTTCTGGTTTCAAGAATAAATTTTTCAAGGAAATTTGGATGTCAATATGTATGTACTTTGTATTTTTCTTCGAGTGAAATTTAATGCGGGGAGATTTACGATAGCAGAAAGATTTTCGAAGGAATAGAATACTACAGGTGATTAAAAAATTTGTTTTAGTATTTGACGACAAAATTGAGGAATATATGTAACTTGATACAATCGAGTTCAGTCGGTGCTTTTGGAGCGGAGTAAACTGTAAATAAATGTAATGTCCAGAGCTATCTAACTATGGTTTAACTCACATCTGAAAAATTGTGTTCAAGAGGTTGTGAATAATATCTTTTTTAATTCAAAAATCAAAATGAGCTTATGGCCCTCATTATAAATAGCGAATCGAATATAAAAGTGCGAATTAGCTAATTTCGTATTATGAATAGCGAATCGGTCAAATAAAGTTCGCTTCAAATGTCAAAACTTAAGCGAATTTGACTATCATTTTATTACAAATAGCGAATCTTCGTTAATTTGTTTGCTCAATGAGTCAAAACAAGTCGAACTAAAAAGTTATGTGATAAATTATCGAATTTTAAATTTAAGTGCATAAAATCATTTGTTATTGTTTATTTTATGAATGAATCAATGATGAAATAAAAAGCAAAATGCAAACACAAAGCATTAAGAAAAAGATTAAAAGAGCATATAGATCTCAAATGCTTTGGTCCTACTTCATGTGAAAGTAAAGATTTGCATAAGGTTTCTTGAGGGCGACAAGAGGAGGGGCATTCTTATACCTACTCAACCTAAAAACAGATTACCTTCTCAAGCTAAGCAGACCTCAACGGGTCATAACTCAATGGGAACTCACATGAGCAGAATGGGTATCACCACATCTGATTTATGCAGAGGGTGTCAGAATGAAGAGCATAGAGTACCTATATTATCTAGAGAACCGACTCGTGCCCCTCTTGCCTGAAACACCCGCAAATTTTATTTGAATTGAGTAAGAGAAAACTCTCTTATTTTAAACTTTAAATGCACGGGACCACTAATACATGCTCAAAATATAGGGCAAAGTTTATACATATTGTGGTTGGAGTTCCATTTAAAATGCACGGGACAACTAGCCCATTCAAAATCTAATGGGCAAATCTTCGCAGTACAGCTTGTAGGGTGGAAGAGAAAAACTACCTTAAGTCGGTTCTCTAGATGATATAGGTACTCTAAGATGAAGAGGCGGAAGAGGGCTCCTATCACTTTCTATGTGAATGCCCCAGCCATGCAAGAGCCAGAAAGACAGCCCTCGGGGAATACTTTTTTGACGAATTGGGTGATATCTCATGTTTGCCACTAAAAAACATTTTGAAATTCGTTCAAAACTCAAAATGGTTCAGGTAGGCTCCCATACGCCCCTAAGCTCCTCTAACTCCTCTCCCTACCCGTCCTTAAACCCACCTTATCTATATCCTGGGGAGCACAATGGATCCACAGAGATCCGAGTGAGATAATGCGGCTGGTCGTATGATCACCCCTCCAAACCTAACCTAACCTACTCAACCTTTTTTTTGCACATTTACATCCTGGGGGTCAATTCTTGTTCTGTGAAGCTGTGAAGTGATAAACGTTTTCACATCTTCACACGAAATTCGATTCTGAATGCCTGAAAAAGTGAAACCAAAAGTCATAATCTCTTCACGTGATAAAATTTTTATATTTTTATAATATAGGCCAAGTTCATAAATTTAGAAATGCAGCAGTCCTGCAAGATTTGCGTTCATAAATGAAAATGGACTGCATTATCTGTGCATGAGAGCAGTTGACTTTTGCGTTCATAAAAGCAACATGACAGTCAAAATGCGATCACGTTTGCAGTGGTTTTTGTTTTGTTGCCGCGTTGCAGGAGGAAAAATTTTAATTTCTGCCATAGTTTATTTTGTTTGTCTTTTTTGCAATGCAGAACTGCCGCATACTTGCAGCAGTTTCTCTGTTCATAAATGCATTGAATAAATATTGCATGTGCAAAAATGTTGCAATTATGAACTCAGCCATATTCAGCCTTATCATCGTATCCGATCGGAACGAAATTTTCTATGATTTCTACGAAATGTACGAATTTTGTATTATTTTAGCCGTTCCAAAAGGCCAATCGGACAGATCCACAAAAAAAAATTTAATGTGCGTTGAAAACGTCAAATTCGTGCGTTGCATGCCGATTAAACGTCAAAATGGCGGCAACACATCCCGAACTCATGCGATGTGTGAAGATATTTGCTTTCCAAATTCCCTGACAGAAAATTAGAAGTGGAAAATTTCCCGTAACCATAGGATACGATTCGTATACCATGAACAGAAAAAATCGTCCGATCGGAAGTTTTTTCCGATCGTACATTTCTCCGGACGGATACGATAATAGGGCTAATTGTTTTTCTTCTTTATCCGCCAATCTAAATTAAATAAACACAACATCTACACTGCAGAACAAGAAATTTTGTTTTCAATTCTTTATAATCGGCCGAAACATTAATAATCATTTTAAACATATTCGTAGATTAATTTCACTAGTCATTAAACAAAAATCAAATAAATACAAAACCACAACAAAACCAACAAAAAAAAAATCACAATAATTCACTAAATAATGAACTAAAAACCTAAATGTTGTTTGACGTTTAGGAGGTGTGATATCCATGTAAAACTGTTGGCAGCATTGATTTCTTAAGCGAATGTGGAAGCTCGCTACCGATAATACCGTGGAAAACCAAATTCGCTAAACTCTTAAGTCAACCGTTCGATTCGCTATTCATAATGAGGGCCGAACTGAAACTGATCTAATAATAAAATTGTTATTTAGTCAAGGCAACTACAACTAAACATTAGCTCGCAATCTCCTGTGGCGTTATGGGTAGAGGGTTGGACTTGCACAGTTTTGAAATCGAATCTCATGTGGTTTTTATTTCAGCCAAAAAAAATTGATCCCTGCCAGGGATTTTGATCCCGGACAAGTTTTTGCATTTCTATCAACCAAAAAAAATCAATCCCTGACAATTCGGGATCGAAATCTCTGATCCCGAATTAAAGAGAGACACCTACATGAAACAAGCACTTGCACACACACTATTAAAAAAACGTCATTTTGTGCTTTTGTGTGATTCTGTGATTTTCTTTTTCATTTGCATTCCGTTTTTGATTCTTTGCCTATCAAAATTATTTTTTGCTTTATTAAATTAAATTTGACATCCCACACATACATTTGCAAACAAAAAACTAATCCAACCTGCGTTTCTTTTGCCAAGAAAATTCGTGATCCGGGATCAAAATCCCTATTTGCAAAAGAAAAACGACATCAGTCTATTTTTCCAGGTTTACCGTCTCTTACAAGGAAGTGTAATATAATTTTCGTTATAGTATTTCAAATGCAATACGAGTATGTAAACGGATTTACTGTTTTAGGCGAAGAATTCATTGGAGCATAGTTCATATAAAAATTGATAGCGTAAATAGAGACCATTGACATTTTGAAGGCTTTCAATCCATCTATTCATAAACAAAATATTTATCAGGGTATATACAGCCCAATTCGAAATGAAAATTCCCGGGGAAGTGTTTCCTTTGTCCCCTTTCACACACGGCAACAATTATTTCATATGTCTCTCGGGGAGTTTTTCCAGAGGAATATTTAGAATTGGACTGATTAGCTTTAAGCTGATTTGTATACAGAAAATATTGAAACAAAACGCATTTTAAACAAAAAAAAAATAAAATTATATATTTAATGTAGAAATTATTAATGAAAAAAATTATTTTTTTCCAATACAATTACATTCATGGTTTAAAAATATCTTTAAAAATATAACTTAACTTAAAACCAAGCAGCGCGTTATTTTACCGTTACATTATCTCACATTGTAACGCCACATCACGATACCATAAATTACTCACATAAGTATTTTTTTTTTTTTTCAATTTAATTTTTTTATATCTATATGTATTTTTAACAAAATGAGGACTTTCACAGAAAATCCATAATGACAAATTAAAAAAAAAATAGTAATTATCATTTCGAATAGATTTTAAATTGAGCATTTTTAGTTGAATCTTAGAGAAATTTCAATTGTTCGATTTACAAAATCATAGAAATTAAAACAAATGTAATTTTGTTTAAAATTTTAAAAAAATTATCACTAGTTTATGATATATTTACAAAATAAACTATTACATTTTATTTTCTAGTCTAAAGGTTCAAATTTGGTTCAAATAAATCTCACTTGATTGCCAAAATATTTTGAATTTATCATTTCATTTTTGGTATTGCTCAATCGAATGCATTTATCAAATTTTATAGAATTTCTGAAAATAATTATGATCATATCTATTCAAAAATATTCTTCATTTTTAGTTTTGTCATCTTTAATGTACATTTGTGTTTATATATAATGATTTTCTTACGTGTGTATGTGTGTGTGTGTGTTAGTTTCTGTAATACAATAGTCTTTTCTTTTTTTTTATTTATAGGATACAACAGTTATATAAAAGAAAATGTCTCTTTCGTAAAAGTTCCTTATGTTATTTTCATTCAAGGAAACATTATGAGCGTATCTCAATTTAAAAAAAAAAATAGAAAAACCAAGAAAGTTCGAAAGATCATAGCTTAGACTAAAACCATTACTACAAAAAGAAACTTATCATAGGAAACAACCAACGAGAAACATGTTACTTAAATTTATCGTTGAAATCTCATACGATTTAGACGAAAGAAAAATGAAGTCTCGTGAAATTGAATCAACTCTTAATAAATATTTTTATACACAAACTTAAGTATTATCAAATAATAATAATAATAAAAAAATCCATAAGTAGCAAGGGCTTTCGCAGAACCAATAAAATAAACTTGCTGCATTATTTATCTTCTATCTCTCTTCTTTTACTATAGTTGTTATTGTTGTTGTTGGTCTATAGTGTGTTGATGGATGTGATAAGAATAATGTAATCCAATCATGTATGAGCACTGGCTGAAAGTTGTTCCAATCTCGCACACAGCTCTTGCGCTAACCGCAGTTGATTTGATGTGGCGCATGATGCTGCGGTGACAGATGGAACGATGGTGGTTGGTGCAGAGAGCAAAGCTTCTGGATAGCTGGTACAAACACCTTGCCAGCGAGCTTTACTGCAGGCATGTGACTGTAAAAAAAAAAGAAAGAAAAAGTTGTTGAAACAGATCGTCTTTAAAATAAAAATGTTATTGGTAAAAATGAATGAAACTTGTGTAATCGTGCAATACTTTAAAAGCGCCGTTTTTTGGCAGCAATATCAAATTCAATTTTCTACAATGGCCACGTTTTTGACAGATCTAAAAATTCAGTTCTGAAAAACGTAACACTGAACGCACAAAAAAGTCTTAAATTATTTATTCTGTTTTTATTATTTTTTACACTTTAACATCAAAATCCGAAAAGCGATACGAGACCCAGACGATCAGACCACACTCCAAAAAAAAAAAAAACTGGATCAAGAACTGTTTTTTTGTTGCTTTTAGCTGTCATCTGAATTTTCAGATAGAATTTTTTATCTGAAAGCACAAAATGACGTTTATTGTAAATAGTGTGTGTGCAAGTGCGTGTTTCATGTAGGTTAAATCTCTCTTTAATTCGGGATCAGAGAATTTGATCAGGGATTGATTTTTTTTTGTTGAAAGAAATGCAAAAACTTGTCCGGGATCAAAATCCCTGGAAGGGATCAATTTTTTTGGCTGAAAGAAAAACCACATTATAATGCTTCAAGTCGGTTGGAAGTAAACAATGATTGACGTATATTATGCCAATTTTTACTTTCGAACTATTCGTTATTCATATTTTTGTGTCTGTTTTTAATAATCTTTATGAATAGAGGCAAACATCATGGCAAAGTAAAAAGCAGAGATAAATAAACCTAACAGGAAACGCTGATAAGGGTGAGGGTGGGTTATTCACATCTGTCACTGTGACGTTTGTTTGTAATAGATGTTTAATTAAAAAATATTTTCTTTTTTAACTGATACAAAAATGCGTAAGCATCTTATAAAATGTTATTTTCTGACGTACATATAACTTTAACATTTGACACTTAAAACAGAAGGGAAATATTTAAATAACAAATATATTTATTCAAACGAACGTCATTCTAAACGTCATGTGAACTAGTTTAACATTATGTTTGAATCATTGAATAAATACAAATAGAAGTGACACCCAATTACTCAAAGCTCTATATGCTCGTCCTGTGGCGTTTTGTAGAAACAAATTGATGATGTAGAATTTTTCTGTACACAAACCGATTCAAAAGGTATTTTTATTTATTAAATTGTTCCTTTTTGTATCGGTATCCATAACGACGATTTTCAATATTCTGTTTAGTTTTGAAATTAGTTTACAAAGGCATGTGAAGAATGTTTGTATGGATGTATTGCCATTTAGAGGTATTGGTTGTTTTTTTTTTTTTTTTTTGTTTATGACGATGATTTTTACAAGCTACGCTGAAGATTATATTTCCCATATTGAAATACAGAAAAAAACTATATAAGGATGAGGATATTTTGATTATTTTATTTGCTATTCAGACTTGAATTATTTTCTTGATTCTGATTACTTCGTCAAATAAGAGTTCATTTTTTTTTATTTTTTTGTAACATTCCAGAGAAAGTTATTTTTTATTTTCAAAATCTTAATTTCATTTAAAAATCTTAATTTATAAAGGTAAAATCTATTGAAAATCAACTCTGTGTATATCTACATACATACTATGTATAAACCCTCGAAAGGTTCTACGTCCCGGATTTCTTAAAAAAAGACCGGCACAGGCTATATAAATACGGGATAGTCCCGGGAAAACCGGGATGGATAGTCACTTAGTGTATCCCATTATTTAGTAACATACTAGGACCTACATTTTATTGGTCCTTTTAGACTGAACACTGAAGCATAAAATTCTTTGGCGTCCTCGCTTTTTTTCGTACTTTTATCAATTTTATTATGTGAAATAGCTAATGAGCTCTACCTGGGGAGATGAGCCGACTGCCCATGCATTAGTGGACTTAACTATTTAAATTACATATATGTAAATGTTTGCCCCTGTCAGTACCTACTTCTGTTATATAGTCTAAAAGATCCCGCCATAGAACGATAGAAGGACCTACCCTCATCGAGGTACCAGATAAGAAGTATGTATGAAGTTGTAAAAACTGCAGTCTTTTCGGTACTGCAGTTATTTGACTAAAAAGACTAATTTCATTAAGTCTTTTAACTTACAAAAATACTTTAACTAAAATCGAGCAGTCAGCAGTCAGTACTAATATTCCGACTGTGCAGTCAAAAAAAAGTTGAAGACTAAAAGCAGTTAAAAAGTACTGCAGTTAATTAACTTAGTTAACTTAGTTAATTAACTTTTTTTTTTAACTGCACAGTCAGAATGTTAGTACTGACTGCTCACTGCTTGTTTCGCAGTTAAAGTACTTATTTACAGCATTAACTTACATTCAATAGGTAAGTTAATTAACGGCGACTTTATTAACTGCATTACCAAAGTACTGCAGTCTTTTACAGCTCTGGTATACAGTCTTGAAGGTAGTGTCTCAGATGGTATGTCTTACGGACATAAACAAAATACTATGTAAAAGGAAATTTGATTTAAAAATTCTAAATAGATGGTCTTTTAAAAATCGCAATTTCAATAGGGTAAATAAGGATAAACAAAGATAAGTACAGAATCTATTTTCTAAACGAAAAATGATAGAGAGATGGCTGTTTTTGTAATTGATTTTCAATATACAAAGTTCATGGATATATACAACAACTGTGAAAAACTCGAGATATGGTTGTTTGAAATCAAAAATGTGACAAATAGACGTTGGGGGAAAAAATTACCATAAATCAGGGTTATGTTTTCTGGAAATAAATTTTATATTTTTAAAAAGCAGATAAAAAATTAACTGACCCCTATTTGCCAAATTTTCGATCTAACTCCAATTTTTAGCTAAATGAATTTTTGAATAATCTAAAATTTTTCCATGAAATTTTGGCGGGTTTTGATTTTCTTTAATTATCCGCGCATATGTATTTTCATTAAAAACAGTATCAGTGCAAGGACACATTAATACCGAGTACGATCGTCAGGTATATAGATACTATATTGTTTACAAAAACGTTGTCATGAACTCAAAGTTGCTGCAATTTTAAATGTCAATATTTTGAAATTTCTCAATTTTTTAGAGAAAAACTTTGAGAGTCTCAAAGAACAAATTAGGAAGGTAAAAATAACCAAAATATAATGTAAATGTAATTTTATTGGTTAATAGGTACAAGCGCTATGATATCGAATAAGTTTGGAAGATTTTTTCTCAGCTTGCTTTGGTACCTCCCATTATAGAACCATTGTTTTTTATTTTCGTTTTTCTCGAAAAGCATAATTAGCAGCTGATTTTGATAAGTTTTTATAAAAAATTCAAATGGGTAGTATTGTTATACCTATACAAAAGTTTCCAATTTTTTTTGTTTGGACTTAAAAAAAATCTAAATATTTCGAAAATTTCGATTTCAATTTTTACGAAACTTGGCACCGAGCGGTTATTAAACATTATCTAAAATATTTTTAACAAACATTTTTTAGGTAGTTAAAATTAACGTTGCGTTCCATATAAATGTTATTTTGGACTATTTCATTATCTGTATAACCGATTTAAATTACAAAGAAAACAAATTTTTTTCATAATTTAATTTCAAAAAGATCCCGAAAAAGGAATAATTAATTTAATTTTTATTTCAACTATAATAAATAATAAAAAATGGTGTACCAATTTTTTTTTAATGTACAAAATTTTATTTACAGGTGACTCACCTAAAAAAATCGTTTGTGAGGGGGTCCACTTTCTCCCATTTTTAGTATTAGAATCCCATCAATTTCTAGTAAAACACTTGCAACCGAATGCCTAAATTTATCTTGGTTTTTCATAAAGTTGATAATAACAAAATCTACTTTATTATTTAATTAGTAGAAATAGGATCCTTTTCCCTGGGGGCAACAAAATAACGGACGGAAGACGAATATAAGGAAAACTTACTTTTGTTATTTTCAATTTTCTCAAAAACTAGGATGCGTTTTGACATCTAGTTGTTAGTGTTCGACTAAAAATCGATGGGAGCATTGAATATTAAACACAAAAATATAAATTAATAACAAACAATTTTGAACAAAATCAGATTGAAGATTAATTATTTTTTTCAAAAATTTAAGTTTGAAAATTAATTTTTGGAAAACTATTCACTAGAATAGCTAAATATAAAACGAAAATGAAAGGAAACATTTTTTCATTATTTTTTTAAAATTTTTAATTAAAAATTTATTTTTAAAAACTGTTTTCTCAAATAATTTGTAAGTTCCATGAAGATACATTGTATAAGCTATATATGTATGTACATGTGCAGTGTGCTATAGTACGTGTTTATTTTTTTTATACTCACAAAAATACTAGGGACTGTCAACTTAGGCTCCCATTAAAATAATATATCTCCTAAAATCAGATGAATAGGCTTATGTATTCAGACTTTAAAGCCACAGTGTAAGAGCAACTTACTGCTACCCAGTTAATGCCTGCTTTTTTCGATATATTCTTCAATTTATTATATGGATAAATACACAAGACAAGAGATACTCTTGGAGGTTTTGTCAATTGCTAGCAAGAGGCAGTAGCCGTTGTTTTTTATTTTTTTTTTAATTTATAGGTGGTGAGGCTGGGGATCGAACCTATACCTCCGGCATGACAGTCCATTGCACTTACTATCACGCCACGGCCGGCGCGCGGCGACGTCATAAGTTATTTTCGGGAATAAATTGCAGGTCCCCTCCATTCCTGCAGATAAGCACCGAGGAAGTGTTGAAAGGTGTTTCACTATGCTTTGGTTCTCCCGTATGCAGTTTTTTATTTCGTCCTCAGCCTTCAAAATGTTTCGAAACTATGTGCACCTAGGTATACAACACCCCCATCCTACCCACTATCCTTGACTTAAAATAATTTTGTTACCTACCAAAATTTAAGTACACACATTATGTTGTTATATTTCCTGCTACTTTCACTTAAATTATATCAGATGAGTAGAGGTAAGTATAGAGTTAGGTGTACGGTATACCTATAAACAATGCAGATTGTATTGAATAGGTCAAACAAAAATATGCCATGCCATACATTTTCGAAGAAATATGTGCTTGAAAAACAGTATTTTTCATTTAACGTATTTCTAACAGTCTTTTTTTTAAAGTGTTTTTAGAAAAAATATTTTCTAGCATATTTTTGATTTCCCTAGTAAATATCAATGTAGGTAGTGTTTTGATATTAAGTTAGGATTTAGGAATTGAAATCATAACGAAATTAATTTTCATCGACATACACGAATTTGTACATACATACATACATAAATAATTCTATTCAAATTCAAAATTTCAGACTAAAAAAACCACTTTCGTTTCCATAGAAATATACAAAAATAATGAAAACAAAACAAATTCAACATTCGTTTCCATAGTAATTAGAAAAAAATTCCCATTCGAATTCATAACCCTTTTATGATTAAGGAAGTTTTTTTTATTAAATACATCAACCTACCATGCGATAGCAGCCCTATATGGAAACCTTAGTGGCCGATTTTCCCGGTGTCTACTTCTATTTATATTTATTCAATGGTTTGAATCTTTATTTGTTTACATCGTAAGACTGCCAATTTCCAAATTCAGTCCAAAATTATGTCAAAGTACATAAATATAAAAAAAAAAAAAATTGGACTAAAACTGTCAGTTTTGGAAAATAAACGAACAGGTCTATAATAATAACCCTTTCTCTGGTTTATTCAATAAAGTCATCACTTTGTGGAATCTGACATTTTCTTATGCAAGATAATTGCTGCTAGGCAATTTCAGGAAAAATAGATCTCACAGCCCCAGCAATCTGTTACATTAACAGGATTCCTAATTTATCAGTTTTGAAACTAGCGCGATGAATATTTATGTATGCCCAATGCCCAATGATTAGCCTAAAATCGTCTAAATTAAACTCACCATCGTAAAGTCTCGCTTCCATTGGACACCACATTGTCCATCGCACAAAGGGCATGGTCTTTCTAAACTATATCCACCGCACTCTCCACAATCCAATGACACATGATCATCAGTCCAAGATACTCCACATGTGAAACATGATCCCATATGGGCACGTAGCTCTTCAATAGTTAGCACATTATCCATGGAAATTTCCAATGGACTGCCAACTAAATCTGACAGCGACGATGACATACTTAAACTGCTTCGTCTGAAAAATCATAAAAAGAAAAAAAAAATACATTGTAGTCTTCTAATCTTGGAATATAATATGTATGTAATTAAAATTGCAAATATTATTCTCTTGGCGACAGTCAGTAGTGTTATTAAAATATTTTATCTGTCTACGAAAATCTATTCTGCCTCCGCACTTTGTTCTACATTTGTGCCAAAAAAAATTTACTTCCGTTGAAATTTTCTAATTCAGACTGAATTTTTTTTTTCAGTTTCATATGCATATACGGAAATGAGAACATTTATTCATTTTGTATGAGGCACATGGCATTCTTAGCCAGTATTTCCATCGAAAATAATTAACAAGATAACAAAATGCCATTCTGACAGTTCTTAGTCATGTTTACACGGATCTCATGGTCAAATCGAAGTGGAATTGCATTTCATGCAAAAAAAAAAAAATAAAAATTAGAAAACGAAGAAGAAACACAAGGCAAACAAAATATATGCAGTAGTAAAATTGTACGTAAGTGAATTAATTACATGCTTAGCATGCACTGCACAAGTCTATTAATAGCTACCCTTTCTAAAGCCTTAGACAGTCGGGGCGCGGTGACATATTGCTGGTGTGATTACAGATGTGCACTCAGCCTAATTGCTCTATTCTGTTTACTCAATCACTGACTGTAATCCAATATTTAATTGCATTATTTTGTTAAGGGCTGTAAGAAGAGAATTGCAAGCGGCCGGCACTGGGACTGCAGGGCATTTCGTCGGATCAGATATGCAGGTCATCAATTGAGAATCTTTTGAAAGTAATATTCAACTAGGCTTCAGTGACGGAAATGTTTATTAATGTCTGTCTGTCAGATATGTTTTCTTAGCTAAAAGATGTTTGCAAAGTAGTGTAGACAATTAAATTGATTTTCTTTTACATTCGAATTTTTTGCATTCATCACATTCAGCACTGTCAAATAGCATCGAATTCCGGACATTTATTTTAATTGAATTTCACACCAACTAAATCCCATCACGACCTACGACCAACGCCCACATTGTCATGGGTTCTTTTCGTCTTGGTCTGTTTTTATCTTTAAATCTATTTTAACGTTATTGATAGTTAATTCAACTTTTTTATTTGAATATCACATGTATGCAGGCATACAATACATACATATAATTTATATAAAAATAGTGGATTTTTGTATTTAAATGTCAAACTAATTGACGGCGCTATTTTAAAATAAAATTCTCTTCCGAAACCAATGGATTATGTATAAGATTCAACAAGGTGGCCAAAGTCAAATGTATTTTAAGCATTTAAAATATTTTGATTTCAATTTAATTTAAATAATTTAGCAGTTTGAAATGCCAAAGCTTGCAACTGACAATTTAGTTCAAGTTCAAAAAAGAATATTAGGTTTGTTCGATGTTAGCACAGGGGCGCCCTGAACACGCTCTGAGGTTCTGTATGTAGCGATGTGTTCGGTGAGTTTCGAATGCACTTTCAAGATACCTGGGTTTTTTATAGGGTTAAAAATGCAGAGCTGTCAAAATTAAAATCAGCCGTTGCCATTTTGTCAAAAAAAAAAAAAAAAAAAAAAAAAAACCCTGAGTTTTTTGACAGTTGGTTGACATTCTCCAGGTCACCCTGGGATGGAGAACATCGAACAAACCTAATATTTCCTTTTAAAATCCTCACTACCGTGAAATGTGAACAATAATGTCTAAAAATTTCCTAAAATTGTTGACCGCAGCGATTTCATTCACCCGTTTAGTTCATGAATTTACTCCTAAAAATTGAAATTTGGTGGAAACTTTCTCCATGTCAAAGGGTACGTACATAAATCTGATAAGCAGCAATTAAAAGTTCTGTTCCTGTATTTAATTTGTGAATTTAAAAAAATTAATAATGTCGAAATAAGAAAAATTTTTTTCTGTGAAAGTAGAAATTTATATGTTCGTTTGTTTCTCAAAGAAAGAAAGAAATAACTTTTGAAATTGGTAATTTTGGTAAGTAAATGAACGTAGGTAGTGAAAGTACTTTCTTTAAAAACTTAATAAACGTCATTGTTTTACTTTTTAAGGTCTTGTTCATTTAATAAAAAAAAAACCTATTAAACGTTTGTATTTTAACAGTAAAACTGTTTTAAATGATTTAAAAATGTAGCTTCATTTAGAAATGTACTATTTTTTTTCCATTTGTATATATGTACGACCACGCTTCAGAATATTTATGGTCTAAGCCCACTTTCAAAATTGTGATAATTGGTGTTTTTGAAATTAAAATTAAATCCAGAAATAATTATGTAATTAAAAACTATTTTGTTTGTAAATTTAATTTTTCTTCTAATAAAATTTATTATTCCATCGAAAATGGACTTAAAATAAATTCGACGGTTTGACAGTACGTGGATAACAGGGGCTTGTTGACATTCAACTTGAAACCATTCGTATTCACATTATTGTTATGAACGAATCGTATATAAAAATAGCAGTCACGTCTAAGCATTTACCATTCCTTTGTTTGATTGAAGTTATTAAATAAAATTTTATTAAACCATTTGTGTGGTCCAAAGCCATAAGAAAATGTTGTTATTGTGTTTAATTTAGTGGAGTTAGGTTACGGCACTCGCGAATAGATTTGCGTATCAGTTATACCTACTGTATTGATGTGTACACTAGGGCGTATGAGTAATTTTTTTTTTAAGTTGCGATTTAAATGGTTAAGATTTTCTTTTTTTTTTAATTCCTAAAGCTTTGCATTAGAGAAATGGGAAAGGGTATATTATTGTTTTTGGATCAATTAAATAGCAATTTGGAGAACTCCATAAGTAAAAGAAATTCATTGTTTTCTTTTCAATTTTATTTTTTTTTAAGTGGGAAAGGTAAACAACGATTATTATATTTTCAACATGTATTTTAGAAAAATTTTGAATTGGTTTTAACTTATTGCGATTTAGTAACACAAGCTCTTGATATGAATTGAATGGGTAATAAAATGAGTCACTGAATTTTCTATTTGAGAGACAAGATTAAAATATAAGTCAAAAGTTTGAAGGAGTGTCTTTGTGCAGTTATAGCAAAATAAATAATACATTCAGGAAAAGGTTTTTAAGACAAATTTTAAGACATTTATGCAACTAATACATTCCATAGCTGCAAGTCCAATAAAAAAGAATTGTCTTATCTGCTTAATGAAGAGAATCAGAAAACGAACAATTGTTGGACTCTCGACTGATCACCGAAATCGAAAAGTGATTATAGATGAACAATCGGATCTTGATATCATTCAAAGACCCATAGACCCACATTCATTTCATTTGCACTTAAGAATCCGAATAAAAATATGTTATCAATTGAAATTTTTCCAAAGCAAACAATATAAAACTATATCTATATTTTTAGGTTATCTTTATGTTATTTTCGTTTCATAGAAACATCAAAATAGTAATAAATAATATTTTGTTCTAAAATTAGAAAAAAAAATAAAAACAATTTAAACTCAATTGACTGTAGGTATTTAATCTTATCAACTTCCTCAGTACAATCTCGAAAACGGTTTATAAAACCCCAAAATTTTTTTGCTAAATATTTTTCTCAGATTAACGTTATATTTTATCTATGGAACAAATGTTTCTAAGTACATTATATTATACATTCCATTTAGTTAGTTTATGCACATTTTGGCTACTATACCTACATACATAACATACGTATGTATATTACCAAAAACTCAGAGGACTTTGTATTCCCATAAATAAGTACAAATTTTATTCCTCATAAAAATTATCTTTAATTTTTTTTTTCGGCAGTGAATCAAATTAGAAGAAAATAGTTTTTTTTTAGCCTTTTTTAGAGACCGTCTTTATATTTAGATAATTCTCCTGCTCTTTCAAAGTGGCGGAGGTATAATTGTTATGTGAGTGCTCAAAATATTGGCCAGTTTTTATAAAAGAATTTTATTTTCATAATTATTAAACTGAAAATAAATTGAAAAATTTAATGTCATTGGCACCAAATTTATTTTTTAACAACAAATATGTACGTACATATGTGTGTATGTATGTATATTATACACATACTACATACCTTAATGTACATGCAAAAATATGTATGTATAATACTTTAAAATAATAACAATTATTATGGCATTAAAAACTTGGCTACCAACATAATTGTTTATGAGTTGAGTAGGTACATATTTAATTTATGTTTGAAGTTTTACTTATTTTACGTTAAACTTTGTTTTGACGTATTGTACGTGTGTACATTGATCAAACATTGTGGGTGTTGTGATCGTTGAGTAAATTTGAACAGCTGTGATCATAAAAAAAAAAAACATAAACAAAACAAAGCAATAAACTCTTTTGGCACGTGCAGGAAATATATGTACAATTTATATACCATCAGCTGAAATTGTCAATCGTTTAGGGACACTAACAGGTATTTCGCACACAATTTTTAAATAAATACGGAAATGAGGGCATTTTATCCGATCGCATGGCGTAATGTCAGATAATATAATTATTTAAAATATTTTAGTGTCCACAAAAAAAAAATCAGTCGTTTTTTTAATATCCCAATTTATCCTTTTAAAAGAAATAAAACCACATGAAAAAACTAACTGACCTTTAATAAACTGTCATATTAAGGTGAACAAAATTCGATTTTTAAAGCTTTTTTTAATACCAAAATTAAGTGCAAAAACTTATTTATGGTGGTAAATTTATAAATCCAACCAGTTTTTTATTTGTTCGTTTGATTAACATTTTTTTCTTTTTAAACAAAATGCTAAGTATTCAAATTGGAAATTCAATTAGGTACTGTGTGATTTTTTTTTTTGGTTTATATATAAAATATGGCAATTCATTTGAATATAACGTTTTCCCTACCTTTAGGGCAAGTATGTGTAACTACTGTCAAAACCCCAACTGACAGTATATGCCACTTAACATCGGCTAAGAAATATAAAAAAAAGACATTTTGGTCTTCACTATCTGGCTATAATCGCATTATTTCATCATATTTTCGTTAGAGATTTTTGAGAACATAATAAAATTAAAAATTGAGTCACAAATAAAAATGATTCATGCCACCGTTTGGAGCCAAAACACAAAGTGACTTTTTATACAAAAAGTTGTTCAGTGCGTTTGTTAACATTTTGGGAAGTTTTTCCCTTTCTGAGAGAAATTTCCCCTTCTTTCAAAATTTGACAGGCTTTAACAATTTTAGTGGTAAAAGATAACAAACAAACCTATTACAAAGGAAAGTTAATTCCAAATCTATCATAACATGCAACTTTTCCACCATCTTGAATTAAAAGGTGCACTCATAGGTATGTTTGTTTACTTACCAAAACCGCAAATTTTTACCAATATTTGTTGAATTTTATTTTTGGGTATATATTTTGACAGAACTTCGGACTAAAATTGGTACAAAATTGGCTGTTTTAGGAAGTAAACAAATAGAAGTCAATTAAGTTTAAAAGAAAATAATTATGAATAATTGTTTAAAAGAAAAGTTATTCGTAAGTCATCCGCACTCATTTCTGACAACAATACTGACTGAAAGAATTCATAGATTTAAATGATTGACTTACCCAAGTGGACTGTAGATGTCATTGATTTGTGATTGATGTACACTGGCAATAGACATGTTTGTTGAAACTGTAAATATATAGAAAAAAAAACAGAATAATTATTAGTAACGTTTTTCCAAACCAAGAATAGTTAAATTTTGCAATGTTTTCAAAGGAAGTTAATCTTAATTTAGAAGCTATTGGCTAGGGTGCTAGGCTATCTAACTTTCCATAATTTTTCAGATATCTTAAAGTAGTTGTTGTTGAATCGCATTTTATTTCACAAGGGATTACAGAAAACATATAGGTAATCGAACGCGCCCATTACGCACCTCTCAAAATGCAAATGCTGTTTAGATTTTTCTTCTATGAAATGGAAGCGAGATAGAAAGAGTTTGTTTCTTTGTTCGATCGAAATGTTTAAAATAGTCGGAATAAGCATTTCACGTTTCTTTATTCACCACCACAAACCATTCTGTTCTTTTTTTTAATCATTCTAGAATATTTTGAATGCATTCTCCATGTTGAGTGTGGAATAAACGAAAAACTGCGTTCAGTGCAATTGACGTAGCTATTTTGTATTATGGAAGATTCACATTGGTGTTAATTCATTGGTCGAAAAAAGGTTTAGTGCCAGTTGTACAATCGTGGTTTAAATTTTGATCCGTGGTTCAGGAATTTTAACTCGCCGATTTCGGCGGGTTAACTGAGGTTCAACGATGGTTCAAGGTTCTAATATGCACTAAAAGCCAATTACATGACTGAACCATCGTTGAACCACAGTTAATCCGCCGAAATTGGTGAGTTAAAATTCCTGAACCACGGATCAAATATTTGTACAACTGATGGCCCTGAATATGATTACTTTTTAATTTACTGGTTTAAAGAAATAAATTTGTATGGTAAAATATCTTTGAAATTTTTGAAAAATGAACATCAAAGTTTAAATAATTATGGCCAGTTTAAATATCTGAGAATTTCGAGTTAGAGAACGTCTGTCGAGTTCCTTTCGATTCTGTTTAGAAAAAAAAAAATCGAACTTTTGTTGAAAGGAATTCGACATTTGTTTTCTCATAAATATAAACACAATTTTTTGGATTCGTTACTCAATTATTTCGTGTTACAGTAAATAAAATAAGAAGAAAGTGAATACGAGATCTTTCGTGACTTGTTAGAAATCTTGTTAATGTTTACATAATTTCCTTGCTCTTTCAAATTGACGAAGAAAATTTGGTGAGCGCTCAGAATTATAACCTAGTTTAATAAAATATAAGTCTTAAAAGTAATTATAGCGTAATATTTTTGTAATAATTAATTGAAAATTGACTTAAAATTTGGCGTATTTTAAAACTTAACTGTATGCAAAAAAAAGTAATAAATTCAACATTTATTCTATTGTTCTTTAATCAAACTGCTGAGAACAAAATATTGTTATGTCATGCATCATTTCTTTTGTTTGATAACAACACGAAAAGGGTACTCAAGCGTGCCGTTGAGAACGCTGATGATTTTTTTTTTTTTTATTAAACTTAAATTGAAAGCTGTAATGAGAGCTGATACTCTTATTTTTGTTAAAATCTTTCAAGCTTAAAGTATTGAATGTCACACGAAAAAAAAAAATTGCACAATGATAAACCAATTCAATTGTGTATTTTTGCGGCGGTAGAGATAGCAGTGCGGCGTCATTAGAATTTTATAATGTAAAATTAATGAACGTGGTGAAATTAAACTGTCATTTTTTTTATGGTTTACAAAAATTGTATAGTGCTAAATAAAACGCTATACGAGTGTATAACCTAACCACATTCATGTTAAATTTTAGTTTGTTTTTAACAGTTACTGTAATTTAATCAATGGGAAAATATAATGGACAAGTTCAAGAAGTTGAACATTCTAACCTATAACTACGAAGGAGAAATTGAGAGTCGCTTTGTGACTCACGTTGAAAATGTATAAATTAAACATTTATAGGGTAACGGTTGTCTTTGAATGCTATAATTTTTAGTACACTAACCAACATGGCGGCCGTTTTGACATTCATTGAAAGGTACACAAACATCAACCAGGAAAGCGAACGTAACGTAAACCATGTTTGGTAACGTGAAATTTCTTGCGAATTTGCGCAAATTTTCACAACTTGTGACAAATTCCTGTTTGGTAACTCAAAAAAGTTGCAACGAGAGAGCAAATAATTTCCTCTCCTTTGGATAACTTGCGAATTTCAGCCACATAAATTTCTGTGTGCAAGCAGTGTAACCACTGCCAAAACCCCAACTGTCAGTGTATGCCACTTGACATAATGACATAAAAAAAAAGACATATTGGTATTCGCTATCTGACTATAATGGCATTATTTCATCATATTTTTGTTAGGGATTTTTGAGAACATATGAAAAAATAATGTAATTAAAAATTTATAGTCGCAAATAAAAAATGATTCATGTCACCCTTTGGCGCCAAAACACAAAAGTATGGCAATTATTTGAAAAAAAAAAGTGGATCAGTGCGTTTGTTAACATTTTGGACAGTTTACCCCTTCTTGAGACAATTTTGGCATTCTTTCAAAATTTAACAGGTTTAACACATTTCAGTGGAAAAAGATACATATATGTATATACAATACATGTGTATTATATTTTCTTTAGTTTTCTCATAATTATATATTATGTACTAAATTATTGCCTTTAATCGGTTGATAACCTAACAAAAGTTGTTTGTTGATATAGTATTGCATCCGAGTTATTTATTATTCAAAGCATGCGATTATCACGTTGATTTATTTTTAAATTATTAACAATTCATTAATTTTCAAGGCAGAAAACCTTAGTCACCCACCCTGATTAAAGGTATCTAAGTAGGTATATATTTATAATGTATAGAGGAAGGGGATTTCTCAAGATGCAAATTTTTAATTTGTTTACAAACTTTTTTACTATACAAATCGTGATATAAAACCGGTTAAATAAATTAGTCATTCACGATAGTTTCAATTCAGAAGAATTTGGTTTTATTTTTTTTTTTGTTTTAAACTCGAGAATAGATAAAATATGATTTCCATTGAACTTATTTAAATATTTGATATAATAGCTGGGAAACTTGTGTGTAAGTATTTATTTGTAGAAGGTTTTAAGTGAGTCATTTTTAATATGATACTGGGCTTGGAAAGTTACATTATATAGTTTATAAGGAAAATATCAAAATATCCATTATATTACTAAAACAAATAAAATAGCGAGCTACATACTAAGTTATTTATAGTCGTAGACAGTACGAAATTACCGAAAATAGAAAACAAGTTAACAAGAGATGATGAGCTTTTTTGGAGATGAAACATAAATTAATATAATGTAATGTAAATTAACATCACTTAATAAATTAACCTCGATAAACAAATAATAATTATCATTAAGATCAAAATTTTGATTAAGTGTTTGATGTCGATGAATTAGTTTAATCTTCAGCAAACAAAAATTAAGATGATTCTTCGAGTTTTTATTTGGTTTGGAATTAATTTGTTATTGTTATATTTTTAGACAGTTAGTCGGAAATGTAACCTCCAAACCCAATTGGGTTTTTTAGCTATGGGTTTTGACAGCAAAGAAATTTCACGTTACCAAACGAAATGATAAAAAAAAACCGTCATAGTAACTTAACAAGGTGAAAGTACTAAGCTGAACAAACTTCACTCACTATTAGCTGGGTCACAGGAATGTGTCTTTTTTTTTATAGAGTTTTGGTTTTGAAATTGGCAACACTGTTTCTGGTGACAGTTATGTTTACAATTGACAGTTGATTTGTACCCAATATATTTTACCATTTCACGATAAAAAAATAGACTTTGGCAATTCAAACGTCGCTTTCCAAATAGCAATATAATTCTTCAAAATCTTAAGGTGGATTTACATGTATCTTCATCTGCAAACATCAAGAAAAGTAGAGCGGGATAGAGTCATACCAAAAAACAGAATGTGTGAAAGAGCACCACAACGGACTTATCTAAGCCAAATATAAAACAGAATTTATTTTCTTTGTAAACCCTTCGATGCGAGATTTATTGATGTTTCATTTTTATTTGGATTTTATTTCGCATTGATGTAAAAACTAGGCTTTACGTTAAAAATACCCATTTTTATCTATTTCAATAGCATACGATGAAAGGAATAATAAACAAAAGGTTATAGGTACTATAACTACAAGCAAAGTCAATAAATTCATCCCGTCAATATTTTTAGAAGGTTAGATACTTTTGATTCTACAATCAGTGTCTATATAGTCTTGTTAATCAATATCTATAAATTTACATCAGACAGGCAAGCTTAAATTACATATAAATATATCTTATGTTTGTATCGTATGGTTGCTTACCACAATAAAATATTTCATTATTACCACAGACATTCAGTGGGCGTCTTTTGACACACATCATCATGTTACTGTTATAGCAAAAGTCGAATGCAAATAATGTAATAATAAATTTTGTAAATTTATGGGAAAACAAAATGTCAGAGGTAGGTACCTACATAGTTAATTTTATGTTATAAAAAAAACAAATATTAATAAATCAAATATATCCCAGACAAAGGCCTTAATTAAATTAAAATACCTTAACACTGAATCAGTTCTGATTCATTTTTGTTTATGGCTATTTACAGCAAAAATAATAAACAAAAATAAAATGTAAACAAAACAAACCTCGATCTTGAACGCCAATGTTACGCATACAACGTGTTTTCTTGCATCTCTTTTTTTCACTTTAACAAGCGCATTGCATTATTTTTTTTTTTTTTTTTTTTGTATGTCAGCATCTTTTCTTTATTTTATTTTTGACATGTAGAGTATTCAATGTCACAATTAGATTACAAGTCACTTGAGTCACTAGTTGTAGGTCTATGTTAGTAACCTTTTACATATGTACATACATAAAATATTTAAACCTACTGTCATGATGAGTGTGTGTATAATCGTTAAATAAAGGTCACCTCATTATTTTTAACGAAACAAGAGATTCTTGAGAATAATTTTAAAACGTTATTTATAACACTGGTTGACATTTTACGCACAACTATGAGTTAGCTGTTCGTTTACTTACCAAAACTGCCAGTTTTAGTCCAATTTAATTTTTTTATTTGAACTTTAAGTAAACAAACAGAGCTAAACTGGAGCCAGATTACACGATTGCTTTTTTCGGTTATTTCGTCTTTCGCCTCTTTGACAGATTAGGCGAGAGGTGTAGAAATGTAAGTGGAATGTAGCTAATGGCGATTTCCATGCAACAAAAAAATCGGTTCTGCTTAGAAAAAAATCGATTTGTTTAGAAGAAAAAATCGAATTTTCTAGACAAATGAAATCTTTCGTTTTTAGCAAGATTTACACGGATTTGCACACACACTACGAAGATTTGACATTTCTCAGGAGTTAAAAGTTTTTTGGCGCAGTGTTTACATAATTCACAGTGTTTAACGTGTGTTTAAATAGATTTAAAACAAAAATATCTATAAAAATGTGTTTTATTTATCAAATAAGTGTGGATAATGAATTAAAAGTGATCAACAAGTTTAATTAACTGTGAAATTAGGTGCCCAAAGTCTATTCATTCCAGCTTGCCGATGCGTTCCTTGATTGATGAGTTTAGTGTTGGAGTTTGTTTTTTTTTTCGACTTGTATGAACGCACAACTATTTTCGTTTTATTTTGCAACCAATCTCTGACATATATTTGCTTTAAATCGTACAAAACCACACGTAAAACTGAGTGCAATTTAAATAATTGTCAAACACTTTGTGCGTGCAATAATTGTTTACCTTTTTGCTTCAAAACTGCTGTCAAACGGTACACACACAATTACAAAAAAAAAATCGAATTTTTTGCAGATTCCTTGCAGCTAAAAAAAAAGAACCGATTTGAAATGTTGCATGGAATTCGACATAAGTTTCAGCACCCCTAACCCTAACTGTCAAAATGACGTAAGACGAAAACACCGAAAAAAAGAATCGCGTAATTAGGCTCATTGCATTTTTGACAGTTCGATGACATTTCAACATTTTCTCCCTATGATACATTTGTTTAAATATAAACAGTTACATTTTATGATGGATTCTCAAAATTTAAAAAACTTTTCTTATTGCAAACAAAATTGCAAATGAAAACAAATAAAGATCGTAAAAATTAAAATTTAATCACCCAATTTGTATACAACACTCGCTACAGATTTTTCACAAAATTTATTATATTGTCATAGCAATGGCATTAAAAAAAATTGACAAACAAAATTTCTCCAACGATATTATTGTTCGATAGATCGTAAAAATTAATAGCTCAAATTTTTATGATAAAATAAAAACCAAATAAATTGATTCTTACAAGGGACATAATATTTGAGTTTCCTTATACATATTACATTAAAAGGAAAGGAATAAAATCCTAAAAAAATATATCAAACAAAAAATCAAAGTTCAAAATAATTAAATTTTGCACTTGATAAGATTGTAATGGTTGGCGTGCGCTTTTGTGGAATAAACCACGATTAGGGTAACATTATAAATAATTTTTATCATATTATAAACAATTACTAAAATCACACGGCAACAAGAGAACATTTTGATACAATTATTTCCGGAACGTTCTTGTGTCAGGCGCTTTAGTGTGGGTATAGTTCTATTTTAAAGTAAGGTGATTAAGATAATGACTTGAGTGTTTTTTGTGTTTTTTTTTTTTTAACTTTCCAGGCGTTTAAATAAAATAGAATGCTTAAGAGCACGACATATACACATTGATGATACATTTGCATTAATATCTTTCTGTTAACGGTACAATTAGTTTTAATGGCTTCAATACAAAATAAAGAGGAATATTTTAAAAGCATTATTTTATTTCCGTTTGAAGGTTTGAAGTTATGTCATTTTAAACACAGTGATACTAATATACATACATGTAATGCATACGTTCAATTATAACACAACAATATTATTTGTATGCCCTGTATACATAGGAACACATCACACCTGTTCGTTGACTGCCCATTTTGGCAAGGTTAGGTTAGGTTATCGTGGCTGTCAGCACAAGTGCTTGACACACTTAGACCATGAGTTGGTCCATTGTGATACCACATGAATCAAGTAGAATTTCTTCCTACTCATTGAACCACTTAGAGCTTCTTACGAAGCGTGCGAGACGACTGATGTCTATGTTTGCCAGATCGCTAAGATCATTATAGTAGAACTCTCCTAGATGGAGCCTACGTCTTTGAGAGAGAGCGGGACATGTACAGAGAAGATGAGGGATGGATTCTTCCTCTTCTTCGTCCATACAGCTTCTGCAGAAATCGTTCGAGAGTAACCCAAGCCTCGTCGCATGTTTGCCTATTAGACAGTGTCCAGTTATGACACCTATTATGGAGCCGATTTGTGATCTACTTAGAGATAACAAACCATTAGAGCGCTTCAGATCTAGTTGTGGCCAGATTTGTTTTGTCGCCACACAGGTGGTGATGCTGTTCCAATTAAGGTTTGTTTTAATAATAGCTTCTTGTTTTAGCATAAGTTTGCATGTAGCGATAGGTATACCTATATTTGCTCTGTGAGGCAAAATAGATAGTGTTGTTCCTCTTCTGGCGAGTTCATCAGCTTTACAGTTACCTGAAATGTCCCTATGGCCCGGCACCCAGCATAGGCGAATATTGAACTGCTGTGCCATCTCCATAAGAGATGATCGGCAGCTAAGGGCTGTTTTAGAGTTTGTAGAGACAGAGTTCAGGGTTTTGATAGCGGCTTGGCTATCTGAGAAGATACGTATATCACTGTTTGATATCACGTTTTCTCTCAGCCAAGACAGGACTTCTTTTATCGCCAGAAGTTCCGCCTGGAACACGCTACAATGGTTAGGAAGACGAAAGGAGAGACTTACATTGAGTCTGTCGGAGTACACACCTGCACCAACCCCGTCATCAGTTTTTGAACCATCCGTGTAAAAATGAATTGATTCATCTTCTAAGAATGTCGGGTCCTCCCAGATGGATCTGGAGGGGATGTTGACCTCGAAGTTTTTATCAAACTGTAATTGAGGAATGGTGTAGTCTGTGTTGCTTGGTATAGAGCTGAGTGAATTCAGAATAGTGGAGTGGCCAATGCCATTATTGGTCCACTGGGAGGAAGCTTTAAGACGAATGGCTGTACTTGCAGCTGTTTGTTTGCCAAAGATATCGAGTGGTGTTAGATGGAACAGAATGTCAAGTGCAGCAGAGGGGGTTGTACGAAGAACACCACCTATGCACTTGCAGGCTGACCGTTGGACCTTGTTTAGTTTTTCTTTGTTAGTAGTTTTGTCTAAGGCGGTCCACCATACTGTCACACCATATGTTAGGATCGGTCTGATTACCGAAGTGTATAGCCAATGAGTAATTCGGGGTTGCAGACCCCACTTATTTCCAATGGCCTTTTTACATGAGAAGAGTGCTACAGTGGCCTTTTTGACCCTTTCATTTAAATTAGGTTTCCAGCTTAACTTCTTATCTAAAATAAGACCCAGATATTTCGCTTCATCTGAAAAAGTTAGTGGTACACCTTTGATAGTAGGTGGGTCTATATGAGGGATTTTGTATTTCCTAGAAAAGAGAACAAGATCAGTCTTATGAGGGTTGACTCCCAGCCCACACTGATCTGCCCAGTTTGTAAGCAGGTTTAAAGCGTTTTGTAGGAGTTCTTTCAACGTATTAGGGTGTTTTCCCGATACGGCTATAGCAACGTCGTCCGCGTAGGCAATCACCCTGTAGCCCTCCCCTTCCAGGGTAATTAGTAGCTTATTGACTACCAAGTTCCAAAGAAGGGGGGAAAGAACACCGCCTTGCGGCGTACCTTTACTGACACATCTTCTTGCAGAGAATCCGCCCAGTCCTGAGTTAATAATCCTGCTGGTTAGCATTCCATTAATCAGTTCTACAAGCGAACTATCTACATTCAGGGATGACAATGCCGACGTGATTGCGTATGTGTCGACGTTGTTAAAAGCACCTTCTATATCTAAAAAGGCAACCAAAGTATATTCCTTATGATGGAGGGAGTATTCGATGGTTTGCACCAGTGTGTGTAGAGCTGTGTCTACAGATTTCCCTTTGCAGTAAGCATGTTGAGCCGTAGACATGAGTCTCGTATCAATGCTTGATCTTAGATGGATATCAATCAATCTTTCAAAGGTTTTAAGAAGGAATGAAGAAAGACTGATAGGACGGAGATCTTTCGGGTTTACATGGGAGCATTTACCAGCTTTGGGTATGAAAACAACTTTAACTTCCCTCCACAATTTGGGTATGTGGACCAGATTTAAACAACTATTGAACACTACCTCCAAGATTGGCAGAATGAATTCGATAGTCATTTGGAGTTCGGCTGGTATTATGCCGTCTGGTCCAGGGGATTTGTAGGGTTCGAAGCTGTTGATTGCCCATTTGAGTTTGTCCCGTGTAATCAGATCTTGTGGATAATTGAAATTTTGTGTGGACCTTATATGGTCGTTGTTATTTAACAATACGGAGCTACCTGGAAAGTGAGTGTCTAATAGCAGGTTTAGCGATTCTTCGCTAGAGTTGGTCCATGAGCCATCAGTGTTTTTTATACAGCTTGGCATAGTTGGATTTATTGAGAGGACTTTCCTTAATCTAGATGCTTCAGAGGTTTCTTCTATTTTGCCACAGAAGGTTCTCCAAGAAGCTCTTTTGGATTTCCTCAGTTTTTTCTTATACAGTTTAAGGGACTCTTTATATGAGTCCCAGTCTGATACATTCCTTGTATTTTTAGCTCGATTGAATAGTTTCCTGCAACTTTTCCTAATCGGCTCAAGATCTGAACTCCACCAGTGAGGCTTTCTTTTACCCCTTATGTGACTAAGAGGACAAGAAATTATCATGGATCTGTTCAGTGCTGAGGTGAGGTCATTGACTCTATTGTCAAGTTCCCCTATATTGGAGGGCTGGCTTAAGGATATATGTTCTATTGAACTTTTAAGTTCTTCCCTATATTTTGACCAATCAGTTTTCCTGTAATTACGAAAGGCTGATTGGGAAAGAGGTTCTTCATTTAGACCAAATTGGATGTATCTGTGATCAGAGAACGAGTGTTCCTTCGATACTTTCCAATCTACAATCTTGTGATGAATACTATCAGAGACAAGAGTTATATCGAGGACTTCTTGTCGATTCCTAGTGATAAACGTGGGTTCGTTCCCTACGTTACTTACTATAAGGTTAGTACTTAAGATATAATCAAAAAGAGACTCACCTCTGTCGTTAATATCAGTACTTCCCCATACTGTGTGGTGGGAGTTAGCATCGCTCCCAATGATGAGGCTGACTTTTTGCCGTTCCGCTTCAGAGACAATTCTCTCCAGTGTACGTCCTGGGAGAGGGCCAAGGTGGTCATGGCCTAGATACGCCGATACCAGCCAGTACATACCATTTGGTGTCTCCAGTCTTGCGACTGTGGTATCTCTGTCACTGAAATTAGGGAGTAAAAATACATTAGAACTACTTTTCGCTAGTATGCACGATCTAGGTTCACCTTTATCTGTGACACATAGCGTGTAGTAACCAGGAGTCCTGAGTCCTCTTACCATGGATTTTACGATCCACGGTTCCTGGATCAGGACAATATCCTCCCCGTTCCTGGATAGACGGAGTAGGAGTGAGGCCGAAGCCTTGATGGAGTGTTGAAGGTTAATCTGGACCAACTGCAGCATTTTGGCTACAATCGGGCAGATCAACCTCCACCACGGTGTCATTACCGTCTTCAGAAGAAGAGCCAAGAAGTTCGTCCTCGTTCATGACGGAGTCATCAGTCTCCATGTTTAGTAGGTTGGAGACGTTTGGAGGAGACTGATCTGTGATTGAAGATGGCCTGGATGAATCGTCCTCCAAAGATGGAAAGGAGATCAACGCTCCAGGGTCCTCAACCACAGGTTCAGCTCCGAGAGGATGTGGAGGCACGCATTCCGCGTCCATTTCATCTTTTTTGTAGATCCTCAAGGTAATCGTCTCAAAACCAAACCTGATCACGCCTTTGGTCTTCGTCAGGGGGGCAAGGGAGTCCTTATTGACCACGATAATCGCGCTCCTATAAAGACCCCTTACTTCCTCTAACTTAGCGACTTTCCAGTCGTGAGTAGGCAGGGAGGGATTGCTGAGTTTGATTATCTGGAGAATCTCCTCCATGCAGGATGGCTCAGCTGGAATCCACGTGCGGGCTCTTGGTCTGCTAGGGATATCCTCCTTCGCAACAACCTCGAGCTTCGCACCTGGCCAGATTTCACCTAACCTGCTAACAGCGAGCTTATATAGATCGCACGATCTCTGATCGTCACAAACGATGAGTTTGACATGACCTTGATGCCAACCGCCATCGCTTGTGACCGGAGGTGGTCCCGGGTTTTCCCTCATAACACTTAAGAAGCCAGCCGAGAGCTTCAATTTAACCACCTGCCATCGATCAGACGAAATCGTACCATCGATATCGCTCCTGTCGATAACCGCAATCACGATTTTGTCTTTGAGGACCTCACTATAGGAACTTGGATTCGGGGGAGTGCTGGTGTTGTGCACTCGGGGCCTTTTGGGAACCGGGGTGGTTTCCTCAATGGACCTATCACGACCCATTTTGGCAAAAATTTAATATAAAAAAAACAAATTAAAGGCTCTCCCAGACTTACGCGATTATTCGCCGCGACAAAAGAAAACAACAATAACAACACGTGGTTGTCAAACAAAACAACTCGTTGTTGTTATTGTCTTCTATTGTCGCGGCGATTAATCGCGTTGGTTTGGGAGAGCCTTAAATTTGACAAAATCAAGCTGTTTTGAGAAGTAAACGAATAAACCTATAAAATCATCAAGTACTTTTATCAATGCTGTTTGTACACACGAATACCAGATTAAAAAGCTGACAGTTCAGGTTTATCAAGTTTACTTTATGGCCAGTTTCACATTGTTTAAACTCTACTTTTAGTTTAAACTTGAGTTCAACACTTAATTCAATTTCACAGTGTACATTCAAATCTGAACTTAGTTCAACAAGTTAAACGCTTCTATTCTACCGTTTAAATTTAAACTCTCCCAAAAATATTTCTTATGGTAATCGCTCATGTGATTAATGGGGTTTTCCATTGGTAAATTTAGATTCCAATGAAAAAATTGATTTATTTTGCGGCGAATGGAACACAATTTCAAATTGATTGATTTTTGTTACTGTGTTTGTGCATTATAGCTTCTATGTCAATATTTCAAAAAAATCTTCATCCATCGATTTACTTTTAGAAGAGAAATATGAACTTGATAAAATTGCCGGTTCATTTTAAGCTGCTATACCATTTATTTATTAGCAATTATTTTTCACATTTTTCAACATGATTTTCACAACCGAAATATCAACGAAAAACATTTACAACCTGACAGCTGGATTTACATATGTTGGTATTAGTACAAGGAGGGGTAAATCTGCCGAAAAATTTAGATTTGCAAATTTGATTTAAAATCAAAAATAAATCAATTTATTTTGCCCAATGGAACGCAAAAAGATTGGAAATTGTCTTTTTGACAGATCCAAATAAAAAATAAATTGATTTATTTTACCAATGGAAAACCCCATACAATTGAGAGAATTGCGCTGACTGCGCATGCGCTTCTGAAAAAATGGTAATGTTTAATTGAACTGAGGTTCAGTTTATACTGTGAAACCCAAGAATTTGAACTTGGAATTTAAACTTAAGTTTAAACTTTTACTGTGAAACTAGGGGTTAGTTAGATTTACTCTTCATCTTCTTTAAATCTCGCAGATTTACCGAATACATTTAATTCATAAACCTTTACTAAATTTCCGCCTACCATCACTAAACTGAGATTTAAGTAGATTTACTTAAACCTCTTTCAAATCCCGAAGATTTAACATTATTTCCTAAATCTCGAAGATTTGAAATAAGTCTCGTTAAGGTCCATCGCAACTAAAAGTTGCTCGAAGTTGCTTGCCCTCGCTCACAAGGCAATTTCCGAAAAACTTTTAGGTTGAGTGTTTTTAATTGAAATGTGACCTTGTATTTTGGATCAGCTATGATACAAAACTGGTTGAGTGTAAAAATAAAACTAGTTTTTCGGGTTAAGCGTCTCATTTGCCCAAAATCTTGGAAAATTCCCAAAAGTTGTTGGAAGTTGCTCGGAAAATGCCTAGTGGGCGGGGAGTAAGTAACAAAAATTTGCCAAGAGTTGCCGGGAAAATAGCTCCGCGAGCAACTCCGAGCAACCAAAAGTTGCGCAACTAAAAGTTTCCTAGTGCGCTCTCCCATGAATTAATTTTGGGTGTTATTGCACTGCGATCTTAAGTTCTATTGTGCCCCTTCGCTCTCCTAAATAAGCTAATATAATTAGATCGGAGCAATAAAAAGTTGCGGGAGTGAGCAACAAAAAGTTGCCTTAATCTTCATAGGCCCAATAGTTTTACAACTCGAAGTGACCTATATTTTTTCGCACTGAATACACTAATTGGAAAGTCGATTTTTGTTTAATTTTTTGGACATACATACATGAAACTTTCTGTCTTACTTCAACTTCATAAGAAAAAATGAAACAACATCTGTATTTTGGTAGGTAAATATGTATGTACTGTTAAAATAAATTTGCTTTTTAAACTTTTCGTGGAAACACCAAATAGATTTATTTAATCTAAACTGGGATAAGCCTTTGGTGGAAACGTTGTACATATTAGGATTCGAAATTTATTTTGTTAAATCTTGAAAGGCCAAGTTAGTTAGTTAGCATGTGATGAATAAATATTTGAGAGGCCATTATTTTTTGACGAAAACATCTGACAAAAAGTGTAGATGTAAAATAACATTTATAGAACAAAAATTCGAGCTAGAAATTCGAAATTCAAATTTATTAAAATATTAAAAGCAAAATTTGTATAGCTTTTTATATTAATTTATGATGATCGCGCCCCAGGCAATTATTTAAGATGGTAGGTTTTTATTATTATGACTAATGGCTATGAGTATTCTTTTAATATTTGTCTACAAAATATATCGTTATCAAATTAACAGACAATTTAAATGTGAATGAACCCCCAAGTTAACAAGTGCCATTGTAATCACTTAATCATAATTTAAAACGATAAACTAATTCCATATTAAAAAAATTTTCAAGTTAAAGTCTGCTTATAGTTTTTTTTTAATAACGAGTTCTTGATTATTGTGAACAATATTAAGTTTGTTAACTACAGTCTCAAGAAAATTCTTATGATTTAATTTATCAAAAAACCAGCAGTTGCAGTCAAATAAGCTAAAACAAACAAATAAAAAGTTAATAATTTGAATTGACCTTAAATTTATCAGTGAATTATAAATGAATTAAATTGCGTGATATAAAAAGAGTATTGATGCAATATTGTAGACTCTCCGACGGACGCTGTAATAAATTGTAAAGCTTCCAACACACGTTTAATGAACACCCTTAAAATCTGATTGCGTAAATTTTGTAATGCTAAATGATTGTTGTAAATCAATCAACAGATTATAAGCCGACGGCATTCATTTTATTTATTTTGTTCAAGGGTTCTGGAAAAAAAAATACATTTTTATTGTTCGCTGACCTTTTTCCATTTTAATAACAAAAAACTTTATTTATCGATTATCTTTCATTTCAATTATGTCACTAAAACAAGATATTACAAAAACAAGTAGAGGATAAAGTCACAATTTGACAATTTGTTCTTTATCAAATAGAAGTATATCCATCTCTTTCTCAAACGTCAAAACCACTTTGCGGGATATACCTGTCAGTATGTGTTTGGTAACGTGAAAATTTCTTGCAAATGTAGGAAACTTGGGTTTTTTATAGCTAAAAACCTCAATTGTGGGAAACTTGGGTTTTTTTTTGCTATGGGATTTGACGGCAAAATGTGATAATTTGTGAAAATTTGCATGAAATTTCCCGTTACCAAACAGACCATATAAATACTAGCATTAGCTCTGTTCGTTTACTTCTGAAAACTGTAAAATTCTACCCACCCTATTAATAAACGACAAGCCAAGGCAATGTGAGACTTAGGCCCATCGCCCACTAGGCAACTTTTTGATGCTAGCCCCAGCAACTTTTTGTTGATCCCAATCCAATTACATTAGCTTATATGGGAGAGCGCCCACTAGGCAACTTTTTGTTGCTAGGAGTTGCTCACGGAACTTTTTTCCCGGCAACTTTTTGTTGCTTACCCTCGCTCACAGGGCAACTTTTTGTTGCCGGCATCCTAACTTGTCAAAAATATGATTCCGCTTAACTTTATGGATACCAAAATGGCGTGCTTCCTTTTTACCCTCTGTCATTTTGGCCAATTTCTGGAAATGGAATGTGCTTTCCTTTTTTTCAACAATGTGAGTAACTACACATTATAATAATATATAATATAATATTTTATAATTATAAATATTAATTTATTTTGCATTGCCAGCTTACGATCATATATAGCCAGACAACCGGAAAGCAGCCATCACAAAAAAAAAAAATGGCGACAAAAGTCAAAGTCTAGTCCCACAAAGTTGCTCGGGAATTGCCTAGTGGGCGATGGCAAGCAACTTTTGTTGCTCTCTGTTGCCGGCAACTCCGAGCAACGAAAAGTTGCCTAATGGGCGATGGGCCTTACACACCTGTGAACTTGTAATTCTGTGACATGTGCGATAGCAAGCGGATAATTTTATCTCACCAAATTTGGCGTTTAAGGGATGGATAACTTTAAAACATACATACAAATGCATACATTCCATAAATAACCGTTTCCTCTACAAGCATATTTTTCATCAATCAGTGCCTGTGTGTGAAAATGTCATTATAAAGGATTTTTCTCATTGCAAATTTGAAATCAAATCTCAGTTTTAATTGGCAAATTTGAATAAATTATAAATGAAACGATTACTATGATTTAAATTACATTTATTTGTAAAAATATAAAGTAGGTAATGTTTAAATACAATTATATAAAATCAAAGTTAAATTATTTATCATTTCTTTCTATTCCCATTAGAAATCACATTTATATATAAAGAAAACCGACTGTTGATCTCCCAATGGAATGGAAGCCGCAAACTACGCACTTAGAATTTTAATAGAAACAAATATACATGGGTACCGACTATTCCATCAGGTTAAAAAAAAAACATAAAATTAAACATCATTGAATCAAAATAATCACACGCCGCAATTCACAATAATTGATCACAGCAGATACACTATAATTTTCGATTCCTTAATTGCTGAGAGTTTTTTTTTTTTTTTCAAAAATAAAACCAAGACAATTAAAAAATGAGGCTTTGCCTGCCAGTTGATCAATTAAAATACATGTGCATTTTTTTTTCTGATAGTCTTCAATTGATCGACTCATAAAATTTCTCATCATGATCAACAGTGAGATCAGATCGTTCAAAGTTTTTTACGAGTATTTTTTTAACACAAAGTTTACAACTGCAATCTTAAGGTCAGTTTAAACTCTCATAATTATTTGATTCTAGGTGTATTGTAAAGGGAACGAGTGAAGAAGATCACTTAAAGATGAGTGAAGATTATCAAATCGATTAGATCGTGTCTTCTTATACAAGGCCATCAATGAACTTTCAATGCATTTTATGTCTTTTATAAATTACTTCCTCTTAATATAGAAAAAAAAAAATCAATATTACATGAGACAAGAGAGACGAAGGCTGCTTACAATGTTATTACAAAACACCTCAACACATTCTCCATGGAATGCAGAACTTTAACCTTCGGTGGCGCGGCTTTGGGTTCGTTATGACGATGAAGTCTTGCGAGTTGTTGCTACGTATAAATGCATTCATTGAGCCCACACTACTAAACCACTCATAAGTTGAAATACATAGTTGAATAGGCTATGAGGTAAGCTTTTATATGAAATTTGTGTCAATGATTGGCTTTGGCGCAGTTTTATAATAAATTATATTGTTGTTTTTTGTTCACTAATTTTTAAGCCAATTTTAAAGTATGTATATTAATAATCATGCGATCGTAAATGTCATGTGTCACGCAGGAGTTGTTGTTGATTTTATATTTTTGTTGATCTTATTGTATTAAAACAAAAAAAAAACCGAGAGTCCAAATTCCGTAAAGTCAAGATTCAATTCAATGCAATTCATTGAACAACAAAAATCAACGGTGTCGAGGATAAAAAAAAAGGCAAAAAAATAATAATAATTTTGACAGCTGATTTTAAGAGTTTTATTATTGTTTACCATCTTAAGAGAACAAAGGAGTTAATTTTTTTCTTAATTTTTTGGTAAACTTAATATAATAACACGTTTAATTTAATAAATACATATTGCAATATATTATCTGGAAAAAAAAAAGATCCTAACTTGACTTTTTTTTATGAAAACAAACTTATGTAAATAATGTTTAAAAAAGACAAGTTTGATCAGGTTTGACAGGTAATACACAACCTGTCATAAAGTGCAGGTAAAAATAGATTGACTTATTTTTAGCAGAATATAAATTTTGAGTATGCTTTTAATGATGATTTTAAAATCGAACAATACATTCGGGTTGTCACAGATCATAAATCTTGTATACGCGTTTAACTGGAAAAACATTTCTAAAATAAAGTCTAATTCTTGAAAAATGATAAAATTATGGTCAAAAAAAAACTACGTGTGTAAAATTATAATCGGTTGAATAAAAAATCAAAGGTTTGATCCAGCTTAGCTTAAATTAGAATCTCACAGAGAAGTCCATGATAACTTATAAAAATCATTTCCACACGATGTTCAAAGTGTTTTAACAACGAAAAGGTGAAACTGAAAGTATGAAAGGTTTCCAGGGACTTTCAAATTTATAGGAAAATGATTTTGAAAATATCAGTTTCATCATTACCATGGCTTTTAAACACTAAGACTCAAATGTGTGAAGATTTTAGAACTAATCCTAAACATTTGTATGCCAAATCGTGTGAAATGGATTGTTAAACTGTGTGAAGAGCTTTAAAATTGTCTTTTTTTTAAATGTTCTAATAAATTGTGAGATGGAGTGATCAATTAGAAATGGTTTCTTTCGTTTGGTAATTTAAAATTTTGATTAAGGTTTTCCTTTTTTTTCATGGCTAATATTGCATTCAAATTATTTTTTGTATATTCATGGGTAGCTGTCAAATTGACTGCTAAGTCCCCTTTCACACGAAGATACTAGTTGCTGGTGATTTTTTCGACGTTTTCTTTAAATCTCCTTAACAATCTCTTGTACCTTTCACATGAAGATACAAAGTCGGAGGAGACTTGCTGTATTTTCCTTTTAAACTACCTTGGTTGAACGCACACAAACGCAGTGTGAAGAGAAACGTCAAAAAAATCTCCTGAATTTTTTGACCGGGGAGATTTCGTTTACCCCTCTTTCTTCCTGCCCTTCTCGCCAATGAACTAATTGTTGCCGGTAACTCAGTTGCCTTGTGTGAAAGAGGATTAACAAACATTGACGTTAGGTGCAACTTACCAAAATTTACAAATCTATCAACGTCAAACGTGACAGCCATCATTTTGTGGCAACTGACAGATGCAAAATTGTAAAGTAAAAATAAAAGACAATTTTAATATTTTAAGAGTTATTTTAATAATAATCATCTTAATATTTACATTAATATATCGCGCAGCACACAATGCTTTCCAAAATGGTATAACGAAAAGGTCAGTTGCCACAAAGTGATTTTGATTTTGAAGTTTGTGAATAAACGAGAGATGAATATATTTTTATTTTTTGGTAAAGAGCTCTATTGAGTCAGTTTGTTATCTTTTACTTCTAATAATAGGGAAAGAGAGAGATAGACTAATAACTGACAAACAACAGAAACGTCAAGGTATGAACGGGGCCTGATTAGCGATAACACGATTTCTTTTTTTCGGTTGCTTTGTCTTTCGTCTTTTTTGGCAGACAAAAAAAAAATAGGTGTAGAAATATAAAGGAAATGAAGCTACGTTTATAAAACTGTAAAAAAAAAATAGTTGTTTACAAGCTGTTTATTTGTTAGTGATTCAGAACTTTTTGATTGATTTAAGCCAGCAATTGGATTTTCCCATCAGCATATAATTTAATTGTTGTTTTCTTCTAAACAAGCTTTGCATTTTTTGTTGCATTTGAATTTTTCCAATTTTTCCCTTCATTAGAATCTAAGTTTCATTATTATATGTAAATAATTAAACAAACAAATCTACTGATTAATGCAGATTTAAACAAAAAAAAAACCTCTTTCACATTAGCCCTTGTTTAAAATTTATAATAATAAGCAAACTATTCTTTGAAAAAGAATAAAATTATCCCTTATATTAAAAGTATTTTTTTTTCTTTGATTTATTCAGTTTCCCTACATTCAATTACCTTTTCTTAGGAAAAGAAATACAGTAAAACCCGCTTCAGAGAAAACCCCGCTTATCTGAAACACTTTTTTAAACCCCGAGTATTTTTCGACCAATTACCTTTAAAACACTCCGCTTAAGCGAAACTCGCTTAAATGAAAAACCCGGATATCTGAAACATATTTTCAGTTCAATTTAATATTTTTCATTGAAAAAAAAAACTCTCTTAAGTGAAAAAAAAAATTGAATCGCGCAGAACGAAAAATATGCTGAATGCTTTCGTTTCTTCTTTATTTTTTACCTTCACTATTTTCACCACGAAAATGATATTTGAATTTCTGTTTATTTCACAACCTTTTACATTTACATTTTACAAACAAATTGCTTTGTCCTCTTAAACAATTATCCAAAACAAAATTTTAAATAGCTTAAGAGATATATTAATAATTCAAAGATAAATATAATTGTTTCTAGCAATAATTCTCCGCTTAATGGAATTTTTAAATCCGCTTAAGTGAAATTTTTTTCACTTATCCGGACTCCGCTAAGTGAAATTTTGTTTCACTTAAGCGAGGTTCGTTTAAGTGAAAAACCCGCTTAAGTGAAAGAAAGACTGTAACATTTTGCTGTTTCTCTTAAGCAGGTTTGACTGTACTACATATTATATGAATACGAATACGTTACAAGCATCCATAGTAAACTATAAATGCTCATCTTCATTATTCTTGATTTTATAAGTATGTATTATGGTACTGAATACAAAGACGAATGAAATATAAATTCCCAAGGAAAAATGTAGATACAAGCATTCTTTCCCACACTGGAAATAACTGGTATAGATTAGTTAATTTCCAGTTGAGTTCTCTTGGAATGCACATTAATCGCAGTAGCGGATTATTACTTAGACGAATTAGGCCCATCGCCCCATGTCTCAATAACTTTTAAGTGAGTTTACTTTTTTAAAGTCACAGTTCTTTGAATTTTCAATATCTTTGAATTGTTCTTATTTTGAATAAAAAATTATATAGCGAAAGAGGGCCCCGAGAATAATATACATAACAAAATGGCCTGAGTGTACTAATTCCGTCCCTGTTGAGATATTGCCTCTATCTTGCATGAAGAGACGAGTCTGAGTATGCATCATTTCTACAAGATCAATAAAGCTATTTGTTCGATGCAGAGTACACAAAAATGTAAAAGAGGCATTACTTAGAACATTGCTAGTTAGAACTAGTTTTGCAATTTTTTTTTCAGAAGATTATGGTCAATACTTTTTGGACGGAAGTTAAGTTCAAGAATTTTTTATATTGGCGGTCTTAGTCAAGGAACTATTATAATGAACATTTTGGACAGTCTTGAAACTTAAAGTTTTATACTCGGTGGTATGTTTGGCATTCAAGGGGATTAGCTATGTGGGTATATTTTATATACATTCGATTAAGTTTCAATTTTTTCTTGCATTCTACTATCTAATACCAGTACCATTCTGGTATCAAATACCAGTTTTATATTTAACAAAAAAAATTGTATATTAGGTATCGATTTATTATTATTATTAATTTTTTTTTATTTACGTGAAAATTACCGACTCGTTTGAGTTTCACTTCAATTGATTTAAACATAGGTATCTACTTGCAATATTTATAAAAAAGAGAGCTGTGGAAATTGACTAACTATGTATATAGACGAAACATGACGAATTACTTGTTTTCAGAAGAAAAAATTAAAAATTTTAACTAGAATTGCAACAAGAGTTTGTTTACACGTTAACCAAGTATTTTTTTTTTTTTTTTTTTTTGCGGAATAAGTTATCATATGCCTTAAAATTAACACCTCATTTATTTTTGAATAAAAAGTTATATCAATTTTTCGATTAACATTTTTAAAAAGTCGCGTGAGTAGAAATCATGTGATTGGCGTAAGAACTCGTGCATATTGTGACAAAGAAATTTTATTTCAGATTTTTTTTTTAATTTGTAAAATTGACATCAGATGCGCTACAGGTCTTTTTGAACGATAAACAAATTAGTACACCTACATACATATAAAGGAATTTAGCGACGATATTTCGAAAAAGAAATGCATTATTTAAATAATGCAATTTATGTATTCATTAACCCCCATTGAATAAATTTAATTAACTTTTTTTAAAAAAATTTCACTTCACCAGATTTTGATAATTTACTTTAAGTTTTTCCGCGCCATCATTTTATTTGGTTTAAAATTTAAATTAATAGATATATTAATACTATCTAAAAAATCATTGGTAAGAGTGGTTCAAGGATTTTACATTTACTGTGAAATTTAAAATGCTGATATTTTAATTTTTCTTAAGTCAAAATATTGATATGATATTAAGCCTAGTTTATACATCAATGCGAAGTGAAATCCAAATCGAAATGAAACATCAATAAATCTCCTGTCGAAAGGTTTGCAAAGAAAATAAATTTTGTTTTATATTTGGCTTAGATAAGTCCGTTGAATTATATTTAGTTCGAATTAAATTTCTTCCTCCTTGTCGCTTAAATAATTGCATTTAATTCTATTGTATTTTTCACGCCCGGGAAAAAAGATATTTTTTGTATGAAAATTTCACTTCGCTTTGATCTATAAACTAAGCTTAAGTTGTAACAATTTTTTATTTTTAAAGCTCTTTCATAAAATTCTTTTAATTACAAATATTTTTCAACTAATGTCGTTTTTCTTTTCAGCAAGAACCGAATGAGGATGAAGAAACGTTGAACACGAAATTATTTTTATTTCGAATTGGAATTAGTTTAAAATTAATTACGAATTTCAATAACAAATTTATCTTCATACAACGTCTAAGCACAACAAAACGAATAATTACGTAATGAAAAATTTCACAGTGATGACGTTTCGATATATGTCAATTTGTTTTGATATGTGTGCAAGTGCGTGTTTTGTGTACTTGTAAATCTCCTCTTGAATTCGGGATCAGAGATTTTGATCCCAAATCGTTAGGCATTGATTTTTTTTTGGCTGAAAGAAATGTGAAAACTGGCCCGTGATCAACATCTCTCACAGGGATCAATTTTATTTTTGCGGAAAGAAAAACGACATAACAAAAAAGTTATTCTAATTTCTTTTAGAACATGTCTGAAAAAAGTGACAGTTTGCGTAAAAACGAAGCTAACATGCCTTTTTTGACATTTGTAAAAGTCATGCTATGTATAGGTAGGTAGAAATGGCGGCCGTTTTGATACCATAACTCGTGTGACCTATTTATTTGAAACGGTATTGAAGAGAGATTTGCGGGTAAAAATGCCAGGCTGGCCGACTGTTGATTTTAGAATCCGTTAACCACCTGCTAGTGGTCTAGGGAGTCTGACGGGAGACATGGTGCGGTAGCTACCAAGTTTACCTTAGAGCCATTTCGTCCCGTTGAGGAGAGATCAAATCTTTGATCTTCAGTTCGGAGAGTTCATTCAGATCGTCGAAGAGGGCCTTTTTAAATGATTGTGCTTTTATTCTGGGACATTTACAGAGAAAATGAAAGACAGTTTCCGTTTCCTGCTGGTACCCACAGCTACGACAGTGAGTATTGTGATGGATGCCCAGCTTCGCCGCATATTCTCCGATCGGCCAGTGTCCAGAAAAGGTCGCAACGACCCTGGCTATATCTCGCCTGGGTCTGCATATCAGGTCAGTTGTACGGGTTTTGCCAAGTGGGCCAAGTCTTTCTAGATATGACGCAGTTAGCTAAACTGCTCCACCAACGGTTGGATTCATTTAGAAAGATTGAGAATATATTGCTCTTCATAACCTCAAAAGGAATATTGACTCTTTCCGCAAGAGAGTTAAGAAGGGCTGACCCTTACCTGCCCAGTTCGTCTGCCCGCTCATTTCCCTCAATGCCACAATGACCTGGAACCCAGATAAGAGACCCTGAGGTTCCCATCTAGGCTTGCGAGCTCATCACGACATTGACGAACCAGTTTGGAAGACGATAATGGCGAGACAATTTCTTTAAAGGCTGCCTGAATGTCTGTCTTGTTTGATTATCCTGCATGCTTCCCTAATTGCAAATAATTCCGCCTAAAAAACACTAGCGAAGTTGGGAAGCCGATAAGATCTTGAAATATTCAGAGATTCGGAAAAGACACCTGAACCAACTCCACACTCCATCTTTGAACCATTAGTAAAGATAGTTGTGTCACGACGACATCTTTCCACTCCTCCCTAAAAGGAAAAATAACTTTAAAATCCGTACTGAGGTCCAGAGCATGGAGTGCAGTAGTCAGTTGTTGTTGAAAACATGTCTGTGGGGATTAATTTTGTAATATTGCTAAGACCATATGGCCTGGCAAACCAACAATTTGACTCTTTTAGTCTTCGCGCTGCAGGATACAAGATATTTTATAAGTAAGTCAGGTGGTAAAAGGTGCAGAAAAACGTTTGAGGCATCCGTTGGGCATGTTCTTAAGGCCCTATGGTGCCAACGCTAGCTGTTCTTTGTACTTTCTTAAGCTTAACGATGTTATAGGCTCTATTGAGAGCAGGCCACCATACAATCGAACCATACTTGAGGATTGGTCGTACGCCCACAGTATCATCTTCGACTGGAGGCCCCACTTTTTACCGAATGTTTTACTGCAGGCATAGATGGCTATGCAGGCTTTCTTTCCCCGTTCTTCAATATTTAGTTTCCAGTTTAATTTAGGGTCGAGAACTACGCCCAGGTATTTCGCACTGGAGGACAATGAAAGAGTTTGGCCGTTGAGTCGGGGTAGAGTGAAGGGTGGTATTTTAGTTTTGGTAGTGAAAAGCATCATTTCAGTTTTACTTTGGTTAACTCCTAGTCCACAACTTGTAGCCCAGTTACTAACCTTATTTAATGTCATTTCTGTGATCTCACTGATCACGGGCGGGAACTTTCCTGACACCAATAGTACCAAATCATCCGCATACGCAACTGCCTTCACCCCACAGTTTTCCAACTTGGCGAGAATTTTGTTCAGGACTAAAAGCCAGAGGGGATAGAACACCGCCCTGGGGTGTTCCTCTACTAAAATGTTTGGTCGATTTTGAAGTGCATACTAACAAAAATATCTGGCACTGAGATACTAATCATATTGGGGCCATAACATAACAACGTACTATGCTAGACTCGTTTTAAATTTGGAAAATACTCTTTTTTAATCTAGTACAAAATTATAAAAATTCTTTATCGTAAAAAAATTCTTACAAAAAATCATATTGCACTATAAAATCAAAAAATTATAGGCTTCAGTTTCTTCTGCAAATTAAATATAAAAAACCTACCAAATATTTTGGAAATATTTTATCTGACGCACTAAAAAAGTATTCCACAGCGCGCTAGAGGTGTTGACAATGCTTTCAAAACTTGATTGGTTATAACCGATATATAGAAGAAGATTCCAAAACACATGTGGTTTTTGAAGCCTTGAATAAAAAACAGACCTGGAGCCAAGGCACTCCACATTCGTACGTCTGATATTTTACTCGACAGCATTACTAGAACTGCGTGTAGGTAATACGATGACATTATTTTATGGGACGAGTGCAGGAATGTTTTTTTTTTATGCACTGGATCAACACTGTTTATATAAAAATAGCTAAAACTTACTGAATAAAATGGAACATACAGTAGGCAAGTTTTTTTTGTTGATGGTCAAATTTGGTCAGTTTATTATATGCTTTTAATATTAACTACTTTTCAAAAGTAAATATGTATCACAAAAACATGGAAAAATCTAAAGAACTTTGACATTGTCAGAACAAAAAGAAAAAAAAAATCTTCACTTGAAAAATAAAATCTCATTATTCAAATTCATGCGCTGTGCATTCTGCAAGGCTGGCTAAGTAGAATAAATTTATTTGCTGCATTTCAAGTGCATTTTCAAGTGTGTAATGAATAAATTCGCGTTTAATTGAAATCATCAAGTGTTCCAACACTTCACAATCTGGATTGAACTACTTAAAATTAAATTATCACAAAATAATTATTTAGTTATTTTGTATAGGTACTCACTTTAAATTTATTTATTCAATTCAAATATCCAAAGGAAATTTATTTTGTGAAATTTTAAGTTGTTTTGTTTTTTTTAGTTCTTTTTTTTTAAGAAACAAACTTCAATTTTCCAAACACTTGAGTGATTATTGTTACACGATAAATCACAAAAAAGTTTAATAAATTTCTTTTTTGTTTATAAAATAATAAAGGTATTTTGTATTTTTGTTTTTAATTTTTTTCTATCCGTTTTATTTAAGATATTAAATTTCTTTTAAATCGTTTAATTAACTTCTTTTTATTTATGTATTTTTTTTCACATTAAACAAATAGTAAGATAATAAGCTGCGAACCCAACCATAGAGGCACGACTCAACTCAAAAGACTGAAATTATTTCGAACTTGTGATCAAGTTTTATGAATTTTTTTTAACCGCCTCACCAAACAGTCAGTCTGTCGTTTGTATAGTACTTTACCTAAGTAAGTCGTTGTGTTTTAGTAGAATAAAGCAAAGAAAAAAGTATCTCACAGATACATTCAGCCAGCAGCCAAGCCAATAGATACAAATACAGTTATAAATAAAATTAATCTCTCGAGTCTGACTGAGGGGGAAATATAAATGAGCGTTGCTGAAAAAATGCGGTTCATGGCAGTGTTTGTTGCCACATTTAGGGTAGACGGTGGAGGAGCGAGCAAAGAGGATGTCATATTGTATTAGAGATTAGATATTGTATCTTTTGTATTTAAATACCTATGTGAATATTTGTGTTTGTGAGAATTTGTAAAGTTTTTTTTTTTTTTTTTGTGAATGAACCATACGAGTAACATTGCAAAGTACAAACTATTAAGTAAGGGCTTAAAAAAAGAGCGGTTAGCTGAACTTTTTAAACAGCAGGGGGATATTAGAAGAAAAAAAAATCAAAGCTCAGCTGTTTTATCTTTAACGGCTCGCTGCTGGCGGGCAGCGCAGCGTGGTGTGGTGTGGTCATTGGCGTCAAACTTTATGTGTGCACCTATATTATATTATTTTGCATTATAATCGCGTTCTAGTTTAGGTTTATCAATACGATTGTAAAATAATTCAAGGGTTAAGTGGTCATATGGTAAAGTCACCGTCGCGCGTCGTAGCCGGCTGATCGGGCAGATTAGAATCGTAGATATGTATGCCATATTAATAGCTGTCTGTAGCAGGAGCGTATTAGTTTCTTGGCAGACCTTAGGGCTCGGCCACGCAGTGACCGACAATTTCCAACTTTCGAGTGGCGAGTTGCAAAATCCCGCTGTAACCGTTACTTGGCAATATATAAAAAGTTTCGTCTTTCATTCAAGACCAACTGATAATTTTAATTTTTTTCTGTTAATAAAAGTTTTGTCGCTTTGTCTCGCGTAGCTCCTTAAAAACCAAGGACTAGAACCAGCACCTAGTGACTACAACTTTGAATAATGTTTTTGTGTGTATTATTGACGGGAATGGGGGGGGAGGCCAATATTGTCTTACGAATCTGAATGGCTAAGGTAATGCCGGATTTACACGAGTGACAAAATGTAATTAAATTTGTCATTTTATACCAATAAATTGTCATACTCCGGTTTTATGACAGTTAATTGGTATAAAATGACCAATTTAATTACATTTTGTCACTCATGTAAATCTGGCATAAGGGGCGCTTATTCATCTTGGATGATTTGTCATTTCCTCTTCTTCGTAAAGCCTAGTACGCAGATCGCGCTAAAATTTATCTTCCATACAAAATTCCTCCAAAGATAAATTTTAGCGAGGACATTTAGCTAGGCAGTACGCAGTTCATGCGCTAAATTTAAAAAGTCTCCATTTAATTTAGCACGCGAAATAATGCTCAACGCATTCTTTCATAGATAAATTTTGACATTTGTGTTCTTAGCAAACGATTGCAGAGATAAGAATTGTAGAGATAAAATTTAGTTTAGCTTGAACTGCGTACCTGGCTTAAAAGACAATAGCCATAAAAAAAACTTTGTTTTTAGATGGAAGAAGCTGGGAATCGAACCCAGAACCTCGGCATGACATAGTTAAAGAGACTGATGCTTCTAAAGTTGTCGCAGTTCAAAGGAATTACTTTCTTTACTGTGATTCTAATTATTGGATTATGTTTCTTCTAAGCATATTTTTCATGTGAGCTGGTACACCTAGTCAAAAGATTGGCTTCCTTTTTTAGCTGTGCCGTCAGCTAGAGAAGCCTTATTGAACTATCTCGAGGTCGGATAATCTGACAGTTGGATTCGATTCTGACAATTTGTTAATTTAGAACTTGACAATTGTCTATAAATCTGTTTCATAAACAATTCGACAATTTTGTAGTTTTATCGGAAAACACCCGACAATTGTCAACTTTTGGTTTCATACAAAATTAAGTATTTTTCGACAATTGTCAGACATTTTCTGACAAATTTACACTGACAAATCTTTTATGAGGTGAAAAAAAAAATATAAAATTTACATATTTATCAGTAGATCCAGCCCTCAAAATTCGAGTGCCAATAATACATTATCTTTAAATTGCTAGAAACTTTGACTGAAGATAAAAATCTACAAAGAACTTTGTATGAATTTACATACATAATTTTTCGTGAATTATTAAAACTATTAAAACTTGACCGAACCGAGCCGACAATATCTAACTAAATGTATTTTTTGTAGGTATTTCGTGACGATTCTCCGCTGAAGCTAATCTGTGGACGATGAACAACCACCCATTTTCTTTTACAAATATTCTTTCTCTTTCACTTCCTTCCAATAGGGAGATAAGCATGTCTGAAAGCATGGCTTGACAACCACACATATAAAATCTACCCGTCTACTGGTTGCGTCATTCATTAAACATTTAATGTAAACAGGTACTAACAGATCATCCCAAGAAAATTTAACGTGCCGCGGCAGACTTGTGTCTCACCCTTAATTTCGTTGATTTTTATTATTATTATTTTCTGAACGCTACCAACTGATATTCCAATAATCTTTCCAGTTGTGCTGGAAAATTGTTTGGTTGGTGGGTGCAAAAATCAAAACATCACATTTAGGTCAAAACAGGTAAAAATAAAATTTACATAAATTGAAATTACCAATGTACTTACATTTTTCTTTTGTTTTATTCCCTTGATTCAACTTTTGTATTTGTTTTCATTTATTTAATATCATATAATAAAACGTTTTTATTCATTTGTATTGTATTTTTATGTCGTGAATTTTAAAGTGTCGTGAACAAATACTCGGTCTCTCTCTGGCTCTCACTCGCACCTATTATGCAATTTTCTTTTATTGTTTTTTAGTTTTTGTGGTGCAATTGTTTAATAAATTTTTGCATGCGCACTTCTGTGCAAAAAAAACCTATTCAGCGATATAAAATTTATATGCCTTTGTCTCTTGAAGACCGCGTAAATTGTACCACAAAAATCGTGTTTGCCGTTTTATTATTATGATGATGATTTAATTAACGACTGATGATGGTGAAAGTGATGCTGATGATTTTCAGTTGGAAATCCGTGTAATACGCCGTTGCCCTCGACATTTTAAACGGAAAATGAATAGTGATTTTGACCCGTTAAATGACTTTCAATTTAAAGAAAAATTTCGTGTCGGAAAAACAGCCGCGGAAGAATTAGTCGACATTTACAGCATTCCACAAAAATAAATTACTCTATAGATGCTAAAAACCCAACTTCTGTGTGCATTGGGTTGGAAGTGGAACACAGTACCACGTATGTATAGTTGCTGATGGACAGGGTGTTTCAAAAACTTCAATTCATCGAAGTGCTTGTAATCTCATGGTAGAACACCTCTTGGGAGAAGAAGTTCGCTGGTCAACTAAAAATATAATTTCCGTGCCACTACGTTTCAGGAGTTTTTTTTTTCAAATTTTGCATACGTTGCTGGAATTGTAGATGGTTCCTTAACAAGAATTGATGCACCAACTGAAAATGAATTAGCATCAACGATGAAAGTTGAGACTAAATGCATAGGTTTTCTTCCATTTTGTATCGTTTTTCGTTTTGTAGGCCATGACAGCAATACAATGACAAAATTGTCACGACAAATGCGTCAATATATGACAATTGTCATGACAAATTTTTCATTGTATTTTTCTAGCAAATTTGTCATCTGTCAAAATTTTATGAAATATAAATTTGTCAGACAAGTGTGACCAATTTGTAGAACTGTCATCTATCAATTTCTATGAATTAGCTTTAACTTTTCGCCCTAAGTAGTTGCTTAATTTAGCTTAGATTTGAATTCGCTACTGGTTTTCACTAAGTAAACAACGAAAATCTCTAAAGAGATTTTTTTTATATTTTTTGCTGGTTTTTTTGCCTACAGGTTGACAGGCAAATGTTGTTGGTATGAATGACAAAGCATTTTTATTTTAAATACCTAAGTGCGCTGGAAAATTTTGGAAATATTTTGGATTGTTTAAAGGATTAGTCATTTTTTCTTGACAGACTTAAGTTTGATTATGAATTAGTTTTAACATGGTATAATATTTTGAGTCATTGAATAATCATAAGTGTAAGACAAAAACAGGTATGTATGTAGGTACGTATGTACAGTAGTACATATTATTTAATCTTAATCGTTTTCGGTCAGATCCATTCGATTGTGTTTTCCTTAATATTTCAGTAAAAGAGGTGAATATATATTTTATCCGAGATTAAATTATGACATTTCTACGTACAGATTCACCTCACTAGTGCCAAAAATTTATCTTCGGATAAAATTTAACATTTTTGTTTATAAAGGTAGGTATTGTTACATCGGGTAGCCAGTTTTTTAATACTCAATGGGATAATGTGGAAGACTTTAAACGCATTCAAACAACCTCTGTTTGGTAACATGAAATTTTTACCAAGTTTCCCACACTTGCGTTTATTAAGCTACATATGTGTTTCGACAGCAAAATGTGAAAATTTGTGAAGATTTGCAAGAAATTTCACGTTACCAAACAGATTGACAGATGTTGTCTAAATTTGTCCTCTTATATTCAATGACATGCCTGTAATCTGTCAATTTCTAATAAATTAATTTAACTGAATTTTTGGCTACGTTCGATTAACATTTCATTCATTTCAGGACAACTTTGCAATTCATACATTGAAACAAGTCAAACTTTGTTCATGAATGCGTTTGTAAATAAGACTGGTAATGTCTAACTTTACTGGCTGAACAGAATGGTGACGCAGACGGAACTGGAGCCGGAGCTGGAATAGCTGTCAAAATATTGTATACACGCAAATTCAATGTTGCCAATACAACGGAACGTAGACGCAGACGGAAGAGTTCACCAACTTTTAACTTTTCACGTACCGCACTTTTGACGTTTCAAATTGTATGAAGAAAAAAAAACAACTTGTTGGGTCGGAAAAAAATATTGTGGTTAGTTGTATCGCGAAAAAAATTATTTATTAAAAGGAAAATTATTGGAAACAAAAAATGTGAATTCTGAGCTTGTACACAAGAATATTCTTTTGTTTTTCTTCATTGTGGACATATAAAAAAAATAACGTACGACACTTTTTGACAGCTCTTTCAGTTGCGTCTGCGGCTCCAGTTCCGTCCTTCTATTCTGTTCAGCCAGTTAGAAAGCTCACTCCAACTCCCCGAAAGTGGGAACGATCAAGGTAAAACAAGTTTCTAGTTTCATGGATTAGTTATCTGGAAATGAATGTTAGGTTTATTCAGGGTACCTTAAACTTTACTCGAATTTATTAATTTATTCAAGATTGACGATTTCATGTACGTCAATGATTTTTTTCGGTTGTTTCGTCTTTTGTCTTTATGACGGATTGGCTGAGGGGTAAAGAAACGTAGCTTACATTTCTACACTCCTCACCCTATCTGTCAAAATGACGAAAGACAAAACAACCGAAAAAAAGAATCGTGTAATTAGGCTCATGTTTAGACAACTGTTGGAATGCATTTATAAATATAGTTTAATGCCTGGAGCATGTCCGAGTATTTGAACAATGACTATAGCTGGATAACTTTCCATCAAAAGTGCTCTTAGTAATATCTTATAATATTATAACTTTTATCTCCAATAAATAAATCTAATATAATCTTATCTACTCGTATTAAATATCAGTCAAGCAAGAATAGAATATAATATGACTGAGCAAATGTCAATTTGAGCTCAACTTTTTTGACAGTCATTTAGAAGCCATAAAATAGTAAGCTGGTTGAAAATAAATAAAAACTTAAAACTTCGTTTCAAAATAAACAAGCTCAATCTATACCACACAAATCATAACCATAACCGCAAATTATACAAAAATATATGAAAACTGATAGAAAAAAAAATCCAGGATAAACTGCTTCAAGTCAATTTGTATTGTTTTCGAATTTAAAAAAAAAACAAAACTATGTGCATATAGGAGGTATAGATTTCCAGTGCACCGGATTTGCATTTATTTCAAACAAACATTGAAGAATACATCTGAACTGATGGATGTATCGAATTACTGATAGGAACAGTGGTCGACTTGTTGATAAAAATAGGTTTGTTCGATGTCGCCACTGCGGGGCACTTGTGTAGGTACCCCAAACTCACTTGGAGTTGATTTATTTAAGTACATATCTGAAAGTGTTTTAAGGGAGCGACTCTCACGCACACCAAGTTTTATTTCTCGGGGAAAGAAAGTAAAGCTGTAAAATTTAAATTTCGAATCAGCTGTTTTCTAAAACTTGTTATATTATCGGCGCGGCAACTACTTAGAGTTAGATATGGGAATGGGAATGCTTGATGGTAAGAAAAGAAAAGAAGAGGACCTAAGTGACTGCCTTGAGGGATCCCTGAGCAAGCTTAGAATTAGATGAAGTAGTGGAGAATTTAAAATCTAAAACAAACAAAGCAATAAGGGTTTTCAAGGTAAAAGGAAATCTATTTCCAGAATAGAGGTTTATATTTAAGGGTGGATAATTTGAGAAGTGTAAGGCCAAATGGCCGGATACTATTTTTACATGCGTCTGCCAAGTGTTTGACAATTTACAAATAAAAATTTTATTTTGAAAAATTTATGATATCTTTATTAGACTTTAAAATGTTTGTTCTAATTGTTGTGTTTTGAAATTAATCTAATCGGTCTAAAAATAAGCTAAATATATATACTGTATACCTTATATTGTATCAAGGTCATCAATAAAATACAAAAATAGAAATTGTAAATTAATTGCATTTAAATGATTATTATCAAACATCAAAATATTTCCATACAAAAATGTTTCTACATATAGAAGTGTTGTTTTTTTTTTTTTTATAAAATAATGGAAACGTAGGTATTATGGTAACATGAAATCATATTAACCTTATTATACAAGCCTGTTTAATACGTCTCGCCAAAATAAAATTACATTTTTTGTTATCATTTAAAATATTGGGTTTTTTTTTTTTTGAATACCTACAGGGAATACAAATACGCAGTACTATAATTTGTGATGGCTTTGTATAGAGGTTAGGTTAAAACTTATCTGAACTTTGGGGAATTTAAACATCGTAGATACAAGCTGTACAGCCTAGGTACCTATGGATTACAAAAGTAAAAGAAGAAAACTCTATTTAGGCTTGAGTCATATCATAGCCGTAAGTTCTAGAAAAGTCATTTCAAAATTCAAAGTAAAAAAATCATTTTACTGAAAGCGTAGGTCAAATTAGTTATCTCATATAATGAGTCTGGGTTTCACCACTTACTATAGAAAAGCTTAAAAATATTAGGCCCCCGCACTACCAAACAGTTCTTAGGGATTACCAACAAACTTCTTCAAATACGAAGAAATGCAAAAATATTTGACAGCTGGCTGCATTACTGAATGTACTTTGACTGTTATGACAGTTGACTTATTTACTATTTTCGTTTTCTATATAATCTCGTTTTGAAGAGAAACTTTCTGGTTTCGATTTTGAAATGCAATAAATAATCTGAAGAAAAATTCATGTACCTCATACATACATACATAAATACACATACATAAATGCACTTGATCCCTCGCTAGTAAAATTTGTAAACGAACTCACAGTTATATGTTTTAGGGAATGCGTAATAAGATCTGTTGGTTTTTTATAAAAGCTGTGCGCTTATCTGAAAATAATAATATTCTATTTTTTTTTTAAATTGATAGAATTTCAGCTGTATTTTATGTTTTAAGCTGATTTATCGAATTATTTGTTTTCTGATTAATTTAAATAATATGGTTATTGGTAACACATCTGGACAAATAAAAGCAAAAAGTTAAAAGATTTTTTAACATCCAAAATAATGCAAATATCTTAACTGCTGAATAAACAAAAAAATACACAAACAAATTGTATTTTTCAAACTTTTTTTTTTTTAATTTTGTTCAAATAATAATTGCTTATAGATATGCTTGTCTAAATGACAATTTACGATGATGGATTTCGACTCACACTCAAAATCCATATCAAAATATTAAAGCTATACGATTAGACGGTCAATCGCATGGTCAAATTCCAGAACTGTCAAGTCGTGTTATCGTCAACGCAGAATGTTTTCAACGAAAAGGGTCAACTTGTGGTTTATTTTCGTGGACAATACAATCAATCGGTCAACTCAGTTAGGACATGTTGACAGACTGCTCGTTAGCGCGTTGACATTTTAAAATTACCAAGTAGATTTACTAGATTTACTTGATTTTTTTTGACATGGCATAACATTACTTATTTAAATGCCTCATTTTCGCAATTCTGACACAATTTTAAAGGCATTTGCAATCAAATATAAGGTGTGACAATGTGCGACAAGACGTGAAGGTTGAGTCGAGACAAGAAAAAGATCGTATGGGAGGGGGATCTATTTCCCCCCGTTTAGGCGGGAGGGGCAATTTTCTAAAAAAAAATAGACGTAAAATAGAAATCATTAATAAACAAAAACAATACCTACAATGGCATGCTATACTGATTTTTTATTGCCAGAAATCCATTTTTTTATTATGTTTTTAATTCAAATTATTTGAGAGAACAGTTTTTGGAAAAATATTTTAAGAGGAGAAGTTCTACTTCAACAAGGTAATTGGAAAGTAAAAAGGAAAAAAAAGTGCATCAAAATAATTTGTAATCTTTAACCAATAGTCAGCTCAATAAATCCAAAAAAAAAAAACTCCTGAAGAAGTTGGAAAAAATTAACGAAACGTCGGGAAAAAAGATGGAATAAGTGTTTTTTAGTTTATTTATATACTTAACGGACTTACCACGTTTGATGTTAATTCAAAATTACATTTGTCGTGGTCACGGGTCACTTAACGGACTTCCGTTAAGTAAATAAACTGAAAATGTATAAAAATCGGGAATACCATAAGTTTAAAATCTAAAAAAGGAATAAGAGTTTCTCGCATGGAAAAATGGCAAGTTTTTGGCAAGTTTAGGCAAGTCCCTAGCAGGTTTTCGGAAAGGAAAACATGGACGAGGAAAACATGACAGACCCCTATTAGTGCCTCGCTAAGAAAATTTATTTAATAAAGTACTAATGAGGCTCTTAATGGTAACTAACTATGTGAAATCATCTTACAAAAATTAATAAAAGCAGGATCCTAATAAAAATCTTTGTGTGTTAATTAACTGTGCAAATTTCAAATTAGTATTGGGAATCGGTGTGTCAAGTAGTAAAATCGCAACTGCAGACAAAACAGAATAAGACATAACCAAAACTGATTTTGACATTTCCCAGAAATCTGTTCTCAGTTCTTCTACCTAAAAAGCAAGTGCAAACAGACTCACTGAACAGCAAGCCAGAACAGTTAAGAACAGAAAATTTCTCATTGAACTTGTTCTTTTCTGTTCTAAACTGTTCCGAGGATCCTCACTGAACTTACCTATAGTCTTTCACATAAAGTTACTTGCATGCACACCAAAGTAAATGACAATAAATTATACGTCAGTTTATTCAATTTTGCATGCGCAAGAATTTTTTAGTGGTCAGTGTTTTATAATAAATTAAAAACTAAATTAAAAATAAAAATAAAATACAATAGATTCGCGGTTAATTAGTGAAATTAGTGAACTTCTATCATGAACTTCTATCAAACGTGTATTTGAATCCCAATCTCGCAATATAAGCAACATAAATCGCACCGCTACAGAATCACAAACGATGACATTACCGAGCGCTGCATGCTTTTAAACGGGTGTAAATGCACACAAACGGCATTAATATAGGCACTATAAGAGCTATGTTTTAGACAGGACAAACCAGAATGACCATCAGTGTATCGGAAGGCTATAATACGTGGTAAGTACACTGAAGTCTTCAAAGCAACATTCTTCCATGGACATGGACTGGCCACGACAACGATCATTTAGAGTACAACCAGGGTGGTGGGCATCGAGGAACTGGATGTCTATCTAGATAAATAAAATATAGAGCGACTGACAGCTTCTAGCTTTGACCCCCATATCTGAAATGGTTGAAATTGAAAACCATGTTAGGGCTTAGGCAGAATTTAACTGACGAGGCAAAAAGGTTCATAACTGGCGAGGGCCTAGTGAATGCCTATAGTAACCCTTGCTAGGCCCTTGTTAGTAACTATGAAAAACTTGCCAGGGCCTTATTGAAAACTAGATTCTTTTTCTAGGCGGGTATATTTGCCCAAATATTAAATTAATATAAACATTTAATTAATTTCCTTTTTACACAAAATGTGTACCTGCATATGTACATATTTATTAGTATGTTTTTATTAAACATTAATCGACTTTGAATTAACATCTTCCTAAGTAGAGATAAATAGGTATGACGCGCATTAAAATCTTTGGTTAATTTTCACAAAATTAAGATGTTTTCAGTTATATTTCGTGACGTGAATAACATTAATCAGATCAATTAACAAAAAAAATTAACAGAACCAAGATTCCTACTTTTTTATTTTTCAAATAACTTTAAAAAAAAACGTTTATTAGACCTTTTATCAGTTTCAATGTTCGTCACGATAAATTGACAAGATTTAAGAGGTTTGTCGATATTTTTGATTACTGCTTCACTGCTGACACCAACATTCAAATTGTTCTATCCCGATCTCGATTTAGGAAACTTAGTATATGTACATTTATTGCAAAAGAACCTCTTGTAATATTTTCCTTTATTAAAAAACAAAAAAAAAAACAAATTATGCTAGATTTAGACTTAGTCGAAGAAAATGTCACTTAAGTGGCCGGTATGGGAGAGGGTTAGATTTAGTTTGACAGTCGAAGCTAGTGACACTGAAGTGGCCAATATGGGGGATAAAGGCTCACTATCTCAGTGCATACTAAGCCTTAGGCCATGTGCGAATTCGTTTAAAATTTCGATTAAATTTTATCCGAGATTAAATTTTGACATTTCTACGTACAGATTCACCTCACTAGTGTCAAAAATTAATCTTTGGATAAAATTTAACGTGATTTTAACTCAATTCACACACGGCCTTAATGAGTGACACTTAAGTCCTGTCATGTTGGTGGCTTAAGTGCCACTTATTCAGACTATAAAACTAAGTTTTAAGTCCCCATTTGGGAAAATTAAGTGCAACTGTGAACTGCGAAACTACCTCTTAATATCTCAGTGAACACTTACCTAAATAAGTAGCACTTAAGTGTTCCATGTAAGTCACTTAAGTGCCACTTTCTCAGACCATAAAACTAAGCCTTAGGCCCAATTCACACAGAACTGAATATGTAAAACGTAAGTGCCACTTATTCTGGAAAATATGCACTGTGAAATTGGCCTTTAGTCTCTATAATAAGCAACTTAGAAAAAGTTTGCATAAGAATTGATTTTCTTTTCACGACTCTCTAACACCTTCCCCACCCCATGCCTCGTCTATATAGATTCAACAACAATCATGCTCTTGAAGTCTAGACACTTACATTTCATATGCCCACAATGGTAACAATATTATAAAGTCCAAATTGGAGCTAAAACAAGTCTCATATTATTTAAATTGCAAATTGCATAATTCACGTCGAAATCTTCTACTTTTATCTATGTATATATTTGCCAAACACAGAGTCCACTTAAATGTTCTATTCAATCGAAGCGTGTGTTTCATTATAAATCTTTGAAACGCACAAACAAGAAACAAAAATACAATAATTCAGACGGGCTGTCGGTTGCGACGTGTTTCATCATGACCTTGACGACTCTTTGCTTTAACTCCATATTGTATTTGCAGAGCGTGGATATATTTTTGTTTGCAAAGAATAATAAAATCAATTAACTGGGGAAGTGTTTCAAACTTTTTTTTTTTTTTTACCAGAATTCAGAAACTAAAAGCCATCCTCACGGGAAAAAAAAGAAACATTTTCACTTGCAATTAATCATATAAAGTTCAGTTCTTTTTACTGTTGTTGAAGTCAACAAATCATCACATGTGAAAACAAAAATACAAGGAAATCATTTTTTTTAAGTTTAATGTATAATGTAACCTCTAAACCACAACTTTACGGCACTTTCTGAACAATTGTAAATTCTTGTTTTTTTTTTTCTTCTCTTTTTGCATTATATTAAATTTATTTTTAGTCTTAGTCGAGGCGAGGGAATGGTTCTTTCTTTTATTTTTGGCCGTTTCTAAATATAGGAATACCCGGCACTATAATTGGAATTTTAATTTTTGTATTTTTTTTTTTCAATTATCTTTCTTTTTTTGTTTGGCGGCATGATGGTAGTGTTGAACGGTTGTTCAAGCATCTCTGTTCAGGAATTTAACGAAGTGATGATAGATACTTTGGAATGTCGGAATTTTAACGCTTACTAACTTGCAAATACAAGAAAATTAGAAAACATGTACATACTTATATTTTGGCAAAATATTTAAAAAGAAGAAAATGTCGGGTGGAAAATCTCACCTGGAATCAGCGTTGCCGTAGTGGCACGATCGTGCTTTTTTGACACGATAATTTCCTCGTGGCAAGGTGGCACGAAAAATTTCAATATGGCACGTTTTTTATTTCCATTATTTTACTCAAAATGAAACAAATTTCAAACAAAATTTAATGAAAATTGGACCAAATTCCCTAAAAAGTGGGCAGAAGCGCACGATTAAAGCAAATGATTTCCATTGATTTTTGTTACTGTAGTACACCCTGTAATAAAATTTATTACATGCTTTTCAAGAAAATAGAAGAATTTGTTGTTTTTTCATGTGGCACGAAAATTGGCACGTTTTTCCAGAAAATATGATAGTTAATATTATTTCTGGCGGCAACGCTGCCTAGAATATTAAATTTGAGTAAGAAAAAACAAGATTAAATCTGTAAACACACAAAATGTAGATAAATTAATAATAAATTGCTTATAGCTTTTAAGGTTGTTCGTTTGAAATTGATCGAGCGATTTAAACTAATAGAATTAATCGAACTTTGACCTAGTTTTTTTTTTTCAACTTAATAAACAAAATTCTTTAAGATTAATAAAGAAATTATAAAATAATTACACAGACCTTAGGAATTTCGACTTCAGATTTTCTCTGTTCAGAATATTCAGACTGCAGCACATCAAAAGTCCACAGAAATACTCGTAAGTATTTTTGTGAAAAAAAAAATAATACTAAATTAAAAAAAAAAAAAAAAACTTACAAATGCCTACAAATGGGTTTGATAGCAAATTGCAGGAAACCCGTTACTGTATTCAGTGCCAACTCTCACCAGAAAATGCTATTCGGAACCTACCAAATTTCACTCACAAAGATTTTTGACATCAAGAATTATGTTTCTTTATTCATTTTGGATATTCAGAATATTCGCAATACCAGTTTTGCGTTTCTCTATTCAACGACATATTCTGGATTACTGGCTGAACAGAATGGCCGCGTTCGGGGGGCAAGCCAAACCTATCCGGATAGGTTTGTGTTGTTGTAATTCCTTGTTGAAAAACTTCTGATGTCAGCTGATGCAACAACAACTCAAGGTATCTGAAAATTTTTGGGATAGGTGGATAGCCTATCTCACTACCACCCGAACGCAAGCAATGGCGACGGAACTGGAGCCGGAGCTGGAATAGCTGTCAAAATATTGAATACACGCAAATTCAATATTTCGAACACAACGGAACGTAGCCCCATACGGTACTGCATCTGCAGACGGAAGAGTTCACCAACTTTTAGCTTTTCACGTACGACACTTTTGACGTTTCAATTTGTATAAAGAAAAAAAAAAAAAAACTTTTTGGGTCGGAAAAAAATATTGTGGTTATTTGTATCGCGAAAAAAATTATTTATTAAAAGGAAAATTATTGGAAACAAAAAAATGTGAATTCTGAGCTTGTACACAAGAATATTCTTTTGTTTTTCTTTAAAATACTTTCAAAGCTGTACAGCTGCATTGTGGGCACGTAACAAAAAAATACCGAACGACACTTTTTGACAGCTCTTCCAGTTCCGTCTGCGGCTCCAGTTCCAGCATTCTATTCTGTTCAGGCAGTAAACCGTTCTGTTGTTGCTTTATTCATTTTAGAATATTTGGAATGACGGCTTTCACACACCTTGCAATATTCTCTTGCAATTTCGAAGGGACTTTTGTTGTGACTTGGGTAGAAAAGAGAAGGAACGACGAAATCGCAAGAGAATATTGCAATATTGCCGTCAATGCATTCCATGTGAAGTGTGGAATAACAAGAAAATTGGGGGCGCGTTCAGTTCAATTGACGTAGGTACCTACCTATTATGTCAGATTCACATTGGTGTTAATTATTTAAAAACAGCAAAATAACGCATATAAAAGTCTCATAGTGTAAAATTTCATATACGCTTTTCAATTTGATGCAACTTTTTGTTGCTAGCCCCAGCAACTTTTTGTTGCTCCCAATCCAATTACATTAGCTTATATAGGAGAGCGCCCACTAGGCAACTTGTAGTTGCGCAACTTTTTATTAACATAAATACTAGACTAATTAAAAAAAATCAAATGTATCTGATTTTTAATGCCACTAGCTTTTTAGTTAGAGTTTAGTGAAATAATGAGTGTGTTTCTTTATTCATCCCGGTATGTACAGAATATTCGGAATACCAGTTTTGCGTTTCTTTATTCCACGAAACATTCCGGATAAACTATTTTGTTGTTTCTTTATTCATTCCGGAACGTTTGGAATGCATTCTTTTTATTCCATGTGAAGTGTGGAATAAAAAGAATGGAAAAAGAATACTGGGCGCGTTCAGTATAATTGACGTTCTTAACCTCAATTATGGCAGATTCACATTGGTGTTAATTATTTAAAAACAGCATAATACCGCGAAGTATAATTTTATGCATTTAATGTAAAATTTACTAAACTTTTGACTTTGAGAATACATAAATATCCAAAATAAAAACATTTATTTCTTCAATTGTTTTGACATTTCACCGAACAACTCGATTGCCATTCTTTTTGTTCTAGTTTTGTTTCTTTATTCATTCCATTCTGGATATTCTGGATAAACATTTCGTCTAATCCATCCATTCTTTTCCTTATCCGGAATAAATAAAGAAACACATTCATTAAGTCGCTTATCGCTAATTTCTTTTTTCCATACAAATTGTATGGGAAGTTTTCTTTTGTTTGCTTCTTTTTGTATAACTTTATAAACGGTTATCGTTCGGATGTGATTGAGAGGTATTCTTAAAGGAAATTGAATCCACAGCCGACGGATGAAGGGGAGGAATGCTAATCAAGTGACGTTCGCAAATGGAAGAGGTGGTTGGGAGGAGCTTGTTGGTTTAAAAAATAAAAATAAATAAATTTGATGGCACAACAGCTCACATGAAGAACTAGGGCCTAGTGACTTACAACTCTCAACCATTCCCGTGTGCGTGTCTGCAGGAATGGAGGGGACCTACAGTTTATTGCCGAATCCGAACGGCTAACGAGCGGCAATTTTCTGTGACAGGAGATACTCTTGGAGGATTTGTCAATTCCTCGCAAGAGGCAGTAGCCGTTTTTTCTTTTAAATAAGTAGGTGGCGAGGCTGGGGATCGAACCTTAGACCTCCGGCATAACAGTCCATCGCACTAACCATCACGCCACGGCTACTACTCATATACCTACTTACAGGTAACGAAAACCTAAACCTATAGATTATTACTTTTTAAGAAATTCTTTAAACATACAAATAAAGCTGTCCCACAAATTTCTGCTGTTTTTTTTTTATATTTTCATTTTAAAAAAATATTAGGTACAACTGTTAAAATAAAATCTAAAACACCTGTGTTAAACAGAATCAAATAAATATTTAAAAGAAAAACCCACACACACACTTATTTAAATAGGTAGGTACAAATACATAAAATATCTCGACGAAATATTTTTTTTAGCTATTTTTTAGCAAAACAAGTGAGTGTCGCATGTTTTTGGTAGATATAATATTGGCTTTTATATGTTTATGAGTTAAATAAAACCAAAAAAATTGGCAAAGAAATTAAAAATAAATAAAAAAAATTGCAATACCACAAACTGACGTAAGACAATCATGTGAATTGTGGGAAGAATTTTAGTAGAAGTAGGTATGGTTCATGTGTTGTGTTGTGTTGTGTTGTGTATGTAGGTACTTATTGTTTATATTTCAAAAAAATAATAACAGATACGAAGTTATGTATATTTTTTTATAACCACTGGATCGGTGATTCATCCATATTCTTATTTCCGGAGATGGTTTTGACACTGTTCACATATTTGTTCATAATCTATGTGTCAATCCTCATATTCTTATACCTAACCTTTAAAAAGTGCTCGGATGAAACTCACAAAAAGGCTGATTATTAAAACAAAAATTAAAGAAAATGAACTGACAGAGCAATACTGACAGTTGTTGTTGATTTTGACAGTTGTTAAACTCCTTGTAATCAGAAAATTGTTGTTGTTTGACTCACCTATTGTGCTCTCTTATTGGAATTTTCTTAAATTAACAAATAGGAATTTGGAAAAGTTGTGCGACAGACCTAATTACTCGTATCGCCGGAATAGAATCGAAAAGGCCATTATGTATTTTGTTTGACAGCCCATATCATTTTGAATTTTATTTGGCTGTCAATCGCTTGTTGTTTTGTTATGGTGATAGATGAACAATGGGGGGAGATAGGCCCTATGGCTTCAGAAATTATGGAATTTGTCTCAACAGTCATTGATCACACACGATCGACGCTCAAGTAGAGTCCTGTTTGAAAATGTATGTACTATGTACATATACAGGGTGATCGGTATAAGATGCACCGAACTGCTGGAGCGAGTAGGTTGGGTTAAGACAATAAAAAAATTGTACAGGAGGGGGGGTATATTTCCCCCCGTTTAGGCAGGAGGGGCAATTTTCTAAAAAATTGACTTAAAACAGAAAACAAATATTTAAAAACAACGGTACAATTTAAAATGCCATGCTATTATTTTTTGGAAAGCTAGAAATCTCTTCTTTGATTTTCATTTTAAATTAAGTTGTGTTAGTGAATAGTTTTTGAAAAATTAATTTTTAAGGAACTTAAGGAAAACTTACTTTTTATTTTCAATTAAAATTGAAAGACATTTTAGCATCCGGTTTACTGTTTTTTATTGAAAATTAATAAGAGCATTGAATTTTGAAAACAAAAATTATACTTAATTACATACATTTTTGAAAAAAATTAGTTTGAAACTTTTTTTTTCAAAATTTCGAGTTTGGAAATTAATTTTTTAAAAACTATTCCATAACACAACTTAACTTAAAATGAAAATCAAAGAAGAGATATCTGGCTTTCCAAAAAGGTATAGCATGGCATTTTAAATTGTACCGTTGTTTTTAAATATTTTTTTTTTCTGTTTTAAGTCAATACGATTTTTTTCTTGTCTTAACCCAACCTACTCGCTCCAGCAGTTTGGTGCATCTTATACCGATCACCCTGTATAGGGAAAATTTTTTTTTTAATTTTTCGCCAGTATTTTTCACTGGAAAAACAGAGTAATATGTTTCGAGCTTTTTTTTAGATTAATTTCATACGGGGAACTTCCAAAAGTGAATTTAACTTTCAGCTAAAGTGTATGGTCGAAAAAAAAACCTTATTATCCCAGAATTGCCCCTGATGCCCTGATGGTCTGCGCAGCAGAGGAAGGCCCACATTAGGTGGCGCAAGCAAGTGGAGAGAACGACCTTAACCAATTTGGAGTGCGTAAATGAAGGCAGCTAGGGGCCGAGCTGGCTGGAGGGGCTTGTTGGTTGAGGCCGTAGTCCATCCTGGTTTTTTAATAAGTGTCATCTAAAGGAAAGTATTTTTTCTCCCAGAATTCGCATTGTATTGCTCTTGGGTATATTTTTACCGTTTGGAGTGGCCTTCGAATCTCTTAGCTAATGAATGAAGTAATTGGACGTGGTGTCTTATATCTCATTAAAGCAAACAGAGGCATAAAATACAAAGTTGCAATGGAAGACGTATGAAATACACTACCTACACATTCTTACAAAAATTTCAACTTGAAGTCAGAGTTTACAATATCCAATCTCTGTAGTAATTATTTCCGTAAAATACGCTTAGCAAAAATCCTCACCAGGTGCGCACATATTGCCAAAACAATTTTAAAGATCACCGCCAAAGTGAAATCGCATAGCCACCAACGCCAGCACTGATATGTACGTAATGTACCTACCATAGACGTTGTATTAAGGGGCACCGATAATTGTTAAGGCTTCAGGCACACGTGCATTTTTCAAAAGATTAATTGTTTTCCTTATGTAACCCTGTGATCCTTGTTAATAAAACACAAACATAAAAAATAAAACACAAATTTTAGTTATCGGTGTAAATGACTTCGGCAAACTTACAAACAATTCCAGAGCACTTAATCATTCTCCCACGTAATGCGCGCCTTCCTTTTTTTTTTTTCATAGATATCTATGGTAAACATTAACTGAACTGTAGAACCACAATCTTTGCTAAAGCTAAATCAACTTTTCCATGTCTTCTCACAAGAGTCATCTATCTATATAAGAGAAAGTTAGTACACCACGTTGCACTACATGACAAAAAAGTCCAGGGTAGACAATTTTACATCTTTCATGTCATATCTCAATTTGATTACCCTTGCACTTTGAGATTGATTTTGCCTCAAACGATCGTTTTTCGCAGTTAAAACGCTTTGAATGTATATTATAGATAGGTAGTTGTAGGAGGTGTAGACTTTTATCTTTCCCAGACACTAGGCATAATCAAGTCTACCTCTGTTATAATTTGTCTCTACATGTACATACTTATTTACCCAGACTGACCGATGGAGTTTGGCATACATGATCAGCACTTAAGCTAAGATCACATTACGGTCAGTAGACAGCGTCGACGACATGATAAGACATACGACAGAAATGCGACGACCGACGCGACGTAACACACCAACGAACGTCTGGTAATCCATCAAGATCGTGTATAGGACATAAAATGCGCATGTTCTCAGTTTTATTTCTTTTTCGAGCTATAATTTCTTTTTTTAATTTTAAAATTCAAATTAAACGCATTCATATTGCAACTATTACATAAACTTTCCGCACGCGCATAAGATCAAATGGCTGCAAAATTTCTTCAAATGTCAAATTTCATTTTTTTAGTCGATTTAATTTTTTAATTATTCATTCATATTTAAAACTCATTTTAAAATTCAAAATAAACGCATTCACATTGCAACTATTACATAAACTTTCCGCACGCGCATAAGATCAAATAGCTTCAAAATTTCTTCAAATGTCAAAATGACAGGTCAAATTTCATTTTTATTTATTCATTCATATTTTAGTTTTTTTCTTTGTTTCTATATTATGGAAAGATCAGAAAAAAAGGAGACGGGTAATCGCAGACTTTGAACGACACAAATACCTACCTATATGAGTACCTATACTAAGCTACAACACTGGACCCATGTTCTGTAACTATCGCATCGATAAAAATAGTTGAGAAACGATGAGAATTGAAACGAAACTCTCTTTATCGCACAATCGGGTTTCTATAACTTTGACAGGCGATAACTTAATCGACTGGAACACACGGAATAAAAATGCCTGGAAAATGCGGTTTCTGTATCTTTGAGAATCGTTAACTTTTTCATTTTAAACGTCAAAATTTATCACTTGCAAAATAGTAGGTGATAACTGAACCATTGGGGTTATTGAAGTGGTTTTTAGATTAAAATAAAACCTTTTTGTGATTTTTGGAAACCGTTTCCAATTCGACCAAAGATCCAAAAAAAAATCTATACAAAAGTATTTTTGGCATTTGCTTGAAAACGAAAAATGCCGAAATTACTTTTGTATGGATTTAGCCATTTAGTCTTTGCCAGAAATCTTGCCATACTTGATATATGGCATGTAAAGTGGAAGGATTTAACACACTTTGTACATTTTATAAGATCTTTCTGAAAAAGAACACAAATTTAATGAAATGGATCTATTGTGGGTTCAAGAGTGAGCAGTTACTTCTTCGGCACCTTCATAGCAAGACGAACAAATTTGACAGACATCACAGCGAGAATTCTCACAAAGCTTGACATGGTATTTAAACTCAAATTGAAGACAGGAAATATGAGCTATAAAAGAAAGAGTTATAGTTTGATTAAAAAACTTCTATTTAAATTTGTTTACCTTTGTGATCACAGTTTTTGAAAGAAATCAATTTATTTTTGTTTTTCTTAAGTTCCCGTCGGCCACATATTTTTTTCGGATCATACAAAAGCAAAAGGTATTCATCGGTAGCTTAAACACAGTGTTTTTTATTTGGATTTAAGAATATGCTTAGTTTGAATTGCCTTCGGGACCGCAATACTTCATAAATATGAATTGCTTCGAATTGAATCCACCGAATCCACCAAATCGCAAGGTTCATAGGGATCGCGTTTTTCTTCGTCCTCGTCATCACTGACATTTCAAGGTTGTATACAGCTTCCAAGTGACTCTAAAGTCTTTGGAGAAGATTTTAGAGAGTCAGACTTCACTCTAGTTTCTTGCACCTCCTCCTCCTTGGGCGGGTCGAGTCCCTCGATTTTCATTTGCATTGGCACAACGAGAAGTTTCAAAACTACACATGGATGTTTCGTTTTTTTTTTTTAAAGTTATATCTCAAAACTGTTAATTAATAATTAATAACTAAAGAATTTCTACTTTCAATTTGTTTTGATTTGGTTATTTGACAGAAGTTTGACAGTTCAACTTATCGTATCGCCTTCCAATGGAAATTACAGTCAAAATAAAGGTGATAAAGGTGAAACGAATCGTTTCATTTTTTAACGATGCGATGTGATAAGTTATCGCCCCAGTTACAGAACATGGGTCCTGATCTCTATATACACTAGATAGCCCATCCATACAGAATTCTTGACTCCATGTGAAGAATTATTATAACAGTGGAGTAGAGCAGTTTTTGTATGACAGTATAATATTATAACAACCTAAGAGTCACAGACACTCATATAAAGACTTTAAACCTTCATATGCTTCGCACTCTAAAATCTATTTGTTGAAAAGGAATAACAAACGTTATTAGTGTGACAAGGATGTTGAATAAAAAACTACACATGCTTTTGCAAACTTATGAACCAGTTGATTTTTCAGCTCAATTAATCCAACTCAAAATGACAACAAAGGTTTGGTATCTTTATACGTAGTTTCTTCGCCAAGTGAATTAAACAATTACAACGGTAAAATATTTAATACCTCCGTTATATTTCTTCTTAAAAGACTGTAAATAATAGTTCTTATTTAAAGAGTAATTTGAATTTGACATGGTTCAAGGACCGGACACTTAGGACATCGGCAAAAAAATGCTATTATTAAAACAGTTATGGAATTCTTACAAGACGTAAACATTTTTTTTCTTACGATAGACGTCAAAAAGTGGAGCTGGCCACTTTAATGTCATATTGAAATGGAGTCAAAAAAAAATGTTATAATATCCAGTATAATATAGAGATCAGTGAGCTAAAAATTTATTAATTCTCTGTCAGCTGTCAATAAAAATCATTAAATGAAAATTTCATTAATTTTGTATAAGTTTAGCATTGTGAATTGAATGTCAAACCATGAATTTTCTTAGGCTAATGTCACACGGGTATTTTTTTCTGAGCGTCCATTTTAAAGTACGTTCTGAGAACCCCAGAAAACTTATAGGAATGAGAACACGAGCGTCCACTTGTTGATTTCGTCCTTGCGACCAACTTTGTCCAGTGTTTAACATTCATGCCGCACAGATTGAAGAACAGCATGAGGAGGGGTACTGTCGTAAATAAGTATTGCACACGAGCGTCCAAATGGACGCGCTTCAAGATTATTTTCAGGTGACTTTGTTTCGTGTTATTTATTTTTATCTTTTTAGTGGGGCAGTAAACCTGTAGGTAGCTGAAATTTTTACAGATAATAGAAATAATGGCGCAAAATTTTAGACGATTTAGTATGATGTTAAAGCATTTTTAGTATGATGCTAGGTTAAAAACAGGCTTATCCAAAATTTGAATGAGTTAGCATCGTATTATCTTCTAAACATTTTACTTAAGTTAAAATATCCAAATCAATCTTAATTTTAATTTAGATCAGAAAAAATGCACATAAATTGTTTGTTTGATTCATTGGAAAGGTCCGTTAATTGCAAAATTATGGCAATTTTTAAAGTTAAAATTAAAAAAAATATATCTTTCGTTGTAATAATCCGATTTTCAAGGTTAAAGTCTTAAAACAAAGACAAAATATCAGGCTATAGTTGTGTGTAAAAATGTTTAGGCAGGGTTACCCCCTTCTAACTTTTAAACGTTAAGGAAGAGCAATTGCATTCGATTCTTGGAATTCTAAATTGAAAAGTTGATGTAATTTCAGAAATTTCTCGATTCCTTTTCTAAATTATATTAGCTGCATTTTATTTTCCCCCAGATCTGATCCGGATTGGATTTGGAAACATAAATACAAGTATTACAAAAACAACACAAGATCCAGGTCTGCCTTTGGATTTGGATTTCAAAATCCATTTTCTGAACACTTTCCTAGCAATATTTTAATTTTATAGGTTGATACCACTGCTTAGAGTTACAAAAAAATGTCAATAAAATTAAAAATTCTCGAAATTAAACACATGCCGCCATCATTCCAATTTTTTTTAATCAGTTTTTTCTTCATTTAATAGAGCCGACGCAACGCGAGGCACGGAAAAATACGTACAAATTATTAACCTTATGGAAATTAAACTAAAAAAATAAAACTGTTCCATTTTTAAACATTCGCTCTTCCTTAGATACCAAATATTATTTCAAACAAGATTTGTGAAAATTTTCCTTCTGTCAATTATATTGTGCAATTGTGCAAATAAAGCCAACTGTGAGAAATAAATAAATTTGTGATCCAGTTTGTTTTATTATCATGATCTGAGCCGGATCAGATTTGGGGGAAAATAAAATACAGCTATTGGTAATTTTACTTTAAAACTTTTGTATTAAAAAGAGATTCTAAATTCAAAAGTTAATAAAAATTTTCAGAATTTCGAAAAACAATATTTTACATTCGAAGATTTTTTAATAATACAAATTCTATATACTACTGCTATAAATCAGCCAAGTAGAAGACTTAGCACTATTTAATTGGACTTGTTGAATTATTGATTCAAATTAGCTTTTAACGGCCTTCCATAACGACCGTCCATAAAAATATTTTACATTGTTATTGGCTCCTTTCTCCAAAAATGTTGTACATTTTTAAGGGCTCATTGCAACAGGAAAGGCGGTAGGAGCTGTTTTTTTGAATATACAGCGAATAATTCAATTTTAATTTGATTAACAACAAAAGAAAAGGAACTAACTTAGCAAAATATTCAAGTTAGTTTTGTACTGGACGCGCTTCCATATGGACGAACGTCGTTTGTGTGACATTGGCCTTAGCTTGTAATCAGTTGCATCCAATAAGTGCGAATCGATAAGAATAGTGAGAATAAAACCGGGTACCGGTATCGGTACCGAGTAACCTCATAACACTGAACGCCCTTCGGTGATGACGCAACAGCTCGTAAAAAGAACCAGGACCAAGTGATTTACCACTCCCAAGAGGCAGTAGTTTTGACAAAAAAAAAAGCATTTTTTTTTGTTTTTAGGTGGAAGAGACTTAAAATCGAACCCATCAGGCCTCTGGCATAACAGTCCCAACGCAGTTACCATTACACAACGGGCTAGTACTATTTGACTGTTTAAATAAATAAATTTGGTGGCACAAACGGCTCATGAAGAACCAGGGCCTAGTCACTTGCAACTCTCAACCATTCCTGTGTGCGTGTCTGCAGGAATGGAGGGGACCTACGGTTTATTGCGAATCCGAACGGCTAAGGTGAGCGGAACTTTTCTATGACAAGAGATACGCTTGGAGGATTTGTCACTTCCTCGCAAGAGGTAGTAGCTCCGAAAAAAACTTAGGTGGAAGCGGCCGGTATTGAACTCCAGACCTCTGGCATGACAGTCCAACGCATTAACCATTACCCCACGGGCTACTGTTTGACTGTTTATTTTGATATAACTATAAAAAAATTTCAATTTTGAAAATAAAAATTAAAGAGCCTTCAATTAAGTACTGCTGTTTTAGTAGTAGAATATAAGGAATAAAAGGTACACTTTGCCAAAGAGCTAATTCTTCACGAGCTGCAATTGAGCTAACAAGTTAAGTGGTCATTCATATAATGTCTATACATTCATTGAAGCTGTCCAAGTCAATGTCGTCTGGATATGCGGAAGTTTTTATTATTTTTTACGAGAGTATTTCATAATTTGTACATATATCAACACTAAATAGATTAATTCACTTTTTTTTGCTGCACACCCTTTAATTTATTATATTATTATTATATCAAATAGTTTATTAACTTTTTAATTATGTATACTAATATGGACTAGGCGCCTGTTACCAATCAGAGTGACTATGTAAACATTGTACTTTTAAGCAAAAACTAGTTTGTGGCAGACAGTTTCGCTTTTTATTTGCGCAATGCTATAAATATTAATGAAAGTGTGCTTAATTATTTGAGGGGGACATTGATGGTTATATGTTTGACCCTTAGGCATTTTTTTTTCTAGCATTTGACGTACGATTTGACGTGCTTACACATAATGTATATGTATTTTAGTTTTGATGTAAGATTGATTTCATTTCAATTTAAATATTTATGCGTACATTAGCTGTACTTAAGTTATCTGAATGCATTGCTTAAAAGGAGTATTTTTGAAGTGAAGGAGATAAAAGAGTCTATCTAAAAAACACCAGAAGGTTTATGTCAAGAAACTGCGGCTGCTGGTTCTAAAACCGAGACAAAGGCTTTTCGAGATAGGGAAGCTAAAGGCGATAGCCAAGCTTAAAACGTACAAGGCTGCTGGTGCGGATGGCCTGCCAGTCGAGCTATTCAAAGCAGGGGGAGATGACTTGGTATGGAGTATACACCAACTTATCTCCAAAATTTGGTCAGAGGAAAGTATGCCCAATGAATGGAACCTCGGTATAGTGTGCCCCATCTACAACAAAGGAGATGCTCTGACTTGTGCCAACTACAGAGGTATAAGTCTTCTCAACGTCGCATACAAAATCTTGTCATCTGTACTGTGTGATCGCTTAAAACCGTTTGTCAACGATCTGATCGGCCCCTATCAGTGTGGTTTTAGTCCTGGCAAATCAACCGACGATCAAATGTTCACACTGCGACAGATTTTGGAAAAAACCCATGAGTTTCAAATCGCATCTCGGCATCCCTCCCAAACTCCTCCGCTTGTGCAGGATGACGATGGAAAAATCTCGCAACTCCGTCAAAGTCGGCAAGAACACCACCGAACCTTTTGATGTAGAGAAAGGTTTGAGGCAAGGCGACGCGTTCTCATGCAACCTGTTTAACATCGTTCTTGAAGCAACTCGCATGTGAACAACAGAGGTACAATTTTTCAAAAGTATTCAACTACTTGCTTATGCAGATGAGCGAGCTGTTACCGGCGCGTTTTCAAGTATTGAATCGGAGACGGCGAAAATGGGTTTGGGTGTTAGTAGTCCTAATGAGGACAAGACGAACTATATGCTATCATCGCGAAAGGCATCTCAACATCGTTGGCTCGGACAAAACGTCACGATGGATAGATACAATCTCGAAGTCGTCAAGGACTTTGTCTATCTGGGCTCCACTATAACATCGCAAAATGACATCAGCGTAGAGATCAAACGAAGAGTTACTCTTGCCAATCGCTGTTTCTTCGGGCTAAGAAGGCATTTGAGTAATAAAGCCCTCTCTCAGAGAACCAAGGAGATTAGGGTCTTATACCCTAATCATCCCGGTCCTGCTATGTATATAAGGCATGTACCCTGTCAAAAACGGATGAGAACCTGCTTGGGTGCTTTAAAAGGAAGATTCTTCGGGTGATTTTCCGTCCAGTCTGTATCGATGGATTATGGAGGAGAAGATTTAACAACGAGCTTTACGGGCCTTACAGCGACGTCGACCTGGTCAAGAAGCTGAAAATACAGCGGCTGAGATGGCTGGGACACGTGGAGCGTATGGACACCAACGCACCAGCCCGACGAGTCTTCGAATCTACCCCTGACGGTCTGCGCAGCAGAGGAAGACCCCACCTTAGGTGGCGCACACAAGTGGAGAACGACCTCAACCAACTTGGAGTACGTAACTGGAGACAGCTACCTAGATAGGGACCGAGCTGGCTGGAGGGGCTTGGTTGAGCATCATGTCGATTTAATAAGTATTTTCGCAAAAACTAAAGAACACTTGAGCATCTACTCTTCAGTGTTTTTTTTTTTTCAAAATTTTGAGTTTTAAAATTAATTTTTTAAAAACTGTTCTCTTTTTAGAAAATTGCCGCTCCCGCCTAAAGGGGGAATAGAGGCCCCCTAATATATGATTTTTTTCTTGTCTTGACTCAACCTAACTAATCTAGCTTTTTGTCACACCTTAGGTGAATCACTCTGTATATACTTCTTAAATAAAAGAGTCCAGCGATTATAGTCTTAACCACCTTGAAATAACTATAACTTAAACCTTACCTACTTATTACTGGTGTAATTAAATTGTTGTTTTAATTAAAATTTACATTTTCCAAAATACATATAACCAACCTACATTTAAGTAGGGAATTTCACACCAATTAGTCATGTTCTTTAATCGTGTCACTTATATTATTAACAAACTGTCCAACAAACTAATTACTCTTCATAAAACCAATCGACCGGTATTTTCTAGGGAATTCCATCTTCTTTCTTGATTCTAACTTAAACCAGTTTGTTCCATTCAAAAAAACCAAAACTTACTGATATTATTCGAAAGTGTATTTATGAACATGTGTATACATATACGAGCTTATAATTAACAAGTATTAAAACCTGTTTAATTGTGTTGGTAGTAATACTTACACAAAACTCGATCAGACCGAAGTGTTATATTGTCCTATTACAGACTTTAATCTGTGGTCATACGGTTTTTTTTTGGTTTAAGCTAAAACAAAGAAGAATCATTAGGACTTGATGACATGCGATGGAGATTGTGTTTTGATCTTATTGTTAATGACAAAAAAAAAAAAAGCACATTAACAATAAAACTTAAAAAGCGTGCGGCATCAGCGCGGCCGGCAGGCGGCGCGTGTGTATGACATAAGGAAGAGAACAAGTGAATAATTAGAATCTGTCATTTTGACATTAAATTCATTATCATTTTTTGTGAATTTTTTTTATGACTCAATATTGTTGCGAACTGAATTTAAGATCAAATGTAAAATGTTAAGGGCGCTACAAATAGTTATCAGTGCTTGAATAATTTAACTTAACAACTTTGAACGAAATTTTGATGGCACATAATGACATAACTTTGATCTAATTCGAGCATGGATAAAAAAATCTAAGTTAATGCTCAACGTTTTCGTCTACTTTACCTGACATGAAACCTTTACTTTACATGAGGAAATAATTAGGTTGTTATTTTACGACCTTACCTCGCAAAGCCATTTCCGTTTGTTCCACGGCTAATATCACGACACCTCTGTTCGTTTACTTCTCAAAACTGCTAATTTCTGCAAACTTTAGCCCAAAGTTCATACAAAAATTAAATTGGACTGAAACTGGTAAAATTTGGCAGTTTTGGGAAGGAAGTAAACAAACAGACTTAATTTCAAAGGCGTGCGCAGGATCTCGATTAGGAGGGGCAAACTTACATTTCATTTTTGTTTTAAACAAGATATCGGTCGATACAAATTATAATAATAGCTTTGTTCGTTTACGGTCCAAAAGTACGAACTTCTACGAATTTTCAGCGAAAATACATAAAATTTCATATAAACAAAATAAATTCTGTAGAAACTCGTAGTTTTGGACAGTAACCGAACAAAGCTTAAGGATATTTTTAGCTATTTTCTTAAGAAATCTCATTTGTCTTTTGCTTAGCGCTTAAGTCTATTTTCTAATTTTTAATTATCTTTTTTGTTTTCTTTTAAAAAACTTAATTACATGATTCCAAGCAACCAACACTTTTAAGCGACAGTAACAAAAAAAGAAAAAATAACATTATTTGTATTAACAAATACATAATATAATTTTTAAAATTGTAAAACACAAAATTTAAAATTGTAATTACAAAATTCTGCAAATAATGAAGAAAAAAGTTTAAAATTTTTTTTAAACTTTTCAAAACTTTTTTTTTATTATTCGGAGAATTTAGTTAAAAAGAATCTTGAAAGCAGAATTTTAAAAAGCTGAATTTTGAAAAGCAGGATATCGAAAGGTAAAATTTTGAAAAACAGAATTTTGAAAACAAAATTTTGAAAAGTAGAATTTTGATAAAGAATTTTGACCCGGACAACCCTTGTAACGTACATATAATACTCAGTGCTTATAAAAAAAAACTCCATTTCATTATTTTGACTGAAAAGATAAATTTTAACAGCTTGGGCATACATATTAGGGTGTCTGTTATTTCCCAAACCCATTTTTTGTTTTGATCAGGCACCCCCTGTATAAACATTTTATACCCTACAGTAAATTTATGGACCAAAAAAAACTTGGCCGACAGTATGAAAATGTCGCTTACAATAATTATTTGGCGGAAAGGGGTCGATATGATCCATCCATTTAAAAAACGTCATTCAAAGTTTATGGAATCAAAAAATCTATAAAAAAAAATTTCAAAACTATTTCTTCTTGTGCTTAAGAGGCAGAAGTTAATGACAGAATTTGTTTTTAAATACATTTTTGTAGGGCATACAATTTTGATTTAGGGGGCGTTCACTTCATTGAAAACTGGTGTTATAAAAACTTCATGAGTTGAGATGATTTTAAAAATGCGCCAATGAAGTAATTTTATATTTTCGAAGATGATTTTGGAAAATATATTTAAATTGCACAATTTCGTTCGGTAAGAACAAGTTTTGGACACAAGAAAGTCGACTGATTCACATTTTTCAGTTTAGTTAAAAAAAAAAAAAAAACTTAACCTATCATAAAACAATCACTGTATTGATTGAATTCTGGAATTTGTGTATCGTTGTGTTTCTCAAATGTAAAACAGACAACAAACGCCATCAGATATTTCATAAAACAAAATGAAACAACACTTGAATTTTTAAATTTGCTGTCAAAATTAATAAACTGTCGAACTTCACTGTTTCACATATCAAGAATTGACCCCTAGTTAACGCTTTTTCAGTACAGGTAGGTCCAGGCCCGTAGTAGTAGCCGTGGCGTGATGGGTAGTGCGATGGACTGTCATGCCGGAGGTCTAAGGTTCGATCCCTAGCCTCGCCACCTATTTATTTAAAAGAAAAAAAACGGCTACTGCCTCTTGCGAGGAATTGTCAAATCCTCCAAGAGTATCTCCTGTCACAGAAAAGTGCCGCTCGTTAGCCGTTCGGATTCGGCAATAAACTGTATGTCCCCTCCATTCCTGCAGACACGCACACAGGAATGGTTGAGAGTTGTAAGTCACTAGGCCCTAGTTCTTCATGAGCTGTTGTGCCATCAAATTTAATTTTTTTTTTTAGGTCCAGGCTCGTAGCCGGCATTTTGTTTCGGAGGGGGCTTGCTTCATAGCTTTACTCAAAACTTGGCGTTTCATCCTGAATTTTGTAGACTTAAGACCATTAAAAGCTATTTTGAATCAATTATTTAACAGGGCCATTTGAATTTGGCTGATTTTTTCAGTAGCAAATATAGAATTTGTATTATAAAGGCTCCTTATAAATAAATATAAAACATTACTTTTTTTTCAATTTCTTATATATTTTTTTTAATTAATGTATGTACGTAAATACATATATATGTAACATATTATCTTTTTATATTTGTATTTTTTTCACAGCAGAAGTAGACGCCTGAAGCTTAAAAAGTAAAGACTTTAATATGCACCATCAGGTAAATAGAATCAAAGATACGAAAGCTTTTTAAGCGAACCTTATCGGAATTTTTTGATATCATTACTATTATATAAAGACAAAACAAATATTTTGTTTGTCCGCGTTTTTCTCAGAAAGTATTCAACCGATTTATTTGAAACAAATTTTATAATTTTCCTTATTCTTTGAAGCATGTAAATAGATATTTTTTATTTGTTAAATATATTTGTTGAATTAGATTATAAACTTTTAAGAAAATTTCGTACACTTTTTTTTGTCGAAGTTGACAAACATATTCAATTATGGCTTTAAACCTGCTTGATATTTTACAAAAGTGGGATTTTTTGTATAAAGTCAATAGTTTTATGCAAATTTTAAGCCCTAAATCATAAATAAATTTATTTACTAATTATAAATTTATCAACTTTTTGTATTTTTGCATCTATGAATTCGATTCAATCGCAATGACTGGGTTGCTGCTTTGTTTCATTTCATTATAGTTCCGTGTTTTGTGCATTTTCTTTTGTGTATTTGCTTCTGAATCTCTGTCCACTCAATTGTTCGCTCATCCACTCAATTACATTTTCATTCCTCCTTTCATTCCGCTCAATTGTTGACTTTTTGTAACGACGACGGCCAATGCGTACTGTGTTTGTTTTTTCTTTCTTCTTAAGCGAACTAAAATGTTACATACATACTTAAATATTTTAAGTATGGGCACCGCTGCCGTGCGCGGTGTGTTTATTGTTTGCTTCTTCTGCAGTGAACCGAAGTGTTACATAAATGTACATATTTTGAGAGCAGGGCATTCAGTAGAAAGCAGCATGAAAAAAAAGGTTTACTGAAAGCTGCTAAAGATTATGAAAATGAAACATTACTGACTTCAACTGAGTGGAGTAAGGAATAAAATACAGGAAATGTATAGTTGGCATCATGACACTGTTTCAGTGAGAGGTATGCATATACAATTTTTGTTAATAATATAGTAGAAATTGCGGTTAGCCTTATGGAGCATTTTACATTCTTTTACCTTCTCATAATAATAAGTATATTTAAGGCTTGCTAAGCAACGCGAGCACAGGTCGGCTAGTTTTATATACAACACAAGAATCCAAAAAAAAATTTTGATAATATTCGTTTAAAATGCTAAAATCCTCGATTCTATTAATCTGCTGGTGAATATTAGTCTATCAGCTTAGAGAAAATTACAGAGCATCTTTTTCTAATTTAAAAAAATGCCTCAGTAGATTACGTTTCTGGATTATAACGTGTTATTTGTTTTTACGAAATTTAATTTAAAATAAAACAAGTTGCGATGCGGACTAAAAGACATCTCTGAAAACATCTTCGGAATTTTGTCTTATGTTAAGGGGCTTCAGCCCCTCAATGTTTCGGCGGTTATAGAGAATAATTTTAAAGTCTACGTGATATATTAATGTTATTTGTTCAGTTTATAAGACTTAAAGGTTTGTTTTTTTTTTGCACTTGCAGGAAAAAAGCTGTTTTTCGTTGTGTGTTTATTTATTATTAAAATGTTTGCACTGATTTCTTGTATCGTTTAACACAATTTGCACAATTTGTGTCACGAAAATATTTGTTGGCATAATTCGATCAAGGTTGACGCACTTATGCCTTTATGAAGTTCAGGTAAACAAAAAATATCATATAAAGGCTCCCAACCCTCATTTTGACGGTCGAATATAATTTAAATTTACTTCAATAAATCTGATTGATGTTATAGGTACAGGTGTGCCATATCATTGTAAGATTTCCTGAACGGAAGGACTTTAACCTCCATTTGCTAAATGGTTTATTAAATTCCCATCGGATGAGTTCATTGCGTTTTAACTCCGCACTTCAATTCACGATCATTCAACCCTACCCTTCACAGTATGTTTTATTTAAAATAACGGAAAACATATACAAATCAAAATATTTCTCAATAATAGTTTCTCTACCTCAGTTCAATAACCCTGCAACAACAATTATGAAATTTCCTTGTTTATCTAATTTCTCAAGTGTCACTTTTGACAAGGCTGTCAAGTGTATTCACCCACATAGAGAATTGGCAGTTCGATTTCAATTTTCACCAAATATACCGGAAGCATAAAAAGCAAAGTGACATTGAAATTTCATTTGAATTATTGTTTCTTTTTAAATGGCCGTGACCTGTTGAACGGATTTTGATGAACTGGTGATATGTATTAAAGTGCAACTGTGCTGTCATTTATGATTTGAAGATTTGACACCTTCTATGATACAATATTCACATTGACTTGGGTCAATCAACTCTACATGATTGTTAAGTATTGACTTAGTTTGCTTTCATTAATACTGTTAATTAAATTCATTTTAATATCATGTTGGACTTGTGGGCACTCTTGTTGGATGATTTTTTTTTTTGTATTTTTTTTTTGTTTCATTGCAATTGTATATTCAAAAACTTATACATACATAAATATAGGTACATTCATTTTTTTCATTACATTATTTAAATAAAAAAATATTGCGCAGTGGAATCGAGTGATTTACTAGTTTTATCTCGATTCTATTTCTCCTCTCGAAGAGGGCATCAGTCGCAATTGAGTAATTTCCGTTAAACGAGAAGGCGTATATGCAGGGGTATGTTTGTGAGCATTAAATCAAAAGCTTATTTATAACATTGTTACCTAAAATTATGGCTCTGAATTGATAAAGTGACGAGTTCGTCACAATATTTATAGAAATCGTTTTCTATATTATTGTGACATAAAATGCTGGTAGGTAAAATTAAGTTTGAGGTTAAAAATAGACAAATATTTTGCGTCAAATCGTGTAATCAATTTAAAGAATGGCGTGTGCTGAGAGTAATTGACAATGGGAACTGAATAAAGATAGTTATATGTATTTCTCCGTAGGATGTTCAACAGAAGACGATTATAATGTATGACGATAGCAGTTGTTCGTCTTTTTCTTTGGCTTATTAAAGAATTAAACCTTCGCTATACAAACGAGGAAAATTACTAATAACCCAGTAAAATTAGACTTTGACGGCAACTAAAGAGGTATACAGGGTGATCGGTATAAGGTGCACCAAACTGCTGGACTGGAGCGAGTAGGTTGGGTTAAGATAAGAAAAAAATCGTATGGGAGGGGGGGATCTATTTCCCCCCGTTTAGACAGGAGGGGCAATTTTCTAAAAAATTGACTTAAAACAGAAAAAAAATATTTAAAAACAACCTTTTTCGAAAGCCAGAAATCTCTTCTTTGATTTTCATTTTTAATTAAGTTGTGTCAGTGAATAGTTTTTCAAAAAATTAATTTCCAAACTCGAAATTTTGAAAAAAAAAATTTCATACTAATTTTTTTCAAAATTGTATGTAATTAAGTATAATTTTTGTTTTCAAAATTTATTGCTCTTATTAATTTTCAATAAAAAACTGAAAACCGGGTGTTAAAATGTATCTTAGTTTTTGAGAAATTAAAAAAAAATAAAAAGTACTTTTTTCCAAGAAAAAGACTTTTTTGTTTGTTCTATGTTTGCAAAAACATTATTAGTTTTATTAACAAGTAATACAAAAAATAACTAATAACATTTTAGCCTATTCTAATAAAAATTATTGATATTATAAGAAATTTTCGATATGATCCCCACTCTTTTGAAGGCAAAGGTTGTATCTTCTTCCAACAATGCCAAGCCACACATTGCAGCTAAAGCGGTGCTGCAATTTATTTTGTTTTTTTTTTAACATGTGGATTGTTGTGACTCCATCTGTGACTTCATCTGTCCAAACTATCCTTTTAAAGTAGTTGTGTTCTGTTTCTTACCTCAGCAATAGCATTCTACGGAATTCAGTCCTCAATTATCATTTGATGTCAACTCTTGCACTGGGGTAAAGTGATATGGGTGAAGGCTTTCGGTATGAATCACTGTCCAAACCCTGTTTTGGGGCAATCCAAGCATAGCTGCTATCCTTTTGGTGCTAAGGTTGGCATTACGTCGTACCAAATCCAAAATCCGTTCCTCTATGTCTGTTGATCCACCAGATGACCTTTCTCTCCTTCGAGTCTCCAGCACTCCATGTTCCCAAAGACGGTTTTGAAGTCTTGGAAAAAGTGAATAGTGGGGACATCTCCTATTGGGGAATCTTTCAGCGTAGAATCTCTGTGCTTCCCGACTAGAACCATCTGCTAAACCGTAGCAATATTGCACATCGGTCAATTCTTCCCGAGAGTAACTTGCCATCGTTTTGTATTGACGATTTGATACGCAATTTAGAAATAAGTTTCAAACAGAATGTCCTTCCATATTTATTTGTGGTTAGGTAAAACATATTTGTTTTTTTTTTTTTTATTTGGGGTAACAGGTAGACATGCAAATCAATTTTGTTAAATTGAACATATTCCTCAATAAAAAAGGTGAAATCTAATTAATCCATTATTATTTGCTAAAACTAGATGGTATGCAATAAAAAATAAAAAAGGGGTAATCCACTAATTTATTAATCGACCTGAGCAGATCAAACTTGGGAAAACCAAAAAGTGTTTTTTTGGAAATAAGTACTTTTTATTTTTTTTTATTTCTCAAATACTAAGATACATTTTAACATCCGGTTTTCAGTTTTATTATTGAAAATTAATAAGAGCATTAAATTTTGAAAACAAAAATTATACTTATTTACAAAAAAATTTTTTAAAAATTTGTTTGGAACTTTTTTTTTTCAAAATTTCGAGTTTAGAAATTAATTTTTCAAAAACTATTCACTAACACAACTTAACTTAAAATGAAAATCAAAGAAGAGATTTCCAAAAAGGTATAGCATGGCATTTAAAATTGTACCGTTGTTTTTAAATATTTTTTTTCTGTTTTAAGTCAATTTTTTAGAAAATTGCCCCTCCTGCCTAAACGGGGGGAAATAGACCACCCTCTCATACGATTTTTGTTGGTCTTAACCCAACCTACTCGCTCCAGCATCTTATACCGATTACCCTGTATAGATTATCATCTTACATATTAAGCATACACTCAATGATATTTCTTGAAAAAATGACTCATATGTCGTTTTTCATTGCAATTTGGAAAACCTACTCTTAAAATCCAGAATTGCTCTTTTGAATAAAACATGGTGGCATAGAAAATTGCATCTTTGAAGCACGTCGGCCTATATTTCAGTAGTATTGATGACGATAAAATACACATATACTTTATGTTCACTATGAGTGTCTATTTACATGTACATATGGGTGAATGCAGCAAACCCATTTTCGCCGCCTCCCGTTCAATACTTCTAAACTCACCGGTAAAAGATCGCTTCGTTGTCCCAATGATGTCAATATCATCTGCATAAGCAAGCACTTTAACGGATTTTTGAAAAACCGTATCTCTGTTGTTGACTTGTGAGTTGCATACAATTGCTTAGAGAACGGTGTTAAAGAGGTTACAATAACGATGTTGAAGACATCAAAGGGTTCGGTAGTGTTCTTACTGTCTTTCTACGCCATCATATGCGACTTTGAAATCAATAAAGAGATGGTGTGTATCGATTTGAAATTCCATGGTTTTTTTCTGTTGGAGTTTTAATCTTTTGGAGTTCTACCGAACATATGTGGACTATATAAACAGAAGTAAAAATGGTATTTACGTGAAAAAATACGAAAGGGCGAAACACTATTCAAACATCCCTTCAAACAGCCATTGAGCTCTTCACATACTCGTTTATTCGCAAACGTCAAAATCATCACTTTGCTGACACCGACATTTTGTTCATCTGTTTTTGAAAACAAATACTGCGATTGTGTGCGATATATTTATAAAAACAGCAAAACTATGTAAGAGAAATTTCATTGAATTTTTGAACAACAACAACAACTTAAAGGCGCTACCACCAATTATTGTTTACGAATTAATTTTAGGTATTATAATTCGTTTTATTTTTGTTTGGCTAGAGATATAGCTAATTCAAGGGGTGCCAAGCCCTATCATCAGCCTCTTTTTAGTGGTGCTGAGCTTTAATACAATATTATTATGAAAAACTTTCTGCATACACACCATGAGATTTGAACCCATGCATCTGATTTACTCAGTCTTCGAGGTCGTATGCACTACGCATTCCACTACTGATGACCACTGACTTCACAGGTCGAGATGTGCTGTGCATTTGGAGCATCAGCATTTTTATAAGCTCCTTTAAGTATGCTGTCTTGTTCCGCCTCCATTTTTCTCCGTACCTAATTTTGATAGACTACAATTCGTAGTACGTAGTACGTAAGAGAACAAATACCCTAAGATTATACATAATAAAATAATATTATTTTTCTTAGAACTACCTCCAGTCGATCTACCTTTACTCATTATATTTATTTATTTATTTACTCCGTCAAATACTAACGCAAAAAGGTTAACATTTCTATAAAAGATCGTATTATTAAGTTGAGTTATAAAAAGCTATTTTAAAATTAGTGCATTTAAAATTGTCATTAATTGATAAAACTAAAAAATAGTATTTATTGAAAACTGAAATCAATTGATTAAGAGGACTATTTAAACCATAGTTTGACCTACTGAATATGGGACATAAAGGCAGTTGTCTTCTTTTGCTAGCTTGACTAAAGCTGAATCTCAATCGATCCAGAGCTGATGATGATGCTATCGAGCCATTGATTATTCCAACAATAAAGCATAGCTGGAGATACTCTCTATGTTTTAAGAGCAAAGGAAGATTAATCAAGTTAAGTCTTTGAATATAGGGAGGCAGAGTCGTATTCTGGGACCATGGAAGAAAACGAACCTTTTCTGAACCGCCTCAAGTCTATTTAAGTGAACAGAGTAGTACGGTGCCCAAACTACACACCCGTATTCAAGGATTGGCCTTACAAAAGATACAAACAGAAGCTTAAGGACATATGGATCTTGAAAATCACGGGAAAAAAGTTTAATAAATCCTAGCATTTTGTTAGCTTTTTTAATAATAAGATTAAAGTGATCGGTAAATGTCAACTTAGCGTCGAGAATTATACCCAAGTCGGAGAAAATAGACAATCTAGAAAGAGGGGAAGAATCTAACCTTTTTGTAACTAAAAGTTATGCAGGTTTTTTTGCGGGTAAAATTCATAGTCAACATTTAACAAAAGACGGTTTATATTGCACCATTCCCTAAACCTTTTGAGATCTTGTTTAATCCTTTTTTGTGAACTGGTATTATAAAGGCACTTTTCCAAAGATTGGGAAAAATTGAAGAACTTAAAGATTTATTAAAAAGAACAAAAAGAGGATAAGACAAATGAGATACACATTTCTTTAAAATGCAAGACGGGATGCCATCAGAACCAGGACTAAAACTTTTATCCAATTGGAGAATGTTTTCAACAATAGAACTTTGACAAATAGAAAAATTGATTGAACTGAGGTATGAGAAATTTTGCGATGAAGATTGAAAAGGCAATAATGGTTCATTATGACTGTTCATTATGACTGGAGTCCAAGAAAGCATTTTTGAAAAAATTTGCCAACATATTAGAGATTTCTAAAGAATTATGGCTGGTAACATTATTTAACGACAGATAGTTAGGATAGCCGTCAACTTTTCTTTTGCTATTTACAAATTTCCAGAAATTTTTTGGGTTTTGTTTAATTTCACGTTCAGTTTTTGATATGTAACTAGAATACAAGTCGTGGGAATAATTAGTCAACATGTATTTTAGTTTCGAGTATATTCTAAAGTCATCATCAGCCCTGGACTTACAATATTTTATCCATGCTTTGTTTCTTTTATTTTTTAATTTTTTTAACTGTGTGTCAAACCATGGTGGAGCATCAGATTTGATTTATAAGTACAACATACATCCAATAAAACTTTAAAAACCACATTTGTATACTCACCCTATAAATTAAAGTTCACATGAATGTCGCATGTATTCTATCGATCACTGATAAAATATTTGCATTCTTTAATACCTTTCATAAAATTAATACACTTGCTAATATAATAAATAGCAACAATGTCGAAATTAACTGCCATTATAATCTCACGTCATCGATCATGTGAAACACAATATTTTGTCTCACGTGCTATGCCCATTTTATTCCCAACTGTGAACTGCTAATTCATTTTGATTAAATCAAATAAATAGCGTGAATATACACACCTAGGTATTATTTGTATATAACCGTGAACTTGACAATGAAAATGTTACGATTTTTCATCAACATTACGATAATAATGTAAATAAAATTGTCAAGTAGATCGTTTGTAAATTGCGTTTTGTTTAAGAAGTTCGGTAATCCGGCCCTCAAAATGTGTAATAAACATTGAACAAAAATTAAAAAAAAAAATATATAATTTAATTGAATGTCCCGCTTCATCACCTTATGTGACATGCCGCATGCTCATGCAACATAATGTATAGGAAACCGTCTAATTTTGATGTGTGAGATCGCCTTACGTGATGAGCTTTTCGAATATAACAACAACAGGTGGATGCATGGCGCCTTCATGGGTGGTGCATTTAAATACTTTTACCCACCTGCACCGCATGCATATGAATTAGTTGATGAAATAATATTAGGTATAATAAAATTAGTCAAGGGAATTATATTCCATTAAAATCTCTTTTTTCATGGTTAAAAGAAGGCTTAAAGTGTTCTTGTCAACCAATTTGCCAAATCGAAAATAAGATGTCTTTTGTTTTAATTTAAACTTAAATTGTATGCCGAGGTTTTTATATGTATATAGTTTATACTCATAAAATAATAACAATTCTAATTTTTATCTCATTAAATCTATAGGCACTGTGCCAAATTTTATACTATTATTATTTTGATAGTTTAATTGAAATGCTAATGAGAGGCTCGTCCTACTCAGTCTGATTGCAAATGAGAAGCTGTTTATAAAAAGGCGTTAGACGCGACACAATAAATTGCCTTTTACGGAAGTGTTATGTTTACCTTTTGCATAAATTTATGCAGTGTAAAAGTGTTTTTACTTAGTGATTAATTCCGACATTCCGGCTGACATATTGCATTCATAACGTATACAGTTAAGAATGTTTGCGTTTTTTTTTTTAAACGCACTCTAGCCAATTGCTAACTTATTGCTCAAATGACTAAAACCTGTTTACTTCCAAAAAACTGCCAACTTCTACGAATTTTAACCCAATTTTTTTTTAAAGTTTGTACAAAAAAATTAAAATAAAATTCATTGAATTTTGAACAACAACAACAACTTAAAGGTGCTACCACCAATTGCTTACGAATTAATTTTGGGTATTTTAATTCGTTTTATTTTTGTTTGGCTAGAGATATAGCTATTTCAAGGGGTGCCAAGCCCTATCATCAGTCTCCTTTATAGTGGTGCTGAGCTTTAATCCAATTTTATTTGAAAAACTTTCTACACATCATGCGGTATTTGAACCCGCGCATCAGATTTGCTCAGTCTTCGGAGCTGTGTACCCTATGTACTATGCCACCGTTGACCACTGACGTCACAGGTCTAGATGTGCTGTTTGTTTATCAATTGCATTTGGAGCATCAGCATTTTTATAAGCCCCTTTAATAAAATTCGAAGGAGTTCGGATTTTTAGGAAATAAAAGAACAGACGAAAAAATCAGAACGAAATTGTTCGTTTGTGATTTCGTTATGTCATTTTTGTATGGAATTTTTCGTTTGGCATCAGCAGCATACTAGGCTTTGAAAATTCAAATCTCCGTTCGTTTCATTTGACAGATGACGCAAACTATAAAAAAAAAAGTTCAAAAAGATTGCAAATGACGCCATATTTACATAAATCAAGCATGATTTTATGAAAATATCTTTTGTCTCGGCAGAAAAATACTTGAGATTGCAGGTAATTTATTATTACGGAATTATTTACAATCAACATAACTTTTCAGTAATTTTGCCATGCATAAAATGTAAATGTGCAGCAAACACCCCTTTAACTCGAATCTATATTAAATAGTTTATCGATTCACACACCAAAGTTTGAAGACTATGTAATTATTGCTGTTAGTAATTTTCAAAAACTGTTTATTAAAAACTTCACAATAAGCCATTCTAACAGTGCTAAGAAGGTAATGACGCAAATACCTGAGGTGCTGCTATTTTGTATAACAACTCAAACAAAATAGGAAGTAATTGTTTGTTAGTTCACCCTATGGCACGTGTTCTTGGCACTTTACTATGATTTCCGGCATAAGGAGGGGGTATTCATTTGTAATACCATGAACGCTCTTTTAACAATCGTTAACATCTTTTTAGTTTCGTTCAGTTTAGTGCAATTCTCCCATTCATCTGATGCAAACTCATAACAAATTACGAACTTATTCGATGGCGTCGTAGTTTATTTCATTCAAGACAAGTTATTTGTATGGTTTTGAGCTTTCAAAGGAACAAGTTGTGCCTTGGATTTCTTATAAAAAAAAAAAGAAAATGTTTCAAAGGAAAACATACGATTGTTTTCGAAAATAATAACTATGTATATGTGAGTGTAGCAAAAATATAGTTGAATCACGCAGCAGAAAAAAACGTAGCTCAGCAGTTTGCTTCTAATAATATTTTTTCATTAAGAAAGAAGATAAGGAGCCATCATATTCATTTGAGGCAGAGTCGTGTCTTTATAAAAATAAACAACTGAACAAAGACCCCTGGACCAATGACGGTTTCTGTTTGGGTGGCGTGGCTTTGTCGTGTGGCATCAGCATGGCAGTGTGTGCGCAAGATTGTCACTTCGATTAGGAAAAATTATTTATAATTTGCATAAATATTATTCTACATGACTAACCTTTGAATTAAATTCAGAACTGTGATTAGGTTCTAGGTATTCATTATGCGATAAAAAAAAACTTTGTATTTTTTTTTGTAGGAGTGTGGCGTATTAGTTTATTATTTGCAAGATATTTTATTTACATATGAATTTATCACAACTAAGATTCAACCTTGAGCGCCACAGGGTTAAACCCTCCCTCTCAAGGCCCGAGGGTCAAGGATCTGCAAACACTTGAAAATAGACAAAGATGCGCATTAATTTTGTAGTTGGAATATCGGACAAAGTATTCTACATTCGTACAATGCGGCTAAAGAAATAAAGAAAATTTTTTTACTTTACTTAATACGCACCAACAAACATCTGGAAAATTGTCAGTGTTTAATGCATCAGAAGAGACACTTAATGTTGATTTTCACAAAAAGTAATGAAGCAATAAAAATCTGTACATTAAAAAAACTATATAAACACAGTTAGAGAAATTGGCAGGACAGAATTCATGTTTACTCATTAATATGACCTTTCGATTACTGTACAAAACTACAAATCTCTACGATTTTTAATACAAAATCCTTCAAACTTCATAATATAAAAAAAAAAGCGATTCGTAGAAATTCGTAGTTTTGGACAGTTCGCAAACAGACATAATAGCCCTGTTCCTTTACTTTGAAACTCTGTGATTTTCTGTGCATTTGTGTGAATTTCAGTCCAACGTTCTGTCAAAGTTCATATAAAAAAAATAAAATGGCTGTAAAATGCACAGAAAATCACAGAGTTTCAAAGTAAAGGAACAGACATAATAATTATAATGATTGTTTTCATTTTGTGATCTAAAAAATCTTCACAATAAGGTCATTCTATATAAAATAAAAACATGATTTTTGTACTTAAAGAAAAGAAATTTTGCCTAAAGTGGAGCTCAACCTACTACACTACGCTGGCTACGTTGCTTATAATGAAGCATTACACTTCACCACCCCCCAGCCTACGGGCCTGCATACTTATTTTCAATTACGAATAATTACTCGTCCGGTAAAATGAATAATGGCATAAGTGGTGACGTGGCGCTATTCATAATTTTCTATGAAAAGTTAAACTCCGCTGAGATTGAGCTCACACTTATTTTTGCCGTCAAAGAGGATAAGTAAAGCTCATAGAGAACCATAAAATCACGCAAAATACCAGACTTGACCGTCAGCCGACAAGAAGCACCAGACCGAGTAACAAGTGCGAGGACAGCATAAAGAAAAGGGTCCCAAAGTAAAAAATAATAAAAGGTAATTGTTCATAAACTACCCCCTACCAGTGGTAAGGAGTCGTGAAGCTAATATATTAGCCGGTGAATACCTTGCGATAGCCAGCGTAAGCTGTTGATAGCCAGTGAAAACCGTTGATAGCCAGCAAAAGCTGTTGATAGCCGGCGAAAGCCGTTGATAGCCGGCGAAAGCCGTTGATATCCAGTGAAAACCGTTGATAGCCAGCAAAAACCGTTGATAGCCAGTGAAAACCGTTGATAGCGAGCGAAAGCTGTTGATAGCCGGCGAAGCCGTTGACAGACGGTGAAAACCATTGATAGCCAGCGAAAGCTCTTGATGGCCGTCGAAAGCCGATGGTAGCTGGCGAAAGCCGTTGATATCCAGTGAAAACCGTTGATAGCCAGTGAAAACCGTTGATAGCCAGTGAAAACCGTTGATAGCCAGCGAAAGCTGTTGATAGCCGGCGAAGCCGTTGATAGCGGATGAAAACCGTTGATAGCCAGCGAAAGCTGTTGATAGCCGGCGAAGCCGTTGACAGACGGTGAAAACCATTGATAGCCAGCGAAAGCTCTTGATGGCCGTCGAAAGCCGATGGTAGCTGGCGAAAGCCGTTGATATCCAGTGAAAACCGTTGATAGCCAGTGAAAACCGTTGATAGCCAGTGAAAACCGTTGATAGCCAGCGAAAGCTGTTGATGGCCGTCGAAAGCCGTTGATAGCGGATGAAAACCGTTGATAGCCAGCGAAAGCTGTTGATAGCCGGCGAAACCGTTACTTTTGAAAAAAAAAATCAAACTAATTTTTTTCAAAATTTTATGTAATTAAGTATAATTTTTTGTTTTCAAAATTCAATGCTCTTATTAGTTTTTAGTCAAAAACAGAAAACCAGATTCTAAAACATCGTTTTAGTTTTTGAGAAAATTGAAAATAAAGGGAGGGGTAAATTTTTTTAAACAACTGACTTAATATAGAAAAAAAAAATCATTAAAAAACAACGGTAATGGTTACAACGGCATGCTATACTTTTTTTTGTAAGGCCAGAAATATCTGCTTTTATTTTGTTTTTAAATTTATCATTTAACAGAGTTGGTTTTATCAAAATAATAATATTGTTTTGTTTTAAAAGTGAGAAATAAACCATAATACTCTCCTACAATATTTTATGTGTGGCATTTCGCTATTCAAAACTAATGTAGATCAAGTAAAAATAAATTTAAAAACTATAAATCATTTTCTTTTCTTGGCTAAATGACAAAATGCAGTATGATAATCTGCCATTTAATATAAAAAATTAATAACTTTGGTTAAAACAGTTTTGTTTTAACACTTCACATTTTTAATTATCCTAAATTCCATTCTAATCGAATTAGTTTAATTAAATCTAAAATCAATTATTATTCCCAAACCAAAAGAAAACAATCAATTATTGTTCTATGAAGTATTTATTTATGTATATGTACAGATATACATTAACTTTTATGTAAGTCAGCTGCCGTTTTGTCCTGCACAAACGCACTTTAATTATAAACAAAAAAAAAAACTGTTAACCGATAACGAAATGATTATTTTTAGTTTAAACTTGAATGTCATTCAAAAGACGACTCCATGTTTCGATATTTTGTTTGTATTAAGTGGAAACTCTTTTAAATCACCGATAAAATTGAATGCATAATGCAGAGAAATTAAATTACTTTTTATCGAGGAAAATATTGTGATTATGCATTGTAATAAAAAAAAAGACTCTTATTCTATTGCACACTTAATATGTTAATGTAGAAATGACAAGCGGTGACAACAATCTAAAGATTGTTGTCGCGTCGTCGTCGATCTGCCGATACGTCAACATTTATAGGATTTATTTGTATTACAATTTCTCATGACACTGTTTTACAATTTTTGTTCAGGGAGATGAAATATGTTTTATTGGTTTTATGCAGCGGACATAGTATTGAGATCAAAAGATCAAAATGATGTGCCCATTAGAGGACCTTCAAACTCCCTGAGATAATTTTTACAGATGGTCTTAAAGGTAAAACTACATGGCTTAGGCCCATTGTTCATATGGATCCAGTGAAGAAGGCAGTCTTAGCTTTCATTTCAACCCCCATTCAAAGAAATTCCTAATGGGATATGTATATTTAGGGCAAAAGGCAACTGGAAAAGTGCATTTTGTAACCGAAGGAACGATGAAAAGCTTGGCTGACCAGCGGTTTTATTAATTATTGGACTGAAGCTCTTCTCTTTTTCACTACTACACTTGTCGTGCATTTTTGCCCTACAAACTGCACTTATCTATTGCTGCAATAGCCTAGATCAATTTAAATTTACAACTTAATATATAGAAGGGTTATTTTTTTAAATTTAGCTGAATTAAATTATGTACTTACCCTTTAAAACAGGCGGAGGATTTTGAGTTTGATTACAAAAGTCTGGATCGTCAGGGTCAAACAGAATGTTGTCTTCCCATTCTGTGACGATATTGTTGCCAGGACGATTTTTCATCTAGAAATAAAAATAAGAAAACATATTTTATTATTTTATATGGAATGAATTTTTACAATTTCAAACAATTACATGATGAATTTCAATGATAGCTATAACTGGCGCCTTAGACCATGAGTTGGTCCATTGTGATACATACCACATGAATCAAGTAGATTTTCTTCCTATCTACTCGTTGAGCGTGCGAGACTACTACTACTAATGTCTATATTTGCCAGATCACTAGTATCATTACATTAGGCTAGGCGCATATTGAGAAGCGTCTACAAGACTACATAGGTATTTACGATTCGTTATAAAATAAAATAATAACAAATAATTCGAAATTTTTCAGAATTTTCGATAGATGGCGCTGACTAACAAATTATAAAAATTTGTGTTGATTTTTTTTAATTCAATTTTCTTGACCTAGACAGGGTTAAAATTGAACTGCACAATATACGTGCCATTCAATTATAGATGAATTGAACTAGATATTTAAAACCCTGTTCAGTCCAAACAGTTACGTATTTTGGTTTGAAGCAGACATTAAAATTTTGGCTTTAAGCTATAACAGGCATCTTAAACGAAATTAAGAAAATCATTTCAAAACCCACTTAACTATCATATCTTTAAATCAAAATTATTGCTTATACTTGTGCCTGCGTCATTGGCTGGCACATGCCGCAAATGGCTGAGTATAACTACTGCAAAAACTAGAAGTCATTCAACTGTATTAGTCCGGTCAGTGACAACATCTCTGTGCAATCACTTAAAGTCAAGTTACGAAAATTGCCAACTGGGCATTCATTCCAACACAATAGGTACATGACCAACTAAGAAATCTTGACAAATTCGCAAAATAAATAAACCTATTACTACAATCAGAGGAATTTCTACAGGAAATTAATAAACATGCGCTCTTTGCACTTAAGCCTGTGGTAACAGAAAAATCAGTGAGAATTCAGAGGTTTTATAAAAAAAAAAATTACTGCAATGCAAGCAGGAATTTCATTAAAGAAAAAATGTGTGTATGTATGTGCGTTTTATGTAAATCTGAGCATGAATTGAATGCTATTAGACCACTTACCTCGGTGCAATTTTTTCCTCTTGTTTCACCTTTTTTAGCAACAAAACACGAACACAAATCTATTTAACCAAATTTTTTCCTTAGGGAATAAAACTAAAACTATCTATCGATTGACAAAGAAAAATAAAAATATTTTTTTGTGAATTCAACCCGAAGAGTCGTCAACGGACGGCGGCGCGGCGTACGGCAGTGAATATAAAACCTTCAAATTTAAATATTATATTAGTTTATATTTCCAACAAATAAAATTAGCTTAAATCCTCAGGGCTTGAGCCAAACGGGAGCCAAAGCAAAAGCCAAGTCAGATAGACAATTTTTTTTCTATATATGGGTGTTCTAGTCTCGATTTGAATAAGGGAATTTTGCAGAGTTGCGCTGCCAAAAATTAGATATAAGAAAAGAAGTTGACCAAGATTGGGCTTGCATATTGTTGTTGTTTTTGTAATTTGTTTATTTGATTTGTTTTGATTTTGATAAACGTCATCTTTTTGTTATTTAAACAGCCGTTTGTTGAAGAATTGGCGCTGAAGCATTAGAAAGAGGAACCATTTCGCGTTGCCAATTTGACAAAAATAAAAAAGAAGTCTGTTTGGGAACTTGAAGCTTTTCCAAAGGAACTTTTTAAAACAAATAACCGTTTATACTATGTTTCCAATTGAGAACTTCCACCAAACGTCAAAAATTCTAGATGGGGGGAAAACAAACACACTATTAAAGGCGCGAACAGTATCGGTGTGTATTTCTATTTGTTTGTATTGTTGTTTTCCCCCCATCTAGAGCTTCTTTTCGATGAAAGAACTGTCAAAATTAGAAAGAGAAAAGACAGAGTCAGATTCTGGAAAAGCCCAATAATCTTGTTTATATTTAATGCTCCTGCTCTTTCAAAGTGACGTAGGAAAATTACTGAGAATTTTAGATCCCACCATTAAATATGGATTTATGAAACTCATTCAAGTATAAATCTATTTTCATATTCGGCCCTATGGATGTAAAGCCTTAACTACATAAGCCACTTTTTGCAAAATTACAAAAGTAAAAATATTTTTTTCCAGCTAGCGCAGTTGTTTTGTGAAAAATAATATATACATTTTATTTTTAAACCAAAATTTAAGCTTTCTGCATCATTTTTATAAGTTTTCCTGTGAGAAACACTATCCCAAAATGAGTTTGAAAATTTTTACTTTTCTACTTTTCGTAGGAAATCGGAGAGAATTTTATTAACTGAAAAACATGGATCAAGTCCAATGGATTTGAATTGCCTTAAATCCCTATGTAGTTTTTATCCAGTTGTTGTAAAATGGATTAATCGAAATGTCAATTTAATGGAGTCATATTTCCGTCAAAAAGCGTTAATCTCTTCAAGAAGACTTTTAAAATGACGCACGGTTTGCTTTGTTTTGATATGTTAAATTTTCACCCAATTATTGATTGCGCAATGAATTGATCCTTGATAAAAATTTGGTTTAAAATGCACATACTCAAACTTGCCCTAAGTATAAAATTTAGGAAAAGAAAGATGTACCTATGTAAGATGTACGACCTAGATCTAAAGTCTTATGCGATTGCTAATTTTACCGTTTGGAAATATTATCATGTCGTATGCTTCTTTAAATTCACGATACAAGCGTATAATTTTTGTTTTTTTTTTTTTTTTCAATCGATATTGTGACAATATTTGTCGGAGCCTTTATATGGTCCATTGTTGAAAAATCCCCGCGTGGAACATGCACAAAAGATTTCTGTCCTCAATATATTTGATGAGCCTTTCGCAAGAAATTGAGCAGAATTTTGACCACAACCCATATTTAAACCTTAATTTGTCTCAAACTTTCATTTATAAAATCTTTATAAGTAGTAACGTATATCTACTACAAAAAAAAACATACAAAACTGACTGAATACGCGTCGCTTATTTCAAAATCAAGACCTATCATGAATTCCATCGTAATCGGAAACTTGACGAATAATAAAAAAAAAAAATTATCACTGAATCCGTTCGTAACGGCACTTTGTATGATATAATACACTAAGATGTGTTTTGTGATAGTCTTTTTCGAGATTCGTAACAAGTTTCCGATTACGATGGAATTCATGATATACAGCCTATTCTGCTAAACTTTCGCGTGGAAGTTTGTATTCTGCTATCCGTCGGAGGAAAATAATTGCTTCAAATTTTGTATGAATTTCGATAAAAACAGGATTTAAACAATTAGATTCTTTTATGAATTTCAAAATTAAATATCAGTTGACATTTGCGCTCTAAAGATTTAAAAAAATAATTTGAGGCAAATTGAATGAAACTTTAACGTGAACCGAAAGTTATGATTGGATCGAATAGCAGAATATAGGGCTGATCATTAAGGTAAATTTAGTTAAATAAAAATCATGTAACATTAAAAATTTAATAATTTATTTTTTTTTTTATATAATATATTCAGGAATTCACAAGTTTAGGAAAATGAAATCTCTCATTTCAATCACTCATTTAGCAAAATTTCTCAGTTTTTCTTTCAAAATATTGTGGGAAAAAATTTGGATCCGCTTGCTCACTTTTTGACAAAATGAAGTTTCTGATATCTCATTTTCTTGTTAATGCCTCTGGATAAGAAAATTTTTCTTTCGCAAGATTTCGTAGAAAATTTTTTGCTTTAACTGTATTGTTGAAGTGGCCTAGCTTTAAAGCCACGCATTTAGGTAAGTTTTTACTGTGAAACTAGGACGAGTACTTATTAATTTGATGAAGGTTTAGGTTTTCAATCTGTTCCATCCTGGTTTCGGAAGGATTTAGTCATTAGAGCATTCTTACAACTTGCATAAAGCCGAAACAAAATAATTGAAACAACAATTGCTTATATATAGTCTTCCTACGTTTACAGTTAAAAGTTCATATATTTTCTCTAAAATTGTTAAGTATTAAGTTATTTTACAGAATTTATATAAGTCATTTAGCTTGGTTTTTACTAATAATTTATTAAACATATCATTTTTTTGTTTTAATTTTAAGTCAAATATTTTTGTATTTGAAACTAACTGCACACCTGCTAGGCGGCTATGGTTAAATATCAGTTTATTACAAACTACTTGAACTACAAAAAAAACGGACTTGGAGCTTCTTCCAGACCAATGTAAACAAAAGGAATTCTCATTTGCGGTACGAAAAAATCAATCAAAATAACTTCTACACAAAGATCTTAAAAATTATTTACATTTTCAACAACAGGCTTAAACAAAAGAAAAAAACAATAACATATCCACCTTCTTACATCAATTACGTCAGTTTGGCTCCGTCCAGAGTTTGAACAATGTGTTTCGACACAACAGCCGTAGCCTCGCTCGCATTGGGTATGAGAAAACGATCCATGTCGGTGATGAGCAGGCCATCGCCATCTGGGAAGCCATACTTAAAGGTAATCAAATCCCGATGGCGCTTCTTTGCTGTGATCTTAACAATGCTGGCAAGTGGCCGACGCACAATCACCTGTGCCTGTCCACGATTCAGCTCTCGCAAAACCACCAAATGAGAGCTAGTTATAATTAAGTGACTATCATACATGTAACCGTTCATGTGCACCTCTTGGCACTTAAAGGCATTAATGATGTCCGGTGACTTTAAGTACTGATTTATAGATACGATCTCCTTGCCATCCGGCCCTGAGCCTGCTTGACCACCACTACCAGCTGAATTGGTGGGCGAATCGAGTTGCTCGGTTTCCGTGAATTGGTCGTCATTTTCGTCGTCGATGCTAAAGACAGGCGCGACATTTCTATAACGCTTGCCATTCTTTTCACTCGGAGAGACGTGTTTGTCGGGGACTTGATGCTGTGCACTGCTATTTGGCGCTGTGGCTGCATTCGGATTCACAATTATGTCCATTAGTTTCTCCTTAACCTCGGCCGATTTCATTTTCATGGCCGCCGAAAGCTTACTAAACAAATCACTGGTTGACTTCGACTCAGGCACATGACGTGCAACTTTGGGGGCGGAATTAATTTGTGTGGTGGAATTTTTCAAACAAACAATACACTTTCGTGACTCGTGGTCCTCTAGACAGTCGGCCATGTGCTCGCCAAAGTATTCGTGGATGGAAATATAGCCGCCGGAGAGAAGAGACACGAACTGAGTGTTCTTCTGTAGAAACGAAGCTACCACCATGTGAGTGTATTGATCCTCATCGAGGCGTCCGCTGCCCATAAAACAAAGGTGTTCACCTCCTGCATTCGAATTCGCTTCGATGGCCTGACGTTGTGCCCGTAACAACCCCTGGACGGCAGTGGAAAATGCTACTGGCTCCTGCAGCATCAAGTTGCAGTCCAAATGAAAAGCAGTCGCCAAGTGGCCGGCATTGTATTGCTCTGCAGGTCGGCAGTCGACCAAGAAGAAGCGCACAACCTCGGGGGCAGTTAGTTCTGTCGAAGAGTTTTCCACCAGTTCGTATACTGACACTGGCAAACAAAGAGCTTGCGAGACGCTGCAGAGCTCTTCCTTTGCACTACTCTGATTTCCATAAAGGGCCTTCAAAAAATCAGTTTTAAACGATGACGGAGTCTTCGATCCGTAGTACTGCGCCAACGAACAAAAGTCAACAACATCGTCGGTTTCTAAAGCACACGGCATGTTGGTCAGAAACCTGAGAATCTCCTCCTTGGGGGCATTCTTCATTGCAAGAATCTGATCCCTGCCATTGATCAGAATTATCAGACTAAGGAAAAAGACCAGAAACGGGTCGCCGTTCTGGAAGTACAGATCCCACATTGATAGGATTACATTTAGGCCGCAGGTTGAGGCAAATAGACAACGAAACCACTGCATCGAATACAAGTCTGGCGAGATTTTTTTTGTGTCCAACATCGAGCAGAGCTCCGGGTCGTGATATTGAATGAGTAGACGGAATACGTGGAAAACATTGCCCTTGGCGATACATCCCTTAGGGATGTAAGTGTCTCTGATAGCTTCGAAAAGATTGTAGGTATCAGATCGCTTCAGTTTCAACGATAGCAGAGGTAATAGGAGCTCAATCCATCCGTTCACACTCTCGTATGGTAGATTTCTGTTCTTGCAGTAGAAGGTTAGGATGGATTCCAAGTCTGAAATGACCGAAACTTTGTCCTCGTCGTCGTTGCCAATGCGTTCGACCATGCGGTTACAGTCCTCCCTTAGTTTATTTTGAAATGGTAAGTCATAGATTTCATTGAAAAGAGACATCTGGTCCGATTTGTTCCTGACGTCGAGACACACTTGCCATACGTCTGGTCGGAGGGACTCGGGTATAGCCTTTCCGCCGCATATGGCATAGATATCGTTCACATTGCAATCGTCCAGCAAGGCTGATTCTAATTCAATTAACCTAGGAATGGGGACAGCAATATTTTTTTCTTTTAATTTATCTTCATTTTATCATGAAATTTGGAGATAAGATAAACAATAATGATGAACTTTGCAATGATTCACTCCAATATTAATCATAATCTCACAAATGAATAAATTAAAATTAATGATAGGTATAAACAAAACAAACAAAATATCTGATTGGCAATTTTTTTTTAAATTTTCTCACCACAAATTGTCGTCCATCGCTTTTGTTTGAAAGAAAGATTATTGAAGATAAAGTACTGGCTTGAGGTAAATAGCAAATGTTCGTCTTTTGTGTAATTTTTAACGCTTGAATGTTTACATAATTCGTTTGGAATTGAGTTAATCGGATTTGTATTATGTGGAATTTGTTTAATGAAGATTTTTTAGAACAGAGAAATTGTATTTTTCACGACAAAAAGGAAAAAATAAAATGTAAAAATATTTTTCTTTGCACTTTAATTGACAGAAGATTGCCAAAGTGTCAATCAAGATTACATATATAAAATGTACGTACATACATCGATTCTAGCTACCGAATATAGCGCCATAGTTATCACAAGCGGGTGATTGCGGTATATTTAGATCCGTTCTCGTACATCCAAAAATGATATTTCTTTTCGAATTCCTTTAAAAAATTCGATTTCTAAACAGAATCGATTTTTTTTCTTTCAATACAAGAGATTATCCGTAGTAGCCGTGGCGTGATGGTTAGTGCGATGGACTGTCATGCCGGAGGTCTAAGGTTCGATCCCCAGCCTCGCCACCTATTTATTTAAAAGAAAAAACGACTACTGCCTCTTGCGAGGAATTGACAAATCCTCCGAGAGTATCGCCTGTCACGGCTCGTTACCCAGCATCTCCATTATCAATTTTCGAGGCAATAAATTGCTTCCCTAATTGCCATTGACTTGAATATTGCCAATGGAGACGCTTTGGCAATGGCAATGGCAATATTGCCTGAAAGATGAAAGTCAATTATTGATTTCCATCAACCAGGCAATAAATTTTGACGTTTCGTCTTTTACAAAATGTTTTCTCAGTGATTTTGAATAATTTCTCCTTCATTTTGAAACAAAAAGTGAAAATATGAATAGAAGTGACCACAAATTAGTGAATTATATTTTTATTTTATCAAAAAACAGTAAATTTAAGCAGTTTTTGTCGCGATTTCTATACCTAAAGTTTTTGACAGCTGGAATTGCCTGGTCATGAAATGCTCCACCCAAGCAACTAATTGCAATCGATATTGAAATCGCCATTGCCTCAAATATTGCGAATGGAGCCACAGCGTTACCCAGCGTCTTCATTAGCAATCTTCGAGGCAATAAATTGCTTTCCTTATTGTCATTGCCTTGAATATTGACAATGGAGACGCTTTGGCAATGGCAATGGCAATATTGCCTGAAAGATTAAAGTCAATTATTGATTTCCATCAACCAGGCAATAAATTTTGACGTTTCGTCTTTTACAAAATGGTTTCTCCACGATTTTGAATAATTTCTCCTTCATTTTGAAACAAAAAATGAAAATATGAATAGGAGTGACCACAAATTAGTGAATAAAAAATTTATATTATCAAAAACCGTAAATTTAAGCTGTTGCTGTCGCCATTTCTATACGTAAAGTTTTTGACAATTGGAATTGCCTGGCCATGAAATACCCCACCCGAGCAATAAATTGCCATTGATATTAAAATTGCCATCGCCTCAAATATTGTCAATGGAGCCACAGCGTTAGCCGTTCGGATTAGGCAATAAACTGTTGGTCCCCTCCATTCCTGCAGACACGCACACAGGAATGGTTGAGAGTTGAAAGTCACTAGGCCCTAGTTCTTCATGAGCTGTTGTGCCATCAAATTTATTTATTTATTTTTTTTTTCAAAAAATTATCCAAGAAAATCGATTTTTTTCTTGCAAATAAATGGAATATGTTGTTAAATGAAATTCGACATCAATTAGTCGTGCCTGTTTACATTGGATTTTTAATGAAGCATGGTTTCATTCGTTAAGCCAACTACATTATGGCCACTTTTTGCAAAATTAAAAAAGGAAAAAAAATTTTTTTTTCCGGCTAGCGTTTTCATTAGAGCAAATGAAGTAATTTCGTTCAAAATTTCCAAATTTTCTCTAATGAAAACGCAGTATTAGGTTAGTTAGGAGATATGTGTGCTCAGCTCTGAGGTGTTGCGTACACGGGGGCCTGTTGACCCATTGTGTTGTGATCCCCTGTAAACAGAGATAAAACCTAAACTATCGGTTTACATAGTAGACTGATTCATTTACGAACCAGCCTGTGCTTTCTATATATTTCCTCATGTTTGCCATTGAGACCTCCGCTAAATCGTCCAGTTCTCCAACAAACCTGTTTCCAAGGTAACGGAGGCGATTTGTTTGGAGGTTTAGGCAGTAGGTGTTAAATGGTTTCTATCTCCTCAACATATCCTGACAGCTCCTACAGAAATCGGGTGCGTATACACCCAATCTAGTGGCCATTATTTCAATGGAACCAATGTGCCGTCAGTACACCTATCAGGGTTCTGTTCTGATATTCTTTTTTACTCATTGATAAACTGTACTGAGTTTCATTAATTCTAGGCCATAAACTTTTGATTGCACAATCGTTCCTCGATATCTAGGAGTTATTTATTTGCTCTTTTTTATCGCTCCTATCGGGACGTCCCGTATTTAATTGGATACCACTATCGCTATTTGTCATTGACCCTTTCCTTGCCAGTGCATCTGCTATATGTCATTCCTTTCTATATTTCTATGTCCAGGAACCCAGCAGAGTTTTGACTTGATTAGTGTTGCAAATATTGTTCAGTATGCCTCTTATCTTATGGTCTCACACTGGATAATGCTTTGATAGCAGCTTGGCTGTCCACAAAGATTGTGATCTCTGATGAGCTCAATTTATTCCTGTGAACAATTCCGGCTGCCTTTTCAATTGCATAACTGGCTGAACAGAATGGTGACGCAGACGGAACCGGAGACGGAGCTGGAATAGCTGTCAAAATATTGAAAACACGTAAATTCAATGTTGCGAACACAACGGAACGTAGACGCATACGGAGCTGCAGACGCAGACGCAGACGGAAGAGTACACCAACTTTTAACTTTTCACATACGGCACTTTTAACGTTTCAATTTGTATGAAGAAAAAAAACAACTTTTTGGGTCGGAAAAAAATATTGTGGTTATTTGTATCGCGAAAAAAATTATTTATTAAAAGGAAAATTATTGGAAACAAAAAATAATATTCTTTTGTTTTTCTTCAAAATACTTTCAAAGCTGTACAGCTCCATTGCGTGCGGGACATGTAAAAAAAATAACGTACGACACTTTTTGACAGCTCTTCCAGTTCCGTCTGCGGCTACAGTTCCGTCATTCTATTCTGTTCAGCCAGTAATTCTCAGCCTGAAAGACACTACACTCATCTGGGAGTTTATATAATTCTCTAATGTTAAAAGTTTCACAAAATCACCCCAGCTCCTGTTCCTTCTTCCATTTCTGACCTGACCCATCAGTGTAGAAAAGGATACCCTGTTCATTGATTAGTGAGTTGGATTTCCAACCATATGCCTTTCAGGTATTAAAACCGAGAATTATTTCCTAAAATCTAATTCTGGGTGGTACGTAGCCAGTGGTCACGTCAAGTCCGGGGTATCTTTTTTTTTGATTTTGAAGTTTATTTGGCTCAACGGCCATTAAAATTTACAAAATAATTAAATAATACCTTATTTATACATTCAAAATAATTTTTTTTTTCTTCTAGAAATTTCAATTAATACAAGATTTTGCATATAAACAAATTAGGTTTTTGAAATGATTAAAATTACTTATATTTCTGATATTAGAAGGTAGGTTTTTGAATGCCTGATAAGTCCCATATAAAGAATGCTTGCTTGAGCTCTAGATGTTCTAGTCCGCATTATGTTAAATTCTTCGATGTTGAATGACTCTTCTTTCAGGAATACTAGATTGAAGATATTCGGGACACATGTTGTGTTTGATTTTAATGACGAACATCATTGCCATCATATTAAGCCTTTGGGCTATATTAAGCCATTTTAGTGACTCAAGCATTGTCGACACAGAGGTAAATCTATCACACTTAAGGATGACGCACATGGCTTTGTTTTGAAACTTTTGAAGTCTTGCCTTTTGAGTGTTGTTACACAGATATAGTTTACTCGCACAGTTTTCGAAATGGGCCTTGACAGTTACGTAATACACTTTTATTGAACTATTTTTGGAGATATTTTTGCGTGTCCTCCTCAAGACACCTAACTTTTTTGACACTTTCTTACAAATATAATCTATAGAATCTATTGTTCTTATTAATAAATATTGTCTAACTTTAGACAGCCATCCAAGTTTTTAAAAAACCTTTCTAATTTTTGCTAAAGTAATCTATCTTTTTATGTTGCTTTAGACCACGTAATCTATGGTATAAACCTAGAGAAATGCAATATTTTTTTTATTAAAAAAGCATATTTCTGACTGTTTCAAAATACTCAGACATAGTTTAAACAGCCAAAAATCTAACTAACAATTTTTATCCTATATTCATCCAAAGAAACTACTTCTCATCTATTATCTCACTCATATACGCTTTGAATAATACTCCAAAGAGTGAAAAAGCCGACTTTTTTTGAATCCTATTGCACCTTTATGGAGTAAGTTCAAGTTACTCCGAAGAATATGGTATGAGTAGTTTGATGAAAGTGCTATAGGCATGGACCTATTATATATGGACTGCCAGGAGCCAACTTCACGACGGTCCGACTTAAAACTAAACGCCACCAGCGCCCCGTGGTGTAAAGCGGAAAATACGGTGGAGCTCTATTTGACATTAAAGTTTTGTTTATTTATTTTTTGTTTGCATAAAGATAAAAAAAAACCTTTTTAAAAAAGCAAAAAAAAATAATAGGCGTGAAGAAAACGTAGAAACAAACACCACCTTGTAACAACAACAGTAACAGATGCAGTTTGGGTCTCGAAGACCGGTCAACAAAATGCCTCAACAATCTGGACAGATGCCGATTCCTGGTGAAACATTGCCTCCACAAGCTGTACAAGTGCAAATACCGCGCCAACCACTAAGACTTGGTCAACAAATGCCACCAAAACCTGGACAGATGTAAATGGCAGTTCAGCAACCAAGGCATTGTCAACAAATGCCACCACAACTGAACAGTTGCCTCCTCTGCAAAATGCCCATGCAGCCTGGTCAAGAAATGCCCGGAATTGGATATACTGTAATGTAATGTTAATGTTAAAAATAAGTCTATTGATTTAAATAGTAATTTTTTTCCACAGCGACCTCTCGGTAATAAAACATTAAAAGAAATAATTTCAACTAAATTACAAGAACGTGATGTAAATTATTTTGAAATGAAAAACAAACAAACGTCAATTTTATTCAGCGTTGGACGTCAGATGTCAAACTTTTACTTTTATTTGAAAAAGATGGCACTGTTTATTATAAGTAAAAATAATAGATGTCCCTAGTTTCTTCGACAAAAAATGCTTGTTCAGGGCAATTGTCAGGAGATGGCTTTAGTAAAAGTTTCTCTTTTTTTTTCACTTTGCACCAAGAGGCGAAGTGTCGCTTAAAAGAGGTCGGACCACTTTTATTGGGGCTTTTGTATGAAAATAAAGCCCGACTAGCAGTCCATATCTAGTATGTCAATGGCTATAGGAGTATTCCGACATATTAAAAAAAAATATTTATTATTGATTTCTTTTTCTTATTTTATTTTTGTTTTGATATTTCTTAAAGTTATTTTTAGTAATGGTTATCTGAAATGAGATCTCAAATTTGATTAGAAATTATTTTTATTATAAAAATTTCTTACTTGTCTAAGAGTTGAACTCGTGTCCCATCGCACCGAAAACCTTGTTCGCTAACCGCACGGCCATTTGTGGTATCTATTTTTGTAGCATTGAAGCAGCAATACTTTCTGCATCAATTTTGACTTGTTTTATAGGGTACCTTACCTATGTATGATTTTTTTGTGGAAAAAAGAAAACTAATCGAATCAAAAATGACACGAAGATGATGTAGAAGTCCAAAATTTGTTTTTTACACCGTCCTTTGGTATGTACGTTTGGGCATTATTTTAAATTGGTAATGTGTTGCTTTTTAATGGCGCAACCGATTTTGATATAGCCTTCAATATATTGCTACCTAATATTTCAAACAATATTGCATTTAAAAATATAAAAAATAATTTTTTTATCCAAAAAAACAATAAACAAAAATTCAAAATATTTTATAGGACTTCTTGTTTTTTTTTAATATTTTTCCTTAAAATGTAGCTACATTATATTTGATAACCAATGAAGCAAATATAAGCTTGTTATATCATATATGTACATATACATGCGTATATATTAGTATACTCGAAAGTTAGTATAAATGAAGTAAAATGGCGGTGTCATGGTGCACTTAATTTGCGGAGTACAAAAATATCTATAGATATAAAATAGAAACATTCCGCTCTATAAATAAAACACAAATGTGTTATAGTAGATACATGCAGTTTAACTTACTATTAACATATTCTCAGTATCACTAATGGAGTAAGAACTCTCCCCGTCATTTAAAGGAATCAATATAGTACGATTATAGACGCATTAGCGCAATACACCTGTAAAACTAACAAAAAGTGCAACAGATGATATTTTTGCGATGAGTTTGACTTCTATAACGACTTGACTTTCTGTCCGAAGTTTTAAATCGGTGTTAAAGGTGAATAACTCTAAAATATCTGAAGTCAGAAGTAATTTTGTTAGTTGGGTTTTATTGTCTAATACTACGTTATCGGGATTTACAATAGTAAACTTAAAATCTATATTGCACACCTCGATTAGACTTATATATTCAGAAAATATCACAGAATATCTTCGGCAGATAGACCCATGACCGTAGGTGCTGTGCTTCCAAGAGTCCATTTCCTTAAGTCGAAATGCACTATTGGAAGGTTGAGAATAATCTCCAGCCCTGCTTGTGGCGTAGACCTCCTTGCTCCCGTTATTCCTATACATGCTAATATGTGTAGAAAGCACAAAGTGCTTTTTTCTTTCTTTCCTCCGTATTTCGTTTCCAGGGCCCTATTTCATAAAACTACAACACTAATAATTATTTGTGAAATCACTTGTAGTTTGTAATTTATTAGAGAATTCCTGTTTCATAAAAAATTTAAATAGACTAATATCTACAAGTATCTCAAATTTGTAGCTACAAGTAAATTTACAAGTGTGGCGATCTTTTCTGTTTCATAAAACTATTTGCGTACAAAATTATTAGTAACGGACTTGTAATTAAAAGTGAATTTATTATTAGAGTAAAGAGACTAATAAGTTAAATAATTTTTAGAAATCTCGGCTGATTTGCAGTTGAAATTTATTGCTTCATTAACGTGTTTCTAAAAAATTTAAATAATGGTCTCGAAAAATGGAATAAGTGAAGCAAAGGCGAATAAAAGAAATATATACTAATAGTCCTAGAGCTAACAGCAAATATGGGGTGATGTGGATATCAAACACAAAGGTTTGGGAGATTTTTTTCTAGGCCTTTGGTAGGGGAGGGTGGTTAAACATAGTGATTTTTCACTTAAACTGATTTTTAAAAATAGGGAATAATCCTCTGTTAAACCCCACTGTATATTTCGGGCAGTGTCATGATGAACTCGTTACCCACAAAGTGATGCTAGTTTGATGCATTTATGTACGTTTGATGAAAGTGGTTGTAAATCAATTCAGCAACGATACGTTCCTGAATTTACGCCCCTTTACCTCCCTGTTCCCCAGTTTCAGAGTTCGTAAGAATTAATCTTGGCTTTAATTAAATGACACTATTTTTGAATGGCGGCCCCTGGGATCTTGATCTATTAACGGTTTTATACAATAAAAAAAATAAAAAGAAATCTCAAAGAAAAGACTATATATCTTAAATTTGGTAAAAAAAACTTATACTATTAATCGGATCGTCATAATTGAAGCCTTTGGACTCAAGACAGACTATCTTTTTCTATTAAAAAAAAAAAAATAATTTAAGTTATAATATTGACAAAAATAAAAGAATGCAATTTGTATAACTTGTCTAACATTCAATAAGAAGTTTGAAAATACAAATTTTTCAGCTATTGAGGAGTTGTTAAGGAGAATAGGACCATGATCCCTGCAATGCGACAGTAGTTATAATCATGCTCTCTCGGCCAAACAGCAGATTCATTACATTAATTTTAATTTCATTTTGCTCTCTAAAAATGAGCAAATTATTGAAATTGAAATAAAAACACATTCGGCACACAGCTAGTACGAACAAATCAATTGTTTATTTATTTACGTAACTTAGTTACGGACTTGTAGTTTTGTAGAAGTCAAATCGCTTCTCATGTAGTCTGAATTTGCCTAGCTACAAGTATATGAAAATGTTTATGAAACGAAAAAGTACAACTCCATACTTTATTTGTGCTTGTAACTGCAATTCTACAAGTACAAGGCTAATAGTTTTATGAAATAGGCCCCAGGTTAGCTCGGAATCAAGGATTACGCCCAGATATTTAGCTTCATTTCATTTGATTTAACTTAGGAGAGGGATAAAGTCCTCCAATTTCCTTTTCTTCGTGAACAGAACTAGTTCGGTCTTTGCAGGGTTAACCCCAAGACCGTTTTGTGCCACCCAAGAGGATAGTTCTTTAAGCGCAGATTCCATAATCTCCTTGATAGTTGTAACGTAGGCCATAGCTTGATCTATAGCGTACTTAGTTCATGAATAATCTTCACTCGTAAATAGCTTTCCTCTAGCGTAAAGACGCATAAAGGCACACCCCTCACTGAGATGTATCCATCCACGATCGACTCTCATGTCAGTCGTGGAGAGAAACGAAGCTTTAAATTCATCCATGATATAGGGAACACTAGTTTAGATTTATATCTATGACCAGGCTCAACCCTTTGAACATAAACTACAAACTAGGTACAAACTATAGCAAAAAAAAAAAAAACTACATATATGCGCTAAAACACAACAGAACTTACAAGCTAGAGGTCATCGACCCATTTAAAAAGTCCATCCTTAAATGCAACAATGTAAATTGTTGTAGATTGATCCGACGGTCTACGTCAAACTACCTACTTCAAAGTTGTGCTTCCCTCGATGAATCTTTACGTCTGTTCAGCCTCCTACCCGTGATTGCTTTGCGTAGACACCTAGAAAGAAAAGAAGAGAAGAAAGTTATTGCGAATGACAAGATAGAAGAGGCGCCGCTTGAGAAAGATTCTGCGATTGAATTCAAATCATAATAAGATCCGAGAAATCCAGAAACAATCTCAGCGACAAGTCACTTATCTTGGAGAGGTTAGGTTGTCCGGTCATTTGACTGCAGTGACTGCTGAGGATAATGATCTGCAAGGGGGATAAGATTCTGTTTAGAGAAAAAAAAAAAAAAGAAAAAAAAAAAAAAAAAAAAAAGACTTACCTCCAGATGGGATGTAGGTTCAGGAATCTATCCTTTGATAACAAATCACACTTTACCTTTTACTCAGTAATCGGTTATCAAATGGTTCAATTTTTAATTAGTTTTAAGGCCATTATTATTTTAATAATTGGTCTTTATTTCACTTTAAAGAAAAAAAAAAATAAACTCCAGAGCACATTTCGCAAAATATGATAAATAGAATAGTTACGAAGAGGGAGAAACGTCAAAACTTTAAAAAACATAAAGACGCTTTCAGCGCGAGCTTTTACGAGGGCGATTCTGAGAAGTTGGAGAAGAAAATGAGATGAAGGACGTAAAGATTAATTCATATAAAATCGGTTACAATTCAAATTTTTGATAGTAAATTGTGATATTTTTGTGCAATATTTTAGCTTTAAGTTAATAGTCATGAGAGAAGTAGACTAAATAAGTAAGTTTCATGCAAAATAAGACATTGAGGGATTTACCTTAGCAAATATTGGTAATTTGTAAAATAGTAGTAGACACTACTTAAGGGCTTGAGAGGTAACTCTTACATAAGTATACGTGAACAGGAAAATGATAAAAGAAGGAAAGACGAAACTAGGAACACTTATGGAATTAGTGGAAGGGGAAGAGAAAAGCTTTACATGTAGGATCAGATTAAGAAAGAGAACAATGAATAAGAACGGCAGTAGGGCAAAAGGCCAATGACCAATGCATTTTCTGGAAAACTCTATTCAAATGGAAATTGCAAGTTGAAGTGCGAACATTCGTAATCACAGTCGTGCACACAAGAAAAGTTTTTTTTTACGAATAAAGAATTCTTACTCCGTACATATATGTATGATTTTTTTTGTGTGGAATTTAAATCATATAATCCGATAAATTAGAAAGTGATTTAAAAGGTGATTTAATATTGCTTAAAATATTATGAATAGAAAAAAAAAAAAAAAAAAGAAAATGATGAAAGTTTAATTCTAGAGGTTGATTGGGATCTCTAAAGTAAACCACGAGGTGTGGACTACGAAAGTAGGTAGGCGTACCTATTATTAGGTATTTATTGGTTTAGGTTTAGGGTCGGAGCCACGAGATCTCATTCTGATATAGATATATATGTATATATATATATATATATATACTACGATCTTACGTGTGGAAATAATATCTATACAGAGAGATATAGGCGCAGATAGACATTTAAAGTCCCCACCAATGGAAGATCTCTAGGCCTCTGCTGTAATTTCTTCCTGAGAAATAGTTGGAAACCTAAAGGAAGATTTTTGGGACCTATCACTGCTGTAGTAGAGATAGTGTGACAGGGTGCTCGCCATTTTTGACCACCATCTCTAAGACCAAGGGCGTCTCAAGGGCATGCACAATCGAATTTGTGCTAAGAAAACATTTTTTTTTATAATTTTATTTTTGGATTGAATTTTAACTTTGTTTTTTTTTGTATTTTTAATTTTTTTATTATTTCTTTTGCTTTTGATTGAAATTTTTTTTTCTTAATTTGGAGTATAACAGTGTACAGTGAGATATATTGAGTAGAAGGGGAAAGAAGGTTAAACAAAAAAAAAAGAAAAAAAAAAAAAAACTTTAAAGCAAGTGAGACATTTAACTCTGGTTTTGGGTGCATATATGTAACCATGTATATATATATATAAACATACCTACCCCCTTAAGTGCGCGACTACAGGACACACATACATACCGTCATCCAAGAACGTGCTGCCGGCAGGACTTCGTGGGACGAGAAGGTCGTAAGTCAAATTATAATTTTTTTTACAAATGAATTTACATACTTTCATATATATATAAATGTACGTATATTGCGAAAACTTAAATCGGAGTTAAAACAGTTTTAGATAGGGAGTTGAACTACTAAACTTCCGTTCATTCTATATGGACAGATCCTGGTGCAAGATTTTGCCTTGATGATAATAATTTTTTTTTGACTTTCTTTGATGCCTTTTTTTTATATATATATTCTCATTTTTTTTTAATTTTTAAACTTAACCTTCCAATTATTTAGATTTTTCTTTTTTTTTGAATTTTTTTGTAATAAACGGCTAATGGCCAGATTGGTTAAAATAATTTTGTTTTGCAACTTATGAGTGAAGAGTTCCCGTTATTTGCAATGGTTTGCTAATCGCGATTGCGATGGTGTGTGGGGTTTTGGTGAGACCGATGGGATGAGGAAGGTGTAGGTCAGGGTTATTTCCGGTTTTGACATAGGAGGACTATACGAACGTTTTGACTAAGGATGGGACGCTAGACTTTTACTCGTTTTAGTTCGTGATTGGGAGCTGAGTTCGGGGTCATCTCCATAAAACATGGCCTTGGAGGTGACAAAGGTTGTATCCTCGGATACTAGGGAGGGTAGGCTATATAGCTATTTACTGGCTATTAATGACAATACTATCTGTCAAGGCCCATGTTTTATGGAGATGACCCCGAACTCAGCTCCCAATCACGAACTAAAACGAGTAAAAGTCTAGCGTCCCATCCTTAGTCAAAACGTTCGTATAGTCCTCCTATGTCAAAACCGGAAATAACCCTGACCTACACCTTCCTCATCCCATCGGTCTCACCAAAACCCCACACACCATCGCAATCGCGATTAGCAAACCATTGCAAATAACGGGAACTCTTCACTCATAAGTTGCAAAACAAAATTATTTTAACCAATCTGGCCATTAGCCGTTTATTACAAAAAAATTCAAAAAAAAAGAAAAATCTAAATAATTGGAAGGTTAAGTTTAAAAATTAAAAAAAAATGAGAATATATATATAAAAAAAAGGCATCAAAGAAAGTCAAAAAAAAATTATTATCATCAAGGCAAAATCTTGCACCAGGATCTGTCCATATAGAATGAACGGAAGTTTAGTAGTTCAACTCCCTATCTAAAACTGTTTTAACTCCGATTTAAGTTTTCGCAATATACGTACATTTATATATATATGAAAGTATGTAAATTCATTTGTAAAAAAAATTATAATTTGACTTACGACCTTCTCGTCCCACGAAGTCCTGCCGGCAGCACGTTCTTGGATGACGGTATGTATGTGTGTCCTGTAGTCGCGCACTTAAGGGGGTAGGTATGTTTATATATATATATACATGGTTACATATATGCACCCAAAACCAGAGTTAAATGTCTCACTTGCTTTAAAGTTTTTTTTTTTTTTTCTTTTTTTTTTGTTTAACCTTCTTTCCCCTTCTACTCAATATATCTCACTGTACACTGTTATACTCCAAATTAAGAAAAAAAAATTTCAATCAAAAGCAAAAGAAATAATAAAAAAAATTAAAAATACAAAAAAAAACAAAGTTAAAATTCAATCCAAAAATAAAATTATAAAAAAAAATGTTTTCTTAGCACAAATTCGATTGTGCATGCCCTTGAGACGCCCTTGGTCTTAGAGATGGTGGTCAAAAATGGCGAGCACCCTGTCACACTATCTCTACTACAGCAGTGATAGGTCCCAAAAATCTTCCTTTAGGTTTCCAACTATTTCTCAGGAAGAAATTACAGCAGAGGCCTAGAGATCTTCCATTGGTGGGGACTTTAAATGTCTATCTGCGCCTATATCTCTCTGTATAGATATTATTTCCACACGTAAGATCGTAGTATATATATATATATATATACATATATATCTATATCAGAATGAGATCTCGTGGCTCCGACCCTAAACCTAAACCAATAAATACCCACTTTTAATCAAACTGTTTATCATCACTTCCACTTAACATACCTCTGCTTTTATTCCAAGGGGGGAAGAATCTTTTCTCCGAATAACTAGGCAATTTTTGTATCCTAAGGTAGCTATCTATAGGTACGCCTACCTACTTTCGTAGTCCACACCTCGTGGTTTACTTTAGAGATCCCAATCAACCTCTAGAATTAAACTTTCATCATTTTCTTTTTTTTTTTTTTTTTTCTATTCATAATATTTTAAGCAATATTAAATCACCTTTTAAATCACTTTCTAATTTATCGGATTATATGATTTAAATTCCACACAAAAAAAATCATACATATATGTACGGAGTAAGAATTCTTTATTCGTAAAAAAAAACTTTTCTTGTGTGCACGACTGTGATTACGAATGTTCGCACTTCAACTTGCAATTTCCATTTGAATAGAGTTTTCCAGAAAATGCATTGGTCATTGGCCTTTTGCCCTACTGCCGTTCTTATTCATTGTTCTCTTTCTTAATCTGATCCTACATGTAAAGCTTTTCTCTTCCCCTTCCACTAATTCCATAAGTGTTCCTAGTTTCGTCTTTCCTTCTTTTATCATTTTCCTGTTCACGTATACTTATGTAAGAGTTACCTCTCAAGCCCTTAAGTAGTGTCTACTACTATTTTACAAATTACCAATATTTGCTAAGGTAAATCCCTCAATGTCTTATTTTGCATGAAACTTACTTATTTAGTCTACTTCTCTCATGACTATTAACTTAAAGCTAAAATATTGCACAAAAATATCACAATTTACTATCAAAAATTTGAATTGTAACCGATTTTATATGAATTAATCTTTACGTCCTTCATCTCATTTTCTTCTCCAACTTCTCAGAATCGCCCTCGTAAAAGCTCGCGCTGAAAGCGTCTTTATGTTTTTTAAAGTTTTGACGTTTCTCCCTCTTCGTAACTATTCTATTTATCATATTTTGCGAAATGTGCTCTGGAGTTTATTTTTTTTTTTCTTTAAAGTGAAATAAAGACCAATTATTAAAATAATAATGGCCTTAAAACTAATTAAAAATTGAACCATTTGATAACCGATTACTGAGTAAAAGGTAAAGTGTGATTTGTTATCAAAGGATAGATTCCTGAACCTACATCCCATCTGGAGGTAAGTCTTTTTTTTTTTTTTTTTTTTTTCTTTTTTTTTTTTTTCTCTAAACAGAATCTTATCCCCCTTGCAGATCATTATCCTCAGCAGTCACTGCAGTCAAATGACCGGACAACCTAACCTCTCCAAGATAAGTGACTTGTCGCTGAGATTGTTTCTGGATTTCTCGGATCTTATTATGATTTGAATTCAATCGCAGAATCTTTCTCAAGCGGCGCCTCTTCTATCTTGTCATTCGCAATAACTTTCTTCTCTTCTTTTCTTTCTAGGTGTCTACGCAAAGCAATCACGGGTAGGAGGCTGAACAGACGTAAAGATTCATCGAGGGAAGCACAACTTTGAAGTAGGTAGTTTGACGTAGACCGTCGGATCAATCTACAACAATTTACATTGTTGCATTTAAGGATGGACTTTTTAAATGGGTCGATGACCTCTAGCTTGTAAGTTCTGTTGTGTTTTAGCGCATATATGTAGTTTTTTTTTTTTTTTGCTATAGTTTGTACCTAGTTTGTAGTTTATGTTCAAAGGGTTGAGCCTGGTCATAGATATAAATCTAAACTAGTGTTCCCTATATCATGGATGAATTTAAAGCTTCGTTTCTCTCCACGACTGACATGAGAGTCGATCGTGGATGGATACATCTCAGTGAGGGGTGTGCCTTTATGCGTCTTTACGCTAGAGGAAAGCTATTTACGAGTGAAGATTATTCATGAACTAAGTACGCTATAGATCAAGCTATGGCCTACGTTACAAACACGATTACAGTCTTTGAGTGGTCATGAGTAGACTGGAGTCGCAAAATGTAGAAGTCGTAGCTTGTTATTTGGATTATGACTTCTGTTATGGGGCTACTTTATTGATTTCGATATCTTTGTTCAGCCGTTCGACAATGTGTGGTACGTCTCACGCCCTGAGATCATTTAATTATTGAACAGGTCTGTATTTCACTTGCAGTTACTACTCGTTTCAGTCATTAGTTTTAGGTTCCTGTCACCTTCTTAGTATACATTGAGTTGTTTTTACCAGGGAATATGTGGGTTTGGTGTCGTTTGTTATCTGAGAGCGCACATACCAACTAGGTGGATTCCTTAAACTAATCAGTCTGTGATTCTCAATGGAAAATAGATTAAAACGTGGTAATATCACATTAAATATTTATCTTTAATGTTATGTCTAGTGTGATGTGTGAGTGACCTTCTACAATTACTGATAAATAATGCAAACGAAAAATTTAAATGAATACCATGCAAACAAAAGCTAATAACTAAGAATAAATAAATAAATGGGACTCTTTATGTATAAATTACTACAGGTATAAAAAAAATGACTAGTTAAATAAATAAATAAATAAAAATATGTACGAATAAATAAATAAATAATATGAATAAATAAGCAAATAAAGTAATAAAAAAAATAAATCTCTATACAACACAAACATTTACATGTATCACAGGGTATCAGTCTTTAATGAAAAGACTGCTGTATGTATGATCAATATAAATAAATAAATAAATATGTGTTTAAATAAATAAATTAATAAATTAATATTGACAGAACTAACACCTATATCACAGACTGTAGTTAATAGAAGCAACAGCAGCTGAGTGCGTCAGGAAAGAGTGATATGCATCCGCGCATCAATCAGGTGTGTAGGTCTTTGGCGTGAAAAACACCTACCTTTTCACCGTTAAGATTCCCTATCTCATATAGAGAATTACCAATGGGCTTAAGCACCATTGACTTAATGAACTTAGGTCCCAATTTTGCATTATAGTGATCAACGAGATTACTTTGTTTAAAATTCCTTCTGAAGACTATTTGTCCAGGATTATATGAAATCTTTCTACTACGTAGGTTATATGTTTTAGTCGCTTTTTTATGTGCTAGTTTTAAGTTTTCGAAAATATTTTTGCGAATTATCGCTAATTTGTCAGCTTTGTTTGTGATCTCAATATTCGTGTCTTTTAGCATTTCTAATTTTCGAAGGAGCTCATATGTGTCCCCGTGTTGGACCATTTGGGTACCAAAAACAGCATAATACGGCTCATACGTTGTCGCGTCGTGAACCACACTCCTGAGTGAAAACGCGGTGTTGCTTACATGGGTATCCCAATTTCTTTGGTCACCATCGATATAAGATCGAATTTTGGCAAGCACGGACCGATTCACCCTTTCCGAAGCGTTAGCTTGGGGGGAGTAGAACGCGGTGCGTACATGTTTTATTCCGTATTTATTAAGGAAGCTGGAAAACAATTCTGAAACGAATTGCTTTCCATTGTCAGAGTGAACGAATTCAGGGACCCCAAACATGTGGAAAACACCTTCTTCGAGGTATTTCACTACCTCAGCTGCTGTTGCTCTACGAATGGGTTTCAAGAACACATATTTACTAAAATGGTCTAAAGCAATGAAAATGTGTGTATGTCCAGTTTTAGTCCTCGGGTACGGTCCTAAAAAGTCGATGTAAAGTCTTTGAAATGGTCGTTCGGTTATAGTCTGTTGTCCCATGGGCGGTCGTAAAATTAGATTAGTTGCTTTATTGCACTTGCAAGTATCACAGTTCGAAATATAGTCTTTAACATCCGTGGTCATATTGGGCCAGAAATATTTCTGCCTTAATTTAGATAATGTTTTGTGGATTCCTCCATGTCCAGCCGAGGACGGATCATGAGCTGCAACCAAAAGTCCCCTAGACAACTCCCTCGGAACCCAGAGTTTCCAGGCTCTGTCTTCTTGAATGGGATCACCCATTCGTCTGTCCGTTCTTTTGTATACAAAACCGTCCGATGTAGTCACGTCAGGTAGTTTGTCTTTGTTCTCTTCTACTGTCTTCTTCAACTCAACATACTCTTCCGAAGAAAAGTATGGTGAATTGAAGTCAACTTCTGGCATTACGGTCGCGATCTCATCCATATGGACTCGTGAGAGAGTATCCGGGACTACATTGAGGATACCCTTTCTATGTTCTATATTGAAGTTAAATCCTTGGAGTTTGAAACTCCAACGAGCCAGCCGACCACTCAAATCCTTCTGTGTCATAAGCCATTTCAGACTTGCGTGGTCGGTGATAATGGTAAAGGGTAGGCTTTCAATGTAGGCTCGGAACTTCTTTACGGACAAAACAGCCGCATAGCATTCAAGTTCCGTCACACTATAATTCCGTTGAGCGGAATTAAGCTTCTGGGACATGAATGCTATCGGTCGTTCGCTATTCTCCTCATCCATTTGAAAGAGGACGCTCCCTACGCCGGAAGATGATGCGTCGCACTGTATATAAAAATGTCTTGTAAAGTCAGGGTTCGTGAGTATTGGTGCTGTCACTAACATTGTCTTTAGGTCCTCGAATGCCTTAACGGCTTCGTCGGTCATTGTGAAGTCTTTTCCCTTCTTGAGACAGTCTGTCATCGGGGCTGATATAGACGCAAAATTTGGGATAAAGCGTCTATACCAACCCGTCATCCCTAGAAACCGACGGAGCTGTTTCGGGGTTTTCGGTACAGGGAAATCCTTTACCGCTGAAACTTTCTCTGGATCCGTCCTCAAACATCCATCACCGACGAAATAGCCTAAGTATTTTATCTCCTTAAAACAGAATTTGCTCTTCTCCACGTTAATCGTAAGACCTGCCTTCCGCAAACAGCTAGCCACCTCCTCGAGCACTTTCATATGTTTTTCAAAGTCTGGAGAACAAATCAAGAGATCATCTAGATAGACAAAGACATTCTCTCTCATACGAGAAGGAATGACCTTGTCCATCAACTTACACATTCTCTGTGCGGCATTGCACAATCCAAACGGCATAACCGTGAATTGATACAATGGCCGCCCAGGGACTGTAAAAGCCGTTTTCTCTCTTGATTTGGCCTCCAGAGGGATCTGCCAAAAGGCATCTTTCAAGTCTATGCTTGAGATGTAACGTGTGTCTTGGAGACGACTAATTATCCCTTCAATGTGCGGGAGGGGATATGCAAACTTTTTTGTGGCGGCGTTCACTTTACGTGAGTCCAAGCAAAGTCTGTTTTTGCCTGGCTTACGTACCAGCACAACTGGGGAGCTATAAGCGCTATTACTCTCTTCGATGACTCCTAGCTCGAGCATCCGATCGAGCTCAGCATACATTAGCTTCTGTACCACTGGTGAGATCGGATAATGTCTTTGTTTGATGGGAATTGTGTCGTCTTCCATCTCAATGACATGTTCTTCGACGTGAGTCTTACCCAATCCCAGTACAGCGAACGAAGGGAATGTATGCTTGACCCGCTCAAGCTCCCCAGACTGTTCTGGTGTAAGCTGACGCACGGGATTAACCTCTTGCCCTTCCGTCGGCGATGGAATATCGAGGGCGCTTATTACATGTGGAGCAACTTTGAAAGTTCTCCAAAAATCGACTCCTAGATAGAGTTGTTGTTGTAGACTTGGGACAACATACAACTCCATCTCTTGGGTTTTGCCGCCCCATGAGAGTTCTGTCTTAAATCGACCACTAATTTGTTGTTTCTGACCATCTGCTGTTTTAATGTCTACGGTCATGTCCGTCATTTTTATGTTATGTTTTCGGATAAAATCCATTGCACTTTTCCCTAAACAACTTATTGAGGCACCACTATCTAATAGCCCTAACATCTCTTCTCCACCTACGAAAACTTTCGCGTAAGGACGATTATCATCCGAAACTGTTAGTACAGTGGCCTCTATTCTGTTTTTCCTATTCCTAATATTTGCACTTTTTTCTCTAAGCCTAGCTATCTTTTTATAACTTCTACTAACTTTTTCAACAATTTTTTTTTTTTCATTAGAGACAACTTCCTCGTTAAAAATGCGTCTTCGGGCTTCTTCATATTCTTGCATTCGTTGGTGGAGACTTTTAGGTGGAAAAATCGCAGAGTAAGTTGGTTCTAATTTTGTTTCTCGTTTTAAAATAGTTATTTTTCCACAGCCGGTTTCTCCGGGAGTGGAACTTGTGTCGGCTGAGTCACCCCGGATGTGCTGCCGACCTTCATGTTTCCCTCGCAGGACGTGCACTTAAACGAGATGTTCCCCTGCCCGCAACAGAAACACGTCAACGCATGAAAGGTAGATTGACATGGTGGAACCGTTAACGTTTTGTCTTTTGTAAGTTCTGTCTTTTTGTCACGTTCAGTTTGTCTAGTATATGTATTATTTCGTTTGTCTGTCTTATTGGATGGCTGAACTCGATCCACTCGATTGTGGTGGACTGCCGCGATTTGCTCAACTTCTTCTTCTTCAGAATCTTCAAAGAAAGTTCTATGGGGGAAATATCTCGCTCATCAAGTTCACTTATTTTATTTTTAAATTTTTGGTCCCTAGCGGCAAGATGTTTTTCCGCCCTCCTGCACTCCTCCCTAAGAGTATTTATGCTGCTTATCGAGCAACCAAAAATAAGGGTTGCTACTCTGTCCCGAATGTTTTGCCTTAAAATTGAAACCAAGTCCTTCTCATTTGGCCTATTTTGCATTTGCAATGTAAGCCCCCTAATTTCACTATAGAAATCGTCAAACGACTCACTTGGTTGTTGACGACGATCCATGATAAGCCGCAAAATTTCATGGTCTCTTTTGATATTACGAAATTGTCTAATAAGTGCGGTTTTTAAGTCGAAATAGTTTAACATTTCGTCGTCTTTATTTTCCTCCATGTATTGCCAGTACCACTTTTCCGCTGGCCCGGTCACCAGGTGGTGAAAATTTGCAAAAACTTGCTCATTGGTGGCTCCATTTGTCCTTTGAAGAGTTTCTATTCTGAATATAAAACTCTCCACCGACATCTTTTTGGAGTCACCGTCGAATTTAACGCCCCATTTGTGGATTTCGACACGTTTTTTTACTTCTTGGCCATTTGAGTATCCTACGGGCCTTAAATTGTCGATATTGGGTAACGAAGTACCATTCTTAGGACCAGGGTTAGAACCACGAGCTCTATCTACCTCTTCCTGTTGTTGGGGATTCGGTGCGTACTTTTGACACCATATGGCTTCTTGTTTCTCATGCCACGATATGGCCGTTTGCTCTACTACGTCTAGACGATCACTTACTGCCGTGATGTTATTAGTCACGACATGAACCATTGTTTGCAAAAGTTTCATGTTATTCATTTGCTGATTCAGTACTAACATGGTCTTACGTTGTGATTCCTCTAACGACTTAGCTACTGCAGACTGAATGACTTTATCGATATTTTTGTATTGTAAAATCTCTACACTGTCTCGCTGTTCGTCTTGTTGTTCTAAACTGTCAAGTGTGGCTTGTAGCTCCTTTTGAAATTCACTCGTTCGATTTCGTATCGTATTTGTCGTTTCTTCTTCTTCTGACTCTAGATGGATCAACTCTGGTGGGGTCGTCCTTTGGCTTGGGCTCAGACCTACTGCACCCATAGCCGACTCTTCCCTATTCTCTCCTCCATTCTCATCAAAGGTTACATTATTATCTATCAAAGATTGATTTCTATCTTCCAACAATGAATTTTCCGTTTGGGATTGGTTCATGCCTGCTTCAGCTGGCCGAGAACTAGGTAAAGGTGGAAGGTTTTCTAAACCCCCCGTGTTCCTGCCTGATCGTAGAAAATGAGGATCTCTTCCTCCCCCCCCTCTAGGATGTGTCAGGGTGCTCTTAGGAACCGCCCCTAATTTTTCACGAACCATCTCCAATTTCAATTGGACCCTTTCGAATTTTTCAAAAAAAAAACTTTGGCTTGATTCGTTTATTTGTTTTTCTAAATTTTTTTTTTTTTTTTTTTGTGTTGACACTGTTCAATAGATTTTTCTCAGACACGTATTTCTGAACCAAGAATACTAAAAATCCCTTACTTAAAAAAATTGAATCTTAAATCTATAGATAGTATAACTTAAGCAAAAAAAAAATTCAAAAGTGTTAATTCAAAGAAATATGTATTAAAATTGTATAAATAAAGAAGAAAAATGAAAATAATCCAATATGTACTAAATAAAAAGGCAATTAAAGTAGGTAATTCAAAAACCCTAATAAAAAATGAATAAAAAAAATTAATAAGAAAAATATCTAACTGCTTCCTTTTGTTATTTTTTTTGTTTTCTGTTGTTAATTTTGTTTGTATTGTGCTAATGCTTGGTGTGCGGAATCATGGCTATTTCCCGAACGGGATTCGGAAAGGTATAAAGGTTATTCGAGTTAATCGTCCAATAGTTAGTCAGTCATGTCCGTGATTGGTGCCCTCATGACTTGACGAGTGCTTTAGTTTATCCTATTATTGCGAATCCAAGGGGATGACCTTCTTACTGAAAATCATCTCCTTGAAGAGTCAATGGATCTTTAAGCCGTTCTGACGTTGGGCGCCATTGTTGTGAGTTACGGTAGACCACGGAGGTTTCCTTTTATGTAGAAAAGGGGCACGGCACGCTTGCTCTGGCTCGGCATAGCTCGAAGGGTGGGGGTGGTTCTTGCCTCCTTTTCATACATCTCCGACTCGACAAACAAACCACTCTTTACGAGTGAAGATTATTCATGAACTAAGTACGCTATAGATCAAGCTATGGCCTACGTTACAAATTTTTTTGTAATAAACGGCTAATGGCCAGATTGGTTAAAATAATTTTGTTTTGCAACTTATGAGTGAAGAGTTCCCGTTATTTGCAATGGTTTGCTAATCGCGATTGCGATGGTGTGTGGGGTTTTGGTGAGACCGATGGGATGAGGAAGGTGTAGGTCAGGGTTATTTCCGGTTTTGACATAGGAGGACTATACGAACGTTTTGACTAAGGATGGGACGCTAGACTTTTACTCGTTTTAGTTCGTGATTGGGAGCTGAGTTCGGGGTCATCTCCATAAAACATGGCCTTGGAGGTGACAAAGGTTGTATCCTCGGATACTAGGGAGGGTAGGCTATATAGCTATTTACTGGCTATTAATGACAATACTATCTGTCAAGGCCCATTAAGACTTGGCGAACCGCTGTCTGAGCGAGACATCGGATGATGGAGTGTTAATTTTTGTACGGATTAGCATTAAGTGTTTTAGTTTAGATAGGCTTATGTACTCATTTGATATAAAACTTTAATGCCAACCATTTTGTTGGTTATAAAGTTCATTTTATCTACTTAGGTTAAGGTTTTAGAGATAGGGTTTAGTCTTATCTGAAAAGATATGAGATTTAGTAGGTAAAGGTAGTAGTTAGGATTATGTTTAATTTATATATATATTAATATATATATATATATATATATTCCGTCCAAACTCGTTCCAGAACTTCGGGTCTTTCGCTCAGGCAGTGGCATAGGTACTCAGATTTGTACTCGTCCTTTTCATTTTTTTTTAATATCCTTTCCCGACACTTATCCTATCCAGATCCCTTTTCCACTTCCTATATCTTTCCTGGCACGAGTGGTTTGTTTGTCGAGTCGGAGATGTATGAAAAGGAGGCAAGAACCACCCCCACCCTTCGAGCTATGCCGAGCCAGAGCAAGCGTGCCGTGCCCCTTTTCTACATAAAAGGAAACCTCCGTGGTCTACCGTAACTCACAACATAGTGGTAAGATATTTAACCGATTACTATGTCGTCTGAATAGGCAACCAGTTTTAATGCCCTTATTCATAAATTTTGTAAGAATTTTGTTAACAACGAGGACCCAGAGGAGTGGTGAGATTACTTCTCCCTGTTGTGTGCCTCTTGTAACCGTTTTCTCGACAATAGTGTCTCCAAGTTGCGAGTTAAGACTCTGCCATTGAGCATGGAATAAATGCAGTCCACAATGGCAGATTCCACTCCCACACCTCTTCCAGAGAAGATTTAATGGATTCCGTTTTAACGTTTATTAAACATCCACAAATGCTGCTAGGGTGTGTTCTTTGTACTCGAGACTTTTCTCAAAATGTGAAACGACTTCATGCAACGCAGTCTCCACTGACTTACCTTTAAGATAAGCGTGTTGGAAGTTGTACAAATTATTTGGATTGAGAAGGTCCCTAAGTGCCCTATTACACGTTGACTAGATAGTCATGACTCTTTTCAAAATTCAATGAATGCGAAGGTGAAATCCGTTCTTTTTTCTCCTTCGCACTCATTCAATTTCGAAAAGAGTCATGAGTCTTTAGAGTCAACGTGTAATAGGGCACTGGGCCCATCGCCCACTAGGCAAGCTGCGGGGTTGCTTGCCATCGCTCACTAGGCAATTTCCGAGCAACTTTCGGTTCAGTATTTTCAATTGAAATGTTAAATTGACCTTGTATTTTGGATTAGTGACGATACAAAATTCGTTTAGTGTGAAAATAAAACTTGTTTTTCGGGTTAAAAGCCTCATATGCCAAAAATTTTGGAAAACTCCCAAAAGTTGCCTAGTGGGCGAGGGAGGCAACAAAAAGTTGCCGGGGAAAAAGTTCCGCGAGCAACTCCGAGCAACAAAAAGTTGCGCAACTTAAAGTTGACTATAGTCTATCCAATATTAATTGGCAGTACACGTCTTATGGGAGAGCTTTTTCAATATCAGTAGCGCGCCATATTTTTGCACCATACTAAATTGAAAGAACTCCTTCATAAAAAATGTTTGCCCGCCCGTAAATTTCCGATTACATCTGACATAGACCCAACGTCCTCTCGAGCGCACATCTGAGTGCGCACTGCGCACTGAAATGAATTGCTGTGGCCTGTGCTGTGTGTGGCTGCTGCTGCTGCTTTTCAACTTCAACCCCTATTATATTAATGTGCATTCAGGGTTACCCATGTCCATTTGGTAACTCGTTCAGTTTTTTTTCCTTGGATTTCTGTAGAGGTGTTTTTGATTTTAAGAGCTTTAAAAAAAGTTTTTAATGATGACAGTTACCGTAGAGTATTTTCATCTTTTGCATTTCTTTTAATGTGTGGAAAATACGTTAAAATGCAGTTACAAAATTTTAAGCTGTTTTCTTTTAAGATGAACACTATTTGCGTAGATTTTCGTAGCGCGCGGTCAGTAAATGTGAAATAAATTATTTTTATGTAAATTGTATGTTTAAAAGGTGAATTTTTTATTATTTTAAGTTTTGTACAATTTTTTTTTTTTTAAATGGGTAGTTTTTTAAGAATCGTTGGTAAATTTTCTAAAAAATGTGTGCGTAATAAATTTTAATTGAAGTTATAGCTATTTACAAAGGTAAAAAAAGAATACAAATTTACCAAAGTGTACCTATATTTAAAATAAATCTAAGAATATTTCAATTGTCGAATGTTTCTTTTGGGCCTTCTTCTTTAATAATAATTTTATGATTGAAATTAGTATGTGTGTTGTTTTTGAGTATAAAAATAAAATAGCGCGGATGTAGGTGTTGTGCGTCGGTCACTTTTTAAAAAAAAGTGTTGTAACCAATATCTTGAAATAGGAAATTTAATTATCTTTCTTTTCTTCACAGTACATTTTTTTATAGGACTTGTTTTTTCAGAGTCGAGCCACCTTAAAGTACACTACAGGAGATACCCTTACAAAAACGCACCTATTATCTTACCTCATGGTGGTGTGGAAAAAGATAAATAATTTTTTTTTGTTTTTCAAAATCGTAATTGTGCAATTTTACCTACTAGGTGGTAACGCTGGTCAATTTCTAATAAACTTGAAATGATTTATTATGCAAACTACGGCATCGCGATAAGAGCTTTTACATGCGATAGACTTATGCAGTACGCTGCAACCAAACTGAGATGCAAACGTCCTATCTTCCTTGTACTGACAAGAATAATTGGATAAACTATAGTGGGCGCTCTCCCATATGATGGATTCACATGTATCTTCATCTGCAAACATCAAGAAAACTAGAGCGGGATAGAGTCATACCAAAAAACCGAATGTGTGAAAGAGCACCACTATTGGTGGATTTATATGTATCTTCATGCGAGTTCTGCAAAAAATAAGGGATACAAAATATAAAATGTATGTTTGTTGGATAGAGAGAGAAGAACAAAATGCTGAGATCTTGATTATAGGAACGCAGATGAAGATTATAGCGAAGACGAACATGTTCATCTTCATATGGGTGCTCTTTCACACATTCGGTTTTTTGGTATTACTCTATCCCGCTCTACTTTTCTTGATGTTTGCAAATGCAGATACATGTAAATCCATCATATATGAAGATGAACATGTTCGTCCTCGCTATAATCTTCATCTGCGTTCCAATAATCAAGATCTCTGCATTTTGTTCTTCTCTCTCTATCCAACAAACATACATTTTATATTTTGTATCTCTTATTTTTTGCAGAACTCGCATGAAGATAGTCCCCTTTCACACAGGGCAACTGAGTTGCCGGCAACAATTAGTTCATAGGCGAGAAGGGCAGGAAGAAAGAGGGGGAAATGAAATCTCCCCGGTCAACAAATTCAGGAGATTTTTTTGACGTTTCTCTTCACACTACGTTTGTGTGCGTTCAACCAAGGTAATTTAAAACGAAAATAAAGAAAATCTCCGGGTTTTTGTTGCTTGCGTGTGAAAGGTACAAGAGATTGTTAACGTTTTCTTTAAATCTCCTTAACAATCTCTTGTACCTTTCACACGCAGATACAAAGTTGGAGGAGACTTGCTGTATTTTCCTTTTAAACTACCTTGGTTGAACGCACACAAACGTAGTGTGAAGAGAAACGTCAAAAAAGTTTCCTGAATTTGTTGACCGGGGAGATTTCATTTCCCCCTCTTTCTTCCTGCCCTTCTCGCCTATGAACTATTTGTTGCCGGCAACTCAGTTGCCCTGTGTGAAAGGGGACTAAGGAGATTTAAAGAAAACGTCAAAAAAATCACCAGCAACTAGTATCTTCGTGTGAAAGGGGACATACATGTAAATCCACCAAAGCTAATGTAATTGGGTTGGGAGCAACAAAAAGTTGCTGGGGCTAGCAACAAAAAGTTGCCTAGTGAGCGATAGGCCTAAAATGCACTTTTATTATTGTAACGACCCGTTGGTTAACAGTATGGCGCTGACTCATTTAAGAAGACTTTTGTATTTGTAAACAGAAAACAAAACAAGAACAACGAAATTTGTTTTCTAATTTCTTTGTCCAAAAATACTTACTAAATTATAATTGGATATTATATTAATTCAAAGTTGTATAAAAAGTGGCAAAACATAATCGAAACGTCTAAAACTTTATCGAAACAGATATTACTTACTTAGAAAGTAAACTTGAACGGTAGTAAACTTCTGAGGCCAAAATGTTGATAAATATGTACATACGTTTCAGTTTCAGAATTACCATGACATCACCAAATGCATATACAAAAAACAATGAAAAAATTATTTTCAAATGCGATAAGCACGCTTCATTTATATCGGAAAAACTCCTACATTTCTATAAGGAAAATGAGCTCTTCGACACTGTCCTGATAGCTGGAAGCAATCGCGTCAGTATCCAAGCTCATAGACTCGTTCTGTGTGCATTGAGTGATCACTTCTTGGAAATATTGTGTTCTCGTCAATCAGCCTCAAATGTAGTAGAGCTCGGAGAAATAGAAGCTTCAACATTGAAACTGATCATCGATTTCATATATTCAGGTTCGATTGAATTGAGTCTCGAAACGGTAGAAGAAATTTTGCGAACTGCATCATTTCTAAAAATTAAAACTTTAATCGATGGTTGCTGTGAGTTGATTGCGAAAAACCTGAATTCCAGCAATTCTTTGAAGAGTTTTCGATTGGCTTATAAATTGAGCCTACCCAAACTGAAGGTGAAGGCCCTAGAATTTGCTTATACTTACTTCGAAGAACTGTCCCAGAGCGCAGAAATTCTGACACTAAGCCAAAATGAGTTGATGGATTTACTATTCAACGACAATCCTCATGGAGACATTGAAGAGTATGTTTTTTTGTCCATCGTGGCATGGATAAATTATGACAAATCAAATCGGGAACAACTAGTTTTTGAGCTGTTGTCGATGGTTCGTTTTCAGGCTCTTACGCCCAAGTTCATAATCGAAAACAGAAAGTCGGTTTGCAAAACTATTGAAAGCTACGAATTGATTTGCAGTTGGCTTCAATGGCATTTATCGCCAGAAACTCGATCAAAGGATCAGCAAAAGCTTAATTTCAAGCCAAGGAAAATGTTGGACAAGCTTGCAGTTATAAAAGTTATAAACGGGAATAAAATTAATATTGAAACATTTAAAAAAAATGCTTGGGAAACCGAAATAGAAACGCGCCTTCCGGAAAAAAGACTAGAATGTTCAGTAAATGTGTCTGATGGTAAGCCAATCGTAGTTGGAGGCCATGACGGTAAGTGTTGGATTAACAACAATGTGCTGTATTTACACATACAAACATTGAAGTGGATTGAGCTTCCTGCAATGGACACATATCGAGGTCGTTCTCAGATGGTTGATTTAAAATCACATTTGTGTGTTTTTGGTGAAGATGCTAGTTATGTCAATTCTATGGTGCTATATAATTTTTCTACACGAAAATGGGAACATCTTCAACCACTTTCTGCGCCAAAAAAAACGAGCCAAATAGCTGGCCATAATGGGATGCTATATCTTCTTGATTTTGAAATCGGTGTTTTGCAAATTTATGATATTTCTTCAAAAAAATGGACTTCGGAAATAGTTGGGAAAGAGTCTCTATGCAATTTTGGCTTTTCTGCAGTTGAAGAATTTTTATACGTTATTGGTGGTGTCCGTCAAGGAGAGACGTCGAAAAAAGTTAAACGGTACAATTTATCAGATCATAACTGGTGCTATAAGACATCATTGCCGCAAGCTCGCTCTAATATAAAAACCACGGTTTTTGAAAATAAAATAATAATTTGCGATTCTATAAATGTTGACGAATATAATCTTCATACCGACACCTGGAATAGTTTAAGTCCTTTAACAAGGGATAAAACATGTGAATTTGTCAATATTTGTACCCTTCCTGTTCAAATTTAGCGTGTTCAGAAAAATGAGATCTCTGGTTTTGTCTGCGTCCTAGAAAAGTGAAAAAGAGTCATTTTTCATTAGATTAAGAGTTTTGACAGCAAAACTGTGAAATTTTGCTGAGACATCCTATTAATGTAACTGAGATTGCTGAGGGCTCTGAGATCTCATTTTCTTTAACATGCTTATTATATAGTTATACGATAAAAACATCTACAAAATTAAATATTTTTATTACTTGTTACCAGTTAAAAATTCTATTCTTCTGAATTCCTTTTAACAAAAATTTATTTATTTTTCTAAACATCAATTTTATTCTTTTAATACAAGGAATCTGTTAAGAAAAATCGATTTTTTGTTAAAAGGAATTCGACATTAAACCTTTCATTTCGTTCTTATAACGATTTTGTAGAGTTTGATGATATGACACTGAGCTTGAGTGTTATAAAATAAATATTGTTCAAAATACAATACATAATTGAAATTTGTGCTTAAGGCTTCCAACACAAATTCAATTTCAACTGATCACTTGTAACCTGTCGTGAAAGCATTAAGTATTAATGCTATTAAAATTTACCCATAGTTTATTCTAAATTTATAGTAAAGCAGAACCGAAATTTAAAATGCGACGAGAAAACCAGGCCAGAGTGTGTCGAAAATTTCAATAAGGAATTATACGACGACTAGCCGATAAAACCCGGCGTTGCCCGGGTCTTCTTATGACAACCAAAAAGATGAAAAAATCATCATTCGAAAAATGTTCAGCTTAAAGAGCCCTACACATCATGTTACTTGTCAGGTAACATTGACGGTTTTTTATCTTCATTTAAAAACTGTAACCTTGAAAATCCGATCATTAGAACTCAAGTTGTAAATAAAGACTATTTGCAGTAAAAAGCACCCCCTATCAACTTTACGTACGCCCAGCAAGCGAAATTGCCGCCGATGAAGAATAATTCGCTGCCAAAAAACATGGATACATTTTTTTATTACCCCACCCATCACTTATCCACACCAAAATTTTTTACTATAAGTAGTAAAATAAAAATATTACCTACAAATTTATTTTTTTTGCACCGATTCTGGAAATCAGACCCCTCCTTGCACACGTTAATGTGTTAGATTACATTTAGCCTTCATTTAAAAACTCTAACCTTGAAAATCCGATCATTAGCATGGGATGTAAATTAAACTGATTTGAACGTAATAAGCACCGCCACATTAACTTGACTGTGTAGTTACTCAACAAAAAGAATAAGAAAAACGTCCTTGCCTCTAAATAAGTTTCGTTTCCATTCACCATCACCAACCACCCACGCCAAACCAACCAATTTCACTCTTACCTTAAAATCCAACAATTAGAACTCAAGTTGTAAATTTAGCCGATTTGCATGTATTAAGCCCCCCTATCATATTTACGTGCGCCCTTGATTGGGTAATTACTCAGAAAAAAAAACTGAAAAATAATATGTAGGTATTAGGGGTGAAAATGCCCCCTTACCCCTTCTTCGTTTCCATTCACCATCACCAACCAAAGCAACCAATTTCAATCTTACCTTAAAATCCAACAATTAGAACTCAAGTTGTGAATTAAGCCGATTTTGCATGTTATAAGTACCCCCCTATCCTATTTACGGCGCCCTTCATTGAATACTCAGAAAAAAATTGAAAAATAATTTGTATTAGGGGTGCAAATGCCCCCTTACCACTACTTGTGCACGCCCTTGCCTAAATAAGTTCGTTTCTATTCACCATCACCAAACCAACCACCCACGCCAAACCAACCCATTTCAGTAGATACGAACTCATTTTTCTACACACTATATAGATGGTCCACCATTTTTCTATGGCAAAATAACTCTTCCTTATAGATAATTAAACTTGAAGTAAATATGAACTGAAAATTTGTAAAACAGAATTTTGCAAGGAATATACCTACATGTTTGATTTTAAAAAAAAATTCCATACGATTTTTTTTGTGGTAAGTTTTTAATTTGTTTATTATTCTGTATTTAATAAATATTTTCTTTTCTGCTGTATCCTATGACATACCAGATAAGTTGAATTTGTATTATATCTATTTTTTAAAAGGGTTTTTTTGTTTGTTTGTGAGTTTAGCGGAAACATACAGCCAAACTGACAAACAAAAAAAGTTACTCTTTTATATAATAGTATAGATATAGATATACACAAAGCGTTTCTCGTCTAGACCTAGATCCGGTAGCAAATTTTGGGAGTGGAGGTATAACCAAAATTCATGTGCGTGTATGTGTAGGTATACGCATTATTTTATCAAATTCAACCATCTGGTTGGTTTATGCATTTAAAAATGTTAAAATGGCGTCTGCGGGAATAAGGCTGAAGAAAAACGTCTTGGACCTACAGTTTTATAATCAGGCGATTTTTTTTGAATTTTTAGTGTATCGTTTATTTGGTTATACCTCAAAGGACAGAAGTTAATTTTCTGCAATCTTTGAAGCCGACTGGCGGCGAGAAGGCTGAAACCAAAACGTCTGGGACCTACATGTTTGTAATCAGGAGAATTATTCTGATGTTTTTATGTATCATTTATGTGGTTATTATATTTGATACAATAAATGCGTATACCTACACATACATGCACTTGAATATTGGTTATACATCCATTCCCAAAATTTGCTACTGGCTTTTAGACAAGTCTCGTGATACTAAAACAACTCATATAATTTTTAAAACCTTTTTAAAAAAAATTAAATTATTAAAGTAATCGTGACAATGCACGTATGCCTGACATGCACAAAAGACTAATCAGCTGCAAAGGCTCTTATTGCGGGTGTCGTTAGTTTATCGATAAATAGTTCACAATTTTGAATGAAAAAACACCACTTGAGGGATCTACCACCAAGGTCTTATAGGCTAGAGTTATAGCTTTTTCAAGGCTGAGAGGCCGATCATCAGATCAGACTCTCTTGGTGGAGTTTAGCCCGGATCTAAACATGTCTCGTGTGGTGTGTTCTAGTTTGTGGACTGAGTACCTATACTAATCAAGCGAGCTTTCTTACAAACTGACAAACTGCAAATAAAAACAATCCAATGAAATGAAATTATCGTTTTGCTCTCCGAAGAAAACCAGATGATTGTGACGTCATAAAGCTACCTTGTTTCTGTTCATCGTGGTTCCGGCTTAGTCTATTAAATCATTAATAATGCTTCAATTAAATAATTTCTTTGAGTAAACGTTTAAAAAATTGGAAAACAAAGTACGTCAGTAACGTAGGCCGTTTTTGAAACCTTCAAATCAAAGTCAAATTTGACAAGCAAATAATCGTCATTATGAGTAGATGCCTTTCTGGCACTGGTAATAATAATAATTATTTTCAGAAAGAAAAAATAGAAAAGCAAATAATTTTCGTCACCAAAATTTTTTTACTGCACCGCGGATAAATAATGAGCCCTATATCAATTCCATCGTAGTCGAAAACTTGATACGAATCCAGAAAAAAAAACTATCAAAGAATTCATCGTAGTGAAAAATCTTATACAAATTGCCATTACGAACGGATTCGATGATGGTATTGGCCTGATAAATTTTTAGTCAAATACTAAAAACCTCATTCCAATAAATATCATAGTTTCTAAGAAATTAGAAGAAAACTGAAAGATACCTACTTTTTTCCCAGAAAACCCCTTTTTTGTTTTTATTTTTTATGAGTAGATTTACAACCGGAAATTTTCTTAATGCAGGTTACCAATCTAAAATATTATTTTCTTCTACATAACGAATCCGTATTGGTGTGCACCATCTTGGTGATGAAGAGTGGATGTTTTACCATATATAATTTAACTTCGGCAACAACTGTCTCACTGACGCTTTTTAGTTAAGCCAAAATCGTGCTTATTCAACTAATGCTAGTTGCATCTGGTGGTGTCGCGAACGGGGGTGACCAATTTATAGATAGACTTCACTAAAGAGAAGCCTGGTTATCTACCTGTTATGTGAAACAAGCTTAATCCTGGGAGAGAATATTGAGAAAATCGATTTTTGGCCACGTTTCAGGTCAAAATACCACACTGTGCGACGGTCGTCCGATCCGACTGCTGTTCACATTTAACATTCACCTTTATTTAGAAAGAAGAAATTCGGTAGAGTAGGGCATGCAATACATCCCAAGGAAAAAATAATTGTTTTAATGTTTCTGATTTTTGTACAATAATGAAATTGAGCGGAGTGTTGCATGGAAGTGAAAGCGAAAATTTATGATTTTATAAAAACTTTGACAAAAAGGATTTATTGCGATGAAAATATAAATGTTAAAAAAAGAGCCTATATGTATTTATACAAAAATAACCTGTGTTTATCAATTCAGCCTTGAAAGGCAAAGAGATTAAACTCTTCCGGTCGCATTAATAAACACTGGGCACGTTCAGAAAACGTAGGTGCCTAGGAAGCTAGGCAAGTTTCTTGTTTCTGATTGGTCAGCTGTCAAAAATATGCATTCCAATCTAGGCAAATTTTATTGGAAAATGACTGGAAAGCTAGGTGAGAAATATCTCCCTACATTTCAAGTCAAGAGCCTAGCTGTCAAAATAATCAGCTGTGACATACCTAAGAGTTCAACTTTTATTTTGTGGGTTGCAAAGTTGCAAAATGCTGTTCACAGTAAATTATGAAAGAATCTTTTATAACATTGAAGATTCCGAGGAAATCTACGAGCTCGTGTCGACTGGTAAGTAATTTGTATAATTTAAAGGAACAAAAAAGTCATTTTTATTGAGCGAACTTATTTTGTTTGATCACAGACCCAGAGTTTGCAACGCAGTATATAGAGAACATCCTTTTTGGCGGTACCGAAAATTGTTCTGGTAAGTTGTTGTGCTAGCATCAATGTAAGAAACCATTGTAATTTCAAAATATATAATTTTCTAGGAGCAGCGAATGGGGCACAAGACGAAAGTCTGAATGGCATCACAGTTTCCAAAAGTAAGGTTAACTATTAAAAATAATATTTGGTGAATGTTCAGTGAAAAAGTTTTTAATTTAGTGTAGTTCAAAATATTATAGGGCTGATCATAATTAGGTATGTGTATATTAAACAAGTTTCTCATTTCGGCTGTACGCTTTTTCGCGAATAAGAGTTCCGACAACTGCATAATCAATGTCCAAGCGTGGGTAGACGACGCTCGCCTAGAATAGTCACGAGCTCGACACGAAGGCATAATATTCTAGGATTCAACTTCCATTAATCCGTGTTGTTTATGGTAATCCCGGCAAGGCCGATTTTATTTACTCAAAGTTGAACCTGAACATAACTTGAGGATTTTTAGTCTAAAGTTATGATTTTCTCTTTATTTACACAAAGCTGACGTTTTAAAACTTTCGACTTTAAACTCTAGAGTTGATCAATTTAAGATTTTCTCAACTTCTGGAAAAGAGTAAAAGTTGCCGAGTAAATTTGAGATTGAGAGTTTGCATAAACATGTTGTTTTTTCACGCCGGCCGCACATTGGATACGTCAACATACGAATCCATATCGTACTTTAACGTGTGAATACCGGTCGTACGTACGAATCTAGTGCGTACACTAAATACATTTTTCTCCGTCAAATACACAGTGTCCAGGTGACTCATAGCTTTTGCGAAGTCCTTTTTCCACACATTTTAACGTTGCAACGTACGAAAGTGTATCAACATTTCAACAAGTTCGGATTCATTTCGTACGTCGGAAGTAAACGTACGTATGCATACGGATGACTTACTCGCACCCAGTGTGCGCACTCCCACAGTATTTAGAAGGTTGGGTTTGTTCGTGCGTGTTTGTATGTATTCGCAAGAGTGAAATCCGTACGATAACGCATCCAATGTGCGGCCACCCTGATTCAATTTTATCCTCATCTACACTTCTGCTTTAAGTAGCTACAATGGTAGAGTCAAAACTAAAACGTTGAACTACAAATAACGAAAAACTATAAAGCACATTTAACAGAACTGTATGAAAGGAATTTATAGAACAAATTTAAATATTTATTTTATTATTTCAGAATCAGAATCGCGTTGGGATCATAAAACTACGCTTCTATTTTTAGAAGAATGTTTAAGGAGGAAGTCTGATCTACGAAATAATAAGATAAGGCGCCGAACTATATTTCTCGAAATACAAAAAGCGATGAAGTTGAAAGGCTATACTTTCTCGGACCGTTCTTTGGATAAAAAACTTCAAAATTTTAAACTTCGTTATAATGGAATTCTCGACAACAACAACAGGAAGTCAACTGGTCGGGGACGAATTACATGGCCATATTTTGACCTTATGTGCCAAATATACACTGAAGAAGTACGAGTGTCCTACCTTCGATTCATCAGCGTCTCTCGATTTCGAGGAATCAAATCCTGACATTTCTTCCGGGAATGAAAAATCAACGATTGACTCTCTACAGATAAATAATGAAAATATCGAATCTGACTTATTACCATCAACATCCTCACAAACTTCTGCATCATCTTCCAAACTTGGACAAAAGCAAGTAACTCCAAAAGTCCGCGCTAGGAAGACCGACATTGCCAGACAGGAAGTCATGGACCTGGAGAGGGAGAAAATTGCACTGGGACAAGCCAACCTCGATGCAATGCTCAAACTTGTGGCATTGAAAGAAAAAGAAATGGAGCTTTTAGAAAAGAAAATTAACTTGGACTTGGAACTAAAAAACCTAAAACAAAAGGAAATGGAAGTTAAAAAGCAATATGTACAAGTGAATTTTTTCAAAAGTTATTATTTCCTGTATATTTAAAGCTACTTCATTTTATTTGCAGGTGTATTAAACGGTTTACAAATGAAAAAAATGAAGTCTGATTTTTTTTACATTAAGTTTTTTGTGTTGATTTTTAATGCCAGTGTGATGCTGTTTTTAAGTTTGTTTTTTTTTTCATTTACTTTATGTTTTAAAAAAGTGAATTTATTTATGTTTATGTTAAATAAAAGAAATGCATTAAGTTGTGGCTACTATTAATTCAACAGTGTTTTTATTATTTATATCGTTCAGTGTACTTAGTCAGAGAAGAACATTTATTTTAAACATTTTTGTTAAATAAAATACTATTAAAAAAAAGATAAAAGGTGGGTTCGCTTTCTGTTGCCACGATGACTTTGATGATGTTCATTCTCAACAATTGTGATTCTTGCGGATTCTGAAACTTCTTCTTCGAAAAATTCTTCTGTATTTCCATTTTCATTAAACAAATGAATATGGTTGTGTAAGACAACGCTGGCTACTACAATTTGTACAGCCATTTCAGGATGCAACACATCAACATATTTCAATCTTCTGAATCGTCCTTCCAAAAATCCGAATGCTCTTTCAATGACGGATCTTATGCAGCTAAGCTTTTCGTTAAAACGAGTTGCAGTAGCACTTAGATGGCCATTGTTTCGAAAAGGAGTGACTAAATTTTCCAATAATGGATAAGCGGCATCGCCCAACAGATGAAACTCCGAAGGAATGAGTTCATTAATTTTACTATACAGAGAACTATTTCGGAAGACTCTTGCGTCGTGTAATCGACCCGGAGCTCCAACATAAATATCCGTGAAGACAGCTCTGTCGTCACAAACTGCTATAAAAAATTAAGTTACTTAATTCGTTTCTGCAATTATGTAAATTAGAAGTTAGGTATGTACCTTATAATATTATTGAATGATCGTTATTACGATTGTAATAATCAATTGGATTACGAACGGGTTGCTTGATTTTGATATGACAACCGTCAATGGCCCCGATTGTTCCAGACAGTAACCCACCGGATCTTTGACTGAAAGCCTGCTTACAAAAATTCATTTTCAACTTTATCAAAAATTTTAATTGTGCTTACGTACTTCAGAAATAACCTGGTATTGGTTTCTTGTTGACCATTTCACATATTCTTTCACCAAGCTGCACAAAATGTGAAGAATTTCACAAAAGGCTAAATGCGCCGAACTTTTCGAAAAATTGAATCGGTCTCCTGCTGACAAGAAACTTTCTTGTTTACTCAACATCCATAAGCTAAACAATAGTTTTTTGTGTACATTTTGGATTGCTGAAGAGTTTTCCACTTTAAACAATAATTCCTATCAAATTAACTTCAATTAGATTGAAACAAGTTTAAATTATATCTTTTATATTACATCGAAACAAGACCGGCTCATCCTAAAGTGACTACGAAATTCTTCTTCCGAATAACTTGGAACCATTTCTTCAAAATAGTTTATGCATCTTGTTGCTGTTTCATCTTCTTGCAAACCAAACCTTCTCGGATTTTCCAACAAAACTGAAGGACTCATCAAGTCCTGCATAAGAGTAGAACTTATTTCACCTGAAAAATGTTTTTCCTTTACTCAATTTTACAGTTAAGTAGAATTAAGACTTCTTACACATTATATCGTATATAGGATCACACATAGTTTTATAGAAAAACTCTATAGTTAAAAATATGTAAATACTTTCTGCACAATAAATTGAAGGTAAAGCTTTGAAGTAAAGTTTCAAATTTGACACTAATGAAATGTCAAAAGTTGACTAGTTTCCTTAGATAAATTTGCGTTCAAGGAACGTAGTTGACTACATATGTAGTCGCCTAAGTCTTCTGAACGTGCCCACTGTCTAACTTTAGACAGCCGTCCAAATTTAAAAAAAAACGTAATAATTTTTGCTAAAGTGATCTAAATTTGTATCTTACTTTAGACAACGTAATCGATTGTCTGAACCTTGACAAATGTAATATTTTTTTTATTAAATAAAGCATATTTCCGACTGTTTGGAAATATTTAGACATAGTTTAAACAGTCAAAAATCTAACTAATACAACCATTCGTCTCTTATGTAGGTTCTTTATTAGGTACATCGCGTAATTTATTAAACTAACCTAAAACTAGGTTAAATGATATGATAGGTATACCTATTATTAATGACAGGTATGTTTCATACTAGCATTGAATAAATACAAATAGAAGTAGACACCGGGAAAATCGGCCACTAAGGTTTGCATATAGGGCTGCTATCGCATGGTAGGTTGATGTATTCAATAAAAAAAAACTTCCTTAATCATAAAAGGGTTATGAATTCGAATGGGAATTTTTTCTAATTACTATGGAAACGAATGTTTAATTTGTTTTGTTTTCATTATTTTTGTATATTTCTATGGAAACGAAAGTAGTTGTGTTTAGTCTGAAATTTAGAATTTGTATAGAATTATTTATGTGTGTACGCATTTGAATTCCTAACTTAATATCAAAACACTATATTGATATTTACTAGGGCAATCAAAAATATGCTAGATAACAGTATTTTTGCTAGCAACACTTTTAAAAAAAAGGCTGTTAGAAATACGTGTTATGAAAAATACTGTTTTTCAAGCGCATATTTCTTCGAAAAAGTATGGCATGGCATATTTTTGGTTGCTCTATTCATTACTATCTGCATTGTTTAGGTATACCTTACACCTAACTCTACTCAGCTCTACTCATCTGATATTTAAAGTGAAAGTAGCAGGAAATATTTGAATGTGTGTACTTACATTTTGGTAGGTAACAAAATTAGTTTTAGGTCAAGGATAATGGGTAGGATAGGAGTGTTGTATACCTATAGGTGCACATAATTTCGAAACATTTCGAAGGCTGAGGACGAAATAAAAAACTGCATACGGGAGAACCAAAACATAGTGAAACACCTTCCAACACTTCCTCGGTGCTTATCTGCAGGAATGGAGGGGACCTGCAATTTATTCCCGAAAATAACTTCCATTATGACGCCGCCGTGGCATGGTGGTAAGTGCAATGGACTGTCATGCCGGAGGTCTAGGTTTGATCCCCAGCCTCACCACCTAAATTTTTTTTAAAAAATAAAAACAACGGCAATAAACTGTAGGTCCCCTCCATTTCTGCAGCCACGCACACAGGAATGGTTGAGAGTTGTAAGTCACTAGGTCCTAGTTCTTCATGAGCTGTTGTGCTATCAAATTCATTTATTTTTATCATTAATAAATATTGCCGTGTTAACTGAAAAAACGTATCTGACATTTTTCGTTTTTTTTGGTCAAGACAAAGTTTGAAATCCTTGGGATGTTTTTTATCATGATTTTTTTTCTTTTCTTAGACTCAACCTACACGCTCTAGCTCTATGTCACACCTTAGGTGAATCATCTAGTAAATAAAATTTTGTACATTAAAACAAAATTGGTACACCATTTTTTATTATTTATTAATGTTGAATTTAAAATTAAATTTCGGTAAAACATCGTCATTAAAAATAAATGTGTACATTTTTTTAAAATTCCAAAATTTGTTTTCTTTGTAATTTTAATCGGTTATACAAAAATGAGATAGTCCAAAATAAAACAAATGGTTGTATGTGATGCAGTGTTAATGATTTTCTGTAACGGGTTTTTAACATTTATATGGAAGGCAACGTTAATTTTAACTACCTAAAAAATGTTTGTTAAAAATATTTTAGATCATGTTTAAAAACCGCTCGGTGCCAAGTTTCGTAAAAATCAACTGAGTCGTTTTCGAAATATTTAGATTATTTAAAAATCCAAAAAAATTTTTGTATAGGTACAATACTATTTGAATTTTTCATAAAAAAAAAATTATCAAAATCAGCTACTAATTGCTTTCGAAAAAAAAACGAAAATAAAAAACAATAGTTTATAATGGGAGGTACCATAGCAAGCTGAGAAAAAATCTTCGAAAATGGTTGTATTCGATATCAAATCACTTGTACCTATTAACTTACATAATTAAATTTTGGTTATCTTTACCTTCCAAAATTTGTTGTCACCTCTTTGAGACTTCCATAAAGTTTTTCTCTAAAAAATTAAAAAAATTTCAAAGTATCGACATTTAAAATTTCAGCAATTTTGAGTACTCGGTATTAATATGTCCTTGCACTGATACTGTTTTTAATGAAAATACCTATGCGCGGATAATTGAAGAAAATCAAAAACCGCCAAAAATTTATGGAAACAATTTAGATTATTCAAAAATTCATTTAGTCAAAAATTGAGGTTAGCTCGAAAATTTGAAAATATAATTTCTTATTTGCTTTTTAAAAATATAAAATTTATTTCCAGAAAACATAATTTGCTTTCAAACAACCATATCTCGAGTTTTAGATTTTTCACAGTTGTTGTATATATCCATGAATTTTGTATATTTAAAATTAATTACAAAAACAACCACCTCCCTATCATTTTTCGTTTAGAAAATAGATTCTGATATTTATCTTTGTTTATCCTTGTTTACCCTATTGAAATTGCGATTTTTAAAAGACCATCTGAATAGTTAAGTGCATACTAATGCATGGCACTTATAGTAGCTCAATAGCTATTTCACATAATAAAATTGATAAAAGTACGAAAAAAGCGAGGCCGCCAAAGAATTTTATGCTTCAATTTTCAGTCTAGTATTTTACTAAATAAAGTGATACACTAAGTGACTATTCATCCCGGGTTTCCCGGGACTGTCCCGTATTTACATAGCCAGTGTCTGTTTTTTTTTTTTTTTTTTTTTAAGAACCCCGGGACTTAGAACCTTTCTAGGGTTTATAGATATGTATGTAGGTACAGACAGAGTTGATTTTCAATAGATTTTACCTTTATAAATTAAGATTTTAAATTTGAAAATAAAAAATATCTTTCTATGAAATGTTACAAAAAATAGGAAAAATTAATTCTTATTTTACGAAGAAATCAGTATCAAGAAAATAATTCAAGTCTGAATAGCAAATAAAATAATCAAAATATTCTCATCCTCATATAATTTTGTTCTGTATTTCAATATGAGAAATATAATCTTCAGCGTAGCATGTAAAAATCATCGTCATATAAACAAAAACATAAAAAAACAACCAATGCCTCTAAATGACAATACATACATACAAACATTCTTCACATGCCTTTGTAAACTAATTTCAAAATTAAACAGAATATTAAAAATCGTCGTTATGGATACCGATACAAAAAGGAACAATTTAATAAATAAAAATCCCTTTTGAATCGGTTTGTGTACAGAAAAATTTTACATCATCAATTTGTTTCTACAAAACGCCACAGGACGAGCATATAGAGCTTTGAGTTATTCGGTGTCACTTCTATTTGTATTTATTCAATGATACTAGTGAGAAGTGGAATCGAAATAGTACCCTGAGTCAATTATTGTACCGTAAACAACAGTTCTATGCTTATGAAGGTTAAATATTTTAAGTACATTAATATCGAAACAACTTCAAAAATTATGAGAGAAATTTTTTTTAATTTCATTATTCAACAAGCGCAACTTAAGATTAAAATTTATGTGACAAAACAATGGTCTGAAAGCTCCTAATATTCCACTGAAGGCTTCTGAAAGTCAGGAACTCCAACATGATTCTATCTGCTCCTGGAACTATTCCATATTTTAGTAGGTAGATATATTTGGTGTCAAATATAGTTCTTCATCAGAAATAGGAGAATCCAAAATAGGATTAGAGAGCAAAATAAGGTTTTACAAGGAGAGGAGTTGGTACAACTATATCTCAACTTAGAAGTTTCTGGAAGTATTGAACGATTTTATCACTAATTTTAAGATTTTTACCGTTGAAGATTTTTATCGCTTTACATCGCTTTCCAAAATCGCGTCTCTTCAGCATGTTAATTTTAAAGCCGCATGTTTAAACTCTGATTTAATGGCCTGTGTTGCCACTAACACCGTGATTTACATTGATGTTTACCTTATTTTTATTTCGTTTTATGAAAGGTGTTTCTTTTAATATGGAGTCTTTTAAAGTCAGTGTTATTATATTTTTGGAATGCCCTAAGGAAGCCATCCAAGGGATAACCACTTGACAATCACCATCAAACCACTTCTCCTTTGGTTTCTTTTCGAACGTATGCGCTTGTCTGCAAACCCAATAAGTATGAAAATTTTATAATAGACTAAGAGCCCACAGCAATTTTTGGGTGTGAAATATAGCAAAAATTCAATGATGCAATAAGATAGGCCTTTACTTTCTATTAGCAAATATGCAAGTCTTGCAATCTGTGGTTGGGGCGTTGCTGCAATTGCATTTCTTTCTGAAAGCCCAGATTAAAGGTATACCATTAAAAAAAACTTTATTTAATAAAAGAGCTGAATACCATAGACATGAATATGGGGGTCTAAGACCACTTAGGTGGGCCTTCTGTATGCAAGACGCATTTTAAAAATGAATTTTTAAGTGCGTCTTGCATAAAAAGGCCCCAACCAAGAGGTCTTGGACCTTCATATTCATGTCAATGCTATTCAGCTCTTTTATTAGATATAATTTTTTAAGTGCTAGGTAAATCATTTATCTGGGCCTTCAGAAAAAAATGCATTTTTAATGCAGCACTATCTGTAAACGCCCCAACTACGGCATGCAAGACTTGCATATTTCCAAATTTTTGCTATACTTCACACCCAAAAATTGCTATGGGCTCTCGGTCTATAATCGGTTCAATATCATCCATACAAAGATCTCTTTCCGCTTGAAGGTACTTCTATATCAATATGTCTTCACATTGTTCTTTCGTTCATCTACTAAAAATATGTGAAGAATTAAGCTGTCAATTATAGTCAATGGAATTAAAAAAAAAAGACAAAATGGTCGACTGGTTTTGTCGGTTATACCTACATAATGTATCGCTTATCATCGATTTACCTTTGTTAAATTCATCAAACCAACTAGGCTTTTAAAAAAAGATTCATACGAGTACATCTAGGAAAGACCATGCCTTTTAAATACTGCTCATCCTCATATGTCATGTTTTTGATAAAAAAAAAATTATTTCACAATATACCCACCATTACTCGTTCTTTTACTAAATCCTTTCAAAAGACTAAAAGACGACAAAAGTAAATATTAAACAATATTTATTATAATGTACATATATGTACCTAAGTATAAATAACAGATGCCAATTAAAAAAACCAAAATAAGCGGAAAAAGTACGCAATAATCAGAAAAACAAAAAACACCAACCTCAAAGTGCTCTAGGTAATGTACACAAGTTTATATTTCAATATTCCAACAAGTGGTAGTGACGCGAATTGACGATATAAAGGTTGGGGGAGGATAACACCTCAATGTTGTATAACTTATTTTATGTAGATTAGATTTGTGTTTTTGTTTTAAGCGTTGCAACGCAAAATTTTTAGAACTCCATCATTCGTCCTTATTCTCCCTTTCCAAATGATTTTTCATAAATAATTCTCACCATCATAAAGTCAAGCAAGACCAATGTCCCCCACCACATCCTATGTACCTACAATTAATATTTCAGTTAAGGTAGGTATACCTTTTCTGGGCTAAGAGAAATACAACATCCTTATCAGTTCAGGCTGTGCTGAGTGTCGACTTCCTTTTGCGCCGAATCCACCATATTTCAGAAAACCATATGTGCACTTTGCGTTCATGGCCAAAAATAGATAGTCAAATAGAAAGAAAAAGGAGAGTATAATGCCGAAGAAACCAGGGTTAGGTATTTAAAAACTGTTGCTACCACTTGCTCGGGCAATAGTCGGTTGCCGTAAGCCATTTCGAGAACACTCCTTTGGAAAGAATTTAATACTTATACTTGAAACCTTAAAAAATTTTGTGTGTTACAAAAAAAAATTGATTAATAATTGAAAACGTGATTATTTCGTCGCAATATATTTTTTGTTGATCAAAAGGACATAAATTCATAAAAGTTACTATCGAAAATGCAATACGTAATGAATCTTAGAGCTATTTTGCTTCTACTTACTATGGTCGTTGCCGGGATGTGTGTCCCAACATCTGTTTTGGCCAAAAACTCAGAACTTAATAGCAAAGGTAAGTCTACTATTATAACTACTGTTGTTTAAATTAAACATTCATTATGTATACATACTTACATGGATTTTTGTAATGTGTTTGTGTATACATATGGATTATATATTAATCAGGTCGGCGAAGGACGATTTTTATTTTTAAACACCTACACTCCTTTTTTGGGTTGTTTTTTGTTGCTTTTTTTTGAAGGACTTTCTCTTTCTGATTAATTTGTCCGCTATAATTTATTCTTTTATCTTTATATTGTATTTTTATTAGATTTATGTAATATCTTAAGGGAATTGAATTTTTTTTTTTAAATGAAAAGCTAGGATGGTTTTTGTGTATTCATATAAAAATGTCTTAGGGTGGTTCACGAGTGTATCCTCAACAGGTTGTTACATATGTATAAAAGAAAAGCTATTAAAATACGACTTCTCACTTCTTTGCAGTAATAATGGAGGAGGGATACCGGACAGTTGATGGGGATGAGTCCTTATTTTTTTTTTTCGTTTTAAGTCAATTAGTATGAATTTGCATTTTTTTTGTCAATTGCTTTGTTCTGTTCTGAAAGAAAAAAAAAGAAAAAGGACTTCATCAGAGCACTTGATTAGATTCATATTTTGTGAAAGCTGCGAACATGAATAATTATTGTTTAAAAAGAAGTTTTTTTTTTGTTCTGTCTGAAAACCTAGAGTTAAAGTAAAAAGCACCTTGGGAACACCTAATTAATGCAGCTAGAGCAACGGTAAATTAGGGCATGGTAGACTCAAATAGAATAATTAAATAAACGTTTTTAAGGTTGCGACGGTAAATTAAACAAAATAAAATCTACCTACCTAAAATTTAAAAGTTAATATTTATTTATTTTTTAAGATGACTACTCTTGGAATAATATTTAATGAACACGTTGTAAGTACCTAGTTGGAGCCTGTACTTAGTAGATTTTGTATGAATAAATAACGAATGAGGACTCGAATATTTGTCCCTACATTATTTACATAAGTTGTCGCGTTTTCATTTTGACGAGTTGAAGGATATTTACATTTTTTATTTTGCTCATATTGGACTACTAAAAAATGGGTGTGGTAGTAGAAAGTTTAAATGAGAGATCAATATGGTACACTGAATTCAGTAATTAGATATAGCTACCTATTTTAGTTTTGATTTTTCTATTCCAAGTAAGAGCGGTGGTTATGTTTTTGCTATGACGAGCGTTGCAGTCATATATTATTAATTATTACATATTATTTATTATTATTATTCACTCTTATTCCGGTAGAAGATTTATGAAAACACCATGGCTTCAGAAACAAACTATTTGTGTTTAAGTAAAACTAAAAGTTCTCCATATCACACCATTATTACCATATTCGTTTTAGTGTAACGCCAATTTTCGCTTCTAGAGATGATTCTTAGGGCCCTACTACCTGGCGAATGAATTAAATCCGTAGTCGAGCGAAAATTGGTCAGGCGACTCGCCTCTAACGTCAAAACTAAGCTAATGAAAATTGTTAGTGACTGGTCGACGAACACAAAAAAAACACAAATTTATTAGGTAAAAACATTATATTTTCAGACAAAAGAAGTATAATAATATGTCCAATCAGTACACAAAAGTAAATATAGCCATTATCAATTGAAAACCACTGTTTTTAAATAACATACCGATACACAAAATTAACAAGCTGACAGATCGGATATCCGGGTGTTGTTTTTGTTTTTTATTTTTTTTTCTTGCAAACAATTTGGTTGATTTATTACCATAAAGTTGTTGTGCCACTAAATATTTAATTTCACTTATTGAAAACGTTTAAAATTTGAGTAAAACAACAAAAATTCCGCACACCAAATTATATTTATGGAAATAATTTTTTTCACTTTGGCATCTACAGCAAATAATTGACAATAAATTAATTTTGCGATGAATTTTTGGCGAATGAGTTCGTTCGCCAATCCTAATATAAAGGCTCTCCCAAACCAACGCGATTAATCGCCGCGACAGTAGAAAACAATAACAACAACGTATTGTTTTGTTTGACAACCACGTGTTATTGTTGTTTTCTATTGTCGCGGCGATTAATCGCGTTGGTTTGGGAGAGCCTTAAAATTGTAGAACGTTCGCCAAAACGTTCGACTCGAAGCGAACGTTCGACTCGCGAATCATAATAAGGCCCCAAAACAATTAAGAAAACTGTGTCTTAGGTTTTTATCTAAAAATTCCAATTGCGGAAAAAAATATTTTTTTCTAAAAATTTTTAAAGATAACTTTTTTTTTTAATCTGAGGTACCTAGTCTTCAAATCCCGTATTTCGCACAATTACATGCAGAACAAAGCATAATGCTATTTATCTAAATGTATCAACCTGCCTTTTTTAACTTATTTACTTTTGGTAAGAAGGATGGTGTTAAGTTGGACAAGCGTTTTAGAAGTGAAACTGTCTTGGCGATCTGAACCTAGATTTCTTTGCATTTGGTTGGATCATTTCGGTAGCCTCTCATTTCGGTAGCAAGTTGGGTTTTAAACTGAGATACTTTACTTACTTTACTTTAGATGGCGCTCACAGCCCAGGATGGACTACGGCCTCAACCAACATGCCCATCCAGCCAGCTCGCGTCCTTAGCTAGCTGCCTCTAGTTACGCACTCCAAGTTGGTTGAGGTCGTTCTCCACTTATGTGCGCCACCTAAGGTGGGGTGTTCCTCTGCTGCGCAGACCGTCAGGGGTAGATTCGAAGACTCGTCGGGCTGGTGCGTTGGTGTCCATACGCTCCACGTGTCCCAGCCATCTTAGCCGCTGTATTTTAAGCTTCTTGACCAGGTTGACGTCGCTGTAAAGCCCGTAAAGCTCGTTGTTGAATCTTCTCCTCCATACTCCATCGATACATACTGGACCGAAGATCACCCGAAGAATCTTCCTTTCAAAGCACCCAAGTAGATTCTCATAGAGTGTAGAGTGGTATAACGTTGTAACATTAATAAAATCCTTAATTCGGTTGGAAGTGACTATTATTTTGGAGCTAAGAATTTTGTTTTATTAATCAAGTCAGCGATTTTTTCAATGAAATTTAAGAAATTGTTAAAAATCATTATTTAGTACTCCGTTTTTGGAATTGCCGCCATAACACCGCAAACTTATTTAATCAACGCACAATATTGTTGTACATAATTTACGAAATTTTTCATCACATTAACCGATAAATGTAATTAAAAATTAGTGAATTTTTATTTTAATATTTTTGCCATATGTAAATATTTTCATTCTAGATATTTGCACATCAGAATATGGGTTAATTTCTTACTTTTCTTTAGATACTTCGATGATATAAATTCTCTAACTCAATCAAAAGTTATAAATAATCTAGTGACTGCAACCTCTGTAATAAAAACATTGCCCATCGAAAATAGGATATTTATTTTTGAATGGCCATTTTTATTCTTCAGATATTACATAATTCCTTTAAACCCTTTGTCCAATAGTGCCATATTGGTCAAATGCTGATTTTTTTAAACTTTCAACAAACGAAAAAAATTGCACGAGCACGACTGACTTTAAATTATGCATTTATTGTCCAGTCATTTGGTAGTTTTACCTGAAAAGTTTTGGAGTAACTTTTGAAAATTGGCATTTTTATAGATTTTAAGGTGCTCTTTTCGAATTTTCAATTTGCCGCCAATGTCTGTTTTCCGACTAATTTTACGACTAAAATAGCCAAAAAATAAATTAATGTGAGAAAATTTCCTACATTTTATGTCTTATTCTTTTTTTGTATGTATGTATTTAAAAAAATAGGATACAGTGGTTCTTTGTTAGGAAAAAACGTTATAGATTGAGATTGACAGTTGACAAAAAATAAATTATCTCCAAAATTGATAAAGAAGGAGGGTTGTATGAAAAATTTTATGTAAACATCCTCTTAAAAAATTCACAATTTTCTCAAAAAAACAAGACATTTGTACATCTGCAGGTGTCTAAGTATTTTGAAATGGACGGAAATATGCTTTATTTAATAAAAAAAATTATTGCATTTGTCAAGGCTTAGACTATGGATTTCACTGTGTAAAGTAAGATAAAAAGTTAGATCGCTTTAGCAACAATTATAAAGGTTTATTTATAACTAGGACGGCTGTCTAAAATTAGACAACGTTTATTAATACGACCGCTGATTTTTAGTGTTTGACTAAAAGTTGAAGACAGCATTGAATATCAAAAACAAAGCTTATTGACAAAAATTAGTTTGAACTCAATTCTTTACTTTTTTTTTCCAAAAATTTGAGTTTGAAAATTAATTTTTCAAAAACCATACACTGAAACAATTTGAATTATAAACAGAATGTAAGAATGGATTGTTGTATAAAAAAGATGTTGCCGTTGTTTCTTAAAACATTTTTTAAGTCAATTTTTTAGTACTAAATCTTAATTTTAAGACGGCGGCGGCGGCGGGAGCCGCACAAGCCCAATTTTCCGGCTTTAAGATTTATACTCAGAATTAACCTCTTCAACACTGCATTTAAACTTAGACTATCTCAGAAATTGCAGAATAAATGCCGTAAATATGCCGTGAAGAGAAAAAAATTCCCGCGCCTCTAGTTCTCCCAAAAATTGATGTCATGCTAACTTTATATAAAGTTAGCATTGCACTTTTTAAATTTTGGTCAAAAACAACTTTCGGATATGCCATATCCTCCAAATTAATTGCCGTAAATATGCCGTGAAAAGAAAAAAATTGCCGCGACAGTGATTCTCCCGAAAATAGACAAAAATGGTTTTTATACAAATTCTTCATATAAAGTCAGCATGACACTTTTCAAAATTGGGTCAAAAATAACGTCTGAATATGCCAGATAGTTGAAATTGATTGCCGTAGATATGCTGTGAAAAGAAAAATCTGCCGCGACAGTGGTTATGAATAAAAAATACTTTAACGACAATTACTTTCATTTTCACAATCATTTTCATTTAATCTGCTGTCATAGAAAAGTGCCGCTCACCTTAGCCATTCGGATTCGGCAATAAACTGTAGGTCCCCTCCATTCCTGCAGCACGCACATAGGAATGGTTGAGAGTTGTAAGTCGCTAGGCCCTGGTTCTTCATGAGGTATTTGTGCCACCAAATTTATATTTATGGTTTATTAATCGCGCATCCCAACATTCATACTACCTCAATCATAATTTAGTGCATTTCGAAGAAAGTTTTGTTGATAATGAGAACATTTATTTTTATATGTACATATGTAACTAGCTCTCCTGTCTTAGTTGTGAATATATTCAATTCGAAATGGAATAGATAATAATAAAAAAAAATGTGTACCTACTTATAGAGGATTTACCCAAATGAAGAAGGAAATATCTAAATGTTATGTAGCCAAACGTGTTACAAACTGAAAATTTCTTATATTTCTTTTTTTTGGGACATTTGTGATTTGTTACCTATTACATGCGGATATAAGAAGAGAGAAAGGTAAAAAAACCTTAATAGATCTTTACTGTTTTTAGTACCTATGTATAACTTAACAGACCCTCTAAAATAAATAATACAAAATAAGAATTAGCGTAGTCACTGTGGCGTATGCGTACTTTTTTTTATCAACCATTAGTTAGACTTAAAAATCTATACATCACAGCTTAACAGTTTGTCGCGTTAAAATTGAAAAAAAAACCAACAATAATTTGCGCAATATTTGCCTTATATCGAGAGTCTATTTGGAATAAAACAGTAAGTACAAATTTGAAATAATCAAGTAGAAAAAATAGTAACGATAAGATTGTCAAAATAACAACAGTGTAAATATACCCTATTTTTTATTTTTAATAGACTCGCAATAAGCTTTTGTAACTTTACACCACCAATTTATATCAATCGCCAATGTAGAAAGACCGTCATGCTAACTTTATATGAAGATTTAGTATGAAAACCATTTTTGGCCATTTTTGGGAGAACCATTGTCACGGCAAATTTTTTTCTTTTCACGGCACATCTACGTCTTTATGTAAAGATTTTGTATGAAAACCATTTTTGGCCATTTTCGGGAGAAGCACTAGGCGCGGAAATTTTTTTCTCCTCACGGCATATTAACGGCATTTATACGGCAATTTCTGAGACAGTCAAAAGTAACTTTTTCGAAAGTTGTCATGCTAACTTTATACGGCTGTAAAAAGGCTTTCAATAGAAATAATAATATTCAATAATGGGCCGCTATGCTTTGAAGATGAAATTTTACTACGAAAAAATTAGTTTCTAAAAAATATTAGTCTTGAGAGGAGATTTTTCACATTGAAATAAAAAATGGAATAAGAAATCAAGGTACCAACTGTTTCATTTTCTAATAAATTGGACGGGTTGTTCCAAGTCCCAATTTGGATAGCATTTTTTTCCTGAAACATCTTAACACTAAGTCCACTTTGCCGAACATTTTTTTTCCCTATATCCTCCTATTCCTTCTTACAAGTGCCGTTGCAATTCAGGTTGCATTCTTTTTTACGACAGGATCAAAAACTTGCTCTTAATTTGAAATATATAATAAAATATAAACTTTTCATGGTTACTTCGGTTTGAAAATTTGCTTTTGGGCTAAATATTTCATAAGGAAATTTTATGAATGTGGTATGAAATAAAAGGTAAGAGTGCCTTCTTAAAAAATTCAGGGGTCGGATAGACTTTTGGTGGTTGAGACCGACCGTATACATTTTACCGACCTTAATGTACATTTTAATGTACATTAAGATCGCCTCCTGCGCTATAAGCTACAACTTTTGCCTTCACAGTTTTTAAAAAATTTGCAATAAACTAAAATTCAACCCTTTTTACTTTAGCCACGGTCCAAACTTTGGGTACTTTTTGGTAAATGCTTAAGATACAACAATAAAGATCTCCCCCAAAATTCAGCTTTGTCGGAATTTTTTCGTAATTCTAATTTTCCTGTGCTACATGTTATTTGTTATTGAGGACATACCTACTTTCACAAATTCTTGAAAAAGTGGTCGAAAACTTTGTCGTCCTGATATTCATGAAATTGAGCCGCGTGGTGAGCTTATGCTCTAAGTTCTGTTTAAAAACTAATTGAATACATAAGTGACTGCTTAATGAAATACATACATACTGTCTTGTATTTTAAAAATCAAAGTTATCAGACACTAACTGGCTGAACAGAATAGAATGACGGAACTGAAGCCGCAGACGGATCTGGAAGAGCTGTCAAAAAGTGTCGTACGTTATTTTTTTTACATGTCCACAATGGAGCTGTACAGCTTTGAAAGTATTTTGAAGAAAAACAAAAGAATATTATTGTGTACAAGCTCAGAATTCACATTTTTTGTTTCCACTAATTTTCCTTTTAATAAATAATTTTTTTCGCGATACAAATAACCACAATATTTTTTTCCGACCCACAAAGTTGTTTTTATTCTCCATACAATTTGAAACGTCAAAAGTGTCGTACGTGAAAAGTTAGTGTGTTCGCAACATTGAATTTGCGTGTATTCAATATTTTGACAGCTATTCCAGCTCCGGCTCCATCTCCGTCTGCGTCACCATTCTGTTCAGCCAGTAAGGGCATTCATACAACGCACGTCGGAAAACCATCGTTAATATTCTAACGTAAAGTTTACGTCGTCTTAAACGAACTGTCAAAATTCGTATAGGAAATCTTTTTTCAAAAAAAAAATGGTTAAATTTCTTACAAGAATTTGTATGGTTAACTTCGCCGTCGCGTCGTTAACATCATAAACGAAAACGATAAACAAAAAGTTTTTTGTCAGTGGCCCAATCAACTAATTACTTTACCATATAATTTATGCGTTCATGAAACGTGTGTTGGAAGCTTTACGATTTTACGACGTCGGAAAATTTCCGACGTTGCATATGAATACCAAGGGTAGAAAACACCCTTTATTTTGTACTTTTTTTTTATATGAATAAAGATATGAATAAGGTTCATAATAATTGCGTCCTGTCACATTAGAAACAAAGTTTCTGTTCTGTTGTGTTTTAACTTCCTGAAAAAGTGAACTCTTACAAAAAATAGAAAACAATGAGCCGAAATTTCGTTTAAAATCAAATAGCTTAGGAACTTTTTTTACTAAATTTTCTTTTGTCAGTTTTGTGATATGTGGTTCTTATCAGCAATAAAAAAAAAACAAGAGACATGTGTTCAGTAAAATATTTGCAAACAAAATTCCTTCTTATGTACACATACACAGATGTATAGTAGATGAATATTTAATTTCCGCCACCTCTTCAATTTTTGTATTGTGTCGCCGTAGCTTTCAATCAAGTGACTACCTAGATGATATCAAAAGCATCTTTTATGATTTTTTCTTTTGCATATAATCTTATTATTGATCCTGGGATCAACTATTATCTAAAAAGGATAAAGGATATGTATGTATGTATTTCTGTCATTTAGCTACTTGAATTATTTTTTTTTCTTTTCTCATTGTTCACTGTGGCGAATACGTAATATTTTTTTTGTTTGCTCGAGTATATTGTTACGTCGTTGTGTCTATGCATGTTACTTTTTTTGTCAAGAATAACAATACATGTACTTGATATGAAAAAAAGTCAGGTATTATTATTATTAAGTGCTTCGTTGATGGTTTTATATACCTGGTTCACGAGAACACAGAGAAGAACAACAAAATCAAATTAGGGTGTTATTGATTTTTGCGTAGGTTGTTTGTGATAAAGCGACTAACATAATTTAATGAATTCGGCTTTGACCTTTCATTGAAGCGATTTATTATTTTTTTTTTTGGTTCTTAAGGCAGTTTTTTTTCAGCAATTTTGTTTCTATTATGCTCTGTACAGGGTAAGCATATATTTGGTTTCAAGTAAACAAAAATGACTTTAAAGTTTACAATATTCTGAAAAGCAGTCAATTTAATAGCAGTTATTTGACTGCGCAGTACTTTTTCACTGCATCTTGTATTTAAATTTCTTGAAAGATATCTACAAATTTTAGTAATTTTTTGAAGTCAAATTGACGTATAGTTAAAAAAAAAAAATAACCGCCGTCAAACATTCGCGTGTTGTATTCTGCTATCCGTGGGAGGGAAATAATAACTGCATTATTTGTATAAATTTCGTTAAAAACATGACGTAAAAAATAAATTCTTTTGAGAATTTAAAAACTTAATATAAGTTAAGAGGTTTGCACTCAAAAGATTGAAGATTTCAAAAAATAATTTAAGGCAATTTCGATCGAATCGAATAGCAGAATAGGGCTGTTAATAGTTTAAAATTTTAAAAGAGAAAACAATCAATTTGAAAAAAAAACAGAAAGCAATAAACCAAAATTTCGTTTAACAGCAAAGAACTTTTTATTAAATCTTCTTGTGATTCTTAATCAGCAATAAAAAAAAAAAACAAACAACTTTATAAATTTGTGCAGCAAAATACTTATATGTACTCATATACACAGATGTATACAGGGTGATTCACCTAAGGTGTGACAAAAAGCTAGAGCGTGTAGATTCGGTCAAGATAAGAAAAAAATCGTATGGGATGAGGGGGGGGGGGGTCTATTTCTCTCCGTTTAGCCGGGAGGGGCAATTTTCCACAAAATCGACTTAAAACAGAAAAAAATTATTAAAAAACAAACGGTTATACTTACAATGCCATGGTACACATTTTTGTAAAGCCAGAAAAATCTCTTTTTTTATTAACTTCCCATTGGAAATTATTGTAATCGGTCCGATTTGTGAAATTGAAATTGTTTTTAGAGAAAAATGTCTGTGTACCATGTACGTTTGTACGTTCGGAAGCTTTTTTTCGCCGACGATATCTCAAGAACGCATAGAGATATCGACTTCAAATAAATTCTATTTTACAGATAATAAGGCCATAACATGCAAAAAGGATTTTCAGAAAAATTCAATTAGCGGTTTCTTTATTACAGTAGTTTGAAAAAAAAATTTTAAAATGGCGTGTTTCTCGAATATCTCTAGAAAAAATAATACTATCGACTTCGGCCTGGTTTCATTCTATGCATAATAATGCAGTGAAAAATTGGTAATACTTAAAAAAAAATAAACCCACAGTTTTTTTTTTATTAAAAAAAAAAAAACAATTAAAATTTGTTAAAAACTAACAAATATCTTGAGAACACACAAAATTATTACCTTCGGGTAGAGTTTGTAAAAAAATGCAGTAAACGTTTTTTTTCTAGGCCAAAAAAACTGTAAGCAAAAACTGTTAAAAATGTTTTTCGACTCGAATATCTGGAAAACAACCAATGATATCAACTCCCGGATAATTTTAGTCTACACACAATACCATTATTTGTAATTGATAAGGTTTGTAAAATAATTCAATTGACGGTTTTTTTTCTAGGCCAACAAAAAAACTGCAAAAGAAACTGATAATAATTGTTGTAATTTTTCGTGTCGCATTTATTTAGAACTAACAGCCTTCCCTTGATTGAACAACTGATAAGTTTTTCGAAGATTTTTAATTGGTAATTTGCTTATAAAAATAACAGCGGGTGTCGAGTTTCAAAAGGAACCAATTGAAAGTTATAAGAGTGGGTCAAATCCAGCCTCTTTTTTTTTTTTAATTTTTGAATGAATCTATTTTAAGGAGTGGTTTTTGAAATATTTATTTTCAAACTCAAAATTTTGAAAATTTTCAAAATTCAACGCTCTTATTAGTTTTTAGTCAAAAACAGACAAACGGATGCTAAAATGTCTTTTAATTTTTGGAAAAATAAAAATAACGACAGGGGAAATTTTCTGAAAGAATTGACTTAAAACAGAAAAAAATATTAAAAAAACAACTTTAACCGTCACAACAGCTGCTAGGTATACCTTTTAGTAAAGCCAAAGTTTGAAAATTTATTTTTAAAAAAACTGTTCACTAAAACAACTTAATTTAAAAACAAAATAAAAGCAGATATTTCTGGCTTTACAAAAAAGAATAGCATGCCATTATTATTTTAGAAAATTGCCCCTCCCGTTATTTTTAATTTTCTCAAAAACTAAAAGACATTTTAGAATCCGGTTCTCTGTTTTGGACTTAAAATTAAAACTAAACATTGAATTTTTAAAACAGAATTAGTACTTAATTACGTAAAATTAAAAAAAAATCAGTTTGAAATTTTTTTTTTCTTATTTTTTCAAAATTTTGAGTTTGAAAATTAATATTTCAAAAACCAGTCCTTGAAACAGATTTATTTAAAAATAAAATAAAAGAAGAGATTTTACTGGCTTTACAAAAAGGTATACCATGACATTGTAAGCGAAACCGTTGTTTTTTAATAATTTTTTTTCTGTTTTAAGTCATTTTATTAAAGAAAATTGCCCCTTCCGGCTAAACGGGGGAAAATACACCCTCCCCTCTTACACGATTTTTTTCTTATCTCGAACTAACCTACACGCTCTAGATTTTTGTCACCCCTTAAGTGAATCACCCGCCTGTATTTAATTTCAGCAACTTTCAATTTTTGTATTAGGTCGCAGGCCGTGGCGTTGATCCTGAGATCAACCTTTCTAGTCAAATGTATTTTTTATCATTTAACAACCTGAATTATTTTTGTTTCTTTTCTCATGTTCATGATTTAAAAAACCAATACAAGAATGAAATATTCATCATTGTTTAAATTTGTCATTTTTTTCAGAAAATACCTCGCTGCCTCAGGGAAGGGGGGAGATAGAATTTTCACCCCATAATTTTACTTCTTAGAATGATCCCATGAATCATCCCCCAAAATATGGTGTACGAATTAGGGTATCCCCTAATTGTACCCTGTTTGTACATAGATATTTTTGTACATACATATGTATGTATGTACTTAACTTGATAAAATAACTTAACTTAATAAAATAAATTAAAAAATAGTGGATGCGTGTGAAACATGTTCAAAGGACAGCTGAATTGTCTGGACAAAAAATATACCAAAAATACGAATTAATAAATAATACATAAGTGGTACACCACCGTACCACGCAAGAGGTCAGATAATACAAAAAAATACAAGAAATATTATATTAAATTACAAATTAATGTTGTCGCCTAGTTATACAAAATCTAATTTTTTTCTTTTAAGGTGATGATTATTTTTATATAAAAATATGGAAATTTTTCTAATTAGATTAGGAAGTTATGATAAGATTCATCTCTCATCTTTATGGTCATCATCATTGAAGGGGTTGTTTCATTAGGTAGAGAGCACACTACGAGTAATATGCGTTTTTTTTTTTTTTTAATGGAATTATATCTGCTGATAGGTATAGTTTCTCTGATGGGTGATAATGACATTAGGTTGGATTTATAAGACGAGAAAATAAGTTTATTAATTTCCTCAACTCTAGAATGCATGTATATCATCAAAAGCTGACACGGAGGCAGTTGTAATGGAAATACTTTCACGGCCAAAACCGAAAAAAAATATATACATACATATATAGAACTTGAAGATTAATTACGTAACTTTTGAGACAACTAAAATTCGGTTAATTAAATTTCCTATACATATGCCACTTAAATATTTGGACGAGATAATCTCTAATAGTTAGAGAGCCAGGAGCCACTCTTTGACTAAACCCCTCGATACAAGATTAAAAATTTGTGTATACCTACCTACTTTATTTGGGACTAGTTAAGTAAAAAAATAAAAATTTGGCATGTTTGCCGAGAATGCAAGGTTGGTTGTCATCCGCAGATTTTTTAAACGCAAAAACTCTTAAGCTGTGGAAACAGTGCCAGACCACTGTTTACTAGTCAGATATGGAGTCTGCACTAACTCTTAATTCATATATGTAGGTATGTATCATACAACATTTAAACTCGTCTAGCAATCCCTCGCCCTCTTGCCCCACCGAATCGGTGTGGAATATTTTTTTTAAGCATAAGGCTGCATAAGCTAAAACACATCCAAAAGCCAACTATGTAGAATAAATTTAATTTTGATATTTATATTAAATTTTGGAAAAAAAAGGTGGCAACCTTGGAACTGTCAAAATACTGCCAGACTATTATTTTTTAGCTTATTTTATGTCGAATTCCAAAAAATATTCAATCTTTTTTCTAAACAGCGAATTTTTTCTTTTAAAGGCTCTTCCAAACCAACGCGTTGGTTTGGGAGAGCCTTAATACAAGGGATTTGTCCAGAAAAGTCGATTTTTTCATCTAAACAAATCGATTTTTCTTAAAAGGAATTCGACATTAAACGGGTGTCAAGTTTGCAGACGTTAAGGTTGTATCACAATGCGACGAGAAAACGAGACGTCAGCGTGACGACTGACGAAATCTCTTCGCAGTCGTTTCTCTCTTAAAGAATAAGAGTGAAATAATACATAATTAATCATTTCTCGTGTCACGTTATGTCATAAAATTCGAAGAATAGCAAAAAAGACGCAATGTGACGACGATAAATGCTTTTTTATGTATTATTTCATTGTTTGAAATTTTATTTCTTTTTTTTACGCAGCTAATTTTCAAGCTTACAGATTTAACATAGTAATATTATTGAAAAAAGTAGATTTAAATTTACTTGAAAAATTAGAAGACTGATCAAGCAAATTAATATTACATAGTTATTATTAAAAGTATTAAATAATTTAAACATTTTATTTAAGTGAGAAAATCGTTCATAATTGGTCCGATGATTTGAGATACATATGTACATTCAGGCAAGTTCCTCAAGTTTTCTACGGGGAATATTAAAGTTAATACAAGACTGAAGGTGCAGAGTCAATATCACCGTTGATTAATTTTGCAATGAAGACAAAACATAAATATGAACGCCTGCTCTCAAGGCTAAGAATATCAATAAGTTTTAGTTTATTGAGGTAAGGTGGCAGGTTATAAGGTTCTTCCCATCCTAGTCCTTTGAGCGCAAATCTGAAGAATCTTTTTTGTACCTGTTCTAGTCTGGCTTTATGGCAGTCATAATGAGGTGACCAAACCTGACAACCGTTTTTAAGAATGGGTCGAACAAAAGTTATAAAAAGTTGAAATGTTTGTTTTTGTTTTTAGGTGAAATAGGAAGTCCTAGTTTTTCTTGTTGTAACTATTTTTATTACTGTCCTTTTAGTTTATAATTTTAAAAGCTGAATTTTCACTTCATTACATTTAGGTTTCTATATTATTTTCACCCAACTATCCAAGCGGCATCACGCGGATCCCCCTGTACAGTTATTTTAGTTTATTTATTAATGTACAAAGATTTCTCTTGTATATAATACAGTATTGCATCAGTTATGTCAAAAGTTAATACATACATAAAGTTTTTATTTTTCATATTTTTGACCCAATCAAAAAGATTTGCATACAAAAATATTCAATTTTACTTTTCTTCCCATCATGTTTTATTTTTTTTGTTTTTTGTTTTCAAAAAAAAAAAAAACATAAATTGTGAGTCTGTACGACCCCGACGCAGTCGCCAAATTACTTGTTCAATCACTTTTGGCACACTTAATTCTCCTTACAGTCAAACGTTCATCAAATGATAATGCACAATCACCCCAAACTGCAGGCAATCGAGAACACTATGACGAATATGCTACAAATAATAAAATTTCAAATTTGGAAACTCTATCAGCACCCACGTCAAAAACTGCCAATTCACTGAACACTGCTCTATCCGGCCCCAATGTTGGAGGCCAACAACAACATCATGCCTCAGCACCCATTCTTCAGAAGCGCGGTGTAAACTCACAGTTATTGTATGGAGGAGCTGACTTGTATAACAATCCAATTCCATCGGCAGCTCTGACAAACGGTGGTAGCGTTTGGAGTGATGAGATTGACCCACCTCTAATGTATTCCGATTTGCAGGACCTGCAGGATGAATATCCCCGAGGTAAGTTATGCATGCATGCATGAAATATCGATTTATTATTTAGGTATGTATGTGTTAGAACCTATGCTGTATCGAACAAGTAAAGACATATGTAGAGAGGGTTGTATATTCGAATCTGTAAGGAAAAATTGTTGAACCATACAAACGTATTAGATTTTTATGTTACCATATTCTGACCTTTTTTTAAAGTTCTTATACGTATGAAAGCATTGTTGAACGCATCTTATATATCATTCGTAAAAAGAGCGTAGATGGTAAACTCACAACAAAAGGTCAATTCGACTCACATCATAGTTTATACTGGTAACTCTATCAAAAAAAAATACCCTTGGTAGATCGGCCTTGTGGCACCTACCGAACATGGATTACATATGTCTTATGTGCTATAACGTGAAATAACCGTATGGGAAATACGCGTAGGGATGCCCTTTTGCAAACCCTTTCGAATGAGATATCAATGACGTCAGTGGCACTTGTATATCCGAAGACTGTAGACTGGAATACTGAATTTTTAAACCTAAATTTGAAGAATATGCTTAACCGTTTCACGGACATCTTAAATACAACTTTTCACTTATTTGTACCTTATAGGGCTAAAAAGAATGTCTCAAAACCTCCGTGGTATGACAAAAGATTGACTCATTTAAAAAATTTAAAAAATAAATCATTTGCCAAGTATAAAATGTCAAACTCGTTAGATGACAAAAAAAAATTTTGTATACTTCGTAAAGAATTCATTGTTCTCAGCAAATTCTTGCACAGAAATTATATCTCGAATATTGAGCTTAATTTGAAGAGTGATCCAAAAAAATTCTGGAGCTTCATCAATTCTAAAAGGAAATCAATTGGCATACCAACTTCGATGATTTTTAAAGGGAATAATTCTACTGATGTTAATAACACTCTTGAGCTTTTTGCTCAATTTTTTGAATCAGTTTACTCAACTTCGCAAGGAAACCCTGTTTTTCTTTCAAATATCGCTCCGAAAGTAGATATTGGCTCAATACATTTAGAATTCTCTGATGTATTAAATGGTCTACAGGTTCTTAAACCCAATCACATTGCTGGTGTCGATGGTATTCCTGCTCTTGTCTTAAAAAAATGTTCTAATTCTGTCTGCTTTCCATTGCAAATTATTTTCAACTTATCTTTATCGTCCGGATTATTCCTGGATGAATGGAAATCTTTTTTTCTGATCCCAATTTATAAGTCTGGCTCGAAAAACAATGTTGAAAATTACAGAGGCATTTGTAAGCTATCCGCAATTCCTAAACTGTTCGAAAGTTTAGTAAAGAGCAAACTCGACTTTTTCGTAAAAGAACATTTAACTGATGCCCAACATGGGTTTATTTCGGGTAGATCACTGTCACTAATCTGGCATGTTTTTCCTATTTCGTTATTAACTCTATTGAAAGTCAAAGTCAAGTAGAAGCTATCTATACGGATTTTAGTAAGGCATTTAACTCAGTATGCCACATTATACTGCTTAGTAAACTTGAATGCTAATTCACTCTAATCTCCTTCAGTGGATTTCATCTTTTTTAACTGATAGGGTTCAAAAGGTTAAACTTGACAATCAAACCTCAAGATGTACCTCAGGAGTTCCCCAGAGTAGTCATCTTGGTCCACTTTTATTTCTAATTTTTATCGATGATATTTGTAGAATCATAAAGTTCAGTCAATGCCTCATATACGCTGATGATCTTAAATTATTTTTAAAAGTGAATTCCATTTATGATTGCTTTAATCTCCAAATAGACCTCGATCATTTATCTTACTGGTGTAAGGTAAACTGTCTTAAACTTAACGTTCAGAAATGCTTCGTTATCTCTGTCTGTAGGAAGCTCTCAACTTATGAGTTTACGTATTCTCTCGATAGTACCCCTCTTCAGAGAAAGGCTACAGTAAAGGATTTGGGTGTCTCCTTTGATTCCAAGTTTTCATTTGTTCCGCACATTAGTGCTATTGTTGCAAAAGCCAACACAATGATTGGTTTCATTAAAAGAAACTCAATTGACTTCTCGGATCCATATACACTAGTGTCTTTATATAACTCATTAGTTAGATCATCACTTGAGTATCAAATCTCGAAGAACTATTCACGATATAGTATTTGTGCGAGATATTTTATGTTAGCATATAAAGAGCCCTAATCTTTTATCATTAATTTGTATTTATGCCCCGATTAGACCATTGAGAGAAGTTACCTTCTTTTTCAGCCTAAGCATAGGACAAATTATGGTATGAATGAACCTGTTTCAAGGTCAATTAGGGAGTTTAATGAAGTAATTAGTCATATTGACATTGCATGGTCTAGAAATAAATTCAGAAACGATTTGTATTATTTATTTTTAAGAAATTAAGTTACTTTATATATTATTTATTTCTTTGTATATACCTATGTATTTATTTTCTGGCATCTGTTGAGTCTAAAGCTCGTAGATTAGATAAATAAATAAATAAATTGAGCTCAAGTTAATTTGAGTACTCCTAATTTAGCTGCTATTTACCCCAAACGCGATGAATCATCACCTGAAAGCTGAAACTATGAGGCGATAGCTATAAAACAATTCCTCTATAATCTTTGCGCAATCTTTATCTATCGATTGGTATACGTAAGATGTCTGTAGTGCAAACGGTCACTTAGCAGTAGGGCGCGAGCGGTACATGTTTTCGTAACGGTCCTTTTTTCGCTACATCACACCCAACTGTCCGAGAAAGACATGAGTAATCCATGTCAAAAGTGTTGTGACTTGTCATGTATGTTCTTGAGAACGTTAACGGTTTCACGGGATAATTCTTCTTTCGCAGTATGTTCCCACAATTGCCAGAATTCTTACCAAATATAAAACCCGCTGGCTCAGGTATCTCACTCATTGTTCTAAAGAGTTTGTTGGTTGGGTATACGATATGTCGATTTTATAAATATCGAGTATCGACTTCACAATGACGATTTTCATAATCTCGACAGATAAAAAAATCGAAAGCTCGCGCTTGTAATCTTAAAAATCATTTCGCTTCCTTATTTATTCTATTCTCGACAAATGTTTTCAGTCGTATGTTTGAACCTATGTACATTGATAGCGTTCCGTTTCTTCCTTAACCACGTTTCTACAAAACGACTTTTTTTAAGGTTTGGTTTAAAGATATCCCTTAACTGATTTCAATTATTAACTTGTTTTTTCTTTTAATTTATTCAAAAATATATCAAATTTGAATTATAAAAACATAAAAGGTCTGTTCCTTTACTTTGAAACTTTCTGTGCATGTTGTTGCCATTTTTTGTTTTTTTTTTGTATATGAACAGAAAGTTAGACTGAAAATCACACAAATGCACAGAATATCACAGAGTTTCAAAGTAAAGGAACTAGGCTAAGTTTTCAATATTGTTATTTACTGTGGAAAGTCATTTGTTTTTTCTAGGTCTTCAAAATTATTTCTTTTGTGTATGGTGGGTACAGGTGGTTAGTTAAGACGGAAACGGGACGGTATTTACATATCTAACTTTTTATAGCTTTCACAGATATAGACTGTCGATTAACTAACCAAAGATATTTTCAATTTCACATGAATGTTTATTTATGTATGGTTGAATGCAGATCGATCAAATCTCCGAAACTATAGAAAGATATTGCATCTTGAGTCTTAAGATCTTATCTTGAACGCATCTTTTTCTGAATAAAACATGAAAAACTGGAAAAACTGCTCTGGGTCTAGTCTGCAGCGTTGATTGGTAGGCCTCATTCTTAGCTGCATGCGCCAGCCTGCTTTCTTCACCGAACCAGAGGTTTCATTGTGGTGGCCTAGTACATTAGTGGCGGCACTCCTAATGGCATTTTGGAAGTGTTTCCAGTGGTCCTCTGCAGATTATGCTGATAGCGGACTTGCTGAGAGATTAAGAGAGTGGTTTGCAAAAGTCCTGGCAATCTTGGCACCTCGGAGCGTTCGGACCTCCAGGATACTGAAAGCAGTTCTGGCGTCTATCGTAACATGATCAATCTGGTTGACATGACGGTTTGTTGATCCGGAGACCGCCAGGTCCCTTTGTGAATATTGAGGGTGCAGGCTGTGTACTCCGACTATCGAACCAAAAATGCCCTCCATTCCGATTTTGGGCACCTATCACACGTATTCTGGAGGAATTATTCCTTGGTTGTATAATCTATTTCTTCCGTTAGGGCGTGGGCACAGATCAACGTTATGTTCTTAAATTCAAAGAGCCGCTGACCTTGATCCTGCTCCTTGAAGCACTCGCCAAAGTAGATGTCACACGATTACATTCTTCGTATGCCCTCTACATCCCATTTAGCTTTCATTTAACAGAATTAATTCTGAAGAAGAAAATTTAACTACAATTCATGAATTTCTTGTTTGAAATACTTTTCGATTGAAAAATTAATTTAATTTTTAATTTAATTTAATGTTAAATTAAAGTAAATTTTGTGATTATTACAAATAGAATCGGCCAATGGTCGAAATTCGACCACATAAAATCAAAAAAGTTTAAATAACCGTTATACCAATCGTAAAGGCTTTATATGGGTATCTGTGCGAGATTACTTAATCGTGTCTCCATTAGCAATCTTCGAGGCAATAAATTGCTTTCCTTATTGCCATTGCCTTGAATATTGACAATAGAGACGCTTTGGCAATGGCAATGGCAATATTGCCTAAAAGATTAAAGTCAATTATTGATTTCCATCAACCAGGCAATAAATTTTGACGTTTCGTCTTTTACAAAATGGTTTCTCCACGATTTTGAATAATTTCTCCTTCATTTTGAAACAAAAAATGAAAATATGAATAGGAGTGACCACAAATTATTGAATAAAAAATTTATATTATCAAAAACCGTAAATTTAAGCAGTTGCTGTCGCCATTTCTATACGTAAAGTTTTTGACAACTGGTATTGCCTGGCCATGAAATGCCCCACCCAAGCAATAAATTTCCATCGATATTAATATTGTCATGGCCTCAAATATTGCCAATGGATTCACAGCGGAGACACACTGGTGGTATAGATACCGTAGTATGGATACTCCGTACGGCGAGTGTGTCATGGGTATTACTGTCTTATGAGAATGATACGCACGACATGCTGCTGTTTTGGTTTTCTCTCTTTATCCAAAAAATTTAAATTTGAAAATATGTACATGTACATAAGTCCATTGTTACTCCCAAACGGATTTTTTCCAAGCTGTGAATTTCTGTCAAAGAAATTTCTTGTACAGAAAATTAGAGATAGGAGAAATGTTTTCCTCTCTCATTCTTTTGTGAACAACTGCAAATTTTTGTCCGCTTTACGATAAGTTAGATATTTAATTTTTTCACCAAAAATCCAAATCTATAATAGTCATCATTCCCCAAAATTTTAAACTTCTTGACGCACATCTTAAAAAAATAAAAATCAATAATCTCTGAAAATCCAAATAACCATTACCTACCTTTAGCAGCTTCAACATAAGTTTTCATTTGTGCATATTTGTGGGACAAACCCTTTCTAACGATATATCATTCATGCATTTTCGTTGAGTATTAACGGAGAAAAGTGTACGGTAAGTTTTTCGCATGTGTATTAATATATAGAGATAAAATTTATGTTTTAAGCCTAGTTTATACATCAATGTGAAGTGAAATCCAAATCGAAAAAAATCTCGCATCGAAAGGTTTACAAAGAACATACATTTTGTTTTAAATAAGCTAAGTTCGTTCAATTATATTTACTTCGAAAAAAATTTCTTCCCCATTGTCGCTAAAATAATTGCATTTAATATTATTGTATTTTTCACGCCTGGGAAAAGCAATTTTTTTTATGAAAATTACACTTCGCTTCGATCTATAAACTGTATCTACGCTATACAAGTTTGTATTTACTTTGTAAATTAGTTTTCCTTCTGTTATAATTTTTTTTAAATTTTTATAATGATTTATGATAGATCCATGGCAACTCTATACTCCGTCCAGGAAGGATAATGGGTAATCGCAAAACTTGCGATATTTTTTTTAACTTCGCGGTTATGCGGTTTGCGTATTATCTTTATATTTTTTTGCGATATTAAATTTACTTAAAATTAGCCAATGTTGAATGAAGAAATTCGTCAATTAAGGTACACACCTTTTGCAAGATATCGTGATTTTGTTAGCAAATATAAACTTAAACAGAGCAATGATTGCGTGAGAAAACTTAAAGGAAAGATTTTTTTCATTAAAAGTGAAATTGAATTTATTGCGAATTCATTTTTTAATTAAAAAAAAACTACAAAAATAGATTTCACTGCTTTTTTTGTACTATTTACTATACCATTTTATTGCTTTTGGGGTTTTCACGCAACTAAAGAAGCTGATTCGATTCGAAATTCTGATCCGACATTTTGCGAAATTTTTTCTCAGATTTTGCGATATAAGTTCATAAAAATCTGGCAAGCCTGTTTTTGATCCTTAAAGCCAACGGCTCTGGGCGTGATAGGTTCAGAGATGTACGTCGTGGCTTGAAAAAGAAATTACAAGTTTGTGGTTATTGTGTATAAGTGGCATTTTGTTTTGTGCAGTGCGTTGGGAAATCGGTAGGTCCAACTCATTTGAAAAAGCTTTCCCTGTACTGACAATCTTTCTGGGACGGAGTATAGACGATTCTTGTGTTTGGCGTTTAAAAATTGGCAGAAATATTTGCCCGGAGTACGTTCCAGACTTTTTCGGCAGTTTTCTTCTCTCTGAGAGAATTTCAGCCCCAAAAAGGTCTGGGGTAGAACTGGGGTAGAAAAAAGGTAGAACTGTAATAGGTGGGCGCTGTCAGACACTATAATATCATAACCGAAGAAACGACAAATGTACACGTCACATTTAAGACTTTTTGAAAAAAGCGGAAAAGTGGAAAACAAAATCATGTACTAGAAATGCCTGTTTGCGAAAAAGCGTACGAAAATTGTTTGATCTGCCATTTCAGATTGAATTTACAGATTAAAAATAATTTTTTCGCACACAAGTATCTTTAGAACACGTTTTTGTTTTTTTAATTTTGTCCTTTTTAAAGCCTTTACTCGGTTCGAATTTCTCGCAAACGGCTTTACCAATTTTGATTAAGTTATGTAGCGTAGGTATGTTAAGGTTATCTTTTTTTTGGTGGCACAAATGGCTCATGAATACCCAGGGCCTAGTGACTTATAACTCTTAACCATTCCTGTGTGCGTGTCTGCAGGAATGGAGGGGACCTACAGTTTATTGCCGAATCCGAACGGCTAAGGTGAGCGGCACTTTTCTATGACAAGAGATACTCTTGGAGGATTTGTCACTTCCTCGCAAGAGGTAGTATAGCTCCGAAAAAACTTAAGATGGACGCGGCTGGTATTGAACTCCAGACCTCTGGCATGACAGTCCTACGCACTAACCATTACGCCACGGGCTACTACAATGGCACAATATACTGAGCCCAAATCGTCCGCCCAGATGGTATGCATATACTCTAATATACATATATACCATTATATACCATTAGATAGATACCCTTTAGAAGCTTGTACGGAATATAAAAAATTGTGCATTATAAAATGTTTCGCATGGGTTTTTGTAGAACAAAAAATATTTGCAAAAGGACTACTGCAAACCACAAATTTTCCCAAATATGATGCAATATGGCCACGAAATTAATCAGAACACAATCCTATTGAAAGACAGATTGACTTTTTAGTTTAAAAATGGGTTTCATGTACAACAAAAACAAAATGCAGGTGTAATTTCGAGATGAGATTAAGGGCAAATTGCAAATATCTGGTGGATTCCATTTCGAAAAGAATAAAAGCCGTTATCAAAGCAATGAGAGGATATGTTCTTTAGTGTCAGCAATATGGATGGTTCTAAGCACAGGCTTACTATATTTGTAATGGGGTTTTCAATTGGTAAAATAAATCAATTTATTTTTAATTTGGATCTGTCAAAAAGACAATTTCCAATCTTTTTGCGTTCCATTGGGCAAAATAAATTGATTTATTTTTGATTTTAAATCAAATTTGCAAATCCAAATTTTTCGGCAGATTTACCCCTTCTTCTCCTAATACCAACATAAATCCAGTTGTCAGTTTGCAAATGTTTTTCGTTGATATTTCGGTTTTGAAAATTATGTTGAAAAATCTGGAAAATAATTGGTTATAAATAAATGGTAGCAGTTTAAAATGAACCGGCAACTTTATCAAGTTCATATTTCTCTTCTAAAAGTAAATCGAGGGATGAAGATTTTTTTAAATATTGACATAGAAGCAATAATGCACAAATCCAGTGACAACAATAAATCAATTTGAAATTGTGTTCCATTCGCCACAAAATAAATCAATTTTTTCATTGAAATCTTTATTTACTAATGGAAAACCCCATACAAAAATTTAATCACATCATTAAAACTTGTTACACGTTTTTTGGTTTATAAAGATAAAAAATAATAAGGTCCACCATCGATTTCCTTCAATTAAAAATCATTTATAACTTTGTGCCTCTTGTTTTTAAATTTTATTAAAAGCTTTATTATCATTGATTTTGTTTGTTCTTTTTTCAGGTCAATACCGCAGCAACAACAAAGGTTACGATAATCTCCAGAGCATTCTCAATTCAGAGGCATACTTAGAACCTTTTGCAATGCCTCTTCAGTACTCGAATCGTTATTATGGGGACCGAAAAAAGCGATCCAACAATAAACTTAACAAGTACGATATGCGGTAAGATATTTTTAGGGTATTGTTGATTTTGTTCTTTTTTTTTGTCTCCTTAATTGTGTATTCTCCTATAAAAGACTCAATTTTTAATTTTACTCGGGAACACGTTTCAACAACACGACGACACGCGACGATGTCGATCCTTTTTATTTTTGCCTCCATATATTTAATAGGAAATTATATTGCGCAACATAAATGAAGCTGGATTCAGCACTAGAAGAGTTTAAAAGAACATAAATTGGAATGGCATGTTCAAGGTTATTTTTTATCCCTTGCTATCAATTTTCAAGTCGTTGTTGTTTTTATGCCAGATGAAAAGGTGTTTGTTCACATTAGAACTTCACTGTCCAATTAAATTAATCAACAAGCATGCAATGGCATAATTAATAAGGATATATTGTGTTGTTGGTATATCCTCATAGGATAGGTACCTACATAACAAATTACAATACACAGCGACATTATGCGTAGGTGAATGAACTTTTAAACTAAAGTACTTCAAAAGGCACAGTGTTTCTTAATCTGAGAAATATGTAGGTAGGTACTAATCCTGCTTAAAAAAAAAAAAATAAATGTCAAAGACTAATTCACAGAAAAAAAGAAATGATAATATAATAGTAATACGAGAGATGAATAAATTTATTTTACCTTTGACCTAAGGTGCTGGGATATTTGTTTGTAAGTACTTATAGCTTAGATACTAGTCCTTTTGTACTCAATTTTGTTTCCAGAGTGATACAGATAGATTTCATTTGAATTAAGAAGTGTGTAATAGAACTAAAATTTCATTGAAAAATAATATCGGTGTGGGTTGTGAAAATCAAAATGGTAGCGCCTGCAGCCACGGCCAGAACGGACCTAATTTTATGAACAGGGTTAACATGAGTTTGAAAAGGGTTTAAGTGTGTATTTTAAACTTTTCTGCGGACAACGGTGAAAGCCGTATCCAACACCCAGAAGAGAGAGATGATTGCAGTTCCTACCTATGTGTATACCTCGGAACTAACAAGTCTCCCACGCTGTAGGTAAGTTCAGCTGAATCCCCACGCTGCACAGTGGTTCCTAATTGAAAAAAAAAAAAACAAATATTGAAATAATTTACACTATCTATATACCCTCAAAATCTTAATTTGTTGTTGAAAAACCGAAAGCAATTATCGAAAAAAAGTTATACTTAAAATATTTTGTAGGAAATTAAATTTGCTATAAGTTTGTAGTACAAATTTTTTTTTCTAGGATCAAAAATACGCCAGTTACTTGCGAAAATCAAAATAATCTTTAGAAACAAGATGGCGACAACACAACACCAGATGTAACTGTGAAAAATTAGCTTTTCGATCTGTGAATTGATACTTGCTTACTTTAGATGGCGCTCACAGCCCAGGATAGACTACGGCCTCAACCAGTAAGCCCATTCAGCCAGCTGGGTCCCTAGCTAGCTGCCTCCAGTTACGCACTCCAAGTAGTTGGTTGAGGTCGTTCTCCACTTGTGTGCGCCACCTAAGGTTAGGGTCTTCTTCTGCTGCGCAGACCGTCAGGCTCGTCGGGCTGATGCGTCGGTGTCCATACGCTCCACGTGTCCCAGCCATCTCAGCCGCTGTATTTTCAGCTTCTTGACCAGGTCGACGTCGCTGTAAGGCCCGTAAAGCTCGTTGTTAAATCTTCTCCTCCATACTCCATCGATACAGACTGGACCGAAAATCACCCGAAGAATCTTCCTTTTAAAGCACCCAAGCAGGTTATCCTCCGTTTTTGACAGGGTAAATGCCTCTGCCCCATATAGCAGTACCGGGATGATTAGGGTCGTATATAAGGTCTCCTTGGTTCTCTGAGAGAGGGCTTTATTACTCAAATGCCTTCTTAGCCCGAAGAAACAGCGATTGGCAAGAGTAAATCTTTTCGTTTGATTTCTGCGCTGATGTCATTTTGCGATGTTATAGTGTACCCAGGTAGACAAAGTCCTTGACGACTTCGAGATTGTATCTATCCATCGTGACTTTTTGTCCGAGCCAACGATGTTGAGATACCTTTCGCGATGATAGTATATAGTTCGTCTTGTCCTCATTAACACTATTGACACCCAAACCCATTTTCGCCGCCTCCGATTCAATACTTGAAAACGCGCCGATAACAGCTCGCTCATCTGCATAAGCAAGTAGTTGAACACTTTTGAAAAATTGTACCTCTGTTGTTGACATGCGAGTTGCGTACAATTGCTTCAAGAACGATGTGAAACAGGTTACATGGTAACGAGACTTTATACCTCTGTATAGTTGGCACAGGTCAGAGCATCTCCTTTCTTGTGGATGAGGCACGCTATACCGATGTTCCATTCATCGGGCATACTTTCCTCCAACCAAATTTTGGTGGTGTATACTCCCTACCAAGTCATCTCCTCCTGCTGTGAATAGCTCGCTCGGCTGGCAGGCCATCCGCACCAGCAGCCTTGTACGTTTTAAGCTTGGCTATCGCTAACCACACTTTATTTAGGTCGAGTGGACGGAATGAATTTTTTTCTTATACATTTTTTTCTCAGAATGATCCAGTGAATATTCCCCTCCCCTGGGTTCGATTCCCAGCCTCTGCCACACGAAAATGTTTTACTGGTCTACTGCCTCTTGCGAAGAAGTGACAAATCCTTTAAATCTCCTGTTATAGAAAAGTGCCGCTCACCTAAGCCGTTCGGATTCGGCAATAAACTGTAGGTCTCCTACATTCCTGCAGACATGCACACAGGAATGGTTGGGATTTGTTAGTCGCTAGGCCATAGTTCTTTATGAGCTGTTTTTTTTTTTATAAATTTTGGTTATTGCCTTTAATTTTGGAGTCAGATCGATCATATTTGTAATTTTTATAGAATTTTTCGCCCATAGAAAGGAACCACTGTGCACCGCACCGGGCCACCTAGTCAAAATCCTGCATTCAACTTTGCGAATAGCGAGAGAAAAGATATGAACTACCTACCTAAAGCTGTTTTTTTCCAGTCTCTTAGATTTCCCATAAATACTATTTTCCCTTTTAAAAGATATATTCACTAGCCTCTTCAATAAATTTTAGACATCAAATTTGATATCCTAATTGAAGAAGAATTTGAATTCATTCATTAAAAAAAAAATAAGACTTTGTTCTTTATCGTCTCATTCCATCAAAAATTAAAATTATGTTTCCACCTACAATCAAAGTGTATTCATGCAGAAAACTATTCGAAAGTACCAAAAGCAAAAAATAGATAATAATGTCCCTAACTCACTGATTGAGGGACACATGGTGGCCGACACGACGAACGCCGACAGCAGCACAGTAGTGCGCCTAGTCTAGTGCTATTCAAATAGGATCCTGCTGTCTCATTTTTTATATGAACGTGTGTAATCAACTATTCACCCATTTTACCATCACTCGAACTTGAAACTGAATATTGAGTAGGAAACTACCCTTTTTTGAAATAAAATATAAATTATTCATGAAGATTAATATGAAACCATTCCTTAGTGACAAACTCTTTGAAAATAATTTACTTGTGTATAATGTATTTATATAACCAAAAACAAACAACAATTTTCTTCAGTAAATATTTTCTTGTTTTTTGTGATCAGGTTAAATAATTTGTATTTTTACGTCTGTACTCGATTTTCAGTTTGAAACGTGAATCGAAACTCACCCCCGCCGATATGTTGGCCTTGGTTGCTCTTGTCGAAGCTGGTGAACGTTCACGCAAGGAATCTGAACCCGATACCTACAACATTCCCGATACATATTACCCAGCAGCAAAATCCTATTATCCCAACAGCAACAACAACTATGAATATCAAAATAATGACGATAATGATATTAGCAGTTCGTGGGTTGAGCCATCAATTGTCGACTACTATGGGGTTCCATACAACGTAGATGCTATGCCAAAGTATGAAATCGCTCGGGAACATAAATATGGAGTTAATCGTAAGTAGAATGGGGTTTGTTTGATGCAAATTTAATCTTACACTTTTTTAATTTCAAAATTGTACATAATATACATCGAACTGCATTACGTTAAATTTAGTTTTAATTTTTTTTAAAGAAATTATTATAATAATTAATTTTAAATAGTATTTAATTTAATCGTTTTTATTTATTTTTAGTTTTGACAGGGTATACAAAGTAGCTGCTGATGTGATGTGCAGGCATTTCTTGCCGCGTTTTGGTTTTCCTATACATATAGTTGGTCTTATAAAATCCAACAATATGTTGGCGTAATAATTTGTTCCCACCAAAACTAAATCTGAAATTTTAGTTCTTTGCTAGACTTGCCAATAGCACAAGGCTGTAAGATTTAAAATTTAAATGATAACTGACTGAATAACTGTTAAAGCCGTTCCGATCCGGCAGAAAATTGTCTGTCCTAATGGAATGAATGGGGCCTGCCGACTAAAGGTAGAACTATAATTGTTGGAACGCAGCGTACGCAGCCGTACGAAACCACACGAATACAAGCAATTCAATAGACGCACACTTAAAGGTAGAACTATAATTGTTGGAACGCAGCGTACGCAGCCGTACGAAACCACACGAATACAAGTAATTCAATAGACGCACACATAAATGCGCTTTGTTACGTTTCGTTCATTTTCGTTCATTTTTGCTTTCGGAGGGGAAGAGCGCTTCTCGAGCGTACCTGACGGAAGAAAATTGACAGCTACATGTAAATTGTTGTAGTAAACTAGTCTCCAATCTCTCGTGCATTATGGTTTACGTGTGCATTTGACGTTTCGGAAAGAAATTTTTCGTTCGTTTATGACATTAGTTTCCGACAGCGTCCACCTATTATAGTTCGACCTTAAAGCATGGTACCAATGAACTTTGAAAGACACTTTATAGGAAAGTCCCCTTTTACACGAAGATACTAGTTGCTGGTGATTTTTTTGACGTTTTCTTTAAATCTCCTTAACAATCTCTTGTACCTTTCACACGCAAGCAACAAAAACCCGGAGATTTTCTTTATTTTCCTTTTAAACTACCTTGGTTGAACGCACACAAACGTAGTGTGAAGAGAAACGTCAAAAAAATCTCCTGAATTTGTTGACCGGGGAGATTTCATTTCCCCCTCTTTCTTCCTGCCCTTCTCGCCTATGAACTAATTGTTGCCGGCAACTCAGTTGCCCTGTGTGAAAGGGGACAAAGGAAGTGACTTAAGAAATACAAAATTATAACAGTTTTTTTTGTAAAGTTTCTGTTTATGCGGGCCCTTCACATGAATATTTTTTTTTAAGTCACGCCCGCACTTGAATTTACACCTACTTTAAATTGGGTTAAGCTGATATAACTGTTATAAATAAGCATTTCTCTAGTCTCTTCTTGATCAAAAACTCGGTACATTACGCATCCATTAGGCGTGTCCTATACCAAATAAAATGTCACTGAGCTCTCAATGTCAATTTGACGGAAGCGAAATCATTTCGTGGGACAACATTTTCCGTTCGATTTTGAAAAACTCATGTGTTATAAATTTATAATTCTCGCACTGAACTTCTGAAAAATAACTTTCAACTTTTGCTTAAAATATTTAATTTTTAAACCAGAAAACTTATTAAAATGAACGATAAATAATAACAAGCTTAATTTATTTTCTTTTTTATTTAGATTCCGTCTTTATTTTGTATTTATTTACCATTTTTGCACTTGCGCACCACAAACAAAAATTGAATTTGATTGTCAAAAGAACATCTGTTTCCATTAGGCTTTCTTTCCAAACATTTTTAAAGTTTTATATATTTATTCCAGGCTATCCAACCAAGCGTTTTATGGTTTCAAAAAAGAAAAGGTCTCTCGGTTCGGGTCGTTTTTTAGCTGAGCCAATGTCTGCAGTTAGTCTTACACCGGAGCGCTTTGCTAAGCTCACAAAATCTCAGAAATATTTTTAAATTATAAAAAAGAAAAAATAAAAAAAACATTAATGTCAATCCTTAAGAAATATACCTACTTAAATATTAATACAAAGAACTTACTTATTGTAATCGAAAGTATGGAAAATGCATTATATCTCAATCTCAAGTCACAATTTTATAAGGCTTGGAAATTTGGAAATACATACAAATGTTTCAACATAATATATGTAGTTCCAACTCTACAAGTCGTATAAAGTTTAGGTTTGCATAATTCGAAATTGATTTTTTTTAAGCTTACTGTTTCGCACATTTTTAACATACTACTTATAAAGAATACAAATCAATTATATACACTACCTAAACAGGGTCTAACTCCATAACGCAAGTATTTTCTAACAGTACTATAAAAACAAAGGCACTCACAACCGATAAAATTAGGAAATAAGTATTTAAAAAAAATAACTAAAAATTTTACTTAAGTTTTCAATTTTTGTTTTAATAGAAATTATTTATGATTAAACATACATATGTATGTACCGTAATTCATATAATTTTATAATATATGTAAATGTAAAAAAATATTAACTGCACCTGTTTCATTAATTAAATTAACTATATCTCTTCACATTAATCCTATATTATAATCCATCTATTTAACATTATATTTAACACACAAAACAAGATATATATATATATTATAAAGAAAAAAAGTTATTTAAAACCTAAGAGGCTCAGAGGAAATACAAATGACTGTTTTTGAAACTTAAAAGAAAAATATTTATAAATATTATAGTACCTACATACATATTATTAAGTATGATGTATGAAGATATGCAAAACTATTTAGTAATAGAAATATGAATGTTACCAAAATATATGTATGTACTTGTATGTATATTGTTGTGTATGAAAATAATTTAAAAAAACTTAAAATGTGTAATTTAAAATATAAAATATATGAATTCAAATTTGTGTATTAAAAAAAAAAATTAAAACAATTCAAATTGTTTATTTTGTAAGTTATTATTTATGGAAGTAAAAATATATTTATTTTTCGACTTTTTTTTTATTTTGAAGACAATGTTTTATGAATCTGTAATTATAAAACAAAACAACACAAACATAGAAATGGAAGAAGGTAAACTTTGAAGAAAATTGCAAAAGTTTTGATATAATTTTATTAATTCTAAAAATAAAATTTAATTTTAGTTTTAAAACCTCTGTTATTTTTGTTTTTTTTTTGAAATTTATATACTGAATAGTTTTGAGACATTCAAAAAAAAAAAGCGCACTATACCTTCTCATATACCTATAGGGAGATTCGTATAAGGTGTAAGAAAAAGATAGAGTGTGTTAAAAAATAGTATGGGAGGGGCGGGGGTCTAGTTTCCCCGTTTAGGCGGACTAGAATGCCGTTCTTTTATTTTGTTTTTAATTCAAATTGTTTTAGAGAATAGTTTCCAAATTTCCAAATTTTGAAGAAAAAAATTAAAAAAAATTGTATTCAAACTAATTTTGTTCAACATTTTACCACAAACAATTATATAGAGATGTCTAATCCCCATAGAAAAAAAATGACCTATGAAATGCGATTTTTTTTTTTTTTTAATTCATTTTTATTTTTCATTCAACTTATAACTATCTTAAACCTAGACAAAAATTTATAAAAACTAGCCTGCTTATCAATAACTTACAACTAACTTACTGGCCCAATGTAGGCGCTCTAAGTTAAACTATGATTACTTAATACTAATGCCTTTCGGACTAAAAACTAAATTAAAACTAAGATCCTTGACAGTTTTATTTTTTACCGAGAAGAATTTTCAAAAAAACTCGGTATCTATTTTGTATTTTATATAAGACTTACAAACTAAATAAAACTAAACTAAAGCTAATTATGACTAGGTACTTAAACTACTTAGGCCCATTTGCTGAAACGAAACATAAATATTTAAGTTCTACATAGGAGCTTATGTGTCAGTTTATGATGAGGAAAAAGTAGATCATAAAGCGTCTAAGTAGAACATAAGTATTTAAGTTTCTTTTCAGCAAACGGCTCTTAAAGCTAATTAAAACTAACTAAAATTATTTAAAACTACTTAAAACTAGAACAGCCACAGCAGCATTTTTGTTTGTTTTTTTTTGGTGCCACCCCGACTGTCCCTATATAAAAATAAAACACCTAAATCTATCCAAGTCGGCCAAGACAGAACGACTTAGTCAACTTTTAAATATCTGTAAAATTTTTAGTTAGCCACCAAAACTGGTTCTCCTGCCTAACCCTATCTCTTCGGTCCCGATCGTACACAGTCCTACTGAACCAAAGGCGCTCAGCGCTGCCTTGTGCGGGGACGTCTCGGTTGTGAAGGAGTCGCCTGTCTACAGTTCTACGGCCGACGTGGTCAGCCCTCGACTGTCTAAGTAGAGCAATGCATCGGGCGGAATAAAGCCGCTTAAACGCACACTCTCGTAGTATTCGTTGTTGGGGTAAGCTGTTTGTCGAGGACATCGCTCTTGCAATGTGACCCCGAATCAGCTTTAACAAGAAATTATCTGTTTTGTTAATGTTGGCCCCGTAGAACCAGGTTGGAATAATAATGTTTGTACTCCGACTCTGGTATTTTGTGTAATCCAAGGCAGCGTCTAAGGCACTGCTTCTCAAATACCCGAATCTTTTCCATTTGAGATGGGGCAACGTTAAACCAAACGGGGCACCCATAGGAAATCATATCGGCTGGATGAGGGCCATGTTGCAAATCACTTTCACCCTGGTGTTAAGCCGGCTGCTATAAAACAATCGTTTCGTCAGAGCAAAAGCTCCCCTAGCCCTGGTTAGAGCAGCATTTATATGTCTGTCGAAATATAAATACTGATCCAAGCAGATTATCCAAGGTACTTTACTACACTTTTACTCGCCAGTGGATGTCCATTTGGTCCTACGATCACCAGCTTGCGCCAGTTTTTTCTCGTATTCCTTGTGGCTCCATACAAAGGAGTCCTAAACAAAATAGTGATCTCTGATCACTGAAAGTTAACTTTTAACTTCCAGTCATCGCAATATCGCTGAGTCTTGTCAAAGTCAAGCTGCAAAAGAATTCTGATGACCTTGACTTTTGGGGCCGTTCTGTACGCAATTAGATCGTCGGCATACGCAATTGCATAAGTTAGACTTCCTATCAGATTGCTGGTGTAAATGCTGAATAGAATCGGCGAGTTTACCGCTCCCTCCTGAAGACCATTTTTAACTTCGAAGATTTTGGTGGAAGTTACATTGCCACTTTTGACAACAAACTTTCTACCATTGAGCATGTCATAAAGCATATATAATAGCGGTTTACTTATGCCAAGCCTGGTCAGCTTTAGATAAAGACCTTCTAGTCATACGGTGTCGAAAGCCTTCTCCAAATCAACGAGACAGGCGCCCGTACACTGCTTTTTGGATTAGTTCCATTGGATATCAGAAACGAGCTTAGACGCGGCATGAATGGTGTCATGTCTCGCCTTAAATCCGAACTGTTTATCCGATATGATATAGGTGCGTTCGCGTACAAGTCCGAAACTACCCAAAACTACCATTTTCTACCAGATTTAGTCCAAACCTGTTCGCGTATGCACATTTCGGGTAGTTTTGGAAGAGAGCGCTCGCAAGAGAGTAAGTTATTTCTTCTTCTTGCCAGATTTTACCCGAGAAATTTCTTCCGGCAGAAAATGGTAAGTTCGGTGTTCTGTAGAAAAGCTAGTGGGAAGTAAAAAAAAAAACAAAAATACAAAATGGCTGCTGTTTGTTTACTTTTAGTTTTAGTTTGTTTTTTGTTCGAAGTCAATAATTTTCTTTGTTTTAATTTTATATTTTTTGATAAACCACTGAAAAAAAATGAAAGGAAATGTGTTAAGTTCAATTTAATTTGTTTACTTCAATTTTAATTGACTTTCAGTAAATATATTCCAAAGTTGTGGTTTTGTTTACTTTTTCTTTTGTTTACTTTTTGGTGATGTTTAAAATCTGGCAGACATCAAAGCGTTCGTGTACTTTTGCACTGTTTCCATTCTCTTTAAGAGAATTTAATCCCCTACTCTCGAAATTTGTAAATTTGCCAGTTTTAGTCCGGAAAGTACACGAACAAACCTATTGTTGTCCTCTGCCCACTTAAACAGAGCTCTATTGAGAACTTTCTCGAATACCTTGCTGATACTCGGAAGAAGACTTATCGAACGGAGATTCGCCGGATTGGAGTAGTCCTTTACTTGAACCCGGTGAAGCCGAGGTTCTCCAACTTCAGTGTCCTAATCTCCGGATCATGTGCGTTAGTAGATCGTCGGTATAAAAGTTTAAGTCTTGTCAGTAGTCCACTTTTCTGTCTGTGTAGTGCGTCAATAGTAGCGTTACGGTACATGTCGCTTGCGATTCGTTCTTTGTATTTCGGTATTGTTCTGTTCATTGTTCGTTGGATTGTCTCGTCCATTTGTTCTAAGTATTCGTCAATTTCAGCGATTGTTCTCACATAACCTCTTCAATCAACATCTTCTCACTTTCTCATTCTCCTCAATAGGCAAAACTCCTTTGGCGCACACTGACACATATCCCTTTCCCTTCGGTGATATTTTTTGTGTTTCCTCTAGTTGGGTTTCTCGACCTTTGTGTTCTGTGGATTTTGTTGTTGTATTTCTATGTCGGTTACTATTTGGCTAGTGTTTTGGTTTTTTTGCAATTCGCATTATTGCTGGGTAGGTAGGTATGAAAATATTCATTCTTTGATTTCGATTTCGGAGAGATCTTTTCGTTTTGAAGCGTAACTTCTTTTCAAAGTGAAAATTTATTTCAAATAGAGATTTTCCTAGAGAAGTTGTAATAAGGCTTGTGTGGTGAATTTCGTAATTTAAAATCTACTTTTGTTGAGTGCAGCGAACATGGCATGCTTGCGAACGCTCGGCTTGAGCTCGTCGGAGAAGGGTAGGATCTTGTTCGCTTTCCTGAACCTCGCCTATCACATAAACATACATCATACCAAGGATACAATATACAAATCAATCACATCCCCTGAAAATAAGAATCTTAATAATGCATCAAGCTATTTGCTTGAAAAAAAAGAACGAATTTCAACCTTTCTTGAAACAGTAAATTGTAGGAATCTTGAAGTCTTTTTGCATAGACTTTCGATGATCGTATCTTCCAAAAAAAAAACGAGGGGGGCGATCACGACGACGTTTAAGTTCTTGTGTCACTGACCGCCGCCGGCTTGCTAGGAATTTGTCTTTCGACTTAGGTAAGTAGTATTCCAATTTAAAGAAATGTCTTGATCCGTAAACTCTAAGTATGGTATTTATGTCCGAGTGGACTTCTTAGCGCGTGTAGTTCACGGCTTTGTAACACGTGGATGGTCGATGAATTACTTTAGATTTAGTCCGTCAAAATAAAGGACTGTAATTTTTAATTTGGAAATAATCTGTTCTTCACACAAAATAGTAGTTCTGTTTTCGGATGATTTTATATTTTAGTAGGTTACAACTCTTTGATTAAATCCTTTTTTTTTACTGTAATCTTGAATTCCGCAAAAGAATTATGACGTAGTGTAAATATTGTTTCGTTGACGGTCTGGAATACTCTGCTCTTTACACATTTGTAGGGCAACAATGAAGGTATTTCGATGCCTCCCGTTCCGATATGCCATAGATCAATTTTGAAACATCTAATTCAATCAGCCAATCCAAATTGGCCACCTCGTCGATCAAATTTGAAGAAATTTGTTTCATTCCCAACGATCCAATCGGCGGGGTTCAAATCCACAATCCGAACATGTCTGACGGACATATCCGATGGCACCGATTTTTATATCGCCTCTTGTCGAACCTGAAGCGGAATACACACCATCGGAAGCGACTGACAGTCCACTAATTGTTCGATGAATATAAACAAAAATTTATGAGCATGAGTTTCCCTGACAAACCGTCAAAAGGCATAACATGAGAACTTATTCGCAAAATGGATTATGCCGGGATAGATTTCGATAACTGTTTCTTTGATAACCTACTTTGTACAACAGTGGCTAAATCTATAAGAAAAAGTGAATGATAGTTATAATTCATAGCCTTTTGACCAAGCCAAACTTTTCAACATTAGCCGCGTTTTATTATCTTTGGATCTGGATCAGGATCATCCTTTAAAATAAAACGATATGGATCACAATGACAGCAGTGTTATATAACCATCTCTTTTTTCCTTACGTTTTAATTATTTTCAGTTGTTTCCCGTCTCTTTTCTTTGCACTACAACAAACGCTACCTTACCATAAAAGCCATCTACCCGCCAAAGTAAGAATTCATTTTTGGATCTTCGAAAGAGAATCCCGAATTGTTTTTGTATTATGTGTTGTAAAATGATACTGATCCAGATCCGTAGAAAACAAAACGCGGCTATTTTTAACTTGCAGCATGAAGTTAAGCGTATAAATCACCGTCTAAACCACACCGATGATAGCAACGTCTGAACCTAAATTAGGATATCATTTATCATTTCTCATTTTGGGAAAGAATTAAAACGCAATGGAAACGAAGTGACAAGGTGAAACGTCAAAAAAAAGTCTATCGAAATCGAAACAAAGAAACAATGCAAAAAGGGTGATGCCATTTCCTAAATGATAAAAGTATAGTATAAGTACAGTTCTTAAACAATTATTTAAATGTTTTCCTTTTCTTTTCTTGCAGCTTAAAATAACCGAATACGTCAACGTCACCGAACGGCTTCAAAATTTGGCATGTGCAGTTGTGCAGGTAGCGGATATGAACCAGTACTATTCTATGGGTAAGGTGAATTTGGCCTTTATGGTACATTTGTGAGAATATTATTACTTTCTCTTATTTGTAACTTCAAAACGTTATGGTTAATTTCACTGCAATATTTAAGTAATAACTAAATTTGATAATTAGTAAGGCCCAATAAAACGCGGCTAATAAAATGATCTTATGGAGGTGTAAGAACAAGATTAATGCGATCTCTTTGTAGGTATTTCAAGTTCAAAACAAGTGCAGTAAAACCCGCTTAAAAGAAACTGCAAAATGGCACATTCTTACTTTCACTTAAGCGGGTTTTACACATACAAAAAAATTTCACTTAAGTGGAGTCCGGATGAAAAAAATTTCAATTAAGCGGATCTAAAAATTACATTAAGAGGAGAATTAACAGCTGGGTTTTATTATCTACGGGTCTGGGTCGGGGTTATCTTTTAACACGTAGAACACAAGAACACAAGATCTAGGTTTCTATCGGGGTTTTATTCTAAGACCAAAAAAAAGTTCTATTGTGGCGGGTAGATGGCGTTGTGCCTTTTGCAAATGGTAAGGTAGTGTAAAATCCAGTGTAAAGAATAGAAACAGGTAAATACAAGAAAAAAACAGGTACAAGGAAAAAAGAGGTGGGTATACAACAAAGTTGTCAATTGGATCTGTATCGTTTTATTTTTTCGGGGTGAACCATATGTGTTATTGGCGATCATAAAACGCACCTAATGGCCGCGTTCGGGGGGTACACAGATAGGCTATCTGAGATACTTAAGTATCGGATATGTTTTCGAACGAACCGGATAGGTTACCTATCAAAAATCAAAACAGCTGAAAAAAGTTCAAGTAAGTACCAAAAATTATTTTTTCCCAGATCTCTGCTGTGTCTTCAAAATCGTATGTTGTGTCCTTCCAATTGACAGATATCTTCATTTTGTTTATTTTTGCAACAATTTGTATATGTATTTTTATGTTTAAAAGCCAAAAACAAACAACAAACAATAAAAACAAACAACTACACAAGCGTCACCCGAAAACCAAAAGTCAGCTGTAATCAGCTGTTCCTCAAATTGCGTATAGGATAGTTTAGTATCCCGAAAATTTTAGGATAGCTTTAGATTTGTTTTTGACAACAGCTGTTTGGTTCATCAGCTGAATTTTCCTATGGGATTACAACAACACAAACCTATCCGGATAGGTTTGGCTTGCCCCCCGAACGCGACCAATGTTATAGGGTGTTTTTTTAGGCATGTGGTTTTCAATCTGGCAATTCTTTTTTCGGAGTTGATATTTTTGACAGCTGTCACTTGATTTATGCTCAGTTTGGTTTGAAATTTCATAACAAATAGACTTTCTCCTGAACAACGTTTGCAAATCGTGCAAATTTATAACCAAAATAATGGTTCGGTTCGCGCGACGCATCGCACGCTGCGTCCAATATTCGACATAATCGCCCAGCAGAGTCGGTAATTCGAGCAACTATAAATAAATAAAAAATAAATTTTGTGGCACAAACGGCTCTTGAAGAACTAGGGCCTAGCGACTTACAACTCTCAACCATTCCTGTGTACGTGTCTGCAGGAATGAAGGGGACCTACAGTTAATTGTCGAATCTGAACAGCTAAGGTGAGCGGCACTTTTCTATGATAAGAGATAATCTTGGAGGATTTGTCACTTCATCGCAAGAGGTAGTAGCTCCCAAAAACACTTAAAGTGGAAGTGGCTGGTATTGAACCCCAGACCTCTGGCATGACAGTCCAACGCACTAATCATTACGCCACGGGCTACTACCATCGATCGGTTTATTTGGAGTCCTCTATGAATAAATATATTTGATGCGGTCGCAAATGAGAATTTTTTTATTTAAACCAACATTGGGTCAGTAAAATAAATTTTACTCTTTAGTACCTTGAAAGGCAAATGCAAAACATTCAAGCAAAATGTATAATAACAGACTGAGGTCGCTGCATTTAATGCTGTAAGGAAGTATTCCCCGAAATAGCGTTTTGGAGAAACCTAAAAACATGTGGCCTTCAAACATTTCCTAGTAAAAAACCTTGCATTACTCAACTTAACATTCTATTAATAATAATTTTTTATTTTTATAGCAAATGATCCTACTTTTGGAAAGCATTTCAATATTATCAAAGCACTGGCGTCTTTACCTCAAATCAGCAAAATATTGCTCCACGATTCCCAACCTCGTTTTGGACACTAAACGAGAGAACACGTAAGTTCAACCATTCTTTAAGTTCTTACAATATAAAGGTTACAAAAATTTGTAAATTACTTTATTGAAAATCGCAGATCTCGGATTTCCCAGAACACAGAACGTGGAATAACAGGTGGAAGCACCTCCTTGAAAAAAAAAAACACGTGGGAGTACAGAAGTGTATTCAAAAGCTGAGAAATGAGCAACATTCCCTCACCTCAAAAATTCACAACTGGTTGTTGTCTAGATTCGGGGTATGATTTATTTATAGGTACTTTGTACAAAAATTTGTATTCTAAATAAATTTTATTCATTACTTAAGATGTCTACAAAATGAAAAGCATACACCGAAAGAGAAAATTATGTAAAAGAATATTCTTATCATAACGGGATGAAATGCCAACGTATGAATTCCTCGAATCGTTGGCCCTTCGGCTATATAATACTCAACGACAAAGAGCGGGACTAATATAATGAACTGATGTCTTACTATTTTTAATTATTACTCATAATAATGTTACTTAATATTATAATGTTACTTAATATAATTTATTTTAGAAATTATTCATATTAATTTTTATAAAAAAATGATTTCAAAAAAAATGATCCGTTTTTACTTTCGCCGAATTATTCAAATGCCGAGTTCAATTTTTTACGAATCAAATCAAATTGCATTATAGTAGTACGTAAATATTTCGAAAGTAAATAGTCTGACTTTTTTTTACAAATTTACATATCTATAACTTAAGAATTTTCAACAAAAGTTTCCCAAAAAAGGGTACATATATTTTTTATGGATCCTAAGCACATTTTTGCTAAAAAAATTTGCAGGATTGTTGTTGGACGAACAGGAAAAAATACTGTTAAAAATTAAAAATGAAAGTTAACAGTTTATTGTGAAATCCAAACGGCTAAGGTGAGCCGCATTTTTCTATGACATAGATCTTCAAATAGGTGGGATATGAACGTAAGGTTATTTGTAAGTTTTTAATATTTAAGTTTCATATTAAACACTTATTGCAAGTGCCTATTTAATATGGGCATCAGTAGGTATTCCAAAAGTCATTTACAGAGCACGCACCCTACAGACTTTCTATCGGCCGCTAGTTCTTTTGTTTTAAGAAAGCAAACACCAAACTATAATCACAAATCAGTCACAATAACAAAAGCACTCCCTGAGTTATGTTAGGGAGCTTTATACCTAATTTCCAGATAAATTATTTTAAGTTTTGAGAAAAAAAAGAAGAATCAAGATGTTTTGTATTTATATTTTTTATTTATTTTGTTTTTTATACTTCTTAATTTTAAAAATAATTATGGATAAACAAATGAAAACAAAAACAAATAAATTTACTAAAGTGATATGAAATAATAGCGTGATTACAAAATATACCTACTTTTGAATAAGAATAATCGTAGTTTGAAGTTGGCATGGCCATCATACAGTATGTATATATAACTTCTGGGATTGTTCTTAAAAAGCACCAAAATTTAAAGATGCCAATTAAAGAGAGCCATTTAGGTAACTGATGATGGGAAGTGAATGAATATAATGGAGTGTTCTTAATAACATAATTACCTTGAAAGCAGGTTTAGTTAAATCGGAATTATCCAGTATTTAAGTTCGATCAGCCCAATCAATTGAATTACCTTATATAAAAAGTACGTATTCCGCGCCCAGGGGTACATTTAAATGAAATAGTAACGAAGTTCTGTAGTAGCCGTGGCGTGATGGTTAGTGCGATGGACTGTCATGTCAGAGGTCTAAGGTTCGATCCCCAGCCTCGCCATCTATTTATTTAAAAGAAAAACGGCTACTGCCTCTTGCGAGGAATTGACAAATCCTCCAAGAGTATCTCCTGTCACAGAAAAGTCACAGTGAAAACAAAAGTTAGGAAAAAGGTGGAGTCTATGTTTGTATTACGATTTTTAGCGGCAACTGCAGTTGGAATAGAATGGAAAATGGGCAGTATTCGGATATAGCGCATTTGGATTGGTTAAACATAATTAAATTAAATAAACGTTGGAGATACATAAAATTTTGTAATAGCGAGGGTCTCAATGCTTATTACGAAGAAGTACAAAAGGCACCTTGATTTCTATTGGTTGAAATTAAATCAGTTATAGGCACATATATGATGGAAAATAAAATAAATATAGTGGATGCGGTTGCAAGTGGTCAGAGTAGGTATAATATTAATTACTATTATATAAAATTGCGGTTGCAAGTGGTCAGAGTAGGTATAATATTAATTACTATTATATAAAAATTGGGGACAGGGCCGTAGCTAGAGTTGAATTTAAAGCAGGGCAGCGGTTGTAACAGGTAGGGTGGAAGTAAAATTTCATTGTTTAGAAACCTGTTCACTGAATTTAATGTAGAAAATGTTGACTCAAAAACTGCAGTGCTGCAGCCTATGGAAGCCACAAAGGCAAAAAGTTCATTAAGTGTGTTTAAACGATTCTCGCTGTCTGTACAAAACATGTATTCTGCCCATAATTTGGTAAATGGCCCTAACTACAAAATTTTCGATTTTGAGTTTATGGCATTTTTGGACTTAGGACAATGCCCCAACTCCAAAAATGCCATAAACTAAAAACCGGAAATTTTGTAGTTAGGGCCATTACGAAATTATGGGCAGTATTATTTTTGCACTATTTTCTTGATGACGACGTACGTACTTTTTTATCAGCATACCTTTACCTATTAGTTAGTTTGAAAAATCTGTACATCATAGCATTACAGTTTATTTTATATAAATAGGTATATTTTGAATAACAAACCCCTTCAAGCCAAAATAAGTTATTATGTGAGTTAAGTCAGAGTTTGATCTTTAAAAAAATTGAGATCGATTGCGAATTTTATCCCACTAACATTTTACTTCCTTCGGCACAAATAATTTTTTGTCTTTTAATTACTGACGAAGACGTCAAATTCGTTGCACTATTTGTATATATTAAGCTTTTCTTAGTACCATAAATACCTGCATCTTCAAAAACGCCATGTTTTGTATCTCCAAACAGTAAAGTTATACAAAATTTTCAATTTTAGACTTGAATTCTACCATTAAATAATTATATAATTTCTACGTAAGAGTGATTTTAGGGCGACTTGCACAGAAGTTTTTTTGACAGCAGTAACTCCTGATTTATAAATAATTAAAGCTATCTGACTGATTTGAATCAAATTATGTTGCAGCAAAATATTTTTTTCTCTATCTCAGTTTAAAAAGTTATCTTCTCGTTCTCTGGATAAATATTTAAACTCTGAATAGCTCTCACGTCAAATTATAGAATTTCTTACGAGAAAGCGAGTCAAAACGTAGAGTTTGTTTATTTTTCAATGTGTTTTGTGTTTGTTGTGTTGGTGATTCTGAAAAAATATCCTTATCCGCTTGTTATTTATTTTCCGTTCTGCAATTAAAAAACGATAAGTTCTTATTAATTTATTTAAACTGGGATAGTTATCCTGAGTTTTATATATTTATCCGTTCGTTTGGAGCAAGTGGCCCTTAAAAATTAAACTTATTTTCCGGAAAGTTTTAAATTCTTTGACCTAGTGTGTTAATTTTTTTTTTCTGAAAAAATCAAAACGTTTCATCTGATTTTTCAGGTCTTACAATTCCATCAAAGGAGGAAGCTATTATTTTCAAAGCTTTTTTGAGTCGTCAAGAAAATAGTGCGAACATAATACTGCCCATAATTTCGAAATGGCCCTAACTACAAAATTTCCGGTTTTTAGTTTATGGCATTTTTGGAGTTGGGGCATTGTCCTAAATCCAAAAATGCTATAAACTCAAAATTGAAAATTTTGTAGTCAGAATTTTGGAAAATTTCCGGTTTTTAGTTTATGGTATTTTTGGAGTTGGGGCATTGTCCTAAGTCCAAAAATGCCATAAACTCAAAATCGAAAATTTTGTAGTTAGGGCCATTACCAAATTATGGACAGAATAAATGTTTTGTACAGACAGCGAAAAGCGTTTAAACACACTTAGGGCCATTTGCTGAAACGAAACTTAAGTGTTTAAGTTCAACATAAAAGCTTATGTGACAGTTTACGCTGAGGAAAAAGTAGAACATAAGCGTTTAAGTTGAACATAAATATTTAAGTTCCGTTTCAGCAAATGGGCCTTAATGAACTTTTTGCCTTTGTGGCTACCATAGGCTGCAGCACTGCAGTTTGTGAGTCAACAATTTGTACATCAACTTCAGTGAACAGACCTCAAAAGCTTGATTTTTCTTGCATTCGAAAAAAAGAACCAAATCTCTCGATATCAAAGCAGTCCTCAAGATTTTTATTAATATAAAGAATCGAAGAATTTAGTTATTTCAAGAAAATGATTTTTAAGATATCTGCAATATAATTTATGTGAAAAAAAAATAAATCTATATAATTTTAAACATAAATTGCACTTTTCAGTCTATCACCCTTTCCCGAAAGGTTAAACACTTCTTTACAATTATAAAAAAAAAATACTCATATAAAAAAAAGCTACTGAAAGCCACGAAAATCTTTTCTTTAATCTGATGTTTGGGATTAGGTATGAAAAATTTTGATTTTTTTCTAAACAATGAAATTTTACTTCCGCCCTACCTGTTACCACCGCTGCCCTGCTTTAAATTCAACTCTAGCTACGGCCCTGTCCCCAATTTTTATATAATAGTAATTAATATTATAACTACTCTGACCAAATGTTAGTTTAAATCCCCACTTGCAACTATATTTATTTTATTTTCCATCATATATGTACCGATAACTAATTTATTTTCAACCAATAGAAATCAAGGTGCCTTTTTTTCTTCTTCATAATAAGCATTGAGACCCCATTTTATGTATCTCCAACGTTTATTTAATTTAATTATGTTTAACCAATCCAAATGCGCTATATCCGAATATTTATACTGCCCATTTTCCATTCTATTCCAACTGCAGTTGCCGCTAAAAATCGTAATACAAATATAAACTCCGCCTTTTCCTAACTTTTGTTTTCATAGCAATGTCCTCTTCAGAACTTTATTTTTCATAGCTTTGTCATTCAGAACTGTGTCTTTCAGAACTTTGGTTTTCAGAAATTAGACGGGTTCCCACCATAGTGTACCATGCACCATTTTTCATTTTTCAAAAAATGTATGCTACCTTTAAGAAGACAGGTTCAATCAAAAATGTAAGCTTGTACGTATCTACTTAAATAACCCATCGAATGGATATCAAAAAACCGTGCACAAAGAGTTCATTTTAAAAGAGTTATGATCGTTTGAAAAAAGGGTGGTGCATCAATGACCAATGTATTTATCCATTTAATGAATGGAAGAATGAAAATTTGAAAATGGAAAAAATGCATGAAATACGTTGTTTAAATTGATAAAACAAGTAGGTCGAGTTCGTAAAAGTAACACTTCAGCAACACTGCCACATTCAAATCGCATTTTTGCAGGCAAATGCAGCCTGTTTCAAATTGGGTTCATTGTTTAAGAAGCGCTGATGTTTGCTCTCATTGTCAGTATTAAATCAAATTTTGCCCAAAATGTACATACATTACTACTACCATTTTTTTTTGCAATTGCTTTTATCAGTGTTTGTAAAAGTAAACATGCTCAGTTACTTTTACGAACTCGGGGATACCTAAAATGTTTTAATCTCAAAATGAAGAACGTCATCGCCATCTCAATTCTTGAAACAAAAATAAATTTATGCAGACACAATTTTAAAAATTGTTGGAGTGGTTTTCTTAAAAAATAATTTTTTATATATAAAAAATCTTAAATTTTTTTAGAAGAAGAGAATGGTATGCCATTTTTAAGAATATAACAATATACAACTAAAACCATAATATCAAAAAAATTGATCAAAAGATTTTTCAAAAAAATTGGACTTTTTTTTAATCCCAAAAATATTTTTTTAAATATTTGTATGCAGTATTATTCACACTTTATAGAACCTTCAGAGTAAAATTTTATATCAAAATTGGTTCAGCGGTTAACGAGAAAGTCGAAAATCAAAAAAAAATAAAGGGTTATATGGCATGTACCGTTAAAAACAGTTTTTGGTATTTTTTTTTTATCAAAAACCACTGTACAAAAAAAGTTGTTACAGCCATTTTGGAGATAAATAACCTTCTTTAAAACTGTTCTATGGCAAGTACAAGTGCCGTTATTTTTTTACCTAAAAAAATCTCGATTTTCCCAAAAATCTTACGTCGAATTCCTTTTACTAAAAATAATCGATTTTTTTTCTAAACAGACTCCATTTTTTTCTTTCAATACAAGGAATTTGTCCAGAAAAATCGATTTTTTTCTTTTAAACAAATCGAATTTTTTTTTAAAAGGAATTCGACATTATGCTCCGAATTTGAAGAAAATCGCTTTAGGCCCATCGCCCATTAGGCTGGCAATGCGAAATAAATTAATATTTATAATTATAAAATATTATATTATTTATTATTATAATGTGTACACACATTGTTGAAAAAAAAGAAAGCACATTCTATTTCCAGAAATTGGCCAAAATGACAGAGGGTAAAAAGGAAATGCACACCATATTGGCATTCACAATGTTAAGCGGAAACGCCATTTTGACATCATATTTTGGACAAATAAGGATGCCGGCAACAAAAAATTGCTCTGTGAGCGAGGGTAAGCAACAAAAAGTTGCCGGGAAGAAAGTTCCACGAGCAACTCCGAGCAACAAAAAGCTGCGCAACTAAAGTTACCTATCTCAACTATAACCTCTGTCAGTTTCATAGAAATCGGTCAGGAAACAACGAAGTTGACATTTTTATGAATCACCCTGTATTGAAAATATTTTTTTTTTTCTTCATAACTTCATGTCAGCTATAACCTGTGTCAGTTTTATTGAAATCGGCCAAGAAACAAAGTAGTTGCCATTTTACGAATCAACCTGTATTGAAAATATTTTTTAAAGTTTTTTTCTTCATAACTCTATGTCAGCTTCTATCCCGCTCCGTTTACGCAAGAGGGTCAATTTTCTTAAAAAACATTAGAATTTAAAAAAATTTAAAAAGATCTAAAAACAACGGCAACACTTACAATACAAAAATTATAAATTTTTTGAAAGCCAGGAACTTGTTCTTTTATCATTGGTTTAAACTTATGTCGAATTCCTTTTAAGAAAAAAATCGATTTGTTCAGAAGAAAAAATCGACTTTTCTGGACAAATCCCTTGTATTAAAAGAAAAAAATCGATTCTGTTTAGAAAAAAAATCGAATATTTTTGGTAAAAGGAATTCGACATTAGTTAATTGTGTTATTTGTTTTTGAAAAATATACTTTCAAACTTAAAATTTATAAAAAAAAATAATAAAAAAAATGTTACTGTTAATTTATTCAAAACTGTGAAATTAAGTACTGAAATTCGCTTTAAATATTTGATGTCCAAATAAATAATATAGAATTATTCTTAATCGAACACTGAAAACTAAATGGTTTTTTGTCTTCTAGTTTACGAGAAAATTGAAAATTACCAAAACTACTTCTTTATTCAATTTTTATTTTTTTGGTATTCATGTAAGCTTGCTTACATAAATACAGTGCTAGCACTCAGCATTGCGGCCGGCGTATATAAACTGTGAGGTATGTATAAACAGTGAGGTATGAGGATTTGGGGTAGTTAAGTTAAAACTATCTTTAAAGCATAGATAACCCAAAATATCGCAACATTCCTAGTAGGCGATTACTGCTAAAATTATTGTGAAATGATTCAACATTGCTTTGTAATTTGGATTTTCAAAATAAAAATTCAAACTCAAATGCCCAAATTCTGTAGTCTTCACCATCAACTTGCGGCGACTTACAGAGATTTCTCCACGTCATAAAGTGAGCAAGCAAATCCAAAATTTTTTTCCTCGAGTTTTGACAACAAAACTGAGAAATTTTGTTGAGAAATCCCGTACATGTAACTAATGTCGAATTCCATTTAAGAAAAAATTCGATTTGTTTCGAAGAAAAAATCGAATTTTCTGGACAAATCCCTTGTATTAAAAGAAAAAATTCGATTCTGTTTAGAATAAAAATCGAATATTTTTAGTAAAAGGAATTTGACATGAGATTACTGAGGGCTCTGTTGTCTCATTTTCCTGAACATGCCAAATCGCTCTTTTAAAAAAAGGCCGTCATAACCAAAGAAGCAAATGAAATGTTCAAAGCTTTCAGAAGAATAGAATTTTCAACTGGTAGTTATAAAAATATGTATTTAATTTTTGTTCTTATCGTATAACTAATTTAAATATATACCTACATATATGTACATGATATAAGCCAAAAAATTAAATTAATTTATTGGAGCAGGAAGGGTACAAATATTGACAAATTCACAGGTTTCATCCCTTGTTAAAGGACTTAAACTACTCCAGGTATCGGTATGAAGATTATATTCGTCAACATTTATAGAATCGCAAATTATTATTTTATTTTCAAAAACCGTTGTTTTTATATTAGAGCGAGCTTGCGGCAATGATGCCTTATAGCACCAGTTATGATCTGATAAATTGTACCGTTTAACTTTTTTCGACATCTCTCCTTGATGGTCACCACCAATAACGTATAAAAATCCTTCAACTGCAGAAAAGCCAAAATTGCATAGAGACTCTTTCCCAACTATTTCCGAAGTCCATTTTTTTGAAGATATATCATAAATTTGCAAAACACCGATTTCAAAATCAAGAAGATATAGCATCCCATTATGGCCAGCTATTTGACTCGTCTTCGAAGGCGTTGAAAGTGGTTGTAGATTTTCCCATTTGCGTGTCGAAAAATTATATAGCACCATAGAATTTACAGAGTACACATCTCCACCAAAAACACACAAATGTGATTTTAAATTAACCATCTGAGAACGACTTCGATATCTGTCCATTGCAGGAAGATCAATCCACTTCAATGTTTGTATGTCTAAATATAGCACATTGTAAATCCATTGCAAAGTGTCATGACCTCCAACTACGATTGGTTTACCATCAGACACATTTACTGAACATTCTAGTCTTTTTTCCGGAAGGCTCGTTTCTATTTCAGTTTCCCAACCGTTTATTTTTGTTTTAAATGTTTTAATATTGATTTTATTCCCGTTTATAACTTTTATAACTGCAAGCTTGTCCAACATTTTCCTTGGCTTGAAATTAAGCTTTTGCTGATCCTTTGATCGAGTTTCTGGCGATAAATGCCATTGAAGCCAACTGCAAATCAATTCGTAGCTTTCAATAGTTTTGCAAACCGACTTTCTGTTTTCGATTATGAACTTGGGCGTAAGAGCCTGAAAACGAACCATCGACAACAGCTTAAAAACTAGTTGTTCCCGATTTGATTTGTCATAATTTATCCATGCCACGATGGACAAAAAAACATACTCTTCAATGTCTCCATGAGGATTGTCGTTGAATAGTAAATCCATCAACTCATTTTTATTTAGTGTCAGAATATCTTCGCTCTTGGATAATTCTTCGAAGTAAATATAAGTAAATTCTAGGGCTTTGACCTTCAGTTTGGATAGGTTCAATTCATTAGCCAATATAACACTCTTCAAAGAGTTGCTGGAATTTAGATTTTTCTCAATCAAGTCACAGCAACCATCAATTAAAGTTTTAATTTTTAGAAACGATGCAGTTCGCAAAATTTCCTCTACCGTTTCGAGACTTAGTTCAATCGAGCCTGAATATATGAAATCTATAATAAGTTTCAATGTTGAAGCTTCAATATCTTTGAGCTCTACTACATTTGAAGCTGATTGACGAGAACACAATATTTCCAGGAAGTGGTCACTCAATGCACACAGGACCAGTCTATGAGCTTGGATACTGACGCGATGGCTTCCAGCTATCAGGACAGTGTCGAATAGTTGATTTTCCTCATAAAACTGTATGAGTTTCTCCGATATAAATGAAGCGTGCTTATCGCATTTAAAAATAATTTTGGCGTTGTTTTTTGTGTATGAATTTGGTGATGACATAGTAGTACTGCAACTGAAACAAAATAATTAGGCTCAGAAGTCAAGTAAGCCTTTAAATTTACTTAGGGATTTAGTAGGTGAGTCCTCTTTCAATACTTTCAATAAAGATTTATATACGTAAATAAATGTTCTGTTAGTTCTCGATGGAGATTTAATTGAATATATCCACTTATAATTCAGTATTATTTTTGGTTTACCACAATAGTTTTTTTTGTTCAAAAGAACTGTATACTAGGCTTAAAGAAAACAAATTTCGTTCTTTTGTTTACCATTCACAAAAGCCTTCTTAATGAACATGAGCGCCATGCTGTTAACAACGGGTCGTTACAATAATAAAAGTGCCTGTTTAAGCCTTAACTACATTGGCCACTTTTTGCTAAATTACAAAAGTAAAATAATTTTTTTCCCGCTAGAGCAGTTTTTTTTGTGAAAAAGAATATACACAATTCTTTTTAAACCAAAATTTAAGCTTTCTGCATCATTTTTATAAGTTTTCCAGTGAGAAAAACTATCCCAAAATGAGTTTGAAAATGTTCACAATAACAACAACGTGTTGTCGCAGCGATTAATCGCGTTGGTTTGGGAGAGCCTTAAAGAAATGTCAAAATGGACGAATATTCGTTCATTCGTTGGTCGCTATCATGTGAATAGTCCTTAACCTATTAGGCGATGGGCCTAACATGCCGCCTCCACAGGCCATGAACGATGGCAGGATTATGAACATGTCTACGAAAAATCCAATGGAGGCACAAAAATCCATGTCCATGTCATGAACATGTCGACGAAAACTAATTTTTGAACAAGACATGAGCTCTGTTCAAAGCTTGGCCATGAGATTTGACGTTCCATGTGTGTGAGAGAGGTAGAAGTAGTACTTAAAGGAATTTTTGTATGATTCTCTTGCTCTGACTTATTAGTGGAATTAATCGACATAACTAACGACATGACATAAAGTGCCCAGTGCGAAAAAAACAAGCTGATTGTGGATTGGATTGGGGATTGGATCTTGGGCATCTGTATGTCCTGTGGAAGCGGCGTGTAAAGGCCTTGTCACACAGAACGCGGTCCGGCGGTCTACAAAGACAAACAAAATTTCCCCGTCGCGTTCTTTCCTTCCATGGTCCGCGTTCTGTGTGACACGGCCTGAAGGCCCATCGCCCACTAGGCAATTTTCAGTTGCGCATCTTTTTGTTGCGCAACTAAAAGTTGCTCGGAGTTGCTTACCATCGCTCAATAGGCATTTTCCGAGCAACTTTTGGGTTCAGTATTTTTACTTGAAATGTTAAATTGACTTTGTATTTTGGATCAGTGACGATACAAAAGCCCTCATTTGGCAAAAATTTTGGAAAATTCCCAAAAGTTGCTGGAAGTTGCTCGGAAATTGCCTAGTGGGCGAGGGAAAGCAACAAAAAGTTGCCGGGAAAAAAGTTCAGCGAGCAACTCCGAGCAACAAAAAGTTGCGCAACTAAATGTTGTCTAGTGGGCGCTCTCCCATATAAGCTAATGGCCGCGTTCAGGGGGCAAGCCAAACTTATCCGGATAGGTTTGTGTTGTTGTAATCCCTTGTTGAAAAACTTCTGATGTCAGCTGATGCAACAACAACTCAAGGTATCTGAAAATTTTTGGGATAGGTGGATAGCCTATCTCACTACCACCCGAACGCAAGCAATGTAATTGGATTAAGAGCAACAAAAAGTTGCTGGGGCTAGCAACAAAAAGTTGCCTAGTGGGCGATGGGCCTAAATGAGATAATTTATGAACGCTTTACTTTGGAGTAGCGACATCTGTTGGGAAGTAGTTTTATATATATTTTGATTATTTCCAAAATTTTTGACTCACAACTAACTTCAAACTGTTTGTCCTCTCTTTCCGGTTCAAATTTTGACAGAACAACAGCTAAAAAATGGTATGAAATAATTAATCGAAAAATAGTATGCAAATCTCCAATTTTTACGTTATTTAAATAAAATTATAATGTTTCCCATCGATTGGCGAATACTTAAATAAAAGATTTTTAGCCGATTATTGTGTGACTTAGATTTTTTGTGATGTTTTGTCAAAGTGTTTTTAATTTGAAGAACGAAATCGATTAAAAAAAACTTCTGTTTTTCATTCACTAGGCCAAGCGTACAAAGAAGGTTGGAATCGTAGGTAAATATGGTACCCGTTATGGTGCTTCCCTGCGTAAAATGGTGAAGAAAATGGAAATCACCCAGCATTCCAAATATACCTGCACATTCTGTGGCAAGGTAAGTTGCTAAAATCATGTGTGTAGAAAAAATGTATGAACTAAAGGAATATTTTCTTGTAAATGTTCCAGGATGCTATGAAGCGTGCATGCGTCGGCATCTGGTCATGCAAGCGTTGCAAGCGTGTTGTGGCTGGTGGTGCTTGGGTGTACTCAACAACTGCTGCTGCTTCTGTCAGATCTGCTGTGAGGCGTCTTCGTGAAACCAAGGAACAATAAACAGTTCATTTGTTAAGGTTTTACTAGGATTAGTATGTTTCAATGGAAGAGTGTTGCCTGAAACTGTTCTCACCAGACAGAAATGTGAAAAAATAATAAACTTTTTTAAAAAGAAATTTTGAAGTGTGTTTCCCTGTGAATTGATTCGAGGACGGGCTGACCTCACCGTTTTGAACAGAATTGAGATTTAATTCAAAAAGTTCGTATTCACAAATTTCTAGACTTTGGCTGAAATCATGGTGCACGCAGCATATGAAAATGCTTAATGTTTCAAATTTATGGAAAGTTTTGTGAAAAAGTTGTTTTAGTTTAAACCTAGTTCTTTCAATCATCATTAATGAATCAATCTATGAAAGGAAATATTTGTAATGGACAATGTGTTTTAAATGTTAACTGTTGAAATTTTTCTTGTACCTAACAAAAAAGAACGCACTTTAATAAGCGAGTCAACTTAATTGATTGCTATTAACTACAATGTTCTCAGATAAATGATAATAATGCAGTCAACAAAACACCAATTGTGTCTGAATCCGCAATCTTCAAGCAAGCCACAAGGTCGAGAAGATGTGCGATAGTGTAGTTGGAGACTCAAGGGCTTTCGTGAATAAAATTAAACCGGGAAAATTGAAAACCTTCGAAAATTGCAATATTTTTCAAACTCCAAATTGCTCTAGAAATTAAGTTCATAAAATCAATAAATTTACAGAGAAACTAATGACCATTCACCATTCCCAATTTTCAATGGAGGGAAACATTCCTAGGGACATTTTGCGATAGCCCCCCATTATGCAGCTCAAGTGGTTTAGTTGTCCCTGCAAAAATTACCTTTTACCTTTTTGTTTTGTATTTTTTGTCTAAGAAAGCCAAGGAAAAACCAAATTTTAATTGTCTTGAAAAGATACGTCTGATAGGCATTTATTTATGTCAAAATATTGTAGAGAAAGCTCATGAGTTGAGTTGTAATAGACACGTTTATTTTGATTTCCAAAACCAGCTATCGGAAAAAAATCGAAAAATTCGATATGGATATGGACTTCAAAAATAGTCTTTCCAAGAAAATAGGTATTTCTTTCCAAATTGGCTTTAAAATTTTTACTTTCAAAAAAACCCTTGCAGTATCTTCAAACGAGAATCAATAAGGTGGTACTTTTATGATTTTATTTTTAAAAGGACTCATGTATAATAATCCCGAAAAGAGATACACATGTATATTCTTATTCTGTTTTACTTTCAAAAAGAGATATAATTCAATTTTTTTCTCCCGATAGCCGGTATTAGACTCCAAAAGATTATATTAAACTTATAACTCAAATTTTTTTCAAATATAGACTAAATTTATTTTTTAAACTAAAAACTTATTGTAATAAAATTTCTTAGGAAATATGTGTAGAAGACATTTTGGCTCTATCTTTTCTATAGAATGAAGCAACAGTTTTTTGCATTTTACTCAAAGCTATGCTCTTCAATTTAAAAAATAGAAATAAAAAAGATCAAAATTTTGAATTCAGGTTTTAATTTAGAAAACACTAATCCAGAATCAGATTATACCAATGCAAAACGTACTTGCACTGTTCCCAAAAAGATTTTGATATCAAATTCTATCAAGCATCATAGCAAGTTTCATTCATTTTAAGTAGGTAGTCAAAACAATTAGCCCAGTCAAATTCGGCAATCAAATTGCATTTTTTGGTGGACAAAATTTTATTTATGGGATCTGCTTAGGTGCGTGCACCTCCTAAGTATAAAATCGGGTTTTCGGGATTTTTGTGTTTGGGGAAGAACCGCCATCTTGAAAAATGTTTGGTTTTTATCGAATAACTCGTTTTCATTTCATTTTACAACAAAATACCCACCTAAAACCTCAGGGAATCAAATTATCTAAAAAATAAGATATAAATGACCACTATGCTTTGCTTCACCTTTAAGTAATAAGGCTCAAAGTTCCCCCATGCATCACGTTTTGGAGGTGGTGCGACTTTACTTAAGATAACTCGCTTACCTTCGACTTTTATGTATGAGATAATGCTTATAAAGTCATTTGTAGTATATTTAATTATCGAGGCAACCGTCGGAGCGGAATTCTCTCCGATTTCCTACGAATCGGAGACATTTTGCTTCAAGGTAGTTCTCCGATTGATTATCGGCGAAGTATTCTGTGGTCAATCCAACGCCAAAGTTCACACTACATGAGTTAAAACCGAAAAAATATTTTTTTTTTCCTAGTATTTTCCGATCAATCGTACAAAAAAAGACAATGGGTACGTTCAGAAGACATAGGGAACTTCATATGTAGTAAACTACGTTGGTTGAACGCAAATTTGACCTAGGAACGTAGTTGATGACTAGAGGTGTCATCAATGCCAAACTACGAACTTTACTTCAAACCTTTACCTTCCGTTGATAGAAAGAAAGTAGTTTTAATAATATTTTTATCTGAGAATCACTTCACACAAGGCAGAAATCAGCTAGGAATTTTGTAATATTATTTGTAAACTTTTCTTACTAATGATGCATTGTTTAAATTGAATATTTATTTATTTATTTCAAACTGTTAAGATAAACGTGAAAAAAACAAGTCACGGAAGAATAAAGTTCAGCTTGCTATTTAATGACAAAATATAATCAGCTGATATTCTGACATAAATGTACTTGCCTAAAAATGTAGGGAGATATTTCTCACCTAGCTTTCCAGCCATTTTCCAATAAAAATTGCCTAAATTGGAATGCATATTTTTGACAGCTGACCAATCAGAGACTAGAAACTTGCCTAGCTTCCTAGTCACCTACGTCTTCTGAACGTGCCCAATATTGTCAATGTTGTCCACAAACCACAATAGCAGTATTAAGTAACTTAATAATTGTCAGTTAATTTACATCTGCGACACAGAACGTCATAGATGAACCGTGAAGATCTTTTGAATTCTAACCATAGATCTTTAAAAAAAATATATTTAGTGAGTCTGAAACCGTAACACAGGTTCTCAAAAAAACTTTTCGTTGTGATAGATGGAGGATTCCTTCTTCACAAAGTTGTTTGGAACTTTAGCTCAAAACCGACTTTCGGTGAGATTATTCAAAAACGTGTCAATTACGTAGAAAATCACTATGCTACCATAGTTTTTGATAGGTACTCCGATGATCCCACAATTTCAGGTACCAAAACATGGGAAAGATTCCGAAGAATAACTAAAAAACGATCTTGATTGATGTGAATTTCAATGCTTCTACAGTCTCAACAACATCCCAAGAACCATTCCTTTAATAACGAGCAGAACAATAATAAATAAGTTCATTCAACTCCTTAAACAGAAACTGCAAGCAAGAGGTTCTTCAGGACGAAGGTGATGCTGATTTGCTTATTGTAGCCACTGCCATTAAAGAATCTTATCTGCATGATTCTGTTACAGTCGTTTCCGAGGACACTGATGTTCTTGTTTTTTTAACTGAAGATGGGCAGCATTATTCCAATGTTTTCCTTAAGAAACCAAAAACATCGCACGTACTGGAGAATTTTTACTCTACAAAAAGTTTCAAATACGACTCTACATTTTGTGGCTGTGATACAACGCAACGTAAAATTAAATTTATTACCACCCTGAAAAAATATGCCAGCAACCTAGCTACCGAAGTAGGAATTTTTAAAAGAAAAAAATGAGAATCAAGAAGAAGAACTTATTGCAGCAGGGGAAAAATTCTACATAGCACTCTAGGTAGAGGAAAAACGAATTCTATCGACGAACTTCGTGATAGTCTGTGACTAAAACGAAAAACATTTTATCTTCGTTATCCCCTTCAAAAAATGCGCTGCAACAGCATATATTTCGAACGTATCATCAGGTACAAACTTGGCTCGGTAACTATGAGGATCCGGAAAATTGGGGTTGGAAGAAGAAAAAGAACCTTCGTGTCATGAACACTAAAGAACCGACTCCTCCTGAAATAATGAGGATTACATCTTGTTCCTGCACATCCAAATGTGGAGCAACTTGTAAATGTTGCAAAGCTGGATTGATGTGTTCCTCCGTCTGTGTACACTGCAGCGGTGAAACGTTCACCAACATTAATAAAAGCGATGAAATAACTGAAGATGACCGCGAAGATGAGACCGAAAAAACGATTCCTGAAGTTAATCAACACGATGCAAGTGACGATTTAATCGGAAAACATATGAACGAAAAAACTTGATTTATTTTTCGGTTTTAACTCATGTAGTGTGAACTTTTTGGACTTGCGTTGAATTGACCACACAATACTTGGCTGATAATATCGATTAAGGGCTCATTTGATAGGTAATTAAAAATACTACAAATGACTTTATAAGCATTATCCCATAAAAGTCGAAGGTAAGCGAATTATCTTAAGTAAAGTCGCACCACCCCCAAAACGTTAGAGATAGGCGAACTTTGACCCGATATAACTTAAAGGTGAAGCAACGCATAGTGGTCGTTTATAAATTATTTTGTAGATAATTTTATTCCCTATGAGGTTTTAGGTGGAAATTTCGTTGTAAAAACCAAACCAATCTCGTTTTCAAGATGGCGGCTCTTCCCTAACCCCAAAAATGCCGAAAACTTGGTTTTACAATTAGGAGGTGCACCCAAACAGATCCCATAAATAAAATTTTGTCCATCGAAAAATGCAGCTTCATGCCCTTTTTTGGCTAATTTGACTGGACCAAATATACATTTTCGAAAATTGTCTTTATTTATGTTTTGTGTAAAATGTGCAAACCAACTGCGCTACATACAAATTATTAATGAGCTAAATATATCGCATGTAGAAATAACGTATGTATGTGTAGTAGTATGTTGACAAAATTCAATTCTTTAAAAAATGTATTTCAAGATTTCCTTCTACATTTCGCTCTACAGTGATAATTCAGTCAAATTTTTAAGAGCGGGAATGTTTTCATTCAAGTTCATCTTATTGCTCTTCAAGGAAAGTTTCTAAAAAGAAATTATTAAAGAAATATAATTTTAGTTTTTATATTTTGAGAATACAAATTTAAATATATACCTTGGCAAAACGGAAAGAGTTTAACTTTGGAATGGATCGATCTGAAAGGCAGTTATCACTCAAATCTATAACATCAGCTATGCTCAAATATTGATCATAGTAAATTGATGTAAGTTTTAGATTTTTTAAACTAATTTCGGTGGGAATTTTCGTCGAATTTTGCCACTCTTCAAGGCACTTCTCGGTGTTCCATTTGGATGCTAAATCTTCGTAGTATCCCTTTCGCATGCTATCGATGGTTTGCAGTTTTGTTAAATACTCTATTGACTTTTCATGAAACTTTGTGCGATCAATGGCTCTCATAAGCAGGGCTGTCGTTAAAAGTGTCCCTAGAATTAAAAAAAATAAAAATTCATAAAAAATACTTTTCAAGAGTTTTTATTTATACACTTACATTTGCTATCTGGTTCAAGTTCCAACAATTGTTCGCATGACTCAAGTTGATTTTTTAATTCATCAATAACCGCAGCACCAAATTCATACTCGAATCTGGGACATTTTATGGCAAAGAATCCATCGGAGCAGCGATTTAAATCCAACAAACTTTGTTTGCCTTCTAGAATGCATTTAATAGACATGTTTGAATCTGTTTGACTAATAGAAAATTCGCCTTCAATAAACCAAGTGCTGTCAGCTAAAGATCCATTTGCAGACTTCCATTCAAAAGACGCTTGGAGATCCGGAATTATATCAATTTGAAAATCACTTGAAGCGATGGGTTTGGTAAAAGCGATCACAGCTTGATTTTTGTTAATGCGGAATGCAGCAATGTCCAGTTCAGGACGAGAATAACCTAAAATAAAATTTCGTTAGAATTTCTATAAATAGCAACCAGTGAGCATAAGTATAAAAAGGGAAAACAAATGTATATGCACCAGTAGATTTGTTTAAATCGACTAAAAATTTTACTACTATTTATAGTTGTGTACTATGGTTTAAAAGTTATGCACTTTGAATGTAATTTTATAGACAACGACGGACTTCATTTTTATGTTTTATTCAACCCGTCTAATTAGATTAAATTTGCAGATAATGCCCTAAATCAGTATTCTATTAGCTTGTAGTTTCAGTAAAATTGTGTTCTATTTTTTTTTTATTATTGTTGATATCTCCTTTATTTAAAAGAAAAAAAAAAGGCTACTACCTCTTGCGAGGAATTGACAAATCCTCCAAGAGTATCTCCTGTCACAGAAAAGTTCCGCTCGTTAGCCGTTCGGATTCAGCAATAAACTGTAGGTCCCCTCCATTCCTGCAGACACGCACACAAGAATGGTTGAGAGTTGTAAGTCACTAGGCCCTAGTTCTTCATGAGCTGTTGTGCCATCAAATTTAATTTATTTATTTTTATTTTATGATATCTCCTTTAATACTTATGAAAAACATATTCAACAGTTGAAAAAAGGTTAGTTTAATATGCTTCTAACAGATAGTAATTTTTATTATTATTATTATTATTTATTATGTGGCTGCTACACTACGTCATTCGATGTCTTATAGCCTTAACGATTGGGCATTAAGAAAAAGAAAAGTAATCATTACTCACCTAAGAGCCAACGTTGATAAAACCATGCACTGCTATCATTTGGATCAGTAAATGCAGCCGTTAGTACCATCTCGAGTTCGTGCTTGAGCTTTTCTTCAGAAATAGGCCTCAACGGGTCAGTCTCATGTGGATAAATGATTGGAAGGAGATTGCTGCGATAGTGCCAGGACGAATAGTTGGAGAAGTTATTGCGAATCTTTTCTGTACAAAAGTCCAACTCTTTGGCGGGTTCAATGCCAGCTTTTTCAACTACAAAACGACGATAATCCCATGTATGAACTGGAAAGAGTCAAACACGAAACATTTATAATGAAATTGTTTTCCTATTTAAATATACTAACAATTTCTTTCATCTAACTTTAAGTACTTATTGCACAAAGCAACTTCTCTATCCATGTTTGGTTTGGGACAGTTTTCCAAAATCCAGCATCGATGATGCCATGCGCCATAAGACTTTGGATTAGTCAGAAGGCATTGTTCGGCGAAGCCAAGATCTTTATCGAATACAGCCTGCTTAGCTCTGAACAATAAAAACATACATAACCCTCCCTCTTTAAAATGTTCAATGACTCACTCTTCATCGAGGTTTTCGCTTAATTTGAGAATGCATTCTTTACGAATATTCCACAAAGTATAGACATCAGGATTTCTTGCCAATATCTGGCCGCAAATAATAAGCATTTCATCATCTAGCTCCTGTTTGGATCGTTTTGCTTGAATCTTTGCCATTCCAGCTCGATAAGCTTTGACTTTTAGTTCTTGTTCTTTCTTTTTACGGGCGGCCTCTTCGGCCGATGTGCGTACTTTTAGTCTACCATGCTAGTTAAAGACATTTTAAATTAATTATATTAATTGTAAATAATTTCTATTTACCATTTTTTTGTTTTAAATATTTTACAAACAACTATGAAGATGAACAAACTTTTCGGAAGTTTTTTGACTTTTGAGGGATTTTATATGTCAAACCCAACAGCTGATTCGATATAGTTTTCTTAGCTTTGAGCTAAATAGAACGTAGTAATATTTAGCTGTGTTTGTGGCTTTAAAGGGTGCCCTTTCTTTTTTGTATGATTTGAATTTTAAATGCATACCTACTCCTTCTTCATCTACAAATTATCAAAAGTTACAAATAGAACAACCAAAAAAAGTTGACTTTTATGAAGATAAATTGATCTTTTTCAGATTTCGCCTTCGATTCAACCAAAAAAGGTCACTTTACGCGGTGTCTATATTTTTTTTTCGATTTATCTTTTAAACAAAGAAACTGAATATGAAGAAATGAATCCTTCGTACTTTTCACATTCCAAAACCCATTTGTTTACATTGTTGTATTTGTAATTTAATTTTGTGTCGATGAATAGATGTGAAATCCAACAACAATATAGCAGGGTGGTGTGAAGATAAATACTGTGAATGTATGAGTTTTATACCGCCATTTTTACACATACCTTCTCATTTCTTATCTGATAGAGCTTGAAGGCACACTCAAATGACAGCCGAGGATTCATATCTTCATAAATTTTAAACATTTAAAACCTACTCTAAATCACTTTTAGAAAGGGAGTCGACTCCAAAATCTATTTTTATAGCGAGAGCCGACTCTTTGGTAATTTTAAACGACATAAAGTATACTTTAACGTTAAAGATCTTGTCTAACTTTAAAAGCAGGAAAACACTTGTTTATCTCTCAAAAGTATACTTTATCTGGTTGGCAATTTCCATTTCACAACAAACAAATTGAACCGAAATATTTTCCCAAGCTATTTTTTGAAGATTTTTAGGTTTATAAAAAGGTAACAACATTGTAAAATACTGCCTAAACCATTTAAAGTGCTCAGATAACTTGAACTTTGCAATACATTGCGGTGGCGAAGAACAGAACACACAAAACTACAAATCCAAGGAAGTGCAATAGTTTTTTTTTTTATTTTTCAAAATAGAATTTTTTCTCCATTCATATGAAGCATACAATAATTATTACACCAATCACTATCTACTTTATACACATATTTGTACCTATTTTATAAATCTTTGAAAAAAAAATATTTTGCTTTAGTTAATTTTAATTTTTGTATGGCTGTGTGAGTATTATATCCTCAAAATGTCAGATTCGGGGGTTGTTCAATCTAAATTTGCTTACGTTACGTAGCGGAGTCCACTTTAGTTAGAAGAGTTGTTTAACTTGTTTAAAATTAAGAAATAGTTAGACAAGTGATCTAAACTAAACGACTATTTTAACTAGAGCCGGTTTTATTCCTTAAACGAGCAGTGTTTAAAATTTTGCGCCAGTATCTTTGTTTTAAATCTCGATTTTATGGCAGATATACACAGATTCTCACACGTACATTCACTCACACCAAATAAATGACATAACTAAACGTCAGTTTGAATAGGTATTCAATTTTACATAGCAAGAATTTCCTTTTGGTCCGTGTTAATACTAAAATAAAATCAAAATAAAAAATAAAATAAAATGGACTCGATTAATTAGTGCAATTAGTGAAGTTTTTTCATCTTTCTTACGGAAAAACGTGTTTTGACTATCTTCCGAATTTCCAATGTCCACACAAAGAACTTATAAATAAATAAATTTGGTGGCACAACGGCTCATGAAGAACCAGGGCCTAGTGACTCACAACTCACAACCATTCCTGTATGCGTGTCTGCAGGAATGGTGGGGACCTACAGTTTATTGCCGAATCCGAACGGCTGGTGAGCGGCACTTTTCTATGACAAGAGATACTCTTGGAGGATTTGTCACTTCCTCGCAAGAGGCAGTAGTCCGGAAAACAACTTAAGGTCGAAGCGACTGGTATTGAATCCAGACCTCTGGCATGACAGTCCATCGCACTAACCATTACGCCACGGGCTACTACACAAAGTACTAACACAGTTAAAAAAAAAACAAATACAATCCAGATTCGTTCGATTCACAACGATTCACATTAGAATGGATTTGATTTTTTCTTGTAATTGTGTGTGTGTTATGTAAAAATTTACTTGACACCACTGATAATATCAGCTGTGAAAAACCTCGGATAAAATTGAATCGAAATGTTTAGGGGAGGACGCACTATGGGATGAAATGGACTTTTAGCGCACCAAAAGTTTGTAATGTGGATATTTGTGTAGGTTGTGTCAAGACAAAAAAAAATAAATGGGAGGGGAGGTGTTTTGTTTCCTTCATATGGAAAGGAATTTACAAAAACCATTAGGTTATTCACAGTGAAGTATTGAGAGTGATTCCTGAGAATTTCATGCAAATCTTAGACCATTTTCTCGACCACTTTTGGCGCGTCAAAATGACATTTCATCCCATAGTGGGACAGGGCTCAGAGTATCAGCGGACAAAGGACTTTCTTTTTAAAACGATAACTAAATGAGTTTGCCGAAAATTTAAATAGAAAAATAAAAGCCTCCATCTACCCCCTCAGTTGGTTATAGTCGTATTTATTAAATTGGGAGAACAATGGATAAGTATTTCGAAACAGTCGGAAATATACTTTATTTAATAAAAAAAAAATTACATTTGTCAAAGTTTAGACAATCGTTGTGTCTAAAGTAAGAGAACAAGTTAGATCACTTAACCAACTATTAGAAAGGTTTCTTTAAAATTTGGACGGCTTTCCAAAGCTAGACAATTGGTCAGTTTATATTTCAGAGATCTCAGAGGAATCCGTATTGTCAGAAATATAAACACAATTCCTCACAAAAATTCCTCAGTTTTGCTGTCAAAAAACTGAGGAAGGTTTTTTTTTGGATTCGTTGCTCAATTATTTTTAGTCGCAGTAATCAAATAAAGAAAGGAAAAGAAAGTGTTTTTGAGGAATCTTATATTTATTGCTCCTGTTCTTTCAAAGTGACGGAGGAAAATTACTGAGTGCTCTAAAATATAAACTGACCAGATGTTTATAAATACGACCATTTTTACACTTGTTTTTGATACGATTCAGTCGACAAATGTGTTGTGACCGACAAAAAAAAGAAGCAACACCTTTGAGTTCTATTGTAAGACTAACTTTATTAAAAGCTTTAACAAACAAATAGACAAAGCTCTATTGCTTACATAATGTACTTCTTATGTATATAACATCTCTTCGCCACTTAATATAAAAAAAAATACAAATTCATTTGCATAATACATCTCTTCCCAGCTAAATTAAAAAAAAAAAAAATAATACAAAATAAAATAATATATATAAATTCATTTATTAATAATTCAGTTTCATTATTTTATATTTTATTCAATATTTAAAAATAACAATAAAATATTATTTATAACCTAATCTACCTGGTTTTCTTGTCTGGTGAGATGATCTTCTTTAAATAATGTTATTTTCGTGACAGTTGATGTTATATTTATATCCTCCTGATTCACTTTCGTTATGGGTGGTGCAATATTAGCATTACTACTAGAACTAGTTATATTAACCTTATAATTATTGGCGTTTGACTCCAAACCAGTATTCAAAAGAAAAGGTTGTTCATCGGAATTGGATTTATCATTAAAGGCCTTCCACACTATCCCACTGAGTATTAACACATGTCAAAAAAGTGGGAAGTAAATCGTGTATAGTAGTATGGAAACAAAATATGAAATCACATCCCACACGACTTGACAGCCCATCTCACACAATTTGACATGTGTTAATACATGAAAATTTTTAGGATTGGTTCTAAAACCATCACACATTCTATCCCACTTGGGGGTTTGAGGTTATGGTGAATTGATTTTTTGGATTCAGGTGTGGAAGCAAAATATGAAAATCGTTTTCTTCACACAAATTTGGCAGTCGTAAGTAATTCTATCACACTTTTTTTTGACATGTATTAATACTCGATGGGATAGTGTGGAACGGCTATTAATGCTATCGAAATCAAGTCTTGATTTAATATGTCCTGTCCAGTCCAAAAATTATCATCGCGGGTGACTTTCCGGTAGAAAGGCGCACCATTTTCCTATAATCCAAAAGGATATTGCATCTTTCCTTTTTGAAATCTGTACTCTTTTCTTTAAGGCTTTTTAATTTTTGTTTAATAGTTTGGACATACCTTTCAGCCTGACCATTTGTCGCTGGGTGGTAAGGAGCCCCCATTTTATGAATAATTCCATTGTTTTTTTAGAAAATTTTGAAATCGATAATTGGTAAACTGAGAACCAGAAGACTGAAGGTAGAACCAGAAGACTGAAGGTAGCCCAAAACGGCTAAAAATGTCTCTACATACTTTAACTGTGGACTCAGTTGTTATATTTGGAATAACATAAACCTCCGGCCATTCGGTATATGCATCAACTAATATAAAAAATATTTACCGAAAAATGGTCCGGCAAAGTCCACATTGACACGTTAAAACGGAGAATTCGGTGTTTCCCATGAATGAAATGAGTTTTTTTTTTTGGATTAGATTTAATCATCTGGCATTTAACACAATTTTGTATCATTTCCTCGATATCGTTATCTATTTTTTCCCACCAGCAATAACTGCGAGCTAATGACTTGGTGCGCGTAGCTCCGAAATGTGTTGCGTGTAGTTCATTTAAAACTAGTTTTCTTAGACTTGGTGGTACATAAACACGTGATCCTCTCATAACACAGTCTTGCTGCAATGTAAATTCTTCTTGGTAAATACCGAATCTAAATTTTGACTCCACTGAGGTGCGTTCTTTTATGTTACTGTGGTTAACTATGGTTAATGTGTCAAAAATAAAAGTTGATGTGCCATAGTTAAGAAAGTTACTCTTGGTAATTTTTTCATTTAGGAACGACCAAAGTCGAAAGGGGTTGACAAAAAAAAATCGAATTGTGTTTGGAATGAATAACCAAGAAAAAATGTGATTGCATTAAATTTATTTGCAAAAATAATTATTAGGAATTCAAAATAACATGTGTACTATTTCTGAATTAAATTTCTTTACACATAAGTTTTGTATAAATCGAACAGAAATAAGTACAATTTTTTTCATTGCTTATGGCACAGAATTTTTGATGAAAAATTGACGAAATAACAAGAAGAAAATGCCGACAGAAAGAAAATGCATCAGAAAATAAAAGAAAACTATTCCAAAAATCAAATTCAACAAAAAAACATCGATTAAATTCATAAAAACATATTTTAAATATTGAAAACAATTCCAAATCAAAAGGGCAAAAAGTAAACAAAACATCCACCATTGCATTTCAGCTGTGTTTGACAGATCAACTATTTCAATTCATATCGAGGAGATGAGTTGGAAAAAGTTACAAAAAGTTACTTTTTGACACTTCAACTTTGGAATTTAGGAACGATTTTATGACGTCATAAAGTTACTCGAAGTAACTTTTCTGAATTAAAGGAACGACCGAAGTTAACTATAGTTAACTGTAGTTAACCAAAGTAACATAAAAGAACGCACCACTGTTCGCCCAGTTCTAGGACCCTGAATAATACTCATTGTTTTGTCATTAACCGTTTCTTTTCCTAGCTCTTTAACGGTTAAGGGAAGCATAGTAATTTGCCTAATTTCAAAAACATCTACCTCGACCCTTGCATACTCCGAAATATTATTGATTGGCAACCTTGACATTCCGTCTGCGTTGCAGTGTTCTGTTGTTTTACGAAAAACAATTTCGTATTCAAATGCTTGTAAATAAGCCGCATAATGTTGCATTCTGGAAGCAGAAAGAGCTGGAATGCCTTTTTGTGGTGAAAAAATTTGAGATATGGGTTTTTTGTCCGTCATCAAAACAAATTTTCGACCATAGACATATTAGGCGTTTTTCTTTTTTAACTCAGAGCAAAGCACTGAGCTGTCAAAAAAAATCTGTGTTTCTTTTTTAGCTCAGACATATCAGAGAGCGCTCAACTTGTGTTTCTTTTTTCAATCAGAGCTAGCTCGGGCTCGGAGCTTGCTCCATTAGCTCAGAATAAATTGACCGAGTAAACGGAGCAAATAGTTGAGCGCAGCCAACTTCATACAATTTCCATGTGATTTGACAGATATGGCAATTCAGTGCTCAGACGTGTTTCATAATTAAATCTGAGAGCTCTGATCATACTCTGCTCAGAGCTTACTCGGATCGCTCAGGCTCTGCTCAGTGCTCTGCTCAGAGCTAAAATAGAAAAACGCCTATTGAAAAAACTTTTTAATGCCAAATATGATCGCATATGCCTCGTATTTAATTCTCTGATCCACGGTCACCCTAACCGCCATATTATTCACTCGATACATCCAGATTTAAACTTAAATCCAGATGAATTTACATTGAATTTGTATGATTTACATCCAGATTTAAGTTTTAATCTAGATTTCTTGAGTGAATAATATGGCCGTAATAATGGAATTCTATTTATATTTGTATGGTCTTATTAATAAACATTGTCTAACTTTAGACAGCCGTCCAAGTTTTTAAAATACCTTTCTAATTTTTGCTAAAGTAATCTATCTTTTTATCTTTAGACAACGTAATCTATTGTCTAAACCTAGAGAAATGCAATATTTTATTTATTAAAAAAGCATATTTCCGACTGTTTCAAAATACTTAGACATAGTTTAAACAGCCAAAAATCTAATTAATAAGACCAGTAATATACGAAGAAGAGAATAAACAAAAATAAAAGAAAATTATTTTTGTTATTGTTTAAGTGGACTGTATTGAATTAAATTCAAATGGAAGATTTTTTGCGACCTTTAGTCCAATGCGTTTCGCCCAGGCACGACAGTTGGGCTCATCAGTTAGATGCTGTCGTACCTTTCTAAGACGCAATTTTTTGTCGATGAATACCGACTCTTAATAAAATCTACAGCGCATGTTAGAGAGAGAAGCCAATGCAGTGCAACGATACAGTCGTCTGCTGTTCACAATTATCCCATCGCATACTTACAGTTGGTCAGTATAAAGGCTGATTTCCAATGCCGCGTTGGGCTTCGCTTTGACAGATTTTTCTTTCAACGCGAAAGCTCACACATAGCAATTTAAGCAAATTGTTTACAATGACGCGTTGGGTATTATGTTACGATTTGGCACCTATTAGCATGTACAGAAACCAACGTAACATAAGCTACCTCAACGTTAAAGTTGAAAAAAAATCAACTTCAGCGTGCGTTTTGACAGTTAAACTAATGTTCGAATTCCTTTCAACAAAAAAATCGATTTATTTAGAAGAAAAAATCGGTTTTTCTGGACAAATTCCTTTTATTGAAAGAAAAAAATCGATTTTGTTTAAAAAATAATGGAATAGTTTGTTGAAAGGAATTCGAAATTACAGTTATGTAGGTTCATTTTGATTTTCAGGTTCTCTTCAAGTCGTCTGTCATGTCGACGCGTTCGTAAAGCTTGTAAACGTATACGTAAGCGTCTCTAACGCGAACGCGCCATTGGAAATCAGCCTTAATTTATAACGCCGTAGAAGACGGACATCAAAATACAATTCATAAACTTAACTTAGCTTAGCCTTTGCCTTAGCATTAACCTTCGCCTTAGACTTAAATGTATACTTTATAAATGAGCACAAGCTCAAGTCAAATAATAACTTTTTCTACTTTTATTACTTAAATAAACATTAAAGTTCATTTCATTTAACAAGAGTAATCTTTTATTTCGAGTGAGCACTTTAATAGCAGCCGCCGCCTTTACAGCGCATATGCACTGTAAATTTTATTCTTCTAGGGGAACATGGTTACATTCTTGCACCTAGAAATATATGTTGTTGTTGTAAGCCCGTGGTCTGGCTAATGTACGAAGAAGAGAATAAAAAAAAATAAAAGAAAATTATTTTTGTTATTGTTTTAGTGGACTGTATTGAATTAAATTCAAATGGAAGATTTTTTGCGACCTTTAGTCCAATGCGTTTCGCCCAGGCACGACACTAGGGCTCATCAGAGTCGGTATTCATCGACAAAAAATTGCGTCTTAGAAAGGTACGACAGCATCTAACTGATGAGCCCAACTGTCGTGCCTAGGCGAAACGCATTGGACTAAAGGTCGCAAAAAAATTTTCCATTTGTATTTGTAATATATACAATTTTAAAGTTTTAACAACATTTTTATAAGATACGTACTTACTTTCACATGCGCAAAACCTTCCATAGGAACTTTTTCTCTACTATAGCTTCTTATATTAACTTTATGTGATGTATCAATTACTTTAAACGGAAAATATTTTGTAAAATATTTTTTCGCAAATGCCCTTTTTTGGAACAAAATAAACAAATTGTTTCTTTATATGAACAACAATCTACTTCAGTGTGTGTAACACCACATCTGCTGCACTGCAAAACTTGCCGTTTATTATAATTAAATTTGTTATTGCGGTAATTAGCTTTTGATAAATTTTTTGCCGCTACTGAGGATGTCGTTAGAAGCTTATACACCGATTCTGATGACATCTCTTTTTCGACTTTTCCGATCATAGCTCCTCCAGCTTCCGAAAGCTCTATGCCTTTTGCAATGTTCAAAGCTAGTTCCAAAGTAAGCGAGTTTTTCTCCAAGCAACGATTCTGCACGTGTTTGCTTCGTAAGTCAAAAACGAACTGATTCCTTAAGGCGGTTTCTAGGTATGTCCCGAAATTACAAGTAGCGGCCAATCGCCTTAAATTAACCAGATATTCCGAAACATCTTCGCCCTCCTGCTGCTTTCTATGATGAAACTTAAAATTTTCCACGATTTCTAAAGGTTCCGGATTGTAGTGCTTCTCCAATATTTTAACGATCTCAGCATGATCCTTGTCTTTTGGATGTGCTGAGCACATCGTAGGACTCCTGGCCCATATAATGTAGTAGGAAATTTTGTCTCTGTCCAGCTTCTACTTTAAAAATATCGAATGCTCCTTCCAAACGATCAACCCAGCGCCAGCGATTCCATTTACTTTTATTTTTATCCAAATGTTCGATGTGAAAACTGGCATGGACATTATGGGAAACTTGAGCCATTGTAGGTTTAGTAGATATTCAGACTTTTTTTTTTAAATTGTATGTTTGAATTATAGATTCTTTATACTAGTTTTAGTTTTATCCTCGTCGCCAAACTGTTGTGACCGACAAAAGAAAGAAACAACACCTTTGAGTTCTATTGTAAGACTAAGGGTTTGTTTCACAATGTCTGGTTAAAGTTCCCTATAACTATAGTAGTTATTGACGGAATAAAGAATGGTCAAGTCTAATAAACTGACATTCTAGTATAAATAATACAATACAAATAATATATAACTATAGTAGCCCGTGGCGTAATGGTTAGTGCGTTGGACTGTCATGCCAGAGGTCTGGGGTTCAATACCAGCCGTTTCCACCTTAAGTTTTTTTCGGCGCTACTACCTCTTGCGAGGAAGTGACAAATCCTCTAAGAGTATCTCTTGTCATAGAAAAGTGCCGCTCACCTTAGCCGTTCGGATTCGGCAATAAACTGTAGGTCCCCTCCATTCCTTCAGACACGCACACAGGAATGGTTGAGAGTTGTAAGTCACTAGGCCCTGGTTCTTCATGAGCCGTTTGTGCCACCAAATTTATTTATTTTTTATAACTATCCGACACATAAATTATCCGCAACTTAAATCCTCTCATTAAAAAACTTTGCGTTTCACAATCATAAATTTATGTGCCACTTAGCTAGTTATCAGTTATTCCAATTTTCCAAAGAATTTGACTGATTGAAAATAATCAATCAAATAATTATTAATTTAATTGTTAAATGTTAATTTTAAACTGTCTTAAACTTTTTAGACCGCGAAGTGGACCGAGATATCGTTGCAAATTGATATAATTCAGTTTTAACCGTTAGAAATTGTGCGTGGATAAGTGAATTTGAGTGGTTAAATGATTTTTTTATTTTGAAAGTGCGTTTTTGTGGTGTAAGAGGTGGTATTTTTATCGTGAAGTAAGTGATTTGGTCATAACGCAAAATACACGATTTCTTCTCGTCTCCGTCATACAAATATTCGTCATATTTAAGTCCAAACTATTAAATTTATGCATTTTTTGTATGAGTCACATTGACAGCTGTAAATATTTTATTTGCCAGTTTAATTTGTTAATCAGCACTTCAACTGGCCTGTAAAATATTCAGAACTTTAAGTGCCACTTAGACCTATTCAGATATTGTGAAACGTAAATGTGGTTTTTAAATGCCGAATAAGTTCCAAATAGCTTAAATGAAACTTTAATCAGACATTGTGAAACAAACCCTAACTTTATTAAAAGCTTTAACAAACAAATAGACAAAGCTCTATTGCTTACATAATGTACTTCTTATGTGCATATATAACAAAATGTTTTCTGTGAATTCTACGTAATTATACAACAAAATATACTGCATCTAAGTTTTCGATAACTTTCTGAACTTTGTTTGCAGTTTCCCAAAAGTAATGTAACAAACAAATGTAAGAAATGACAATTCGATCTTTTTTTTAGAATTGAAAGATTAAAACTGCATAGCTTAAAATTAGTCCATAAAATTTTTAATCAAACGTATATGTTAAGGTAACTTGGAATCACCGAAACCGATAACAAATAAACGCAAATAAGAGAGAGTGCAATATATCCGAGAGACGATATACCTTTACTCTTCTTAAAAAAATGCACGCGCCTTTTTTCTTTGATTCCGACATTTTGTCATTACTTGTCTGAAGTTCAACTTAGCGGCAGCAAGAAATTAAAAATCAGAGAAATTGTAAAATTTAACAGAAGCAAAGTATAATTAATGTAAAATATTGAAATTATAAAACAGGACTTGAAAATTAAAACAAATAAACAAAACAATTGAAATTTAATTTAAATAATGTCGAATTCCTTTTACCAAAAATATTCGATTTTTTTTCTAAACAGAATCCATTTTTTTCTTTCAATACAAGGAATTTGTCTCGAAAAATCGATTTTTTCTTCTGAACAAATCGATTTTTTTCTTAAAAGGAATTCGACATAAGAAAACTAAAACGTAAGTTATATATATATATATATGTACGTATGTATGTATGTAGAAATACATTCTGTAAGCATAAAAACTAATAAAATTTCCTATAGGAATATTTAAGAACTGTCTAAAACAGTTCTAGAACTTCGGAATCATCGTTTTCATTATTTTATTGGAGTTTACCTCAACAGTATACATACACTTAAAAATCGACGTTTTCCACTTTCCTTCACAACCCTCAACAATAACAAAGAATCGAAATTGTTCTGGAGATTCACCAAATTTTATATATGTAATTAATTTAATTTCTGAAAATGACAAAAAAAGAATTTATTTTTAACATTCGTGGTATCATTAATAGTTTGAATTCGAAGTGTATTCTTTTTGAGCACCGTCGAAATGTTTCATTTTACCGCTATTTCTATAAACATTGTTCTAGTGAAATAGCTGCATTTCTCCACTTAAACTATTCAACCGTAATACTCGCGCTTCTAGGAGTGCTCATCAGTTTACCCTTGAGCCCAACTTCGGACGTACTGTTAAGTACAGAGATTCTTTCCTAAGTCGCACTCCACAAATGTGGAATGCTGTACCCACCCTTTAAGCAAAAGACTCCGTTTTAGATTCGCACACGTAGTCAAAAACCTATGGAGGACTCCGCGCACGCATCCAAATACGGATCCGCAAAACTGCGTTTGTCGGCTCAAATTAGTATGGAAATTAGAATCACCACTGACCCACTTGCGCATGTATTGTGAGTGTGAGAGTTCACCATACTCAGCGAAAACCGAGACCAAAACGTATCCGAAATGAATCGCAAAAAAAAGTACTTCCCCACTTGAGCTCTACCTTCTACCTACAATAAAGCTTTTTTTATTCAAAGTTTCTCCAATCGAGTTTACCTACAACAAACAAACAAAGCTTTTTTTCATTTGAAGACACTTTTATTTTCATCAATTAATATAAATACAATTTACAAACATAATTTATTGCACTACAAAAACACGAAATAAACGAAAAACAGTAACATTTAATTTCTGAAGCGGCCATTTCTCAATTTTTTATAAGAAAATAGAATTAAAGAGAAAAAAATAGAACTGCGTCTTCGCTACTCCACTTGCAAAGATGAACTAAACAAAGGTGTGGGGAAAATGCCTGTAGAAACAAAGAATTTTTGTAGGTGTGCGTGAAACACTCAGTTTAGCAAAGATCCAAGAAGGACCGAGAAAGTTGGGTCAGTGAATTTGCTTGAAGGGCAGCTCAATTTTCCCCTCCCATTGTGATCTTCAGACATTCAGAACCAATGTGCATTTTTAACTCCTTTTAAATCCCCTCCAACCTACCTAATCGCTCGTGCTGTGTATATCATTTTAAGGGTAGTCCACAACCCCTTTAGGTTTGAGGCAAGGCGACGCGTTATCATGCAACCTGTTTAACATCGTTCTTGAAGCGGCGAAAATGGGTTTGGCTGTTAATGAGGACAATACGAAGTATATGCTATCATCGAGAAAGGAATCTCAACATCGTCGGCTCGGGCAAAACGTCACGATGGATAGATACAACTTCGAGGTCGTCAAAGACTTTGTCTACCTGGGCTCCACTATAACATCGCAAAATGACATCAGTGTAGAGATCAAACGAAGAATTACTCTTGCCAATCGCTGTTTCTTCGGGCTAAGAAGGCATTTGAGTAATAAAGCACTCTCTCAAAGAACCAAGGAGACCTTATATAAGACCCTTATCATCCCGGTCCTGCTGTATGGGGCAGAAGCATGGACCCTGACAAAAACGGATGAGAATCTACTTGGGTGCTTTGAAAGGAAGATTCTTCGGGTGATTTTCGGTCCAGTCTGTATCGATGGAGTATGGAGGAGAAGATTCAACAACGAGCTTTACGGGCTTTACAGCGACGTCGACCTGGTCAAAAAGCTTAAAATACAGCGGCTAATATGGCTGGGACACGTGGAGCGTATGGACACCAACGCACCAGCCCGACGAGTCTTCGAATCTACCCCTGACGGTCTGCGCAGCAGAGGAAGACCCCACCTTAGGTGGCGCACCAACTTGGAGTGCGTAACTGGAGGCAGCTAGCTAGGGACCGAGCTGGCTGGAGGGGCTTGTTGGTTGAGGCCGTAGTCCATCCTGGGCTGTGAGCGCCATCGAAAGTAAGTAAGTAAGTACAACCCCTTTAGTGAGCGCTAAATATAAAAAAAAAAAAATTGATCGAGTATGTAGAATGCACCTGCATACCACACCACAGTACACATATAGAAGGTAATATCTTCCGAGTTCTCATTTTTGTTCAGTTTTGCGCATGACTTGTATTTTGTTTTTGTTAATTGTGGACAAGGGTCACTGCGATTGGGAAACACTTGTGTTTTGTTTTTGTAAATTCTGTCAGGCAGGTCACAATATATTACCTTTAATATGTGTACTGTGGTGCCTGCATACAGCATACATTGCATTTTCAGCATTTTCCAAGGAAAAGGAAACAAAAATAGTCTGAGTCGAACAAAATTTATTGGTTTTATTTAAAAAAAAAAGTTAACAGAAAAGTTTAGTCTTTTATTCTAAAATTTTATTGTCAAACAATATATTACATATCCAATGACTTTTGACCCAACCTTTTAAGGATTCAATAATTTATTTGCTGCAGTACATTCAGAATTTTCCAAAATATTACCACAACACGACCAATGTCTTCTGCCGGGATGTCCATTATGGCCATGTCCACAACCATTATAGCCTGGCATGCGTCCATCACAAGAACACGAAGCTTGTTTAGATCCCTTGCTCGAGCAAAACGCACAACAATGAAAAATTCCAGTATGAGGTCGTACAGTCCTTGCAGCAAATGTAAATGGGCTTCCCTAGATGAAGCAATCATTTTTATTAATTTAATATATGCGTTATGTGTATTTCGAAGTTATTTTGTCCTTTACTTTAATATTCTTGTCGTTTATAGTTATGGTCAAAACCATGGTTCCTTGAGAATCTGGAACAAAGTTAATCCCATAACTGCCATCTCGGCGATCATTTACCTTTAATTAAAAAACCCATTATTTTTTAAGTAATGAACATTTTCGATTGGTAGTTTCTTTTTAAATAATACCTCTACCGGTAAGAATTTTGAAGATGATTCCTTGTATTTAAGTTGAACGGCAACTTTCAAACCGCCATGACACAACGGCATACCATCTGCATCTCTACTAAGAATAACCATTTCAACTTTACGATGTACCCGTAGCTGGGTGTAACCTATAATAGCATAACCACAAACAAAGTTAAGGAATCAGTAATCGATCAATTTTTCAGTAATGGCCATATTATTCACTCAATACATCTAGATTAAAACTTAAATCTGGATTTAATCACACAAATTCAATGTAAATTCATCTGGATTTAAGTTTAAATCTGGATATATCGAGTGAATAATATGGCGCTAAGAGATCCGTTGGGCTTATTATATGAGTGAAATATTTTAAAAATCGTTAATGAGAAAGTCGATATATTTGAGCTTGAAGTTGCCGACTGCAAAATAAAGATTTTAACTTTTTTCCCAAATAATTGTTTATAACGTGCTAAATAAATGACTTGGAAAAATGATTCAGGTATCAAATAAAAGGTATTTTGCTTATATCAAAAAATTCAGTTATAACATATACTTTTTTTAGCACCAGTTGAAAGCTTAATTGCTCATCTTTAATTCTATATAAAATAAGGTGTTCTTAATCAAATGAATATCTAATAATAAACAAAAGATTCTTCAAAATGCACTTAATTATGCTTTAGGTAGTATGAATGTCTAGATGCGCGGTATTAAAAAAAAATATGTTCCTTCATATTTTAATAAAGCAATTAATTAAAAAATAATAAAAAACAACTTTATACACAAAGAGAGAAATATTTTGAATTAATAAAATCATTGAAAACTTTAATAGTTAGTTAGTTTAGTTAGTTAGTTTAGTTTATTGACTTTATAAATATACATTATTTTTATTTCAATTTCTATATAAAAGTGGTTTAGCCGAAGGCCGTCTACCAGAATGACATTTATAATATGTAATTAAATGCTTATAAGAAGAAAAAACTAGTAGGTATACAGTTATTAAGTTGTAACAATTTTTTGTTAATATATTCAAAGCAAATGTTCAAAAATTTTCTTGTGAAATGCAGTTTTTATAACGGAAAGCGTTTACAATACAGTAAAACCCGTTAAGAGAAAAACCCGCTTATCTGAAACACTTTTTTCATCCCCAAATATTTTTCGACCAATTACCTTTAAAACCCTCCGCTTAAGCGAAACTCGCTTAACTGAAAAACCCGGATATCTGAAACATTTTCAATTTTATATTTTTCATTAAAAAAAAACTCACTTAAGTGAAAAAAAAAGAATTGAATCGCACAGGACGAAAAATTTGCTGAATCCTTTCGGTATTTTTCACCTTCACCATTTTCACCACGAAAATGACATTTGAATTTCTGATTATTTCACAAATGTTTACATTAAAATTGTATAAACAAACTGCTTTGTCCTCTCAAACAAAAATCCAAAACAACATTTCAAATGGCTCAAGAGGTATACCTACGTATTTTAACATTTATTGAAAAGAAAATTACATTTTCATAATTCAAAGATAAAAAAAAGATAAATACAATTGTTTCTAGCATTAATTCTCCGCTTAATGGAATTTTTAGATCCGCTTAAGTGAAATTTTTTTTCACTTATCCTGATTTCACTTAAGCGGGGTTTGTTTAAGTGAAAAACCCGCTTAAGTGGAAGAAAGACTGTGACATTTTGCAGTTTCTCTTAAGCGGGTTTTACTGTATAATTGTTTCCTCGTTCTCCGTTCAAAATGTTGATTACCTCCTTTTCCCGGCAACTTTTTGTTTCCCACTACGCAATTTCCGAGCAACTTTCAGCAACTTGTGGGAATTTTCCAAAATGTTTGCCAAATGAGAGGCTTTAACCCGAAAAACAAGTTTTATTTATTTTCACATTGAACGAATTTTGTATCGTCAATGATCCTAAATACAAGTCAATTTAACATTTCAATTAAAAATACTGAACCCAAAAGTTGCTCCTAAATTGCCTAGTTAGCGATGGCAAGCAACTCCGAGTAACAAAGTAAGTTGCCTAGTGGGCGATGAGCCTTATTTTAAATATTGTACTGATTTTTTCAGAAGTATTGTTGCTCAAAAAGTAAGTGTTGTTGTTTACAAAGTCGTTTAATTTGCTGTAGTAAGCTCGGTATTGTGAAGATTGCGCTTCGTAGGAACTTTTCTATAGTTTTAAAGGAAAGATACTCCCATACTTGGGCTCCATAAAAGAGTATAGAAATTACAGCTGTGCGAAATTTTGTTTTTCTCAGTTTGGGACATACTTTTCTTGTTTATGCAATCACTCCATATAGAACACAGGGCACGTTTAGCTTCCGATAATTTTGCATTGAGATATGTTTATTTAAATTCAGGTTTGAAGTAATCCAAGATTCTTAAATACTTACATATATTCCTTGACAATTTCTATTTGTTCATTCTCGAAAAACCACTTTTCTATTCTCAAATGCCTGCCACCGCTGTTTCTTAATATCATCATTTTTGACTTCGAGAGGTTAACTGTTAGGTTGCAAGTTTTGCAGTAGATTTCCAGTCTATTTATCATCAACTGCATGCCATTTATAGTTTTTGCGAAAAACACAATATCGTCTGCGAACATCAAGCCGGGTATGATATTTCCGTTTATTTTGATTCCACCTTTAACCGCATCAAATATGTAAGTCATTTATTTGTATAAAATAAATAAATGTGTGTGCTGAGGACGCATCCTTGCTTAACCCCTAACGAAGAAGGAAACTCTTCTGAGAGGAATTTACCATCCCATACACTCGCAAGTTTTTCCTCGCAGCTAGCTCTCAAGCTCAACAAAAGGTATTCTGTCTTCTCCAGGTGCTTTTTCTGTTTTTAAATATGCTACAACTGTTTTTATTTCAGGTAGAGAAATGGGGGCATCTAAGTGAATATAAATAATTAACGGTGCAGCATACCGGGCAATAATTGTGTTGTATTTAAGAGGTTCATAAAATGAATTTTTAAGTGCTCAACGTGTAAAATCATAGAGAACGTATTATTTTTACTGCTCACGTCACGAGCTTAACTGCTTTCCAGAACTCTACTGACGATTTTGCTTTATTAGCTGCATTCTATTTTCCCCCAGATCTGATCCTGATTGGATTTGGAAACATAAATACAAGTATTACAAAAACAACACAAGATCCAGGTCTGCCTTTGGATTTGGATTTCAAAATCCATTTTCTGAACACTTTCCTAGCAATATTTTAATTTTATAGGTTGGTACACTGCAGAGATTAAAAAAAAAACTCAATAAAACTAAAAATTCTCGAAATCAAACACATGCCGCCATCATTCCAATTTTTTCGTATGAGTTTTTTCTTCATTTAATAGAGCCAACGCGTCGCCAGGCACGGTAAAAATACATAAAATCTATTAACTTATTTGAAATTAAACTAAAAAAATAAATCTTTTTCATTTTTGAACATTCGCTCTTCCTTAGATACCAAATATTATTTCAAACAAGATTTGTGAAAATTTTCCTTCTGTCATTTTATTGTGCAAATAAAGCCAACTGTGAGAAATGAATAAATTTGTGATCCAGTTTGTTTTATTATCATGATCTGATCCGGATCAGATTTAGTGGAAAATAAAACGCAAACAGGATTTTGTAAAATTTTTTCTTGTCATTTTTATTTTGAAAATAAAGCCAACTGTGAGAACTAAACAATTTTGTGATCCAGTTTGTTTTATTATCATGATCTAGAAAATAAAACGCAGCTATTGTTCGAAACATTGCAGGTTATCAGTTTTTCAAGTTCTATGTTTAAGTTTTGTTGGAAACTTTAATAAATGAACAATGTTGCTACCAGAGGACTTTGGAACTTGAAGGTGAACGCAGCCCTTCCTGAACATCCTGAGCTATGTATAGGGTTGGAAGTTGAATGCTAAGATCACTTTATACATCAGCCAAAGAGAATTTATGAAGAGTCTCCTAGATAAGGAAGGACTTATGGAATGTTAGCCAGACCGTTTACCCATGTCAAGAAGTTTGAAAATCGAGCATGAGACGAACATAAAAAGAGAGGGGAAATTGACAAAACAACGTATTCGCAATTAATAGGAAGTTAACTTGATTTTTCAACATTTAACTTGGACTTTCAAAGCTAAATAAAAAATGACTTATTTATTTTTATTGTATTTTCTTTTCTTTCTCTTGTAAAATTGGGTATTTTTTTTATTATAATTAATTAAAAAAAATATGCACCTCTCCCTCATTTTGTTAGATTTTTAATTTGTAGGTGTCCTCTTTCCATCAGCATAAATCTGGGCCCAGATCGCGTAAGACGATTCGATTGAACGGTTATCATTTTGGCAATAGCTGTCTCTATCACGTGTAAGGTAAAATATAGAGAGAGCAATCGTCAAAACGATGATCGTTCAATCGAATCGTCTTACGCGATCTGAGCCCTGGTCATCCTAGGTATGGGGGCGGGGGGCCTACCTAAACCATTTGAATTGAGGTCTGCTTATTCTAAGAAGGTAGTTAGTTTTTTCCTTAGAAAGATACGGCCATAGATTCCTCGAGACCATCTGTCGTTTACGGCTTTAAGGAAACTCTGGTGGATTCTGCTTTTTTCCTGTTCTAGTGGCATAATAAACACAGAGGAGTCAGTTTGGCTCGAGTCAAGCGATGACCCCTACTTTGGCGTAGGATCCAAAGTGAAAGCCTTTCTTTTGTGCCCCCAGAAGAAGTGTTTTCCCTATTTTACAGCACTGGGAGTATATAATTGCGATCCTAACTTCAAAAAACTGCTCATATGGTTTTAAGAAAAATTGCATCTTGGACACAGAATATGCTGCTAGAAAGAAAAAATATAGCCCACAGTTTTGGTCGTAAGAATTAACTTTCTGAGGACACAAAATAGTGTAGAGGCATGATGGTACAGGCGAGTTAAGGTCATCATAGGAAAAAATAATCAAGTTCTTTAAGGCTGATTTCCAATGCCGCGTTGGGCGTCGCTTTGACAGATTTTTCTTTCAACGCGAAAGCTCACACATAGCAATTTAAGCAAATTGTTTACAATGACGCGTTGGGTATTATGTTACGATTTGGTACCTATTAGCATGTACACAAACCAACGTAACAGAAGCTACATCAACGTTAAAGTTGAAAAAAATCAACTTCAGCGTGCGTTTTGACAGTTAAACTAATGGTCGAATTCCTTTCAACAAAAAAATCGATTTATTTAGAAGAAAAAAATCGGGTTTTCTGGACAAATTCCTTTTATTGAAAGAAAAAAAATCGATTTTGTTTAAAAAATAATGGAATAGTTTGTTGAAAGGAATTCGAAATTATAGTTATGTAGGTTCATTTTGATTTTTAGGTTCTCTTCAAGTCGTCTGTCATGTCGACGCGTTCGTAAAGCTTGTAAACGTATACGTAAGCGTCTCTAACGGCAAGCGACCCATATATGCCAACTATTGGCATGTTGTGATACCACATATATCTAGGAGAAACTACCACTTGGAGCTCCTTATGAAGCGTGCAAGGTTACTTATTTCGGTATTAGCCGGATCACTTGGATCATTATAGTAGAAGTCTCCCAAATTGATTCTACATCTTTGGGATAGAGCAGGACGTGTACAGAGAAAGTGAGGAACTGTTTCCTCCTCCTCCTCATCCATGCAGCTTCTGCAGTAGTCATTGGCAAAAACGCCAAGTCGCGTGGCGTGCTTGCCTACAAGACAGTGTCCAGTTAAGACGCCTATAACGGAGCTTATGTGCGATCTAAATAAATAAAATAAATTAAATTAGGTGGCACAACGGCTCATGAAGAAACAGGGCCTAGTGACTTACAACTCTCAACCATTCCTGTGTGCGTGTCTGTAAGAGGGGTTGTACCTCTTGTCTATGACAAGAGGTAGGTACTCTTGGAGGCTTTGTGAATTCCTCGCAAGAGGCTGTAGCCGTTTTATTTTATGTTAGGTGGCGATGCTTGGGATCGAACCTAGACCTCGGGCATGACAGTCCATCGCGATTGCACTAACCATCACGCCACGGCTACTACAGATAAGTTAGGAAGATGTTTTCTCTTGCAAAACATAAAATACTTCAACCCAAGGTACCGAGATGATTTAAAAATCTGTTTTTTTTTAAAAACTTTATCGGTCCCTTGGAAAGATCTGCAACTCTCTAAAATCCACTACTGAAAAAATGATCTCTCTAGTCTAAATTGAGGACAACTTTTGATAAAATAAAAAGTATGCACCATTATTTCTAATTCAATTTACCTTCAGTTTCCAATGTACACAATGATGGTTCTACTGTCTGAGTCGTAATAATACCAAAAATAGGAATATTTCTACTATTTTTTGACGCAGGAGCTCGTACTTCAGGTAAAAAGTGAAGAGTATCTGAAATCTTTAAAATCTATTAAACATCATATCTATTTGTTTGTATACACTTTTTACCCTTGGATCAATTGGTGGTTTAAACTTTTGACAAAATTCAAACCGACCTAATAGTATATTTACAAATGACAAAATTTCAACTTCGTTTCCACTTTCAAAGAGATCTTCACTAAATCTTATTGCATTCATAGCTTCGGTTGATCTTTTTTCTGAAATTAATAGAAATTTTACAGGTCTTAGACCCAATGGTATTTTTTTTTTGTACCCATATCCAACTGCTGTTCAATGATCATTTGAACTTTTGATTCTCTAGCTCTACCAATTTGTTGAATCAATGTTCTTCCATGAAGCTCTATAGCTTCAGTATAGGCCATCATAAAGGAATCAACATCAGCTTGTGTTCGATCACATTTATTGTTTATTCGCTTTGCAATCTCGTTAAGACGGCTAATCGAATGATGAGCATAGTCACAAAGCGGTCGGGCTTGATCGGTTGCTTCCTTAATGGCTTTACTATAATTTGCAAACGCCTTCGTAATAGATTCATGCTTGTGGCCCTTGTGCAATAGGACCAAACAGTCAGGACATACAACCTAAATTCAAGATAAGATAAGAATATTTACCATACGCCCAAATAATAATATCAAATTTTCACACCTGTCGACAGGAACTACAAAAAGCTTTCATTTCAAATCCAGGGTGCATAGAGCATTTAATCGAGAAATTCGGATCATTTAAAAACGCTTTCTTGAGATTTCGACTCTTGCGAAGCTCGATAATATTTTTTATCTTATGACTTGCAGTATGTTTCTGCCGTTCATGGGCGTCCTTACAAAACGAACATAGGTTAATAGTACAAGTGGTACAATGAAAGGTTGCCTGTAAAATAGGTAAAATTTATGATTGAAATAATGTTTATAAATTTGAATCCATAAATCTTAAGAATATCAATTTTTTTGTTTTAACTTTGAAAAAGGATGTTTTAGAAAGTTTCAATTATTAGTTTCAACTTACGCTTGTTTCTACATAACATAAACTGCACCAAATATTTGAAATAACATCATTTCCAGTTTTAAGTTTAAACGCTTCAATTTTTCGAATAAGTATAAAATTTTGTGGTAATTGGCGAATACCTCCAATTGGGACCTCTGTCGATTGTTGGCATTCCTTACAAATTATTATGCGAGATTGTTCATTCTGAGGAGATGGTACATCAGCTTTCTTATTCTAAAAAAAAACAAAAAAAAAAACCGAAGTCATCCAAAAATAAAATATAAATTTCTTTGTTACAACTTTTTTCTTTGTTTTATCAGCTGTTTTCTTACTCCGAAAACTTGTAAACGATGATCGACTTTCGGGGCGTGTTGAGGCTGAAGATTCATTGCGGTATGACATCTCTGGAGAGGACTCTACCGACATGGATTTGATGCTATAACTTGATTTTGTTGCTGCTGAGAAAAAAATATTAAGTTAAAATAAACTGAAGGAGTACGAGAAGCATTTTCATATTGTCTGACAAAATTCCATATTTAAAAACAATAGAACCCTTACATAACTATGCTTGTTTAAATTTTATTCAGGGATTTTAATTGCATTTCCACCTCTATCAGACACCCTCAGGGCCTCAAACTAAAATTTTTTTTGAAAAATAATATGAGAAATTAATAAAATATATATTTATGGGAACCCATGTGCATTTTAAACAGATCTTTTTTTAAAGCTTGTAATCGTGTATAGATTTTTTTGAACGACAAAGCAAATAACATTTGTTTGGCTGAAAATTTATTAAATTAGATGACCAAACTGGTCGTGAAGAACCGGGGCCTAGCTAATGAATTAACAGCTTTCAACCATTCCCGTGTGTGCATTCTGTTAGGGAGGAATAGAGGGGACCTACAATTTCTTTTCGAATGCGAACAACGGCTAAGAATATAGACACTTTTTCATGACAAAGATATCCTTGGAGGATTTGTCACTTCCTTGTAAGAGGTGCCTGTTGTTTCGTTTTTTTTCACTTCGCTTTTGGTTGTTTGGCTTTTCTTATAATTATTTTTATTTACTTCGATTATGTTTACTTTGTTTTTCAATCACTTCGCGCTGCGATCATTTCGCCATACGATCACTTCGCATTTGTTTCCTTCTCTTTTTACTCGTTTTGCAGTTTCGTTAAAAGTGTAAAGCTTCGTATTCATTATGCCCGGCATCCGCGCGCACCATGTTCGTCCGCGGCAAATCATGATACTTGCCACGCATATCATTTTTTGAGAAAAATTTGATGAACCGCGGCAGAGCGCACAAAGGTTCGAGCTGCCGCGCGCAGAAACCCGGTATTCATATTGCGCAGCTGATGCGCATAACAATGTTCGTTGGTTTGCCGCCGCGCATAATGAATACGAAGCTTAATGAGTTATTTAGGTCAAGGTTATCTTGTTTACGGTTTTTTTCGCATTTTTTGTATTACAATCTATTGTTTTGGCGTGGGTTTATTTTGTCTTCAATGTGATTATAATTGTGCGCGGCAAGCTCCAAACTATCAAACAAAATATTAAAAAGTTTTAAAATGGATAAAAATACAATTTGTAACGTATTTAAATCAGTAAGATGAAAAAAAAACTTAATTATGCCCGTAATATTCACGCCGTTTAAAATCGGTTTAGATTCAGAAGTCGGTTTAAAATTTCTCAACCGACTAATCGGTAATATTCACTCACTTAAACCGACGTTAACCAAAATTTTAAACCGAATGATCGGTTTAACTACGATAAACCGACTCCAACTTAAACGAGGCATTTTCGTGTCGTTTAGGTACGGTTTAAATAGTTTTAGCTAATTTTCAACATTTTATTGGTTTATTCAGTCAGTGCAAAATATTCAATCGTGTTATTTTCGGCGATGATGGCTATTCAAACTCATCATATTTGTGCACGTTATTTACACATCGGGGTAGATTTGACCAATTAATCAGAAAGGGCTTATATACCGAGAGCTGGGAAACGATTTGATCAAAGTGTTTTATATCGCATGATATTTGTGAGCATGATATTTGTATACCGCAGTGCAATCTACATGCCATAGACCTTTTAGCGATATCGCGGCCCTAAGACCAATGTAATGCCCTTTCAAAATTCAAAAAATTGAGTGAAGTTTGAGTGTATTATACCGCTCCAAATTTTGTGAGCATAATGTTTATATGTCCAAATTAAATGCCATCGGTCTGGCAGCGATAGCGTGGCCCTAACATCTCCATAATGCACTTTCAAAATTCAACCAAAAAAATCAGAATAGTTCGTGGTTACTGTCCACACCCAATTTCATCAACTTGACAGTAATACCTCATACCTAGCACCACTACATATAATGCATTTCCAAAATTTTTGAATGCAAAAAAAAAGGTGTTTTGAATCGATCCAAATGTTGTTTACAAAGTATTTTTATGTGTTCAAACTAAATTCCATCCACCCGACATCTATACCGTAGCCATAGCACCATTATAATGCACTTTAAAAATGTTAATACTATTTTTTTGTTAGGAAAGTGCATAATGGTAGTGTAATGTTCACGGTATCGCTGCCAGACCAATGAAATTAATATAGACAGATATAACATTTGGAGCGGTTAAAAAAACTTTGGTTAGGTTGATGAAATTTAGTTGCCATCTTGCTTAATATAATATGGTAGATATTGGACCCGAATTCACGACCGACGCGGAACTGCAACCAGATCAAGAAGAATTCAACTCGCAACAAATCGGTCATGGAATGTTTGGAAGACGCAATGCGGTGGACGTTATTGTTGACATTTTTTCGCAACGTAAAACACGATAAAGAGGAATGAAAGACATTTCTAATGCGTATTTGTGTTTGACACGAATTAATTAATTTATTTTATTTAAATATAAAATGACTATTCAAAAAATAAATGTCAAGAAAAGCCTTTTTTAGTTTTTTCATACTTGCGATGCTATGCGACGGTCGGTTTAAATCACAAATTTAAACCGACGTAAACCGAATGGATTTTTTTGCTTAAACGGAGTGAATATTACCGATTTAAACGAGATTTTGTCGTTTAAATTCTATCGGTTTAGTTCGGTTAAATGTAGTCGGTTTAAGGGCTTTTAAACCAAGTTTTAAACGGCGTGAATATTACGGCGGTTATAATGGACTTTCTTACAATTTTGTAAAAATTCATGACGTTCACATAGGATAAGTTCAAAGTTTCTTTAAATGCAGATTCTTTAAATGCAAAGGAAGCTTTGCATACATCCTACCTCGCACCTACCCCAAATCCTATAGTGGCCCAAGCAGGGGGGTTGCAGGGGGGCAGCATGCTGTTTGTACGCCGTAATGCTGGGTGCTAGCACTGTACCTATTTATGTCAGCAAGTTTACATAAATAACAAACAATAATTAAAAATTGAATAAAAAAGTAGTTTTGGTAATTTTCAAATATCTCATAAACTAGACATAAAACCATATAGTTTTCAGTGTTCGATTAAATTTTTTTTTTGAGAGACCTTGGTCTCTTTACATAAAAAAAAAAAAATAAAAACGAAACAAACGATGACGAAGTAATCGAAATAGTAATGACCAAAAATCGAAATGAACAAAAACCGAAATAATCGAAAAATCAAATAATATAAGACGAAATGAACTTAAAATGAACTAAGTAAAAGACTCAATCATATTTTTTCGAAACAAATATAAACCAACTAATTAAAAAACATTACATATATAACAAACTAAATGCAAAGCAACAAAAACGAAGTAATCAAAAAACGAGATGAAAAAAACGAAACAAACCATACCCCGTTGTAAGAGGCAATAACCCCGAAAGGGGCTTAAAAAGGTCAACAAGTTTCATTATTTCCTTATCAAAAAATTTTTTGTAAATTTATTTACGGCTGACCAATTTCTGAATATAGTCGACCTTTTTTGACCAATTACTGACCTCTTAGATAGTATATTTTTTTTTTTGAAAATTCCACATATGAGGTGCTAAGATCCCAGAGCCCCATTCTTCATGCTGCGTGATAGGTTCATCAGAGAAGACTTATTAGGCAGATTTATTAAAGTCGTACAAGTACAAGGCACTGTATACTGAGAGACACATAGCCGAAATAAAAGAACTGATGCTGAATGAAAAAAGTAGATGGCGCAAGAGGGAACAAAAATCTCCCGTTCCTCTGTAAAAAAAAAAACCACTGAGTTTACATTCCCTCTCAGATAAGCTTAAGATTTCAATCCGAGATTTAAAAAATCATTCAAGATTTAAAATACATATCACAACGCGGAGTAGTAGCCCGTGGCGTAATGGTTAGTGCGTTGGACTGTCATGCCAGAGGTCTGGGGTTCAATACCAGCCGCTTCCGCCTTAAGTTTTTTTCGGAGCTACTACCTCTTGCGAGGAAGTGACAAATCCTCCAAGAGTATATCTTTGTCATAGAAAAGTGCCGCTCACCTTAGCCGTTTGGATTCGGAAATAAACTGTAGGTCCCCTCCATTCCTGCAGACACGTACACAGGAATGGTTGAGAGTTGTAAGTCGCTAGGCCCTGGTTCTGCATGAGCCGTTTGTGCCACCAAATTTATTTATTTATTTATCACAACGCGGAGAAATGTGCTGAAATTCGTGATTGGGCTGAATATAAAAAAAAACATAGGTATGTATATGTACTATAACCACCGTAAAAAATCGTCTTTCTTAGTAAAACCGAGCTCCTCTAGTTGCAATTCGTATCAGAGTAAAATTTCAGACCTTATATACCTTTGATTTTTGTGCCCCACGTTGAAGAACGGTTATATAATTTAACAACATGAAGGATTTGCTGATCTATATCTATAAGGTATTTCTAATATGTTTCATAATTGCATAGGTTCCTACTTAAAATTTGTTCGAATATGTATACGTCCTTTCTTTATTTAGCCCTTTTTTTTAACTCTTTATAAATATCTATTCTTCCGTGCGTCGCCGTCGTACTGTTTAATTTACTCGACCTTAAATAGAACTCGATAAGCATCCTTGTAGCGTAAGTAAAAAAAAGTGTAAGGCTATAGTATACCTACAGTAAAATGTGCGCTTTACTTTTCAAAAGACATCTTATTAATGGTTTATTTATGAATTCCAACTTATCCTTTCTGATGTCCATTGATTGCTAAGCAGCCTCATCAACTCATCTGTTCTTTCAGTTATAAAGCGCACATCGCATTCAATTCAAGCGGCCAAGTTTTGTCTTAGCAAACATTCACTACCCTGATAAAACTACATATTATTAATATGTGTCCTTAATAAATTGTTAATGGCTCGTATTGGATTTATGATTTAAATACCTTTATTGTTATTTTTTTTTGTATGCTTATAGACCGAGAGCCCACAGCAGTTTTTGGGTGTGAAGTACAGCAAAAATTCAATGATGCAATTAGATAGGTCTTTACTTTTTTTTTTGCATATATGCAAGTCTTGCAAGCCGTAGTTGGGAAGTAAGTTTAGAAGTAATGCTGCATTGAAAATTCATTTTTTTCTGAAAGCTTAGATAAAGGATATAGCACTGAAAAAAAAATATATTTAATAAAAGAGCTGAATACTATATAGACATGAATATGAGGGTCCAAGACTTCTTAGGTGGGACCTTCTGTATGCAGGACGCTGGACGCACTTGAAAATTCATTTCTGTTGTGCGTCTTGCATACAGAAGGCCCACCTAAGAGGTCTTGGACCACCATTTTCATGTCTATGGTATTCAGCTCTTTTATTAAATATAGTTTTTTTTTTTAATGGTATACCTTTTATCTGGGCTTTCAGAAAGAAATGCATTTTTAATGCAGCGACGCCCCAACCACAGCTTGCAAGACTTGCATATTTCCGAATAGAAAGTAAAGACCTATCTAATTGCATCATTAACTTTTTTGCTATAATTCACACCCAAAAATTGCTGTGGGCTCTTAGTCTATTAAACATGTCGTTTTTGGTTTATTGTTGAGAGAAATAGAAAACATTGAACTACAAACTCTAAAGTATCACAACTAATTAACGGCGAATAAGCCTAAACCATTATTCGACCGGCAAATGTTATTGCTTCTAAAAGTTGACACTCAAAATTGAAACAACTTTATACGACTTTTATCAACATCTTTCTATCGCAGAGATGCCTCTACCACATTATTACGACATGCGCACTTACGCAATAACAGAACACACAAATTCATTACTCGATAATATGTCAAACATTGAATTCACATTGCATTCGGTCTCAGTTAACAATGTTTTTAAAAAAATATGTGAAAAATCGTAGAAAATTAAAAATTCTTTTGCTCGTTACTGTTATTGCACTCATCGTTGCCACAATTGTTTTATTCAATTCGAATAATGAACATGAGAAAATAATCGATGTTGGTTTCATCGATGTGTTCGATACAAAATCCGAAATACGCGAAGAGCATCCTGTTATTGTTCCAGAAAAATACAATGAACACAAAGTGAAAACACGTCTAATCAAGGACAAAATCAAATATCTTACCCAGAATCGAGATCGGGATAGTGATACGGATAATGAAGAATTCACAAAACTTGATACTGTTACGACAAATGTGCACATCTTCTATACAGCCCCAGTGGCATGGTATAAGAAGGGAAAACCACACAAGTTGGTCAAGGAGACAATCGACGAGAATGACACGATTGTGATTCCACAAAAAATACCAAAAGTCCTAAATACAGCCTTTTATCCAGCATTGGGACTTTATAAGCCCACAACGGGAGTATTGCGAAAACAATTTGAAAATATAAAAAACGCGGGCATTGGAGTTCTGATTCTAACTTTGAGTCCCAAACTTAACGAAGATTTGATTCAACTCATACTTAATACAGCACCAAGCTTTAATTTAACTGTAACTTTTGAAGTTGGCTTGGCCAACAATCAGAGTTTGGACTTTTTAAAAAGTCAGCTGGAGATTATTCGGAAATATTCTACTTGCGAAGCTTTTTATAGAGTTCTTTCAATTACAAAGAATTCTTATGTGCCTTTGATATATGTTAGTAATGCGTACAAATTGAATGAGGTTGAGAAGGTGTTTTGTAGTAGTCAGATGGAAAATGCACGAGATGTGTTGGACGCGTTATTTATAGGCCATATAAGGTGAGAATTGTGTGTTATTGATTTTGGTATATTGAATTTGATAAGAATATTGTATGTGTGTGTGTTTAAACTTAAAAAAATATTTGATAGTACAGGTACTTAACTTATAATGTAGGTTAAGTGCTAACGTAGATTTCTTTATAGTTGAATTGTGGAACAAAGTGTCGACTGTAAATCAAAGGCTAAAAGAAGTGTAAAGTGGATACAGACGAAAAAAAAAACAACAAAAAACGAAGTACAAACTACAAAGAGGTACATCGTAATAGCTTGTGTCATTTTAATGTATTTTAAGAGTACGATGAATCCCACTCAGTTAAGTTTTGCGTAAGTTCAAAACCATTTTTTGTTGGGCGCCATTTTTGGTATGTAAACAACTAAATTGGGACGTGTTAAACTTTGTGGGTTGATTTGAAAATTGATTTTATAGTACATAACGTTTTAGTATTCAATTTAAACGTTAATCTTCTAAATATTGATGTGTTTAAAAAATATTAAATTAACGCACTCAGTTAAGTTTTCCGTAAGTTCAAAACCATTTTTTGTTGGGCGCCATTTTTGGTATGTAAACAACTAAATTGGGACGTGTTAAACTTTGTGGGTTGATTTGAAAATTGATTTTATAGTACATAACGTTTTAGTATTCAATTTAAACGTTAATCTTCTAAATATTGATGTGTTTAAAAAATATTAAATTAACGCATTCGCAGACCACCCGTGAGTCCCTGTTCCAGCATTTAAATTGTTTCCAATATATTAAGGGCAGATGAAATACTAAGGGCTTTATACTGCGTTTTCATTAGAGCAAATGAGGTAATTTCGTTCAAAATTTCCAAATTCAATTCAAAATCATCTCATTTCCCATACAAATTCAAATTTCCAAATGAGGTAATTTCAACCAAATTTGCACGAAAATCGATAGAAAATTACGTAAAACTTTTATGAACACACCCAAATGGAATCCATTCAAAGTGGAACCCATTTGAAATGTCAGAATTCAATGTAAAAAACAACAAAAACAAGCGATTGACAATCTGGACCGTCAAACAAAATTGGGAAATTTGAAATGTGAACACTTTTTTGTAATTTTCCAAATTACCTCATTTAAGCTCTAATTATTTGCCAAAAAACCCATCGCAAAATTAATTTATTCTCACTGATTGGTGAGAAGCAAAACTAATTTAATTAAATTTTTATGTTACCATATGAGCAGAACGCATTGAACTAAGGGCCAGATGTACAAACGTGGTTCAATATTTAATCCGTGGTCCAGCAATTTTAACTCACCTTTTTCAAGGTGAGGTTCAACAATCGAAATCGGCGAATTAAAATTGCTGAACGACGGGTTAAATTTTGAACAACTTATCCCTTATTTGTGTTTCTCTTCTTTTAATTAAGGTACAACATTAATTTAAGGTGCGAAATTTTTTTTATTAGATAGTCAAATTTTTATTTTTAGGTTAAAAAGTCACGCAGAGACAATGCGTCGACTTTGTTTTGATGGATTCTATAGTAAAGTACCCAGTAATGGTGCAACATTTGCAAGTACTTGGAAAAATTGGTCATATCTGAAATCATTTGCAGTGACGTACAAAATGTTATTTGTACCAACTGTTGGTCCTGGTTTTGCCGAACGTAATAAATTTCCCCGTCATGGAGATATTCAGAGACATCGCAGTAATGGCAGGGTAAAGTATTATAAAAGTTTCAAAAATTAAAAAAAATCTTAACAAAAATTATTTAATGATTCTAATTTCCATTATATAGTACTATGGAGTAGCATGGCGAACAGCAATCATTAATCATATTGGTTTTATCAACATAGCCAGCTACAATAACTGGCAAGATGGAAGTCAAATTGAAGAAGTTCTGCCCAGAAGTGGATTTCTCGATTATAATCCAGGATCGCCGAGAAAATATTTAGAACTTACTGCTCATTGGGTTGGCAATTTTTTAAAATCTAAAAAACAATCACAATCAAATTGTTATGAATTATTAAATAATACAATTTGTTAAACGATATACAAATTTCATCAATTACAAAAAAAAAAAAAAATATAAACAAACATTCCAGTAGAAAATGATTCTATCCAATTTCCAGTTTTAAAGACTTCCCTTTTTTTAAAGAAAAAAAAAAAGTATGTTATTGTTAAATAATATCTAATAAATTATTAATATGTATTATAATCAGTATTACAATAATTAGGAAATAGATATTTTACTTACTACAAATAATAAGATACCTAACTATATTTTAAATCTTTGCAATGTGTTTCTATTTTAAAAAAAAAAAGGAAAACAGACTGTACCCAAGATTTAAACAAGGCTTTTCCCTGAATATGACGGTAAAATCCAAAGGAATAATTAAGACAAGAAAATTAAAATCCAATGAAAATAGAAAATTTTAAAAATCCAATTCTTAATTTAAACTCATACTAACTTAGTAGTTTTTTTCATAGAAGCCGTTGCACAATGGTCAGTGTAGTCCGTACGACTGTCATGCCGGAGCTCTGGGTTCGATTCCCAGCCATATCCATTGTCCACCTTAAAACAAAAAAAGTTTTTTTTTCAGGACAACTTCCTCTTGCGAATAATTGACAAATCCTGCAATAGTAACCTTTGTCATAAATAAGTACTTCTCACCTTAGCCGTTCGAACTCAGCACTAAGCTGTAGGTCCCCTCCATTCCTATATAAAAAACACGCACACAAGATTGTTGGAGATTATAAGTATCTAGGCCATGTCTAGTGCCCAGGTTCTACACGAACTGTAACACCACCAAATTTAATTTTATTTAATTTTATCTGAGTTGTTTAAAGTAGTCGGATATAACTTGGTAAAGAGTTTATACAGTTACATACATAAATACCATCTACAGATACCGCACCGACAAGTCAGTTTGGGAGTGGCCTTTAACGTAAGACCTAGTATAAGCTGTCATTGTACCGTACCGCTTCCGCACATAGCACACATACAGGAGGTACTCATTGAAATGAATGTATTCAGTGAGATATAGGTACAGAATGTTTACCGAGCAAATTGACCGAAATGATACCGCACCGACAAGTCTGGGAGCGGCATAAATTGCTCTTATATACGATCACACTGTGGACTGTAGTTTTAAAGTCAGAGTATTTTTATGTATCTGATTTTAAAAGAAATCATTTTTTAATGGGAGCCTTAAGTTGAAGGTAGTATTTTGTGAGTATACAAAAACGAACACTTCGTATAGCACACTGCACATACATACATTGAACTTCAGCTTAACTTGAAGAATTATTTAAAATCAACATAATTCTTTGAGATTAATTTATTAAAAATATCTTTTTTAATTATTTTGAGAGCTTAAAAAAGGACACCCGCTAATTTCTTTAACAAATTTTATGTCGAATTCCTTTTAACAAAAAGAATCGATTTTATTTCTAAACAGAATCGATTATTTTCTTTCAATACAAGGAATTTGTCCAGAAAAGTCGACTTTTTCTTCTAAGCAAATCGATTTTTTTGTTAAAAGGAATTCGACATTAGTTTTTGCGAAAAAAAAATTCAAAACTGTGGAGCGTTTTTTTTTTTTTTTAATTAATTTTTTATATGAAATTTTGTAATTATTTTTAAGAAACAAAATATTTTAGACTATTTTTAAATATTTATTAATGTTGAATTAAAATCTAAATCTCGAAAATTTGATTTTTTTGTTTTTTTTTTTTTTGAAAATTTTGATATGCAAAGTGATTTCAACTTATCAGAAGTTTTGATATAAAAAAATTAATTTAAATCGGTTATAGTTTAAAATAAAAAAATGATTCTTTGAGAGGTACTGTTGATAATGACTAATGTTTTTGATAAATGATAGACCGTACTAGTATTAGTAATCAGAACAATTTTAATCAAAATCCTAGGAGTCGTTTTCAAGAAAATTTTGATTTTCTGTAACGGCTTTTTAATTAATCTTGACTTTAAAAAAAATTTATATTCTATATAATTAAAAAAATTTTTTTGAAATTGAAAACTTTTTTTAAAAATCCAAAAAAAAAAATTTTTTTTTTGAAAATTTTGGATACACTTTTTGATTTTTTGAGAAGATTCTCCATAAAAAAATTATCAAAATGACAAAATCAGCAATTGCTTTTCGAGAATATCGAAAATTAAAAAATGGTTCTTTGGGAGGTACCATTTAAAACCATTTTTCGAAATTTTATTTTCAGGAAAAGTTAGCCTAATCTAGTAAAATTTTTTAGTTTTTGTACGGCCAATTTCTTCACAAAGTTCTAAATTCAATTTAAAACTTGATCTCTTAGTTTTAAAAACATTAAAAACTTGAATTTCTTCACTCCTAATCATTTCCTTACTACCGTAATATTCACGCCGTTAAAAATTCGGTTTAAAAACACTTAAACCGACTACATTTAACCGAACTAAACCGATAGAATTTAAACGACAAAATGCCGTTTAAAGACTCTCCCAAACCAACGCGATTATTCGCCGCGACAAAAGAAAACAACAATAACAACACGTGGTTGTCAAACAAAATAACACGTTGTTGCTATTGTTTTCTATTGTCGCGGCGACTAATCGCGTTGGTTTGGGAGAGCCTTAAATCGGTAATATTCACTCCGTTTAAGCAAAAAATTCCATTTGGTTTACGTCGGTTTAAATTTGTGATTTAATTCGAACCTCGCATAGCATCGCAAGTATGAAAAAACTAAAAAAGGCTTTTCTTGACATTTATTTTTCGAATTGTCAATTTATATTTAAATACAATAAATTAATTAATTCGTGTCAAACACAAATACGCATTAGAAATGTCTTTCATTAGAAATGTCTTTCATTCCTCTTTATCGTGTTTTACGCTGGGAAAAAATGTCAACAATAACGTCTACCGCATTGCGTCTTCCATAAACATTCCTTGAACGATTTGTTGCGAGTTGAATTCTTCTTGATCTGGTTGCAGTTCCGCGTCGGTCATTAATTCGGTTCCAATATCTATCATATTATATTAAGCAAGATGGCAACTAAATTCCATCTAATTCCAAGTTTTTTTAACCGCTTCAAATTGAATTTCATTGGTCTGTCAGCGATACCGTGAAAATTATACTACCATTATGCACTTTCCTAACAAAAAAATAGTATTAGCATTTTGAAGGTGCATTATAGTGGTGCGAGGTATGAGGCATTACTGTCAAGTTGATGAAATTAAGTGTGGATAGTAACCACGAACTATTCTGATTTTTTTGGTTGCATTTTGAAAGTGCATTATATAGGTGTTAGGTGTTAGGGCCACGGTATCGCTGCCAGACCGATGGCATTTAATTTGGACACATATAAACATTATGATCACAAAATTTGGAGCGGTATAATACACATAAAATTCACTCATTTTTTTTAATTTTGAAAGTGCATTACGGTCGTCTTAGGGCCGCGATATCGCTTAAAGGTCTATAGCATATAGTTTGCACTAGTACAAATGCCATGCCCACAAGTTTTGGAGCGATATAAAACACTTTGAGCAAATAGTTTACCAGATCTCGGTCTATAAGCCTTTTCTGGTTAATTGGTCATCTCTACCCCGATGTGTGAATAACGTGCACAAATATGATGTGTCCGGATAGCCAGCGTCGCCGAAAATCACATGATTGAATATTTGGCACTGACTGAGTAAACCAATAAAATGCTGAATATTAGCTAAAACCATTTAAACCGTACCTAAACGACACGAAAATGCCTCGTTTAAGTTGGAGTCGGTTTATCGTAGTTAAACCGATCATTCGGTTTAAAATTTTGGTTAACGTCGGTTTAAGTGAGTGAATATTACCGATTAGTCGGTTTAAAAATTTTACCGACTTCTGAATCTAAACCGATTTTAAACGGCGTGAATATTACGGACATTAGAACTCGGTCTAAGATCACTTTTGAGTTCTAAGTTCTAGCGTATATTTAAGTACTTTCGTAGCACAGTACACAAATATAAGGTATTATCTTGCGCAGGTTGTCAGAATTGAAACTGTCAGAAATTAAAAAATGGTTGCTCGAGTGCTCCCAAAAACTTCACAACGCAATATTAAAAACAACAACAAATACCGAAATTTGACATGTAAATGGGCTCTGGATCCACCATTTTTTATCGATTTTGATAGATGCGCAGAACAGAACAAAAATGAAAACGCTAATGATATTACCTTTAATATATGTACCATGCTTTCGTAGCACCCATTTTCTCACAGAAAATTCTGACAATCTATCAATAAATAATTGAATACCTACTTGATGTCAGTTTCATTTAGCTGGACATTTTTTTTGGAGTATATGTATGTATGTATATATTTTATTTATTTTGTTCATTATAATTAAAAGCACATTCTTATTTTTTGTGTGCCAATTTTATTTGCATTTGGTGTTGATGTTTTATTTCATTTTCTTTTCTATGTTGTATGATTTCGCGTGAATTGAATTTTGAGCTTGCAAGTATGTAAATATTTTTATAAATCCGATAGCTCGCAGCAGACTTTTGTTTTGATGTGGAATGAAACCAAAAAGATGTTAAGTGTGCATGTGCATCAAAGTGCACCCAAAGTATATCTTATACAAAGTGGTGTATTTATTGTACTTTGATGAATACATTCACTAACCTTTATTTTGTATTTATGTATATGAAGTATCACAGTACACATATTGAAGGTTATATATTGCGCATCTTCGAAAATTACAGTGATCTGTCTGTCAGAATTTACAAAAACAAAACATAAGAGTTTCTGAATCGCAGTGACCCTCGGCCAAAATTTACAAAAACAAAATACAACACATGCGCAGAACTTAACAAAAATGAAAACTCGGACCCTTTTGGTAGCAACACGCGTTTTACTCTCCTCTTATAGGTTATGGGCCCCTCGTAAAAGTTTATAGAATTTTCTCAATAAATTAACATTTTTCATAATATTTTTTATTTAAAAAATGTTTACTCTCCTCTTATACCTTCGATTCATTGATTATGGCTCTGAGAAATTCTTTGGAAAAACGGTACCTACTTAAGATGAGCTTTGAACATGCAACACTTCATGTTTTTAGGTTTTCTTTTATGAAATAAACATCTGGTGCGAGTTCAAAAATTAAAATAAACAAAATACCCAAAATAAAAGATTTCAAGATTTCAACAGTGCATATGCAACGAAATTGCTTACAACAAAATTTGATATATTTTTTTAAATTAATGAAAAGGATAACTTTAAAAAAGTATACATAGATGCAAATAAAAAAGATCAGTCCAGAAATGACACAAAAATCGTGTTTTTCGTGGCTTCTGTCCGGGGTTTAGTTCACTTAAAACGTTTCTCAGATTCATATTCGCACTTTGCAGTGCCGAGATGCGAATGATTGTCATTAAGTATTTTATTTTGAGGAAATTAATTCTTTAGATGCACTTTTCGTCTTAACTAACAACTGCAAAATTAATGCATTTCTGTTTCTTTGCATACCAAGGAAATATAGTGGGGTTAAAAGCTTGTTGATTATGAGTATTTAGTTGCATGTGCGCACCTGGCCTAACGCATCAGAACTGGGTGAAGAAATGAGTTAGAACTCAATCAAGTTCTAATTTTTCGATAAACCAAGATTTAGGGGCTAGAATGTTTTCAGTAAATAGGCCTTTAGAAAAATCTGTGGAGCAAATAATTATAGGTATAGGCAGGTACAGTTATTTTTAGTCCTTAAGAAAAATGAAAAACTCTGTCTAAGAACTTTAGATGCCAAGTTTAAATATAATCGACCCATGCGTTTAGACAGACAGAAACAGACAGAAGGATGGAATAGCGAGACCCACTTTTTTCGTCTTTCATGTCATCGTAATGTCAAGTGTGATCAAAACCTCGAGTTCGATTCCAATCTCGAGTTCGAATCCAAAACTTGCCATAAAGTACATAAGTACTCCTAGTTCCTACATAAATATATCGCAAGTAAGAAAACTTACTTTTCAGATTTCAAAATACGTTTGGATTTTGGGAGTGTTTTATTCCTATTGAATATGTAAATTTTTGTCTCTCCATTTACTCTAAATTCGATAAGCATGAAACACTCCCAAAATCTAATCGAAAACGACAATAGATTACACTTACAATTCCAATCGTAGTCTTTTTGATTTGGTTGCGACCAAAACGGAATACTAGAATCTTGTTTGAAATTTTCATCGACCAAGCATTGAAAACAAAACGAATGCAAACAAAATAATGTCCTCGGGTCCTTGAAGGCATCATGACAAATTGCACACTGCAGCTCCTCAGAAATCGGTTCACTATTCACTGCTATAACTGGTGCCGTGCTGTGTAAACATCAAAAATCAATATACAAAATTATTTAATTCCGCTATTTCTATAGTTGTTTTATATCGATTTTCAAGTTCAAGAACGACTAAAGGATTAACGGTGATGATGGATAGGCAAATCCATTCAGGCCGAACAACAAAACTGACCTTGACTGGCCGCAATCGATATTGCTCTTTTGAGGTTGTTGCATCAATGTTGCAACTTCCAGTGCAGAATTGGGTTGTTTTTCTTCAAAAGCCGCCATAGCATTAGAATTGTCACTACTGCGATTAGAAAGCGATGAATCATTACTCATCTGAGTAGACTCTGGAGAAAGTGATTGGTCATCGTGTTGATACACTATTGGATGTCTAGGAGGAACGGTAGAACCTCGGATAGATTTTGGAATACATCCATTTGAGGACATAGCACTCCTGACTGTTTTACCCCGAAATGAGTTACTGCTACCAGCAGAAGTCTTTTTAGCAGCTGTTACTTCAAAAGATGTCAATACGATTTCCGGCAAATTGATCAAAGAATCATTCTTTCGTTGGTGATCTTCTTTTCCCGAGCCCAAACTAATCGGCACTATTGTGAACGACGGCACCACGGAACGACTTTTGTTAGCCTTTTGCTCTTGACTTTCAATATACAACTCGCGCGGAGAGCTTCTTCTGGGCGATTTCGTTAAAAGGGAAATTTTCTCCGGCGAAAGACAGAGCTTTAATTTTTCATCATGATTTATATCAAAATGTTTGCTAAGCCTTCGCACTGATGACGCAGGAGATGCCGGCAAATTAGATTTGCTTTTAATTTTCTTATATCCTTCCAACTCACAATCACTATTTTCACGTGAAGAATTTCGACTAACAAACTCGTAGTCACTATCGCAGGAATTATGCTGGTCGTCAGTTAACTGTGAAAAGTACTCACTATTCATAATTTTATCAGAAGAAAACGCGCGCGGGCACGATTTGTACAAGAACTTGTAACGCACTAAATGAGGCCTCATTTGGTAATTTAACAAATTGCAATTGTTTCTTCGATTGCATTTCGTTCTAGAATTTTAATCCAATTAGATTTAGTTTGTTTCATTGATTTTTATAACAAGCCATGTGTTTGGAATAGGGCAAGGCGTTATAGTATTGCAGGGAGGTGGAAAATGGTTAGGTAGAACATCACTTTCTTTTGTTATGTCGATTGTTTACATTCAGGAAAAAAGTAAAAGGAATCAAGAGATTGAAAGTTTTTGTCCAGTTGTTATTGATTTATGCATACAAATTTAAAGAGGGCCTTCTTATATTTCAAGCATTCGTCTAATAAGGAATTTGCGAATTATAAGGTCAACATGGGTTCTCGTATTGCAAATGCTTGAACGAGTTATGTAGGTTTCGGTTTTTGTTTGTATTGTATTGGCAAATAAGTCGATAGCATTTTGGAACAATAATGTATAAAACCATAATGGAATAAAGTGCATACTTGGGTCCAACGACTTTGTTTGTATACATATATAAAATATTTTATCTCAAAGAAAGACCTAAGAAAGCACTGTTTTTTTTTTAAATCGCAGATCATTTATTTTTTTTTCGGAGCAGGTTTCTCATCTATTTCGACAAAAAAATCTTCTTCATATTCAAATCTCCCGCTCTTTTATGACGAATGTAAGGAAATTTGTAAGTGCTTGTGCTCTCATTTTGCTGATTATGAAAAGCTTTAAAACAAATTTTAAACAAATAATTTTCAAAAGATCTGAGATGAAAACAAAAGAATTTCTCGGGTATTGGTCATATTGCAGATTTTTTTTAGCTTTATTTCGCTAATTTTATTTCTCATATCATTACTTCGCTTATATTTGGTACCTTCCTTTCAATTATTATTATTATATGCCACCTTTAACATCAAAACCTTAAACCACTTTACACTCTGCGTATTATGTGATGTCTCTGCGTGCGCTTGTCCGCCAAATGATATTTAAAGGTAAAATATAAATTTTTATTTTGACAATTATTTTAGACCTTTGAAAGTGGGCAAAGAAATTGGTTTCATTTCATCAGAAATCAATTTTGTACACCTGGATTTTTTGGCAGATTTTCCCCTTTTGCATGTTATGCAGACATAAACAATACTATACAAACGGCAATTTATAGCTTTTTTTGGACATCTGTGGTGAATTTTTGTTTTCGCTTTTCTCAAAAACATTTCAATTAAACTTAATAAATTTATTTTTTATGGAAAATTTTTTAAAAAGTTCAAATTGTGTACCAAAGTTTTCAATAGAATACTAGATACTTAAAAACGTAAAATTTTGAACAAACTTAGTTTGAACACAATTTTTTTCATTATTTTTTCTAAAATTTGAGTTTGAAAATTAATTTTTCAAAAACTATTCTCTCAAATGATTTGAATTAAAAACTAAATAAAAGAACTTCTGGTTTAAAAAGAAAGTAAGTACATCATGGCATTATAAGAGTTTCCTTTGTTTTTTAATAATTTTTTTTTTTCTATTTTAAGTCGATTTTTTAGAAAATTTTCCCTCCGCCTAAACGGAGGGAGATAGATTCCATATGATTTTTCATTACCTCGACTCAACCTACACGCTCTAGCTTTTTGTCGCACATTAGGTGAATCACCCTGTACACTTCGTCTTGTCCTCATTAACAGTCAAACCCATTTTCGCCACCTCCGCTTCAATACTTGCTTGAATCGGATTCAAAAATTTCAAAAAAACACTGTTTTTTTTTTTACAAAATTCTGCAAATAATAAATTTTTTTTTTTTAATTTTATTATTCGCAGAATTTTGTAAAACTGAATTTTGCAAAGCAGAATTTTGTAAAACTGAATTTTGCAAAGCAGGAGGATGAAAAGCAGAATTTGGAAAAACTTGATAAATTTTCCTGTTAGTTTGACTCCAGCCACTTCAATCCGTTATTTCAGTTGTTCAAAGGATTCTATTTCTACTTCGTACACATAGTTCTTCATGAATCCCCGAGTATAAAAATCTAACGGAGTTAAATCTGATGATCTAGGTGGACATTCTGTGGGACCTCTTCTTCAACTTTTTGGGTCGGAAAAAAATATTGTGGTTATTTGTATCGAGAAAAAAATTATTTATTAAAAGGAAAATTATTGGAAACAAAAAATGTGAATTCTTGTACACAAGAATATTCTTTTGTTTTTCTTCAAAATACTTTCAAAGCTGTACAGCTTCATTGTGGACATGTAAAAAAATAACGTACGACACTTTTTGACAGCTCTTCCAGTTTCGTCTGTGGCTCCAGTTCCAGCATTCTATTCTGTTCAGGCAGTAAAGCGGTGTTGAGATTTGGTTTGTTTCTTGTTATGCGGATTGCTGTTAGGGCAGGATGGTATAGGAGTACGCACTTTAGACAAAAGTCCAAATTAAACAAAAAAAAAAGAGTATTTAACATCTTTTTTATTTTATTTTTTAAAGTTTATTATTTCAATAACGAAAAAAACTTGAACCTAACAACAAAAAAATATTAATTAATTAGTTATAAGTAAAAGATCACAAAACAAGATTTGCGCAGTCTTATACAACACATCGTGTAAGAGTTCGCGGCTTAGTTTGTAAGAGTGCGCAGGAGTTTTTTACACAAAATCGCAAGTAAATATGACTATTAAAATATGCACAGCGCAGTTTTCATGCAACCACTCCTTACATGACGAACACTCTATCCAGTCTTCTAATTACATAGCATCTGGAGAAAATTTGTACTCCATTAGCAATTTTAAAAGATTATCAAAAAAACGATCACACTGAGGCTTATAAAAAGCAATAGCCCGAGCTACACTCTTTGAGGTAGGCTGTCTAAGTGACAGATCAGATGTCTTTGCCTTAAGCTTCGAAGCTACTCTTTCCCTGCCATCTTAGCTGGTGTTAAAACGATGAGAAATACCATTCTTAACAGCGAAAGAAAATGCAAGTGTCTTGAGACCCTTTGTTGTCAAACCATCGAACATCCCGTCCATCATCTTGATATATTTGCATAGCTCTTATTCCATTTCTTTTGTAAGTGTTGTCAAACCTCCCCAGCGTTGGGGCGGGTTTTGGAGATTTAAGCCATTTTCTGAGTGTAGAATCCGACATTTGAAGTGATCGAGCCACAGACCTCTTACTTTCCCTCTATACGTAATCTAGCCTCTTTGATTACTGAAACACGTATCTAGACATTCTAAAGATAATAAAAAAAGTCTTCATACAATTTTTTGAAACAAATAAAATGAAGTACAAGAGTGCGCACGCGCACTCTTATACGCGCACTCTTATGCTTCACCAGGTTGCGCACTCTTACATTTTGAAACACGTGCTACAGGAATATATATATATACGGCACCACACTTTTAATTAAACTAACCAGTTACTGAAATGTTTAATTTTACTTCAATTTTCCAAAGTCAGGTACTATGTTTATGGTTTTAATTTGTACATTTCCTAAAAAAGCAATTTGTTGTGATACAAATTAAAAATAAAAGAGCTAAAAAATAAAAGTTACCTAGCACCTCCATTTACCATCACATTTTCAGAAAATTTTGACAGATAGTGAAGTTCACTAAGTCCCCTTTCACACAGGGCAACTGAGTTGCCGGCAACAATTAGTTCATTGGCGAGAAGGGCAGGAAGAAAGAGGGGGAAATGAAATCTCCCCGGTCAACAAATTCAGGAGATTTTTTTGACGTTTCTCTTCACACTACGTTTGTGTGCGTTCAACCAAGGTAGTTTAAAAGGAAAACAAAGAAAATCTCCGGGTTTTTGTTGCTTGCGTGTGAAAGGTACAAGAGATTGTTAAGGAGATTTAAAGAAAACGTCAAAAAAATCACCAGCAACTAGTATCTTCGTGTGAAAGGGGACTAAGGTGTTGCCAAAATGAGTCCATTCAGTCTTCTATGTTCTTTAAAATTGTAGTTGATCGCTATGCGCGATGTTCAAAGGGTAGACAACGCGGTGCATTCAAGAGGACACAAGCGTCCACAATCAACCTCTGTCTATCAACTCTTAGTCTGCATTTACATTGTTCAACTTTTCCAGTTCCGATCGATTGTTCCTGGGTGAGCGGCGTAAGAAGTGAGGGGGATGAAACAAATCGGTTGTTCCTCGAAAACTCATACGATTTTTCCAGCCTATTTTGGTTCTCTTTCACCTCCTTTCCAGTTTCTTGTGTGTGTTTAGTATACATGTGCCGTTTATTTGATGGTGTGAGTAAATCTTAATAAAAAATGAAGAGGAAAGCAATAAGACCGAAGAGTGCAACAACAGAAATTCTCATTGGAAAAATCGGACAATATGAACATTTCACCCGATTTCTGGAAAAAACTTTTGGGAAAAGTTGAACAATGTAAATCCAGACTTACTCTCACCTCCAAGTGGTGAACATCGGGTGCCTAGTACCTTTGACTGAAGATGGGGATCCAATCCCTGTGGATGGTTTAAGGTGGCAGCAGACGAGAGAGGGGGGGAGGAGTGTTTCCACTAAGGCACTTCTCCTTTTTTTCAGGCGGCAGCGGAGGAATTCCCCAGATGGAATCAACGGTGGCGTCTACAGTTCTAGTCAGTTTGAACTACTTAGTGAACACCTTATATGGGCTACTACGACGTATTCGTAGCTCAGGCCTATAAGGAGCGGTTTCTCCGGCTCCCCGTCCTTGGAGTAATAATAAGGATCAGGCTAGGGGGTTGTGCGTCGGGGTGACTTCCCTACCACGGAAAAAATGTCGGTTCCGAAACGACAACAAGCCTCGGATATGGATGATTTCAATGTTGACGACCCCAGCAAACGAAACAAGGACAATGAATTTCGGATCTGCACGTGGAATGTCCGGACCCTAAACAGGCCACGTGCAGCCGAACAATTAGTGGAGAACCTGGATAGGCTAAAGGCTGATGTAACAGCCATCCAGGAAGTGCGATGGGATGGAGAGGGCATACGAAGGATGCAATCGTGTGACATCTACTTCGGCGAGTGCTGCAAGGAGCAGTGTCAGCGGCTCTTTGGTTGTGGTTTTGTAGTAAGGGGAAGACTTAGGCAAGAAGTCTTGGGCTTCAGAAATGTAAGCGAGCGCCTGGTCACAATCCGCATCAAAGCAAAGTTCAAAAACATCACGTTGATCTGTGCCCATGCCCCAACGGAAGAAAAAGATGACTCAACCAAAGAAGAATTCTTCGATCTCCTCGAGGATACGTATGATAGGTGCCCCAAGTACGATGTCAAGATTATTCTTGGCGACTTCAACGCCAAGTTTGGAAAGGAGGGCATCTTTGGTTCGATAGTCGGAGGACACAGCCTGCACGACAACACTTCCGGTAACGGACTCAGGCTCATCGATTTCGCGGCGGGGCGAAATGCCATCATAGCAAGCACTCTATTCCCACACCTCAATATACACAAAGGGACCTGGATCATGTTGCGATAGACGCCAGACATGCTTCCAGTATCCTGGATGTCCGAACGTTCCGAGGTGCCAACACTGACTCGGATCACTACCTGGTGGTAGCGCAAGTACGTATGCGGATATCTATGGCGCCACAACGACGAGCGGATGCTGTAAAACGATTTAACGTCGCGAAGCTAAAATCGCAAGAGATAGCCAGGACTTTTGCAGACCACGTCTCTCTTAAACTCTCAACAAGCCCGCCACAAGCATCATCTGTAGAGGACCAATGGAAACACTGCCAAAATGCCATCAAAAGTGCCGCTACTGATGTGCTGGGTTTCACTAGGCCACCACAACGAAACCCCTGGTTCGATGAAGAATGCAGACTGGCACATGAAGCAAAGAACGAGGCCTACCAAGCAATGCTGCAGACTAGAACCAGAGCTGCTGAGAGAGCAGCCCGGGAGCTCTACGGGCAAAAGCGAAGGGAGGAACGCCGACTTCTCAGGAGGAAAAAGAGAGAGCATGCGAAGCGGGCGGTCGAGTCTATTGAGGACTGTAGCGGCAGGGGGGATGTTCGAAAGTTCTACCGAAGGGTGAGGCAAACTACCCAGGGTTACAAGGCCAGAACGGAAGCCTGCCGAGACGAGAGTGGGAATATGGTGGTAGACACACAGTCGGTGCTGAGGATCTGGAAACAACACTTTTCTAGACTGCTAAACGGCGAAGATGGCCAAAATTCCGCTGTAAGACAGAACACTCCATTCAACCTGGACGATGATGGTCAAAATTTCCGTCCACCCGACCCAAATGAAGTGCGGTTAGCGATAGCCAAGCTTAAAACGTACAAGGCTGCTGGTGCGGATGGCCTGCCAGCCGAGCTATTCAAAGCAGGGGGAGATGACTTGGTAGGGAGTATACACCAGCTTATCTCCAAAATTTGGTCGGAGGAAAGTATGCCCGATGAATGGAACCTCGGTATAGTGTGCCCCATCCACAAGAAAGGAGATGCTCTGACCTGTTCCAACTACAGAGGTATAAGTCTCCTCAACGTCGCATACAAAATCTTGTCATCTGTACTGTGTGATCGCTTAAAACCGTTTGTCAACGATCTGATCGGCCCCTATCAGTGTGGTTTTAGGCCCAGCAAATCAACCGTCGATCAAATGTTCACACTCCGACAGATTTTGGAAAAAACCCAGGAGTTTCAAATCGATATACACCACCTCTTTATCGATTTTAAAGTCGCATATGATAGCGTAGACAGAGACGAGCTATTCAGAGCCATGGCGCATCTCGGCATCCCTGCCAAACTCGTCCGCTTGTGCAGGATGACGATGGAGAAATCTCGCTGCTCCGTCAAAGTCGGCAAGAACACCACCGAACCCTTTGATGTCGAGAAAGGTTTGAGGCAAGGCGACGCGTTATCATGCAACCTGTTTAACATCGTTCTTGAAGCAATTGTACGCAACTCGCAAGTCAACAACAGAGGTACAATTTTTCAAAAGTCTGTTCAACTACTTGCTTATGCAGATGATATTGACATCATTGGGAGAACGAAGCGAGCTGTTACCGGCGCGTTTGCAAGTATTGAATCGGAGGCGGCGAAAATGGGTTTGGCTGTTAATGAGGACAAGACGAAGTATATGCTATCATCGAGAAAGGAATCTCAACATCGTCGGCTCGGGCAAAACGTCACGATGGATAGATACAACTTCGAAGTCGTCAAGGACTTTGTCTACCTGGGCTCCACTATAACATCGCAAAATGACATCAGCGCAGAGATCAAACGATCGCTGTTTCTTCGGGCTAAGAAGGCATCTAAGTAATAAAGCCTTCTCTCAGAGAACCAAGGAGACCTTATATAAGACCCTAATCATCCCGGTCCTGCTATATGGGGCAGAGGCATGGACCCTGTCAAAAACGGATAAGAATCTACTTGGGTGCTTTGAAAGGAAGATTCTTCGGGTGATTTTCGGTCCAGTCTGTATCGATGGAGTATGGAGGAGAAGATTTAACAACGAGCTTTACCGGCTTTACAGTGACGTCGACCTGGTCAAGAAGCTGAAAATACAGCGGCTGGGACACTTGGAGCGTATGGACACCGACGCACTAGCCCGACGAATCTTCGAATCTACCCCTGAAGGTCTGCGCAGCAGAGGAAGACCCCACCTTAGGTGGCGCACACAAGTGGAGAACGACCTCAACCAACTAGGAGTGCGTAACTGGAGGCAGCGGCAGCTATAGCTAGGGACCGAGCTGGCTGGAGGGGCTTGTTGGTTGAGGCCGTAGTACATCCTGGTCTGTGAGCGCCATATAAAGTAAAGTAATTTCAGAATACAAGGGAAAAGAGCTTGACTATGGCGAAATAGGAAAATAAAACTAATAAAATAAAATTGAAATCAAACCCTTACAAATGCACGCTGTTTTTTTTTTTTGCTATCTTCATTGTCAAAATGATAATAATTATATCATAATGATAATATTGTATTGATATTTTTAATGTTAACTGACTTTTATCACCCAAAAATTTTAATTTTACGGTCGTTCTATCAATTTTTTTTTCGTCGTAGGCACAAATACATAATTTTATTGTTTTCAACACTGAATAGAATACATTCTATATTAGAAACACAAAAATTGCATATGACTTCTCAAATGGAATTTGATGCAATCTTAATGTCATAAAAGTCATATGCTTTTTCTTTTGATAAGTCAAATGAGATTTGTGAGCGACTTCAGACGATTTGATATGATTTTTTTGAAAGATCATATGAGAAATTATATGACTTCTATTATCGTGTAAAGTGGGTTGAGCTGATGGGCCATAGCACATTGTCTTATTGTGTTATCCATTTATTTCCAAGATTAGAATGCCTTTCAAATCGTGATTATGTATTTTAACAGCACACAGATGAGCGGAAAAAAATCTATAAAATCTGAACTATGAAACGGAGAGCAATGAAATTAGGAACACATATTCGGATTGGGCTTACACACATTTCGACAAAATTTGGTTAAAAAAATTTATTGGAAGACGAGTTATTGACATTTTTCACAATTTTAGGGTAAATTGACTTTTATAAAATAAATAATTTTTTAATTAGTTTATTTTTGGGATAAATAATTAAATACATTCATAATAATACTATAATACATGAAATATAGGAAATAAATAAATAAACAAGTTTACATAATTTATTACTTAATTAATTCAAGAGCTTCTTCACTCAAAGGAAGATGTTTTTTTCTTTGGTTCAGTTCTTAATTGGGTTATAAATGGATGGGATGATGTCATGATCATGTGAAAAATATCCTCATTCGTCGATAACCGGGAAAATTGCCTGGAATGGTGGGTCCTATAGTACTTGCAGTCCTTATTCCTGCTTTCCTGGGCCTCTTCTGAAAGTGATCCAACTGGCAAGGACGCACTTTCTATTACTTCTTCTCCGTGTTATAAAAAATTTATGAACTCTTGCGGGCATGTGATACCATTTATAAGATCCTGTGAGACCGAACGTTTGATTATTCAATTTATATCTTTTGACCCGATCAGTGCGGGCTATGTAGTCCTTCCTTGGTCTACCACGAGCAGAAACATTTTCCTTGTTATCACTGCCACTTGCTAAGTAAATCACCAATTAACCACTTAACCAATCACTATGATTAAGGCGGCAACTTTATTTCCGTTCAATGACGGATATTGTTGCAATAGAAACGGTTCTAACGAATCGATCCCTTTAAATAAAACTTCACACAAAACGTTGTACCCTTAAACAAATTCAGACATTTTGAACCTTTCTTTTATTAATACCAAACACGTTCCAAAACTACTTAAAACTGATTCTGAATTTTTTGTGTTTGTTTTTATATACAATATTAATAATTCGTTCTTTAAGACCGTACATTCAGAAAGGGCTTTCTTTTCACGATCATTAAAAAGCAATAAAATTAATACCAACAACTTAAATATTGCTTGTTTTTAATTTAGAAAAAAACTCGTCTCCAGGTAAAAACCATAAAAACAACTGTCCTTTTCACATATTTCTAAGAAAAATAAGTTGGAAATCCGAAAAATATTGAGGCAAGAAAACTGGGCTGAGCTAAAAATTGAATTTCTCAGACCTCCATCGATGGATTATTTTTATTTTGTATTTTTAGGAAAGGCTTATTCTTAAAATAAAAACCTGTTTGGTTTCTTTCCAACTATTACTACGCAAGAAATTATAACTTTTCTAACATTACCAAAGTCAAAACCGTGTTTTTTATATCTGGTTCAGCGAAACAAATTTGTACACACTGCGTTCAAGGTTGGACCAGGGCGGATACAAATCTTTCAAAAATAGTTACGTGAATATTGTAGCTTTCTAAAAAGCGTATATATCTATAAAAAAAAATAAATGAAACAACTTCATATTGCTAATTTCATTATTAGCATTTTTTTCCGCCTCAGCACCACTGTGCAGCGTTTGCTACTCGTGTTTCCTTTTTCAGTATAACTTTTTATTTTCGTTTATATGGCGGATAACGCGAAAACTATCCATTGGATTTTAATGATTTTACCTCCAATCTAAAGTTTGAAGTTCAAGCTTTAAAACGTGACCCATTGACATTTAAGCATAAATATTATATCCATAGAGATTGTTACTTTTAAAAGGCGAAAGGAAGTGATTCAATGGAAGTGTAGTAGCTAACTTTTTATCTGACATTGAACAACGAAACCAATTGTCTAAACCTTGAGAGACACAATATTTCTTTTATTAAATAAAGCATATAACAATCAAAAATCTAATAAATACGACACTATTTTTTATTTTGAATTTTCTCTAGAACAGCTCCAACGAGTTTGATTGAACTTCGTATCTGTAATTGATTGTAATAAAACAGAGTTACTGTATGACGTGATCACCTTTACTCCAGTTTTTCATTTCACAAGATCTCATTCGTTCATTAAATACCATTACATCTTTTGTACATTTTCGACGCCTCAGTATGAAACTTTTTGGATAGTTTTTCGGGGTATGAATTTTTGAATTTTTCGTTTGGTCTGTTCAAAAGCAGGTTTATTTGAAAAAGCAGAATTTTATTCCACTAAAAATTAATTGTCAGTATTTTGAAAATCAGAATTTTGAAAAACAGAATTTTGTAAAACCGAATCGAAAAAAACAGAAATTTTGCAAAGCAAGGCAGAATTTATGAAAGCAGAATTGTGACTTTCTCCCCTTCTCATTCTTGTTAAAAAAAACTATTTTTTTTAATAGTTTGGACCATATCATTTAAACTCTTATCACACTTATCAGAAAAAAAAGAAGTGATCTTGGATGGCAATATAGTAGTCTTCAACCAAGCCCATCTGAACCAGATTGAATATTCCTATGTAGGTCAATGGGTCCTACTGACAATCTCCAGGGAATTTTGTTTCCCACGGAATATTTTATTCCCACGAAAATTCTTCTGCTCTCGTAGGCATCCTTCAAGTGTTGTGTGGGTTATGGTACACTGTGTACCTGATCTTGATGATCAGTTCTTTAGGCAGGAAGATGGCGCAAATCAGTGTTTATAAATTTAAAGTTGAATACATGCGCAAATATTTATTAGAAAAACAAATGTAATTAAACGCAATGATTCCAATAAAAAACCTCAATCAATATGTATAATTAAACAAATTGGAATTATGTACTTTTTTTAATTTAAAATGTATTTGTATTTTTAAACAATAGTTCTTCTATATGTTCCGTCATTTATATCTGTACATACATAACAATAATACGTATTTTTCTTTAAATATATTTATTAATTTTTTAATTATTCTTTTTTAATTTTATTTATAATATAATATTTCTCTTAAATATTGCCGGTGTATAACTTTTCCGACGATTATGCTTTCTTCTTGTTAAATTAGTTTTTTTAGGTCAATTTTTTATAATTCAATAAATTTGTTACCTTTAAATGTTTTTTTTTTTTAATGTAACAAATAAACATATTTGTTTTTTTTTTTGTTTTTTTCATTTCTTCATTCATTTTTGCTCCATCAAATATTTACAATAAAAACATCATATTTTTTTAAAATGTACATACGAATAAAATACTAAAAAATAAAAGATAATAAAATGTTGATCCACCTTTTTTATACACACGCCCTAGTTATTCTAGAATAAAATATTTTCCTATGATTACATAAATATAAATAAAGTAAATTGTAATGTAAAATAGGTTCATTGCGCCCGCAGCACAAATGTTTATTTTTGTTTCAATTAATGTTTGTATGTGTCCTCTATAACTGGGACAAATTAATTTATCAAATTGTGAGGAGTAATTGCAAACTATATAAAACAATAATAACAACGATAGACAATGCAAACAACAATATTAATAAAATTTTCGATATACATATATATAAGTATACTGATATTTTTGTTGGACAGAAACAAAAAACGACTTCTACTATTCGTTTACTTCGCTTTTTTTAGTTTTTTTTTTTTTCATTTTTTTAAAAATATTTTCAATTGACTGAAAAAAGAAATAATGAAATTATTTATAATAACTATGAAGTGATACGTGTTCTAAAATATTCATATGTGAAAAGATCCAATAGAACATCTGGGAATTTGTTTAAGGTTTTTTTTTTTTTTTCATTGAACGATTTCCTACGCAAACCGTTCTACGAATCAATAAAACAAAAATCGAAATAGTCTTTATTAAGAAGTTACGGCGCGGCGTTGTTCCATTCCTGTCTTCTAAAATGATCTATTCCTGACAGAAACCCTCAGTCTCTTCGATTGCAAATGTTAGTTTCTCAACTAGTTGGTCGTAACTTTTGTACGGTGGTAAATCTAAACGGTTAAAGCATGTGTGTGAACGAGGCAGCCATGTTTCTTTGCCGACCTTTTCAATGCAAAAACGCTGAGGGCCGTTCGAGCCCATGAGCTCAGCAAATCCGCCAACTGGTACACGACATGTTCCAGTAACGAATTGAAGAAGACGTGCTCTTTTCTCGTTGTCTGTATCGCGAACAAACTGAAATCAGAAACGGAATTGATTTGAATTCTTTCGCTGCATTTTAATATCATATTTTTATTATACCTGCCAGAACCAAACAACTTGTTTGCTACTTCGGTTGTAATGTCTATAAATTGTGTTTCTTTGCCAATCGTCTACATCAACATCTTGCATTCCACACAAAATCAATTCTAATTCACGTTCGTCAAAGTATTTAAGCCATTCTAATGGTACTACCTCGTTGAAGCCCTCTAGGAATGTTTTTGTTTGTTGTTCGATGCCCCTGTTGATAAAAAAAAATATAGGTTTTTATTTAATTATAATTACAAAAAAAAGGTTAAAAAAAAAGGAAGTGACTCGAGACATGCCAATTTATAACTTTTTAGAACGAAGTTCTTTAGCCCAGGGTTGGGTTGGGGGGTAAATCCAAAACACGACAGATCGTTTTCGACCAATCGATCGTGGCGCAATGGTATAGTTGTTGCTGGTGACAATTTTTTTTATTCTGACACATGCACAATGTGCATTGCAAATCATTTATTATTTTCATTTTGTCACATCATGCACATCATTAATTCCATTGATTCCTATAGCATTTACAACCGGAAGATTCGAACCCGCTTCCTTCTGGTTACTAGCCGTTTATGCTTCCGCTAGGCTAAATCGCGATATAAAATTTCTACCTTGAAAATTAATAACTTTTATCTTGAGCGTTTTAATAAAACAATAAAAAAATAAATAAAGAAATTCAGGCCTTATTGTGAGTTTCACCCGAACAAAGTTTACCTTAAAATTTTGTTCGCCCGGAATTTTAAAAGCTTTTGTGAGTTTCGCCCTTACGAAACATACGTTGCCCGCCTTATTGCTCTCTCGTTCGCCTACTAAATATGTATAGGTGAAAATTTAAGCTGTCAATGGCCATTATATTCTGCCCGAAATGAATGCTAACAACTAGGTAATTCTCGGAACATGCAATATTTTTCGGGTGAAACTCATAATAGGCGAAAAAATTTTCCCTGTGGAATGTTGTTCGGGTGAAACTCAATAAGCCATATTATGTGTGTAAATCGTTATAAAGTATTTATCGAAAGTCAAAACGAGAACTAATTGCGTTTTAAAACGAACTCGTCTGTCAAAAAATAATCGATATATCGGATCACGCTGAAATTTTGCACACAGCTTTGATTCTGATGATACATAGTTATAATATTGTTTGTTCAATATTGTGATGCCAATACCCCCAGGTGGCGGCTGACATGCATGTACATAATGGTTACTGGGGGTGCTTAGGACCCGCATCTACTAGTTTGTTTATAAAAGTATACTGTTTATGCGGAATGGCAGGACGATCCTCCGCCGCTGAGCATACTTCAGGCAACAGGAATTTTGTTTGATATTTCGTACTTTAAGGACCAGTTTTTCAATAGCGAGTTAAACAAGACTCAGTTAACTCTGGAAATAAATTTATTCACAGTTAACTCAAGCTTTCCAAACAAATGAATGGACCTAAAAAAATCAGAGGATAAAATATGAAAAGCGTCTGATCATTGAATCCCGAGTTAACCCACCAAAATTGGTGAGTTATCAATGTTAATTTGCACTGAAAAACTAGGCCTTGTGCAACTGATTGGTTTTAATTGAGATAATATGTTCTTCCATGAGTGATTTGACAAAATGCGATAGTATTTTTTGTTAATAGATAAGAGTGTGTTTGTGTTGGAGCTGCAATAAACGATTCAAGAAGCAATTTGACTAGAGCTGAGAAATTCTTAAGCTGTTTTTCTATATAGTTTTTATGTTGGAGGAGAGCTTCGGACAACAACCATCAATCGAATCGTTTATCACTGCTCTACCCTAAGATATTTGTTCTCCCTTTTAACACGTAAAGTGTTGAGCCCTAACATCGGTTTTTTCATCAAATTCCCTTCGGGTTTCGGGCTTGCAAAAAAACACGGCTAATGCGCCCTTCTATCGGACGATAGTTTGGTCGTACCTGTAATGACCAAATTGACTCGAAGAAAACTGCGTTTCAGGTTTCTGCCAAACAATTCGAGTTACGAAAAAAGATTTTCAGCCGGCATAATTTCTTGAAACGGCTATAACGATTTTGATTATTCTTTGTGCTTGTAATGATCAAATTGATTGGAAGAATATTGTTAGTTTTCGAGAAACTTGCATTACTTGGAGGTATTCACGTACAGCCATTAAAAAGCTTGACTATTTTTGTTTTAGTTTTACAATCTAGTGCACTTAAACATTTCAAATAATAAATAAATAAATAAATTTGATGGCACAGCAGCTCATGAAGAACTAGGGCCTAGTGACTTACAACTCTCAACCTTTCCTGTGTGCGTGTCTGCAGGAATGGAGGGGACCTACAGTTTATTGCCGAATCCAAACGGCTAACGAGCGGCACTTTTCTTTGACAGGAGATACTCTTGGAGGATTTGTCAATTCCTCACAAGAGGCAGTAGCTGTTTTTTCTTTTAAATAAATAGGTTGCGAGGCTGGGGATCGAACCTTAGACCTCCGGCATGACAGTCCATCGCACTAACCATCACGCCACGGCTACTACTACTACCAAAATTGGTGACTTAACAATGGTAATTTGCACTGAAAAACTAGGCCTTGTGAAAGTGATTGGTTTTAATTGAGATACTATATTCTTCGATGAGTGATTTGTCATTTTTAGTATTTTTTGTTAATAGATAAGAGTGTGTTTGTATTGGAGCTGCAATAAACGATTCAAGAAGCAATTTCACTAGAGCTGAGAAATCCTTAAGCTGTTTTTTTATATAGTTTTTTATGTTGGAGGAGAGCTTTGGACAACAACAATCAATCGAATCGTTTATCACTGCTGTAACATAAACATACCCTAAGATATTTGTTCTCCCTTTTAACACGTAAAGTGTTGAGCCCCAACATCGGTTTTTTCATCAAATTCCCTTAAGATTTGCATTTTGTCGCTTACGATAATTTGGCGGAAAGGGGTCGATGTGTTCGTGACAGTGTAGATACCTACATTGTTGTGAATCACAAGAGAAGTTCGTGCGATCCAGTTGTGTATATATTTTTACATATGAACGATTGGTTGGACGTTGGTTGGTTATTCCGGAGAGAGGGAAGGATAAAGCCTATGGGCTTTATTTATTTTATTTATTTACTTGAAAGGAACCTTTTACTTTCATACACCTAAAAATGGCATGAACTTCAAGTCTGTCCAGAAGTTTTGTAAATTTTACTGAATAACTTTAAAAATATGTACATATGTACCTACAAATACACATACTTCCTAATGTGAATGTGTTTTCTATTTATATATTTTAATTGAACGATTAAAAAAAGCCCAAATTCTATATGATTATCTTCAAATCAACAATAAACAATTGCCTTATCAATTAATTTAACTTACCTTGTCATTCTCCATTCAGTCATTAGGGTAATGTATTCTTCTTTGTTTTCTTCCGAAACCTTTTCTTTTTCACCATTCTCTTTGAGTTCATGATGAATTATTTGCCCCAGAACTTCAAAGTCCACACTGAACCACAACTCAAGTCCACATTCATCAATATTATTATCACGTACCCAAATGAGAGAATTATAAAATTCTGGATCTATAGTTTCGATGTCTTTAATGGTCAGTTTCTTGTTTAACATCCGTTTATAGAATGGCATTGTAAATCCTGAATAAATGAACCTTCCATGATACAAGGCCATGGCAATGAAACGTCCAATAAATTTAAAGTATTGCAAATGATCTGGATTAACGTAGCTCGCTGGGTTTATCTGAAGACTATAGTTATTCTTGTTTGCATATTCGAAAAGGCAATACATTGGATTGAGAACTTCGTGGGATAGAAGGAAAAACCATTCTCGCGATACGCCACCATAATCTAGACCCTCTTCACCACGAAATATGATGTACAGTCGACGTCTTAGCTCGTAGGCTGGCAATCGCATGATCTGATGGTAGGAATCCTCGAAAAGGGTCTGTCGGGTAACTGTGATTTTAATGTGTGAAGGAAGGGCGTTGCTCTGACATAGATAACGGAATTGACTTAGCTTCCAGCGGAAGGACCGTTCGTAGGCACGCGGTACCCCATAAACACCTTTGACTCCTTTTGGAGCACCAGGACGAGGATCGTCGAAAGTCGTCCGGCGAGTATTGTGATCAACAAAGAACCGTTCTCCAGAGGCGGTGTATCGGATCTCCCAACCTGGTGGCAAAGGACCTTCGTTGATAAGATTCACTTCCTGGCCCTGCGTTCGGGGATCTTCCCATTGTGTGGTGCGGTTCTTGTGGTTAACAAAGTACACCCTGTTGTCAGACTGCAATTTTTTCTCCCAGCCATCGGGAAGTGGACCCAGCTGCTCTTCATCATCCTGACTTAATGGAGCAGTCACTGCAGTAGGTTGCTGCTGCTGCTGAGAATACAAGAAGCGCTGGTTGCCTTGTGCAACGACATGAGCACGTTGTCCCTGCCAGTGTTGGAAATGCATTAAACGCTCACTGTTCGGTCGCTGCCAAGTGGTTGTTCTTGTATTGTGATCCACATAGTAGACTCGACCACGAGGATCTTTGCGGATTTCCCAGCCTGGGGGAAGTGGTGTTGGCTTCTCCCAATATGTCGAACGAGTATTGTGATCTACATAGTACCTTCGTCCATACTGGTCATAGCGAATTTCCCATCCCGCTGGGAGTGGCTCATCGTCGGCTTGGGCAGCCTGCAATTGCTGGTCGCCCACGTTCGACACAGGCACCGGATTTCCACCAGCATTGCCTTGGGCGGCCTCTAACGGAACATTTTCTGCTGGAATATAACCTCCGGTTGCTGCAGTGGGCGGAGCTCCTGGTACTGCGGCCGCATTTTGCATTGGAGCCGTATAAACTTGCATCACTCGCTGACCAGTGCCATTCACACTTTGGATGGGTATTCTCTGGGGCTGCATTTGTGGCTGGGCAGTCTGAGCTGGAACCATTTGCTGCGAACCGTTCATCTGCTGCTGTTGTTCCCACACTGCTACTGCTGTCGTCGATGTCTGCCGACGTATTGCTCCCGAAGACGACGGAGCTACTGCACTCAAGCTACTATTGCTACAGGCTGCACCATTACTTATTCCACCGCCACCATTCATGGCCACAACAGCATTTGTCACCTGCACTGGTGAGCGTCCATTTGTCATAGCACCAGAATTGATTGCGTTATCGGAACCACTTGTGCTGCGCAATCTCATTCGTGCCCTCACCCCACCATTGAGAACACTGCTTCGATTCGGATTCGTCGTACCGTCGATGGACGGCAGACTTTGTTGTTGCACAGCACCATTTCCATTTGTGATTACCAACTTCGACATATCCAATCGCAGACCATTGAGTATTGCCACTAGTTCGCCGCTTTTTGTCTGACGATTGTCAGACTTTGATGTGATAACCAAATCCATGCTAAGCTCCAAAAATTCCAATCGTCCATTATAGTGCTGGAGAATTTGATTGAGATTGACTGAACGTTCACCTAACATGGCATCTTTACGAAAACTCGAGTGATCTAACACTTTGAAATGAAGAATCGAGTTCGGTGTAATCTGCAGAAAAAAAAAAAAAACAAAAAAGAAGAAAAGACCATAAAACATGATTCAACTTAAAGAAATAATTTTTTTTAATACCAAAACTGTAAACTCCTCATCCCATTTAGGCAAATGAGTGTTTTTCATTGTATCGGTCTTCCGTTTGCTCTTATTGTCGATAAGAAGCTCCACATAAGGGTTTGGCTTGAATAATCCATTGTTTCGAAGAGATGCTTCTTCAACTGAAAATATACAATCGAAAAAATTTGTTCTTTCATAAGTTGTCTTGTACAGCAATAATAATTCAAAATTAATTTTTTTTATTGTGTTTTAACTTTATCTGATTTTGTTTATCGTTATCGTAAGTAAAAAAACAAAAAAAAACTTGGTATCGAAATTCGCAATAAATTAATGTTATTGTTTAAATCTATATATGTGTATATAAAAATGAATCCCTTTTTGTGTTTGTACGCGCATAACTCGTCTTAACATCATCCGATTTGGTCGGTGATTTTTATGTTGTATTTGTATTAAACTACACAACAGAAAATTCGACCGAAAATTAGAAAATTCCACCAAAAAAAGTAGGAAAATTGTGAAAACACCTTGCATAACTCAGCTAAACTTCATCCGATTTGGTTGGGGATTTTTTTGTTGAATTTGTATTGAACCAGATTAATATTCAAAGGAGCCAAAAATTTCAAAATTTGACCGCAAATCAGAAAATTAGACCAAAACACCTTGAAATGAAATTGTGTTTATACGTGCATAATTCGGCTTAACATCATTCGATTTGGTTGAACCAAATTAACACACAAGGGAGCCAAAAAAATTGAAAATTTGACCGAAAATTAGAAAATTCGAACGGCAAAAGCAGAAAATCGTAAATCGTAGTTTTTTTTTTTTTTTCGTACGCGTATAAGATCATCCAAATTGGATAGGGATTTTTTTTCTTGGATTTGCATTTAACCAGATAAACACACTATGGAGATAAATATTGGAAAATTAGGCCAAAAAAGTCGGAAATTCGTGATAACATACTTACATTACATACTTTCTGAATTGTTTTTTTTTTTTTTTTTTTTTGAACGGTGTTTCTACATTGGCGATTGATACGTAGTGCATCAATACACAAGCTTATTGCGAGAGTCTATTAAAAATAAATTATTCAAATAGACTTAATGTATATTGTTGTTATATTAAAATCTTATCTTTAATATTTTTCTATTTAATTATATTTTAAATGTGTATTGATTGTTTTACTCCGAATAGCTTCTCACAATAAGGCCAATAGTGCACAAACTATCAGTGTTTTTTTTTTTTTTTTCAACTTTAACACAACGAAAGTATTGTTGGATTCGTTTCGTATGGAAATAGGCAAGTACACTACGAAGCCGAAAGTTGGATACGCATACTTTCTGAATTGGGTTTTTGTTTATACATGCATAATTCGGCAAAAATCAACCGATTTTTATAGGAAGGGACATTTATAATTTAATTAGTCTTTTTAAAAAAGTATAACTTATTTGTTTCTATTGATATATTTAGGATAGTTCTTTATATAGGTATTTGTGGTACTAAGAAACGCTTAATATACAGGGTGATCGGCATAAGATAAGGCAAGAAAAAAAAAGTATGGGAGGGGAGGGGGGTCTATTTCCCCCCGTTTAGGCAGGACAAAAACTAAAAGACATTTTAGCATCCAGTTTTCTGTTTTTGACTGAAAAGTTATAAAAGCATTGAATTTTGAAAACAAAAATTATATTTAATTACATAAAATTGTGAAAAAAATTAGTTTGAAACTTTTTTTTCATTTTTTTTTTCAAAATTTCAATTAACACAACTTAATTTAAAATGAAAACTAAAGAAGAGATTTCTGGCTTTTCAAAAAGGTATAGCATGGCATTTTAAAATGTACCGTTGTTTTTAAATATTTTTTTTTCTGTTTTAAGTCAATTTTTTAGAAAATTGCCCCTCCTGCCTAAACGGGGGGTAATAGACCCCCCCTCCCATACGTTTTTTTTTTGTCTTAACCCAACCTACTCGCTCCAGTATGTTGGTGCATCTTATACCGATCACCCTGTGCAACGAATTTGACCTGTTCGTCAGTGATTAAAAGACAAAAATATAGGTATATGTGCCGAAGGAAGTAATAAGGGATAGTTAGGGATAAAAGGAAGGAAGTAAAGGGATAAATTTAGCAATCGATTTCAATTTTTTTCAACAACAAACTCTGACTTAAATCTAATTATATAAAATGACCTGTAAAGGTTACGTACAGACTTTTAAGTCTAACTAATCTGTGCTGATAAAAAAGTACGTATACGCCTCATTAATGCTTATTTTGTATTATTTATTTTAAAGGGTCTGTAATATAATACATAGGGACTAAAAACAGGCAAAGAATAATAAAGAGGATTTTTTCACCTCCCTCTCTTCTTATATCCACATGTAATAGATTACAAGATCCAAACAAAAATGGAAATATAAAAGTTTATCAGTGTGTAACACGTTTTGCTATATTTTATTAAGCGTCATAACATTTGGTTATTTTCTTCTTCATCTGATGGTAAATCTTCTAGAAGTAGGTACTCAATTTTTTTTTTATTATATATTCCAGTTCAAATTCATATCTAAGACAGGACAACGTCTGTTGGGTCAGATAGTATTTTATCAAATATTAAATTCACTGAAACGCTAAAAAAATTAAAAAATTATTTTTATTACTGTTGCGCTTGTTTTAAAATAAAACTGTATTGCCTTTTTCATAATAAAAAAGATTCCTTAGATTACTTAGACTTGTAAAAATATACAAATGATATCAAATTGTTTGGCGCTACAGTGCAGCGTGGACCTAAGCTCTAAGGGGCGGAGCAAAAAAGAGGAATATAAAAATGAAGAATTTGTTAGTTGGATGAAAGAATCTTATTAAGGTCCTATGCAACAACTGAAGCATTATCCGTATTATTTATTTAGAAATGTATTTGGTTCAATGGCCACTAAAATCTTAAGAAAATTTTACATTTTAAATTAGATAATTATTGTTATCGATCGATCGTACGTGCATTTTTGTTTTGCGTAGTAGTTTATTCCCTAAAATTAGTACGCTCTGGTGCGTTCTTTTTCTAATAATAGTTAACTCGTGTTAAAAATATTTGACTTTGGTCGTTCTTTTAATTTTCATTTTGAAGTTTTAAATAGTTACGATTTGTAATTATTTCCAACTCTTATTCAAATTAGGGGTGTTTACGATCAAGTGCAACTGGTCTAGTATCATTGAAAAAGTGCGAGTAACATTTTCTTACACTTTAACAAAATGTACTGAAATATACATTTTTGCACTTTTACTATCAGCCCAATTCTGCTAAACGCCTTGGGGAATGATTATTCGAAAAATCATCTGTGCCGAATCTCATCTTCCGTGAACAGATTGCAATTTACGTTTGCTGACGAACGTAATCTACAAAATGAAAATATTAGTAAATCAAAATTGTAACAAATCAAGTTCTAAACGCATCCATATTACGTCATTTTGAATTAATTTAGATATACAAAAAAATAAATAAATAACTTAAATGCAGAATTGTTAAGTTCGGATGATGAAAGTGGAAAAAATTATGTGAAAAAACTGTTCGTTAACAGCTAAGTTCGCTTTTCTTACTATTCTTTAACTTGCTGAAAACTCTAAATCTAGAGTAGGACAGGCAACCTGCTCAGAATATGGGATGGATGACGAAGTTGTTCTTTATCCCCTAATTATTGTATGTGGCTTCCGAAGCAAAACTTTCTTATTATTGATGCGCGGTAACCCCTCCAAAGAATTACCCCCTTTTTGATCCACCAGCTTATCTTCCCAGGATATGGGTTGGACGACCAAGTTTTTCTATTATCACCTAATGAATATCTAATGCTCCCTGACTATTAATTGTGTAATCAACTTTTTTTTAGCTACAAATCTGCTATAGGATATCTCAATAAAGTTATTAAAGAATTATTAATTAAAAACTAAATAAAATTATTATATTTTCTATTACATTATTTTCTATTATATTATTTTTATACTTATTTATTATACTTAAATTAGCCCGTGGCGTAATGGTTAGTGCGTTGGACTGTCATGCCAGAGGTCTGGGGTTCAATATCAGCCGGAGCTACTACCTCTTGCAAGGAAGTGACAAATCCTCCAAGAGTATCTCTTGTCATAGAAATGTGCCGCTCACCAGCCGTTCGGATTCGGCAATAAACTGTAGGTCTCCTCCATTCCTGCAGACACGCACACAGGAATGTTTGAGAGTTGTAAGTCACTAGGCCCTGGTTGTTCATGAGCCGTTTGTGCCACCAAATTTATTTATTTATTTGTTTTTTTTTTTTTTTTTTTTGTAAATCAATGGTTTTATGTATTTGTGATCAGGGATATACCAAATGGGCAATAGACGTGCGCTGCGCACTAGACAATTAAAAATGCATTGGTACAACGCACGACGACTTCCTCAGAATATGGAAATACAAAATAGAAAAAAAAAAAAAACAGAGCCGTTTTTAAAACTACTATTTTTGTTTGAAAGATAAGCCTCTTTGAGTTGCTTCTTTTAAGTGTTTGTTTTGATCCTAAACTTAAAATTAAAATACTAATTTTCCTAATTAGCTTGATTTGAAACAAAATGTTTTCACGATTTGAGAGCAAAATTTTGATACGCAAATTTTGGTATATCTCACTCTATATCTCGAAAAAATGACTTTAACACTGTTTGAAAGTTAAAGTTTTTTAAAATCCAATTACGTACATAATTGTTTGTTAGTCACGAGATATTAGCCCTGAAATTTTTACTTCAACAATTTAATCAGTTTTTATTTTAAAAATAAACTGTGTATTCACTTTATTTTGCAATTCTTATCAATTTCATTACGTCATTATGTTCAGAAAAAAATTGAGCCGATGCTGATAGCATTGTTTTTTTCTCGATATATATATTTCAACTACAGAAAATGATCACAAAGTTGTTTGAAATACTTTAAAGTAAGTGTTGGAGTCAAATTTAGAGGCGACAAAGAAATATATAGCCGACCCAATTTTCAAGAGCGAGAGAATAATTTATTTGACTTCAATATAAACTTTCTAATACATACATATAAAGGTCTAAAGTAGTTGGACCTTTTTATGAGTTAAGAGGCGCGCTGCGCTTTAAAATTATTTGTGTTGCTACCACACATATGTTTTTATTAACAGAAATTTTTAGTCAAAGGCTAAGCATATAATCTAGTTTCATGAAATTTAGTTTACAGAGATTTCATACATTCGTTACTTCTACGGTCAGTGCTCTAGTGAAATAGCCAGTTGCATTCCTCCCCTTAAACAATTCAACCGTAATACTCGCGCTTCTAGGAATGCCCATCAGTTTACCCTTGAGCCCAACTTCGGTCGTACTGTCAAATACAGGGATTTGTTTTTTAGCCGTACTACGCGAATGTGGAATGCTCTGTCTTTCCCTCTCATTGTAATATTCAAAAATTCAAGACCAATGTACACCGACATCTCCTTTTAAATCCCCTCCTCCTTACCTAGTGCTCGTACTGTGTCGCTGACATATTAAGGGTACCAAAAACCCCTTGAGTGCGCGTGAATTATAAAAAAAAAAAAAAAAAAGATTTAGTTATAAAGCGGCTTTGTAAACAAAGTTAAGTTAAACAGGGTGATTCAATTCAAATTGTTAATCATGATTTTTGTTATAAAAATTAAATATTTACTAGTATCGCCCTGTGTCGAAATTCGAAACTTTCAATTTCGAAAACAATTTGTTTGAAAATATTAAAGGAAAAAAAAATTTTTTTAATTTTTTTTTTTTTTTGAAATATTCAGTGTTCGACAGTACAAAAACAAAAAGGACCCACAATATGTAAATGCGTGTCTCAAGTATATTCTACACATCTCCGCAATTGTGACTTTCCAACCATATAAAATTTATCGAAATCGGTCAAATACTTTTTGAGAAAATAGTACCACAAAATTTATTTAAGGCTATTTATATACATATAGAAGATAAATGATAAATAAAATAGTTTTAATGTGAGATATGGATGTATTTATACGGAGGTAGCAGTAAGTTTTACAATTTTTATTTTATATTGGGCAATAAAATAATAACAAACTTTACAAAGATAAATAGTTTTACTATCGTGAATACAAAATATGTTTATTTATTGAAATCAATTACGCTATAAAATTTATTAAAGTGTCCCGGTTTTTGATAAAAGATCTTTTTTTTTAAGCTCCCATGGTTTAATAAACAGTTAAAAAATTTAGAAAACGTGAAAAATAAGGCATTTAAACGTTCAAAAACTTCAGGAAATACTGAGGATCGCGCTCGCTTTCTTCAACTTCGGAGAGAGTTTGATTTTTTAAATAAATTTTTGTATCATCAGTACATCAGTGCTACTGAAAGTAATATTAAAAATAACAGCAAGTCATTTTGGGTATTCCTTAATTCAAAACGTAAAAGTTCTTTTTTGCCAGTAGCAATGGAATTTGAAAGTAAAAAGTCTTGCGCTATACAAACGTCTTGTAATCTATTTGCTAAATTCTTTCAATCAAATTATAACACAGATGTAATTTCTAACATAAACGATTTATATCAGTTTATTGCTCCTATTACAGACTTTGATTTACAATGTTTTTCAGAGAAAGACATTTTTGATGGTTTAATTGAACTAGATTCAACTAAAAAAGCAGGAGTAGATAAAATTCCACCGCTCTTATTGTCAAAATGTGCCTCGTCACTGTGCTATGCATTAAAAATAATCTTCAATGAATCGTTATCAACTGGCGTTTTTATTGACGATTGGAAGCTATCTTATGTAAATCCAATTTATAAAAGTGGCTTAAAACACCTGATTAAAAACTACCGACCAATATCGAAACTCTCTGCAATACCAAAGTTATTTGAAAAGTTAGTGACTCAGAGGCTTTTTTTCTCAGTAAAAGAATTAATAACTTCAAAACAACAGGGGTTTGTTTGTGGCCGTTCAACTACGTCTACGACTAACTTATCCCTGTTTTCCCATTTCTGTTTAAAATCTATGGAAAACAAGAAGCAAGTTGATGTTTTATATACAGACTTCGTTAAAGCATTCGACAGAGTTCACCATGGATTACTATTGCTAAAACTTCAAAAGTTAGGGTTCAATCTAAATTTTTTGAAATGGTTGAAGTCGTACTTGACTAATCGAAAACAAGTTGTTCAAATTGATGGTTTTACATCAACTTCTATTGAGGTTAAGTCCGGCCTTCCTCAAGGTAGTCATTTAGGACCGCTTCTGTTCGTTTTGTTCGTAAACGATATTCCAGGTATTCTTAGCTTTTCGGATTGTTTGATGTTTGCGGATGATGTAAAGCTGTATAGTCAGATATCTTCATATAGTGACTTTTTTAACTTTCAAAATGATATTAATTTATTTTTTGATTTACAATGATCTCGAACTTAATATATCAAAATGTAAAATCTTTAGTACCCACAGAACATTGCAACCAGTGATTTTTACTTATATGTTTGGAACTGAACTGAACTGAAGTCAGTGAAGTGAAAGATCTTGGAGTTATCTTTGACTCAAAGCTCACTTTTACGGCTCACATTGATTATATCGTATCGAAAGCAAATTCCATGTTAGGATTTCTCAAACGAACATCAGGTGTCTTTAAGGACGTGCATACTTTAAAGGCAATTTTTATGTCATTGGTACTGCCCATCTTAGAGTACTGTTGTGTCGTTTGGTCACCATTTTACGAAAATTCTATTTTAAGAATAGAAAAAATTCAAAAAAGATTCACACGTTTTGCATTAGGGAATCTAAGATGGTCCGACGAAATGCCTAATTATTTTTACATATGTGCGCTGTTAGACCTGAAAACTCTTCAAAGCCGCAGGCAAACTCAATGCGCTCTTCTTATCAAAGATATTTTGAGCAATAATATTAAATCTGAAGAACTACCAGCGCTGATTTCATGGTACGTTCCAGAAAGAAATTTAAGAAGCAGGAACGATCTTTTCTACTCATCGATCTTTCCTTCGGTCAAGTTTGTTTTCGTTTGACTGGAGAATTCTAGAATATTTGGTGCAGTTGATCTGTTACTACAAAATTCATGTTGTTCTTGTACAATTAATCCCTGCAGTGAAACTGAATGGGCCTTACTAATAATCAAATTTAGTTAATAGTTAAATGAAAATCTCCAGATTTTATAAAAGTGACATACCAATAACGAATTTAGTCTCCAGGTTAGTCACTAGCAAGACGTTAAAATTTAATACATTGAAATCCATGACCGTGTGGGAATTGGATTAAAATCGCGTTAAATTTTATCCGCAGAATAATTTTTGACACTATAGATGTGAATCTGTAAGTGGAAACGTCAAAACTTAATCTCGGTTAAATTTAATCGAAATTTTAAACCAATTCGCACACGGCCTTAATTTCAATTTTTTAGATTTTATTATTTTGTTGAAACGGAAACAGATATTTGTTTCTTTTTTGTTGTTTTTTATTAATAGAAATTTTGTATTAAATATTTTTACAGCCAAAACTACTTCAAACGTCTCTTTCAAAGATTAAAATAAGCCAAAACACATACTTCTAAAAGAACTGATTCCTGACAGCTGAATTTCTCACGGAGATATCTAATGAATGGGTAAACAATTTCGTTCACCCTTCCAATCGGTCAGAAGAAAAATACTGCATTGAAAAAAAGTACTGAAAATCAATTTTTTCATAGGATTTTCTTACTGATACATATGTTGCGAATGTGATAAAATAATGAAGGTTAGAAAAAGAAAAGCTGTTAATGCTAAATGTGATGTAGTAAAAATAAAATAAAATAGAAATTGTTCAAACACCTTAAATAGACAATTTACTTTAAGTACTGAAATAGTAACTATTAAAAAGAATACGGCAATACTCCACTTTGAATGTATTGAAAACATTTTGACAGTTTACTTTGGGTTTTTTTCATTTGACATCATTTTTTATGGAAATTGTAGTAGATTCAAGGAAAGTGTTTGGATTTTTTTAACCAGAAGGTTAAATAGTTTATTAGTAGGATTCTATTTAAGCTCTACACTTTTATTTAACCTTACATCTTACTAATAGTCGACATTAGTGATTGATTATTAGTAAGGCCCAATGTGTTTACACACAATATTTGCAAATATAATTTTGAAATACATGAAAGCTTTGCTATGCCACGATAATTTTGAACCAAATTTTTGCTCCCAAACTTATGGAGAGGTAATAAATAGGAAGGCTTCCACAATTTAGGAAAACAAACGTGCCAAAGTACAGTGGGCTACGTATAATTTCTAAACAAAAACCATATTAGAATACTACATTTTTTTTTAGTAATACCATCACAAAAAATATCACTTTCATAAAAAACGCACCTTCAAATACAAAATTGAATCTTTTGCATAAATTCGGTGTATGCTCAGACCAAACAATTAGCTTATTTTGAATGCGAAAACAAAACTGATGAAACGAGATATTTGTGACGAAATGTTTTACGATCCGCTGTAAATGTTTCACAATCCAATGTAACTGGTGTAGTTTCATTATTTATTAAATGTATTCACGATCAGGTGTAACTGGTCTAGTATCATTGTAAAAGTGCAAAAGTATAATCATTTTTGCCATACACACATCCATTGCAACAAGATTGTAAAATTTTCTGCAGTTTTACAACGAAATAGAAATTTTTTCTTTGTAATTTTACTAGGGTTGCTGTAACGAAGATTAGATATCACTAATATTTTGCAAGTTTCTAAAAAATTACTTTGAACAGAAAACAAATTATAAAAAAAAAGCAATGGCAACACCTCAAAATGGTAATTTTTAATATAAAAAAAGCACCAATATTTAATGCTATTTTAATTTTTTCAAAATGTTAAGTGCATAAGTAATTGTTTGACTGTTAATATTTGTTTATGATTTTGTTTATGATTTTGAAAGCCAAGAAAAGGTTTAAAAAGTTATTAAAACCCAGAAAAGCTTTAAATAAGTTTGTTCAATGACAAATAAATTAAATCGGAACAGAAAGGTATACAAAAATAAAAAGTTTTCTGGCACAATCGCTCATGAAGAACTAGGGCCTAGTGACTTACAACTCTCAGGCGTTCCTATGTACGGATCTGCAGGAATGTAGGGACCTACTGCGGCACTTTTCTATGACAAGAGATACTCTTGGAGGTTTTGTCATTTCCTTGCAAGAGGCAGTAGCCGTTTTTTTTTTTTTAATTACTAGGTGGCGAGGCTGGGGATCAAACCTATACCTCCGGCATGACAGTACATCGCAATAACCATCACGCCACGGCTACTACAATAGAACAGTATAGGTATGTGAAAATTGTCAGATCAGTAAACGGTTACCAATTTTAGTAAGTATGTTAATTTCAACCCAACAACTATACGTATTAAAAATCAAAATCAGAATTATTAAAAATGCATTTTTAGAAAAGAGTCAGAATTAAAAAAAAAACATTTTCGTTGATTTTATTTATTTATTTGTCTATAAGTACAAAACTTTCTTAAAAAATAAATATAAAAATACTAAATAATATAAGAATATGCTAAAAAAGAAAATATTTTGCATAGACATAAAATATATTATTCGATTGCAATCAGATTCAATATAATATTTTTAAAAACATTTTTTTGAGCATTCGAAATCTATTACATCGGCATATTTATTAAAAAATGTACAAGCTCGAGTTACTGGTTCATTGATACCGTAGTTTCTTGAATGTTATTGAATAAAGAAAAAGTGGTTAACCCTTGGCCTTAAACAACGCGCTGGAGTGTACGGTTTAAAGAGCAATTGTAAAGGAGGACAATCAATATGACCAGTTATAACATCACGCGCAAGAAAAAGTAAACTCTCCTAAATTCCAGACTTTTTAAATCAATCAAATCACATCGGGCTTTATACGCCGGCAAGGGCACGGTCCAATTTAGTTGTCAAAGCGAAAACCTCGTGAAACGTTTTTGAATCCTTTCTATTCTATTTGACGCGTTTGTATAGTACGGAGTCCAAACAAAATAACAGTATTCTAACACCGGACGAACGAAACTAACAAAAAGATACTTTAACGTGAAAGGACATTTAAAGTCCTTAGAGTTTCTTATCAGAAATCCAAGCATAGAGTTGCCTTTGGAGATTACGTAATCTACGTGCATTCTAAATTTTGCATCGCCTGAGTGGTTGAAAATTTTTACAGATTTTTCAGGGCCAATTTTCACATATTGAACACGGTTACTCAGATAGCTCTTTAACCAGCTCAGTAATTGACCATGAAAACCTCAAGATTCAAGCTTTTAACAGTTTTTACAAATTTATTCTATTTAAAAAGTAAGTTCAGAAAAATCATTTCTAACTGTTCTAAAGTACTCGAAAAAAGAAAAAGAACAGCACTCAGAACAGTTTAGAACAGAAAATTTTCCACTTAACAGCAAAAAGTTGTACCTACCTATTTTCGACAATATGATAAGCAAGAACTCATTTATTGATAAAGTAGTAACAAACGGAGATCAGGATTGCTAAAGGAATTTCGGGATTATTATTATAATGTTACAATACATTTATACGTTAGGTATATATTATAATTTACCCATTATGTTTACCAAAATTTTGCGTGCAGTTTAATTTTTCAACAGGTAATTAAAATAAAAAACTCAATTTTAAGGACATTCTTCTCATCAATAAAAAAATCAATTTCGTAATTGATAAATTTTGCATGAAAGTGCTTTTTTTGGGTAAACATTTAAGAAAAATAAATTTATTGTTTAGAATAAGAAAGCAACAAACATTTGAAGCTTCTATTCGGCTATTACATGCTCTAGTGATGACACACTTCTTTTGTTTAGCCAGTTTAGATTCGCTTGCTCAATTAATTTTTGTCGGAGTTCTTTTGACTTCTAGCGGAGAAATTCAGGCTCCTCCTTCTTAGTGGAGCTGATGGTGTTTGCACAGTGAAATCTCAAAAACGCGAACTGGTTAGTTATTGAATTTCCAAAATTTGTTCCTATGCTGATGCCAAAATGAAAATTTGGAGTCTCATAAAAGGAAAATAAGGTTTATCTTGAAGCATAGGTACATACATATATGGATAGATTATATTGTTTCTGTAATCCATTCATTTTCATGGGTAATCTTGGCCTAAGCTAGGATGGTATGCAGAAACTCTATGAAATTGTAAGAAACGTGGAAAAATTATTAACATTTTTTGAAATACTCTTTATTGGATAAACAAATACAAAATTCAAGTTTCTTTCATTTTGTTTCTTTTGTTCATATCCCATAAGTTTTTCAACTAAGTCAGGTCAAGAAAACCGAAGGTCAATAGCAAAGAGAAGAAAACTTACAACTGCTAATATTGCACTGGTAACCACCTTGAGACATTTATTTATATTGTGTCACAATACTGCGTCCGGAAGTAGGTTTCACTCAATAAAGTTCAGCAAAAGTAAGCATCTTCGGAAGACAAATTTTGCCACAAACTTCAAGCTTATTTAACAGATAACTTTTACTTTCTTTTGGCATCATTTTGGGGGTATTTTATGTACATATTCTATTTTTTTATTCTAAGATAGGTACTCAGAAATACAACATCATCACATAACGCAAATTTTTATAACAAAAGGAAACCTCTTCTGGTTCTTTCACCCTACTCCCACCCCACAGAAAATAGTCGAACGAATTCTTCTTAAACAGGCCACCCGGCATGCAGCACCCACTCAATTGACTTGTGTAATTCTTGATACTTACTTGTAATACTCAGCTGGTGGTATCCTTGATTGTTGAGAGCACTAAGGCCAGTAGCATCTGTCGCACTAGAATTTGACTCTGCCATTGCTTATTGTTTAACTATATTGCTTGATGGTTTGTTTCGTTATTCGGGGATGACGGTGGTGGTGCTGGTGTTAGTGGTGGCGATTTCCACAGAATATTCTCCACTCTATCTACGTAGTTGTTTACCGTGTTATCAGTCAGCTTTGTCTTTTGGATATTTTCGCTGTGTGAAGAAGTCAGCCAATCATACGGATACGCCTGAGAAAGAAAACCCAGAAAGACGTATCAGAAAGGCGAAAGGTACACGACAATACAATTACTTTGTAAATTATAATTTTGTAGCTTTACTAACAAATGAATCATGGGATAGTGTTTAGGAAATTTGGTTACTAATCAGCATTCAGTACAAATATTATAAAGATTATCTTTGATTCCAATTCTTATCAACGCGAAAGGCATTTGCCAAGGAATTATCTTTATGAAACTTCTTTGTTCGATTTAAAACAAATTCAAGTGATTCGACAGTTAGGAATATGCGGGTAATTTTATTTTTTTCCTTGGTTATTATTTTTTCTTTTATTTTTGTCTACGGGAGCACTTTAGCACTTACGTCAAAAAAAAAAAAAAAACATGGGAAGAAAATAAGAAAAGTCCCCTTACATTTTGCAGGACGCAATTTAATTGCAAAATATTGCAATTTCGGGTCGAAAGTTGAATTAGTTCAGTGTAGGATTTTGTACAGATCAAGTTGGAATAATTTTTTGTAAATAATTTGCAAATATTGATTTGCTTTTTTAAGGCGAAGTTCAATTGAAAATTTTCACTTTTTTCCTTCACTTCACTTCACACACGCAAACGATATGACTGTAAAGGCAAACTGCAAGTCTGCAAAGCTGCAAGGCAAGGCTTCATGAATTTTTTTGACTTTTCTTGAAAAGAGAACTGACAGGCAGATGACGCTGAAGTTAGTTTCGCGTACAGTAATGGCAGTGATTTTTAAAGAAAGCTTAGGCCCGTCGCCAACCAGGCAACTTTTTGTTGCTCCCAATCCAATAGAGCTTTTTAACAAACAGCAATATATCTCTGTCTCGTTCATTTTTAAATGTCAAATTAATATTTTTGGCACAATGACATTTTAGTGGCAGCCATTTGTTTGTTTTATTTTGGAGGCAAATAAATATTTGGAATTGTTTTTTTCCTTTTTTTTTAGAAAACCTACAGGTAAAAATGTTTTTATATTTTATATAAGATATTTAAATCTTTTTATGGCACGAAATAGCTAGATTTTTGTAATTAAAATAAGCCCGCCTTTTTTTTCTTTCCAATTTCATCTGTCATTGTGCCAAGTTTTTGCTGTCATCTGAAACTAACAATTTGGTAGAGATCTCTATTACATTAGCTTATATCGGAGAGCGCCCACTTGGCAACTCTTGTTGCGCATCTTTTTGTTGCTCGGAGTTGCTCGCGGAACTTTTTTCCCGGCAACTTTTTGTTGCTTACCCTCGACAACAAGGCAATTTCCGTGCAACTTCCAGCAACTTTTGGGAATTTTCCAAAATGTTTGCCAAATGAGAGGCTTTAAACCCGAAAAACAAGTTTTATTTTCACACTGAACACATTTTGTATCGTCACTTATCCAAAATACAAGGTCAATTTAACATTTCAATTAAAAATACTGAACCCAAAAGTTGCGCAGAAATTGCCTAGTGAGCGATGGCCAGAAAATCCGACCAAATTTTAGTTGCGCAACAAAAAGTTGCCTAGTGGGCGATAGGCCTTATACTACGTTTTCATAGAGCAAATGAGGTAATTTCGTAAATTTGCCAAATTAAAGGCTCTCCCAAACCAACACGATTAATCGCTGCGACAATAGAAAACAATAACAACAAAGTGTTATTTTGTTTGACAATCACGTGTTGTTATTGTTGCTTTCTTTTGTCGCAGCAATTAATCGCGTTGGTTTGGGAGAGCCTTAAGGCTTTGTATATAAAAACTATAGTACTCTCATGGAACAGAAAAAAGTGCTGAACATTCGCGGCAACTGGGGGCGCTGTAGTCGACATTAATTTGCAGAAATTGACGTTGCAGACTTGAGAATTTTCTTTGGACAATAATCGACAACAAGTAGCAAGAATGAGAGGATTGTATGATTTTTATTCCAATCTTACTAAAGGGAGTAAGGGAGATACATTAATCAGATGTTCGCGCCAAGGCAATGACGAAAATAAATAAAGAGGAGATGAATTTTTTTCTGTTCTTGCTTACGAACATTGTATATATTGTTTTTATTTGTGCTATGCCAACGCACAGAACACATATATGTGTACTGTGATGCCAACGGGGTAGGTATACATATGAATCTATATGAAGATTTGATATTGAATTTTCATTATTTTTGTTGACATCAGTTTCACTTGTTTTAAATTGTAGGTACTGCAATATTAGGAGTATGAAGGTAGGTAGGTAGGTGGGTAGGTAGGTAGGTAGATAGGTAGGTACGTAGGTACATTCGTTAGGTAGGTATTATTATTATTATTCTTATGGAAAAGCTATTAGGTAGGTTGGTATACCTAGGTATAACCAAAATTTTCAAATTAATTTTTGGATTTTTAAAAAAGTTTCAATTGTTTTTTTTTTTTTTGTTTTTTTTTTTTGAATAGGTACGGATAGATATTTTCATTCGATATAAATTATAGGTACCTATACCTGCAATGGTAGGTAGGTATATTATTCCAAAGATTTAAGATTTAGACTTTTTACTTGCATGCGTTGGTTTTATTTAAAATTGTAATTTGGTGTTTTTAGGACATTTACCTGACATAGGTAGGTATACCTAGATTTTTTAGGACCAAAAATAGGTAATTGTGCTTAGCATTTTTGGACAATTTCAAATCTCAATCTCAAAGATGGTTCAATACATTTTTCTAAAAAAAAATCAATAAATTTTATTAGGTAGGTATAGGGTGGTATAGGCTACCATTTGGTGGAGTTAAAATTTCGGAAAAAAATGGTTGAAAAATTCAAGTATGTACGTATGTAGGTAGGTACCTAGGTAACCAGAATGTTCAAAATTTTTGTTTGGATTTTTAAAAAGTTTCAAATGTTTTTTTTTTTTTTTTGAATGGGTACATATAGGTAAATGTATAGGTAGGTAGGTACCAAATATTTCGAAAACGACTTGGTTCATTTTTACGAATGGTATTGAGATGGTTTTTAACACTATCTAGAATATTTTGGATACCTACAATCAAAAAAAAATAAATATTGTACCTACCTATTAAATTTAAAAATAAATAATTGATAACATGCGTAACACTACTTTTCAAAAAAAAATTATGATTTTTTTTGGAAAGTGTTTTTTTTTTTAATATAGGTAGGTACCTACCTAGATGTTTTTTAATAAGATAAAAGCAGATTTAGTATTTAAATTTTCAAAATATGTAGGTATACTCGTCGAAACTAATTTTTCAAAAAATTATGACTTGACAAAAAAATAGTGTTTATACCTAACTACATTATAGACACAGTTTTTGTTTTTAATTAAAAAAAATTGGTGTCTTGAATTCGAGAATCATAAAAAAACTATTTTTCCAGAAAATTTTTATTTCTTATTTTGAAAAAATAGTTTTGGTAAAGAAAGTTTTTTAAATTGAAAATTTATGATTTTTTCGAAAAATAGTTTAAGGAGTTGGATAATTTTTAGTAATTTAATTAAATTTTTTTTTTTGACAAAATAGTTTTAAGGAAAATTAGCATTCCAATTTAAAAACAAAAAATCAATTGCTATATATATTGGTAGGTACCTACTTCACATTCAAAATAATTTTTTAAAAATCAATTTTTTTTCGAAAAATTGAATTTAAACAAAATTGACTTGATGTGATATGACTTACCTATTGAAGAAAAAAAAATGATTTTTTGTCAACGTATTTTGAGAAAATTTAGAAGTTACTAGTAATTGTCTTCTGTCTTTTTAAAACAGGAACAACATATAAAAAAAAAAGAATTCTCAGAAAAAATTCTGTTAAAATCAATTTTCAATTTTTAGGTTTATTTTTTTATGTTGAATTTTTTTTTTGTGGCACATTTTATGTAAATACGGCATCACGTATTGGTATGTTTTATATATTAAAATAAAGCGCTTATTTACTCTTAAGTGAAAAAATGTTATTTGAATTAAATGCGTGTATTAAATAAAAAGTAATAAACGATTTAATCAGGCAAGCGCTGGCCTAAAAAACCAAGTCTTGAAAAAATTTAATTCAAAAAATAATTATTAACGGTTGGATAAATGGCCTTGTTATGTTCTACATATATTTAAAGAATATATTTCCCAATGATATTTTATTAATTTTTTTTCTCTACGATCAAGTTTACATATAGTTTTTAATTTTTTAATCAATTAAGTGGGTAAAAAAAAACACTATTTCAATTTGTTTTTACATTTTTTTCGGTGTTGTAGTGCAATTATATACATTCTTTTTTTATGAATTTTATACCTGTTTTAATGAAAGTATTTTAAGATAATAACATTTAAGGTCCGTTAAGTAGTTTGGAAGAAAAAAAATAATATATGAAGCCGTGTCTATTGCATTTTTCGACTAAAATCGTAAAAACCGCGTAAAACGAATTTTAGTAATTTTCCTGTTGAATTAACCTTAAAACATTGTTTGGCATTATTTTAGAAAATATTTTAACCTACATATATATCATATTTATTTTTAAAAATTTTGAAATTTTTCATCAACTTTTGAATTTAAAAGAATAAAAATCGAATTGGTTTTGGACTAAATCACGTTTTTAGTATGACTTTTTTTTTGTATTCCAATAAATTTTATATATATATGTAGATAAACATTTTTCCTTTCTATATTTGTCAACATGAAGAAGATCCGATAACTAATAGTGAAGTTATTAGCTTTATAAGATGGTAAAGTCGGTGATTTTATTTAGTTTTTATAATTAAAATGCCGTTTTTTGGCTTTAAAGCAAATAAATGGCTCTGGCTCGTCTCATGTCGTATTTACAATACATATATAAACCACTGACTTTTTTGTAGAGAAATGTTGGGGCTATAACTTTGTAGTATATTGTTTTTCGATATTTGGAAATTCTTCATCATGTTTTGCATTTTGAAAAATGAAAATCGATTTGATGACGGCTTTTCATCCCCCTTTCGTATAGAATGCATTTTGTGATTGTTTTAAGACCTTAACCGAATCGATCGGACGTACAATAGTATAGAAGTTATGAATTTTTTAATCGAACACTATCAATTGATTTTTAGGATTTTGATAAAATAACAGTTATCTCCCACTGGTGCATGGTGGTTGACAACGAACGAAACATGCAATTTTAGTGCATTTTTATTGATTTTTTGATTGGTTTTTAATTAAGATTGTGGAGCTTATAGAGGGCGTACATATGCAAATGAGGTATCAAAATTTTTGTTGTTAAACGGACATGCGAATTAAAGAAAAACGAAATTAATCGATGCACGCAGTGATGCGTAATTAATTAGATATGTCAAAGAAGTAAATATTTACCGCTATTTCCGGTTAAATGTTAAAAATAAATAAAATTGAAATGCAATTGCATTATACTTAATGAATTCTATTATGTGTAAAAGTTTCAACTCCTTACTACTTACCAATAAAAAGATAATTGTAAAAAACTATAAAAAATTGATTTGTCCATTTTTTCAAACACAAATATCTCTGCTTAACGGCACATTAGAAATCCGAAATTTTCGAAATATGTTAGGATCAATAATCCCTACAATACCTATAAATTTCAAATTTTTAGATTACCCCGTTAAAAGGACAAAAAATAAAACGTGTGAAAAAATTGAAAAAAAAAATTATGAGTTTTCAAAAATTCTTAACGCCCACAATAACCACGCCCACAAAAAATTCCTTAAATATGGATAATTTTATTTTTAATTTCCTAATTGAAAATGTATTTGAAAAAATTCTAAAAAATACACCTGATTTATAAGAATTATTTAAAAAAAACTCGATTTTGGTGTTTTTGAATTTTAACCAAGTGTGTAGGGTAAAAAAAAAATTTTAGAATTTTTTAATTAACTTTGCCATTCTAATATAATAAAACTCTATTGAATGTATTTAATTTGAAAATTCTAAAAAATCCCATTTAGAAAATAGAATTCCGACTCTACCTTATATTTACCCCAATTTACCCTATTATTTTTAAGAATTTCAAAAAATTCCTTCTTAGTGGAGCTCTACATATATAAGGGTATTCACAAAAATTTCAATATATATATATTATTAAATGCCGTCGGCATTGCAACGATATTTTATATTTTCCCTACACCGCATAGAAAGCAAAAAAATCCAACCTTCTATTTAACAACTTTCCGTGTTTTTCCTTTAAAAAAATCCATATTAAAATTGATAGTTGAAATGCCGTCGGCATTGCAACGATATTTTATATTTTCCCTAACCCACATAGAAAGCAAAAAAAGTCCACATTAAATACATACAACAACACTACACAGCTACATATGTAAACCAAATTGTTGTTTTATTTAACAAGGACGTTTTTTTATGTGAGGATAAAAAAGCACAAAAAAAAAACTGCTTATTATCGTTTGTTCTCTTTATGCTAAAGCAAAAAATTCCTTATTATGCCTATTTGTATAGAAAATGCCAAAAGGAATGTCAAAAAGTAATTGTATTCTTATCTCCCTTGAACTCTCACACATTTTGTATAAGTTCTTCCCTATCTTCTGTGTTTCTTTAACGTTAAAATTATTGGCATTATTTCAAATTTGCCACCCATTCTCAATTCTGCACGTCTGCAAAGATCTATAAATGAGTTACGGCACACTCGCCACACCAGACGTCGCCTCGTTCGTTCCGCTCCATGAGAGTACTATAGTTTTTATATACAAAGCTTAAGGCTCTCCCAAACCAACGCGATTAATCGCCGCGACAATAGAAAACAATAACAACAACGTGTTGTTTTGTTTGACAACCACGTGTTGTTATTGTTGTTTTCTTTTGTCGCGGCGAATAATCGCGTTGGTTTGGGAGAGCATTTAAATTCAAAATAATCTCATTTCACATACAAATCAAATTTCCAAAATGAGATAATTTCAACCAAATTTGCACGAAATTCGGAAGGAAATTAAGTAAAACTTTTATGAACACACCCAAACGCAATCCATTCCAAGTGGATGCCATTTAAAATGGCAGAATTCAATGTAAAAAACAACAAAACCAAGAACACACCCAAATGGAATCCATTCCAAGTAGATCCCATTTAAAATGACAGAATTCAATGTAAAAAACAAGAAAAACAAGCGGTTGACAATCTGGACCATCAAACAAAATTACGAAATTTGAAATGTGATAACTTTTTTTGTAATTTGCCAAATTACCCCATTTCAGCTCTAATGAAAGCGCGGTATTTATAGTTGAAATGAGGTAATTTGACAAGTTACATAAAAAGTTTTAACATTTCAAATTTTCTTATGTTGTTTAAGGCCAGGCGCGTTGTTGCCTGGACTGGACTGTTGTCCAAACTGCCAATCGCTTGTTTTTGTTTTCTTAGTCCCCTTTCACACAGGGCAACTGAGTTGCCGGCAGCAATTAGTTCATTGGTGAGAAGGGCAGGAAGAAAGAGGGGGAAATGAAATCTCTCAGGTCAACAAATTCAGGAGATTTTTTTGACGTTTCTCTTCACACTACGTTTGTGGGCGTTCAACCAAGGTAGTTTAAAAGGAAAATAAGAAAATCTCCGGGTTTTTTGTTGCTTGCGTGTGAAAGGTACAAGAGATTAGTTAAGGAGATTTAAAGAAAACGTCAAAAAAATCACCAGCAATTAGTATCTTCGTGTGAAAGGGGACTAATACATTGAATTATGTCACTAATGGGTTCCACTTCGAATGGATTCAGGCTTAACTACATTCAAGACTTTTTTCAAAAAGTAGGGTAAAAAGTGAAAATGTGATGAGCAAATATATGCTTTGAAAAGTCTGTGTGCGAAAAAATTGTATTTTGTCTGTAGTATCATTCTGAAATGACATATCACACACTATTTTCGCAGACTTTTTGGCACACAGGCATTTCTAGCGCATGTTTTAGTTTTTCACTTTTGTACTTTTTGCAAAAAGTCTTTAATGTAATTAAGCCTTTCCATTTAGATGTGTGTTCATAAAATTTTTACGTAATTTCCTACCGAATTTCATGCAAATTTGATTGAAATTATCTTATTTGTAAATTTGAATTTGCATGAGAAAGACGGTGTTCACATTGGACTCAAATTTACGATTTTTTTTGACAGAAGTCAGTCAGTTCGTGTTCAGGCACAAGTATTGTGAACACAACCGATTCACTCTGACGTTCAGCAGTCATTAGGCCAGTCGTACGAAGAAAAAATCTCTGAGCGCTCTGAGCGCTCAGAGATTTTTTTAAGTGGGATAAAAATTCTCACCTGAGCGCTGAGATATTTTGCGGAGATAAGTGAGACGAAAATTTTTTGGATTCATTTCTCAGTTTTCTTTCTCAGCCAAAACAGCTGTTCTTTTGACAATCAAATTGAAATTTTTTTTTGGAGCGCAAGTGCAAAAGTGGTAAATAAATACAAAATAAAGACGGAATGTTAATAAAAACTAAAATAAATTGAACTTTTAATTATTTCTCATTAATTTCAATAAGTTTTCTGCTTCAAAAATTAAATATTTGAAGCAAAAGTTGAAAGTGATTTTTCAGAATTTCAGTACGAGAATTATAACACCTGAGTTTTTTACAATTGAGCGGAGAATGTTGTCCCACGAAATGATTTCGCCTCCGTTGAATTGACATTGAGCGCTCAGTGAGATTTCATTTCGTAGGACACGCCTATTAAAAAAAACACAAATCTTTGCTCGTCAGAGAATTAATTAGAACTTTTTCAATAACAAAATTGAAAATTTACTAAATAAATTGTTTTCCAATTAAAAAAACTTTGATTCTGTAGTATTTAAGCTCCAAACAAAAACTAAATACTGAGAAAACAAATTTCACAAAAGGAAACGTCAAAAAAAAATCCACAAATTTTTAAAAAAATTAAAAATCCTTCCTCACTTGCCCATCTCTTTCTCACCATAAAGTGGGAACGAGAAAAAGTACATAGACGTCAAAATAAATCCGAGGAGTAAAGGCTCTCCCAAACCAACGCGATTAATCGCTGCGACAAAAGAAAACAACAATAACAACACGTGGTTGTCAAGCAAAAAATACACGTTGTTGTTATTGTTTTCTATTGTCGCAGCGATTAATCGCGTTGGTTTGGGAGAGCCTTTAGTTCAATGTGAACACCGTCAAATGAGAAAAACGCAATACGTTCCGTAAGTCCCCTTTCACACGAAGATACTATGTCTGTTCCTTTACTTTGAAACTCTGTGATTTTCTGTGCATTTTACTGCCATTTTATTTTTTTTATATGAACTTTGACAGAACGTTGGACTGAAATTCACACAAATGCACAGAAAATCGCAGAGTTTCAAAGTAAAGGAACAGGGCTACTAGTTGCTGGTGATTTTTTTGACGTTTTCTTTAAATCTCCTTAACAGTCTCCTGTACCTTTCACACGCAGATACAAAATTAGAGGAGACTTGCTGTATTTTCCTTTTAAACTACCTTGGTTGAACGCACACAAACATAGTGTGAAGAGAAACGTCAAAAAAGTTTCCTGAATTTGTTGACCGGGGAGATTTCATTTCCCCCTCTTTCTTCCTGCCCTTCTCGCCTATGAACTATTTGTTGCCGGCAACTCAGTTGCCCTGTGTGAAAGGGGACTAAGTGGAAAAGTAAAAAAATGCTTGAAACTACATGCTACAAGTGCAAACAGGGCCTAAAAGAAAAAACCGAACACAACCCGCTCTCTTTTCAAAAATTGACATTTATCTTTATGTCAAAAAAAAATTCTCTGTATACAAAACCAACGCAACGCAGTTTTTAAATTTGATATGATAAACAACTTTAACTTATTGTTTATTTATTTAAAAATTACGTGAATAACTAAAATCTAATGCCAGGCTAACGAAATGAGCGATCTAATCAATGTATTCAAAAAATTGAGTGAATTCTATCATCCCACTTTGTTATGGGAAGAAATCGAAGCAATCTATCTGAAGGACGAAGAAGAAAAGGCGAATCGTATTGATGCTGCAGGAAAAACAACAACTACCAAGAGCCAACCACCTCGTAGACCAGGCAAGTCAAGCGATAGCAAACAACTTAGATGCCCGTCACCAGAATCTGGCATTGAAGATGATGATACACCCACGGAAAAATCACTTGTTAGTCGCATTCCGATTGTCCAACAAGCCGAAAACGATTCCAGTATTCTTTCGGTTTTGCTCGAGCTTGCCACAACAATCCGATCCATGCGCGAATCGTCGGGCAGCTATGACAACACCTACGATTGCTGGGATCAAGTAATTAAGGTATCACCCAGATCTCGATATTTGGCATTTATTTATGCCCTCGTTGGCCTGGGCAATTATGATCCCAAGTGCCGTCGCTACAGACAGCTGTCTTTGGCCGCTTCGAGTGTATACTTTCTCTCTCTGACCATAGCCGGAGCGAAAGGATTTCATATCTTCGAAGAGGAGCTAATATCGGTTTCGCTGCAGGTCTTTAATATGATCGAAAAGATCCAGAGTCCAGAGGTAGCTAGGCATTTGTCCCACCAACATTCCACTGAGACGTGGGTCAACTTTACGGCCTTCTGTGATGATCTCAAGTTGATGTTTCGTTTTGTCCATTTCGACGAGTACAAAACTGCCCGAAATGCTATTGTCCGAAAGCTAATCGATATGCAGTATCTATGCTACGAAAAGGGATTCGTAAATATCTGTATGATCAATCGGTTAGTATTCTCTCCAGTCTTCTTTAATTTTTTTTTTCTTTTTTTTCCTTTAAGATGCTGCTAACTTACATGGAAAATATTTTGAGATTTTAGACGAGGTTGTAAGCGCTCACAATGGGGATCCGAAGGAGACTCTGCTGAAAATCATGAATATGACTTTGTTCCTGCATGTCTACAATCCAAGACCTAAGGGTGGATCTGCTTCTACATCATCGAACATTCAAACAAATAGTGGTGAACACATTTCGGATTGGTTCATTAAAATCATTGACAAATTCCCCAGAGTCGTTTCGGAAGTTTTGGAGTTCTATATAAAATGTGTGATTACAAATCCAGAGAAGGGTGTGAGTAAAATTTAAATATATTTATAGTTTTGTATGCGCTCTGTTACTATTTTTCTAAAACTTTGATTCTGACCTTCTAAATATCCATTCAATATATGTATAATCGTTATTTTTTTTATTTTTCAAGTGGAAAACAGAACACACCCAAAGAGCTCTGGATTATGCTGCCAAATACGATGCAGCTTTATTTACCCGTTGCAATGCATCAATAGTCAATTTTCTTTCCGAAGCTGTATACGCCGAAGAAGTAAGCATTCGATCCAGAGCTGTGGAACTTTTTTCCAAAATAATTCTCCTTGAATCCAGTGTTGATTGGGAGTTGTTTCGTCATAAAATCTCAGAAACACCACGTGAAGTTTATATCATAAAAGAGCTCATCGACAGCATTCGTGATTGTAATAATAGTATAAAAATTAAAGCAATTCAAGCCCTCCAACAAGCACTTATCAAAGGATCGCCAAATACCAAAAAGATTCTAATCGAAGGTATTAAATACGCTCAGGTCAATGATTTCAATGTGCAACTTCCAGAAGAACCACTAGTTTTGGAGAATGAAATACGTTATGCCAAACCGAAGACCCTCGATCCGGCTTACACTTTTACTGGTTCGGAAATTGTTATTTTGAGTTTTCTGCATTTACCCGAACAAATATATCCGCTATTATCGAATCCTGTGTCTTATTTGCGTCGGGCCGCTGTGATGTTTCTCGAAGCCATCGTAAAGATTAATCCATTGATTATATTCAATACAAATTTTGTAAAGGTCTGTTTAACTAAATAAGGATTTTTGTTTGCAAGTAAAAACTAGTAAATAATAGAAATTAAATTTAATCCATAGGAAACATGTCAATTGGTAAATGAACCAACTCTGCTGGTTCGCAAACAAACATTGATTATGATTGATTCTATTTTGGAGACGTACCCCAATTGCTATCCGGTGATTTTTGTTTGGTGTAAAATTCTTACACCCATGCTGCAGGATGGTGATCCAAAAAATATGGAACTTGCTATGGAGGTTTAGTTGAAAAACTTTTTTTTACTTAAAAAAAAAATTACCTTATAATTATTTTTTGTTTACAGTGCTTTCGTAAAAGAGTCCTGTTGAATATCAAAGGCATCGATCAAACTAATAAAGCGGAGCATTTTATGCCATGGGTTATTGTTCGGACATTGCTAATTACACAATCCAGAATGTATTTGCAATACAGTTTTCATATGGCACTGAAAAAACAAATGATTAAGTAAGTCGATACACCTAATCCATTTAATTTATATCTTAAATGAAAAGCTATTGATATATTTTCAACTAAGAATCAAAGGTCACGATAGTACCCAACCAAGTTCTTGGCATAACCAGTTTTTGAACAAACTCAATTGATGTTTGGTCCCTCTATAACTTCAGAACCAATAAAATCAGAAACTTCAAAAATTCGCCATATTTGCTAGGCTGAGCAAGCTAAGGCACCTCACCGAATTTCAGGTTAGGTTTGAAGGGGTGATAATATGGTAAGTCGCATCATTTCAAACGGATCTCAGTGCTTCAATTGTGCTCCCTAGGATATTGGTAAGGTGGGTATAAGGACGGGTAAGGCAAGGAGTTAGTGAAGATTAGGGGTTAGGTGTGGGGCCCTCTCTGAACCAACCATCTTGATTTCTGGGCGAATCTCAGAATTTTACTTAGTCGCAAACGTGACATATCGCCCAATTCTCTGAGGACTATCTTTCTAGAAAATAAATAAATAAATTTGATGGCACAACAGCTCATGAAGAACCACGGCCTAGTAACTTACAACTCTCAACCATTCCTTTGTGCGTGTCTGCGGCAATGGAGGGGACCTACAGTTTATTGCCGAACCTGAACGGCTAAGGTGAGCGGCACTTTTCTATGACAGGAGATACTGTTGTAGGTTTTGTCACTTTCGCGCAAGGGGCAGTAGCCTTGAAAAACACTTTTGTGCTTAGGTGGTAGTGGCTGGGAATCGAACCCAGAGCTCTGGCTTGACAGTCCAACACACTAACCATTACGCCACGGGCTACTACTATCTTTCTTATTGTATCTTACCTGGCCACTTCTCGAAGGAAGGGTTATCTGAAAAGATGCCAGATCCTACCCCCTAATCTAGTGAGAGGAACGTTTCTAGGGCTGCGGTTGCTTTTGTTCACATGGCACTAGTCTTTGAATCTTAGTCATGGTTTTGAGATTGATTGATTTTAATCTAAGGCTGGCCACCAGACCAAAAAGGCGTACGTCAAAACTGTCCTTATTATCCAATGAATGGTTTCGGGACTAGGACCCCATCTTTTTCTGAAAATTCTATTGCAGATATAGAATGCTATTGAAGCTTTTTTCTGTCTTTCTTTAGCATTTCAGATTCCTGAGATATAGGACGTAAGGGCCGTAGTATGCGGCAACTTTATCAAAAGGAGCATTTCAATTTTTACAGAATGATTAAATTTGGTAGAGAGGTAGGGGTTGCAATGCATGTAAAGAAAATAATTGAAAATTTTGTAATTTTTCTGTTCAAGTTGGATTTTAATTTTACATCTTTTCTTCTCATCGGCTTTAAATTTTGGATTTTCTATCACAAACTTAACCTCACTTGGACTAAACTTCCATCGAAGTGTTTAAATTATAAATGTTAAGTCTGTTGAATAGGGTATATCATATTTATTTAAGAAAACAACATTTATATCTCCCCTAAAAAAGACGGCAACCTCGACGGTGGTTGCCGTCTTTGAGAAAAAGAAAATGATATTTTTTGTCACTTAAACATCAGAACCACCAAAAAAGCCGATCAAAACTAAATTAAAAAAAAAGTGTAAAAAAAGATGGAAAGATGCAATATTATAACAGCGAGTAAAGTAAACCTTTCGCTATTTTAATATTAACTTTTGAATTTAAAATCCTCAGAAGATACACTGCGTTTCAACATTCGTTTAAATACCGGTTTTTTTTCAATAACATTCTCTTATTTACGAAAACTCTATTTATGCACTTCATTGAGTTTTGAATCCTCCTGAAAATGTCTAATGCTATGGCTCTTTGAAAAATTTTAATCATAAAATCGACGCTTTTTTTGTGTCATAATTGCGAATGAAACGCAGTGTATGGGCAGAGTACAGAGAAGACATAACCAATAATATTATTGCGCAGTATTCATAGTTTAAATAAAAACAAAAATTACTGCGATAAATTTATAACGAAAGGGCTTCCACCTTTATTAGAAATGGAAGACCAAATAATTGAAATCATTGGACAAAAGCTATCTAACTTTTAAATAATGACACAGTTAAAAAAGAAGAGATATCTCATGATTTAACATGATTTAAACTATATCCATAATTTTTACAAACCAACAACAATATAGATTTTATTGTATTTTTTCAGTCAGCAAATCATCAGCACAATTGAATCTCATATACTGGCTTCAAATTCCACCGAAGCATGGATACTTTTAAATTTCATTTGCGGCAAAATTAAAAGTAAAGAACCAGATTCTCTCATTCATTGCTTTATCTCTTATCATTCGGTAATAACTTTTAACAAAAATAAATACTCAAATTGTAAATTTAATGATTTTTTTTTGTATCTAGTCCAAGGAATGGAACAACGAGCAAAATTTACTTATAGCTCTGGAAGTTCTTAACACTTGTGCTAAAGATTTTAGTTATTCAGCCTTAAATAATGTCTTCAAACATTTAATACAGTCCATTAAGTCGGGTATGATTATTCCACAAGTAATTGGGAAAGCATTCGATTTCTTATCTACAATCGATCACCGATCACAAGACAATAAAATACGAACAACACCTACTCGAGCAGCAGATGCGCCTTCCCATGAATGGATTATTGAGCTTCATAACTACCTGGAGGAAAAACTTCTCGCCGAAATGCCAAACTTTCCCGAAAATCGTTCCATATACATGTCACACTTGTATTCATATTCAGAGGCAAATTTGGAAATCAAAAAACATCCACACCCAACTATAGTCTCATTCATCCAAAAATACATTTTGGCTTGTGTAAATCTCCCCGAATCCGAATTGGAAACGGACAATGATCGTATTTTCAATTCAATGATATTAATTTCGGGACGATTTTCAATTCGTGATTCTGTTGTTGCAAATGCTACATGCAATCTCTATGGAAAAATTCTCAAAGCAATCGATCGTCCACCAATAGTTAATACGATACTTGTTGCTATAGCTGATCTTTGCAAGAAGCACACCCAAATTGTAGAGACTATTTTGGAAAAAATTTTAGAAAAACTTTCGTCGCCATATTTAATCAATCGTATGGAGACTTTCAAGAGTTTTGCCGCTCTAGTACTTCAAGATCAACTTAAATTGCGTGGATCACTACTTTTAGCTATGTTAGGTTTAATTTTAGATGATGATCAAGATTTATCGGACAAAGCAATGGTGTTCTTCACAGAATTCATTTCAAATAAAAATCCAGGACTCTTTCATAAATGTTTGATAGAGTGTCCGTTTGTATTGAATGAGTACCCGGTGAGTAGAAAATTTATGTATAAATCGTTGATTGATTTTTAATTTTCCTTTTTTATTTTATTTGTTATGAAGAACTTTGAAGGATTGGATACATTTTCAGAAAATATGATCAAATCACCACTAAAGGGTGAAGACAAGCAAAAGGTTCGCCATAAGTTGTACGATCATTTTATGCAGAGCATTGAAGATGTCCATTTGATAATGTATTTCAGTAATTTGAAAATACTCGCAGGTATGTAATTATGTAGATGAAAAGAAAAAACACACAGGGGTTTATTGCGAATGAAATAGAATCTAGTGTCCTATCGTTATTTGAAAATTCTATTCGTGGGCTTTCGAAAAGGGTAATTTTTCCGATTTGGATGTTGGAGTTATAACCACTTGAATTTACATATATATAAGCAATGAAGGATTGTGCACTGATTAAAAATAGTTAGGTCCCAGACGTTTTACTTTCAGCTTTGCCCTTGCCAGACGCCCCCAAAAGAGGGTGAAAAATCAACTTTGGAAGTTTAAGATATAACCGCATAAGTGATACCTAAAAACATTAGAATAATTCTCCCGATTACAATTATGTAGGTTCCAGACGTTTTAGTTTCAGCCTTCAGGCTCAAAGATTGCAGAAAATTTACTTCTGTCCTTTGAGGTATAACCAAATGAACGATACACCAAAAATTCAGAAAAAATCGCCTGATATATGTATGTATACATAAAAATGTAGGTATATACAGGGTGTCCTGGCAAGAATGGTCCAAACTAATTATGGTGATAGGCCAGGTCATGACCTCTCAGAATTTAGTAATTTGTTCTTACCGAATCTTAACGGCTATCGAGTAACGGCTGTTTGTTTGAAATTTGTACAAACCCCTACTTTGAATGAGTTTTTTGTTCATCTTGTTCATAATTGATTTTTTATTTCTTTTAGTTTTGCACTAAAACATTGGCCAACAAAAAGACCTTTTTGTGCATTAAAATAATTTTGATTTTATACGCCCTTATTCTTAAAATTACTAGATAAACTCAAAGTTTGATCAAAATTAATTTTTTACTTCAATCCTTGAAAGAGCATACTGACACAAATTCGTATGACCCAATATTGGTTCTTACTTTTAAAAAATTACCCTGTTCATCTAGTTTCTCAAAATGTATAAAACTTTCTGAAGCTGACCTTAGATCGAAAGTTATAACCAAAATGAACTCAATTTAAAGACTTCGACAGGAACGCCTATCAACTTTTTTTAAAAACTTTATCGCGACTTTAAAAATTGCATGCGAATCAACATTATCGATTTTTGAAAAAGACTAACTGCTTAAATCTTTAACAACTTATCTTATAACTTGTATTTATTTTGAAATTCCTTAGAAAAATCTCAAAACGATCCTCTCATCCATTCACCCGAAGGAATGGCATTAGCAAACGATATTCTTTTCATTTTAAAACGAATCTGCCAAAAAGATAGAAAAGAAGTTGACCAAAAAGAGACTGAGGATGGAAATGATGAGCTGCCAGCACATGTTCCTGAAAATCCTTCGGCTGAAACCGGGCAGTCAACAAGCAATGCTGCTCCAACTCAAGGCAAAAGGGGAAAACGTCGTCATGTCGTAACAATGGCAGATGCTGTAAGATTTACATACATAGTTGATACACATAGTTGATACTGATTTAAAAATACTCAAATTTTCAATTAAAATTCTAGTTGACAATATTGGAAAAATCAATTGTACATATAATAACAATATCAGAAGCCATTGGAAGCCGACACGATTCGATTCAAAAATCTATAGACGAATTAGCGAAAGAGTTATCTCAAAATTTTCCAAATATTATCGATTTTGCTCAGCCAGCTGAATTTTGGAACAAATACCGTCAAAGTATTAAAGCGACATCAACACCGAAGAAGAGAAAACTCTCTATAACAGAAGGTGACCCAAAAGAAACTGTTGGTGATAGTGATTCTCTTCTGGATGAAGAGCAGATCGAAGTTAATTTAGAATCAACACCAAACAAAAGTCAAAAGAAATGTTCTGATACTCTTGAGTACATGCTACTTACTTAACAATTAAAATAAGTTTCAGAGTTTTCAGAAAACACATAGATAGAAGATACCGAATTTATTTTTTTAGTTTATATGTCTGCTCCTGTACTGTCTGAAAGTGCGATTTTTTATGAATTTTATATTTTTTTTTTTGTTTTGAGTAAAATTTGTGAAAATTCTCAGTTTTGGGCAACATGCGGAAAATTATATTTTTTTACTTAAAAAATAAGATCGAAAATGAGTAAGAATAAGATTTAATTAAGAACAGAAAATAATGTAACAAATAATTAAAATATGACGCACATTAAACCAAACACAATTTGTACATATTCGAAAACATGAAAAGATTGTTTTTAAAATAAAGATTTTTCCGAACATATTTTGGAAAAATATATATTTTTTTTATATAATCTTTTATCTTAGACATACATATATGAATATAATATATATATAAATATGAATGCTAGTCTACATGAGGCTTATAGACTCAAAAACTACTGAACCAACTTCGCCGAAATTTTAAAAAATTGCAGATGGTTTTGAAAGTGGTTTGAATAAAATTCTTTAATTTTTTTCAATTTGTTTTTTTATCTATCAAACGTGTCTAAAATTTTGCTGAAAATTTTCAAATAAGTTTAATTGAAGTTAAACTACAACATGAGTTTCTTTTTTTGAAATCAACTAACTACCATGTTCACAAACAAAATATATTTGTTTTAGTCACCTTTTTACTTAAAGGAATACTAATAAAAATAAAAAAATGCCATCTGATCGAACTCTATTAAATAATAATGAAACTGAAGAACAACATGAATAACGTGAATCAATGTGTTAAAAAAAATAATGTTTTTATTTAAAAATGATTATTACATAAATGAGACGTTTTTTTTTTTGAAAGTTGAATAAGTCCACTTTTGGAAAAAAATGAGTTAATGGTCAACTAAGTAAGTAAGATATTTGGATCATCATTTTATATAAGTAATTACATATATACCCAAGAGAGCATGATTTTTTCCTTACTTAAACAAATGAAGTTTACGTTATAAAATTTATTGCAAACATTTGATTTTGAAAGTGGAGTAAGTCCAACTTTCTTTATAAGCATAGTCTAAGAAGCAACTGTAAAATTGCAGTTATTATTGGTTGGATTTATTTCAGTAGGCACTATCCTACAGTAGGCATTAGTTTGCACTTCAAGAACAACATCATATACAAGATAACGGCATTTTTGGTCTGGGAATCGGGAATTGGAATAAGAAGTCATTTTACTAATTTTGTTAAGTTGACTTTCGCAAGCCTAGCTGTTTGGTTAACCTATTAATAAGGCTCAAATTTCCATGAAAACCAAAATTTATTTACGAAGCATAAAATTGCCTTTAAAATTGCATTCTGTACCAATGGTGCGCATTTAATATATTTTATGCAAAATGCATTTTTTCACAATAAATGCATATTTTCGTAATAAATGCAATTTTAGTGCATATTTTTCATTTTTATTTTTTAATAATCTGTGTTTTATATTTGAAAAAAGAGTCAAGACCATGTAATAGTCGACAAAGTTATCGCGGTCAATGAAAACAAATACCCTTCTCACTCAGTTTGAATTGTTGACGTTTTGGAAGCTTTCACTTTGACGAGCAACTTCTCCTCCAAAATTCAATTAAATTATTTTTTGGGAAAAATAAGGTAAAATAATGGTCCTAAGTGCATATTTTCCATTCTAAGAGCATATTTCGATAAGTTCATGAAAATCCTAGCCATTACTAATAAGTTTAAATTTTTAAGATTACTCTTCTTCGGTTTTTTTTTTTAAAGAATAATCTTCATTAGTTTTCCCGACGTTTCGACTGAGTTTTTAGTCTTCTTAAAGGGGAAATAAGGTTGAAAATTTTGAAATATTTAAAAAAAATAGTAAAACATTGTTTTGACAAAAAGTAAAATTACACGTTTGAGCATGTTCGCAAAAGACGAGTATTTATTTTCACTTTTTACACTTAAAAAAAATCCATTTAGTATAAAAAATGCTATATAAAAATATGGACTTAAATTTTCTCGATTTTAATTTTTTTTGAAATTTGTTATTATTAAGAGTGGAATAAGTCCATTTGGGGCTTAAAAAAAAGTTAAATTTCTTTGAAAATTTTAATAAATTTGATTGCATTTTAAAATTGTACATGTTTATAATCTAAAATGCATCACCTGCATTCTTTAACATTTGCCTATATTTAAAAACATATTTAAACGCAAACCATTAAATATCTCGAAATGGACTTATACCACTTTCAAAAACAACGACTCAAAGGTTTTTATTAATTGAAAATTTCAACCCGTAGCTTTACTCGTATTCCATGGTTTAGTAAATTCGATATCTATTGAAACGAAAATCATTTAACGTAAATTTATATGTATGTATGCGATACAACGTTCACCGGGCTCTGCTAGTTGTAAATAAATCATATATGATAAAAGTTAAATAAACAAGGTGTTTTTATTTCTCGAAAAACAAAATCTTTTTACCTTAAAATTGATGTTGCTTATAAGAATGCACACCACCTGCAATTCAAGATTTTAATACATATATCAAGCCCATGCTCCTGTGGTAAAGTTTGAAAATTGCTAAGGTAATAATTTCTAATTACATTTTAATAGAAGCAATCCTTAGAAAAACTTTTAATTGAAATTTACCTTCACCTCAATATTATATGCAAGTAACCAAATAAACAAATTTAGCAAAAGTTTCAAAGTTCAGTGATAACATCAAATCATGTATAAGGCCAATATCAACGACGTCCTGCCCCCACTTAACCATACATAATTTAACTGTAATTACCAACTTAATCGACTTTTGCAACTTATTGTCGTCGTCAATATTAACCACAAATAATGTTTATCCCCTTCGTAGTAAATATTATAAAAGGACACACAATGCTAAACATAATTCACTTCAATCTCAAAATTAAAATGGCTTTAATTAGATTTTCAAGTTTTGATCCTCTGGAAACTGCATTTTTCCGTATGGCTAAGTGGACATTAATATTTCTTGGTATTTGGCCATTAGATTCGTTAAATCGTATGACAATAATCAAAATTATATTTAATTCGAGTGCATTGTTGACGGCGATAATTGGAGAAATAAGATTTGCATGGTTAATACGAAGTGAACCTCTCGAGGCACTCGATGCAGCATGTCCGAGTTTAACTAAGATGGTAACCATGATTAAATTGAGTTGTTTTTTAATTTATCGCAATGAATTGGCTACACTCTTAAAGGGACTTTATGACCATCTTTATAGGGGTGAGTAAAAGAAATGACAGACGCGTTTCAATTCAATTTCAGACCACATTCATTTTTCCGTTTCATTTTTAATTACTTAGGGCCAGTTGTACAAAAACTTGATCCATGGTTCAGGAATTTTAATTCACCTATTTCGGCGGATTAACTGATGAGGTTTAGCGATGGTTCAGGCATTTACTTGGCTATTATCCCATACTTAAGCCACCTTGAATCATCGTTGAACCTCAGTTAATCCACCGAAATCGGTGAATTAAAATCCCTGAACCACGGATCAAAATTTGAACCACGATTGTACAACTGGCCCTTAATTTTTTTCTTGATTTTTTTTAGATATACAAAAATAATTATATAAAAATATTAAAATGTAGTATAACTTTTATCATAATTTGAATTTAAAATTTTTAAACCTGGAAATTAAATTAAAAAAAGGCTAACATTAGTAGGTAAACATCTTGCAAAAACTGGTTAGCACTTGCGATTGTCAGGCTCGCGATTTTACAGTTGCAAGAAATGAAACACATGGTTTTAAATGTGAGTGCACGCATATGCGAATGAATAATCGCGGCGCTTAAAAAAATGAAACATGTTCCATTTTTAAAGCGACTTTTCAGTCGCAACGACTTTAAATCGCAAGTGCGTGCACATCCATTAAACGATGTATGTTGCATTCGATAGCGATTAAAAATAGCGTGACTATAAATCGCAAGTGCGTGCACAGTAAAAAATTGTTGCGATCGCGATTTTTTAATCGCAACGGCGCAAAATTTTAAACAGCCTGATGTTAAGGTATTAGTACGATACTACTTAACAATTTTCTAACTTTAAAACTCTTTACTAAAATATTCTTAGTTTTAAACATTTTCTAACTAGAATCATACTAAACCTATTTTTCTAGCTGAACACGCCTAAAACAGTGACAGTTCAACCCATTTTTGCAATTGTAGCTGCCAAAGTGACACTAGGATTTAGTATGATACGAAAAAGATATAAAATAGGCATTCAGTTGGTTCTTTTCCTGTATTATGTGATTTGAAATAAATAACCGTTTTTTTAACCGGTTGTTGGGTTTAAGAAGAAACACCGATTTTAACCCAAATAAACAAATCACCGCAAAGAAAAAAAAACAATTAACCGAAACGAAAACACTGATTTCGGTTTTAATCGACCGACTTTTCCCATTTCTAGTAGACGGGACCAAAAAATCACACGGGAAGTGTCTAGAATCATTTCCTGCTTATTTCCACTTTACTTCCGCCATTTTAGTCCTTTTCGAACTTTTCACCATGAGTCCATGATTGGCTTTCTTTTTTTTATAACAGACTAAGTGGGCCGTGTGCCAGTTTAAGCCAATTGGCGTTTTTATTTAAGTTAGTATGAAGTTTCGATTTTGGTCTTTAACTGTCAAAGTTTTTGATAACTGGAGAAAGCTAGTAGTGATGGCCCCCTTATGAATATCAATAGAATACAAAATTTTACTCAAATTTATTTACATTACCTACATAGATACTAAAAACGCGAAGAAGAATTTAATGATTGGGAAGATATCGTTTTTAACATCCGTTTGGTGCATAATGCTGTTTTTGCTCAGTTTGTCCACAAGCTTTTTATACACTGTACAGCCACTAATAGTTTGGATATACCAGCGATTCACAGGCAATAAAGACACCTGGGTCAGTCTACCTTTTCAAGCTGCGTAAGATTATAAGCCTATAATAATAGTCTGTCATGGAAAGATTTACATCAACCTTTATCATGATAGTTTACCATACCAGGATATGACACAGCTCAACAGTAGATTCCTCTATTCGCTGGTCTATTGTCTTCTGGCTCATTCTGGAAATGTTACAGTTTTTGGAATATCAGGAGCCGATGGAATTTTTATGTGCTTCTGTATGTACATATCTGTTTCGTATGAATGTTTGCAAGAAGATTTCAAGATGGCTTTCGAAACGTATTGTAATGAGAGTAGTAAACCGTAAGAAGATATATAGCCGTAGGTAAGAACTTAACCGAGTTTAAGATAAAATTTCGTTTCAGAAGAAGTGACCTACTCTATAACGAGCTAAGTTTTCTTGTTAAACGTCAACAGCAAATCATCATTATGTTCGAAAGTTTCAACCAAATCTATAAGCTTATAATTTTTGGACACTTTCTATTTGCCAGCATCGAATTGGGTATAGTTTTGGTCAACATAGTATTGGTAAGTACATACATATGTATGTATATTTAGCCGAAAAATTTATAATTTTAGAGTACTGGAATATTATCAAGAATGATTTTTTTCACTTATGCCTTGGGAGCTTGCTGTCAGCTTTATACCTATTGCTATGGTGCTGAAAGTGTGAATCAAAATGTAATTTATTTTGACCCTTTTTTTAAATTTTGTTAAACACGTACTTTTTAATATTTAGTGCGTAAAATTAAGTGAAACTTTGTATTTTTGTGATTGGTATCAATGCAATACAAATGTTAAACGTTTGGTTCTTCTGGTTTTGATGAAATCTCAAAAAGGAAGCTTGTTGAACGCTCCATTTTTCAGACCATCATTGCCACTTTTCGCGTCGGTAAGCTTATGTAGTATTTTATTTGTTTTTTTCTGAGAATTTGAGTACTAAATATTTTATATTTTTTAGATTATTCAGACGTCTGGATCTTATTTTACAATCCTACTAGCTTTTTTGTAAATTTTGTTTTACTGTTAAACTCATATACGAAACAAAAGCAGCTATTTACTTATTTATATTTCCAAAACATAAATCTACAAGACCTTAACCATATATTAAGGCGAGTATAGGACCCATTTGGAATGGAAACATATTGGTGGAGGGGGCCAAAATCATATTTAATTTTTGTTTTTCAAGATATCGTCGGTACGAACAAGTCCTAGGATTGACTTAGGGGAATGGCACCTTAGTACAAACCTTAACTTTGTACCTACAATTTTCAGTTAGCAGAGATAAAGATACATATACATATGTATGTACATTATATACATATATCCAAAAGAAACAAAATTTCATTATTATATTTTCATTATTATATATTAAGAATGCAGTAAAATAAGTTTCTAATATCGGATGCAACAACAAATATCTTAAATTTTCGATGATTAACTTTCGACAAAGGTTTTTTTTATGGATAAACAAACGATAAGGCAGTGGCGTATTTGTTTTTTTTTTTGCCACCTTGGGCTATTTTAAATCTGGCGCCCCTCAACTCTCTAGAATTTCGTCACACATCTTTGACATTAAACATTAATTAAAGAAAATAATAACACAACATTCACTGTTCGAATTCGAATGCTCCAAATTGTACTTTGCAGCTACTAACATTGTGGATTTTCCCGCTGTTTAAGGGTAGAGTTGTTGTAATGGTTGGAGAGAAAAGAATAAATATCATAACCGCAGCTGCTTGCAGCACCAGCAGCGACTGTGGAGATAGATATTTGACCGCTTTAAAAAATAAAAACAAAAACTTGTCTTTAATGAAACGAGGACTTTTTGAATTGAATTATGTATATTAACGTTTACCTGCGAAATTCATTATCATGCCCAAATTTTTTTTAAAAGAGAAAATTAATTTATCAAAATAGCTTTTTTCAATCGATGTAAGCCAAATTGAGATGCAATAAAATAAGAAAAGTGCGTATACGCCCCAATAAACCACATTTGTATGAATTTCATCTCTTTATCAAGCATATGTATGTATCTCAATTTTGTTTTTAAAAATATTGTTCCTAAGTTTTATAACGAATTGTTTTCTTCATTATAAAAATTATACTTATATTCAGCCTTATGCAAAATTATAAGAATTATCATTCTTAATGTATAGGCATACAAAGTAATTAAATAAATAAAATAAATAAAATAAATATAAACAATATGCTTGATAAAGAGATGAAATTCATACAATTCATTAAATAAATACCACAATCGTAGATAAGATGAAGATGGAGAACCACAGCTGTTCTTTCAAGGTCGGGAGGGCCTAAGGGCCAATACCAAAACTTTTTATATCAAAAAAAAGTTTTCTAAAAACCATTCGATTTCGAGCGACAATTTTACAAAGCTTCTGTCTCACTCGTGGTGCTTTTGTGAGTATCTACTGAGAAAGCGAATGAGGTGAATTAACGGTCAAAGCAGACAAGATCAAGTGTATGAAGTACCCCTTCTACGTCTTCGACAAAACGTCGTCATAGAAAACTATATTATTGGGTTAGTAAAGCGATTTTGGCTGACTAGGCCCAGTATTTAATGTCGTTTTCCATTGGACGTCTGGAAACGTCCGGAATCAAAAATAGCTCTTCTAAAACCATTCCATTGGCAAAAAAAAAACTGTCAACCGACGATTCTGAGAAGAGAATTTTGCTTCTCGATTTGAATTGAGAATCCACTCAGAAGCACTAATACATTCAAACTGTAATGTCAACCAATTGCAGTTTGCCTAATGTTTTTTTTGTTTTGCCTTGCATTTTTGTTCATTTTAATTTCAAAAACAAACTTCTCTTATGTTAATTAATAAACAAATTACGAACAAGTCAAATTAATATTAATATTTGCTAGTTCGGTGCAGAATGCCGATACGCTATTGTTTTACATATCACTTTGTCTGTGCTAAAAAATAATTCTACGATTCACACATACATACAAATCGTCTAAATTGAGTGGAACAACCTATAGCACTGTTCCATTGGATTTCAGAATGAGTGTATTCCTGATTCTGAGTGAAAACAAACCAATAGAAAACGACACACATAAGTGTTGGGGTTAACTCTAAGTTAAATCAGACAGTAAGTTAATCCTCCAAATAAATTGACCCGAGTTAACTCAGAAGTAGTTTTTCAGTGCAGGATTATCTTTCAGCTATCAATGTACTAATATCGAAATCATAGTTCGAAACTTTGGAAAATTAGGTTTTGCTATCGAAATCGAGTTGGCGCCACTAAACGAATTGCCATTTTCATAGTGTCGTTACTCAGTTTCGATACGATTTTGACAGAAATACCAATTAAAGTACAAACGTGGTTCAATATTTAATCCTTGGTTCAGCGCAGTTTTAACCCGCCGATTTTGGCAAAATAATTGAGGTTCAATGATAGTTCAGGGTTTAAGTGTGTTCTAATAGCCAAATACATGCATGAAACATCGTTGAACCTCACTTAATCCACTGAAATCGGTGAATAAAAATTTTCAAAGCATGGATAACCGCGATTGTAAAATTGGTACTTAGATGAGTTGAGCGATTCAAAATAGGTTTGAACCCCGACGCTAGGATGATCTCTCACTTAAAAACTGGCCCTTCTTAAATACCTATAGCATATAGGTACCAACAAATAAAACTCATAACGAAGGACTTATTATCTTCTGACAAAATATGAATAGCCCAGAAAAATTAGACTTTCACTACGAAAAAATTCCGACAAAGCTGAATTTTGGTGGAGATGTTTGTTTTTGTACCTTAAGCATTTTCCAAAAAGTACCTTAAATTTGGACCAGGGCAAAATTTTTTACGGGGGGTGAAATTTCAGTTTTTTGCTAATTTCTCAAAAGATATCAGTGTTTTTAAAAAAATGTGAAGGCAAAAAATGTAGCTTATGTAATTTTACGTTAAAAATGTAATAACACTTTTTTTCGTACAATCAATAGGTTTTGAGAAAAACGTGCACAAACTTTATAGTGTAATGGTTTTATTGAAAATTTTTTTATTGAAGGTGCATGTTTTGACGGGCAAATATTTTTTTATCGTATGTGTTTGGGAACATCTCCACATTATAAAAAAAAAATTGTCGGGGTAGTAGGGGCTAGGAAAAAGCGGCCATATTGAAACAGCTCGCCATTTTGTTTTCATTAAATAACTCGCCTAGATTTTTTTTTTGTAACAAAATGGCCATTGAAAAACTCGAAGAGAATCAAAATACCTACAAAATGTGGTATTAACAATCTCTGGGACTTTTTTCATCCTTAAGTTATAGTTTGTCAAAGTTCACCTATATGTAATGGGATTCAATGGAATGTTTAGCTTTAAGACACCCCTCCTGCGTCTCCTCTTTGTGAAAGATCATTTCTTAAAATCGTAAAATTTTTCATCAAATTTTGCATTTTAAAAATCGAAAATCACATTGATGGCGGTTTCAAACACCCCTCTCGTGGGAAATTTGTTACCCCTCCTCAAAAATTTGTATTCAAGACTGATATTTTTTCTTAATTTAAAAATTCCAACCTTGAAGATCCGATTACTAGGACAAAAGTTTGTGTACGTTTTTCTCAAAACCTATTGATTGTACAAACAAAAAAGTTATAACATTTTTAAGGCATGCTTTGTGTCTTGCTTATACATGTCTTCTATAACTCATTTCAGAGCCACAGAATACAAAACCTTAATTAGCGCAAAATAAGCAAATTTGCTTACAAAAATAATGTATTATACTTCTGCAATGCATATTGCCTTTAGAGCTGTAACTGTAAGTAGTGATGGTGGTGTTGCTTGATGGGTGTAAGCGAGTGCATAGTTATTAAAAATTAAAAATTTGTCTTATACCAACAACTATGTACATTTCTACATCAAATTGACTTCGGTGTTTCTGAATTGTGCACCATGCTGCATCTGGCTTTATTGCTAGTTAACTGTCTTTTTGATAGTTTTGATTTCATCCTCCTCAGCACTGGTCCTTGTAGAAGGTACTTCCTCCTTACTAACCCACATTTTGAAACCAACATAAACGCGCAATAAAACATTTTCGAGCGGTTGTGTGGCCGTAGAATGTAAAACGAACAAGTTTGTTTGTAGTTTGTAAAATTTCGAGGACACCCTTGAAGTGGTAATAGCAACAGAAACACCAAATTTCTGGCAACAAAATTTGTGCTACAATAATAAAGGATTTATTTCAATACTATACAACATATGTACATATAACCTGCAGCTCTGTGTCACTGGGTGCCGAAGTATAGGACCTGCCGCTGCCGTCAGCTATTTTTGTTCAATTTCAGAGGGAGTTTTCATTCTTAAATTGAATAAAAACACACATAATCCATTAAATTAAAGCGCAGTTAAGTAATAATGACAATGACAGCAGCGCAGCATTAGTATAGCCAGCAAAAAGTTGATTGCTAAAATTGGTTAACCAAACTTGTTAACGATCTACGCTCTTGGTTGGAGGTGCATCAGCTAAGTTTCGATGGAAACTATTTTGAATTTCCTGTTTAGAAACTAATGGAATTTCATAAATGCAGAAGGCAGGTAGGCAGTTATATATGTATAATGTACAAAAAAGTTGATGATGCATTTCCGGATTAAAATATTTGTGAAGTAATAAATAAGTAACAACTAAACAAACCATTGGCGTACGCAATGGGGTATAAGTGGGCCCCTCGGCTCTCTCAAGAAAAAAAAAAACTCTTCAGACGAACAATTATCATGTGCAAAATATGTATTTCATGCTAGAAATAGGTACATAGGTATATCGTACGAGAAAAATATAATGCGAGAAATATATCATATGTGATATAAACCTTGCTTAGCCCACTAGTATTTGGGGTAGATGCGAGGTTAAGTGTATGCAAAGTAACTTTTGCAGTCAAAGAATCTGGATTTAAAGAAACTTTGAATGTATCCTATGTATAAAAATTGAGGTAGGATTTGCGGGTAAGTTGTAAAATTTCATTATTTCAGCTTGTTGTATTTATTCGTTGAAAATTCTAAACGAGTTTAAATTAGGCGAATTTAAATTCAAAACTCAACTTGCAAATGTTAAAAAAATTGGCAATGATGGTTGTAGAAATACTTTGTATTATACATGCGTGGGAGAGGAATGTGTAACAGATTTTACAATCAGCCCGAGCTCTGTCTGGCCAGACCTTAAAACCTTCTTTATTAGGTCTGTTCGTTTACTTCCTACATATTTTTTAACAGTTATATTCCAATTTTAGATTTTATATTGAGTTTAAACTAAAACTGGAAGAAATCGGAAGACTTGCGAAGCAAACCGAAAATGTAAATATTTTTTTCAATTTTAAGCCTAGTATGCTGCTGATGCGAAATGAAAAATCCCATACAAAAATGACACAACGAAATCATAAACGAAAAATTTCGTTGTGCTTTTCGTTCTACGGTACGCTGTTCGATGAACGAAATCGGTAATTGTAGCAGATTTTTTGGAGAGATCTACCCTATTTTTTCGCACAGAATTAATTGCCTATACCATTAATTGTGTGCTGAAAAGTGACATTTGGTCTCTATTCGTGTTTGTATTTATTGTTTCTTTCATCACAACAAGGCTTTTTGTGATTTTTATGCGTACAAACACGAACGCAAACAAGGGGTAATTTTTCGGTTGTGGTTTTCGTAAGCATTTCGTTGTCATGTTGACGACCAACTAAAAATTTCGTTTCGTATCAGCAGCGTACTAGGCTTTAAGGTTAAATTTAAAGTTCTCCTCTGTAGTTTTTCGACAAGCATCAGTTGTGCTTTAATTTTCTGTTAGATAAATAAAAGCAAAAAGAATAAAAAGTCACTAATTATTCACGATTTTTGAATTAAAAAATTACTTAAGCTAAGTACACATTATTTGCGAAACGTCACAATTTGCTATTTTTGCTGGCAAATCGGGTGAATAACTTTTTGGGACAGTCCCCAAATTTGCAAGATTTATATCGATTCGAAATTACTCATTTCACTTAAATTGCTTTTGCGAACGAAGTGAGATGAGTCGGCGAGTAAGGCGAGTCAGCTGACTTTACTCGCTGAAATAGCTAAATATCGGCACAGATCATTTGCGTGCTCCTTAATCGCAAATGTATTTGCAAGTTTTTGGACATAAATAGCAAGTCGTCAAGTTTGCGACTGTTGTTAAACGTAGGTACCTATAAATTTTTAGGAACATTTGCGACTTTTTTTGTGACGTCAGGACTCGTAATTTTTTTTCAAATTACGGGTGTTGTATGGATGGATGCCTCTTATGTTCAGGTATATTTTAAAAATTTCAAATAAAAGCGCTTCAATGGTTTATGCTTTATGAGCTGCAGCTTTAAAAACAACATAACGAACCTAAAAGCAGTAGGTGAGAGAACCTAAAAAAAGATTCACCGGTCAATCTCTGCTGCAGGAATTTGTTCATTTAAGTTTCCACAAGTGTTTATATAGGTATTTAAATTTTTGCTTCATTTTATTTGTTTTTATTTTTTAGCGGTATTTTTGTGAATTAATCTGGGAAAGAATATTTAAAGGCGCGCGACATACGGTAGATGAATTTAAATATAAAATGCATAAGTAGGTAGGTACACGTACATCAAAGCTCCTTATTCTTAGGGAGACAGGTAGGTTACTTGTAGCTAACTACGAACAGACACAATATCCTTTCCCTTGCCTTAACGCGCGCATTCCACTAGAATAACAAACGGTATATTGTATGTGGCATTTGGTCTTTCTTCCCCAGAAACGGTCCCATTAGTGCTGAGAATTTATATTGCGCTCTTCTTAAGAAAGACGCGGATTAAAAAGACCAGACAAAAGGACCGAAAGACCGACTATACAACGACGCGATGTTGCTTTTAGGGGCTTGAGGAGTAGAAAAATCTAATTGAATAATTTATTACACAGGTGAAAATTCAAATAGGTTTTACGGTTTTATTGTGTGCTGTTTAGATTCTCCTTCTCGCCCAAACCAAAGTGAAATATATATATTTTTAAAATTGTGGTAAAACACCATCATGAATTCCTATTCCACAAGGGTCCGGTTGGAAGTTTATCATTTTATGCGACAGGTGGCTGGAGCAGATGAGCTTTGCTTATGCCAATGATTTATGGTTTAGGTTGATTAATTTTTTAAAACAGGATAAAATTGGTTAGGTATCAAGTTGGATTAAATAAATAATGCGATGCTCATACAAAAATTTAAATAAATAAAATTCCAATCAATATGGGGCATGGGTTTGAGGAATAAGTTTTATTATATAGCAAAGACTTTGATAGAAAGGTTCAAAAATACTTGTTTTATAGGTTTCTATGCAAGCGAGCGCGCTAGTAAGAATATCGTGGACGATTGTTTACGCTAGTTCGATACGCATTATTTGTTGGAATTCGATACTAAAGTTTGTTTCGACATCTATATAGCATTCAAAATAAAATGTACGCTGGGTGGTATTAACTTGCTCTTATGGAAAAAGTTGCTTCGATTTTTAAAGATTGAGTTTATTATGTAGGTAATTCATATACCTAATAAATAACTAAACTTAATAACTTAAACTTAAAACAAGTATGTAGGTAGGTACTTAAAATGTTTTAATCTCAAAATGAAGAACATCGTCTGAATTCTTGAAAAAATATGAATCAAAATCAACTCTTTTTTAAAAAAAAGTGTTAAGTAGAAGTTTTTTTTTTTTTTAAATAAAAAAAAACTATTTTTATTTTTGAAAATCTTTAATAAATATTTTTCAGACTTAAAAAAACACCCTGAGCAGTGTTGTCAAGCAGATATTTTCAGAAATCTTGCAATAATGACGAAGAAAAATCTGCAATGCAATGCAATGCAATAAACAAAATTTATTTCCTAATTTTGATCACAATTTTAAATTATTAATATCATATATACTTATGTGGAATGTCCTTAGCTATTATTTATTAACCTTAAATTCACTACAGTTTTTGTGGTTTTTTATCTATACTATTATATAAAAGAGTAACTTTTTTTGGTTGTCAGTCTGGCTGAATGTATGCACTAAACTCACAAACAAACAAAAAAACTCTTTTAAAAAATAGATATAATACAAATTTCACTTATCTGGTATGCTATAGGATACAGCAGAAAAGAAAATTTTTGTTAAATACCGAATAATAAACAAATTAAAAACTTACCACAAAAAAAATCGTATGGAAATTTTCTAAAATCAAGCATGTAGGTATTTTCCTTGCAAAATACTGCTTTATAGATTTTCAACTCACATTTACTTCAAGCTCAATTATTTATAAGGAGGAGTTGTTTTGCCATGGAAAATTGCCTTTTGTGGCATGTGGATTTGACGATAAATCGTCAAATTCCAAATTTTTGGTGGGCTGATTCCTGGAATCGGCTCAAAAAAAGAGTTTTTTTTTTTTAGGTAGGGTAGTATTTTTGTTTTTTTTCTTTTTTTATTTTTAGGGAACATTTTTGGTGAAAATTAAGTGGGGGGTAGTAAAAAATCTTCATCGAAAAAAAAAAAAACGATTCAAGCCATGTGCAGTATAATGTGCCTTGGTAGGTGGGAGCGAGAAGTGAGTTTTGTTTTCACCGGCGACGAATTGTGTTGATGTTTTTGTGTAATAGGGAAAAGTTCAAATAAAAAAAAAAAAAAAACATCAACGGTAGGGATTTTCTCTTTAGTAAGAAATAGTGGTATGTGAGAGGTAGGTATAATATTTGCAGCAAAAATAAATGTTTACTACTGAAATTGTTTGGTTTGGTGGTGAGTGTTTGCTGGATATGGTAAATGGAAACGAACTATAGGCAAGGGCGTGCACAAGGAGGGGTAATGGGCATTTAATGCACCCCTAATAAAAATTATTTTTAATTTTTTTTCTGAGTAAATTAAACGATCTCAAGAGCGCACGTAAATAGGATGGGGGATGCTTATATTACATGTAAATCGGCTTAGTTAATTCACAACTTGAGTTCAATTTTTGGATTTTAAGGTAAGACTGAAATTGGTTGGTTTGGCGGTGGGTGGTTGGTTTTTTAATACTTTATTTAGGTTAGGTACAAATTTTTTCATGAGAATAAGTGATGGTGGGGTGGTAAAAATATGTATGCAGGTTTTTTGGCAGTGAATTATTCTTCATCGTCAAGAAATAAAAAAAAAAACAAATCAAACCATGTGCAATGTGCCTTGGTAGGTGGGAGCGAGATAGTGAGTAGAGTTGACTGTTTTCGCGTTTCGCCGTCGACGAATCGTGGTGATATTTTTGTGTATAGGAAGGTATGGTAAAACAAAACAAAACATAAACAGTCGGTAGGTATTCTCTATAGTGTAGTAAGAAATGATTGGAGTAGGTATAGGTATGAGTAGGTAGGTATAATAGGTATTTGCAGCAGAAAAAAAATGTTGGTTTATTAGCGGTGGGTGGTTGGTGATGGTGAATAGAATCGAACTTATTTAGAGGCAAAGGCGTGAACAAGGAGGGGTAAGGGGGCATTTGCACCCCTTATACAAATTATTTTCATTTTTTTTTTCTGAGTAATTACACAATCAAGGACGCACGTAAATAGGATAGGGGGATGCTTATTACATGAAAATCGACTAAATTTACAACGTGAGTTCTAATTGTTGGATTTTAAGGTAAGACAGAAATTAGTTGGTTTGGCGGTGGGTATTGGTGAAGTTAAATGGAAACGAACCTATTTAGAGGCCAATGTGTGCGCAAGGAGGGGTAAGGGGACACTTGAATCACTAATACATTTGTTTTTCTAATTCATTTTGTTGAGTAACTACACAGTCAAGGGCGTAGGTAAGCAAAGGTGATGTGGGGGTGCTTATTACATTCAAATCAGCAAAATTTACACCTTGAGTTCTAATCATCGGATTTTCAAGGTTCGAGATTTTAAACGAAGATTAAATGTAATGTGGGAACACAAGAAGACAAAAACGTGCGCAAGGAGGGATCTGGTTTCCAGAATCGGCTCAAAATTTTTTTTTTTAGGTAATACCTACCTACCTAAATATGTATTTTTATTTTAATAGGTAGGTACCTACTTTATTTAGGTAGTACAAGTGGTAAAATTTTTTTGATGTTGATAAGTGGTTGGTGGGGTGGTAAAAAATGTATTCCGGTTTTTTGGCACGGAATTATTCTTCATAGACGGCAATAACCCTTGCTGGGAAAAAATGCTTCGTTTTAAGAATATGATAGGTATATGGTAGAGAAGAAGAAAAAATTTATCTTTTCATTGATAAATTATTAATTTCTTTGTCAAGTGGTTACTAACAAAATTCACGGTCGTTCGTTCCTTAGAGGGTAATGGGAGGTAGGTATAACATAACATACAAATAGTCTGATTTTCAAAGTTGTCTTAAAATTACACTATAGGCAGGCAGGTAGGTTCATAATTAGGTGCATTACATTTTTATTCAAATGCAAGCCCACACAACCCACACACATAATTACTTTGACTTCCAAAAAATTCCGTTAGACACAAAAAATAACATTTCTAGACAAAAAGCAACAAAAAACAACCATCTGTCAAATGCCATGTCAAGAGAAAATATCAGAGATAGATCGCTGATTATCATAAGATCAGATATCGCGACTCCACAAGATATTTCATGGCACGATGAACAATCTGAAATGAATTATCTACTGTGAAGTCGGTGTGTAACATAAACAATCGGAATGGATTGCTCAGGGGACTCATTCCGTAAAACGATTATCACCCAACGATAACGTTTCGACGATAGTCCTGCTTCACGTAACCAAAAAATGACTATCGTCTTGACGATCAAAAATATTTGCTTCACGTAAGTCGATTATAGTCAAAACCATATCTTCAAAACGATGGCTTTTGGACGATACCTAAATAGGTATCGTTTCGCATTTGTTTTCATGATTGTATGTAAGTTTCTACGCCACTATAGTTAAATGAGTGAAATAATTTACTTATTTTGGAAAATGACAAAAAAAATTCGAGAAAAATACAAATTATATGAAAAATTAAAAAAAAAAAAAAAAAAACTATTTGCCAGTTTGTCAGCAGGGATCGAACACCCAACCTCTCGGTTAAGAAGCAAGTACCTATCCCATTGCGCCACCATCTGATGTAAATTTCTGCCGATTTCTTGGATTTATAAACAAACCGTGCACTTAAGAACTTCGTTCTAATAACGCATTACGTAATATTTGCAGCTGATCTATATCTATATCTATACTTCTATCTATCTATATCTATACTTCTATACTATTATATAAAAGAGTAACTTTTTTTGGTTGTCAGTCTGGCTGAATGTATGCACTAAACTCACAAACAAACAAAAAAACTCTTTTAAAAAATAGATATAATACAAATTTCACTTATCTGGTATGCTATAGGATACAGCAGAAAAGAAAATTTTTGTTAAATACCGAATAATAAACAAATTAAAAACTTACCACAAAAAAAATCGTATGGAAATTTTCTAAAATCAAGCATGTAGGTATTTTCCTTGCAAAATACTGCTTTATAGATTTTCAACTCACATTTACTTCAAGCTCAATTATTTATAAGGAGGAGTTGTTTTGCCATGGAAAATTGCCTTTTGTGGCATGTGGATTTGACGATAAATCGTCAAATTCCAAATTTTTGGTGGGCTGATTCCTGGAATCGGCTCAAAAAAAGAGTTTTTTTTTTTTAGGTAGGGTAGTATTTTTGTTTTTTTTCTTTTTTTATTTTTAGGGAACATTTTTGGTGAAAATTAAGTGGTGGGTAGTAAAAAATCTTCATCGAAAAAAAAAAAAACGATTCAAGCCATGTGCAGTATAATGTGCCTTGGTAGGTGGGAGCGAGAAGTGAGTTTTGTTTTCACCGGCGACGAATTGTGTTGATGTTTTTGTGTAATAGGGAAAAGTTCAAATAAAAAAAAAAAAAAAACATCAACGGTAGGGATTTTCTCTTTAGTAAGAAATAGTGGTATGTGAGAGGTAGGTATAATATTTGCAGCAAAAATAAATGTTTACTACTGAAATTGTTTGGTTTGGTGGTGAGTGTTTGCTGGATATGGTAAATGGAAACGAACTATAGGCAAGGGCGTGCACAAGGAGGGGTAATGGGCATTTAATGCACCCCTAATAAAAATTATTTTTAATTTTTTTTCTGAGTAAATTAAACGATCTCAAGAGCGCACGTAAATAGGATGGGGGATGCTTATATTACATGTAAATCGGCTTAGTTAATTCACAACTTGAGTTCAATTTTTGGATTTTAAGGTAAGACTGAAATTGGTTGGTTTGGCGGTGGGTGGTTGGTTTTTTAATACTTTATTTAGGTTAGGTACAAATTTTTTCATGAGAATAAGTGATGGTGGGGTGGTAAAAATATGTATGCAGGTTTTTTGGCAGTGAATTATTCTTCATCGTCAAGAAATAAAAAAAAAAACAAATCAAACCATGTGCAATGTGCCTTGGTAGGTGGGAGCGAGATAGTGAGTAGAGTTGACTGTTTTCGCGTTTCGCCGTCGACGAATCGTGGTGATATTTTTGTGTATAGGAAGGTATGGTAAAACAAAACAAAACATAAACAGTCGGTAGGTATTCTCTATAGTGTAGTAAGAAATGATTGGAGTAGGTATAGGTATGAGTAGGTAGGTATAATAGGTATTTGCAGCAGAAAAAAAATGTTGGTTTATTAGCGGTGGGTGGTTGGTGATGGTGAATAGAATCGAACTTATTTAGAGGCAAAGGCGTGAACAAGGAGGGGTAAGGGGGCATTTGCACCCCTTATACAAATTATTTTCATTTTTTTTTTCTGAGTAATTACACAATCAAGGACGCACGTAAATAGGATAGGGGGATGCTTATTACATGAAAATCGACTAAATTTACAACGTGAGTTCTAATTGTTGGATTTTAAGGTAAGACAGAAATTAGTTGGTTTGGCGGTGGGTATTGGTGAAGTTAAATGGAAACGAACCTATTTAGAGGCCAATGTGTGCGCAAGGAGGGGTAAGGGGACACTTGAATCACTAATACATTTGTTTTTCTAATTCATTTTGTTGAGTAACTACACAGTCAAGGGCGTAGGTAAGCAAAGGTGATGTGGGGGTGCTTATTACATTCAAATCAGCAAAATTTACACCTTGAGTTCTAATCATCGGATTTTCAAGGTTCGAGATTTTAAACGAAGATTAAATGTAATGTGGGAACACAAGAAGACAAAAACGTGCGCAAGGAGGGATCTGGTTTCCAGAATCGGCTCAAAATTTTTTTTTTTAGGTAATACCTACCTACCTAAATATGTATTTTTATTTTAATAGGTAGGTACCTACTTTATTTAGGTAGTACAAGTGGTAAAATTTTTTTGATGTTGATAAGTGGTTGGTGGGGTGGTAAAAAATGTATTCCGGTTTTTTGGCACGGAATTATTCTTCATAGACGGCAATAACCCTTGCTGGGAAAAAATGCTTCGTTTTAAGAATATGATAGGTATATGGTAGAGAAGAAGAAAAAATTTATCTTTTCATTGATAAATTATTAATTTCTTTGTCAAGTGGTTACTAACAAAATTCACGGTCGTTCGTTCCTTAGAGGGTAATGGGAGGTAGGTATAACATAACATACAAATAGTCTGATTTTCAAAGTTGTCTTAAAATTACACTATAGGCAGGCAGGTAGGTTCATAATTAGGTGCATTACATTTTTATTCAAATGCAAGCCCACACAACCCACACACATAATTTTAGGAAAATAATTGTCAATGTTCATTGATACGTGTGGAGGCTTATTTTCAATGTTACCTGACAAAAAAAACGTCAATGCTACCTGACAAGTAACATGGATGGTGTGTAGCGCTCTTTAAGCTGAACATTTTTCGAGTGCTGATTTTAAATCATCTTTTTGGTCGATATTTGGTTGTCAAAGGTTTTACTAAAGAAGACCCGGGCAACGCCGGGTTTTATCGGCTAGTAATACATAAATATATTCTTTGTAAAGAAGAATTTTACTCATAGTGTTATTGCTTCCAAGTTATTTCTACTTTTTTGGTTTTATTTAAATTGATTTTTGAGAAAATGCGTTTAACATTTGCCGATAATACAGGAATCAATAGTATCGACAAAACAAATTTTTTAAGAATGGGAAAGCATTCAATTCCATTCTCCCGTTTTAACAAAAAAATTTCATGCCGAAAATTCGCTCATGACATTTTTTGATCCACAGCAATATCAGAAAATTAAAAATTTTTAAGATCTCTTTCAATTACCTTCGGAAAGAACTTCAAAAGGGAATGAATTGATGTATTCCCACCGATAATAACGTTACCTGGTGCACAGTGGCGGATCCAGAAAAAAAGATCAACACAAACACTTATAGACCTAAAAACGAGGAGAGAAAGAAATTAATTTTTATATGTTGTCATGGTTACAATTCTGTTGCCTATTTCGATTATTGGAATTATAAAAGGTTTAGTAAGCCTTTATGGCGCAGTTGAACGCGCGGAAGTGGTACACGCGAACGACAATGTGTTGCTGTGCACAGTGGAACTTTTTTTCCTTTGCGCTTGAAAACAATTTATAGTAAATTAAATGTTCTTAACATATAGACTAATCGTTGTTTAACGAGTTTTAACCATATTATTGATTTTATAGAAATTTGAAGACTGACTATTTCTTCTTCCCAATCTATTGAAAATTTCAGAAGAAATTTTTGTTATACTAATACTTTAGTGCTTCCACTTAATCTTACCAAAACAAATTGTATGGGGTGAGCACTTAAGAAAGGATTCTGAAAAATATGCAGGTGAAGATTTTAAGAAGGCTTCAAAATTTATTTAAAAAGTATACCCAGACTAACACCCGTACAAAAAATCCCTATGTTTTCATTAAATAAAATATTTTTCGGGCTTCATTCTTAAAATTCGACTCACAAAACTAACGTGTAGTATTTTTTGCTGAAACTTAAAGATTGCTTACGATCTAAGTAAACGATAATAATAAAGATATTATGAACTTTTTGTTGTTGTTGTTTGAGCTAGAGCATAAATGTATTTGCTTCAAATTTGCTGAAAGAACAGTTTTTATGTAATACCGTAGAGTAGAAGAACTTCGTTTTTTAGCTTGTCTGAAACGGGTAGCGGTCATTAAAGAATTTCAGTTTTCCCAAATTTTTTCGAAGCTCTAACTATGATATATTTCGCCAGAATTGTTTTGCCAAATTACCATTCCGCGGGGGTTTATTTCGCCGTATTTCTGAAGTTCAGCAAACTTATTTTAGCAAAATATGTATAACAGCATTTATTCAAAGAATTGCAAAAAAATCTCAAAATTGTAATCTTAAACCTTTTTTGTTTTTGTTTCATCTCGATTATATAACTTTTAATATCTTCTAAAAAACATATTGAAAAAATCGTTCCTTTAATTTTTTCCTACAGTGGCGCGGTCCCCCTCAACGTGAGGGGCCGCACACCTCTTGCGCTGCTTCTAAATTATGGCTGACCACGTATACCTTTCTCGTTTCCGTCTTGGGGCGTTTTTGTATTTTTTGTGGAATAAATATCGAAGTTGAAGTTAAATTTAAATTTAAAAGCTGCTTGGTATTGAAATTGAAAAAAAAAATCAATTTTATTGATAAAATTTTGGAAAAGAGCAAAAGCCAGCTAGTAGGCCAATGATAGACTCTCTCCGTAAATTAAAGTCCAAAAAATAACATAACCGTAAATGGTCCATGGACATTTTGAACCATAAAAATTAGTTTGTGCATTTTTTTGACTGGTCTCGGGCAACTTTGACCCCCCCCCCCCAAACTTGATTTCTGGATCCGCGCCGTTTTAATTTTGTTATAATTTTTTTTAATTTTTTCTTTTTGAGAAAACGAAATCTTATTGTGACAGATGACTGCCTTCAGTTAATTTGATTTCATGATTAAAATAGAACTGAATGCTAACAAAAATGACCGATGAAATTGTTCTACAGTGAAAGCTTCCTTAGCCGGACAGCGACGCACGGTCACAACACTTTCGTCCGTCTAAGGGAGTTGTCCGCCCAAGGGAAAAAATAAAAAATAGTTATATTAAGGAAATGTAAAGTATATAGTGGCATCATGAAAATTTTTTGCACCTACACGCTACACGCCATGAAATTAATTCAAACTAAAAATGAACATGATACTAGAAACAAGATACAAAAACAGATTACAGCTGCAGAAACAAAATCCGTTATGCATTTGATCACAGAAAGTAATTTGGTGAAATCGCATCTATTGTCGCTGTGAACCAGGGGGAACACTTCAAATGCAAAATAAATATATGTGAAAGAATTTCTGAAAATAAGGGTTGAAATTTACACACTAAAAAAAAAGTTTTTGTCCGCCTAAGGGATTAAATTCAACAAATGACAGCTAATACTCTTGTCCGCGCCCAGGTAAGGGAGTGTCCGCTTAACTGCCTGAACAGAATAGAATGCTGAACCCGAAGCCGCAGACGGAAATAAAAGAGCTATCAAAAAGTGTCGTACGTTATTTTTTTTACATGCACACAATGCAGCTGTACAGCTTTAAAAAAAGTATTTTGAAAAAAAACAAAAAAATATTCTTGTGTACAAGCTCAGAATTCACATTTTTTGTTTCCAACACTTTTCCTTTTAATAAATAATTTTTTTCGCGATACAAAGAACCACAATATTTTTTTACGATACAAAAAGTTGTTTTTTTTTTATTTGAAACGTCAAAAGTGCCGTACGTGAAAATTTGAAAGTTGGTGAATTCTCCCGTCTGCGGCTGCAGCTCCGTACGCGGCTACGATCTGTTGTGTTCGCAACATTGAATTTGTGTGTATTCAATATTTTGACAGCTATTCCAGCTGCGGCTCCGGTTCCGTCTCCATTCTATTCTGTATGGAATTTAGATCCAAGATCCACGGCCATGAGAATTTGTCCACCTAATGTCCGCTTAAAGGAGCTGTCCGCAATAGGAGTCTTCACTGGAAAAAGAACAAAATATTTTTTTGGCGCATTATTCAGACAAAATCTGCAGTGCAGATTTGTAGATTTCAAAAGTTTGGGAATGGTTGGTAAATCGGCAAAATAAAAATAAATCTGCACTATTGGCAACGCTGCTCCTATTTTCAAGGCTGTATGTCGAGGTACAGACATCAGGACAGGAACCCATGGTTTTAGTTTTCATCTGAAAACGGTTGGAACGAAATACTCTTTCTATGCATAGTTTGTCTACTATATCTTAGGTCATATGCGGATTAGATTCAATTCTCAATCTTCGGTTAAAATAAAAACGCGATTTAAATCCAATTCGCTGACGCCGCCGGCTCTCAAAATACATTTGGTTGATTGAAGGTAGGAACTAATCAGACTCAGAGATAATTAATTTTACCTTAAAGTTCATAACACTCAAAATCGTGGACTTTATTTTATAATTCCAATTGCAGACGACCTTCATAAGTGAAGTGTTCCGGAAACTGAGGTTTTGCCCAGGGTGTGCGAGATTAGACCGAGAAATTAGTCCATATTTTTTTAACTGAAATTTACCAAAAGTACCCTTTTTTTTACCCTCTGACTATACCATTTTCACTGGAATCTAATTTAACTGGGATATAATTGCTCAATTTGCATTAAATCCTTTTGTAACACCCTTTAAAAAAAAAAGAACAATTTCATTCTTGAAAAACTTTACACTTTGTCATATACTTGTTTTTAATCTTTGTCTTTTGAATTTCAAACAAAATAAAAACATCTGGTGGCCAAATACACTCATTCCCTTCATTATGAACATTATTTTATATTAAGTTATTATTCTTTACTGGGAGGAATAGTTTTTTCGTCATAAGGAAACATTAGACCCAAACAAAACTTTTTTTACTATCAATATATAATTAATTTGTAAAGCTACCTTAGTCGATGTAAAAAAAGCAATAGGTAGCGGAAATAGTTAAATAGATAAAAATCTATCTATCCATCGATCATTTATATATTTTTTTAATATAATTGCTAGGTTGTTCATAAAGTTTAATAATTACAAGACAACCCTTAAGACCATTCCATTGTGATTTTTATAAAGACTCGTTGCTAGCCCGTATTATTCACAAAACCTATTAAATATTATGGCTTCCGGTTTGTTTCAGTTCTCTCGTTCGGATTCGCTTGAATTGTCTTTTTTTCGTATAAGCAAATGGATTCTCGGAATTGTTGGCTTTTGGCCTATGGACCCGTTAAATCGTTTAACTAAAATAAAAATTGTTTTCAATTTAACTCTTTTGATAACAGCTACTATTGGAGAGATTCGATTTGCATGGTTTTTACGAAGGGATCCTTTAAACGCTCTTGATACTATTTGTCCATATCTAACAAAGACGGTAACCTGGATGAAATGCATTTGTTTTCTGATCTATCGCAAGGACCTGGAACTAATTTTGAAAGCTCTTTTCGAACATTGTAAAACAGGCAAGAATACTGTTAGAATTTTCAAAATCAAAAAATAAATTTCTAAAAAAATATGTTGAATTTTTAGACACGAATAATTTAAGAAAAAAACACATGATTTCCAAGGCTTCTCTTTTCACAACAGTTTGGTGTATTGTGGTTTATATTAACGCTTTCTTTACAAGTATGTTGTTTGCTGTTAAGCCTCTTATAGCTTGGATTTATCAATACTTTGTCAACGGATATAACAATAGTTGGGTTTCTCTACCATTTCAAGCTGCGTAAGTTCAAAACAAAACAATTGCAATTCATCTAGGGTCTTAACAATTTCTCTATTATTGCTATGCAGTCTGCCCTATCAAGACATGACTCAGATAAATAATAAAGTCTTGTATTCGCTGATATATTGCTGTCTGGCACATTCCGGAACTATAACAATATTCGTACTATCGGGTACTGATGGCGCATTTTTGTACTTTTGCATGTACATTTCTGCTTCCTATCAATGTCTACAAGAAGACTTCAAGAGCACCTTCAAAACCCATACATCAAGAGGTAAGTTTGGTTTCTTCATATATTTTATTTTATTTACTTTTACTCTGCAAAAACTTTCTTCAGATTTGAATTCTGCAAGTAATGATGTGCTTTACAATGACTTAACAAAACTTTTAAGACGCCAGCAAAACATTATTGAAATTTTTAAAAGTTTCAATCGAATTTATAAGTTTATGGTTTTCATCCATTTTGCATCTGCAAGCATTATTTTGGCAATTGTTTTGGCTAATCTTCTATTGGTGATTTAATTCTAACTTATTCTTACAAATATAGTTGTTGTTTTTGTTATCTCTTTTAGACTTCCGGAATTTCTAAATTTACTTATTTGAACTACGCTTTTGGGGCAGCAATTCAACTTTTCACATATTGCTATGGTGGTGAAAGTGTTACCAGAAATGTAAAATTTGTGTTTGTAACTTAATTTGTAACATCGAGGCATGCGCGTAGTTAAGTGGTGGAGGGGGTGGGGGCACGGGAAATTATCTTTGAAATCGAATTTAAGCAGAATACGATTTTTCATGTTAAAATTTAAAAAAATGAATGATAAAAACAATACAATTTTTATTGAATCATTTGTTAAAATATTTGCATTAAATTCAAACTCATTTAACTATTTAAAGATCGGCCACTAACATCGTTTCAAAAATAGTAAAGTTTTTTTTTTAAATTGTATCTCAACTGCACATTAAATAAAACATCTGCATAACCACAGCTGATATCGCTGAGGGTTGAAGACCTCATTAAATGTGCCTTTTTACAAAACTGAATTTCACCCCTTCTTTTTATTTCGTTAGAAATATTTGCTTTTTTATGCAAAGCATTTTGTATGTGTTTTTATTGCGATTTATGGATATAGATCTAAAATATTTCAACGAAAAATTAAAAAAAAATTGGGAGGATAATCAATTTTTTGACTTAAGTTCGATGGTAAATTACGTAAAAACAAGCTCACTTCAACACCGCAACGTGGTACCTATAAAGTACGCATAAGCAAACATAATGTAAAAATTCCAACGAAAATTTGAGAACGTTTGCTAAAATATCCCGTACCCGTACCCCGTAAGTGCAGCCATGATTTTTAGTTTATGGTCAGCTGGCTGATGGTTGCCCCCCTAGGGAAAATTCCTAACTACGCTAATGCATCGAGTGTTATTTTTACTCTTTAATTATAATTATTTTAGTGCTTCAAATTATCGGAAGTCTTATACTTTTGTGATTGGTATAAATGCAACAAGAAAGTTAAAAATCTGATCCTATTTGCTTTAACTAAATCACAGCAAGGAAGTCCCATGATAGCACCATTTTTCTCGCCATCTCTGCAACTCTTTGCCACGGTATGTATGTATGAGTTATTTTTTCGAAATAATTCTAATTTTTTTATTTAATGAAGTTAAAACAAAAAATATCGTTTTGCATAAGCATAGCGTTAGCTTACATAAGTTGTAAAAAAACCAAAATTTGTCCGCGTTTATTTCAGAAATAATTAAACCGAATTAAGTAAAGTGTATTTAACAACTTCACTGTCCAATGAATAATATCATACGTCCATGAATACCATATTATTCAAAAGTATTGTTAAGCATACTTCTTCGATTTCTATAAGAGCTTCATTGAAATTTTTTTCCGAAAAAGAAATATTATCGTTGCTAACCGTGTGAATACTCAAATCCTCTTTGAATTTTTTCGAGAGAATTTTATGGTGAAAATGTGGTCAAAATATTAGCCTAGTTCTTTTTCTTTGAAACTCTGTGATTTTCGGTGGATTTGTGTGAATTTCAATCCAACTTTCTGTCAAAGTTAATTTAAAAAAATAAAATGCAAAATGCAGAGAAAATCATAGAGTTACACCGAGTTCGTTAAAGTAAACATGCTCAATCACTGCTAAAAACAATTGCAAAAAAATGGTAGTAGTTATGTCCACAAAATTTGATTTTAATGCTGAGAGCAAACATCAGCGCTTCTAAAACAGTTAACACAATTTGAAACGGACTTAATTTGCCTGCAGAAATGCGACTTGAATGTGGCAGTGTAGCCGAAGTTTTACTTTTACGAACTCGACCTTATACTTTGAATAAAGGAACAAAACCTATTCTAATTTGTCGCGGATGACAACAGATACAGGCTAATCCGAAAAAAAACATAAAATAAATTCCCAATGTTGATCATTTTCGAGTAAATGAATGAATGTCTGACATACTAAGCCATAGATCGTTCTAAAATATTGAAATGATGTTGGACCTTTGACATTTATCAGCAGCATTCTCCAATAGTAGCAATTGTTATTATTTTGATGTACTGTGCAAATATAGCGCAATGCGTCAGATGAAAACAGATTTTAATAGCCATTAACTCACATTTTATTTTTTAATTTTGATTGACAACTTTAAATTTTTTTTATTATTTTTTTATTGCTGTCATATTTTTCTATTTCTTAATTTTTTGATTATTTTTTATACACATTATAGTGTTAAATATAAAATTTTGTTATTATCTTCGTGTGTAGTTAACGGATTTTACTAAATTAACTCCACAAACCCTCCCATTACTAATATGAACAAACTCTGTAAATTTCAACTGAATTGGTTTGGAGGTTTGCTGGCCTATAAAAGACGAACACACAAACATTAATTTTTATATATGTATAAGAAGAAGAAGAAGATAAAGTTAACAACAAATGATTTATGGTTAAAAAAAAAAACAATTTTACTTTAAATCCGAGTAAATCGTAATGCTTTTTACCAAAGGAAAGGCTGGACGTATATAGCCGATTTTGAATTAATTTTTATCGGGACGTAGAACACTTTTCACATATTTTATATGTATTTTGAATCATGTACATACATATTCATGGACACCGAAAACACGGTACAAAAAAAGTTCTATGTATCAAATGTGATTCAATGCCATGGACGTGAAAGTAATGTCTTTATTTCTGATTTAAAAAAAATTAACGTAGAGACGTGTTTCAATGGGGACAGTGAAGATGTTTAATGTTCCTAATTTTTAAGAAAATGCCTCTAGAAATGTTTGTTCATTATTTATCTGAAGGAATTATATTAAGTCCTTTATTAGGTATGTTCAGGAAAATCAGCGAATTCAGCGAATCCAAAAAAAAAAAATTTCTCACCATTTTCACAGAAAAAAATGTTGTTCATGAAACTGAGATTGCTAAGGAGGGCTCTGAAATCTCATTTTCCTGATTTTACTTATTATGTATTTTAACTACAAAAAAAAGAAAGATATTCTTGTAGCTTTTGTTCATTTTCATCTAGAGCTCATTTTGTATTTCCATGCTTTATTCCTTTGTTGTATAAATATTTTTTATTCTTTTTTTCAGATCATCCAAAAAGCTGGAACTTATCTAACAATTCTACAAGCGGTATTATAAATTTATGAAAATTTTTGCTGAATAAAAATATAATATTGCATGAAAAAAACGATGTCGGCTAAACATTTAGGTACATGTTAAAAACTACAATAATGAATTCCCTTCGGGCGTAGCTAAGCGCTAAGCGCGGACTTAAGATGTGTTATTGTCTTTATGATAGTTTCAAACTCAAATTGCGATACATTAAACTCGACATAATCGATGACAGCGAAAATCAAAAAAGTGGGTCCCGCAATTCTACTGAAAATAGAAACATTGAGGAAAACCACTTAAAATGCATCGCATCCCAACTCCATTGACTCGCTGATTACAAAAATAGTTTTGACAGATGTGTTAGTGCGAATATGCACATGACGTCACCGAAAATGGGTTTTTTATTTTTTTTTTTACTTTTTGGGAAACCACTTAAAACTGATCTTATTCGAAAGCTCTCGACTTCTTTTATGTATTTTAATATTCAACATAGCTCAAAACCCCTATACACGAATCAAAATACAGTGATGCCCCAAATGCTGATCAAATCATATTCATATTTAATGCTAATTACATGTTGGTATAGTGCAATTTTATTATAAGTATTTGTAAACTTAATTATATATTTTATTTCAAAAGTTCATATTTTTTTATTATTACTAAGTATATAAAAGGACCTCAAGCATCATGAATATTGCGTGCAAATGGATACAAACAAAAAAATGGATTCGTTTGGTTAGTGGACATTTTCACATGGCCAAATGGTTCCTAGGATTCATTGGTTTCTGGCCATTAGACTCTTTTGGTCTTGTGAATAAAAAAAAGCTTAAGCTAAAACTTGGATTTTTAAGTAAAAGCAAGGTTTTGCGTGAATAAAACTATGCTAAAGCTAGCTAGTGATAAACATGTCATTTAATAAAATCTACTTTAAAATAGCTTACGCTAGATTCCATTAGCTTAAGCTTATGTTTCCAGTTTAACCTTCAATTCGTGTGCATATTATAGTAAAAACTACAAAAATTTCAAGATTTTTTCACTCCTATCTAAAAACCTTTGATTAGTTCTTATTATAAGAATTCTCCTTAATAATGCAAATATGGCTGATTTTATACGCGTATAAGACAACCAACATTTTATAGGATTCTGGTAAATTAATAAAGAAATTAGTAAAGATTACTTTCATAGTGTTTTTGGGTTTAAAAAAAAAATGGGAAGTATTTGTTTGAATATTTTTAAGGGGACTCAGCTGAGCGTAGAGGAGGTCACAGATTTCTAAGCAGAGAATAAGAATATTTTTCAGATACCTGTGTAAATCTATAGAGCTGGTTAACAAAACTGTTAGGCACATTTTCAACAAGAAAATTGAATTAGATAAGGCAAAATTGACGGTAAAAAAGACGTTCCTAGAGATTTTAGAGCTATTGATTGCACCCATATTTCGATCCCCAAACATCTAAGGTTTGCTGATGATCGGAAAGGCTCCCACATTCCATTCAGAGCCCTAATACACAAGAGACAATCCATGCAGAAGTCCAGTGGCCACACGACACACGGATATCAATTACTTGTTCAAAATTTAACAAAAATGCTTACACAAAAAACTGGATTCAACTTTTAGGGTATATATGTATGTACAATTAGTCTCTACCAAGTTTGAAGCCACCCGTTAAGGCTTTAACTTGATGTACAGTTAACGTTCAGTTGGTCTGACTGATAAAAAAACATTTTTCGAATTATCCATCTTAAAACTTATGTCGTTTTCCATTGGACGTCTGGAAGCGTCCGGAATCAAACCAAACTCTTCTAAAACCATTCCATTGGCAAAAAAAACGGTCAACCGACGATTCTGAGAAGAGAATTTCGCTTCTCGATTTAAAATCAGAATCCACTCAGAAGCACTAATACATTAAAAGCTCTAACGTCAGAACAAACTCACTCAATGTAAGAAAATAAAAACATCTTCGAAATCGAAGGACGCCATGCTTGTCATTCTCCTCAAGCCTAAAATATCAAATCAAATAATGATACAACGATTCACCAATACAATGACAAAATTTGTAAGTTGAGTAGACGTAGTTAGTACTGTTCCATTGGATTTCAGAATGAGTGAATCCCTGAGTGAAACCAATGGAAAACGACATTAGTTTTAGCTACCTATGCCGACGAAAGCTGAAAATATAAAGCTTAAACTAAAATTTTCTAGCTCAAGCGAAAAAGTGTATTCTTTTTTATATCCACTTAAAACAAAGCTTAAGCTTTAGTTTTTAGTAAAAGCTATGACTAGCTAGCTTTAGCTTCTTTCAAAAACAGCTTTTACTTTTTTTTTTTTTTTAATTTTTGTTTATTCCCTTCGAATCGGGTAACTGTGACTAAAATATTTGCCAACTTAACTGTTTTGTTAACTACAACAATTGGAGACCGCCAGATGACCCCTACCCATATCAACAGTATTAAGAAGAGGTCGCGGAATTACAAAATGATGAGTAAATCAAAGCTTTATTTGACATAAAAAGAACGATGGCATGTCATCGGTTCGGAAAAAAAACGACACAACACACAACTTAACAAATCCCATTTTTTAAAACAGGCAACAGAAAATTGAATACAAATTTGAATTTCAATTAATCTGTTAAAATATTAAGACCACAAAGTACCTCATTAAGTTCAAAATTTTGTAGAAGAGTCTGGGTATTTTTTCAATTGATAGTTTTTATTTCATTCACAAAAATGCAATGCTAGCTCAAAAATTCCATTTGTTGAGTTGTGTCGTTTTTCTTCCGAAACGACGATGTGTTTGTGAGGAAACCCAAAATCAAATACCTCACTGCAACCAAATATGCAAGAGAACTATTATTTTTTATCTTCATATTAAATTCAATGAGAATTTATTGCCATAAATGACTTTCTGATAAAAAATGAATTATCTGATGTATATAAAAAAAAAATTTGAACCTGACAAAATCTATTTGCATCATCGAGCGGAAGGATCTCACTGAGTTTAATTAGTAAATATTACATAGGTACTATTAAATAATTTGATACTTATTGGCAGTTCTACATTTCATGGATTTCTTCCTAATATTTCTGCATCAAATCCCTTTTTTATTAAACGTTTCAGTTGTTTGATGTTAAAATTTTTTATGTAATTATGAATAGCGAATCGAACGTTCGACCTTAGTCGAATAGTTTAGCGAATTTCGTTTGTCACGGTCAGCTTCCACATTCGCTTTTGAAATCAATGCTGGCAACAGTTTTACATGGATATCACAAATACTAAACGTCAAACAACATTTAGGTTTTTAGTTCAGCTTGTGAATTTCTGTCGATTTTGTTAAGAGGCCTCCACCCAAAATTTTGAAAAAAAAAACGTGAAATTGGGCAAATGGCCGTAAAGTTTGAGAAGTCAGTACAACACGTTTGTAAAAAACTAAATTGTTTATGAAAGGATGATATTTTAGCTTGAAAAGCGTCGATCCACTTTTTAATTTTTTTTAATTTATCATTCTAGTTGCCTCTTTCTCAAAATCTCACAAAACTGCTCAAAGGACTATAAAGTTTGTGAGAAATTGAAATGGGAAATACATATTATTTTAACGTCATTTTGTAAGGCAATGAGCAGAACTTGAAATCCGTCTGAGCGGATTTTTAATTTTGGACCCTATTTTTGAATAATCATCTCTTGAAAAACATCAAAATTGCTCAATTTCTAATGAATTTTTGAATGCGTAGTTGTATGAAAAATGCAACAAAACTTTTTCCAAATGTCATCAGAAATTGTTTCAATAAAAAAAAAGGTAATCAAAAAGTAACTCATTATTTCAAAATAACACATTTTAAAAAAGTCTTATTTTTATACAAAAGGCGTTACTTTATTTTAACGGCCGTTTTTAGTTCTATTTGCCACATGGAAGTTTTATTCGAAGATCCCTTTTTTGGTTGGAATATAAACAAAAAAAAGTATGACGAATATGAAATTCCATTGGGTGGTGGTGAAGGGGAAGAAATAGAAGAGAGTAGAACCACGGTGACGGTGGTTGAACCGGAGTCGCAGACGGAACTGGAAGAGCTATCAAAAAGTGCCGTACGTTATTTTTTTTACGTGCCCACAATGCAGCTGGACAGCTTTGAAAGTATTTCACCTCGTTTTGACTTAAAACAAAAAAAAAAATAGAGCGCACGACTTGATCACACAAACTTGCTCTTGTAGAAAAAGTTTCTTCGAATTTCAAAGATTGAGCGTATTAAAATTAAAAAAAAATTTTTATGGGGGCCTTTAGTTTAAACTAATATTATACATTATAGAGCTTAAATTGAAAAATTATTAAAAATCAACATAATTCGAAATAAATTTATTAAAAAAGTCTTCTTAAATTGTTTTGAGAGCTAAAACAAGTACACTATCTGATTTCTTTAACTAATCTTAGTTTTTTTTTTCAATTAATTTTTTATACACAATTTTTTAGTATTTATTTATGTTGAATTAAATATTAAATTTCAAAAAAAATTATCTACCCGTTTTTGAAATATCGAATTTTCAAAAAAAAAAATTTGAAATTTTTTTTAAAAATCCAAATTGTTTTTTTTTTTTTTTTGAAAATTTTGATATGCAGTATGATTTCAACTTTTGGAAGCTTTTGTATAAAAAAATTATTTTAAATCGGTTACACACATAATGAGATAGTCCAAAATAAAGAAAATGGTTATATGAGAGGTACTATGTTAATAATGGTTAACTGTAAATTTTGTTTTTAGCAGATCGTAGATCATACTAATATTAGTATTTAAAACAATTTTAATAAAAATCGTCGTAATCGAGTCGTTTTCGAGAAAATTTATATTTCCTGTAACGGTTTTTGAACATTTATATGGAAGGTACCGTTAATTTTGAGAAAAAAATTTCTTCAAAATATTTAGATAATGTTATAAAAACCCCTGGTTACCAAGTTTCATAAAAATAAACCAAGTCGTTTTCGAAATATTTGGTTTTCAAAAAAAATATTGAAACTTGTTTTGAAAATCCAAAAAAAAGTTCTTGGAAAATTTTGGTACATATACAAAACTATTAAAATTTTCAGTGGATTCTCCATAAAAAAAAATTATCAAAATCAGTTTATTCCTTTTCTAGAAAAACGAAAATAAAAAAATGGTTCTATGGGAGGTACCATTTTAAACCATTTTTTGGAAATTTAATTTTTACAAGAAGATAGCATATACCTAATAAAATTTATTGATTTTTTCTTTAAATCTGTTGAGTCATTTTTTGAGAAAAAAAGATTTTCCAAAAATGCCAAAAAAATTATATGGCAGGTACCGTTATTTTTGTGCCCTAAAAATAAAAGGAAAAAAATGTTTCGAGGTAATGTCCCGAAAACACTTTACACCAAGTTTAATTAAAATCGGCCCATGGGTTTAGGCTGTAGGCGAGTTTTATAAAAAATTTAAAAATTATTAAGCACATTTTTTAATTTTTTCACATGGGTAACTTTTAAAGAAACGAATAATTCAGTTGTCTTCCCTTTTTGTTGTAGCCATTTTTTTCCTATTCCGGCCACATTTTTAACACGTCCTTGGGTTTTTTTAATTTTTAATTTGATAGTAAATTGGACTACGACTGCATTTGTATTTAGTTGATAGTTCTGCTGCTGAACCAACCGTTTGAAACTCTGCTACGATAGCCTCACGCTGCTCCGTGATTAGCTCGTTAGTTCTAGCCATTTGAACGACTTGACTGAAGAAAAGATGACACAAAATTGTAGACAAAGTGCATCGTTTAACATTGAAAGGTCAATTCCATAAACTCCCGTTACACACTTTAAGCAGTTCATTGCACTTGTCCAAATAGTTTTGCCGGTGTTTAGTGATGTAGCAATAATTTTGCCATTTTCTCTCCTATGGTTCTAACCTAAACCGTTAGAATTTTGATTTTGTTTTTTGTGTTACATTATCGAGAATATTAATGAGTTTATTTATAAAAACAAAAAATAGTAAAATATGTATTTTTCTTTAAGTTATGGGCCTTTATGGAAGTTAGATGGTTTGAGTATTATAATGTCCAAATAATTTTGCCATCGACTGTTCAACGAATTGTTGACTTATGAAAAGAGTATGGAGGAAAAAGAAAGAACCCGAATGAAAACAACAAGCTTGTGTCTGGCTAGTAAAAATGCTAGATGATTCAAATGCATTCGGCAAACAATAAAACCTGCACTCGATCGACATGATCACGTGACCTTCGGTAGCGCAGTGCGTAGTGCACTCGGCCCAGAGACGCTTGGTCTAGGTTCGAACCTCAGTGGGGCAGATGGTTTTTCGAATAAAATTGAACATAAATAGACTAAGCACCACTAAAGGAGTCTGATGATCGGCCTGGCGACCGTAAAATAGCTATAATTCCAGCCTATAAAACTAGGTGGAAGCTCACTGAAGTTGTTGTTCTTTCATTCAAACCTTCAATAACTAAATCTATTTTACTACTTAATTAGTAGAAATAGGATCTTTAGAGCAACAAAATAACGAATGAAAGTCGAATTTAATGAAAAATTACTTTTGTTGTTTTCAATTTTCTCAAAAACTGGAATAAATTTTGACATCTGCTTTTTAGTTTTTGACTAAAAATTGATAAAGGCATTGAATATTAAATACAAAATACTACTTAATAGCATAAAATTTTGAACAATATCAGTTTGAACACAATTTTTTAATTTTTTTCTTTTAAAAATGTAAGTTTGAAAAATCATTTTAAAAAAAACTATTCACTAAATCAACAAAATTTTAGAAATTTCCCTCCCGTTATTTTAAATTTTGTCAAAAACTAAAAGACTTTCAACTTATAAAAACTTATAAAAGAATTGAATTTTGAAAACAAAATTAGTACTTAATTATGCAAAATTTTGAGTTTGAAAATAAGTATTTTAAAAGATGATCGTTCAATCGATCGTAGCATTTTTCAGGCATAACTTCTAGCGATCAAAAAGGCTTAAAGAAAATGCGATATCCACAATAGATATCCGAATATTCTCTTCAGCAGATAAACATTTAGAGGTCGCTAATTTCTTTTTTCCATACAAATTGTATGGGAAGTTTTCTTTTGTTTGCTTGTTTATATTATAACTTAGCAACCGGTTATCGTACGGAAAAGATTCACACGTTTTCTTAAAGGAAATTGAATATTCTTTAAAAATCTTCCTCATCACTTCTTATCTCACAAGTTCACTCCTCTAAAGTTATTGAAGGTTAAAGTCATTGGTTTATTCCACAGTTTTTTGGATTCCCTGTGGAAAATATGTTACGTTAACGGCTTAAAGTTTACCAGGCTTATTATTTCACTAACCTCTAACTTAAAAGCTAGTTGCATTGAAAAGATTTAAATTTTTTTGAATCAGTCTAATGCACACCCTACAACTCTTCCTCCAAATTTATCTTTCTAAAAAATTTGAGTATTTGGAGTACTTTCAGAGAGGATAAGTCGATACGGTTATCTTAAGAACCTTAAGCGTACTTTTATATTTTTGATAAAAGAAATGGCATTGAATTTTGGAACAAAAACAACAACAACTTAAAGGTGCTACCACCACTTGTTGTTGTTGTTCAAAAATTCAATGAAATCGACGGAATAAAGAATGGTCAAGTCTAATAAACTGTCATTCTAGTATGAATAATATAATAAATAATAATAGATAATCATAAATGAAATGTTTATGTGAATGAATTTAACAGTGTCATGTGCTTTTGAATAAAAATAAAATAGTTACATATAATATAAATTAGTTAAAAATAATACTTACAAGTAGGATAAGCATTCCGCTTAAACTTAGCTCCTTTTATATGTAAAACATTAATAACTTGAGTCGAAGCTTTTGCGAAAAGTGGTCTAATTGAAAATTAGATGAGGTCATTGGAATCAGCATTAAAAATTAAATGGAAACGATACCCCAATCGTCTTAGTTTCATAAAGTTGAATGTTTCATTAATTGCCTCCACCCTCTTGCCAAGCGCATTATCCCATTATCCCAAAAAATGGTAACAATTTTTTTTATTTGGAAACTCATAAGATTTGCGTTTCTCAGTGTCAAATCAATATTTTTCCGACTTTTTGTTAATGTAAATCAGTTGCCCCCTCTTTCTCAGAGGTCCTTTATTGATGACGTCATATATATCAAAACGCTCAAGGTTCCCAAAGGTATACCCAGCGTTTTCGGATGATTCAGCACACATTTTTCATATAGAAACCATCAAAAAGTGTTGTATACAATACATACCTACTAAAAATTTGGGTTAAGGTTACTTTTCCCCAGATTATTTTGGATAACTTAAGTATATCACCTCATCATCGGCGTACATTAATAAATATCTAACGGCCATATTCTTATTGAATTTCTTCAAAGCTGGTTTTACAGAAAAATTAGATCAATAGCAGTTTCGAGTTTTGAGTTTTTCACAAATTTTTATTACTTTGACATCTATGTAAATCAAAATATTCATACATACTTAGTGTCATCCCTGCATTTTGCCTAAGTCTCATCCCTGTATCTATCTTACCCAGTTTCCTTTATCTATCCTTGTCATTTAATCATTCTATTGTCTCTTACAATAAGATACAAAATGGAGTCGTTAACGAGAAGTTGTTGAATGCGGACGGTAACAAAGTCGAAACAATAAATTAATACTAAAAGAAATATATTATGTGTTCTGTGTATTTAATCAAAGTATTTTGGACTCAGCTATCTTGACAATAGTTGACATCATTTGGTATTGAATGTTTAAAATGGAACAGTTTTATTTTTTTAGTTTAATTTTCATTAAGTTAATATAGTTTTTATGTATTTTTTCCGTGCCTCGCGACGCGTCGGCTCTATTAAATGAAGAAAAAAACTCATAAAAAAAATTGGAATGATCACAAAAAAAATTGGAATGATGGCGGCATTTGTTTGATTTCGAGAATTTTTAATTTTATTGAGTTTTTTCTGTAAATCTCAGCAGTGGTACCAACCTATAAAATTAAAATATTGCTAGGGAAGTGTTCAAAAAATGGATTTCGAAATCCAAATCTAGAAGCAGACCTGGATCTTGTGTTGTTTTTGTATTACTTGTATTTATGTTTCCAAATCCAATCCGGATCAGATCTGGGGGAAAATAAAATGCAGCTAATATAGCCGTTACAAAATTTGAGAATTTCAGGAAGATCATTATTAAAAAATAAAGAGAAAAGCAAAGGTCCAAATAGAACCCTGAGGGAGACAAGCATTCGTTGGAAGAAAATTAGAAAGGTTTGAGTTAATACAAACTGGCTGAGTTCTTCCTGACAAGAATTTTTGAATGAGGGTCACCACAGTTCTAACAAAGAATAAAATATGTATCAATTTATTCAGCAAAATACCATGCGGAACTGAGACGAAAGCCTTTGAAAGTCAATCATAATTAGTGTAAATGTGTATTTCCCCTGTCCATTTTGTGGCGAATGTCTTCAAAAAGTTTTAAGAAAGCTGTGGAGCAACTATTCTGTGGCCAAAAACCAGCTTTTACCGGAGAAAGCAATTTGTTTACTGACAAAAAAGAAGACACCTGCTGACTCATGATTCTTTCAAAGACTTTCGAAGCAAAAGACAGGATGGAGATCGGGAGATAGAGTTTTTTTTTGAATTGAGATTATTTTGGAAGCTTTCCATAATCTAGGGCAAGAAGATGTGATTATAATTGAATTAAAAATATATGCAAAATAAGGAATAATTAGCGGTAAAATAATGATTAAGAACTTAGGGTGTATATTGGCAAGACTAATAGCTTCAGACTTTATTTTTCTGACTGCTTCTAGTACATCAAATCGTTGAATTGGTTTAAGGATTCTCAATCACTATTGATATTGTCTGCTATTGAAGTAATATGTAGATGAATGGCCAGCAATCATTTTGTTGAGCTCATTAACATCACACTCTTCACCTGCCTGTAGCGTGAAACTTTTTCCTCTAATATAAGCTGAGTTTCCTTTATCAATAAAAATTTCAATCTTACGATTAATAATATCAATCCTTTCAGAATTCTTTTACAGTGACTTACCTGTGTTTAAAAAGGGGGTTGGGGTCGAATACTGTAGGATCAAAATACTGTTTTTAAAATACTGTATTTCAAAATACTGTCATTCAAAATTCTGTTTACACAAAATTCGGTGTTTTAAAATTCTGTAGGAATAAAATTCTGTATTTCAAGATTCTGTTTTTCAAAGTTCTGTATTTAAAAAGCAGATTATTGAAATACAGAATTTTACTCATACAAAATTATTTAAATATAGAATGAACATTGAAAGTTTGAATTAAATAAAATCTTATACACAACAATTTTCCTTTAACTGTCTAAATTTTTATTAAATTGTAAGGAAAACAAAATTCGAAAGGTTGCTACACTCAAGCCTCATTATACATTTTATATACCTACTGCTACATGAAAATTGGCCCCAACGAAAAATTACCCTATAAAAAATTTATATAAAATTTTGGGGAAAATTTTAATTTTTTTTGGGGCTATTTTCCAATTGGGCCAAATTTCATGTAGCTATTTTGAACCTATAATTTAAAATTGATCATATTAAGAGTCAATGTAAAATCTCAAAATACTCAAATTCTATAATGAATTTTGCAAATATTTAAAACATTTCGGACTTGTACTAATATTGCTGAAGAATTCTAAGTTTCATCGTTAAATTCTACAATTTCCACATATCGAGGTTCACGAAAAAACGTTGGTTACAAATACCTAAGTCTTTTACTCAGAGATCGTAGGTACTTGAATGAATTTTTGTACAAGAAAATGCAAAAAATTCTATTTGCACTTGTACCTGCTTAACAATGATATTGAAAAAAAATTTCTTCAACATGTAGAACTTACAGCATTTTGGATGTAAAGTATTTTCAAAAACAGAATTCTAAAATACCGAATTTTGGTCCTACATAATTTTCGAAAATAAAATAAACAGGATTTTGGTCCAACAGAATTTTGAAATAAGGTCATTCAAGGATAGCCTATTCTTTTCGATAAACAAGAAAACACACAAGTTTTATCCATGTTACTAGTTTCGTTAGACAAGGGCAAACTGCATGAAGTGCTTTCATATAACATCCTCTCTTATCATCCAAGCTAAACGAATTCCAGCAATTATTGCATTTAGTAAAACTGTTATCCAAATTTAAAGTGTCCAATGGCTAGAAACTAATGAATCCTAAAATCCATTTGGCCATGCGAAAATGCCCACCAACAAAACCATGCAAGGAATAAATCGAAGCCATTTTTTTTGTATCTATTGGCACGTTTGTTCGTAATGCTTGTAGGAATTTCTTTTTATAGTAGCGAAACGAAATTAACTTTTGATATGAAATATAATTTAAGTTTACCAAAGGCAAAAATAGGTACTTATAATAAAATGGCACTTTACCATCATGTAATTACCATTAAATATGAATATGATTTTATCAGCATTTGATGCACTGTATTGTGGTTTGTGTATAGGAGTATCGAGCGAGCTATGTATATTGAATATTAAAATACATAAAAGTAGTTTTTAACCAAAAACAGAGTGAACTGATCGATTAAAATGATTACAATGTATTATATTTTTGTTTTGGTACAAAAATGCATTTTTAAATGTATACATTTTTCATTCAGGGCTTTAACTTTCTTATCATATCGCGATATCAAGAGAAATAAAAATGAATAACATCGTGGAAAAAATAGGTAGTTGGATAGGTATTTCTGTTTCATAGAAAGGTTCAGTAAAAGCATTGAATATGCTGGTATAACATTATTGTATATAACATTTTTTTAAGTAGTTCCTCGCTCCATTTTTAGATAGTGACTACAGAAATATCCAACTATAAGTTTTTAATAATATTGCAAATTTGAAAAAATCTCCTACCCATTCTGGAAAATATCGAATTTCCAAAAGAAAATTGAATTTTTTACAGGCCGAAATTTGTTTTTTTTTTTTTTTTTTAATTTTGATATGTTTTTTTTTTCAAACACTTTTTAGGCGCTTTGCAATAGAAATTGAAATAGTTGAAAACAAAAAAAAAGCATTCGATAGTATAATATGGATTCAAGGGCTTATTCATAAACTCTACTAACTCACATTCAGAATTCAAGATGGTTCAGGGAGGCACCTCATACCTAAACTTCCAACCACTCCTCTCCTTACCCCTCCGTGCACCTACCTTACCATCACCCTGGGGAGCACAATGGATCCACCGTCAGCCTTTTTAACCTGACCTAACTCACATTATCTCATTCACTAGTAAACCAAGTAGAAAATCCATATTCGTTTAGGCTGCAGTTGAACAGACAGAAAAGTATACGAAAAGAATTGCGAGACCCACTTTTTTGATCTTCTTTATCATTCATAGCTTTATTTTTTTTTTTATTTTAAATAATAGGTATGTTCAGGAAAATGAGATTTCAGAGCCCCCAGCAATTTCAGTTACATGACAAACATTTCTCAGCAAATTTTTTTTATTTTTATTCTGTCAAAATGGTGTGGACAACATTTTTAAGATTCCCTTGCCCACTATTCAACGGAGCGAAGTCTCAGAAATCTCATTTTCCTGAACATACCTAATAAAGGACTTAGTATAATTCCTTCAGATATGAACAAACATTTCTAGAGGAATTTTCTTAAAAATTAGGAACATTATTAAATAAATTTTACTTAAAAAATAAATCAAATTTGATGGCACAACAGCTCATGAAGAACTAGGGCCTAGTGACTTAGAACTCTCAACCATTCCTGCAGACATCCGATCCGAACGGCTATAATGTGAGCGGCACTTTTCTATGACAGGAGATACTCTTTAGGCTAGGCGCATATTGAGACGCGACTGGCACGTATGACGTTACTTGACGCGAGTAACATGACCTGATTAATAGAAACATGTCATGTCGTTATTCGCATATTGAATCACGAGTCTCGTGTCAATATTTTATTGAAAACATTATTTATATTGAAATTGAAGTACTTACAAGAACATATAAATAGAAAATTCAAATTTTTCTTCTATCACCTTTGATTCAAAAATAAAAAAACTCACAAAAAACTATAATTGTTCTCGTAATAAGCAAACTATTTTTTATTTTTCAATTTTATCCTACAGTTTGTATTTTTTTGACAAGAAATAAATAAAAAACGTGCACGTGCAAAGTCTCGCAAGGAAAACTGTGTTTCAATCACTGTGTCACGCGTGTTTTGTAAAACGAGTGTCTGGTCATGTCGCGTGCGTCGCTCCATCAATATGCACTGTTCAATTGATTTATATTGTTTACAAAAAATCGTGCTGTGCTGTTTCACGTCACACGCATAAAATGTGTTTATCGTTTTATTTATGGATGTTGATGTGATGAATGATAATGATTGACGATTAACTGATTTTTTTCAATGAAAAGTTTTTTTTTAAGATTTACAATACTGTTTGTATAATTGTAAAATAAGATCCCGATGTCTGGATTATCTGAAAATAAGTATTTCATTAGATAAATAATTTTTTTAGAGCATATCTAAGGCTGCGCGCACTGTAGTGCGAATTGGTCTCGCATTTAAACGCTCTCGCGTCGCATCGCTTCTCGTGCTACTGTGCGCGCAACCAAACAAAGCTATGTAATGTATTCGTTACACAGATTCCACATAAATCAGAAGTGAGCTTAACATGACTCGCGAAATTAAGCAACAAAATTGCCAGAAAATTGCACAAAAATTCAACAAAACAAAAATTTGGTCTAGAGGTTTGATTTAGCGTCTTCCTAAGCATTTCCTAAACTGAACTTTAAGGCCAGGCGCGCACATGCAACTAAACAGTTTGGTTTCGATTTTGAGTAATATAGCATTATATGAGAGTCCGCGTACATAAACCGGCGCGCACTCTCATATAAGCCCATTGTGCACAAAATCGAAAACAAACTGTTTAGTTGCATGTGCGCGCCTGGCCTTAAATTTAAATTAAGGCAACTGCTTTTGATTTTGGGTTCTGAAAAGGGCAAAATTATTTATTTTTGTTAATATCTTTTTTTTTGTGAATATCAATGAAAAAATCATAGATTTCAAAATTCTAGACGAAAATTTGTAAGAGCAATTTTATAAGCTAACATTTTTGTTCTTACATTTCTTCGAAACATTTGATAAAGTTTTCGTTTCATCTGACATCTTTCATTTCATAAAATCAAAATCAGTGGCTCACGTTTTGCTCTCTCTGCGAATTTATGTGAATTAAAACCATATGTATATTGTACACATGTATCTCATACCGAGGCAAAAAGTGGCAGAGATGGTGAGAAAAATGGTGCTATCATAGGGCTTCCTCTCTGTGATTTAGCTAAGGCAAAAAGGATCAACAATTTAACTTTTTTGTTGCATTTATACCAATCAGAAAAGTATAAAACTTCCGATAATTGTAAGCACTAAAATTGTAATAAAAAAAACTAAATAACAAGTTAAGAATTAAATTCGAAAAACAATTTATACATTTCTGTCAACACTTTCAGCACCATAGCAACATGCGAACAAGTGGTTCGATATTCCAACGACGTAAGTTATATAATTAAATTTAGAAAAACCGGAAGTCTAAAAAAAAAATAAAAATACTTAATTTGTATAAGAATAAATTTAAATTAATTACCAGCGCAACCATAACCAATAGAATTGCCAAGCTAATGCTTGCAGATACGAAATGAACAAATATTATAAAATTATAGATTCGATTGAAATTTTTAAATATTTGATGAATTTTTTGCTGTCGTCTTACAAGTTCTCTTAAGTTTTTGTATAGGGCTTCATTAATTGGAGGATTCAAACCTTAAGAAAGTTGGTTATATTTCAAAGTAAATAAAAAAAAATTAAAAGAAAAACTGAACTCACCTTTAAATGTATAAGCCTTCACAGTCCTTTTGAAGTCTTCCTGTAGACATTGATAGGTACCAGATATATACATGCAGAAGCACAAAAATGCTCCATCAATTCCGGTGATTCCAAATGTTGTAATAATTCCAGAATACGCCAGAATGCAGTATATACATGTATATAAGGATTTGTTATTGATTTGCGTCATGTCTTCGTAAGGTAAACTTTAAGAAAACGTCATAATATTAAAACTCCTAAGGATTGAAAACTTGGTTTTGAACTTACGCGGCTTGGAAGGGTAGGCCAACCCAACTATTTCTTTGTCCATTGATAAAGAATTGATAAGCCCAAATTATAAGGGGTTTTAAAGCAAACAAGCAAGTAGTTGATAATCCGTTTATGCAAAGAACAAGGCACCAAGTATTTGTAAGAAAAGAAACCTTGGCAATCAGAGTATTCTTTCTTAAATTTTTTGAATCTAAAAATTTTAACAAAAATTCAAATGTGCTTAAAATATGGGTATGTACATAAGTTCATTTTGTCTTTGAAAATTTCATTATATCTCACCTGTTTTTAAATGATCGAAGAGATTTTTCAAAATAAGTTCTAAGTCTTTGCGATAGATTAGAAACGAAATCAATTTTATCCCGGTTACCATCTTAGTTACACACGGGCAAAGCACATCAAGGGCATTTAAGGGATCCCTTCGTAAGAACCAGGCTAACCGAATTTCTCCTATAATTGCCGTTAGCAAAATTATAAAATTTAAAACTATTTTGAATATAGTTATTCGACTTAAGGGATTAAGAGGCCAGCAACCAAGAAATCCCAAAATCCACTTGGTGATACGAAAAAATGAAATATCAAAAGAATCCGAACGGGAGAACAGAAACACCATTTTTTTAGTTTTGCGAACAACAACAGCCAGTAAAGTCTTTTATAAAGAAAAGAGTAAAAGCTATATTCGATGTTGCTCATGAGTAAAAGTACTTATATTAGAGTACCTATATATAATTTACATATATTTTAATGATAAATTTTAAATTGCATTAATTGGAAAAATATCTTTAGTTTAGATTTAAATATTCATACAAATTTAAAAGCATTATAAATGGATAAATTGTGATTAAAATGGTTGACCATTGGTCATTTAAAGTCCATTTATGTTAATTGTTCATATACAGAGAAATAGTTGTGAATTTAGCAGATGTTGATGAACATTTGAATAATCTTCTAGTAAATTATGTATGTCCCCTTTCACACGAGGCAACTGGGTTTCCAGAAACAATGAGGTAATAGGCGAGAAAGGCAGGAAGAAAGAGGAGTAGACAAAATCTCCCCGGTGAACAAATTCAGGCGATTTGTTTGACGTTCCTCTTCACACTACGTTTGTGTGCATTCAAACAAGGTAGTTTAATGTTTGAAAAGAAAATAAGCAAATCTTTTCGGGTTTTGTTTCTTGCGTGTGAAAGGTACAAGAGATTGTTAAGGAGATTATAAGAAAACGTCAAAAAATTCTCCAGCAACTAGTATCTTCTTGTGAAAGGGGACTATTTAATTATTATTTTAAATTGCTTTTACAGTTATCTGACTTGATATACATTAGGATGGAGTGAAACTTAACTATTTATAACTTTTTTTTTAATTTTTCTTATACATAGTGGGAATTGGGGCCATTAGGCATTAAAAAGAGTGCACACTAAATTACTGTTCAATGAAAAAATATCTTGAGTGTTCACAACAACATTGAAAGTTTGTACAACGGCGTATAGAGGAGGGGGGGGGGTCAGGGGTCATGACCCCCCCCCCCCCCTCTGAGAACATTTCGTAAATAAAATAAATATAAGAAAATTTTTTACGCAGTTGTTTTTAAAATTGAGTTTTAAAAAATCGAATTTCTCTTTCAATTTGGCAAGTGAAATGAGATAATATCAAATTTGCAGATTGGAATTGTTATGTAAAAGATACATGAAAAACATGAAAAATGAATGGAAATGTTATACATCACTAAAAAGGTTATTTAGCAAGCTTTAAAAAATGTAGGTACAGGTATAGTTCTATAGAAAATAATGAAAATAACGGTAATATAAAATAAGAATTGTATAGGTATTAATGTGGATTTTTGGGGATTTTTGTTTATAGTTAAGAATTTATTTGATAAATGACACTAAATTATATATTAAATTTAGGTGTTTAATTAACCTTTACAATTGTGCCAAAAAAAGTACCTATATGTGACCTTTAAATTTTTAAAGATATCAGTGTTCAAAATTCTCAGTCTTAGCAAATAAAACTATCAAGAATTTGAATCTAAATAAAATATCTTGAAATGCATAAAATATAGGAATATAATTTTATTATTTACATAATTGACGTTTTTGCCTATGAGATAATGGTAGCAAAGCTTCAGTTTACACTCATACAAAAAGGCACGAGTTGGGTATCTAGTATATTATTAAAGTGTATGCACTTTTCCACTTTTTGTCACTTTTTCCAAAAAGTAGTTGAATGTTTAAGCCTTGCCTCCTTATACTGGCCACTTTTTTCAAAAAATATTTTTTCCCGCTAGCGCAGTTGTTTTGTGAAAAGAAATATATACAAGTTGGAATAATTATGGATTAAAGATTATCAGCTATAAAAAAACTAACCCTTTGTTATCATATTTCTGAACACACCTAAAAGAGGCTGAACTACATTCAACTTCAAAAAGTACTTTTCGCGAAAAAAATGTTTGTCTTTCTTCAATCTACTACGAAATCCTATCTCATATCTCAAGTTTTCAAAAAGTAAAAGTTAAACCTTAACTACATTGGCCGCTTTTTGCAAAATTACATAGGTAAAAATATTTTTTTTCCCGCTAGCGCAGTTTTTTTATAAAAAGGAATATACGATATGTTTTTTAAACCAAAATTTGAGCTTTCTGCATCATTTTTATAAGTTTTCCAATCAGAAACACTATCCCTAAATGAGTTTCAAAATTTTCACTTTTGTAGTTTTTCACTTTTTTTGCCATTTAACCCTTAACTACATTCAACTTAGTGCTTTTCGCGAATTTTTTTTTGTCTTTCTTCTCATCTTCTACGAAATTCTATCTCTTATCTCAAGTTTTAAAAAAGTAAAAGTTAAAAAGTTTTTAACTTCCACCTTTTGTAAAAAGTACTTTACAACTACAAACAAAGAAAAAGCTTACAAAATGATTCATAGATGTCACTGTTGCGGGGAAATTTTAAAGGGACATTTTTTGATGATGCGTTTGTTCTGATTTTGAAAACAGGGATGGCACAAATTTAACTCAATTCACAGAGATGGCATAAATTTAACTCAATTCCTTTTTTTTTGTCTGAACAAGGTGTCGCTAGCAGTATGTGTGTAGATTTTCCACTTTTGTACTTTTTGCGCAAAGTACTTTTGGAAGTTGAATGTAGTCAAGCCTGTTATTCACTATTGGATTAAAATCCTCAATTAATCCAAAAATAAATCCAATTCCAGATGTTATTTGACATTAGATCAAAGAAAACAAAAGCAAAGGTTGAAACTTTTTTATTACTTTACATTTATCGTTTTTAATTTTTTTTTTTTTTTGCTGATTTTTTGAACGTGACCCTCCTCGAGAAGTGAAGCTGTATACGCCCCTGAGTTTGTATGTGTGTCCTTAGAAAATACTAGACGAATATTATATTGCATAGCAAATCCATCACATTAATACTTTTTAAAATTGAATACATACAGGCCCTCAAAAATATTCGAATAGTTTTTTCTAGTGGTGGAATCTTTTTATTTCATCAATTGCAAAAAAGTTGAAAACTAAACGAGTTTTACTAAATATAAATAAATGTTTGGATTTTCTTAATTTATTTTGTTTGTGTCTACAGTCAAAGCTCTCTAGTTTGAATTTCCGCGTGGCGCAAAACTATTCCACTCTAAGGTACATACATACAAGAATATAAATTTTGTTTTGTAATAAATTCCTGAAAAACTTAACCCATCCTGCCTATGTATTTCAAAAAATAAGAAAACAAAATTTTTCACTCCACCCTAATATATGTACATACATATTAACAGTATCAAACTTTATAAAACAGCGCTTCTGTTGTTCTTGTTAAAAATAACAAAATTGGTGGCATGACAACTTTTAAAGAATCCCCTTCAAGCTAATTCACTGACCCAACTGTCTCGGTCTTTCTTGGATCTTTTCTAAACTGAGTGTTTCACGCACACATACAAAAATTCTCTGTATCTACAGCAGTGATGGAAATCGACTTTTGTCGATAGTACTGAAAGCTGAAAAAAAATAGTACTGAAAATGACCAAATAGTACCGAAATTTTTCCAATCGTGAATTCTACAGGAACTGAATTATTTTATTGGATGTTGCCATCTTTAGAGGAAGATTTGGTTTGAGTATTCTGCCATCGACCATTTGCAGCCATCTTTACTTAGAGATAAAATACTGTTCAATATTTTTTTAACGAGATAGAAGCTTTTTTTGTGTAATGGATACATTTCTTTAAATTTACATTATGTTAACAAATTCTGAAAAATCTAACGTTTAATAAATAATTTTATATAAATCGGAATCATATAGGTATGTTGTTGATTTTGTATTTTTGGAAACTTAATATGTATAATATTTGACCCATGTTTGAGTTCTATTCTATTTGGTTTATTTGTTTTTTTCGCGGAGAATTTAAAAAAAATATTTTTTTTTTTTTCGAGAGAAAATTCTAATAGTTTTTTGTATACATATTTGGAATTATTATTTTTAAAAATGTTGAAATTTTTTTAGGAAAAATACGTTTGTTTATTTATACAAGGTGTACCCTAATTCGTGGACTAAATATGTTTGAGGGATAATTTTTGGGATAATTCTAAGAAAAGCAATATTTATAAGGAAAGTTCTATCTTCCCTCTTCTTCTTAGATATATCTCTTAAAGAAATAAAGAACAAACTTTTTATATTGGTTGTTTGTTTTGTAAGGTTTATGACGCAAAAAAATTATTCAAAATTAAAACCCTTTTTCCGGTTTTTTTTTATTTACCATTCACATTTTTTTTTTTAGAAATTTTGACTTTAATTTAATTTTGAAATTTAATTTCCCCAAAACATTCACTTATGTCGAATTCTTTTTAACATCAAATTAGATTTTTTTTCAAAACAGAATTGATTTTCTTTCTTTTAAACAAGGAATTTGTCTAAAAAAAATCGATTTTTTCTTCTAAACAAACATCTACATTTGAACGGTACCTACATTTTTTAAAATTTCCATTATCTGAATTGAAATTTGTAAAAAAAAACTCGACTTTTTTGCAAGAAATCAACGTAATGACTTTCATCAGACTTAAACGAAACCAGCACTTAAGTGATGCGTTTAACTCAGGTGATGAAAATTACAGTATATGGTAGTCTTTTGCCAAATCATTGAAATAGTACTGAAAGTTGAAAAGTGGTACTTACGTACTGGGAAAATTAAATAGTACAAAATTCAGTACAATAGTAAGCCTTTTTCCAACCGTGATCTACAGACATTTTTCCCCACACCACACCTTTGTTTAGTTCATCTTTGAAAGTGGAGTAGCGAAGACATAGTTTTTTTTGTGTTTTCTTTTCTTATGAAAAATTGAGAAATGGTCGATTTATAAATAAAATATTACTGTTTTTCGTTCATTTGATCTTTTTGTAGTGCAATAGAATATGTTTGTAAATTGTATTTATATAAATAGCCGCGTTTTTTTTTCTACGGATCTGAATCAGGATCATTTTTTAACACGTAATACAAAAACAATTCGGGATCCTGCTCTATATCTTGATCTATTTCAAAGATCCAAAAATTAATTCTTACTCTGATGGGTAGATGGCTTTCATGGTATGGTAGTGTTAATTGCAGTGTAAAGAAAAGAGACGAATAATAAAATAATTAAACGTAAGTAAAAAGGAGATGTTCATTTAAGGCTCAATTCACACAGAACTGGCATATGGTTTTGATGTGGTTCTGGCGTGCCGGATTCCTATGCCACGTTGTGGAATCCGCATGTTACCCTATGTGCCTGTTTACATTGTATTTTTGACAAAGCATATTTTCGTTCATCAAAATTTTCCTCGTGTTTACATTATAGAGAAAAAATTCTTTCATTTCAATCTACCTATCCCTATCGCACATCCTTAACAACCATTTATCTCTCACTCACACAAAAAAAAACACTTCTTGCTCAATCCGAAAACATTTATTGAAACTGGCGCATCGGCGTAATTTGGGTGGAATTAACCCTTCTCTTTCTTACTCACACAAAATCTACCCATCTCACTGGATGCGCCGTTCGTCAAAAATACAATGTAAACAGGCACTATGGCCTGATTCACACAGAATTGGCTCCGACGCCGACTCATCTCACTTTATTCGCAAAAGTGATTTAGCTATTAAAGTGAAATGAGTAAATTCGAAACAAGTTTCGAACACATGAAATGTCATAAACAAAGGCTATCTTTTAATTCGTTGTCTTTGGTTTTGTTTGTTTGAGGTTTAATTTTTCAATTTTGTATTTTTATTTTAATTAAACTTTATCGAAAAACCTAGGAAAATAAAATTTAATTAATGTGTGACATGACTTTATTGTGAAGTTAGTGTGCCCTACCCACTCCTAAACATTCTTCCAAAGTTTTGTAGTTAGTCCTCACGAAGTTGAGGATGAATCCTTGCGATGCTGAATTATATTTTTCACTTGTATTAAAAACATTTATACCTACAAATAAAATGTAAATAACAAATTAATAATGTTCATCAAATATCATTTTTACATAAATGTATATTTGTATAAAAAAAAACAAATCTTTTATGTGCTGGCATACTCATTTTTACCTACATACATTGTTGTTTTGCTAGTTCGTTTCACATACGTGAATAGGTATGTTGAAATTCCTTTGAAAAAGAACGCATACTTATGCAAAAGTGGACATTTACCAACACATACACCAAGTCACCGCTGAAACATCCGGCGAGTAAACTGACGTTTCATTTCACTCGCCTACTCACTCACTTTTACTAGCTAAATCGATTTTCAATGAAAAGTGAGTCATCTCACTCACTCGCCATTAGCTAAATCTCGGCACTGTAGAAACTTAAAATTACAAATTTGCACTTTTAAAATTTTTGAAGTTAAACTTACATGAAAAAACTTTTTGTTACATTTAATAATAATTATTGATAAATATGGTGATAATTTTAAACTTTGAAATTTTCTAAAATAAAAATGAATTATTAAACATTATTTGAAAATAAATAAAAGAAAAATTAAATAAAAACCTACAGCACAGCACTTTAGAAAAACTAAATGAAAATAAAACAATTAAAATTTAATGAGAAATCATACCGCTCTTAATGCAAGAGAATAACTAGCTATTGTGTTGTCTCTATCTTCCTGTGTATTCATTGTTTTGTCTATACTTGCCATTGCCACGCTGTTTCAGAAAACCCGAGTGGCCTACATGAACGGCGCAGCATAATGAAATCGCCTGAAGATCTCCTCGTTCGTATCAAAGAAATTCTATAAAGATACGAAACCTTGAAGGCTGTTTCACAATGCGACGAGAAAACGAGACGTCAGCGTGACGAGATCTCTTCACAGTTGTTCTCTCTTTAAAACGAGTTTCAAACAACGAAATAATACCATTGAATAAATACAAATAGAAGTGACACCGAATTACTCAAAGCTCTATATGCTCGTCCTGTGGCGTTTTGTAGAAACAAATTGATGATGTAAAATTTTTCTGTACACAAACCGATTCAAAAGGGATTTTTATTTATTAAATTGTTCCTTTTTGTATCGGTATCCATAACGACGATTTTTAATATTCTGTTTAATTTTGAAATTAGTTTACAAAGGCATGTGAAGAATGTTTGTATGTATGTATTGTCATTTAGAGGCATTGGTTGTTTTTTTATGTTTTTGTTTATATGACGATGATTTTTACATGCTACGCTGAAGATTATATTTCTCATATTGAAATACAGAACAAAATTATATGAGGATGAGAATATTTTGATTATTTTATTTGCTATTCAGACTTGAATTATTTTCTTGATACTGATTTCTTCGTAAAATAAGAATTAATTTTTCCTATTTTTTGTAACATTTCATAGAAAGATATTTTTTATTTTCAAATTTAAAATCTTAATTTATAAAGGTAAAATCTATTGAAAATCAGCTCTGTCTGTACCTACATACATATTTATAAACCCTAGAAAGGTTCTAAGTCCCGGGGTTCTTAAAAAAAAAAAAAACAGACACAGGCTATGTAAATTCGGGACAGTCCCGGGAAACCCGGGATGAATAGTCACTTAGTGTATCACTTTATTTAGTAAAATACTAGACTGAAAATTGAAGCATAAAATTCTTTGGCGGCCTCGCTTTTTTCGTACTTTTATCAATTTTATTATGTGAAAGAGCTATTGAGCTACTATAAGTGCCATGCATTAGTGCACTTAACTATTTAGATGGTCTTTTAAAAATCGCAATTTCAATAGGGTAAACAAGGATAAACAAAGATAAATATCAGAATCTATTTTCTAAACGAAAAATGATAGGGAGGTGGTTGTTTTTGTAATTGATTTGAAATATACAAAATTCATGGATATATACAACAACTGTGAAAAATCTAAAACTCGAGATATGGTTGTTTGAAAGCAAATTATGTTTTCTGGAAATAAATTTTATATTTTTAAAAAGCAGATAAGAAATTATATTTTCCAAATTTTCGAGCTAACCTCAATTTTTGGCTAAATGATTTTTTGAATAATTTAAATTGTTTCCATAAATTTTTGGCGGTTTTTGATTTTCTTCAATTATCCGCGCATAGGTATTTTCATTAAAAACAGTATCAGTGCAAGGACATATTAATACCGAGTACGATGGTACTATACTGTTTCCAAAAATGTTGTCCAGAACTCAAAATTGCTGAAATTTTAAATGTCGATACTTTGAAATTTTTTAAATTTTTTAGAGAAAAATTTTGGAAGTCTCAAAGAGGTGACAACAAATTTAGGAAGGTAAAGATAACCAAAATTTAATTATGTAAGTTAATAGGTACAAGTGCTTTGATATCGAATACAACCATTTTCGAAGATTTTTTCTCAGCTTGCTATGGTACCTCCTATTATAAACTATTGTTTTTTATTTTCGTTTTTTCTCGAAAGCAATTAGTAGCTGATTTTGATAATTTTTTTTTATGAAAAATTCAAATAGTATTGTACCTATACAAAAATTTTGGATTTTTAAATAATCTAAATATTTCGAAAACGACTCGGTTGATTTTTACGAAACTTGGCACCGAGCGGTTTTTAAACATGATCTAAAATATTTTTAACAAACATTTTTTAGGTAGTTAAAATTAACGTTGTCTTCCATATAAATGTTAAAAACCCGTTACAGAAAATCATTAACACTGCATCACATGCAACCATTTGTTTTATTTTGGACTATCTCATTTTTGTATAACCGATTAAAATTACAAAGAAAACAAATTTTGGAATTTTAAAAAAATGTACACATTTATTTTTAATGACGATTTTTTACCGAAATTTAATTTTTAATTCAACATTAATAAATAATAAAAAATGGTGTACCAATTTTGTTTTAATGTACAAAATTTTATTTACTAGATGATTCACCTAAGGAGTGACATAGAGCTAGAGCGTGTAGGTTGAGTCTAAGAAAAGAAAAAAAATCATGATAAAAAAACTTCCCAAGGATTTCAAACTTTGTCTTGACCAAAAAAAACGAAAAATGTCAGATACGTTTTTTCAGTTAACTCGGCAATATTTATTAATGATAAAAATAAATGAATTTGATAGCACAACAGCTCATGAAGAACTAGGACCTAGTGACTTACAACTCTCAACCATTCCTGTGTGCGTGGCTGCAGAAAGGGAGGGGACCTACAGTTTATTGCCGAATCCGAACGGCTAATGTAAGCGGCACTTGTCTATGACAAGAGATACTCTTGGAGGTTTTGTCAATTCCTCGCAAGAGGCAGTAGCCGTTGTTTTTTTTTTTTTTTTTTAAATTTAGGTGGCGAGGCTGGGGATCAAACCTAGACCTCCGGCATGACAGTCCATTGCACTTACCACCATGCCACGGCGGCGTCATAATGGAAGTTATTTTCGGTTCCCTCCATTCCTGCAGATAAGCACCGAGGAAGTTTTGGAAGGTGTTTCATTATGCTTTGGTTCTCCCGTATGCAGTTTTTTATTTCGTCCTCAGCCTTCGAAATGTTTCGAAATTATGTGCACCTATAGGTATACAACACCCTATCTTACCCACTATCCTTGACCTAAAACTAATTTTGTTACCTACCAAAATGTAAGTACCTACACACATTGAAATATTTCCTGCTACTTTGTAACGGAACCGCTGTTCCTAAACCACTTTTTGCGATGTTATGCTCTTTAAATGAGTTTCGTTGATGCACAGGACCACAATTGTACCCAAAGAAAGGTGGCTTAGGTTGTCCAGTCAGCAGAGTGCGGTTAGGCACGCTAGCGATGGCCATTAGGCTTGCTCGTCGGAGGGGTGGGATCTTGCACCCGCCGCTGGACTGCCGTTTACTTTAAACGTGCCTGAATAATTATCAAGATTATAAGAAAAACTAAAAACTACTCAAAATCACCTGTCTTATCTAATAACCCTCCTTTTGGGAACTTAAGATGTATTTAGCTCCTGAGTGTAACCCTCCCACTGTTTATTGCACTAGGCAAAAACTCCATGGTTACCGCACCACTCTAAATTCACTCACGATAACCCCTAAATTGAAGTCAAGGTAAAATTAAGCCTGACTTATCTCTCCACCGTCGAAACTACCCTTCAGCATCCCACTTCTCTAAGCTCACTCAAAAATCTCAAACACTCATCATTGTGTATGACAATAATACTCTAAAAATTTCATCCGTCATTATAACTCATAATATTTATTTAAAACTCAAATAGTATAAAAATAATAACAGATTTGAATTTCATTTAGGATTTCAGTTAAATAGATAAGCAAATAATAAATTTAATAAAACTGAAGAAAGAAAAAAAAAAATAACGCGTATACGCCCTAGTGAGCAATTGTTATTTTCTTGGTTACGTTATTATTCTTTGCTTTCATAGGAAAATTATCAACTAAGGACATTAGTTAATTCCAATTCTTAATTCTAATAATACTAGGTATCTAAATAATGATACTTTAAGAAAAAAAAATATACATTTGGAAAATCGATTGTAAATAAAATTGAAATTATCGTTTAGCTCATAGAAAATAAAATAAAAAGGTCATTAACCTTCTGTATGGCTCTCTCAGTAATTGTTGAGGTAGGTTATGGTTTTAGTTATGCAACTTAAAATATGCAACAGTAATTATAATTCTTTTGTCACTTTTATCAACATAGTCTGTTAAATTTATGCTCATTTCTGGTAGTTCTATTTTCACTCAATTATTAATTATGTACTTGTTCTTAACTCTTTTAATCTCCTCATACACATGTTAAACAAAACAAAAAAATGCATACTCTTAAAAACTTATTGACATAGGACTCACCGAATCTCTCCTCCAGCGAAGTAGTGCGCACAACTTGATGGCGGGTAACAGGTGTAGAAATGAGTTTCTTTCTAAACTCTTTTACTTTAACTAGCTAAATTTAAAAAAAAAATGTATGTTTATCATATGTATGTTTAGGTGATCATGAATGAGTTAGAATTTATACTTATCTTTTGTAAATCTCTTAACATTGAGTGACTATCATTTGAGAGTACCATACATTTTCATATTTACTAAAAAAAAAATATAATAACAAATAGCAGTTGATCTCTGGACTTCGATGGCGATGGTTGTTTAGGTAAGTAATGATGAATGATGGATTAAATTGTATGACGAGGTAAGTAAACGCAGGTAAGTAGGTATATATATATTTTGTTTGTAGTGTGCTACCGTAGTCGAATCGAAACTCCTACGGTACCCTGCTCGGTTTTTAAATCGATGATGACAAATCAAATTAACTTTAAATTTGTATATTTGAGCTGGCCTTAGTTGGACATAAGCGTAGATCCAAAGATACCCTTGCGATCCCTTTGAAGCTTGCCTCGCTGGCTGGCCGTGCGTCGACGACGACACACGTGGCCTTGGCAACACTCTCAAAGTACCAGCCAGCAAGTATTTATGAATTTGGGAAATGTGCGTTCGAATGTCACTTGTTCCTAAGTTAGCACATATGTAGTAAAAAAAAAAACAAATCAGAAAAATATAAAGGTGAATTTTTTTTATAAAGATTACCTTACCAGATTGGATCTGCAATATTTCGATTATAAGAAGTACGAGTAAAAACTAGGAATTGGTCTTTTAGGATTGATTTACGTCAGTCCGTGTGCACTATAAGCACCTTTTTACAGCTCCGGGACACGGACGGAGAATGAGCTTAGGAAATTAATAATCCTATGCCTAGTATAAAATTTTATACAACAACTAAAACTCAAATTTAATAAAATTAGCTTCTAAAAATGTCTTACAAATTTAGGTCCACACTCTGGAGCTTACAAAGCTCTGTTCCGCTTCAATGCGATAAATTATTTAAGAACTTTTAAACTCAGGTAGTATATTGTATTATAATAAATTCAATATTTTTGAAACAAATTCCTTTCTTGGATGCTGTGTTCGCGATCAATAACTTCTTTCTATGTGTGACGGAGTAAGATCTTCACGTGACGATGGTTTGGGTGGAAAAGGAAATAATTTTTGTGACGTATACTTAGGTATGGTCACCTGGTATGAAGTGAGATCGGAACGATACTCGATTACTCAAAAAAAATCAAAATGAAACAAATTAGTGGCTGCGTTCGTGTATGTATAATTGAATGAAACAAAGGCTTAAGTTGCGTCAAACAAAAAAAAATTCTGGTGAGTTTGTGGCCCATACACAACTTTTCCATTTCTGGTATTCTCAAGCCTGAAATGGGAAAGAAAATGCCACAAATGTGTTTTTGAAGTCTACACTATTGTTTTTGTGTGAATGATTATAGTATAACTATTCACGAATGTCTTTTCCATGCACAATTCCTAAGTTGTTCCCGCTTAGGTCAGTGAGTTCATACAAGCTATTCCCTATTATGCTTTTAACCACAGCTGGGAGAAATTTTGGGCAAAGTTTTGCGTTCCTATTTTTAGTGGCATCGCTAAGGATAAAATTTCTCTTGAAAACTTTCTGCCCTACCTTGTATAGACAACCTTTGCTCCTGAGGTTGTACTTTCTCTCATAAACTTTGTGTGTTTGCGCTAACGAGTCTTTAATTCTCTTATGAATTATATTCATTTTTGCTGATTTGGGTATTATGTCAATTTCTGGATTGTTTAGGCTTTTAAGTTTTTTAAGCAATTCATAATCCGACCCGTGTTCAATTTTGCTCTGGCCAAAGAGAGCCTCATGTGGGGACATACCAATCGCGGAATGGATGGTTGAACGTAACGAACTGACGATAGATAGTAAATGTTGATCCCAATGAGATTGTTCTTTACCTATATATGATCGAATTGCAGCTAGGATGGAGCGGTTGACTCGTTCGCTTGCATTCGATTGTGGTGCGTATGCTGCGGTTCTGATGTGTCTGGTGCCATAGTTCGTTAAAAACCTTGAAAATTCTTTTCCGGTGAACTGCTTACCGTTGTCGGAAAGTAAGGACTCGGGTACTCCGAAGATCGAAAAGACTTCATCTTCTAAAAATCTTATTGCAGTTTCTCCAGTGGCTTTTCTTAAAGCTTTGACAAGGACAAATTTTGTCAACTGGTCAAGACAAACTATGATGTGTGTATTACCTTTTTTGGACCTTGGGTATGGACCCAAAAAATCCACATAAACATGTTGGAATGGCCTGTCAACGACAAACGCTTGGCCCATCGGAGGTTTGAGAACCGAATTTGGTGCTTTTGACGTTTTGCATACATCACATTGTCCAACGAATGATTTCACTTGAGCCGCCATATTAGGCCAGTAAAATCGGTCGCGTAAACGATACAATGTCTTCGCTATTCCGCATGCTTTTGGAGGCTCATGCGCTAATTGAATTAAACTATTTGTAAGCAAGGATGGAACCCAGAGCTTCCAAACGCAATCATCCTCGATAGGATCACCGGTACAAGGTCTCACCTTTTTATAAACATACCCATCTGATATTCGAAGATCGGGTAGTTGGTTTTGGTTTGTTTCTACGGTTTTTATTAAGTTTTTATATTCGTCGGACTCAAATGCTGGATCCGCAAGGTCGATGTGTAGAACATCGCAAGTATTTTGCCTATGATTGACCGTTATACCGTCTACACTATAGATCCGTGAAAGCGCATCAGGAACTACATTTTGTGTTCCCTTCCTATGAACTATGTCAAAAGTGAAGCGTTGGAGTCGAAGGCTCCAACGTGCTAATCGTCCGCTTAAGTCTTTTTGACTCATCAGCCAACGCAAGCTAGCATGATCAGTTACGATTGTAAAATCCTGTCCTTCTACATAGGATCTAAACTTCTCTACTCCTAGAACCGCTGCTAAACATTCTAATTCTGTGATGCTATAGTTACGCTGTGCTGATGTAAGCTTATGAGAAAAATAATAGATTGGCCTTTCGATTCCTTCTTCATCTTCCTGACACAGGACACTTCCTACACCTGTCGTAGATGCATCGCAAAGGATCTTGAACGGTTTTTGAAAATCGGGGTTAACTAATATGGGTGCCGAGGTTAATGCCGTTTTGAGTTCCTCAAATGCCTTTAAGGCCTCTGGCGTAAAATTAAAAGATTTACTTTTCTTGAGCGTATCTGATATCGGTGAAGCTAAAGCTGAATAATTATTTACGAAACGCCTATACCATCCAGATAAACCCAGGAAACGTCTCACTTGTCTTGCAGTCTTTGGGATGGGAAAATCCTTAATGGCAGAAACCTTATCGGGATCTGTCCGGATACATCCACCCCCTATTAAAAAGCCTAAGAATTTTAATTCTTTAAAACAAAATTTTGATTTTGTTAAATTTATGGTTAAGCCAGCGTTTCTCAAAACCGTTGCAAGTTTCGTTAGAATCTTAATATGCTCTTCAAATGTCGACGAAACTACCAACAGATCATCCAAATAAACATAGATATGTTGTCTCAATTCATGTGGCACCACTTTGTCCATGAGTCTACAAAGCCTTTGTGCAGCGTTGCAGAGGCCAAAGGGCATTACCGTGAATTGATATAAGGGTCTGCCAGGCACAGTAAATGCGGTCTTTTCCCTTGAGGTTTTCTCAAGCGGTATCTGCCAAAACGCGTCCTTTAAATCCACCGTAGATATAAAGTGCGTGTTTGTTTGGCGACTTAGCAGACCATCAACATGATGAAGCGGATATGCATCTTTTTTCGTTACTTTATTAACTTTTCTTGAGTCGAGACATAATCGATTTTTACCAGGCTTTTGTACCAATACCATAGGAGAGCTCCAGGCACTTTGGCTTTCCTCGATTACTCCCAATGCTAGCATTCTATCCAATTCATCATATATCAGAGCCTGTACCGCCGGAGAAACCGGGTAATGACGTTGCTTCACTGGCTCAGCATCCCCTGTGTTTATTATATGCTCTTCAAGCATTGTTTTTCCAAGACCAAATTTGGCGGCGGATGGAAATAAGCCTATAACACTTTGAAGTTCATTTGACTGATCTGAAGATAGCTCGTGAGCATTTGAATCGCGACAAGTATCTAAATCTATGGAGGATATTTCGGAAATTATCTGAGGCGCAATTTCAAAAGATCTCCAGAAATTGACACCTAGATATAGCGATTGTTCCAATGATGGGACTAAATATAACGTAATTTGCTTTGAAATTCCTTTATAGGTTATTAAAGTTGTTAGTTCACCAATAATAGGTTGGTTCTGACCACTAGCAGTTTTAACTTTTGAATTAAAAGATTTAAATGAAACACCCGCTGATTTAACAAGGTCGACACATCCGGTTCCTAGACAGCTAATGCTTGCCCCGCTATCTAGGAGTCCTAACATTTTTTTACCGAAAATGGTAACGTTAGCGTATGGTCTTAGGTCATCGGAATTGTGAAGTTTTGTTGAGCTTATAGCTTGATGTACTTTTCGCTTATTTCTAAATTTTTCCCTAAGTTTAGTTACGCGCTTTGAAGGCTTGTTAAAAATGCGATCTCGGACATAATAATATTTTGTTAAGCGCTCATGAAGCGACGGATGTTTTGTATGTAACTGCGAAGTTGAATTCTTATCATTGACTTCGGGAGATGGTCTTTTAAGGATTTCAAGTTTTGAACTATGATCACGTGAATTCGGATCGTTAGGTGGTTTTAAAACTGTAAATGAATTTGAAATGTTGGAAGGTTTAAAATTGTCTATAAAGGTTTGTGTTCCGGGTTCGGTTGTGGAGGGCAAAATTCCCCGGTTAGATTGCCCTGATTCCGGTTTCCCGTACACTTTGGACATCTAACGGAAGTAGTGTTTTCCCACCCACATTCATAGCAAAACAAGTGTCTTTGTTCAACAGGACACCGTTTGTAGGAGTGGCCTTTTGTTTTGCAATTCCAGCAAAAGAATACAATTGGTTTTCGTGGCTGTGTAAAGGCCTCTACAGCTTTATCAGCTGGAAAATCTTCGCCTTGTACCTCTATCTCATTTACTTTAGGCTTTGTATGTGTGGTTGTGACCGGAAAGGTTCTAGCACGCAAGCTTTCATATTGATTAATGCGCTTCTCTATCGTACGACAAACGTACACCATCTCCGGTAAACTCTTCGTATTAAAAGTAATTACAAGTTCTCCTGTTTTCCTCTTTACGTTTTGCTTAATAAGATCTATCACCTCTTGGGATGATTTCGGTTTTTGCATACGCGAATTTAATTTCATAATATCCAGATAAAAGTTGCCAAAAGTTTCTGTTTGACCTTGTCGTCTATCAAACATTTTTCTTGATATTTCTGTATCGGTTTCTAATCTCTTATATTGCTCTAAGAGCGCTAATTCTAAATGGCGCCAGGTTGCACCAGGATTGGATTTAAGATAGATCCATAACCAGGTTTCTACTTCACCTGCGACAAAGATTTGAAAGTGTAGGAAAATGTCATCCCACGAAACCTTATATGATGTCTTCATTCTATTAAGACGGAATAGAAAATCTTCTACTGACATTTTTTCGTTGTCAAATTTAAGACCCCATTTTTTAAAATCGACCGGTCGACCCCACGCTGTTGGATTCGATACTGGATTACTGGAACCAGCAGAATTTAGATTTAAGTTGTCCAAGCGATTCATGAAGTTTTGAAAATTCTCACTTGGAAGAAAATTTTCTAAGTCTTCACGTGTACTTTCAGGTGCTTCGTTCAAAGGTCTATTTAGGTTTCGATTAAGATTAGGGTTTTGATTTTCGGTCTGAATTGGAATCGGGTTAACGTTTGGGTTCTGGTTCAGGTTTTGGTCTTGGTTCGTTTCTTCCTCATTTTGAATTCTGTTTTGATTTTGACGAATGCTAACATTCAAAATACCTTGCTCTAAATCATTGAGATCCTCGTCATCCCTTAGTCGAGGCATACCCATAGCTCTTAATTCTTCTCTAATGGTCCTACTTATCCTCTGTTCTGTTTTAAGTCTTTCGGCTTCAAATTCTTCTCGACGAGCCTGCAGATCTTCAGCCCTAGATAAGCCTATTGCAGCTGTAACAATATTTTGAATATATCTTTTCAGATTTTCATCTTGAGAAAGGTTTATTTGACGTGCTCCGGATGGAGTTGGAACAAGGATATCTTGCTCATCATTTGTGTTACCTACAGAGTTAGTATTATGTTCATCGTCTTCTACGTTCGTTTTTCGGGTCTGTCGACCTCCCGTTTGGGTTTTTGGTGGCATTATAAATATTTTTAAATTTTTTTAGGTATGTCAGAATTTCATAAGATACTTGCTCTTAAAATGGAAAGGGTAAAATAAAAGTTGGGGTTTTCGTAACGAGTTCGACTCAACCAAAAAAAACTTGGAAACTATATAAAATAAAATGTTTATATTTGTACTATGTATAATCATTAATTGTGTGCTTAGATACGTGGTAGAATTAGGGATGTTCGACGGTGAAAATTGCGAATTAATCAGAAGGTTATAGATTTGTTATTCCATTTGTTGTTGTTACTAAATGAATCTATCTTTTAGGTGCTGCAAAGAGATAAGCTAAATCTTGTACTCATCCTCTTTGGACACTTAACAAAAAAAAATAAATTCTAAGTAGTTGTACATAAACTACAAATTGTTTCAGTTATAAAATAACTTTGTGACATTTAAAGAGTCTTATGTTAATCTTTTTCTTTGGGACTATTTTGTATTGGTTTCTTCAAAGTTTTGACTCAAATCCGTAAAATTGGCTGGAACATAACTCGGGCGCAACAGACGGAGACGAGGTCTACTTGGACTGATATCTCCCGGTCGTCCGCAGAAATCCTCCAGGCCAATGCTAAACCGTAAAGTTAAAACTCTAACATTCAGTGCTACTAAAAAGTTGTAATAGAATTTTACATGAAAATTTCAGGCCACTGTAACATGAAAGAAAAACTTTAATTTTCTATTAAACTAACGAGGATAATGCTACACGATGTACTATATTAGTAACTGTACTCCTGGACAAATCCTGTTTCGTTTATAAAACGAAATTTGATGGCTAAAATACATTTTTGTTGAAAAAAAAGGATTGGTTTAGATAAGGATTTAAAAATCTGAAACTGATAAAGATATGGTATTTAAAAGCAAACGTTTTTAAGGTTTTTAAACCGACTAAAAATCTACAAAATTCTAGCCCCACGTTGGGCGCCACCTGTGTAACGGAACCGCTGTTCCTAAACCACTTTTTGCGATGTTATGCTCTTTAAATGAGTTTCGTTGATGCACAGGACCACAATTGTACCCAAAGAAAGGTGGCTTAGGTTGTCCAGTCAGCAGAGTGCGGTTAGGCACGCTAGCGATGGCCATTAGGCTTGCTCGTCGGAGGGGTGGGATCTTGCACCCGCCGCTGGACTGCCGTTTACTTTAAACGTGCCTGAATAATTATCAAGATTATAAGAAAAACTAAAAACTACTCAAAATCACCTGTCTTATCTAATAACCCTCCTTTTGGGAACTTAAGATGTATTTAGCTCCTGAGTGTAACCCTCCCACTGTTTATTGCACTAGGCAAAAACTCCATGGTTACCGCACCACTCTAAATTCACTCACGATAACCCCTAAATTGAAGTCAAGGTAAAATTAAGCCTGACTTATCTCTCCACCGTCGAAACTACCCTTCAGCATCCCACTTCTCTAAGCTCACTCAAAAATCTCAAACACTCATCATTGTGTATGACAATAATACTCTAAAAATTTCATCCGTCATTATAACTCATAATATTTATTTAAAACTCAAATAGTATAAAAATAATAACAGATTTGAATTTCATTTAGGATTTCAGTTAAATAGATAAGCAAATAATAAATTTAATAAAACTGAAGAAAGAAAAAAAAAAATAACGCGTATACGCCCTAGTGAGCAATTGTTATTTTCTTGGTTACGTTATTATTCTTTGCTTTCATAGGAAAATTATCAACTAAGGACATTAGTTAATTCCAATTCTTAATTCTAATAATACTAGGTATCTAAATAATGATACTTTAAGAAAAAAAAATATACATTTGGAAAATCGATTGTAAATAAAATTGAAATTATCGTTTAGCTCATAGAAAATAAAATAAAAAGGTCATTAACCTTCTGTATGGCTCTCTCAGTAATTGTTGAGGTAGGTTATGGTTTTAGTTATGCAACTTAAAATATGCAACAGTAATTATAATTCTTTTGTCACTTTTATCAACATAGTCTGTTAAATTTATGCTCATTTCTGGTAGTTCTATTTTCACTCAATTATTAATTATGTACTTGTTCTTAACTCTTTTAATCTCCTCATACACATGTTAAACAAAACAAAAAAATGCATACTCTTAAAAACTTATTGACATAGGACTCACCGAATCTCTCCTCCAGCGAAGTAGTGCGCACAACTTGATGGCGGGTAACAGGTGTAGAAATGAGTTTCTTTCTAAACTCTTTTACTTTAACTAGCTAAATTTAAAAAAAAAATGTATGTTTATCATATGTATGTTTAGGTGATCATGAATGAGTTAGAATTTATACTTATCTTTTGTAAATCTCTTAACATTGAGTGACTATCATTTGAGAGTACCATACATTTTCATATTTACTAAAAAAAAAATATAATAACAAATAGCAGTTGATCTCTGGACTTCGATGGCGATGGTTGTTTAGGTAAGTAATGATGAATGATGGATTAAATTGTATGACGAGGTAAGTAAACGCAGGTAAGTAGGTATATATATATTTTGTTTGTAGTGTGCTACCGTAGTCGAATCGAAACTCCTACGGTACCCTGCTCGGTTTTTAAATCGATGATGACAAATCAAATTAACTTTAAATTTGTATATTTGAGCTGGCCTTAGTTGGACATAAGCGTAGATCCAAAGATACCCTTGCGATCCCTTTGAAGCTTGCCTCGCTGGCTGGCCGTGCGTCGACGACGACACACGTGGCCTTGGCAACACTCTCAAAGTACCAGCCAGCAAGTATTTATGAATTTGGGAAATGTGCGTTCGAATGTCACTTGTTCCTAAGTTAGCACATATGTAGTAAAAAAAAAAACAAATCAGAAAAATATAAAGGTGAATTTTTTTTATAAAGATTACCTTACCAGATTGGATCTGCAATATTTCGATTATAAGAAGTACGAGTAAAAACTAGGAATTGGTCTTTTAGGATTGATTTACGTCAGTCCGTGTGCACTATAAGCACCTTTTTACAGCTCCGGGACACGGACGGAGAATGAGCTTAGGAAATTAATAATCCTATGCCTAGTATAAAATTTTATACAACAACTAAAACTCAAATTTAATAAAATTAGCTTCTAAAAATGTCTTACAAATTTAGGTCCACACTCTGGAGCTTACAAAGCTCTGTTCCGCTTCAATGCGATAAATTATTTAAGAACTTTTAAACTCAGGTAGTATATTGTATTATAATAAATTCAATATTTTTGAAACAAATTCCTTTCTTGGATGCTGTGTTCGCGATCAATAACTTCTTTCTATGTGTGACGGAGTAAGATCTTCACGTGACGATGGTTTGGGTGGAAAAGGAAATAATTTTTGTGACGTATACTTAGGTATGGTCACCTGGTATGAAGTGAGATCGGAACGATACTCGATTACTCAAAAAAAATCAAAATGAAACAAATTAGTGGCTGCGTTCGTGTATGTATAATTGAATGAAACAAAGGCTTAAGTTGCGTCAAACAAAAAAAAATTCTGGTGAGTTTGTGGCCCATACAACTTTCACTTTAAATATCAGATGAGTAGAGCTGAGTAGAGTTAGGTGTAAGGTATACCTAAACAATGCAGATAGTAATGAATAGAGACGAGAGTGGGAATATGGTGGTAGACACACAGTCGGTGCTGAGGATCTGGAAACAACACTTTTCTAGACTGCTAAACGGCGAAGATGGCCAAAATTCCGCTGTAAGACAGAACACTCCATTCAACCTGGACGATGATGGTCAAAATTTTCGTCCACCCGACCCAAATGAAGTGCGGTTAGCGATAGCCAAGCTTAAAACGTACAAGGCTGCTGGTGCGGATGGCCTGCCAGCCGAGCTATTCAAAGCAGGGGGAGATGACTTGGTAGGGAGTATACACCAGCTTATCTCCAAAATTTGGTCGGAGGAAAGTATGCCCGATGAATGGAACCTCGGTATAGTGTGCCCCATCCACAAGAAAGGAGATGCTCTGACCTGTTCCAACTATAGAGGTATAAGTCTCCTCAACGTCGCATACAAAATTTTGTCATCTGTACTGTGTGATCGCTTAAAACCGTTTGTCAACGATCTGATCGGCCCCTATCAGTGTGGTTTTAGGCCCGGCAAATCAACCGTCGATCAAATGTTCACACTCCGACAGATTTTGGAAAAAACCCAGGAGTTTCAAATCGATACACACCACCTCTTTATCGATTTTAAAGTCGCATATGATAGCGTAGACAGAGACGAGCTATTCAGAGCCATGGCGCATCTCGGCATCCCTGCCAAACTCGTCCGCTTGTGCAGGATGACGATGGAGAAATCTCGCTGCTCCGTCAAAGTCGGCAAGAACACCACCGAACCCTTTGATGTCGAGAAAGGTTTGAGGCAAGGCGACGCGTTATCATGCAACCTGTTTAACATCGTTCTTGAAGCAATTGTACGCAACTCGCAAGTCAACAACAGAGGTACAATTTTTCAAAAGTCTGTTCAACTACTTGCTTATGCAGATGATATTGACATCATTGGGAGAACGAAGCGAGCTGTTACCGGCGTTTGCAAGTATTGAATCGGAGGCGGCGAAAATGGGTTTGGCTGTTAATGAGGACAAGACGAAGTATATGCTATCATCGAGAAAGGAATCTCAACATCGTCGGCTCGGGCAAAACGTCACGATGGATAGATACAACTTCGAAGTCGTCAAGGACTTTGTCTACCTGGGCTCCACTGTAACATCGCAAAATGACATCAGCGCAGAGATCAAACGAAGAATTACTCTTGCCAATCGCTGTTTCTTCGGGCTAAGAAGGCATCTAAGTAATAAAGCCCTCTCTCAGAGAACCAAGGAGACCTTATATAAGACCCTAATCATCCCGGTCCTGCTATATGGGGCAGAAGCATGGACCCTGTCAAAAACGGATGAGAATCTGCTTGGGTGCTTTGAAAGGAAGATTCTTCGGGTGATTTTCGGTCCAGTCTGTATCGATGGAGTATGGAGGAGAAGATTTAATAACGAGCTTTACGGGCTTTACAGCGACGTCGACCTGGTCAAGAAGCTGAAAATTCAGCGGCTGAGATGGCTGGGACACGTGGAGCGTATGGACACCAACGCACCAGCCCGACGAGTCTTCGAATCTACCCCTGACGGTCTGCGCAGCAGAGGAAGACCCCACCTTAGGTGGCGCACACAAGTGGAAAACGACCTCAACCAACTTGGAGTGCGTAACTGGAGGCAGCTAGCTAGGGACCGAGCTGGCTGGAGGGGCTTGTTGGTTGAGGCCGTAGTCCATCCTGGGCTGTGAGCGCCATCTAAAGTAAAGAAAGTAAGTAACCAAAAATATGCCATGCCATACTTTTTCGAAGAAATATGCACTTGAAAAACAGTAATTTTCATAACATGTATTTCTAACAGCCTTTTTTTAAAAGTGTTGCTAGCAAAAATACTCTTATCTAGCATATTTTTGATTGCCCTAGCAAATATCAATATAGTGTTTTGACATTAAAGGTGATATTACATTGTCATATATATATGACCAATGCTAGTCATATAAAATATGGCACAATATTTGTATATATGACAAGTATTAATAGACTATGCCATATATGTATGCCATATAATGTTCACAAGCTTTTTCTGTCAATTTTTGTTTACAAATATGAATTAGTTGCTACGAAAAATAAAATATTTAAAAAAATACGATATATTTGACCAATCACGTTTCATTAAATCATATATTTTTTTTAAATTCAAAATAGTTCATGATTGTCATATATATGGAGTCTTATATATTTTGTCATATAAATATGACTATCACACTTATATGACATTTTTGAGCCATATTTATTTGGCAAACTTGCCATATATATATGACAATGTAATATCACCTTAAGTTAGGAATTCAAATGCGTACACACATAAATAATTCTATACAAATTCTAAATTTCAGACTAAACACAACTAGTTTCGTTTCCATAGAAATATACAAAAATAATGAAAACAAAACAAATTAAGCATTCGTTTCCATAGTAATTAGACAAAATTCCCATTCGAATTCATAACCCTTTTATGATTAAGGAAGTTTTTTTTATTGAATACATCAACCTACCATGCGATAGCAGCCCTATATGCAAACCTTAGTGGCCGATTTTCCCGGTGTCTACTTCTATTTGTATTTATTCAATGATAATACATAATAAAGTATTTCTCGTCGTCACGTTGCGTCTTTTTTCAATTTTTCGAACTTTATGACGTGACGAGACGACGAGAAATGCTATTTTTTCGTTGTTTGAAATTCGTTTTAAAGAGAAAACAACTGTGAAGAGATCTCGTCACGCTGACGTCTCGTTTTCTCGTCGCATTGTGAAACAGCCTTGACTGTCATTCCTGTTTGCTTACAAGATTACATAGGTATGTGTGAGCAAATTGATAGCATTGCAAAAGTATGTGTAAAAAACACTTTTTTGTGATTCTAATTGGTGGCCTAAATAGAGAACTGACAGAATGTCTATTCGATGTCACTTCTGTTTGAATTGAGTGCATCACATCCGTTCCACTCCCGTAGCAGACCAATTCCACGCCAGCACCATATGTCACTTCTGCGTGAATTGGGGCTAAGACTGCTGTCATTGTGATCCATATCGTTTTATTTTCAAGGGATGATCCTTATCCAGATCCGTAGATAATAAAACGCGGCTAATAAAAGCGTCTTAAAAAAAGCTTTCGTTGTTAGTAGTAGGTAAACTCGATTGCTGAAACTTGGAATGAAAAAAAAAACTTTGTTGTAGGTAATTTAAGTAGAACTTAAGTGGGTAAGTTCAGCTGAAAAAATCTTTTAAGGATTAATAAGAACTTGTAGGGTATGTTTTGATATTCCATAAGAAATACCCATTATAATAAAAACAAAAACTTTATGACCATTATACAATGGGTATGAGATTTATGAAAGTGTAAAATTATTCATTTACAACATTGTACTTCTGATTTGCAAATTAGCGCCTTGGTAGGCTTATTGGACTGGAACTAGTAAACAGAAAGTCCCAGGGTCGAATCACAGGTAAACCACCATTTTGTTTACTCTTTTTTGTCTCTCGAGGCAAAATGGCACACAACTACATTGAAGAGCTTATTTCTATAAATTAAATTTGTACAAGAAAGATTGTTAGTAAAGGGAAGAAAAGACATTTGCATCTCAGTTTGGTTGCAGCGTATTGCATAGGTCTATCGAAAATAAAAGCTCTTATCGCAATGCCATAGTATATGCATATTAAATAATTTTTATGATCTAAAAGTTTTGAAAGAAAGCATTAATTCTCTATTCTCTTGCACACAAACTATAGAAAAAAGGGGTATGCAGTTGATGTGATGTGGGTAATCTAAGCAATGGTGACTCTAATTTTGTGTAATATATATATTATTTGATGGCACAACAGCTCATGAAGAACCAGGGCCTATAGTTCGTCTAACTATTCTTGTCAGTACAGGCCTTATGGGAAATCTTTTTTCAAATCAGTGGGGCTTATTGATATCCCAAAGCACTCCACAAAACAAAATGCCAATTAAATATACACAATAACCACAGACTTCCCACAGCATTGTTTTTGTAATTTCTTTTTCTAGCGATGTATGTACATCCAGTGTTGCCAGATGAAAAAAAATCTCCCCCCCCAGAAAAATTAAAAAACCCCCCAGATTACCACATTTTCACAAAAAAAAACCCCTAAGTTTTTTTCAACTTTTTTATTTTGTATTCAGCTCATACATGTACGACGCACGTACATACATAGAAGTACTTTCAGGTGTTCAGATAGTATTAAAAATTTGTTTTTATTTAAAATTTAATTGATAATAAGTAGTTATAGTTGTAACCTACATTCCAATGACCAACGATATCAAATAAAATTACAAATAATTACCATTGTTTTAAGCTGACATCTAAAATTCAAAATGTGACCAATGACGATTATAATTGAACGAGACAGAAAAACATAAACAAAATAATGTTGTCCATTCATTTATTAAATTTCTTGTAATGTAGTATGTTTGTGTTGTGAAAGCTTAAGAAAAACCAAAACTTTCGGAATACTATGCGAGAAACATTAATTTCAATTTAATTCAATTTCAAATTTAATCATCATCATCCGTTGATTTCTATAAAATACATACACGTCGGTACAGTACAAAACTTGTGGCATAATTATGGGATATACTTTGTTTGTAGATTCTCTTTGAGAGGAATATTCAGGTATTGGAATAATATTACTTCAAAATTAATCCCCCCAGATTTCCCCCCAAACATCTCGTCCCCCCAGATTTCCCCCGACGATGAAAAAAACCCCTAAATCTGGGGGAAAAACCCCCAAACTGACAACCCTGCGTACATCCCTCACGACCTATCTCGCCAACAACCGTAGGCAAGGCATAATGAATAACCAATCATGATCTCTTGCTGTTTGTGTTTATTAAAAGCATTCACACAATATAGTGTGACCATTGGTAAGCTTACGCACATAAACTACTCCTTTTTCTATTGCTTACGTGAGAGAGCTTAAAGAATTAAAGCTTTTTTCAAAAGCTCCTATAAATAAAAAAAATTAATTTGGTGGCACAACGGCTCGTGAAGAACGAGGGCACAGTGACTTACAACTCTCAACCATTCCTGTGTGCATGTCTGCAGGAATGGAGGGGACCTACAGTTTAATGCCGAATCCGAACGGCTAAGGTGAGCGGCACTTTTCTATGACAAGAGATACTCTTGCGAGTAAGTGACACTCGCAAGAGGTAGTAGCTCCGAAAAAAACTTAAGGTGGAAGCGGCTGGTATTGAACCAAGACCTCTGGCATGACAGTCCAACGCACTAACTATTACGCCACGGGCTACTACTACCCTCAAAAAAAAAAAACACTAAGTGTGCGTTCGTCGTTGTTTTAAACTCTCAGGCCAGTCGGCCGACAGAAGTTTTTTTTTGCAAAAACAGCTATACTGGTCAAATTGTATGATTTAAATTAGTGTGTGTGTTGTTTTTTTTTTAATGGCGTGGCTGTAGGTGTTGTACGTCACCTGCCATTTAAAAAAACTCATTGCAACCAATATCTTGAGAACGGCTCATGTTACACAAAATTTGTAAGCACATTTTTATGTACTCATGTATTAAATATTTTGTTATTTTATACTGTTAAAATGATTCTATTTTTTAATTTCTCAATGAACTATTTATAATTAAATGAATTGTTATTTTTTGTTATTTGTTTCTTCTTATTTTTTTTTAATGGATTAGGCTTACTGGGGATACCCTTACCGCACCTATTTTCCTACTTTATTTTTGTTTTTCAAAATTGTAATTTTGCAATTTTACCTATTAGATGGTAACGCTGATCAATTTCAATTAAACTTGAAATGATTTATATTGCATACTTCGGCATTGCGATAAGAGCTTTTATATGCGATAGACTTATGGAATACGTTGCAACTAAACTGAGATGCAAACGTCCTATCTTCCCTCTACTGACAAGAATTATTGGACGAACTATAGTGACTTACAACTCTCAACCATATTCCTGTGTGCGTGTCTGCAGGAATGGAGGGAACCTACAGTTTAGTTCCGAATCTGAACGGCTAAGGTGAGCGGCACTTCTCTATGACAGAAGGTTTTGTCAGTTCTCTGCAAGAGGCAATAGCCATGCAAAATACTTTTGTGTTTAAGTGGCAGTGGTACGATAACTCAGGCGCCAAAATATAATAACGGATTTTTGTGGAGGGGTTTAAAACAATAATTTTAGTACTATGGGAAGGGGCTCTGGGCGGAAGGGGCATTTTCTTAAAAATTACGTAAAATAAAAAAAAAAAGATTTAAAAACAACGGCAACACTTACAATACTAAAATTATAGGTTTTCTGAAATCCAGAAACATGTTCGCTTATCTTTTGTTTCAGTCTAGTTATTTGTGTTGATAGTTTTTGAAAAAAAATCTTTCAAGCTCAAAATTTATCGGCTCAGTTATACGAGAAGCAGACTAATGCTGATACGAGTATAAACATAAAACATCATTTTTGTGTGCAGAATTCCACTTAAAGTTTCTGTTTTTAGTCAATTCCTGAACTTTGTTTTACTTAAATTAATACTAGAGATAGAAAATCCTTTTGACAACAAGAAAAATAAACATAAAATAAAATCTACTTTTCTTGCAAATTCGGAAATATATTTTTTAAATCATTAGAAAAATTTATCTCTTAAAAATCTAAATTCAATTGAAATAGAGAAAAAAAGCTTTTTGGTAAAAAAATAAGCCTGAAAGTCTCAGGCATTGAAATAATGCCTAAAAGCCATGAAAAAGCCCCATTTGGCATCGCTCTTCAGCTGGAATTTATTAAGAAAATATAGGTTTAGTATGATACTATTTAAAAAATGCTTAAAACTAAGAACATTTTACTAAAAAGCTTTAAAGTTAATACCAGGTTCTTTTAAATTTAGTGCCATTATTTTTGGGCTAGTTTTATTCTATACGCTGTGTTAATTTTAACATTTGAGAAAATTGAAAGTATACCCGTTTTTTAAGAAAAATATGTTTTAATAAAACCGCTTTTTCTTATTAAACATTGTGTATGGTTTGAGTAATTTTAATATTGTTTTAAATAGGTATTATTTTATCGTTTTATTTTTTTTGTATTTTAACTTTTCTTACAATTGTTCGATCTTGACAGTTCTTAAATCACTTTTTCTGACTCGTACTCTTATTCTAAAATCTTAGGTATCTAATTATAGTATTATGTCATTTTGACGTTAGACGGTCAACGCATTCTGCTAATCAACTTTGCAATTATATTCCTGATTACATCATGACGTTAACTAAACATTTTTTTAGTGTTCAACATCTGCTCAATTCATCACTATTTCTCTATGTATGCACAATGAATTATATGTAATTTATAAAAAGGTCCGAACTCTGAGCTTTAAATTGGGATGGTCAAACTTTTCCAGCATTTAATCTTGCAAATTATTAAAACTTTGTATTTTGTATGAATATTTCATTTATATATGTAGAAAAAACTTTGAATTTTCTCGTAAATGAAGAATAAAAGTTTATCGTAAAAAGATATAATATCTATACTTATTGATCATTCGTAACCTCCCACCTAATTGGTACTTCCATTACAAACTGAAGAGGCAACCTCGAATAAACAATTTACTGTTTTCCTTATAAAAGACTCCTAACTAGCTGTTTTTGTTCGCAAAACTTGAACAATGGCTTCCAGTTTATTTCTGTTCTCCCGTTCGGATTCTTTTGATGTCTCATTTTTTCGTATCTGCAAGTGGATTTTAGGATTCCTTGGTTGCTGGCCACTTGATCCCTTAAATCGAAAAAATATATTCAAAATAGTTTTCAATTTAACAATTTTGCTAACGGTAATTATCGGAGAAATTCGATTAGCCTGGTTCTTACGAAGGGATTCCTTGAAGGCCCTTGATGTGCTTTGCCCGTGTTTAACTAAGGTGGTAACCGGGATAAAATTGATTTCGTTTTTAATCTATCGCAAAGACGTGGAACTTATTTTGAAGAGTCTCTTCGAACATTTAAAAAAAGGTGAGAAATAATGAATTTTTAAAAGAAAAAACGTATATTCACTGCATGTGGTACTCGTATATGGTAATTATATTATGTATTTAATTTTTTAGATACAAAAAACTTTGAACAAAACGCTTTGATTGCAAAGGTTTCTTATTTAACAAATACTTGGTGCACTGTGCTTTACATGAATGCCTTCGTGACTAGTTGCTTGTTTGCCTTAAAACCCATTTTAATTTGGGCTTATCAGTTCTTCTTGAATGGGAAAAGAAATAGTTGGGTTGGTCTACCCTTCCAAGTCGCGTAAGTTCAAAACTATGGGTTCAACCCTGCGGTCTTAACATAAAACATTTTCTTAAAGCCTACCTTACGAAGACATGACACAAATCAGTGACAAAACCTTATATACGTGTGTATACTGCATTGTTGGACATTCTTCGTTTATTACAACATTTGGAATCAACGGTACTGATGGGGCATTTTTGTGCTTTTGCATGTATATATCTGTTTCCTATCATTGTCTGCAAGAAGACTTTAAAAGGACTGTTAAGGTTCACACATCGAAAGGTAAGTTAAGCTTTTCCATATACATTTTAATTTATTTTCTTTGGTATACGAGTATCTAACAAAAAATTTGAATTTTCCCAAGATTTGGATTCCGCAAGTAATGAAGTCCTGTACAAATACCTAACGGAACTTATAAGACGTCAGCAAAAAATTGATCAAATATTTAAAAGTTTCAATCGAATCTTTAAGTTTATAATATTTGTCCATTTCATATCTGCAAGCGTTAGCTTGGCAATTCTATTGATAATGATTACCTTGGTGATTTATTCAAGTTATTGTCACACAAACTAATACTAAATGTTTTTATTAATTTTTTAGACTCCCGGATTTTTTAAATTTAATTACATAATTTACGTCGTCGGGGTAGCGAATCTTCTGTTCGCGTGTTGCTATGGTGCTGAAAGTGTTGACAGAAATGTATAAATTGTTTTGCTAATTTAATTCCTGATTCTTATTTAGTCTTTTATTGCAATTTTAGTGCTTAAAATTATCGGAATGTTTATACTTTTGTGATTGGTATAAATGTAACAAGAAAGTTAAGTTATTGATCCTTTTTGCTTTAATTAAATCACAGAAAGGAAGCCCCATGAGAGCACCATTTTTCTCACCATCTTTGCCACTTTTTGCTTCGGTATGAGATAAAATTTTTGAAATTAATTTAATTTTTCCACATATGTATATATGTAAAAGCGAATGTAAAGCAAAACACATATTTTAATTTTTAAAAAATATAGATACATATGGAGTATGATTATGAATATGAAATTGCGACTAAGCTGAATTTTTGTGAAGAGCTTTGTTTTGACGTGTTAAAATCTTAATAAATCTTAGATTTTATAAGGGTGAAAGGAGAAACATTACATTGCCTTTTGAGAGCAATCTCATTGTAGTATTTTAAGAACTTGAAAATTTTGAAAGAAAATATGCCAAATTGAAAACTCTATCAATTTTTCAAAGTAATGTCAAGACAAAAATTTAATGCGCAGAAAATTTAAATCTACGATTTTTTTATAATAAAACAAAATAGGGCGCTATTTTGGAGGTATACCTCCATATTTGTAAAAAAAAATAATTTGCCATTTTCACCGCACAAAATGTAAAGCAGTAGCTAAAAATTACAAAACATTTTAAGAAATATTCAAAATGCAAAAAAAAATCTTAACCAAAATTCAGCTGTTATGTATTTTTTTTAAATTGTGGCCATTTTACTGTCTAACATCGAAGGGCTTTTAATTTATCTAAAAAGAAAGCTTATACGTTTATTTTTTTTTATTTATCTGGAAATTTAGCGCAATACGTTTTATTTTCATTAAATTTTAGTCACGATTCGTATTATTTTAATGTTAAGAGCTTACTTCGCTTTTATGTGGTATCTGTGTACCTACGTAAATATACAAGCTTTATTATACTTAATATTTATTTTCAGATCATCCAGACGTCGGGATCTTATTTTACAATTTTACAAACAGTATTATAAATTTTTAAAACTGTATGTACATTGGATGAAAAAATTAAATATTGAATATTTAAGGAAAATCTCTTTTTTTTTCTTAAAAGACTTGTATTATGTAAAAAATCATAATGCATAGTTTTTTTTTTTTTAATCAGAATTGATCCATATAGAGAAAAATATAATTTAACCAGTTTAGTTAAATTTCAATGCATTATGCATCAAGAAAACTTTTCTGTTAGTACCTACTGTCGGTCCATGAGTAGATAAGGTGTGATGAACACTGTTATTGATACAAGCAGTGTTTTTTTCCACACTTTTACTTCAGTTTAAAAAAAAAATTATTAAACTGAGACTTTTTTATAAGCGAAGATAAAAAAGGCGTAAAAAAAACGCCTATTGTCAATTATAGGTATACATGAGCAAGGGAATTGAAGTACAGAAAATCTAAAATCTAAAGCATGTATGTATGTAACTTTGAAATGTATTTTGAACTTTTTCACATTTTTTTTCCAATTTTTGAAAAAAAAAAAAATGAAAAAAAATAAAAAATATTTATATATGCATCCGTTATTTTTTATAAAAATGTTAAGTACCCATTGCGGAACAATAACCAAACTAGAGTAAATTAGGCACTAGATAAACTCTTGTTAAGAATAATCATATCCAACTGCATTCTTAAATCACCTTTGTGATTGCATTGTCATGTTCGCGGTTAACGTTTGTTTTCACAAAAAGTCAAATTTAGTTCTGACTTTTTGAAAAATTATTTTTCGCTTTTTAGTATGTAACAACCAATTAATTTTTGTAAGAAAATCAAAATCAAACTTGCAAATTTTGAAAATATATGTGAGAAATTCAGTGATGTAGTCCATGGTACAATAAAATAAACATAGAATTTGATTTTTACTTAATATTTTTATACCTATTACTCATCATCACAAAACGAGTATTTATCACATACATTTTTATACGTAGATATTAAAAGTATTTTTTACAACAGCAAATTAAGCCGCCTGGCCTTCTGTGCAGCAAACACATCTATAACCTCTTCAGTATTGATATCAGTTTCTCTATAAATTGACATCAAAGCTAATCCTGTCAGTCTTTCATCGCCGGTAGAGTTTCTCAGATATGTTTTTAATCTCTTCATCGTTGAAAATGTTCGTTCCGGTGTGCTTGCAGAATACGAAAAAGTCACAAAATTAATTTCACTACCTCTTATGACTTGTGAGGTATCAGTGATGGCGGGAGAATCGGGCTGTTAGTGCAGAAATTTGGGAAAAAAATTTAATAAAAAGCTATTAATAAAAAACAATAATTTCTAAAAAAAATTTCGGCCTTGCATTTGTTTGACCACTTTTGGCGCGCTAAAATGCCATTTCATCCCACAGTGCGATGGAGCGGTCGGGGAGCTCTTCGGATTCGGCAATATACTGAAGCTCCCCTCCTTTCCTGCAGACAAGCACACAGGAATGGTTGTTAGTTGTAAGTTACTAGGCCCTAAATCTTCATGAGTTGTTGTGCCTAAATCTTCATGAGTTGTTGTGCCATTTAAATTATTTGTAATTAAATTTATATTAGTTTATTATTATTTTATTATCATAAAAGATCTCAAATGTTCAATTAATAGCTACCATATTGTTTTTACATGATTCAAATTGAAATAAAAATATAATCCTGATGATTTCTATAAACTAGTATCGCCCTGTGTCGAAATTAGACACTTTCAATTTCGCAAACAATTTGTTCAAAAATATTGTTTTAAATTTTTTTTTTTAATATGCACGGTGTTCGACAGTACAAAAACAAAAATGACCCACAGTGTGTCAATGCATGTCTCAAGTATATTCTGCACATCTTTGCAATTGTGGCTTTTCATTCCAACCAAATAAAATTTATCGAAATCGGTCAAATACTTTTTGAGAAAATTGTACCACAAAATTTATTTAAGCCTAATTATACATATATAGATAGTCCAGTAACCTTGTCGTCTCATAGGAGGGCGTGTTTGCGTTAGCTCTGGTAGTTCTGATTCTTTGCTGAGTGGTTTATGATATTGGCCTCATGAAAAAACCGAGTTTTCGAACTCGAGCGTCGAACGCATCATGGTCAAAAATAAAAAAAACCGCGAAATTTTTGCGCTTTTTTCAGTTTTTGGCAATTTTATCCCCAAAGGATTAGTTTTTCGACTATAACTGCGCTCTACGATTTCAAAGTAATTAATTTTCTGCAATTTGAGCCCAGAACCATCTGTACACCCAACACCAACAGTTTCGAAAATACAGATATTCAAAATTTACCAATAAATTTATATTTTCAGTAGAATAAAAAAAAATGGTTCTTGGTACAAAATGCATTAAAAAACTAGAGCGTATAAGTTGGGTCAAAAGAAGAAAAAAATCCTTTGGAGGGGGTAGTCTATATATCACCCAGTTTAATTTGGAGGGGCAATTTTTCAAAATATTGACTTGAAATAGAAAAAGACTCATACAAATCCAAGGACAAAATTTGGAATAAAATCCTATACCATTTGTCAAAGTCATTCTTAAATTTTCTTTTTAAATAAGGTTGTTCTAGTTAACAGTTTTTGAACAATTCCTTTCAAGCTCTTAAATTAGGAAAAAAAACGTAGGCGCAAAATTTTAAACAGCCTGATGTTAAGGTATTAGCATGATACTACTTAACAATTTTCGAATTTTAAAACTCTTTACTAAAATATTCATAGTTTTAAACATTTTCTAACTAGTATCATACTAAACTTATTTTCTTAAGATACTGTAGCTGAACACGCCTAAAACAGTGACAGTTTAACCAATTTTTGCAATTGTAGCTGCCGAAGTGACACTTGGATTTAGTATGATACTAAAAAGATAAAATAGGCATTCTGCGATTTTAACTTTAGTAAAATGTTTAAAAGATAGCACAATGCTAACTCGTTTAAAATTAAGAAAAACCTGTTTTTAATCTAGCATCATACTAAAAATGCTTTAACATCATACTAAATCGTTTAAAATTTTGCGCCAGTTTTTTGGGTTTAACCATTTTTACCTCAAAAAATAACGGTACTTGCCATAGGACCATTTTTAAAAAAAGTTATTTATCTCAAAAATGGCTCTAATGATTTTTTTTTAAATTTTTGTGTGTACTAGTAGTAGTATGATCTAAATTTCAGTGAAAAAAAAATTCACCGAAAACCGTTATTAACGGTATTTATTTTCGATTTTCTCGTTAACCGCTCAACCGATTTTGATAAAAAAATTTAGGTCCTATCAAGTGTGAATAATACTGCATACAAATATTTTCAAAAATATTTTAAAAAAAAGTTAAAATTTTTTTTTGAAATATCATTTTTTTTGAAAACGGGTTTATGAATTTTTATGAAATTATGGTTTTAGCTGTATATAATTATATTCTTAAAAATGGCATACCAAATTTTTTTTATAAAAAATATCAAAAAATTTTATATATAAAAAAACATTTTGAAAACCGCTCCAACGATTTTAAAAAAAATTTCTGCAAAAATTTACATTTTTTCAAGAATTTAGATGGCGTTCTTCATTCTGAGATTAAAACATTTTAAGTACTTACTTACTTTACTTTAGATGGCGCTCACACCCCAGGATGGACTACGGCCTCAACCATTTTAAGTACTTATTTTATCAATTTAAAGAACGGATTTCATGCTTTTTTTCCATATTCAGTATTAAATGGATAAATACATAATAGTAACTTTATAACAACAAAAAGTATAATAACAAGCAGTATTAACAAATTAACAGTATGAAAACAAAATAAAAGGCAACAAAAATAATATAAATAAAGTTATATAAGGATAATAATGTTAAAAATAAAAAAAAAACAACTATAAATGATTTAAATTTAACACTTTTGAAAAAAAAAATTAAATCCCAAACACAAAACACATAATAAAACACATAATAATTTTCTTGAACAAAATTACTATAACATGGATGTATTACATTACTAATACATAATAAATGAAATAAATACTAAAAAAACATTACCTATAATCTAATCCAGAGATTTACATAAAGTGCCTTTAGAAACTCGAAAGCTGTAACAAGGTTAATTCTTCCAAAAAAAAAACAAACAATTTATTGTGTAACTGCATTTTAACTTTTTTTTTTTTTTGCTTAACAAAAGTAAAAATGCAGTTACACAACAAAAACCAAAATATGTAAACAGAAAAATATACAGCAAAAACACTTTTTTTTAACATTTTAATTTTTACACGGCAAAATTTGAGATCAGTCTCCTCGGATCATATAAGGTGTGGTGGAATGTACGTGGGTGAATTGAAGATTACAAAAACATTTTTAATGTAACTCAGTTCTGTGTTTTTTTTTAATGTCAATGAGATTTTTGAAACTTTGAGCGAGTGTTGGCAGCATTTAGCGTTGTCCAATCGCGCTGAAATTTTGGCTATCTAAAAATCTGCAAAAGCTGATCATTTTATGTCTCTTAAGTTAGCAGAGCAAGGTCAGCAGAACAAAGTTTTAATGATGCCATCATTAGGTGCTTAATAGGCGCTAATTAAGTACCCAACAACAAAATTAAGTGCTTACCACCCCATTGCTAAAGCACATCATTTTACCTAATTGTTGCCACTTTAAAACAAGCCCAGCGAAAAAATACCACGGTCAAGTGGCTTGCTTACATCAATCACCTCGAAGATTGTGTTTGCGAGGCTGTGTCGCAGTTTTGTTTGCGAGGATGTGCCGCAGCGGAGATTATGCTTTGAGAAGATTTTATTTGCGGGATATGTCGCTGCGGAGATTTTGTTTTGCGATGATTTTGCTTGCGGGGATGTGTCGTGCGGAGATTTTGTTCGCGAAGATTTGTCGGGTTCCTGTTTAATTTCATACAAAAAAATCAAGAAAAAGGCAGTGTACAAATAAGAATACTGGCGCTTCTACGTACTGATTCATCTTAAATATGAATACATGTTCAGATAAAATTTAGCGGATTTTTAATTTAATTCGCACAGCGCGGATATAGAATTTTGAAAGTATTTTGAAGCGATAGTACCTGTTTCGTAACATGAACTTTTCGCTAAGTTCGCACAGCTGAAGTTTTTTCTATAGGTTTCACAGCAAAATTTGAAAGTTTGTGAAAAAACTGTAAGAAATTTCATATTTCCAATTGGAGCTTATTTAGTAAAAAAAAGGAGTGCATTCAAAACAGAACATTTATTTTTTCCCCTCTTTGGATTATTTTTCCCCTTTTTTAGACTTGTCCCTTTTTTTCCTCTTTCGCTTCATAAAATCAGCAAAATTGGTGCTTTTTCCCTCAATCTGGGGACACTGCGCACAATTATTCCTTTCTGTAACTAAAAAAATGCTCGGTTCAGAACACCTACTCGCGACAAAACTTAGAAAATGGCGAATATGTTATCGCTTGGTTGGGTTCATCAAATCTATGAATTATTCAAAGCACTTCGCGTGACTTGATTGTAAACTTGATTGTTGCATATGACATGAATCTTTTAATAATACATACATAGGTATATACCTCTTAAGAAAAATTTATTGAACAAATTCTGAATCTTTTTTCATGTAAATCATTCAAATTATGGCGTATCTCAGACAGTATCTGTGGTTTAAATAATTCGGTTCTTTTGTGCCATACAACCGCACCATGGGTAATGATGGGTCTTAACATCATGGTGTACATCCACCTGAGGATCTTTGGTTTACAACCCGATGGCTGACCCTCAAGTGTCTTGCATATCATAAGGGCTTTTGTGGCTTTTCTGACGGTAATTTCAACGTATTTATTCAAGAGGAGTTTACTATCTAGAGTAATTCCTAATTCCTAGGACCCTATTGACCATATCTTAACGAAAAAAATGTATGTGCTTCGTTAAGTTCATCTCTGGCACCAACAAAAATATCAAACCTAAAAGTGGAACAGGGGCCCTAAGATTCGGAAGTGAAAAACTGGCCCCCCAATTTTGGGGCCAAATTTTCACTTCCGAATTTTAAGGCCCCATATCTTAACAAAAAAATGTATGAGCTTCATTGAGTTCATCTCTTACCACAGAAAAAAAATCAGCTTTAAAAAGTCTATAGGGGCTAAGAAAATTGAGAAAAAAGAAAAATTTCCCTCTTAAGCGAATACTATTTAAATATAAATTTATTTATATATTTTTCTTCACTTTTTTGGATGCATCCTAAGTGTACGGTCGAATTTTTGTGAGGAGTGATTTTTTTTGTATAAAAATATGGCTAAAATTGTTAAATCTCAAAGGGGGGTGGGGGGGGGGGGGTGGGTCAACTGCACTACGAAGGTTTCATTTACGTGAAACACAGGGAAGACCAGATTAAAACTAGTTGGAGATGCGAGAAGTATTTTTCTGAGAGGTGCCGGGGAAGGGCAGTAGTGATTGAATCGGAGACGGTTATGTCTTCCGATCATAATCACGGCCCAGTCTGTGAAATGGCCGGGTTGATGGGGACGCTGAAAACCCAAGCCACTGCTTCAACCGAGACTCCAAGGACTGTGTCCTTACGCGCCTTGGAAGGTGTTTCGTCACCTTCTTTGGCTCGTATCCCAGACTTGGAGTCGATGAGGAAAGCAGTGTCGAGGGAACGAAAGCGTCGGCATCAAACTTTGGCCATTCCTCACAACCGATCTGATATCGACATCCCCGCTGACCTGCTAGTCACCAAGACCGCAGAACCAGAAACTTTTGTGCTGGCTGACACGGGCAGGGGGATGAGAACCGAATAATTATATTCAGTTCAGAATCAGATCGGGTGAGGCTGTCCCGAAGCAGGACTTGGTTACTCGATGGAACTTTTAAGGTTTTCCCAGAGATGTTTTATCAGCTCTGGGTAATACATGGATTCTTCGAGAACCAAGTCCTGCCATGCATTTACTGCCTTCTTCCCAACAAATTTGAAGGCACCTACACTCGTGCTTTAGGGCTTATTCGCCGTGCGCAAGGAATGGAAAATATGCAGCCTGATACATTCCTTATCGATTTCGAGAAGGCAGAACAGAACGCTCTAAGTTCTGCCTTCCCGGACTCGAGGATTCATGGCTGCTTTTTCCACTTTGCGCAGGCGATAAGGAGGAAGGTGCAAGTGTTGGGAATGGAGGGCAGATCAGGGACGGACAGAGACTACCATATGGCACTCCGAAAGTTTATTGCTTTGTGCTTCTGCAGGACGGAGCATATATTGGAGCGATACAATATGTTAGCAGATACTTTCATTGAAAACTTTGGTAATACAGAGCAACACCAAAGTTCCTCCCTGTGGACAGCCTATTGTTGTGATGATTATATTTGGTCCTGCTATTGTCTCTGCTGTTCTAGTGTCCACCTTCTCACCAATCCATTTAGGTTTACAAGAGCTTTGTTAACAGCTTCATGAGAGGTGTTATCAAAGGCTCCCTCTATGTCTAGGGAGCCTTTGCATCTAAAGCTTTTCGTTAGGTATTAGTGAGTTTGAACAGGGTAGTTTCTGTAGATCTACCCGCTCTATAAGCATGTTGCCAGGCATTGTGAGGCCTTTTGACCAAAACTTCTGATCTTATGAAGTTTTCGACTATTTTTCCAATGTTTTCAGTATAAGGAATGTTAGGCTTATTGTCCTGAAAGACTTAGGATGGGTTCTATCTTTTTTCCCAATTTTAGGAATGAAGAATACCTTAGCTCTTATCCATAAACTTGGTATACCCAAGAGCAATGCTACTTCAGAGTAGCCTAATAAGATAAGGCATAAGTTCTTCTTTGCCCTTTTGTAAAAGGGCTGGGAAGATTCCATCTACACCAGGTGATTTCGAGGGTTGAAAGGTGCTTATCGCCCAGGTTATCCTTTCACTTGAACAGATGGTTGCAGCAATCTTCCAGCCTTCTCTATTTGGTTTGAGAGGAAATCTCTCTAGAGAATTTCCCGCTAAGGGTTGACTGCCTGGAAAGTGTATGTTAAGAAGCAGAGTGGACCTCTGCTCTTCATCCTCCGTGAAGCTTCCATCATTGTACCGAAGTGCTAATGATGTAAGTTCCTTCTTTTTTGCAAGAGCTTTGTGTAGCCTTGCTGCAGCAGGGGTTAAGGAAATATTATCACAGAAGGATGTAAAACTATTTCGCTTGGCCTTTCTTATCTCCTTGTTATACATAGTCAATTCTGCGGAAAAGTTATGCCATTCCCTGGTTCTTTTAGCCTCATTGAAGAGTTTTTTATCTCCTTGGTATACCTAGTCAATTCAACGGAAAAGTTATGCCATTCCCTGGTTCTTTTAGCCTCATGGAAGAGTTTTCTGACCTTGGATCTTATATTCAACAGAGTGTTATTCCACCATGGGGGCATACAAATTTTATGTTATTTCTTATTTTTATGCACGTTCTGGGCGAGTCTTGTCTCGTGTCCAATATTAATTTAGAGTCGCTGCTTGGCTTGATAACCCTCTTACCTGTTCCCTTTAGATTCAAGGCTCTTGGATCAGTGCTAGCCCTAAGTTATCCGCAGTGAACTTTCGCGCTAATACGGCTGATTCCGCCTTTGCATGGTGGATGTTCACTTGGACCAGCTTGGTACTGATCTCGTGTCTGTCAATTTTGTCTTTTGTTAAGCAGGTGGGGCAAAAGCCTTTACATCTGCCAGGAAGTCTTCTTCGTCCTCTAAATTCGGAAGCATCTCCTCCGGGTCTGTTCGACTTGATGAATGATCCATGCCATCTCTTTGTCTGTTAGGACCAATTCCGTATTTGCCAGTGATAATACCCGTCTCACAGCAGGGAAGTTAAGCGAGGATGTAGGTAGGGAAGTTGGTATGGTCGGTAGGGTATTTAGGAGTGGGTTGGTCGATGTGGAAGTGGCCAGAGATTGGGAAAACTGGTGGGATGTAGGGGTGGTGTTATTTTCTGAAATCGCCATTTCCAGGGTTTGCCCTATTTTCCCTGCTGCGCTGACATTATTTTCTGGTTCAAGGAGTGATTTTGTGGTTATCGCTTTTTTGAAACCGTTGACCGTTATTTGGCCCGATTTGTTATGAAGTTGATTGTTTGCTTTCACTATGATTTGCACTGATTTAGAATCAACGCTGATCACCAGTAGTTTGCCTTTTTGGGCTTGCATAAGTGCTAGGGCCTTTTTATTATCTCGCCCATACTAAACTTCTTGGCAAAAACATCGTTATCGTTTGCACTTTGGGGATTTCGTCACCTTTAAAAAACAAAAAATTGAATACTGATTTTTTCCCAATTTCAAATACTTAGTTTACTTCTAAAATCCAATTTAAAACTTAGTATTTAAAACTGCAAAGAAAGTTTGTATTAAATTTTTCGTCTTTCATGTTTGAGTTTGAAAGTATTTTTTTCGAAAACTATAAACAGAAATAAATTTATTTAAAAAAAGAATGACAAAATAGCAAAAGAGAGCAATGTTAAAAGTGGTCCTAAAGTCCATAGAAAATTGCCCATGGTCCTTTGATGGCACAACAGCTAATGAATGAGGAACTAAGGCCTAGTGACTTACAACTCTCAACCATTCCTGTGTGCATGTCTGCAGGAATGGAGGGTACCTACAGTTAATTGCCAAATCCGAAAGGCTAATGTGAGTGGCACTTTTCTATGACAAAAGATACCCCGAGTTCGTAAAAGTAAACATGCTCAATTACTGCTAAAAACAATTGCAGAAAAATGGCAGTTTATATGTTCATTTTGGGTAAAATTTGATTTTAATGCTGAGAGCAAACATCGGCGCTTCTAAATCAGTGAACAGAATTTAAAACGGACTTCATTTACCTGCAGAAATGCGACTTGAATGTGGCATTGTTGCCGAAGTTTTACTTTTACGAACTCGATCATACTCTTGGAGGTTTGGTCATTTCCTCGCAAACAGCAGTAGATTTTATTTAAAAATTATTAGGTGTCGAGGCTGGGCATCGAACCTAGACCTCCGGCATGACAGTCCATCGCACTTACCATCACGCCACGGCTTTAGAAATGGAAACTATATTTTTTGTATTTTTATTTAATGTTTTGTTTTTATTTAAAGAAATTTTCATGAAAAAATTAATTTTTCAAAAGAATTCAAGCCATACCAAGCCCAGCTTATAAAAATGACTTCATCAATGCAATATAGGATCCCGTAGTACTGAGAATCTAGAAAAAGTATAAAATACATATTGAAATCTATTATGAAAAGTATAAGTATAAAAAAGAAAAGTAAGGTATACGAAAACTTACCCCCATAAATGTCGGTAGCGATGGCGTAAAAAACGGCACATTGATTGTTGCCGGCCTTTGTGAACGAATCAATATCATAAGGATCATTTTTCGTGTTTCCGCATCACATTTATACCATTCAACTAGATACACCGTATCACATATTTCCAAACTCTGAAATTATATTGAAAGCCTTTTTCCGGTGAAAAAACACAAAAAAAAATTATAAATTAAAAATAAATTATTACGCTGTCGGACACATAAGTCCCACCGATGCAATATAAAAATAATTGCGAGAGTGCTGCTATACTATAGCACACGTACAACACCAATCCAATGCCCGTATTCTGCAAAAGATATTTAAATTATATTTGCACAAAAGCATGTTTTATAATTAATTTAAATGAAAGCACAAAAAAAAGGTATTACGTATAGGAGATCAATGACGCTGAAGCACACGACAAGGGATGCTGACAGGAAATGCCCCATGATGATGGTCGTGAAAATTTCCTTGAATTCATTGCACAAATCGATGACCTCATTGTGCCGGCGAATAATTACCTTCAACTCTTGGCGCATTATTTGATTGTCCCGTCTGCCAGCTTTGTCAACTGCGATTTTCATTATTAATTTTTTTTCATTGAATTAATTTTTCGTTGATTCATATTATTTATTTGAATTTATTGAATTTTAACTGACATACTCACGATATTGCAAATGGACAAAGATTTTCTGAATATCGAATTGTAACATTCGAAATAAAGCACTGATGTAGAAACACAATCCGACAAAACAGCCATCCACGCCACAGAATGTAAATACTGTCATGACACCGGAGTAGGACATGGAGATGTATGTGAAAGGATACACCGGATAATGGGTTAGCACATCAGGAAGTCTGAGAAAGAGAGTTAATGTTTGAATTATAAATTTTGTATGATGAAGTTATGGCTGCTGACGATTTATTGTATTATTTTTTGATTTCCTTCATGGTGAAATATTTCTACCCTATAGACCCGTGCTAACTGTAGTTTGAAATTTTTACCAGTACTAGAAGTGACTTTTATAAGCAAGCAACATTTGAAATGAAAAGCTAGTAGTCATGTCGATACGTGGGTTCAAGGGGACAGAAGCGTCCACAAGTTTTTATCAAAGTGCACCTATGTATATATCAACTTCTAATCTCACCTCCAAGTGGTGAACATCGAGTGCCTAGTAACTTTAACTAAAGATAGGGTTCCAATCCCTGTGGACGTTTGTAGGCGGCATCAAACGAGAGAGGGGGTCCTCCAGGGCAGGTGTTGTGCATCGGGGTAACTTCCCTAACACGGAAAAACTAACGGTTCCGAAACAACTACAAGTCTCAGATATGGATGATTTAATGTTGAAGACCCCAGCAAACGAAACAAGTACAATAAATTTCGGATCTGCACGTGGAATGTCTGGGCCTTAAACAGGACACGTCCAGCCGAACAATTAGTGGAAAATCTGGATAGGCTAAAAACTGATGTAACAATCATCCAGTGCGATGGATGAAATCGTGTGACATCTAGGTACTTCGGCGAGTGCTGCAAGGAGTAGGGTCATGGGCTCTTTGGTTGTAGTTTTATGGTAAGGGGAAGACTTGGCAAAAAGTCTGGGCTTCAGAAATGCAAGCGAGCGTCACAATCCACATCAAATCAAAATTCAAAACATCACGTTGATCTGTGCCCACGCTCCAACGCACGGAAGACAAATATGACTCAACCAAGGAAGACTTCTACGATCTCCTCGAGAATACGTTTGATAGGTGCCCCAAGTACGACGTCAAGATTATTCTTGGCGACTTCAACGCCAAGATAGGAAAGGAGGGCATCTTTGTTCGATAGTCGGAGGACACAGCCTGTACGACAACATTTCCGGTAACGGACTCAGGCTCATTGATTTCGCGGCGGGGCGAAATGTCATCATAGCAAGTACTCTATTCCCACACCTTAATATACACAAAGGGACCTGGCGGATTCCGGATCAACGAACCGTCCACCAGATTGATCATGTTGCGATAGGCGCCAGACATGCTTACAGTATCCTGGATGTCCGAACGTTCCGAGGTGCCAAAATAGACTCCGATCATTACCTGGTGGTAGCTCAAGTATGTATGCGGATATCCATGACGCCACAACGGTGAGCGGATAATGTGAAAAGATTTAACGTCGCGAAGTTAAAATCGCAAGAGATCGCCACGACTTTTGCACACCACGTCTCTCTTAGGACCATTTGCTGAAACGAAACTTAAATATTTAAGTTCAACATAAGAGCTTATGTGACAGTTTACGCTGAGGAAAGTTGAACATAAATATTTAAGTTTCGTTTCAGCAAATGGGCCTTAATCTCTCAGCAAGCCCGTCACCAGCATCATATGCAGAGGACCAGTGTAAACAGTGCCGAAATGCTATCAGGAGTGCCGCCACTGATGTGCTGGGTTTCACTAGGCCACCACAACGAAACCCCTGGTTCGATGAAGAATGCAGGCTGGCGTTTGCAGCAAAGAATGAGGCCTACCAAGCAATGCTGCAGACTAGAAACAGAGCTGCTGAGAGAGAAGCGTGGGAGCTCTACGAGAAAAAACGAAGGGAGGAACGCCGCCGACTTCTCAGGAGGAAAAAGAAAGAACATCTGAAGCGGGCGGTCGAGTCTATTGAGCTTTGTAGTGGCAAGGCGGATGTTACGGGGGTTTTACTGAAGGGTAAGGTAATCAACCCAGGGCTATAAGGGCAGAACGGAAGCCTGCCGATACGAGAGTGGGAATATGGTGGTAGACACATAGTCGGTGCTGAGGATCTGCAAACAACACTTTTATAGACTGCTTAACGGCGAAGATGGCCAAAATTCCGGTGTAAGAGAGAACACTCCATTCAACCTGGACGACGATGCTCAAAATTTCCGTTCACCCGGCCTAAATGAAGTGCAGTTAGCGATAGCCAAGCTTAAAATGTACTGCTGGTTCGGATGGCCTACCAGCTAAGCTATTCAAAGCAGGGGGAGATGATTTGTTAGGGAGTATACCAGCTTATCACCAAAATTTGGTCGGAGGAAATTATGCCCGATGAATAGAACCTCGGTATAGTTTGCCCCATCCACAAGAAAGGAGATGCTCTGACCTGTGCCAAATACAGAGGTATAATGATGGATTTACATGTATCTTCATCTGCAAACATCAAGAAAAGTAGAGCGGGATAGAGTGATACCAAAAAACCGAATGTGTGAAAGAGTACCACCATGAAGATGAACATGTTCGTCTTCGTTATAATCTTCGTCTGCGTTCCTTTTATCAAGATCTCTGCATTTTGTTCTTCTCTCTCTATCCAACAAACACGCATTTGATATTTTGTATCCCTTATTTTTTTCAGAACTCGCATGAAGATACATGTAAATCCAGCATAAGTCTCCTCAACGTCGCATACAAAATTTTGTCATCTGTACTGTGTGATCGCTTCCTATCTTTGTAGTTTAGGCCCGGCAAATCAACCGACGATCAAATGTTCACACTTCGACAGATTTTGGAAAAAACCCAGGAATTTCAATTTGATACACACCACCTCTTTATCGATTTTAAAGTCGCATATGATAGTGTAGACAGAGACGAGCTATACAGAGCCATGGCGCATCTCGGCATCCCTGCCAAACTCGTCCGCTTGTGCAGGATGACGATGGAGAAATCTCGCTGCTCCGTCAAAGTCGGCAAGAACACCACCGAACCCTTTGATGTCGAGAAAGGTTTGAGGCAAGACGACGCGTTATCATGTAACCTGTTTAATATCTTTCTTTAAGCAATTGTACGCAACTCGCAAGTCAACAACACAGGTACAATTTTTCAAAAGTCTGTTCAACTACTTGCTCATGCAGATGATATTGACATCATTGGGAGAACGAAGCGAAGCTGTTACCGGCGCGTTTGCAAGTATTGAAACGGAGGCGGCGAAAATGGGTTTGGCTGTTAATGAGGACAAGACGAAGTATATGCTATCATCGAGAAAGGAATCACAACATCCTTGACTCGGGCAAAACGTCACGATGGATAGGTACAACTTCGAATTCGTCAAGGACTTTGTCTACCTGGGCTCCACTATAACATCGCAAAATGACGTTAGTGCAGAGATCAAACGAAGAATTGCTCTTGCCAGTTGCTGTTTCTTAGGGCTAAGAAGGCATTTAAGTAATAAAACCCTCACTCAAAGAACCAAAGAGACCTTATATAAGACCCTTATCATCCCGGTCCTGCTATATGGGGCAGAAGAATGGACCCTATTAAAATTGGATGAGAATCTGCTTTGGAGCTTTAAAAGGAAGATTCTTCGGGTGATTTTCGGTCCAGACTGTATTGATGGAGTATGGAGGAGAAGATTCAACAACGAGCTTTACAGCGATGTCGACCTGGTCAAAAAGCTGATAATACCTTAGGTGGTGCAAACAAGTGGAGAACGACCTCAACCAACTTGAGTGCGTAACTGGAGGCAGCTAGCTACGGACCGAGCTGGCTGGCGGAGCTTGTTGGTTGAGGCCGTAGTCCATCCTGAGCTGTGAGCGCCATCTAAAGTAAGTAAGTGAGTAGCTAGTCGCCTAGTAAAACAAAAAATATTTTATCACTTCTACTGGCCCTTGCGAGAAAGTGAAAAATGTTCCAACAGTAACTCTTATTATTAATAAGTGCCTCTATTTGAATGCGTTAAACACTAACGTTACATTTATCCTTAAAATCATATAATTTACAAAATTAAATATTAATATTGCGAAAAAAAGATTGTTTAAATTTATCAGATTTGATATTGTCATTAACAGAGTTTAAGAGGAAGTTATTTTTATTAAAAACATTTATTAACTGATTAAGAGGGCTATAAATACCCTAGTTAGATCTGCTAAAAATAGTTCGAATTGGTAGTCTACTTCTTGATGTAACTGAAGAAGATTATATGGATCCACTTTTTATCCCAATAATAAAACATAGTTGCAAATACTCTCTGTGAACTGAAAGTAATGGGAGATTTATAAGCTGAAGTTTATGGGTGTACGGAGGCAAGATAACTCTATTCGACCATGGAAGAAAAGGTATTGTAAATTTCATAAACCTTCTTTGAACACTTTTAATTATTCTATTTATGTGAACCGAGTAGTATGGGGCCCAAACTTTACAACAGTATTCAAGGACTGATCTGACGAACGATACATACAGAGTTTTAATAACATAAGGATCTCGGAAATCACGGCCGAATCGCTTTATGAAACCAAGGGTTTTATTGGCTTTTTTAGAATATAATATAATGATCATTGAAGGATAATTTTGGATATAAAATGATTCCAAGGTCACCTCACCTCTCTCACCTTAGCTGTTCGGATTTGGCAGAAAACAGTACGCAGACGGAAAATCAAATCGCTATCACTCTACGTGATTCCACTCCAGACTTTTCCTGAGTATGAAGATTTGGTATATTGTCCATCTGATGCTGGGTGGAAAGCCAACCACACTGGTATTTGCTGATTAAAGTTTAGCAGAAGGACTGCTGGCTCTCATAAGCTCATTAGATAGTCGAACTCTGAATTTCAACGCAATGGCAACGCGGGAATAATCCGAGTCGAAGTTTGCCCATCGAAATGTGTGGACGTTTAAGAAGTTGGATATGTGCTGTTCAATGATTTTGATTAGCACATGTCTCAAGTCTCATTTAGTTTGTGGCTCGACTGCCTGGAAAGCGCCAGGTTGCCTAGTGCCATCGTATTATATGAGCCTTTAAAATGTCCAAAGCCGTAATCTGATATCGTAGATGCTTAGCTTATTCGCTGAAGATGACTTCTTTTCCGACTTTTGCATTGAAGGCCCAAGTACAAATTTGATACTGTAATCGGAGCCTGTCAAGTTCCGTCCAGCAGGCCATAGAACCCTTTTTTGATAGGATATTCAGATTCTTGGGTGGTGAGGATAGGTTCAAACTTTTAATTAAAACCTGTGGTGTAAAATTCTTTTATGGTCTAGGTATGAATCTTTATCCTATAACGTTCCAGTCCAGGTCTTGTACTCGTTTCCGTTCGAGGTTACACTATAAGAAAATTCTAAGTGACCTCAGCACTGACTTTAAACTATAGTCTCAAAAACATTTCCTCTAAATTAATTTAGTTTTTCCAAAATGGCAGATTTTAACAGGATTATACTGTTCCTATTCCTACCTAATAAAGTTAATAAGAGCTTTGACCTCAATACCCAAAGCCAAAACATTAATCATCATATATCATAACAGCATTATTTTTTAATACAAAAATTCAGTTAGAAATATTAAGCAAGTACATATATATAGTTTTCTACTCACATCATTTTGAATGGAAGATCAAGCGTTGCATTTTTTCCATTTGATATGCGAATTATATTATTGATTAACGGCCTCGTGTTAAAGAATAAATTCGTCGAGTTTGCACTCACAAAAAGTACAACTGTCAAAATTGATGCAGTCACAGAAAGGTTTTGTGCAATTTTCTTTTTATCCTCGTTGGCATCTAAATAGGTAGGAAAACAAAAAAAAAATAATGAAACACAAAAGCCATTAAAACAAATAAAAAATATTTCTGGAGGAGGATTATTAAAACACTTTTTTCCCGCTTTTGCCAAACATTTGTCTAACTCACCTGCTGTCAAAAGTTTCTCAATTCGTTCGATAAGTGAATATAACTTATCGCGGTGCACAAAAAATATCCACATTTTAAAGAGTGTAATCTGTTTGGTCACTCCGGGACACCAAGCTTCCATAGTTTCTAAAATTCGATTCAGTGTCAGAGCTCCAGATATACATTCGCCAAATGCTCCAAATGCCACTGCAGAACTACTTGCTAGAAAATGCAAAATGCTGATAAAAGTTGGAATTTTCTTTTGCGGCCAACATCCCACAACGCGCAGTGAAAATCTCGGTAGTAGAAAATATGTTTCACTGATTGGCGTTTCAGGTGATAAAAACCGTAACTGCATTGTTTTTTGTTTGTTTTAGAAAGGACACAACCGGGACATCAACAAACGACTCGTATTTTGTTGGAAAAATTCTTTGTCACGGCCTTTTTATACCTCGAAATTTCTATGTCATTCATAGTCAATCGGAAATAAAATAAACTGAATCTAAATGTTTGATGAAGTTTTCTATCCGACCCAACTGAAATTAACGCTCTCTTTAAAACCACAACAACATCAATTTGTGGGCGTGTGTTCCGATTTGAAAGTTTTTTAATTGTTTTGACAACAATACCTAATGTTCGGAATAATTATATGAGAAAAGTTTTTCATGAGTTTTTTGTTTGTTTTTGTTGAAAGTGCATAAAAAAAAAAGAATTGGAGAACATATAATTTAGTTCTAAATATTCATACGAAAATATATACACCGGATTCGTTAAAAGTTTAAACTTAGGTACCTATGTATACCTTTCATAAAGGTCAGGTGAAGGTGAGAAAGGTTTGTTATTTGACTTAAAATGAAAATAAAACAATTAAAAGTAAGCAAACACAAATAAACGACGAAAAAATGCGAAATAGAATTTACACATTTCTGTCAACTACTTAGTATTTCTTATTAATAAATGTGTAATGACCTGTGACACGTGATAGCGAGCGAATTACTTAAACGCAAACGAGGAATAGAGGAACCTATGTCCGAGTCTTCCAAAGAAAAAAAAACATAGTAGGTACATTTTTAAGCATGATGAAGAGGTGGAAGAGGGCTAACCTAACTTACTTTGTGAATGCCCCATTGCCCCAGCTTAGCCAGAACGTCAAAAACCAGCACTCGAAAAATATTTTTTCGATTTTGCAACTAAGGAATATCCTGAAATTCAATTAGAATCCAAAATCTTATTCTCTTCATTGAGGTCCGAGTGAGGTGATGTGGTCAGATCTACGGACACAATATGTGTACTGTGCTACAGACTAGCAGCAACATCGACCTCGTCTAACAGCTGGCAGGAATACAAGTTCTTTAGATCAACGCCTTATAAAATACGTAGAAGTGTTGATCCGAAACGAAATTTTTCTGTGGTGTGCAACACGACAGTGAAATACTTCCGAGAACCACAGCGAAAAAACAGTAAATGAAAGTGTCAGCAAGTGGGAACACCACATCTGTAAGTGGCCGTACTAAACTGAGTTAAAACAAGGAACTCAGAAGATAAACCTAAAATCCTGATATCAGAGCTGTAAAAGACTGCAGTACTTTGGTAATGCAGTTAATAAAGTCACAGTTAATTAGCTTACCTATTGAATGTAAGTTAATACTGTAAATAAGTACTTTAACTACGAAACAAGCAGTCAGCAGTCAGTACTGACATTCCAACAGGATGGAATAAAAAGAAAAGAAATTTAAAAGAAAAAAAAAAGTTAAAAAAAACTTACAGTTAATTGACTGGAGTTAAAAGACTTGCTGACTTAAAGTAAAATCATCGGAGTACAAAGACTTTTTACTGACTAAAAAGACTAAAAGCAGTAAAAAAGTATTAATTAACTTAAACTTAATTAACTTTTTTTTTAACTGCACAGTCGGAATATTAGTACTGACTGCTGACTGCTCGATTTTAGTTAAAGTATTTTTGTAAGTTAAAAGACTTAATGAAATTAGTCTTTTTAGTCAATTAACTGCAGTACCGAAAAGACTGTAGTTTTTACAACTCTGCCTGATATGCTACTTTTTGGCCAGCTTTCGTTAACTTTTGCTTTCGGAAGTGAAGCGTGCTCCTGGAACGCATATCACGAAAGCAAACAAATTGGTTTAAAAAGTTTAAACGTACGAAATTTCGGCCTATATTCATTATAAAGGAATCTATCACAGAACTGAGAAAACAAAAACTGCGCACGTCTATACTTCCCAGTATATAACTGCGGAGTACAAAACTATGAACGGCAAAACTGCTCGCAACACAACTAAGAAAAAGGGAGGAGTCTATATTATCGCCTGGTTTTTCGGCTGGCAACACTAACAGGAAATAATCATTATAAAAGATATATAAAAATGGCTGCTGATGATTTCTATTGGTCCAAGCTTAATACATAAATAGGCCATGTAGATGGAAAAGTTTTAATGATGGGTCCTAAGACAAAGGCAAGTATTGGACTAAAGGTCTGTAGTAGGGCATAATCAGGAATACTAAAAAATATGAAAATTGACGATGACGATTTCTATTGGTCCAAGCTTCCTACATAACAAAGCCATGTAGATAGATGGAAAAGTTTTGATAAAGTTGAACAAGAGTGGAGTAGCGAATATAAAAAAAGGCGCTGTTATTTGTGATTTGTCAAATATCCATTAGGAATCTACAGAGATTGGGTGGCATGGGAATGTGTTTATACATCAAGTACGGGGTCGGATTGATGGAATAGTGTGTTTTTTTTTTAGCCAAAATTGAAGAAGATACTTAATTATTTGCAAATTATTTATGCATTTAAATTTTCTTTCAATCCGCCAACAATCCGCCGCCTAGGCACCTATCGCTTTCAAACCCAAAATGACATGTAGTGAGAACTTTCGCTTTGGCATGAAAGACGGTGTTCACATTGGACTCAGATTTACGATTTTTTTTGGCATAAGTTAGTCAGCTCGTGTTCAGACACGCACAACCGATTCACTCTGACGTTCAGTAGTTGTTAAAATAAAACACAAATTTTTATTCACCGGAGAATTTAATTAGAAATTTTTCAATCACAAAATTAATATTTCACTAAATAAATATTTTTCCAATTGAAACAACTTCGATTTTGTAGTATTTAAGTGCCAAACAAAAACTAAATACTAACAAAACACATGTCACAAAAGGAAACGTCAAAAAAAATCCACAAATTTTTAAAAAAATTAAAAAATCCTGCCTCACTTGCCTGTCTCTTTCTCACCACAGAGTGGGAACGAGAAAAAGTATATAGACGTCAAAAAAAATCCAAGGAGTAAGTCCAATGTGAACACCGTCAAAAGCGAATCACTTTTGAGAATAGGAAAATACAAATCCGCCATAAAAGCGACCCGCCACGCATTTGAGAACAAGCCCCCCAGGGAACAAATTACGATTAGTCTTCTGATGTTAACCAAAGCAAGTCGAGTAGATAATAAAATTGCTGGTGGAATCTTTAGTTTCAACAAGGAAGTCAAATGAATCGACAAATGATTTATATGCCAGTATGGGTTTGGAGGGGCGAATGTAATAACGGGGAATATAAAAATTTAGATTATATTTAAAAATAATTAATTATGTAGATAAAAAAATAAAATACTGAAAATGGCGAGCAAATAAATGTTTTTATTTTACGACTAATTAATTTTGTCTTCATTAACATTCCCACCGTCTTCTTCTGCTTAAACATGGTCTTTTTTTGCCTTTTGCTTTTTTGTAAATAAACACCCCCAAAGTGTGTGTGTGAAGTTAGCATATCAAGTGTCAGCATATCAATTTTTTTTTGGAGTTCTGGTCGCATGCACCATAGTTCTATAGTTCCTGATAGTTTTCCAAAATAGTTCTGTTCGATTTCCCCGTAAAAACGGATTTTAAAAAATGATATGCTAACTTCGCGTAGCATATCAATTGTTGAAATCTTGAATGAAAATATTTTTTTTAGATGTAAGAAACATCCCTTAAGAGTTCCTCATACCTAAAAAAAATAGTTCCGTTACATTAGGGCCTAAAAAAAAAAACAAAAAAATTAATTTTAATAAAAAAAAAAAGACTTGTTATGAAAAAAACAACAGAATTTCAAAAATCACGGAAAATTAATCCGGTTCATCGATGCACAAACATAGGTACAATGTGTCTAGAGTATAATTCAAAGAATTTTCCTTTCTAATACATTTCTACTATATATATAATAATATTTTTCTAATTGTTTAAGATCCAACTTTCTAGAATTTTTCTTACTAAATTAATAAGCTGGTACTTTTTTAAGAGTTCCATCTCATTTATCAATTTAATCAGATAGACCTAATGTTCTTACAATATAATCCGAGGAGTTCCCATTTCTAACGCTTTTCTAACAAAAAATATGATTTTTTTTATTTAGATCGTTTTTTTCACGTGTTTTGGTAAACGACCTTGATATGCTGATACTTTTTTACGAGTTCCAGCTCATTTATCAATTTAATCAGATAGACCTAATGTTCTTACAATATAATCCGAGGAGTTCCCATTTCTAACGCTTTTCTAACAAAAAATATGATTTTTTTTATTTAGATCGTTTTTTTCACGTGTTTTGGTAAACGACCTTGATATGCTGATACTTTTTTACGAGTTCCAGCTCATTTATTAATTTAATCAGATAGACCTAATGTTCTTACAATATAATCCGAGGAGTTCCCATTTCTAACGCTTTTCTAACAAAAAATATGATTTTTTCCATTTAGATCATTTTTTTTCACATGTTTTGGTAAACGACCTTGATATGCTGATACTTTTTTACGAGTTCCAGCTCATTTATCAATTTAATCAGATAGACCTAATGTTCTTACAATATAATCCGAGGAGTTCCCATTTCTAACGCTTTTCTAACAAAAAATATGATTTTTTTTATTTAGATCGTTTTTTTCACGTGTTTTGGTAAACGACCTTGATATGCTGATACTTTTTTACGAGTTCCAGCTCATTTATCAATTTAATCAGATAGACCTAATGTTCTTACAATATAATCCGAGGAGTTCTCATTTCTAACGCTTTTCTAACAAAAAATATGATTTTTTTTTATTTAGATCGTTTTTTTCACGTGTTTTGGTAAACGACCTTGATATGCTGATACTTTTTTACGAGTTCCAGCTCATTTATCAATTTAATCAGATAGACCTAATGTTCTTACAATATAATCCGAGGAGTTCCCATTTCTAACGCTTTTCTAACAAAAAATATTATTTTTTTTTATTTAGATCGTTTTTTTCACGTGTTTTGGTAAACGACCTTGATATGCTGATACTTTTTTACGAGTTCCAGCTCATTTATCAATTTAGTCAGATAGACCTAATGTTCTTACAATATAATCCGAGGAGTTCCCATTTCTAACGCTTTTCTAACAAAAAATATGATTTTTTTTATTTAGATCGTTTTTTTCACGTGTTTTGGTAAACGACCTTGATATGCTGATACTTTTTTACGAGTTCCAGCTCATTTATTAATTTAATCAGATAGATCTAATGTTCTTACAATATAATCCGAGGAGTTCCCATTTCTAACGCTTTTTTAACAAAAAATATGATTTTTTTTTATTTAGATCGTTTTTTTCACGTGTTTTGGTAAACGACCTTGATATGCTGATACTTTTTTACGAGTTCCAGCTCATTTATCAATTTAGTCAGATAGACCTAATGTTCTTACAATATAATCCGAGGAGTTCCCATTTCTAACGCTTTTCTAATAAAAAATATGATTTTTTTTATTTAGATCGTTTTTTTCACGTGTTTTGGTAAACGACCTTGATATGCTGATATTTTTTTACGAGTTCCAGCTCATTTATCAATATAGTCAAATAGACCTAATGTTCTTACAATATAATCCGAGGAGTTCCCATTTCTAACGCTTTTCTAACAAAAAATATGATTTTTTTTATTTAGATCGTTTTTTTCACGTGTTTTGGTAAACGACCTTGATATGCTGATACTTTTTTACGAGTTCCAGCTCATTTATCAATTTAATCAGATAGACCTAATGTTCTTACAATATAATCCGAGGAGTTCCCATTTCTAACGATTTTCTAACAAAAAATATGATTTTTTTATTTAGATCGTTTTTTTCACGTGTTTTGGTAAACGGCCTTGATATGCTGATACTTTTTTACGAGTTCCAGCTCATTTATCAATTTAATCAGATAGACCTAATGTTCTTACAATATAATCCGAGGAGTTCCCATTTCTAACGCTTTTCTAACAAAAAATATGATTTTTTTTATTTAGATCGTTTTTTTCACGTGTTTTGGTAAACGACCTTGATATGCTGATACTTTTTTACGAGTTCCAGCTCATTTATCAATTTAATCAGATAGACCTAATGTTCTTACAATATAATCCGAGGAGTTCCCATTTATAAGGCTTTTCTAACAAAAAATATGATTTTTTCCATTTAGATCATTTTTTTCACATGTTTTGGTAAACGACCTTGATATGCTGATACTTTTTTACGAGTTCCAGCTCATTTATCAATTTAATCAGATAGACCTAATGTTCTTACAATATAATCCGAGGAGTTCCCATTTCTAACGCTTTTCTAACAAAAAATATGATTTTTTTTATTTAGATCGTTTTTTTCACGTGTTTTGGTAAACGACCTTGATATGCTGATACTTTTTTACGAGTTCCAGCTCATTTATCAATTTAATCAGATAGACCTAATGTTCTTACAATATAATCCGAGGAGTTCCCATTTCTAACGATTTTCTAACAAAAAATATGATTTTTTTATTTAGATCGTTTTTTTCACGTGTTTTGGTAAACGACCTTGATATGCTGATACTTTTTTACGAGTTCCAGCTCATTTATCAATTTAATCAGATAGACCTAATGTTCTTACAATATAATCCGAGGAGTTCCCATTTCTAACGCTTTTCTAACAAAAAATATGATTTTTTTATTTAGATCGTTTTTTTCACGTGTTTTGGTAAACGACCTTGATATGCTGATACTTTTTTACGAGTTCCAGCTCATTTATCAATTTAATCAGATAGACCTAATGTTCTTACAATATAATCCGAGGAGTTCCCATTTATAAGGCTTTTCTAACAAAAAATATGATTTTTTCCATTTAGATCATTTTTTTCACATGTTTTGGTAAACGACCTTGATATGCTGATACTTTTTTACGAGTTCCAGCTCATTTATCAATTTAATCAGATAGACCTAATGTTCTTACAATATAATCCGAGGAGTTCCCATTTCTAACGCTTTTCTAACAAAAAATATGATTTTTTTTATTTAGATCGTTTTTTTCACGTGTTTTGGTAAACGACCTTGATATGCTGATACTTTTTTACGAGTTCCAGCTCATTTATCAATTTAATCAGATAGACCTAATGTTCTTACAATATAATCCGAGGAGTTCCCATTTCTAACGATTTTCTAACAAAAAATATGATTTTTTTATTTAGATCGTTTTTTTCACGTGTTTTGGTAAACGGCCTTGATATGCTGATACTTTTTTACGAGTTCCAGCTCATTTATCAATTTAATCAGATAGACCTAATGTTCTTACAATATAATCCGAGGAGTTCCCATTTCTAACGCCTTTCTAACAAAAAATATGATTTTTTTATTTAGATCGTTTTTTTCACGTGTTTTGGTAAACGACCTTGATATGCTGATACTTTTTTACGAGTTCCAGCTCATTTATCAATTTAATCAGATAGACCTAATGTTCTTACAATATAATCCGAGGAGTTCCCATTTATAACGCTTTTCTAACAAAAAATATGATTTTTTCCATTTAGATCATTTTTTTCACATGTTTTGGTAAACGACCTTGATATGCTAATACTTTTTTACGAGTTCCAGCTTACTTGTCAATTTATTCAGATAGACCTAATATTCTTACAATATAATCCGAGAAGTTCACATTTCTAACGCTTTTCTAACAAAAAAATGTGATTTTTTCTAATTAATGACATTAAATAATTTTTTAATAATGGCAATGCATACCTACAAAGAAAATTAACTCCATTCCAATATTTCTATTGTTATATACCTATACCTAATTTTTTTTTAACAAGTAAGTAAGTATACCAACCCATGAAAAATAACGAACAACACCTTAGATTACTGTTGACAGTGTCTAATAAAAACAATCATTGTCACTACCCTATCCATCCAAGCATAAAAGTATATTTGAAAAATTAAATTTTACTCTGGCAATATCTTTAATCAAACTTCTTAGAAATAAAAGGATACCTACAAAAGAAAACAAAATATAATATGTACCTCCCTCTTGGTTCAGAAACATATACATAGGTACATACATTACATACCTACCAGCATACCTTAAAAAATGCAAACTTCAATTTTTTCCTGTGTTCATCAACTTATAACATTCACACTCCACATACAAACAAATGATCGGTTCTTCTCCCTTTTCATGAACTATATTTATGTATGTATTTTGTTTGCAACGAGATTTTTTTCTTAAGCGGCCCATACACACAACACAAGTGTGTGCACCGGTGTCATGACACCAGTGTGGACTTCCGCCATACACGCAACACATTTAGACACCGACACAAAAAATCAAAAGATTTTGATTTTCTTGACACCGTGTTCGACACCGAAATCGGTGTAGACACTTGCCCATACACACACCACATTTGAGTACACCGACACCAGTGTCAACACAAGTGTTGTGTGTATGGGCCGCTTTAGGCAGCCGCGGCCGCCAGAATTCCGTCTTCGAAGTTGGTTTCTATTAAGGATTCAATAGTGTTACCATGCGTCATATATTCACCCATGAATTAAAGAACGAATCGTTTAGTAAAGTAATGGATAAAATAAATGGATTCAAATTCAAGACTAGGTTAATTTAGGTTAAATTATTTGATAAAGACAATAATATAACTGCGAAAAAAAACACATTTGACTTAACCTTTGAAGGTTGATTTTAATTAATTATGAAAAGATGAATCCTTTTCCATAAAAAATGGAATCAATTGAATGCAGCAGTTGGTAACTCTGATAAAAAGTATTCTTTGTCTGGGTTGGTTTCTTGGCTTCGTCAATCGTCACCTTTTTTTTGACTATCGGTAACCCGTTAACCGTATATTTATGGTTGGGGTTGGAGGTATGTATGCATAATTTTATATTACAATATGAAATTATTTTCATATTACAGTATGAAATTATTTGGTAGGTATGTATATACATAGGTATGTAGACACCTAATATATTTAGACATTTAACAATCTTAATAGTCATTATTGATAGCTACTAAAGTTTTTTGATTTTGAATTATTTTTTACCAAAGAAAATCATTTTAACTTTTGAAAAACTAAATTTTTAGATAGTTACCTAACCTAGGTATGTATGTGGGTACCTATTCAAAAACCAAAAAAAAAATTACACATGCCTGAAAAATAAAAATTATAATACATTTTTATATTGCTACCAATGGTTCTGTTTTTATAGGTTTCAGTGTTATCGAATTGAAATTCGAAGTCTTTTTCAATAAAATAGTGATTTCAACTTTATAACTGATTTCAACAACAGTGATTCTGATTTTATTGATTTCAGTGTTATCGAACAAAAATTCGTTGTCTTTTTCATAAAAAAATGAGACATTGCAACTGTATTACTGATTTCAATAACAGTGATTTTGTTTTTACTGATTTCAGTGTTATCGAAGTCTTTTTCATTATAAAATAAGTAATTTTCAATTTTATTATTAATTTCAATAACAGTGATTCTGATTTTATTGACTTCAGTGTTATCGCACAGAAATTCGTAGTCTTTTCCATAAAAAATGAGGCATTGCCACTGTATTACTGATTTCAATAACAGTGATTTTGTTTTTACTGATTTTAGTGATATCGAAGTCTTTTTCATTATAAAATAAGTAATTTTCAATTTTATTATTAATTTCAATAACAGTGAATCTGTTTTTACTGATTTCTGTGTTATCGAATTCTTTTTCATTATAAAATGAGTCATTTTCAATTTTGTTATTGATTTCAATAACCAATGATTCTGTTTTTACTGATTGTAGTGTTATCGAAGTATTTTCCATTAAAAATGAATAATTTCAACTTCATTATTGATTTTAATCACCGTGATTCTGATTTTATTGACTTCAGTGTTATCGCACAGAAATTCGTAGTCTTTTCTATAAAAAATGAGGCATTGCCACTGTATTACTGATTTCAATAACAGTGATTTTGTTTTTACTGATTTTAGTGATATCGAAGTCTTTTTCATTATAAAATAAGTAATTTTCAATTTTGTTATTGATTTCAACAACACTAATTCTGTTTTTATTAATTTCAGTGTTATCGAACAAATTTGAACTTTTTTTCATAAAAACGGGTAATATTATTTTAATTTTTTATCTACCTACAGACACATTACAAACCGTTGCTCGACCTTCTACTTTTAATGAAAAATACTTAGAATCTTTGTTCGATAAAATTGAAAATGACTCATTTTATAATGAAAAAGAATTCGATAACACAGAATTCAGTAAAAACAGATTCACTGTTATTGAAATCAGTAATTCAGTTTCAATGCCCCATTTCTTATGAAAAAGACTACGAATTTCTGTGCGATAACACTGAAGTCAATAAAATCAGAATCACTGTTATTGAAATCAATAATGAAGTTGAAATTACTCATTTTTAATGGAAAATACTTCGATAACACTACATCCAGTAAAAACAGAATCACTGTTATTGAAATTAATAATAAAATTGAAAATTACTTATTTTATAATGAAAAAGACTTCGATATCACTAAAATCAGTAAAAACAAAATCACTGTTATTAAAATCAGTAATACAGTGGCAATGCCTCATTTTTTATGGAAAAGACTACGAATTTCTGTGCGATAACACTGAAGTCAATAAAATCAGAATCACTGTTATTGAAATTAATAATAAAATTGAAAATTACTTATTTTATAATGAAAAAGACTTCGATAACACTGAAATCAGTAAAAACAAAATCACTGTTATTGAAATCAGTAATACAGTTGCAATGTCTCATTTTTTTATGAAGACAACGAATTTTTGTTCGATAACACTGAAATCAATAAAATCAGAATCACTGTTGTTGAAATCAGTTATAAAGTTGAAATCACTATTTTATTGAAAAAGACTTCGAATTTCAATTCGATAACACTGAAACCTATAAAAACAGAACCATTGGTAGCAATATAAAAATGTATTATAATTTTTATTTTTCAGGCATGTGTAATTTTTTTTTTGGTTTTTGAATAGGTACCCACATACATACCTAGGTTAGGTAACTATCTAAAAATTTAGTTTTTCAAAAGTTAAAATGATTTTCTTTGGTAAAAAATAATTCAAAATCAAAAAACTTTAGTAGCTATCAATAATGACTATTAAGATTGTTAAATGTCTAAATATATTAGGTGTCTACATACCTATGTATATACATACCTACCAAATAATTTCATACTGTAATATGAAAATAATTTCATATTGTAATATAAAATTATGCATACATACCTCCAACCCCAACCATAAATATACGGTTAACGGGTTACCGATAGTCAAAAAAAAGGTGACGATTGACGAAGCCAAGAAACCAACCCAGACAAAGAATACTTTTTATCAGAGTTACCAACTGCTGCATTCAATTGATTCCATTTTTTATGGAAAAGGATTCATCTTTTCATAATTAATTAAAATCAACCTTCAAAGGTTAAGTCAAATGTGTTTTTTTTCGCAGTTATATTATTGTCTTTATCAAATAATTTAACCTAAATTAACCTAGTCTTGAATTTGAATCCATTTATTTTATCCATTACTTTACTAAACGATTCGTTCTTTAATTCATGGGTGAATATATGACGCATGGTAACACTATTGAATCCTTAATAGAAACCAACTTCGAAGACGGAATTCTGGCGGCCGCGGCTGCCTAAAGCGGCCCATACACACAACACTTGTGTTGACACTGGTGTCGGTGTACTCAAATGTGGTGTGTGTATGGGCAAGTGTCTACACCGATTTCGGTGTCGAACACGGTGTCAAGAAAATCAAAATCTTTTGATTTTTTGTGTCGGTGTCTAAATGTGTTGCGTGTATGGCGGAAGTCCACACTGGTGTCATGACACCGGTGCACACACTTGTGTTGTGTGTATGGGCCGCTTAAGAAAAAAATCTCGTTGCAAACAAAATACATACATAAATATAGTTCATGAAAAGGGAGAAGAACCGATCATTTGTTTGTATGTGGAGTGTGAATGTTATAAGTTGATGAACACAGGAAAAAATTGAAGTTTGCATTTTTTAAGGTATGCTGGTAGGTATGTAATGTATGTACCTATGTATATGTTTCTGAACCAAGAGGGAGGTACATATTATATTTTGTTTTCTTTTGTAGGTATCCTTTTATTTCTAAGAAGTTTGATTAAAGATATTGCCAGAGTAAAATTTAATTTTTCAAATATACTTTTATGCTTGGATGGATAGGGTAGTGACAATGATTGTTTTTATTAGACACTGTCAACAGTAATCTAAGGTGTTGTTCGTTATTTTTCATGGGTTGGTATACTTACTTACTTGTTAAAAAAAAATTAGGTATAGGTATATAACAATAGAAATATTGGAATGGAGTTAATTTTCTTTGTAGGTATGCATTGCCATTATTAAAAAATTATTTAATGTCATTAATTAGAAAAAATCACATTTTTTTGTTAGAAAAGCGTTAGAAATGTGAACTTCTCGGATTATATTGTAAGAATATTAGGTCTATCTGAATAAATTGACAAGTAAGCTGGAACTCGTAAAAAAGTATTAGCATATCAAGGTCGTTTACCAAAACATGTGAAAAAAATGATCTAAATGGAAAAAATCATATTTTTTGTTAGAAAAGCGTTATAAATGGGAACTCCTCGGATTATATTGTAAGAACATTAGGTCTATCTGATTAAATTGATAAATGAGCTGGAACTCGTAAAAAAGTATCAGCATATCAAGGTCGTTTACCAAAACATGTGAAAAAAATGATCTAAATGGAAAAAATCATATTTTTTGTTAGAAAAGCCTTATAAATGGGAACTCCTCGGATTATATTGTAAGAACATTAGGTCTATCTGATTAAATTGATAAATGAGCTGGAACTCGTAAAAAAGTATCAGCATATCAAGGTCGTTTACCAAAACATGTGAAAAAAATGATCTAAATGGAAAAAATCATATTTTTTGTTAGAAAAGCCTTATAAATGGGAACTCCTCGGATTATATTGTAAGAACATTAGGTCTATCTGATTAAATTGATAAATGAGCTGGAACTCGTAAAAAAGTATCAGCATATCAAGGTCGTTTACCAAAACATGTGAAAAAAATGATCTAAATGGAAAAAATCATATTTTTTGTTAGAAAAGCCTTATAAATGGGAACTCCTCGGATTATATTGTAAGAACATTAGGTCTATCTGATTAAATTGATAAATGAGCTGGAACTCGTAAAAAAGTATCAGCATATCAAGGTCGTTTACCAAAACACGTGAAAAAAACGATCTAAATAAAAAAAATCATATTTTTTGTTAGAAAAGCGTTAGAAATGGGAACTCCTCGGATTATATTGTAAGAACATTAGGTCTATCTGATTAAATTGATAAATGAGCTGGAACTCGTAAAAAAGTATCAGCATATCAAGGTCGTTTACCAAAACATGTGAAAAAAATGATCTAAATGGAAAAAATCATATTTTTTGTTAGAAAAGCCTTATAAATGGGAACTCCTCGGATTATATTGTAAGAACATTAGGTCTATCTGATTAAATTGATAAATGAGCTGGAACTCGTAAAAAAGTATCAGCATATCAAGGTCGTTTACCAAAACACGTGAAAAAAACGATCTAAATAAAAAAAATCATATTTTTTGTTAGAAAAGCGTTAGAAATGGGAACTCCTCGGATTATATTGTAAGAACATTAGGTCTATCTGATTAAATTGATAAATGAGCTGGAACTCGTAAAAAAGTATCAGCATATCAAGGTCGTCTACCAAAACACGTGAAAAAAACGATCTAAATAAAAAAAATCATATTTTTTGTTAGAAAAGCGTTAGAAATGGGAACTCCTCGGATTATATTGTAAGAACATTAGGTCTATCTGATTAAATTGATAAATGAGCTGGAACTCGTAAAAAAGTATCAGCATATCAAGGTCGTTTACCAAAACATGTGAAAAAAAATGATCTAAATGGAAAAAATCATATTTTTTGTTAGAAAAGCGTTAGAAATGGGAACTCCTCGGATTATATTGTAAGAACATTAGGTCTATCTGATTAAATTGATAAATGAGCTGGAACTCGTAAAAAAGTATCAGCATATCAAGGTCGTTTACCAAAACACGTGAAAAAAACGATCTAAATAAAAAAAAATCATATTTTTTGTTAGAAAAGCGTTAGAAATGGGAACTCCTCGGATTATATTGTAAGAATATTAGGTCTATCTGACTAAATTGATAAATGAGCTGGAACTCGTAAAAAAGTATCAGCATATCAAGGTCGTTTACCAAAACACGTGAAAAAAACGATCTAAATAAAAAAAATCATATTTTTTGTTAGAAAAGCGTTAGAAATGGGAACTCCTCGGATTATATTGTAAGAACATTAGGTCTATCTGATTAAATTGATAAATGAGCTGGAACTCGTAAAAAAGTATCAGCATATCAAGGTCGTTTACCAAAACACGTGAAAAAAACGATCTAAATAAAAAAAAATCATATTTTTTGTTAGAAAAGCGTTAGAAATGGGAACTCCTCGGATTATATTGTAAGAACATTAGGTCTGTCTGATTAAATTGATAAATGAGCTGGAACTCGTAAAAAAGTATCAGCATATCAAGGTCGTTTACCAAAACACGTGAAAAAAACGATCTAAATAAAAAAATCATATTTTTTGTTAGAAAAGCGTTAGAAATGGGAACTCCTCGGATTATATTGTAAGAACATTAGTCTATCTGACTAAATTGATAAATGAGCTGGAACTCGTAAAAAAGTATCAGCATATCAAGGTCGTTTACCAAAACACGTGAAAAAAACGATCTAAATAAAAAAAAATCATATTTTTTGTTAGAAAAGCGTTAGAAATGGGAACTCCTCGGATTATATTGTAAGAACATTAGATCTATCTGATTAAATTGATAAATGAGCTGGAACTCGTAAAAAAGTATCAGCATATCAAGGTTGTTTACCAAAACATGTGAAAAAAATGATCTAAATGGAAAAAATCATATTTTTTGTTAGAAAAGCGTTAGAAATGGGAACTCCTCGGATTATATTGTTAGAACATTAGGTCTATCTGATTAAATTAATAAATGAGCTGGAACTCTTAAAAAATTATCAGCATATCAAGGTCGTTTACCAAAACACGTGAAAAAAACGATCTAAATAAAAAAAATCATATTTTTTGTTAGAAAAGCGTTAGAAATGGGAACTCCTCGGATTATATTGTTAGAACATTAGGTCTATCTGATTAAATTGATAAATGAGCTGGAACTCTTAAAAAAGTGCCAGCTTATCAATTTAGTAAGAAAAATTCTAGAAAGTTGGATCTTAAACAATTAGAAAAATATTATTATATATATAGTAGAAATGTATTAGAAAGGAAAATTCTTTGAATTATACTCTAGACACATTGTACCTATGTTTGTGCATCGATGAACCGGATTAATTTTCCGTGATTTCTGAAATTCTGTTGTTTTTTCCATAACAAGTCTTTTTTTTTTTATTAAAATTAATTTTTTTGTTTTTTTTTTTTTTAGGCCCTAATGTAACGGAACTATTTTTTTTAGGTATGAGGAACTCTTAAGGGATGTTTCTTACATCTAAAAAAAATATTTTCATTTAAGATTTCAACAATTGATATGCTACGCGAAGTTAGCATATCATTTTTTAAAATCCGTTTTTACGGGGAAATCGAACAGAACTATTTTGGAAAACTATCAGGAACTATAGAACTATGGTGCATGCGACCAGAACTCCAAAAAAAAATTGATATGCTGACACTTGATATGCTAACTTCACACACATCCCAAAAGTACTAAAAGCATTTTTTTACAATTACCATTTTCTTTTTTTCAAATTTTGTATTTTATTTCTCAAATTCACTGACAAATACGAATAATTCTACGCTGTTGGTTTGAAGAACTCGCTGCATTGTGAATTGGGGAACGATTTTATAACGAGAAAAAGATGAAAGCGTTCCTCGTCACGCTGACCGCTGACGTCTCGTTTTCTCGTCGCATTGTGAAAAAGCTTTAAGTTAAGTTGGTTGCCAATAGAGTACCACGTTTGGAGGGTGAAATACCATTATTTGACCATCTGCGCGAAAAACAGTGAAATCCAACGTTTAATAAATTACTATTAAGAAAAGTTGAACAGAGGAAGTGGAGTTGATAAACACTGAAAGAGTTCTGATTATATAGGTTCTGATAATACAGACACAAGGATATAGAGGTTAAGGCACTGGAAATGGGCTACAAATCTGGCTTACTGTTAAGAAATTTTGAGGATTTCAAACTTTCATAGCTTATGTGAGAAGTATAAGTAGGTTTTTAGAGACAGTAGATGGAGAGATATTTAAATTTCCGTGAAAGCGGGTATAGAATTTGGAAAGGACAGAAAGATCGGTTGGGAGGCCTTCTTTTAGTGTCGAAACATTTAGGTTGGTTCTGTTCTTACCGTCGATACAAATAGAGTATTGAATATTGAGGCAGGAGAAAGATATGTTTTGGAGTTCAGTGTTTTGTTAGCAGAGTTCATTAAGTTGAAATAACCAGGGATAGAACTTTGGGCTGTAGACGACGAAGCATGATTTAATGTGTCTGAGTGAATTAAATTACTATAATCAAAGAATATAAAGTTACCAAGAACAATTTTTTTACTGCATATTTTCATATGGTGGGGTTCCAATGTTGCGGCCTGCTCCCAGAGCTTTTGCTTTTTTTATGGGCTTTTCAAGGACAAAAAAGCAGACTGTTTAAATGTGTGTGGTATCTCATTTTAAAAACGCTGAGAGAATTATTGAAAAGCCCATAAAAAAGCCAAAGTGCGGGTTCCAAAATTGGAACCCGGCATTTTCAGTAGAAAATTTGTCTGAGATGCGACTTCTTGGTAACTTTATATTCTTTGCTATAATTTATACTTAGGGAATTGCCTTTTTTTGAAGCATTTATCGGCTCGTTAAAAGCTGGCATAACCGTCTTAATGGATGCATAAGTTAACCAAATTTCCGAATCGAAGTTAAAGATTAACCCGAAAAGATTGCATCCGAATTGGCGTATATTTTTGGTTTGCTGGAATCTTTCTTTTTTCGAAATACTGTCTTCAATTTCTACTTCTTATCTATCTTTTTTTTCAATTGGATTTCGCACCAAACATAGACAATTTGGAGTAGAAAAATGTGAATAAGGGGCCAGTTATAGCTATCATTGAAAACCATCATTAAAAATTTTAATTGTAAATTTTGGGACATTTTGAAAGTCAAATCGGTAGATATTTTGATGCAAAAATATAGGCCATGATTTAAATTATTATTTTAGTAAAAAAAAAAATCTATTCCAGCCCAAACTTCGATGTAAAATGGCTTTGAATTTTTCAATGTCCAGTGGTAAAGTAGTTCAATCATTGAAATAATAAAAGTCAATTTAAGTGGAAGGTTTTGCCAAAATGAAATATTTTTTTGACTAGAATAATAATTCAAGTCATTTCCTATATTTTGGTTTTAAAATATTTAGATATTTAAATGTCCCGAAATCCAACCGAATGTGATATAGATAGATCTCCTGGAAAATTTTATCATTTCCCTATAAGAAGCAGTAGGTACCTACGCCTAAAAAAAACTGCAAATTTTTTTGATGGGTTCTGCTTCTTATAAGGAAAATGGTAAAATTTAAAACAAAACCATTCAATTAAATTTTTGAAATTATGTTATAACTAAATTAAATTACTCTTTTTTCAATTGTTCTAAGATTTGAAGAAAAAAATTAGCCTATGTCCATCATCAAGTTCCAAGCGCTCGCTCTACCAATTCTCATTACAATTATTTAGGTATTTTCTGAGATTAAGAGGAACAAACAGACAGGCAAACATACTTTCACATTTATAATATTGAATAATAGGATTATGGCAAAGCATTTCCCTTCAAGCAAATTCACTGACCCAACTTTCTCCTTCTTGGATCTTTGCTAAACTGAGTGTTTCACGCACACCTACAAAAATTCCTTGTTTCTACAGGCGTTTTCCCCACACCTTTGTTTAGTTCATCTTTGCCAGTAGATTAGCGAAGACGTAGTTCGTTATTTTTCTCTTTTCTTCTATTTTCTTATAAAAAAATGGCCGCTTCATAAATTACATATTACTGTTTTTCGTTAATTTCGTGTTTTTGTAGTGCAATAAATTATGTTTGTAAATTGTATTTATATTAATTGATGAAAATAAAAGTGTCTTGAAATGAAAAAAAGCTTTGTTTGTTTGTTGTAGGTAAACTCGTTTGGAGAAACTTTGAATGATTTATTGTAGGTGATTCATTGTAGGTAGAAGGTAGAACTTAAGTGGGGAAGTACTTTTTTTTGCGATTCATTTTGGATACGTTTTGGTCTCGGTTTTCGCTGAGTATGGTGAACTCTCACTCTCACAATACATGCGCAAGTGGGTCAGTGGTGATTCTAATTTCCATACTAATTTGAGCCGACAAACGCAGTTTTGCGGATCCGTAGTTGGATCCGTGCGCGGAGTCCTCCATAGGTTTTTGACTACGTGTGCGAATCCAAAATGGAGTCTTTTGCTTAAAGGGTTATGATTGATTAACTTCAGTTGAAATTAAATATTTCAGCGACACGTATATTGTTTCGAATTCATTTCAATTCTGGAAATGAGGATTTAATTGGATAAGTTTAAAATTCGCTTGCAATCGTATTCAGTTTCATTTAGCTGTTTTACCTTCATAAATAGCAATGTACAATATATTTTTATATCTCTTTTTTGGTGCATACTAATTTTTCAATTGGTGGAGTAGTTTTTTTTATTATTTTTATTTTTGTATTATTATTTTTATTTGTTCTGATCAAAGTTGAGCATGAAATTGACACCTTAATTTTATTTAGGTACCAATATATTTGTTTTGGTGTTAAAACAGTACCTGTGGTGAAATCAATTTAATGTTAATCATATTTGAATTTTTTCAAATATAATACTATACCTATAAATAAATTAACATTATAATAAAATTAGTGCGGCATGCACTAGGCTCCATTGTGTTCTGTTAAGTGTGATAAGGACATTCGCTATGCAATCTGTGAAAATTATATTTGAAAAAATAAATCTACCTACATAAAGTTAGGTATGTATAAAAACATATGTAGGTGCGTTTCTAGTATTGCGTGAAAATAGAAAAATTGAATAAAAATAATATTATAATCCTACTGCCGAGTGTTTCATCTATATCATCCTATCCAAAAATAGATGTTTCTTTCGATTTGACAGCAATTTAGAATTATTATGCTTGGCTAACAGAACATTCGTGACCCGTTCCTTTTCTAAAACCTTATTAAAAATGTGTTTCAGGTTTTTGGCTCAAAAAAGGTTTTTTCATTAGAGCACGAACTACAAAAATTCTTGTTTGGTATTTTGAGTAAATACTGCGATTCATTCGTTTCAATACAATCTTTTTCCAATAAACTTTTAACGATTGCTCCGTACCCTTTTATATTTAGGAAAAATCTAATTTTTCACTTTATTGAGTGTAATATGTGGAAAACATAAAGCTCCATGAAGAAACTTGAATCCTCCTAAAAAATTGTTAGCGCTATGGACATTTGGACAATTTTAGCCATTAAATCGACGCTTTTTTTGTGTCATTCTTTTAAATACACCTTGGGAAAGCTCAGAGCTCATTAAATAAATAAATACACCTTGGGAAAGCTCAAAGCTCATTAAAAATTTGAAAATTATATTAAAAGAGTTAAATAATAAACAGTTTTTCATGGATTTGACCATTAGACAAAACCAAGTTACCTTACCAAAGAGGGAAAGGCTTAAATTCATTCGGCCCAATAAACACGGTGGTCATAGAAGCCGCTATAGACTACAAGATTGGACGGAGTTATACAATCGTATCCAACTACCTTTGAAATAGGAAAACCATTGGGAAAAAATAAAAACCACGAGTGAATATGATTACAACATTTCAAGATCGACGGGCAATACTCCGAGAAGGCTCCAATTCAAGCTAGTCTTAGTTTAAGAGAAAATCCGATGGGAAAGAGAATGGCTTTAGGTTGTCTTTTCTAACGAAATAAAGTCCAATTTGGGTAGTCCCGCCGGTTATAGCTTCCATTTCGTAAAGAATAAATAACCTTGGATAAAAGACACAGCAAAGGAGGGGGTGTAATGGCATAGGGAGTAGTAGCTTTTACGGCACAGTTGAACTCGACTTTCAAGGCTCACGAACGATAGCAGAAACTTTTAGATGCATACTGGATCAAGCTTTTCCGAAGTTTAATGAATTATTTTGTGGTCACAGTTGAACTCACCAGCAGGGCAACAATCCCATCCCATACATACCGCCAAGTTAACTAAATCCTGCATTTAGGGCCAAAATTTAGAACTTTTCCCTTGGTCGACATACACACTTCAATTAAACATTATGGATAACGATCGGGGTTGGATGTCAGGAGAAAGACAGTTTGAAACTATAGAAGACTTAATTGAAGCCATAACTCATCTCAAATAAAGCACCATATGCTATTGGAAGTAATTGAACATTCTGCAGATAGTACTCACTACTAAATGTAATTTAAAGTTAATGCCAATCAATAAGGACTAAATTTAAAATAGAACCATTGAAACGTTTTTCTTATATTTGCTTCCAACCCCTTTATTTTCGATGTGTATTTAAACGAACTAGTATCGCCCAGTGGCCGGAATTCGGCCAACAAAAACAAACACATACTCTAGCAAGGAAAATAACAAAATAAAATTGTTATAATAATAACACTAATACCAAAACTAAAACCATATATTTTTGGTCTAACTTTTCAATATTATAAAATTCATCTCAAACAAACACCACCCTGATTTTTGGTGAATTATATCAAGGTATATATTTTCTGAAATTTTTTAATTTACTGATATAACATATAAACTTTTACTTTAAATATCTATCGTATCGACTAATAAAAAACAACTCTGAGGCATAAGGCAGAAAATAAAGTGTCTTGGACCTACATTTTGATAATCAGAAGATCCTTACTGAAATTTTGGTGTAGCACTCATTTGTTTCTGTCTGAAAAGAAAAAGGTTTTTTAAAGTCTTTTTGTTGAAAAATTGCGAGGAAGTGACAAAACCTCGAAGAGTATCTCTTGTCATAGAAAAGTGCCACTCACATTCGGCATTAAACTGTAGGTCCCCTCCATTCCTGCAGATACGCACACAGGAATGGTTGGAAGTCACTAGGCCCTAGTTCTTCATGAGCTGTTGTGCCATCAAATTTAATAAAGTTTAACTTATTTGTTGAAAAATGCATTTGAAAATACTAAATTTGCTTTTGGCATGCATAATACTGAAAATTTTTTTGATAGTCAGGAGATTTTTACTAAATTTTTGGTGTATAGTAAAGTTGATTTCTGCAAACTTAAGAGCCGTCAGCTATAGCCTGTGTCAGTTTCATTGAAATCGCTCAAGAAACAACAAAGATGATATTTTTATGAACCACCCTGACTTCAAAATATTTTTTTCTTTTTTCTTTCATAACTCTGATGTGTCGTAGTAGCCGTGGTGTGATAGTTCGTGCTATGGACTGTCATGCCGGAGGTCTAGGGTTCGATTCCCACCCTCGCCACCTATTTATTTAAAAGTAAAAACGGCTACTGCCTCTTGCGAGGAATTGACAAATTCTCCAAGAGTATCTCCTGTCACAGAAAAGTGCCGCTCGTTAGCCGTTCGGATTCGGCAATAAACTGTAGGTCCCCTCCATTCCTGCAGACACGCACACAGGAATGGTTGAGAGTTGTAAGTCACTAGGCCCTAGTTCTTCATGAGCTGTTGTGCCATCAAGTTTTTAACTCTGATGTCTCAGCTATGTCAGTTAGGTCCTATTGAAATCGCCAAGGAACAACGAATAGATAACATTTTTCGAAGCCGACCCCTATACTATAGGTACACATCCCCCATGCCACCCAATCTCTCTAGATTACTAATAGACTGATCACAAATAACAGCGGCCTATTTTTGTATTCGCTACTCCACTCGCGTTCAACTTTACAATCCACCTACCTTTTGCTATACCACATCATTTTAACTAATTGTTGTTTAAAAGTTTTTTCCTTTTTCACAAAAAAAATCGTCGTTTTTGTAACACTCCAAATTTTGTTCTTGTTTTAAACAAAATATACATACTACACTCACAGGCACATTTAACCGCCCACCTCGTATTTCTGTAAATTTAAAGAAACCGTCAAGTTAAGACCTAATTGGGTGTAAGGAATGTTGAAAGCAAAGTTTGAAAAATAAAAAAAAAAAAACAAATTCTGAGAAAAAAACCACGTTTATTAAAGAATTAACACAAAAAACAAACAAAAACACAAAATACTGAAAAAGATGTTATCTTTTGTTGTTAAAAAAGTGGTAAAATTATTGAAAAACTTAATTTTTAATAATGGGTGTTTGCGACGCAGGCTCTAATTACTTCGTGGAGCTGGCTTGACAATCCGTCAATGATGTTCTGAACATCCGACTGAGGGATGTTGTGCCACTCCTCTACTGCAGCTGTCTTAAGCATACACCGAAAGTGTTCACCAAAAATTGGTGCAAAAAGGCATCACATGGTCTTGCAAAATGTTTTCCACGTATATCTGAGCGTTCATACTGCCTCTATCGAACACAACAAGGTCCGTGCGAGCTTTATAACTGATGCCTCCCCAATCCATTATAGACCCTCTTTGGTAACCCACTGTTTCGGTTATCGTGCATGGAGCAAACCTTTCTTTTTTTCCCCTGTAGACACGCTGACATCCATCTGGACCTCGTAGACCTATTCTGCTTTCGTCTGAGGTTAAGACGTCCCTTCCTTCCTCTGCAGTCCAGTTAACACATTCTCGCGCGAAACGAACTCTTGCTGTACGGTGCTGTGGGAGTAATCTGGAAAGCTCGGTGATCGGAAAGCTCTGAAATTTAATTCTGCCAACCTTTTTTTGATGGCACGTTCACTCACACCAACATTCCTCACGTCAAAAAGACGTGTACGAGCTTCAGTAACGATGCAAAACCGATTTCTCAGTATGTTGTTTAGGTAACTGAAACAATATTAATAATCGCTTAAATTGAAAAAAATTCTTCGATGATAATTTTATCGGGCGAAATAAGGGTTTTAGTTTTTTGTTTCTTCCGAAAATATCCGCTAAACAAAAAACAAATCAGCAGATAATTTATAGTGAACTTAAAGAGTTAGGGTGACGAAAAATGCAGGTGGGCGGATAATTGTGCCTGCGAGTGTATATATGTATGTTGATAATATTTATTTTATGTGACCTTTATCTTTCAAACTAAATACCCACAAGAGGTATTTAGGGATGTGGATAATATTTCTCATACTAGTATCGTCCTGTGTCGAAATTCAACACTTTCGATTTCGCAAACAATTTGTTTGAAAATACATATTATTGTAGGAAAAAAACATTAATTTTTTTTGTTTTTAATATTTACAGTGTTCGACAGTACAAATACAAAAATTTCCCACAGGGTATAAATGCGTGCCTCAAGTATATTCTGCACATCTCCGCAATTGTAGATTTCCAACCATATAAAATTTATTGAAATCAGTCAAATACTTTCTGAGAAAATGGTACCACAAAATTTATTAAAGACTATTTAATAGATTCTTCCTGCAGCATAATTACTGTTCCTAAATATAAAAGTTTACGACGGAGAAATCGTAAAAAGTTTAATAAAAAAAGACTGTATTTAAACGAATGAAACGCAAGTGATATGTGTCCCTAAAGCCGTCCCTTAAGAAACAATTCATTACCAAAAATTTGCTATTTCAAGGGCAGAAAGGGAACACTTTTTTTTTAAATGTTCGCAATTTATAGGGTGAAATGGGGGAAAAACAAAAAAGTAATAGGTATTCAATTTAAAAGTAATTTTTGAGTTTAAAAAATCTGTTCTTAGCAATATTTTTATAGGTGAAAATGAGTAAACACGGAAAAGTTAAACCGGGATTTCTAAATATATTTTCTTTTAAATTTTGATAATTACTTATAGGTTTAAATGGGGTAAAAACAATAAAGTTGTAAGCATGTATCCGATTTAAAAAAATATGTATTTGAAAGGTTAATCTTAAAGGAGGAATAAAGGAATAAATAGGATAAAAAGAAAAAAGTAATAACCGATTAATTTTTTTTATTGAAAAGGTGAAATAGGATTAAATCAAAAGTTAACAAGGTATATCCGCTACACATCCAATTTAATTCTATTTTATTTTTGAAAGATAATAATTGAATCGGTGAGAAGAAAAAGGAAAACATTCCACAAATTGGTGAAATTGAACTAAAAATGCAGAAGTGTAGATATTTCTATAGCGCACCTAGGAAAACATTCCGATAAAAGCTATGCTTTAAATGAGCAAACAAAATTTCAATGAGTGGAAAAAAGAAAACATTCCAGGAATATTTTATTTTTTCCACTCAATGTTTGAAATTTTCTGTTTAAATCTTCAAATGCTGACGGTTATTATTTTTAAATCTATTTCAATATCTTGGTTGGCTATGGTCTCTATGAGTACTGCGAAAAAGCGCAATCCTCCCTTCGAACTGCGATCACTTAAAAATCAACAAATACTTAATTTCAAGGATTGGTGGCCCATGTTAAACCACCAAAGATCTTTATGAAAAGGAAACTTTCGCCTTAAGTAAATATAGGCACCTGATTTATACCGAAGAACAAAAAGGAGTTGTGACGGCTTCAACTTACATAGATGGACTAGTGGATGGAGCTTTTCGACTCAAAAAAAAAGGATGTTTGTCGAGTTCCCCTTCATAAAAGCTTTTCAACAAAAGGTTCCCATCAACGAAAAGAAGTTGGAAGATATTGCCAAAATTGTGCAATATATTCCCTATGAGCACAAAACATTTAAAGATGGTGCCCTTCAATGGCCAACGTCGAACACCGCAGAAAGCGAGGAAGGCGATGTTTAAAGTTTTTTTTATAATACCTACTACAGTAATATTTTAAGTTTTTTTTTGTTTGTTCGTTGTTTTTTCAAATCCTTTTAATAATAATTATAATAAAATGAAGTTTGTATTTATTTTTTTGTATTATTTGAATAAAAATTGGAATTTAAAACCACATGTTTTAATTTTTTTCAAAATGATTTTAACCTAATTTTTTAGCACGTTACTCAATGCTAGCTTTACATTTGTTTCTCAGTAAGTTTTCAGAAGTAACTTTTAGTTTCGACAATAAACAGTTTTTTTCGATTTGCCAAGAACTATCATTTGTGGAATGTTTTCCTTTTTCTTCTCAACGATTCAATTGGAGAATGTACCGACTTCGAAGAATCAGTAAAGGGTCTCCGTTCAAAGCTTAGGGTGGGCCAGCTAGTAAAAAAATAAAATTCATAGTCAATTGAACTGCAAAAACAGTATTTATAAGCAAATGTATCTCTTCCGTTACGCAAAATTGGACTTTGTTTTGAACCGATGGGGATTACTTTGCTTTTCAATTTGCTCTCGTTTGCTCTTATTTGGACACATCCATGAAAATTACTCAAACAAACAATACACAATCCATAGTTAGATAAATTAATTTTAATTCCATTAAATTTTTATTTGTACAAATTCTTAAAGTCATTTAGTTTTTATTATATATTTCCCTATTTTATATAGTTTTAGTTTTGCTTCCATAAAATTTTATTTTGTTAAATTTAACAAGGTACAGTATTTATACTATAATACAAAGCAAATTAAAAATTCGATGATATTAATAATATTGGCCGCGGACCATAAATTCCACAGGCTGTTTCCTTTGCTTTTCTGCATTGCTGCTGGTTTTTCATCTGAAATTTGAGTTTTGAAAAAATAAAAAAGGATTTAAAAACATCATGAAATAATCAGATAAGGAAGGAATTTACCATTAATCACATGGACCATTACGCTGGCACTGCTTGCTGTCGTTGGAGAGCAAGTGTAATTCCCTGTATCCAATGTATGAGCATTTGATATCCTTAGCCTGCGATGATAATTAAAATCATAGATATACTTTGGTCATATAGATTTACTCAAAATTAAGTCGAGTGCAATTATGTACACATACCTTGATTTAAGTGTATCTCCTAATTGTGATTCCATTGAAATCCTTTGGGAAAGGTTGGCAAATGCTTCGTTCGGATGGGTGTTGAATGGTGTAAGTATGGCTTCGCCTCGGTACCAATGAATCTGTCCAGCCAATTTCGTTGATATGAGAGGTTGTTTTACAATGCAGGTTAAGATAATAGAGCTGCCAACTTTGAAATGCAGGTCAGGTGGGCCGGCGATAACAGCTTTAGCATGGGGTGGTGTAACTAGAAATGCAAATAAAAAGGATTCATATGTTATGCATGTATGTACATAGGTAGGTATTGTATAAGAAGTCATAGAGGTAAAGGCAAGAGCGTACGCTGGGTGTGGCAGAGTGGGGGGGGGGGGGGGTCTGCATACAATTTTTTGTTGAGTAATGCACAATATTAATTTTAAAAACTATCTTCGATATTAAAATTTTTCTTTATGTCGTTCGTCATTACGAACAAAACGTTTCAATACTTTCTTCAAAATTAACAAAGAATACAAATTTTTGGTAGATTTTTTTACTAACTAGCTACACTAGATATTATATACACTAGGGGGTCCGTTGTTTTTCAAACCAATTTTTTGGATCAGATACCCCCTAAATAAAAATTGTATGCCCTATAAAAAATGTATTTACAAACAAATTCTGTCATTAACCTTTGCCTTTTACATAAAAAAAAAAGAAATATTTTTGAAAATATTTTCTAAACATTTTTTTCTTTCCAAAAACTTTGAATGACGTTTTTTTTAAATGGATGATCGTATAATAAAAATCAACAAGAAAATTAAGAATATCTGCAGTTGTTCGGGAGGAAAAGAAATACGTAAACAGTTCATAAATTCATCAAAAATTTGTTTGGGAAGATTATAGCTTAAGAGACACGGGTTAATGAGATCGACCAAGTTTTTTTTTTTTTTGTCCATAAATTTACTGTAGGGCATAAACTTTTTATACAGAGGGTGTCTGATCCAAACAAAAAATGAGTTTGGGAAATAACGAACACCCTAATATCCATGTACCAGCTGTTAAAATTTACCTTGTCGGTCAAAATAATAAAACGAAGTTTTTTTTACAGGGTCAAGGTGGTAATTGGGAACAGTGGTAATTGTAAACACACTCTAATAACCGTTTATAATTTTGAATATGCCGTGTTATTATTTGAAAACACATTACATTTTCAATATGCTGCCGCGTGTAAGACGATATTTATCAAAGAGTTATTTGTGATTTTTGTTCAATGACGTGGGTCATTAGTTTTTTTACATTTTTAAGTTTTTCATTTTGGCCCAAGCGTTCTCATGAAATGTTTTTTCTTTTTTTCGATGATCATTCATAAGGTAGTGCAATCCTTGAAATAAATAAAGTCACTTTATATGAAAGGTTGGGCATCAAAATAATCATAGATTTTGTATCCTAAACGTCTTAAAATACATCATTAAAATTTTCAATTATGTATTTCAATGATAGCTATAACTGGCCCCTTAGTTTTTTTTTCGCTTATTATTTTAATTTCTACCCACCTTGTTTGAAAAAAAAAAAAAAATAAGTGAGTTTGCCCCCTCTAATCGGAATCCTGCGTACGCCTTTGGGTAAGGGAATATGTAAACGGTAGAATAAAAAAAAATTTAATACCTTCCTACATTAGAATAGGAGTTGAGCAGTAGGTGGAAATTCTTTTGTTAGACGACCAGGAATTATTTCTCGAGAATGTTTGTAATAGCCATGATATACCTTCTTTATGTTGATATAAGGTTTGCGTTTAATTCAAAACTGATGGAAGTAACCCAAATGTTTTTTTTTTTCTAAATATCTACTATCATAATGATTTTTGAGAGACATTTTTTGTAAGTGGATTTTGTATTAAAGTTTGAGATTTATAGCTCTAAAATTGACCGCCGTATAGTTAGCAGCACTAAGTGAGGAATTTCAAAATTTTTGATTCCTATAATTTGGAAAACATTTGGAAAAATTTGGAAAACCATTTTCAGAATTTGGAAAACCTTAGTTAATTAGTTATTAACAATTAAAGGTTAGGCGTATAGTTAGCAGCACATAGAAACAAAATTAGGGTTTTTTGGTATCAATCGATCGGGAATGGTTTTGTGAAACTTGGAAAACCATTTTTAAAATTTGGAAAAGCATAGTTTAGTAGATAATTAACAAAATGTAAAAAAAATGACAGTTCTATAAACAATTACAATTAACACAACACGTAATGTAACGGAGCGTAACGTAATTAAAACTGCCATACAAGAATACAAAACCAATACATATAAACAAAATTTTGTCCCAATATCTGTCAAACTATTTTTATATGTCAAATGTCAGGCTGTTTGGTTTGTTGTATTTTTCTTTCTTCTTCTGATAAAAAAAACTGAAATAAAATTAAGAAGAAAACGATAAACTGCTAAAGACAATCTAACAGGCGATTAAACTGGATAATATGTGAATTATGCATCGAAACAGTCGCCCATAAAGAACACCTTACAACAACAACAGCAAGAGCCGATGCAATTTGGGCCTCCAAGACCGGTCAACAAATGCCTCAACAATCTGAACAGACACGGATTCCTGGTCAGACCTTGCCTCCACAAGCTGTACCAGTGAGTGCAAATGGTAGCTCAGCAACCAAGGCTTGGTCAACAATTGAATATAATATAATCTAATGTAATAAAATAAGTCTAGCTATTGATTTATACAGTTATTTTTCTCCACAGCAACCTCCTAGCATGTACAAGCAACAGTATCAGCAAGCTGCAGCTCAGCGTTGTCTAGACTCTAGGTCCCGATCAAATACCAAATACAGTTCAAGTTATATATAATTGAAAATCAAAGAAATTCTGGTTCATTTGTGACAAATGAAGCTGGTTTGCGACCACCGCTGGTTACAACAAAGTTCATTGTTCAATCAAGGCAATACCTTTTTATTATTAAGTTGCTAACTAATATTCTGTTACATGCAAGAGGAATAAACAATATAATTAAAATCTCCCTTTCAGAACTCGTAAATATTTTTTTTTTTTAATATACCTAAAGTTCTACGTTTTAGCATTGACCAATTATAAATCACCTCCTCCAAACCCAGTGGCTGGAGTACTAAATAACTTGAAACATATTACTTTCACAACACCTTACCAATCTGAATATTTTTTATTGATTCTTTTGAGTTTTCATTCGCATTCTAAGTGAATTTCTTTTTTATCAAGATTCATGACGGGAATTGTCCTTTTTAAAAGGTTTTGAAAGTATGTGCTATTGAGAAATCAACTTATGCGAAATCAAGCCATACAGCTGAAAGTAAAGAAATATAAATAAAAGTCGCTGAGCGCATTTTCGCTTTCGTTTTTGGGGGTTACTATTCATTATGCCTCAGTATACGACAACGGTTACAAACACATTGAAACTAATGACCGAAATTGAGAGTAAGGTATACTTACTAATTAAAAAAAATAAACCTGCTTTATGTAAAAAGCTCCTCTCACGTAGGAGCTGTTTTTTTTAAATAATTTTTATGCAGGGTGTTCCGCATAGCATACGGTACACCAAAAAGGTAGAGCGAGTAGGTTGGTTTAAGACAAGAAAAAAAACGTATACGAAGGGGGGATCTATTTCCCCCCGTTTAGGAGGGGGTGATTTTTTAAAAAAATCGACTTAAAACAAAAAAAATTTTTAACAGAAAGGTGATGGTTACAATGCCATCCCAGAAACCTTTTCCTTAATTTTCGTTTTAAATTAAGTTGTGTTATGGCCATTTTATTCACTCAATACATCCAGATTAAAACTTAAATCTGGATGTAAATCATACAAATTCAATGTAAATTCATCTGGATTTAAGTTTACATCTGGATGTATCGAGTGAATAATATGACAGTTAGTGAATAGTTTTTTAAACTCGATATTTAAAAAAAAAAAAATTTAAATATTTCAAACTAATTTTTTTGAAAATTTTATGTAAATAAGTATAATATTTGTTTTCAAAATTCAATGTCAAATCTGTCGATGCATTTGTAAGGAAAATAGGATTTATAAAAATTTAGGCTGTAGGCGAGTACACAGACAGACAGAGAGACGGACATAATTGCGAGACATAATTCGTCTTCCCTATCATCGTAATGTGAAGTTTTATCAAAATCTCGAGGTCGATTTTTCGAATCCAAAACTTGCCATATAGTAGAACCTATATATCGCAAGTAAAAACTTAAGAAACAAAAATAATAAATACACACAAAATTTTAATTACATATACATCAACATCTCTTATGTATTGACTTTTTTATTTTATTGAAAAAGGATTTTCACATAATATAAGCGGTGGTAGTGCGGTAATAAATGTTTTTATCCTCATGCGGCGTGCTGTTCATATTTAATATGTTTTAAGTGTGTATGAGGGAGGTGCGCCTCGAGCCGCTTAGTGGTATCTTATTATGGTTGGTGTTATTGTGATTAGGTATACGCCGGCGTTGTCGTCGTCGTGGTGTCTTTTGAATGGTGATAGCTGTTTTCAAAATTTTGTTTATATGTATTAGTTTTGTATTCTTGTATGGCAGTTTTAATTACGTTACGCTCCGTTACATTACGTGTTGTGTTAATTGTAATTGTTTTTAGAACTGTCATTTTTTTTACATTTTGTTAATTATCTACTAAACTATGCTTTTCCAAATTCTAAAAATGGTTTTCCAAATTTCACAAAACCATTCCCGATCGATTGATACCAAAAAACCCTAATTTTGTTTCTATGTGCTGCTAACTTTACGCCTAACCTTTAATTGTTAATAACTAATTAACTAAGGTTTTCCAAATTCTGAAAATGGTTTTCCAAATTTTTCCAAATGTTTTCCAAATTATAGGAATCAAAAATTTTGAAATTCCTCACTTAGTGCTGCTAACTATACGGCGGTCTAAAATTGTGTATGAATTAAAGGGATTTTAGTGATTTTTTAAAGCCTAAGATATATTTGAGATACGTTTTTAGACTTACACAAAATACTTCTGCCTTATAAAGAATTCATGTCTTTTGTTGAAAACTACTCTTTTAATTCGCAAGATCCAAGGGCCTTGCTATTAACTTAAAGCTTACTCGTAATTATACTTGGAACTAAGAATCATCGAAAAGCTGTCAAGCCACCTGCTATAAAAAACCGTTTTGTCTACCCCTGGTTAAAGCAGCATTTAGACATATAAAACTAAAAAAAAAAAATCTGGCCAAGGTACTTTACTACACTTTTATTCGCCAGTGAATATAATCTAGGCCCTTCTATTACCAGCTTGCGCTAGTTCTTTCTCGTATCTATTGTGGCTCTATGCAACGGAGTCCTAAAAAGAAAAATTTCGGATTTCTGGAAAGATAATTTTTAACTTCTAGTCATCGCAATACTGCTGAATATTTTCATAGTCACGCTGCAAAAGAATTCTTATGACCTCGGCTCGTTCTGTGCGCATTTAGATCGTTGGCATACGCCATTGACTGAGTAACAGTGGCGGGCGTGTAGTGTAGTGGCCCCCACTACTCGCCGCGGGCGGCACTTTTGGGAAGCGGTAAGATTTCAAAATAAATAATAATTCTGTCGAAATCCTTTCATTAAAAAATTCGATTTTTTTTATTTAAACAGAATCGATATTTTTCTTTCAAAGAAGGGAGTTTTTCGAGAAAAATCGATTTTTTCTTCTAAATAAATTGAATTTTTTGTTGAAAGAAATTTGACAATAATAATATCTTCATATTTGAACCTTTTCATATTTTTATCGCCACCTACGATTTGGACTGATTGAAATGATTCTAGCTTACCAATGTCTAAAAAATGTTTGGAACTTAACTCCAAATTTGGTTAGAAACAGTATTATGTGAATTATCACGTCTTATTATATCCACTTTTTTTTAATTGGAAAATAGACTATCATAGGCGATTTCATGAAGCCCTTTTAAATATTTAACAGGCTTCTAAATATTAAAATGATGTTTGTTCCATAAAAAATTCTTCTTTTGAAAATCTTGAAGTCTGTTCACTCAATATTTGCGTCATTAAACTGAATGATTTTAATGGGATTTACATTTATTTCATTGTGTTATCTGTTGATTAGATTTTGATTTGAATGCTTTGCACATATACTGCCCATAATTTCGTAATGACCCTAACTACAAAATTTTCGATTTTGAGCTTATGGCATTTTTGGACTTAGGGCAATGCCCAAACTCCAAAAATGCTATAAATTCAAAATCGGAAACGGAAATATTGTAGTTAGGACCATTATAAAATTATAGGCAGTATAGCTGAAATGGTAGTGATGGAATTTTTCTGTAATAGCGGGCTTTGTAACTCGATTTTTGTTCAAGCAGAATAGCTGAGTTATTTAAACTTAAACACGCAATGCGTTTGTCATTTTACTAAAGGCTTAACTACTTTCAAGACTTTTTGCAAAAAGTAGGGCAACAAGTGAAAATATGATGAGATAAAATATGCTCAGAGATGCCTGTGTGTGCGAATCAATCTGAAAAGACATATCAAACACTATTTTCGAAGTCTTTTTCGCGCACAGGCATTTCTAGTGCGTGTTTTAGTTTTTCACTTTTGTACTTTTTGCAAAAAGTCTTTAATTTAGCTAAGCCTTAAAACTATAAAAAAAACGGAAGGCAACTACTTGCATATAAGTAAAATTTTTCCTTCAGTGGTCCATCCACTCTTCCGCATTATTAGGGTTTAGGCATAGAGTAAAAACCTCATAATAAAAATCGACATTTTTTTTTATTATTTATGATTAAAAGTTTGAATTTTAATAAAATATTATTTTATTTTTCATTTTTGAATTAAATATTTTATTTTTTACTATGTCAAAAAATTTTGCTCAGTTTAGCTTTTAGTAAGTAAGTACTCTACGAAAAGTGACTAAAAAGAAGACACATATAAAAAGGAGAACAACAAAAGAATTTGATGAAAAAAGAAAGATTAAAGGCTGTTTCACAAAGCGACGAGAAAACGAGATGTTAGCGAGACGAGATCTCTTCCCAGTTGTTCTTTGTTAAAAACGAGTTTCAAACAACGAAATAATACATAATAAGGTATTTCTCGTCGTCACGTTGCGTCTTTTTTTCAATTTTTCGAACTTTATGACGTGACGTGACGACGACAAATACTTAATTAAGTATTATTTCACTGTTTAAAATTCTGTTTTAAGAAAAACCGCAGCAACTTTTCCAACAGCTGCATCAGCAACAACAACAGCAACATTAAAGCTTGCACTAGCATGAGACAAGGCACCAGCTCCACTCAATACAGCATCTCCTTCTCTAACTTTATGGTATTGTATACCAGGTATATTATATACCAAAATCAAAAATCAATATTTTGAAAATGACTTCATCGATTTTTATTAAACTTAACACAAAAACATTTTTTTAAAAATTATCTAGCAGGTTTTTACAGCTAAAATTAAAGGTACCCTAATTCCTCGGTTTTAAACTGTGTTTAGATTTCAGGCTTCCGTGATTTTCTAAAGTAAATAACTTTTTTTAGTTAATTACAAACATTTTTGCGCAAAAGAAATGTTTGACGTTTGTATTTTTTATATCGAAGAACGACCTACCCATAATGAAAAAAAAAATAATGCAACAACATTCACTTTCCGAAGGAAATTACGCGCCATCCGTGTGAGTATCGATCGCGCATACCTTTAATAAGGTTCTGCCGTTCTGCACACTATTCCACAAAGAATGAACATTTGACACAAAATGCATGCGTGTGGGTATCGTTCATACTCAGAACAGATGTTATAAAGTTTCTGCATAACTACTTAATGCCCAAAACAGATGTGCAGCTTTTTCCAATGCAGCGAAAATAAATTTACACAGGTTATTATGAGAGCTGACATATTTCAGGCTCTGCAGGCAGCCTTTGCTGCACGATATCTCTATTTCTAAATTTGCTGCATGGAGAAAAAGCTGCACATCTGTTTTCGGCTTAACTAATTCAAAACTTTTGTTAAAAGTACAGGGTGGGGCAAAAGGTATGAACCAGTTTTGACCGACTGGCGCTCGGCCTGTGATTGTGGTGGGAAAAGGGGAGGGTTCTCGTTGTGGCAGTCTAAGTCTAGTTTTCAGTAGCAACCATGGTTTGGACGGGAGAGCATCGTGGGTTTTCTGTTAGGACTTTTTTTTGAAAATGGCCGTTCTGCCACGCAGAAAGCCTTCCCACAGCACTTAAATATCTCTGTTGGGGGAAATGTCCCTGGCGGTAATGCAATTAGATGTTGGGCTAGGACATTGGAAAACACTGGTTCAACAGGAACTCCTTCGGCAATTGGAAGACCCAGAACTGTAAGAACTCCTGAAAATGTAATCTTGGCAATAAAGTGCTATCGAACAGTCTCCCAGGCGCTCAGCCCGTATAGACATGCAGTTGCTTTGGGCAAGGATGGAGAGAAACTTAACTCTTTAAAACTTTTTTTAAATTTTTTCTTATACATAGTGGGAATTGGTACCATTAGGCATTAAAAGAGTGCACACTAAATTACAGCTCAATCAAAAAAAATATCTTGAGGGTTCACAATGCCCTTGAAAGTTTTTATGTGTGTCCTTAGAAAATACTAAAGGAATATTAATTTTTTCCAGTGTTTCGCAAATTTTTTTGTACTAAACGGATTAGAACTTACCACTTGAAATTATTTGAATTGGCTTCAACGAATGTTGGCTTTAAGGAACTGAAAACCTCTTAGCGTGCAATTGACTTTTATCTGCTTACAATTTCATGAACCAGCGAAGTACTATGTGACTTATCGATTTTCTTGAGCCTGTCATCATTACCAAAAGTGAATTTATGCAAGGGTTCATATTTTTAGATCTCCTTTCATGCATTATTTTTTTTAACTCTATCATGATTTGTCTTCAAAACTTTTTGAAGTCCTCTTTTTTTTAATTTTTCCTGCTGAAACAATGGACTTTAGAGACTTGTAAGTCCAGCCTTGGATTTACTTATCCAAATTAAATTAGGTAAAAGGAATCTAACAGCCAGTTGTAGTACAAGCGTAGTTCAAAATTCAATCCGTGGCTGAGCAATCTTAACTAAGCCATTTTGGCGTATTAACTGAGGTTCAACGATAATTCAGAAATGCTTTTATCACATCTTACTTGAAACTTTAACCATCGTTTAACTTCACTTAATCTGCCGAAGTCAGTAAGTTAAGATCATTGAACCACGAATTAAACATTGAACCACGTTTGTACAATTGGCCCTAAATCTAAATTAAAAATTCCTTTTCAAGTTCAAAAACTTTCAAAACTCATAGGAAATGCAAATGTCTAAAAATAGTAGTAGTAAAGGTAGAAAAGCCTTATTGCGTAACAAATTCATCAAATTAATATTTTTTTCAAATTGAATACAGCATTTAAAATCTAAGAAGTCCATCTCTTTCAGAATTTTCGCTAGGCTCAAATCTATATTCCACTCTACAGGTACATTCAATTTTTAACACTTAAAGAGAAGAAGAATATTAATTTTGTTTTGTAATAAATTCATGAAATAATTAACATATAGACATAAGGTCTTCGTCTTAGAGAGCTTCGATTGTACGTATATATATATTGGTACTAAAATTAAACTAAAATACTTTTATTGAACAAAGTGGAGAAACAGGGATAAAAATTTAACAAATTCTGCGGAAATCTTGAAAAATCTCCATTATAACCATAAGAAGCTTTTCCAATATTTCATGTGTCTTGTGAACCCTCTAGAACCTTTTCGATGGAACTTCTCCATGATCCAGAGTCCGAATGGCACCCATCCTGCCTATGTATTTCAAAAAATAATAAAACAAAATTTTTCACTCAACCCTATTGGGCATGTCTAGCAGATCTTTAAGGAGAATTTTGGCCGGCGATTTACAGTTTTACCCATACAAAATAATGATGGTTCAAGAGATGTTTGCCCTGTGACGTGACTTTGAACATCGACGAAAATGCTGCCAACAAATGTTGGACAGAATTCCAGCAAGTTCAAAATTTTTCAGCAGTGACGTGACCCACTTCCACCTGTGTAGAACTGTTAACAAATATAAAGGAAAAAGTTTTTAAACTTCGTCCACATACCCTGGAAGAACTTTAGGACAGAATCAAAGAGGAAGGTACGGCAATACCCATCGAAATGTGCAGAAGAGCGATTGAAAACTTCAGAATTCGCCTTCAAGAGTGCATCCACTTACGTTCGTTATATCATCTTTAAAACTTAATTAAAAAACTAGATTCTGTACTGAATTTAACAATATAAACATAATTTCTGTAAGTTGAATTGTTTTTGTTTTACATCGCTTTAAAACCGGTTCATACCTTTTGCCTCACCCTGTATATATGGCAAGAAGTGAAAAATTAAAACGCTTTAAAATTTCTTTGTATGATTTTACTAAAAATTTTCTGCAATCATCTCTAAAATTCAGTTTTTTGGTTTCATTTAGATTGGAACTCTCTAGTTTTAGAGACAATCAAAGTTTTCTTATGCGGTTAAATCAATCCCGAATGTACTTGAAATATTATTAATATAATTTGTGATATAAGTGACCTTTTTATTCTCAGATAATGATTAGCTAATTGGGCTTTAGGTCAAATGAAACAATATATTATAATGTCACTACGTTTCGTCCATGCATATGGACATCATCAGGTGTGAACAATGTTTTCTATATTTATGTATAAAAGATAAATATGTTACACAGATTGTTTACATACAAATATTTCAAACTTACAATTGTTACATTTATAATGCATTTAAATTTAAATATAAACAATATTTGTTCAAAATGAACAGTCCACCGGCAACAAAGTGAAATTGACAGGTAACAGTTTCAAGCAAAAAAAAAGTTTTCTATTATATAAATATGTGTGCATGTATATGGGGATCATTTCTTCAGAGCTTTTTCTTCCTCCTCCTCTCCAATATGTGTTTGTAGTGTGGGCTAACGTTGTCGATGTCGGTGCGTCGGTTCATAGATCTGTCATCGTTGATTATATGCAGAGTTTCTATTATCATCCGTTTGTTTTGATGGTCTTCTCGTTGTAATATTTTGATGTCGTCAAAGTTGGGAGAGTGGTTACGGGAAATGCAGTGTGATGCCAGTGCTGTCTTCTGCTGTGCACTACTTTTTATATCAGACTTGTGTCCTGCCACTCTATTTTTTAATTTTTGTTTCGTCGTTCCTATGTAAGTTTGGTTACATAATTCGTCTGTCTTTCCACTGCAATTTATTTTATAGATTAGATCGGAGTGTTCCATTTTGTCAGTTTTTGTTTTGAGATTGGTATAGAGTTGTGAAGCTGTGTTTGTTGATCTCATTGCTATTTTGTATTTTTCGGTATCCAAAAATTTTGCCTATTTAAAACGGTCCGCTATTTCTTTTATGTAATTAAAAGATTTGTATATTGTGCTTTGTTGTTCTTTTTCAATTGTTTGTATAGTTCGATGCTCGTATTGTGCTATTAATGTTTTGACTATTTGACTATGGCGGAAAAGAGTTTTTTTCTAATATTTCTCTGATTTTGATTTTGTTTTTGTTGTCGAATTCGGTGTCACTTATTATTAATATTCAATATTTTTTTTTGAAGCAGTCTGTAATAATGATTATTGGTAAGGCCCAGTGAGTCTTTTAATGACTGTATGCATTGATAGCCATCTTTTTTGGGATGGGTGTAACATTTTGTGGGGTTTAACATTGCAAAAAACCTGAAATTCGTTTAAGATGTGTTGCCGTTTTGCACTACAGTTAAAATGAGAATATATTTCAAGCAAACATATCTCGACTTCATCGGGAATATATGTCAATGCATTTCTTGCCACAAGGTGGCACACACCTCATAATAAACAAATTTGGAATCACATCTTTTAAATATTTAGAAACTCAATTGTATTTTCCTACCATTACACTACGTTCATCGGTAGCGAATGCTATTAAATTTTTTTCGTAGAGTATTTCATTAACTTTAAAAAAAATTTAAAATTTTTCCAAACAAAATCTTAGCATCCACTTCTGGCACTTCCATAATGGTTAAAAAACGTTCATTCACTTTTAAATCTACAACATACCTACGTACAATTAACAATTGGTACAATAACTAAGATTTTTCCGAATCAATAGTTGTTGATTCGTCAATAATAATACTAAAACAATTTTCTTTTAAAATAGACACAACATTTTTAAAACTGAATTCTCCTTTTACATTTTGTATAATGGTTGTTGCCTTATGGCTGCTTAAAGAAACATTTTTTGCAGTTTTAGAATCGACGAAGATGGTTTTTATCAGTTTCGTAAGATGGTCAAATATCGTGAAGGGAATGTTATGTTGAGTATAAACACATAACTTAATTTCCGCTTTTTTGTTTTTTGCTGCATAGGAGAAACAACTAAAGAAGACATTTTGTGTTGTTTACTTGTGAAAAGGAGGTGCGCATTGACGCACTCCGAATGTGCTTTTTTGTACTCGCATGTTTTTGTAGCTCAGACTTTTTTGGAATTTGTGAAGCTTTGCATATTTTACAATATTCTCGAGGAGCAGAAGTATTTAATTTCTCTTCCTGACACAACCAGTTCTTGAACTCGGGCAATTTTCCCCATTGTTGCAGGTACTTAAATTTATTTGTTTTTGCTATTTCGGTTTCTTCTTCGCTTGAATTATCGGAGCTGGAGCTTGATGTAATTTGTCTTCTTTTTTCTTACCCAAAAAGTTTGATTTTACGTAAGTAAATTCAAGAAAAATGTAAAATAATTTTTCACTCACCCATTTTGCTGCATGCCGTTGATACAGAATTTGAAAAGTATTTCAGTCAGCTATTACACGTTGACTCAAGACAAGAAAGAGTCATGACTCTTTTCAAAGTTAAATGAGTGAAAAGAAGAAAAAAGATCAGATTTCACCTTCGCACTCATTTAATTTCGAAGAAAGTCATGACTTTTGAGTCAACGTGTAATAGCCGAAGAATTTTGTTATGTCAAAATTAATGACATTTTTTGTCCTCAATCTGGGGACGCTGCACCACACCCAAAAATTGCTGTGGGTTCTTAGTCTATGAGGAATTCTGTTCATGTAACTAAGATTGCTGAGGGTATTGAGATCTCATTTTCCTGAACATGCCTATTTACTTCCATATTTCTCGTGAGTCGAGAATGCCTCAATTTGCTTTCGCTTTTTTGTTTAAGTGCATAGTAATTAACAAGCAACAGTTCTTCTTCATTATTTTGGGTTGGTATTAACAGCCCGATTCTCCCCGTCATCACTGATACCTCACAAGTCATAAGAGGTGGTGAAATTAATTTCGTGACTTTTTCGTATTCTCCCCCAAAGTCACAACTTGTGAGAGTCACAAAAACAATCGAAATTGTGATCTCCTTCAGAGCAGGTCACAACTCACAAATTACATGAGTGTTTTGTCATTTTGATTTCACATTCTACCGCCGTAATATTCACGCCGTTTAAAACTTGGTTTAAAAGCCCTTAAACCGACTACATTTAACCGAACTAAACCGATAGAATTTAAACGACAAAATCTCGTTTAAATCGGTAATATTCACTCCGTTTAAGCAAAAAATTCCATTCGGTTTACGTCGGTTTAAATTTGTCATTTAAACCGACCGTCGCATAGCATCGCAAGTATGAAAAAACTAAAAAAGGCTTTTCTTGACATTTATTTTTTGAATTGTCATTTTATATTTAAATAAAATAAATTAATTAATTCGTGTCAAACACAAATAAGCATTAGAAATGTCTTTAATTCCTCTTTATACGTTGCGAAAAAATGTCAACAATAACGTCCACCGCATTGCGTCTTCCAAATATCCCATGAACGATTTGTTGCGAGTTGAATTCTTCTTGATGATCTGGTTGTAGTTCCGCGTCGGTCGTTAATTCGGTTCTAATATCTATCATATTATATTAAGCAAGATGGCAACTAAATTCCATCAACCTAACAGCAATACCGCAGCCCAAAACCCTTCATAATGCACATATAAAATGCAACAAAAGTTTTCTTAACCGCTCCAAATTTTGTATCTGTCCAAACTGAATTTCATTGGGCTGGCAGTGATACCGTGAACATTACACTACCATTATGCACTTTCCTAACAAAAAAATAGTATTAGCATTTTTAAAGTGCATTATAATGGTGCTATGGCTACGGTAGCTGTCGGGTTGATGGAATTTAGTTCGGACACATAAAAATACTATGTAAACAACATTTGGATCGATTTAAAACGCCTTTTTTTTTGCGTTAATGAATTTTGGATATGCATTATATGTTGTAGTGGTGCTAGGTATGAGGTATTACTGTCAAGTTGATGAAATTGAGTGTGGACAGTAACCACGAACTATTCTGATTTTTTTGGTTGCATTTTGAAAGTGCATTATATCGGTGTTAGGGCCACGGTATCGCTGCCAGACCGATTGCATTTAATTTGGACACATACATATAAACATTATGATCACAAAATTTGGAGCGGTATAATACACATAAACTTCACTCATTTTTTTGAATTTTGAAAGTGCATTACGGTGGTCTTAGGGCCGCGATATCGTTAAAAGGTCTATGGCATGTAGTTTGCACTGCGGTATATACAAATATCATGCCCACAAATATCATGCGATATAAAACACTTTGATCAAAGCATTTACCAGCTCTCGGTATATAAGCCCTTTCTGATTAATTGGTCAACTCTACCCCGATGTGTGAATAACGTGCATAAATATGATGAGTTTGAATAGCCATTATCGCCGAAAATAACACGATTGAATATTTTGCACTGACTGAATAAACCAATAAAATGTTGAATATTAGCTAAAACCATTTAAACCGTATCTAAACGACACGAAAATGCCTCGTTTAAGTTGGAGTCGGTTTATCGTAGTTAAACCGATCATTCGGTTTAAAATTTTGGTTAACGTCGGTTTAAGTGAGTGAATATTACCGATTAGTCGGTTTAAAAATTTTAAACCGACTTCTGAATCTAAACCGATTTTAAACGGCGTGAATATTACGGGCATATATATTTTTTCCTAAAAATTTGCAACTTTCTAGATTTTCGAGTGCTAAAATAAAGTAAAATAGGAATAGATTCGATTTATCCAAAAATTAATCAAAAAATTTTCACAATTGTACATTGTACAATATTTTTGTAAAACTAATCATTGCACCTAATCGCTGCGGTCCGAAGGCTATTGAGAACTTCAAGAGAGCAAATTGCTTTCCAAACAATTTTTATTAAAATATTTCACTTGCATTTTAGAAAAATATAATTAATAAACGTATTTATTCACTCACTTTATTGCTAAAAATAAATGGAACCTTGCATTCTATAAGTTTTAAAAAAGTTTGTTTGGCCCAATTAAAATTTTTTTATATTTTTTGTTCATCAGCTGTTCCAAAAATGACACAACAAAATTTAACTTTGGTGTGGTGAGTTTCGTTGTGACTTTTCTTGTGAGGATTGGGGGAGAATTCCAAAAATGTTATCGAGTCACAACAATCCTCACAAGAAATAGTCACAAGAGCTTGTGACTTATGACTCCTCACAAGGGGAGAATCGGGCTGTAAGAGTGAATACCCTGAACTTGCCAAAGAGGCTATAATAACTGGCTGAACAGAATGGTGACGCAGACGGAACTGGAGCCGGAGCTGGAATAGCTGTCAAAATATTGAATACACGCAAATTCAATGTTGCGAACACAATGGAACGTAGACGCATACGGAGCTGCAGACGCAGACGGAAGAGTTCACCAACTTTTCACGTACGGCACTTTTGACGTTTCAAATTGTATGAAGAAAAAAAACTTTTTGGGTCGGAAAAAAATATTGTGGTTATTTGTATCGCGAAAAAAATTATTTATTAAAAGGGAAATTATTGGAAACTAAAAATGTGAATTCTGAGCTTGTACACAAGAATATTCTTTTGTTTTTTTTCAAAATACTTTAAAAGCTGTACGGCTTCATTGTGGACATGTAAAAAAAATAATGTACGACACTTTCTGACAGCTCTTCCAGTTCCGTCTACGGCTCCAGTTCCGTCATTCTATTCTGTTCAGCCAGTAAATTGTCTCGCTTTTGTCACAACGTATTGCTGTGAAGCAGGGCTTCCAGCGTTTCTTTATGCAAAAACTAAACACCGATCCAGATTGAACGCTGCCCCAGATATACGAATAGGTACAGTTTTCTGACATATGTAGAAGTATAAATCAAACATCATTCTTTACACTAACGTTAAAAAATAAAAAAAAACATTGTTTATGGTTCCACAATGTAAAAAGTTTAAGAACCTTTTTGTTTAAAAACCTATAAAGAAAATTTAATATTTCTAAAGAAAGACTTACGATTCTGATAAATTTTTTGTGAGTTAATATTTAGTACGATATATCTATGTAATATGAATTAACAAGCGTGAATTTAATACTGTAAAGTAAACCACGATTTATCGCTGATTTACCTAACCTTTTTTATTGTGATCTTCCTAACTGTTCAACACTGAAAAAATTCAAAAATTTAAATCCATAAATGTTGTAAGAAAATATTACCACTTTCCTATCATTTGCATAAGACCCGGAGCATTTTATAAAAGGGATTTTAGAAATCAGAGAATGGACAATGTTGCTAGCAAAAAACAATTATTATTATTACGTTCACAGTAAACATGCAGTTAAATAAATTTTATAGAATTAGTTCCATCAAAGCATAATTTCTGAAAAATTAAATTAATTTGTAGGTACTCGTATATAGATATTTATAACTTTACACCTTTTGAAAGGCACACACGTTCCAAGAACACGCTGTTGAATTTCTTAGAATATTATACATAATAAAGAAAATATTTCTGCCATCATGATGAAGCCATTCAATTCAAAAATACATGGCAATACGTGCCAACATCTGTTACACTAAATTAACTCTGAACTCATGCGAAAAGGTGACATCGTTTTTTTTTTTTTTTATTTATTCTTGTTGTTATTGTTGCTAACTTCAACTTCAACACGTTTTTCGTAACCTTTCTTGGGTTCAGTGGAAAATTTTCGACATATCCCACTCAGTTTTTGAGGTGATGAAAGGTTAGAAATACACCTATACATACCTACTTGTTTTTTTTTTGCTTAGACTTTAAGTGTTATCTCATAGGATAAAATGATGTTGGTTTTAAAAACCTTTTCATGGATAGAATTTTGAGAAGTTATCTACCTTACCTTTTCTTTAAGCAAAAAAAAAAAGGAAAAACTTCAACCTACACACTTATACCTAGGTAAGGCATCATGCTAAGTGCATTAAAAACCCGGAAATTAGCACATTTACACCAGCTAAGGAGAAATACTTGATAGGGTTATACATTATTATTACGTGAGGAAAGTAATTTTTTGTTTATTTAGCTTGAACTTTAAATATCATGTTATTTTTATTACCTACTAGCTCACCTGCTGAAATAATGAAAATCTTTTGGAATTAAATTGAATTTAATACACTTTTTTCATGGAAAATATACCTATATAAAAAAAAAATTTGATTTTGTTAATACGCGCATAACTCGGACACAATTAAAAATCGTGAAAACCTGAAAATGCATATTTTTAGGTGAAGTTCGCATGTAATAACTCGCAAATCGAGTTATGCCTAACATTACAGAGATTTAGGTGATTCGAAACCGGTGCGAGTGAGGTGATTCACTTTTCATTGAAAATCGATTTAGGCAGTAAAAGTGAGTGAGTAAGCGAGTGAAATGAAACGTCAGATTACTCGCCGGATATTTCAGCGGTGACTTTGTGTGTATGCATTGGTAAATTTACACTTTTGTTAAAGTATGTGTTCTTTTCCAAAGGAATTTTAACATATTTATTCACGTTTGACGCAAATGTAAAATGAAATAGCAAAACAAAAGTGGTTGTATGTAAAAATGAATATGTAGGTACTTAAGCAGATAAGAGATTAATTTTTGATACAAACATACATTTATGTAAAAATGATATTTGATGAAAGTCCAATCAATAGAGACATTTTACCCTACAAAAGGTCGGGTAGTTCTAAATTTTGGATATGTTATATAATATGGTTAGTAGATGAAAAATACAAATTTCCACAACCACGCCCCCTCCGCCCCCTTCACAATCCTGAAAAAACCGCTCAAAATCGGCACTTTTTTCACATTTTTGCCTATAACTTCTTTCTGGTGTACTTTTTGGCAAAAAAAAGTAATTTTAAAAACTTGTAGAAAACAAAAAATTATTGTAAAACAAAGAGGAGTTGCGACTTTACATAAATCAAGTATTAAAAGGGGACAAACTGTTCATACACGACTTTTGATGATGAGAACTGAAATTAAAGTTCATAATACTTGTTCAAAAAAATATAACAGAAAAAATCTCCTCTTACAAAACGATACTCAGTGCAGACACAAACCATAAGAGAAAAGTTTTTGGATGCAGCTAAGAAACGTGGTGACAAATGGGCTCTCAAAATTATTGGTCGGGTTCCTAATGACATGGATCTAGTTGCGGCTGATGCACAGTACCACTTATTTTGCCAAAGAAAATTGTACGAAACACCAACTTCTGGGCTTACAAGAGGATATAGACCGGATACCAGAGTAGATAGTGCAATGGAATACATTTATTCATATCTTGATAAGAACAGTGAAGAATGTCAATTTTCATTTGATGAGTTGATGGATACAATTGAGGGGGAATACACAATTGATAGAAGAACAGTTAAATCCCGTTTGCTGAAAAAGTATGGAGAAGATATAATTTTTGTTGAAACAGCCAATGCATCATCGGTTTGTTTCAAAAATACAGGATATAAAATACTCACAGAAAATTGGTATCAAAATAAAAATGCTAATCCACAAGCAGAGAGATTGAGGGTAGTCAAGGCAGCTGCAGATATTGTTTTGGATGACATTCGCTCTAAAGTCTACAATTTACAATACCAATGAATATCCACCACTTCATCAATTTTTGAATGACATAGAGTCATGCATTCCAGAGTCTTTGCTCTTATTTTTTGAAACTGTGGTGCTTAAGAATAAGAGAGGCTCTTTGGATAAATGGAAAAAGAGATGTATAGCCTTATCGCATTCTGTAATTGCTTCTGCACGGCCCAGGTCCTTCCTGTCACCCCTTCTAACAGGAATAAGTGTATTTATGTACAGAAAGTTTGGTTCTAAACTTCTCATTGATTTGATGTCGTCTCTCGGTTTTTCATCTAGTCACCACGAGGCCCAGTTACTAGAGGTCTCCACTATCATGCAACCTCAACCACCCCAGATACAAAAGGAGCGTTAATACTCTTGACAGTCTGGGAACATTTCATGCCATGGGTGGAATAATATGTGTGACTCCTTATGATGCAGTAGAGTATGGAGGAAAGATTCAACGTTTACAAAGATTGACCGCTCCAGAATTAGTGTCAAAAGCTGGTTCAATAGAACTTCAAAGATTTGTTAAGAACTCAAACGCTGGATTGAAAACTGTTTTCATTAAAGATATTCATAGCCTCTTCACACCTACTGATATTATTTTTCCGTCCAGTGCTGATATGCTATGGCTGTTCGGAAAATCAAGTGATTTGAATGTGCCAGGATGGAATGGCTGCATGGAACAGGCCACATGCTACCAAGAATACCAACATTCAAAAATAGTGTACCTTCCTTTCATAAACGCCCCGCCTAGTAATTATGACACTATTTACACAGCTCTGCTAATTGCTCGTCAGAAATGTAACAGCATCAACCAAAAAACCTGCTTCGTAACGTTTGACCAGCCCTTATACATGAAGGCCCAGGATATTCTCAATAATGGCTCTCAGCCAGAATTGGAAGACGTGATAGCAAGGCTTGGGGGCTTCCATTTGCTAATGTCCTACTTGGGAGCAATTGGGAATATTATGGCCGGAAGTGGAATTAATGATTTGTTTGCAACAATCTACGCTCAGAATAGTATCATTAAAATGATGTCTGGTCATGCATATTCCCGAGCAGTCAGGGCTCACTTACTAACTCACCAGGTTTTAGCCCGATTGATAATAGACACAATTCAATTGACCGATGATGAAAAGAAAGAATCTGAGAGACTCCTATTGAATGTTCACAATTCAACCCTTTTCTTACTTGAAGAACCACAAGAACTTACATCATTGAAGAATAAATTTAAAAAAGCTCTTAAAGACTTAGATCGCAAGGGACCTACTGCACAACTTTGGGTACTGTATTTCAAAATGGTAACTCTTGTTAAACAGTTTATTGAAGCGGAAAGAATGGGAAAATTTCAACTTCACCTGGAGTCCATCAAAAAGATGATTCCATTTTTCCATGCTGCTGGACATTGGTTCTACGCAAAAAGTGCACATTTATATTTGCAGGAAATGCTGTGTTTGCAAGACAGAATGGATCCTTCAGAGTTTCGAAAATTTACTGAGACAGGTTATTTTACTATTCGAAGAACCGACAAATTTTGGTCAGGCATTTGGACGGATATGACAATTGAACAACTGCTTATGAAGGACATGAAGATAGGTGGTGGATTATCCGCTCGGGGAATGACAGACAGTACCCTGTTAAAATGGACCCTAGGAATGACTTACCTCCAAAATATTACTCATGAGATGGAAAATTTCACCAATGTGACAGCAACATCATCTGAACAGCATGTGGAATTAAGGCCAACAAGGATCAATCGTGATACCAATGATGCCCAAAAGTTGCTTGAGTGGTTTTCAAAACATCCGCCTTTTCCAGAAGCAAATGTTATTATGAGTATCAGCTCTGGAATTGTGGGTAGCGAGCAAGTCAATTGCTATAAAGCTCAAGAAGTTGGGTTGAAAGGAGTTTCGAGAATCATCGGTGACACATTTGGAGAAGTGTCATTCAAAAAAAAGGACAAAGTTATTACACTAGCATTTGACAAAAACGTTTTGAAGGTTAGGGAAAAAAAGTTTGCTATCGACCTACTCACATTGTTCCAAAGAATGTGCATAGCTAAGCAATCTCAAGAATATCTTAAAGATTACCTGTCTTACGAACTTGCTTCGTTCCCCATGTCTCTGTTCAATGAAGACGGTATGTGTAAGGGCAATAAATCAACTTTATACGCAGCATTTTCACCACTTCCAATGGAATTTCAAATCCCTAAACGTCAATAATGATTGTTGTTGATGGTGAATATCTTCTCCACAAAGTTGTTTGGAATCGCAATGTGACCTTTGGAGATATTTTTGCAGATTACGTTAAGTACATTCGTCGGCACTATGGCAGTGTTGTGATGGTGGTATTTGATGGCTACCCTGAAGAAACTGAACTACGATACACCAAGAGTGCTGAACGAGCAAGAAGGTATAAGGTAAATACTTTAGCTGATGTGGTGTTTGACAAAATAACTGTCAACCAAGCACCACAAGAGAAGTTCGTATCGAATGAGCGCAACAAAAAACGATTTATAGGATTTCTTGTGACTGAACTTGAGAATGCAAACATCAAAACCATACAGGCTGAAGAAGATGCTGATGTTTTAATTGTCGCCACTGCAAAATCCATGGCTTCGCAGTATGACGCAGTGATTATTATTGGAGAAGATATTGACTTGCTAGTTTTGCTGACTGGAACTGCACCTAGGGTTGAAAATGTTAACCTCCGAAAGCCTGGGAGAGCTAGTTCGCCTGACAACCTGTACGCATACTCATCTTTTAAATTAAATTCGCTGGAGAACGTCCTACTCGTTCATGCCATAAGTGGATGTGATAACACTTCAAACATCTTTGGGTTCGGGAAAAACAAGTTTCGCCAAATTTTTCAAAAAAACCCTATTTTACTTGAGGCTGCAGAGAAGTTTAAAGATCAATATGCCAGCATTAAAGAAATTTCTGAGGCAGGAGAACGCATTTTAGTTGCTTTATATGGGGGGGATGTTAATCAATCCCTTAGTTCGCTTCGCTATTTCAAATTCATAAATAGTATCGAAGCTACCACCAACAACAGATGCTGCTTACTTTCATTCCCTTCGGACTTACCATCAGGTCATGGCGTGGATGGGAGTTGAAAAAAATCCTCTGGATTGGGGCTGGATGAAAGGATGTCGTGAGTTTCAACCCATTAAAACCACCTAGCACGCTGCTCCCCAAAAATTAATGAAAAACGTTTCATGCAAATGTGTCACTGGCTGCATGGGAGCTTGTGGCTGCAGGAAAGCTGGCCTTAAATGTTCAACCTTGTGCAAGTTTTGTTGTGGGCAGTCTTGTGAAAACCAGCCAGATGTGCTTTTCGATCAAGAGAGCGATGATGATGATCCTATAACATTAAATCAGAATGAAGAAGATTCGAGTGACGAAAGCTTCCTTACTACCCTATCCCCTCCTACATTCACTCCTAGCCCTACTCCTACTTCGCCCATTCTATTTCACTCTTCACCCCCATCAAAGCGTATGAGAGTGTAAATTGTACTAAATTACCAATTGGCTTATACTGAATTAACCGCATCGCTTCAAAACCTGTCATGTCCGTCACGATTATATATTTTTTTATTTTTTTTTTTATGTACATACGAGTACATACTTATGTTTAAAAATTAACAAAAAAAATACCTGTATATGTATTCATATGTATTTGCTATAGAAAAGTAATTAATAATTAATTTTTGAAGCTGCTAGATACAAAGATAAAAACAAAACCGTTTTAGACATGACATATTTTCAACAAGAAACAATGTGAAAGCGATTTCTTAAATCTTTTATATACCATTTTTTAAAAATAATGTTTTGTTCATATTTTAAACAATTAAAGTGAAAGAAGAATTATGCCAAGTTGAATGAGTTTTATGATATTGACTGCTAATACCTCTTCGATTTCTATAAGACCTTTATTGAAATTTTTTCCGAAAATGAAATATTATCGTTTCTAACGGTGCAAATACATACGTTGCAAAAATCTCTTTACTCAAATGCTCTCTGAATTTTTCCAGAGATATAGGGTTTTATAGTTAAGTCAAAATGATAGCGAATAATATTTTAATTTTTCGCGGATGACAACAGATACAGGCATTCATCAAAGTAATTACCCAATGTTGATTATTTTCGAATAAATTACATACATATGTATGTATGTTTTTGGCAATGTCTGAATGTCTGACATTCTACGCCATAGATCGTTCTCAAATTGCGAAATGATGTTGGACCTTTTATATTTATCAGCAGCTTTCTCAAATAGTAGCAGTCGACCAGTCGTCATTAATTTAGCCATTAACTCGCATTTTATTTTGATTGAAAACTTAAAATTTTTTTATATTTTTTTTACTATTACACATTAGAGTATTAAAATTCAAATTTTGGTATTAAATTGGTGTGTAGTTGACGGATTTTACTAAAACCTATCCACAAACCCTCCCACTAATATGAACAAACTCTGTAAATTTCAACTGAATTGGTTTGACGGTTTGCTAGCCTATAAAAGACGAACACACAAACAATCATTTTTTATATACATATAAGAATTACTTAGAATTAAGAAAAATCTGTGGATGTATAGTATATATATTACATATATCGTAGATTTGAAAAAAAAATAATTATAGTACAGTAAAACCCGCTTAAGAGAAAATGCAAAATGTCACAGACTTTCTTTCACTTAAGCGGGTTTTTCACTTGAACGAACCCCGCTTAAGTGAACAAAAATTCCGCTTACTAAAAATTCCATTAAGCGGAGAAATAATTTTAGAAAAAATTGTATTTATCTTTTATTAAATTTTGAATTATGAAAATGTAATTTTTTTTTAAATAAATGTTAAAATGCGTAGGTATACCCTTTTGAGCCATTTGAAATGTTGTTTTAGATTTTTGTTTGATAGGACAAAGCAATTTGTTTATAAAATGTAAATGTAAAGATTTGTGAAATAGTCAAAAATTCAAATGTCATTTTCGTGGTGAAAATGGTGAAGGTGATTCAATTTTTTTTCACTTAAGAGAGTTTTTTTTCAATGAAAAATATAAAGTTAAACTGAATATATGTTTCGGGTTTTTAACTTAAGCGAGTTTCGCTTAAGCGGAGTGTTTTAAAGCTAATTGGTCGAAAAATACTCGGGGATGAAAAAAGTGGTTTAGATAAGGGTTTTTCTCTTAAGCGGGTTTCTTTTAAGCGGGTTTTACTGTAATAATAATTTAATTATATTTCTTTTATTCATAACCCATATTTTTGTAGGAATTATACTTTCAGGGTTGAAGTTAACATCAGGCTGTTTAAAAGTTTGCGCCAATGATTTTATCATGTTTAAAGTAGTTGTCCTTATGATAACTAAGTCAAATAAGATCCACTTTGAGGCTAGATTATGAATGTGGCATATTCTGAATCATTAAATTATTAAATTCCATACGCACGGCGTAAAACGTAAATTGTTTTTGATCTGGATTGGATATAGCATAGACCATAGATATAGAATAGACCACACAAACGGAAAACTACCTCAAACAACTCATTGGCCTTACCAATAATCAAATTCATTTATGACTTAAATATTGCAGTGAAATTAACCATATCGTTATGGATCCTAAATAATTAACCATAAAACTATATTCTCAATTTTTTTGGATTCAATTCGATATAATATATTATGGTTTATTATTTATAGTTCACGTAAATATTTAGGTATAATACCATGCACGGTTTATTATTTATAATAGAGTCCATTTTACTGAAATATTTAAGTCATAACTAAATTATTGGTAGGGCCAATTGTGTTTATCTTTAACTGGAACTGGAAGCAGCTAGCTGGTAGGGCCCATGATGGTTGTATAACCTAGTTATACGAGGCAACAAAACAATACTTCCGACATTTTCTTTTTACAAAACGTTTCCTTTTAATAAATAAAATCAAATATGTATGCGTGGATTCATACTTTTTCAATGTATTCCAAAAGAAAGAAAGAAAGATAAACAGTAAAATCTGAAAGTGTTTATTTAATGCTATGCATACATTCCTTCCCTGTCCTCTATACCATTTTCCATTATCCTACAAATTATACAAATTATAAGGAAGAACCTAAGGAAGTAATAATAATTAATTTCCTTATTTTTTGCCAAAAGCTCATTTCCCTAGAATTTCGTTTTCTTAATTTGAATAACAACAGTTCCCATTAATATAAGGAGTCGGGGTGAGGCATAGAGTGTTATTACGGTGACCATATTTTTTTCAAAAAAGTGGTTTGGGTATATCTATTTGATTTTTTGAACTGCTTTACGTTATTGGTTATGAAAAAAGATTATAAATTTGTTAGGCTCTGCCTCTGATGGGGATCTTAGTACCTTAAATGATGGATATTTGGAAAAACGATACCATCTAAAAGGTCAAAAAGGTCAACTATGTAGTTTCAGTAATATTGGTCACTGGTCAGCCATAGATTGTTTTAGTGAATTTTTTAAGTTTTTTTTTTTTGTCAACTGAAAAATAATCTATGGCTATGAGCAATAACTAAAACTAGTTGAGCTTTTTTCCAATATCCCACACATGGGGTGCTTTGGATCCCAGAGCCAAACAATAAACACTCCTTGATATAAGATGACAGATGGTCACCATAACAACTGTACCACCAGTATAATATTTCCTTTTGCAACACACTGGATAAATTGCAATGCAAAACCTACGCCCTAATTAAAGTATGTGTAACATTAAAGCTCCTTCCTTTCTGGCTCATTCCAAAAAATAAAACAAAAAAAAAAATAATAAAACTCTGGGTCAAAAACAAGAAAGAAAAAAATCCAACGTGATGGTTGGTCTACTTACCTAAAACACTCAGTTGAAATGCCATGGAAATCTTTGGCTCCGTATTAACTTGGCACTCGTAGATTCCGCTATCTCGTGGCTGGGGAAATTTCACCTGCAGCGTCCATTCCTTTGAGTCGTGCGTTTGGGTGACCTGTTTCATAAAGGACCACCATGCCGCCACCATCCAACAAAAGTAGGAAATGCAAAAAGTAAAGATAACCAAATTAATTGCTTGCAACTTTAGTATTTTACAGCTACATTATATACATATTCAAACGGAACAAATGAAAGTTAACACAACAAACAAAAAAGAAATAAAATGTTCAACTTCCGAAAGCAATCAGACTGGAAAATTGTTTATTTCCTGCTTCTTTTGGTTTTCTGGAATTTCTGAAACTGAATTGCATGTATTTGGGAGAAATAAAACGTGCTTGCACTTTCATATAGCGATTAATTGGGTTGAATTTCACGATGCAAGGATGCGATAAGTAGATAGTTGTTTTTGATCAATTTCAGTAGCTTTGTAAAACTCGTGGTTAGTGATTTTTCATTTTTATTAAACAATTCAAAAATTGATTGACGATAAGAAAGAAAATCATAACTTACGCAATTTCTGTTACAACGTGAAAGAAGTTTTACTTTTATTATACTTGAAGGTTACAAGCACTCGATTTTTTTATTTAAAATTTATGCCCGTAATATTCACGCCGTTTAAAATCGGTTTAGATTCAGAAGTCGGTTTAAAATTTTTAAACCGACTAATCGGTAATATTCACTCACTTAAACCGACGTTAACCAAAATTTTAAACCGAATGATCGGTTTAACTACGATAAACCGACTCCAACTTAAACGAGGCATTTTCGTGTCGTTTAGGTACGGTTTAAATGGTTTTAGCTAATATTCAACATTTTATTGGTTTATTCAGTCAGTGCAAAATATTCAATCGTGTTATATTCGGCGATGATGGCTATTCAAACACATCATATTTGTGCACGTTATTCACACATCGGGGTAGAGTTGACCAATTAACCAGAAAGGGCTTATATACCGAGAGCTGGTAAACGATTTGATTAAAGTGTTTTATATCGCTCCAAAATTTGTGAGCATGATATTTGTATACCTCAGTGCAAACTACATGTAATAGACCTTTTAGCGATATCGCGGCCCTAAGACCAACGTAATGCACTTTCAAAATTCAAAAAAATGAGTGAAGTTTAAGTGTATTATACCGCTCCAAATTTTGTGATCATTTTTTATATGTGTCCAAATTAAATGCCATCGGTCTGGCAGCGATACCGTGGCCCTAAAACCTATATAATGTACTTTCAAAATGCAACTAAAAAAATCAAAATAGTTCGTGGTTACTGTCCACACTCAATTTCATCAACTTGACAGTAATATGTACCTCATACCTACCCACCACTATAATGCACTTTCAAAATGCTAATACTATTTTTTTGTTAGGAAAGTGCATAATGGTAGTGTAATGTTCACGGTATCGCTGCCAGACCAATGCAATTCAGTTTGGACAGATATAAAATTTGGAGCGGTTAAAAAAACTTTTGTTGCATTTTATATTAATGCACATATAATATAATAATATGGAGGTGTTTGGGCTGCGGTATTGCTGTTAGGTTGATGGAATTTAGTTGCCATCTTGCTTAATATAATATGATAAATATTAGAACCGAATTAACGACCGACGCGGAACTGCAACCACATCATCAAGAAGAATTCAACTCGCAACAAATCGTTCATGGAATATTTGGAAGACGCAATGCGGTGGACCTTATCGTTGACTTTTTTTCGCAACGTAAAACACGATAAAGAGGAATGATAGACATTTCTAATGCTTATTTGTGTTTGACACGAATTAATTAATTTATTTTATTTAAATATAAAATGACAATTCAAAAAATAAATGTCAAGAAAAGCTTTTTTAGTTTTTTCATACTTGCGATGCTATGCGACGGTCGGTTTAAATCACAAATTTAAACCGACGTAAACCGAATGGAATTTTTTGCTTAAACGGAGTGAATAATACCGATTTAAACGAGATTTTGTCGTTTAAATTCTATCGGTTTAGTTCGGTTAAATGTAGTCGGTTTAAGGGCTTTTAAACCAAGTTTTAAACGGCGTGAATATTACGGCGGTTAGAATAATACCAAGTTAATTCTATTCTTTTTAGGCCTCTTACTAATAATCAATCAATAATACCGACTATTAGTAAGATGTGAGGTTTTTTTTAAACTTTCTTGAGTCTACTACAATTTCCATCAAAGTTGCTGTAAAACGAAAAAACGCAAAGTAAACTGTCAAAATGTTTTCAATACATTCAAAGTGGAGTATTGCCGTATTCGTTTTTTAATAGTCACTATTTCAGTATTTAAAGTAAATTGTCTATTTAAGGTGATTGAACGATTTCTATTTTATTTTATTTTTACTACATGACATTTCGCATTTCGTGGATACCCCACGATTTAATTTTTTTTTCATCCAATTATTCTCTTAAGACGTGCAAGAAAGATCGCTTATATGGGAGTAGGTATATTTAAGTACTTAATATGCAACGTAAGGTACCCGAAAAAGCACAACAGGCAATTTTTGCTTCTTAAAGCCATTTGATGTGTTTAATGATCAGCTTAAACATGGATTTCCATGTATTAAATTTAAACGTGTTGCTATAGTGACTAGTCTGAAGAATAAATCGTTATTGGTATATGTGACTTTTATGAAATCTGGAGATTTTGATTTAACTATTCAATAAATTTGACTATATTAGAAGGGCCCATTGATTTATTCGCATATTCAATTACAAACTTGTGTTGAAACTTAACTGTCCGCTGAGTTTTCACGCATGTTTCGTGAAATAACGAACGATGAAATAAAGCCACTTGTGGCTTTACTCCAATTTCTAAATGGAACTAAGGTCTCATTAGTCGTGTTGCCTTATTTCAGTTTAGACCACATGACAAAATGTGGTCTTATTTACATGAAAAAAACTGAAATAACGCCCGTTTGGTCTTTTTTCCAACGAATCATGAAATAAGACCGCATTCAAGTATGGAAATATGGCCATATTTATGAAAAGAAAACTAAGGCCATATGGAGAACGAAATATGTATATCAAGATGGCAGTCTATTATTTTCATTAGCAGTGCTTTATTATAAGATTTTCAAAAAACTAAATTTTGAAAAGTGTAGAAATTTAAAACAGATTTTTAAAAATCTGCTTTTGAAACTTAGCTTATCTAAAATCTGTTTTTAAACATAAAAATAAAAAACGCTTTTCTTCTTTATTTTCAGAGCTTTTTATGCTGAGCTTTAAATGAGCTTTACAAATTTTGAATAATTCAGTTTTTGTAAATTCAGCTTCGAAAGTTTAAAACTGAAGAATGGGATTTCATGATTATTTGCAGACTAGCAGAATTTTTAACAATGGAATTTTTATAAATGGATTTTAGAAATACAGAGTGTTGTGTAGAAAATTTTAGTAGTAATAATTCACATTTTTTACTATTCGGCTTAGAAAGCTCTGCAAATAATAAAAAAAATCGTGCAATTCTTGATATTATTTCCGTACTTTCTAAGCTGAAATAATTCAAAATTTTTAAAGCTCATTTAAAACTCAGTTTTGTAAATACAGCTTGAGCTTTCTAAGCTAAATTTGCAAAAACTGAAATATTTGAAATTGTGAGAGCTCAGTTTAGTAAATTCAGCTTATAGAAAGCTGTATTTTTTTTAAAGTTTAAAAACAAATTTTAGATAAGCTTAGTTTCAAAAGCAGATTTTTAAAAATTCGTTTTTAATACCTAACTCTTTTCAAAATTCAGTTTTTGTCAAATCTGATATCAAAGCATTGCAAATAATGAAAATAATGGACGCTTTATCATATTCATACCTATATTTTGTTCTTCATATGGCCTTACTTTTCTTTTTATAAATGCGGCCCTATTTTCATACCTGAATGCGGTCTTATTTCCATGAATCTTTGGAAATAAGACCCGGCGTTATTTCAGTTTTTTCATGGAAATAGGGTCACGTGACCGTTACCACAATTAAATTTTAGCAATGCTATTGTATTTGCCTGTGTTTCAACAACTATCGCACAACTGAAATTCACCTGAAAAATCCTTACAAAAACATAAATTCAACACAAAACTACAATTAAATTAACATTTACACACAAATAATCACACACCTGAAAGCGTTCATCGGATGTGTATGTTAAGGTACCAACGGTTAGAATATGCAAGTCTCGCTTACGTATCCAAGATATCTGCAATAAAAATAATTAAGTAAACAAATCAGAAAAATTTGATGACGACAATGTCATACAATTTCTATGCTTAAATAGTTTCTAAAAAATTTTATACTAAATTTACTTACCGACTTATCACCTAAATTATCGACACGACATTTAATTAAAGCCGCTTGTCCTGTCCTTGCCGAAATATTCCGTGGCATACCATAGTCAAAAATAGGCTGTTGTTCTTCTGTGGTTGTGTGGGTTGCTGTGGCTGTATCTATGAGGTTTTCTGAATTGTTGTCGTTGTTATATTCACCATCAGAGACTGCGAGATCCTTCTCACCAAATACTTTAAAAGAGAAAGAAAAAAAAAATAAATGCAAAGGATAAAAGACATCACAGCAAAACGTTAATTAAAAAGAATAAAGAAATGTCCTTTGTTTATTGATTGAGAGTAAATCGGCTTTGAAATTGAAATAAGAAAAAGAAAAAAATAAAGAATACGACGCGGAATGATTGGATTGAATGGGATCAGGGCCTGAAGTCACATGTCAATTATGTTTTCGCAGAGTTAACGTATCTTATTTTTAAGAGGTGCTTGGGGTAAAGATATTGTAAATTATTGTTGCCAATGTGCGAGTTTAGAACTTTAGATGGAAATTGTTATATTATCATCTAAAAGGACGCAAACACATTTTATATAAAATTCTATTATTTCTATAAGACCTTTATTGAAATTTTTTCCGAAAGTGAAATATCGTTGCTAACGGTGTGAATACGTTGCAAAAATGTCTTCGCTCAAACGCTCTTTGAGTTTTCCCTAGAGATATTTAGAGTTTTATAGTGAACATGTGGTTAAAATGATAGCGAATAATATTCTAATTTTTCGCAGATGACAACAGATACAGGCGTCCATCAAAGTAATTTCCCAATGTTGATCATTTTCGAATGTTTGAATGTCTGACATTCTACGCCATAGATCGTTCTCAAATTTTGAAATGATGTTGGACCTGGTTGGACCTTTGACATTTATCAGCAGCATTCTCAAATAGTAGCAGTCGTCATTATTTAGCCATTAACTCGCATTTTTTTTTTTATTTTGATTAATAACTTATGTATGTATGTATGTATGTATGTTTTTTACTATTGTCATATTTTTCTATTTCTCAATTTTTTGATTGTTTTTTATACACATTATAGTGTTAAAATTCAAATATTGTTATTAGCTTGGTGTTTAGTTGAAGGATTTTACTAAAACCAATCCACAAACCCTCCCACCACTAATATGAATCAACTCTGTAAATTTCAACTGAATTGGTTTGACAGTTTGCTAGCCTTTAAAAGACGAACACACAAACATTAATTTTTATATATAAGAATTATATTACATATATTATATTATATCATGGGTTAAGAGATGTAAACAAATAACCGATTTTCTTACTTTTAACACATTATTTTCCACAATATTTTCCCCAGGGATCACTCGCATTGCAAAAAGTATTTTGTTCAAATGGAAGATTTTTTGCGACCTTTAGTCAATGCGTTTCGCCCAGGCACGACGTAGTATTTTGTATTTTGATTACTTTTGTAAAAAAACATTATAATCTTTAAATCATGTTTTTTTTTTTAATTTTATCAAATTTTTCAAATGCAATATAATTTTAAAATCAATTCCAATTGCTTTTAAAAAAGTCTATCCTTTCTGGCAGAAGTTCACATAATAAAAAAACGCCTTAAGCTGTTTTCAATAACATTTAAATAACAGTTATATGCAATATTTTTGCCCTTGTGCGTTTTGTTTTTAAACAGCGATACCTTCGAAAATGCTATAACAGAATTGCATGTTTGAAAATTGATATAGGCGATCAAATAAACAATATTTTAATCAAAACATTTTTTTTTACGCTCATGATTTCGAAAGACTTTTAAAACAGTTTGGATTCAAGCATTCTCCCTGAGCTTTCAAATAATCTCCGGAAAACAGCTTGGCTAGAAAATTATTATTATTATTATTCTAAACCAGGGCCCTGTTCCACAAAACAGCTTTTCAACTTTTCACTCTGCACTTAACAAATTTTTCGTCAATTAGCAAAACTTTATGTTCCTCAGAACTATAAAATTTGATCAGTAATAAGTTGAAAATGAAAAGTGTAATTTGCAAAGTCTTGTGCAAAATGCAAAGTTAATATGCTGTTTCGTTCCACAAAAACTGTTAATTCTATTTTTGCAAAGCAAATTGTACGGAGAAAAATGGAGGCGGGACAAGACAGCATACTTAAAGGCGCTTATAAAAATACTGATGCTCCAAATGCATTTGATAAACAAACTGCACATCTCGACCTGTGACGTCAGAGGTCAGCAGTAGCAGAGTACGTAGTGTACACAGCTTCGAAGACGCAGCAAATCTGATGCGCGGGTTCAAATACCGCATGATGTGTAGAAAGTTTTTCAAAAAAAAATTGGATTAAAGCTCAGCACCACTATAAAGGAGCTTTCAAAATGTTAAGACGTGAGTTTTTGTTCGATGGTAGTGAAGACGCGGTTATAACAAATAATTATAAAGACCGAATTAATTTTTCGGGACTACAAAACGGCTCTGAACTCTTAGCACCCCATACATGGAAAATTCGAAAAAAAGTATGCAGTCCGTAATTGGTCATAAAAGGTCAGCTACTTTAAGAAATTGGTCAGGCATAGATTTCTTTTTATAATTGTTTTAAGTTTTTTTTCAAGGTCACAATATAAGACTAAATTATCTGACCTTTTATCACTATCCAGTGGCCCTTCATGTGGTATATTTTTTTTCGAATATCCCCTAAATGAGGTGCCAAAAATCGCGGGTGACCTTGAAAAGGTGCTAAGAGTACAGAGCCCTACAAAACTTTAATTTTAAAGAGTGTTTTCGTTTAAATCGAATTCAAGTTGATTTCCTTTTAAATAAAATTGGAGAAAACTTAGAGCACAAAACACAACGCAGTCATGCTTTGTCGGCTGAAAATCAACTGCTACTCTGCTTGCATTGGCTCGGAAATGGTTGCCAGTATCATGGAGTTGCAGCTATGCATGGTGTTGCAAAATCAACAGTTTGCAGAACCGTCCATAGAGTTGCCGACGTTATAATAGCCGTTTTATTTCAACACACGGTGCGGTGGCCCGATGACGTCACTGGTATTGTTGAAAAGTTTTTTATGATAGGTAGATTCCCTTGGGTGTGCGGTTGTGTGGATGGCACAATCAATAAAATTGATGCGCCTACATTACACGAGGAAGGATATGTGGACCGAAATGAAAACCACTCATTGAATAAGATGATGATATGCGGGCTAGGCTACTACTTCAATGTATTATATCGAATAAAACATCGATTTTTTTTTTGCTATGGGCATCCTTAATGCAAAGATGACTGAATGCTTTTTGGAACACTTTGCACACACTTACTTTGCGGGAGAGCGCAAAGACTTTGCATAGAGTGCAAAGTCTTTGCAAAAATTTGCTTGGTGCAAAGTGAGATTTGCAAAGAATATTGTGAAACGGAAAAACTTGTCACTTTGCCCAAAAATGCAATTTCATAGGTGCAAAGTGAAAAGCTGAAGAGTTGTTTTGTGGAATAGGGCCCAGGAATACAAAATCTTGATTTAAAATATTTGTTGACTATATAGCCTTAAGAAGAGTTTATTTATCTATTTTGTGCTTCATTTATTTTTTCCAAGCTCCTTAGTTTTGCAAAATCTCTTAAAATTCTTCATTGGCAATTCTGGCAGCATTTATTTCAATCCCCAAAGACATGAGTTCGCATTTTTCTATTAACAAAAGAAATATAAATTGGTGATGGCAAAAGCTTTGTTGTCAGGGGTGACATGACGTTTAAATTTTAAGTCAAGCTAAGTGGATTCTTGTATCCATTCGAGTTTTTTGAATACCTATACCATACATATATGTATATAGGCATCTACCTTAAATTATTATTGGTTTCTTTGTATTACAAACAATTTTTTTTTGTTGCGATTTAATTGAGTGTAGGTGTATCTATGGACGGCTTCAGCCTTGAATTTGTTTTTCTTTCATTGGAATTGATGCCATTGTTTGAGTTTTTTTATTTGGAAAAATTAACTGGCGGAAAGAAAAACTCTTAAAAATAAATAATTTTCAATTTCTGGTAAGTAAATAATTAAAAAATATAATGATTCCAAGAAAAGCTGACAGTATACACATACAAAAAAGACACAAGAAGTCTCGTGTCTACATGTAGATAAGATTATTGCAATTAATTTTATTATTAAATAAAATTAGGGATATATCAGAAAATTATTGGTCTGAAATTGGTTTGCAAATTTGTTTTGATGTTATCATTATTTCATTATTTTCGCATTATTTAATAAATCCAATTTTTATTTTCGTCGATAGTTATTGATAATTTTCTCTTTCGAAAAATCAAGCAATATTAATGATGTTGAATTTTCAGAACAATTGGTAAAAAAAAAAATAAATTATCACAAGGTTTGTTTCAATTTATTGCTGCTTAAGGGAGTGGAAATATTTTGTCTTCTTTATTCTGTGAAAATATGCAGTTTTTGGGTCACGGTTTTGTAACTCAGACGCTCCCTGCCAAGTCTCTCTTAAATTCACAAAAAGACACATCGAATTCAATTAGGTAATTGACCCTAACAAAAAGATTATTCCATAAAAGAGTCTCGAAATGCTTTTATACGAGCCCTGACATGCAGTTTGGCTTTCGGGAAAAGCACTCCACGCTGCTGAAGTTTCAACATGACATAACCATTGCCCTCAACAGTCTTCGCGTCACCATCGGATGCCTTCTGGATGTCGAGAAAGCATTCGACAGCGTATGGATAAATGGCCTCATCCATAAACTTCGCATAACTGGCTTTCGAATATCACTAATCAAAATTTTCTTATCTTTTCTTTCTTGCAGAAAATTCTTTGTACAACTGGAAAAATGCTCATCGTCAACGAAGAACATCAAAGCTGGAGTTGCCCAAGGCTCGAAACTAGGTCCATTCCTATATAGCAACTGTGAGAACCTTCTCTACGCTGATGACTCCCTGACTTACTGCACATCGATGTCACCATTGATAGCTGTGAGGAAAATTGAAGCCCACATCCAGCGACTCTTTGATTTCTACCAAAAGTGGGGTATCAAAATCAATGCAGCAAAATCGGAACTCATCTGCTTCAGGAGACCATCAACAGTCACCCGAGGAAGAAAACAAATAGCTGCTAAATGCAAAAGCATTCGCCTCAAACTCCCAGACGTATCCACACTGACTACAAAAAGGAGCGTTAGATACCTGGGGATCCACTTCCATGAGCTGCTTAGGTTCAACCCCCACGCAAAGGATGTCCTTAAGAAAGCCAGCTGGGCTTTCCATCGTCTCCACCCATTGATGAAGAGAAGAACTGGACTAATTCAACAGACCAAGATCCTGATGTACAAGCAGCTCTTGAGACCAGTCATCGGATACTGCTTTTCCGTCTGGTTTTCCATCTCTAAGACGGCCATGCACCAACTTAAAGTCTTTGAAAGGAAGGTTTTGAGGACTTGCATCGGACTATTCTTCGATAGACAGCGCCAGAAGCATTATAGGAACGAACTTCTATACTCAGAAGCCGGTATAAAACCACTGGACAACTACCGACTAGTTTTGGCCAAAAAATTAGTAGGAAACTCAGCCAACCACCCCAATCAGCTAATAAGAAGGATGACAACCTAACAGCGTCTACCCCAGCCGATGTATCTCAGTGCAATGGACATACTGGAGGATAATATATTTACAACTGACAACGAAGAAGCCGTCGCATTCTATGCTGACCCTGGGTCAGCCCACCGCCGTGGCTAAGCGCCACCCTTTCCCCAACCACACCCAAAATCAGCACAGACAACCGGGACGGAACACCCCGAGAACATCAAAGTCAACCGACTTTTAATTTAAGAATGTCATGTAAAATATACATATACTATTTTTATTTTAAGTCAATTTATAAAGTTAGGCCCCCTATGTGCCAACAAATTTATTATATTCATTGTATCTTTATAGTTTTAAGTTAATCAAATTGTATATATAAATGTTCAATAAAAAATCTTGAATCTTGAATCTTGCTTTTATACGAGAAACTACTTTGGGATAAAGCTAATTTAATTTTGTTTTAACTAAACTATAAGTCCTTTTTTTTTTTTAAATATTAGCTGCATTTTATTTTCCCTCAGATATGATCCGAATCAGATCATGATAATAAAACAAACTGGATTACAAATTTATTTATTTCTCACAGTTGGCTTTATTTGCACAATAAAATTGACAGAAGGAAAATGTTCACAAATATTGTTTGAAATAATATTTGGTATCTAAGGAAGACCGAATGTTTAAAAATGGAACAGTTTTATTTTTTTAGTTTAATTTCCATTAAGTTAAGTTTTTATGTATTTTTTCCGTGCCTCGTGACGCGCTGGCTCTATTAAATGAAGAAAAAACTCATAAAAAAAAATTGGAATGATGGCGGCATGTGTTTATGGGAGCCTTAAGTCAAACTTGACATTACGATGATAGGGAAGACGAAAAAAGTGGGGTTTGCAATTCCGTCCATCCGTCCATCTGTCTGTCTGTATGACTCGCCTACGTATGGATCGATTTTATTTAAACTTGGTATATAGTGTTTTTTGGACATAATTTTTTTTAAGCATTTTCCGAAAATCTTATTTTTCTTCTAAAAATTAAAATAGTATTTCGCACCAAAATTTTCAAAAAAATATTTTTGGATTTTTAAAAAAAAGTTTCAATTTTTTTTTTGAAAATCAACTATATTTTTCGAAAACGACTGAATTGATTCTTACGAAGCTTGGTACTGAGCGGATTTTCAACATTATCTAGAATATTTTGAACAACAATTTTTCTTATAGCCAAAACTAACGGTACTTTCCATATTTTTGTTAAGAAACTATCATGGAAAACCGAATTTTTCTCGAAAACGACTTCTACGATTTTGATTAAAATTGTTCTGAATACTTATATTAGTACGGTCTATGATTTACCAAAAACAAAATTTACAGTTAGCCATTATTAACAATATTTCTCATAGAACCATTTTTCTTATCTCCTTATCTGTAAAACCGATTTAAATTACATTTTTTATACAAAAGCTTCTAAAAAGTTGAAATCATACTCCATATCAAAATATTCAAAAAAATAAATTTTGGATTAAAAAAAAAAATTAAAAATTTATTATTTCAAAAACTGGTAGATGATTTTTTTCGAAATTTAATTTTTAATTCAACATTAATATATATACTAAAAAATGGTGCTCAGTAAATAAAAAAAAAGAAAACGCTCCTACGATTTTGATTTTTTTTTCTTAATTAGTTAAAGAAATCAGATGACGTACTTTTTTTACCCCTCAAAACAATTTAAGATGATTTTTTAATAAACTTATTTCGCATTATGTTGATCTTCAATAATTTTTTAATTGAAGTCCTCAGTTAAATGTATAATACTAGTTTAAACTTAAGGCTCCCATAAAAAAAATATTTATATTTACTTAAAGTACACTCAATCTTTAAAATTCGATAAAACTTTTACTACAAGAGCAAGTTTGTGCGATCTAGTCGTGCGTTTTATTTTATTTGGGTGTTGGTGTAAAAAAATTAAGGCTTTATATTCAAACTTAGAACTACGATGACGGAGGCATCCAAAAAAGGCTTTGCTTCCGGTTCCTTATAGGTCTAAGCGTGTCTGTACGTCTATATATCAGTGTGTCCACTCTGTACATTGAGGCAGTGTCAAAACAGGTGGACCGATTTTTTAACTTTGGTACATAGCACTTTTATGCGATTCACGAAAAAAATTTGAGTTTTTGGTCTTGCTCATCTAGAAAGTTTAGCTTAAAAGATCTATTCAAATTTTCTAAAAAAAAAAATTATTCGAAATGTTTTGCCTAAGGTAATTGCAATTTAATGTTCGGAGTTATACCTGGTTTTATCTTATTAATGGCTTGACCAATTTTTTTTTATAATTTGGGCTTCGAAAATCACTCAAAGACTACCTATATATTCTTCTGAATCTAGCTATTAATTAATTTTTTTTTTAAATAGGGCAAAAGAAAGTTTTTTTTTATATAACGGAACTTGGAGTTTATATTTTGTTGTTATAATAATGTATGTCTTCATTGCATGGCCACCGCATAGTTCTGGACTAAACGAACAAGTTTGAGCATTTATTTTAACTCTACTCTATTTGTATTTATATGAAAATGAAAATTCTCATCAACTTTTTTGCTGAAATTGATTTAATTATGTACCTCCATTGCCTATTCTGTTAGATTACTAATATTTTTATAAGGAAGTGTTCGGGAAATAACTTCGCATAATTAGTTTTTCAAATTTCTGAAATTTTACTTTTCAATTTAACTCCAACAATGAAATTCAATTGCTTCTCCATTACGTTTTAAGGGTAAAAAGGGTGCTCCCCATCAAAAATTTGAACACACAATTGTTGCCTAAAAATTTATCTTTGTTTAAAGATCTTAATCTGATCATTACAACGAAATATATAATTTAAAAAAAAAAATAGACTTTGAAAATTGCCAAAATTTTGTAATTAACAATTCAGCAATTAAAGAAACAAACAATTTCCATGCATTTTTTAATTATTAATTTAAAATTAAGATTATGCTTTTTATAGCATGTAAAATAAAAATTGAGGTATCAAAATAATAATATAAGTTTTAATGGTTTTCAGGACGTACGTCCACATGGACGCGCAGAAAATGATGCTCGAGTGACGTTAGCCTAATAGCCTTAAAAAAAAAATTTGGGAAAGACAATATTTAATAACATGAAAGTGTTTAACTTAAATTGAAAAAATATTTTAATAATCATTGGATTCTTTTTTCTAAAGAATTAAATTTTTAAACATACCTATACAGTTTGAAAAAAAAAAAAAATAAATAAATTGAAAAAATAAGAAAGTTGCAAATCAAACAAAAACCTGTTTTGATTTCTTCTTTTTATTTCAGCAAACAAAAAAACTTTGTTACTGAATTTTCAAAATAAAATAAAATTGAAAAATTTCGATATACATATGTATTTGTAATACACTTTCTGCCATTCGGGATTATTTCACTTCCCCTTTTAGAGGATGTCAGCCAGCATTAATAAAAAGGTTTTGGAACTTTTTTTTTACCTTAAACCTAGATTAAATAAAACCTTTTTTTAATTAATTGAATTTTTTAATTAAAAATCCGTGAATCAATTTTGAAAAAATAATAAAAACTTAGACAGTTATATCTGAGACACACTGGTGGTATAGATACCCTTGTATGGATACTATGGTATAAGCAATACCAACGAGGGTGACACACATAATTTGTAGTATAGTTTGGCAGTTTCGAAACCGCATGCTATACTACTTTGCGCACGTGGTTTTAGCATAGTACAACGTGACACACAAGAGGTATATAGTGATACTATAGTATCCGTACGACGAGTGTGTCACGGGTATTAGGTACAAGATAAATAAAGATTTCATTTAATTCAAACTTTAAATGTTCATTCTGCATTTAAATAATTCTGTAAAATTCTTCATTTTTTTAAATTCAGAATTTTGAAAAGCAGAATATTGAAATACAGAATTTTTCTCATACAGAATTTTGTGTAACCAGAATTTGAAATATACAGTATTTTAAAAACAGTATTTTGACCCTGCAGTATTTCGACCCCAACCCAAAAAAAATTCTATCAGATTAAAGCTCAATGGGTTCACTTTAATTCAATAATTAAATTTAATTTATTCATTAAACCTGGAGAAGTCTTGATGGGTTTCAAATAAAATTACATAATACAAACGGATAGCATGAAAAACTGGTTGCATGTGTTTTTATATCTATACAAAAAACTTCATACAAGAAAGAACATAAATGTATTTATATTTTGAAGAGACCTTTTGAAGTGTTTCATTTATCCCAAAACCATTTACATTTATGATCCTACAGAGATTTTAAACTGTCCAGTACTTCAAAAGTAAACCTAAAATTCCTTATTATTCTGCTCTTCCCAACAACTGTAACCAAAACCATAACACATACAAAATTTAATAAGTCCTCTCTTCTTTTGTAATTTTCAAAATATCTCCCAACCAATAGATACCTCACATACATACATAGATAATACATGCATACATACGTATACGGGCTACCTTCAACGAATCAACCATCCCAATGTGTTTGTGTTTATTAACATCTCCTCAAGATTGGATTTCGATTTTTTTTGTTGTGTTTTTAAATGAAACTATACTCTCCCACTTCCGATTTTAATATCATTCTTTTGCATATCCTGTTCTTCGTTTTCATTCTTGTAATTTGTGCCATCTTGCTGGTATGGTAATATAAGCAGTGATTTATGGGCCTAAATTGATCTCCAAATTGTGATAGCAGAGGAAGTCAACGACAACGACCGACGAAGGTTTTTGCCTATCTCTATGTAACATAATTTGCATTCATTGACAAAAACAAAATTGGAAATTCAATGATCCAAGCATAAGAACACAGATTTTCAATCAATATACCTAATATAAAATAATGTTAATGGTAAATCAAAAAAAAAAAAAAATAAAGTCAAGATATTTTAAAGTGAAGAAATGTTCAAAGATTAAGTTGAAAAACATAGCTCATTTGAAAAAGACAGTTTTGATGGGAGAATTGAAAAAAAAATTTATTATGTGTTGACAATTTCAGGATTAAAGACACGTTAAAGTTCTTTTTTTTTTTCAATTTTTGTTTTTAAAACCAATGAAATAAAATGAACGGTTCTGTTCTTGTCTGTTTTGCTTCAAGTATTGATATCTACAAAACCATCTGCCGTTCCAAGCAAGTTTCGAGGGGGGTATAAAGTACATATTTTTTTCAAACCTTCAAATATCGACTTCGGTCGAGTTCGTAAAAGTAAAACTTCAGCAACACTGCCACATTCAAGTCGCATTTCTGCAGGCAAATAAAGTCCGTTTCAAATTGTGTTCATCACTATTTTAGGAGAGCTGATTTTTGCTCTCAGCATTCAAATCAAATTTTGCTCAAAATGTAACTACTACCATATTTTTGCAATTGTTTTTAGCAGTGATTGAGCATGTTTATTTTTACGAACTCGAGGTTCTTTTTATAAGCTCTTATTTTCACTTCTATAGTTTACTTGATAATTATACAAGTAATCGATTTTTTAGTGTAGGGACAGCAGCATTCATAAAAAATATAAAAAAATATATTTTTTATTCATAATTTTCTCTATTATTAAAAATGTTCAAGAATTCGTACCAAGAAGGATTTCTTACAATTTTTTACAGCATCGGAAGTAAGCCACTTGCTATATGGCGTCATCAAGTGAGTAGAATTTCTTAAATTTCTGTTTTCTAACTTCTTTAATTCTATCAACCTATAAAAACAATAGATTAAAAATGGCCATATGAAGAGAATTGTTGACGAAGATATCAAGTCAATGGCTTTGGAGATTATGGGTACGAATGTATCAACAATTTTTATAGCAGCTCCAAATGATCCCAAAATGTCACTTGGAATAAAACTTCCATTTCTGGTTATGCTTTTGAAAAATATGAGAAAACTATTTACATTTGAAGTTCAGGTGATTTTACAATTGAATTTTTGGACTTTTTAAGACTTATTTCTGAGATCTCAGATAATTTTTCGGCAATTTCAGAATTTTTAAAATAAGTTCTTTTACAGATATTGGATGATCAAAAATTCTTGCGACGATTTCGTATTTCCAATTATGAAAGCAAAACTCGTGTTAAGACATTTTGTATGTCAATGCCTATGGGTCTATCGCCTGGATGGAATCAAATTCATTTGAATTTGGCTGATTTTACAAGGCGAGCTTATGGCACTAATTATATGGAAACAGTACGTGTTCAAATTCATGCCAACATAAGAATTCGTCGAATATATTTTACGGATAAGTTATACGCGGAAGAGGATCTTCCAAATGAATATAAAATAATGATGATAAAAGATAAGAAGGTAGATCCGAAAAAGGCTCCACCACCACAGGCTCGACCACCATCACCAGAGACAAATTCGGCTCCAGTTGATGGACAGACTATTTTAATTGAGGCAAGAAATTAATAAAAGTTTACTTCTAGTCAAAATTTGGACACTTTTGAAATATTTGATTTTTTTTTATTTCAAAGACTTTAATGATACATTATTTAATTTAAAAGATGTCCAGATTGCAATCACATAAGATTGCCTATTTCACTGCCGATTTTGAAAAGTTGAAAACAAAACGTCTATAATATTCCAATAAATATGGACATTTTACCCTACTAATGGTTGAGTAGTTCTAATTTTTTGATATGTTATACAATATAGTTGGTATTCTATACTACCCCATCGACACCCCCAACAAAATTGGTACTTTATTCAGACTTTTGCCTAGAATTTCTTCTGGTGTACCTAATCCTACGTAAAAAAAGTGATTTTGGCAACTTGTAGAAAACAAAAATTTCCTCAAATATGATTTTGAAGGTTTTTGTTTATACATTTACAACCAAAAAACCTATGAAGCTCCCAAATAAATCTGAAGCTACTTTTATATACTTTTCATAATTAAGACAAAACTGTCTAACGATATGGGTTCCAAAATGAATTATTTGCCGCAAAGTCATAAGTTCCAAAAACCAAAAGAGAAAATTTTGACAAATTAGCAAGTTCTTATGTGTCCGACTAAGTAAACTCCGCAACATCAAACATTTTTCGGATTCTTTTGTTTAAAATTTTATTTTAAAAGAACAAATTCACCTGAAAAGTTAGCAAAACATTTATGAACCTGCTCGAAACCAAACTGTTTGGTTGCATGCGCGCCTGGCCTAACGGTATGGTTAATTTCAATGTAATATTTAAGTCATAGCTAAATTTGAGCACTGGTTAAGCCCAATTACTAACTGCTTCATTTGAGTCTGGAAAATTCTTATTCCATGTTCTATGAAAATACATAAGTATATGTAGGTACTATGCAGTATTATTTTAACTTGATAGGACTTCTTAAGTAAAAACTTTGATTAAAATCGATTAAGCGGTTAACGAGAAGGTCGAAAATAAAAAAGAACGGTTCAATGGCAGGTATCCGTTAATAACGGTTTTCGTGACCCACTTTTTCGTGTTCTCTATCATCGTAATGTCAAATTTTACTGTTATCTCGAGTTCGATTTTTTAAACCTTAGTACCTACATACATATATCGCAAGTAAAAATTGGTAAATAAAAAAAAAAAAAAAAAATTTGGGGGGAATGTCCAGAAAACGCTAAATACTAAGTTTGAATAAAATTGACCCATGCGTTTAGGCTGTAGGCGAATGAACAGACAGACAGACGGATAGAATTGCGAAACCCACTTTTTTTTGTCTTCCCTATCATCGTAATGTTAATTTTGATCAAAATATCGAGTTCGGTTTTTTTTACGAACATATATTAGACCTAGAGCCGGTAGCAAATTTTGGCAGTGGGGTATAACCAAAATTCATCTGCATGTATGTGTAGGTATACGCATTATTATATAAAATTCAACCGTCTGGCAGGTTTTTTTTTTTCAGCCGGGGATAAGGGTGGGCGTTTGAAAATGGTAATTTTACCGTTTTGGGTGTCGCAGGTATAACCACTTGAATTTATATACAAACAATAAAGGATTATGCACTGATTAAAAATAGTTAGGTCCCAGACGATTTACTTTTAGCTTTACCTTGCCAGACGCCCCCAAAAGAGGGTGAAAAATCAACTTTGGAAGTTTAAGACATAACCACATAAGTGATACATAAAAACATCAGAATAATTCTCCTGATTACAAATATGTAGGTCCCAGACGTTTTGGTTTCAGCCATCGCGCCGCCAGACGGCTCCAAATATTGCAGAAAATTAACTTCTGTCCTTTGAGGTATAACCAAATAAACGATATACCAAAACTTCAGAAAAAATCGCCTCATTTCTAAAATTTTTAGATCCAAGACGTTTTGTTTTCAGCCTTATGCCTGCCAGACGCCATTTTAACATTTTTAAATGCATTTTTCAACTAAAAACCTCAACAACTTTTTTCTTTTCAAATATAACCAACTGAATGATACACCAAAAATTCAGTTGGAACCTCCTGATTTTAAAAATGTAGGTCCAAGACGATTTTCTTTCAGTCTTAAAAAAAAAATTGTCGTATGAGCGCAAAAGAAATGAATGTTGTCTTCGATCGAATTATTTCTCCTTCCATAAAAGATATTGAACGAGATAGGCGGAATAGTTCAGATGACCTCGCTTCGAAAAAAACACCCTTTTCTGGGCAGATATTTGTATGGAATCTTTTGATTCTTATTTCTTATGACAACTTGTGTTCCAAATTTCATCACTGAACCATTATTATTTCGTAATATTTTACTTATTTTATTCTTAGCACGCACTTGCGATTTCGATCGCACGGCTATTTTTATTTAATCGCAAGAAATAGAATAAATGAGTTTCAATTTGAGTGACCGCGGTCGAGAAGCAGACTTAAATTTGTTTTTTTTTTTCAAGTGACGCGATTGTCGCGCGATTTAAATTTCTGCGATTTAAAAATCAACGACTTTAAATCGCAAGTGCAAACACAGCCAACTTTCATTTTGGGTACATCACATTTTAAAACAAAAATATAGTTATTTCAGCTCTTGTGTTCAGGGTAAATACACCATGAACTTTTCGGACGCTGAACATAAGAACTAAAATAACAATATTAAGGCAGGAGATATATCGATCAGATTCCAATACTTATATGTACGTATCACCGTCACCGAGCATGTCAAAGGTTTTTTTACAAGAAAAAATAAAAAAAAATAAATACGTATGTAATGTACTTCCATATTTACTAACATTCAATTATAGAGCTGATCGATTCGCTCGTTTATGAAAATGACAAACTATCCAACCAAGGCAAGGGTGAATATTTTCCTTCGAAAGTCTATAGTTGAGTACAAATTGCTGATTTTCGAATAAACATTTAGCAGAATAAGACGATGTTTAAATTGTATTTTTGACGAACGGCGCATCCAGTGAGATGGGTAGATTTTATGGTGAGTTAGAAAGAGAAGGGTAGATTCCGCCAATTTAAGTGGAAATATTAATATTAATCTAAACGGCTGAAATTTTACCAGGCTTATTATTTCACTAAACTCTAACTTAAAAGCTAGAAGCATTGAAAATCGAAGAAAATTAATTTTTTTTAAATCTGTCTAATATATGTACACTCTTCTATAAAGTTCTGTGATTTTGCTAGACTTTTCCTACAGAATAGAAAAATTTCGTTCACAACTTACTAAACAAAAATAAATTTTCTCAATTTGACATTTGACTAGGCATGTTGCACCGAATCGTGAAGACGTGAACCTCTAGTGCCTGCGTGAAAAATTAAATAATAAATAGTATTCACTTTCATAACTTCGGAACTTTTTTTGCCCATCATCTTCTGCCTAACCTATGTAAGTTTTTGCGCAAAAGTTCTTCCAAATATGTAGGTATATTGATTAATAAATATATATTACATATTTCCAAATATCTCCTCTTGAAGTCTCAGAAACTTCAAATTACCTAAGGGAAGTAAAAAGCAAGTCGAAGAAGACGTTATCTAAACCTGATGGTATAGCATCATGTAGAAAAGGCCAGAGCCAATTTATTTAAATGTATTTAATATGGGACAACATTTATCTGAGATTTCGTTACATCAGAATTCGATATTCTTCCTGTTTTTTTTTTTTTTTTTTTTTTTTTAAGGTAAAATTGAAAGTGATACGTATCGATTGTCGAATTTATTGGTTTTGTCTCTAGGGTATGTACTATAATGAAACCCGAACACCTGGATATATGTATATTTTTATCGAGATTGTTGTTGTTTTTTGGTCTTTATAAAGATAATGTAGATTGCGTATTTTTTTTTACAGGAATGAAATATAGGTAGGTACTAGGTAGGTATATACTCAATAAGTTCTTAATGATATGCTTTATTCGCGCCTATAAAACAAATAAATAAACTTGGGAATTTTGTGATGGTATAATCGGTCAAATGTGTCATTCATATCATTAATGTCCTTCTTATGCGGACATGATCATTAATTAAAGTAAACATGATATTTAATTATGATTTCATGTGTCACACCCGTATGAATAATTTAGAGAGTGTTATGCGTCCTGCTCCATCACCTATTTTAAAAGTTAGGTAAGCTCATCAGTAATGCTGCTGATGCGAAACGAAAAATCCCATACAAAAATCACACAACAAAGGTATTCAATCTAAAAGTTCAGTAATTGGTCTTATAAGGTCAGATAGTTTCAGAAATTGGTCAGGCTAAGAAAATTTTTAATCCAGGGTTAAAGTTTTTCAAGTTTTCAAGGTCACCCGCGATTTTTGGCACATACATACAGTCGATGGCAAAATTATTTGAACATTGTTTGTAATACTCAAACCATATAACTTCCATAAAGGCCCATAACTTAAAAAAAAATAAATATTTTATTGTTTTTTGTTTTTATAGATAAAATCTTTAATATTCTCGACAATTTAACTCAAAAAAACGAAATTGAAACCCTAGCGGTTCAGGGTAGAACCATAGGAGAGAAAATGGCAAAATTATTGTTACATCACTTAACACCGGCAAAATTATTTGCACAATTGCTATAAATTACTTAGGGAGAAGTTATATGGTTTGAGTCTTACAATGTCCAAATAATTTTGCCATCGACTGTGCATAGGTACACAACTACATATGACAAGTACATACATATACATATGACAAGTTTCGGAATCGAAAAAAAATCGAACTCGAGATTTTGATCAAACTTTACATTACGATGATAGGGAAGACGTTAGCAGTGGTTTTCGATTAGGGTTGCCAGATTTTTCTCGTAGCTCAGCGGGATAAATGACAAAAACATGCAAAAATACCGAGATTTCAATTTTTCCCCAGAACAAAATAAAAACTCATTATAGAACAAAGCAGTGAATGTTTCAATGTTAAATGTTTGTTAGCAACTGTGCGAGTTGGATTAAAACCTCGATTCAGAATTTTATCTTAGATTAAAATTTGAAATTTTCACGCCGTACATGTGAACCTTATTAGTGTCACAAATTAATAAAAATTTAACTGGATTTTAATTCTTATTGCGAATAAATTTTACTTGACCGTTGTGCGATTTATAAAAATATTTTACAGGCTTTTAAATATTTATGTCGTATTTTGTATGGAATTGTTAAATGATTTAAATTGATTCATGAAATCGGCAATATATCTTTTGTCATATCTTTGAGTCATCCAGATTGATTCCAATTTAAAACCGTCTTTATTAGACCTGTTCGTTTATTATCCAAAACTGCTATAGTCGTATTTATAAAGGTTGTCTAACTCTAGACAGGAGTCCAAGTTATAAATTCTCAAAAATTTTAATTGTTGCTAGAGTGTTTTAACTTCTTATCTAAATTTAGACAACGTTATCGATTGTCCAAATACCCTGACAAATGTAATATTTTTCTTTTTATTAAATAGAGGATTATTTCGACTATTTTTAAATACTAATGGTCGTATTTATAAACACTGTCTAACTTTAGACAGCCGTCTAAGTTTAAAAAAAAAACCTCTCTAATTTTTGCTAAAGTGATCTAACTTTTTATCTTACTTTAGACAACGTAATCGATTGTCTAAACCTTGACAAAAATAATATTTTTTTCTTAAATAAAGCATATTTCTGACTGTTTCGAAATATTTAGACATAGTTTAAACAGTCAAAAATCTAAAAAAATACGACCATTAGAGACTGTCTAACTAGTCAAAAATCTAATAAATACCCCTGCTAGGTTTTAACAATTTTAGTCCAATTTTAGATTTTATATTCACTTTGGACCAAAATTGGAAAAATTTGGCACTATTGAGAAGCAAATGAATGTAAATATTTTTCCAATTTGAAGCGAAAGCTTTCAGGTTCTTTTAAGGTTAAATTTAGTTAACAGCGCAGTAATTCTTTTATGTATTTAATGATGTTTACACCGCATATTTTTCTTCCCCGGTGGGACAGTAAAATTTATGTAAATCCGGGACGTCCCGAGTGAACCGGGACGTCTGGCAACGCTACCTCTCGCAACTTGCACTTATGTCCGCCTGCCTATATCTGTGTGTATGTTTGACGCCTACACTCCTACAGCCTAAACGGATGGTTCGATTTTATTAAAACTCGGTATCTAGCGTTTTTTTGACATTTCCCTTACACGTTTTTTTATGACTAAAAATAACGGTACCTGCCATAAACAATAATTTTTTTTTCTGAAAAATTGTTTCACAGAATATAAAAAAAAATCAATAAATTTAAATAGGTAGCCTACACCTTTTCGTGAAAATAAAATTTCTGAAAAATGGTTTTAAATGGTACCTACCTTTCATGGAACCATTTTTTCATTTTCGTATATTTCTCGAAAGAGAATGAGATATTTTTTTTGGGGCAGAATGTTCTAAAAAGTTCAAAGATATCAAAATTTACCTCTTATACAACCATTTTTTTGATTTTGAACTACTTTTGTATCTCATTATCCAGTCAACCAATTTAAATTTAAATTTTTGTAAAAATGTAGCTTATAAATTGAAATAATAATGTAAAAAACATTAATGCATTGCAAAAACAAAAATTTTTGATTTTTAAAAACATTTTTAATTTTTTTGAGAATTAGATGTATGTATTTAAAAAACGGTTTGAAATTTAAGTTTTGATTCCACATTAAAAACTACTAAAAATTGGCGTACCAAATTTTCTTTTCTTAAAAATATTCAAAAAAAAATTATATACACTGGGCGTCCAGTAACAACGTAAGATGTAATGTTCAGCCAATTTGTTGTATAGAAAGATTCGCTATATCGAAACCATGGAAATTCAGAACTGCATTTATCAATGATCTTTATTTTTCAGCTATAGACAAGCCTTCCGAGCTACCTTCATTTTGCACATTAAGCAAACAACGTAACGCACGTTTGAAACTCCTTGCTTATAAAATATTTATAACCAAAAAAAAATTATCGAAATACAAATTCGAACTGAAATTGAACGGCGCATCCGTAGAATATAATCAAATTTTTCATTATTCGTTTTTAAGAGATATCAATGGACTTCAAATGTTAATTTGTTAACTGGATATTCGCTGCACATAGAATGTCCCGGTAAGAATGGTCCAAACTTTTTATGGTGATAAGCCAGTACGCATGTTCTGTAACCCCCAGTTTATACAGGCGAGTAGAACTAGTTACTAGTAGCCTTTATATGTGTTAGTGTATTTGTACACGAGAGAGCCGACTAGTAGCTTAAATAGCATAATATTTTCGCCTGCGAGTTGCTTGCTAGTTAGCCTGCTAGTAATTTGACGTTTATGTATTGTTTTCCCCTTTACACTTGTGCAATATTTATTTTCTGTTTTATATTCGTAGGAATGATTTTCTTTGGAAAATATTTTTGGCAGATTTGCGAAAACGAGTGTTTATTTTCATCTAATATGAAAGGTTACGCTTGAACAAAAAGTGTGTAGGAAAAAATGTAGTTGTATGAAATTAAATAGCATACTAGTTGATCGAACGCGCAATGAACTACTAGTTACAGATACATTAACAAAACTTACACTAAGATACAAATCCTACTAGTTCTACTCGCTTGTCTAAACTGGGGGTAACTAAACTATACCATCGATAAAAATAGTCGAGAAACGATGAGAATTGAAACGAAACTCACTGTATCGCACAATCGAGTTTCTATAACTTTGACAGGCGATATTTTTATCGACTGGAACACGCGGAATAGAAATGCCTGGAAAATGCAATAATATGGGTTTGTATATCTTTGAGAATCGTTAACTTTTTCATTTTAATCGTCAAAATTTATCACTTGCAAAATAGTAGGTGATTACTGAACTATGGTTTTTAGTTTAAATTAAGTCCTTTTTTGTGATTTTTGGAAACCGTTTCCAATTCGACCAAAGATCAAAAAAAAATCAATACAAAAGTAATTTAGGCGAAAACGAAAAATGCCGAAATTACTTTTGTATGGATTTTTTTCTGGATCTTTGGTCGAATTGAAAACGGTTTCCAAAAATCACAAAAAAGGCTTTAGACTAAAAACCACTTCAGTCCCCCAATGAGGCAAGTAGTTTTAAAATGAGACCATTTTATATGTAACACAAGAATTTCAAGAGAAATTCATAAGAAATTCTTGTAAGTGTTTGTTACCTTTTTTTTATTTTAAAAAATACGTATGTAATAATTATGAATTTAATTCAAATAGAATTGGCATTTGTTGAAAGACGTAAATTAGGACTCGGGGAAGATTGTTTCTTCACACTGTTTTTTTCTTTCCACTTTCAACTTTTCAACATCTATTGACAACGGTGGTAATGGTGGTGGCGGAACTTGAACGCCTAAAATAAAGACTCAGGTTTAGGAATCGTACATATCGAACAAAGCCATTTAGTCTGTGTCGGAAATCTTGCCATACTTGGTATATGGCATGCAAAGTGAAAGGATTTACCGTTGGTTGTTTTTGAGATATTTAAGCCGAAAGGTATTTTTTAACAATTTTTAGCATTTTTTTTGCCGTTTTTTTGGCTTAGAAAAAAAAGAACCGTTAATTCAATTGTTTTAAAAACCTTATCATTTCGATAGCATTATTTGTTTTACAAATATTCGAGAATCAAGCCATTTTACAACTTTTTTTTTTAATTACTGTAATAAAAAAACCGCCAATTGAATTTTTCTGAAAATCCTTTCTAAACGTTATGGCCTTATTATCTGTAAAATAAAATTTTTTTGAGGTCGAATTCTCTATGTGTTCTCGAGTCAGCGACAAAAAGCTTCCGAACGTACGAACGTATGAACGTACGAAAGTACGTACACAGACATCTCTTTAAAATCAATGTAATCCGACTCCAGAGACCTCAAAATGTCGAAAAATGTCAAAATTTTCAATTTCACAAATCGGACTGATTACAATAACTTCCCATAAGAAGTTAAAAATAAAAACCAGATGCTCAAAAATATCTATGTATGTCTTGAAGTTTTTAAGAACAGTGAAAATAACAAAATCTACTTTACCTATACCTACGTACTTTGTGGAAATCAATTCAACTACATTTTGAGAAATTCTTTACTAAAACAAAAAACAACATAGCAAATTGGATTCCTCCATGAAAAAAGAAAAAACAAAAATACATATAAAATATAAGTAGGTATTAAAATTTTAGCTCGACTTACAAAAAGAACCTTAATTCCTCTTATTCCAAACACGAAAACCTTTAATAGCCACATTTTATAGCAAACAAAAAACGATGAGAAAAACCTATATAGTTTTGAAATTTATTAATCAGTAAATTTAAGTAAGTCTACGGCTCACCACCGCACCGCATCGCACTGATGGAAACCAAAGCATAAAATTAATTTAACCTCTTTTATACTGTGGTATCTTCTCTTCACTGTAATTTAAAATTGCTCTAGGTCATCTGCCTCAACTGAGTGTGACTTTATTCGGATGGATTACAAACTTCAAAGTGATAGGTATAGATATTTTAATTAAAGCGGAACTCTTGTGAATTTAAGATTTAAATAATTTTAATTTATATTTAGAAATACAGAAAACCTAACCTAGTTATGCAAATATACCTATCTACAAATATATACACAAGTCCTGGCAATGAGTTCTCAGCATCCTGGTATAATTATTAAAGCTCAGTACATAATGGAAACATCCTTTAATTAGGAAATGCGTTTTTTAATAATTTCAAAGCAACATTTTCATTATAACAACAACAACAACAACTTCATTACAGTTACGCCTTTATAAATGCAGTTGGAATTAATTAACAGGGTTAATTATTTTTAGCCTATTTTTATTTCAGAAAAGAAAAACCCTTGTCTCTATAAACCTGATATTCATCATAATCAAAGGACACATCACAACTTGTATGTGCGTACAACGTATGTAGTTTTACGACAGTGTCAAGTATCAAGTGCAGTTTTCGTCTTTATGCACAATATGGCCCAAACAAGATAATAGGCAGAGAAATCCTTATTGCCAATGGTCCTGTTCCTAGAAGCTGTTGGAGTTGGTTAGGGTATACCTACAACCTACCTACATGAAATGCGGCTTTCTAGCCAATATCACACTTTATCCGACATGTGTACGGTTATGAGGCTTGAGAGATGTTTTTGATGAGAATTTGTAGCCCTTCCATGTAAGCTACACATGCATGACAATACCTCTCGTAGGGTTTCATCAAAATTACTGTCTTGTCCTCTCTGAAAAAAAAATATATATATAGAACGAAAGGACACTGCAGCTCACCTAACCTAAACGCAGTATGCTTATGTTTCCACAGGAATGCATGTTGACTGTTTAATCAACGTGCGCCTTTTGATTGAAGTACGCGAGGCTGGGAAAGCGAACTCCTTGGGCCAGAAGCATATATGTAGGCAGAACTGAGGTTCACGATGGACTTTGACATACCATGTGGATGTGCATGTGGCGTTCTGTTCGTTGATGTCCTCTTTCTCCATATAATGATAGTTGATGTTTTCATCTCTCTGTGAAAATGTCCTTTCAATCCCTTTTTGGATTTAAACGAAGTATGATGGTGGTGTGTAGTAAGCGAGTGAAATTCACATCAGTTGCCTCTGACTCAGAGTGGATGTGATGTTCTTTATTGTGTCGCCTTCGGAGTGTTTGGTTTGTCGTGTTTGTAGAATAATTCAGGCGATGTGCAGTGTCATATATACAGGATAGGAAAGGATGTACATGTGACTATATGGGTAGAAAACTCGCAGTTTTGCCGTCTGGTTCAAAAAATGATAATTTTTTTTTTGCGATAAATGGCCTCTGATAAATACTGCAGGAAAATAAAATATTGATGCAGCATTCACATCTAATTTGCTAAAATTATTGAATGGGCTTTTAAGGATAGTTAAAAAAATTTGCTGTGATTTTTACGAAATTTTATCATCATCAAGAGATGGGTTAGAATGTTCCAGCACCTCCCCTGTAGCAGCAGTTTAAAATTTAAATTTTCCAAAAGAAGTTTTCATGCAATTGAATGGATTTACACGATTGATAATCATAATAGGGAACGTTAAAGAATTTCAAATTATTTGACAAATTATTTGAACATTTTAATAGGAACACGAAGATATTCTTGCTTGGTAAAGTATTAATATAACCCATCCGAGTTTTGAAACCAATAAGTATAATATCTATGCATATCTAATTTTAACTAGAGCTGGTCTTATATAGCACCATTAACGTATTTTCTTAATATTCGGTACTTAAAAGTATCTAAGTACTCAGAGCGAAAAGTGCATACAAAGTGGCAACACATAACTGAAAATTCCAGTTTTATACATCGAGTCATTGAGCCTAAGTATCAAAAATTAATGCTTAATTAGCTCTTACAATAACCACTGATAAAATTGCGGCCCACTTTAAAGATGTCGCCTTACCGGGAACACAAGAATGTAGCTAATAAATTGCACTACTTATAGCTACTTCAAGTTTTTCCATAAGACTGATCTACAACCAAATTGAATTTACGGTGTAGTACCTATCTAACCTCGGAACAGTACTAGCGTTGCTAGACGTCCCGGTTTTCTGCGCGTTGTTACGTTTTGATCCAACTTTTACCTTTGTACAATGTTAGTTTTCCAACCTGACAGCTGTCATTTTAAATTTGAAAACAAAAATTTTTATTCGTTTGCTTCTTAAAACTGCCAATTTCAGTTCGAATTTCTATCAAAATTTATATAAATTTTACCTACTTGTGGATTAAAATTTAGGGAAGTAGGTAAGCGAACATAGTTGACCTAATAAAGACGATTTTCAAATTGAACTCGTTCCGTTTGCTTCATTTTGACGACTCTTTCTTATATCTCGCTCCTACCTCATGGTGTCATTTTTTTACAAAATGTAGCAAAAACACAATTGTAGCAGGGGTGCAACGCTGATCGTCATCAGTGTTGTGTCATTTATTGTGAGAGGTGATTGTGCGTTCCAAATAATAAGAAATCATCCTATTTAATCGTAAATATTTTTTGTAGAATTACACTTATGTTTATTAATTTGTCCTTTAGTTTTCCGTTATATCCTGATTTTTTATGCTTGAAAAATATATTACCTTTAGTTTCAATAATGATTTATATAGTTTTTTAATAAATGGTTATCAAGTCCTACAAAATTTGACGGTAAGCCTTATTACCCCTCCTTTCTTTTTGTATAAACATTTTGTCTGTTTTAAAGTTTATTTCATGTATTTTTCAAAATATTAGGCATGTTAATAAGTAATTACGACACTGTCTGCTAATTCATTTATTGTTGTTTTAGTGACTTAAACTACGATGCCTCCAAAACGAGCAATCTGGTCTGACATGAGGCTGTATTATAAATGCGGCAAGCAGTATCATGAAGAGTGCGTCGACTTATCAGCAGATGATAAAGACAATTTTTAGTGCACTGAATGGCTTTCAAACAAAAAAATAATGTCTTGTTTTTAAGACTTTACACATTATTAATGCATTCATTATTTTTTCTGATCTCTATTACTAAATTTATGAAGTATATTTTGAATTTTTAAGCATGTCAAGGACTTAGGCCTTATTACCCGTACGTAGTTTAATATGGCCTATTTACAAGGTTTTTAAAAATGTTGAATTTTGTTTTCGTTTAAGGCAGAAGTGTCCATGTTTTGCTACTCTTCCATAGTAATATATCTGTAACATTAACTAACAATACAATTTGTTCAATCTGATAAAGAATTTTTGTTTTATTTCAAATCTCCCTTAGCAAGGCCTTATTACCCGCACCTACGCAACGATAGTTCACTCAAAAAAATATTTCGTAAATTCACTACAAAGTATATTCGTATGTTGATTTTTCGTTCAAAGTACAAAAGCTTGTAAAATAAACCAATTTTTTGTAGCCTTTATGGAAGTCAAAAAATTCGGAATTACGAAAAATTTGTAAAATTTATGAAACCACATTTGTAACTCTTTTTCACACAAAAGTTTGTTGATATGTACAAAAAATTTTTACACTCTACTCAATATATCCTTTTTTAGGTGAAGCAGTAATACGTATATTCAATTCACGAATATATTTACTAATGATTTTGAAAAACCACAATCATTTCGTAAGTTTACTAAAACAATCGTTAAAAATCTAAAGCATTTCGTAAACCATACAAAATATGTTTTGAATGCAAACGTAATACAGTTGTGTTTCGCACAAAACGTTTTGTAATAAAACTAGGTTTCTACTTTTCGTCAAATATACGATGGTGTTCAACGTACAACAAAAACATTTCGTATTACTCACAGCTGCAGCTAAACGTTGCTTTTCCGTTTCCACAAAGGATTTTGTAAAAGTAGAAATATTTTGTAAATTCACGAAGATAGTCATAATGTCATCAATTTATTCGTACAATATGCGAACGTTTTGTATTTTCACGCATGCATTTCTATTTTGTACGATTTTTTTTGTAATATTAGTCACACGCTTTAGCATTCGTAAAATGTTCAAACGATTTCAATTTTATTTTATGCATAGGACGAAATATTTTTTAAAATCCACAGCTGCAGCAGCGTCCATTCATTTACTCGGAACGTCCTCAATTATTGATTTTTGACCGTCGCGCCGACCGCCCGCCGTAGTAAAATTGTAAAACGAAGAAAAAATATTTATTTATTAATTTGTGAATAAAACGTGAAAAAAAAATAATTCAATAAAGTGTACATAAATTCAAGTTGTTTTAGCATTGAAACTAAGACAGAAAACGAAAGGAAAAAACATTTTATAATTACATGTGGGTAAGTGCATTCATTATTTAAGTTATGAAGGGTGTCCATAATAATTCGTGCACGATGTTCTAAGAAAACAATTGTATAGGTGAAAAATTCTTCTGAAAAATTGACTTAAAATAATTTTTCCCACATACAAGTTTTTTCTAAGAATAATCCCCCAAAATATCGTGCACTTAATTAGCAGACCCACTGTCACTGTATAATATATAAGAATTATAATACAATAATTGAAAACTTTTAATGCTTTTTATGATTTTTTAAATATTTTTTTCAGCATCTTAAATTAAAATAAAAAAAATTAACACTAAGCAAGGATTTGGTTTGGTTCCTTGCGAAGTCTATAAAATAAGGCGCCAGTATATGCGCTGCTTAATGAAATAAAACGTAAGTAACATAAGTCCTTTTTCTTTTAAACTTTATGTAAAATGATCATTCTTTTTGTATTATAGTTGCAAAGCAAGAAGAAACGAACGGCTCATGTTCCTTTGTGGAGGTGTATTATGCAATACAAAAAAAAGAAATTAATATTTATTGTTTTTTATTTTTTCTAATTTCAGCCAATAAATGAAGAACTTTTTATTATATATAACAATTATTAATTTTAATACAGCACGAACACATTTTTATAATTCACAAAACTTTTGTAGAGTACACAATGGTGCTTTTGTGTAATTTACAAATCATTCGTGATTTACAATCCTAAAACTGGTAGAATGAACGATTGTTAACTAATTTTTCTACAAAAGCATTTGTTGAATTTAAAAAAAACATTTGTAATTTAATCTATACTATTATATAAAAGAGTAACTTTTTTTGGTTGTCAGTCTGGCTGAATGTATGCACTAAACTCACAAACAAACAAAAAAACTCTTTTAAAAAATAGATATAATACAAATTTCACTTATCTGGTATGCTATAGGATACAGCAGAAAAGAAAATTTTTGTTAAATACCGAATAATAAACAAATTAAAAACTTACCACAAAAAAAATCGTATGGAAATTTTCTAAAATCAAGCATGTAGGTATTTTCCTTGCAAAATACTGCTTTATAGATTTTCAACTCACATTTACTTCAAGCTCAATTATTTATAAGGAGGAGTTGTTTTGCCATGGAAAATTGCCTTTTGTGGCATGTGGATTTGACGATAAATCGTCAAATTCCATATTTTTGGTGGGCTGATTCCTGGAATCGGCTCAAAAAAAGAGTTTTTTTTTTTTTAGGTAGGATAGTATTTTTGTTTTTTTTCTTTTTTTATTTTTAGGGAACATTTTTGGTGAAAATTAAGTGGTGGGTAGTAAAAAATCTTCATCGAAAAAAAAAAAAAACGATTCAAGCCATGTGCAGTATAATGTGCCTTGGTAGGTGGGAGCGAGAAGTGAGTTTTGTTTTCACCGGCGACGAATTGTGTTGATGTTTTTGTTTAATAGGGAAAAGTTCAAATAAAAAAAAAAAAAAAACATCAACGGTAGGGATTTTCTCTTTAGTAAGAAATAGTGGTATGTGAGAGGTAGGTATAATATTTGCAGCAAAAATAAATGTTTACTACTGAAATTGTTTGGTTTGGTGGTGAGTGTTTGCTGGATATGGTAAATGGAAACGAACTATAGGCAAGGGCGTGCACAAGGAGGGGTAATGGGCATTTAATGCACCCCTAATAAAAATTATTTTTAATTTTTTTTCTGAGTAAATTAAACGATCTCAAGAGCGCACGTAAATAGGATGGGGGATGCTTATATTACATGTAAATCGGCTTAGTTAATTCACAACTTGAGTTCAATTTTTGGATTTTAAGGTAAGACTGAAATTGGTTGGTTTGGCGGTGGGTGGTTGGTTTTTTAATACTTTATTTAGGTTAGGTACAAATTTTTTCATGAGAATAAGTGATGGTGGGGTGGTAAAAATATGTATGCAGGTTTTTTGGCAGTGAATTATTCTTCATCGTCAAGAAATAAAAAAAAAAACAAATCAAACCATGTGCAATGTGCCTTGGTAGGTGGGAGCGAGATAGTGAGTAGAGTTGACTGTTTTCGCGTTTCGCCGTCGACGAATCGTGGTGATATTTTTGTGTATAGGAAGGTATGGTAAAACAAAACAAAACATAAACAGTCGGTAGGTATTCTCTATAGTGTAGTAAGAAATGATTGGAGTAGGTATAGGTATGAGTAGGTAGGTATAATAGGTATTTGCAGCAGAAAAAAAATGTTGGTTTATTAGCGGTGGGTGGTTGGTGATGGTGAATAGAATCGAACTTATTTAGAGGCAAAGGCGTGAACAAGGAGGGGTAAGGGGGCATTTGCACCCCTTATACAAATTATTTTAATTTTTTTTTTCTGAGTAATTACACAATCAAGGACGCACGTAAATAGGATAGGGGGATGCTTATTACATGAAAATCGACTAAATTTACAACGTGAGTTCTAATTGTTGGATTTTAAGGTAAGACAGAAATTAGTTGGTTTGGCGGTGGGTATTGGTGAAGTTAAATGGAAACGAACCTATTTAGAGGCCAATGTGTGCGCAAGGAGGGGTAAGGGGACACTTGAATCACTAATACATTTGTTTTTCTAATTCATTTTGTTGAGTAACTACACAGTCAAGGGCGTAGGTAAGCAAAGGTGATGTGGGGGTGCTTATTACATTCAAATCAGCAAAATTTACACCTTGAGTTCTAATCATCGGATTTTCAAGGTTCGAGATTTTAAACGAAGATTAAATGTAATGTGGGAACACAAGAAGACAAAAACGTGCGCAAGGAGGGATCTGGTTTCCAGAATCGGCTCAAAATTTTTTTTTTTAGGTAATACCTACCTACCTAAATATGTATTTTTATTTTAATAGGTAGGTACCTACTTTATTTAGGTAGTACAAGTGGTAAAATTTTTTTGATGTTGATAAGTGGTTGGTGGGGTGGTAAAAAATGTATTCCGGTTTTTTGGCACGGAATTATTCTTCATAGACGGCAATAACCCTTGCTGGGAAAAAATGCTTCGTTTTAAGAATATGATAGATATATGGTAGAGAAGAAGAAAAAATTTATCTTTTCATTGATAAATTATTAATTTCTTTGTCAAGTGGTTACTAACAAAATTCACGGTCGTTCGTTCCTTAGAGGGTAATGGGAGGTAGGTATAACATAACATACAAATAGTCTGATTTTCAAAGTTGTCTTAAAATTACACTATAGGCAGGCAGGTAGGTTCATAATTAGGTGCATTACATTTTTATTCAAATGCAAGCCCACACAACCCACACACATAATTTTAGGAAAATAATTGTCAATGTTCATTGATACGTGTGGAGGCTTATTTTCAATGTTACCTGACAAAAAAAACGTCAATGCTACCTGACAAGTAACATGGATGGTGTGTAGCGCTCTTTAAGCTGAACATTTTTCGAGTGCTGATTTTAAATCATCTTTTTGGTCGATATTTGGTTGTCAAAAGTTTTACTAAAGAAGACCCGGGCAACGCCGGGTTTTATCGGCTATATATAATAAATTTTATTGAATAGACGGAATTTTTTGAAATTCAAATTTTTAGTAGGGTAAAATGGGGGTTTTCTGATTAAAGGTAAAAAAACAGTGTTCATATTAATTTTAGTCGATAGATCTTTTAAATACAAGGAAGTATTTAATTTTAAAAAATTCTATAAAATCTACGAAGCGAGTTATAAAATGTTAAAAGTTGAATTTTGAAAAATAGACGTAGACAAATAATTCGCCATAAATTGGGGGTTTTAGTTAGGGACCTAGATTTTATACTATTAGAAAGGGTATGAAAAAAAATTATTGATGTTTCAGGAATTTTTAATGGGATTTTTGTACCCACTTTTTGATTTTTGAAAACCAGACTTTTTTTTCACCCATTTTTTTGTGGGTTTTTATTTTTCATTTTTTTATGGGTGGTTCTAAAAATCTGAAATTTCTACACCTGATGGAAACTATTGATTTATAAATATTTTAAAAATTTCAAATTTTTTGAATACCCCAAACTTGAGGTATTTACAAAATTAATGAAATCTTTTTATGCCCTCACAACTTTTTACTGGATGCATCTATAAATTTAATTTTTCTTTTGCACCTTCGAAAGCTAACGTTTAAATTGATATCTGAATCATAATTCTACAAGCTACACAACCCCCAGAATAGATTAAAAAGTTTCGATACAACATTTCACAAAAATCTTGAAAAATGGGCATAATTGTTCGTTGTCCACGTGAAATGTGAAAAAGAGCCGATTTGGAACTGGTTTTTAGCTTTCGTTCTAATTGTCAGATTTAATTTTTGATTACATATTTAGAAAGATGAAATATCCGTTCAATACCAGATATAATTTTTTCAAAATTCCAAAAATTTTCATACTAAAATCCAAATTGCATTTTTAGGGAACATAACTTTTTCGAAGGAGAATAAGAAAATACAAAAAAAAAAAACAACAATTCAAACCATGTGTATATGCGTGGTGCCATCGGCAGCAAATCTAGGTTATATTTGTGTATATGTAGGTATAATAAGTTCATATAAAAATAACATCCAACTAAATATCTGATATCCATATCAAGACATTTTCATATATCTTCGCTGGGCAAATCATGTCATGATATATAATTTCGTACCTCGACTGCATGGGAGTTTGATGGTTGATTTTTTTGCAGATAAAAGTGTAACTCTTCGGTTGTTGTATTCTAGCTCAAGAAAATTAAACTTTGACTTCCAAAAAATTCCGTTAGACACAAAAAATAACATTTCTAGACAAAAAGCAACAAAAAACAACCATCTGTCAAATGCCATGTCAAGAGAAAATATCAGAGATAGATCGCTGATTATCATAAGATCAGATATCGCGACTCCACAAGATATTTCATGGCACGATGAACAATCTGAAATGAATTATCTACTGTGAAGTCGGTGTGTAACATAAACAATCGGAATGGATTGCTCAGGGGACTCATTCCGTAAAACGATTATCACCCAACGATAACGTTTCGACGATAGTCCTGCTTCACGTAACCAAAAAATGACTATCGTCTTGACGATCAAAAATATTTGCTTCACGTAAGTCGATTATAGTCAAAACCATATCTTCAAAACGATGGCTTTTGGACGATACCTAAATAGGTATCGTTTCGCATTTGTTTTCATGATTGTATGTAAGTTTCTACGCCACTATAGTTAAATGAGTGAAATAATTTACTTATTTTGGAAAATGACAAAAAAAATTCGAGAAAAATACAAATTATATGAAAAATTAAAAAAAAAAAAAAAAAAACTATTTGCCAGTTTGTCAGCAGGGATCGAACACCCAACCTCTCGGTTAAGAAGCAAGTACCTATCCCATTGCGCCACCATCTGATGTAAATTTCTGCCGATTTCTTGGATTTATAAACAAACCGTGCACTTAAGAACTTCGTTCTAATAACGCATTACGCAATATTTGCAGCTGATCTATATCTATATCTATACTTCTATCTATACTTACTATTATATAAAAGAGTAACTTTTTTTGGTTGTCAGTCTGGCTGAATGTATGCACTAAACTCACAAACAAACAAAAAAACTCTTTTAAAAAATAGATATACACTGTCAGACAAAAAAAAGTGCAAAAATTATTTTCAATAATATTTTATTTAGTATGATATGTTCTGATTTATTTTTCTTAAAAAAAAATAATTTATTCATGTTTTTCAGATTATCTTACGTCCACAAAAGTAATCGTTTAAAGTTATTTACAAAATGTAGGTTAGAAATTAAATAAAATCGCAATATTCAAAGAAAACAGAAGAGACAAAATAAAGTGCAAATTCGAAAGATCATCACGTAAAATAGGAATTCAGCTTCAGAAAAGAAAAATGTTAATAGGTAGTGGCTCCTCCTTTATTTTGAATAACTGCAGCAAGACGTTTAGGCGTGCTGCTAACCAGGTTCTTCAAGATTTGATCTGGAATTCTCTCCCATTCATTTGGGAGGCTTTTCCAAAAAGATTGTAAATTGCGACGTTGATCTAAGGGAATACTTTCATCCAAAATGGACCAAAGGTGCTCAATAGGGTTTAAGTCGGGAGATTGGGTTGGCCATTCTAGTACGTCAACATTATTTTCGGTAAAAAAACTGCTTAGCTACTCTGCTTGTATGCTTTGGATCGTTATCTTGTTAAAAAATATAACTTTCCAGAGACAGTCTAGAAGCAGAAGAAGCTAAGTTTTCCCTAACAATGTTCACGTAACTAGAACCCGTCATTTTGGTTTCAATTTTGACAATATTTCCAACGCCACTAAAAGAAAAACATCCCCAAACCATAAGTGACCCACCTCTATGCTTCAACGTTTTTTGTATACACCTCTGGCTCTGGCTGAGTCTTTCGGATTGCTTGCACCAAACTCGCTTTCTTCTCTTACAGTTTCTTAATTCAAATTTGGATTCGTCAGACCAAATAATGTTTTCCCAGAACGATTGTGGCTTCACTAAAAACTTTCTAGCGAAAGCTAACCGTTTTTTAATATTAACTGGACGGAGTAACGGCTTTTTCTTTGCAAAAAAGTTTTTTAAACCGCTTTCATGGAGTCGCCTTTGTACTGTCCTTGCTGTTATATTTAACTGCAGTTCTTCTTTAATATTTCTGGCGGAAGATAAAGGGTTCTTTCTAGCCTTAATTTTAATTCTGCGGTCATCAACTGCAGTTGTCTTCCGCTTCCTTCCGCAAGAAATTTTAAAACTAGCAACAGTTTCTCGTTCAAAGAAATTGAGGCAGATTTTTCTTACCATAGAAATGGATAATCCATATTTTTCTGCCAGTTTATGGAATATCAATCCACGTTCACGGTCCAAAACAAGCAATTCCTTCACTTCAGATGTTAACGGTTTCATACTTAAGCTTTAAGTAATAAAAATAAAATTTAACACGGAAATTATTATAAATTGGGATCTTTTGCTTCTACCTTTTTATATTTTATCAATTGTAAATATTTTTCTTTAAAACTTAAAACTTTTTGGCAGGGAATAATAAAAATGCACTTTATTTTGTCGCGAGTTAAATTGTATATGCTCCAAAAACACCGCAACGAATAGTAATTAGACATAACAATGGATTGTTTTTTTTTTTTAAGAGTTAGCAGCTGAGAATATGTGACGTCGGAACATGAAATGGAATGATAAACACTCTTCGCTTTTAAATAGCGGTAGTTTGAAAATTAATCTAATACTTTTGCACTTTATTTTGTCTGTCAGTGTAATACAAATTTCACTTATCTGGTATGCTATAGGATACAGCAGAAAAGAAAATTTTTGTTAAATACCGAATAATAAACAAATTAAAAACTTACCACAAAAAAAATCGTATGGAAATTTTCTAAAATCAAGCATGTAGGTATTTTCCTTGCAAAATACTGCTTTATAGATTTTCAACTCACATTTACTTCAAGCTCAATTATTTATAAGGAGGAGTTGTTTTGCCATGGAAAATTGCCTTTTGTGGCATGTGGATTTGACGATAAATCGTCAAATTCCATATTTTTGGTGGGCTGATTCCTGGAATCGGCTCAAAAAAAGAGTTTTTTTTTTTTTAGGTAGGGTAGTATTTTTGTTTTTTTTCTTTTTTTATTTTTAGGGAACATTTTTGGTGAAAATTAAGTGGTGGGTAGTAAAAAATCTTCATCGAAAAAAAAAAAAAAACGATTCAAGCCATGTGCAGTATAATGTGCCTTGGTAGGTGGGAGCGAGAAGTGAGTTTTGTTTTCACCGGCGACGAATTGTGTTGATGTTTTTGTTTAATAGGGAAAAGTTCAAATAAAAAAAAAAAAAAACATCAACGGTAGGGATTTTCTCTTTAGTAAGAAATAGTGGTATGTGAGAGGTAGGTATAATATTTGCAGCAAAAATAAATGTTTACTACTGAAATTGTTTGGTTTGGTGGTGAGTGTTTGCTGGATATGGTAAATGGAAACGAACTATAGGCAAGGGCGTGCACAAGGAGGGGTAATGGGCATTTAATGCACCCCTAATAAAAATTATTTTTAATTTTTTTTCTGAGTAAATTAAACGATCTCAAGAGCGCACGTAAATAGGATGGGGGATGCTTATATTACATGTAAATCGGCTTAGTTAATTCACAACTTGAGTTCAATTTTTGGATTTTAAGGTAAGACTGAAATTGGTTGGTTTGGCGGTGGGTGGTTGGTTTTTTAATACTTTATTTAGGTTAGGTACAAATTTTTTCATGAGAATAAGTGATGGTGGGGTGGTAAAAATATGTATGCAGGTTTTTTGGCAGTGAATTATTCTTTATCGTCAAGAAATAAAAAAAAAAACAAATCAAACCATGTGCAATGTGCCTTGGTAGGTGGGAGCGAGATAGTGAGTAGAGTTGACTGTTTTCGCGTTTCGCCGTCGACGAATCGTGGTGATATTTTTGTGTATAGGAAGGTATGGTAAAACAAAACAAAACATAAACAGTCGGTAGGTATTCTCTATAGTGTAGTAAGAAATGATTGGAGTAGGTATAGGTATGAGTAGGTAGGTATAATAGGTATTTGCAGCAGAAAAAAAATGTTGGTTTATTAGCGGTGGGTGGTTGGTGATGGTGAATAGAATCGAACTTATTTAGAGGCAAAGGCGTGAACAAGGAGGGGTAAGGGGGCATTTGCACCCCTTATACAAATTATTTTCATTTTTTTTTTCTGAGTAATTACACAATCAAGGACGCACGTAAATAGGATAGGGGGATGCTTATTACATGAAAATCGACTAAATTTACAACGTGAGTTCTAATTGTTGGATTTTAAGGTAAGACAGAAATTAGTTGGTTTGGCGGTGGGTATTGGTGAAGTTAAATGGAAACGAACCTATTTAGAGGCCAATGTGTGCGCAAGGAGGGGTAAGGGGACACTTGAATCACTAATACATTTGTTTTTCTAATTCATTTTGTTGAGTAACTACACAGTCAAGGGCGTAGGTAAGCAAAGGTGATGTGGGGGTGCTTATTACATTCAAATCAGCAAAATTTACACCTTGAGTTCTAATCATCGGATTTTCAAGGTTCGAGATTTTAAACGAAGATTAAATGTAATGTGGGAACACAAGAAGACAAAAACGTGCGCAAGGAGGGATCTGGTTTCCAGAATCGGCTCAAAATTTTTTTTTTTAGGTAATACCTACCTACCTAAATATGTATTTTTATTTTAATAGGTAGGTACCTACTTTATTTAGGTAGTACAAGTGGTAAAATTTTTTTGATGTTGATAAGTGGTTGGTGGGGTGGTAAAATATGTATTCCGGTTTTTTGGCACGGAATTATTCTTCATAGACGGCAATAACCCTTGCTGGGAAAAAATGCTTCGTTTTAAGAATATGATAGATATATGGTAGAGAAGAAGAAAAAATTTATCTTTTCATTGATAAATTATTAATTTCTTTGTCAAGTGGTTACTAACAAAATTCACGGTCGTTCGTTCCTTAGAGGGTAATGGGAGGTAGGTATAACATAACATACAAATAGTCTGATTTTCAAAGTTGTCTTAAAATTACACTATAGGCAGGCAGGTAGGTTCATAATTAGGTGCATTACATTTTTATTCAAATGCAAGCCCACACAACCCACACACATAATTTTAGGAAAATAATTGTCAATGTTCATTGATACGTGTGGAGGCTTATTTTCAATGTTACCTGACAAAAAAAACGTCAATGCTACCTGACAAGTAACATGGATGGTGTGTAGCGCTCTTTAAGCTGAACATTTTTCGAGTGCTGATTTTAAATCATCTTTTTGGTCGATATTTGGTTGTCAAAAGTTTTACTAAAGAAGACCCGGGCAACGCCGGGTTTTATCGGCTATATATAATAAATTTTATTGAATAGACGGAATTTTTTGAAATTCAAATTTTTAGTAGGGTAAAATGGGGGTTTTCTGATTAAAGGTAAAAAAACAGTGTTCATATTAATTTTAGTCGATAGATCTTTTAAATACAAGGAAGTATTTAATTTTAAAAAATTCTATAAAATCTACGAAGCGAGTTATAAAATGTTAAAAGTTGAATTTTGAAAAATAGACGTAGACAAATAATTCGCCATAAATTGGGGGTTTTAGTTAGGGACCTAGATTTTATACTATTAGAAAGGGTATGAAAAAAAATTATTGATGTTTCAGGAATTTTTAATGGGATTTTTGTACCCACTTTTTGATTTTTGAAAACCAGACTTTTTTTTCACCCATTTTTTTGTGGGTTTTTATTTTTCATTTTTTTATGGGTGGTTCTAAAAATCTGAAATTTCTACACCTGATGGAAACTATTGATTTATAAATATTTTAAAAATTTCAAATTTTTTGAATACCCCAAACTTGAGGTATTTACAAAATTAATGAAATCTTTTTATGCCCTCACAACTTTTTACTGGATGCATCTATAAATTTAATTTTTCTTTTGCACCTTCGAAAGCTAACGTTTAAATTGATATCTGAATCATAATTCTACAAGCTACACAACCCCCAGAATAGATTAAAAAGTTTCGATACAACATTTCACAAAAATCTTGAAAAATGGGCATAATTGTTCGTTGTCCACGTGAAATGTGAAAAAGAGCCGATTTGGAACTGGTTTTTAGCTTTCGTTCTAATTGTCAGATTTAATTTTTGATTACATATTTAGAAAGATGAAATATCCGTTCAATACCAGATATAATTTTTTCAAAATTCCAAAAATTTTCATACTAAAATCCAAATTGCATTTTTAGGGAACATAACTTTTTCGAAGGAGAATAAGAAAATACAAAAAAAAAAAAACAACAATTCAAACCATGTGTATATGCGTGGTGCCATCGGCAGCAAATCTAGGTTATATTTGTGTATATGTAGGTATAATAAGTTCATATAAAAATAACATCCAACTAAATATCTGATATCCATATCAAGACATTTTCATATATCTTCGCTGGGCAAATCATGTCATGATATATAATTTCGTACCTCGACTGCATGGGAGTTTGATGGTTGATTTTTTTGCAGATAAAAGTGTAACTCTTCGGTTGTTGTATTCTAGCTCAAGAAAATTAAACTTTGACTTCCAAAAAATTCCGTTAGACACAAAAAATAACATTTCTAGACAAAAAGCAACAAAAAACAACCATCTGTCAAATGCCATGTCAAGAGAAAATATCAGAGATAGATCGCTGATTATCATAAGATCAGATATCGCGACTCCACAAGATATTTCATGGCACGATGAACAATCTGAAATGAATTATCTACTGTGAAGTCGGTGTGTAACATAAACAATCGGAATGGATTGCTCAGGGGACTCATTCCGTAAAACGATTATCACCCAACGATAACGTTTCGACGATAGTCCTGCTTCACGTAACCAAAAAATGACTATCGTCTTGACGATCAAAAATATTTGCTTCACGTAAGTCGATTATAGTCAAAACCATATCTTCAAAACGATGGCTTTTGGACGATACCTAAATAGGTATCGTTTCGCATTTGTTTTCATGATTGTATGTAAGTTTCTACGCCACTATAGTTAAATGAGTGAAATAATTTACTTATTTTGGAAAATGACAAAAAAAATTCGAGAAAAATACAAATTATATGAAAAATTAAAAAAAAAAAAAAAAAAACTATTTGCCAGTTTGTCAGCAGGGATCGAACACCCAACCTCTCGGTTAAGAAGCAAGTACCTATCCCATTGCGCCACCATCTGATGTAAATTTCTGCCGATTTCTTGGATTTATAAACAAACCGTGCACTTAAGAACTTCGTTCTAATAACGCATTACGCAATATTTGCAGCTGATCTATATCTATATCTATACTTCTATCTATACTTACTATTATATAAAAGAGTAACTTTTTTTGGTTGTCAGTCTGGCTGAATGTATGCACTAAACTCACAAACAAACAAAAAAACTCTTTTAAAAAATAGATATAATACAAATTTCACTTATCTGGTATGCTATAGGATACAGCAGAAAAGAAAATTTTTGTTAAATACCGAATAATAAACAAATTAAAAACTTACCACAAAAAAAATCGTATGGAAATTTTCTAAAATCAAGCATGTAGGTATTTTCCTTGCAAAATACTGCTTTATAGATTTTCAACTCACATTTACTTCAAGCTCAATTATTTATAAGGAGGAGTTGTTTTGCCATGGAAAATTGCCTTTTGTGGCATGTGGATTTGACGATAAATCGTCAAATTCCATATTTTTGGTGGGCTGATTCCTGGAATCGGCTCAAAAAAAGAGTTTTTTTTTTTTTAGGTAGGGTAGTATTTTTGTTTTTTTTCTTTTTTTATTTTTAGGGAACATTTTTGGTGAAAATTAAGTGGTGGGTAGTAAAAAATCTTCATCGAAAAAAAAAAAAAACGATTCAAGCCATGTGCAGTATAATGTGCCTTGGTAGGTGGGAGCGAGAAGTGAGTTTTGTTTTCACCGGCGACGAATTGTGTTGATGTTTTTGTTTAATAGGGAAAAGTTCAAATAAAAAAAAAAAAAAAACATCAACGGTAGGGATTTTCTCTTTAGTAAGAAATAGTGGTATGTGAGAGGTAGGTATAATATTTGCAGCAAAAATAAATGTTTACTACTGAAATTGTTTGGTTTGGTGGTGAGTGTTTGCTGGATATGGTAAATGGAAACGAACTATAGGCAAGGGCGTGCACAAGGAGGGGTAATGGGCATTTAATGCACCCCTAATAAAAATTATTTTTAATTTTTTTTCTGAGTAAATTAAACGATCTCAAGAGCGCACGTAAATAGGATGGGGGATGCTTATATTACATGTAAATCGGCTTAGTTAATTCACAACTTGAGTTCAATTTTTGGATTTTAAGGTAAGACTGAAATTGGTTGGTTTGGCGGTGGGTGGTTGGTTTTTTAATACTTTATTTAGGTTAGGTACAAATTTTTTCATGAGAATAAGTGATGGTGGGGTGGTAAAAATATGTATGCAGGTTTTTTGGCAGTGAATTATTCTTCATCGTCAAGAAATAAAAAAAAAAACAAATCAAACCATGTGCAATGTGCCTTGGTAGGTGGGAGCGAGATAGTGAGTAGAGTTGACTGTTTTCGCGTTTCGCCGTCGACGAATCGTGGTGATATTTTTGTGTATAGGAAGGTATGGTAAAACAAAACAAAACATAAACAGTCGGTAGGTATTCTCTATAGTGTAGTAAGAAATGATTGGAGTAGGTATAGGTATGAGTAGGTAGGTATAATAGGTATTTGCAGCAGAAAAAAAATGTTGGTTTATTAGCGGTGGGTGGTTGGTGATGGTGAATAGAATCGAACTTATTTAGAGGCAAAGGCGTGAACAAGGAGGGGTAAGGGGGCATTTGCACCCCTTATACAAATTATTTTCATTTTTTTTTTCTGAGTAATTACACAATCAAGGACGCACGTAAATAGGATAGGGGGATGCTTATTACATGAAAATCGACTAAATTTACAACGTGAGTTCTAATTGTTGGATTTTAAGGAAAGACAGAAATTAGTTGGTTTGGCGGTGGGTATTGGTGAAGTTAAATGGAAACGAACCTATTTAGAGGCCAATGTGTGCGCAAGGAGGGGTAAGGGGACACTTGAATCACTAATACATTTGTTTTTCTAATTCATTTTGTTGAGTAACTACACAGTCAAGGGCGTAGGTAAGCAAAGGTGATGTGGGGGTGCTTATTACATTCAAATCAGCAAAATTTACACCTTGAGTTCTAATCATCGGATTTTCAAGGTTCGAGATTTTAAACGAAGATTAAATGTAATGTGGGAACACAAGAAGACAAAAACGTGCGCAAGGAGGGATCTGGTTTCCAGAATCGGCTCAAAATTTTTTTTTTTAGGTAATACCTACCTACCTAAATATGTATTTTTATTTTAATAGGTAGGTACCTACTTTATTTAGGTAGTACAAGTGGTAAAATTTTTTTGATGTTGATAAGTGGTTGGTGGGGTGGTAAAAAATGTATTCCGGTTTTTTGGCACGGAATTATTCTTCATAGACGGCAATAACCCTTGCTGGGAAAAAATGCTTCGTTTTAAGAATATGATAGGTATATGGTAGAGAAGAAGAAAAAATTTATCTTTTCATTGATAAATTATTAATTTCTTTGTCAAGTGGTTACTAACAAAATTCACGGTCGTTCGTTCCTTAGAGGGTAATGGGAGGTAGGTATAACATAACATACAAATAGTCTGATTTTCAAAGTTGTCTTAAAATTACACTATAGGCAGGCAGGTAGGTTCATAATTAGGTGCATTACATTTTTATTCAAATGCAAGCCCACACAACCCACACACATAATTTTAGGAAAATAATTGTCAATGTTCATTGATACGTGTGGAGGCTTATTTTCAATGTTACCTGACAAAAAAAACGTCAATGCTACCTGACAAGTAACATGGATGGTGTGTAGCGCTCTTTAAGCTGAACATTTTTCGAGTGCTGATTTTAAATCATCTTTTTGGTCGATATTTGGTTGTCAAAGGTTTTACTAAAGAAGACCCGGGCAACGCCGGGTTTTATCGGCTATATATAATAAATTTTATTGAATAGAGAATTTTATGTATAGGCGCACTTAGACGGAATTTTTTGAAATTCAAATTTTTAGTAGGGTAAAATGGGGGTTTTCTGATTAAAGGTAAAAAAACAGTGTTCATATTAATTTTAGTCGATAGATCTTTTAAATACAAGGAAGTATTTAATTTTAAAAAATTCTATAAAATCTACGAAGCGAGTTATAAAATGTTAAAAGTTGAATTTTGAAAAATAGACGTAGACAAATAATTCGCCATAAATTGGGGGTTTTAGTTAGGGACCTAGATTTTATACTATTAGAAAGGGTATGAAAAAAAATTATTGATGTTTCAGGAATTTTTAATGGGATTTTTGTACCCACTTTTTGATTTTTGAAAACCAGACTTTTTTTTCACCCATTTTTTTGTGGGTTTTTATTTTTCATTTTTTTATGGGTGGTTCTAAAAATCTGAAATTTCTACACCTGATGGAAACTATTGATTTATAAATATTTTAAAAATTTCAAATTTTTTGAATACCCCAAACTTGAGGTATTTACAAAATTAATGAAATCTTTTTATGCCCTCACAACTTTTTACTGGATGCATCTATAAATTTAATTTTTCTTTTGTACCTTCGAAAGCTAACGTTTAAATTGATATCTGAATCATAATTCTACAAGCTACACAACCCCCAGAATAGATTAAAAAGTTTCGATACAACATTTCACAAAAATCTTGAAAAATGGGCATAATTGTTCGTTGTCCACGTGAAATGTGAAAAAGAGCCGATTTGGAACTGGTTTTTAGCTTTCGTTCTAATTGTCAGATTTAATTTTTGATTACATATTTAGAAAGATGAAATATCCGTTCAATACCAGATATAATTTTTTCAAAATTCCAAAAATTTTCATACTAAAATCCAAATTGCATTTTTAGGGAACATAACTTTTTCGAAGGAGAATAAGAAAATACAAAAAAAAAAAAACAACAATTCAAACCATGTGTATATGCGTGGTGCCATCGGCAGCAAATCTAGGTTATATTTGTGTATATGTAGGTATAATAAGTTCATATAAAAATAACATCCAACTAAATATCTGATATCCATATCAAGACATTTTCATATATCTTCGCTGGGCAAATCATGTCATGATATATAATTTCGTACCTCGACTGCATGGGAGTTTGATGGTTGATTTTTTTGCAGATAAAAGTGTAACTCTTCGGTTGTTGTATTCTAGCTCAAGAAAATTAAACTTTGACTTCCAAAAAATTCCGTTAGACACAAAAAATAACATTTCTAGACAAAAAGCAACAAAAAACAACCATCTGTCAAATGCCATGTCAAGAGAAAATATCAGAGATAGATCGCTGATTATCATAAGATCAGATATCGCGACTCCACAAGATATTTCATGGCACGATGAACAATCTGAAATGAATTATCTACTGTGAAGTCGGTGTGTAACATAAACAATCGGAATGGATTGCTCAGGGGACTCATTCCGTAAAACGATTATCACCCAACGATAACGTTTCGACGATAGTCCTGCTTCACGTAACCAAAAAATGACTATCGTCTTGACGATCAAAAATATTTGCTTCACGTAAGTCGATTATAGTCAAAACCATATCTTCAAAACGATGGCTTTTGGACGATACCTAAATAGGTATCGTTTCGCATTTGTTTTCATGATTGTATGTAAGTTTCTACGCCACTATAGTTAAATGAGTGAAATAATTTACTTATTTTGGAAAATGACAAAAAAAATTCGAGAAAAATACAAATTATATGAAAAATTAAAAAAAAAAAAAAAAAAACTATTTGCCAGTTTGTCAGCAGGGATCGAACACCCAACCTCTCGGTTAAGAAGCAAGTACCTATCCCATTGCGCCACCATCTGATGTAAATTTCTGCCGATTTCTTGGATTTATAAACAAACCGTGCACTTAAGAACTTCGTTCTAATAACGCATTACGCAATATTTGCAGCTGATCTATATCTATATCTATACTTCTATCTATATCTATACTTCTATACTATTATATAAAAGAGTAACTTTTTTTGGTTGTCAGTCTGGCTGAATGTATGCACTAAACTCACAAACAAACAAAAAAACTCTTTTAAAAAATAGATATAATACAAATTTCACTTATCTGGTATGCTATAGGATACAGCAGAAAAGAAAATTTTTGTTAAATACCGAATAATAAACAAATTAAAAACTTACCACAAAAAAAATCGTATGGAAATTTTCTAAAATCAAGCATGTAGGTATTTTCCTTGCAAAATACTGCTTTATAGATTTTCAACTCACATTTACTTCAAGCTCAATTATTTATAAGGAGGAGTTGTTTTGCCATGGAAAATTGCCTTTTGTGGCATGTGGATTTGACGATAAATCGTCAAATTCCATATTTTTGGTGGGCTGATTCCTGGAATCGGCTCAAAAAAAGAGTTTTTTTTTTTTTAGGTAGGGTAGTATTTTTGTTTTTTTTCTTTTTTTATTTTTAGGGAACATTTTTGGTGAAAATTAAGTGGTGGGTAGTAAAAAATCTTCATCGAAAAAAAAAAAAAAACGATTCAAGCCATGTGCAGTATAATGTGCCTTGGTAGGTGGGAGCGAGAAGTGAGTTTTGTTTTCACCGGCGACGAATTGTGTTGATGTTTTTGTTTAATAGGGAAAAGTTCAAATAAAAAAAAAAAAAAACATCAACGGTAGGGATTTTCTCTTTAGTAAGAAATAGTGGTATGTGAGAGGTAGGTATAATATTTGCAGCAAAAATAAATGTTTACTACTGAAATTGTTTGGTTTGGTGGTGAGTGTTTGCTGGATATGGTAAATGGAAACGAACTATAGGCAAGGGCGTGCACAAGGAGGGGTAATGGGCATTTAATGCACCCCTAATAAAAATTATTTTTAATTTTTTTTCTGAGTAAATTAAACGATCTCAAGAGCGCACGTAAATAGGATGGGGGATGCTTATATTACATGTAAATCGGCTTAGTTAATTCACAACTTGAGTTCAATTTTTGGATTTTAAGGTAAGACTGAAATTGGTTGGTTTGGCGGTGGGTGGTTGGTTTTTTAATACTTTATTTAGGTTAGGTACAAATTTTTTCATGAGAATAAGTGATGGTGGGGTGGTAAAAATATGTATGCAGGTTTTTTGGCAGTGAATTATTCTTCATCGTCAAGAAATAAAAAAAAAAACAAATCAAACCATGTGCAATGTGCCTTGGTAGGTGGGAGCGAGATAGTGAGTAGAGTTGACTGTTTTCGCGTTTCGCCGTCGACGAATCGTGGTGATATTTTTGTGTATAGGAAGGTATGGTAAAACAAAACAAAACATAAACAGTCGGTAGGTATTCTCTATAGTGTAGTAAGAAATGATTGGAGTAGGTATAGGTATGAGTAGGTAGGTATAATAGGTATTTGCAGCAGAAAAAAAATGTTGGTTTATTAGCGGTGGGTGGTTGGTGATGGTGAATAGAATCGAACTTATTTAGAGGCAAAGGCGTGAACAAGGAGGGGTAAGGGGGCATTTGCACCCCTTATACAAATTATTTTCATTTTTTTTTTCTGAGTAATTACACAATCAAGGACGCACGTAAATAGGATAGGGGGATGCTTATTACATGAAAATCGACTAAATTTACAACGTGAGTTCTAATTGTTGGATTTTAAGGTAAGACAGAAATTAGTTGGTTTGGCGGTGGGTATTGGTGAAGTTAAATGGAAACGAACCTATTTAGAGGCCAATGTGTGCGCAAGGAGGGGTAAGGGGACACTTGAATCACTAATACATTTGTTTTTCTAATTCATTTTGTTGAGTAACTACACAGTCAAGGGCGTAGGTAAGCAAAGGTGATGTGGGGGTGCTTATTACATTCAAATCAGCAAAATTTACACCTTGAGTTCTAATCATCGGATTTTCAAGGTTCGAGATTTTAAACGAAGATTAAATGTAATGTGGGAACACAAGAAGACAAAAACGTGCGCAAGGAGGGATCTGGTTTCCAGAATCGGCTCAAAATTTTTTTTTTAGGTAATACCTACCTACCTAAATATGTATTTTTATTTTAATAGGTAGGTACCTACTTTATTTAGGTAGTACAAGTGGTAAAATTTTTTTGATGTTGATAAGTGGTTGGTGGGGTGGTAAAAAATGTATTCCGGTTTTTTGGCACGGAATTATTCTTCATAGACGGCAATAACCCTTGCTGGGAAAAAATGCTTCGTTTTAAGAATATGATAGGTATATGGTAGAGAAGAAGAAAAAATTTATCTTTTCATTGATAAATTATTAATTTCTTTGTCAAGTGGTTACTAACAAAATTCACGGTCGTTCGTTCCTTAGAGGGTAATGGGAGGTAGGTATAACATAACATACAAATAGTCTGATTTTCAAAGTTGTCTTAAAATTACACTATAGGCAGGCAGGTAGGTTCATAATTAGGTGCATTACATTTTTATTCAAATGCAAGCCCACACAACCCACACACATAATTTTAGGAAAATAATTGTCAATGTTCATTGATACGTGTGGAGGCTTATTTTCAATGTTACCTGACAAAAAAAACGTCAATGCTACCTGACAAGTAACATGGATGGTGTGTAGCGCTCTTTAAGCTGAACATTTTTCGAGTGCTGATTTTAAATCATCTTTTTGGTCGATATTTGGTTGTCAAAGGTTTTACTAAAGAAGACCCGGGCAACGCCGGGTTTTATCGGCTATATATAATAAATTTTATTGAATAGAGAATTTTATGTATAGGCGCACTTAGACGGAATTTTTTGAAATTCAAATTTTTAGTAGGGTAAAATGGGGGTTTTCTGATTAAAGGTAAAAAAACAGTGTTCATATTAATTTTAGTCGATAGATCTTTTAAATACAAGGAAGTATTTAATTTTAAAAAATTCTATAAAATCTACGAAGCGAGTTATAAAATGTTAAAAGTTGAATTTTGAAAAATAGACGTAGACAAATAATTCGCCATAAATTGGGGGTTTTAGTTAGGGACCTAGATTTTATACTATTAGAAAGGGTATGAAAAAAAATTATTGATGTTTCAGGAATTTTTAATGGGATTTTTGTACCCACTTTTTGATTTTTGAAAACCAGACTTTTTTTTCACCCATTTTTTTGTGGGTTTTTATTTTTCATTTTTTTATGGGTGGTTCTAAAAATCTGAAATTTCTACACCTGATGGAAACTATTGATTTATAAATATTTTAAAAATTTCAAATTTTTTGAATACCCCAAACTTGAGGTATTTACAAAATTAATGAAATCTTTTTATGCCCTCACAACTTTTTACTGGATGCATCTATAAATTTAATTTTTCTTTTGTACCTTCGAAAGCTAACGTTTAAATTGATATCTGAATCATAATTCTACAAGCTACACAACCCCCAGAATAGATTAAAAAGTTTCGATACAACATTTCACAAAAATCTTGAAAAATGGGCATAATTGTTCGTTGTCCACGTGAAATGTGAAAAAGAGCCGATTTGGAACTGGTTTTTAGCTTTCGTTCTAATTGTCAGATTTAATTTTTGATTACATATTTAGAAAGATGAAATATCCGTTCAATACCAGATATAATTTTTTCAAAATTCCAAAAATTTTCATACTAAAATCCAAATTGCATTTTTAGGGAACATAACTTTTTCGAAGGAGAATAAGAAAATACAAAAAAAAAAAAACAACAATTCAAACCATGTGTATATGCGTGGTGCCATCGGCAGCAAATCTAGGTTATATTTGTGTATATGTAGGTATAATAAGTTCATATAAAAATAACATCCAACTAAATATCTGATATCCATATCAAGACATTTTCATATATCTTCGCTGGGCAAATCATGTCATGATATATAATTTCGTACCTCGACTGCATGGGAGTTTGATGGTTGATTTTTTTGCAGATAAAAGTGTAACTCTTCGGTTGTTGTATTCTAGCTCAAGAAAATTAAACTTTGACTTCCAAAAAATTCCGTTAGACACAAAAAATAACATTTCTAGACAAAAAGCAACAAAAAACAACCATCTGTCAAATGCCATGTCAAGAGAAAATATCAGAGATAGATCGCTGATTATCATAAGATCAGATATCGCGACTCCACAAGATATTTCATGGCACGATGAACAATCTGAAATGAATTATCTACTGTGAAGTCGGTGTGTAACATAAACAATCGGAATGGATTGCTCAGGGGACTCATTCCGTAAAACGATTATCACCCAACGATAACGTTTCGACGATAGTCCTGCTTCACGTAACCAAAAAATGACTATCGTCTTGACGATCAAAAATATTTGCTTCACGTAAGTCGATTATAGTCAAAACCATATCTTCAAAACGATGGCTTTTGGACGATACCTAAATAGGTATCGTTTCGCATTTGTTTTCATGATTGTATGTAAGTTTCTACGCCACTATAGTTAAATGAGTGAAATAATTTACTTATTTTGGAAAATGACAAAAAAAATTCGAGAAAAATACAAATTATATGAAAAATTAAAAAAAAAAAAAAAAAAACTATTTGCCAGTTTGTCAGCAGGGATCGAACACCCAACCTCTCGGTTAAGAAGCAAGTACCTATCCCATTGCGCCACCATCTGATGTAAATTTCTGCCGATTTCTTGGATTTATAAACAAACCGTGCACTTAAGAACTTCGTTCTAATAACGCATTACGCAATATTTGCAGCTGATCTATATCTATATCTATACTTCTATCTATATCTATACTTCTATACTATTATATAAAAGAGTAACTTTTTTTGGTTGTCAGTCTGGCTGAATGTATGCACTAAACTCACAAACAAACAAAAAAACTCTTTTAAAAAATAGATATAATACAAATTTCACTTATCTGGTATGCTATAGGATACAGCAGAAAAGAAAATTTTTGTTAAATACCGAATAATAAACAAATTAAAAACTTACCACAAAAAAAATCGTATGGAAATTTTCTAAAATCAAGCATGTAGGTATTTTCCTTGCAAAATACTGCTTTATAGATTTTCAACTCACATTTACTTCAAGCTCAATTATTTATAAGGAGGAGTTGTTTTGCCATGGAAAATTGCCTTTTGTGGCATGTGGATTTGACGATAAATCGTCAAATTCCATATTTTTGGTGGGCTGATTCCTGGAATCGGCTCAAAAAAAGAGTTTTTTTTTTTTTAGGTAGGGTAGTATTTTTGTTTTTTTTCTTTTTTTATTTTTAGGGAACATTTTTGGTGAAAATTAAGTGGTGGGTAGTAAAAAATCTTCATCGAAAAAAAAAAAAAAACGATTCAAGCCATGTGCAGTATAATGTGCCTTGGTAGGTGGGAGCGAGAAGTGAGTTTTGTTTTCACCGGCGACGAATTGTGTTGATGTTTTTGTTTAATAGGGAAAAGTTCAAATAAAAAAAAAAAAAAACATCAACGGTAGGGATTTTCTCTTTAGTAAGAAATAGTGGTATGTGAGAGGTAGGTATAATATTTGCAGCAAAAATAAATGTTTACTACTGAAATTGTTTGGTTTGGTGGTGAGTGTTTGCTGGATATGGTAAATGGAAACGAACTATAGGCAAGGGCGTGCACAAGGAGGGGTAATGGGCATTTAATGCACCCCTAATAAAAATTATTTTTAATTTTTTTTCTGAGTAAATTAAACGATCTCAAGAGCGCACGTAAATAGGATGGGGGATGCTTATATTACATGTAAATCGGCTTAGTTAATTCACAACTTGAGTTCAATTTTTGGATTTTAAGGTAAGACTGAAATTGGTTGGTTTGGCGGTGGGTGGTTGGTTTTTTAATACTTTATTTAGGTTAGGTACAAATTTTTTCATGAGAATAAGTGATGGTGGGGTGGTAAAAATATGTATGCAGGTTTTTTGGCAGTGAATTATTCTTCATCGTCAAGAAATAAAAAAAAAAACAAATCAAACCATGTGCAATGTGCCTTGGTAGGTGGGAGCGAGATAGTGAGTAGAGTTGACTGTTTTCGCGTTTCGCCGTCGACGAATCGTGGTGATATTTTTGTGTATAGGAAGGTATGGTAAAACAAAACAAAACATAAACAGTCGGTAGGTATTCTCTATAGTGTAGTAAGAAATGATTGGAGTAGGTATAGGTATGAGTAGGTAGGTATAATAGGTATTTGCAGCAGAAAAAAAATGTTGGTTTATTAGCGGTGGGTGGTTGGTGATGGTGAATAGAATCGAACTTATTTAGAGGCAAAGGCGTGAACAAGGAGGGGTAAGGGGGCATTTGCACCCCTTATACAAATTATTTTCATTTTTTTTTTCTGAGTAATTACACAATCAAGGACGCACGTAAATAGGATAGGGGGATGCTTATTACATGAAAATCGACTAAATTTACAACGTGAGTTCTAATTGTTGGATTTTAAGGTAAGACAGAAATTAGTTGGTTTGGCGGTGGGTATTGGTGAAGTTAAATGGAAACGAACCTATTTAGAGGCCAATGTGTGCGTAAGGAGGGGTAAGGGGACACTTGAATCACTAATACATTTGTTTTTCTAATTCATTTTGTTGAGTAACTACACAGTCAAGGGCGTAGGTAAGCAAAGGTGATGTGGGGGTGCTTATTACATTCAAATCAGCAAAATTTACACCTTGAGTTCTAATCATCGGATTTTCAAGGTTCGAGATTTTAAACGAAGATTAAATGTAATGTGGGAACACAAGAAGACAAAAACGTGCGCAAGGAGGGATCTGGTTTCCAGAATCGGCTCAAAATTTTTTTTTTTAGGTAATACCTACCTACCTAAATATGTATTTTTATTTTAATAGGTAGGTACCTACTTTATTTAGGTAGTACAAGTGGTAAAATTTTTTTGATGTTGATAAGTGGTTGGTGGGGTGGTAAAAAATGTATTCCGGTTTTTTGGCACGGAATTATTCTTCATAGACGGCAATAACCCTTGCTGGGAAAAAATGCTTCGTTTTAAGAATATGATAGGTATATGGTAGAGAAGAAGAAAAAATTTATCTTTTCATTGATAAATTATTAATTTCTTTGTCAAGTGGTTACTAACAAAATTCACGGTCGTTCGTTCCTTAGAGGGTAATGGGAGGTAGGTATAACATAACATACAAATAGTCTGATTTTCAAAGTTGTCTTAAAATTACACTATAGGCAGGCAGGTAGGTTCATAATTAGGTGCATTACATTTTTATTCAAATGCAAGCCCACACAACCCACACACATAATTTTAGGAAAATAATTGTCAATGTTCATTGATACGTGTGGAGGCTTATTTTCAATGTTACCTGACAAAAAAAACGTCAATGCTACCTGACAAGTAACATGGATGGTGTGTAGCGCTCTTTAAGCTGAACATTTTTCGAGTGCTGATTTTAAATCATCTTTTTGGTCGATATTTGGTTGTCAAAGGTTTTACTAAAGAAGACCCGGGCAACGCCGGGTTTTATCGGCTATATATAATAAATTTTATTGAATAGAGAATTTTATGTATAGGCGCACTTAGACGGAATTTTTTGAAATTCAAATTTTTAGTAGGGTAAAATGGGGGTTTTCTGATTAAAGGTAAAAAAACAGTGTTCATATTAATTTTAGTCGATAGATCTTTTAAATACAAGGAAGTATTTAATTTTAAAAAATTCTATAAAATCTACGAAGCGAGTTATAAAATGTTAAAAGTTGAATTTTGAAAAATAGACGTAGACAAATAATTCGCCATAAATTGGGGGTTTTAGTTAGGGACCTAGATTTTATACTATTAGAAAGGGTATGAAAAAAAATTATTGATGTTTCAGGAATTTTTAATGGGATTTTTGTACCCACTTTTTGATTTTTGAAAACCAGACTTTTTTTTCACCCATTTTTTTGTGGGTTTTTATTTTTCATTTTTTTATGGGTGGTTCTAAAAATCTGAAATTTCTACACCTGATGGAAACTATTGATTTATAAATATTTTAAAAATTTCAAATTTTTTGAATACCCCAAACTTGAGGTATTTACAAAATTAATGAAATCTTTTTATGCCCTCACAACTTTTTACTGGATGCATCTATAAATTTAATTTTTCTTTTGTACCTTCGAAAGCTAACGTTTAAATTGATATCTGAATCATAATTCTACAAGCTACACAACCCCCAGAATAGATTAAAAAGTTTCGATACAACATTTCACAAAAATCTTGAAAAATGGGCATAATTGTTCGTTGTCCACGTGAAATGTGAAAAAGAGCCGATTTGGAACTGGTTTTTAGCTTTCGTTCTAATTGTCAGATTTAATTTTTGATTACATATTTAGAAAGATGAAATATCCGTTCAATACCAGATATAATTTTTTCAAAATTCCAAAAATTTTCATACTAAAATCCAAATTGCATTTTTAGGGAACATAACTTTTTCGAAGGAGAATAAGAAAATACAAAAAAAAAAAACAACAATTCAAACCATGTGTATATGCGTGGTGCCATCGGCAGCAAATCTAGGTTATATTTGTGTATATGTAGGTATAATAAGTTCATATAAAAATAACATCCAACTAAATATCTGATATCCATATCAAGACATTTTCATATATCTTCGCTGGGCAAATCATGTCATGATATATAATTTCGTACCTCGACTGCATGGGAGTTTGATGGTTGATTTTTTTGCAGATAAAAGTGTAACTCTTCGGTTGTTGTATTCTAGCTCAAGAAAATTAAACTTTGACTTCCAAAAAATTCCGTTAGACACAAAAAATAACATTTCTAGACAAAAAGCAACAAAAAACAACCATCTGTCAAATGCCATGTCAAGAGAAAATATCAGAGATAGATCGCTGATTATCATAAGATCAGATATCGCGACTCCACAAGATATTTCATGGCACGATGAACAATCTGAAATGAATTATCTACTGTGAAGTCGGTGTGTAACATAAACAATCGGAATGGATTGCTCAGGGGACTCATTCCGTAAAACGATTATCACCCAACGATAACGTTTCGACGATAGTCCTGCTTCACGTAACCAAAAAATGACTATCGTCTTGACGATCAAAAATATTTGCTTCACGTAAGTCGATTATAGTCAAAACCATATCTTCAAAACGATGGCTTTTGGACGATACCTAAATAGGTATCGTTTCGCATTTGTTTTCATGATTGTATGTAAGTTTCTACGCCACTATAGTTAAATGAGTGAAATAATTTACTTATTTTGGAAAATGACAAAAAAAATTCGAGAAAAATACAAATTATATGAAAAATTAAAAAAAAAAAAAAAAAAACTATTTGCCAGTTTGTCAGCAGGGATCGAACACCCAACCTCTCGGTTAAGAAGCAAGTACCTATCCCATTGCGCCACCATCTGATGTAAATTTCTGCCGATTTCTTGGATTTATAAACAAACCGTGCACTTAAGAACTTCGTTCTAATAACGCATTACGCAATATTTGCAGCTGATCTATATCTATATCTATACTTCTATCTATACTTACTATTATATAAAAGAGTAACTTTTTTTGGTTGTCAGTCTGGCTGAATGTATGCACTAAACTCACAAACAAACAAAAAAACTCTTTTAAAAAATAGATATAATACAAATTTCACTTATCTGGTATGCTATAGGATACAGCAGAAAAGAAAATTTTTGTTAAATACCGAATAATAAACAAATTAAAAACTTACCACAAAAAAAATCGTATGGAAATTTTCTAAAATCAAGCATGTAGGTATTTTCCTTGCAAAATACTGCTTTATAGATTTTCAACTCACATTTACTTCAAGCTCAATTATTTATAAGGAGGAGTTGTTTTGCCATGGAAAATTGCCTTTTGTGGCATGTGGATTTGACGATAAATCGTCAAATTCCATATTTTTGGTGGGCTGATTCCTGGAATCGGCTCAAAAAAAGAGTTTTTTTTTTTTAGGTAGGGTAGTATTTTTGTTTTTTTTCTTTTTTTATTTTTAGGGAACATTTTTGGTGAAAATTAAGTGGTGGGTAGTAAAAAATCTTCATCGAAAAAAAAAAAAAACGATTCAAGCCATGTGCAGTATAATGTGCCTTGGTAGGTGGGAGCGAGAAGTGAGTTTTGTTTTCACCGGCGACGAATTGTGTTGATGTTTTTGTTTAATAGGGAAAAGTTCAAATAAAAAAAAAAAAAAAACATCAACGGTAGGGATTTTCTCTTTAGTAAGAAATAGTGGTATGTGAGAGGTAGGTATAATATTTGCAGCAAAAATAAATGTTTACTACTGAAATTGTTTGGTTTGGTGGTGAGTGTTTGCTGGATATGGTAAATGGAAACGAACTATAGGCAAGGGCGTGCACAAGGAGGGGTAATGGGCATTTAATGCACCCCTAATAAAAATTATTTTTAATTTTTTTTCTGAGTAAATTAAACGATCTCAAGAGCGCACGTAAATAGGATGGGGGATGCTTATATTACATGTAAATCGGCTTAGTTAATTCACAACTTGAGTTCAATTTTTGGATTTTAAGGTAAGACTGAAATTGGTTGGTTTGGCGGTGGGTGGTTGGTTTTTTAATACTTTATTTAGGTTAGGTACAAATTTTTTCATGAGAATAAGTGATGGTGGGGTGGTAAAAATATGTATGCAGGTTTTTTGGCAGTGAATTATTCTTCATCGTCAAGAAATAAAAAAAAAAACAAATCAAACCATGTGCAATGTGCCTTGGTAGGTGGGAGCGAGATAGTGAGTAGAGTTGACTGTTTTCGCGTTTCGCCGTCGACGAATCGTGGTGATATTTTTGTGTATAGGAAGGTATGGTAAAACAAAACAAAACATAAACAGTCGGTAGGTATTCTCTATAGTGTAGTAAGAAATGATTGGAGTAGGTATAGGTATGAGTAGGTAGGTATAATAGGTATTTGCAGCAGAAAAAAAATGTTGGTTTATTAGCGGTGGGTGGTTGGTGATGGTGAATAGAATCGAACTTATTTAGAGGCAAAGGCGTGAACAAGGAGGGGTAAGGGGGCATTTGCACCCCTTATACAAATTATTTTCATTTTTTTTTTCTGAGTAATTACACAATCAAGGACGCACGTAAATAGGATAGGGGGATGCTTATTACATGAAAATCGACTAAATTTACAACGTGAGTTCTAATTGTTGGATTTTAAGGTAAGACAGAAATTAGTTGGTTTGGCGGTGGGTATTGGTGAAGTTAAATGGAAACGAACCTATTTAGAGGCCAATGTGTGCGCAAGGAGGGGTAAGGGGACACTTGAATCACTAATACATTTGTTTTTCTAATTCATTTTGTTGAGTAACTACACAGTCAAGGGCGTAGGTAAGCAAAGGTGATGTGGGGGTGCTTATTACATTCAAATCAGCAAAATTTACACCTTGAGTTCTAATCATCGGATTTTCAAGGTTCGAGATTTTAAACGAAGATTAAATGTAATGTGGGAACACAAGAAGACAAAAACGTGCGCAAGGAGGGATCTGGTTTCCAGAATCGGCTCAAAATTTTTTTTTTTAGGTAATACCTACCTACCTAAATATGTATTTTTATTTTAATAGGTAGGTACCTACTTTATTTAGGTAGTACAAGTGGTAAAATTTTTTTGATGTTGATAAGTGGTTGGTGGGGTGGTAAAAAATGTATTCCGGTTTTTTGGCACGGAATTATTCTTCATAGACGGCAATAACCCTTGCTGGGAAAAAATGCTTCGTTTTAAGAATATGATAGATATATGGTAGAGAAGAAGAAAAAATTTATCTTTTCATTGATAAATTATTAATTTCTTTGTCAAGTGGTTACTAACAAAATTCACGGTCGTTCGTTCCTTAGAGGGTAATGGGAGGTAGGTATAACATAACATACAAATAGTCTGATTTTCAAAGTTGTCTTAAAATTACACTATAGGCAGGCAGGTAGGTTCATAATTAGGTGCATTACATTTTTATTCAAATGCAAGCCCACACAACCCACACACATAATTTTAGGAAAATAATTGTCAATGTTCATTGATACGTGTGGAGGCTTATTTTCAATGTTACCTGACAAAAAAAACGTCAATGCTACCTGACAAGTAACATGGATGGTGTGTAGCGCTCTTTAAGCTGAACATTTTTCGAGTGCTGATTTTAAATCATCTTTTTGGTCGATATTTGGTTGTCAAAAGTTTTACTAAAGAAGACCCGGGCAACGCCGGGTTTTATCGGCTATATATAATAAATTTTATTGAATAGAGAATTTTATGTATAGGCGCACTTAGACGGAATTTTTTGAAATTCAAATTTTTAGTAGGGTAAAATGGGGGTTTTCTGATTAAAGGTAAAAAAACAGTGTTCATATTAATTTTAGTCGATAGATCTTTTAAATACAAGGAAGTATTTAATTTTAAAAAATTCTATAAAATCTACGAAGCGAGTTATAAAATGTTAAAAGTTGAATTTTGAAAAATAGACGTAGACAAATAATTCGCCATAAATTGGGGGTTTTAGTTAGGGACCTAGATTTTATACTATTAGAAAGGGTATGAAAAAAAATTATTGATGTTTCAGGAATTTTTAATGGGATTTTTGTACCCACTTTTTGATTTTTGAAAACCAGACTTTTTTTTCACCCATTTTTTTGTGGGTTTTTATTTTTCATTTTTTTATGGGTGGTTCTAAAAATCTGAAATTTCTACACCTGATGGAAACTATTGATTTATAAATATTTTAAAAATTTCAAATTTTTTGAATACCCCAAACTTGAGGTATTTACAAAATTAATGAAATCTTTTTATGCCCTCACAACTTTTTACTGGATGCATCTATAAATTTAATTTTTCTTTTGCACCTTCGAAAGCTAACGTTTAAATTGATATCTGAATCATAATTCTACAAGCTACACAACCCCCAGAATAGATTAAAAAGTTTCGATACAACATTTCACAAAAATCTTGAAAAATGGGCATAATTGTTCGTTGTCCACGTGAAATGTGAAAAAGAGCCGATTTGGAACTGGTTTTTAGCTTTCGTTCTAATTGTCAGATTTAATTTTTGATTACATATTTAGAAAGATGAAATATCCGTTCAATACCAGATATAATTTTTTCAAAATTCCAAAAATTTTCATACTAAAATCCAAATTGCATTTTTAGGGAACATAACTTTTTCGAAGGAGAATAAGAAAATACAAAAAAAAAAAACAACAATTCAAACCATGTGTATATGCGTGGTGCCATCGGCAGCAAATCTAGGTTATATTTGTGTATATGTAGGTATAATAAGTTCATATAAAAATAACATCCAACTAAATATCTGATATCCATATCAAGACATTTTCATATATCTTCGCTGGGCAAATCATGTCATGATATATAATTTCGTACCTCGACTGCATGGGAGTTTGATGGTTGATTTTTTTGCAGATAAAAGTGTAACTCTTCGGTTGTTGTATTCTAGCTCAAGAAAATTAAACTTTGACTTCCAAAAAATTCCGTTAGACACAAAAAATAACATTTCTAGACAAAAAGCAACAAAAAACAACCATCTGTCAAATGCCATGTCAAGAGAAAATATCAGAGATAGATCGCTGATTATCATAAGATCAGATATCGCGACTCCACAAGATATTTCATGGCACGATGAACAATCTGAAATGAATTATCTACTGTGAAGTCGGTGTGTAACATAAACAATCGGAATGGATTGCTCAGGGGACTCATTCCGTAAAACGATTATCACCCAACGATAACGTTTCGACGATAGTCCTGCTTCACGTAACCAAAAAATGACTATCGTCTTGACGATCAAAAATATTTGCTTCACGTAAGTCGATTATAGTCAAAACCATATCTTCAAAACGATGGCTTTTGGACGATACCTAAATAGGTATCGTTTCGCATTTGTTTTCATGATTGTATGTAAGTTTCTACGCCACTATAGTTAAATGAGTGAAATAATTTACTTATTTTGGAAAATGACAAAAAAAATTCGAGAAAAATACAAATTATATGAAAAATTAAAAAAAAAAATAAAAAAAACTATTTGCCAGTTTGTCAGCAGGGATCGAACACCCAACCTCTCGGTTAAGAAGCAAGTACCTATCCCATTGCGCCACCATCTGATGTAAATTTCTGCCGATTTCTTGGATTTATAAACAAACCGTGCACTTAAGAACTTCGTTCTAATAACGCATTACGCAATATTTGCAGCTGATCTATATCTATATCTATACTTCTATCTATATCTACACTGTCAGACAAAAAAAAGTGCAAAAATTATTTTCAATAATATTTTATTTAGTATGATATGTTCTGATTTATTTTTCTTAAAAAAAATAACTTATTCATATTTTTCAGATTATCTTACGTCCACAGAAGTAATCGTTTAAAGTTATATACAAAATGTAGGTTAGAAATTAAATAAAATAGCAATATTCAAAGAAAATAGAAGAGACAAAATAAAGTGCAAATTCGAAAGATCTTCACGTAAAATAGGAATTCAGTTTCAGAAAAGAAAAATGTTAATAGGTAGTGGCTCCTCCTTTATTTTGAATAACTGCAGCAAGACGTTTGGGCATGCTGCTAACCAGTTCTTCAAGATTTGATCTGGAATTCTCTCCCATTCATTTTGGAGGCTTTCCCAAAAAGATTGTAAATTGCGACGTTGATCTAAGGGAATCCTTTCATCCAAAATGGACCAAAGGTGCTCAATAGGGTTTAAGTCGGGAGATTGGGTTGGCCATTCTAGTACGTCAACATTATTTTCGGTAAAAAAACTGCTTAGCTACTCTGCTTGTATGCTTTGGATCGTTATCTTGTTGAAAAATATAACTTTCCAAAGACATTCTAGAAGCAGAAGAAGCTAAGTTTTCCCTAACAATGTTCACGTAACTAGAACCCGTCATTTTGGTTCCAATTTTGACAATATTTCCAACGCCACTAAAAGAAAAACATCCCCAAACTATAAGTGACCCACCTCCATGCTTCACCGTTTTTTGTAAACACCTATGGCTGAGTCTTTCGGATTGCTTGCACCAAACTCGCTTTATTCCCTTACAGTTTTTTAATTCATATTTGGATTCGTCAGACCAAATAATGTTTTCCCAGAACGATTGTGGCTTCACTAAAAACTTTCTAGCGAAAGCTAACCGTTTTTGAATATTAACTGAACGGAGTAACGGCTTTTTCTTTGCAAACAAGTTTTTTAAACCGCTTTCATGGAGTCGCCTTTGTACTGTCCTTGCTGTTATATTTAACTGCAATTCTTCTTTAATATTTCTGGCGGAAGATAAAGGGTTCTTTCTAGCCTGAATTTTAATTCTGCGGTCATCAACTGCAGTTGTCTTCCGCTTCCTTCCACAAGAACTTTTAAAACTAGCAACAGTTCCTCGTTCAAAGAAATTGAGGCAGATTTTTTTAACCATAGAAATGGATAATCCATATTTTTCTGCCAGTTTATGGAATATAAAGCCCCGTTGACGGTCCAAAACAAGCAATTCCTTCACTTCAGATGTTAACGGTTTCATACTTAAGCTTTAAGTAATAAAAATAAAATTTAACACGGAAATTATTATAAATTGGGATCTTTTGCTTCTACCTTTTTATATTTTATCAATTGTAAATATTTTTCTTTAAAACTTAAAACTTTTTGGCAGGCAATAATAAAAATGCACTTTATTTTGTCGCGAGTTAAATTGTATATGCTCCAAAAATACCGCAACTAATAGTAATTAGACATAACAATGGATTGTTTTTTTTTTTTAAGAGTAAGCAACTGAGAATATGTGACGTTAGAACATGAAATTGAATGATAAACACTCTTTGCTTTTAAATAGCGGTAGTTTGAAAATTAATCTAATACTTTTGCACTTTATTTTGTCTGTCAGTGTATACTTCTATACTATTATATAAAAGAGTAACTTTTTTTGGTTGTCAGTCTGGCTGAATGTATGCACTAAACTCACAAACAAACAAAAAAACTCTTTTAAAAAATAGATATAATACAAATTTCACTTATCTGGTATGCTATAGGATACAGCAGAAAAGAAAATTTTTGTTAAATACCGAATAATAAACAAATTAAAAACTTACCACAAAAAAAATCGTATGGAAATTTTCTAAAATCAAGCATGTAGGTATTTTCCTTGCAAAATACTGCTTTATAGATTTTCAACTCACATTTACTTCAAGCTCAATTATTTATAAGGAGGAGTTGTTTTGCCATGGAAAATTGCCTTTTGTGGCATGTGGATTTGACGATAAATCGTCAAATTCCATATTTTTGGTGGGCTGATTCCTGGAATCGGCTCAAAAAAAGAGTTTTTTTTTTTTTAGGTAGGGTAGTATTTTTGTTTTTTTTCTTTTTTTATTTTTAGGGAACATTTTTGGTGAAAATTAAGTGGTGGGTAGTAAAAAATCTTCATCGAAAAAAAAAAAAAAAACGATTCAAGCCATGTGCAGTATAATGTGCCTTGGTAGGTGGGAGCGAGAAGTGAGTTTTGTTTTCACCGGCGACGAATTGTGTTGATGTTTTTGTTTAATAGGGAAAAGTTCAAATAAAAAAAAAAAAAAACATCAACGGTAGGGATTTTCTCTTTAGTAAGAAATAGTGGTATGTGAGAGGTAGGTATAATATTTGCAGCAAAAATAAATGTTTACTACTGAAATTGTTTGGTTTGGTGGTGAGTGTTTGCTGGATATGGTAAATGGAAACGAACTATAGGCAAGGGCGTGCACAAGGAGGGGTAATGGGCATTTAATGCACCCCTAATAAAAATTATTTTTAATTTTTTTTCTGAGTAAATTAAACGATCTCAAGAGCGCACGTAAATAGGATGGGGGATGCTTATATTACATGTAAATCGGCTTAGTTAATTCACAACTTGAGTTCAATTTTTGGATTTTAAGGTAAGACTGAAATTGGTTGGTTTGGCGGTGGGTGGTTGGTTTTTTAATACTTTATTTAGGTTAGGTACAAATTTTTTCATGAGAATAAGTGATGGTGGGGTGGTAAAAATATGTATGCAGGTTTTTTGGCAGTGAATTATTCTTCATCGTCAAGAAATAAAAAAAAAAACAAATCAAACCATGTGCAATGTGCCTTGGTAGGTGGGAGCGAGATAGTGAGTAGAGTTGACTGTTTTCGCGTTTCGCCGTCGACGAATCGTGGTGATATTTTTGTGTATAGGAAGGTATGGTAAAACAAAACAAAACATAAACAGTCGGTAGGTATTCTCTATAGTGTAGTAAGAAATGATTGGAGTAGGTATAGGTATGAGTAGGTAGGTATAATAGGTATTTGCAGCAGAAAAAAAATGTTGGTTTATTAGCGGTGGGTGGTTGGTGATGGTGAATAGAATCGAACTTATTTAGAGGCAAAGGCGTGAACAAGGAGGGGTAAGGGGGCATTTGCACCCCTTATACAAATTATTTTCATTTTTTTTTTCTGAGTAATTACACAATCAAGGACGCACGTAAATAGGATAGGGGGATGCTTATTACATGAAAATCGACTAAATTTACAACGTGAGTTCTAATTGTTGGATTTTAAGGTAAGACAGAAATTAGTTGGTTTGGCGGTGGGTATTGGTGAAGTTAAATGGAAACGAACCTATTTAGAGGCCAATGTGTGCGCAAGGAGGGGTAAGGGGACACTTGAATCACTAATACATTTGTTTTTCTAATTCATTTTGTTGAGTAACTACACAGTCAAGGGCGTAGGTAAGCAAAGGTGATGTGGGGGTGCTTATTACATTCAAATCAGCAAAATTTACACCTTGAGTTCTAATCATCGGATTTTCAAGGTTCGAGATTTTAAACGAAGATTAAATGTAATGTGGGAACACAAGAAGACAAAAACGTGCGCAAGGAGGGATCTGGTTTCCAGAATCGGCTCAAAATTTTTTTTTTTAGGTAATACCTACCTACCTAAATATGTATTTTTATTTTAATAGGTAGGTACCTACTTTATTTAGGTAGTACAAGTGGTAAAATTTTTTTGATGTTGATAAGTGGTTGGTGGGGTGGTAAAAAATGTATTCCGGTTTTTTGGCACGGAATTATTCTTCATAGACGGCAATAACCCTTGCTGGGAAAAAATGCTTCGTTTTAAGAATATGGTAGGTATATGGTAGAGAAGAAGAAAAAATTTATCTTTTCATTGATAAATTATTAATTTCTTTGTCAAGTGGTTACTAACAAAATTCACGGTCGTTCGTTCCTTAGAGGGTAATGGGAGGTAGGTATAACATAACATACAAATAGTCTGATTTTCAAAGTTGTCTTAAAATTACACTATAGGCAGGCAGGTAGGTTCATAATTAGGTGCATTACATTTTTATTCAAATGCAAGCCCACACAACCCACACACATAATTTTAGGAAAATAATTGTCAATGTTCATTGATACGTGTGGAGGCTTATTTTCAATGTTACCTGACAAAAAAAACGTCAATGCTACCTGACAAGTAACATGGATGGTGTGTAGCGCTCTTTAAGCTGAACATTTTTCGAGTGCTGATTTTAAATCATCTTTTTGGTCGATATTTGGTTGTCAAAGGTTTTACTAAAGAAGACCCGGGCAACGCCGGGTTTTATCGGCTAGTATCCTATATATTTGTAGAATACACGAAAAGATTCCTATATACTAGGAATTCAATTTAATTGAAATACAATTTAATTCGTAGTTTATACGAAAGGCATCTTGTATTCTACAAATTTATAGAATCTTATATCACAAATGCTTCCTAAATTGTACAAATGTATTCGTTAAGACACTATAGCTAGATCGTTCATTCTACAATATTATTTTGTATAAATCATTTTCTAATTTTTTAGGAATACGAAAGTTTTGCAAGATACACAAATATTTTGTCTTTTACTTTCAAAATAGCCTTCGTGCAATTTACAAATGCGTACTTATAAAATGTACGAGAACCATTCGTGGAGCAAACGAACAAATTTTTTCGCAGTATCGACAAAACTTTTAGTTATATGTAGCATTTATTTTTTTGGGTTTAACAATTTTGTTAGCATCTCTCTCTCTCTAGCTCGATGCGTTTGAGTTTGGTAGACAAAATTTTGAAATTTCAAGGAAACAAAGATATTTCCAATAGGTACACCTATATGTTAAAATTAAATAAAACAAGTTGTGTGCATTAATTATTTTATATTTTATTTATAATTATATTAATGAATTTGTTTTATTTAATTTGAAATCCACACCAAAATTAATAAGTATAGGTTTTAGAAAAAAGAAACAATTACTTATATTATGAACTAATTAATTAAATTACTTAAAGAAATATTTTTTTTTTATATTTGAATATGCATAAATTTAAGTTATAATTAAAGCTATCGAAATTGATTGAGTCATTAACTTAGGAAAGATTAAATCAAAATTGTAATTTCCAAAAAGTTTTATCTTTTTTCATTTTTTTTTGTTTGATTTAAGAAATAATTATGGTGTTATGTCTTGTGCAAAATAAAACGTGTACATAGGTACAACAGAAATACTATAGGTATGTATATTTTAAACAATACAAAGGATTAAACAATACTTACATAATTCTCCCGGGTTAATAATGTAATCCTATTTAAATGCTTTAAGCGCTTTGATTTAATTGATTGATTTAGTAAATATAGGTATTTATCTCATTTAAACTCATAGTGTGTTCATGAAAACAAGACTATTAAGGACATTAACATATACGATACATCTACCTTTATTCAATTGGATCTTTAAGCCTCATAAGTATACTGAATTAGTCTCTTAACGGATTAATGCACATCAAAAGGAATATGCCCAAGATCTATTGATCCTTTTGTTAACACAAATCCAAAGGAGCATTTTTTCTATACATACAATAGACCTAACACCTACATCACAAGCAATTAAATTACACACACATGTACATATGTAAACTTATAAATGTTTTGAGCATAGTACCTATTATTGAAATAATATGAATACAAAATCCTTAATATTTTTATAACTTGTATAAATAATGGAAGCAAGAAATCATATAAATAGAATCTACCATATCGCTTTTATATAAATAATTAAAAGTCCTTATTTTCTTGCGTGCTTGCATACAAAATTGTGTCCTTGCATAATAATTACATGTCATGTCATGTGTGATGTGTGTGTGTGTGAAAGATGGTATGTGTTTTTTTTTTACCTTAGAATTAATTTATCCTTGACTGAAATATTTTCCATAACTATATAAAAGTTTTAACTCTTCAGTTAACCTGAAATTTATGGTTACCTTAACTCAGTTCTTTCGTTAGCATAAGCTCTTTACAATTGGTTTAAATTTTAAATTATCGGATAAGGAAAACCATTAAAAATAAAAATCATATTTTCGTTTGGTTAATTTTTTATATAAAACCCCTGGTGGGTAAAGTTTTACACAATAAATCCATCAAACCATAATAAAAATGGTCATGCTTTATTCTTGTATTCTTCTTTTATAATAAAGTCCCTGAATAATAACTGAGAGCATAATACTTTATATCTATAAACGTACACACAAAAAACACTTTAATGGCATATACTTACATACCTATTATACGTATAAATTCATATATACTATATTTATGTCCATTCCGAAGATATTTATTATCTGCTACTGATTTTCATTACGCAGTTAATTTCTGAAGGAATTAATTGATTATTTTGTGAAAAGTTATTTTATATGTTTATCCGACATAAATTTATTGTTATTTTTCTCAAAAATGGAAGGCAGGCGTAGCCGTGTCATCGTTGGCGTCACACCCATATACCAAGACCAACACAACTCAAACTATAGATATTTGAAAGTCACTCCAAAGTAACGTAATTAATGCATAACTAATGAATTTGTTTTATCTTCTAGAATCTTGAATCTATAAGATGATGATGATACCAAACAACTAAAATTATAAGTACAGTGGGGCAAGTAAACAGACAAATTTCAAATAAATTTTAAAAAGGGAGGTACTACTTATATATCTAGTTATTCTTAAAGTTTCAATTTAATTTATTTTATTTTTACAAATACATTTATTGCTGTTATTGGCACGAGTACGATAACTTTGGCGCCAAAAATTGATAATGGTTTTTTGTATAGGGGTAAAAAACTAGCATTTTTTACTATAGAACGGGTGGGTCTATCTCGCCCGGTATAGGAGGTAGGGGCAATTTTAGAAAAAAATTACTTAAAATACAAACAAAATTATTAAAGAAGAACGGCAACACTTACAATGAAGTGCTATACCGCTTTTAAAAACCAGAAATTTGTTCTTTAATCCTAAATTTAAATTAAATGTCAACAGTTTTTAAAAATTTCGCACGCATACTTAAAATTTTGATAACAAAAAATGAAAAAATAAGTTTACAAAGAATTTTTTTTCAAAATCATGAAATGAAGTGCTGAATTGGATTTTTGTGGTCAATTTGTATATTATTACCTAATCGAACACAGAAAAATTAATGGTTTTATGTCTACTAATCTAATTTTTGAGAAAATAGGAAATTACTAAAACTACTTTTTTATGAGATTATTGTTTTGGTATTTAAGGTGATCTAACTTTGAGGATTAATTTTGATGGAACCTATCATCAACATTAATCCATAAAGTTAGATAACCTTAAATAAATCACCTTAATTAAATCTTTGTAACATTAATTAAAGAACAGATTTCTGTCTTTCAAAACCGGTATTATACTTCATTGTAAGTGTTGCCGTTGTTTTTTTAGTAATTACATTTCATTTTAAGTAATTTTTTTTTCTAAAATTGCCCCTACCTCCTAAACGGGTCAAGATATTTAGATCCACCCCTCCCATAGTAAAAAAATGTTTGCCTTTGACCCCTTTGAACAGTACAGTACACGCCACAATTATGAGAACGTGAGTAGTACCTACTGTGCAAGATATCGAGTGGGGAGAGCGCACGTTCAGTCAAGTCATATTTGGGCCGAAAAAAGAGGGTTGCCTGGAAAGTTTGGCGGATTTTTTTTTTTTAATCAGCATTTTTATAGATTTTTAGGTATGCAACTCGCAAGTTAATAACAGAAAAACAAGTCCGTTCAACTACTTGCTTATGCCTATGATATTGACATTATTGTGGGACCGGCGCTTATGCAAATATTTGATCGGAGGCGTCGAGAAAAGAGTTGGCTGGTTAATGAGGACGAGACGAGAAAGGAATCTCAACATTGTTGACTCGGGCGAAATGTCACGATGATCATCAGGTACAACTTCGAAGTCGTCAAAGACTTTGTCTATACCTGGGATCTAATATTACCTCGCAAAATGACATCAGTGCAGAGATCAAACCGAGAATAACTCTTGTCGATCGCCATTTCTTTGGGGGCTAAGAAGTAGTACTAAAGCCCTCTCTCAATTTACCAAGGAGACCTTATATAAGACCCTAGTTAATAAATACGACAAATTGTTCTTAATTCATTTATTAAATTATATTATAAATTACAAAAATCTAATAATTAAAAGGCAGGAGATTGTAAAGGCGTGGCTGTCTAATTCTAACTGGCCTAATTCATGACATTACAGCTACATGTAAGTATATATGTATAAAAATCATACGAGAGTAAGTATATAGAAAGAACATTCGAGTAAGTATGTAAATAATGATAAAATAGAATTGTATCAAACGGAATTATGAACATAACCACAATGGTAATCAAAATGTTTCGGTCGTCATCCCGGTTCTGCTGTATCGGGAAGAGGTATAGACCCTGTCAAAAACGGATGAGAATCGATTTGGGTGCTTTAAAAAAAGAGATAAGATTTAACAACGAGCTTTATGGGCTTTATAGCGACGTCGAACTGGTAAAAAAGCTGAAAATACATTGGCTGAGATGCCTGGGACAGGTGAAGTGTATAGACGTCAACGCATCCAGCCCGACAAGCCTTCCAAATTACCCCTGATGGTCTGTGCAGCACAGGTATAGGTATAGGTCTTTTCCTTTATTATTAAAATTAGATTCTTACAATTTATACTATTATCGGTTGTTCTGGTATCCGTTTTTCTCTTCGCGCCTCGTCTTGTTTTCCCCTCAGGTCGTGTCCTCGTTACGTGTAATCCTGCTGCGTGGGTCTGCACCGTAGGGCAATCCGTTTTACTGAGAAGAAATCAACTGGCGGACAAGGTAAATCACGGACGTACCCGGTAAATCAACTGAATAAATCAGGCAGAAATCAACTGGCGGACCAGGCAAATAATTTAATTTTATTTCGTCTTTTAGAATTACCTAGGATGATTTTCAAGCTCCAATTTCTCCTTCTTAGTTCCGTCGACTCCGGGGTGCGCTTTCTCACTTTCGTCCTAGTAATCGGATCTTCAAGGTTAGAGTCATTAAAGTAAGCCAAAATATCAGGCTACATTCTTGAATACAAATTTTTGAGGAGGGGTAACAAATTTCGCACGAGATGGGTGTTTGAAGCCGCCAACAATGTGATTTTCGATTTTTAAAATGCAAAAGTCGATGCAAAATTTTACAATTTTAAGGAATCATCTTCGACAAAGATATTTTACCAACCCTCTTCTACAAAGTTGTGATAGGTTTTGATGGAGTAAGTGCCACAGGAGAGACAGTGGGGTGTCATAAACTAAACTCACTATTGAACCCCATTATATGCAGGTGAACTTTGACAAGCTATAACTTAAAGATGAAAAAAGTCCCAGAGATCGTTAATATCTCATTTTGTAGATATTTTTATTCTCTAAAAGTTTTTTATTTTGTTACAGAAAAAAATCCAGGCGAGTTATAAAATGAAAACAAAATGGCGAGCTGTTTCAATATGGCTGCTATTTCCTAGCCCCTACAACCCCGACAATTTTTTTTTATAATGTGGGAGATTTTTCCAAACACATACCATAAAAAAATATTTGCCCGTTAAAACATGCAACTTCAATAAATTTTTTTCAATAAATCCAGTACACTATAAAGTTTGTGCACGTTTTTCTCAAAACCTATTGATTGTACGAAAAAAAGTGTCATAACATTTTTAGTGTAAAATTACATACACTACAACTTTGGCCTTCACATTTTTTTAAAAACATTGATAGTTTTTGAGAAATTAGCGAAAAACTGAAATTTAACCCCTTTCACCCCCCGTAAAAATTTTAGCCCCGGTCCAAATTTAGGGTACTTTTTGGAAAATGTCTAATTTTCCTGGGCTACCTATTTAACGCTCGTGCCACGCTGCCATTTTGAAATAAAATGCACGACTGGATCGCACGAAGTTGCTTTTCCACTAAAAGTTTCTCGAATTTTAAAAATCGAGTAAATTATAAGTTCATATAATTAAGAATAATAATTATATATGTAGGTATTTATCTATTAAATAGATTGAACAACATACATTGAACTTAGAGCTTAAATTGAAAAATTATTAAAAATCAACAAAATTCGAGATTAATTTAGTGTACACCATCTGATTTCTTTAACAAATATTAGTTTTTGAGAAAAAAATTCAAAATCGCATGAGCAGTTTTTTTTTTAAACTGATTTTTTATATGTATATGTAGCACCATTTTTTAACATTTATTAATGTTGAATTAAAAATTTAATTTCGAAAAATATCATCAACCCCTTCTTGAGATATCATGTTTTTTTTAAAGTTTTTACAGTGTGATTTAAACTTTTTAGAAGCTTTTGCATACAAAATTTAATTTAAATCGGTTATACAGCTAATGAGATAGTCCGAAATAAAAAAAAATGGATCATTGAGAGCTAGGTACTGTTAATAATGGCTAACTGTATATTTTGTCTTATCAAAATCGTAGAAGTCATTTTTGGTAAAATTTAGATTTTCCGTAACAGTTTTTTTAACATTTACATTCAAAGTACCGTTAATTTTGACTATAAGAAAAATTTGTATTCAAAATATCAAAATACCGCTCAGTACCAAGTTTCGTGACAATCAATCAAGTCGTTTTCAAAATATTTAATTTTCAAAAAAATAAAATTGAAATTTTTTTTAAAAATCAAAAAAAAAAAAATTTTGGAACATTTTGGTATACCTACAATAATATTTGAATTTTTTAGAAGATTCTTTATAAAAAAATTATAATTTCAAGAAAAACGAAAATTAAAAAAATGGTTTTATGAGAGGTATACTATTTAGAACCATTTTTTGGAAATTTTATTTCCACCAAAAGTTAGCCTATTTCTAATAAAATTTATTGAATTTATTTTAGAAAAATCTGTGAAGCCATTTTTGAAAAAAATAAAGTTTTCCAAGAATGCTAAAAAAATTAATATGGTAGGTACCATTATTTTTGGTCCTAAAAAAAATAAAAATAACGTGTCAGGGGAATGTCCAAAAAACGCTAGACACAAAGTTAAATAAATAAATCAACCCATGCATTTCGGATGTAGGTGTACACAGACAGACAGACAGAGACGGGCGGAATTGAGAGACCCACTTTTTTCGTGTTCGCTATTATCGTAGTGTCAAGTTTGATCAAAATCTCGATTTTTTTTACCTATATGTATTTTTTTTTATAGTACCTATATAGGTATGTATATATCGCAAGTTTTAAACAAGAAGTACGCCTAAATGAATATGCCATTATTTGTTACTTATTATAGACTTTACCTATGTTTCACCAAAAGAAACAACGTGAGTGTATGAAGCATTAAAGTTATTTTTAAACCAAACAAACAACATCACAAACCTTTTTATTCATTCGTAAATTTCTTTGAACTTAAAACCCATAGATAACTGCCCCACTGTTTATTGTAATTCACAGTCAGGACGACAACTTGCAAACCAAACCACTCTATTTCACTTGTTTTTAGGACATTACATTATTTCGTTTTTATTTTAATGAAGCTACTAATCTCTTAGTTAAATATTTATTAGCCCTTAGGCAGCAAAGGACAACAATAATTACTTTTTATAAGTCCTGAAAGTAATCTCATTCTCGGAATAAAAGGAAATGTGCGTAAGTAGGTGTCTAGTCTATATGTACACAGTCCTTGAATTTAATGATTGGTCTTTTGGACAGTGTTAAGTACTCTTGATCATAGAGGTGGCGCTTTAATGAACTTTTAAGCTTGAACAAAATAATTAAGGCCGTGATGTTTTTTTTTTTTTTATTTCGTTTTTGCTTTAAAATACACACCAGCTGCCTAATAGATGTAATTAATTTTAAATTTCTCATAAAATCCGTTGCCCGGAAGACCGGATGAGACTTTCCTTACTCATAATTGATTTGCATTTATGTACATCAGGATAGTACAACCGAAAAAAGATGATTTATTGTTTCGTTTTATAACTTCCTTTCGATAAATGCATCTAGGTTAGGTACATGAGAGTCAACATGATAGTATGAGGTGTTAGGAAAATGACTGACTTAAAAAATTAATTCATATAAACTTAAACAGTCTGAAATCTGGCACCCCATTTGTCCATTGCCCCAATGAGGTATATTGAGGTCGAAAAAGACCCGATGTTTTTTGTCCGAGCAAAAGTTTCGACATCTACGTCAAAAACTCTATCGAATTCCTTTGAAACTATCTATTGTCCCTATTGTATAATCTAACATCAAAAACCAGTACCGGAAATGGCCATTTTTAAGCCAAACGGCCTAGTTTGTTCAACCTTAAGTTTTGTAGGTGAATTTTCCATTGCCCCTCAATGTGGTAGGTAATCTTACGGTCGCCTTCCGAATAATTAATGTTCATAAAAACATTAAATATTTTATAATTGTATCTATTGTATATGCAAGTACGATTGATATGACGTAATCTACAGTTTTCAAAAATAGTATTTTCAAAACTTAAAAAATACAAAAAAAAAAAAATTAGGCCTTCCAGCTATATATTAATTATTGAATACATATATTAATTTAAGGTTCTTGTTCACTTAACACAAAGCAGCCAATCCAATCTCTATAAACATTTTTATTTGCAAGTATTTTTCTTCGTAATTATTACCTTGACCTTTTAAATATCTCTGCTTAGAGAAAAAAAAAAAACCCACACACACACTAAACAAACACAACCAAATTTCTTTCTATATTGCTCAAGCTCAGAAGCCTAAAAGAATAAATTAAATACAAACGGGATTGGAATAGTAAAGAGCTAAGTCAACATTAATTACACCTCCTATATAGTGATTATTATCCTGTGTAGCTCAAATCGTTGAATATAAGAAAATTAACATCAAAATGGATACCGCAAAAATGACCTTAACACACGATTATACCTTTTCTTTACGATGTTCATAAGAAATAATCTAATGAAAATTATGCAGGTTCTACCCAGACAGAGAGAGTGTGAGAAAGGTTTTAATTGAATAATCCTATGGCTCTAAGATTTTAATTTGATGATTTTGTGTGTGATGGTCATACTCGAAAAAAAAGACAATACAAAAAATAATGCGCATACGCCATAGTGAACTTACTTGAATAGAATTTGAATAAGATGCAACATATTGAAAAGACGTGAATACTTTGTCGATACATAAAGGAAAATTTTAGAAGAGTGAAAAGTTTCACCTTCTAAATATAGAAATATATATAGGAAGAGAAAATTTTAAATATTTTAAGAGTATTATATGTACTTAAGAAAACCTTTTGTAGCCAGCCAGCTACTACACTTGCAAGCAAAAAAATGGCATCACCCTGTTTCGCCTTTTAAAAGCGACAATATCTATAGATACAATATTTATGTTTAAATGTTAATTGTCACGTTTTTAAGCTTGAACTTCAAACTTTAAATTGGAGGTAAACTTATAAAAATCCATTGGATAGTTTCGCGTTATCCGCCATACTAAAAAGTAAACACGATTAGGAAACGCTGATATGCAATATACACGCCCATCATTGGTTTTTGTTTATCGGTGTGCTGTTAAAAGTGAATTGTTAGATAATCTCGATTTAATAAATTAAATAAATTAAATTTGATGGCACAACAGCTCATGAAGAACTAGGGCCTAGTGACTTACAACTCTCAACCATTCCTGTGTGCGTGTCTGCAGGAATGGAGGGGACCTACAGTTTATTGCCGAATCTAAACAGCTAACGAGCGGCACTTTTCTGTGACAGGAGATACTCTTGGAGGATTTGACAATTCCTCGCAAGAGGCAGTAGCCGTTTTTTCTTTTAAATAAATAGGTGGTGAGGCTGGGGATCGAACCTTAGACCTCCGGCATGACAGTCCATCGCACTAACCATCACGCCACGGCTACTACATCTCGATTTAATAGGCCTTCTAATCTTGGAAATAAATGGATACTACACCTTTAGATGTTGCTCAAGTTGTTACATTACTGCGATAAGGAATAAGCCAAAGTGCTGTGGCCCTTCAGCTCCACCTCAAGGTCAAGTCAATGCTGTGTATCAAAGATCTACAAAAAGTTCAAGCAAACTGGACAGTTTACGACAAAATCTCGACGTCGGTCCCCGGTGTATCACTTGGAGATATGAAAGATTCATTGCAATGACTTCTCTCCAAAATCGTCATTTGACGTCCAATAACAGCTCAAACAAGTATGAGGAAGAATTGCTAGTGCATGGACTGGACAGGTAGAAGACAACTTAAAGAAGCAGACCTTACCCCGAAACAACCTGTCAGGGGATCGAAATTGATTGCAAAAGATCGACTACAATTCTCTCTAGCGCACTACGATTGGGAAGTTGAGCAATGGAGGCGAGGTTATGTTCTCGGATGAATGCAAAATGAGTCTGCATGGAAGTGATTGTAGGGGCAGAATACACCGACGGCAAGGTCGAGCGATTTGAAAAGTGCTATTTTTTTTTTTTTTTTTTTTTCAAAACCGTGACTTACGGGGAAGGATCTTGTATGATACAGGCAGGCATTTGAATTGAAGTAAAAGTGAAATGGTTTTTGTGACTGGTGGTGGTCTAGAGGAGGTTTAACTGCGGATTTATTGCCAAAGATTTCGTACTAATGCATGATAACGGGGAACAGTCGGATCCCTTAGGGAAGTTGGTACTGCCACCATGGCCTGGTTAGCGCTAAGCCCAGACTTAAGCCCTATCTAGGATTTGTGAGACTAGCTTAAACAAAGGGTTAAGCGCTTAGTGCCAGTTGTACAATCGTGGTTTAAATTTTGATCCGTGGTTTAGGAATTTTAACTCGCCGATTTCGGCGGGTTAACTGAGGTTCAACGATAGTTCAAGGTTCCAATATGCACTAAAAGCCAATAACACGCCTGAACCATCGTTGAACCACAGTTAATCCGCCGAAATTGGTGAGTTAAAATTCCTGAACCACGGATCAAATATTTGTACAACTGGCCCTTAATATACGATACAACCCATCGCACCGATTTGAGATCATTCGATATCGGTAGCAACTTCGCTCCATAGAATTCGACCGTGGATCTCGGTATAGCGGATACCTTCGTGTACACACACGATACAATCATTACATGCAATTACGATAATCGGTACGATAAATGTATCGTGTATTAAGCGCTTTAGAGCCAGTAATTCAGCTCCTGAGCTAAGAGCATTAAAAACTGAAAGCGACACTGGTAGACGAATGGGAAAGAATACCGCAAGAGATAGTCAAGAAACCCATCAGGTCAATGAAAAATCATTTAGGAGCTGTAGTTTGAGCTTGGGCAGAGTAATACAAGGTACAGAAACAATAAATTTCGAAAAATTTTGTCGTAAAAGTTTAATTTTCGAGCTACTACCTGTTTTAATTTCACTTTATTTTTTCTTACATGTTTCAATTATGACGATTGTCTCTTGAAATCCCAAAGTAATTGGTATTTTTTTAACCTCTTGATTTAAAGCTTATGGCTCCAGCGTCTTAACGATATCATAAACATTCATTGTTTTTACGTGAAGCAAGATAGTGATTCCATTTTTTTGCTCGCAAGTATGTATATTCAATAAGTTTTAATTCCTTTAAGGAAATAATAAATGCGTATTTAACTGAAAAGCGAAACAGTGAAATAAAGACAAGGGTTGGATCCAACAGATGCAAGAGCTATTATACCTTCTCAGAAGGAATACAAAAACAAGAAATTATATAATTTTGAAGAACGAGCTCCTTAAAAATAAACTCAGTAATACAAGTAGAGAAAAAAAAATAAATCAGCTTGCTCATAGTTTTGCAAAGCTTTAAAGCTGTAATAGCCAATTTACCTATATGAAGTTGCATGGAATCTTTGTACATAAAAACAAAACTTATTTGATGACGTCATCAAATTAGTTTTTGCTTTCTAAAGATTGAAGGGAATTTGGGGCTTCTTCGGTATTGGGGTTCTAAATTAGCCCCAGATTAGCCCATAATTCCTGTACCATTAGATTTTTGAAATTGTGTAATTGGGAGGTGTGGTTCACCCAGCGTGACGTCAAGCTGAGTCCACCACAAGTTTTAGTGTGAAGGAAATTTTAGGCTCTTTCGGGATCGGAGTACTAAATGAGCCCCAAATTAGCCCAAATTAGAATTTCGTTGTGGTGGGCCCAGCTTAACGGACCTGATATGGTTGGAACTAGTACTAAGAAGTTTCGTACGTTAATCAATTAAAGGTGTAAGATTTTGCGTTCATTGTAAGACTAAAACAAAATCATCAATACCAGCGAGACAGTTACGATGATTTACAGCCAAGCTAAATTTTGCAATGTTTATCCAGTAAGCTTAAGGAAGAGAAATATGATACTTTTAAAAAATTAGCTTATTCTAAAGCTGGGGTTGATCGAAATTGTTTTGGTTCGGCTGAGCTCTATTTTGGATTTTCGACAAGAAATTATAAATCCAAGAACTAAATTGGCTCCAGGCCCAAATGGCTCATGACTTTCATGTGAGGTCAGCTTTAGAATTGGGAAATTTCAGTGCAAAAATTGGAGAAGAAAAAACATAGCTTGAACGGTTACATTTTTGGCAAAAAACCGAAGTAACTACTTCGTAGTTGGGGAGAACATGCGGTGGTATAAGAATTTTTAGATTTTCACTCAAAAATACCGAATGGAGATCTTAGGCAAAGACAAACAACGAGAAAAATTTACTCTCGGAAGAATGCCACTGGGCCTATGCCACTCAAGTAGATGTTGCTTGAGCTTGAGACCACTGATGAACCCAAAAGTTAAATAGCGATATTACCCACATAAAAGATAGTGTCCTTCTTATAAATACTTCTAACAAATCGTTTTGCTGTTAAATGACGATTTAAAGCAAGTATCAGTATCAGGACCCCCAAAATTACGCCCATTTTTTTTTTTTTTTTTGAAAAAAAATTCAGAAAAAAATTCATAAAAAATTCTTTTCCTCAGGAAAAAAGGCCAAAAAATTCTAGAAATCTTTCCAAAACTCCCGGCATTTTTTTTATTAAAAAAAAAAAAAACAAGAACCTGAAAAATTCGTTTGGAAAACAGAATCAAAATTTCTGTCAGTTTTGCCTTTGTTGTCTTAACAGAAAAACTGTATTTTTCCAAAATGAATTTTGAAAAATACGCCAGAATATATTATCGCGTAGTTCCCATTTTGTTTACTTGGATTTTTTCATTTCCGCCTCGGTACAATATTGAATATTTCTGCCTTACTTTACAAACATTTATCTGGCTGTTATTTTCAATTTAAGTAGACAAAAATAGATGGCGTTATTTTTAAAAATATAATCTGATGGTCTACCTGGTGACCACCTTGGATTCTCAATACTAAAATCCTATAATGCACAAAATTAGAAAAAATACAACAGTATCTTCAGATAAAATTATGTGCTACGCTCAAAATTTCTAAATTGATTCTTGCTTTGGTATCAAAAAATTATTTCTTAGCTGTTTTTTTTTTTTTTTATGGTTTTAAGTCTGAATTTCATAAGGCAAATTCTGGTGTGCCCCAAGGCTCCATTTTATGTCCAACTCTTCTTATCATCTTCATAAATGTTCTTTCTCTAAAAGTGATTGATTGTTAAAGAGATATTCACCATAACGGATTTTTAGTGTCCTTTACTTAACATAACAACATTTACAATTTTACAAAAACTGATGTCTTCTGAAACCACAATGAACTTTTGAATATTAAAAGGGTGTCACATAGAAAAAAAATATTGGTGTCTTCATACTTTTCAAGTCAAATCATATATAAACCTTGAAACCCATTATGACCCAATTTTACCTAAAGTGAAAAACACAAAGTTAAATAAAGACAAATACATACCAACAAAATGTTACCCAGTAGTATACTTTTTATTAATTGCCAATTTGCTTTTCCGTTTCTCAGAATATAAATGCGAGTCTTTTGCAATGAACCTTTAATTTTTCAAAAAGGCCACTCTGTCAGTTTTCATTAGTTTAATGTTCCTTTTAGCTTGAACCATAAAGAAAATTTTACCTTTTCTGTGAAAAAAAAGAAGAAAACTGTTCTTTCATTTTTAGCAACAATTTGCAAACTTGACAAGGCGTGATGTACAACCAAACCACGATAGACTATTCTTTCACTTTTAATATTCTTTCCGAAAACATTCATTATAGTAAAAAAAAAAATCAATTTATACCATAATTCACTTAATGTAGTCATGTGTGCATTATAAGTGTTCATTTTGCCAATATATCCTGCATTTAAAAAGAGTTTTACTATATATTATCATCATAATCATCTTCCTTCGTCGTCCGTCGTCGTCAGAAAAACCCAAAACCATTACCAAATTGCATTTTGGCTGCCACCATCAGTCGAGGTCCTATATAGAATGAAATAGAAAAAAAAGGAAGGATAGACTTACTGCCAAAGGATGCACCTTGGACTTATTTTAAATGCAGAACATAGACTCCAAGACAGATGACCCCATTAATAGCCTTTTCTCTTTAAGCTATGGTATGTTGTTTGGTCGGATGTGATGCTCTGCATAGCAGTCACTTATTACATCGAACAAAAAAAAAAGCAGAATTTCCCTTATCCATCTCGTGTCCGTTTTTCACTTGAATTGATTTTAAAGTCCTTTCTTTTTTTACCATTTTGTTGTTTTTGTTTAAAGAACTAAACAAAAGTTTGAAATAAGTACAGAAGCGGATTTACCACAGAAAGCAATTAAAGGCAAATTCCCTGGTTGATAACTTTTTTCTTGTAAGGGCACTAAAATATAAGGAGTAGTAGCCGTGGTATGATGGTTAATGCGTGACTGTCATGTCGAAGGTCTATAGGTTTGATTCCCCAGTCTCATCCATTTGATAATAATAACACAATAAGTACTGCCTCTTGCGAAGAACTGACAAAAACTCCTCCCACTAGAGGTATACATCAAGAGTATCTTTTGTCATATAAAAATGCCGCTCAAATAAGCCATTCAAATTTGGCAATAAACTGTGGGTCCCCTCCATTCCTGCAGATATGCTCACAGGAATTGTTTTGAGAGTTGTTGTAAGTCACTAGGTCCTCGTTCTTCATGAGCTGTTATACCACTAAACTTAGTTTATTTTCAAAATTTAAACGAAGAAAGTGTTCAGTTGGAATTAATAACTTTCATTGTACGGTCAAATCCGCTTAAGTGAAATCTGCTTATTTTAAACACTAAGCTAATGCCCGAGAATTTTTAACAAATTTCCTATGAATAGCTCTGCTTTACTGAAACCCTCCTCTTAAGAAAAAAAACTTTTCTATCACTGGCAATTTCAATATTACACTTTCATTTTCTTCTTTTGCTATATTCTTTCATTATAATTTATATAAAAATGTATAAATTCTCAAACCATCGAATTCAGAGTTGCCAGACTCATACAGTTTGATACAGATTGTGCATATAAAACAATCAATATATTAATATCTTTATTTAAAAAAAATTGTGATTAGAAACAAATTGTGGTTAAAAACCAATTCTTACTAAATTATTATTGACGGTACCTACCATTTTTATCAATTTTTTTTTTTATAAAGAAGGTTTGTCTAAAGTAAAATAATATTGCACACACAAATTTTCATAGAACTATTTTCTTAAATTTAGAAATCTTCTTAAAACTGGGTTAAAAAATTGTTTTTAATTATGTTTTTGAATAATTTTAAAAACCTAAGACTCGCATACCAATGTTTTATAATCTTATACAAATTTTATGTATAAAAATATTTTCCACTAAAATAAATTCATATTTTTTTATGAATTCATATGGCAATATTTATTTTGCGGTCAGCACTTATTCAGAAGTTGTAGTTGCAAGTTAAAGCGAGTTTAATACTATGTTTCCATTACAGCTAAAATGAGGTAATTTGGCAAATTACTGACTGTCAGACTGTCAATCGCTTGTTTTTGTTGTTTTATCTATATTCATATTATAAAACGGCAAACACGAATTTTGTGGCACAATTTACGTGGTCTAGAAGAGCCGAAGGTATATAAATTATATATCGTTGGAAAGGTTTTGTGCCATTAAAGTGCACAAAATAAATAAATTAATTAAAGTATTAAACCGCAAATAAATTAAATTAACAAAAGAAAATTTCGTATTAAGGTGGAGCGAGAAGCGAGCGAGAGAGAATATTTGTAAAAACACACAATGAGGTGGTTGTTCATAGTTCACGGATGAGCTTCAGCGGAGAAGAGAAAAAAACAACCAAGAGACAATGCAACACAATAGAGATCTCTACCAAATTGTCAGTTTCAAATGACAGCAAAAACTTGGCACAATGACAGATGAAATTGGAAAGAAAAAAAAAGGCGGGCTAATTTTAATTATAAAAATCTAGCTATTTTGTGCCATGAAAAGATTATAATATCTTATATAAAGTATAAAAACATTTTTACTTGCAGGTTTTCTATAAAAATAGGAACAAAACAATTCCAAAATAAAACAAACAAATGACTGCCACTTAAATGTCATTGTGCCAAGAATTTTAGTTTGACATTTAAATATGAACGAGACAGAGATATATTGCTGTTTGTTAAAAAGCTCTATTATTGTGCATTTGTTTGGTTTGGATAGATAGGTCAAAGTGGGAGCGAGATAGAATACAGTCAGTGGGGTTGGCAGCTTGCACCGTGTCACATTAGTATATATAAAAATCGTGTATAACAAAAACAAAAATGTATTTGGTTGGGTATTGTAGGTTCGATCAAGGTCTTATTATAGGTTTTAATAGGCGTAAATTCACGAAAAATGTTGTAAGTAGGTACTTTGAAGGCTTTTAACTTCAGTCAAAATGTATGTTAATTAGAAGATAATGTAATTGGCCCTCGAACTTCGAGGGCTGGACAGACTAGTAATAATAAAAGGATAACCTTGCAACGCGCCCTAAGACCTTTTAGAAAAATATATATATAAAAAAAATATTCCCCATTCTGATTTTTCTAACTGACTTTCCTAAAAGACCTTAACACTACAATGTCCATTAAAGATTTTTTTTTTAATTTTTATTTTTATAAAAATAATAATAATTTTTAGATAACTATACTTATAAATATACTGAGGTTGTAAAATTTAACACTGGCTATTGTATTTTTTTTATTAGGTATGTTTATAATTTTTTAAATTAATTTTTGAATACATAAATTATAAAATATTTATTTTCACCAAATTTTTACCACCTCTATAAAAAAACAAATAAATGAGATTAAGAACATGAGTAACCAGTAACGTTAAATAAACTATTCCCTGAAACAGGCACCCAAATTGTTTGATCCACTCCTGGATTGTTAAAAGTTTAGCAATTATCATGAACTTAAACTTCACTAAAGCATCTCCAATTCATTTGTAAAAAAAGATGCTTAAGGGTAAAGTGTGCCTGATGCATCAGCGTTCAGCCACTTCACTTCGGTACAGTGTAAATGTATGTTGTAAGGTACCTACATATATCTAGATTTAGATCAATGTGCATTAACTATGAAGATTTTTTTGTTGCATTTTCTGCAATTATTATTGTCAAGATAACTCAATGGATGGCACATAAACAATAATAAAACAAAAAGAAAAAAAAGACGAAACAAGAAAAGAAAATTCAAAAAGAAAAAGAAAATGGAAAATAGTGAACTTGGTCTTGCTCCAGGTTTTTTGAGCAATTTTCATTTGTTTTTCTTTTTCATTTTTAATCCGAAAATGCACTTCAGCTTCGAGTTGCTTGGTGCACTGTCGAAAAAGGGCCAAGGTAACACTACTTAACAATATGAGTTTTTTAACGGAATGTCCCCTAAGGGACCTAAAACCAGCACACTATTGCCAAAGCTACTGAATTTCATTGTGCACTGTAGAGCACCACTTTGAAAGCGGCGCACGATATTAACACAACAGGATATTATCTTAGCTGCATTAAAGATAAAAGAACAAACAATATTTATAGATATATGTACTCATAAAAGGGGCTAAGCTTGGAAGAAAAAACTTATAAAGGTATTTTCATTTTTGTTTTATTTTTTGTTCAGTTTTTGTCTCTTCTACTACAAGTTCGAATCACTTTAAAGTCGAGGGTGAAAGATCTGGATTAGAGTATTTAAGTTTGTTTAAAACTTTTATCTTCTATATACCTAAGTTTTTGTTTCCAAATGATTCAAGATTTTAATGAGAAAATTTATCATGAATCTCCTTCTGAATTCGTTCTTATCTTTCCATATAAGTTTTGTTCTGTTTGAACTATTAAAATTAAGAATTCCTGAATTATTGAATTAAAAAGTCAAAGTTGATGAAATAAACTGCACTTTTATATTTTCGGCGCATAAGGTTCGTAGAACGACTTCGCTAGTTTAATATGTGGAACATTGCGAACATTGTTCATAAATCCCTTATCTCTGGACGTTTCGAGGATGCCATGACATTAGGCCATAATTCGACATAAGGCCATATTTTCAAATATGGCCATATGACACTTTCACAAAGTGACATAAGGGCATATTCAAACAAATGGCCTTGTGTCACTTTCAGATGTAGGTATATATTTCTTATTTCGTATAATAAAATCTGTGAGGGCAATAGATTTTAGAACTGTAAATTTTTGATTGTCTATGTCATTAATTAATTTAAAATGGATCTTCCGGCATTGAAAAAAAAAATCAGTGTAAAGAAAGTTAAGACTTTAGATAATTATAATTAAAACATTTCCCGAATTTTTCATTTTCTTCTCTTTGGCAAAATTTGTTCCGCTATATTTTCACCAAGTTGATCTTCTGTTCGGCAAATTATTTTTCCGTTAAGTACGCCTTGAGTGAATTAAACACGCACTTTGATGTGAGATTGAGATCTTCACGTGAAAAAATCCCAAGGATTATAAAAATAGCGTAGCGAGAAAAATGTTTGACCAACGAAAGATAAAAAAAATCGATAGATTTTTGCTTGAATCTAATTTACACTCATCAGTTTTAAGTATTCTCATTATTATAATTTGAACTGTTAAAAATACCGCAAGGAAAAGCTACATTCATCCGTGCAACAAAACTGTCAAAAACTAAAATATTTTTGTTTTCCGTACCGCGAGTATCAAAATTGCTTTAACATGGTATTATGTCACTTAAAGAAAGTGTCACGATGCCATATTTACATATGGCTTTAAGTCGCAAAAATATATGGCATTATGACACTTCACCAAAGCGTCAAAAGGCCTAGGTCATCACTTATCCGTTCGAATATTGGCCTTATGTCACTTTTTTTCTAGGTCAAAAAAACTGCAAACAAAAACTGCTTAAAATTGTTTAGGCTCAATGAGAACAACCAATGATATCAACTTCCGGATAATTTAAGTCTAGAAACATTACCATAATTAGTAAGGTTTGTAAAAAATTTATTTGATGTTTTTTTTCTAGGCCAACAAAAACTGCAAAAAAAATTTCTAATTATTGTTGAAATTTTTTGTTTCGCATATATTTAGAGCAAACAGTAAGTTTTTCGAAGATTTTTAATTGGTAATTTTCTTATATAAAAAACATCATGTGTCGAGTTTCAAAGCGAACCAATGGGAAGTTATCAGCACCGGGTTACACCCAGCCTCCTTTTTTTAATTTTATGATATTTGACGGCTGTGGTATCTTTTTATTTTTTAATTTTTTTCAAGCTCAAAGTATAAGACTCCTTCTGGATTTTAAAAGAAACGAGTATGCGATGTAGTAGCCGTGGCGTGATGGTTAGTGCGATGGACTGTCATGCCAGAGGTCTAAGGTTCGATCCCCAGCCTCGCCATCTATTTATTTAAAAGAAAAACGGCTACTGCCTCTTGCGAGGAATTGACAAATCCTCCAAGAGTATCTCCTGTCACAGAAAAGTGCCGCTCCTTAGCCGTTCGGATTCGGCAATAAACTGTAGGTCCCCTCCATTCCTGCAGACACGCACACAGGAATGGTTGAGAGTTGTAAGTCACTAGGCCCTAGTTCTTCATGAGCTGTTGTGCCATCAAATTTATTTTTTTTTTTTAGAGTATGCGATGTAAAAAGCCAAGTAAAAGGTCAATCAAAATTTATGCAGTTTTAGTAATTGGGCGATTTTCTTAAATATATTTTTAAAATAGTTTAAAAATGTCAGAGCGATTTTTAAAAAAGAGTTAAAATGTACCATTTGAAAGGTAACAGAATCTTCATAAACGGTCAGCTGATTTATAAAATTGGTTAGCTGTAGTTTTTACTTGCAATATATATTGGTACTATGGGGAAATTTTTGGATTCGTGTAAAATAACGATGTCGAGATTTTAATCAAACTTGACATTACTATGATATAGAGAGAAAAATATGGTCTGCATTTAACAAAAACTGTTATCAAAGGTTCCTGCCATAGAACCGTTTTCTAATTTCGACTTTCTCGTTAACGGCTCAACTGATTTGGATGGAAGTTTTATTCTGCAGGTCCTCTCAAATCTGATACAAATATTTTCAAAAGAATATTTTTTGGATTAAAATGATTTTTTTTTTTTGAGAAATCTTTTTTTTTGAAAACGAGTTACCTAATGATTTTTTTTTTGAAACTGTGGTTTTAGTTGTATATTATTAAATTCTTAAAAATGGCATATACCTACCCATTTTTTTTTCTAAAAAATTTCTAGAAACTTTATAAAGTCAGCTTCCTATGTATACAAAATTATTTTTAAAGAAAACCGTTCCAAAGATTTTTAAATGTTTTTCTTTAAAAATTCATATTTCTTCAAGAATTTTGATGGTTTTCTTCAGGTCCGTCAAGCTGGGTCCGCCACAATCGAAATTCGAAATTCTAATGATGCAGGAATTTAGTACTAATGGAACTAAAATCCCCTCCCCCTCAAACCTGTGGCGGACCCAGCTTGACGGACCTGTTTTCTTCATGGTGAGATTAAAACATTTTAAGTACTTGTTTTATCGATCTAAAGAACGTGCTTTATGCTTTTCTCCATATATCAATTTATTATTTTAAATTCAAACAAAAAAAATCTATACCTGACCAATTTCTGAAACTGTCTGACCTTTTATTACGTTCCGGCGGCCGCCTTTTAAATGCGAATAAAGTGCTAAGATTCCACAGCCGGACTTTTGTCATTCGGAATTTTGTAATTTAGGATTTTGTAGCGTTTCCTACTTTTAACGTATTGACTGTGTCAATCAATGCATGAAACGTTGACGATCACACGAATGTTGCCAGTCGGTTAATCATGTCCCAAATTGCGTTGACGTTTTATTTGCGTCAAAGCGTTTACACGTAAAACTATGATGATCACACGATCCATCACATCTAAGAATTTTGAGCGTGAACGTTAACGCGTAGTTAAAAATATTGCATCAAAAAAAAAATAGCTTTTAAAATTAAAATTAAATTAAATATATTTTGTTTATCTATGTATGTATTAATTTTATGAAATAATATGATTTAACATCAATTGAAACGTAAAAATTCTATTAACAAATTAAGCAAAAGTGATAATAATATAAAAAAATAATCAAGCACTAAAGTTTTCCTTTCCTGACATCTTTAAGCTACTTAAACCTTTTCCAAAAAAAAAAAAAAAGAAATAGTAAAACATATAAAAAATCTAATAAATCAAAGTTAACAAACAGTATACATCCATATATTATTTATCTATAGAATCCTAAAGTAGTTCGGTAGTTAATCAAATAATTTTTTTTTGTCAGACGATAATTTATTTATAAATGCATATTTATTGCTAAGCAAAAATTCATGAATGTATTTATAAGAAAGAAGAAATTTCACGAAATTCCTTAAAGCTTTAAAAAAAAAATAATAATAATAAAAACTTTAGGGTTCAGCTGAATAAAAGAACGGACCATATGGGAGTGGGTTTATCTATGGGAAGTAATTACATGTTATACACAAATCTGGTATATTTTTTTTTGATAGTATTTTTATTCAATATAATATAACTGTCCAGGGTCCAAGAGTCCATTAAGGCAATGACTACCAGGATTGCTATCAATAAAGTGGGCTCAATACTTCAGCAATCATCATCATCAACTTTGCAGTTTATTTTTTCATGTGCAAATGCATATAAATGTGGGGGATTTTATTTATAAATGTCTGAATATAGTTATGATTAATCCGATATATGTATTTAAATTTATCGAAGAGTCATAACTCCACAGGACAAAAGTCACAATATAGCCTCTTCATCCACTTGGAAGAGTTAAAAATCCACGATAAACAATACTTTTGGCTTTTTTTTTTGAATTTTATTTGTGAATAACTAATCAGAATGTACTTGGGTAGTAAAATTACCATAAATCGACCTTATCAAAAAAACTGTATTACAAAAAAAAATCGAATCTTTATTTCGAGGACTAAAGTGACTAATATTCTTAGCATAGGCTCCCTGAAGCTTAGAGCATAAACGCCATAATATGATTCAATCTAGCCCTGCGTATAGATATCTAAGAACATCAGAATACCCTGGCTTAGTGCGGAATATTGAGTTATTACTAGCGAGAGTTGAAAATTCATTGTATGTATAAATGTAGGTATGTCAGTTCCTTGATCTAGTGATGATGCGATACGAGCATAGAATTTTGAAAAAAATCCCTTTCCAAAATGTAAAAATAGAATGTTCCTTAAAAGGGTTGATTTTCATGTCTATATTTTTAGCATATTTAATTCTTGGTTGGGAGATATTTTCATAAGAGCAAACAACAAGGTCAATTTTATCTTGTAGGTATATGTTTGTATATCATCAGTAGACAGAGGAGAAAACAAAGTTTTGTAAGATATTGTATATACCCAAGGGAGACGATATATGTACAATCTACATACCGCAAGTAAGACTGTTTTGTTTCTAACTTATTTGCATGTAAACACCTTGGAGACAGTCGTGTTTTTTTTTTTTTCATTGTAGAGTCAAAACTCAAGAGATGAAACTTAATGGCATTTAAATTTTTAAAATATAAATAGATACCGCAGAACGCAGTAGATATTTAAATTTTGATGTCTGGATTTCATAACAAAAAAAAAAAATAACTAACTGTTGAATTTAGGAAAAATATGTTGCTTTGTTTTTAAAGTTAGGTGAAGTCTTAAAAAAAATGATTATTTAGTTTTATGTAAGGTGGTGAAAAATAACTTTTTTGATAAATTTAAATGCAATTTATCTTCATTTTATTTTAATATTTTTTGTTTAAAGTTTATAGTTTGCATTCATTTAAAGTTTAACATTGTTTTAAAAGTACCAAGTGGAGCTCAAAGTTTCGATTTCAAAGCGATATTTGGTTTTATTTCGATTTATTTGAATATAATAGCCGTGTTTTTTTTTTGTTACAAAGTAGCTACTCTTTTTTAATTTACAACGCTAAACAAAAACAAATCGAACTACTCAGTGCTACTTTTGTTATTGTTTTGCAAATACAATGAAAAAACGAGTATAGCTACAAAGTAATAAAAAAATAAGCTTATCTTAAATAAAAGGCATTTATTTTTTTTTCCGGATGGAATTATTTATTACATTCAACAAATAATGAATGTAGGGTTGGTAATTTGTAGGTGCAAACTTGACTTTTCTTTTGGGAGCAATTACCTAAGGTTGTAGGAATTTTGCTATAAATCTTTACACAACATAGTAAAAATTAAATTTTTTGTTACTTTTTAAAATTTTATACTTAAAGCCGATTTTTTAATCGTCAGTGAAACGATGAGTTAAATGCCCAATGAATAAAATTAATTAACTCTTAAACAATTGGACAACAAAATCGAATTTTTCAATTATGAAAAAAATAAAATAAAAAAAAAATAAAATTTGAATGTCAAATTTATTTGTGTTTGTTTTTGATACATTTCAAAGAATTTAATTTTTATTTAATGTTTATTTCAAAGCAATATTCAACAAAGGTGTTTTTTGACATTGAAGATATTTATTCCTATACGAATAATAATTAATATCGTTCTGAAATGATCAGATAGTTTATTACAGGAATAATTTATATTTGACTAATGAAAAACTATTTTTGCTCTACCTGAAGATTAAGTACTAACCTACTGCTTAACTGACTATTGAAAAATTTTCCCTAAGTCATAAACTATAACATGTTGTTACATATATGTAGTTCAACTAGCATAGGTTTTTAAAATATTTATAAAAACAAGGATTTCGATAGAGATTTTCGTTCTTCAAATTGCTAACAATTCTGAAACTAGTTTTAGCTCAACATAAAAAATGCTGTGTTAGTTTTTTTTTATTATTACAGAATTTAAAAAATTTAATTTTATATACATACCTAGTCTTATATGCATTAAATTCATCACCCTAAGTAGAAACTATAGACACAAATAGGTTAAATGGGATTGAGTCCCCGGCCTCAGTCGAAACTGTTAGGCACAATGGTACTTCTCTCTTCTCCTTACGCACTCGAGAATGGTACACATAACACTGGTAAAGGCAGAAGACGAATTCCCACACAAATTGCACATTTACTTATCATATTCGCGGGAGGGAGTAAATGTGAATTGTAAAAGTACATAAAAACTCATCCAACGTTTCATCATATTGATGTGTTCATATATCTGGCTTATGACGGTGAACCGTATCCGGTGGCTGGCGGATGCTATTATTTAAATTTGAAAACTCAATAATAATTGAAGTGACAGTTGAGTCATCATTGAGGGCGATGTGTGGTGGAAGGTAGAATGATAATTTAGGCCGTGTGTGAATTGGATTAAATTTGATCCCAAAATTAAATTTTGACACTATTGAGGTGAATATAAAACGTCAAAATTTAACATGGTCCCGGGGAACGTTAAATTTGTGCTGCTAGGTTAAAAATTTGACGTTTACCAGCACCCACGAAAGGTTTTGTTTGTTTTCATGTGCATAAAAAAAACATATTCAATGAAGATACATTAGTATGTAAGTCAAAATATAATTAAATGATTTCACTCTAAAAATATTAAGAAAAAGTTCAACGCCAATTTGTATAATCTTGTTTCTAGAGCCACAATGAAGACTTCTGGATCCTTGCTTGCAGATAAATAGAAGCCAGAAGTAGAAGTGGAACATTGTTTGTGCTCTTGGATACAACTTCTTTTGCTCTACGAGTTTGAATTGACGCAAAATAGAACCCTGGATCTGGTGGTTAAAATGAAATTCTAAGAAAAACACATCGTTCTGAATGAAAAGTCTCCATACAAAAGGTCATTACATCTCAAAGATGAAGGGGTTGATACCTTTTATTCATCTGAAGAACAACATTTGCTAATTGCAGCAATGATAACAAGCATTAAATAATTAAATAAAGTTGCCAGCTCATCGTGACCACCACAAGCGGCCAGAGTTTTTGCGTCTTGTTTTTTTGATCTGCAGCTGCTTGCAACAAAATGCGAACCCTAAGCGTCCTTTATAACAGACCCAGGGTAAGAGCACTCTCTTTGAACTCATTAGAATGGGCGTTTAATTTTTTAACTCGCGAAATTTATTACAAAAAAATGTGTTCTACTTTTTTCAAAAACTCGCGGACGGAAGAAAAATATTAGAATTAAAAACATCCCTTTTAATTAAATTCACACAGCAAAAAGAGGAAATTGTATTCACCACTGAAGAAACGTCAAAATTTAATGTGTGATCAAATTTAATCGAAATTTTAAACGAATTCACACACGGCCTTAGAGATGAGGGAAAAATATGTAACTTCGTTACAGTATTGTACCCATCTTTGGAGGTCCCTAGCCCTCCAGGACTTTAGTTATTTTTGAATACGCAGGACATGCTTTATTTTAATGTTATTAAAAACGTAAATTTAACAAATGTATGTAATTTGTATGTATATGTACATTGCATACTTTAACCCCATTTAAAAAAAAAAAAAAACTTACTCTACTAATTTGGTCTTTTATGTAACTTTCTTACAGTGTCACTGATAGTCATAAGGCCAAAAAACCCACCTAAGCTCAAGTGACGTAGGTTGGCCAAATACGCCACATGAGCTTAGGTACCTCTTTTCAATTAGGTTAGGTATCTCCTTTCAATTACACCTTCAATGTTCAATCAAACCTATAATTTCTGTACAGGGATTAAAACAATTAATCTGTACAGTAATGATTGTTATTTTATATAATATGAGTTACATACATTATGACTGTGCAGAATTATTGAAAACGATTACATAATGTTCAAGAACACAGTCATTTATATCATACCAACCACAAGAGATTACTTAATGTTAAACATAAGCAAACATTTTATTTTCGTATTATTTTTCAATTAACTGCACAAGAAACATTTTGAAAACATATGTACATAACATATCTACAAGAAAAGATATAGGTACGTTATTTGTAAGCAATTTAGCGAAAGTACCTTTTCGTTTAGGGAACAAAATATTGCTTATTATGTGAAGAAGTGCTCTCCATTATCATGTATGCCTATCCTCTAATACCTTTCATAATAAACAAAGTTTTAGACTTTTACCTTCTTTAGATTGTATGTATGTATGTATGCAGGTGTTTATTAAAGTATATTACAGATACTCAACGCCATTACTTCATGCTCCTTCCATCGCATGAACAAATTTATGGAACTGATGTATGTTAGAAACCTAATATAATTTCTCTCATTAAAGATTTTTTTTTAATAATTTTTTTGGAAATGTAAAATGTTTTGCAAATGATATGTAAATACCATATAAATATTTTGCTTATGAGATTATTTAAAGTTGATGTAGTTTTGTTAATAGCACTTGCTATCATAAATGCATGGATAAATCGTATTTTCGGCCTATTATAGTAAATGCGTCTAACAAAAATGTTAAAAATGTTGAAGACATATATATTTTAATAGAAGATTAAATAATTAAGTCAAAGCAAATTAAGGAAAACATTCAAGTGAACCTAAGTTTTCGATCGAATCCAATAGCAAAGGGCGTACTGTTATCGACTTCGGCTCAATGGCAAAAATGAAGCTTATTGAGATTTTAAAACATTATCAAATGGAAGTCTTAATTTTTAATAAAAAAAAAAAAAACTGCTAAAAATTTGTCCAAAACAAAACTCTTTTATTCGATATGTCTAGAACAAACAATGATATCGACTCCGAGACAATTTTAGTCTGCACACAATACCTAGAACATAACTATTGTATGTAGTTGATGAAGTTTGTAAAAAAAATTAATTGGAAGTTTTAGTTTTTTTTTTGCAATGACTGCAAAAACTGGAAAAATTATGAACATTATTTTTCTTTTCTCAGATTTACAAATAGTTTTTGCAGCAAGTTCAACAAAAATTAAAGAAGATAAAATCGCCAATTTTATATACCTATATAATCATAATTATTACGTATGACAATTTTTCAAAAAATTCATTAATAAAAAGTTGTTGTTTTTTCATTTTGTAGAATTAACTTCTTATCATATAAAATCAAAATTAAAAAATACAATCACTAATGTTAAAAATAAAAGATTAGAAATTTAAAATAAACTCACTGCAACGGATATCAAACGTTTTGATGCAAACGACATGGTCGATTTGAAAAGTTTTGGATCCAATATCGATTGTCAATAGAAAAGCTATTGACACCTGGTAAGTTGCTTTCCACGCCGCCTTCATCTCAGATCGTGAACTGCGATTAGGAGATCAAAATTTTTCTAATTTGACGTTCAATGCATTTCCCATAAGAGAAAACTAAAAACAGGTCTGAAAAAAGTTTATTTTCCTAATTTATTTTAATTAAACCAGTATTCGTATTATAATCGCAATTGAACAAAAAAACATGTGATTTTGTAAATCAAGCGTAAAATGTATCGAAACTGATAACTAAAGTGCTTTATTTTATAGATAAAAAAAGTAAACAAATCAACATTACAACGAGAAGCAACAACAACAATATTTGGCTACGAAAAAAGCAAGACAGGGGCGTAGCCAGTATTATTCAAAATATTTTATTTTTTTTTTGTGTTTTGTAAAATATGTTTGAGAGTTGTAAACAAAAATTATTGTCAAATAAGAAGAAATGATTTTTTTTTATGTGAAAACTCTTTTTTTGTAAGATCGAGTATAATGTCGAGTTCCTATAAACTCGACAGAGATGTGAAAAATATTGTGATCAATAACAATTTTTTTCACACACAGGCAACTCTAAGCATGTTTCCGTTTTCACCTTTTCGCAAAAAGTCTCTTCGCTAAGTCTAGAAGCCTTAAAGTAAAAACAAAACATCAAATATTTAGCAAAAATATTAATACATAACAATAACATTTTTAGTGAATTATAAATGTGTGCCCATGCCCAGAACAAACAGTTTTTATTTTGTATATGTCTATGTATCTACATATTTCAAAATGTTCCATACTGATTGTTTGAGTTTTCTTTATAATCTCTTTAAATGTTTTTTATTTATTCAATAAAGTTTCTAAAATTTAAAACATAAGAAAAGAGTATGGAGAAAAAAGAAAGAACCCGAATGAACATCAACAAGCTTGTGTGTGGCTAGTAAAAATGCTAGTTGATTCAAATGCATTCGTCAAACAATAAAAAACCTGCACTCGATCGACATGATCACGTGACCTTCGGTAGCGCAGTGCGTAGTGCACTTGGCCCGGAGACGCTTGGTCTAGGTTCGAGCCTCAGTGGGGCAAAATGTTTTTCGAATAAAATTGAACATAAATAGACTAAGCACCACTAAAGGAGTCTGATGATCGGCCTGGCGACCGTGAAATAGCTATAACTCCAGCCTATAAAACTTGGTGGTAGCTCACTCAAGTTGTTGTTCTTTCATTCAAGCCTTCAAAATTAAAACATAATATTTTAAACTGTGACAAAAGAGTTACATACTCTTCTTCGGCTAGGGAACACATAGCAGATACACACATTTTAAAAACATAAAATAATGTTAAAAAATTATTTTAGTTTATTCACAATTGATTTTGCCCCTTGAAACCCCTTTCCCAACTACGCACATGATCTCATTCCAACTGGCGACGTTCATCCATTTTGGAAAACAACAACAACAATACACGTTTGTTTACATTCTTTATGGGCAAAATAAAGCGAATAAGAAGTTATATTCGGTATATATTCTTCTTGATTAACAAAATACCATACATTGTGAATCTATTGCAATTATTTTATGGATACCCGTTTTTAAAAAATAGATTAGTAAAATTAATGTTTTCCAGACTATTTTTTAATTTTTTCTTATGGGAAATACATTGAACGTCAAATCAAAGTTTTTTTGATCTCCTACTCAGCGTTCACGCGTTGACTGCTAGGTGCCGTGACTCCATGCGTCAATATCGGTTTTAGCTTTTAACACTAAACAATTTTTTGGTAGCCAATTTTACCTACCATCTTCCGACGCTGGTTTAGTGGCTGTAGTTCGCTCATTTTTAACTTCCCATTGGAAGTTATTGTAATCGGTCCGATTTGTGAAATTAAAAATTTTGACATTTCTCGACGTTTCGAGGTCTCTGGAGTCTTTTTAGAGAGATGTCTGTGTACGTACGTACGTTCGGAAGCTTTTTTTCGTTCACAGTATCTCGAGAATGCATAGAGATATCGACTTCAAAAAAATTTTATTTTACAGATAATAAGGTCATAACGTGCAGAAATGATTTTCAAAAAAATTCAGTTAGCGGTTTTTTTTATTACAGTAATTTAAAAAAAACGACTTTGGCCTGATTTCATTTTATGCATAATGAAGTGCTAATACTTAAAAAAAAAAAAAAAACAATTCGCAGTTATTTTTTTTAAATTAAAAAAAACCTTAAAAATTTAAAAAAAAATATCGAATATCTAAAGAACAAACAAAGATATTAACTTCTGGTTAATTTTATTTAATACACAATGTTAAAGTTGATAATCGGTAGAGTTTGCGAAAAAATTCAATTAACGGTTTTTTTTTCTAGGCCAAAAAACTGCAAAAAAAATGCCAAGAATTGTTAAAAATTATTTTTTGGCGCGAATGTCTCGAGAACAACCAATGATATTACCTCCGGGATAATTTTAGTCTACACACAATGCCATAATTAGTTATTGATTAGGTTTTAAAAAAAATCAATTGACGGTTTTTTTTTCTAGACAAAAAAAATGCAAACAAAACTGCTAAAAATAGTTAAAAAATGTTTTTTGGCGCGAATGTCTCGAGAACAACCAATTATATTAACTCCGGGATAATTTTAGTCTGCACACAATGCCATAATTAGTAATTAATAAGATTAATAAAAAAATCAGTTTACGGTTTTTTTTCTAGGGCAAAAAACTGCAAAAAAAAATGCTAAAAATTGTTAAAAAAATGCTTTTCGGCTCGAATGTCTCGACAACCAATGATATCAATTCCCGGATAATTTTAGTCCACACACATAATTAGTAATTGATAAGGTTTTTAAAAAAATTCAATTGACGGTTTTTTTTTCTAGGCAAAAAAATTGCAAAAAAACTGCTAAAAATTGTTAAACAATGTTTTTTGGCTCAATTGACTCGACAACAACCAATTTCAAGTCCTATTTCTGCAAGAAAATGCATTTGGTTTCAAGTTTTGCTGACTGTTGTAGAAGAGTTGATGTTTGCTCTAAGCATTGATATCAAATTTTACCCATAAAATTCACATTAAAGTTACACATTAATTAGTAGTGATTCAGCATATGTTTACTTTTACGAACTCGGGTTGGATTTGTTTTTTTCGATCTTCATCCCCGCCTGCCCATAAAATTACCCATTTTTATTTCTGTTTTTGCAGATGGGTGGCAGGAATAAAATGTTTGAAGACTGTAAGGGCGAACTACGCTTAACTGACGCGAAGTTTCTACGATCGTTCTGTGGATAAGGAAATCGAGGGTGCTTTATCAGCCAAACCGTCGGGGTTTTATGAATATATGGTTCAAGTGCATTTTTATCTAACATTAATAATAGAAATTTTCGATCGTATTGACATATTAAACAAAGAACTTCAAATTTCAGGATTATCTTATTCGAACAAGCGAAGTTTTTCTGATTTTCGTCGGTTTAAAACTTATTACAGATCAACAATGCTGCAGGATTGGCCAAATAATATTGCTATAGGTATTACATGTTTATAGTGACATTACAGACAAACTAGATATGGAAGAACTATACTAACTTTTTTATTTGACTAAAAATTCAAAGCGAAGTGCAGTTTTTGATTTGAAGAGCTTAAACTTGTAATATTTATTTAAAAAAAAAATGAACATACAAATTTAATTTTTTTTTTGGGACCATTTCGTTCGAGACTTTTTGGTTTTATATTTTATATTCACTACCCGCTCGGACTGATGATATTCTGCCGGGCCTGCCATCAGTAGTTTTTAAGTTAAATTGTTTTTATTTGATAGACGGTGAAATGGGTGAGTGTTCAAGTGGTGGTTAGTATAATGTAGTTTCACCGATAACAAAACGGTTAAACATTCCTAACGATTTGTTTGCCCCGAGGCGAAATAAACAACGGCCAGCTTCAGCTATGTTCACAATAATGAAAACTCTTTTCCTAAAATTTTAACAAAAAAATATAAAACAAACAGAAATATTTTTTTGTCTTTTTTCAAAAACCACTAAATAAATCAATTATATTGAAGCATTTCATATAGACCAAAAATTGCACACAACCTACACAACACATACAATTTACACAGCGTCAATTCTATCAAAAATGCCAATCAATGGATCGAACATAGAATAATAAATAAACTGGAATCCTAATAACAATAAAAAAGGATTCCACGTTCCTCCACACACCCGCATAAACATAAAACAAACATTACACAGATACTTCTTTACCAATATAAAAGTAACAATGTATATTGTTTGCTAATACTTATACATATACTCGTATAGATAGAATTGGATGGCAAAATCTGTGTTGTACTGTACATACATATGTTATGTACATATGTATAGGTTTTTTGCTTGGAGCATAAATGAAATAATAAAAAAACGTTAATTGATTATGCCGTTTGAATATCAATATTCCTTTTTTTATTTTTTAGTCAAATATTTTATGTATCCTTTTTGGTGCTATTGGGTATTTTCTTTTGTTAGAATTTTAATTTAAAAAAAAAAATAAACCAAAAATAACTGAGCACAAAAAACATACACAGACATATAAAAAGGCAAAACAGTGTGAATTGCATAATGTTATGTTCAAGCTCATAGTTTTTTTTTTTTTTTTGGTTTTTTTAGTACTGAATCTTGCGAAAAAGTGAAAATCCTTCAATAGTATCTCCTTTCAAAGAAAAGTGCCGCTCACCTTAGAGGCCAATTATAGCGATCAGGAAAACTCATCAGGAAAAATTTTCTTTTTGATAATTTAATGTTTTATCATACGATTTGAAATATTCAAATGATACAAATCGATGATAAATCATTTAAAATATTTATTCCATTAACAAAATTTTCTTTGGAGAAAATATTTATTCTATAAAATTCATTTCCTGATGGAAACTCGTTTTCTGTACGAAATTTCCATCAGGAAAATGAATAAGTACTTGTTTTAGACAAAGTATTTCTTCCAAATTAGATTTTTTTAATGAAAAAAATATTTCAATTGGTTTATCATCGATTCGTATCCTTTTTATATTTCAAATCTTATAATAAAACATTGAACTATACAAAAGAAAATTGTTTCCTGATCCATTTTTCTGATCGCTATAACTGGCGCCTTAGTCGTTCGGATTCGGCAATAAACTGTAGATCCCCTCCATTCCTGCAGACACGTACAAAGAAATAGTTGAAAGTTATAAGTCACTATAGGCCCTTGTTCTTCAAGAGCTATTGTGCACCAAATTAAATCCTGCTATTAAAAATATATAAGAATGATGGTACTATACTAGATTGCCTGCAAAAATATGGTTATAACTCAGGATAGCCACACACTAAAAGTTCAGTATGTGCGTGCTGATTTTTTTCTTTTTTTTTTGTGGCTGAAGTAAGCTCGCCGGTATCCAGGATTTTTCCCAAAGAAGCAACAGATACTTGATTGGTAGGCAAGGCACCCACACTTGGACGAGAACAAAAGATGATTTTGAAATCTTCTTCACCTACTCTTATGAAATACGGGGCTGGGCTATACGCCATTGTGAACTGAGAAGAAGGAATACAAAATTCTAATTTGGTTGTATAGTTAAAAATGGCTTCAGGTGGGTGCACACATGTTCGTATGAACATGATAAGAGGTATTAATGTATGTAGTTTTTTTTTTGTTACGTTTTCTTACAAATGAAGGGTCCAGGGGAAAAACGGCAAAGTTCAATTTTTATCAAAATAAAACTTTTGATGAGATTTTGTAGATTTTGTAAATTTGTAAATTTTACAAGAAAAACCATTCAAAAGAAATGTCATGCTGCGGAAGAACGACTCAAGTTCAAAATGTTGTATGGAAGAATGGCTAAAAGTCCATAGCCTTCATTTCAAATTTATCAAAAACAAGAATACTTAAATTATCTGGTTTTTAGTGTTTGACTTAAAAATTAATAGGACATTGAATATACTAGGAAAAAAAATACATTCCACTTAATAACGTAAAATTTTGAAAAAAATGATTCTAAACACAATTTATGATATTTTTTTTCAAAATTTTGAGTTTAAAAATTAATTTTTCAAAAACTATTTAATAAAATAATTTGAACAAAAAAAAGAATACAAGAATGAGAAGAAGGAAAACACAAATAAAAGAATTATTTTTGTTTTTGTTTCAGTGGGGCTGTATTGAATGAAATTAAATTTAAAGATTTTTGTGACCTTTAGTCGAATGCCTTTCGCTCAGGCACGACAGTTTGGCTCATCAGTTAGATGCTATCGTACCTTTCTAAGATATTAATATTTTGGTCGATGACCACCGACTCTTAATAAAATCTACAGCGTATAAAGAATATTGTCTTTACCGCCTAAGCACGTGGAAACAGACCTTCCTTCTATGAGATTTTTTTTTCTTGTATCGACTTAGCTTATACACCCTACGCTTTTGTTGCATTTTATGTAAAACATTGTTTAATATTGTAATATAATACTGATATTATACTGATTATATTCGAAAAATGGAACAAGTCACATACTATATTCACTAAAATAGTTATATTTAATGTAAATATTCATGAAATAAAAATAAAATTATGTTATTAATCTTAGAACATTATGGAATACAGAACTGTTTTGTTTTTAATTTTTCATTTCCCTTTTAATTTAGCATATATATAATATGTAAGTAACTTAACTTTTATTTTCGTTTTTTTTTTTTGTCGGAATCATTTTGAATGGACTTGTGCCGTTTTTTGCCTTTACTTTTTATACAGACATCTCCATGCCGTATAGGTAGACTTAACATTTATAAGCTGTACCTAGGAAAAATAATATTTTGTCCGAGGGTATATTGTAAAAGAAATAAAAGAGCAATGACAAGGTAAACATAAAATATAATATCTAGGTAGGTATACATAATATGTAAGTGGAGCGAATATATGTAGGTAGTGTTATATATAAATTGTTTTTGACTTAAAAAATTTTAATTTTAATTTTAATTTTAATTTTAATTTTAATTTTAATTTTAATTTTAATTTTAATTTTAATTTTAATTTTAATTTTAATTTTAATTTTAATTTTAATTTTAATTTTAATTTTAATTTTAATTTTAATTTTAATTTTAATTTTAATTTTAATTTTAATTTTAATTTTAATTTTAATTTTAATTTTAATTTTAATTTTAATTTTAATTTTAATTTTAATTTTAATTTTAATTTTAATTTTAATTTTAATTTTAATTTTAATTTTAATTTTAATTTTAATTTTAATTTTAATTTTAATTTTAATTTTAATTTTAATTTTAATTTTAATTTTAATTTTAATTTTAATTTTAATTTTAATTTTAATTTTAATTTTAATTTTAATTTTAATTTTAATTTTAATTTTAATTTTAATTTTAATTTTAATTTTAATTTTAATTTTAATTTTAATTTTAATTTTAATTTTAATTTTAATTTTAATTTTAATTTTAATTTTAATTTTAATTTTAATTTTAATTTTAATTTTAATTTTAATTTTAATTTTAATTTTAATTTTAATTTTAATTTTAATTTTAATTTTAATTTTAATTTTAATTTTAATTTTAATTTTAATTTTAATTTTAATTTTAATTTTAATTTTAATTTTAATTTTAATTTTAATTTTAATTTTAATTTTAATTTTAATTTTAATTTTACAGTGAATTATTTCAATATTGTGTATTTTGAAAATATTTTTAAAGAAAACCGCTCCAACGATGTGTGAATTTACTTCTTGCATTAATTCATATTTTTTTTTTCACAAATTCAGATCGCAATCTTTATTTTTGATATAAAAATATTTGAAGAAGTTGTTTTTGCAATTTATTCTTCTTTTCTATATGTTCCCTAATTGATTGTATTAATAAAATTCTAAGCGATTTGAACCACAAGAGCAAGTTCTTGCATTTTATTCAAAAGAGTAATATCTGAATTAAGCAATCGTGAGATTAATTTAAATAATCTTATTGCAATTGACATTAAATCAACGTAACGCGTCCTCAAACAAAAATGGTGAAAATTTGTTAAAAATGCTAATTATAAAAAAGTATACGCCCTAGTGTACCACCGTTTACTAAAGAAAATAAAACTAATACATATTTACGGTATAATTTTAAGCTAGAGTTTGTTAATTGAAATTGAATTGAAATTGAAATTGAAATTGAGTGCACCTATAGGATAAATCGTTATACAAAAACCTTCTCTATAAAAATATGCATAATATAGCTAATGTAGGGCTGTGGGATTTAAGCACCTCATACATATCTGGGATATCGTCGTCGGTGCAGAAGAAAAACGACACAATTTTACAAATCTCATTTTTGAAAATAGGCAACAGAAAAGTTAATCTGCTAAAAAAAAAAATACCAAGCAATAGTTCATTAAGTTAAAAATATTTGGCGCAAAATTTTAGACGATTTAGTATGACGTTAAAGCATTTTTAGTATGATGCTACGTTGAAAGCAGGCTTTTCCAAATTTTAAACGAGTTTGCGTCGTATTATCTTTTTAACATTTTACCAAAGTGATAATTGCCAAATGCCTATTTTATTTTTTAGTATCATACTTAATCCAAGTGTTACTTTGGCAGTAACAATAATTGCAGACATGGGTTGAACTGTCACTGTTTTAGGCATGATCAGCTATAGAAAAATAGGTTTAGTATGATACTAGTTAGAAAATGTTTAAAATTAAGAATATTTTAGTAAAGAATTTTAAAGTTAGAAAATTGTTAAGTAGAATCATGCTGTTTAAAATTTTGTGCCATTGTTGTAAAGTCTGGTATTTTTCAAATTGCTATAGTTTTGCTTCTATTCACAAAAATTTAATGTAGGTAAGTTCCATTCAAAAATTTCGTTATTTGTTGAATTGTGTCATTTTTCTTCCGAACTGACGTTTTGTGTAACATAGGAGCGAGAAAATGTCACCCAATCGTGCATCAGAAAATAAGTACCTATATTATCTACTAATGGCACCTTCCCCACAATTGAAAATTTTTTTTATTTTCGCTTTTATCAAAAACGTACTGGTTTTGATTAATTTGTGATCAAGAATCGTTTCAAATAGTGGTTACAATATTAAACATTAAAATTTTTGTAAAAATATTTTTTGGATTTTAAAACGTTTCATAATTTGTTTTTGTTTGAACTCATAAACAGAAGTAACGGTACCTACCATAAAAGGTAAAAAATCCAAAATTAAAAATCGTATTTTTATTAAAAACATCTCTTACGATTTTGTTTTCAAAAAAAATTCTATGTGCTTAAATAATTATTCTGATACTTTTTACAGCAATTAATTTTACCAATGGTCTTTATTAAGAGTATACTTCTGGAAAAAGAACTTTTTATTTTATTTTTGTTTTTATTTAATTTAATTTAAGTTCTATAAAAAAAAATGTACATAATTATTTATATTTAAAGAGTAGAAATGCAGTTAGATCTTCATGAAATTTCACCCCCTTTTTTGACATCTCGTTTCTTTAATTGGAAGGTTCCAACATCAAAGATCTGCATAATTGACACAATAGCCTAGAAAACATTTTCGGTGTATGTTTAATGTGCGAAAAGCTTTGTTATTAGCACTTTCTGCAAATGCGCAAATTAAGAATAAGCTTTTTAGCAAAAATTTACGACGAATGGTTGTTTTATAGTGTTTTTAACAATAAAAATTGATCATAAATAAAATTTTGCAATAAAACATTTTTATAATAAATCATACTAAAAACAAATCTTTTTTCTTTTAAATATCACTAAATGTCTGAGAAATTGAATAGGTCAAAGATACTTAAAATTCATTTACCTACATAAAAATATCTAACCAAAAAATTTATAAAATGGGTCGTTTTTCTTATTAGATAAAAATATTTGTGACAAAACAAAATTTTCTTGAAAGTCTAAAAAAAATCTAAAACCCTTTTTAATTTAACTCCATAATACACAATTTTTTTTTGAAGCAACTAGTAAAGCTTCGTAACTTTGATTAAAATTCATTTTGTCATATTACATATTTTGCACTCTTTTTAATGGATAATTGAATAAGTCGTTTTCTTGGAAACTTTTATCCTTAATAAATTTTTAAAGTAAATCTTGCCAATCACCCTTTTCGTGTACTGGTTTTCCTTTTTCTCTTGAATTTGGTCAAAAATCAAAAACAGAGAATTTTCAAATATCATTGAAACTTTTTCAAACCTCAAGGACTGAAAACTTTTATTTTAGTTCAACTCTTGTCAAGGATAAATAGGTATGTATACAAAAAGAGGGAGCAAAAACAATTGAACCCTTTTTCAACTTCCGTACGCCATTGGACATTAACTTTTCCCTTCATAATAATAATTTAAAAGACCAAAAGAATGTTTTTAAAAAAAGAACAGCAACAAAATTTAACAATATAATAAAATGTTAATGAAGAAAAGCTAAAAAACAAAGTGGTTGGTTATGAAAAGACTGCTTGAAAACCTAAAAGTTTTCAGGAAACATTGGGTGAAGTTTAAGGAAATTAGCTTGGGTACACTCAACCAGACTTAATAGCACTTAGAAAAAGTGCTGTTCTTGATTTATTCAACAGTAACAATAACAACAAAAAAAAATTATAGATGCTAGAGGAGTTCATCTTAAAACAATTGCTCACTCTGCATTTGGCTTGAAATAATTTAACCATTTAAAACACATCTCTCTTCATATATCATCATATTAATAGTCTTTTTAGGCCAACAATCCCGGAAAATTTCACCATCATTCCATTTAATGTCCTTTTTTGGTATTTGATTTATTAAAATAAAAAAAAATGGAAAATCAGTTACATTAAAAACATACCAAAAACATTGGACAAAATGAGAAGAAAAAGCAGTGAGGTGAATCCATTTGAAACACTCGAGCCCGTCAAGTGTTTCACTGGCATCCAGCAGATATTATCCAAAGTATCCAGGCAGTATCAGCACATTTTGATATATTTATATATTTATATTTTTTTTTTTTTTTTCAGAAAAAAATATCATAAATAAACATAAAATTTACACCAAATTGCACTTTAGTTATTTGGAAGCACATTCACTTATCATTTTCGGTCAAACACAGATCGCGTTAAATCAAACACGGGAATTATTGGCAGAAGAAAATCTATCGAATGTTCTATTGCGGAAGACAGTTAGTTACATTGACGTAATTTTTCACCGCATTTAGAAAACCGAATCCGACACAACGCTAGAACTATTGACGAAGAACTGGCTTAAGGATTTTTAAAAATATCCTTACGATGAACTAACGATAGAAGCTTTTGCTTGGTAAAGCTTAGTTTATTCCGAAAGAAAAAGCTCATTTCAAAGTTTTTTTTTTTTACACAAGAGGATATGAAACTGTTCTTAGTTCTCCATGAAAGAGAACATTAGCAGGGGATGGTATTTTGAATTTCAAAGGATGTTAAAATTCTGTAACGAATCAAGTTGGGTTTATTTCAGCTTGGTAAGGAAAAGAAGCTTTTTTGTTTTGTACAAAAGATGCTTTTGTTTGAAAAGAATAGCGCAACAGGTTTTTTTTATGATTTAATATTGATATTTACCGTGATTCCATTTGGTAAAAGTTACTCAAACAGAAGTTAAGACTATAGAAATGATGTTTATGTTTATTTTTTCGCCGGGAATTCGCTTTAGAAAATGAGTGTTTAGGACAGTCTAAATCATAAAGTTTGAAAACCAAGTGCCTTTGCTTAAAGCGGCAAAACTGGTGTCGGTGTACAGTTAAATCAAATGTGGTGTGTCTATGGACAAGTAGTGTCTAAACCGCTGTCTTTTTTCGAACGCGGTGTTAAGAATATTAAAATCTTCTGATTTTTTGTGTCGGTGTTGCTAAATGTGTTGCGTGTCAAAAACATCTTACTTTTTATGAGAGCTGGCCTATTAGAAGCTCAAGCTAATATCCTCTCCCCCTCACTATTTCGGACCCAACTTGACGTCTAGTTAGGACCACCACACCACACCTCCAAACACAATAATTCAAAAAAACTAATGATAAAAGAATTTAAGTTCGATTTTAGTGCTACTAATATCCAAATCTCCATATTAAAACCATTTGACATTGAAATTAAGTACAAACACAAAAATAACTGAAGACTTTCTATACGCGACCGTAAAAAACGCACGACTGGATCGCACAAACTTGTTCTTGTAGTAAAAGTTTCTTCGATTTTTAGGGATTGATTGTATTATAAGTAAATAATTTTTTATGAGAGCCTTAAGTTTAAGCTACTATTATAGATACATGTAACTTAGAGCTTAAATTGAAAAATTATTAAAAATCAACATAGTATTTAATTCGAAATGAATTTATTAAAAAAATCTTCTTAAATTGTTTTGAGAGCTTAAAAAAAGTACACCATCAAAAAATTTAAAATCGTAGGAGCGGTTTTTTTTTTTAATTAATTTTGTGTAAGTATGAAATTTTGTGAACATTTTTAAGAAAAAAAAATTTGGTGCACCATTTTTTAGTATTTATTAATGTTGAATTAAAAATTGAATTTCAAAAAAAATCATACCAGTTTTTGAAATATCGAATATTCAAAAAAACTGATTTTTTTTTTTAAATCCAAAATTTATTTTTTTTTTTGAAAATTTTGATATGCAGTATGATTTCAACTTTTCAGAAGCTTTTGTATAAAAAAAATTCAATTTAAATCGGTTTAACAGATAAGGAGATAGTCCAAAATAAAAAAAACAAATGGTTATTTGAAAAGTTCTGGTTAATAATGGCTAACTGTAAATTTTGTGTTTTTTTCTTAATGATAGACCGTACTATGTATATATTCAGTACAATTTTAATCACAATTGTAGTAGTTTTCGAAAAAATTTAGATTTTCTGCGTCACGTTTTAACATTTACACGGAAAGTACCGTTAATTTTGTTAAAAAAGCACTCGGTACCATGTTCTGTAAAAATGAATTAAATCGTTTTCGAAATACTTGATTTTCAAAAAAAAAATGGAAATTTTTTTAAAAATCCAAAAAATATTTTTTTGAAAATTTTTGTATACAATACTGTTTTAATTTTTCATTTTCGTTTTCCCTATTATTTGTCAAGTTTGATCAAAATCTCGAGTTCGATTTTTTTTACGAATCCAAAACATGCCATATATTTTTTGTAGCTTCAGCCATTGCCTTTGGTATAAGAGAATAAATTGGATTCTCTTAAAAAATACATGATTTTTGTCCACCAAATAATATAGTTAAATTTATTACCTAAATATAAAAACAAAAAAAGAAAATTGAAGAACATTTGAAAATTGCTATTTTGCAACCCGTTAGACCATGCTATTAACATTTTTCAGAGCTAGTTTTACGGAAAAATTAGTTCTACATATATAGGGGGTTCAAGTTTTATGTTTGTCACAAATTTTTATTGCACAGAAAAACTGAGGATAACTATACCATTTTAAATAAATAAATAAAAACATCTCGTTTTTAAATTGCACGAACGGAAAATAAATAACATACGGATAAGAATATTATTTCAGAATCACCAACACAACAAACACAAAACACAACATTGAAAAATAAACAAACTCTAAAGTTTTGACTTGCTTTTACGTAAGAAATTCTAAAATTTGACGTGAGAGCTATTCAGAGTTTAAATATTTATCCAGAGAACGAGGAGAAGATAACTTTTCAAACTGAGACAGAGAAAAAATATTTTGCTACAACATGATTTAATTCAAATCAGTCACATAGCTTTAATTATTTATAAATCAGGAGTTACTGCTGCTGCGCTTAATCATACCTTAAAATCTTAATTAAAATATATAAAAAAGTTTTTGACATTTAAATCAAAACATGTTTTAAAAATAATTATTTTTGAAAAACTTAAAACTCAAAACCCCTATTCACACCTGGTAAGTTGCTTTCCACGCCGCCTTCATCAACAACAACAATATTTGGCTACGAAAAAAGCAAGACAGGGACGTAGCCAGTATTATTCAAAATGTTTTTTTTTTATTTTGTGTTTTGTAAAATGTGTTTGAGAGTTGTAAACAAAAATTATTGTCAAATAAGAAGAAATGATTTTTTTTTTATGTGAGAACTCTTTTTTGTAAAATCGAGTATAATGTCGAGTATAATGTGTCAATAGAACTAGTTTTTCCGTAAAACTAGCTTTGAAGAAAGTCAATAATATGGACGTTAATCAAAATTTGAAATAAATAGAAAACTTGAGTGATTTAAATATTTTACAATTAAAAAAAATGTTAACTATTAATAAAATATAACAAATTAAAAAAAAATGTCTATATTGCCTCTGGCCAAATTTATTTCATTTTTGATAAATCCCTGAGCTTGTTAAGATATTACAATCAATAATGCTCCCTAATTCTAAAAATCTATCAACATAAATCATTGTACCGAAAACTATGCTATCCAAGTTCCTATACAATGAAACATCAACATAAAAACAATTTTCCAAGATATCAACTCTATGTACAAAACATATCCTATAGAAAGAATATATCTACAGAATTTGTGTTTTGGTTTTCAAACCATATGCCAAATGAACATAACATATCTATGTCTTTATTTTAAAGATACAGATATGATGCATAAGTGTAAGGTGTACATCCAATCCATATGCAAAATAATATGAAACCTATATGCTCATGTGCAAAATCAAGATGATTTACAATCTTTTAAGTAAAATGTTTCCCAAGGGCCTAATTATCTTAAAACCTATATATGCATGAGCAATGATAATAAGAATGAATTGTTCACACATACATATGTATACTTAAACCTACTCGACATAAAATGCATCAATTTTAGTTATGGAATTATGGATCGGTTTGTGTTAACAAATATTATACCTTCGTACTTTGATTCTGGAACGTTGCTTCTCTATTTAGCATACCAATCATGAAATGCTTTCCTATGCTTCTCAAAATGCATTCTTAAATAAAATCAACCAATAAATTGAAATGTGATAAATCGATGAAGTATTAAAAATAAAGGCAGGAGCGTGAAAAGGAGAGGGGTCCAATAACAAAATGGCTGATGTTGAATTTATTAAGCTGACATTTAATTAAAAATTGGATTTATATATTTGCACTAAGACATACCCTTGCTAGCGAGATTGGAAAATCAAGAGATTTAGATTTTATTTATTTCTATATTCGTGACCTTTTATTTGGAACAACTGAAGACTTATGTGAGCTATTAGGTCTTTTATTTTTCTGTTAATTGCGACGTTTCGAAAGTGGTTACTACTGAAGTTTTTGCATAGAGGTGCCTACATAAACAGAAGAACATCCTTGACTGTTCCATGTTATGACCTTTCCAAATATATGGTTAAAATTTTGAATAATATAACAAAAAACTCTATATATAACATAAGAAACGCTGCAACGTTTATTTCAAATGCTTCAAGAATTGTTTTAGAGGAAGATAATATTCTGGTATATTTTGATGTTGTTTCATCGTTTCCAATCGTATCTTAGATGCTCCTATTCAAAACAAAGAAAATGTTCGTATAGCATTTAAATCTACAAATACATTAGAACATCTGTGTTTTCAAATTTAAAAGATAAAGTATCGAAAAATAATAAATCTGATATCGTCTACAAAATAAAATGTTCAGGTGATGTAACATAAGGATGTTCTTCTGTTTATTTAGGCACCTCTATGCAAAAACTAAAAAACCGTATAGCAGGTCATTCATAAGTCTGATATTAACAATTGACATTCACAAAAAACTGCTTTAGTTTTACATTCTATACAAGAAGGACACAAACCAGATTTCAATAACGTAGAAATTTTACAAACAGAAACTAATTATAATAAAAGGATGCTTTTAGAAATGTTGCACATTTTAAATACAGATAATATGGTTAATAGACGTTCGGGTTGTGAGAGACTTAGTAGTATTTATGGTCAACCTATTAAATAAACATTAGGTATATTTTATTATTTAAGAATTTAGCTTACCTTGTTTCATATCAGTAATTTTCTAAAAAATGTTTTATATTTCAAAATAAATGAATTTAGATTTTAATAGGTGAGTTCAGGAAAATGAGATCTCAGAGCCCTCAGCAATCTCAGTTACATGAACAAGATTCCTCAGCAAAATTTCTCAGTTTTGCTGTCAAAACTCTGAGGAAAAAAAATTTTGGATTCGCTTGCTCACTTTTTGAAGTTGAGAAATCTCAGAGATCTTATTTTCCTGAACTCACCTAATATTCAAAAATTATTGAAAAATTGAGAATATTTTGCAAATTAAAGAAAATAAATAATAACAATAGTATTTTTATAATATCTCCAAATTGTAAGTATTATAAATCTATATGTTTAAGATAATTCAATTATTTAGAATATTATAATTACAGGCCTAAAAAAGAAAGTAACCACTTTCAAAACGTCGCAATTAACAGAAAAATAAAAATAAAAGACCTAAAGCCCACATGTCTTCAGTTGATTTAGATTTAAGTTAAAAAACGATTTAAAAAACATTATTTTTCAAATAATAAAATCAAAATATAAACTGAAATCATTTATTTTTCAGAACAATTCGGGGAGTGAACGCCACACCCATCCCGAGTATTAGTTCTGTTGGATGGTATGACTCATATTACTGCTCAGACACCAAATCAAGTTCGGGTTAAGCTCAATATTAATCCAGAAGAAATGTAAAGGAGTGTCACTCCATCTAACTAAATTATAACTATAAAAAGCATATAAAGCTGTCGCTCAAAGGCGGTCTCAACATCACGCTTCTTGCTTCTCGAAACGTCTACCAAGAACAGAAACGAATCTTTATCACAGGATGATACTTGACTCTTGACTATTGAATAAAAAGAAATAGCAAAAATGTCATTTCTATTAAAAATATATTTTTACTTTATTTATTAATGGCGGTATTACATTGTCATATATATGTATATGGCAAGTTTGCCAAATAAATATGGCTCAAAAATGTCATATAAGTGTGATAGTCATATTTATATGACAAAATATATATGACTCCATATATATGACACTCATGAATTATTTTGAGTTTAAAAAAAATATTTGATTTAATGAAACGTGATTGGTCAAATAAATCATATTTTTTTAAATATTTTATTTTTCGTAGCTAGTGTGTCATATTTGTAAACAAAAATTGACATAAAAAGCTTGTGATCATGTATATGGCATACTTATATGGCATAGTCTAATACTACTTGTCATATATACAAATTTTGTGCCATATTTTATATGACTAGCATTGGTCATATATATATGACAATGTAATATCACCTAGCAGTTTTCTAAAACCTTTTCATCCCAAACAGGAGGGGACATTTAAAAAATACACTAATCTTAATGTCTTTTGTTCTTTTCATTCATCACCATCAAGTAGTAGAGGGAGATTTTCTGTTGTAGAAAGAAAGACTCTGATGTCATTATTGAGATTTCGATGCATCATAAACTTTGTTCAAGACGCTGGATAACTTGAGTCATGGGCTTAGTTTTTGCTCCTGTTCGGGGCGAGTATCTGTGCTGAATTCAGAAAGGTTGAGAGTTCTTCCGGTTTTTTTCTGCTGCTTAACAATTTCAACCACAAGACGTCCAATGCCCGGAGCTCGCCACTTATACCCGACCCGAATGTACTTGAACCATCTGACGAAACAAGACGAATCACATTGTGGTTGGAACGTTTTGTTCTGAAATGAGATTCGGCAATGATAATTTTCAAATATGTATTATTGACTATGTATTATTGGAGTATAACAAAAAAAAAAAGTGGATAAGATGAAAATCTTGTTCTTCCTTCGGCTTATTTGGTCACAGTGGTTGTGGCAATGAAACAAATGATAATTTTCCTCCACTGTACAAAGTACTACGTTCGACTTACCAATGCCAAAATTCTTTGGTCTCTTCTCGAAAACCTGGTTGAGTTTTCTTGACGGATATAGCAACCTTCTTTGTGACTGGTTTCGTCTAGGCAACGAGATAAATAAAAAAAAAAAGAATAACATTAGGCACCAATTGCACACTAAACACTCAGAAGCAAAAGGAGAATACTAAAATTACTTGAAAATTTAATTCTCACATTACTTAAATTAACATTTGATTTTTTACTGCTTTCACCGTCGTCAGTTGTCAGCAGCAGCGCAGCGGCTTCAGGTGATACAGTAACAGCATCAGATACAGATTTACTTTCATTTGCATCGGCAGCACCTTCTGGAGTTCCTGCTACTGCAGCAGTAGCATCACCACTTGCTCATCTACGGTTGGTGATTCGTTAGTGGACGTAAACGCAGCAGCAGCATTTTTGTCTTTTTCTGTCATTTTCAATGTAAGTCGTGATTTTTTTAATTGCCTCATTCTCCGAATGTCTTATGTCTCCATTCTCTTGTGGCTTCAATTAGTAAGCATCTTCGATTTTTTTTTTCCAACTAGCCGGCGCTTTCTTCGGCAATGCCATCCTTTTTGGAGCGTTAAAATTTATTTATTTTTCAATATGTTTTGAATTCTTTGTGTTGTAGAATTAAGCAAAGTTAATTTGAACATACACATATTTTTTTCAAGTTAAAATATTGAAGTTATTTACAAGAATCCCTCGTTCCCATTCATACTTTGTATGAACGCTACTTCCCATTTCAAGGTTTGGCCTCCTGTGAGCCGTGACAAAGAAACGACGACCCAACTCGAGAAGCAAGCAAGAAGATCTCTCTGGAAGACTACAGTGCCACTTCTAAGCCTATGAGCATTCAGGACACAACGCGGGGCTCACCTTTGTCGGTACAAAACCAACCGGACTACTCACAACCATCCTTGGAAGCATTTGGCGGTCACTCTAGTAAGAGGCACAGTGGGGACGTAAGGTACGGGTTCGACAGCAGCTGGGAACCTTCTGGCCTCTACTGTTTGGCCGGACTCGGCGGTGGGGTAGAGAAACACACCTTCCTAGCGGCCCAAATAGGGCCGAGAAACTCATTCGGCGAAACCATTAATAAGGGACACTTAATTTATTTTAAAATACTTCTTTCTTTTCTTAAAGGTCGCAGGGTTATGTCCCTAAGACTTTCGGTCAGAAGGCTCAAGCCAAATTTTTATGGGAAGTTGGTCCAACGATTACAGGTTGCACCTATGTCAATGGTAGGACCACCAAAAGCAGATTACACAACTGAAGTTTAATCAAAATCGTTAGAGACGTTTTTGAGAAAATTAAAAAAAAAAAAAAACATAATATTTTGTATGGCAGCTATACCTGTTCTAGATGAGGTAAACCAAAATTATAGTAAATCAGCCGACCCGTTTAAGCTCCAGTCAATTTAGATTCCAACCTTGAAACTTTTTTTTTACACGGGACCAATACATACTTGTCCAATAGAGCAAGTAAAAAGTTGAAGCCAACTTTTGATGCAGTAACCAGATACTGCTTCACATTGTAGCGCTGTATTAGACTTGTTCCAGTCCTCTCAAGCACAATAACTAGGTAATGGTAAGTGAAAAATAGTGAACTAGTTCACTTTCTGAAATTATTATCAAGAATCTCATTGTTGTCACAGATCACACAGTTCAGATTATAGTTGATGAAATAACATGAAATATTCCAATAATTTTTCGGTTTTCCATTGAATGCCATAAATCTCTCATCTCCAGTCCATGAACCGTGAAAATCCTTTTACTGTCGTCCCGCACAAACAGAACTCATTCTCCTTTTGAATATCGAATATCATTTTTATTTTCCAGGGTATGAGTTATCTGAATAAATTGCCGTGCTGCGTCGTACAGACTGATTTTCTCTGACACTGAATACCGAAATGACTAAAATTCATATAGGCAGGGATTTTTATTCCAATTATCTAACGGATTCTAGTAGGTATGGCAAAATGTTATCCACTTTTTGAATGTACCTCTTACCATATACCAACCTAATGTACATGTATAGGTCCAATATCTAAGCAAAAGACATTATAAAGGTAACTTTTGAAAAAATGGTCCTTTATGATTTATCGGAGCATAAATCGGTTGTTCCGCGTGGCTGGACCATGGGACATTCGGAAATCGGAATTTCTATATACCTACCCGCACTGCAATTCGAAACGATAGCAACGACAAAGGTTAAAAAATACATTTTTGAAAATTTGAATGAAATGATTTTTGATTCAGTAACTCGTTTACTCGCGGTGTCCATTTCCATGGAGTTTATATATGAGCATATTTTATGTCGTTTCGGTATGCGTTCTCTTATATGAGCAAAAATGTGTTCATATGCAGGGAATATATTTTGTTGCTTCAACTGAATTTATAAAAAAAAAAAATAATAATAAAGAAACATTTCCTCTCAATTTTAGTTCTAAATTATTTGCTTAGTTTTATTCATGCAAAACTTAGCTTTTAAATAAAAATATTAGCTTTAGCTTATTTTTTATTCACAAGACCCATCACCACAAGACCATATCACCACTGAACTCTCATTGATTGACAAGGTACTAAAAGCGAATAGCTATTCCAAAAAACAAAGATCATGGAAGCCAACTCCGTCGCGGGAAAATGAAGATAGCCAATTAGACAAAAAAGCTTTCCTGCCGTATGTAAAAGGTGTAACTGGACAGGGTAGGAAAAATGTTGAAACATTATGGTATAAAGTCCATATTTTTACCACCCAAAAAGGTGATTAATTACCTTCCGTCACCAAAAGACAAAGTATACGCGGTACCCTGCAGCTGTGGGTCTTCATATGTAGGGCAGACTCAGAGGAGTATTGCTACACGTCTGAAAGAACATATCAGCGCTGTAAGCAAAAAACAAAGAGAAAAGTCCGCCATATGTGAGCATATACTCGAACATCCAGATGAACACCACTGGATCTACTTCGATCAAGCTAAGGTTCTAGCTAACGAGCCTTACTACATCCCTCGTCTGGTTCGCGAAGCGATTGAAATCAAACGACACCACAATTTCAATCGGGACGACAGTTTCAAGCTGTCGCGAACATGGGATCCCATAATAAACACCTCTCGGTCGATCCTGCTACCATTTTATACCAACAGGGACACAGTGAGCATGGTTTGCTCCCAACTTGCATTCCAACAACAACAGCAGCAAGAGACAGAACTTTCAACGCACCGCTACAACCTGCGTAGTCAAAATCGCTCATAACATCTCTCAGGCAGTTTCCCGGTGACCGCGCTCAATGAAATTTGTAGCGAAACGTTCGGGTTGAGTACTGTATTGAACTCGCTTAATATCTATTATTATTTATTAACGCGGCTAATCCGAAAATCTTAAAATGTCATATGTATCAGTTCAGTGATAAAAGAAAATGTTTGACCAATTCAATAAATGCAAATCTATCATCATGGCTATGTATGTATGTATATTTTTATTATGAACATTTTATTTCCTTAAAATCCTTTTTAAAACTATTTAATAATCAAGAAATATTTTTCTGTCCCTGATATCTAACTCTTACCAACTTGCTGTGTCGTGTCTCTACAATGAATTATCATAATCAGACAACGCATTAACATCATTTTGAAATAAGATATATCATGTACATAAATCACCACATGAGACCAATGCCAGATTTAATAGAATGTTAATTGCTCATGAAAAGTTCAAGGCATGACATTTTGTGTCCAACGCACGCATTCTCTCATGGGTATCTATACAGTCTCAATTTTGTAAGTGGTTTAATATGTTTTTATATAAATATGGACTTATAACAATGAATAAGGATCGAGACCTTCAAAAAAGTTCTTTTCAATTTAAATGCATATATATTTTTTTCGTCAACAGAAAATCATAAATAAATCTTTCCAATCAGTGATATTAACCACACGTACTTCTTCGTATGATTCAAGGCTATGATGTGGTTATGCGTATTTGATGTATGAGGCATTGATTTAAAATTATATGGATACAACAATAAATTAGGGCAGAAAGGGTGAAATATGTAAAAAAAAATTACGAAAACAATTTTTGGAATATATGCATTATTTCCAGGAGATGATGAATGGAACGCTTTAATTCTGCTAAAAGTAGAATCTATAACCTCAATATAAATGTTTGTTTTTGTATTTTTTTTTAAATTGGAAAACGTTAAGAATAAAAACTTACTACACAATTTGTTTTACTGATAGTGTCTATTTCATCCTTTCATACATTCCTGAACTACATCATTAATGACCTACTTTTAACTTCTTCGACCAAATAGTAGAAGTATTTGAATGCAGTCAGAAAAGTACTTGGCAGTAAATACTGGTGCCAAAAGGAACCCACCTATTATAGATACGTGTTTTAATTAAAATCGTAAGAATGTTTTGTGATAAAAAATGTACGAAAATAGGGTTTTCATTTTTATAATTTTGCAATTTATGGTTCTTCTTAACCCCGAGGCCACATAGGCAAGTACTGGCAAGCAAGTTGGGTACATACACTGCCTGCCAAATTCGTATCTGTGTACTTGCTGTGACGTAGGTGGCACGCAACTTGCCGAGTAACTTGCTTCTACGTTCTGTTTTTCTCTACTATTAGTGCGAGATGTGGTGAACGATTTGCTCAAAGCTTTTCATACACACCGCTGCAAATTTGTGGGCATGCCACTTTTATGATTGAAGAACAATCAAAATTAAAAATGTGATTGATCTATTGGTTAAACAAAAAAATTAAATCATTTGGGAAGAATATTCGATACAAAAAACGACGAAAGTTCACTTTAGTTAACTCAATTGAGAAAAAGAACGTACTACTTGCTTTGCTACTTGCTTCGCTACTTGCTTCTCAACTGGCTTGGAAAAAGGCGAGCAAGTAGACGAGCAAGTTGCTTCGTTTTATATGTAAAAAATAAAATAAATTTGGTGGCACAAACGGCTCATGAAGAACCAGGGCCTAGTGACTTACAACTCTCAACCATTCCTGTGTGCGTGTCTGCAGGAATGGAGGGGACCTACAGTTTATTGCCGAATCCGAACGGCTAATTTGAGCGGCACTTTTCTATGACAAGAGATACTCTTGGAAGATTTGTCACTTCCTCGCAAGAGGTAGTAGCTCCGAAAAAAACTTAAGGTGTAAGCGGATGGTATTGAACTCCAGACCTCTGGCATGACAGTCCAACGCACTAACCATTACGCCACGGGCTACTACTTCGTTTTATATGTGTTAGTAAAAAATTGAAAGTGTATTGCAAATTGCTTGCCAGTACTTGCTCGTGTGGCCTCAAGGTAATTGTTAATACTTACATATTAAACCGTAATTTAAAAATTAGACTTTCAAGTACTTAAGTATAGCACTGGTACTGGAACTTGTACTTCTTCAATACCCTGATACTGGTGCTTAAAAAAGGCAAGTACTATTTGGGTTCACCATGTACTTAATTCAAATGCCTTAGCCGTACTTATAGTCATAGGTGCCTGCAGGGGAGGGTAAGAGGGGGCAGTTGCCCCCCTTGGCTCCGGGGCATAACAACTTATTTTTTTATTTTTTACTAGGGACGTAGGACAAATACGACTGTTTTTTTTGTAGTTTTTAGCCCCCCCCCCCCCCTGGGCTCTAGACCACTCATTAGTAAACTGATGAGTTCAAGTGAGATCGCCACACCACCACCGAGACAAGACGCTAAAGGCTATTAAAGTCTATTTTTGACCAATAATTCAACAACTAATGCCCAATTATTAGATTTATTTCAGAAAAATTTATATTTTAAGAAACCTTCTTCAAAAGATATGTTCTTGTTTCGATATTATTGGAAAATAGAATTATTTTTTATGGTATTTTACTATTATTTTAATTAAATAAATGTAGTTCGAAATAAATCTAATTTTTTTTGTCGCAGCTGATTGAGAAGAAAAGGAAAAAACGTTCTATAAACTATGGTTTTTGATAAACCGAAAAATCTATATATTGTCGAAATTAAGTTAGGATGTGGTCAAAATTGTATCGGGTCAAAACTAAAAATTCTGCTTTCGAAATTATACTTTTTATAATTTAGTTTTTCAAAATTCTGCTTTTCAAAATACTCTTTAACAAAATTCTGCAAAAAAAAAAACAAGTTTCAGAAATGCAATAAAAGCGCGCGCTTCTTTCTTATTGGATAAAATTAAATTCATTGTTGCAAGACCTGAATTTTTAAGGGTACTTGCTTATAAATGTTACTCTGGAAAAGAGAATGAAGAAAATTTGATTTTACTGAATATTAAACTTTCTGTATTTTGTAAAACCGAATTGAAAAAAAAAAAGTATTTTGAAACCCAGATTTTGAAGAACTAAATCTGAATTTTGAAAAACAGATTCTCGAAAGCAAATATTCGATCTGAATTTTCATGAAGAATAAATGTAAAGCTAGTAATAAAAATGCCTAAGAACTGAATTAATATTCTTTGAATATGTTTGACTTTTTCAACTAATAAACAAAAATTATATACCTATTTATTTAAATAAGAACATATTCTTTATTCATGGTTTTCATCGCTATCTATACGGTATTGTATGTTGTGATCAATATGATAGCCTTTCTGAAATGTTAGCTTTTTATTTCAAAAATAACATTTAACATAGGTAGGTGCTATTTCGAAAGGAATAGGTAGGTGTTGAAAAAGGAAGATGCTCCTCTAAGCTAGAGCCTAAACGGGTGGTTAGACTCGCAGAAAAATTAGATTTTTTGTTTTAGAAACCTCACAAAAATTTTGTTTTTCTTTTCAAATCCATTCGTATTGCTGAGAATTATCATAAACAGCTTAAACGACCACTCATCTTTTTTAAAATCCTTGGTTTCATGCAGGGCCATTATGAAATATTAAAAAGACGTCGGATAAAATTATATAATTATAAATTATACTAGCTGGCCCGTAAGAAAACAGCATAATAAATTGATATGTACATAATTATACGAAAGGTAGTTAATGTCAATAACTTCAAAGTCGAAATTTTATGTAATTTTTTGTAGACGGCGGGACAGCAGGGATCCGACTTTATGATAAATTTGCCCTTATATACTTTAAAAATTTGAATGTATTGAGCTGTAACGATTTCAACTCCAAAAGACGTCATTAGAAAGCATGAGTTGTATTTCCTTATGTTCTATAGGAAATGTTTTGATTCGGCGGAGTATCTGGGAAGCAAAGTTTTTAAGGGTTCAAGCAGTTTGAAACGAAGCAGATCTGAAGCTGTAGAATACGATCACCGTGCTCGCAACCGTGCATCCTCTTTTCTGGTTTCAAGTCGTTCTTCTACTTCTTCGGCACGTATTTAAGCCATTCTTTGGCATGTTCGCTCGTTCGCTGATGCCCGTTCTTCCTCAGTACTACTCCTCACCACATTGCATACGCTAATGCGAGTTTGGCTGCCTATGTTTAATCTTTTGGGAGTCATTATACCTATTTTGATAAGACTCAGATAGATTTATTGATAGATTTAAAAAAAAGACATTAAAAAAAAACTCACGAAATGACGAAAAAACAAAGCTCAATTTTAGCAGAATGTCGAAATGTAAATAGATCGAAATCTATATGCAATATACTCTCTCCAGACACCTCTCATATCCGGACAAATTTTTCGGTCCTCCAGTGTCCGGTTTTGAGAGAGTACATACATACATATGTACATTATTTGAATTCAAAAAAAGAATAAGCGATATGTAAATTCAAAAAAAGAAAACAAAAAACTAAATGGCAAATCACGAAAAGGAAAAATAAATAAACTATACTTACGAAATTAACGCATTCCATATATTTTCGTCCGTGTAAAATAATAGCAAAAACATATGTACATATGTATTTTAAATTTTTGTTTCAAATTTTTGAACAAAAAAAAACAATTTTTTTTTTGATTAATAATGTTCACGATTGCTGATATCTCAGTACAGCGGGTGTAGCTTTTTTGTCCAACTGATGGCGATATTTAAAAAAAAGTATATATAAACACGCTCGTATGCAAATGCAATGTTGTGTCAAAATTTTAAAGTAATCGGTAAAGAACTTTCGGTGATTACTTATAAGGAACAAACGTACCTACATTTACATTTTTATTTATATAGATAACTGACCTAGTACCTAAAAAATAAATAAACGATATAAAATTTTAGTTTAATTTTTGTTTGCCAAGTAGTATTAGTACCAGGGTACTGAAGAACAAGTACCTATAAGTCAACAAGTATCTATAATAGCAGGAACTAGTACTTGTACTTAAAATTTAACAGCTCCAAAAATTGATTTTTCACAAAAAAAAATTAAGCTTTTTTTAAATTCAAAGAAAAAAAGTTTTTGAAAATCTTTAAGTGCAATATTATTCAAAAATGAAAGGAGCTCCTGAAGAAAATTTTTGTATCAAAATCGGTTTAGCTGTTAACGCGAAAAAGTCGAAAATCGAAATAAAAAATTATAAAACAGAATAATATTTATAACACAGCTTTTCCATTTTTTTTTTTTTTTCAAATTTCTGCCATCAGAACTAAACCAAGATAAATAAAAATTCTTCAAACTTGTATGCTAATACCTCACAAGTTTTAAACAACTAAATCTTTCCACTTCTTTTATCGTTATCTAAATATATTGGAGTCATAGTCAAATAATGAAATGACAAACCATAAAAATTTAAAAAAAGTTGTCATAAAATTCAAATTAAAGCCACTTTTATCCAAACGACACAGTTTCGAAATTACTATGAGTATCTACATCCCCGTCCCCTTGTTTTTTTCTAATTGTTCCATACTTAAATGTGGTCTTATTTCCAAGATTGTCTAGAAATATATCCCGTTTGGTCTTATTTGAATTTTTCAATTGAAATACGTCCATATTAAATATGTCACCGTTTAAATATATTATATAAATAAATAAAACAATAAATACAATAAATTAGCAAATAAAAACATTAGTCAATATTAACGTTCAAAAGGTATGTAGATGTACTCCCGATCCAAAACAACCTCTCAGCACGAACATTAAGAACAAACCTATATATCCTTACAGCTCCAACTAAAACCCATCAATAGCCTTGATTGATTGATCAACAACTTAAGGCCCAACAGGATTTCCATATACTATTTCCGCCTTAGTATGGCACCACGGTATGCCCGTTTGTGTATGAGTTTTATCCTCTTATACCAGAAACTGTATTTCGAAACTTGAAATTATTCCCTTTTCTATGAAATAAATCTCTTTCATATGCCCGTACACTGAATGTCACTTGATTGAGGTCAGTTATACTTCTCGATAGTTCTATTCTTTCATAATGTCTGCAATTAACATGACGAAACAAAAATCCAATAAATTTTTAATTTTATTTAGTTTTCCTCAAAATAAACTTTAAAAAATTCCATTAACTTTATAATCATTGCATAATTAGGGTCGATTAATGATTTAAGACGGATTCACTCATGTCTCATGTTGTGTGTTGTGTAATCAAGCGTGCTGTTCAACAAACTGATATTTTTTATTTTGTATTATTCTGTTTTCAAGAGCATTGTTATCTCTTTCCCGCACACTAAAAATCTCTTCGCCATAGCGTGGTATGGCGCAGTTATTATAAAATAGATTTCGACATAACACACCACTCCACAACACATCACACGAGACAGATATGGATCTACACATATGAAATGCATTGGAGCGATAGAAACACATGACTCTACAATACACCACATGGGACATGTGTGGAGCCGGCTTTACTAGTCTACTTATTTACTTTTTTTTATCTCGCTATTAATTTATTTTCCTTGAATGCTTTCCTTGACCGTTTTACAATTTATTATTACTCATTTTATTTACATTTCATTTATTTACATTGTTTGTATTCATCCTTAAGCCTAGTTTATACATCAATGCTAAGTGAAATCCAAATCGAAATGAAACATCAATACATCTTGCCTCGAAAGGTTTATAAGGAAATAAATTTTGTTTAATATTTGGTTTAGGTAAGTCCGTTGAATTATATTCACTTCAAACCAAATTTCTTCTTCCTTGTCGCTTAAATAATTGCATTTAATTTTATTGCATTTTTCACGCCTGGGAAAAAAGCTAATTTTTTGTATGAAAATTTCACTTCGCTTCGATCTATAAACTAGGTTTTATAAAGAAAAACAATTGCCATAACAATCAAACGATATAGAGTGTATCTACTACATCATACGCACAAACATGCCAAGCATTAATCTCTTAAGGATATGTGCCAAAATGAACATTTTTTTGTAATGTTCGCTTGGAAAATACAAAAAATTCACATATCCGGGTTATTTAAAATGCATTACCCGTTATCCCATTTCAAAAAGAATTTCCTGGTGTATAAATTCACTAGCCATCAACTAAAAATGAAAAATTCAAAAACCATTTTCCATTAGATTCTCAGAGCACAAAATGTAAGCCGAAGAAGCATCAATAAACATTGCTTATATACGCCAAACGCAAAATGTTCTTCGCCCCAACATTCTCAAATAAAAAAAAATTAAAAAACACAGAAAAAAAGAACACAATCCTTCGAATTTGCTGTGAATTGAAAAAGGAAAAGTTAAAAACTGGTAATGGTAACATGGATATTGAGTTGAGATAGACAATCATAAATCATTAGATTAGATTTTTCAAAAGATTGTTTTTTTTTTTGTAATTGAGTTGGATCTATGTTTTACTGTTGTTGTTCAGGAAAACAAAAGATCGATTTCGTTTTTTTTGTATGTGAATTGAAATCACAACATCATGCCCGTACTCAAGCCATCCCACCATTTTTAGATTTGAGTTTCCTTTCCTCTAAGAGATACAAATTTTTTTCCGCCATTTTGAATTAAGAGCAATAGGTAGGTATGCTTGTTTGTGTATAGTATAATGTTGGCAATATGTAATTAAAAAATAAAAATTCCGTAGTATGTAGGTTTATTATGTTTATTTTTTTAAATTTCATTCGGCTTTGAGAGACGAAAACGATAAATAAATTCATGATCGTCCCATTTATCGATCCCAATCCCTCTTCATCATCTTCGCTTCTTTTTTTCCCAGAAGTAATTAGACAAAACATTTGTTTCACTTTCACTCATTTTTATTTCTATATATTTTAGTTTAATTTTATCGATTTCAAGACTATTTTGGCTACCTTCCAACAACCTTAAAGCTCTTTACTAAAATGTTCTTAGTTGTAATCATTTTTTAAATACATAGTATAATACTAATTCTATTTCCTTAATAAACTCCAGCTGATACTGAACACGTCTAAAACAGTATCTAAAAGTATTTCACACCATTTTCACATTTTTGTAATTGTCAAAATGACAATTGAAGTTAGTATAATACTAAAAATATAAAATAGGCATTTGTCGATTTAGGTACTCTTTAATAAAATTTTAAAATGATACCTATTAAGACTCTTACTCTAAAATTTGGAAAATCCTGTTTTAATATAGTATTTAATACTAAAAATGCATAAACATCATAATATAACGGTCTCAAATTTTTGCGACTGTATGCATTGTATTTTTTGCTTACGATATGGCAAGTTTTGGATACGTAAAAAACCGAACTCGAAATTTCAATCAAACTTGATATTTCTATGATAGAGAAGGAAGAAAAAGCTGAACCCCAATTCCGCCTGTCTGTGTGTCTAGTGTTCGACTGTTATGAAAAAAGGTTATTTATTTTGAAAATGACTCAAATGATTTTTTATAAAATGAACCTTTTATTATAATGTAGGCACCTGGCTAACCTACATGGATGGCACCTTAAATAAATTAGTAAATCCGATTAATCTCTTTAATTGCTTTAAGAAACAAAAAACGAAAAGAATGATGAAAACCAAAAAAAAAAAAATGGTATTGAACCAATATTGACGAAAAATACTCATTTTTCCTGGTAAATTCTATAGAATTTCCACATTTCGGAGTTTTGCCAAAAATGTTATATTTAGCAGTACAGCATATTTAGCAGTAGCCTTTAAATAAATATAAGCTTAGAAATACACTTTTAAAACAGACTTCAAAGTAGAAAAATATTTTTTCTTTCATTTGAAAAAATTAAACACTTTTTTCTAATCTATTCTGGTGTAATATATGTAAAAAAAATTATTATTTTTTTTTTAAACTGCTTCATCGATTTTTGAAATGTGTACATAAAATCGTACTTTGTCAAAAGTTTAGACGATGTTCTACATTAGATGAGAGATTAAAATATTTTTAGGAGTTATTTTAATAATTTAAGGACAAGTTTCATGCTTCTTTACCATATTCTCCAATTTATCATTTACATATATGAATGAATATACAATCATGTCGATTATAGAATCTTCAAAACCAAATCCGCAGTGATTTTTAGTGTAGTGCTCTTTTATCTCTTCATCGACTTAACGTTGAAAGAAAAGAGAACAATGTACTGTGAATCACTACGGTGCGGATCCGCTATTGCGGATTCCATGATCTGCAAGAATATTTTTTTATTATTATTAATTACATATATGTATAAACGTACCTGCTAGGAACATACAATCTTAGGCTAGGCTAGGGTTCCCAACCGTACTATAATATATAGTATTGTACTATATTTCGAGTCAGTGTACTATATTACTATATACTGTTGAAGAAATATATATTACGCAAAAGTACTATATTTTAGTTTTTTTAATCAATCATTTTTTTGCAACATAGAAATTAATAAACATGAAGTTTCATTTGATGAATTCGAAAATAAGTATCAAAATGGGCAACCTTTACCTACTTCGAAATTTTTATACTAAATGAAATCTTTCCCAAAGTAAAAAATCATATCTACTGAATTTAGTGACATAAAAACATAATAAATTGCAGTATATTTTAAAAAATACAAAAAACGGATTACTAAATGTATATAAGATTTTATTCTCGCTACTTTTGCGTTCACAGAAAGAATATTTTCAATCATGAAGTCGAAATGGCGAGAAGAAAGAAATAGAGCGAGTATCTCATTAATAAATAATCTATATAAATTTGAAAATTGAACGCACCTAATAAAGCACATGACATTTTTATTGCGAACAAAAAAATATAAATTTTATAAAAATAAAAAAGAAGAAAATATATTTGTGGCCTTTTTTACCATTTTCGTAGAATACTATATTTTTTAGAGTGTACTATATTCTTGTGCACCTTATTCTGAAAAGTACTATAATCCATCGAAACAAAATTGGAAACCCTAGGCTAGGCACGCACTTGCGATATAAAGTCGGTGCGATTAAAAACTCGCGATCGCAACAGTTTTTTGCTGTGCACGTATACTTCCGATTTGTAGTCGCACGATTTTTAATCGCTATCGAATGCAACATATCTAAATCTATTAATGGATTTATTTTATTTTGCGACAATCGCGTCGCTCTTAAGGCTAAGCACGCACTTGCGATTTCGATCGCGTGACTATTTAGTCGCAAGAAATAGAACAAATGAGTTTCAATGTAAGTGACCGCACTTGCGACCGAGAAACTGCGACTGAAATTTATTCCATTTTTCGAGCGACGCGATTGTCGCAAAATAAAATGAAACAAATGCAATTACATGTTTGCGACCGCACTTGCGATTGAAATTTTAAAAATCGTAGTCGCGGAAAGAAATAAACATGCACGCACTTGCGATTGTCAGTCGCGCTAGAAATGAAACACATGGTTTTTAATGGGAGTGCACGCACATGCGACTGAAAAAGCGAGGTGCTTAAAAATAATGAAACAGGTTCCATTTTTAGAGCGACTTTTTAGTCGCAAAGACTTTAAATAGCAAGTGCGTGCACAGCCATTAAAAGATTTATGTTGCATTCGATAGCGATTAAAAATCACGCGACTACAAATTGCAAGTGCGTGCACAGCAAAAAATTGTTGTTTTTAATCGCAACGATTTTAAATCGCAAGTGCGTGCCTAGCCTGAAATGGGACAAATTTCAGTCGCGATTTCTCAGTCGCAAGTGCGGTCACTCACATTGAAGCCCATTTGTTCTATTTTTTGCGACTAAATAGTCGCGCGATCGAAATCGCAAGTGCGTGCTTAGCCTTTAAGATTACAAGCAACCGCAAGAACAAGTTTATACGTTCCAGTCATGCACTTTTTGACATGGATTACATGTCTTCCTCGGACGGTTGGGTGTGATGTAGCGAAAAGAGGACCGTCACGAAAACATGTACCGCTCGCGCCCTACTGCTAAGTGACTGTTTACACTACAGACATCCTTAATATACCAATCGATAGATAAAGATTGCGCAAAGATTATAGAGGAATTGTTTTATAGCTATCGCCTCATAGTTTCAGGTGATGAGTCATCGTGTTTGGGGTAAATTGCAGCTAAATAAGGAGTACTCAAACTAATTTGAGCTTAATTTCTTCGGATATATAAGTGCCACTGAAGTCATTGATATCTCATTCGAAAGGGTTTGAAAAAGGACATCCCTATGGTATTTCCCATACCGTTAATTCACGTTATAGCACATAAGACATGTAATCCATGTTCGGTACAAGCCACAAGGGCGATCTACCAAGGGTATTTTTTAATTTAAAAAGGATTAAAAAACATTGAAACCGTCGACAATATTATTTCGGTTATGTATATCAGCCGTTGAAACATACAACTACATACAATTTTTAAATTCGTAGTTTTTTAGGTAGGTATATGAGTAGGAGTACTTAAAGTATTACTAAAAACAAAGAGTTCGCAAATCTAAGGGAATTTTGTTTGAAAAAATCAGAAAGAAAAAGTTTCCAACTTAATTTTACCTTGACATAGCCATTTCCCACCGTTACCTTAATATGTATTTGCCCCATTTTGTTCTATAAACAACATTTTTTTTTAAGTGCAATTCAATTCTATATAGGTCTTAATGTCTCTGTAGTTTATGTATGATGTATACTTGTACGTATTGTATGTTAAAATTAATTTTTATTTGAAATGCAAAGCAATTAGGTCACATAATTTAAAAAAAAAAAAACAGAAAATGCTTTTAAAAGTTGAAAAAAGCTCAAACCACAACATCGTCCTCGAAGTCATGGACATAATAAGTTCCACTTAAACCTTAGTAACATAACTACAAACAAAGAAAACTAAAAAGTCAAGCTTTGGTAAATTGCCATCATTAAAAAACTGTTTAACACTGTCAATTTTTCTGACCACTTTGACTTTGGCACTATAGTTTTAGTTTCGCTTCAGGAAAAGTAAAGCATTGTTGTGGTCCAAATTCAAAACTTTTAGGATGTTTTTTTTTTTTAAATTTTGTTTCTGATTGTTTGTTCAAATAAAAGCAGCCCCTCGGAATTAAAAAAGTTCAACAAAAAGCAAGATTTGTTTGGTAAAATAAACGATTAGTCCATGGAAATAAAAAGAGAACGACTCGTGCTGCAGGTATTTGCAGGTGCGTTGGGCGCACATGAACATGATGTTTTATTTGACTTCAAGTTTGAACTCATTTCTCTCCAACCTGCAACTCGTTAGACGCATAGAAAAAAAAGTCCTAACCACTAACGATCCCCGACTATAAGGACGTTGCAGGAATTTGTTTATTGATATATCCGGTACTTCGAAACTATGTTTAATTTACTCGTTGGATTTCAATCTCACAAACCATAAGTTTTTTTTCCACAGCTTCTTCTTTACTAACAAAGTTTTTTTTTCTTCCTTTCTTTGCTTCTTATCTGAACGAAATCGGGGTCAGGAAACCGAGCCGATTTTATTTTTATTTTTTATTCTGACAAAATAAAATTCCATTTTTGGCTTAAAGTTTGGTAAAATTCATGAAGAGAATTCGAGAGTGTACGATGATGGGAGAAAACGAAAAGAGGTGAAATAAAACTTTCACTATATCTACTCGACTTAAGCTATCAATTTTTTGATGAGAAAACTGTGGAAAGTTGGCTTTTTAGATAGATTGAAAATTAGTTTTTGAGAAAGTTCTTATCGCGAAGAAGAGTATATGGATAAAGTTTTCTCTTGTGGTAATATTTTGTATCAGGCTTACAATCATCTAAATATGTATATACATATGTACATGGGAGCTTATTCATATAAGTGAATTGTATTGTAATGTAATTTATTAAAATTATGTTATCTATGAAATTCAATTTTACTACAATAGAAAATATGAACAGATTTTCCAAAGTATGTTATAATGGTGAACGCAGAGAATGAGTGAGCATGCGATTTATTGAAAGATAAATAGATTACTCGTATAAAAGTTGTTCTATGAAATAATAAGAGGGCAGGATCATCAGCTTGTAGATATTATAATTCTGTTTTTGGTTTTATTTATGAAAGAAAGTATAAAATAATTTATTTTCGAAATATAAACGAATTAAAAATAAATTAACTCGTAAAACAATTGGTGGTAGCACCTTTAAGTTGTTGTTGTTGTTCAAAAATTCAATATTTTGGAAACAATTTGTTCAAAGATTTATGTAAAATGGGATGGTGAATGATTTTCTATTTTTTGTTTGAGTTCGACCTTCCCTTGGATATAAGTTGCCTTGTTCCCAGACATATACTGTTGCGAGCAAGAGGAGGGGAAAGAAGTGGACCAAGGTAGGACAGGAATAAGGAAAGGTTAGGAAATTAGAATAGGAAGAGTTTGGAAAGGAGGGAGTTGAATGTCAAGTTCCAGGGGACGCGGCCTGCTTGTAATGCGCGGCAGTTAGCTCGCCGGAATAGGGGGGGATCTTGCCCCCGAAACTCAACCTCACCTGCAACAAATACACAAATCAGGCCAGGAAAAAAAAACTGAAAAGACGACGGACGGACCATCACCACACCAAGGGGCTGCTAATGACTTTGCAGCGTGGCCTTAACCCACCCAACCTGGAAATCTGCGGCCAGGTTTAGATTTCCCCAATGATGGTGGATGATCGCGTTCAGATCATACTATCTTCACCAAAGTCCTTCAGCTACCGTCAGAACCCCTGAAAATTAAACTTTAAAACTTCATGGTTTCTCTTAAGAAACCAAGAACACACATTCTTTCAACCATAGGAGACGTTGTATGAAGTTTTATTCAGATTAACATGGGAATTGGAACTTAGCTTAATTTTTCTTAGGATACCAATGATACTTACTAAAAAAAAGAAAATGAAAACTTTATCTTTACAAACACTTTAAGCGAAAAATTTTTAACTTGTTTCAGATCAAACATAAAGAAAACTGAAAGGAAAGAAAACAACGTGAGAGGGATATGGATCTCTAAAGGACTATCATAAGACTCCGGATAGTGTCGACCGTAAAAATAACTCCCTACCTTCTAAGAGCTCTTTGGAGGTGGAATGTGAAACTAAATCAACAAAAAAAAAAAAAGGAGTCAACCAAAATGACAGGCCTTGAACACCAAAACGTTCCACTTACAATATGAGTTACTTAACCTAGAAAAACAATCTTTAAACAAAAAAAAATTGTAAAGAAAAAGAAATGAAGCTAATAATAGTATTTACTAAATAAATCAATAATTTTTAAATAAGAAAACTTCAACGTCTCGTAGAAATCTAGTAAAATCAACAAAAAAAAACAGGAACGAAACGATGACTGGAGCGAGATGAAAATCTGGCTGTGAGAAGTCTGTGGTAAGTAACCTCTCCACTCAATTTTACTCCAAAAAAAACAAGGGGTACTCGGTGTTGCGTCTCATCAATACAAATATCTCTTTCTTAAATGATTTTTTTTTCAACTCACTTTGTAGGCTTACAAACCGTTACTTATAGTGGGATCACACTGTTGAAATAGCGGATAAATGAAACTGGACTCCGACGACCGCTTTTAGGACCAAAGCCGCCAGAAAAATTTGTTTTCCCCGGAACTGGTTTCTCGGAGGCGCTTTGACGGACACAATATTGGATTTCCAAGAATCAGCACCTTGTTTTAGACTGGGGGTGCGGCGGAGTCAAATCTCCACCGGTACGCAGTCCACTTGATGATAGTGGATCACAAAAATAAATGATGTGGCGGCCCAGCGCTCCGCTGGCAACCTGGGACCGCCAAAATTTCCCAAAATGTGGGGGTATAGTAACCTGTATGAAAGTACCTTTTAACACACTACTTTTTTAATAAAATCACTCTGATAAAACTCACCCTATGATTTTAATTTTACACGAATTATTAGATAGTATTTATCTCCGTTACGGATTGGTAATGGTGCCTTTTTAGTAAGTATAAATGCACTGAACTGTAAAACCAATGTATTTTATTAACAAAAAGCTAGAGCACCAAGAAAAAGGTTTACACTAAACAAAAATTTATATTTTTTTTTTTTACCGTGCACTTAGTTCATACCTTTTAAACAACTTCACTGAATTTCTTATAAGTTTTTTCTTACAAAAAAAAAAGTATAACCGTGAAGTGTCATCTGAGCTATGGACAGCACTTATTCTTGTTCGCACCAGGAGAGAGATACATTTGACCATAAGATCGTGGTTTTGACTAGCGAACTTGACACTTGTTTTCTAACAAATTTTTCCTCTCACACATTCAAAGACCATCCGATCACAACATCAGCTAGCTCCTGTTCTCATACAGATGTCAATATATGGGTTCAATTTTTGCCAGTCATCTTCCTCTGACATTTTGACAACCTCCTCTACTACTATTGCATTTGACAGCCTCCTCTACTACTATTTTCTATAACCTTCCTTTCCCGATAGATGGCTCTAGGTAAACTGCACTTAAGATCCCTTCGCACTTGGATAAATCGAAGTCTTTTATAATGCCACTGAAGTCAGCCATAATACTTGCGAAGTTAAGACTATTTTATACGTCACTTTTTTGACGTTTCACGTTTTCTTAGGGCGTCCGGGCGTCCGTAACAATACTTACATTCCTTAAGATGCATAATGCATAAATTAATTTAAAATAATTCATAAACCTAAAACTCAAATAAATATAAAGTATAAACCATGACCAGCATTTGGAGGGTTTATTATTTGTAAATCAATTATACAAGAAACTGAGTACTTAACTTACTATAATATGGTTCAATTGTTGTTTAATTTATTAATCCTCTGAATACATATATAATCAATACAATTTAAAGCAGCAGGAATCTAAGATTTGAGTGAATAACGATTTATTGAGACAGAACGCTATTCCTTCCAGGCCAACGACTAGATACAGTACATACGACGTAGATGTTTTAATTAAATGATGCATACACATACATATACATATGTACATACACAGTGCAAGGATACAAGTTCTCTCTAATCTACACGATTCTCCATAGAAATGTTCTGCTTTCTGTCTCTGCCATGTCAGTAGGCTTTCAACGCGATTATTAGCAAAATTGAAATGTCGAGCCGAGTGGTCTGTGTGTGTAGTGGAATATGTTATTCAAATTGCCAATAACTAAACAATAACCCCATTCATCTTCTAAATAACTATACACACCTACCTTGGCGACTGTTTCAGCAATTTAAGTTTATATGTAGTTGTAGGGATTTCTGTGTTATAATATAATGGATATGTAACTATGTATTTATTCTACTGCAGAAGCTTTAGAATGTTTCCTAAAATAATAGTGAAAGTAGTTTTCTAATGCTCATCCATCAGCATCAGGAAAGAGGATTTGAATTGGCGCACATAAATGCCGATTTTGAACTCAAATATGATGTCGTGTTTGGGTTTCTATAATCTATTGTCTTTGGAAAATTGAAGTCTTATAAATAAATTTTGTATGAATGAATAAATTGATTGATCTGATACTAGATTAGTTTTAATTACCTTCAATTATGATATTAGGCCAAATTCCTAAATGCAAAACTTGCGCAAATTATGCTAAGCAAAAAGTTCCAAAATGCAAACGTAAATATCCCTGCTAAGCAGATTGTCCATAAACGTACAAGATTTTATTTTTATGCGCAAATGAAAATGTATTTGTGCAAATGTCAAAAGTATCTTGCGCACTTCACTTGCATTTCAATTTGTTTTTGTTTTAGCTTGCTTTTTTAATTTGCTTTGCATGTGTTTTGCTTTGTAAATGTTGCGTTTAGGAATTTTTAGATGTCACACGAACTTCTTTTTGTACACGCGGAAGGAATATTTTGCTAATTAGTTCTTTTTCTTTGGTTGTTAAATCAAATTAAAATAGAATAAGAGGGTGAAAATTCAAAAAACCGCTCCTATCGTGCCTCCTTTGCCTCGCTTGTTAGGTGTATGCCTATAAACTGATTATTTTAGGGAAGGGTCGGGGAATAACTTTGCATAAATAATTTTTCTCTGAAATTTTACATCAAATTTTAAATTTGGAATTTCAATAATCGAATCCAATTGCTCCTCCATTACTTGTTTAGGATTGAAGGGAGTACCTCTCCTTAGAAATATTTAAACACAATTTTAGCTTGACAATTTAACTGTGTTTTTAAAATGTTAACCTTGAAAATCGGATCATTAAAACGAAAGATAATTTTTTTTAAAAAAGCTTAACTTTGAATTTTTTTTATTTTTGAAATTTTGTAATAACGGACCTTTCTTCACTGGTAAACTACCGATATCAATGAACCCCTTAAAACAATTTATATGCATTTTTTCCGATTTCTTGATTAAATTAAAATTAAGATTGTGAGGCTTGTGCTGCACGTAAAATATCAAATATAAAAATAATCGTCTATTTGGATGCTCGTATGTCCATAGTAAATTACGACAGTACCCCTTATGCCGGTTTGCAATCTGCGGGGCAGTAAAAGACGTTCGTGTGACATTAGCCTAAAGGTTGCAAAAAACTTCCATTTGAATTTTATTCAATATAGTCAACTAAACAACAACACAAAGAATTGTTTTCTAATTCAGCTAAATCTCTTCTTCGCACATGAAAATAACCAATAGCACCATGTTGAATATGTACGCATCCTTGGACCTTGGGTACAGTTTGGAGTGAAAAATTGTTAAAACTTATTAATTTTAACTTGTATTTATTTATTTACTTTTTAATCATAATTTTAATTATAAATGTGAAAGTTTGTTTGTCTGTCTGTTTGTTCCTCTTAATCTCAGAAAATACCTAAGTGATTGTGATGAGAATTGGTAGAGTGAGAGCTTGGAACATAAAGATGGACATAGGCTATTTTTTTTTTAATCTTAAAAAAATTCACAAAAAAAATAAGGGAAATATACAAAAAAGTGATTTAAATACAATTCGAAGCAAGGCGAGCACGGGTTTGCTAGTCTAAAATAAAATTTTTAGACAACGAGAGACAGGTATATCGAGAGACACACAGAAGATTATCCTCGATATAAAAAAGTGCGTATACGCCCAAGTGCACCAAAAGAAATATGTATTTACAGCATAGCCTTAGACTGGTCAAAAATTAGGAAATCTGTGGTTATGATTAAAAAAAAGTTAAATTTTTAAAGCAAATGTTCTCCTGTGGTTAATCCGTTCGTTGGTATATATTAAATAATTAAAATACATGTATTATCAATATGAGCCTTTTTGATATATAGAAACAGAATTTTGTAACTGTTTGACTACAGTGCCGCCTATTGGATTTTAGCAGATAACTAAATTAACCCAAAAAAATGATCATGCCTTTGACCACGGGAACCCGAATGATCCTCAAAAACCAAATACAAACAATATCTCCACTGCGGCACATTCTCGGAAACAAAATCTTCTCAAAGACACGACTCCACTGCGACACATCCTCGCAAACACAATCTTTGAGGTGATTGATGTAAGCAAGCCAGTTGACCGTGATATTTTTTCACTGGGTTTTAAACGGGCAACAATTAGGTAAAATGATGTGGTATAGCAATGGGGGTGGAAAGAGTAAAGTTAAACGCGAGTGGAGTAACAAATATAAAAATGGGGCGCTGTTATTGTCCATAAGCAATCTAGAGAGATTGGGTGACATGGGGGATGGGTTTCTTTAAGTACGGGGTCGTATACAAAAAATGTTCTGTCGTTGTTCATGAAAGCGTGGTTCATAAAGTTTCTTGAGCCATTTCAATGAAACTGATAGAGGTAATAGCTGAAATAGAGTTATGAAGAAAAAAAATATAAAAAAAACATTTTCAAAACAGGGTGTTTTATAAAAATGTCAACTTCGTTGTTTCTTGACCAATTTCAATTAAACTGACATTTGAATTTGACATTTTTATGAATCGCCCTGATTTGAAAATATTTTTTTTCTCCATAACTCTATCTCAACTATAACCTCTATCAGTTTCATTGAAATGGCTCAAGAAACAACGAAGGTGGCATTTTTATGAACCACCCTTTCATGAACAATGAAAAAACATTTTTTGTATCCGACCCCGTACTTAAAGAAACCCACCCTCCAATCTCTCCAGATTCCTAATGGACAGATCACAAATAACAGCGCCCTATTTTTATATTTGTTACTCCACTCGCATTCAACTTTACTCTTACCAGCCCCATTGCTATACAAAATAATTTTACCTAATTGTTGCCAGTTTAAAAGCCCAGCGAAAAAATACCACAGTGGCTTGCTTACGTCAATCACCTCGAAGATTGTGTTTGCAAGCATGTGTCGCAAGGGAGATGTGTCTTTGAGAAGATTTTGTTTGCGAGGAAGTGTCGTTGCGGAGATTATGTTTGTCGATGATTTTGCTTGCGAGGATGTGTCGTGCGGAGATTTTGTTTGCGAGGATTTAAAAAAAATTATATGTATAACTTTAATTGAGAAAAAGGATTAGAGAAGGTCGTTTTATGGGGGGTTACTATGGCTTTTCAATTCCAATGAAATTTCGAGTATGGGAAGGTGGTCTAAAATGCCCCCCCAAGGAAAATGTCTCAAATCTCGGAAAAAAGTAACATTCAAACCTAAATGTTATATTCTTTTCAAAGCTTAATCAATAACACTCACATTTTTTTCGCTTTACGAGTTTAAAAAGTTACAAAAAGTATGTAAGGTATTTAATTTTAAAAACGTCTTCAAATTCCAACGATCAAAATTGCCCGGGTAAAATGGCATACTGGTATGCCCTTGCAAGTCGACGACATGCATTTAATGCTTTCTCCAAAATTTAAGGTTTTTTATAGAGTTTTTTGTAAACAAATTTTTAACAAAACTGTATGAAGTCTATTTTTGGAGATGGCTAGAGATATTTTGTTTGACCTGTTAAATTTAAAACATTAGTTTGAAGTTGCTAACGTTTTGTGTATGTCGGTACTGCCAGATAAACTGAAGTAATGTTTTCACAAAACCTTCTAATTCTGTTCGATTCTACGATTTCTATCGATGGGGCCATTTTACCTTGGTGGGCCATTTTAGGCCACCTTTCCCTACACTACTATTTGTGTCTCAATTTTTTCTATTAATCCAGTAGCCGTTACCCAGTGTGTTCCGCTGCATACAACCCATCGGAAAACTTTATACAAATTATACGTCTCAGCTTAATTTAAACATTACTTTTTGACTTTTTAGTTATTTTTAAGATTTTGGTGTTAAGCGTATATATCAGAAAAAATTAAATCTTTTGATCAACTTATTCACTTTATGTGAGAAAAACCATGGATGGATGGTTCATTTTTGAATTTTAAATAATTTTGATATTATTATTGTTTAGCGTCATTTAACAGGAAACTTAAAAAATTAATTTCTTTTTCAATTCAAATGTATCGAAAAATAGTAAAACTTTTTCATTTACGTGCAATACAAGTTTCATAAAAAAATAATGTGAACGTTTGAACTCCCTCATTCAGATGATCAGTTTTTTTTATTTTGTTTTTTTTTTTTGTCTTCAACTCCATCTATCAAATAAACTTGGTAACTTTTACTAACGTGCACTTCTCGCTTAACAAAAAAATAAATAATGCGTAAATTTTAAATCAATCTGTTACTTACTTTTTGAGTTTTAACTTTTAAGAGCATAAACGAACCAGCGATTTTTATAGATAGAAAGAGTAATATATACATAATTGTATATATATGGCAATGCTTAAAGTGTTCAACGTTGACAACCTTATACTCAACAAAGTAATGCGATATGATGAACATATTTCCCGCTGCATAATAAAGGTAACAATTTGAAAGAAAATTCCCTATCCTTTTGCATACAAGCTAGGTATATTGTATACCGTACACATAGTGGATCATCTCATCCAGAGTTATGGGTAACTGTGATGCTGGGTATGGTGGTGCATGTCTAGGTTCATACTTACCTACATAGCTCCTGTGAGTTACAACTTATAACGACAAAATTCAAATTCAGTAAATACTTGTAGTATTTTTCAAAGGAATTCCTTATCAAATAAACAACAAAGACGCGTAAAATGCACTCGCTACTCATATTTTTGCATAAAGTTTGAGTACACAAAAGTGCATTTTCTATAGGAACATGACATAATTAAATTATTCATTGTACGGAAAATAAGGAAAAATAAAAAAATGCAATAATAATAACTGTATTCTTTTTCCACGTGTACAAAAAATATTCTTTTCATTTAGAGTTAGGTTGATTTAACAAAACTAAATTACTTTCATTTGGAGTATTAAAATTAAATGAAAATTACTTAAAAAAGGAGTTATGGTATGAAATATTTTTGTATTGCATTAAAATTTATATTAAAAAAATAAGAAACCGAAGGTTTATGTTTTTACATTTCTCTTACACAAGGTTCCTTGTTCCTTATAAATCACTTAAAGGCTTCGCATCTTGACTTTTTATGTTTTCAATTAAAAGGAATAAGCATTTCCTAAATAATCCTACGGATTGCACAAATATCACAATTATTAGTTCTATTTATATCCATAACGTATAGAAAAGTTTTTAAGTCAAATAATAGAAATCAATTTTCATATTACGACTTCGAATCAACTTTCGATGCAATCACTACTTGTTGATCTTCTCCTCAGATGAATGCAATTTATTGTGTGGAAACATCTTGTTATAGTTATTCTCAAGCATCACGATGTGCTCAAATTATTCTTTTATTCTTACATAAAAAATTAGGAAAATCTTGAATACAATTTCAGTATATGTATTAAAAAAAAATCAAAGAACTGCACTTGAAAATAAAAAAAACACTTGACGAATATAGAACTCATACGGAATCGTTTTGCAAAAAGATTCGGTGTTCTATGCATCACAGTGTACATTTTTAAATATAGTGACGGACTAAAACTTTGCAACGCCTCGATTGTGGTGACGAAAAGTATACTGATAACTTCGTGAGTCAAAAAGTTTTTACTTTGATTTTGACGTGAAGATATTAAGTAAATTTGTAAAAAATACATCTAGCACTTGAAATTCGAGTGCCAATTACCTTATGACAGATTCTAATTTTGTAATTTATATAAAACTTCGAAGTGTTAAAAATACTGGACAGAGAGAAAAAAATTGAATACAAGACTTACATTGGAAAGCTTTTTGAAAAATTATTTTTCGCTTTTTAGTATGTAATCTACAGAGACCTCTGTCCCTATGATATGATATGAGGATATGAGGACCTCTTACAGTAATTCAACAAACTGTTGAACTTCTCAGTCAACTTTTTTTAGAAAAGACTTCCCTCTTCTAAAGAAAACAACCAATTAATTTTTGTAAGAAAATCAAAATCAAACTTGCAAGTTTTGGAAATATATGTGAGAAATTCAGTGATGTAGTCCATGGTACAATAAAATAAACATAGAATTTGATTTTCACTTTTTATTTTTATATTTATTACTCATCATCACAAAACGAGTATTTATCACAATAAATAACATCACATAAATATCTATACGTAGGTATTAAAAGTATTTTTTACAACAGCAAATTAAGCCGTCTGGCCTTGTGTGCAGCAAACACATCTTTAACCTCTTCAGTATTGATATCAATTTCTCTATGAATTGACATCAAAGCTAATCTCAAAGCTAAGTCTTTCATCGCCGGTAGAGTTTCTCAGATATGTTTTTAATCTCTTCATCGTTGAAAATGTTCGTTCCGGTGTGTACATATGTCGAAACTGCAAGGGTAGCCAAAATTTTTAAAAGTTTGTGGAAGTTTAAAGTTGACTAATAAAGTCATCTAATGTCGTTTTCGATTGGATTTTCAGAGTGTTTCACTCTTTTTTGATTCCAATGGAATATGAAAAACTCTCTTCCGTAATATGTGTATCTATGTAGAAGTTAAAACTAAAATGAATTCTTCAATAATTTCAATTCCAGAACATCTCAAGAAGAAGCATTTACTATTTTAACAATTAATCCAACACATACTTTTAAAAATATGTGTGTTTTCACAGTGCACTCCTAGCACTCTTTAATGAAATCCGGAGTGAAAAAACACTCCTAAATAATCACTCCGAACAGCAAATGGAAGGTTTTTGGAGTGTTTGGAGTGTGGATGGAGTGAAAAAAGAGTGCTAGGAGTGACCAACGGAAAACGACATAAGAGAGGAATTAAAATTGTTATCCTAAAATTCCCATTTTACTTTATTTTAGCACTTAAAAATCTCGAAAGGTGCGAATTTTTAGCAAAATATATAGAATGTCAGGTCAAAATGACAAAACACATGTAACTTGTGAGTTGTGACCTGCTCTGAAGCAGATCACAATTTCGATTGTTTTTGTGACTCTCACAAGTTATGACTTTGGGGAGAATACGAAAAAGTCACAAAATTAATTTCACCACCTCTTATGACTTGTGAGGAATCAGTGATGGCGGGAAGATTCGGACTGTTAGTGCAGAAATTTGGGAAAAAAATTTAATAAAAAGCTATTAATAAAAAAAAATAATTTCTAAAAAAATTTCGGGGGGGGGGGGGTTAAAACCCCTGTGAACCCCTCCCCACAAAGCAAAAATAATGTAATAAAATAAAAAAGCCCCTTAAGAAGTAAAGAATTCTTACGAAACGTGTTGGGTGAAGAGTGGTATAAGTTTTTTTTATTCGCATTCAGAATTCAAAAAAGCCGAAATAAATGCCACCATAAAAATTTTAAAAAATAATTAGTCAATGTATGTATGTACATAAGCAAAACAAACATTTTTTTATTTTACACCCTCCCTACTTTCTTATGTGTTTTCCCTTGCATACGCCTTGTGTTTAATAATCTATATTTTATCTTAATAAAAAAGTTTTAATCTTGAAGATCCGACCATTAGGACTGAAGTTCTTTAAGGCCTGGCCAAACAGAGCTTGGTCCGGCGATCTTTGTTAAAAATTTAAAAACAAAATTTCACAGGGGCGTTCTTTCTTTCTCATGTAAAGTATTGACTGTCTCGTCCGTGTCGGCCCGCGCTCTATTTGGCCAGGCCTTAAGATATGGGATATGTCAAAAATCACGAAAACCGTAACTGACTGAATTATGGAGCACACGTCCACATACCTTAGTGCCTGTTTACATTGGATTTTTAATGAATGGCACTTCCAGTGAGACTTTTATATGTGCGAAGAAGAGATGGGTAGATTCCACCCAAATTATGCCGATGCGCCAGTTTCAATAAATATTCTCGGATTCAGCATGAAATTTTGTTTGTGGGAGTGAGAGATACATGGATTTTAAGGGTTTGAGTAAGGGATGTGTAGATTGAAGTAGAAGATTTTTTTCTTTATAATGTAAACACGACACGAGGAACATTTTAATAAACGAAAACATGCTTCTTTAAAAATCCAATGTAAACAGGCACTTAGAATCATGTGCTTGAAGTTAGCACCGCAATTATTGATTTTCCTACAAAAATATGGCTGTGGTGCGATTTCGATGTGCCCGGCTTGTGCTGCCATGTGTCGTATTTAAAAAAAATCGTTCTAAACATATGGGTCTCTTAGCACCGCCAGTTTCGATTTTCAAAAAAAAAGTTGTGCTGCATTACGCTCATCTAATTTCTTTTGAAGTTAGGGTTTTTATAAAAACTTATAATTGTGCTATTTTGTGCTAAAAAATAGAACCTTGATGCGATGAGATAAAAAAAAAAATTTAGAAAGATTTTGATTAAACTTCGTACATATATGTATGTAATGTAGTGACCTACCATAGTGTTCGTAAGAAAGAATTTAAGGTTTTCGGTATTAGTTGTTTCTTGATTTTGGTTTTTTAGATTTTTGGTTTTTGGAATTCTGACCCCAACCCTTTATTAAACCCTCAAACTTTCAAAACAAGGGTTCGTTGAGAATTGAATTATGAACATTTGTTCACATGTTATTGACTGAAAACCGATGTAAAAAAATCATGCAAATGAATGCACGCAAGCCTACTTCTTTTCATGTTTATGATACCGTAAAAAATCATGCAAATGAATGCACGCAAGCCTACTTCTTTTCATGTTTATGATACCGTAAAAAGCCGAAATAATGAAATTCTAGAAATTACCAGTTAAGTCCTACCTCACTGTTTATACATAGGATACATTCAAAGTTTCTTTTAATCTAGATTCTTTAAATGCAAAAGAAACTTCGCATACTTGGGTGTATACACCTACTCCAAATCCTATAGTGGGTCAAACACGGGGGTTTCCGGGGGGAGCATACCTCATACATACCTCACTGTTTATACACCGTAATGCTGGGTGCTATAGCCTGTATTTATCTAGGATTTACCAGTAAATTCTAGAATTTTATTTTTTCGACTTTTTACGGTAACATTTACATTTTATTATTATATATATGTTTTATTGAGCATTTTGGTAAAAGTTCTCGCATAGAGAATAGGTTTTATTTTTATTAATTGTAAAGAATCAAAAATCTTCAAAATTGAAATAGAGGCCCTATAGGAACTCCACTCCTGTTTTTAAAGTTTCTTCTTGAGTTATCACGTTCATCGAAGAACTAGATAAGATTCCTAGTGCTTTTTATTGTGCACCGAAGTTCTTTCGAATTGAAGTAAAAGTTCAACCATAAAACTAGAAAACTTTTTGTGAAAAACATTTCAAAGCGAGGTATAATGTGGAGAAGTATACTACCTACTACCTACTACCTAACTCGTAAGTTCCTTTACTATGCGTACCTGTTTGCCATGATATGTGATTTACGTGGATTATTTCACTTTGAATTTGAGCTATTTTCCGAGTAAATTCAAGCATCCCCTTTTTATATATATATATATTGTATACTCTTTGAAATATCTAATACATCTATGGATATATGTACCTATATACAGTTGTTGTAGCCAGAGAAATATGCATTCGTAAGAACGACAACGAAATCCAGCATGACATTTTCAGTGAAATTCAGTTGAATGTAAAATTGAATTCATTTGTATTTTTGTCAAACGTTCAAAGCATAAGAGATAGATTTTTTCTTCGTCGGCTTTTAACTTTTGATTGTATTATACTACGTTTAGGATTTTGTTTTGTTGCATATATGCAAGCAGAACCATATATGCAAGCAGAACCTGGACCTAAAAACGAAATATCGATGAATGACGACCACAGTTAACGAACAAAAACAACTTGATTTGCTGTTGTGCTTTTGAATTTCGATAATATACGAGTATTTGTAAACTTTTTCGATTCCTATAGATTATAGAATTGAATTTCTAAAGGTTATGCAACCAAGAATTAAAAAGAAAAAAAACTAAAACTTTCAACTTTAAAGGAAAAATAAAATTGAACAAAAGTATGCTTATAGAAGGTATTGACGGATTGATGCAAACGATGATATATTCGGTTGGGTTTCAAGAAACACATGCCTCATCAGTAAAATTTGTAGTAGCCCGTGGGATTAAAGTAAGTAAGTCGGACTCTCATGCCAGAGGTCTGGGTTCGATCCGTCGGACACGGCAATAAACTGTAGGTCCCCTCCATTCCTGTAGACACGCACACAGGCATGGTTGAGAGTTGTAAGTCACTAGACCCTGCCCAACTAACAAACTCTCCAGAGCCTAGCTCTTGAAATCTGAAAAAAAACTCCCATAAGACTCTTTCTTATCTCATATCTATACTTACGAATTGAGATCTTGTTATAATACTCATATTCGTCCAATAACAATTTTATTATAAGAGGTTAGCATTTCTTAAATGTCAAAGTACTAAAATTCTATATCTAGATCAATTTAAGTCTTTTAAGTTTCTCGTTATGAAACTACAACGCTAAACGTCATTTTTAGCCTTTAGAATCCCATAACACATAAATAAGAGTTCAAGAGCCGAATGGGAGCTAAAGTTTTTAAGTGCCAATCGAACTGCTGTTTTAATTGATTTATACAGAAAACAGAAGTGCGTTCTTTTTCCAAAGAAAGTTTGCTTCTGTCCATGTTTCTATCTCTATTTAAAATAGAAATCTTCTAACACAATTAACGATTTTTTTTCATACATCCACAATAGTTAGAATGTATAAAAAAAGAAAAGAACGCGCCACAGATATTGTTTTTCGTAGTCCCATAACAGCATTTGAATTCTCATAAGAAGTGTTTCGATTGCTTGCTAAACGTCAAACTGAAGTCTCATAAGAGCATTTGAATGTCCATAAGAAGTGTTTTGTCTTCTAGTTCTCTTACTCACTGTGTAAATATAACAATAGTCTCATAAAGATATTAAACCAAGAGTTAAAGTATCGGTGAACAGCAGCCATATTTCAATACGAATAAAAAGTGTTCTCTTTATTTTTAGGGTTACCGTAACATTAAAATATGGTCTTTGTGAAATATTTTTTGGTTTTCTATTGTGACTAAACTCTTAAAAATGTATTATGTGTAGATAATTATGTGCACGTTATATAAACACACAATGATGGTTATAGTTTTATATTTAAAAGGTGTTCGGAAATGTTAGTTGCATACAGAATTCATTGAACCTGAAATTGCAATATTTAAAGCCAGTTGTTCTTGTGTTTTTGGCATATTTCAAAAAACTCAAACGATTAAATCATAAATGCCACAAAAACATCTGACAAACCGTACCTATACATACCTACATTTTATTGTTATAAATAATAATAATAACAGTAAACGACAAAAAAAAATAATGAAATGTTGTGTCCTGTAAATCAAGAATAAACGTTTTTTTTTACAAACAAATTTTTTTTTACAAACAAAAAAGTGCTCCTGGTAACCCCTTTTTAATAAAAGTTAGAAACAAAATTATTTCAATACGCATTTTTTTCAAAGCGCGTTGTTATTTTTCGAAGTAAAATGTGCAAATTAGTAGACACAATTTTAATTGCAACATGATTTTAGTTTACATTATGCCACAATTATCACAATTAATATTTGTCAGTTTACTTTACCGATGAATACTCGCATCGAAAAACACATCATTTTTTTTGATATGAGAATATGACGCACACACACAAAAAAGATATATAAAACGTGAAAGTTTTTTTTTTTCTTAAAGTTGCGCATACTCATTCTCTTTCTAGATACTCCTATAGGAAAACATGCACTCTCTTATCAGGAGTTAAGCAGCTTTGCAAAGTGGCGTCTGTCATCCCATAACAAGAATAAATATACTGCTATAAGTATGAAGAGCCTCCCATAACTGGGCCATTTAAGGCTTTTAACAGTCTGATAACAGTCTTGAAGTTCTCTTCAAGAGTGATTTTAGCTCCCTTAACTAAGTCTCATAAAGCTTTTGGAGCGTCTTATGAGAGCAAAAATGTTACTTGGGATGGTTCTTTATGAGCTGTTGCGCCACTAAAATTTATTTATTTTTCATATCAGTAATTTCCAATTAAAAATGCTGTCAAATTTTTAGCTCTCCATTGGCATCCGCATATGAAAAAATAAGCTTGACCAAATGACGACCGCTTAAGGCAGAACAGGAGGCCGAAACACAAAACCGCCATGGATTTTTTACAACTTAAGCACGTCAATGAAATAGCTGCAAAATGTACATTTTCGACGTGGCATTGCCTTGCACCACATTAACTGAGTCAAAAGTTTTGCACCAGAAAAATCGCTGAATTAATTCTTAGGGAATTTTTTTTCGCTGCGGAAGGACTTCGATTATACCTAGAATGACTTCATATATCAATGGCCAGCAACCAACCGCCCAACAGAGAAACCCTTTAAATTCTGAAAGATATCTTTAGTAATACCTCACTTGAACTTCAACTCGAAAAAACAGTCAAGGAGCTATAGAAACACTAAATTTCATGATGGTTGAATACGTTTTACTTATATTAAAACGATGTTTCTTCAAATATTATGTACATACATAGTACGTAGCTGTGTTTTCTTAAAAGAACTTTTTTTTTAACTTAACATTCATCTACCCTTCACATCATCAAAAGCATATGATTTCCATTTATATATTTCTGTTTCATCGACAACATTTTCTTTTCAAGGAAATCATTTTCGTAAGTTTTGTAAATGTCCTGTGGTGCTTCGTGCTTGTTCAAATAAAACTTGGTTTCCAATTCAGAGACATACAATTTACATATATAATAAAGTTATGAGGTCGAATATTGATTAAAGTTCTTGGAGTTAAAGGCTATACGTCTAAGATATGTATGTATATATGTATTGGGATAGTGTGCAGCTGTATTTTATTCAAAGAATTTATTACATATTTAATTGTTCCTGGGTAATAAATTTGCCTTTTGGATTAATCAGTCAATTTGATACATTTTATTCTGATTATACATAAATGAACAAACAAATCAAAGATTTATGAGAATCATTTCTTTGAACAAGGTTTGAGTATGAGATAATTGTGTAACAAGAAAATTGGAAAAATTAAAATGGAAAAGAAAATGAATTTGTATGGTTATTCTATTTATTTCCATCAAGAACTAAAGCCTTGCAAACTAAGCATGATAATTTGACATGTGATTTTAACATTACCTACTGAAGTCAAAGATATACACCCTGTATATCCAGAATCATTTTGTTGGAATGTTTTATAAAAAGTTAGGATAAACGTAATTTATTAACATTCACTTTAATTGCATATTTTTTAACTTCCCATTGAAAGTTATTTTAATCGGTCCGATTTGTGAAATTGAAAATTTTGCCATTTCTCGACGTTTCGAAGTCTCTGGATTCAGATTACACTGTTTTTAGAGAGATGTCTGTGTACGTACATTCGGAAGCTTTTTTTCGCCGACGATATCTCGAGAACGCATAGAGGCATAAGGCCATAACGTGCAGAGAGAATTTTCAGAGAAATTCAATTGTTTGTTTTTTTTTTTATTCCAGTAACTTAATTCAATTCAATACGGCAATACAGCTTTTGTTCAAAGACTTGGTACAACGATTTGGATTCAAGTATGTGTTGTCGTACCGATTGAATAAGGACGTATTAGAAAATACTTTTGGGGTATTACGTGACAAGGGAGGCATTCATGATCATCCTGACCGAGAAGAATTTCGATATATGTAGGTCTAAGGTCCCACATTTTAAGACACAAAAAGGGTGTTATGTCGGATGCAGAAAATGTAAGCAAAAATTGCTTTTGCTTGATACAAATTAATCTCAAATGCCTCACTATTTCAAAGCATTGCTTGGGAACCAAAAAAAGGACAATACTGACCAGAACAAAGACAATGAAGATTTGGCTACTTTAGAGAGCGAGGGGATAGAGAATATGGCTGGATACATATGCCATAAACTAAAAAATAAAATACCAGCTGAAGAAAATGTTGATTTGGCATCCTATTCATGGGTGGACCACCTTAGTGAAGGGGGTTTGTCTAAGCCATCGCCCAAAATGTTAGATGATTGGACGGTCTTGGACCAAATTTTCAAATCATTCAACGGAGAAGACATCGTCATTTGTTCTGGATTCAAACAAAATCTCCTTGAATTGGCAAAAGATGTTCACTGCGATGAACATATACAAAAAAAACTATTTTTCCGCGCCAGGATGTATTTTATATGTATTTATGTAGATTCATCCAAATCCAAAAAGCGAAAGCACAATAAAATCACAACATAATTAGATAATTCACTTTTTATTTATTTAATGAAGAATCTTCACAAATTGTTAGGTATTTCTTTCTTAATTTAACAATGAAACAGCATTACTCCCACTTTATTGATTTTTTTTAGGATCAATTTAAATTAACACCAAAAATATTCATATTTTCAATTCAACTATAAACAAATTCTCATTTTATTTTTGAAATACGTAAAATGTAAATTCTTTTTTAACAAATTGTAATTTTTGCATGAAAGATCCTCGGCTGTCAAATTTAATATTCTCAAATGACGTCAGTAAGCGTAAAAAAATTTTCTTTTCATTAAGTCAAAATTTAGTATCTTATAATGTAATTTAACATACCAAAACATTTTTAGTACTATATTTTAAAGGCAAGATATCATTTGATACCAAATTAATTTTTCTACGTCGCGTCGTTTATTTCGCAAGTTATGAACAATTATTTGAAAAAAAAAAACTTATATCTTAATTTTGCAAACGGTACCTTCAAGCTCAAATATCTCGAATTTCCCATGAACGATTTTGAAAATATTTCACGCACATAACAAGCTTAACGTCACCTTTCATTTGAAACCAAACTCGTTCATGAGTAGACTCTTGGCCAAAGCTCCATAGTAAAATGGGCATTCCCTATGACTATAATTATATGTAGTTTGCTAAAATAGGCCACAGCTGGACGAACCGCACAGACAAACAGACAACATAATACCTACACTTAAAGCCTTTTCATACAAATATATTAATAAGGACGAGATGAGAATCCATTTAAAAAGGAAAATATTTTTTCAAAACTAAGATTTAATTGAATATTCTCTGTATTCTTATTTTTTTAAAGACTCACTGAGATTGTTTCTCTTGAACAAATAATTCGAAACTTTTGCCTGTAAAGAATCAAGGATCCATCAAGGTCGGAATACTCAAGAATTCTTCCTTTATTGTGCTCATATAAAATGTCGTGTAAGGTAATTTTTAATTTAGAACATAACACTTCCTTTTGTAATATTGTTTTGTTAGCAGTACAATAGCAAGTTTTATTACTTTTTGTTTATACTGTCCATTCGGTCTAATGTTTTATTGTGTCATAAAAAAATAGCTCATAGAAATACTTGGCTATTAGACACACATATAAATGTAAGTATATCTACAAAAACTTACTTTTGTGCTTCAAAACTTTACCAGTATAGCTCCAGAAATAATAGAAAGAGAGAGATCTTAGATTCTTCAACAACAACAACGACAACTCGTTGTGCCAATTTGTAAGCATATTAAACTTTAACAACACAAAGTGACAAAAAGCTAGTGTTTGCATCCTTACAAGAGTTTTAAAGTTCGTTAAAAATTTCAAGTCACTAAAAACCATATTCATTCCCTCGCTTTGGCACACTCTCTTTCACACATAAAACCTATCAACAAACACTTTTACATTATTCCACATAAAAATATACATATATAAATGTGGTACCGACACGTCGCTCGTCCTTGTGACACATGCACAATAATATATAAAAGTGCTATTGACATGTTTCCTTTTTGCTGGGAAATGAGTTTCCTGAATGAGTTTTAAGCTTTTTTTGTTTCCAACACTCGTACGCACTCCTGAATTGTGATGACATTCAGAGCACACAGAATGAGGAACAGCCTCATGCTTAGTGTGAGGCAGCAGGAAACGGGGAAGCTGGATGGTGGTGTGGTAATTTTATAGTGTATATGGGACATTATGTTGTTCTACAAGGACTTTTAAGGACAAAAGTTGCACTAATTGGTTGGTAGGTTTTCAACATTTAAAACAAATGCGCTTGTTATTATTGAAAATAAAAATAAAGCGTGAACTACATACTACACAAATATCATCTTACAGCGTCGCGGCGCGTCAGCAACTTTTACAAGTTCAGTGCGCCATATGTTATTTAATTTGGTCATCAATCAATATTGCAAGCACCGAGAGAGAATCGTCCCTTATAGTAATTTGCTTCGCTTCGTTTTGTGGTGACAATAATAACACACGTCAGTGGGCCAATTAATTGGAAATGCTATTTGATTAAGTAACGGTTTTTGTTCTTGTCAATAGGTATTGGATCATTGGATGCATTGCATTAATAACATAGTGTTATTGTTTGAAGTCAATTGAACTGCGTCATATTTTTAAAATTGGTTATTTTGATAACTATTTGGAATTGATGTTTATTGAATTCGGAATTTGTTTACGACAATTGGAACAATTAAAAATAAGTTTTGAGTTATTGGTCGTGGTTTGTTATTATTTGTGATTCTATACATATAATACAATACAATATAAAACAATACAATACAAAACAAAACAATACAATACAATACAATACAATACAATACAATACAATACAATACAATACAATACAATACAATACAATACAATACAATACAATACAATACAATACAATACAATACAATACAATACAATACAATACAATACAATACAATACAATACAATACAATACAATACAATACAATACAATACAATACAATACAATACAATACAATACAATACAATACAATACAATACAATACAATACAATACAATACAATACAATACAATACAATACAATACAATACAATACAATACAATACAATACAATACAATACAATACAATACAATACAATACAATACAATACAATACAATACAATACAATACAATACAATACAATACAATACAATACAATACAATACAATACAATACAATACAATACAATACAATACAATACAATACAATACAATACAATACAATACAATACAATACAATACAATACAATACAATACAATACAATACAATACAATACAATACAATACAATACAATACAATACAATACAATACAATACAATACAATACAATACAATACAATACAATACAATACAATACAATACAATACAATACAATACAATACAATACAATACAATACAATACAATACAATACAATACAATACAATACAATACAATACAATACAATACAATACAATACAATACAATACAATACAATACAATACAATACAATACAATACAATACAATACAATACAATACAATACAATACAATACAATACAATACAATACAATACAATACAATACAATACAATACAATACAATACAATACAATACAATACAATACAATACAATACAATACAATACAATACAATACAATACAATACAATACAATACAATACAATACAATACAATACAATACAATACAATACAATACAATACAATACAATACAATACAATACAATACAATACAATACAATACAATACAATACAATACAATACAATACAATACAATACAATACAATACAATACAATACAATACAATACAATACAATACAATACAATACAATACAATACAATACAATACAATACAATACAATACAATACAATACAATACAATACAATACAATACAATACAATACAATACAATACAATACAATACAATACAATACAATACAATACAATACAATACAATACAATACAATACAATACAATACAATACAATACAATACAATACAATACAATACAATACAATACAATACAATACAATACAATACAATACAATACAATACAATACAATACAATGCAATACAATACAATACAATACAATACAATACAATACAATACAATACAATACAATACAATACAATACAATACAATACAATACAATACAATACAATACAATACAATACAATACAATACAATACAATACAATACAATACAATACAATACAATACAATACAATACAATACAATACAATACAATACAATACAATACAATACAATACAATACAATACAATACAATACAATACAATTGTTCAATCCATTTCATAAAATATTAATGTTTACCTTACATTCGCGTTATGATCGCGCGATCAACCGCGGAGGCAAATGAAACACACGAACCCTTACAAAAGGGACCAAAAAGAACCTACTCCACGAACATATCCCATGATGGGATCAATTTGTTTGTTTCATTGCCTCCCGGTCCGAATGCAAAATCACCTATACATACATACATAATTACATTCGTTCTGCTCATTCTTTTCTATTCAATCGTCAACCTCGCCGCCGTCAACGTCAACCACTCGACCACCATCGCCACCATTGCCACCATTCCAAATAAACGAAAAAGTATAACTTATATCTACCTACTTAATTGAATATTATACTTAATTACAATAAAGAAATACCATACCAAAAGTTCGGTGTGTTTAATATATTGTATAAAATGCGAAGTTAATCAGTGACCCGAACATTTGGTCCATTCGGCCGGACACCATTTTATTAAAATTTTGCAATATTGGTGCAAATCAGTGAGGCAGCTGGGCAATTGAATTTCATTAACACTATTGGGTAGTGTTTTGCGAAGCTGTTCATCGCCCAAGCCTAGTTGTGATATCTTTTTTTGGAAGACGTAAGAGGCCCGTCACAGTAAAGACTCCCTTGCATTGTCTTGCAAACTGTGGTTAATTTGTGGTGAGGTGACGCATGTGGCAGTGGTATTTCGACCACTCATTTTTGTGCAAAAACGCATGATTTATGTACGACAAAAGGTGACCCGTTACATGGTCAACACCAAGCTCACTCACGGTGGACATTTTGTGTGAGGAAGTGACCCGTATATTGCCAACACCTAAGTGTTGTCCAGTTAGCTGATGTAACGCAGTGTTCTTGGGTGAAAATTCGCAGAAAAAGTTCAAAGAACTGTATAGTCAGATTCATCAGCTTCATCAAATTATCTTCATCATCGTCGTCAGCATCTTCATCATCGTCGTCAGCATCTTCATCATCGTCGTCAGCATCTTCATCATCGTCGTCAGCATCTTCATCATCGTCGTCAGCATCTTCATAAACGTATAGTCAGCATTGTCATCGAGATCATCAGCGTATTCAACATCATCCTTGCGGCCATCCTAAATTTTGGATTTGTACAGGTACATTTACAATTTTTTACCATTTGCTTGAGTTTTGTGATTCATTTTACATATTAAAATACAAATATATTGATATACAATTACGGGAGTTATTTTTTGAACGAAATTCGGTGCGTTTATAAATAACGGGTTAAATATATTGTGTAAACGGTAAAATTGATACGTTATATATATAGATAAGCGGTAAAATTGGTACGTTATATTTATATATATACAGCTAAGCGGTAAAATTGGTACGCTTGAGAGTGGTAAGCATTTTGCTTTATTTAGTAGAATATACAACGCGGTGTTTGTTTTTTGATTTTACATTTCATTTGAAATGAGTTTGGAGGTTTTAATTTTGACATGCGATGCGCTCGTTGATTTTCACGCATCTTTTAAAGAAAAACCCGGTAAAAGGCTAAAAAAATCAGCTTTTGAAGCATATCGGGTAGAACTTTCAAGCTCTTTGGCTTGATGTTAAAAAAGCGTATAATGAAGTTATCACTGCGGCGGCCGACGATGACGATCTCATGGCGTCACTCGGTGAGGTTAAGGCAAAGTATAAGAAGTCATCGGACACTTATATAGAATTCCTTAGCGATATTCTAGAGGCAACGCGGGCAAGTGAGGGTAAAGTAAAATTAAATGACGAAAAGATTGACAGTCACGCATTAAACCATAATATGCATCTTCCGCCGTGTGAAACGGAAATATTTTGTGGCAATTTTATCAAATGGCCAGCATTTAGGGACATGTTTACGGCACTTTACATCCGACACGCAAAGTTAAGTCCCGTTCAAAAACTTTTCCACTTGCGTGCTCGGACTAAAGATCATGCCTTAAGCATTGTCTCTAAATTTGAGATAACGGATGATAATTTCGAGGCTGCGTGGGCAGCTCTCAAAGAACACTACGAAAATAAAAGAGTTTTAGTAAATAATCATCTTAGTGTTTTGCTTGGTCAGTCACGTATAACGGTTGAATCGGCAGCTGCATTAAAGGAATTGCAGAGCAATATTAATGAAGCAGTCATAGCTTTACGGTCGTATAGTATTGAGGTGAATAAGTGGGACGCGATAATAACCTACGTGTGTGCGACTCGTCTGCCTCAACAGACTTTAACCCTTTGGGAAGAATCGCTTGAAAATCCAATGGAAATTCAAACATGGGAAAAAATGAATAGTTTTCTCACGAATAGGTACCGGGTTCTAGACAATGTGTCAGATATGCACAAGGAAAATAAATTATCAAAAGTTTCGGTTTCTAAACAGCAGTCTTCAAGTACAAGTCCTCGGGTTCGCACACACCACGCTCAAGTTAATTCGCAATGTAAAGCTTGTAAGGGGGCTCACGCATTACGTGTTTGCCCAGATTTTTTGAAAATGAACGTTTCTCAACGGAGAAATACGATTCGGAAATTAAAGTATTGCTACAATTGTCTAGCGTTTAATCACTTGGTAACGGCTTGCCAGAGTGAGAGTACGTGCTTTCATTGTAAGGGAAAGCATCACTCATTATTACATATTGATCAAAGTGCTTCGGGGAGCTTAGCTTCTAATATACAGTCCACTCAAACTTCAGCTCCAAGTACAAGTCAAAATTCACAGCAATCATTCTCTATTGAACATTCCGGGGTTCAATATGCTGTACCAAGGGACAGTACAAATTTCAAGTTTTCAAGTAAGGATGAAAACCCTAATGTTAATGCCAAAGCATTCTTTGCAAAAACACAACGGACAGCTCTTTTAGCTACCGCGATAGTTCGAATTCGTCAAAATCAAACTGATTTTGAGTGGCGGGCGCTTATTGATCCGGGTTCGGAAATCTCATTTATTTCCGAAGAAGTTCAAAAAAGGTTAAAGTTGCCCGTTCGATCGGTGAGAGCAACGGTTGCAGGCGTCAATTCTTCGGTGACGGCCACTTCATCCGAAATGTGTTCATTCACCCTCAGATCGAAATTCGATAAAAAATTTACTCTTTTCGCTCAGGCACTTGTTCTCAAAACGGTTTCAGACAGTTTGCCTTCCATTTCCGTCGAAGTGGGGAATATTCAAAATGCGTTTGAGTTTCCCCTTGCGGACCCCCATTTCAATCAAAGCTCGAAGATTGATTTGTTAATCGGTGCGGATTTATATCCATTTATTATTCGGGATGGATTAAAACATAATGTGTTTCAGAGAATTATGGCTCAAAACACAGTATTCGGATGGGTGTTACTGGGTCCTTTAGAAAATCGCACCTCTCATTTTAATTCCCACTTTACGAGATCATTGTCTTTTTTCAATGAAGTAACGTTAAATGATGAAATTCAAAAGTTTTGGCAGCTGGAAGAGCTTCCACAGATCCCAGTATTAACAGCCGCAGAACAACATTGTGCAAATCTCTTTGAAGAGACGACATACCGTGATAAAACGGGTCGGTATGTTGTAAGGCTACCGTTTAAAGAAGATTTTCTGCAAAGTTCAATGTTAGGAAATTCGTATGAAATTGCGAAACGACAATTTCTACGAAACGAAAAGCGTCTTTTAAGCAACCCCAATTTAAAAAATGATTACGATTCGGTGTTGTCAGAATATATTGACTTAGGGCATATGAAGCCAAGTGATTCGGCTGATACATTTTTTGAAAATGGAACATCATATGTTATGCCACATCATGCAGTGATAAAACCGGAAAGCCTAACAACAAAAGTTCGCGTTGTTTTCAACGCATCATTTGCCTCTTCAAACGGGAAGAGTTTGAACGATATTTTGTATCCAGGCCCCGCACTCCAAACCGATATTACGCTCTTGATGTTAAATTGGCGGCTTTATAAGTACGTGTTCAATAGTGATATCGAGAAGATGTATCGGCAAATAAAAGTTTATCCCGATCAGACTCCCTTTCAAAAAATTTTGTTTCGTGAAGACCCAAAGGATCCTTTAAGCGTTTTCGAAATGTTGACACTTACATTTGGTGTTTCCTGTTCGCCGTATTTAGCAATTCGTTCGTTGCACCAGTTAGCCAGTGAAGTCAAGAGTTCTCATCCTTTAGCGTCAAGTATTCTTCTTAGAGAGTTGTTTGTAGATGACGTTTTATCAGGTGCGCATGACATGTTCACTGCATTGCAAGCTCAATCCGAATTAATTGAGGTTTTACAATCCGCCGGTTTCAATTTGAGAAAGTGGACATCGAATGCAAAGGAGTTGCTGAGACCTCTCCCTAAGACTTCACTTCTGAACGAAGATTTCCTAAATATTGATGATAAAAGTTCGGTCAAAATGCTTGGTATAAAATGGAAGGCTACCGTGGATACATTTTCTTTTTCGGTTCAAGCAGTTCCTCAGTCAAACTCTATTACAAAACGTTCAGTTCTATCAGTGATTGCAAAATTGTATGATCCCATAGGGTGGTTGGCTCCTATTGTGATCACAGCGAAAATACTGATGCAACAAATTTGGAAGGACAAGACCGATTGGGATAGTTGTCTTTTTCCCGCTACAGAACAGAGATGGAAAGTTTTTGTTGCAAATTTGCCCGAAGTTGCAGACGTTCGTATTCCACGATGGGTGGATTACACTCCGCATGCGGTTTCACAGATACACGGGTTCTGTGACGCATCGGAAAAGGCCTATGCGGCGTGCGTTTATTTGCGGGTGCAACACCACAATAAAATTACTTCTCATCTGTTGTGGGCGAAATCGAAAGTTGCACCAGTAAATACTGTATCGCTACCAAGGTTAGAGCTACAAGGTGCTGTTTTGTTATCCAGAATGATAAATTTACTGTCAAGTTCTCTTCAAATTCAAAACATTTCGTCAGTCAATTTGTGGACAGATTCCACAATCGTATTAGCCTGGCTTCAAAAACATCCAAGTTCCTGGAAAACTTTTGTGGCTAACAGAACAGCGGATATCTTGAAAAATACAAAAGTTGAAAATTGGTCTCATGTAATTTCAGCCGAAAACCCTTCTGATTTAGCCACGAGAGGAGTATCCCCGGTTGAGTTAAAGGAAAGTTCTTTGTGGTGGAACGGTCCCCACTGGTTGTTAAAACCTCATTCACAATGGCCACGATCAAACCATGATCCAGTTCATGAGTCAATTTTGGAGTCCAAATCCGTTCAATTATTTAATAATCAACTTGCACATGATTTTGAGGAGGACCTAGCCAAATTTTCCGATTGGCACAAGGCTGTGTGTGTGTTTGCCTACATTAAGAGGTTTTATCATTCTTTTAAAAAGCGCGGAGGCGCGAAATACTCATCTCCAGAACTTTCATACGAAGAAATTGGCTTAGCAAAACAAACGTTAATAATACTCACACAAAAAAAGTATTTTCACAAAGAATATTGCGATTTAGCACAGGGTAAACAATTAGCTGCGAAAAGTTGGTTGGGAAAGTTCAATCCTATAATTGATGATAAAGGTATCATGCGTTCAAACGGTAGGTTAGCGCAATCAACTTTATCGTATAATGAAAAATTCCCAGTTCTTCTGCCATCCAAGTGTCTCTTTATTCGGCTCTTTGTAGATTATGTCCATAAGCTTTCATTGCATGGTGAAATTCAGCTAATGATGCGCATGATAAGATCCGAATATTGGGTACCTAATATTAAAAAACTGGTGAAAAAATGTATTTTTGAATGTACAGTCTGTACTCGGTACAAAAATCATGTTCAAACGCAACTAATGGGTGCACTACCTCTAGAGAGAACCGTAATAAGTCGTCCTTTTACGAATACGGGAGTGGATTTTGCCGGACCCTTTATGATAAAAACGTACTACGGTCGAAAAAGCCGTTTAGACAAAGGGTACGTATGTATCTTTGTGTGTTTTGCAACTCGTGCTATACATTTAGAACTCGTTAGTGACCTAACGACACCAGCATTTCTTGCTTCATTTACGCGTTTTATTTCTCGTCGAGGAACTCCGACAAAAATGTTTTCCGATCACGGAACGAATTTCGTTGGTGCTTCTAGAGTTCTCCTCTCAGACTTTCACAAATCGCTGTTACATTGTCCTACGGCAGCCGCCCACAATTTTTCACATTTAAAGTGGAATTTTATTCCCCCCGGATCACCTCATATGGGTGGATTATGGGAAGCGGGAGTAAAAAGTTTTAAACGACATTTCAAAAAAGTTGCAGGAAATGAAAAATTCACTTTTGAAGAATTCACCACTTTACTCACTCGAATCGAGTGTACTTTAAATTCGCGACCATTGTCACCGATGTCTGAAAATGTGTCAGATATTGTTCCTTTGACTCCTGGTCATTTCCTCACAGGAGGATTATTAACAAGTTTGCCAGAACCATCATATATAGATTATTCGCTAAGTATCATGAATCGGTGGAGAAAATTGCAAATTCTTCATCACCAATTAAGTGCTCGTTGGAAGGAAGAATATTTAAAGGAGCTTCATAAGCGGTATAAATGGAAATATCCACAAAGAAATATTCAAATCGACGATCTTGTTATCATTCGCAATGAAAACTTGCCACCCAATGAGTGGCGCCTTGGGAGAGTCATCAAAGTGCACGCCGGACATGATAATAAAATTCGCGTCGCGGAGGTTCGAACCGAAAAGGGAATCGTCATGCGGTCAATTGCCAAACTTTGTATACTCCTACCTCAAAAGTAGAATGAAATCGTTTTTTTTAATCGATAGTCTTTTCAACCAAATTTATGAAAATGACATAAATCTCAAGCAATAAACTTACCATTCAAAAAAATTTTTTTTATACATGTACTTATCTACAATCCCGAAATTTCGTTCATCTGAATATTCATATTGGTATCAGAGCAAAAAGGCTCAATATACTCATGCAACTGGATAAAACTTTGTATCTAGTGCCTTTAAATTTTGCAACACAATATTATGTATGTACTACTTATATATTATATTCATTGAATTTTAAATTTTATAACTTTAAATTTTGCAAAAAAAAAAAGATTTTTGTATTACTTATTAATTGATAATATCTTTATTAATTTTGAACTTTAGTGAATTTTGATTCTCATAAATAAATAAAGTAACTTAAATTTATTGTTTTGGTGTGTTGGTGGCCTAGGATAATTTAATTTGCAAACAAGGTTGCAAGGCGGGCGGTAATGTTCAATCCATTTCATAAAATATTAATGTTTACCTTACATTCGCGTTATGATCGCGCGATCAACCGCGGAGGCAAATGAAACACACGATTCCTTACAAAAGGGACCAAAAAGAACCTACTCCACGAACATATCCCATGATGGGATCAATTTGTTTGTTTCATTGCCTCCCGGTCTGAATGCAAAATCACCTATACATACATACATAATTACATTCGTTCTGCTCATTCTTTTCTATTCAATCGTCAACCTCGCCGCCGTCAACGTCAACCACTCGACCACCATCGCCACCATTGCCACCATTCCAAATAAACGAAAAAGTATAACTTATATCTACCTACTTAATTGAATATTATACTTAATTACAATAAAGAAATACCATACCAAAAGTTCGGTGTGTTTAATATATTGTATAAAACGCGAAGTTAATCAGTGACCCGAACAACAATACAATACAATACAATACAATACAATACAATACAATACAATACAATACAATACAATACAATACAATACAATACAATACAATACAATACAATACAATACAATACAATACAATACAATACAATACAATACAATACAATACAATACAATACAATACAATACAATACAATACAATACAATACAATACAATACAATACAATACAATACAATACAATACAATACAATACAATACAATACAATACAATACAATACAATACAATACAATACAATACAATACAATACAATACAATACAATACAATACAATACAATACAATACAATACAATACAATACAATACAATACAATACAATACAATACAATACAATACAATACAATACAATACAATACAATACAATACAATACAATACAATACAATACAATACAATACAATACAATACAATACAATACAATACAATACAATACAATACAATACAATACAATACAATACAATACAATACAATACAATACAATACAATACAATACAATACAATACAATACAATACAATACAATACAATACAATACAATACAATACAATACAATACAATACAATACAATACAATACAATACAATACAATACAATACAATACAATACAATACAATACAATACAATACAATACAATACAATACAATACAATACAATACAATACAATACAATACAATACAATACAATACAATACAATACAATACAATACAATACAATACAATACAATACAATACAATACAATACAATACAATACAATACAATACAATACAATACAATACAATACAATACAATACAATACAATACAATACAATACAATACAATACAATACAATACAATACAATACAATACAATACAATACAATACAATACAATACAATACAATACAATACAATACAATACAATACAATACAATACAATACAATACAATACAATACAATACAATACAATACAATACAATACAATACAATACAATACAATACAATACAATACAATACAATACAATACAATACAATACAATACAATACAATACAATACAATACAATACAATACAATACAATACAATACAATACAATACAATACAATACAATACAATACAATACAATACAATACAATACAATACAATACAATACAATACAATACAATACAATACAATACAATACAATACAATACAATACAATACAATACAATACAATACAATACAATACAATACAATACAATACAATACAATACAATACAATACAATACAATACAATACAATACAATACAATACAATACAATACAATACAATACAATACAATACAATACAATACAATACAATACAATACAATACAATACAATACAATACAATACAATACAATACAATACAATACAATACAATACAATACAATACAATACAATACAATACAATACAATACAATACAATACAATACAATACAATACAATACAATACAATACAATACAATACAATACAATACAATACAATACAATACAATACAATACAATACAATACAATACAATACAATACAATACAATACAATACAATACAATACAATACAATACAATACAATACAATACAATACAATACAATACAATACAATACAATACAATACAATACAATACAATACAATACAATACAATACAATACAATACAATACAATACAATACAATACAATACAATACAATACAATACAATACAATACAATACAATACAATACAATACAATACAATACAATACAATACAATACAATACAATACAATACAATACAATACAATACAATACAATACAATACAATACAATACAATACAATACAATACAATACAATACAATACAATACAATACAATACAATACAATACAATACAATACAATACAATACAATACAATACAATACAATACAATACAATACAATACAATACAATACAATACAATACAATACAATACAATACAATACAATACAATACAATACAATACAATACAATACAATACAATACAATACAATACAATACAATACAATACAATACAATACAATACAATACAATACAATACAATACAATACAATACAATACAATACAATACAATACAATACAATACAATACAATACAATACAATACAATACAATACAATACAATACAATACAATACAATACAATACAATACAATACAATACAATACAATACAATACAATACAATACAATACAATACAATACAATACAATACAATACAATACAATACAATACAATACAATACAATACAATACAATACAATACAATACAATACAATACAATACAATACAATACAATACAATACAATACAATACAATACAATACAATACAATACAATACAATACAATACAGTGGAATTTTATTCCCCCCGGATCACCTCATATGGGTGGATTATGGGAAGCGGGAGTAAAAAGTTTTAAACGACATTTCAAAAAAGTTGCAGGAAATGAAAAATTCACTTTTGAAGAATTCACCACTTTACTCACTCGAATCGAGTGTACTTTAAATTCGCGACCATTGTCACCGATGTCTGAAAATGTGTCAGATATTGTTCCTTTGACTCCTGGTCATTTCCTCACAGGAGGATTATTAACAAGTTTGCCAGAACCATCATATATAGATTATTCGCTAAGTATCATGAATCGGTGGAGAAAATTGCAAATTCTTCATCACCAATTAAGTGCTCGTTGGAAGGAAGAATATTTAAAGGAGCTTCATAAGCGGTATAAATGGAAATATCCACAAAGAAATATTCAAATCGACGATCTTGTTATCATTCGCAATGAAAACTTGCCACCCAATGAGTGGCGCCTTGGGAGAGTCATCAAAGTGCACGCCGGACATGATAATAAAATTCGCGTCGCGGAGGTTCGAACCGAAAAGGGAATCGTCATGCGGTCAATTGCCAAACTTTGTATACTCCTACCTCAAAAGTAGAATGAAATCGTTTTTTTTAATCGATAGTCTTTTCAACCAAATTTATGAAAATGACATAAATCTCAAGCAATAAACTTACCATTCAAAAAAATTTTTTTTATACATGTACTTATCTACAATCCCGAAATTTCGTTCATCTGAATATTCATATTGGTATCAGAGCAAAAAGGCTCAATATACTCATGCAACTGGATAAAACTTTGTATCTAGTGCCTTTAAATTTTGCAACACAATATTATGTATGTACTACTTATATATTATATTCATTGAATTTTAAATTTTATAACTTTAAATTTTGCAAAAAAAAAAAGATTTTTGTATTACTTATTAATTGATAATATCTTTATTAATTTTGAACTTTAGTGAATTTTGATTCTCATAAATAAATAAAGTAACTTAAATTTATTGTTTTGGTGTGTTGGTGGCCTAGGATAATTTAATTTGCAAACAAGGTTGCAAGGCGGGCGGTAATGTTCAATCCATTTCATAAAATATTAATGTTTACCTTACATTCGCGTTATGATCGCGCGATCAACCGCGGAGGCAAATGAAACACACGATTCCTTACAAAAGGGACCAAAAAGAACCTACTCCACGAACATATCCCATGATGGGATCAATTTGTTTGTTTCATTGCCTCCCGGTCTGAATGCAAAATCACCTATACATACATACATAATTACATTCGTTCTGCTCATTCTTTTCTATTCAATCGTCAACCTCGCCGCCGTCAACGTCAACCACTCGACCACCATCGCCACCATTGCCACCATTCCAAATAAACGAAAAAGTATAACTTATATCTACCTACTTAATTGAATATTATACTTAATTACAATAAAGAAATACCATACCAAAAGTTCGGTGTGTTTAATATATTGTATAAAACGCGAAGTTAATCAGTGACCCGAACAACAATACAATACAATACAATACAATACAATACAATACAATACAATACAATACAATACAATACAATACAATACAATACAATACAATACAATACAATACAATACAATACAATACAATACAATACAATACAATACAATACAATACAATACAATACAATACAATACAATACAATACAATACAATACAATACAATACAATACAATACAATACAATACAATACAATACAATACAATACAATACAATACAATACAATACAATACAATACAATACAATACAATACAATACAATACAATACAATACAATACAATACAATACAATACAATACAATACAATACAATACAATACAATACAATACAATACAATACAATACAATACAATACAATACAATACAATACAATACAATACAATACAATACAATACAATACAATACAATACAATACAATACAATACAATACAATACAATACAATACAATACAATACAATACAATACAATACAATACAATACAATACAATACAATACAATACAATACAATACAATACAATACAATACAATACAATACAATACAATACAATACAATACAATACAATACAATACAATACAATACAATACAATACAATACAATACAATACAATACAATACAATACAATACAATACAATACAATACAATACAATACAATACAATACAATACAATACAATACAATACAATACAATACAATACAATACAATACAATACAATACAATACAATACAATACAATACAATACAATACAATACAATACAATACAATACAATACAATACAATACAATACAATACAATACAATACAATACAATACAATACAATACAATACAATACAATACAATACAATACAATACAATACAATACAATACAATACAATACAATACAATACAATACAATACAATACAATACAATACAATACAATACAATACAATACAATACAATACAATACAATACAATACAATACAATACAATACAATACAATACAATACAATACAATACAATACAATACAATACAATACAATACAATACAATACAATACAATACAATACAATACAATACAATACAATACAATACAATACAATACAATACAATACAATACAATACAATACAATACAATACAATACAATACAATACAATACAATACAATACAATACAATACAATACAATACAATACAATACAATACAATACAATACAATACAATACAATACAATACAATACAATACAATACAATACAATACAATACAATACAATACAATACAATACAATACAATACAATACAATACAATACAATACAATACAATACAATACAATACAATACAATACAATACAATACAATACAATACAATACAATACAATACAATACAATACAATACAATACAATACAATACAATACAATACAATACAATACAATACAATACAATACAATACAATACAATACAATACAATACAATACAATACAATACAATACAATACAATACAATACAATACAATACAATACAATACAATACAATACAATACAATACAATACAATACAATACAATACAATACAATACAATACAATACAATACAATACAATACAATACAATACAATACAATACAATACAATACAATACAATACAATACAATACAATACAATACAATACAATACAATACAATACAATACAATACAATACAATACAATACAATACAATACAATACAATACAATACAATACAATACAATACAATACAATACAATACAATACAATACAATACAATACAATACAATACAATACAATACAATACAATACAATACAATACAATACAATACAATACAATACAATACAATACAATACAATACAATACAATACAATACAATACAATACAATACAATACAATACAATACAATACAATACAATACAATACAATACAATACAATACAATACAATACAATACAATACAATACAATACAATACAATACAATACAATACAATACAATACAATACAATACAATACAATACAATACAATACAATACAATACAATACAATACAATACAATACAATACAATACAATACAATACAATACAATACAATACAATACAATACAATACAATACAATACAATACAATACAATACAATACAATACAATACAATACAATACAATACAATACAATACAATACAATACAATACAATACAATACAATACAATACAATACAATACAATACAATACAATACAATACAATACAATACAATACAATACAATACAATACAATACAATACAATACAATACAATACAATACAATACAATACAATACAATACAATACAATACAATACAATACAATACAATTCAATACAATACAATGCAATACAATACAATACAATACAATACAATACAATACAATACAATACAATACAATGCAATACAATACAATACAATACAATACAATACAATACAATACAATACAATATAAAACAATACAATACAATTAGGAAAGAGCTTTCAAGCTCTGGGAATTACGAAACCCATACAAAGTTCAAGGTAATTTTCAAGTTTCAAATAAATACATTCTGGGAAATCGTTTTCTTCATCAAAATATATTTCCATTCAAACCTCTAACTGCGTTTCTATTTTTTTTTGCAAGGACGCCTTATACCTACACCTCCTCCCCCTCACCGTCCTTCGCAAACAGAAGCCAAAAATAAAACTGAATTTTCCGATAGTAGGAAAAAAAATCAAATTGCCCACGTGATGACCTTAAAGTCCAGCTGTTCGGTGTTAATAGATGAGAATTGCATTATTTGCAATAATAGTGGAACATGTTGTTGTGTTCAGTTCACCATGCAATTCAATTTGAATCCTGTGAGCTGTTGTATTCTTATATGAGTGTATGGTATGAGTGTTTTTTGCAAAAACGAATTATATTATACGGACTAGCACGCTTCGCAGGAAACAACGAATGCGGAAGTACGTGCAACACCTGACTGCATTGCACCACGACCGGCTAAGAACCAATACCACCACCAACAACCACAGCAGGAAGCACGAACATATTCATCAGGCATCCTTAACACATCCAGAATTATGTGAATAAATAAATTTTCAGCACTCTTATTTCGAGAGAGCTAAAGGTAAAAATCCGAAAAAAAACTGTCTAAATACAACCTGAAAATGGCTTCCCTTGCCAGATCCGTTTCTTGCTTGATATTATTTTTTTGGGGTGACGAGCGACACCGCGCGGGTGAAAACTAAGTGAAATTGGTCTCGGTAATGCTAAGCATGCAGAACACACATGTGCCTAGCACCGAAACCGAGGATACTATATAGGCAGGGGGTATGTTGCCATAGGAAATTTATTAAATGAGGGTCTAACGAGACAAGAAGCCACCACCAAAAACTGGCACCAGTTTGTCGTCCAATTCATGGTTCTAGCTCTATTTTTTTTTTATTTTTCCAAAGCCATGATGCGGAAGAAGTTAACACTTTGTTGGTGGAATCATAGAAGCGGCATGGAGGCGGAGCACGGCGGCGACGGAAATGGGGGCGATATAGTCGTTCGTTCTGTGAATTGCAATTGCAAGTGCAACTGGAAAAGGATCCGACATGTTGTGCAAGAAGAAGGATTTGTTATCCAGGCTTGTTATGCTATATGTGAATCAACAATGTACGTTATGGAATGAGTGTAAATGTGCCAGAGGATGTTGGCTGACGGTGAATACCGTTGTATACATGTGCGATTTGCGTTATGCGAGGAGCATTTTTGAAGTTTTGCCACTTTCAGCAGATGGGATGTACAAAGGATAAAAATCTGCAGGCTATGAAAATATGAATAGCTGAATACTGAAGCCTTTTTCTTGAGAGATTTACTCCTTTTTCCGGTTGTTGATGTCGCTGCACTAGATGCTGTTATTTCATTCGTTCGTTCTTTTGTCGCTCGTTGTCGTTTGATACGGTAACGTTACTACGTTGAGCATGTACTTTGCCTCTTGCAACAAACTTTATGAAATATCATCTGATTTAAGGAAGGTAAGGTATGCTTGTTATATTTTTAGGGTGTCCTTAGACAATAGTTATTCGAGCTTACTTTCAGTTTGTTGGAAATTCAAAATGTATTGAGTTTTATCTAAGGAGTATTTTTTGACTGGATTACTAGAGATGTACAGTTTGACAGAGGAAATTGAATTCGAGATTTTTTTTTGTTGAAGGACTGTGGAGCTTGCATAGGTACACCCTTACAGGGTGTCCTCAAAATAATAGAAATCTTACTTAATAACCAATTTTATTATTGATTGTTTTTGACCCAACACAGAGAAAAAAGTACCACAGTAGAAAAGTAATAAGATTTCTCTATGGTTTTCATCCAAGAAGAAAGTCTCATTAAAATCTTGATGACTATTTTATAGGATATCCACATATTTTTAAGAAGATATCTTATTGCGTTTCAATATATCTGCTTCTTTAAACAATAAGAAAAGTTATTGAAAAGTATGAGGAAATCTCTGAAACAACGAGAAGATCCTATTGATAGTATGTGAAATTCTTTTTAAAACAATATGATCGTCTTATTAAATCAATATGAAGAACTTATTGAAAGCATATGAAAATCTTTTTGAAACAATAAGAAGGTTTTATTAAAAATATGTGAAAATCCCTTAGTAACAACAAGCCGAACTTATTTTTAAGTAGGATTATAAAAATCGGTCTAAAAAAAAATTAAATGATTTAAAATTTCCTTAAAATTCGTGTAGTTTTCTGCTAAACTTATTTAAAGAAAAGACGAAATAATATATATCTTTTTTTCTATGTTTTGTTTTTTTTTTTGTTTAAGTAACAACAAGATATTTTTGATGTAAGAAATAAATAAATAATAACTAGGAAAAGAAATAAATAAATTCTCATTAAAAAAAGGAACACGTTTTTATACTGACTTAATATTGAGCATAAGAAATAAGCATAGTATATCGGTGACCAACTTATGGAACACCTAACTTTCAATGCGAATAAAAAATAAATATATTGTTCTGGATAAGACTTGCCAGTTCAAACCCATTTGCGTCGTTAAAGCTCGGTAAGTGATGTCCAAGACTGACCCTCTGTTTGGATTATGTTGAAACCATCACTTTTCTTTATAAATTCATCCTGGAATATTTTAATATGAAACAATTTTTGTCAGTCGATAGTTTTTGCTGTATTTACCTTCAGAAATCAGTTATTATTCTTCGTCATCCTTCTGTCTCTTGTTGTATAAATGGCCATTTTTTTGTTTTATTAAATGCCAAAAGGAGTTGGCCTCTAACAGCTGATTTAAGAAGCTCTGGTTCTGTTGACTCAAAAAAAATGTGAAATGGCTGATGTTCTTGAAGAATTGCCTGAATTCAAAATGTTCAAAATCTTTTCAAGCCATTCCAGAACCTTGCGGGTCGATTGTCATGGTGGTGCCTTGGTCACAGAGTAAAGTTTTATTCTAAAAAATAATATAAGAGTATTTACATAGTTGCAATTTTCACCACAAAGCTTTAAAATCTTTGTATATCCGAGCAAAAAAAAAATAGTTTTCTACTTATCCTACTTTCGTCCACTTCTCTCATCAGGCCAGCCTAAAATTTAATTCCGTTGCCATAGCTGGAACTGTCGCTTGTTTAAAAAACTTGTCGACGTCTTCTGTCTCCATTTTTTCGAGGACGTAAATGGAGTTTATTCAGTACACTTTTAGCAACGTGTACAACGAACTGCTAAGGCCCCAGGAGAAAAAATTTGCTGGGTCTCTGCAATTTGGTCATTGTTCCATATATGAAACATGGAACGCTTATTTCTTCACTGCTCAATTTACTTAAATAACTGAATCTCGTGATTGCATTTTTAATATTGTTTTCCATTTTTTAATTTAATTTAATTTTACACAATTCAATTTTTTTCTTAAAGTTCACCGGAGCACGTTATTAGAGCATGAAAAAATAATTACGTTTGCCAAAGCAAAGCAGCGAGCGTTGCGCTGCACGTATCATTCACAATGATAAATTAAGCTAAGAGAACTTATACTTTTAAAAAGATTTTCTTATTAGCGTAAATGGACAAATATTTGTAATAAGCTTATCTCTTTAGAACTGAAAAGTGATAAGGTTTGCTTATTGTCTATTTATACACATAGACTCGACATCGAAAAACAAAGGAATTATTGCTTACATACTTATAAGAAAATACTTATGCCGAAAACAGATGTGCAGCTTTTTCCCATGCGGCGAAATTAGAAATAAAGATATCATGCAGCGAAGGCTGCATGCAGAGCTTGGAATATGTCAGCCCTCATAAGAACCTGTGTACATTTATTTTTCCTGAAAGATTTCTAAGTAAAGTATCTCAATAAGACAATCCATTGATTTTATGTACTTACTTGAAGTGTCCCAGCCTGAAGTGCAGCTTTCCATCCTCCTGGGGGCTGGTATTTGAAGACTCTTTTGTCTGTTAGAGCATTGTAATCCAATCGCTCGATGGGACCGAGCCAATGTAGTCGACCGACGTTTTTTGGCATTTTTGTACAGCTCGTAGAATTCGAGCTCGTCGAAAGAGCACAGCACAGTATCAACTCTCCCTTTCTGCTTATCGTCAAGCACTCGGCGACTTTCAGCGCAACTGGCAGTATAAAAGTTCCCATAAAATTTGTATGGCATAATGTACAATTTCTATGGAAACTAGGTACATATAGTATAGAAACATTATGTAAAACTACAAAACAGAACTAAGGACCGCACTTGCACAAAACAGGGATAAATACATAAAACTGAGGATAACTAATCAAGTATAGATAAATAAATAAACTTTTCTCGTTTTTAATTGAGAGATATTCAGAGTTTAAATATTTATCCAGAGAACGAGCAGAAGATACTTTTTTAAACGTAAATATAGTGAACAAATGTTTTGCTACAACGTGATTTGATTCAAATCAGTCCGATAATTCTCAATTATTTATAAATCAGAAGTTACTACTGTCAGAAAACATTTTTGCAAGTGGCCCTTAAAGTATTTTTTCGTTTAATTTAACATGAGGCCAGCTAACGTTAAAAACGTTACATTTTCTGCATCTATGTGTTTGTACGAAATTTTTCATAACTTAAATTTTGTTGGATACCAAGACCTACCCTGTAGGTACATATTACGAAAGAGGATTATGTAGTTCGCTTTGAATGAATTGCTCGAAAATTTATAACTTTCCATGCATAAAAGCAATAAATGAAAGTAAAATGGATTTATTACTGCCATCACTTTAATTGGTTAAATTTTTGCTTCTAGAATGAAGATAGTTTTGCACAATATAGGCACCTACACATATTATACAACATACACTCTATACGTAAGCCAATTTAAAATTTCCAATGGAAATAAAATATTTGCAGGTACTTATCATCTTCTTGTTAGTTGCATGTAAATTTTTTGAAATGATAATTTAGAAAACTATTTTGTTTGAACGTCCATACATACATTCTGATGGAATTACATATTTTTCCTCCATTTATGTTCGATATAATAACGCACATGAGGCTTTTATAACATCAAATTCAATTTTCTTAGATGGAAAGAATTTTTAGCGAAGCGTATTCTTTTTGTTTATTCCAATAGAAAATTGAATCATAACTTATTAGAGTTATATTAACATCAATGTTGTTTTTGTCCATGCATTTGAAAGGTTACCTGGTAATGTTATCGTGTAAACTCTTTTGGAATTAATTAGGCATAAATTCCGGTTTTTTCTGGTTACGGGATGTTTATAATTAATAGTTAGAGTTTTCTAAGATATTCGCAAAAATGTATATACCATCTGAAATTCCTAATAGAAAGTAAACTACATAGTATTTGCATGGCATCACTATGCCATCAATTTTTTTAATGAATCTTAAAGTTTTTTTCAAGGTCCTACAGATTTGTGCTTTAAGATGGTTATTTTTTTCGAATATCCCATAAATCTTTCGTCAAATATGCGGATTTACAAAATGTTCTTAAATGCGAGCATGCAAAATGTCTTATTAAAATTTTAATACGCTGATTAGATATAGTAATACGACAAAGCCGACTTTAGGTAGGGCGCTCACTGAAGTGGTGACGAAGTGGAGTGGTAGTGGAGTAGCGAGTGGCAGGGGAATGGTGAAAAAGTGGATTGGCGATGAAGTGATGGCGAAGTGGTATGAAAGTGATCTAATGCGCACTGAGGTAGCAAACTACGTATGGTGCCACTGATTAATCAGTTACAATCAGTAGTTTAGTATTAAAATCCTGATCGTCTCGCGCATGTTTTTAATTTTTAAGCAGTCCCGCTTCGATAATTTGAATTTATTTTGACATTTCAAAATATTCGAGACGACCTTCCTAATATATGTAAGTCAATAATCACAAGCATATACAGTACAATGGCACTTCATCACGTCTCACTTGACGCTTGAAAATTAAACATGTTCGAGATATGTGACATCAGACTGGCACCACACCACCTTCAAAATATCTTGCCACCGCCACTTCACTTTGATGAGCGCGTCTTCATTTGTTTACATAGGTTTTATTAATTTCACATGCCGCTTAGTCACCACTTCACTACCACTCTACTTCGTCACCACTTCAGTGAGCGCCCTGCCTTAGATTATTAGCAAAAAATAACACTGAAACGGAGATGGACTGTCAAAATAAATCCGAATCGAAATTGCAATTGCAACTCACAGTGACAATAAAAGCTGCCACCACGGCTGTGATCATTTTTCATTAAGGAGTGGGTTCACTGCAGTGTTCCCAGATTGGTGGTTTTTGCCACCAAAATGGTGGGAAATTATGAGCTTGGTGGGAATATTGGTGGGAAAAATTCCATGGTGGGATTTATGGTGGGATAGTATTGGAAATATTTTTTTATGGGTGGAAATATTATTTTTACCATAACCACAACTTAAAAAATTCACCACCTGTCTATTTTCCTTCAACTTTTTTTCTTACAGCATATTCATAATTAAACTGCACTCTCGATAAAAAATTAATTAACCTATTAATCCGATATGTACACAGAGAATATGTCAACAAGGAGAGATACTTTTTAAGAAATAAAAGATGGATGGGATTTTTGTCGTTGTGCTCTTCTTTTCTTATGGCTGTTCTCTGCATTTTATATAGATTAACTCATACCCAGAGCCAAATTTCAAGAACAGAAATTCTTTTTTAACCGTACTACACGAATGCGGAATGCTTTACTATACTCTATTTTTCCCTTTCGTACTATTTTTATATTTATTTACACATTCCCACAACAAATTACAGATCGGTAATTGACAAATCGCGGAGAATGAAAATGTACCGAAGGTATAAATTTATTTATTAATATTTTTACTTAACATCCTGAACGAAGTCAAAGAATGTTTAAAATTAATTTATTATAAGAGGTGAATGATTTATTTTAAAAAGAATGGCGCAAAATTTCAGTTGATTTGATATGATGTTTAGGCATTTTTAGTATGATTCTAGGTTAATAACAGGATTTTCTAAATTTTAAGCGCATTAGAATCGTTTTATATTTTTAACATTTTACTAAAGTTAAAATTGCCAAATGCCTGTTTTATTTTTTTTTTCATCTTGTTAGTACCATACTAACTCGAAATGTCAATTTGACAATTACAAATGTGAAAATAGCGTTAGCTGTTTTAGGTGTGTTCAGTGAGTTTGTTAGGAAATTAGGTAGTATATCAGGCTGTTTAAAATTTTGCGCTATTGTTTTTAATGTATTTTTTTTTCTTCGCTGAAAAATCATTTTCAGTAGGTAAACTTTTACTCAGTTGAGACAAAAAATGTAGAAGTAAGTAATTGTTCACAATAAACATTTAGGTAAAATTAAGGCAGACAAAACTTAGTGGTTTTTTTTTCCTTCCAGTACAAAAATGGTGGGATTTTTTGTCAAATATGGTGGGATTTTAAAAATCTCATCTGGCATCACTGGTTCACTTCAGTGCCGAAGCTACACGGTTTTGTTTGGTGGGCAAAGAATTTTGTCAAAATTTTATATACATAGATAGATATTTGTCGTAGTAGCCCGTGGCGTAATGGTTAGTGCGTTGGACTTTAATGCCAGAGGTCTGGGTTCGATTCAGGGCTACTACCTCTTGCGAGGAAGTGACAAATTCTCCAAGAGTATCTTATGTCATAGAAAAGTCCCGCTCACCAGCAGTTCGGATTCGGCAATAAACTGTAGGTCCTCTCCATTCCTGCAGACACGCACACAGGAATGGTAATGGTTGAGAGTTGTAGGTCACTAGGCCCTGGTTCTTCATGAGCCGTTGTGCCACCAAATGTATTTATTATTACATATTTGTCTCTCCAAGGTACTGACAGAGTGTAGCAATGGCCGATAGATTTTGGATGAAACACGTGTATAGAAAGAAGAAAAAGGAAAGCAGAAACGAGGATTACTCACAGTCACGGTAAATTTTACCGTGTTCGAAAACTCAAATACAAATTTTACTGTGTTCATTATCGAACATCGCTAATGTCACATATTCAACAACATCAACTGATGTGCAGTAAAAAATCGAGGTCACGAAAGTGACACACATGGCGGCTTCTTCATAGTTTCTTTTCAGATGTGTCTCACAAAATCTCAATTTTTAAAACTTCTCAATGGTTGATTAGTTGTTAAGAGCTAACTTGAGATCACTACTCATATCTCAATGTAATATAAAAACATATATTCGCGAATAAATTATGAACATTTTATTTATTTGTAAGAAGTATATGCGTATAATTTAATTAGCACACTATTTAAAGATTCTTTGAACAAATGAATTTATTTGAATATAAATTTTATTCAGGTAAAACATTGAATTGTTTGTAGAAAGAACATGGTTAAATAATTTTCTTTGAAAACTCATTAGTATGCGGAAATACGTTTCAATTTCACCTCATTATTTTTGACTGGCAAAATATCTAACAATAAGTTAAATGTCACAGGTAGGAGAATGTGCAAATCCAGAACAAATTTACCTACTCGTACTTTCGATTAAAATGTCATAGAAACATTTTACTATTCAGATCAAGTTGTTGAATGTTGATAATGTTCGTTTTCGCATCCTTATAAAATATTTAATACTGTTTGAATTTTACTTCCTGGGAAGCAAATTTGACTATAAAAGTCAAGAACTGTAGAGCAATTTAAATTAAAATTGCGATAAATCATACCAACCAACCATACATAACTAGATGTTGCAATCTCTGAATGTTACCTCTAAATATTCTTGAACAAGAATATATCTACATAGTTCCTGAATCTCAGATCCTTGTGATGCAAAATAGGATTAATCGATTTTCTTTGTTGAACGCTACAGGTGACGAGCTGACGGTTCTGAAAATGACAACAATAGTTTGTGTGTGAGTTTCTGTCTTCATATAGATATGTACCTGCAATGCAAGGAGTTAAAGTAGTACGTGCATTGAATCAAGCTATGCAGATTTTGAACTCAATTATATTCTGCAAAATGTGACTGTTTTCAATATACCCCATGGTGATCATTGGAAATCGACATTTCGCCATAATAAATTAGATAGGTGGAAAATGTTTGAATGATTTAAATCCAAGAAATCTTTTGGAGCTACTATACTACGTCGTTTATAGGATATGATATATAATTAAACTTTAGGGTTTTTGTATGACTCGAGGCAGCGGAAGGCAATGATGGAACCTTTTAACGAATAGTTATTTACTTTAATTTTTATTATTGCTGCATTTTAAGCCTAAAAGCTATAACTCAGTTCGAGTGCTATATGAAATTAGACAAGAGTGTAAAATAATGTAGACCCATATTAATAAACCTGACTTAAAGTCGAGTTATGTCTAAGTCATGGATTAAATGCAAAATGGCATTAATAAAACGATATTTCTGCTAATTATCGTTTATTAAATGAGTGAAAGCTGTTGCTTACCGAAGAATGAGGTGTAGCGAAGGAATACAAAATTCGGTCAAACTTGGAATTTTGGACAGGACAAAATTTTTGTAAGTGTAAAAGGGGTCAGTCGTGAGTGTGAATATTATTATGTATATTATATTAGTTTATTTAAATTAAATTTTTTTTACATATTATAATTAAACATAAATAATTATGACATAGATTGAACGTTTCGCAAATAAATTTTAAAGTAGATACAAAGTTGTTTAAAATGTTTGACCGAATTCTTTCATTTTTTAATAAATTAAATTGAAAATTAAAGCACAAAATATAATACTTATTTGATTTTTTTTTTACATAAAACTGTTCCTGCATATCAGAGCACTTCCACAGAAATTTGCAAGCTTTTTCCAACCGTACGACCTATTGAGCACACCATACGCATCATTGTCATTGATAGTTAAGTTAGTGTACGAAGAAGAGAATAAACAAAAATAAAAGAAAATAATTTTTGTTATTGTTTTAGTGGACTGTATTGAATTAAATTCAAATGGAAGATTTTTTGCGACCTTAAGTCCAATGCGTTTCGCCCAGGCACGACAGTTGGGCTCATCAGTTAGATGCTGTCGTACCTTTCTAAGACGCAATTTTTTTGTCGATGAATACCGACTCTTAATAAAATCTTCAGCGCATAGGCACTGTAAATTATATTCTTCTAGGGGAACATGGTTACATTCTTGCACCTAGAAATATATGTTGTTGTTGTAAGCCCGTGGTCTGGCTATTGTACGAAGAAGAGAATAAACAAAAATAAAAGAAAATTATTTTTGTTATTGTTTTAGTGGACTGTATTGAATGAAATTCAAATGGAAGATTTTTTGAATTTAATTCAATACAGTCCACTAAAACAATAACAAAAATAATTTTCTTTTATTTTTGTTTATTCTCTTCTTCGTACAATAGCCAGACCACGGGCTTACAACAACAACATGTATTTCTAGGTGCAAGAATGTAACCATGTTCCCCTAGAAGAATATAATTTACAGTGCCTATGCGCTGTAGATTTTATTAAGAGTCGGTATTCATCGACAAAAAAATTGCGTCTTAGAAAGGTACGACAGCATCTAACTGATGAGCCCAACTGTCGTGCCTGGGCGAAACGCATTGGAGTTAAGTTAGTGTGTTCTTCGAAAAAAAAAACAAACTTCGAAATTTGCTAAGGCCGTGTGCGAATTCGTTTAAAATTGCGATTAAATTTTATCCGACATTAAAATTTGACAATTCTACGTACAGATTCACCTCACTAGTGTCAAAAATTAATCTTTGGATAAAATTTAACGCGATTTTAACCGAATTCACACACGGCCTAAGAATCGGACATTTGCCTAGGAAGTGAACAATGTCTCCTTTTTCCACAGTACACATATTGAAGGTAATATATTGCGCATCTTCGAAAATTACAGTGACCTGCCTGTCAGAATTTACAAAAACAAAACACAAGTGTTTCCGAATCGCAGTGACCCTCGTCCACAATTTACAAAAACAAAATACAAGACATGCGCAGAACTGAACAAAATGAAAGCTCGGAAGATATTACCTTCTATATGTGTACTGTTTTCTTTTTCGTTGAGATTGCAGAGGCAGCAAAGTATAGGCAGGTCCGTTCTATTGGGCATGAAATGCAGGTTCAGGGTTTCCGTTCTCGCTCGAAATATATAGCTAATTTCATTATTCAACATTTGAAATTGAAAGTAATTACCAGTCCCTAAAGTGTGAGATAGATTTCTATAGATTTTTCGTGTTTCAGAAAAGACTGCCCTGTATCGGATTCTTTAGTACATATATTTGCTCCTAAGTATATATAGTATATATATTTGCTCCTAAGTTACTCTCTGCTAGATTTAAAGAAACCTGATGTTCATCAGCCAAACGGTACAGCTATGAGCAGTGGCGTAGCTAGTCCTTTGGGGGCCCTGTATCAAAAAAATTTTTGGGGGCCCCTCTCTTGCCTGACTTTTTTTTTTTTATTAACTAAAACACTTGCGTCAACATATAAGATATGTTTAATTTAAAAAATTGTCTTTGGACTAAAACTCCTCAAATTAACACTTTTCTTGACTTTTTTTGCATATTTATTGATTAAATCTTCCATAGCTGAACAAGATTTCAATTTTTCAAGTTTTTCGGCTTCTATGGAATTGATAAATCCTATAACATAACCGTTCCTGTCCCATAGAAGCTGGAAAAGCTTCTTTCAGCGGTTGCTGTTTGTTGTAACCGAAAGCGTCAAAAAAAAGAAATCGTGTAGTGACAACTTCGAGAAAACTAGAAGCAAGACTATTCAATTCAATCACCAATAATTTAGCAAGTTCTTTTCTGGAAAAATTTTTTGAATTTCGGATTTTAAACAGTTTTTTAAAGCAGTTCGCGGAAATCATTTTACAAGTAATTTTTTTTATATATTTTTCAACCAGTCTTCCCGCACATTTTTTTATTATGTCCTTTGAAAACGATAACAATTTATCTGGTTCTAAGACTTCGAACATACTACTCAGATTTATAGAAGCTTTGAAATCTTTATTAAGTTTGAGTAATCAAAATATCTAAGCAGCAATAATACACGGGTTGGGGTTAAAATTCTACCTGGGTCAAATTACTTTTGTTAAAATTCTGATTCAAATTTCTGCTTTTTAAAATTCTGCTTTCAAAATTCTGCTTTTCAAAATTCTGTTTTACAAAATTATGCAATTAATAAAAAAGTTTCAAAAAAATGAAAAGGCTCGCGCTATTTGCAGAATTATGTTAAACAGTGTTGGTTTGAAATTTGAGTTCTGTTCTATAATTTTAAAAATAAACATTATATAGCGTATTTATAAACGTTTTTTAACTTGCAGCCATCCAAGTTATAAATAAAAAATTTTACATGTTGCTAAAGTGATCTAATTTTTGATCAAACTTTAGACAACTGAATAGATTGTCTTTACCATGGTAAATGTACCTAAGATTGGTTTTAATAAATACGACTATTTGGAAATACTAAAAAAACAAGACTGTATGTATTTATTTACAGAAATAATATTATTTTTATTTTTTTTATAATTTTATATTTATTCTGTTAAAAAGCTCAAAATCAAAAATGGAATCATTTCTTGGAACGAAAAAGACTTGAGGAAGTATAAATTGTCGCTCTTAAAAGTATTGGTCGCTCGGTCGATTAATATGGTTTTTACAATCTCAATAAGAAAAAAAACTTATTTTTTGTCAAAAGCTGAAGCAGATAGAATCACAAAATGGGGAGAATATAAAATCAAAAAATAAAAAAAAAAACAATTGAAAATATACCTAGGCTAAAGCCAAATAAGATTTTTTAATAGAAAATAGCTAAAAATATACTCTAACTTTGCTCAGATTAGCTATTATTTATTTTTAATTGTTAAATACTGACATTTTTTGTTGTAAAATTCAAAATTTTAAGTTTGCATTAATATTGGTAATAAATGTTTCTTTGGAAAAGCAGATTGAGCAGAATTTTATTCTATTAAATATTTACTATCAGTATGTGTTTTGAAAAGCAGAATTTTGAAAAACAAAATTTTGTAAAACCGAAAAAAAAACAGAATTTGAAAAGCAGAATTTTTGCAAGGCAAGGCAGAATTATGAAAAGCAAAACTTCGAAAGCCTAATTGTGACCCCCTCCCATAATAAACATTAACTAACGAACATGCAAACAAATTATTTATAAGTACATCTAAAAATCGACCTCAATGAAAATTTGGTTTCACTTTCCTGTCGGGTGCTTTGTATCTTTAGGGGCCTCTATATCTCGGAGGCCCCAATATCTCGGGGGCCCTGTATAATTGATACAGCTGATACAGCGGTAGTTACGCCTCTGGCTATGAGAATACTCCAGATTTTGAGCGTAGTAGCTTCAGCATAATTCTTTTTTGTAGATTCGAGTCATTTTGCATCATTTTTTTCAACATATAATCACCACCATGCTTTTAAATTTTTTGTAAATATGTTTTCAATACCCAATTCTACATAGATTGCGTATGTCGCTACATTATTTGGAACCTTATATAATCTCTTGAAAAAGTAAAATTTGAAGCTTTTCAAACTCTTCGATTTCAACGCACCCAAAGATTTCTTTTCCGTAACATAGGCAAGAGTTGAGCACTGCATTGAAAACTTTATATTTTACTGCATCACTTATTTTGGAAAATCCAAAAAACTTGTGAATATATACAAAAGTTCAAAGTCTTCTAATTTAGCGTTGGCCACCAAACTTGGAAAAGTCTCACGAACACAATTTTTGTGGAGAATCGAATTTTCTACAATACGAGTATTGTTTCAGATACTTTTTACTGAGAAACTGAAAACAAATGGGACTCGTCCGTTTGATGTTTTCACATATTAACCGTGAGTCTTTGCACTCACACATTTTTTCTTTAATATCAGGTCTGTTTGTTCACTTCCCCAAACTGGCAGTTTTAGACCAATTTAATTTTTTTATAAGAACTTTGATAGAACTTTGGACTTAAACTGATAGAAATAGGTAGTTTTGGTAAGAAAACGAACAGAGACAATCGGAAATGAAATGTTTAATTTATAATACTGCACACTTTTTGTTTCTGACATTTTAAAAGTCATTATATTTAATTTGTTTGGCCCTTGTTTGAATATAATGACACCACAAATATATTTTATTTTTAAATAAAAATGCCTCACACATATTTTAATCTTTTCAAACGATGCACTAGTTTTTATATTCAATTAGTTAAATCACTCAACTATATGATTTTCCAATCAGGGCGATTTTCAACAAGTTTAAGAACTAAATTCAAAATTAAATTTCATATTGTATAAAACAATAATCAGATTTATAATGTTCTTAAATTTAAAAATAAAACACAATCAACGTTCTATTTAAGAAATTGGCAAACAACAGCAGGACCTTAATTCACTATCAAAGTTACCACCTATGTTAAATTTTTTTAAGCAGACTTTTTTGTTCAAAATCAACCATAATATATAAATGGAGATTTCTATATAATGCATTATTTAATAAATAGTTTCATCAATTTAAAGAACAAATTTTCTGTCTATATTTTTCTACATCTATACAGGGCGTCCCCTAATTCGTGCACGATATTTTGGAGGATGATTCCTGGGATCATAATAAGAAAAAAATTGTATAGACAAAAAACTTTATTTCCCCCTTCCACCTGCAATTTGGAGGGCTAATTTCTAAAAAATTGACCTAAAATAAAGAAAATATTTATTAAAAATTAACGAAAGTATATACAATGATATGTTATAGTTTTTTTTTTAAAGCATAAATATTTATTTTCTTATGTTTATGAAGCAAAAAATAACATTTATAATTTTAAATTTTTTTTAATATTTTTTTTTTTTGAAGAAGTAGGTAGGTACCCGGGGCCGTAGCCAGGGGGCGTTAAGGGGCAATGCCCTACCTTAAACAGCCCAATGTCCTACCTTTAAAATCAACTATGTAGGTATTTGTATGATTTCCTTATTTCACTTACAAAATTACCGTCGTTTCTCTGTTTTTTTTAATACACAGGTCTGTCGTTCAAGATATCCACATACCACAAATGTTTGGTTACGAAAGTATATTTGTTCGAACTCCTTTTCAATAGAAATGTAAAAAGAGAAGTTGTGACATGGAAGTGCATTGTGTATTTTTGATTTAAACTTTGAGTATATTCGAAGGTAGGTTATCTTGATACTCTTGATAGTCTCTTATTTATATATATGGTATATTCTTTTTGTTTCCATTAAGTAGAATTAAGATGCCTATTTAGAATTGGTAAAAAGGAACTTGTTTTTATTTAATTTTGTGAACAAAATGGATGTTACAACTGATTGATGGTATATGTGTGAAAGTCATAAATATTTGTAGGCTCTGTATTCAAGCCGCGTGTTCCATTTTTATTTTTAAAATTAAACTATTAAAGTTATTTTTTTGATTGTGGTCTAAGTAAAGTGAAGTACCTATACCCAAGTTTTTTTGTATTAACAAAAGTGCTGATTTGAAAATATGGATATTCGCAATTTCTTCGGTAAAAAAAGAAAACTTAAAGAGAAAAGGTAGACAACTAATGATACTCCTCCTAGTGCTGAAGAATCAGGGACGGTTATTCGGGTTGGTTATTTATTTTTGTAAATTTATTCGATTTATCATAAACCCGTTTTTAAATTGCCTGAAAAAAAATTCAAATTGTTTCAAAGAACTAAAAAATTCCTTAAAAGTATGTAATTTATGTATTTCATTATTCTTGTTCAATTACAAAAAAAAAAAAATAGCAAGTAATTGTCATAATGATGATGTGGCTTTGCAATGGGGGTATTTATTTATCTTCTTAAAATTATTTTTTTTTATAGAATTTTATATACTGCAAGAATAATAACGCAGTCCACCCACATTAGAAATTTTTCGCAAGCTAGTTTAATTCAAAAGATATATTTGTACTAGCTGACCCCACAGATGTTGTCCTGTCTTAGCTAGAAATTTGAACTGGAATTCATAATAAAACAAAATGAGTTCCTACTTTAGAGGATTTACCATCAGGTGAAGAAGAATATAACCAAGTGCTGTGACCCTTAAAAAAAATCTAGCCAAACGTGTTACACACTGATAAATTTGTATCCTTTTTTCGGATCTTGTAATATTACAAAATAAGCATTATTGGAGTCACTGTAGCGTATACGTACTTTTTTATCAGCATATATTGGTTAGACCTAAAAATCTGTACATCACAGTTTTACAGGGCCCAGATCGCGTTAGACGATTCGATTGAACGATCATCGTTTTGACTATAGCTTTCTCTTTCTCTCACATGTGAGTGAGGTAAAATATAGAGAGAGCAATCGTCGAAACGATGATCGTTCAATCGAGTCGTCTTACGCGATCTGAGCCCAGTTCATTTTATGTAATTAGATATATTTTGAATAAAAAAAACATCTTAAGCTAAAATAAGTCTTTATGTGAGTTAAGTCAGAGTTTGTTGGTTAAAAAAATTGAAATCGATTGCAAATTGTATCCCACTAAAGTATTACTTCTTCGGCACATATCGTCGGTTCGGAAGAAAAACGACACATCTCAACAAATTTAATTTTTCAAAATAGGCAAAAGAAATTTGAATGGAAATTTTAATTTCAATTTATCTCTTAAAATATCAAAACCAAATAATAGCTCATTAAGTTCCAAACATTATGATGGTATTTTTCCAACTGATAGTTTTTCTTTTATTCACAAAAATGCAACGTTAGCTCAAAAATTTAATTTGTTGAGTTGTGTCGTTTATGAATGATAAATCAAAATTATTTTATCACGTCAGAATTTTGGAATATTTGAGGTTAAAACAGCAAAAACTGGCATCTGAGAAGTTTTTTTTTAGACGTTCAAATTTGTGTGGGTCTTTTAAGCTATGCGTATTATGCCTATAAGTTTTATAAGATTTGTTTCCTATTAGTTATAGCGATTTCTGCTAATGAATCAAATTTTTGTGGTATATAAAATATAAAAATAAAAAACGCCTATAAACTACAAAAAAAAATTATGGAAAAGTTTTGCTAATTACCTCAAGTAGGTATCTCAGAAGTCTAAAGTTATACAAAATTTTCAATTTCAGATTTGGATTCTACCATTGAATAATTATATAATTCTACGTCAAAATCTATCTAAGAAATTAAACTTATTTGCTGGAAAGTTTTAAATTCTTTGAGTGTGTTATTTTTTTTTTTAAACGTTTCATCTGATTTTTCAGGTCTTACAGTTCCATCAAAAGAGGAAGCTACAGTTGTCATAACTTTTTTCAGTCATCAAGAAAATAATGCGAACATAATGTATGTTTTGTACAGATAGCGAGAAGCTTTTAAAGACACATATGAAGTTTTTGCTTTTGTAGCTATCATAGGCTTCATCACTGCAGTTTATTAGTCAACATTTTCTACATTAAATTCAGTGAATAGACCCCAAAATTTTTCAATAAATATTCAAAGAATGACAGACTAGTTATTTTTTGCATTAGAAAAAAAAGAACCAAATCTCTCGATATCGAAGAAGTCCTCAAAATTTTTAATAATATGAAGAATCGAAAAGTTTAATTTATTTTAAGAAAAGTATTTTTAAGATACCCAAATCTGCAATAAAATTTATTTGAAAAAATAATAAATCTATACAATTTTAAACATAAATAGCACTTTTCAATCTATCACCCTTTCCCGAAAGTTAAAAACACTTCTTTACAATTATAAAAAACATTCATATAAAAAAAATGGCTATAGCCATGAAAATCTTTTCTTTTTTCTGATGTTTCAGATTAAGAAAGCCAAATTTTGATTTTTTTTTTTTAAATCAGTGAAGTTTTATTCCGCCCTACCGGTTACCACCGCTGCCCTACCTTAAATTCAACTCTGGCTACGGCCCTGTAGGCACGGTTGCCACTTGAAAATAAAATTTGTGTCCAAAATTAAAAATAAAAATGACCAACTGTAGCTAAAAATGACCAAAATAATTTGAGTCCGAAATATTTGTACCTCTAAACACAGAAAAAAATGAATTCATCGCATTTATTTTAACATAATTCTTCATATTACACAGATGACATTTTTTTTTGTATGTATTAAGTCTAGTTTATATATCAATGCGAAGTAAAACTCAAACGGAAATGAAATATCAATAAATCTCGCGTCGAGAGGTGTTAAAAAAAATTAATTTAGTTTTATATTTGGTTTAGATAAGTCCGTTGAATTGTATTTACTTCATAACAAATTTCTTCCCCCTTTTCGCTTAAATAAATTCATTTAATATTATTGCATTTTTTACGCCTGTGAAAAAAGCTATTTTTTTGTATGAAAACTTCGCTTCGCTTCGATCTATAAACTAGGCTTTAATAATAAACAACAACAATAAAAAACAGAAACCAACAAATTCACAAAATAGGTACCTAATGAACTTAATTATATTATTAGACTAACATAAATAAATAAAAGTAACGAATCATACATAAAAAAAACATAAAAATAATAACTTTTCAGAGCATTTTAAAATGAGATCAAAGTAGAAGCAAACAAATATACATTATGTGTATAAAATCGATATTTAAAAAAAATGACCAAATGGAGTAAAAAATGACCATCTGACCAAGTGAAAAAATAATGACCAAATTTGGTCACAAATGACCAAAGTGGCAACCGTGCCTGTAGGTACCTTTTGTTTTTTTTTTTAATTTCTCAAAAACTAAAAAAGATTTTTGCCAGATGTTTTCAGTATTTAATTAAGAATTGATAAGAGCATTATTATTCGTAATATTAAAAAAACAGTGGCACAATTAAGTAAAATTTTGAAGAAAAAAATCAATTTAAAAAAAAATCAATTTTTTTTTTAAACGATGAATGATCCCAGTAATCATGTCCCAAAATATCATGCAAGAATAAGGGGACATCCTATGTATATTTTTTACAGGTTCTTGTATATTTATCTATTAAATATGGAAAATTGAGGAACATGTGTTATGTATTTATATTCTTTGAAATTGCATATATTTTGTTTAAGTTGGTAACCATGGTCCATGACTACAAATTTAATATGAATAAAATCTTTTGGACACATGTTCAAAAAAAAATTCAAATAAAAAATGAATACGGAAGATAATATCCTGTACCATCTTTGTATGTATTCAACCCATTGAAATTTAGAGACACATTTCTATTTCCCTATATTTAGTTATGTATGCAACACATAAGACGTTTGAATTTTGTTTCTACAAAAAACAGGATTTAAGTTATTATTAAATTAAGGAATAGAATTTAATAATAATTAAAATCCTGTTTTACATGCATTAGGAAATAGAATAGAGTCCATATTTTCATTTTCTTTGACGAAACAAACACAAATCTCTCTTTCTTTTTTGAAAATGAACTGGACAACATTTTTGTACATTTTTACGAGCATTTCTAGTTTCATTATTTAGAGAATTATACCAATCTTATGTTGGCGTAATTCCTGAATCCTGGACGAAAAAAATTTTGTTCTCAAAGTGGAAAAAAAGCTTTTCGTAGATTTGAAATTATGTACATAATATAAAAAAAAAGAACATGAAAACTGTTTTATACCTTTAAACTATTTTTTGAATATCCTTTTGAATGGTTGAGTTTTTTTTAACTCATTAAATGATAACAGGACTGGGGAATATGGAGTTACACCTTTGCAATACTTTAGGTAGTGCGTAATGCAATATGCCAACGAACATCAGGTGAAATAGCTTGCTCAGCATTTCGTTTGGCTGGGCAGGTATCCAATACATGTCTTAGGAAGTTAGTCTTTCGGCAGACGTAGACAGGTAGACTAGAACTTAGCATCTTAGCAATCAAGATAAAATAAATCATTAAATCTAACTGATAAAACCGGTGTTTCAATATAAGTCGAACAGTGGGCCGGGGCGTTCGCGTTTTTTTAGGAATTCTCCCGCGAGAATCCTTAATTATGGAATGAAAGTTTGTTTGTTTTTAGAGATGCTTACGTATACGTTTACAAGCTTTACGAACACATCGACATGACAGACGACGTGAAGAGAACTTGAAAATCAAAATGAACCTACACAACTGTAATTTCGAATTCCTTTCAACAAACTATTCCATTTTTATTTTAAACAAAATCGATTTTTTTCTTTCAATAAAAGGAATTTGTCCAGAAAAACCGATTTTTTTCTTCTAAATAAATCGATTTTTATGTTGAAAGGAATTCGAACATTAGTTTAACTGTCAAAACGCACGCTGAAGTTGATTTTTTCAACTTTAACGTTGAGGTAGCTTATGTTGCGTTGGTTTGTGTACATGCTAATAGTTGCCAAATCGTAACATAATACCCAACGCGTCATTGTAAACAATAAATTGGCTTAAATTGCTATGTGTGAGCTTTCGCGTTAAAAGAAAAATCTGTCAAAGCGACGCCCAACGCGGCATTGGAAATCAGCCTTAATGTCTATGTTCGCCAGATGACGAATCGATTCTTCCTCTTCCTCGTCCATACAACTTCTGCAGAAATCGTTTGAGAATACCCCGACTCTCGTTGCATGTTTGCCTATTAGACAGTGTCCGGTTATGAAACCTACTACGTAACTGATGTGTAATCTGTTAATAAACACTTAGTGCGAGTTGTACAATCGTGGTTTAAATCTTGATCCGTGGTTCAGGAATTTTAACTCGCCGATTTCGGCGGGTTAACTGAGGTTCAACGATGGTTCAAGGTTCCAATATGCACTAAAAGCCAATTACATGCCTGAACCATCGTTGAACCACAGTTAATCCACTGAAATTGGTGAGTTAAAATTCCTGAACCACGGATCAAATATTTGTACAACTGGCCCTTAGTGCCAGTTGTACAATCGTGGTTTAAGTTTTGATCCGTGTTCAGGAATTTTAACTCGCCGATTTCGGTGGGTTAACTGAAGTTCAACGATGGTTCAAGGTTCTAATATGCACTAAAAGCTAATTACATGCCTGAACCATCGTTAAACCACAGTTAATCCGCTGAAATTGGTGAGTTAAAATTCCTGAACCACGGATCAAATATCTGTACAACTGGCCCTTAGGGCCAGTTGTACAAACGTGGTTCAAAATTTAATCCGTGGTTCAGGAAATTTAATTCGTCGATTTCTGTGGGTTAACTGAGGTTCAACGATGGTTCAAGGTTCAAGTATGCGATAATAACCAAGTACATTTCTGAATCATCGCTAAATCTCACTTAATCCGCCGAAATCGGTAAATTAAAAATCCTGAACCACGGATCAACATTTAACCGACGATTTTACAACACTGGCACTTAGAGCGCTTTAGATCTAGCTGTGGCCATCTAAGGTTTGTTTCTAATAATAGCATATTGTTTCAGCATAAATTTGCATGTAGCGATGGGTATAAGCTATATATGCTCTATATGGCAAAAAAGGTAGTGTTGTTCCTTTTTTGGTGAGTTCATCAGCTTTACAATTTTCTGGAATGTCCCTGGCACCCAAATTTCACACAGAAATGTGAATTTATTACACGGAAACCCCGTTAAAGGTGTGGGTTCGAGCGCGAGTCCAATTCGTTTAATTGATTGTTGAGTGACAAAGTTGTAAGAATTGAAGTGTTGTTGATATTTTTTTCTTTCTGAATATCACAAAAATGTTTATGTCAATCAGTCCAGTGAAAATCCAAAATCATAAAATAAATGCAAAAAATTGTGTAGTATTCAAGTATCTTTAGAAGAGGTGACCCCCAGGTAAAACAATTAGGCTATTTGACTAATTGGGTATGTTCTTTTACTTTCCAAAACTGCGAATTTTTACGAATTTTATTACATTTTCATTTTTTTTATATAAACTTTGATAACTTTGGACTTGAAATTCGTAGAAATTTACAGTTTTGGTAAGTAAATGAACACAGCTAATATTTTTTGTATATCCATGGCCGCATGGATGTGGAGTACTTAAGCATGAAGTATGTAATTATTATTTGAACTGTTCTATAAAGTTTTTCCGAATTTGTACAAATTCGTGATGTGTATGGCAAATCAGAACCAACATTTTTATGTGTTCATAGGCCAACGTGGATAGCAGCCATTGATAGAGAAAATTCGAGTAAGTATACAACTGCATCCAGTGGCGTATTTAGTTTTTTTTACCATTCTGGGCTATTTCAAATTTGTCACCTCCTTCCTCTCTAGAATTTCATCGCACATCTTTGAAATAAAATATTTTTCAAAGAATACAATAACACAGCAGAATACAAATCCACAGCTATTTGCTTAATAAATAGGGTGAAATAATTCATCGAAATAGTATCTCCAATTGACATAAACTAACTTGACGTACGAATATAAAAATTATAGTAAAATTAGTTAAAGATTCAATAAAATAAAAAAAGTGCTTATACGCCCGAATGGACCACAGCATATTTGTATGCATATTTTTTGTATTATTAAATTATATTATTACCAAAAATTGTAAATCCGTTTTTCTTTTTTAACAACATCAAGTTAGTTTAGACAAAACCAAATATCCACCCCGAACCTATTTGCTTGCACACTTTGTATTCATTTTGTACGCAAAAAATACTTAGCTTGAAATATTGAGTTAGTAACTTTTGGCTAACCAATAAGATATTTTAATTGGTAAAATATTTACATTGTTGTTGAAAAAGATTTTTACAACATTTATTTTTTTTTCAATATACTTAGTCCACTAAAACAACAACAATAATGTTATATTGCTTTTGTTATTCTCCTTCTTCGATAAAGTTTTTATCCATAAGGACGTGTACGTGTAAAATCAGATAAGCATATCTAGCCTTTTCAAGTATAGGCTGCAGGTATACATTCCAATAACCTCACAAAAATAGCAACTAAAATACGAAAGCAAATAAATAATTTATTCAATCGAAGCGACGACCCAACAACGCGATGTCGACGTGCTAATTATCACATCAAGTGACTTATGGGGCTTACAACTTTGGCTTACACATTCCCTGATAACGAGGACATTAAACAAATAAATCGGTGACAGTTTCTGAATTAACAATGATTATACACAGGAATTTTAATGAGAGTTTCACAGGATTCGATTATTATGGTGATAATTGCTGACTCTTTATTAGAATCTATGAGTTTCAATAAGTTCAGCATTTTTTTCCAGTCTTTTACAACATTACCATACAGAGCGAGTGTAGAAAAAAATCAAACCAAATAAATGAAAGCAGTTATGTTTAATTATTTTTAATTGGTTTCTGTTATGAGCAAAGATTCTTTTGTTCATAAACTTATATAGGTGAGATATATTATGTAGATATGTAATTTTATATGTTTGAAAAAATGTGTTGCTAATTAACTATATTTTGTCTTTTAGTCTTTGCTGATGCTAAAATTATTCTAATAATTATGGTAGAATCTGAATTGTGGATTTATTTTTATATACATACATAAAAGTAACCATATACTTTCTGTTATTTTTTGTATAAAATTAAGGCTCATTTAGTCTTCAGTAAGGGCCAGTTTTACAAACGTAGTTAAGAAATTTTTTCGATTTCGGCGGATTAACATAGGCTAATGGCTAAGCCATAGAACAATGGGGGTTATCTTGAACAAAAATTTCCCAGAGAATGTTTCTCCCGTTCAAACATTGGGAATGTGAATGATGCTTTAAAGTTTACTTTGGAATTTATTGGCATCGGGAATAAATTTTCCAGGGGCTGTCATTACATTGGATTTTTTTCGACGAAAATTAGTTCCGTGGGAGATTCACGATAGGAGAAAAATTTTCGTGGGAATATAATATTCCGTGGGAAACATAATTCCCCGGAAGATTGCCGATAGGGCCGAATATCTGTAGCACGATTGCATAATTGACCCTAAGATTGGATTTACTTAACTTCTGCTTTTGATGTTTTAAACACTGACTCCCGTATTCATAAAGTAAAAATAAGTATTTCTGCTACCGCGTTTAGGAAAACTACACCATGGAACTCGAATTTTCACTAAAACTAAAGACAATTGTTTACTGCTCCATTAAACACGGGAGCTGAGATAACTATTTTTTCTTTATGAATACGGGGGTGAGTTTTTAGGTTGATCCATCTAAATTATCTACTGGAAAACTGCTTCTTGAATCTTGAGTTAGGCCTAGTGCCACAAATAAAAGAGTTACATAGATATGGCATTCAGTAATGTCCTTCTAATAGCCCACAGTCCAGTGATTTTATCGCAGTTATTACCGTTTTTGTTTTGATATTTATTTTTCTATTTTAAGTCAATTTTTACGTACTTAATGGTCAGTCAATTTTTACTAGCTTACTAGGCAAGTATTGGTATCGTGTAAAAAAAGCTTTTCGTGGTTTTTAAGTCCCGGTCTGTGCGTCTGTAGCTTCTATGCATCTTTGCATCTGTGCGACTGTGCAGTGCACCCGCCCGTATGTCCACTATCATTTGAGTTAGAGCGGACGATTTACTTCGAATTTGGCATGAGGGTATTTTTATGTCATTTCAAATTTTTGATAAAGGTCATCTAAAGCAGGTAGCTTTTATACAAATGTTTCGGTTTTTTTCAAATTTTCTCAAAAACGTCTCCAAAGATTTTGATTAAACTTCGTTACTGTAATAACCTTTTGTTGTACTTTTGTCAAAGGCTGAGGTTTAACTCGCCGGAATACCGGGGTTCCATATAAAGAGTACCTTCGAACTTTAGATTCAAAATCTTTCTTTATTTACGTAAATAAAAAATCTTATTCTACACAAGAAAAGGTTATACATAATACACTTCGCTTCAAATGAATAAACACAAAAATGTTCTAAGGTTCGTTTTCCATTTTTTCTAAACTTTGTGCGTTTATTTATCATCTGATGATACTATTGGCTTATGATGTTGAAAAAAGAAATCAGAAAGAATATTTCAAAAAATACCGCTATATTTTCTTTGCCACTATTGCACAGCGTTCCATATTGAAATATGAAGATTTTTTTTTGCGTGAACTGAATAGACACAAATATTGAAATTGGAAATAAAAGTAAATGGAATGAAATGGAACATGTTTTTCTTAAATAAGTTTTTTATTGGAATCGTACAGCCTCTTTATGAAGTCCAGCGAAATTTCACTCCAGACTAATTTAATGGCTACAATAAGATACTCTCTGTCCTCAAACTGACGGTCAGACTCATAAACTTTTCGTTCTAACTATCCCCAAACATTTTCAATAAGGTCAGGTCAGGTGAGAACGGCGGCCATTGAAGCAATTCGACATTCTGCTAGTTTATCCAATTTTCAACCATGCGTGCCGTGTGGATGGGGGCGTTATCCTAATGAAAAGTCAAGTTCATGGGTCCAAAAATATCCGATAAATTTTAAAAATTTCTTTCCAAGATTCCCTAGTAAGTAATTGTAGTCATTTTTGATGATTGGAACTCAAGCTCAATAGTGCCATAGAAGCTAACTGCTCCCCATACCATAACACAGCATTCTCGACTATGATGTCGCGTCCAAAAACATTCTTCTTTTCTCACATCGTGAAAGTAATAGTTAGAGCTAGAGCCATCAGGGCCATCAAAATTTTAACTTCTTCTCATCCGAAAAAAACCACGTGAAGCCATTCATTTTTCCAACTCATATGGGAGTCTAGAAAATTCTAAACGCATGCATTTCCGTTGCTGGTTTAGAAGTAGTTTCTTTTGAAGTTTCAATCGTTTTAGATGATTTGCACTATTAATAACTCTAAGGACTTTTGAAACACTTGCACTTACACCAGCTTTTTGTTTTATTTTTGCCACAAAGTCACACGAATTGGAAGCACATCTTAAAATTGCTCTTCGATCATAAATAATGAAGATAATGTATCTTGTATCTATTCAGTTGACGCAAAAAATATCTGCATTTTTCCATGCAAGAGAACCAGAGAAAATATAACGGTACTTTTTGAATTCTTCTTTCTAATTACTTCTATCAACAACATATAAGCCAACTTTAAGCATCATCAGATGATACATAACGCCCAAAATTTTGAAAAAATCGACAACGTAGCCTAGAAAATGTTTGTGCTTATTCAGTTGAAGTGTATGTGTATTATATTATAATTGTCTTTGTGTTGAGTATCTATGATTCCCCTCGTTCAGCTACATGTTGATCTCCTTGTTGGTCGTTAGCATGATATTTGTTTTTTCCTTTTGAGATGTTCTTTAATCATTGGATAAGGTCGTTATCGTTATGGTGATAGTCTAACGACCATATTATTGACTTTCTTCAAAGCCAGTTTTACTGAAAAACTATGGTTCTATAGGAGTTTTAAGTTTTTTAAAAACAATTATTGATTTGATTTAGATGTTAAATTATGTATGTATCACAAATTTGTGAAAAACTTAAAACTGAAAACCCTTATAGAACTAGTTTTCCAGTAAAACTAGCTTTGAAGAAAGTCAATAATATGGCCGCTGTAGATCTAGTTTTTCGGTAAAACTTGCTTTGAAGAAAGTCAATAATATACCCTTTAGAAATTAGCTAGCGGGTTCAGGTAAAACCTATAGTAAGGTCAACTCAACGGACAAATCCAGCAAATCAACAGACGAATCTGGAAAATCAACTGGCGGACCAGGCAAATTTGAAACCCTTTACCTCTGTTAGTTGGAACTGGAAGACCTTTAATTTAAATTTGGCTCAGCGTGTGGTATACAACCTTTGGTATGCCTTTGTCATCTGATTTTTGTTGTTTGTATGGCCGTCAATTATGGCCAAGCCAAACTTCATGTGAGCTGTGATGCTGCAAAGTTTTAATTTCTACGTTGTAATCTATAGGTATATGTATTATTTGCAATATCACATTTTCTTAGCCTGCAAACAATAGGGTGGGCGGCAAGAGGTAAAAGTGAAAGGTCTTTCTTTATTGGATAGGAGAATTCATCATCCATGTTGTTGATTTAGATTTTACTATACATATCACGGTTGGAAAAGGGCTTACTATTGTACTGAATTTTGTACTATTTAATTTTCCCCAGTACGCAAGTACCACTTTTCAACTTTCAGTACTATTTCAATTACTGGCAAAAGACCAATCCTGAAATTTTCATTAACTGGGTTTTCATTAACTGTTTTAACGCATCACTCAAGTGCTAGTTTGACATAAGCCGGATGAAATTCATTCGAGATTTTCATACAAATTTCAATTAAGATAATCGAAAAATTCAAAAATGTAGGTTCCTTTCGAATGTAGACATTTGGTGCAGTAGGAACTTGCCTCAGTTTTGCATACATAATAAAAAAAATATTTTTTCGTATCTAAAAAATTAAGGAAAATAATCAAATTTTCAAAACTTTTTAAACAAGCTGAGTCAGTTTGTATGAAAATCGAAAACAAATATTTAAAAACCAAATGATGTGCTATATACATAAAATCAAATATTTCATGTTGTTCAAATGTATGTGTTAAGAAAAGTAAATTTCAAAGTCAAAATAAAAAAAAAATAGTAAATGGTAAATGGTAAAAAAAAACTGAAAAAAGGGTTTTAATTATGAAAATTTTTTTGCGTCATAAACCAAACAAAACAACTAAAATAAAAATTATTGTAGGTATTGGTCTCTAAGTTGTGTAAATATATGAAATAAAAGATAAAAACTTTTATAAATTATAAATATAAATATTTATTTATTCAAACTATATTACAATTTTTGTTTTTTAATATTCAGCTATCGAGGTATCCCTTCGGAAGAAATTCCGTTACTAAAGTCAAATCCGATCGTAACTTAGATAGCGTTCGAAGTATCCGTTTCGGAACGGATACCTCGATAGAAAATTCTCCGATTGCGAACAAATCGGAGAAAATTTTCTTCCGAAAGGATACCTCGATAGGGCTGATTATTTTTGACGCCTTTCGGAAGTCAAAGTTCCATCGTCAAGTTCGATTTTATATCATAAAAAGTTCCATCTTCAGGTTCGAACCTGAAAATGGAACTTTGACTTCCGAAACGCGTCGAAAATAATATTAAAAAAAAAAAAGTTGTGACATAGTTTGAATAAATAAATATTTATAATTTATAAAAGTTTTTATCTTTTATTTCATAAAACAAAAAGTTTGTTTTTAATTTCTTAAGAAATAAAAAACAGGGAGGAGAGAACTTTCCTCCATGCATTTTTTTCTTAAAATGATCCCAGGGATGATTCCTGTCCTAAAAACATGTGAACGTTTTATGAAATTTGAATTTTCACTCAATAATTCCAAATATGAAAAAAAAATATGTAGGTGTATATAAAAAAAAACTGTACAAATAATCTTCCGAAAAATATGTTTAAAAAAAATTCTCTCCGCGAAAAAATAAGTAAACCAAATATACCTCAAACATGGGTCTAATATTCTATTATCTTTCCAAAAATATTCAACAACATACCTACTATGATTCCGATTTATCTCTAATTATTTATTAAACGTTAGATTTTTCAGAATTTGTTGACATATACATTTAAAATGTACTAGCGGCGAGCCTGGCGAACTTTGTATCGCCCTCAAATAAAGTTGTCAAAAATATTAATTGTTGATCTCCAAATCGAGATGGTTGCAAGGGGTCGATGGCTGAATACTCAAACCACATCTTCCTCTACCGATGATAACGTCCAATAAAATATTAAATTCCTGTAGAATTCACGATTGGAAAAATTTCGGTACTATTTGTTCATTTTCAGTACTATTTTTTTTCTGCTTTCAGTTGTATTGGAAAAAGTCGATTGCCATCACTGATACATATCTAACCTATATTTCAAATATAGAAATTCACCATCGAGGCTCTTGAACGTTGTCCAGTTGCTGTATTAGTTTTCTTGCTTGGTGTTGTTTTTGTTGATCTCTAGGCAGTGTGGTGGCACGCACTCTTGTTACGAGTGTCTGTAGAGAGGATCGCAAATATTGAAAATTAATTTTGCAGTTCATTTTCAGTGTTCTTTGAAGCCACAGAAGCATTGGGCATGTTCAGAAGACGTAGGTGACTAGAAAGCTAAGGCAAGTTTCTAACGTCTAATTGGTCAGCTGTCAAAAATATGCCTTCCAATCTAGGCAAGTTTTATTGGAAAATGGCTGGAAAGCTAGGTGAGAAATATCTCCCTACCCTACATTTCTAGTCAAGTGCATTTATGTCAGAATATCAGCTGATTATATTTTGTCATTAAATAGCAAGCTGAACTTTATTCTTCCGTGACTTGTTTTTTTTTCACTTTTATCTTAATAGTTTGAATTAAGTAAATAAAGATTCAATTTAAACAATGTATTATTATTAAGAAAAGTTTAAAAATAATATTACAAAATTCTTAACTGATTTCTGCCTTGTGTGAAGTGATTCTCAGATAAAAATATTATTAAAAGTACTTTCTTCCTATCAACGGTTTGAAGTAAAGTTCGTAGTTTGGCATTAATGACATCTCTAGTCATCAACTAGGTTCCTAGGTTAAATTTGCATTCTACATTATGAAGTTCCCTATGTCTTCTGAACGTACCCATTAACTCGAGATAAATATTATTTATTTGTATTGTCTATCTGACAAAACATCACATAGAAGTGTTCATTTTAAATATAGTTCTACACTTATTGCTAGAATGCGTCACTGACACTTCAAAACAGTGCTGGGGGATCGTGGGAAAAATCCCTTTTTGTGGGAATTTTAACCTCTAAAGGGAAAAAGGGAAAACCGACCCATTTTGTGGGAATTCTTTGATTTTTGAAATTTTACCCGGAAAAGAGCAAATCAACAAAATTATAATCAATTAATTCGAAACAAGTGAAAATAAAGTTCAAGAAATGTCAGAATGATTTCTTAGAAGATCTTATAACACCTGATAAATTACACAATAGGTACAAATCGCGATCGTGAATATAGTAGGTACTATCAACGACTAGATATATATCTTTAGTGATTATTTCTACATTCGTGTTCAGTTATATATCTTTAGTGTTTAGAAAAAACATGATATATCCAGAAATAAATTGCTTCTTCACTTCCACAGTTAATAAAGCATAAACGCTTGGACCGATTTGCTTCATGTTTGGTACTTGTATGCACTTAATAATATACAGGGTGTCATCTACTTCGTGTAATACATTTTAGGGGGATGATTTTTGGGTCATTCTATGGGGGAACATCCCTGAGGCTGGAGGTGGCATTTTCTGAAAAGTTAATTTATAATGGAAAAAATTATTTAATATAAAAGGATGTTTTGAGGGCTAATATTTTCATTTTTTTAGTAATTTTTTAAATCAAGTTGCTTTAAAAAGTTTAAAAAAAAAATTATTTTCATTTTTAAAATTTTCGTCTTTTTGTTTTTTGATTTCTTAAAAATTAAAATTAAACATTATTTATTTGCTTTGTTGGTTTTTATTTTTTTTATATTTTTCATTTTAAGTCCACTTTTCAACTTTTTTTCTGTGGGAAATAAAAAGGGAAAAAGAAAATATTTGTGGGCAAAAAGGGAATTTACCGACTGCGTGGAGGGAATTCCGTTAAAAAATGCCCCCCCAGCACTGCTTCAAAATATACTGAAAATGAACTTCAGAGTTCATTTTCAATATTTGCGATCCTCTCTACAGACACTCGTCTCTTGTTACGGGAGCGTGTTGCCACTTCGGTAAGTATGTATTTGATATTTTGCTTAGGAAGGGAACAGTATGGTGGGGGTATAGAGAGGTATGACAATGTTCGAGTATGTATTGTTCGCTTATTACTTACTTTTAATTTAATTAGGAGCGTGGAACGTGTATTCTGTTTTGTCACACAGGTTCGTTGTATGAGGGGGGAAGGGGGAGGGAGGAGTCAAAGTTGTAATGCTTCATTAAAACCTGTTTTAGGTTTTTGCCAAAAAATTGTCATATTTTCGAGTTATTCACGTCTAGTTTCGTAATATAGGTCGACACTTTGTTATAATTTTGCAATATAGTGCTTTTGACTAGTTCAAACAATATTGCATGTAAAAATTGTGAATATAATTTTTTGAGAACCAAAAAAATTTAATTATATAACATTAATTCAAAGACCTCCAATCGAATGTTTTAGGTCCGGCAAATCAACCCTCGACCTCTTTTTTTTTTGCCAGCTGAAGGTTTTTTTTAGCTTTTTAGTCAAATCAAACTGACGATGACGATAAACTTTATAAACAAAGAATTTCGTCAAAACCTCTTTGTGTTTAAAAAAGACTACCCGAATAAAAATCAACCCTCGCACGCAAGTAAAAATCATGTAAGACATTAGTCAAACACTACAAACCGGATGCCTAAAGGAAGTGATGCTTGCATTTTGGCCATTACCTATAAATCGCTCAAGGAACTACGAAGATGACATTTTAAGATGCTTAGACTTGTGTAAAGAATATTTTAGACATACATAATATATAGCTGCATTATAGTTTTTAGCTACAAGAGCAAGTTTATTCGTTCCCAGTCGTGCATATTTACTTCATTATATTATTTCATTATTTCATTTTAATTTTTCAGAGCACTAAACCAATTTATAAAAATGTCAATTATAATAATTTAAAGTTAGGAGGAACTAACAGTTGTAGTAAATTTAGAAATAAGAACCTTAAAATCAAGTCCTTAACATTAAAAGTGGAATCACTTAAAGTTTCTTTAAAGGCCTCAAAAGAAAATTAAAAATGCATTTAGAATAGTCCAAGGCCGACGAATTACTGAAACTTATTTTTGAGCCAATTTTCAAATATCCTACAATATGCGTGAGCTAAACTGCGGAAAAAGCCCCTGAGTAATAATTTTGTCTGAAAAATAATTTTTGTCGTAGTACCACATTAAGTATCTACTATTTGAACAGTTTTTTAACTGAAGATATAATTTGCAGTACCAAAAATCAATAAACAAACCCTATACGTTTTCCACGCAGTCCCATTCAAAAAAAATATCGTTTTAAATGCGGTGACCTAAATTAATGGAAGTCATTTCGGTTTCGTTCCGCTCAATACACTCTTTTATTATTTCTGTATATTTTTTTCCTTTACAGAGTACTTCTTCCAATACAAAGTACTTCTTATCCATAATGTAATCAATTAATATCCTGTCGAAGAAGTCCATTTTTAACTATTTATTACTCGCAATGTCCTTTTATTTTCAGTATTTTTTCAGAAATAAACAACTACTATAGATAGATTGAGGGTATATACATACCTAACCTACCCTATATACATACATACATAATCTCTGCGTTTCTCATCGTATCTTTAAGTTTTAGAGATATAAATTCCAAGTATAGTTTTCAAGTTGCTTTTTTAGAAATCCGAGAATCCTTTATATTTTTTTTTTCTACTTTTATGTTTACTTTCTTTCTCATGAGATGTTAACCTGCATTTGGTTAGGATGACAAAGTCCTTCTATCCGCAAAATGCAAACAGGATAGACGATGAAAGTGCTTTATTGCATTCTTTTGCGTTCACTTATACGTTTTTTTTTTTTTATACTTTATGGTTGATTGGGAATTCAAATGTATCTACACTTAACCGAAAGCAGTCCTTTACAATCTAATTCTCCCTGGTCGTATGCCAACCATCTACTGCTTTATTGTAACTTACCGATTGAAAAAATATTTTATAAGAAAAAGAAAGATGTGTAAATGGTTTTATTTAATATTGGTTACAAAAAAAAAAAAAAACAATGGCATAAAGGATTTTAAAAATAAAATGCACAATTGGGTCGCACAAATTTGCTCTTGTTTACTACAGTTTCTTCGAATTTTAAAGATTGAGTGTAATATAAAACACATAATTAATAATTTTGTATGTATATTTATCCATTTAATAAATTGAAGAATGGAAAATTGAATATGGAAAAAAAAATTAAAATGTTTTAATCTCAGAATGAAGAACGCTATCTCAATTCTTGAAAAAAAAAAATTTGAATTTATGCAAAAAAAAATTTTTTTTCATTGAAGCGGTTTTCTTAAAATTTCTTGATATTTTTTAGAAAACAAATTTGGTATGCCATTTCTAAGAATATAATAATATACAGCTTAAACATTAATTTCTAGAAAATTCACTAACCCGTTTTCAAAAAATGATTTTTCAAACAAAAATTTTGAACTTTTTTTTAAAAATCGAAAAAATATTTTTTTTTTTAATTTGTATGCAGTAATATTCACACTTAATAGGACCTCCTAAGTAAAAATTTTGATCTAAATGGGTTAAGCGGTTAATGGGCAAATCGAAAATAAAAAAACGATTCTATGGCAGGTACCGTTAATAACGGTTTTTGGTAAATTTTTTTTTCACCAAAATATAGACCATATTAATATAGCGAGTTATCAAAAAAAAAATAGTTAAGATTTCAATAGTTTATTATTTTTATTTTATTTGAACTAAGTAAATAAAAAAAAATAAATATAAATATAAATATAAATATAAATATAAATATAAATATAAATATAAATATAAATATAAATATAAATATAAATATAAATATAAATATAAATATAAATATAAATATAAATATAAATATAAATATAAATATAAATATAAATATAAATATAAATATAAATATAAATATAAATATAAATATAAATATAAATATAAATATAAATATAAATATAAATATAAATATAAATATAAATATAAATATAAATATAAATATAAATATAAATATAAATATAAATATAAATATAAATATAAATATAAATATAAATATAAATATAAATATAAATATAAATATAAATATAAATATAAATATAAATATAAATATAAATATAAATATAAATATAAATATAAATATAAATATAAATATAAATATAAATATAAATATAAATATAAATATAAATATAAATATAAATATAAATATAAATATAAATATAAATATAAATATAAATATAAATATAAATATAAATATAAATATAAATATAAATATAAATATAAATATAAATATAAATATAAATATAAATATAAATATAAATATAAATATAAATATAAATATAAATATAAATATAAATATAAATATAAATATAAATATAAATATAAATATAAATATAAATATAAATATAAATATAAATATAAATATAAATATAAATATAAATATAAATATAAATATAAATATAAATATAAATATAAATATAAATATAAATATAAATATAAATATAAATATAAATATAAATATAAATATAAATATAAATATAAATATAAATATAAATATAAATATAAATATAAATATAAATATAAATATAAATATAAATATAAATATAAATATAAATATAAATATAAATATAAATATAAATATAAATATAAATATAAATATAAATATAAATATAAATATAAATATAAATATAAATATAAATATAAATATAAATATAAATATAAATATAAATATAAATATAAATATAAATATAAATATAAATATAAATATAAATATAAATATAAATATAAATATAAATATAAATATGTTTATCGCTTTTCCCGAAAAAGAATGTTTTCTCATAAATTAAAATTTATTGAGGAAACCAGATGGTTTATATTTTGTTACTCTCCAAACAATTTCAGAATATTTTTTAAAAATTATTTTCCTATTAATATTGATTTTAAACAATTCCGGTTCTATTCTTATGTTCATATTTACTATTCATATAATAACATAAAATGATGTTTAGATTGGGAAGATTGAGTCCGGTATCGCGGCGGCGGCAGTAGTGCGTGAGAGAAGTGCAGGGTGAATTAAATTGTCAGGCGCTTACTACTTTAAATTTAATAATGCATTATTAAAATTATTTTTATTTTTACTGTAAAAATTCAATTTAAAAGTATTATGATTATCATTATGACATCCTTAAGAATTGTTAAACAGAAATCTGGCAAAAAGAAAATACTAAAGCTCTAGAACTGTATAAAGCTAATGTTTGTATATTATAATAAAAGTGGTTACTCGTTACTATAATTTTGAATCGAAAACGATTTATCTCTCTCTCTCTCTATGTTGTATTCTTTATTTTTTTTTTGTTCACATATTCTAGCGTGCTTAGCCCAGAGAACTGTTAGGAAGTTATGTTCCGATAAGTAAAACTTCTGACATACCTACTAGTGAATCGTGATTGTAGGTTTTGTGTTTTTTTTTGTTTCGTGTTCCTAAATGCCTATTTAAAATTAAAAAAAATTAAAAAATGAATCTCGAAGGGTCAGGTTTCCATGTACTAAAACTCCTTGGCGAGGGTACGTTTGGCAAAGTTTTCTTAGCTGAAACCGCAAACCACCGTCACCCGGTTTGTGTAAAACAAATTGTGATGCGAGATCCTTCTACCGAACTAAAAATGATCCGCGAGGAAGTTTACATTATTTCCCAGCTCAAACACCCTCGAATAATTAAGTTCCTACAGTCGTTTGTCCAAGGAGACGTTGTCAACATCATAATGGAATACGCCTCTGGAGGAACTATGCGAACAATAATCGAAAATAACCTCAAAAAGCCACTCACCCAACAGGAACTTCTCGCCTACTTTTGCGATATGCTGAGTGGTTTGGAATATCTTCACATTCGTCATGTTATCCATCGAGATTTGAAGCCCGAGAACATTTTAATAGATAAAAATAATCGCATTAAAATTGCCGACTTTGGAATTGCTCTGATTCACTCAAGTCACGCAAAGAAGATGGACTCCCTTGGAACACCATACTACTTGGCACCAGAGATCTTGAGGGGCTATAAGTGTGACTTTAAGGCTGATATTTGGTCTCTCGGATGTATTCTTTATGAAATGTGCTCTGGATCGGGTCCATTTAGCTTTGCAGAAACTATGAATGAACTGAGAGCAATGGTGTTGCATAGCACTTCATCGTTTTACCACTGTAAGAAGTTGGAATTGTATTATGGCAAGATGTGGTCAGAGCTGTGTGAAAAAATGCTGACTTATGACCGAATGCAAAGGATCTCACTGCCTGACATTGTTAAGTTTCATCCATCGATTACTTTGTATTTTTATAATTTATATTTTGACTATTCATACTGACTTTTGATTTATTTGTTTTGTGTTTAAAAATGTTATAATGTATAAGAAAGTCTTGTTAGGTTTAAATTATCTGTTTTATTGTTATTAAAAAGATCAAATGACAAAAAATCGGTTTTGATTTTCATTTACCGTTAGTAGCCGTTATAATGATAGAAAATCCATCGAAATTATAGAAAACTTACAAAGTGATGCTACCTACATACACCTGCCAGAAGGTTTGCGACATTTCTGAGATACAAACCATTTTATGGTTTAACAGAAAAATCACTAATTCGGTTTCAGTTTAGATTATAATTTACCGTTATAACGAGAAAAGGCATCGAAGTTACAGAAATCCTACAAAGCGTTATAAAATAAAGTTTACTTTTTCATTTCACAGGTGACACGTCAATTTATAGCAATTATTATAAGAGTTTGAAAAACAAAACAACATTATACGAAGTATGCCACTGGCCGGCACGCAGATTACCCAAACAACCGGTATAAATTGGCATTTTCAGTTACTTCCATAAATGCAAGCACATTTATTTCTGGTCTAGTTTTCATTTACCATTAGGAAGAAGTGACTCAAGACATTCCACCAATGTTTAACAGTTTTTTTTTTTTAAAGATAGTTTATGCGGCCCGCAGGGCCAGGGCAGGCCGTCCGCCGGTTTGAGTACCACGGGCACCCAGAGGCTTCTTTTTTCCATGGATGCATTCCTGCCCACTTTTGATGGCAAAAACTTTAATAACTGTTAGATATAAATTGGTATTTATATCTAATCTCGTCCTAACCGTTAATGGCCGCTAAATTTAACGAAAAAAGTCATCGAAGTTATAACAAACCTATAAATTTTTATACCAAACGGTGTATTTTAGTTTTTAATTTCTGATATACAAACCATTTTTCGTTAAAAAAAAAACTTAACGAATGTATCTAAAATCAAAAATTCAACAGATGGCCAAGAAAAAAACTCAATTTGAAAAATTCACTCAAATTTTATACTCAAATTATTCCTTGAATTTTAAAGGAAGGTGGTTAAAAAAAAAGGGAAGAAAGGAAGCCTCTGTACATACAACAAATAACTTTACCACATAAAAGCTAAGCAATCCACAAATAAGTCCTAAATTTGTACATATACCTATCTGCTTGAACTATAAAATAACGAAGGGGAAGGTATTTTTCTTCAAACATCTTTTCTTTTCAAGTATACATATCTTTATGTAGCTTTTCAACACAGCATTAAAATGTTATCAAATATTAATGTTAAGTACTCTACTGTTAAATCCGTTGGGGTAAACACTTTTCTTTCTATTAAAATTGAGGTAAAAAAAACTAACTAAAAACTAACTAATTGGCCACAATAAAACGAAAAATGTAAAAAAAAACAAACATCACTGTTTTTCATCGCTATTTTTAAGTTGGTAAAAAAAATTTATAAAATGCAAAGATATTTTTTTGTATACTATCCTAGGTATATTTTGAAGATTTGTGCCAAGTTTCATTTTTAATCAACAATTAACGTTAACCGATTTCAATAAAATTTTGCAAAGTTAATACCAATTTTGCTGCTTTGAAAGACTTTTGCTAACTGCGTTGTGCTCGGCAAAACCCCTAAATTTTTGTTTTTTTTTAGTTTTTCGCCTACAACTTTTAAAATATTTATCCTTCAAAAGATAAAATAAATAAATTCGATGGCACAACATCTCATGAAGAAGTAGGGTCTAGTGACTTACAACTGTCAACCATTCCTGTGTGCGTGTCTGCAGGAATGGAGGAGACCTACAGTTTATTACCGGTTCCGAACGGCTAATGTGATCGACACTTTTCTATGACAAGAGATACTCTTGGAGGTTTTTGTTTTATTTTAAAATTTATTAGGTGGCGAGGCTGGGGATCGAACCTAGACCTCCGGCATGACAGTCCATCGCACTTTTTTTTTTTTTTTTAATTCATTTTTATTCTTCATTCAACTAATTTGCAGCTAGACAAAAATTCATAAAAACTATCTGATCAATAACTTACAACTTACTTACAACTAACTTACTGGCCCCATGCGGGCGCTCTAAGTTAAACTATGCTTACTTAATAAAGGGTATCCAGCGGGAATTTTTCAACTTTAAATTGCGATTATCTAAATACTAGCGGGTTGAGCCGTTGAGGTAAGCAGGAGGGGTATCATTCAAAGCGCAGGATTTGCGGAATTGTTAGTCGCCATGAGTCACTGGTCGGGAGCGCACCGTTTGCGGTGGAGCAATATTTAAAGTGCTTTGAATTATTGGTACAAGCGCTTTTTGTACTCTAAACTGTCGTATTTAAACAATGTAAACGTTTTTGATGGCGTTCTCTAGGGTTGTTGTGGCACCAGTATCACATATTTTGTTTGTTAACATATCCATCAATATGGAAATGTGCTTCGTCACTGAATAAAATGTTTCCAAGCGTAAGTGCTGTCCGAAAACGTTTCAGCATTGTTCTTGCGTGTTATGTATTTGAATTATTGTTAAGTAACTACCCCTAAGTCTGTACCCGACTAAATATACATTCTAACTATCATTAGTATACTCATTATATTATACTATTACATAAGCTAGTCTATAAATAGATTGTAAGTTTATGAATTCGCTCTCTTTTACTGTGACCGACAATCAATAAAGTTGTTACCTCATTACTCGGTGCGTTTTGACTTAACAATTGGCGACGAGGTTTTTTTACTAAAGTAACCCAAGTTATAAATTTAATAAGTCATAATGTCTCGTTTGGTGGGGTATATTGAACCGTTTGTAACGGGGGGCAATTTTAAAGCGTATGAAGATCGCCTGAGGCAATTTTTTAAGATAAATGAAATCGGAGAAGAAGCTGAAACTGCGCTTTTTATCACAGTAGTGGGCGCAGAAATTTATGAAATATTGATGTCACTGACGATGCCAAAATTGCCGAGTGAAATGAAGTTCAATGATTTGATTGCACTTTTGCGAAATCATTTTGCTCCAAAAGAAAATAAAAGAGCCGAGAGGTATAAGTTTAATAGAATTCAGCAAGAAGATAGGGAGCCGCTCTGTGAGTTTATTGTACGTTTAAAAGCAGCAGCACAAACATGTCGATTTAGAGATTTTGTTGATCACGTGATGAAAACTGGAGGTAAGGTTGGGGACGATTCCAAAGACAAAACTAGTAGTGGTGTCGATTCGAAGGCTGGATGGTACAAGTGGTACATATTAGATGAAGCGTTGACTGACCGCTTTATCATGGGTGTAAAAAGTGAAAAAATTCAAGAAATTTTGCTGGGGGATGATTCTTTAACGTTTGAGAAGTGCTGCGCTAGAGCACTCAATATGGAATCATCAGAAAGAGCTTCCAGATCAATTCAACCTTTGTTCCAAAATGCAATTTATAATGGAGCCAAAAAATTTAATGGGAAACATCGTGATTCCCGTGCACAGCAAGGTGATAAGAAGCAGACTCCAATGAGTGTTCCAAGAAGTGAACGTGCGAAGAAAAGAGAATGTGGTAGATGTGGTCGTTCAGACCACATGGAGTCAAGGTGTCCAGTTAAGAATTGGCAGTGTTTCGCGTGTAATAAAAAGGGGCACTTGGCATTGAAGTGTCGGTTCAATAAGACCAATAATATTAATCAAGTAGGTGATGCAAGTAGCCAAAACTCTTCGCAGCAAATAAAAGTGGTGGTTAATGGCGTAGAGTTATCGATGGAGGTGGACACAGGAGCAGCGGCAACTATTATCAACGAGCAGGAGTATTTAGATAAGTTCAAAAATTGTAAATTAACAAAAACAAATTGTAATTTAGTTTCGGTCACAGGTTCAAGGTTAAGAGAGCTAGGCAGCATGTTCGTTGAGGTTAGTTCTGACAGTCACGTGGTGAAGTTACCATTAGTAGTGGTTCAAGGAGAGATGCCGAGAAAATGTTTGATTGGCCGCACGTGGATAGACAAATTGTTTCCAAATTGGAGGAATGCATTTACAAACAGCATTATCTCAAAAGTAAGTACCCAAGCGGAGTTTTTGACTCGTATTAGGTCAGAGTTTCCAAATATATTAGTTCAAGAGTTGAATCATCCGATTGTGGGTTATGAGGCCGACATAGTTCTCAAGCCAAACCAGACTCCTATTTTTCACGCACCATACAGGGTACCTTACAAGTTACGCGATAAAGTAGAGGCAGAGTTGGAACGATTAGTAAAAGAGGATATATTAGTGCCGGTAGAATTTAGTAAGTGGGCTAGTCCGATAGTAATCGTGCCCAAAAGTGACGGTAGTATCCGAATATGCGTAGATTGCAAGGTCACATTGAATAAATGTATAGAAACGCAACACTATCCTTTTCCTTTAGCCGATGATATTTTTGCAGGACTTTCGGGTTGTACACATTTTGCAGTCATTGATTTGACAGGGGCTTATCAGCAACTTCGAGTTTCAGAAAAGTCCCAAGAACTTTTTGTTTTAAATACGTTCCGTGGTCTTTATAAGTGCACTCGTTTGATTTACGGGGTTAAATGTGCGCCTGCAATATTTCAGTCGGTGATGGATCGCATTCTCAAAGGATTGCATAAAGTTTTTTGTTATTTGGACGACATTCTAATAGGAGGTTCTTCTCCGGAAAATTGTGAAGAATTGTTGGTCGAAGTTTTGAGGCGGTTACATAACCACAATATACACATCAATGTTAAAAAGTGTAAATTCATAGTTGATAGAGTTGATTATTTAGGGCATACGCTGTCGGCAAAAGGTATAAGCCCAAATGAGAAGAAAGTTGAAGCTATTGTGGAGGCGCCCCCACCAAATAATCTTCAACAACTCCAATCGTTCTTAGGTCTTTTAAATTATTACAACAAGTTTCTGCCAAATTTATGTAGTAAAGCTTATCCACTTTATAACCTTTTAAAAAAGGGAGTTAGTTATGATTGGACAGATGAATGCCAAACATCGTTTGAAAAATGTAAAAAGCTACTTTTAGAAAACAAAATTTTAGAACTTTATGATCCAAAAAAACCTATAGTCGTGATCGCAGATGCTAGTCCCTATGGAGTTGGAGCAATTATGTGCCATATAGTTCACGGGGTAGAGAAACCAGTCTATTTTGCGTCATGCACTTTATCTCCGGCTGAACAAAACTACTCACAACTTCATAGGGAAGCTTTAGCAATAATCTTTGCTGTTAAAAAATTCCATACGTATATTTATGGCCATGAATTTCAGATATGTTCAGATCACCAAGCCCTTAAGGAAATATTTAACCCTCACAAAGGGAATTCGGCAGTCGCATCGGCACGACTTCACCGTTGGGCGATTATCCTATCTCAGTACAATTACACGATTTCGTATAGGAAAGGTTCAAAAATGTCAAATGTAGATTGTCTCTCGCGTTTACCACTTAAAGAAAAATCTGAAATAGAGGAAGCTAATATCTTTTATTTTGATTCAAAAGAAAGCTTAATAGATATGAATTTAGTTCGAACGTGTACTGAAAAAGATGAAATTTTAAAAAATCTTTATAAATACTTACAATTGGGATGGCCAAATATTCAATATATGCCGGATAGTTTAGTAGCATATGCTAAAAAACGTAATTCTTTAGCAATTGAAAACGGATGTGTATTTTATGCACATAGAATAGTTATACCAGAAGCATTACAGAAATCTGTTCTCAAATTATTACATAAAAACCATACTGGAATCATACGTATGAAAATGTTAGCAAGGTCTTTTGTTTGGTGGCCTGCTTTAGACGAAGACATTAAAGATTTTGTTAAGAGTTGTTTAGTATGCGAACAAACGCAAAACACACCAAAAGAAATTGTTCATACCAAGTGGGTTGGCGCGGAATATCCTTTTGAACGTAACGTATACATCTTGATTTCTTTCACTTTAGTGGGAAAACGTTTCTCATAGTCATGGATGCGTATTCGAAGTACTGTGACGTTAAGTTAATGCCAAAAACATCGGTAACGAGTTTAATAGAGGTGCTTACAAAATTATTTCTAGTTTTTGGTTTACCAGTTTCAGATAATGGCCCGCCGTTTAATTCATTTGTTTTTAAAAAATTTTGTAGCTGTAAAGGAATAAATCTTATGAAGTCACCTCCATACCACCCACAATCGAATGGTTTAGCTGAACGTGGAGTTCAGACAGTTAAGTCAGTGCTAAAAAAGTTTTGCTTGGAGCTGAAAAATGAGTCTTCGCTAATTAGTAAAGTAAATGAATTTCTATTAAGGCCGTGTGTGAATTGAGTTAAAATCACGTTAAATTTTATCCGAAGATTAATTTTTGACACTAGTGAGGTGAATCTGTACTTAGAAATGTCAAAATTTAATCTCGGATAAAATTTAATCGAAATTTTAAACGAATTCGCACACGGCCTAAATTATCGAAACACTCCTACCACAGTGACTGGCAGAACACCCTCTGAAATTATATTAAGTTATCAACCTAAAACATTATTACATTGTTTAAACAATAGAAGTAATTATATGAATGATTGTACAATTAATGTTCCGAGTTCAAGTCATGAAATCGTCAAACCAGATGAAGATGTAAGAAAAGTTTTTAATTCAAATTTAAAAAAAAATATTATTTTTGAAATTGGGGAGGAAATCCTTTACAGAAACCATTTTGTACATATGGTTAAATGGATACCAGCTAAAATCGTTAAAGTAGTTAGTAAGAAAACATTTATAATTATGGTTAATGGTTATGAACGTTTTGTACACGAAAATCAAATTAAAAAAAGGTATTCACGAAATAGATCATATTTAGCTGATATAAGGTTTGAAGAATTTAAAGATATTGAAGAAAAAGTAGTTGAAGATTCAATGGAAAAGAAAGTACCTACACAGAAAACTAAATCGCAAAAATTGGAAATACCAGATAATCAAGAAACTAGAAGGTCTTCTAGAATAAAAAATTTATTTCAGAAAATTAAATATTAAAGAAAGATGTTAAACAAAAAATTTATATTATGAAACTTATGTTAAAAAGGGGAAGATGTTATGTATTTGAATTATTGTTAAGTAACTACCCCTAAGTCTGTACCCGACTAAATATACATTCTAACTATCATTAGTATACTCATTATATTATACATAATAACTATTACATAAGCTAGTCTATAAATAGATTGTAAGTTTATGAATTCGCTCTCTTTTACTGTGACCGACAATCAATAAAGTTGTTACCTCATTACTCGGTGCGTTTTGACTTAACATTGCGAAGGATTCTCGCAAAGGATAGTTAGTCACTTTCGTTGAGATACTGAACAATTTGCATATTGTACGGTACATATTGCTGGGTTTTCGTCTCCAGTTGTGTTGATTTTAATAAATAAAATGAAATAAAATATAAATTTTAATTTGTTTTTTATTTTTTATTTTTCAGTTTTTATTACACTAAAAATTTTTTTAAATAATATTGGCAACGCGTTTCGGAATTAGAATTCCATCTTCGGGCTACTCGAACTGAATAATGATGCTGTTGATGTAGTGTGCTTGTCTCTTACTCTTAATCTTGTTGTTGTCTTTTAAGCTTATTTTTGTGTTGTTTATATGTGATTATTTTATGTAATATAAGGTTGTCTTCTTTTAGCAGTTGGTTTGTTTTAATATGGAGCTTTAATTTCTTTTTCAAAATAACATGCACTGTTGATTTTTTTATTCCTGTGGGGGCCGCAATCTTCCCTATCGATTTACGGATTTCGAATAATTTCATTTCGAACTTGAGACAAATGTTCTGGCGTTGTTGCTGACGTTGATGGTCCAGGAATAGGTCTATTGAACATTGTGCCTTCTTGCCTGAATCTTTATACCCACAACCAGATAAGTTGCGTTTTTTTTTAGAAAAAAAAATGGTATGCCATTTTTAAAGAATATAATAATGTACAGCTAAAACAATAATTTCAAAAAAAAATTATCAACCCGTTTTCAAAAAAATGATTTTTCAAAAAAATAAATTTTAATTTTTTTTTTAAATCCAAGAAATATTTTTTTAAAAATATTTGTATGCAATATTTTTCACACTTGATATGAACTTCTAAGTAAAAATTTTGATCAAAATCGGTTCAGCGGTTAACGAGAAAATCGAAAATAAAAATAACGGTTTTATGGCAGGTACCGTTATTAAGGGTTTTTGGTAGTTTTTGTTCCACCAAATTATAGACCATTCCACTACTACTACACACAAAAAATTTAAAAAAAAATCATTAGAGCCATTTTTGAGATAAATAACTTTCTCTAAAAAGGCCCTATGACAAGAACGGTTATTTTTTGTGCTAAAAAAAATCTCGATTTCTCCTCTAGGGAATCACCCAGAAACCTTATGCTCCAAGTTTGGAGAAAATCACTTCAGTGGTTTAGACTGTAGGCTGAGGTACAGACAGACAAACAGACAGACAGACAGAATTTTAATGAGTGCTCCCCTAAAAGTCTCTAGATAAATTTAAAAAAAAATCGTCGCCCCTATCTTAATTTTAACACGTGCCTGTACTTTTTTACATATAATTTTTTGTTTTCATTTTTTTGGCGCGGATAGAAACAAAACAAAAAATTCAGTGACTACGTTTTTCTCATCGAAAAATCCTCTTCTTTTTATAAATTTTTTTTCGTTTACGCAAAATAAAATGACGGAACTAATATTGCGGTCTGATTACAAAAAAATTAAATTTTTCAGACCGCCATTTTATTTTTCGTAAATGAAAAAAAAAACAAAATTCAAACTGACTGTACCTATCTGCCGGCAGAAATGAGACAAGAATGTAGCAGCCTTGTAGCAGATTGTATCAAGTAACATGCTGGCACCCCTGATTGTCATTGAAATTAGTTAATATTTGGTTGTCATTTTGGTAAAAAAAAAAAACTGACTCGCATTGCATTCCAACACTTTTTTCGAGATTTAGGAAGAAAATAACTTGCCCACTAAATAAAACATTAATTTTGTAATTTTTTAGTTTTTATTTATTAATACTATTTAACAAAAAATTAAATATAAGATGTTGCTGTTGGCTACCGCTAAAAACTTCGTTCGCGTTTAATATCATTTTGTTTTTTTTTTTTTTTTTATTTTATTCTTTATATTTCTAATAATAAAAATACCATCAGCAGATATTCTCAATATAATTCGTAGGCTTTTATGTATAATTTAATTTGATATAATTCTATAAAACAATTAATTTTATATTTCGCAATCGAATAACATGAATATTGAGATATTTACTTCACAATGAAAATATTTAAACAGTATTAATCGGTAGCTGGATCGCTGATGTATATAATGTGACAAAAAAACTGACATTCAAACTTAAATCATAGGAAAGACTAGCGGAACAGTCCTGCTACTCATATATTAAGAATTTTAGAGAAATGATGTTCTAAAACTAGACGAGTTTTTTGTTTTTTTTTTTGGTTTCTTGTTTCTCATTATTTTTTAGGGAACCTGAGGGGTTTTTGAGGGAAGGCAATTTAGTTGCCAGATATTTGCTTCATGCGGTTGAGAGCACTGCCAGCTTTGAACCATTCGATTTGTTGGTCGTTTAATGTGTGGTTAAGCTTGATCTTGTCGACTTTGCCATCGGCATGTTTGATTTCACAGTCAACTGGTTTACCAGCTCCCAAGCCCTTAAGTCCGAGCAGGGAAATTTTGTCAGTTGGTTGAATCTGAAATGAAAAAAAAAAAAAAATATTTGATTAATCAAACCGTTTAATTACAAAGTGGCGTTCCAATTTTTCATACCTTATCATAATCAGAGGGGTTAGCGAATGTAAGTGGAAGGAGACCTTGTTTCTTCAAGTTGGTTTCGTGGATACGGGCAAACGATTTGACAATGATGGCACGGCCACCCAAGTGACGTGGTTCCAAAGCGGCATGCTCGCGAGATGAGCCCTCACCGTAGTTCTCGTCACCAACAGCAACCCATTTGATTCCATTGGCTTTGTAGTCCCTGGCAACATCAGGTACTCCACCCCATTCACCTGATCTTTGGTTCTTGATTTTGTTCATTTCGTTGTTTTCTGCATTGGTAGCACCAATGAACATGTTGTTGGAGATGTTGTCCAAGTGACCGCGATATTTCAACCATGGACCGGCGGCAGAGATGTGATCGGTTGTGCACTTTCCTTTAACTTTAATAAGAACGGTCATGTCGACTAAATCTTGGCCATTCCATACATCGAATGGTTCTAGGAGCTGAAGACGCTGACTCTTGGGGTCGACATTGACTTTTAGGTTATCGCCACTCTAAAAATAAGATATTTATTAGCATTGTTCTTAAAGGTAAAATGAGAATTTAGGACTCACGGCTGGGGGAGCATCGTAGGTGTCCATGCCGGGGTCGAATCCCTTTGATGGCAACTCATCACCAAATGGAGCATCCAATTTAAATTCCTTGCCATCGGATCCCTTCAAGCTATCGGTCAATGGGTTGAAATCAAGACGACCGGCAATTGAGAGAGCTGTCACCAATTCAGGACTGAAAATAAGAAAAATATTATTGAGTCAACTATGTAGTTTCATAAAACAATGTTTGAAATACAGAGCTAAGCTAAAAGTTATCAAACAAAAACTTAAACATTTTCCTTCATGAAAAGGGTTAACTAACTGTCTTTAATTAATTTGCGGGAATACTATCATTAAATTTTCTATTTAATTTTGAATAAAAGTATTTTAATAGGTCTTTTCAATAAATCAGTTATCCCATGAAAGAAAATATGTTCTAAAATTAACAAATTGGACCATACAACTTTATGGGATTAGAATTAACTTTTTTTTAACTACTCGATCAATTTTCAATGGAATACAATCATTTTGGACTAGACGCTTAAGAACAACAATTATTGAGACAAGAAAATGCATAAAGCGATTTATTCAGTAATAATTATATAAATGCGGCAAAATCTCCTAGAGCAACTAGGCTTATCTTAGTTAGAAGATAAAGACGGTCTTTCTTTCGGTAATATTTCTTCAAAAATTATGCGTGCCAAGATGCAACTATGCATGGCACCCGTTTTAACACCATGCTTGCTAACAGACTTTTTATACCCCGTTATCTTGAAGACATTTGGTTCCATCAAAACCGCTCTATTTACCACAATAATTTGAAACAGTGAATTTGACTTTTTCATTTGGTGCGAAAGTGATAAGCCGGCTTCGAGTGAGCAATAGGAAGCCAGCATAACAAAAACCTCTCCAAATGTTGGAATCGGTCATTGAAAATTGGAATTTCAAAATAGACTATATTTGTTGCAGTTACGGTCAACATTTTAAGGAAATAATTTCTAAAAAGTAAATGTAACGAATCGTTCTTTTGTATGATAATAAAGATTACTCGAAATATTTGTATTTCTTTTATTTTTGAGAAATACAGTAGACGCTCGATATAGTGAATCTCGGTAGAGTGAACTATGCAATATAGTGAACACAAAATTTTATACACACTACTCTAAATAGTAACAAAAACATCACTATATCGAGATTTTTTTTATTTACACATTTTTTTTCAGTACTCAACAAGAATATTCCAGCTGCAATACAATAATGTTTATATGACTATTTGACCTAGTTGAAACTTGACACCGGACAAAATGTTAATTTTGTATCAAATTTTACTCTGCAAAACCTATATAGCTTCTCTCTCAAAATAGTGAACAATCTTGATATAGTGAACAGGTCTGGTTTTAATTACTTCACTATATCGAGCGTCTACTGTATTACTGTTAACTGAATCACCCATTATTTTATCATTTAACAAATGCATAATAAAGCATCGCCACCTATTTATTTAAAAAAGAAAAAACGGCTACTGCCTCTTGCGAGGAATTGACAAATCCTCCAAGAGTATCTCCTGTCACAGAAAAGTGCCGCTCGTTAGCCGTTCGGATTCGGCAATAAACTGTAGGTCCCGTCCATTCCTGCAGACACGCACACGGGAATGGTTGAGAGTTGTAAGTCACTAGGCTTTAGTTCTTCATGAGCTGTTGTGCCATCAAATTTATTTATTTATTTATTTATAATAAAAAATATATGTAATACATACAAATACCGGCATTAAAGCTAATTTATAATAAGTGGTATTATGTTCGTTCAACCTTATTTATTTTGAATAGCACAACGCGTTGGTTGTGTTTTAAATATTTTTTTTTGTTTTACTCTTGCAAAAAATTTAAATAAGTAAACAAAAAAAAAAAACAAGCTCTTTCGCAATACACAATTTTCCAATTTTAATCAAATATTTTTCTATTTTAGTTCGCTGTCCCCTGATTTTTTTTTTTAGAATGCATTCATTTATTTTTGAATTAATAACGTAGTATACAAAAATTATCCACAGGAAAAACAAAAACGCAAATGCTCTATTTTACTATTTTAAACTTGCAGAGTAGAATCGAGGAAGTCAGTTTCTTTCTTTTTTAAGAAAATTGGACAAGGGAACACCTCAGAAGCAGGGAGAAATGAGTTAGTCTACGCATTACATGAAGATAATAGAAAATTACGCCTGACGTAATAAACGTAATTAGTAAATACATATAATATAATTTTATGGCACAACAGCTCATGAAGAACTTGGGCCTAGTGACTTACAACTCTCAACCATTCCTGTGTGCGTGTCTGCAGGAATGGAGGGGACCTACAGTTTATTGCCGAATACGAACGGCTAATGAGCGGCACTTTTCTGTGACAGGAGATACTCTTGGAGGATTTGTCAATTCCTCGCAAGAGGCAGTAGCCGTTTTTTCTTTTAAATAAATAGGTGGCGGAGGCTGGGGCTCGAACCTTAGACCTCCGGCATGACAGTCCATCGCACAAACCATCAGGCCACGGCTACTACATATATAAATACATATGTTACTGTAAAAAGTCGAAATAATGAAATTCTAGAATTTACCGGTAAGTCAGAGCACCCAGCATTACGGCGTATAAACAGTGAGATATGTATGGGGGAGCATGCTGCCCCCTTATAACCCTCCTGCTGGCCCCATTATAGGATTTGGGTTAGGTGTGAGGTTGGGTGTATGCAGTTTCATTTGCATTTAAAGAATCTGGGTTTAAAGAAAATTTGAATGTATCCTATGCATAAACAGTGAGGTAGGATTTACCGGTAAATTGAGACAATGGAATTTACTCGATACAGTCGAACATCAGCAGTCCCACATTGAACTCAGCCGAGTGTTTTCGGTTCGACTGAACTAAATTAGGAACTACAAATGCTCGATTGTATCGACTTAACTCGATTGGATAAGTTACATGCTGGCACATCTGGATACAAAATGCGGGAATTCATAAAAAAATAAAATCTTAAAAGTACATTCAAAGCTTTTTGCAAAAAGTGTAAAAGTGCAAAACTTAAACATGCGGTAAAAATGCATGTATGCGAAAAAGCGTACGAATATTGCGTTTGATATGTCAGCTCAAAACGATTTTACGGACCAAACACAATTTTTTTTCGCACACATGCCGTGGCATGATGGTTAGTACGTAGGACTGTCATGGCAGAGGTCTAGGCTCAATCCCAAGCCTCATCCACCTAATATAATTAAAAAAAACGGCTACTACTTCTTGCGAGGAACTGACCCAACCTTCAAAGGTATCTCTTGTCATAGAAAAGTGCCGCTCACATTAGCCGTTTGGATTCGGCAATGAACAGAAAATTTTGTTCTATCCTTTAACGCCTTCTTGTGGTAGTGTCGTGCAATTCAGAGTGCATTCAAGAAACCTAAGGTCTTACAGGAATAAAAAGTCAGTACACTCGGCAGGAAATCTCAATTTTGAGTATTGTCTATACTGAGGGCGGAACCGAAGAAGATACCAGCAGTTGAATAGGCTGCTATGAACATTTTTAAATATGGCCACGACGACTCCGTACAAATTTTGAATCGATTCTCTGCCGCTTCCATCTAAAAACAAAAATGTTTTTTCTACGCCTTCTTCCTGGAAGAGTACCTCTTGTCATGAAAGATTGCCTCTCATCTCAACCGTTGGAATTTGGTAGAGTTGTAAGTCCCTATGTTCTGGTTCTCGAACAATTTGTCGTGCCACTGAATTTAATTTTATGTATTTTTTGAGTGGCAATGAACTGGTCGAAAGTCAACTACTGCATTACAAAAAAGTTATGCAACGAATGGATTGACCTATAAGTACGGCGTAGAATTACTCACATTTTAGATTTGTTGTTGAATGATTCTAATGACATATCTTTAATGCCAAAATCGGCGCCATTTTTTTTTTTTTTTGAGCTTGTGATTCAAATTAAATGCTTAAAATGATAAAAATATACATCCAACTATTGCGCAAAATGAATTGCAAAATATTTTTACAAAACACTAAATTTCAAAGGTTATAAAGAAAAAATTTTTGTTGGCAAATTAATTCAAATGGAGAAAGAGAAAATGTCAAGTGCAAATAATGCTAGAGTAAGAACCAGATTAATTATACACCCACTTTAACTAATTTTTAACTACCCAAAAGCTAACTAACAAATCGTCGCCCTAATATTGGGTTGCCGTAAACGCCAAAATTCACATTTTGAGTTTGGTATGCAGTCTTATGTTTTCGGGGTAGCTCTTTCCAAATCTTTTATCCGTTGGGCTCTATCTCTTTCCGTTGCAAAGACATATAGAATGGTTTTGACGTATATTCATCAAGTTGACATATTGTTTTAACGTAAACGCCAAAATTTGGCACATACGTGCGTTTTAATTTCTTGATTTGAAGTAAATACATTTTTTTACTCATTTTTTTATTGGGATGACGTTCCCATATTTTGACGTACGTGTATGGAGTACAAACCAAACGTTGATTTTAGTGGCGTATACGGCCAACTCATGTTTTAATAAATTTTAAATATTTTAAAAACTAAAAAAGTTTGAGAATACCTTCTAACATCTTTTCAAAGATGATTTCCATATATATATCGTGTCAAAAAATAAAAAAATCTCAGCGGTTTGTTTTCATGCAGTTGGCTGCCAAACCTTTAAATGCGATTTCCCAAAAACATTAAAATGGCGTTTACGGCAACCCAATATTAGGGCGACGAAATGTCAAATTGAAATGCTTGCAATAACATTTTTTTAATAGGATTCTAAAAACAAAATCAATCTATATTCTATTAAAAAAAAATACACAAGAAGTATTTTTGTATTTTACGAATACGAATCATAATCGGAACGATTATCAAAAACTATCACATCGATCTTTTCAAAAATATAACCAGAATTTTCTCTTTCGTTTCTGTTCTGGAGGGTCATTCCGTAATTTATAAAACTATAATCATCAAAACTATTAACGTTGACGTGATCGTCAATAATTTGCTTCACTTAACTGACACTATCTTCTTTTCTATCGTTTTTTCAGAGATTGTCAAACCCACAGTACACAAATTGAAGGTAATATCTTCCGAGTTTTTATTTTTGTTCAGTTCTGCGCATGTCTCTCTTCGAATACAATTCACTTGTGTTTTGTTTTCGTAAATTGTGAACGAGGGTCACCGAGATTCTTAAACAATTGTGTTTTGTTTTTGTAAATTCTGACAGGCAGGTCAATGAGATTCTCAAAGATGCGCAATATATTATTTTCAATATGTGTACTGTGGTCAAACCATCATTGAAATGTCATAATAATAAGAACGAAGTTCTTCAGTGCAGGGTTTGATTTTCTTAAATCCAAAACATCGGCAGAATTTTGCCTTACATGGTGGCGCTATCGTTTTGACGATAGCGTTTTGATGAAAATCGTCTTACGTAAAGCAAATATTTGATCGTCAAAACATGATCGCCCAGACGATGTTCATTTTTTTGTGCTACATGAAGCAGGACTATCGTCGAAACGTTATCGTTGGGTGATAATTGTCTTAGGGAATGAGTCCCCTGGACAATATAACAAGTCTGTTAGCGAAACTTACTTAAATTATTCAAACAATAATGAAAGCAATTATGACATAACGATTAAATTGCTACAATTCTTAAATTAAATTTAGATATTGGAGTGTTAAATATCGAAAAGTTTTCTTTTAAGTCAGGCCATACTAATTTTTTACAAAAAACAGTGAAAGTATATCACATTAACGTTTAATTAAAAGAAAGATAGACTTGGTCTTAGGGGCCAGTTATAGCTATCATGGGCCATGACTTGAATTATTATTCTAGTCAAAGAAAAAAATTAATTCCGGCCCAAACTTCGAAGTAAAATGGCTTTGAATTTTTCAATGATCATTGGTAAAGTAGTTCAATCATTGAAATAATAAAAGTCATTTTAAGTGGAAGGTTTGGCCAAAATGAAAATTTTTTTCGGCTAGAATAATAATTCAAGTCATGGCCTATATTTTGGCATCAAAATATTTACCGATTTTACTTTCTAAATGTCCCAAAATTAACAATTAAAATTTTCAATGACGGTTTTCAATGATAGCTATAACTGGACCCTTAGAGTAAGCAGATCGACCTATGAAATGTATTTGATAAAAAAATTTTATTGTTTTCTGAACCGATCCCTTAATAAAGCAGCTATCATTTAATTTTTCTAGTCAAAATTTTCAATCTGAGTAGTTGATTTACAGCTTCTTCGCCAATCTTAAATAACAAAAAAATATTTTATAAAAAACATTATCTTACCTTGTGACAAAGCAATGGGTGGCAGGGTTGGCATCGTTACGTCCGGTGAAGTTACGATTGTAAGATGTTACAATTGTATTCTTGTCGCCCTTCTTCACATCCTTACGATCCCATTGACCAATGCATGGACCGCAAGCATTAGCCAACACAGTACCACCGAATTCAGTCAATGTGGAGGCAATACCATCACGTTCGATTGTAGCACGAACCTGTTCTGAACCGGGTGTCACATTGAAGGGAATCTTCGATTTAAGACCATGTTTCATTGCGTTCTTGGCAATGCTGGCACAACGACCCATATCTTCGTATGAAGAATTTGTGCAGGAACCAATCAAGCCTACCTTAATGTCTAGAGGGTAGCCATTCTTCTTAGAATTGGCACCCAATTTGCTAATTGGATGAGCCAAATCTGGAGTGAATGGACCGTTCACATGGGGTTCCAATGTATCCAAGTTGATTTCAATTACTTGATCGTATTCACAGTTTTTGTCAGCGGTCAAGAGATTGTCCTTGTGTTTTTGTGCTTCACCAGCGATGTTTCCACGATTAGTGGATTTCAAGTAATCAGCCATGCGGTTGTTGAAGGGGAAGAACGAGGTGGTGGCACCGATTTCAGCACCCATGTTGCAAATGGTAGCCATACCAGTGCAAGAAATAGAATCGACACCCTTGCCGTGGTATTCAACGATGGCACCAGTACCTCCCTTGACGGTGAGGATATCAGCAACCTTCAAGATAACGTCCTTGGGTGATGTCCATCCACTGATCTTGCCAGTCAAATGCACACCAATAACCTTGGGGCACTTCACCTCCCAGGGTATGTTGGCCATTACATCAACGGCATCAGCACCACCGACACCGATGCAAAGACCGCCCAGACCTCCTCCATTGGGTGTATGCGAATCAGTACCGATCATCACGAGACCGGGAAAGGCGTAGTTTTCCAAGATAATTTGATGGATAATACCACTGCCTGGCTTCCAGAAACCCAAACCGTACTTGGCACATGCTGAAGCCAAGAAATCATAGACTTCCTTGTTCAGATCCTTAGCGCGGGCTAAATCCTTCTCACCGCCAACCTGGGCTTCGATCAAGTGATCACAGTGAACGGTTGAGGGTACAGCGACACGCTTCAAACCAGACGAGATGAATTGCAATAGAGCCATCTGAGCGGTAGCATCTTGCATAGCAACACGATCGGGACGCAAACGAAGGTAGGAGGTACCACGAACAATATCTTGTTCCTTAGGGTTATCCAAATGGGAATAGAGAATTTTCTCTGACAAAGTCAGAGGACGGTTCAAGCGGCTACGTACTACTTCCAAGTTCTTAGCGAGCTTCTCATATGGAAGGTAAACGTCGGTGTCAAATTTAGACATAGCCACCTTGGCGGCAACTGCGCACGAGGCGTGGAAGTTGCGTGACTGAACATCGAATCCATATTGACCAACTTTACGAGCCTAAAAAAAGAAAAAAATATATTTGTTTTATTGCAGAAAATACATGTACATTATTTTTAGTCAAATAGTAAGAAATTTCAATGGTCGAAAAGCTTGATTTTCAACTTTATCACACAGTTGGAGTATTATTTAATAATAATTTAGATTCAATCATCTTTCAATTTTTTTTTTTTAATTTTGCGGAGTTGATAAGGTTAGGTTATCTTTTGATAAGACCTTAGAATTATGAATACATTTTGCTATTTATCTACACACAATTATGGCCATGTTATTATGAAGTCACATTAGAACTTAATTAGATTGCAAGGCGCAATTTAAACCGATCATTTTTGGATAGGTTTAGGGTTCATGTACTATCTCCCACGCTATCTAAAATTTGACAATTTAACAGAACAAAAGACTTAAAGATAAGATTGTGTTATATTATGTATGAGGTATGCTATTTTAACAGGTATGTTAATTTCTTGTGAAATTAATTGATTAATGTGTTGTTATGATTTCAATTGGCACAGTTTAAGATTTAGATAAAAATGGTCTAGCAAACTTTAGTTGTCTGATAAAGGAAGCCCTTCGATTTTTGCTATCTAAAATATCTTAAAATGCTTATTAAGAGCACATAGAGACACTTTTTTTTTTTGAAAAAAATGTATAGGTAGGTTCCTACCAATATTTTCGAAACTTTTTTTTTTCAATTTTTAAAGAAAGTTTTTTTTATGACTTTTGATAAATAAAAATACAAAATAAATTTGGTTATGTGACAGCTCGTTTAGAACCGTAATGGAGGGGACCTACAGTTTTCTGTAAATCCGGCATTACTCTTTGAGGATTTGGCTCGCAGTAGCTGTGAGAAAACCATTTTTTTATTTTTAAGTGGACTTGGATGTAAATCGAACCCAGACTTCCAGCATGACAGTCCTACGTCCTAACCATTATGCCACGGCTACTACAAATTTCGATGTCGATAATGTGAACTACCTACCGAAAATGTGGATTTCTCTAAAATATGAACAGCAAATAAAATCAAAAAATACACGGAAACGATACCCCACTCGACCTAGTTTCATGAAGTTGAATGTTTCATTAATTGCCACACCCCCTTTCACCACGCATTCAAATACATATCGCAAAACGATCAAGGTTTCCAAAGGAATACCCGGAATTTTCGGATTCAATACACTTTTTTCATATAAAAACCATCAAACAGTGTATATACAGAAAATTTGGGATCAGGTCACTTTTCCCCAGACTATGTCATATAGACAAGTAAAAACTCATGGCAATAATCTTTCAAATATATATTCAAATAAAAGAACCAGAAAAACCAGTTTATTTTACCCTTGTTATCTTTAACGTGAAAAATCAATTAATCGAAAACAAAATAATGTTTACATTGACATTAGTTGTTCTATATTTATCATTAAATTTAAAAATATCAATTGCATTTTCAAAACTAAATACGGTGCATATTCAGTCCGTTGGTCCTGAACTATTTAAATATGTTTACATAAAAAGAGAAAGAAAATTATATTAGATGAGATCTACCTATTTTAAGAATTTTCTTCAGACCCGTTTGAAATAAACAGACGAAAAATTATTTAATAAATGTGTAGGTAGCATCAAAGCATTAATTAACAATTTGCATAATTAAAACGAAGAAAATATCAATTGCATAACACATTACACTTCAAACTGAAAAAATAAGCAGTGATACCTACTTATCAATTATCTAAAAAGAAGTAGACATACAAATGCACATACATACATATGTATGTAGGTACTATAGAGACGTTATTAGATGCTTCCGAATGCAATGCAATGCAAACAGCAATAAATTGTACTTCTTAACCATAAACAAATACTTTCTTAAACTACAACAAATAACGGCTTATCTGCTTTTAGAAAAGCTTTTGGTCTTGTGACCTTAGTTGCAGTTTTTTTTTCTATGATAAATGTCTTGAGGTAGTGCGGGAGGATTCTTACCATCGCGTCATATACCTACCTATAGCTTTAATTTGAATCAAGATACAAAGTTACTTGAAAGCTGATTCAATTGTTTTTATTTAAGACACTTTGGCCTCGTGTCGTCGATAAAACATTGGTACTACCCAGCCCAGAAGCCTCTAATAAATCAATAGGCTTCCAAAACCATTCCTGTTACTACTTAATTTGTCGTTGTTCAATTTTGTCTTTCTTTCAACAAAAAGTGAATGGTATGTCGTTCAATCTGTGATAAGAAATCTTGCAACCATGTGATGTCGATTTTTCGACAAGTTGCGATTCTGAGTTTGATGACGACGCAGAGAAGTGTTGCCTTTGCTCGCTGATCTTGATTTACAAAATTCTCTGATAATTGGCCAAAACGGAAAGTGACCCTCAATAAATAAATTCAATCGAAAGTTCAGCGACCCACGTTTGGCAAGCACAGCAGAAAGAATAATCGCATTAAAGCAAATAGGTACAACTTTATAAAAGAAAAATTCTCTAGGACGTCCGTTCTAGGTGGTTAGATAACCAGTTTTATGTAAATTGAGGTTATGTGGCCGAGATGAATAAAGAATTTTGCAGATTCCCTGCAGACATATTCATGAAATCTCTCACAATTTTTTGGAATTATATTCATGGAGATTGCATTACGAGATAACGAAACTGGACAATTGCAAATAAGAATCCAAAAAATTATGAGGTAACACAAAACTATATACACTTACCTGGCCCTGCAATATTCTCAAAGATGCAGCCATGGATTGAAAACAATTAATTTCCTGGGAAATATAATAAAACACTGGTTAAAAATCACAACACTGGAGAGCTTAGGTAAGAGCTCTTTTTTACAAGTTCGGATTTAATCGGATTTTTTTTGCACACAAAATTCAACTTTTGTATGACACCGGACGAAATCTTCAGCCTTCTCAACTGGAAGATTTTTTATTCTGACTGAATTTGAGTGGAAATGGTATGCTCGATGAGCCATTTTGATTATACAATCGAATGAGTGGGATTTTATTTCCGATTAGTGCGACATCTTGTGCTCGATGGCCTAGAATTCTGTTTAAATTTTGTTTTTTGTAGTTAAGCTATTGGCACCAGGAGTCACGGCACCTGACAGTCAGTAAGTGAACTACTAGAGGGGGATACAATTTTTTTCGATTTGACATTAAATGTATTTTCCATAAGAGAAAACGAAAAAATTGTCTGGAAAACATTAATTTATCTAATTAATTTTATATGAACGGGTATCCATATAATAATTGCAATAGATTAACAATGTATGTTAGTTTGTTAATCAAGAAGAATATATACCGAATATAACTTCTTATTTGCTTTATTTTGCCCATAAAGAATGTAAACAAACGTGTATTGTTGTTGTTGTTTTTCAAAATGGATGAACGTCGGGAGTTGAAACGAGATCATGTGCGTAGTGAGGGAAGGATTTTAGGGGCAAAATAATATTATGGATTGAACTGAAATAGGTTTTTTAACATAGATGTATAGATAGGTATATTGTAGGTATGTATTTGCATTTTAGTATGTGAAAAAGGATAATAGGTATGTTTTATGTTTAGAACATTTTAACGTAAAACTTTCTAACAGAATATAAAGAAAACTTAAATAATTAATAGATATGGTAATTTTTTAAACACAGGATTGGAACAGCTTGTTAAGGGCACACATTTATAATTCACTTAAAATGTTGTTATTATTCTTGATAAATTTTTGATTCTATTTTTGCTTTTGGGAGCTTTTCTTAGCATTAAAATTAAATTTTGTAAAAAGTACAAACAAAGTAAAAAATAATTTTCGGCATTATTCGATTTAAAAAAAACAAAAAAATTTCACCATGAAAAATAATTTCATGTATTTTCATAATTATGGGCAAAATTTCTTTAAAATTATCAAACACATTTTACACAGCACAAAATAAAAACAAAACATATTTTAAATAAAACTGGCTACGCCTCTGCCTTGCTTTTTCCTTAACTGGGTATCGTTGTTGTTGGTTATCATTGTGAGGATGATTTGTTTACACTTTTTATCTATAAATTAAAGCATTCTAGTTTTTATTTTCGATATATTTTAAGCTCGATTCACAAACTCACGTGTTTTATTATTACATTGCAATTAAAATACCGATACCCGTTCATATAAAATAAATTAGTAAAATTAATGTTTTCCAGACCATTTTTTCGTTGTCTCTTATGGGAAATACATTGCATGTCAAATCCAAAAATTTTTTATCCCCCTCTAGTAGTTCACGCGCTGATATGCAGGTGGTGTCGAAAGCAATTTCCCTGGTGTCAATAACTACACTAGGGGAATTCATGCAACGTCGGAAGACCATCGTAAACGTGGATACAAATATAAATCAATAGCTGTATTTTATTTTCCCCCAGATCTGATCCGGATTGGATTTGGAAACATAAATACAAGTAATACAAAAACAACACAAGATCCAGGTCTGCTTCTAGATTTGGATTTCGAAATCCATTTTTTGAACACTTCCCTAACAATATTTTAATTTTATAGGTTGGTACCACTGCTGAGATTTACAGAAAAAAGTCAATAAAATTAAAAATTCTCGAAATCAAACAAATGCCGCCATCATTCCAATTTTTTTTTATGAGTTTTTCTTCATTCAATAGAGACGACGCGTCGCGAGGCACGGAAAAAATACATAAAAACTATTAACTTAATGAAAATTAAACTAAAAAAATAAAACTGTTCCATTTTAAACATTCAATACCAAATATTATTTCAAATAATATTTGTTAAAAATTTCCTTCTGTCAATTTTATTGTGCAAATAAAGCCAACTGTGAGAAATAAATAAATTTGTGATCCAGTTTGTTTTATTATCATGATCTGATCCGGATCAGATCTGGGGGAAAATAAAATGCAGCTAATATGTCGAATTCCTTTTACCAAAAAAATTCGATTTTTTTTCTAAGCAGAATCGATTTTTTTCTTTTAATACAAGAAATTTGTCCAGATAAATCGATTTTTTCTTCTGAACGAATCGATTTTTTTTATTAAAATGAATTCGACATAAGGCTCTCCGAAACGCGTCGAAATTAATAGCTGCATTTTATTTTCCCCCAGATCTGATCCGGATTGGATTTGGAAACATAAATAAAAGTATTACAAAAACAACACAAGATCCAGGTCTGCCTTTGGATTTGGATTTCAAAATCCTATTTCTGAACACTTTCCTAGCAATATTTTAATTTTTATTGGTACCACTGCTGAAATTTACAAAAAAGCCTCAATAAAATTAAAAAATCTCGAAATCAAACACATGCCGCCATCATTCCCTTTTTTTTATGAGTTTTTTTTTTCATTTAATAGAGCCGACGCGTCACGAGGCACGGAAAAATACATAAAAACTATTAACTTAATGGAAATTAAACTAAAAAAATAAAACTGTTCCATTTTTAAACATTAGCTCTTCCAAATACTATTTCAAACAAGATTTGTGAAAATTTTCCTTCTGTCAATTTTATTGTGCAAATAAAGCCAACTGTGAGAAATAAATAAATTTGTGATCCAGTTTGTTTTATTATCATGATCTGATCCGGATCAGATCTGGGAGAAAATAAAATGCAGCTAATAATTAAAAATGCAAGATTTTAAGTTGTGATATTTATTTAAATATAAAATAAAAAATCAAATAAAACATAAAATAAATTCTTTTGTTTTATTTATTTATTTATTCAACATTGAATTTCATTCATCACGCAACTTGGAGACAAAAAACCAACAAAAATGCATTTAATTATTGTACTTAATACTCTTTAAATCATTGACCTATTATAAAATACTTTTTGTTTATTTATTTGTCTAATAAATAACAATTGCTTTTTGATTCCTTAAATACTTCTAATTCCTTCATATTTTTATTTCATCCATTTACTTAAGAAAGAATTAGAAGTTATTAAAGAAAGAATTAAAATTCCTGAACCACGGATCAATATTTGAACAACGAATATTGTACAACTGCAAAATTAATTTGTCGAATAAACTCAATCGAATGAGATTATCTCATCAATTTCATCATTTATTCAAAGCAGTTATTGAAGACTGGAGGGTGTACTCTAGCGGGAAATCTCAGCAACATTAGATGACACGAAATGTCATAAATCGTATGAGATTCCGTGAGTTTTTTTTTTTTAATAATTTAATTAAAATATAAAAAAATTTTATAAATTCATCAAACTGTTTTTTCTAAAAATATTAAGTGAAACTTTATATTGAAAATAAATTCCTTATCAAAATCGAAGTAAGTGGTTTGTAAAGCGTAATAAAATTGAATGCGATTTCGTGATCAGTGTTCTTGTTCGTAATACTGCGTTTTCATTAGACCTGAAATGAGGTAATTTGGCAAATTACAAAAAAAGTGTTCACATTTCAAATTTCCTAATTTTGTTTGAAGGCCCAGATTGTCAATCGCTTGTTTTTGTTGTTTTTGCATTGAATCCTGTCATTTGAAATGGGTTCCACTTTGAATGGAATCCATTTGGGTGTGTTCATAAAAGTTTTACGTAATTTCCTACCGAATTTCGTGCAAATTTGGTTGAAATTACCTCATTTGGAAATTTGAATTTGTATGGGAAATGAGATGATTTTGAATTTAATTTGGAAATTTTTGACGAAATTACCTCATTTGCTCTAATGAAAACGCCGTATGAACTATTCATTTTAATTTGTGTCGAATTCCTTTTACCAAATTCGATTTTTTTTCTAAACAGAATCGAATTTTTTCTTTTAATACAAGGTATTTGTCCAGAAAAATCGATTTTTTCTTCTAAACAAATCGATTTTTTTGTTAAAAGGAATTCGACATTAATAATTAGATGAATAAAAAGAATAATTCTTCTTTTTTGACGGTCATTAGACCAGTGGATTAAAAATTTTCTACTTTTTGGCTTTATACTGCGTTTTAATTAGAGCTGAAATTAGGTAATTTGGTAGATTACAAAAAAAGTGTTCACATTTCAAATTACCTTATATTGTTTGACGGGCCAGATTATCAATCGCTTGTTTTTGTTGATTTTTACATTGAATTCTGTCATTTTAAATGGATACCACTCTGAATGGATTCCATTTCGGTGTGTTCATAAAAGTTTTACGTTATTTCTTACCGAATTTCGAAGCCTTAACTATACATAAGCCAAAAAAGTGAAACAGTACAAAAGTGAAACAGTACAAAAGTGAAAATTTTCAAACTCATTTTGGGATAGTGTTTCTCACAGGAAAATTATAAAAATGATGCAGAAAGCTTAAATTTTGGTTTAAAAATAAAATGTATATATTATTTTTTCACAAAGCAACTGCGGTAGCTGGAAAAAAATATTTTTACTTTTGTAATTTTGCAAAAAGTGGCTTATGTAGTTAAGGCTTGAGTTTGAAAATTTTCACTTGTACTTTTTCACTTTTTTGGCTTATGTAGTTAAGGCTTAATTCAGTAGGGCGCCAAGAAAGTTAAGGGTATTATTTTTTGAATTCACATTTTCCAATTATTTCATTTTTTCTAGTAGTACATTTAAAACATACTAATTTTCTATCAATAAAATAGAGAAAACGGCAACAAAAAATGAAATACGGGTTTTAAATTTATAAATCTTTGATTTATTTTAATATCAATGAAACTACTATAAGAGAAATAACTTTTAATTTTAACTCTTATTACATTAAAATTGATACATCCTTTTTAAAATAAACATGAACTAGTAAAAATGTTCAAACACATGTAGGTTTACATATTGACAGGCGCAAATAACAAACGTACAAAATCAAATTTAATAACAAGAAAATAATTTCCTCATATAAAGGGCGCTTGAAAAGTAGATGCATATTAAAATAATCAATAAAAGTAAATACGTCCCTGCTTAATAGAATCTCGTTTGAAATTTCAAACAGACGAATTCTAACAAAAAATCTTACTAAAGATTTCAATAATTAAATATACTTTTTTCACTTAATTTAGAGATAAAGCTTTCCAAATTTATTGCTTAAATGTTTATTAATCTAATTACAGACAGTAAACATCACTTTCCTAAACACAAATATAAAAAACTCGCTGGTGAAAGAAAATGCTCTTATCCGCCTTCTTCTGACTATTTTTACAGATTTTTACACAGTAGTTCATGTTTTTTTTATTATACATTGCTAGATATTAATAATTTGCAATTGAATCGAACAAAATGTTTTTTATTTCCTAAATAATTGTATCTCTTTATATATAGAGTTTCCGCATACCATCTCGGCTAAGGCCAAGAGTACCCATCTTAACGTCAAGATTGGGCTCTATAATAATCCCTAGCAAAGAAAAGTTAAAGAAAACAAGTAATTAGTTAAAAAAAAAAACTTTAAAATAAACTATAACGTTAACTTCATATAATTTTTGTATATATTTTGACTAAACGACGTTATTTTTAATAAAGGCACTAAGTTTTTTCTTGAATTGGTTTATTCCGGTTTCAGTCTTTACCTCTCTAGGGAGGTTATTAAAATAGATAATACCATCATACAAAATTGTGTGTTGTGTACTGCTTAGTCTGTATCTTTCCGGTCTCAAGTTGTTAACATTTCTCAAATTAAATGGCTGAACTTCGGACACTTCTAATATTCCATCACACAAATATTCCGGGAGCATACCATTACGCATTATAAAAATAAAAACAATCCAATTTAAACATTCAAGCATAAAACGAATCGGAGTGTAAACATTCAGCTTCAAAATAACCCCCATTCCCCTATTCTGAGAACTTTGAAGTCTCATTTTGACATCTACATTGGAACCAAATAACAATGTTGAGCAATAGTTGAAGTGCGTGGCACTACTAAAGCATTGTATAAAAGAATAGACGCTTGAAAGGTTAGCTGATTTCTTATTCTACTCAGAAAATTAATTTTCTTTGAAATTTTTGCACATATATGCCCTGCATGCTGCTTGAAATTAAGATTTTCATCAATAATAATACCTAAATATTTTATACTTTCAACACAGTCAAGTGACACACCATCCATGCACACATTTATTCTATCATTCACTCTGAATTTCATACATTTAGTTTTACTCACATTCACTTTCAGTTTGTTCATTTTCAACCAACTATCAACTCTTCTCAAATCCTCATTTAATCTTTCACACATTGTTTCACCATTGTCTCCATAAAATAATGTAGATAAGACAACTGTCATCCGCAAAAAGTTTTACACTACAATATTTAAGGCATTTTTTAAAGTCATTAATATATAGAAGAAAAAGAAAGACCCCCAGCACAGAACCCTGTGGAACACCCAGATCATTATAAATTGGATTAGATATCTCATCATTAACTTTAGTTTTTTGGCTTCTATTCGCTATTCCAACTCATGACCGCGCACACACGCCATACAACAACAATTTTTGAGCAAGATCTGTCTATCGATAGTTTCAAAAGGCACGTTTCAAATCCAAAAACACAGCTATAACCGAATTTCCACGGTCAATCTGTCTTTTCCACTTCCACACAACACAATTAATGGCAGTTTCACATGAATGACCTCTAATCCAGACTGTTCTTCAATTAATAAATTGTTGTCCTCTAAATATTTTTGAAACTGTTCAGCAACAAACTTTTCTAATATTTTCTCACACGTCGGAAACATATTTACTGGTCTAAATTCCTCACATTTATTTGTATTAGCCACTTTTTCTACTGGAATAACTACTGATTCCTTCCATACCTCCGGAAATGTTCCTGTTTGCAACGATTTGTTGATCAGTTTTAAAAGAACTGGACCTATAATCTCGATTGACTGTAAAATGATTTCTCTATTAATCTTAAATATATCATTTTTATTATTCAATTTTTTAATTAACGTGTATAATGCTCTTTCATTGCAAAACTCAAACAAAATATTTTCAATTGACGCGTTTATTTCACGGATACTGCCCACAAAGTATTCGTTAAATTTATTTGCAATTTCCGTTGTTGTAGTTGATGTCTCTTCTCCAAATTTTACACTATCAATTATATTCGTCTTTGCATTCTTTAGCACAATCTTTTTAAGCACTTTCCACATTTCTACCTGATTTCCAGACTTTGCAATAACCTGAGAGGTAATAAAATTGCTCCTAATAATTTTGATTTAATTTTTATAATTGGCCGCGTTCAACCTACATCTAAAATTTCAGATATCTGAATTTTTGGAGCTTCTGATTGGCCAGCTGTCATAAAAAGTTAGATGACTTTTAGTTACGTTTAGTTACGTTTATTCTGAAATTTCAGACAAGAAAATTTCATCTGAAAATTCAGATGACAGTTGTTTGTGGTGGGGGAAGTATAAAAAGAGCTGAAGTGCTACACATCAAATTGAACTTTATGATTTTCGGTGTGGTTAGTGGTTGATGTGTGCTTAAGTTTTTATAATAAAATTGTAATATTTACTTATTTAATTAAAAGAACTTTCTGTTAATTGTTTAGTGACTCTTTGAATAAAGGGAATGATTTGTCTTCGAAAAGTATTCCCATAATGGTCCATCGGATTATTGTGGAACAATTTTGCATTGAAGTTATAATAAATTTACTGCACAATAACAAACAAACCTGTTGCTAATCTTTTTACATAAAATTTCATCTACAAAGCTCATGCTAAATTAACAATTTACGAATATGTAAAGTTCTCTTTTATTTCGATTCTATGCAAATTCAATAAGTGAATGCGGGAATTTGACACAGTGGCTTTTGACTGAAATTTCAGATTTTTTTTGCGTTCAATAAAAAAAAATCTGAAATTTCAGAATCTGAAATTTCAGATTTCTTTGCTTTAAACGTACCCATTGTTACGAATAGATTTATACACTTACCAACCTTCATCTGAGCCATTAAAAACAGCGTTGCTATAAGCTTTAACTTTTTCCATTTTTAGTCTTTGCAAATGAGTATTGAACCATGCATTATTTTCACTTTTTCAACGGTTAAAGCTTCACAACATGCATTTAATTTTTCACAAAAAGAGTTTGTTAAAATATGTATATCCTCCTCAAAGTATGTGTCTGAAAATGCTCCTGCATTAAATAAAAGTCAAATCGTTGTTTTAAATATTGAATAGTTTTGTATTTTCTCTCTTTTATTTTACTTTTCTGCTTACTTTGAACGTATACCCTTATGGTTTCATGGTCTGATACTTTATGATTTGCGTTAATTTTAACTTTTATTTGAGATTTTAAGTAGCTGTTGGTAAAGTCTATCAGTGTAGCAGACAATTCTGTAATTCTATTTATCTTTTTAATTCGGTTTTGAAAACTCTTAAGGCTCTCCCAAACCAACGCGAATTATCGCCGCGACAATAGACAACAATAACAACAACGTGTTGTTTTGTTTGACAACCACGTGTTGTTATTGTTGTTCTCGTTCGTCGCGCCGAATAATCGCGTTGGTTTGGGAGAGCCTTAAGCCTTAACTACATAAGCCAAAAAAGTGAAAAAGTACAAAAGTGAAAATTTTCAAACTCATTTTGGGATAGTGTTTCTCACAGGAAAACTTATAAAAATGATGCATAAAGCTTAAATTTTGGTTTAAAAATAAAATGTATATACTATTTTGCACAAAATAATTGCGGTAGCTGGAAAAAAATATTTTTACTTTTGTAATTTTGCAAAAAGTGGCTTATGTAGTTAAGGCTTTAACATGGATTTTTCATTCATTAATGTCGAATTCCTTTTACCAAAAATAATCGATTTTTTTTTCTAAACAGACTCCATTTTTTCTTTCAATACAAGGAATTTGTCAGAAAAATCGATTTTTTCTTCTAAACAATTCGATTTTTTTATTAAAAGGAATTCGACATAAATTACATATTACGAATTCTTCGTTGTTTCTTTTTAAGTTTTTATGACTTCGTGAACTAAAAAAGAAATAAAAAGACAACACAAATTCGTTTTACAGTTTTGTCAATTATGTGTGTACTAATGAACCAAATAATAAATACTTGGTCGTATTAATTAGATGTTTGACTGTTTAAACTATCATGTCGATTATGGAATCTGCAATAGTGGATCTTCAGTGATTCGTAGTACATTGTTCTCTTTTCTTTCCACGTGAAATCTATGAAGAGAAAAGAGAGCACTACACTGCGATTAACTGCGGATGTAGTTTTGCGGATTCCATAGGCAGCTATGTCTATTGTCTAAGTATTTCGAAACAGTCGGAAATATGCTTTATTTAATAAAAAAAACAAAAATACATTTGTCAAAGTTTAGTTTTAGACAATTTCGATTACGTTGTTTAAAGATACAAATTTTGGATCACTTAAGCAAAAATTAGAAAGTTTTTTTTAAAACTTGGACGGCTGTCTATAAAGTTAGACAGTGTTTATTAATACGACCAACTAAATATAAAGATATGAATCCTTCGTACGTTTCACCCTCCAAATTGTTTTTGTAATTTCTGTGCGCGTTGATGAATAGATGAGAATTGCAACAACAATTCGGGGAGTCGAACTGAGGAGCTGCTTATATGTGTGCATTTTACTTATGGTTTTTCACACACATACTTTGAAAAGCTTATAAGTCAGCTGATTGCTGTAGCTTGTAGGAAAACCGGAATGACAGCCGAGGATTCATATCTTTATAATTCAGTATGACTGCTTTTACACACTGCAAATCTTTTGCGATTTCTCTTTTGGTTTGCTTCTGATTGCAAAGACGCTTTTACACACTACAAATTTTATCTCTGCGTTGTTTATCACTTTTTCTTTTCATTCCATCTTCGTTTACTTTGCATAAGTGAAAAGGTTTCATCTATCTGCACTCTTTACTCCACTTGATTAAGCGAAGTTCACAGTGTAGAAGACGAATTGAAATAAAACATACTCCAACAATAACGAAAAACACCAAAGAAGAAAGGGCGATAATGCTGCAATTTGTTCAACATCTGCAATTTCGTCTATCCCCGCCCACCACATACGTCCCTCGCCATAGTTTTTCGAAATCGCAAGAGAATTTCGCAGCGTGTAAATGAAGTCTATCTTTTGTTCATCTTTTATCAAAATTTGAATGCCCTCGAATCCTCGATTATAAAAAAAAAGGAACGAACCTAAAGTTAGTTCATAGTCTAGACACTTGGAGGCATGAGTGCAATATGGAGTAATGTCAGAAAAAAAACGTCACTTTTGTTTTTGTTTATGTTTATATTTTTGTTTTGAAATTTCGAATCGAAATAATTTACCTGTTTTTGCGGGTTGCACTATTTTATTGAATTAATATTTTTCTAAAATTTTGAATGAAACCATTGAAGTACATATAAATATTTGGTAGGTACCTCTACTAAAATTTAACAAACCAGTACAGTGGTTGCTGGAACCCTTGAATAATTTAAAGACGGAAATAAGTTTGGATGAATATTAATAAGAGCCATGTGGCTATCCTCTATAGTCTTAATTTTAAGTATTGACTATCCTATTAAAAAAATGCCCTTGGTAGATCGCCGTTGTGGAACCTACCGAACGTGAATTACATATCTGCGTTGTAAGGTTATCGGATGGAACAAAGTAACGATGGGTAATATGCAGAAGGGATGCCCTTTTTTAAACCCTTTCGAATGAGGTATCGATCACGTCAGTACTCAGTGGCACTTATGTATCCGAAGAAATGGAGCTCAAATTAATATAAGTAACTCCAAATTGAGCTGCAATTTAACCCAAACCCGATGACCCACCACCTGAAACTATAAGGCGATAGCTATAAGCGATGCCGTATAATATTTGCACAATCATTATCTATCGACTGGTATAATTGTAGAATGTCTATAGTCCAAACAGTCACTGAGCAGTAGGGCGAGAGCGGTACATGTTTTCGTGACTGTCATCTTTTCGCTACTTACCACCCAACCCTCCGAGAAAAACGTAATCCATGTCAAAAATATCAGGTCTAAAACAAATAATTCCACTGGTCTTCCTTACCTAAACACTTAGCAACGCACTTCTCATACAAATAACAAATTTTCGTGTATTGAAAACCATTGAAACTATTCTGATATTTCTGTTGCGAAAGAAATCTATTTACTCACAGTAGGTATGCATTTCACAGGGAATGTTATTTCCTTCTATCCCTTCCTTTGAAAAATAAAAGAATTTCTCAAAAACAAGATTTATATCGGTGTTCGAAAAAAAAAAAATTCAAATGACTAGAAGTATCGTTTATCATTTACCGGTTCGACAAAGTCGACATTTCGAATCGCAAAACATAATAGGGCCTTTATAAATCACATTTTTTGACGAAAACAAAACGGTTTATTAACTCTCCTCACGGTGCGATGACTACAACGCGTCCACTGAAATTTCTGTAGGGGAGAGCTGTGCATTCCTCTTGTATGAAATTTCTTGAAAGTCGCAAATATTTTTCATATCAAAATTTAGACTTTGTTTTTTGTCAATTATAAAATCATATGGTTGAAGATCAAAAAATTTAAACTTTAGTCAGGTAGGTATAGCGCGGCTTATTAAATCGGCTACAATCGACGTTTTTCGAAGATGTAAGAACAAATATCGGTATAATTAAATTTATTTGCTTGAAAAAAGTTTAAAAACGGACTTATTCCACTTTCTAAGGCTTATAAAATAACTTTTATTTATTTTGACTAAATAGTGGAGGCTAAGATAAAGTCTTATAACTACGTTAGTCCTATTTTCGTTACTTTTTTATAGAAAAAACAACAATCAACGTTTTATAACTACTTTCAAAAAACGTCTGTGTTGGGTTTCTGAGATCTCTGCCATATCATTATTATATTTCATCCACATGTTCTAAATGCACTAAGGTAAAAGTTATTAAAAAAAAGCAAGTGAGTCTAGATATCCCAAATTATAACAGGTTTGTTTGTAAAAGCACTATTTATGAAATCCCACAGGGGCAAGGCCTCCGACAAGTGGGCTAATGCACATCTCCACTCTAATTAGCCAACTGTTAAAAATTAGCATTTCTCTGCGTCTTAAAAAAAAAGGTGAAAACTTTCTACAAAATTCGTAAGTATATACAAAAAAAAACAAAAAGAGAGATTTGATTCCAACTTATTAAATTTATTGTGTATGTACATGCTAAATTTACGCAGTCCATTTGAGACAACGTGTTTCCTGATGAGTATGCAGACAACGAATGGAACAGTACCTCGTGCCACAAGCAGTGCAACTGTACTTAGAAAAAACTCCACAAACTGCACAAAAGTGTCGAGGTGGGTACTTGGATGGCTTAGCTTGTGCGGTGAACCAATTCGGTCCTTCTGGTCGCAGTTGTTTTTCTTCCTCCAATAGCTGTTGCAGAGATTTTTTATATTTGGCTTTCGATTCGAGTTGTTTGCGTTTGGGTTTCTTTTCTTTGGTACTCTTGAGGCTATCATGGAATTTTGGCAATTTCTTCGACATTACCAAGTCGGCATGTGGATCTTCATGGAAATTATCCTGTTCCAGTGCTTCAAGAGCCTTTCTGGCACGACGCTCTCTAGCAGCCTCATCAAGAACACGCTTTTTGTCTGCATCCTTAATTCTATTCGATTCACGTCCTGTCATCTTAAGTTTTCTTTTTTTTTTTTAATTTTTTATTTATGGATCCTTTTCGTGCAGTGGGAAGCTGATTTTGTCCATTAAATCATCAACACGAGCTTGTAGAGTTTCGACAATGTCAGTTGATATGAATAGATGACCTTCGTCTAAGTCTTGGATTATGAATTTTCTTCCTAGAGCAAGTTTTTCGTCTAAGTGAAGAAGGAATTGTTTCATTGCAGGATCGCTGAAATAAAAGAATTGGTAAAAGCATAAAGAAAAATAATGTCAAAAAAGAAGCCTCTGTCTGCGGAGGAGAAGCGCACAAAAATGTTAGAACTTTTTCACGAGTCACAGGATGTTTTTCAGCTGAAAGACTTGGAGAAAATCGCTCCGAAAGAGAAGGGGATTACTCAGCAATCGGTTAAGGTAGTGTTGACCGAGCTTGCTGATGATGGAATTATCGATTCTGAGAAAATTGGAACTAATGTTTACTACTGGGCGTTTCCAAAGTAAGCAAATAAAGCTTTATGCAATAACGTTTTAGAGAATTTGATTTGTTTTATGAAGAAAATCGATCAATGATTTGAGAAGGAAACTTCGGGAAACTGAGGCGGCGAATGATGAATCTGACCAGAGAATCAAACAACTCGATGAGTCCTTGCAAAAATCTTCAGATGCTTTGGAAAACATTGACGAAGTGACTAGAATACAAAACGAAGTAACTCTTTTGAAAGTGGAGAAAACCGATTTGGAGAAGGAACTGATAAGTTTGGGAGAGAATGATCCAGAATTGCTGGCAGCAAAAGAGGACGAAATAAAGGTAAGTTGCCATGTGAGAAATTTAGATGAAGAACTAAACTAATCAACTTAATTTTAGATACTTCTCGGAGCAGCAAATCGCTGGACAGACAATATTTTCTACATCAAATCATGGTGCAAGAAGAAATTTGGAAAGGAAGACAAGGAACTGGACAAAGGATTTGGTATACCAGAAGATTTGGATTATTTACATGATTAAAATTATTAATACTTACTTACCACTGAACAAGAACACCTTTCATTACATTTACCATTATTTAAGTTATTTCATTATTTTGTTGTAATTTGCAACAAAAAAAAACTTAAATTGAAGCGGAATCTACAATTTGCTCAAGGAAGAAAAACAAAAGCACTCAATCACATTTTTTGACAACCAAGTTGACATTCGCTGTCAGCTTCTTGATGATACCGGATAATTCTATTTTTGTCTAGAGGGCGCTTAACGCTATTTTTAAAGGGTGCAACAACTAAACATGACAAGAGAGAAATAATGATAAAAGGAATAAATTAATTTTTCCATTGACTTATTATATATGGACTGCTAGTCGGGTGTCATTTCCATACAAAATCGTAAATGAAAATGGTTCAACGACTTTAGAGCACCATCAGCGCTCTCGTGGCACATCGGCAAAAAAAAGCAAGTAATTCAAAAGCCATCTATTGTAACTTGGCCTCAAGAAGCATTTCTTGGCAAAGAAACTAAGGACATCTATTATATTTCTTTGTATTTTGACACCTGACGTGTTTGTCATTGGTCGCGTTCAATGCATTACGTTTTACATCTGAAATTTCAGATTTTACTGCTTTTACACACTGCAATATTTTCTTGCGATTTTTAAACACGTAGGCGAGGGACGTATATGGGTGACCGGGCTAGACAACTAATTAATTATTGCAACTTATCTTCTATAATCTTCTACTCTGTGAACTTCGCTTCATCAAAATTCAAATTAGAGTTGTGGTGGGGGAATTGTCAAAAAAAGGTGAAGTACTACATAAAAGTTGAACTGTATTGTTTTCCCTCTGGTTATTGGTTGATTTGTATGCTCATAATTTTTTTTTTAATAAAATTGTAATATTGAAGGCTTGTCTGTATTCAAAACTTTTTGCAAAAAGCACAAAAGTCAAAAACTAAAACATGCGGAATGTCATTTCTAGTTTGTTTTACAGATCAAACAGTAATTTTTTTGCACAAAGGCATTAATATGCTATATTTTGTTTATCACTTTTTCACTTTTTGTCGTTTTTTTTCCAAAAAGTCCTGAATGTAGTTAAGCATTTACTTATTTAAATAAAAGAACTTCTTTTTAATAATTGTTTAGTAATTCTTGGAATTAAAAGTCTAATGCCCAAAACAGATGTGCAGCTTTTTCCAATGCAGCGAAAATAAATTTACACAGGTTCTTATGAAGGCTGACATATTCCAGGCTCTGCATGCAGACTTTGCTGCATGATATCTCTATTTCTAAATTCGCTGCATGGGGAAAAAGCTGCACATCTGTTTTCGGATTAAAGCTGGCCATAAGCGTTATTGAAAAAAGGCTCGGCCGTGCTAAATTGTATCATGTGAATGGGTTTGGCCGTGTCATTTGGATTTTAAGCAGGTTAAAAATTCACCAGTTCAATTGGCACCGAGTCATTTGGCTCGATAGAGCTCTTTATACAAAATAGCAATATACCTCTCTCGTTTTTCACCACCGTCAAAGCCATCACTTTGTAGAAACTAAAAATTGTTTATCTTTTTTTTTTTAAAGCAATTGCCGGTATATTGTGCGACACAAAAATCACAATTTTAAATATTAAAATAGAGCATAAACTTCGTTTTGCAATTTCGCATCTGCCAGATCCCACAAACTGATGGCTGTTGACAGATTCGTTTAAAGTTTCCTATCGTGAATGACCAGTTTGACACCACACAATAACGTTCGACTGAACTTTCAGATTTTGTTTTGCGTTCTGTAAAAAAAAATCAATTACACGATTTCAGTAAAATGGTAAATTTAATTGTTATCTGCACTCCGTCATTATTTTCATGACAAAATAATAACAATACAAATATTAAAAGACCTAATGGCAATTTTCACTCGTGTAAATGTGGCATTAGATTCTGAAATTTCAGATTTTCTATTGAACGCAGCCAAAAGTTACACCGTACTTCCGCCATGCCACGAGAGCGCTGTTGTCGTATAGTTTTACATTGAACCATCGGGATTTCGCTGCTGGCAGTCCATATATAATAGGTCAATGAATTTTTCGATTGGATTCCATTCCTATCGAATATGGAAAATTAAGAGTAAATGGAGTAAAAAAATTTCAATATTCTATAGGAATAAAACATTCCCAAAATCTAAACGAAAGCGACATAATCGGCCCTATCGAGGTAACCCTCGGAGCGGAATTCTCCCCGATTTCCTACGAAACGGAAACATTTTGCTTCGAGGTAGTTCTACGATCAGCAAAATGTCTACGATTCGTAGGAAATCGGAGAGAATTCCGCTCCGACGGTTACCTCGATAAAGCCGAATATTCAATGTATGTCAATAAATCCGAAATTAAAAATTCCGATCCGACGCCATATTGACTTAACTCTAAAACTAAAAAAATAAAGTGAATTCAATAAGGCGTTTTGACTTAAAATTTCTTTTATTGTAAATTGTGTATAATTACGGTGACCATATATTTCCGAGAGCAAAACCCGGGACAAAAGTAAAATATTAAAATGTGCGAAGAAATATTAGTTTTTGCATTAATTTTATTAAGATATTAAAAGGGGAAAAATAATAACAAAAAAAAAAAAACACAAACGCAAATACAATCTTAAAAAAAATCTTTATTAAAATTCAAAAACTCAAAACTAGAAATTAAAACTTAACATTTTTAATTTTGTTATTAAAATAATAATATCTATTACAAAAGCAAATAAATTTTTAAATAATATTAGTTCAATATAAATTATGTAAAATTACAACGAGCATAACATTTCGTAATGTACATCAAGCTATGTTTACAACGTAAAATTTTTTTCTTTTTCTTTAAAGGCTCTCACAAGCCAACACGATTATTCGCCGCGAAAAACGAAAAAAATAACAACAGCGTGTTGTTTTGTTTGACAACCACGTGTTGTTATTGTTGCTCTCCCAAACCAACGCGATTATTCGCCGCGACAAACGAAAACAATAACAACAACGTGTTATTCTGTTTGACAACCACGTGTTGTTATTGTTGTTTTCGTTTGTCGCGCCGAATAATCGCCTTGGTTCGGGAGAGCCTTAATACTTCATTGCTGATTAAAAAAAATTCTTTTACAATTTTGTCGTTTTCTTTTAAATAATTTTTAATTTCATTACAGGTTGAATCGAAATTACATTTAAAATTTAACATTTTTAGAGTTTTTGCATTTATATGGAATTTTTCGCTCGTTTCCATATCATATTGTTCATTATAAAAAAACTTTCTGTGGCAGCATTAAAACCTGGCAAGCACAAGCCGAACTCGGAAATTTGTAAGTGCCCTATTACACGTTGACTCTAGAGTCATGATTTTTTTTCGAAATTCAATGGGTGCGAAGGTGATATCCGATCTTTTTTCTCCTTCGCACTCATTCAATTTTGAAAAGAGTCATAACTCTTGAGTCAACGTGTGTTAGGACAAAAGGTTTGCAAAACCAATTCTTTTTTCTGAGAAATGCGTACAAATCCGAAACTACCCAAAACTACAACATAAATGAAGCGATTTGCTGAAATAACAAATAAGGGAAGGAATAACGTCAAAAATTAGTCGCCAAAATTTGGCCCACCACGACTCACAGGGCAGTTTGTTTTCCGTCTTATATTTCTTCTCTTTCATATTTATTAGTTATGTTTTGTTGAGCTAGTTACCAGGGTTGCCACTTTGCTGCAATTGCTGTAGATCTACGGCAATTTTTTTCTCAAAATAAATAGTTTGGGTTTTTTTTTAATGTTGCAAATTGTGGTAATATGGGGAAGTTTTTAATAAAATCTGCACAAAAAGGTTAAAATTCTTATTAAGTAAATGCAATCGTACTTTATATTCCTTTCTTAAGTAGTGATGCACAGTGTTGGTAAAGGCCAAAGTCATGAAAGACTTAGTAGCGATAGGTAATTTAAAATTAAAAAATAGTTATACCTAATACCTTTTCTTTTTGTTTGAGATAACTTATAGCCTGATATTTAACAATAGGTGCATATGTATTTTTAACAACCACTTTTTATTTTTGATGAAAAATATGTTAATTATTTTTTTTAATTACCTTTAATATTTTTTTTGAAATTTTAATCTTCCTTGTTTTCAAAAAAAATTATAATAAAACAAATCTACTGCAAAAAAGTTAAAGTTTTATGGATTTTGTAACCTACTAGGTAAGGTAGATGTGGAAATAAGAAGAGAGAGAGAGGTGAAAAAATCCTTTTTAATATTGTTTGCCTTTTTTTAGTTTCTATGTATGACATTACAGAACAGACCCTTTAAATTAAAAAAAAACACAAAATAAGCATTAGTGGAGTCTCTGTGGCGTATAAGTACTTTTCTATCAGAATAATATTAGTTAGACTTAAAAATCTGTACATCCAAGCTTTACAGCATTTTATATAATTAGAGTTAAGCCAGAGTTTGTTGTTTAAAAATTAGAATCGATTTCGAATTTTATCCCAGTAAAATATTACTTCCTTCGGCACATATATTTTTTGTCTTTTAATCACTGACGAATAAGTCAAATTCGTCGCACAATATGAATACCCTAAATTCGACATCAATGGAAACAAATAAATTATTATACTTTTTTAAAAAGACTAATTAAATTATAAATGTCCCTTCTTATGCAAATCGGTTGATGTTCAGCCGACTTATGCACTTATGCACTTAAGAACCAATTCACAACTTATGGTCTCCACGATTTACCGGCTTCTCCGGGCAAATTTTCCAACTTTCGGCTTGGTAGTGTACTTACCTGTTTCAATACAAAACGAATCCAATAAAAAGATACCCATGTAAATTTGAAAAAAAAAAAAATAAATATTCAATTCGAAATATTTTTGTCGTGTTAAAATTGAACTATTGGCCTTATTGTTAGAGTCTATTCGGAATATTGATTGAGTGTATTGATAGTTACACATTGACGATAAGATTTTTAGGGCCATTTGCTGAAACGAAACTTAGATTATGTTATGCGCGTACGAAAAAAAAGCAAATTAAAAAAGTTTGAAATTTCAAGGTGTTTTTACGAGTATCTGATTTTGGCGTTCGAATTTTCTAACTTTCGGTCGAATTTTCCAATTTTCGACTCCGTTGTGTTTTAGTCTGATTTAATACAAATACAAACAAAAATCCCCGACTGAATCGGATGATGTTTAGCCGAGTTATGCTCGTAGCGCGTACGAACACAAAAAGGGAATCATTTTTAAATATTTATGTCGAATTCCTTTTAACAAAAATTCGATTTGCTTAGAAGAAAAAATCGACTTTTCTGGACAAATTCCTTGTATTAAAAGAAAAATAATCGATTCTGTTTAGAAAAAAAATCGAATTTTTTGTTAAAAGGAATTCGCCATTAGAAGATAAGGGATTACATATGTATATGTTTGTACAGTACATAAATATTGTTTTTGTCTTAAATTTATTTTTTTCAGATTGTAGAAAAAAACTGAGTTTTATGCCTTAGACTTCTGAAAAAAATTTGAATCCAGTGTAAAAAATTAAGTAGATTCAAAGATAAAAACGTAGTTTACTTATTTAAATTATGCTCTCAAAAACTACAAGGTGTACAGGAACAGTACAACCATCTATTTTTTAATGCTCGACGAAGATTGATATAAGCATTACTAAGTTTGCAACGAGAACTAAAATTGTATTTTTAATTTTAAATTTGAAAATTAATTTATTCGTTGCTTTAATTTAATTTAAAAACAAAATAAGAACTTATTGACTTTCTTCAAAGCTAGTTTTACTGAAAAACTATGTAGTTCTATAGAGGTTTCGAGTTTTAAGTTTCTCAAAAAATATTATATTGATTTTATGTCAAACTATGAATATTTTGATTTAGAAGTCAAAGTAATAAAAATTTGTGAAAAACTTAAAACTCGAAACCGCTATAGATCTAGTTTTTCGGTAAAACTAGCTTTGAAAAAATTCAAGAAGACTTCTGGTTTTGAAAAACGCTAAAACATAAAATTCTAAGTTTTGCTGTTGTTTTTTAATATTTTTTTTTGATATGAAGTCAAGTTTTTTTTTTTTAGAAAATCTCTGCTGCTTGCCCATACGAGGGAAAATAGAGCCCCCTTCGACCTATTAAATTTTTTTCTTGTATTGACACGACCCACAGTACACAAATCTAAGGTAATATCTTGCGCAGGTTGTCAGAATTGAAACTGTCAGAAATTAAAAAATGGTGGCTCGAGTGCTCCCGAAAACTTCACACCGCAATATTAAAAAAAACAACAAATATCGAAATTTGACATGTAAATGGGCACTGGAACTGGATCCACCATTTTTGTAGATGCGCAGAACAGAACAAAAATGAAAACGCTAATGATATTACCTTTAATATACATATGTACCGTGGACACGACCTACACAAATATCTACATTCCGGACTTTTGGCGCGCTGGAATTTTATCTTATCCCAAATTGCTGCGCCCTTATGACTGAGGCAAAAGCAAATCACCCTGATGTGCCTACTCGTAGGGACATAAAAATCTTTTAAACAATAAATTAAAAATAACTCATTGGATACAAAAAACTGTATTAAATTCTTCGCATCTAATTCCAAATTCATTAAAAATGACGTAAAGTTTTATAATAAGTACATAACCTACACCTCACCCTATCCCAAGCATTTAAACTCAAGTACAGGTAGTTACATCTTTTTATCTTTTAAATCCAACTTTTTCGCATGTAAAAAAGAGTTGGTTCCTTCTACTTTTCTTACTGTCTGAAACCAAATGTTCTTAACTTAAGCTGAGAGCTTTCAACTTTTCCATATCCACACACATACATACATATAACCCCAAGAGCAACATATATTGAACCCATAACAATAAATTGATGAACCATCCGTAGTGTTCGTTCCATGTTTACTATCTTACCTGCTACACTGTAGGTATAGTTGCTTCATAAGTGCAGCAAAAGATTTCAATTATCAAGCACTTCTCTCGATGTTCAAACTACATGAGTGCTAAGGAATTTCCAAAGATTTGCACATTTCCACATCGTTCTCTCAAGTGGTTCAATTCTTAGTTAAGTGCTTACATCCTTCTCCTCGATTTCGCCCTCCGTGGGTGGTCTGGGTATAAACTCATCCTATCATTGTGTTTGCCGAAAAACTTTCTGAATATTTGGCCAAACTTACAAAAAAAAGACGAATAAAAAACATCTTTGCATTCGCACTCGGAAAAGACTACGGGCCATGGGACCGTGGGAATTTTAGGAAAAGCTGGAACTGGCAGTTGCGAATACCAATATTGTTCCATGTGTATTATACTGTACTGTAACTAGGTATATGGCTAAGGGAATTGTATCCTGTCCTGGCTAATATTCAAAGACGTTGTATTATTATTGGGAGGGGGGATAGAGATGAAAGTCTGTTATCGTGCTATACTCATTTTTTTTTTGTTGGTTGCTGCTGAAACTTAAGGGAGTCCCTTTTTTGCTTTCCATTCGCTTGGCGTGGTTTAATGCGATTTATTTGGTAAATAGCTTAAGTTGATTTATTCGAACGTGTTTGTGCCTCTCATACAAATGCCATATCATATTCCAGAGGGTCATCCAAACGAGTAATATACATTCTAGCTTGCTGCCAGAGAAGGGATCTAGGCTTTCGACTTAAATAATATTATTTGAATGGTTCTTGAAGAAACAAAATTTAAAAACAGTGATTCCACTGTTGGAATGGTTGGCAAGACTAGAATTTTAAGTATTTTTAGGACTTTAACTTTAAAGTACCTAAGTAAAAATTTCTCGAAAACAATTGAATTTCAAATTAAGTTTTTTTTTTTCAAGCAAAATCGTAACCTAAGCCTATTTACATATGTTGCCGACATTATTTAAACGGTTAAGTTGATATGCTCTTCTTCAGCGAAAAAGTCAGAACTGCAAGCAATATAAACGGCGTTTCTTTTTTAACTCAAAGCTTGTCTATTGAATTATCAATCGGAGGAAAAAGCAGAGGGCGGGCAACTTCATACAATTGTCATGTGATTTGACAGATATGACAATACAGTGTTCAGATGGTGTTTCATAATTAAATCGGAGAGCTCTGATTGCTCTGCTCAGAGCTTATACTCGGTTTGGTCAGGCTCTGCTCAGAGCTAAATAAAAACGCCTTAAATGTTCAGCAATTTGAGTTGCAAGATTTTAAAAAATTATCCATCTCCTCGGTGCTTAAAGTAAAAGTCGATTTTGATTAACTCCTAACTCCTAAGGTAGGGAGGATAACTACATTTTTTTTCAATTTTCCAACACGTCTTGAAATTTCACTCTAAAAAGCTAATACACTTATATATGAGCATATCTGTTTTGTTTGCCAATACAGTCCAATACTATTGAAGTAGAAAAATATATAATTGGCATCACTGGCTTTGAGTATACTTAGGTACATCTTTTTCTTCGGGATTTTTTGGTGACAATTGCTGGAGCACAAAAATGAAGAAAAGGATATCCTCCGGCTTTTTGAATAAAATAAGATTATATTGTATATGTGTGTGTAGTGTATTGAGATGAGAGAGACTTTATTTTTTTCTAGACACTCAGAAATGAGATTTGGCAGCATTTTCAATGCATTTTTCCACAGAAATGTTGATAAACTGTATTAGTGGTATAAACAATTCAACATTTATTTAAAATTAAACATTTATGTAAGTGTGTATTTGTTTCGATTTCAATATTTAATGCTTATATGTATCAATCTTTGTCAACCATTCAAAACTAGATAGTTGTACCCACGCCTTGTAGTTTTTGAGAAAATTTAAAATTACAAAACTACTTTTTCCATTTGAATTTTTAGAGCCGGGTTTTTTACGGCTTAAATAGCTGACACAGTATTTTATAAATTTTAAAATGACTTCTTCTTACTATAACAATACGAAACTTCACACACTAAGTTAAAAAAAAAAAAAATTGGTGCCGCAACTTCCAACAATACATGGAGGAATGGAGGCAAACTCAAACTGCGTACTCGAGCAAATATAACAATAATGTAAGGTGGCATTAAATCCCTGCCTCCAGCGGCAAGTTAAGGCAAGTTGAGTCTGCGCCTCCTGGCATACAGATATCACCTAGTTTATATTTAGAAGATATATAGTATGGAAAATTCACTGGAACTTGCTACCCACCTCCAGCAGGAGGCTAAAGTCAACTTACGCCCCACCCGGCTTGCAGATAGCAGCATCTACGTATTACGTATACAAGGGGCGCCATATTTTAAGTCGATATATTATGCAACATTTTGGCCGTATTCCAAGCGACGTGGACGGTCTGTGGGCAATGTTTTTTCGAGTCAAGTGCACGTTATATGGAAACAAATCATCCTTCAAAATTTGCCGCCAAGATGATTCCACTGACGCCGAAATGCCGAGCACGCTAACGATACGACACACGTGATCTATTTTTGGCAACACTCTCTCTCTTTGGAACGTCTTGGACGTTGATGAAAGGCATGTCGACAATGTCCCACTGTCTAGTGCTCAACTAAATTCGATATCAAACGACGATTATTGTTTGTCAGATGGTTAAAATTACCAAAGTCAATTGGTTGATAAATGTCGAACTTTAGCTATACCGATATCAAAGATGGCGCATATGTTGCTTAAATGAAGATAAAAAAGTTGGTGTGGGACTCGTTCCACTTCCAGGTCTTTAGCAGTACCTAAGATAAAGGAAAGTAAGGTCTGCCCCTGGCTTATAGATACTTAACATGATGGCAATTACAGTCCATGATAGACTACGGCTCAACAAACATGCCCCTCCAGCCCAGTTCGGTCCCTAGCTAGCTGCCTCCAGTTGGTTGAAGTTTTTCCCCACTTGTGTGTGCCACCTAAGGTGAGGTTTTCCTTTGCTGCGCAGATCATCGGGGATAGATAGCCAACTCAGCAGCTGAATTTTCAACTTTTTGACCAAGGCCCTATTGCACCAACAACTTATCTCTCAACACTTAGCTAATTATAATAAATCGTGGTACAATTTTGCTGTGGCGCAATGAGAAAATGCCCGTGGAAATAATTTGTATTGGCCTTAAATCGGACACAAGGTCTATATGCATTATGTGCGGGGAAATTATGTCACCCGTCGCTACAAAATCGTGCCACGATTTATGAAAATAAGCTTCATATGCATTATGTGCGGGGAAATTATGTCACCCGTCGCTACAAAATCGTGCCACGATTTATGAAAATAAGCTTATTGATTAGTGATAAGTTGTTGGTGCAATAGGGCCCAGATTGAAGTCGCTGTAAAGCCCGTAAAGTTGGTTGTGTTATCTTTTCCTCCATACTCCAGTGATACAGTCTAGACCAAAAATCACCCGAAGGATCCTGCTTTCACAGCACTAACAGAGGCTTACAGATAGCGTCCACCAAATACTTAAGTTAAAGTATAGCATCAAAATTTCAGTGGGAATCGTTTTCGTTACAACAAAGGCTAGAGAAAAATCGTGAACAAGTAATTTTGTAGTAAGTAAACGGAGAAGAAGCTTAAAAAAAACAGAAATAAAATTCTGTAGAACTTCTGATGGTACACTTTGTAGTTACTCAACAGAGTTTATCGGTTTTGATAATTTATTTTATCAGCCCCACATTTGTGGCAAGGAAAAATGCCTTTGCGACAACAATTCTCCCCTTTCTCGTTTCCTGATGTAGAAACAAACTTTAAACCATGGACGCTGCTGTACTCTTGCATTCTTCTCCCTAAACTTTTAACATCTAAGGCACCTATAGATATAATTCACTTTATCATTTTGAAATCAAATACAAGAAACCATAAACTTTTTTTGAAAATTTTTACATGTGGATTCCTTTAGCAGATATGTACCTAAAAACGTACATTCCGACATTCAAAAACTTTACATTGAAATTCTATTTCTATAAAACCAACTGCGATTCGATCAATGTCAGTACCACCATCATTTCAATTCCGCCGAGCCTAATCATATAACTAAAGAGTTGAACTCTATTATCTAAAGCCTCAATGACGTTCAAAATCCCTAACTTGCCATCACTCTAAACAGCACCAACATACACATTTCGACGAAGCACATTAAATTCAATTCAAATTACGAATTAGAAAATGAGTGAACATTTCACAGCGAATGATTCAATTTGAAAAATCCATTAAAACTAATGATAAAATCGCAACAAGTTTGTTTAGCTTAGCGATATGTGCATTGTGTATATTGTATATGAAGGGACAGGGATTGTGTGCGAGTTCAAGTTAGAAAAACCATATAAAGGTGAGTTTGGTTTGTGTCAGCTTTTAGATCAGTGGCGGATTTACTCATGTAGGAGAATCAAATTTAATTTGAAAAACTCTTCGTCGCCTGAGAATTGTTTTGTCCCATACGCCACTTTTGTGGTTTTTAAGTTAGGGACGGATTCTATGGCAATTTGGTATGCTCTTTCTAAATCTGTGATCCGATTTGCGCTATGTACTACCAATCCTAAGATATTGAGCATCGACTTTGTCCCATATCCAGGAAAATCAACGGTTTGTAAAATTGTTTTGTCCCGTTTGGTACACATTTTTCATACAATTTTTCTTAATTTTTTTTGAGAGAATTGGTTTGTCCCACGTGTATATGTGTTAAAGAAAAGCAATGTTTGTGGGACACTGATAGCAAAACAAAATTTAGTATTGGTCTGTACCACATCCATTACAGCAGCTGCGTTTTATTATTTACGGATCAGGATCAAAATCATTTCTTAACACGTATTACAAAAACAATTTTGTGTTCCACGTGTATGAGAAAACTTTTCAGTAACAAAATATAGGAGGTGGAAGACACGTGAAAAAAGTTGACTTTTACGTAAAATAGCGTAACTTCTTAACGGTCAAGCAAAACATTTTGAAATTTTGTAGGAAAATTTATTATAAGTAGAACTTTGGGTAAAAAAATAAAAAAAAGTACTATCACACGGTTTTGGAATACCAATTACGCAAACCTTTAGCTTTGTTTTTCTCGAAATAATGCAAATGGCGTATGGGTATGGGATAAAACAATTCTCAGGCGACGTCTTGTCTAATGATGGGTCTGGTAACCGTGAAATATCGCTGTAACTGCAGCGTATAAAAAGTTGGTGGTATTCATTCAAAAACATCAAATAATAAAATTAAATTTTCAATAAGTTTTAATTTTAGTAAAATGTTTATTTAAAAAATCACAGCTGGTAATTAATCAACTAAATACGCTACTGCTACTGGGTAGGGTAAATGTTAAGGTACATTTTCTATGTAAAAGTCAATACAAACTGCACACGTTTATCGTGTACATATGTCAGCCCCGGATCTATGATTTTTCCGAGCAGGGGCAAAACCTGATTTGGCGCCCCTTCAGCATTTGAGGTTAATGATTAAAAAAAAACTTGAATAATAGGAACCTACCTACCTATACTAGTTCATGGGATTTTAAAAAAGGGAAAAAACTTTTTATTTAGCAACTTTTATGCACATATGTACATACGTTTGACATAAATCTTATCTTCTATAGACACGCGTACCGCCATTTTGTTGCGAGGCAAGAGGAGAGGAAGATGTCGGTAAAGTGGAAGGGTAGGAAAAGGAAGAGGAGGGAAAGAGAGAAAGGAAGTGTTTAGAAAGGAAGGTGGAAATGTCAAGTCCCAGGGACGCGGCCTGCTTGTGGTTGCACGGCGTCAGCTCGTCAGACGCGAGGGGATCTTGCCCCCGGAAACTTAACCTCGCCTGCAAACAAAAACACTTATCAGGCCTGGCGAAACTAGGGAAAAAAGGTAACGGACTAGTAGCAGATGTTGTTGCAGTGAGGCCATTACCCACCTAACCTTAGGAATCCTTGGCCATTTTTGGATTCCCCCAAGATGGTGGATGATCGGTTTCGGATCACACCATCTTCACCGAAACACAGCGTACCGTTGAACCGATTCAGTTGAAATTCACAGAACATGTATGTATGAGCAACGGAATGGTTTGTAACGTGGTTTTAGAACAATCAGTTCACTGTCCTCACCAATATTTAGAAAATTTGAAATTTAACATGAATATTGAATATAATAATTTAAAAAAACTAAATTAAAAGAAATTGGAAAAAATGCCAGTAAAAAATAAAATTAAAAAATGCCAGTAATAAAACAAAAAAAAAAATTTATTTATGTATTAATTAAAATTATTTTGCTCATCAATTCGAAGACGGAACTAGAAAGAGGAAAAAATTGCCATCTCTACCATATTTCTAAAAAAAAAAAACGATATCGTTTTAATCGTTTTCATTTTGCGTGATCAGGGCACGAGTACGATAACTTTGGCGCCAAAAATTATAAGGGTTTTTTGAAGAGGGGTCACAAACAAGCGTATTTTAGTATGAAAGAGGGGGTCTATCTCGCCCCGTTTAGGAGGTAGGGGCAATTTTAGAAAAAAAGGCTTAAAATAAACAAAAAAATAATAACACTTTCAATACAATGAAGTACTATACGGGTTTTGAAAGCCAGAAATTAAAAAAAAAATATTTATGTCAATAGTTTTTACAAAATTCGCATGCAAACTCAAAATCTTGATTAAAAAAATGAAAAAAAAAAGTTTAGACCAATTTTTTTTTAAATTGTGAAATAAAGTGCTACATTAGCTTTCTGTGGTCAATGCGTATATAAACTTTAAATCGAAAACAAAAAACCAAATACGTTTACGTTTACGAGTTTTTGAGAAAATTAGAAATTACTAAAACTACTTTTTTATGAGATTTTTAATTTTTTTGTTGTTGCTTACATATCTACAATGCTAGCAGAACCCAGTATTACGGCGAATAAATAGTGGGGTATATAAGAAGGGGGAATGCTGCCCCCTGCAACCTCCGTGTTATTCTATCTTCGCAAAAAAAAAAAAAATCAAAACATAGAACAAAACCAATGTTATTTGTATATGGAAAAAAGTAAAGGCCAGGCGACATGCGTGAGTTAAGGTAGGGGCAAGTAATTTTGCGGCGATTTTTTTATTTATTTAGAGACTTGTGTGCACCCATTAAAATTTGAAAATAACCCATTTAACGACCGCTCTAATAAATATAGGTCTACAGTTGATGGTGTTGATGGTCTATTGAAGAGAGCCTCTTCTCGAATTTGGCGCCCTCTTAATCTGGCGCCCGGGGCACGTGCACCGGCTTGCCCCCATAGATCCGGGAGTGACATATGTACATGTGTTATATATATACATATTTTAAAGCTTTTTTGCAGTGTGAACAAATTTTAAAGAAACAAGATTCACTTTCCACAACAACAAAAAAATTCATTGAGCCGTGCACACTGTACATGTACAACTTTTAGTATAATAATGGTATACTGGTGCTCGCTATGTGGCATGCCGCGTATATCTGCTATGTAGTGCTTACTTAACCATATACGCTTATTCCAATTTCAGATCCCATTATGGCTGTCATTAGGTACAGACATCCATTGCCAACACCAATTTCTATCCCCCTTCCCCTGTCAGACATACAAACATCGTATGCATACTCCATAAGTTGGCGCGGTTAATTAGCATATTTTGAGAGCTGCATTAAACGGGGTGTGCAATTTTATTATTTTTAAAGGATATTTCTCTTCTCGATGCTTCTATGGTTAGAAAATGCATCGACACAGAAAATTAGCACCATAAGGCCATTAAGACCACATTCATTCATAGTGTTGAGAATGCGGTGTGAAATTAAAAAAAAAATCGATCACACTAAACTTAACGAAAAAAAGTCCAAATCCTATGAGAAAAGTTAAAGATAACTTTGAAATAAATTTCATTTAATATTTCAACACGATTTTCTTTCCGACATTTTGCTTTTCGTGGGTTTGGAGATCCTGGTGTTGGTTGTGGTTGGATTGGCGTAAGGGTTGGCTGGCGCGGAGCTAATTGCTCGATTTTTAATATGCAATTCACACTATAGGGTGTGCGGAAGTTTTTCTGAAGAATAACACTACAATGTCTTCTATAAATGTACATACTATGTATGCGTATATGAATGTGTTTAAAGAATGAAATTAATCGCTGGAAGCGTTTAGTAAATTACTTGAGAATACAGTAGACGCTCGGTAAAGTGAAGTAATTAAAACCAGGCCTGTTCATTTTATCGAGATTGTTCACTATTTCGAGAGAGAAGCTAAAAAGGTTTTCTAGAGTAGAACTTGATTCAAAAATAACATTTTGTCCGGTATAAAGTTTCAGTTAGGTGAAACATTTCAAAACAATAAAAACAACATAATATGTACCTACTTTATTATCCATATATATAAACAAAATAAAACATTTGATAACAAACATTGTTTCTCCCCGTTTTCCTTGCTATTCCATATTGCTTGACAAAAAGTTTTGCAGAAATGCCTTTCAACATACTAAAAATTCAGAATAATTCATTGTTTTTTTGACAGCTAAAAGGGACCTCGCAGTGAGAAAAAAAAAACAAACTTTAGAATTTGGCTGAAATTGTTTTCACAATTACAATATGTCATAAAAATTTGAATATCACGATCAACTTGTAAGTTTAGGTATCCCTACTTTCATGACTGGGCGTACAATACATAAATGAACAGTTATATCCAAAATAACTCACTTCAAAATTCTGCTTACGAATTGCAGCTGGAATTTTCTCGCTAATTATTGAAAAAGAAAATATGAACTAAAAAAACCTCGATATAGTGTTTTTTTTTGTTCAATATTTAGAGTAGCGTGTATAAAATTTTGTGCGTTCATTATATTGGATAGTTCACTCTACTGAGATTCACTATATCGAGCGTCTACTGTAATTTAATTTGAATGAGGGTTTAATAATTCTGATGAAATTTTGTGTGCAGAGGTTTTTGTTCGTGCATCAATTCAATTTAGAAAGCATTTTTTATAAATGATTTCGGGGTTTAAATTTAAGTAGCCAGAAATGTGATTGAAAGATTTGTTAAAAGCGCATACTGAATACAAATTATGAGTTTGATTGACCCGTTTCTTGTTAAAGTTAAAGAGGTTGCAATTTATTTTTGTTGGCGTGAGAGGAAACTCAATGACAAAAGACGTAACACTCGCATTGCGTAAATATTGTGATGACACTATTTTGCAAATTATGAGCAAATAAGAGAAAAAAAAATCTTTTTCATTCTTTTTTTAACTTCGTTGTAAACTTATGGACCCATGTAAATGTCGTTAATAAACGATTTCGTTTATGTATTTATTTTTCAATTTTTTCCAGAAATTTGAACAGCCGTGTAAATCCAGCAAAACGAAAATCTGTCTCGTGTTTTGAGTAACGATTTTAGCATTCTATTCAACGTGAAGTTATTAAAAATATTATTTTTCACTAAACGGAGCAAAAGTCTTAAAACTAAATGTAATCATTACTTATGCAACTAAGCCTGCATATGCATAACCTTTCATTTTAACTTTAATTCAACTGGAGATATGGTAGGTATCATATGGCTTTGTGACTATATCCGTTGGTTTTTAATAATTTTTTGTCTGTATTAAGTCATTCTTTTTTAAAAAAATTACCTCTCCCGGCAACGGAAGGGAATAGACCGCCCCCCCCCCCCCCCCCCCCCTTTCCATCAGTACGATTTTTTTCTTATATCGACCGAACCTATACGCTCTAACTTTTTGTCACACATTAGGTTAATCACCTCACCCTGTATAGCTCTTGTAAAGCAAAAAAAACAGTTCTTTAATTTAATTTTTTTTTTAAATCAAACTTCAAAATCCATTTTCAAACTCAAAATAAAAAAAACAAAATAAAAAAGAATGTGTCAAAAATTTATTATTTTATTCGGACGACGCAGGCAAAAAGTAAAATGTGTAAGATATGCGTTTTCACTCTTCAGGGTGTTTTGCATGAGGTGCGACAAAAGTCTAGTCCTAGTGCATGAAGGATAAGCCGAGACAAGACAAAAATCCTATGGGAGGGGGTGTATTTCCCCCTGATTAGACGAAAACACTGATTACAATACCATGCTACATCTTTTATTTAAAACAAGACGTCCATTGTTTTATTTGGTTTAAAATTAATTTTTGAAAAAAATATTCAGTTAAGCAACCTTAATTAAAAATAAAATATAATAAAATAAAAGAAGAGATTTCTGGATTTACAAAAAGGTCAAGCATGCCATTGTAGTGGTTACCGATGTTTCTTAATAATTAATAATTCTGTTTTTAGTTAATTTTTTTTTTTCATAAATTTATTTTTATTTTTATTTTTATTTTTTTCAAAAAGTAAGACACTTGATAGGGGCATTGAGTATTAAAAACACAAATACTACCTAATAATGTAAAATTTTGAAAAAAAAATAGTTCGAACACAATTTTTTTTTCATTATATTTTCAACATTTTGAGTTTGAAAATTAATTTTTCAAAAAATATTTTCTCGAATAATTTGAATTAAAAACAAAGTAATGTCGAATTCCTTTTACCAAAAAAATTCGATTTTTTTTCTAAACAGCATCCATTTTTTTCTTTCAATACAAGGAATTTGTCCAGAAAAATGGATTTTTTTTTCTAAACAAATCGATTTTTTTTTTAAAAGGAATTCGACATAAAAGAACGGATTTTTGGTATAGAACGTCATTGTAAGTGTTGCCGTTGTTTTTTAATGATTTTTTTTCTCTTTTAAGTCGATTAGAAAAGTGTCCCTCTCGCCTAAACGTGGGGAAAAAGACCGCTCCCTTAAATACTATTTTTTTCTTGTCTCGACGCAACGTGCACCCTGTAGAACGCCATTGTTTGAGCTTTCGTCGATTTATAATGTATTTTCTTTCCATTTTGCTGTGGATGCAGAACCACAGTACTGTTGTGTACTTATTTCATATGTTTCTGACTTTCTCAGTAATAGGATGTGCCTACTAATTTAGTTTCCATCACAAGAAATCAAATTTACAGCCAAGTCTAAAGGCAGTATTACATACATATATATGTGACCAATGCTAGTCACATAAAATGCGGCACAATATTTGTATATATGTTAAGTAGTATTAGACTATGCCATATACACATAAGTATGCCATGTACCTATATATGATCACAAGCTTAGCTACGAAAAATAAAATATTTAAAAAAATATGATATATTTGACCAATCACGTTTCATTAAATCATATTTTTTTTTTAAATTCAAAATAATTCATGACTGTCATATATATATGGAGTCATATATACATATATATTTTGTCATATACATACATAAATTTGACTGTCACTTGTTTATAGAAATCACATTTCAGAAACTCCAAATTAAAATTTTCTTCTTTGATTGTTATTTATTTATTTTTTATAATTTCAAAATTAATCATATTTTTTATCTTTGGATATAAAGTTGTCTTAAATATCAATAGAAAGTCATCAAAATACTAATATTTACCATTTCAAAGGCAATAATCATTTATAATGTAAGTTAACTTCTTAACCATCATCAGTTCCTTAATGAGTGCTCCAGTTTCCTTATTATTGTCTTTGAAAACATTTTACCAATTAAGAAGTCTTTCTCCATAAGAGCCATGAGCGATATATACATTATGTTATACCTCTAAACCTCTATAAGTCCAAACATATGTTCCAAATCTACGCATGCAAATCTCGTTAGTACCGCACTCACTAATTGTGTCGCGTTCAAACACATGCACAACGATTTATACATGTTTTTCGTCTAACAAGCAATATGAATATGCATGAGCTATGCTAATGTTCATTACCACATCGCTTCAACCAAAATACCAAACCAACCTACACGCTACACCGAAAAACCATAACCGAAATAAACGCCCACCATATCGCCCTCACTGTCGTCGTCGGCGGTGGCGGCGGCATTGTCGGCGTCACTTCCCTGCTTTCCCAAAAACCGCTCATAAACAACAAACTAAAGTCACACAAAAGTCACCTAGCCCCCGCGAGAAGTATGATTCTTCCTTCCTTCATTCGTTAGCATCACCCGCCACCGCTTCCGTCGTCCCTGTCGTCATCATCAGCCTTAGTCTCAGTCTCAGCTTTTGTTTTGCTTTTTGGCTGCGAAGAGTCCTTGCAAATGCACCCGACGCCACCCTACAAACTTTCCTCTTATTCATAAATTAAGTTTATTGTTTTCTGTCTTTGCAGAATTCACAAGTAAAACGAGGTTTTTATTAGATTCGCTTCATTTAATTTTTGGTTTAATTAAATGTACGCGGTTGATGTGATGTATAAGTCATGGAAAAGGATATGTGCTCTTTTAGTTTATAGTATTCTTCAAACGCGCCAACTTAAAAAAACAACTACTACTATACATATAACTAGAAACCTCTAAACTGTGCTTTATTGTTTCTAGAACATAAGCAACAAGCCAACGAAAGCTCACCCGAAAAAGTTTCAACAATTAAAACCATGAAGGTGATGGGTTTTGTTTCTTTAAAAACTCTACTGCCTTCGTGTGATCTTCCAAAAGGCACGAAAATAGTAAAAACATAATGTGACATACATGATTTTAAAGATGGTGGAATATGATACCCTATTTCTCCATATCGACACCACACATCTTATTTAATTAAATCAAATATTTGTATGTGCCTAGCAGTTCAATTTGATTTATTTTTAAATGTTGAATAAAAATAACACTCATACGCCACAGTGTACCTCGGAGATTTTTTTTTTTTTAATAAAAAAAAATTATTGAATTTAATTTCGAATTCCTTTTAAGAAAAAAATCGATTTGTTTAGAATAAAAAATCGACTTTTCTGGACAAATCCCTTGTGTTAAAAGAAAAAATTCGATTCTGTTTAGAAAAAAATCGAATATTTTTGGTAAAAGGAATTCGACAAAAGATTTCAGGAAATAAAATATTTACTTCTATTTGTATTTGAATTCTGGTCTTGTGTCAAGCCAGACATGGTTAATAAATTAAACGTATGTACTTGCTCTATATAATAATCGCATTGCACTATGTTTTTAAAGCTGAGTAATACTTCATCGGCTCGATGGAAAAATGACACAACTAAATATATATAAACAGAAAAATAACAATCTTCTTTTCCTGGCTTTTGGGTTTTCTAGATTTTGGGACTTTGCGTGACTCCAGTCCCGTATATCTAGAACTAATAATCTCAAAATTAAACAAAAAAAATGTTATAAAAAAAAGTAAAAACTAAATTGTGTTTTATAAATATCATTTAAATTCATGTAAGATGTTTTGATAATTTTGCAACTTCTAAAAAAATTGTGACTCAGTAAACGCAACTTTCAATGCATGATCTTTTATTTCGTTTTATATTTGTCACTAAAAGCTATACTTCTATTTATTATTACATAATATACCCACTTAGTTTTGTTTGGTTTTTTATTTAATTTTGTTTTATTTTCCATATGGTTATTGCAACAAACCTAACTAATGCAACAGTCCCAATGTGTACCGGTTGCTTTTATCGAGGGCGTACTGTATTTATTTAAATCTAACATTTTCAAAATAACTTGTTCTATTTTCAATATTCAAGTTTTCTTGCTCTCCTGAAATGTTTAAAATAGAGACGCGCATAACTTTGATATGAGAAATTAGCCAAAATTTATATTAATTCATAAAGACCAATAAATGTACATCTGTCGCCAAAATAAATATTTATCCTATATTTTTACATTCGATATAAATATAAAACGGTAGTAATTTTTTTTTTCAAAATTTTAAACTTTTTTATAAAAAGTGTGTTAAATAATAAGATGAAAATGAGCTTTAAATTCAAAAAGGTGTTTAAAAGCATTTTAAATTGTTGACACCAAAAGAATTCATGAATGTAGTTACTTAAAGGAGATTAAATTATGCAACGTATGTCATTTAAATGTTTTAATGAAAATATTCAACCATAGCATTAGCCTAATGTTATGTTTTTCTATGCTTCAAAATTCATAAGAATGCGAATTTACCTTATACGTTTAGTGTAAATAACAAAGTTTTTTAAGAATTATATACATATAAAAGCCACACTCATCCCTGAGAAGCGGGATATGAAATTACAACCCCGAAAATCCTCTTAATAAATTTCTTTGGTAATGAAAGTGGTTTTTCTTATATGTTAGTAGTTTATATGTATCTTATAGTTCAGCTGAAGGTAATTGACTTACATGAATATAACAATATGTAGATAGGTACATTCTCTTTAGATTGTTATTTGATTAAATTTAGTTTGACTTTTGTTATAACAAGCACAAGAACAAAATATTAAGTTCATGTACATTACATTGTTCCTAGGTACACAAGAGAAAGCAACTTAAAAATTCAGAAATAACAATTAAGTAAGAAAATTATGTAACACAGAGAGCTTCTAAATTTGTATACATCATTTGAAATTGCATCAGGGTTTAAATAATTGTATAGTATAATAAGCTAGAAGATGAAATAAATATTTAAGGCGCTTCGTTAGAACTTTTAGAAGTTGATCGTCGAAATTCATGTGACTTATAAGTTATAAATCTATAAATCTCAACCACTCCTGTGCGTAGTTTTAGTCAACTGGAATCATTTTTTACTGAATTCGAATGGCTAATATGAAATGCACTTAATCATGACAATACTCTTGAAGGGCAAAGATTTATTTCTATCTATTTATGAAAATTTTGCCATTCACCAGGGCAGTCGATAATACAGATAAAATTAGAATAGAATAATTATACCCACTCACAGACAACATCTGCTTGACGGGGAGAGTAGTCCACAATGAACTTTTTACTCACTTTGGTGGGTTACAAGTCCACAAATCAAACGTGGACTTTTAAATTGCACTGATGGGCCAAAAGTCTTGAATTAAGTGGGTCAATAATTTCATTATAAGTCCACAACTGCTTTGGCAAATTCTTTAAAATTAGTTTGTATATTCAAAAATTTATTGTCAAAAAATTAAATTTCGTTTTTGTTTGTATGAATTAATTTTGAAAATTTGAAAAAAATTTTTCAATAGGCATGTTCAGGAAAATGAGATGTCAGAGCCCTCGGCAATCTCAGCTACATAAAGAGTATGGTCGAGTTCGTAAAAGTAAAACTTCGGCAACACTGCCACATTCAAGTCGCATTTCTGCCGGCAAATGCAGTCTGTTTTAGAAGCGCTGATGTTTGCTGTACTGAAATCAATTTTGACCAAAATGTACATAACTATACTACCATTTTTTTGCAATTGTTTTTAGCAGTGATTGAGAATGTTTACTTTTACGAACACGGGGTATTTCTCAGCTAAACTTCTTAGTTTTGCTGTCAAAAGTCTGAGAAAAAAAGTTTTGGATTCGCTTGCTCACTTTTTGACGTGGAGAAATCTATGAAATTTCATTTTCCTGAATCCGTTGAATAACCAAACTTAAATATTTCAAAAGATTTTTTTTCCAAAGGTTTTCTAAGTAAAATTCGAACAAGTCTATGAGCAGAAATAATTAACTGTTCAAATAAATTTCATCATTATTTCTGTTTTCGATTGCCTTTTAATTTCTTCCTTCTTTTTCTAGTATCGATGATTTCATATATTGGGAAAACGCTTGGGGTGGCAAAGCCCTCGTTTGGGGGGGGGGGGGGGGGGCGGTATTTTATAATTGAGGGTCTTTTATAATGAGGGATTCCTAGACGAGAATATTTTAATTCTTGCAGAACCATACTAATCAAACAAAATTGTATGAAAATGCCTTGATGCCGATAAATAAAAAAGAGCTTAGAATTTTAGATCACATTAGTCGAAAGATGCATAATTATTGGTATTATTGCTGAAGCTTCTTTAATTCATTTTCGAAACACAGAGAAACAAGTACCTAATTATTTTTTTATGCCCGTATATTTGCCTTAAGAAAAAAAAAATTTAGTGCTTCAACCAGTGCTGGGGCATTTTTAATAGAATTCTCTTCACGCAGTCGGTAAATTCCCTTTTTGTCCCGCAAATATTTTCTTTTTTCCCTTTTTATTTCCCACAAAAAAAAAAATGGAAAAGTTGACTGAAAATGGAAAAAAATATTAAAAGCCAACGAAAGCACATATAATGTTGTGTTGTCTTTTTGAAGAGTAATTTTTTTATTTCAAACGATTTTTTGTATAATAAACATACCGTTGTCAGTACCACTGTTTCTTTTTGATTTTCAATGCTTTGTTTTTTATAGTGGATTCTGAAAACTCGATGTTAAAATCTTTTTTTTAATTTTTAATAAATTGAAAAAAAAAGAAATTTTTGAATTTGAAGTTAATTTTTTTTTTAAAACTGTTTACCTACTTAAAAAACTTGATTTAAAAAATTACTAAAAGAATAAAATATTAGCCTTCAAAAAATCCATTGATTTTTAATATTTTTTTCCATTTTAAGTAAACTTTTCAGAAAATACCAACCCCAACCTCAGAGAAGGGGGGGGGGGGGGGGGAAATAAAATGTTTCCCCATAAAATTCTTTCCTAGAATGATTCCAGGAATCTTCCTCCCAAAATATATTACACGAATTAGATAACCCCTGTATATTTTTAAGTGCATTACCTTTAACTTTATTTTGACTTGTTTCGAATTAATCTAAAAAAATTGATTATAACTTTGTTGATGTTTTCAGGTAAAATTTCAAAAATCAAAGAATTCCCATAAAATCGGCCGGTTTTCCCTTTGTCCCTTTAGAGGTCAAAATTCCCACAGAAGGGGATTTTTCTCACGATCCCCCAGCACTGGTTCAACCCTAACGACAGTATAATACATCGGTACTACATTATAGGGCATACAGTCTTAGCTCTTTCTCCTCTCATTAAAAAATATGTATATAACAAAAACTATATAGCACTTTTTTAAAACGTCGTTATTATTATAATATAAATACAAATATAATTAATACATAATTATTAATCACTTAACAGCCTTAAACCGAGAGAGAAAGTCAATACGTGTGGGCAATGTAACTATTCTATACTTCATAAAATATTTAAAACTCGTTCAAACTACAAATTAAGGTACTTATAACTTCTGCAACAGTTCGTTGCTTACAGAAAATCGAAAATAAAACCTTAATGCCCTTTAAGACAGTCCATGGGTATATGTGCAGAAATGTACAAATATTTTTAAATCCAGTAGTGAAATCCTTTTTTTTTTGCGTTCACTACTGTGTACCTTAAGGAACTTACAAATCATTAATGATCCTGCAGTAAACTTCTTATGTCAATAAATCTTCGAGAAATGAGATTTTGCTGTAAAATTTGTATATGTATGTAAGTATACAAAACCAACGCTACAAATTAATTATTTGAACAAACTCCTTGCAGAAAAATAAAACTAAAAAAAAAAAAAAAAAAAAAACAATACAACCAGGTTTAATTAAACCCCTGAACGCATTTTCAACTTTAACGTAATACTCAGAGCATGGATGAAGAGTGTTCATGGAATAAATTCAGTAAGCAAGACCAAACAAAGGAATTATTTCCACAGCACAATGTATAAGGATGAAGTTTTTTTTAGAGTTTTTTTTTTGAAATGTATTCCCTTCAGGTGCAAATGTGGTTCGCTGCATTAAACTCAAATAGTTAACCATTTTTTGTCGTGTTTTTTCTTGACCAGAACAAGAAAGGAAGTTGAACAAAAGTTCACAACAACGGACAAAGTTGTCAACCTGCGCGTTCATTTTGTGACTCCTGACAGGACAATTGTCCTTTAATGAGTGTCAGCCAAATTGATTATAGTCTGGGAGAAATTGTTTGCAGTTTTGTCAGCCACTTCCATCTTAAGTTTTTTTCAGGGCTACTACCTCTTGCGAGGAAGTGACAAAATCCTCCAAGAGTATCTCTTGTCATAGAAAAGTGCCGCTCACCTTAGCCGTTCAGATTCGGCAATAAACTGTAGGTCCCCTCCATTCCTGCAGACACGCACTCAGGAATGGTTGAGAGTTGTAAGTCGCTAGGCCCTGGTTCTTGAGACGTTTGTACCACCAAATTTATTTATTTTTATATTTATAAAACGCTTGGGAAAAACTTACGGTACACTTTTCTCCGTTAATAGTCAACGGAAATGCATGAGTGATATATCTTAATTTGCAAAACTGATTTTTCAATATCATCTATTCTACATAAACGATATTTCCTGGATCTCCTTTGCAGGTTTGGGTTTAGGTCCGACATTCTTGAGAGTTTAATTTGTTTCCTTTTGGTCAAATTTCTGATTAGCTTGAATAGGTACTTCTCATGCTATTTATTATTCGTTCGGAAAAGAAGGTGATCCTCTCTCTTCTATTCTGCATTATAGAGCTTGTAGTAGGTTATGGCGTTGGACTGTCATGCCAGGGTTCAATACCAGCCGCTTCCACCAAATCCTCCAAGATCATCTCCTGTCATAGAAAAGTGCCGCTCAGCAGCCGTTCAAATTCGGCAATAAACTGTAGGTCCACTCCATTCCTGCAGACACGCACACAGGATTGGTTGAGAGTTGTAAGTCACCAGGCCCTGGTTCTTCATGAGCCGTTGTGCCACCGAATTTAATTTTTTTAGATATAGGTGTGAGTATTCTATCTTTGTATGCCTTGTCAAACCAGGAGTTCGTTCTGGTGGTTGTGTCAACAACATGTGGAAGGAGGCATCTCTGATGGTTTCTTTCTAATGTTCTCACCGGTTCTAAATACTTAGCGCTTGTGAAATACAACTTTGCGATAGGCTGTTTGAGATTCGATCAGACTTTGTGAGGTAAAAACTAAGGGTCGATGTAATGGAGATAAACTTTCGTCAAAAAATGAACCATTAAGTTCAGGTTCTGGTGTTTGCAAGCATCTGACATCGATTTTTCTGCACTCAAAACAAGGAAAATGTGGCCGAAGACTTGAGGCATCCACAAATTACGCACCTTTGCTATAGCGAGGCTGTAATTCCGGTTCATGTTGGCCCCTCGGAATGTTCGAACAGCTATTATACCTACTAGAAACTCTTGCGTCGATCGCAATGTAATCTCTCTGGTTGAAAGTTGATTGATAACCTTGTCCCCTCGTAAATGTTTAGATGGGGGAACTGCAAACGAGGATCTCTTATTGTCGGAGGTGGGATCATCCAGGCTGTGCTTTCCGTCTGCACCACCAACGATTTCAAATTTTTTATTGAAAAAGGGTCAATGCTAACGTCTTCTGCTCCTAGCTTGGTATTAAAATTACTTAGGAAAAATTTAAAGTCCTAGCTAGGGAACCGTCCATAATGACTATTCCAGGAACTCGTAGTATATGTTCTTGGTGTCATCCTCTGTTGGGGCAGGTTATTTCTCATAATATTAAACAAAAATAAAATTCAACCAAGTTTTGTAACTTTATTTATCAAACTATTACGGAAAGAAGGAAGAAGATGGTGAACTGTGCGTATAGGTATATAGATGGGGATATTTTTGCAATAATCATAGTGCAGTTTTGGTTGTCTCCGCGTTTCCATTGTAAATGTCATTCTCAAGTTTTCGTTTTCGTGGTGGTGAACCTGAGCTTAAGTGAGGAAGCTTTAAGATACCTATAGGTTTTATTATTCCTAATTAAGTGCTATCATTTACAAGGAGGACAGTTTTTTTTATTTCGTTTGCCCTGAAGTAGTAGTTCTTTGGCATTTTTTAAAATTTAATTTCGATGATTTTCTTATACCTACATCGACTAAAGATACACAAGAACCAAGAGAAAACAAATCTACCAACAACATGGCACGGTATGACACAAGGAAATAATAAGGAAAATACTTGAATGGATAAAATTTTCTCAAAGCAAAGATTTCTTCGTCATTGCAGTGATAGTAATTAAGCTTTATTTATGCTCTTTAATTTCAAAAGATTTATGTCTGAATGGGCGGCAAGAAAGTGAAAAACAAGCCCCTATAAACGATTGCAAGAGGAATTGAAAAAAGATATCTAAGGATAGCAACTTATAATAGATTAATATTGCCTACAAAGTGGGCATAAAAGTGTAGGATATCAAAAAGCAAATTACGGTGCGACAGAGAGAGGGTTTATTATAGTGCAAATCAAGCCATTCTGAGATTTTTGTCTGAATAGTTAACAACTCGAATATGGATGGGGCTAGAAAATGAAAGGTAGACATCCTTGCCTTTAATTGCATTAAATTAGCTATATACGGCTCTGATATATATATGTATTTACATAATATACGTACTTTATTCAGTATTTGAGTTAATGATGGTTAGACAGAAAAAATTGGAGAGCAATTATTTCACTTTTGGGCTTAAATAGACCAAGGGAATAGACTGACATAAATAAAGTAAAAAATAAATGTCGTTAAAGGATAAGCCTTTTAACGAAATATCAAAGAAATATCAAAGGATAAAGCTAGTATCCCCCATGGACTTCAATAAGCAATTTTTCTCTCTAGACAAATTATAAAATTTTATTTGAACTGATGAGCCGATTTCTTCTGCATCTCATGTAACAGATTTATGTTAATATAAAAAGATACATAAGTCACATACACACATCCTCAACAAAATGAAAAAAATCAAATTAAATACATATTCCAAAGGTTTGAAAATGTATTCAATTCCAATCTCATCGAGTGTCTTCGTTGATTTGAAAACATCCCTATTTCCCTATTGAATGCATTTTAGTATCTGTATGTTTGCCTACACCTTAAGGAAGTTTTTCTTTGATAAGCTTTCGTGTATACCTCTACTCATGTTGTTTCATTTTTTTTATTTAATTTTTTTTTATTTGCCATTTTGTTAGCTTTAAGTTTTTTTTACGACCGACACTTCGAGCTGGTTGTTGTTGTTTATTTTTCCCACATTTGAGAACGCAACAAGGCACCATGTCGTCAGATAGTATACTCGGGGAATGGTTTAAGGATGCTCGTGTGCAATAAAATAACAATTCATCGTATCTGTTTCGAAACAATAATCCTCGATTGAGATAGCTTCGGGGTGTGGGAGTTTGTTTTTTCGTCTTCGAAAAATCGTGACATACAATCGAAACTGGTTATAAGATAAAAAAAATCAACCATTTACAACTTAAAGGAAAAATGTTTTTGGTTAAATTGACTCAATTTTATGGATATGCATAAATATTTTTTTTGTAATCAGAAGTTTTATAAGTGATTAAGTTCTACTTAGCCATGTAATAAAATATTGAGACACATTGAGCCTACTTAATCAACAAGCTTTGAAACTTAAGAACTTAAGTTGAAGATCATCAAAATGTATATACCAATGTATATACCTAACTCAATAAATTATGAGTGCTTGCACTGAACCACTACAAAATTCACAAGCGTATTTAAAGTTTACTATCAGTGCAGCACGCACCGATGTACAAACATACCTACACCTATTTCAATTCTGTTTTCAAATTTCTCTTTCTTTCTTCGCCCCATCACCAACTGATCAAAAAAGCAATACGCACTTTGCTTTTTGATTCAAGTAGCTTAGAATATTATAGATTTTATTTAATAAAACATGAATATTATTATAATAAATCCGATAAAATGTTATAAAAGTATGAAACCAGTGTTGTGCTTTTAATATAGACAATTTTCTATGTACCAGTAGACAATTCACATCTGTCAGAGTTCTGGGTTCAATACCAGCCGCTTCCACCTTGAGTTTTTTTCCGGGCTACTACCTCTTGTGCCACTCACCATCCGTTCGGATTCGGCAATAAACTGTAGGTCCCCTCCATTCCTGCAGACACGCACACAGGAATGGTTGAGATTTTTAAGTCACTAGGCCCTGGTTCTTCATGAGCCGTTGTGCACCATAAATTTATTTTTATTTATTTATTGCTTACCAACGATACGAAATATGGTTTTATGAGACGCAGACCAATATCGAGATGTGACTGAGTTATATGAAGCGAGACTTAGCATAGCCCCATCGGTTCTCGTCTCGTGTCCATCCCTACTCCTGTAGGCAACCTTATCAAATTAACAAATCTTAAAGCTATTGTTTACAATGTCGATACCATTGTTGACGTTTGTGGCAATTGTAAACATAAAAACGTAGATAATTGAAATCGAAACGTAAAAAGAATAACATTGCATAAAACTCAATCTTTAAAAAGTTTTGAGTTCAAAATAAAGAATTTTGAATTCTTGAAAAAATATGAACTTTTTTCCGTGTAAATTATTTTTTTTTTAATCAAAAAAAAAAATTTCGAAAATTTGTATATGCAATTATATTAAACCTTAAAAGGGCTTCTTGAATAAAATTTTTGACCAAAATTGTTTAATCCGTCAACGAATTAACTGTAGAAGGTAACCATTTTGTCAAAATTGTTTGGAACGTTTCGAAAATAAATACCCTTTTTCCTAACGGTTGTATGACAGGTACATTTATTTTTGGAGCTAAAACAAACATTCCAATTTCGCCTGTAGGGAATAATTAAGTTAATCGTATGAGTTGCCTAGGCGGTAGTTCGAGGTAGACAGACAAACAGAAAGACAGAGAGACCAGATAGATAGGCGGAATTGCGGGACCCACATTTTAAGTCTTTCCTATAATCATTATACCAAATTGAGTCAAAATCTCGAGTTCGATATATTTTTTTATGAATCCAAATTTTGCATATCGGTAGTACCTATGAATATCGTAATTGGTAAGTTAATATTGGTATGCCAAAAAAAAGAAGAAAAGTATGTGTATTTTTGGAAACATTTTAATCGGAAAAGTCGAAAATAAATAACAGCGAACAAAATATGTATGTATGTACATAATTCAATTTTCTTCTAATGTCTGCTAAAGTATAAATAAGAATAAAAACAATATTCGTAGAAAACCCCTGACATGCAGTTCGGCTTCCGAGAGAAACACTCTAAACTGCATCCGCTCCTGAAGCTCCATCACGACATCACCTTGGCACTAAACAGCCACCGGGTCACTGTCGGATGCCTTTTAGATGTCGAGAAAGCATTCGACAGCGTGTAGATAGACGGGCTCATCCATAAATTACAAATACTTAGCTTTCCAATAGATCTAATAAAAATAATCTTCTCTTTTCTTTCTTCCAGGAACTTTTTCGTGCAGCTGGAAAAATATATATCATCAACAAAGACCATCAGAGCTGGAGTTGCCCAAGGCTCGAAACTAGGGCCGTTTCTTTTTAACATACTGACCTCCGACCAGCCCATCCCCAACAACAACTGCGTGAACCTCCTCTTCGCTGATGACTCACTGACATACTTTACATCGATGTCACCTCTTGTAGCTGTGAAGAAAGTTGAAGCCCACATCCATCGACTCTTTGAGTTCTACAAAAAAAGGGGAATCAAAATAAACGCTTCAAAGTCGGAACTTATTTGCTTCAGAAGACCTTCGACCAGCAGTGGAAGGTGCCAAAAAGCAGCCAAGTGTATGTTTATATCCCTAAAACTCCCAGATGGATCAACACTGACAACCAAACAAACCGTCAAGTACCTAGGGATCCACTTCCACGAGCTGCTAAGATTCAACCCTCATGCGAAGAAAGTCCTGAAGAAAGCCAACTGGGCCTTCCATCGTCTCCACCCCCTGATGAAGAAAAGTACCGGACTTAGCCAGCCAACAAAGATCCTCTTCTACAACTCTTTTGAGGCCAGTCATCGCCTACAGTTTCCCAGTATGGTTTTCCATGTCAAAAACATCAATGAATGAACTCAAAGTCTTCGAAAGGAAAATATTAAGGACCTGCATCGGACTGATCTTCGACAGGGACCGACAGAAATACTACAGGAACGAGGTAATATACTCCGAAGCGAATATAACACCGCTGGACAAGTATCTACTCCAAACAGCTAAGAAGCTAGGAGCAAACACAGCCAATCACCCGAACCAGCTTATAAGAAGGATCTGGAACCAACAGCGAATGCCCCAACCGAGGTACCTCAGCGCAATGCACACACTGGACGACAACTTTGCCTCAACAGACAACGATGAAAGCATCGCCTTCTACGCTGACACTGGCTCAACGTCACCCCCCAACACCCCACAACCATCACATTGACAACCGGGACGGAACACCTCGAGGACACCCAAGTAAGTCGACTTTAATTTAAGTTTGACATGTAAAATATTTATTATATTCATTTTTATTAGTTAAACAACTAGCATTTTCACATTTTGATCAAAGGAAAACTTAACTTCAGGGTAGCGGTGTCTTTAAGAAAATTTGGTTTTTCCAGAATCTGACTCTGTCTTATCTCTTTCTAATTTTGACAGTTCCTTAATCAAGAAGAAGCACTAGATGGGGGGAAAACAACAATACAAACAAACATAAATACACACCGATACTGTTCGTGCCTTTAATAGTGTGTTTGTTTTCCCCCATCTAGAGTTTTTTTTTGCTGTTTCCTTTTGCTATTTGTTGTTTTTCTTTGGTTGTGATGTTTGGTGGAAGTTCAGAATTGCCTTATTTTCGAGTTATTCACGTATAGCTTCTTAATGAGTCGACGGATTTTCTTATGATTTTGCAGTCTTGTGGACAGTGGAAATGACTTGTTTGCTATATAAATAAAAAAACATTACTAATCTTTATAATTTTTGCATTAAAACTAAAAAAGCTATTTTAGACATACTATTCGAAGCTCCGAAGTGGACATGTATATAATGTAATGTCACTTTTCATTTGGAAAAAAATTAATTTTATTAAATTTTCTTTTACTAACCATCACATCTTACTTTTCTATTCAAACAAAAAATGGTTTTTCTTATCTCAGACGAAAACTGGTACCTATGCTATATATCGATTTCAAGCAAGGTTTTACTCCAACTTTACTTTCATTTCTTAATGGAAATAATGCCTCATTAGCCGTGAGGTCTTATTTCAATTATTGTTGAATTATTGTTGTCTTACTTCGTTTTTGGAAACTTGTGAAATATTCTTTCTATATAGTTTAAAACTGAAGTATAGTATTTCATGATTATTTAGAGATAAGCAGAATTTTTAAAGGCGGAATTTTGATAAATGGATTTTAGAAATACCTACAAATTGTTGTGTAGAAAATTTTAATATACATTTATGTAATAATAATGAACTTTTTTGAATATTTGGCTTAGAAAGCTCTACAAATAATTAAAAAAAATCGCGTGATTCTTGTATTTTCAGAGCTTTCTAAGCTGAATTTACAAAAACTGAACTATTCACAATTTTTAAAGCTCATTTAAAATTCAGTTTTTTAAATTCAGCTAAGAAAGAAAGCTCTGCAAAAATTGAAAAAAATCGCGCGATTTAAATCTCAGTTTTGTTAATTTACCATAAAAAGCTCTGCAGAATAAGAGAGAAAGCTGTATTTGTTTTACAGTTTAAAATTTAAAAACATACTATTTTTGACGAATCTGATAGCAAAGCACTGCAAATAAAGAAAATAATGGACGCCTTAGATTACTTTTCGTAAATGTGGCCCTATTTCCATACTTGAATGCGGTCTTATTTCCATGATTCATTGGAAATAAGACCCGACGGGCTCTGCAAATAAAGAGAAAAAGCTTTATTTGTTTTACAGTTTAAAATTTAAAAACATACTATTTTTGACGAATCTGATAGCAAAGCACTGCAAATAAAGAAAATAATGGACGCCTTAGATTACTTTTCCTAAATGTGGCCCTTTTTCCATACTTGAATGCGGTCTTATTTTAATGATTCATTGGAAATAAGACCCGCCGGGCGTTATTTCAGTTTTTTTCATGGAAATAAGGCCATGTGGTAAGTGAATGTGGTCTAATTTCGTCGGGCGTTACTTCACGTCACCGAAGGTATATACATATGTACATATACATACATAAAAATATCTAGCAGAGTATAATAATTTCTCATCCGCACTTTTTTTTTGTTTTGCCTTGTCTGTTCATTTGTCGTCTTAGGTATACTTGTTACTTATAGTTGTTTTTTTTTTGTTTCTGTTTTGATTGAAGATACGTACTTTTGCCGCAAAAATGTTTTTAGTACACATTTTTGTGATATTTTCCAAAAATTTTGATGCGATATTGTAGCTAAACATTTCAGCTATAATTTTTTGAAAAATATTGATAATCCAACAATTAAAACCAAAGTTATAAGCTTATTACTGTTTTTGGAGTATTATTCATTTCATGACCGTTCTCCACAGAAGCTTGCCTGTTGACGATGAACAACTTTATCTACTTTTCTTCGATATAATCTTGATTTGTATATCTTTTTTTTTAAACTCGTTTTCTCCCTGTAGATATACGCTTGCTAAAATTAATCGTTTGTGTTCGTTTGTTTATTTCAATCAATTTGGTCATCTTTTGATGGTAACCACCAACCAAAATTTTGATAATTGTCCCCCTTATACGCGCTAAAGTTCATTTTGGATTTGTTGAGCTCATTTAATCATTTTGGTAACACCATAATTCTCTTTAAACGATCCCATAAACATTTTTAATGTTAATAATTTAAAAAAAATCAAAAATAAAATTAATATTTTAGTGCTTTTTTAATATTTTGTAGTTAAAGATAACGTTATTTTAAAAAAATATTAATTACACACATACCTATGTATGTATAAATATACATATTCTTCTAGGGGAAGCAAAATTTATATATATGTATGTATGTACTTAACAAAATTATGAGTGTTTTTTTTTAAATAATTTTCAACCCATATATTAGAGACTATTGTTGATCGTAAGTTCTTTATCAGATAAAACTTTTCATATCACAATTTTATCTCTAGAAACCTACATATATAAGTATTTAAGTGACTTTTACTGTATTTTTGTGCTACTGAGTTATATTTGACAGTTAAAGGTATGAAATTTTGTACATATATTATATTTGTATGTGCGATTGAAGTATTTCTTGCGAAAAAAAAAAACAATTGAATATCTATATGAGAAATTGAAAATAAATTACTGTAAAATTGACATTTATTTGTGAAATGATCGATACACTAAATAATATTTTGATGCGTGAGTATGTTTTCCATTTAAATATAATTTCAGAGATAAAAGACAAATTACCGTTAAATTGATAAACATAACTAAAGATTTATGACGGTGTCTTTGGCCGCGTTCGGGGGGCAAGCCAAACCTATCCGGATAGGTTTGTGTTGTTGTAATCCCTTGTTGAAAAACTTCTGATGTCAGCTGATGCAACAACAACTCAAGGTATCTGAAAATTTTTGGGATAGGTGGATAGCCTATCTCACTACCACCCGAACGCAAGCTTTATCTCATAATAAAATATTGGCGGATATTATTGTATGCGCAGATGTTTAATTTTTTCTAAAACTAAAAATATTTCTTCAAAATAGCTTTTAACGGGCTTTAGTCCAAAAAAAATTTCGTTTCGTTCCGGCGATCTTACTTGGACTCATCAGTTGACAAGCGAGGGCCTTGTTAATACACAATTTCTATTAAGTTCAGTTCATCTTACATAGATTTCATAATGAATACTTAGTTTGAACTATATATAACTAGATTAGAATTCCTAATCATTAAAGCTGAAGCTTTTTTCTTAATCAGTATTCTATTTTCAATTTATTTTAGTATAGTATATAGAATATGTATTATTAAAAAAAAAAATCTAAAAACATTTCGGTTTAGTTGGACCACGCGACGGACGGACGATTGGAATTAATGGAAAAGGTTGTGTATTGTTCTTAATTAAAAGCTTAAATACTTAATAATTTTATTTATCATAATTTGAGGTAGGTAAATAAATTAGTAAATTTTATCTACGCACATACCCATATCAAAACTGAGTTGATTTCATGCATAAGCGCAACAATAAACGATACGCCACGACCGACGCGACGTTTTACAATTTTACCTTTTGTGTTACAACTTTACAATCTCACTAAAGTTGCTTTGCGAAATTCATTTTTCGGGTAGGTTTATAATGCAAAACTTTAACATTTTTTGAATTAACAAATGCTTGGAGCTCTATTAATCGAAAAAATTATTTCATTTGTATGAATGGTTTGGTTTGTAGAGCGAGTCAAAGTTGACAAATTTTTATGGTGAGAAAAAAACAATTATTAAATTTTTTTTTTTTAATTTTGAGTGTACAAACTAGGAAAAAGGTGTTAATAAAAGTATTTTTTGTTATTTTTACTTGATATATGTGTTAATTGTTATAATCAGAAATGAAAAAAAAAATGATAATTTTTTTTAAACTCCATACAACGAAGTCTACCTTTACAATACTATTAAGTGACTGCTATAAAGGTGTACATACATAATCCAAAGACGTGTACCTATTCAAAATACATATATATTCTTCAGCTATTTTGCATAATAATGTCTAGCTTAACCACAAAAGGACTTATGCACGATCAATTACATCTAATTATTGCCGTCATAACTTAATCATCAAGCCATCGACACTTCTCTTCATGTCATGCAGTAATTGGCCCATCCATAAGATACTTATACCGTATACGATATAAATTCACTGAAAAGCATTTATAGATGAAGCGGAAGTACTTTAGTACTCTTAAGGGCAGCCATTAAGTGAATCCAAAAGAGTGCGATGCTTGCGTTGTATAATGGAACTTTAAAGGATTTTTATAGAATTTTTTTTTTTAATCTGAATCAATACAAAATACATGTTATGTAGCACGTGCTTTCGACTCAAACCTTTTCATGTGGTTCGATGATGCGGCATGTCAAGGATTTTATTTCATTCCTCGAAGGAAGATAATCTTTTTGTATCTTTTTTTTTTTTTTCTGATGAAGTACTTTTTTATGAGTTATTATTGCCGAAAGCATCAAAATGTTACACAAATCCTTCATTTCATCTTTATATTAATATGTACATACAATATGATTGAGAATGGGTTCATGTGAATATATACGAGTATAGGTATATGTTATTTTATTTCGATTGACTTCATTTAAGGACTTAGGATTTTGTCCTTTTTATTTTTTGCATACAAAACGAGTATTAAATAATATGAATGATAACTGATGTGTAAGCAAATACTTTACTGATATCTAAACCCGCTTTAATAATACCCTTAAACTCTATGGATTATTTTACTGAATTGAATGCAAATCTGAAGACCGACTTTTAGAATATAGTAGTATAACATACCACGCATCGTTGTGGGTCTTAAGACTTGGTGAGTATTTTAAAAATTGAGAAATGAGAAAATATTGATTTTGTATACATACATAAATATATGTTAAATATTTTGGGAGCAGGGGCGTACGCACGATTTCGATTAGGGGGCAAACTCACATTTCATTTTATTTTGTTTTTAACAAGATATCAGCCGGTACAAGGAAGGCCTAGTGCTGACACAAATGGATAGCGCTTTTCAATAAATAGTGAATGTACCTAGGTACCTAAAATTTCCAATTGAGAAAAATTTCAAAATCTTATAACAAATGTTGTTCGATTGCATTTTAACAAAATAAAAGAATTTTATTTATTAAAATTTACACCTTTTGTGTAGGTACTTGAAGTCACAAAAATAGGAAACTATTTATTTATTAGATAACGATGGAGTGAAATAAGTCCTGTGGACTATTTCACAAACTTACAAATTGTAACTTTGTGTTTTGATTTTTACAATATGAAAAGTTAGTATCGCTTAACCATGTTTGGGCTAGAGAAAAAAATCTTTTCATTGACACCGAAGCAGCAGTTGCTAACATTATTATACTTTTATAATTTTTTATGTTTGTCATGATTGTCATTTTTACAAGATGTGAAAATTTAGTTTCGTTTATTCATTTTGCTGCCTTTTAAGCTATTATGTGCATAATTGTGTAAGTATTCGCTTTGATCGGCAACAAAACATTATCACTTAAAGTAAACTGGACTGTTCTCAGAATAATATTATTTTATCCGTCAATTAGTGGACCACTAAAAATACCTTAAAAAAAATATTCTAAGAAACTACCACTAAATAAAATCTCTGAACTATTGCAGATATTTTGGTGACAAAAAAATGTACCAACAAATGTTATAAATGCCATATAGAACCGCTTTTTTTATTTTCAATTTTCCCGTTATTAAGTTAACCGATTTAAATCAAAATTATTAAGAATGCTGTCCTTTTAAGTCTGAATAATATTGCATTTAAAAATTTTCAAAATATGTCAGTATTATTTTTTTTTGGATTTGAAAAAAAACGGGCAAATAATTTTTTGAATTTTTAAAATTTTTGAAAATACCAATATATATAACATAAGTTTTCAGAAAATCTTTACATACATAAAATTAGTTTTTTAAGAAAAACTCTACAACATTTTTTGTTCCTGACTTTGAGATTAAATCTTTTCATTACTTGTTTTAGCAGTTTAATGAACGTGTTTCATGTTTTTTTCCATATTCTCTATTTTTTTACATAAAGGAATAAAAAATAATAATAATTAATATTATTTATTGTATTTATTAATGTAGTTTTAATATATCTACAATTTTTAAAGTTCCAAGTCTGTGCGATCCAGTTGTGCATTTATTTTTATTTAACATTATAAAAAAAAAAAAAAAAACAAAGCAATATCAAATGAAGAACAGAATAAAACTTCACAAATTTTAATATGAGTCTGAATAGTTTTATTAAACAGAAGATAATAAATCAGCCGCGACCATCAACAAATATCTAAAAAAGAAAAATTAATTGGATTTTTATTTCGCGCATAACTCGACTGATTTGTTGGATTGGTATTGAATTAAGTAGATAAACATGTTGCGGATCCGTAAATTGAACATACCGACCGGAAAAAATATCCTCAAAACTCGAGATTATACGCGGGTGGTCAGCTAGTACAAAATAAATCAGTAAACAGTTTTAAATACATGACATGCTTCATAAAAAGAGGAGTAATTCATTAATTTAAAATTGTGGTGCACTGGGGCGTATACGTATTTTTTCATTTTATTAAATATTTGAGAAATTTACTACAATTTTTGTCTGTACACAATAAATCGGTTTCTGTCGGTTGAAATATTATTGTGTCAGGAAGCCTAGGGTTTAAAAAATCAACATGAGAAAAAGTCAGCTACCAAATGCTTACTGTTATGTTTAATTATATTGTCTTTCTTTTAAATATTTTTCGAATCTTGTTTTAGATTTGTTTACTCACGCGAAGTCAGGCTGGGTCAGCTGTTTAAGATTTTTTTTTTTCTAGTTGTTTTATTTGATAAAGCGTCAAATTAAAAACATAATCTGTCACACCAAAAAGTACACTAAAATTTAACAATATATATATGTAAATAATTAGTGTGTATGTGACCTTTATACAATGGAAATTAAAAATCCATACTTAAAGTAAAATAATCATAAAATGAAGTATCAATTAAAAAAAAAAAATAAAATGCTATGATAACTTGTTTTTCTAAGCTTATTTCAGTAATTTATATATACAATGATTCACTGTAGCTTTCAGCTAAATGAGGTTGTCCGAAGGTAGATTTTGTTTCCAAAAAATGTTTTTCACATATCCCAGACATCTTTTCTTCATGTTCAGTTTGATTTAGTTCGATTTAAATCTAGACTTTCAGACAGGAAGTTATTAATAGTTGCCTTACCAATGTCTTAAAGATATCCTGTTACAATTCTAGCACAATTAGGACGAAGTGCTTTCTTGCATCAGAACAAGATGTTGAGGTAGGTAATAATAGAACTAAACGTGTAGTAGCCGTGGCATAATGGTAAGTGCGTAGGTCGAACCCGACATGGGTTCGATTCTCAGCCTCTTACGGGGAATTTACAAATCCGCCAAGAATAACTCTTGTCATGAATAAAAGCTTCTCGCCTTAGCCGCTTGGGTTTGGATTTGGCAGAAGACTGTAGATCCCCTCCATTCCTGGTAATAAAACGCACACATGAAAGGTTGACAGTTCTAAGTCACTATAGGCCATGATTCTTCACGAGCTGTTGGGTTTTCAAATTTATGTAAGTATAACTGTACTCGTCTACCTTAAAGCTAGATTCGATTAAGAAAACAATACTCTCATAGTCATCATTATCATCTATCACCATCATTACCTATGTACTTTTCATAACAGAGCCCCGAGCAATAAAACAAATATTAATTTTCAAGGAAAGAATTTATAATGGATTTGATTAAGTTTTTTTACGATAAACTTAGGAGCATATGTGTTTGACTTAACGTTTACCTCATTTTCAATTTGAAATATTAAATTTTCTCAAATTTTATTTCATCCTTAAGATAACTTTGAACTTTTCATTCACTTTTAGCTATTGCACGTGGAAAATCCATCTTCAATCTCAGTTCTCAAAAATCCCTCATAACATCGGTGAATCTTAGGAAAAACATCATAATAATTTAGCTTTTGGGTGTTTTTCTAAAGAAAGTTTCTCTCGGAAGCAAATATTTCTAAAGTTTTGCCCCGAAGTTGTTTTCCACCATAATTTAACAATCCGCATATTGGAAAATTTGTTTTCGTTTGTTTTAATCAATGACGTGCCTCGAATATTTTATAAAATATTTTCAACCCCAGCAACTAGCTATGTGTATAAATATACTGTTTGTGTTTCAATGAGACTTTTGGTTTATGATATTCTGTAGTATAGATATTAGGTTGGTTTTTTTTTTTTTGAGAAAGTATCAGTCAGGCAAAGAGAAACGTATTCCTATTGCCTTTACAAATGGTGCGTATATTAGAAGTCACGTAGCCTCGGGCAGTTTATTTGGAAAATTTCTTATTTGTATTCTTTTATATTATTGAACTTAAAAAGACATTTTTCATGCAATGAAATTTATATTACACTCAATGGGATGAAAATACAGAAAGTCATATATTTATATATGATTATTGATTTGAGTTAAGGAGTTTCGGTTATTTTAGTACATAATTTATATTTAAATATCCTTAATAGATAAAAAAAATATCATTTAAACTTAAATCATTCGGAAGAAAATTTGAAAAGATTTTTGAATGTTATCCGCAGAGGAACCAGTTATTTTTCATTTGAATTTTATAATTACTATGCAAAAATACAGGGTGTTTTGCATAAAGTGCGAAAAAAGGCTAGAGCGTAAAGGTTTGGTCACGGGAGAGGCAATTTTATAAAAAAAAAATAGAAATGGGAAAAATAAAATGCACGACTGGGTCGCAATAACTTGTTCTTATGTGCGATTACACTGATGTGGTTTTAAAGTCTGAATACATAAACTTATTCATCTGATTTCAATAGAAATATTTTTTTTTATTGTAGCTTAGGTTTAAGGTTGTATTATGAGAGTATAAAAAATTAACAATATAGCACACATCACATATGTATGTAGTTATGTATACATAAGATATATGTATGTACATATATAGAACTTAGAGCTTTAATAATTGAAAAATTGATTAAAAATAAAAATAATTAAAGATTAATTTATTAAGAAAATCTTCTTTGATTGATTTGAGAGATAAAATAAATACACCGTCTAATTTCTTTAACAAATCATAGTTTTTGAGAAAAAAAATTCAAAATCATAGGAACAGTTATTTTAAAAATTAATTTTTTATAACAAGTGAATCGCATAAGGTGTAGTGTGTGTGTAGTCGGGACAAGAAAAAAATCGTATGGGAGGGCGGTCTATTTCCAGGAGGGGCAATTTTATAAAAAATTGACCTGAAATAAAAAAAAAAAAAAAACATTAAAAAAACAACGGCAACACCTACAACGTCATCACTATACTTTTCTTTTAAAGTCAGAATTCCATTCTTTTATTTTCAACTAAAATTATTTTATTTACAGTGCGTATGTGCTGTAGATTTTATTAAGAGTCGATAGTCATCGACCAAAAATTGCGTCTTAGAAAGGTACGACAGCATCTAACTGATGAGTTCAACTGCCCAACTGTCGTGCCTGGGCGAAGCATTGGACTAAAGGTCGCAAAAATCTTCCATTTGAATTTAATTCAATACAGTCCACTAAAACAATAACAAAAATAATTTTCTTTTGTTTTTGTTAATTCTCTTCTTAAAATTATTTTAGGGAAGAATAGTTTTTGAAAAAAAAATAATTCTCAAACTTAAAATTTTGAAAAAAATAGTTAAAAAAATTGTGGTCAACCTATTTTACAGTAATTTCATGTCAAACATTGAAACAAAAATAATGCTCAAGTGTTATTTATCCACTTTAGGCAATTGCTTTAGAAAATGCTCCCTCCTTCCCCCAAATAATTTTTGCTTAGTACATGTCTGAAAATCATTTCATTATCTTGGAAACACTCAGTTTACTTTTTTACCTTTGAAAAAACGGTATTTTTCATATGAATGCAAACACTCTATAGCAAATAAAAAACACTTCCTCTTTCTTAAAAATAACTAAAAACTCAAAAAGTAATGATCGGATTGAGCTGAAACTTATCTACGTAAATTTTTTTACAAAAGATGACATTTAAGTTTAAAAATTTACAGATTTCACTCATAGAGTAACCATGGGGACATTGAAAATGACTTTATTTTGCTAGATAAACAAAAAACATGACTAATCTTTACAATCTTTACAAATTAATTAGCCATTTCACGTTTCTAAGATCTCACTGAGATATCACTGAGCAAGCTCCGTCAGCTCCACTGAGCAGAAGAAGAAACCTGAACAAAATTTCTTCCCTAGAAGTCAAAATCAATTTCCATCTCTTTTTTTTTAATTAATCAACTGCGACAAAAAATAATTGATCAAGCGAATCCAAAAACTATCAGTCTCAGTTTTTTGACAGCAAAAGTGAGGAATCTCACTGATGAGGAATTACGTTCAGATTTCTGAGATTGCTGAGATCTCTGAGATTGCTGAGATCTCTGAGATCTCAGTAAGCTTGAGAAACTTGAACTGGCTAAATTAAAACGTAATAAGCTGTTTCAAACACCATTATATGTTTTGAAGTTTCTAGGTGTAGGTATTTAATGTCACTTTCCATTTGGCAAAAAATAAATCTTGTTAATTTTCTTCAACTAACCCCATCGTACTTTTCTATTTTTTTTTAATTTGATATCAAAACTCACATACCTTAGGGCAAACAAAAATATGCCCTAATAACAGTTTTAAGCGCTTATAGTTATTTCCTTAAAAATCAATTACATATATATGCCCTTAACAAGTAATTATATGCTCAAAAAAAAATGATTAGGGCCCTAAAAATATGCTCAATATTGCTTGTAAAACTATATTCTATGTAGGTATTTGATTAATTGATTATGTTGAGCAGTTTGGAAGTTTTGCTAGCTTAATATATTAAGGTAGCATAGATTTACATAAAACTAAAACTATGCTAGCACAAAAATCGAGACTTCCACACATAAATAGCACAAAAAGAGCACAAAATTCTAGTTATGGTTTTAATTGATTATGCTACTGTGTATATGCTAGCTTTATACACGTTAAATCTAAAAACAAAACAAAAATATGTAGTGTACAAGTGAGATTGTCGAACATAACGTCAATTTTCTGGGGCTAAAAGCCATTAAAACCTATTTGAAATAGGTACATGCATTTTTTTTTATAATGGTGAATCGTTTAAATTCATCTACATGTGTATATTTAAGACAACAATTATATCAAAAATAAAAAACAAAATTTTCACGAGTGAGTCCCACGAGCTTGCTCTCGTGGATAACAAAAATTTTGGTACCTTTCAACGAAAGAAATGTTAAAAAGTCAGAATTACTGGGAACATGATTTTTTTTACTTTTGGGTTAATATTTTCAAAATTTTCAAAAGCTATCTATACCTATTGTTTAAGCCGTGTGCGAATTGGGTTAAAATCACGTTAAATTTTATCCGAAGATTAATTTAATTTTTGACACTAGTAAGGTGAATCTGTAGGTACCTATGTGTACGTACAAACTTCAAAATTTAATTTCGGATAAAATTTATTCGAAATTTTAATTCAATTCACACACGGCCTTAAAATATTTAGAAGCACTAAATTGCAAAATTGAATAAAATTGTTCGAGTCGATTTAACCAACTCAAAAATAGGTTAATATAAAAAAAAACAAAAACTCCAACCCAAATTTCCTTAATGCCAATTTTTTCGCCATAACCGTTATGTTTAAATTTTTTGGTAATGCCTACCCCAGACCTTTATTTTTTATTGAATAAACATTAGAAGACACTGTACAAGTTATGATTTTAATGAAAAATATACAAAAATACGGCAAAATATGCACGTTAAACGTACATATATATACAAAAAGTATGCATTATCGACGAAACATGGCGCTTGAAAGAAAGTATTTTTTATAAAACTGATTTCTAATCTAATCTCATCTTAATGGTGTTGCTAGAAAAAAACATGCTCTGGCATATTTTTGGTTGTCCTACATATTACATAGGTGATATCGATTTCAAGCAATCTCTACCCCTGCTTGCACACTCAACTGCATCACTGGCCTTTCTTATAAGACCGGATTGTATTCTGTATGGAATAAAAATAAATACCTTTTTTTTTTATTTTCACAAAATCACAACCTACCTACCTCCATAACTATGTAGATGCATACACACATATATATACCTACATCATACAAAAATCTGGCAGACTTTTGTTGGTTGCCTTGTCTGTTCATTTGTCTTCTTCTGAATACCTTGTTGTTGTTTTTTTTCTCTTTTTGAATATACTTCATGACCATTCTCCACTGAAGCTTGCCCGTTGACGACGAACGAACAATACTTTTCTTTCTTCGTTTTTTCCCCGTATACCTACGCCTGCTGTAATTCATCGCTTGTGTTCGTTTGTTTATTTTTATTTTTATCATTCTAGTGATATTTTAGTAACTCCAACCAAAAATTTGATAGTTGTCCTCCTATACGCTGGAGTTCATTTTTCATATTCTAAATTCATGTGTTCATTTCAATCATTTCGGTCATTTCTTTAGTAACACCAACCAAAAATTTCGTTGTGATGCCCTATACGCTGGAGTTCATTTCTGATTTATTGAATTTATTTTATTTAATCATTTTGGTAACACCACAACTCTGTCAAAACGATCCTATAAACATTTTCAATGTTAAAAAAAGATCGATAGATGGCGCGGAAAAATATATAAAATATAGTCAAAAGGTGGTTATCTTAGAAAATCACCCAACCTGAAAGAATTTTAAATAAAACAAAATGTCTCAATAATTATTATCATTTCACAGATTGATTCAAGACCGCAACAACGCAACGATAGATCAATTCTTTATAAGGTCACATAACTATATAGCTTTGACATTTAACACAATTGAATTGTTCCAGGTATCATTTCTAAATAATGAAAAAAAGACAATTGAAACAGATGCCCTGCTCCCACGCTTATCCTTTATCTTCTGTCCATTTGAAACATTATTAGATGTCTTCGTTCTATAAAATAACTGTCATCTGTATAAACTACAGTTTTATACGTAAGGATGGCAAAAAAGAATCAAAAAAGCACATCACGTCATCGAATATCGAAGAACCAACATTGTGGAAATGGATCACTTCAAAATGAACTTATACCTGGGACCAGGTTTGACTTCAATGATTCAATATAATGTATGAAGGCGAGGTACCTTTATATTTTTTATAACTTCATGCGGTTATGGTTACTCATAAGGACAGTCACGTAAAGTCCTAGTCCTAGAGCGATGGATGCGACGATGATGCTGAGCTTTAGAGAAGATGAAGACGAAGACCAAGATGAGCCAAGTGCCAAGAACTTCCTCCACATTTATCATTAATATTCGCTTTATCACAACCTCGGGTATTAATGGATGAGGTGGTTCAGTGTGTGTGTTTCTGTTTGGTTTGAGCGTGTGTATCAGTTTGGGTCTGAAAGTCTCTGAAGGTTGACTAACGCTCGTGTCTCTCCACCCGGTCCTATCTGGTGTTCTGTTAGCTGCCATGCGGCCTAAACGTGGAGGAATTCAATGGGCGATATACGTGATTGGAATCCTTGGGATTGATTGAAATTCGATTTAGTGACATGCCATACGCGCTCTCGTTTCCCAGGGATAGCCGAGCTGAGATATAATTTTCCCCACATTGCTGATCTGATAGCGACACCTAAGGGTGTCATACCATTGCCACAGAGTTCCAGCAAAAGGAATACCAGAATGCCACATATATGAATGTTTATATAAATATCTTATGTACATAGCTAGGTATAGGTACCTGTAGTTTGTCGAATTATTCGATTAGAGTTGCGTTTATATATTTTACTCGCGCGGAAATTGTATATTGATATGATGTTACATGAATGTGGGTGATGGGTTCGTTTGGCGAAAAAAGGAAAAGCAAGTGAGTAGAAATGTGGTCCTGGAAATGTGTTCACTTTGGTGGCTTTAGAATATTATTTCCTTTTATTATTATTAGATTTTTTTTTTTTTGATAAAAAAAAATAACACCTACTGTGATGTAGGCAGATACATATGATTGTGTGTTGTTTATGCCAAGGGACGAATTCAAATAAATTCGTATTTCCTTTTTTTTTTGGATCTCGATATACGAAAAAAGCTGCGCTTATTCAGATTTTTATGTAGTCGATCCTTTCTAATGGTAATGGTGTTTTTTTTTTTTTTTGATAATTTTAAAAATGGATATTCTTATATCAGGTTGAAATGTTTGTATGTGTTAGGATTTATGTGAAAATATACCAATTTTCGTGTATGCAGCAGTAAGGATATTTATTGTATTCATTTCCTGAATCAAGGTAGGGCAATTTAATTTCTTATTTAATTTCCGAAATGTTTTTGAGTAGAATTGGAATTTTGGTTTTATGTTTTGTGTCGCATGGTGAAATCGTAATTCTTTCGAGTACATTGTATAGAAATTGAAAACGAAATGAATTTGTTTAATAAATCTATGTATCTGAAATTTACGATATGAGATTATGTTTAAATTTCTTTAAATATTTACTAAACTTAAAAATTAAGAGCAAATTTAAAATTAAGGTGGTTGCAACAATTAAGTGTATGTAGGTTAGTTTAAAAAATTTACAAATCTCGTTGAATAACTTATTGATTTTCGAAAAAATACCCGTTAAAGGTATAATTAATTCAATAACCTTTTTAAGAAAAGCTTATTTAACTACAAAAGAAAGCTTTTATAACAAGACTTTCGTTGTTTATTTAAATTAATACAAAAAATTTACAAAATACAATATTATCGCTAAATCATATTATTTTTTGCAAATTTATTAAAAATCATAAAATTGCTTTTCATATAGGAATTAGACATGTTAGCTGAAATTATTATAAGAGTATTTTGGAAAGACTAAATACTTAATAATATTCTTTTATCTGTAAACAAAAAGAGGTGTATTTTTTCTTAACCTATATATAATATGTAGATAGTCTTAAAAAATAGTTCAATAATAATTTGTATCTACTGAATTTCAAGCAAAATAAATAATAAAATCTATAGCAACTAGAATATACAGCTTATCATTAAGATGTTTATCAAGACTTATTTTCTTTACGTTTCCATAGCCTGGATAGAGAATGTTAAAAACATTAACCTTGACAAAAATATCAATTTTTATACAATATCAATGATTTCAGCCTAGATATCAATATTAAGAATTATTTAAAAGCTCAATTATAGTATCTTATTTTGTAAATTAAGTTTTTGTCTAAGCCGATATAAATTAGAAGAAAAAAAAAACAAGCCCAACATAACATAGTGTGTCAATTACATAAATAAATATTTCATAAATTTAATCATTTTATACATAAGTATGTACTTATTTCTAAAATTTAATTCATCATCCAATTCAGGCCAAAAGAAGTTGATATTCATCGACCTATAGCGCACAGCGTTGATCCGACACCAGGGAAGACAAAAAATAAGAACAATATGTTTGGAAACATTTCTGTTTCATCACCAAATTTAATATTTTTTCAGTTTCCTCTTCACTGGAACTGTTGAAGTTAAAGTTTGACTGCATTTGTTTTCTTTCTTCCTACTGAAAAAGTGTAATTTCCTACAAAAAAAAAAATCAAGGAAAAGGTAAATTAAGGCGGTGTGCGAATTGACTTAAAATTTTGATTAAATTTTGATGCTTTCCACATACAAATTATCGGTCAACTTATAAAGGGTACCCAAAAAAATCTTGTGTAGGTAGTACCGGTACCTATTTATATTATTTAAAAAGTTGAATATTCGTTTAAGATTAAAAAAAAACATAAAATTCTTTCCAGTTTTAAGAAGGGTGTATTAATTTTTAGAGAGAGAATAGACATTAGATACATTTGCCAATATCAGGATTCACTAGGAGATCCTATCTTGGATACTCTCGAGTGTCAATGTTTGTTTCTGAACGACTAAAATCGGATAGGCTATATCAGCTGCTTTCGACATTTTTCATCGGATAGATGAGTACGCCAGAATTTTTAGGATAGCTTGAGATCTCTCTTTTTTTGCCAACATCTGTTTTGTAATCAGCATTGGTTTTATTAAGGATTACAACAACACAAAATTTCGGATACAGTCCTGGAACACCGCCATTTATTTTTCACGTGTGCAACTGACAATATTAACATTCGGCGCGTCTCAAGCTATCCGAATATTTTCGTCGGTATACTAAACTAACCGATTGGCAATTCGAGGATTACGGTTGCAGTTGCCGTTTGTTTTGCTGATGTCGCATCGTTTGCTGTTGGTTTTTCGTTGTTTGTAAAGGAATAAAATATTATAAAAATGCCTTAATATGCAATATAGTGTGATTTGGAATGAAATTAACCAAACCATTGTGTAAAAAATTAAACTTTAATTTTCGTTTTGTCAGCTTTTTTAATCTTTGACAGAAAATGTTACCTATCCGGCGTTTTCGTTCGAAAACATACCAGACACTAACCTATCTTAGGCCCGATTCACATAGAAGTGGCTCGTGGTTCTGGTGTGTCATTGGCATGCTTCGGGTGTGGAGTGGGTGTGATGTACTCAATTTACACAGAAGTGACAATGAACCGACATTTGTCAGAGTGAATTGAAAACGCAGAGTGAATTAATAGGCCAGTCCCACGGAGAAAAAATCTCAGTGAGCGCTCAATGTCAATTTGACGGAGGCGAAATCATTTCGTGGGACAACATTCTCCGCTCAATTGTAAAAAACTCTTACTTTACTTTCTTTAGATGGCGCTCACAGCCCAGGATGGACTACGGCCTCAACCAACAAGCCCCTCCAGCCAGCTCGGTCCCTAGCTAGCTGCCTCCAGTTACGCACTCCAAGTTGGTTGAGGTCGTTCTCCACTTGTGTGCGCCACCTAAGGTGGGGTCTTCCTCTGCTGCGCAGACCGTCAGGGGTAGATTCGAAGACTGGTCGGGCTGGTGCGTTGGTGTCCATACGCTCCACGTGTCCCAGCCATCTTAGCCGCTGTATTTTAAGCTTTTTGACCAGATCGACGTCGCTGTAAAGCCCGTAAAGCTCGTTGTTGAATCTTCTCCTCCATACTCCATCGATACATACTGGACCGAAGATAACCCGAAGAATCTTCCTTTCAAAGCACCCAAGTAGATTCTCATCCGTTTTTGTCAGGGTCCATGCTTCTGCCCCATACAGCAGGACCGGGATGATAAGGGTCTTATATAAGGTCTCCTTGGTTCTTTGAGAGAGGGCTTTATTACTCAAATGCCTTCTTAGCCCGAAGAAACAGCGATTGGCAAGAGTAATTCTTCGTTTGATCTCTGCACTGATGTCATTTTGCGATGTTATAGTGGAGCCCAGGTAGACAAAGTCTTTGACAACTTCGAAGTTGTACCTATCCATCGTGACGTTTTGCCCGAGTCGACGATGTTGAGATTCCTTTCTCGATGATAGCATATACTTCGTCTTGTCCTCATTAACAGCCAAACCCATTTTCGCCGCCTCCGATTCAATACTTGCAAACGCACCAGTGACAGCTCGCTTCGTTCTTCCAATGATGTCAATATCATCTGCATAAGCAAGTAGTTGAACGGACTTTTGAAAAATTGTACCACTGTTGTTGACTTGCGAGTTGCGTACAATTGCTTCAAGTACGATGTTAAAGAGGTTGCATGATAACGCGTCGCCTTGCCTCAAACCTTTCTCGACATCAAAGGGTTCGGTGGTGTTCTTGCCGACTTTGACGGAGCAGCGAGATTTCTCCATCGTCATCCTGCACAAGCGGACGAGTTTGGCAGGGATGCCGAGATGCGCCATGGCCCTGTATAGCTCGTCTCTGTCTACGCTATCATATGCGACTTTAAAATCGATAAAGAGGTGGTGTGTATCGATTTGAAACTCCTGGGTTTTTTCCAAAATCTGTCGGAGTGTGAACATTTGATCGACGGTTGATTTGCCGGGCCTAAAACCACACTGATAGGGGCCGATCAGATCGTTGACAAACGGTTTTAAGCGATCACACAGTACAGATGACAAGATTTTGTATGCGACGTTGAGGAGACTTATACCTCTGTAGTTGGAACAGGTCAGAGCATCTCCTTTCTTGTGGATAGGGCACACTTTACCGAGGTTCCATTCATCGGGCATACTTTCCTCCGACCAAATTTTGGAGATAAGCTGGTGTATACTCCCTACCAAGTCATCTCCCCCTGCTTTGAATAGCTCGGCTGGCAGGCCATCCGCACCAGCAGCCTTGTACGTTTTAAGCTTGGCTATCGCTAACCGCACTTCATTTAGGTCGGGTGGACGGAAGTTTTGACCATCATCGTCCAGGTTGAATGGAGTGTTCTGTCTTACAGCGGAATTTTGGCCATCTTCGCCGTTTAGCAGTCTAGAAAAGTGTTGTTTCCAGATCCTCAGCACCGACTGTGTGTCTACCACCATATTCCCACTCTCGTCTCGGCAGGCTTCCGTTCTGGCCTTGTAACCCTGGGTAGTTTGCCTCACCCTTCGGTAGAACTTCCGAACATCACCCCTGCCGCTACAGTCCTCAATAGACTCGACCGCCCGCTTCGCATGCTCTCTCTTTTTCCTCCTGAGAAGTCGGCGTTCCTCCCTTCGTTTTTGCCCGTAGAGCTCCCGGGCTGCTCTCTCAGCAGCTCTGGTTCTAGCCTGCAGCATGGCTTGGTAGGCCTCGTTCTTTGCTTCATGCGCCAGTCTGCATTCTTCATCGAACCAGGGGTTTCGTTGTGGTGGCCTAGTGAAACCCAGTACATCAGTAGCGGCACTTTTGATGGCATTTTGGCAGTGCTTCCACTGGTCCTCTACAGATGATGCTTGTGGCAGGCTTGTTGAGAGTTTAAGAGAGACGTGGTCTGCAAAAGTCCTGGCTATCTCTTGCGATTTTAGCTTCGCGACGTTAAATCGTTTTACAGCATTCGCTCGTCGTTGTGGCGTCATGGATATCCGCATACGTACTTGCGCTACCACTAGGTAGTGATCCGAGTCTATGTTGGCACCTCGGAACGTTCGGACATCCAGGATACTGGAAGCATGTCTGGCGTCTATCGCAACATGATCAATCTGGTTGACGGTTCGTTGATCCGGAGACCGCCAGGTCCCTTTGTGTATATTGAGGTGTGGGAATTGAGTGCTTGCTATGATGACATTTCGCCCCGCCGCGAAATCAATGAGCCTAAGTCCGTTACCGGAAGTGTTGTCGTGCAGGCTGTGTCCTCCGACTATCGAACCAAAGATGCCCTCCTTTCCGATCTTGGCGTTGAAGTCGCCAAGAATAATCTTGACGTCGTACTTGGGGCACCTATCATACGTATCCTCGAGGAGATCGTAGAATTCTTCTTTGGTTGAGTCATCCTTTTCTTCCGTTGGGGCATGGGCACAGATCAACGTGATGTTTTTGAACTTTGCTTTGATGCGGATTGTGACCAGGCGCTCGCTTACATTTCTGAAGCCCAAGACTTCTTGCCTAAGTCTTCCCCTTACCACAAAACCACAACCAAAGAGCCGCTGACCCTGCTCCTTGCAGCACTCGCCGAAGTAGATGTCACACGATTGCATCCTTCGTATGCCCTCTCCATCCCATCGCACTTCCTGGATGGCTGTTACATCAGCCTTTAGCCTATCCAGGTTCTCCACTAATTGTTCGGCTGCACGTGGCCTGTTTAAGGTCCGGACATTCCACGTGCAGATCCGAAATTCGTTGTCCTTGTTTCGTTTGCTGGGGTCGTCAACATTAAAATCATCCATATCCGAGGCTTGTTGTCGTTTCGGAACCGACATTTTTTCCGTGGTAGGGAAGTCACCCCGACGCACAACCCCCTAGCCTGGAGGACCAGATCCTTATTATAACTCCAAGGACGGGGAGCCGGATAAACCGCTCCTTATAGGCCTGAGCTACGAATACGTCGTAGTAGCCCATATAAGGTGTTTGAGAATGCCAAACATTAGGCAAAACACCCTAATATTAAAACAAGAAGAAAATCATCATATCATCATATTTTTTTTATAATATTTAATTTCTCCTAATCTATTGTACATACTCACATTTATATATACTTACTTGCAATTGCAACTAACCGATCTTGCTTTTACAAAACAAAATACTGGTTTTTTGCATATTCTCTTTTGTGTCGCTTCCGTACTTGAATAGTTTAACTAATTGTAAGCTTAACAAATCATATTTTTTATGATTGCTAATTCGATCGCCAACGACATCGGTTGGTTTTATTGTAACGTTACATAAATACATACATAAATTATACTCAATCACAATCTACATTTAAAGTCACATTCAGAATCAAATCACACAACATTTAGTTTAAATAAAAAGTCATTTATAACGCTGTTGAATATCGGTGTTTTCTTTTTTTTTATTTTAACCAACAACACAACACAACACAACACAGAAGAGGCACACAACACACAATTAAATTAATTTGGACTTGGTAACATTATTAACAAATTTACAAATTAAACAAAATAACAACACATACACATTACACAAATTTACAAATCTCGAACATCAAAATTCTTACAAATCACAGACATTTTATGGTCCTTCGATAGCCAAATATATAAAAAATCAGTGCAATTATTGATTGATTAATAAAATCAAATTAATGAAAAATAAAACAGTGCTGTGCGCAATTAATTATTATTTTTTTTTTTAATAAATTTTGTTTGCGGTTCTTTGGGTGACCTTATGTTAAATAGAGGTCCCTTAGAGAACATTTTATGCCGTTATTTTTCATATTGCGTGATAATTAGACAGTTATTTTTTTTCTCATATTGCTTGATTGAACAGTTATTCAAACGGAGCAAACATCAGTTTCATAAAACTGTACCGTATTAGGTTTTGAATTAAACTTAAATTGACATTTTGGGAACCTTTTCTATTCGGTTGTTGTGTCGATTCTTAATAAAGAAATTTATTGAATTAAATAAATTTATTGACACATAAATAGACATACACAATTAAATAAAGAAAATTATTCTACAGTGCGGTTGCAATTTATAGGACATTTTAAATTTTGTTTTCCTGTTTTATAATGAATAAAATTATTGCTAAGCGTGGTCGTGCAAAAGGCTGTATAACTCTTACAGCTGCGTATGCTTTGTCGATTCCTATAGAAACAACAGTCAATACATTAGAATTTAGACTTCAAAGATTAAATGAAGCATGGAAAGAATTCGTAGCTTTGCAAGACGAACTTTTAGATTATGTCGGAAAAGAACATTATATTGACCGCGAACCTGAATATGCCGAATATGAGGCAAAATATTTTGAAACTCATGCGTTACTTTCTGATGCAATTCTTTACAAATCGAAAACATCAGAATGTCATAAAATTGTGCATCAAGGTTATCATACACCATCGGAAGATTCAGATTTGGCAATCGCTCACAAATCTATAAAGTTGCCAAGAATCACGATTGAACCTTTCTCGGGCGAATATAAAGATTGGCCGACGTTTCGAGACATGTTCACGGGAACTGTCGATTCAAATCATACAATTACGAACACTCAAAAACTTCATTTTTTAAAATCGTTTCTTCGCGGAGAAGCCGCGAATCTTCTCAAGCATATTCGATGTTCTGAAAACAATTATGTTGAGGCTTGGGCAAAACTAGAACAACGCTACGATCAAAAACATCTTATTGTCCGTTCGTTTATTCAGTCGTTTTTGTCGCTACCGTCGGCGTCGTGCAATGCGACAAATCTTCAATCGCTTCGTAAGATCACGAATGGGGCTGATGAAGCCATACGAGGACTTAAAGCTTTAAACTCCAGTTCACGCGATCCATGGCTCATTTATTTGCTTCTTCAAAAGGTGGATCAAGACACTAAGAAGGCTTGGGCTGAAGAAGTTGGCTCGAAAGATGATTCAACTATAGATGAGCTTCTTGAATTTCTTCAAACACGTTGTCAGTGTCTTGAATCATGCAGTTCGTTTTCAACTCCCAACAGCACTCGAGCCGTTCGTACGCATTTTGTAAAATCTACCCCTAGCTGCCCTAAGTGCCAAGATAATCATTTGCTTTCAAGTTGTGCGAACTTTAAATCATTAAACATTGACTCTCGTCGAGATTTCGTTAGAAATAATTCACTCTGTTTCAATTGCTTGCGTTCGGGGCATGCCTCTAATAATTGTCGCATCACGGTTCGTTGTCACCAGTGTCACTCTCGTCACCATTCCCTGCTCCATGCCCCTCAATCTCAAAATTCTACTCAATCAACAATTCAAACCCTAAATCAAAATCCAAATGCAGTTTCTAATTCTAATTCAAATCTTCGTTCCAATTCTTCTGAAAATCCAATTTCATATTCCTCGAATTCTCTCATCGCAAATCATTCGATCTCATTTAACCCTAAACACCAAGTTTCTACCATTTTACCAACAGCTATAGCTAGGATTCAGGACAAGCAAGGAATTTACCAAATCATGCGCATTCTTCTCGACTCAGGTTCTCAGGTGTCATTTGTTACTGAGCAAGCCGCTCAAAGACTAGGACTTCCTCGCAAACGTGTGAGGATTCCAATAGTAGGAATCGCTTCTAAGTCTGCTGGCGTAACCAACGGGTTAGTAAGCCTTAATCTTGTCTCTTGCTACAGCTCTGAATCAATTGATATTAACTGCTTCGTATTGCCAAACATCACTTCATCGCTTCCACCATTACCCATAAACCAACTTCTACCAAATCTTATCGACTCAAATCTTGCTGATCCTAAGTATCATCAACCTGGTCCCATCGATATTCTGATAGGGGCTGATAGAGTTTTTAATATTATTACGGGAGCTGCTAAAATCGAAAAAGGAGGATTCCTTACTTCGATCCCAACCATTTTTGGCTGGGTTATCGCTGGATGTAATTCACAGCCCTCAGGAATTCAGACTCTTCATACTCGTTTAGATCAAGATCTAGAATTCGATTTAGAAAGGTTTTGGAGGCTTGAGGAAGTATCCAACGAGCAACCAATGTCTGTCGAGGAGCAATTGGCGGAAGAAAACTTCGTCAAAAATCATACTCGTTGTGAAGATGGCAAATATGAAGTAGAACTTCCTTTCAAACCTTCGACGAATTTCGACTTCGGAGATTCTTTCGGCACAGCTTTAGCGCGTTTTCATTCCATTGAACGGAAATTCAATTGGAATCCAAATCTTAAATCGGAATATTCAAAATTCATAAATGAATATATTTCTCTTCGACATATGGAAGAAATCCCATCAAATGAAATTCAAAAATCAAATTCTTCGAACTACTATTTGCCACATCACGCAATCTTCAAGGAAGATAGTAGTACTACGAAAATTCGAGTCGTATTCGATGCGTCTGCAAAAACTCGTTCTTCACAATCTCTTAATGAAACTCTTCTTGTCGGTCCTACTATCCAGCGCGATATATTTTCAATCTGCTTAAGATCTCGTCAACATGCCTACCTAATGACAGGAGATATTGAGAAAATGTACAGACAAATTTGGGTTTCTCGAAAACACACAGATTTTCAACGAATTGTCTGGCGTGAAAGCCCTAATGAACCATTAAAACATTTTCGTCTTCTCACCGTTACGTACGGAACAGCTGCCGCGCCCTTTTTGGCTATCCGAGTTTTAAAACAGTTAGCTGCTGATTCTTTAGTAAGTCATCCTCAGGCATCAAAGATTCTCTTGGAAGATTTTTACGTTGATGATGTCATCACCGGCTCAGATACCATTGATGATATCATATCTCTTCGGTTGGAGCTAGTTGAGCTCTTAAAATCAGCTGGACTTAATCTACGAAAGTGGACTACGAACTGTTGGCCACTCCTGATCTCCTTGCCAGAGGATCAGCGAGAACTTTCACCAGTAGACTTTGAAGATTCGAATTCTGTCAAGGTCTTGGGTTTGCAGTGGTGTCCGTCAAAAGATGTCTTTTCATACAAAGTCAAATTTAATCCGTCGAATATATGCACAAAACGTCACATATTATCAGAAGCTTCAAAAATCTTCGATCCGTTGGGATTTCTCGCGCCGGTCATCATAGGAGTCAAAATCCTGCTTCAGGAGCTCTGGAGAAAACAAATCAATTGGGATGAAGAAGTTCCAGAATCTTTATCGCAACAATGGAACTCTATAAGAAACGAGCTACCTATCGTTGAATCTTTTGCTATACCGCGAATCATGCTAAACAAACAACGTTATTGGGAACTGCACGGCTTTTGCGATGCATCTCTGGATGCATACGCAGCAGTGGTCTATTGTCGAAACGTCAAATCTGATAATTCAATATCTGTGACTCTCGTCGCAGCAAAATCTAAAGTCGCCCCATTAAAGGTTTTACCTCTTCCGAGGCTTGAGTTGTGTGGAGCTTTATTACTTGTGCGATTGATAAACAAAATCAAGCTCTCTTTACAGGTACCAGATGTGAATGTATTTGGTTGGACCGACTCATCAATAGTCCTGCATTGGTTGGCCGCTGCACCAAAGAAATGGTCGGTATTTATTGGAAATAGAACATCCGAGATCCTCACATCTATGCCTTTTAAATCGTGGAATCATGTTCGATCGGCCTCTAATCCTGCAGATGCCGCTACAAGAGGATTACTGCCATCAATGTTGGAAAAAACTAGTATCTGGTGGAAAGGTCCCGGATGGCTAAGTAAAGAACGAGATCAATGGCCTTCGTCAAGTTACAGCCCAGATGACATCGACACTCAGCAGTTGGAAGAGCGTAAGACAAACAAGATCGCCAAGGTATTTTTCCTAAATCATAATTCAAATCATCCATTCGAAACTGTTATAAATAACTCTTCAAGTTGGTTGAAGGTAGTTCGAGTAACTGCGTACGTGGTTCGGTTTACCGAAAACTATTTTATATCTAAGGAACGTCGGAAATTAGGGCCACTTTCTACTAACGAATTATCCTTTGCTAAAATTCAAATCATAAAATATGTTCAATCGTCTTTGTTTAACTCAGAAATTCAATGCTTAAAATCTAAGAAAGAACTTCACTCCAAAAGCAGACTCAAAAGTTTAAATCCAATTATCGATTCATCAGGTGTTCTTCGTGTCGGCGGTCGGCTAGAACATTCGAACTTGACCTATTCTGAAAAACACCCCATAATCTTGTGCAAATCTCACAGAATCGCTAAATTAATTGCAGTCTTAACACATAAAAATAATTTACATGCTGGTGCCTCACTTCTATTTGCTCTAATCAAACAAAATTTTTATATTCTCGGTTGCAGAAATCTTGCTCGTAAGGTGGTTCGAGAATGCATTGACTGTATTCGTCAGCAAAAAGCAACAACGAAACAACTTATGGGAAATCTTCCTTCCGATCGCGTTCGGTATGCTCGACCCTTCAGCAGAGTTGGCTGCGATTACGCGGGGCCTATAACGCTTCGTCTAAGTCGAGGTCGGAACCCAAGGTTTGTAAAGGCCTATATAGCTCTCTTCGTTTGCTTCGTAACAAAAGCAATCCACATCGAGTTAGTCGGAGATTTAACTTCAACCGCCTTTTTATCAGCCTTAGATCGCTTCGTTGCCCGCCGCGGCAAACCGTCTGAGATTTGGAGCGACAACGGTACCAACTTTGTTGGTGCTAAACGCCTACTTAACGAAATGTACAATCTTCTATGCAGTCAACAACACAACAACATCATCATCGATCACCTGGCCAAGGACAACGTCGAATGGAAATTTATCCCCCCATCTTCCCCCCATTTCGGAGGACTATGGGAGTCAGGTGTTCGATCCGTCAAATTGCATCTCAAACGAGTAATAGGGGATACAAAACTTACATACGAAGAGATGTATACCCTACTAGTAAAAATCGAAGCTCTTCTTAATTCTCGCCCAATGTGGCAAACTTCCGATGTTGACCCTGTTGCCCTTACACCCGCTCATTTTTTAATCGGGGAACCCTATACTGCTGTTCCTCAACCTGATTTATCTAAAAATGCTATTTCAATCAAAACTAACTGGTCTCTTTTACAGGCAATGTTTCAAGGTTTTTGGAAACAGTGGCATTCAGAATTCCTTACTTCATTACAACATCGTTCAAAATGGCAAACGCCACAACCAAATCTGGAAGTCGACGATGTTGTCCTACTAAAGGAGCCCAATCTGCCAGCATCCAAATGGATATTAGGACGAATCATCCAAACGCACCCAGGAAAGGATGAAAAGTGTCGAGTTGTAACAATTCGGACCAAATTCGGAGACTACGTTCGTCCTACAATAAAAGTAGCTCGCCTGCCATGTTCAGAAAGCCCATAGGCTTTCAGGAGGGGGCTGGATGTTTGAGAATGCCAAACATTAGGCAAAACACCCTAATATTAAAACAAGAAGAAAATCATCATATCATCATATTTTTTTTATAATATTTAATTTCTCCTAATCTATTGTACATACTCACATTTATATATACTTACTTGCAATTGCAACTAACCGATCTTGCTTTTACAAAACAAAATACTGGTTTTTTGCATATTCTCTTTTGTGTCGCTTCCGTACTTGAATAGTTTAACTAATTGTAAGCTTAACAAATCATATTTTTTATGATTGCTAATTCGATCGCCAACGACATCGGTTGGTTTTATTGTAACGTTACATAAATACATACATAAATTATACTCAATCACAATCTACATTTAAAGTCACATTCAGAATCAAATCACACAACATTTAGTTTAAATAAAAAGTCATTTATAACGCTGTTGAATATCGGTGTTTTCTTTTTTTTTATTTTAACCAACAACACAACACAACACAACACAGAAGAGGCACACAACACACAATTAAATTAATTTGGACTTGGTAACATTATTAACAAATTTACAAATTAAACAAAATAACAACACATACACATTACACAAATTTACAAATCTCGAACATCAAAATTCTTACACCGAAAAAAAAACCTTGGTGAAATCAACCAATATTCTTGGTTGATTTGGCGTCAACCAAGAAACGTGATTGATTTCACAACGCTCGCGTGATCAATATTTTTATCAAAACTTTACAACGAACGTGATTGATTTCGTGTTTGATTTATCACGCGTCATTGTTACCCAACAATTTTCGTGTTACACTGAGTATTTTCATATTCAAGTGATCACGTTCATTGTACTTCTGAAAAATTTATTTTTGATCACAAACATTGTTATTCAACAGCATTCATGGTTCTTTAACTATGAACATTGTTGATGGATAATATTTTTTTTGGACTACGTTTATAGTCAAATGATAATGAACATTGTTAATCAACAGCATTCATAGTTCTTTGACCATGAACATTGTTGATGGAAAATATTTTTTTTGAACTACGTTTATAGTCAAATGATAATGAACGTGATCAAAGGAACACACTTAAATTGTTGTTTAACTACGTTCGTTGTACACCAACCATAATTGTGGTTGCTTGACCACGTTCATTTCATGATTAAATAACAACGTACGTGATCAGTTTATAATATTTCCGTTGTTCTTTAACTACGTTCGTTATGCACCAACAATGATTGTGGTTGCTTGACCACGTTCATTTCATGATTAAATAACAACGTACGTGATCACTTTATAATATTTCCGTTGTTCTTTAACTACGTTCGTTATGCACCAACAATGATTGTGATTACTTGACCACGTTTATTTCATGATTAAATAACAACGTACGTGATCAGTTTATAATATTTCCGTTGTTCTTTAACCACGTTTGTTATACACCAACCATGATTGTGGTTGCTTGACCACGTTCATTTCATGATTAAATAACAATGAACGTGATCAATTTATAATATCTCCGTTGTTCTTTAATCACGTTCGTTATACACCAACCATGATTGTGGTTGCTTGACCACGTTCATTTCATGATTAAATAACAACGTACGTGATCAATTTATAATACTTTCGTTGTTCGTTAACTACGTTCGTTGTTAACAAAGCATGGTTGGATCGCTTTGCACCGCTGCTTCTTCGGTAGTACATATATACTTACTTACATACTTTTTTAACCTGTGAACTGTAAAACGGTCAAATAAAAAGAATTCTTTCTTTTAATTTAATGATTTTTTTTTATTTAAATATATTCTTTTTTTTTAATAAAATAAGCTTAATTAAATTATCTAAAAAAATTTTAAGAATATAAATTTATTACCACAAGGGTTTAAAAGTAAAGACACAGGAGGTCCATCAAACTCATTTATAACATACATTAAGTAATTTTGAGTATCTTTTAAAACTTCATATGAATTAAAATGATCAATGTAATTGGAAATTATAATTTTTTCACAAATTATGTATGGAATGTTTTTCAACAAAATTAAACATTCAATTTTATAAACATTTTTAGAGATACTGATGTAATCATTTGTTTTGTAAGAAATTTTGCGGAATGTAAGAGAATTATAACTTATTACGTCATTAAAATCAATTTTATATGAAGAAATGTTTTTTAGTTTAGAAAAACAAGAACAATCCTTCAGCAAAGTGTCATTTTTTGGAATATTTGTAATTTCCGGAGAGATTCCTAGACTACAAGTTATTCTTTTACAGAACATTAATGAGGTTTTAATACTTCTGTTAAATCTGAAATTATATCTTCAACTATTTTACGAGACAAATTGGAGTTTCCGTACAAGTTACAAAGAAAGCTTATTGCAGAAGATTCAATAACTTTGAAGATACTACATTCTTCAGTTGTAGTTTTACACTCATCTGCTAGGTTATCAATTGGGACATTTTGTTCAAATGATATGTTTTCTGTACTTGAATTACCTATAGAAGTAGTTGCGCTAAGATTTAGGCTTTTATATGAACGTTCAAAATGTCTTCTGAAACTTTTTAGATTGTAAATTTGCTTACAATTAAAACATTGGTAATCATTTGTCTGGTTAAAGTAATGTATTGTTCTGTAATGAATTATAAGCCCTTTTACATCCGCTAACGATAATAAGCATAAGTGACATTTATACATTATAAGTTTTTAATGATTCAATTAAAATAAGTATATCTGGTGATACTCTTTCAGAGGTTTCAATTTCATAAAAATATTTTTGTATAAAAATCCAGACAGATTTGCACTACATTGGATACTTGAGGTTAAGCACAAAGAATGTTTTAAAGCAAGTATCCAATGCGGGCAATAAATGTTCAAATTTGTATTTTACTTCATTAAAATAGACGATAAAAGTGTTATCAAAGCTACAATGCATAACAATTGGCTGTAAATTTTGACCTTGTTCCCTCACCTTTGTCGCAATTTGGTCAATGATGGGGTTGAAATTATTCGCCTCTGCTACTTCAACAATCAAAGATTGTTGGGAATCTTTTATAGTTGGCTTCACAAATTTCCTTTTCTTGATTTCAGGTGAGATTGTTGCTTGTCGTGATGATGGGGGGAGAATGGCGTGAAGAAGATTGACTATCAAAACGTCTTCTGGATCTAAAAAACAAAAATTGAAAAAAAAAAAACAATTAAAATATTACTCATGGAAGGCATTATCCTTAACAATAAGGCAAATAAGAACCTAATCCCTCAATTTGATTAATTCATATTATAGGCTTGCTTGAAAACTAGTTCGAGTTTTAAGTTTTGCAAACATCGTTTTGGACCTAGAAAAATTTTAAATATTTTGTCTTCGGGAAAAAGACTTAGAAAAATATTAGGACTTGAAAAATTTTTGGACTTAAAAAAATTTTCAATATTTTTACATCGGGAAAAAGACTTAGAAAAATTTTTGGACTTAGAAAAATTTTAGGACATAGAAAAATTTTTGGACTTAGAAAAATTTTCAATATTTTTTCATCGGGAAAGAGACTTAGAAAAATTTTCAATATTTTTTCATCGGAAAAGACTTAGAAAAATTTTTAGACTTAGAAAAATTTTCAATATTTTTTCTTCGGGAAAAAGACTTACAAAAATTTTCAATATATTTTCATCGGAAGAGACTTAGAAAAATTTTCAATATTTTTTCATCGGAAAAGACTTAGAAAAATTTAGGACTTGGAAAAATTTTTGGACTTAGAAAAATTTTCAATATTGTTTCATCGGGAAAAAGACTTACAAAAATTTTCAATATATTTTCATCGGAAGAGACTTAGAAAAATTTTCAATATTTTTTCATCGGAAAAGACTTAGAAAAATTTTTAAATTAAGAAAAATTTTCAATATTTTTTCTTCGGGAAAAAGACTTAGAAAAAATTTAGGACTTGGAAAAATTTTTGGACTTAGAAAAATTTTCAATATTGTTTCATCGGGAAAAAGACTTACAAAAATTTTCAATATATTTTCATCGGAAGAGACTTAGAAAAATTTTCAATATTTTTTCATCGGAAAAGACTTAGAAAAATTTTTAGACTTAGAAAAATTTTCAATATTTTTTCTTCGGGAAAAAGACTTAGAAAAAATTTAGGACTTGGAAAAATTTTTGGACTTAGAAAAATTTTCAATATTGTTTCATCGGGAAAAAGACTTACAAAAATTTTCAATATATTTTCATCGGAAAAGACTTAGAAAAATATTCAATATTTTTTCATCGGAAAAGACTTAAAAAAATTTTTAGACTAAGAAAAATTTTCAATATTTTTTCTTCGGGAAAAAGACTTAGAAAAAATTTAGGACTTAGAAAAATTTTTGGACTTAGAAAAATTTTCAATATTTTTTCTTCGGGAAAAAGACTTAGAAAAAATTTAGGACTTGGAAAAATTTTTGGACTTAGAAAAATTTTCAATATTGTTTCATCGGGAAAAAGACTTACAAAAATTTTCAATATATTTTCATCGGAAGAGACTTAGAAAAATTTTCAATATTTTTTCATCGGAAAAGACTTAGAAAAATTTTTAGACTTAGAAAAATTTTCAATATTTTTTCTTCGGGAAAAAGACTTAGAAAAAATTTAGGACTTGGAAAAATTTTTGGACTTAGAAAAATTTTCAATATTGTTTCATCGGGAAAAAGACTTACAAAAATTTTCAATATATTTTCATCGGAAAAGACTTAGAAAAATTTTCAATATTTTTTCATCGGAAAAGACTTAAAAAAATTTTTAGACTAAGAAAAATTTTCAATATTTTTTCTTCGGGAAAAAGACTTAGAAAAAATTTAGGACTTAGAAAAATTTTTGGACTTAGAAAAATTTTCAATATTTTTTCTTCGGGAAAAAGACTTAGAAAAATTTTTGGACTTAAAAAAATTTTCAATATTTTTTCATCGGGAAATAGACTTAGAAAAACTTTTGGACTTAGAAAAATTTTCAATATTTTTTCTTCGGGAATAAGACTTAGAAAAAATTTAGGACTTTGAAAAATTTTTGGACTTAGAAAAATTTTCAATATTTTTTCTTCGGGAAAAAGACTTAGAAAAATTTTTGGACTTAGAAAACTTTTCAATATTTTTCCCTCTGGAAAAAGACTTAGAAAAATTTTAGGACTTAGAAACATTTTTGGACCTAGAAAAATTTTCAATATTTTTTCTTCTAGAAAAAGATACATTAATCTTCAGATATACTCTTACATTCATCTGCTAGGTTATCAATAGGGACATTTTTTTTCAATTTTTTTATCTTCTGTACTCGAAGTAGCTAGAGAAGCAGTTGATTTAGGCTTTTACATGAACGTTAAGTTTTTACCTAAGCCACAAGGGGGTGGTACGAAAACCTTTTTTATAGAATTTTGTCTATACACTCATTCAAAAAGTTAACTTTTGGAATAGTATCTGAAATTAAAATTCAAAAATGCATTTATGTGTCTAATTGTATTTAAAATCTAGATAATAAAACATAATCCTTGTAAACTTTTTACTTAAGCCACAAGGGGGTGGTACGAAAACCTTTTTTAGAATTTTGTCTATACACTCATTCAAAAAGTTAACTTTTGGAATAGTATCTGAAATTAAAACTTAAAAATGCATTTGTGTGTCTAATTGTATTTAAAATCTAAATAATAAAACATTATCCTTGTAAACTTTTTACTTAAGCCACAACGGGGTGGTACGAAAACCTTTTTTAGAATTTTGTCTATATACTCATTCAAAAAGTTAACTTTTGGAATAGTATCTGAAATTAAAATTCAAAAATGCATTTATGTGTCTAATTGTATTTAAAATCTAGATAATAAAACATCATCCTTGTAAACTTTTTACTTAAGCCACAACGGGGTGGTACGAAAACCTTTTTTAGAATTTTGTCTATACACTCATTCAAAAAGTTAACTTTTGGAATAGTATCTGAAATTAAAACTTAAAAATGCATTTGTGGGTCTAATTGTATTTAAAATCTAAATAATAAAACATTATCCTTGTAAACTTTTTACTTAAGTCACAACGGGGTGGTACGAAAACCTTTTTTAGAATTTTGTCTATACACTCATTCTAAAAGTTAACTTTTGGAATAGTATCTGAAATTAAAATTCAAAAATGCATTTATGTGTCTAATTGTATTTAAAATCTAGATAGTAAAACATCATCCTTGTAAACTTTTTACTTAAGCCACAATGGGGTGGTACGAAAACCTTTTTTAGAATTTTGTCTATACACTCATTCAAAAAGTTAACTTTTGGAATAGTATCTGAAATTAAAATTCAAAAATGCATTTATGTGTCTAATTGTATTTAAAATCTAGATAATAAAACATCATCCTTGTAAACTTTTTACTTAAGCCACAAGGGGGTGGTACGAAAACCTTTTTTATAGAATTTTGTCTATACACTCATTCAAAAAGTTAACTTTTGGAATAGTATCTGAAATTAAAATTCAAAAATGCATTTATGTGTCTAATTGTATTTAAAATCTAGATAATAAAACATCATCCTTGTAAACTTTTTACTTAAGCCACAACGGGGTGGTACGAAAACCTTTTTTAGAATTTTGTCTATACACTCATTCAAAAAGTTAACTTTTGGAATAGTATCTGAAATTAAAATTCAAAAATGCATTTATGTGTCTAATTGTATTTAAAATCTAGATAATAAAACATCATCCTTGTAAACTTTTTACTTAAGCCACAAGGGGGTGGTACGAAAACCTTTTTTTGAATTTTGTCTATACACTCATTCAAAAAGTTAACTTTTGGAATAGTATCTGAAATTAAAACTTAAAAATGCATTTGTGTGTCTAATTGTATTTAAAATCTAAATAATAAAACATAATCCTTGTAAACTTTTTACTTAAGCCACAACGGGGTGGTACGAAAACCTTTTTTTAGAATTTTGTCTATACACTCATTCAAAAAGTGAACTTTTGGAATGGTATCTGAAATTAAAACTTAAAAATGCATTTGTGGGTCTAATTGTATTTAAAATCTAAATAATAAAACATCATCCTTGTAAACTTTTTACTTAAGCCACAACGGGGATGGTACGAAAACATTTTTTTGGAATATTGTCTATACACTCATTCAAAAAGTGAACTTTTGGAATAGTATTTGAAATTAAAATTCAAAAATGCATTTGTGGGTCTAATTGTATTTAAAATCTAGATAATAAAACATCATCCTTGTAAAATTTTTACTTAAGCCACAAGGGGGTGGTACGAAAACCCTTTTTATAGAATTTTGTCTATACACTCATTCAAAAAGTTAACTTTTGGAATAGTATCTGAAATTAAAATTCAAAAATGCATTTATGTGTCTAATTGTATTTAAAATCTAGATGATAAAACATCATCCTTGTAAACTTTTTACTTAAGCCACAAGGGGGTGGTACGAAAACCTTTTTTAGAATTTTGTCTATACACTCATTCAAAAAGTTAACTTTTGGAATAGTATCTGAAATTAAAACTTAAAAATGCATTTGTGGGTCTAATTGTATTTAAAATCTAAATAATAAAACATTATTCTTGTAAACTTTTTACTTAAGCCACAACGGGGTGGTACGAAAACCTTTTTTAGAATTTTGTCTATACACTCATTCAAAAAGTTAACTTTTGGAATAGTATCTGAAATTAAAACTTAAAAATGCATTTGTGGGTCTAATTGTATTTAAAATCTAAATAATAAAACATTATCCTTGTAAACTTTTTACTTAAGCCACAACGGGGTGGTACGAAAACCTTTTTTAGAATTTTGTCTATACACTCATTCTAAAAGTTAACTTTTGGAATAGTATCTGAAATTAAAATTCAAAAATGCATTTATGTGTCTAATTGTATTTAAAATCTAGATAGTAAAACATCATCCTTGTAAACTTTTTACTTAAGCCACAATGGGGTGGTACGAAAACCTTTTTTAGAATTTTGTCTATACACTCATTCAAAAAGTTAACTTTTGGAATAGTATCTGAAATTAAAACTTAAAAATGCATTTGTGGGTCTAATTGTATTTAAAATCTAAATAATAAAACATTATCCTTGTAAACTTTTTACTTAAGCCACAAGGGGGTGGTACGAAAACCTTTTTTAGAATTTTGTCTATACACTCATTCAAAAAGTTAACTTTTGGAATAGTATCTGAAATTAAAACTTAAAAATGCATTTGTGGGTCTAATTGTATTTAAAATCTAAATAATAAAACATTATCCTTGTAAACTTTTTACTTAAGCCACAACGGGGTGGTACGAAAACCTTTTTTAGAATTTTGTCTATACACTCATTCTAAAAGTTAACTTTTGGAATAGTATCTGAAATTAAAATTCAAAAATGCATTTATGTGTCTAATTGTATTTAAAATCTAGATAGTAAAACATCATCCTTGTAAACTTTTTACTTAAGCCACAATGGGGTGGTACGAAAACCTTTTTTAGAATTTTGTCTATACACTCATTCAAAAAGTTAACTTTTGGAATAGTATCTGAAATTAAAATTCAAAAATGCATTTATGTGTCTAATTGTATTTAAAATCTAGATAATAAAACATCATCCTTGTAAACTTTTTACTTAAGCCAAAAGGGGGTGGTACGAAAACCTTTTTTATAGAATTTTGTCTATACACTCATTCAAAAAGTTAACTTTTGGAATAGTATCTGAAATTAAAATTCAAAAATGCATTTATGTGTCTAATTGTATTTAAAATCTAGATAATAAAACATAATCCTTGTAAACTTTTTACTTAAGCCACAAGGGGGTGGTACGAAAACCTTTTTTAGAATTTTGTCTATACACTCATTCAAAAAGTTAACTTTTGGAATAGTATCTGAAATTAAAACTTAAAAATGCATTTGTGTGTCTAATTGTATTTAAAATCTAAATAATAAAACATTATCCTTGTAAACTTTTTACTTAAGCCACAACGGGGTGGTACGAAAACCTTTTTTAGAATTTTGTCTATATACTCATTCAAAAAGTTAACTTTTGGAATAGTATCTGAAATTAAAATTCAAAAATGCATTTATGTGTCTAATTGTATTTAAAATCTAGATAATAAAACATCATCCTTGTAAACTTTTTACTTAAGCCACAACGGGGTGGTACGAAAACCTTTTTTAGAATTTTGTCTATACACTCATTCAAAAAGTTAACTTTTGGAATAGTATCTGAAATTAAAACTTAAAAATGCATTTGTGTGTCTAATTGTATTTAAAATCTAAATAATAAAACATTATCCTTGTAAACTTTTTACTTAAGCCACAACGGGGTGGTACGAAAACCTTTTTTAGAATTTTGTCTATACACTCATTCAAAAAGTTAACTTTTGGAATAGTATCTGAAATTAAAATTCAAAAATGCATTTATGTGTCTAATTGTATTTAAAATCTAGATAATAAAACATCATCCTTGTAAACTTTTTACTTAAGCCACAACGGGGTGGTACGAAAACCTTTTTTAGAATTTTGTCTATACACTCATTCAAAAAGTTAACTTTTGGAATAGTATCTGAAATTAAAACTTAAAAATGCATTTGTGTGTCTAATTGTATTTAAAATCTAAATAATAAAACATAATCCTTGTAAACTTTTTACTTAAGCCACAACGGGGTGGTACGAAAACCTTTTTTAGAATTTTGTCTATACACTCATTCAAAAAGTTAACTTTTGGAATAGTATCTGAAATTAAAATTCAAAAATGCATTTATGTGTCTAATTGTATTTAAAATCTAGATAATAAAACATCATCCTTGTAAACTTTTTACTTAAGCCACAACGGGGTGGTACGAAAACCTTTTTTAGAATTTTGTCTATACACTCATTCAAAAAGTTAACTTTTGGAATAGTATCTGAAATTAAAATTCAAAAATGCATTTATGTGTCTAATTGTATTTAAAATCTAGATAATAAAACATCATCCTTGTAAACTTTTTACTTAAGCCACAAGGGGGTGGTACGAAAACCATTTTTTGAATTTTGTCTATACACTCATTCAAAAAGTTAACTTTTGGAATAGTATCTGAAATTAAAACTTAAAAATGCATTTGTGTGTCTAATTGTATTTAAAATCTAAATAATAAAACATAATCCTTGTAAACTTTTTACTTAAGCCACAACGGGGTGGTACGAAAACCTTTTTTAGAATTTTGTCTATACACTCATTCAAAAAGTGAACTTTTGGAATAGTATCTGAAATTAAAACTTAAAAATGCATTTGTGGGTCTAATTGTATTTAAAATCTAAATAATAAAACATCATCCTTGTAAACTTTTTACTTAAGCCACAACGGGGATGGTACGAAAACATTTTTTTGGAATATTGTCTATACACTCATTCAAAAAGTGAACTTTTGGAATAGTATTTGAAATTAAAATTCAAAAATGCATTTGTGGGTCTAATTGTATTTAAAATCTAGATAATAAAACATCATCCTTGTAAAATTTTTACTTAAGCCACAAGGGGGTGGTACGAAAACCCTTTTTATAGAATTTTGTCTATACACTCATTCAAAAAGTTAACTTTTGGAATAGTATCTGAAATTAAAATTCAAAAATGCATTTATGTGTCTAATTGTATTTAAAATCTAGATGATAAAACATCATCCTTGTAAACTTTTTACTTAAGCCACAAGGGGGTGGTACGAAAACCTTTTTTAGAATTTTGTCTATACACTCATTCAAAAAGTTAACTTTTGGAATAGTATCTGAAATTAAAACTTAAAAATGCATTTGTGGGTCTAATTGTATTTAAAATCTAAATAATAAAACATTATTCTTGTAAACTTTTTACCTAAGCCACAACGGGGTGGTACGAAAACCTTTTTTAGAATTTTGTCTATACACTCATTCAAAAAGTTAACTTTTGGAATAGTATCTGAAATTAAAACTTAAAAATGCATTTGTGTGTCTAATTGTATTTAAAATCTAAATAATAAAACATTATCCTTGTAAACTTTTTACTTAAGCCACAACGGGGTGGTACGAAAACCTTTTTTAGAATTTTGTCTATACACTCATTCAAAAAGTTAACTTTTGGAATAGTATCTGAAATTAAAATTCAAAAATGCATTTATGTGTCTAATTGTATTTAAAATCTAGATGATAAAACATCATCCTTGTAAACTTTTTACTTAAGCCACAAGGGGGTGGTACGAAAACCTTTTTTAGAATTTTGTCTATACACTCATTCAAAAAGTTAACTTTTGGAATAGTATCTGAAATTAAAACTTAAAAATGCATTTGTGTGTCTAATTGTATTTAAAATCTAAATAATAAAACATTATCCTTGTAAACTTTTTACTTAAGCCACAACGGGGTGGTACGAAAACCTTTTTTAGAATTTTGTCTATACACTCATTCAAAAAGTTAACTTTTGGAATAGTATCTGAAATTAAAATTCAAAAATGCATTTATGTGTCTAATTGTATTTAAAATCTAGATGATAAAACATCATCCTTGTAAACTTTTTACTTAAGCCACAAGGGGGTGGTACGAAAACCTTTTTTAGAATTTTGTCTATACACTCATTCAAAAAGTTAACTTTTGGAATAGTATCTGAAATTAAAACTTAAAAATGCATTTGTGGGTCTAATTGTATTTAAAATCTAGATAATAAAACATCATCCTTGTAAACTTTTTACTTAAGCCACAAGGGGGTGGTACGAAAACCTTTTTTATAGAATTTTGTCTATACACTCATTCAAAAAGTTAACTTTTGGAATAGTATCTGAAATTAAAACTTAAAAATGCATTTGTGGGTCTAATTGTATTTAAAATCTAGATAATAAAACATCATCCTTGTAAACTTTTTACTTAAGCCACAAGGGGGTGGTACGAAAACCTTTTTTAGAATTTTGTCTATACACTCATTCAAAAAGTTAACTTTTGGAATAGTATCTGAAATTAAAACTTAAAAATGCATTTGTGTGTCTTATTGTATTTAAAATCTAAATAATAAAACATCATCCTTGTAAACTTTTTACTTAAGCCACAACGGGGTGGTACGAAAACCTTTTTTAGAATTTTGTCTATACACTCATTCAAAAAGTTAACTTTTGGAATAGTATCTGAAATTAAAATTCAAAAATGCATTTATGTGTCTAATTGTATTTAAAATCTAGATAATAAAACATCATCCTTGTAAACTTTTTACTTAAGCCACAAGGGGGTGGTACGAAAACCTTTTTTAGAATTTTGTCTATAAACTCATTCAAAAAGTTAACTTTTGGAATAGTATCTGAAATTAAAATTCAAAAATGCATTTATGTGTCTAATTGTATTTAAAATCTAGATAATAAAACATCATCCTTGTAAACTTTTTACTTAAGCCACAAGGGGGTGGTACGAAAACCTTTTTTAGAATTTTGTCTATACTTTCATTCAAAAAGTTAACTTTTGGAATAGTATCTGAAATTAAAACTTAAAAATGCATTTGTGTGTCTAATTGTATTTAAAATCTAAATAATAAAACATCATCCTTGTAAACTTTTTACTTAAGCCACAACGGGGTGGTACGAAAACCTTTTTTAGAATTTTGTCTATACACTCATTCAAAAAGTTAACTTTTGGAATAGTATCTGAAATTAAAATTCAAAAATGCATTTATGTGTCTAATTGTATTTAAAATCTAGATAATAAAACATCATCCTTGTAAACTTTTTACTTAAGCCACAACGGGGTGGTACGAAAACCTTTTTTAGAATTTTGTCTATACACTCATTCAAAAAGTTAACTTTTGGAATAGTATCTGAAATTAAAACTTAAAAATGCATTTGTGTGTCTAATTGTATTTAAAATCTAGATAATAAAACATCATCCTTGTAAACTTTTTACCTAAGCCACAAGGGGATGGTACGAAAACCTTTTTTAGAATTTTGTCTATACACTCATTCAAAAAGTTAACTTTTGGAATAGTATCTGAAATTAAAACTTAAAAATGCATTTGTGTGTCTTATTGTATTTAAAATCTAAATAATAAAACATCATCCTTGTAAACTTTTTACTTAAGCCACAACGGGGTGGTACGAAAACCTTTTTTAGAATTTTGTCTATACACTCATTCAAAAAGTGAACTTTTGGAATAGTATCTGAAATTAAAACTTAAAAATGCATTTGTGGGTCTAATTGTATTTAAAATCTAAATAATAAAACATCATCCTTGTAAACTTTTTACTTAAGCCACAACGGGGATGGTACGAAAACATTTTTTTGGAATATTGTCTATACACTCATTCAAAAAGTGAACTTTTGGAATAGTATTTGAAATTAAAATTCAAAAATGCATTTGTGGGTCTAATTGTATTTAAAATCTAGATAATAAAACATCATCCTTGTAAAATTTTTACTTAAGCCACAAGGGGGTGGTACGAAAACCCTTTTTATAGAATTTTGTCTATACACTCATTCAAAAAGTTAACTTTTGGAATAGTATCTGAAATTAAAATTCAAAAATGCATTTATGTGTCTAATTGTATTTAAAATCTAGATGATAAAACATCATCCTTGTAAACTTTTTACTTAAGCCACAAGGGGGTGGTACGAAAACCTTTTTTAGAATTTTGTCTATACACTCATTCAAAAAGTTAACTTTTGGAATAGTATCTGAAATTAAAACTTAAAAATGCATTTGTGGGTCTAATTGTATTTAAAATCTAAATAATAAAACATTATTCTTGTAAACTTTTTACCTAAGCCACAACGGGGTGGTACGAAAACCTTTTTTAGAATTTTGTCTATACACTCATTCAAAAAGTTAACTTTTGGAATAGTATCTGAAATTAAAACTTAAAAATGCATTTGTGGGTCTAATTGTATTTAAAATCTAAATAATAAAACATTATCCTTGTAAACTTTTTACTTAAGCCACAACGGGGTGGTACGAAAACCTTTTTTAGAATTTTGTCTATACACTCATTCTAAAAGTTAACTTTTGGAATAGTATCTGAAATTAAAATTCAAAAATGCATTTATGTGTCTAATTGTATTTAAAATCTAGATAGTAAAACATCATCCTTGTAAACTTTTTACTTAAGCCACAATAGGGTGGTACGAAAACCTTTTTTAGAATTTTGTCTATACACTCATTCAAAAAGTTAACTTTTGGAATAGTATCTGAAATTAAAACTTAAAAATGCATTTGTGGGTCTAATTGTATTTAAAATCTAAATAATAAAACATTATCCTTGTAAACTTTTTACTTAAGCCACAAGGGGGTGGTACGAAAACCTTTTTTAGAATTTTGTCTATACACTCATTCAAAAAGTTAACTTTTGGAATAGTATCTGAAATTAAAACTTAAAAATGCATTTGTGGGTCTAATTGTATTTAAAATCTAAATAATAAAACATTATTCTTGTAAACTTTTTACTTAAGCCACAACGGGGTGGTACGAAAACCTTTTTTAGAATTTTGTCTATACACTCATTCAAAAAGTTAACTTTTGGAATAGTATCTGAAATTAAAACTTAAAAATGCATTTGTGGGTCTAATTGTATTTAAAATCTAAATAATAAAACATTATCCTTGTAAACTTTTTACTTAAGCCACAACGGGGTGGTACGAAAACCTTTTTTAGAATTTTGTCTATACACTCATTCTAAAAGTTAACTTTTGGAATAGTATCTGAAATTAAAATTCAAAAATGCATTTATGTGTCTAATTGTATTTAAAATCTAGATAGTAAAACATCATCCTTGTAAACTTTTTACTTAAGCCACAATGGGGTGGTACGAAAACCTTTTTTAGAATTTTGTCTATACACTCATTCAAAAAGTTAACTTTTGGAATAGTATCTGAAATTAAAATTCAAAAATGCATTTATGTGTCTAATTGTATTTAAAATCTAGATAATAAAACATCATCCTTGTAAACTTTTTACTTAAGCCACAAGGGGGTGGTACGAAAACCTTTTTTATAGAATTTTGTCTATACACTCATTCAAAAAGTTAACTTTTGGAATAGTATCTGAAATTAAAATTCAAAAATGCATTTATGTGTCTAATTGTATTTAAAATCTAGATAATAAAACATCATCCTTGTAAACTTTTTACTTAAGCCACAACGGGGTGGTACGAAAACCTTTTTTAGAATTTTGTCTATACACTCATTCAAAAAGTTAACTTTTGGAATAGTATCTGAAATTAAAATTCAAAAATGCATTTATGTGTCTAATTGTATTTAAAATCTAGATAATAAAACATCATCCTTGTAAACTTTTTACTTAAGCCACAAGGGGGTGGTACGAAAACCTTTTTTTGAATTTTGTCTATACACTCATTCAAAAAGTTAACTTTTGGAATAGTATCTGAAATTAAAACTTAAAAATGCATTTGTGTGTCTAATTGTATTTAAAATCTAAATAATAAAACATAATCCTTGTAAACTTTTTACTTAAGCCACAACGGGGTGGTACGAAAACCTTTTTTTAGAATTTTGTCTATACACTCATTCAAAAAGTGAACTTTTGGAATAGTATCTGAAATTAAAACTTAAAAATGCATTTGTGGGTCTAATTGTATTTAAAATCTAAATAATAAAACATCATCCTTGTAAACTTTTTACTTAAGCCACAACGGGGATGGTACGAAAACATTTTTTTGGAATATTGTCTATACACTCATTCAAAAAGTGAACTTTTGGAATAGTATTTGAAATTAAAATTCAAAAATGCATTTGTGGGTCTAATTGTATTTAAAATCTAGATAATAAAACATCATCCTTGTAAAATTTTTACTTAAGCCACAAGGGGGTGGTACGAAAACCCTTTTTATAGAATTTTGTCTATACACTCATTCAAAAAGTTAACTTTTGGAATAGTATCTGAAATTAAAATTCAAAAATGCATTTATGTGTCTAATTGTATTTAAAATCTAGATGATAAAACATCATCCTTGTAAACTTTTTACTTAAGCCACAAGGGGGTGGTACGAAAACCTTTTTTAGAATTTTGTCTATACACTCATTCAAAAAGTTAACTTTTGGAATAGTATCTGAAATTAAAACTTAAAAATGCATTTGTGGGTCTAATTGTATTTAAAATCTAAATAATAAAACATTATTCTTGTAAACTTTTTACTTAAGCCACAACGGGGTGGTACGAAAACCTTTTTTAGAATTTTGTCTATACACTCATTCAAAAAGTTAACTTTTGGAATAGTATCTGAAATTAAAACTTAAAAATGCATTTGTGGGTCTAATTGTATTTAAAATCTAAATAATAAAACATTATCCTTGTAAACTTTTTACTTAAGCCACAACGGGGTGGTACGAAAACCTTTTTTAGAATTTTGTCTATACACTCATTCTAAAAGTTAACTTTTGGAATAGTATCTGAAATTAAAATTCAAAAATGCATTTATGTGTCTAATTGTATTTAAAATCTAGATAGTAAAACATCATCCTTGTAAACTTTTTACTTAAGCCACAATGGGGTGGTACGAAAACCTTTTTTAGAATTTTGTCTATACACTCATTCAAAAAGTTAACTTTTGGAATAGTATCTGAAATTAAAATTCAAAAATGCATTTATGTGTCTAATTGTATTTAAAATCTAGATAATAAAACATCATCCTTGTAAACTTTTTACTTAAGCCACAAGGGGGTGGTACGAAAACCTTTTTTATAGAATTTTGTCTATACACTCATTCAAAAAGTTAACTTTTGGAATAGTATCTGAAATTAAAATTCAAAAATGCATTTATGTGTCTAATTGTATTTAAAATCTAGATAATAAAACATAATCCTTGTAAACTTTTTACTTAAGCCACAAGGGGGTGGTACGAAAACCTTTTTTAGAATTTTGTCTATACACTCATTCAAAAAGTTAACTTTTGGAATAGTATCTGAAATTAAAACTTAAAAATGCATTTGTGTGTCTAATTGTATTTAAAATCTAAATAATAAAACATTATCCTTGTAAACTTTTTACTTAAGCCACAACGGGGTGGTACGAAAACCTTTTTTAGAATTTTGTCTATATACTCATTCAAAAAGTTAACTTTTGGAATAGTATCTGAAATTAAAATTCAAAAATGCATTTATGTGTCTAATTGTATTTAAAATCTAGATAATAAAACATCATCCTTGTAAACTTTTTACTTAAGCCACAACGGGGTGGTACGAAAACCTTTTTTAGAATTTTGTCTATACACTCATTCAAAAAGTTAACTTTTGGAATAGTATCTGAAATTAAAACTTAAAAATGCATTTGTGTGTCTAATTGTATTTAAAATCTAAATAATAAAACATTATCCTTGTAAACTTTTTACTTAAGCCACAACGGGGTGGTACGAAAACCTTTTTTAGAATTTTGTCTATACACTCATTCAAAAAGTTAACTTTTGGAATAGTATCTGAAATTAAAATTCAAAAATGCATTTATGTGTCTAATTGTATTTAAAATCTAGATAATAAAACATCATCCTTGTAAACTTTTTACTTAAGCCACAACGGGGTGGTACGAAAACCTTTTTTAGAATTTTGTCTATACACTCATTCAAAAAGTTAACTTTTGGAATAGTATCTGAAATTAAAATTCAAAAATGCATTTATGTGTCTAATTGTATTTAAAATCTAGATAATAAAACATCATCCTTGTAAACTTTTTACTTAAGCCACAAGGGGGTGGTACGAAAACCTTTTTTTGAATTTTGTCTATACACTCATTCAAAAAGTTAACTTTTGGAATAGTATCTGAAATTAAAACTTAAAAATGCATTTGTGTGTCTAATTGTATTTAAAATCTAAATAATAAAACATAATCCTTGTAAACTTTTTACTTAAGCCACAACGGGGTGGTACGAAAACCTTTTTTTAGAATTTTGTCTATACACTCATTCAAAAAGTGAACTTTTGGAATAGTATCTGAAATTAAAACTTAAAAATGCATTTGTGTGTCTAATTGTATTTAAAATCTAAATAATAAAACATCATCCTTGTAAACTTTTTACTTAAGCCACAACGGGGTGGTACGAAAACCTTTTTTAGAATTTTGTCTATACACTCATTCAAAAAGTTAACTTTTGGAATAGTATCTGAAATTAAAATTCAAAAATGCATTTATGTGTCTAATTGTATTTAAAATCTAGATAATAAAACATCATCCTTGTAAACTTTTTACTTAAGCCACAACGGGGTGGTACGAAAACCTTTTTTAGAATTTTGTCTATACTTTCATTCAAAAAGTTAACTTTTGGAATAGTATCTGAAATTAAAACTTAAAAATGCATTTGTGTGTCTAATTGTATTTAAAATCTAAATAATAAAACATCATCCTTGTAAACTTTTTACTTAAGCCACAACGGGGTGGTACGAAAACCTTTTTTAGAATTTTGTCTATACACTCATTCAAAAAGTTAACTTTTGGAATAGTATCTGAAATTAAAATTCAAAAATGCATTTATGTGTCTAATTGTATTTAAAATCTAGATAATAAAACATCATCCTTGTAAACTTTTTACTTAAGCCACAACGGGGTGGTACGAAAACCTTTTTTAGAATTTTGTCTATACACTCATTCAAAAAGTTAACTTTTGAAATAGTATCTGAAATTAAAATTCAAAAATGCATTTATGTGTCTAATTGTATTTAAAATCTAGATAATAAAACATCATCCTTGTAAACTTTTTACTTAAGCCACAAGGGGGTGGTACGAAAACCTTTTTTAGAATTTTGTCTATACACTCATTCAAAAAGTTAACTTTTGGAATAGTATCTGAAATTAAAACTTAAAAATGCATTTGTGGGTCTAATTGTATTTAAAATCTAAATAATAAAACAACATCCTTGTAAACTTTTTACTTAAGCCACAACGGGGTGGTACGAAAACCTTTTTTAGAATTTTGTCTATACACTCATTCAAAAAGTTAACTTTTGGAATAGTATCTGAAATTAAAACTTAAAAATGCATTTGTGTGTCTAATTGTATTTAAAATCTAAATAATAAAACATAATCCTTGTAAACTTTTTACTTAAGCCACAACGGGGTGGTACGAAAACCTTTTTTTAGAATTTTGTCTATACACTCATTCAAAAAGTGAACTTTTGGAATAGTATCTGAAATTAAAACTTAAAAATGCATTTGTGGGTCTAATTGTATTTAAAATCTAAATAATAAAACAACATCCTTGTAAACTTTTTACTTAAGCTACAAGGGGATGGTACGAAAACCTTTTTTTAGAATATTGTCTATACACTCATTCAAAAAGTGAACTTTTGGAATAGTATCTGAAATTAAAACTTAAAAATGCATTTGTGGGTCTAATTGTATTTAAAATCTAGATAATAAAACATCATCCTTGTAAACTTTTTACTTAAGCCACAAGGGGGTGGTACGAAAACCTTTTTTAGAATTTTGTCTATACACTCATTCAAAAAGTTAACTTTTGGAATAGTATCTGAAATTAAAATTCAAAAATGCATTTATGTGTCTAATTGTATTTAAAATCTAGATGATAAAACATCATCCTTGTAAACTTTTTACTTAAGCCACAAGGGGGTGGTACGAAAACCTTTTTTAGAATTTTGTCTATACACTCATTCAAAAAGTTAACTTTTGGAATAGTATCTGAAATTAAAACTTAAAAATGCATTTGTGGGTCTAATTGTATTTAAAATCTAAATAGTAAAACATCATCCTTGTAAACTTTTTACTTAAGCCACAAGGGGGTGGTACGAAAACCTTTTTTAGAATTTTGTCTATACACTCATTCAAAAAGTGAACTTTTGGAATAGTATCTGAAATTAAAATTCAAAAATGCATTTATGTGTCTAATTGTACTTAAAATCTAGATGATAAAACATCATCCTTGTAAACTTTTTACTTAAGCCACAAGGGGGTGGTACGAAAACCTTTTTTAGAATTTTGTCTATACACTCATTCAAAAAGTTAACTTTTGGAATAGTATCTGAAATTAAAACTTAAAAATGCATTTGTGGGTCTAATTGTATTTAAAATCTAAATAGTAAAACATCATCCTTGTAAACTTTTTACTTAAGCCACAAGGGGGTGGTACAAAAACCTTTTTTAGAATTTTGTCTATACACTTATTCAAAAAGTTAACTTTTGGAATAGTATCTGAAATTAAAATTCAAAAATGCATTTATGTGTCTAATTGTATTTAAAATCTAGATAATAAAACATCATCCCTGTAAACTTTTTACTTAAGCCACAATGGGGTGGTACGAAAACCTTTTTTAGAATTTTGTCTATACACTTATTCAAAAAGTTAACTTTTGGAATAGTATCTGAAATTAAAATTCAAAAATGCATTTATGTGTCTAATTGTATTTAAAATCTAGATAATAAAACATCATCCTTGTAAACTTTTTACTTAAGCCACAAGGGGGTGGTACGAAAACCTTTTTTAGAATTTTGTCTATACACTCATTCAAAAAGTTAACTTTTGGAATAGTATCTGAAATTAAAACTTAAAAATGCATTTGTGTGTCTAATTGTATTTAAAATCTAAATAATAAAACATAATCCTTGTAAACTTTTTACTTAAGCCACAACGGGGTGGTACGAAAACCTTTTTTTAGAATTTTGTCTATACTCATTCAAAAAGTGAACTTTTGGAATAGTATCTGAAATTAAAACTTAAAAATGCATTTGTGGGTCTAATTGTATTTAAAATCTAAATAATAAAACAACATCCTTGTAAACTTTTTACTTAAGCCACAAGGGGGTGGTACGAAAACCTTTTTTAGAATTTTGTCTATACACTCATTCAAAAAGTTAACTTTTGGAATAGTATCTGAAATTAAAATTCAAAAATGCATTAATGTGTCTAATTGTATTTAAAATCTAGATGATAAAACATCATCCTTGTAAACTTTTTACTTAAGCCACAAGGGGGTGGTACGAAAACCTTTTTTAGAATTTTGTCTACTCATTCAAAAAGTTAACTTTTGGAATAGTATCTGAAATTAAAACTTAAAAATGCATTTCATTAGCTAATTGTATTTAGAATCTAGATATCTAACCGTCATCTTTATAAAGTTTTCTCCTAAGCCACAAGGGGTTGGTACGATAACATTTTTTTAAATATTGTCTATAAAATAATGCAAAAAGTCAACTTTTTGATTAATATCTAAAATAAAAATTCTAAAATACATTTCTTTAGCTGATTGTATTGAGAATCTCGATATAAACCACCAATATAAAGGCTTTTACTTACGCCACGTGGGGTGGTACGATAACATTTTTGCCTGGGCCAAAAGGGGGAGCTACTTATATAACCACGTTTTCCCAATTTCGGCTCAAATGGTATAAGTAAGTATACTGATTTTCAACTTTTTACATTATTGTCTGGAACCAACAATTATAAATGCACTTTTACCTGGGCTTCTGGGTCTTATGTTAACATCTCATGTCAATTTTTACCTTTTTGATTTACAAAATTTAACTTTCGAGACATTGCTTGCATATCTACATATGCGTAAAACGAAATCTAATCGAAAATCTTGCACATGCTCCGTATAAGGAGCTGAGTGATGCACTTGAAAATTAGAGTGATCAGTGTTTTAAGCTGGTGGTTTTCTTGTTGGGTACAAGCACTTTTATAGCACCCCCTCTGATCACGTGCGAGGAGAAAGTTATTTGTGGAAAAAAATCTTCGATTCTTTTCGAAATTTCGCGATTATGATATTTTTTTTTAAAACGTTTAGTTTTTAATTGTTAAAAAAGACCGAATATAAGACTCGATACGTAGTTTAAAAAAGTATATATATATAGGTATATGATATGTGGGTAAATTTTTTATGCGATACAAAATAAAATGTGGAATGCAGGTACTTTTGTTTTATTTTTATGTTATATCTCTAGATTTATATTTGACTTTCATAGAAGAAATATTATTTCTTATATCCTTACTTTGCATGTACATATATATGTTAGAAGATTTGGATTTGAGAACAATTCCCTGCATTCCATTAAAAAAATATATTTTAGAATATGACTTACCTGAAACATAAATAATTTGTCTCTTTCGTTTTTAGTTTTTTTTTAATGTTTTATTTGTTTAGTTTTTTGATTTATTTGATTTTTCTTTTAGTTTTTTTTTTCACTTTTTATTTTATTTTTGCCGCGGACGACGACCCAACAACGACGAACTACTTCTGCAAACTGACTATACCGAAATTTAATTCAAAACTTTGCACGCTCACTGGAATGCGCATTACACAAAAAAAATCCCGTTATCGATACAGCGCGTCTTATTGATCACGAACGTTGTTGACCATACTGGAATAATTGTGAATTCAACTACGTTTGTGATGGAATTACAATGTTCGTGTTCAGTAAACTGGCACGGATTTATAAAGGGGTGTTTACACGTCCACAATTTAAAAATAGTTATTATTAAGGGTATTCATGCACGTCGGTATATCCTGATAAACCTTAGAAAGAACATATATATTTTTACCAGAAAAGGGCTGTAAAAATTTGTATGAGAAATAATTTTTGTGCAGCTTGATAAACTAGTTTTACCAATTAGATGCGGAAATTGTAGAAACAAACTTGAAACCTACGAAAAGTCATACGAACATGTGGCGGAATTCTGGAAGCGGAAATTTATCTCGATTCATGAATACTCTTATTATCAAAATAAATATTTTATTGCATGCAAAAAAATTATTTTCGATTTATAACATGCCGCCTCCACTGTACAGGAATGATGTCAGGATTGAGAACATGACTACAAAAAATCCAATGGAGGCACAAAAATCCATGCCCATGTCATGAACATGTTTACGAAAAATACTTTTTGAACAAGACATGAGCTATGTTCAAAGCTTGGCCATGAGATTTGACGTTCCTTGTGTATGAGAGAGGTAGAAGTAGTACTGAATGGAATTTTTGTGTATTTCTCTTGCTCTGACTTATTAGTGGAATTTATCAACTAAACTAACGACATGACATAAAGTGCCCACTGCGAAAAACGATTGATTGGGTTGTTGTTTGGATGTTGGGCATCTGTATGTCCTGTGGAGTCGGCGTGTAAAGAAAGCAAGCACATTTTGTGGAAGATTTTTATACCATTCAGTTTTTTTTATTACGACACCTAAAGATAAAGATAAAGAATAGGAATTATTAAAGTTCGGTGAATTATTGTGCTTCTTTGTTATTTTATGGATTTTTTTATTAATATGCTTTAGTGAAACAGACAATGAAAACTTCGAAGAAAATAGTATTCTGAATTTCCTGCAAACTTCAGAGTGAAATTAGCAAAAAAAGCAGAAATGTAAGATAAAAATTGGCAGCTAATCTGGAATGTAGAAAATTTTTCTACATTTCAGGATTTGACTTTATTTTGTTTTTGCTGTCAAAATTAGTAAGAGAATAGACAAAGACAATTTTTGGAAAAGCTCCATATATTATATATGGCGTTTTCAAAAAAATTTCCGCCTGTGTATATATTTTTTCAAGCAATCATGTTATAGTAGGTAATTAGGTAACCTTGATTATTTTTTGACGCGAGAGTTTTTACACAAAGAATTTTATTTTTCACGTCTGAAGTAGACTTTAAGTATGAAATGGCGGAATATGAGGGTACTAACATAGAATTAGGAACATGGCAAGTTCTGCGCTAGGTAGAGTAAATTTTTGGAAGGGTCTTGACCGTGGTTACGGTCTAGTAAGTTTTGTGTATGTTGGTCACCACAAAAATAATGGAACTGGTAAAATATTGACTGAACTAACTCTTGCCAATTTTTTTTTCTGTTGCATTCGTCATTTAACTTGCTTACGTTTTTGTTGCGTAGTTGACACACGACCTTAAATATTTTAAAATTTCAAACCGACGCCATTGACCACAAACGTTATCCACTTAACAAAAATATTGGTCATTTCATCACGTTTATTATAAAATGACTATGTTCGTGATCATTTGACAACGTTTATGTTTGACTAACCATAAACATTGTTAAAATAATACAACTTGAACATTTTTGTGGTAGATTAATAATTATTTGCATTGTAGCACGACAATGTTCGTGATCATTTGACAACGTTTATGATTGACTAACCCTAAACGTAGTTAAATTATCGCCACTTCAACATTTTTGTGGTTCATAAATAATTGTTTGCAACCTACAGTTTGCTTACATTGTATACATAGTAAAGAATTGTAGATTCAGAATTTGTACAAAACAAAACGACTCTATTCTCTGGATATAAATCATGTTCGGATGATGAACATGCCTACAAAAAAATCAATGGAGACAGAAAAATCCATGTCCGAACAAGCAACTTTTCGAAGAAAACTCCTTTTTCAATATAACATGAATGCGGTTCAAAGTTTGGCCATGAGATTTTTTACGTTTCGTATGTGTGAGTGAGGTAGAAGTACTGTTGAAATGATTTTGTTATATTTTTTTGCTCTAAAGCGCTTTATACACGATACAACCCATCGTACAGATTTGAGTTCATCCGATATCGGTAGCATTATCATAGCAACTTCGGCACTCGACCGTGGATTTCGGTACAGCGGATACCTTCGTGTACAAACACGATACAATCATCACATGCGATTACGATAATCGGTACGATATGTATCGTGTATTAAGCGCTTACTCATCGGTCGAATTTAGCAAATGAAATGACATAATTTGCCCAGCAAAAAAAAGAAGCGAATTTTTGAATGGTCTGCGGTTGGGATGTTTGGTATCTGTATGCCCTGGGAAGTTGGCGTGTTATACACGTTCAGGTTTTTACTTCATTACATATCTTGGTTCTCTATCAGGTGTAGCAGATGCAAATTTATTTATTGAGCGAGAAAGGAGAAAAGAATCAGATTCCACCTTTGCACTCATCAGATTTAGAAAAGAGTCATGCCTCAAGAGACACCGTGTATAGCCGCGACCACATTAGTTGTCTAAAGCGTTTTACACATTATCGAACACGACGGACACTTCGCTAATTGTCACTCAATATTAAAAAAATTTGTGAGTATATGCCTGTTCACATTGTTATGAACGGCGCCACCCAAATGGGTGGAATCTAGCCTTCTCTTTCTAACTCACCATAAAATCTACCCATCTCACTGGGTGCGCCGTTTATCAAAAATAGAATGTAAACAGGCACTATGACGGTGTTCACATTGGACTCAAATTTACGATCTTTTTTGACATAAGTCAGTCAGCTCATGTTCAGACACAAAGTAATATTTACACAACCGATTCACTCTGATTTTCAACAGTCATTAAAACAAAACACAAATCTTTGCTCGTTGGAGAATTAATTTGAACTTTTTCAATCACAAAATTGATAATTCAATAAAAAATAGTTTTCCAATTGAAAAAACTTCGATTCTATAGTATTTAAGTACCAAACAAGAACTAAATACTGAGGAAACACAAACAAGAACTAAATACTGAGGAAACAAATGTCACCAAAGGAAACGACAAAAAAATCCACAATTTTTTAAAAAATATAAAAAATCCTGCCACCATCTCTTTCTCACCTCAAAGTGGGAACGAGAAAATGTACATAGACGCAAAAAAAAATCCGAGAAGTAAGCCCAATGTGAACACCGTCTATGAGTTTGCCTGACAAACTATCAAACAGAATGTACTATACACACTATTATAGTCGTCAGCAAAACTGTCAAACGTGATCGATAATGTCAAGTGTTTACCTCGTTTGATGAGGGCTCTACCATATAACCTAATGCCGAATTTACACGAGTGACAAATTGCCATTATTTTTGCCATAAAAGTGACGATCAAATGGATAAAATCAATACCATAATGAAATTCATTTACACGAAATTAAATAATGGCGTTCTGATGATCTGGCATATAATGACAATGATAATGTCAAGAAATGAGCAGGTTCATTTTCTATTTTTAATTTCCATTATTTGCAAAATGATGCCAGAATTCATTTACACGATGTCAGTACATATAATAATGGTAAAATTAAACGTCATCTGCTCTTGGTCATTATTTTTATGACAAAAATAATGGCAGGTTTTGGATCATTAAGGCCCATCGCCCACTAGGCAACTTTTTGTTGCTAGCCCCAGCAACTTTTTGTTCCTCCCAATCCAATTACATTAGCTTATATGGGAGAGCGCTCACTAGGCAACTTTTAGTTGCGCAACTTTTGTGGATGCCAAAATGGCGTGCTTTTCCTTTTTACCCTCTGTCATTTTGGCCAATTTCTGATAATGGAATGTGCTTTCCTTTTTTTCAACAATGTGAGTACCTACACATTATAATAATAAATAATATAATATTTTATAATTATAAATATTAATTTATTTCGTATTGCCAGCTTACGATCATACATAGCCAGACAACCGCAAAACAGCCATCACAAAAAAATATGGCGACAAAAGTCAAAGTCTAGTCCCACAAAGTTGCTCGGAAATTGCCTAGTGGGCAATGGCAAGTAACTTTTGTTGCTCTCTGTTGCCGGCAACTCCGAGCAACTAAAAGTTGCCTAATGGGCGATGGGCCTAACACGATTTGGTCATTAATGGCAATATAATGAAAGATGAAAGACTGACCGACGTAGGTCTCGCGGATTTTGCTATCTGTTACATTCAAAGGTAAAGGTTCATAATCGTTCTCATCAAATAAGGTGTCGATTTTTTTTGAGTAGTTGACACACGACCTTAAATACTTTAAAATATCAAACCGACGCCATTGACCACAAACGTTGTCCACTTAACAAAAATATTGGTCATTTCATCACGTTTATTATAAAATGACTATGTTCGTGATCATTTGACAACGTTTATGTTTGACTAACCATAAACATTGTTAAAATAATACAACTTGAACATTTTTGTGGTAGTTTAATAATTATTTGCACTGTAGCACGACAATGTTCGTGATCATTTGACAACGTTTATGATTGACTAACCCTAAATGTAGTTAAATTATCGCAACTTCAATATTTTGTGGTTAATAATTGTTTGCAACCTACAGTGTGCTTACATCGTATGCATAGTAAAGAATTAGTGCCTGTTTACATTGTATTTTTGATGAACGGCGCATTCAGTGATAAGGTAGATTTTATGGTGAGTAAGAAAGAGAAGGATAGATTCCACCAATTTGGGTGGGATCTTCCCTTCTCTTTCTTACTCACATAAAATTTTCCCATCTCACTGGATGCGCCGTCAAAAATACAATGTAAACCGGCACTTATAGATTGTACAAAACAAAACGATTCTATTTATGCAGTTTTGACTTGACAATTTATTACTTACTGCCTCCTCTGGAAATGAATCATGTTCAGATTATGAACATGTCTACAAAAAAAACATGTCGGATTATGAACATTTCTACAAAAAAACCAATGGAGACGGAAAATCCATAGTCCCCTTTCACACGAAGATACTAGTTGCTGGTGATTTTTTTGACGTTTTCTTTAAATCTCCTTAACAATCTCTTGTACCTTTCACACGAAGAAACAAAATCGGAGGAGACTTGCTGTATTTTCCTTTTAAATTACCTTGGTTGAACGCACACAAACGTAGTGTGAAGAGAAACGTCAAAAAAGTCTCCTGAATTTGTTGACCGGGGAGATTTCGATTACCCCTCTTTCTTCCTACCCTTCTCACCAATGAACTAATTGTTGCCGGCAACTCAGTTGCCTTGTGTGAAAGGGGACATATGTGTGAACAGGTAACTTTTCGAAGAAAACTCCTTGTTCAATATGACATGAACGCTGTTCAAAGTTTGGCCATGAGATTTTTTACGTTTCGTTTGTGTGAGTGAGGTAGAAATGACATAATTTGCCCAGCGGAAAAAAGAAGCGAATTTGTGAAATGGGTGCGGTTGATGATGGATTTACATGTATCTTCATCTGCAAACATCAAGAAAAGTAGAGCGGGATAGAGTGATACCAAAAAACCGAATGTGTGAAAGAGCACCACCATGAAGATGAACATGTTCGTCTTCGTTATAATCTTCGTCTGCGTTCCTATAATCAAGATCTCTGCATTTGTTCTTCTCTCTCTATCCAACAAACACGCATTTTATATTTTGTATCCCTTATTTTTTGCAGAACTTGCATGAAGATACATGTAAATCCAGCATGAGATGTTGGGTATCTGTTTGCCCTGGGAAGTTGGCGTGTTATACAACACGTTCAGATTTTTACTTCATTACATATCTTGGTTCTATATCAGGTGTAGTTTTATTGTTGTGCTGACTCTTGTTACCTTTTTTTTACGGTAATGTCTTATTATCTGGATATAATAGAGATTAGATTCCACCTTTGCACTTATCAGATTCCGAAAAGAGTCATGCTTCAAGAGGCACCGTGTAATAGCCGACCACATTAGTTGTCTAAGGCCCATCGAACACTAAGCAACTTTTAGTTGCGCAAATAAAAGTTGCTCGGAGTTGCTTGCCCTCGCTCACTAGGCAATTTACGAGCAACTTTAGGTTTCAGTATTTTCAACTGTAATGTTAAATTGACCTTGTTTTTGGGATCAGCGACAGTTCAAAACTCGTGAAGTGTGAAAATAAAACTTGGTTTTCGGGTTAAAATCTACGAAAATACCAAAAATTTGCTTGGAAATTACCTAGTGGGATAGAGTAACAAGGTGGCTCCACGAGAAAGATTTCATAGATTACTATTTGTCACTTTTTATAAAAAGAAAGAGCGATAGTATACCATAAAATGTTGGTTGGGCATTTTCATAGCTTACTGTTTCATTTGCCTCAAAAATTTCACAGGATAAAGTTATGAAGTTAAAACAATTAAACAAATTAATTTATTGTTAATTTTGCTTCAATCCACAAAAAAAAGACCAAAAATTCCTTTAAGCACCTACAAATAATTAATTACATTCGAAAAAACACAAAACAAAAAAATGAAACAACCCCACAAATGTCAAAGGGAAAATTGCTTTTTCATAGAATATGTACTATTCATAGCTTTCTATGAGCAAAGCAATATAAATATGGCAAGAAATTTGTTTGTAGAATACTATTAGTAGCCTCCATTAGCAATTTTCATAGCATGCAATAGGTACAGTATTCTATGAAATATTTCTCGTGGAGCCACCGTGTAAGCAACAAAAAGTTGCCAAAGGTTGCTGGGAAAAAAGTTCCGCGAGCAACAAAAAGTTGCCTAGTGGGTGCTCTCCCATATATAAGCTGATGTAATTAGATCGGAACAACAAAAAGTTGCTTGGGCAAGCAACAAAAAGTTGCCTAGTGGGCGATGGGCCTTACGTTTTTCTTGCGTAGTTGACACATAACCTTAAATATTTTAAAATATCAAACCGATGCCATTGACCACAAACGTTGTCCACTTAACAAAAATATTGGTCATTTCATCACGTTTATTATAAAATGACTATGTTCGTGATCATTTGACAACGTTTATGTTTGACTAACCATAAACATTGTTAAAATAATACAACTTGAACATTTATGTGGTAGATTAATAATTATTTGCATTGTAGCACGACAATGTTCGTGATCATTTGACAACGTTTATGATTGACTAACCCTAAACGTAGTTAAATTATCGCCACTTCAACATTTTTGTGGTTCATAAATAATTGTTTGCAACCTACAGTTTGCTTACATTGTATACATAGTAAAGAATTGTAGACTCAGAATTTGTACAAAACAAAACGATTCTATTCATGTAGTTGTGACATGACAATTTATGGATAATTCTGGATATGAATCATGTTCGGATTATGAACATGTGTACAAAAAAACCAATGGAGACAGAAAAATCCATGTGTGTGAACAGGCAACTTTTCGAAGAAAACTCCCTTTTCAATTATACATGAGTGTGTGTGAGAGAGGTAGTAGTACTGTTATTTTTTTTGCTCTACCTCATAAGTAAAATACCCTTTCCCCTTTCACACGAAGATACTAGTTGCCGGAGATTTTTTTTGACGCTTTCTTTCAATCTCCTCAACAATCTGTTGTACCTTTCACACGCAAGAAACAAAAACCCGGAGTTTTGCTTGTTTTCCTTTGTCCCCTTCCACACGAGGAGACTGAGTGGCCGGCAACAATTAGATCATGGGCGAGAAGGGCAGGAAGAAAGAGGGGTAAACAAAATCTCCCCGGTCAACAAATTCAAGAGATTTTTTTGACGTTTCTCTTCACACTACGTTTGCGTGCGTTCAACCAAGGTAGTTTAAAAGGAAAATCCCCTAGTCTAATCGTGTAAAAGGGGACAAACTACATTGGTTGAACGCACACAAAAGTAGTGTGAAGAGGAACGTCAAAAAAATCTCCTGAATTTGTTGACCGGGGAGATTTGGTTTACTCCCCTTTCTTCCTGACCTTCTCGCCTATGAACTGATTGTTGCCGGCAACTCAGTCTCCTCGTGTGAAAGGGGACTTTAGCAAACGACGTGATATAATTTGCTTAGTGGAAAAAAGAAGCGAATTTTGGGATGTTCTGCATCTGCATAAAAATGATTTTTTTGCAAATATCTCAAAGACGGTTTTTGCTATAGAAAAACTTTATTACGCAATCTTGTAGCTGAGGCAATTTTCCACAAAAATTACCCGTTTTGTGTTTTCGTAGCATTAACCGTTAAAAAGTTACAAAAATTTTCATGACCTTTTGCCCCTTTTAACAGATTTTTGACTATTCGATTTGCTGTAACTTTTTAACGGTTAATACTACGAAAAAAAGGTTCAACCATTTTTGTGGTTAATTGCCTCAAATACAAGATTGTGGAATAAATTTTTTCTCTAGCATAAACCGTTTTTGAGATATTTGCAAAAAACACATTTGCATGCTAAACAATTTTTGGACTGACGTTAGATGTTTATTAATAATAATTTGTCTATTATTTTAAAAATCAATAATTAATAATTAAAATCAATAAAAATAATAAATTACCACTTTTCAATTATGAATAAGTGGTAATTTTTGTAAGGTTGTCACGCGATTGTCGCAACTGAATTAAAAAATACAAAATTAAATAAAATAATTTTTTCTTTTTTCAGATATATTTAAAATGCAAATATCAACAACGTCAGATTTTAAGATTTAAGTTTTAAATACATTCAAAGCGTTTTGTAAAAACTATACAAAATTAAAAAACTAAAATATGCAGTCAAAATGTCAAAGGTTGATATGTCATTTCAGATTGATTTCACAGGCCAAACACTCAATTCTAGGCATATTTTTTTCATTTTTTACAATCCTTTTTTTTTTACTTTTTGCTAAATATTTTGAATGCAGTTTAGCCTTTAAGCATGAAAACCATATAGTTGTTTCATCACAAACGTGTTCAATTTCATAATTTTCCCTGCAAAAAAAGAAAAAAAAATTAAGATGAACTACAAACGTGATTGAATAACAATGTTTTAAATACTCAACCAACAACGTCAGATTTGTTGATTTAAACGTGAAAACCTTGGTTGTTTCATCACAAACGTGTTCAATTTCATAATTTTCCCGGCAAAAAAAATTTAAAATGAACTACGAACGTGATTGAATAACTATGTTTTAAGTGCTCAGCCAACAACGTCTGAATTGTTGATTTAAACATGCAAACCTTGGTTGTTTCATCACAAACGTGATCAATTTCATAATTTTCCGGGCAAAAAAAATTTAAAATGAACTACGAACGTGATTGAATAACTATGTTTTAAATGCTCAACCAACAACGTATGAATTGTTGATTTAAGCATGAGAACCATGGTTGTTCCATCACAAACGTGTTCAATTTCATAATTTTCCCCGCACCAAAAAAAATTTAAAATGAACTACGAACGTGATTGAATAACTATGTTTTAAATGCTCAACCAACAACGTATGAATTGTTGATTTAAGCATGAGAACCATGGTTGTTTGATCACAAACGTGTTCACTTTCATAATTTTCCCGGCAAAAAAAAAATTTAAAATGAACTACGAACGTGATTGAATAACTATGTTTTAAATGCTCAACCAACAACGTATGAATTGTTGATTTAAGCATGAGAACCATGGTTGTTCCATCACAAACGTGTTCAATTTCATAATTTTCCCCGAAACAAAAAAATTTAAAATGAACTACGAACGTGATTGAATAACTATGTTTTGCATACTTCACCAACAACGTCTGATTTGTTGATTTAAACATGAAAACCTTGGTTGTTTGATCACAAACGTGTTCAATTTTATAATTTTCCCGGCAAAAAAAAAATTTAAAATGAACTACGAACGTGATTGAATAACAATGTTTTAAATGCTCAACCAACAACGTATGAATTGTTGATTTAAGCATGAGAACCATGGTTGTTCCATCACAAACGTGTTCAATTTCATAATTTTCTCCGAAACAAAAAAATTTAAAATGAACTACGAACGTGATTGAATAACAATGTTTTAAATACTCAACCAACAACGTCTGATTTGTTGATTTAAACATGAAAACCTTGATTGATTCATCACAAACGTGTTCAATTTCACAATTTTCGCTGCAAAAAAAAATATTTAAAATGAACTACGAACGTGATTGAATAACCATGTTTTAAATGCTCAACCAACAACGTCTGATTTGTTGATTTAAACAAGAAAACCTTGGTTGTTTCATCATAAACGTATTCAATTTCACAATTTTTTAGGAATTTTATGTTGATCACGTTCATGATTAAGTAACAATGAAATCAACAATGTCATTATCGTTTTACAATGAAAACATGTTTGAAATCACTACGAACGTGATTGATATCACTATTTTTGTGATCATTAAAAAATAAAAATATCAACAATGCTACCTTGGTTGATTTGATCACGCCGCCTTGGTTGATTTCACTACGAATGTTGTAAAAATCACAATTTTTTTCGCATTGTCAGTCAACAACGAAACATTGTTGAATCAACCAAGGTTTTTTTTTTCGGTGTACAAATCACAGACATAAGGTGTTCACTAAGTAGTTCAACCTGACTGGAACTGTAGACGCCACCGTTGATTCCATCTGGGGAATTCTTCCGCTGCCGCCTGGATAAAGGAGAAGTGCCTTAGTGGGAACACTTCTCCCCCCCTCTCTCATTTGCTGCCACCTAAACCGTCCACAGGGATTGGAACCCCATCTTCAGTTAAGGTACTAGGCACCCGACGTTCACCACGGGGAGGTCGAGAGTAGGAGTTGATAGACAGAGGTTATAGAGGACACATATCTACCCATTTGAACGTCTTGTAAAAAACTCAGGTGTTATAATTCTCGTACTGAAATTCTAAAAAATCACTTTCAACTTTTGCTTAAAATGTTTAATTTTTGAAGCAGAAAACTTATTGAAATGAATGAGAAATAATAAAAAGATCAATTTATTTTAGTTTTTATTAACATTCCGTCTTTATTTTGTATTTATTTACCACTTTTGCACTTGCGCACTACAAAAAAATTTAAATTTGATTGTCAAAAGAACAGCTGTTTTGGCTGAGAAAGAAAACTGAGAAATGAATCCAAAAAATTTTCATCTCACATATCTCAGCAAAATATCTCAGTGCTCAGGTGAGATTTTTTGTCCCACGAAAAAAAATCTCTGAGCGCTCTGAGCGCTCAGAGATTTTTTCTTCGTGGGACTGGCCTAATGAGAATTGATGCAAAGGAATGCTTTTTTTAGTATTTGGAAAATTTTCCTAAACGTTGTGATTTTTTTAGATTTGTTTAACACAAATAAAGTGATAAAAATACTTCAAAATAAATAAAGTAGTGGTCTCATGTTCAATCTTCAAGTGATTTCAATATGGCGTGCCGGTTCACGTAGGCCACTGGAGTTTTCGCCTCGTCATCTGTGTGTGTATTGTCCCATAAAATAAATAAATAAATAGTCTATCGGTTTGCCAACCAAACGCGGCCAATGACATTTAGTTCACAGTTCAGACCAAAGATACTGAATTTATAAAGATATGAATCCTCGGCTGTCATTTGAGTTTGCCAAGCTCTATCAGATAAGAAATGAGAAGGTATGTGTAAAAATGGCGGTATAAAACTCATACATTCACAGTATTTATCTTCACAACTTACACATTCACAGTACTTATCTTAACATCACCCTGCTATATTGTTGTTGGATTTCACATCTATTCATCGACACAAAATTAAATTACAAATACAATAATGTAAACAAATGGGTTTTGGAGGGTGAAACGTACGAAGGATTCATTTCTTTATATTCAGTTTCTTTGGTTCAGACTCATAAGAATGGGTGACCATTGTTTGGCAAAATTTATTTGGCATTTCTTGTTTCGCCTTAGTCGTTAAATATTTTGTTTAATTCGCAATTCTTAACTGGCAATTTACATTTTGTTTTTTATTCATTACGTTTTTCGATCATTCTGCAATTAACATTCGGCGGTTTTATATTTCGCTTTTTGTTAAAAATATTTTTAGTCATTTCGCAAAATTCATTTGGCAAATTATTCTTTAGTTTTTCTTTGTTAAATTGTTTATTATTTGGCCAAGTGTTTTTTCGCAAAATATTGTTTCGCCGTTTCATTGTTTTGCGAAATAACGTTTCGCCGTTTAATCATTTCGATAAATATCGTCAAGCCGTTTTATTATTTCGCTAATAGATCATTTCGCCGTTTAGTTGTTTTGATCGTTTGATCAATCATTACCATCGTCTCTTTTCAAGATTAACAGTTTTTTTCTGAACCGTTGCTTAGTCGTGCTTGCGTTGGTAATATTTTTTTTAGTTGTTTTGCAATTTTTGTCGTAATCACTTTCGCGATTTAAGATTTCAGCTTGTTTGCTTAGTTTAGGTAAGTACATAACAGAAAGAGGATTTTCACATTTTACTCCAAGAAAAAAAGCGTTTTAAGCAATTGGACAGTTATTTTCGTAGGTGCATTATATTTTTCATATTCTCTATTCAGTGTTTTTTCGCTTTTTTTTTATCTGGAAATTTGATGTTCAGCTTTTTTTAACATTGAAAATGTTTATAGGATCGTTTTGATAGAGTTGTGGTGTTACCAAATGATTAAATGAAATAAATTAAATAAATTCAATAAATCATAAATGAACTCCAGCGTATAGGGGCATCACAACGAAATTTTTGGTTGGTGTTACTAAAGAAATGACCGAAATGATTGAAATGAACACATGAATTTAGAATAAGAAAAATGAACTCCAGCGTATAGGGGGACAACTATCAAATTTTTGGTTGGTGTTACTAAAACAATACAAGAATGATAAAAATAAACAAACGAATACAAGCGATGAATTACAGCAGGCGTAGGCGAAGGTATACGGGGAAAAAACGAAGAAAGAAAAGTATTGTTCGTCGTCAACAGGCAAGCTTCAGTGGAGAATGGTCATGAAGTATATTCAAAAAGAGAAAAAAAAAACAACAACAACAAGGTATTCAGAAGAAGACAAATGAACAAACAAGGCAAGATTTTTGTATGTTGTATATTGTGTGTATGCATCTACATAGTTATGGAGGTAGGTAGGTTGTGATTTTGTGAAAATGAAAATGATAGGTATTTATTTTTATTCCATACAGAATACAATGCGGTCTTATAAGAAAGGCCAGTGATGCAGTTGAGTGTGCAAGCAGGAGTAGAGCTTACCTCGATATACCTATGTAATATGTAGGACAACAAAAAATATGCCAGAGCATGTTTTTTTCTAGCAACACTATTAAGACGAGATTAGATTAGAAATCAGTTTTATAAGAAATACTGGGCCCTACCAATAATCAAATTTAGTTACGACTTAAATATTTCAGTAAAACGGATCATAATCCAAATAATAAACCGTGCATGGTATTACCTAAATATTTACGTGGACTATAAATAGTGAACGACATATTCAACTGACTTCAAAAAAATGAGAATATAATGTATGGTTAATAATTTAAGATCCATAACGTTAAGGTTAATATTTCACTGCAATATTTAAATCATAACTAAATTTGATTTTTGGTAAGGTATGGTTAATAATTTAAGATCCATAACGTTAAGGTTAATATTTCACTGCAATATTTAAATCATAACTAAATTTGATTTTTGGTAAGGTCCACTGTCTTTTAAGCACCATGTTTCGTCGAAAACGCATATTTTTTGTATATTTACGTTTAACGTGCATATTTTGCCGTATTTTTGTATATTTTTCATTAAAATCATAACTTTTACAGTGTTTTCTAATGTTTATTCAATAAATAATAAAGGTCTATGGGGTAGGCATTACCAAAAAATTAAAACATAACTTCAGGTTATGGCGAAAAACCTATTTTTGAGTTGGTTAAATCGACTCGAACGATTTTATTCAATTTTGTAATCTAGTGCTTCTAAATATTTTAAGGCCGTGTGTGAATTGAATTAAAATTTCGAATAAATTTTATCCGAAATTAAATTTTGAAGTTTGTACACATACATACATACACATACCTACAGATTCTAGTGTCAAAAATTAAAATCGGATAAAATTTAACGCGATTTTAATCCGATTCGCACACAGCTTAAACAATAGGTATAGATAGCTTTTGAAAATTTAGAAAACATTAACCCAAAAGTAAAAAAATCATGTTCCCAGTAATTCTGACTTTTTAACATTTCTTTCGTTGAAAGGTACCAAAATTTTTGTTAGCCACGAGAGCAAGCTCGTGGGACTCACTCGTGTAAATTTTGTTTTTTTATTTTTGATATAATTAATGTCTTAAATAAACCCATGAAGATGAATTTAAACGATTCACCATTATAAAAAAAAATGCATGTAGGTACCTATTTCAAATAGGTTTTAATGGCTTTTAGCCCCAGCAAATTGACGTTATGTTCGACAATCTCACTTGTACACTACATATTTTTTTTTGTTTTTAGATTTATCGTGTATAAAGCTAGCATATACACATAAGCATAATCAATTAAAACCATAACTAGAATTTTGTGCTCTTTTTGTGCTATTTATGTGTAGAAGTCTCGATTTTTGTGCTAGCATAGTTTTTTTTTATGTAAATCTATGCTACCTTAATATTAAGCTAGCGAAACTGCTCAACATAATCAATTGAAAGAAAAACTAAAATTTGGTGCTATTTTTGTGCTATTATTGTGTGGCGGTTCCGATTTTTGTGCTAGCATAGTTTTGTTTTATGTTTTATGTTTTGCTAGCTTTATATGGGTAGCATAACTTTGCATACAAAAAAACTATGCTAACACAAAAATTAGGACTTCCGCACAAAATAGCACAAAAAGAGCACAAAATTATGTTATGTTATGGTTTCAATTGATTATGCTTATGCGTATTGTATATGCTAGCTTTATAGACGTTTAGATTTATGTCGTTCTTTTTAGTGCAGTTTTTAAAAATACATTACATAGGTATACATACCTACATAGAATATATTTTTACAAGCAATATTGAGCATATTTTTAGGGCCCTAATCATTTTTTTTTTGAGCATATAATAACTTGTTAAGGGCATCCTATATGTAATTGATTTTTAAGGGCATAATTATAAGCGCTTAAAACTGTTTTTAAGGCATATTTTTGATTGCCCTAATAGGTACATATGTGAGCTGTGATATCAGATTTAAAAAAAACGATTTTTTTGGTTGAATAGAAAAGTATGATGGGGTAAGTTAAAGAAAATTAACAAGATTTATTTTTTGCCAAATGGAAAGTGACATTAAATACCTACACCTAGAAACTTCAAAACTTATAATGGTGTTTGCAACAGCATATTACGTTTTAATTAATTTGTAAAGATTGTAAAGATTAGTCATGGTTTTTGTTTATCTAGCGAAATAAAGTCATTTTCAATGTCCCCATGGTTACTCTATGAGTGAAATCTGTAAATTTTTATTTGGCATTCGATTGTTTAGCAATGTTTTGGCTTCCATTAAATTACATGCCTTAAAATTTCGGGCATAGTACCTGCACGATCTAGTAGCACTATAGGAAATTAACCTACCGCTGCCGCCCCCTAAATTCCAGAATATCAGAACAATTAAATACTAGTTTATGAGATATACAGATTGAGCTAGATAACCCGTAACTGATCAAACTCTAGTATAACCGCCGCCGTCCGTAAACCGAATATTGAATAAAAATTCCTACTATTTATTATTTGTTATAGGAAATGTTGTTAAAATATAGATTTTGGTATAAAGTATAATTGTAATAAGATCTTTACTACTGAAGTTTAGTGTTTCTCTTCAGAACAACCCTGGCAAGACCAGCGAACGAAATCTCGACTGGAAAGCAAAATGCACGTCGAGGTCATTTTGGAGAAAATATAAGTTTTTTTTTGATGGTGTTTAATAGTTGTATGAAAGTTACCAATAATTTTGGTAACAAGTGACAAGATTAACTTTTTTTTTAATTTTGGTAATTTAATCTTTTTAAAACATTCTTCATACAAAAATTGTTCAAAATCGGTAGAGCCACCTTCTAAGAAAACGAAAATAAAATAATATCCACTTTTCGCAATACCTAAAAAAAATAAGAATAAATTAACTTTGATTTTTTTAATCTATGGGACCATTTTTGACTAAAATACTACAAAAATTAATATTATGACAAATACCGTTATTTTGTTCCTAAAAAATGAATAGAAAAAAAATGTGGGCGTAATCGTAATGTCCAAAAAGCGGTAAGTATGTTATGTACCTACTAAAATTAATAAATCAAATAAATAGTTAAACAGAGACAATATTTTCAAAATATATATCAATAAAAATAAAAATTAATTAAAATTTTTTAGAGACATGAAAAAGTACGTAATCACGTATGTACGCAACGTCGTCTATTTTACAAAAAAATAATTTCAAAAAAGACCTGAAGCCAGGGATGTCTGGGCCCAGAAAAACGAAGTAGATTTGAAAAAAAGTGTAGCAGAAAATGAAAAAACAAAAACATCTCCAAAAACAAAATCAAATTCATATAAAAAAAATTATTTTATATTCAGAACGAAAACATAACATTGACTAGTTTTTCGTTTAATAATTACAGCTTTTAAAAGGATGTATATCGCAGTCATTGGTAGGTATATAGCACATTAGTTTATTTTAAAATAAATAGGAACTTTCAATATTAATAAAAAAAAATAAAATATTAATACATACTATTGTCGTTTTCGATTGGATTTTCAGAGTGTTTCACTCTTTTTTGATTCCAATGGAATATGAAAAACTCTCTTCCGTAATGTGTGTATCTATGTAGAAGTTAAAACTAAAATGAATTCTTCAATAATTTCAATTCCAGAACATCTCACGAAGAAGCATTTACTATTTTAACAATTAATCCAACACATACTTTTAAAAATATGTGTGTTTTCAGAGTGCACTCCTAGCACTCTTTAATGAAATCCAGAGTGAAAAAACACTCCTAAATCATCACTCCGAACAGCCAATGGAAGGTTTTTGGAGTGTTGGGAGTGTGGATGGAGTGAAAAAAGAGTGCTAGGAGTGACCAACGGAAAACGACATATGATACTACTTAAGACGTAGCCCTCCGAAAAATATTTAAATTTAGAAAAATATCGTATCAATTATTTTATAGGTTCAAAATCTTCCAGCCCAGCCCAGCGACAAACTATCCGATAAGTATAATAGGGAGGAAGTAGTTTATCAACATGTGAAAATCGTCTTTCGCCTGCTGCCCTGCTATGCGGTTGATTAGGCAACACTTTAAGCATATCTTTTTCCAAAATGTTTTTCTGGAATCATAAACGCGACCAAAAGTCAACAACGTCTTAGCTTAGAGATTCTATATTTGTTATGTTTTAATCATAATTTAGGAAAACTATTTAAAAGTGGAAGAATTGTCGGATATTTTTCAGTTTGTATTTCTTTTGGATCCAAAAGTTCTAACAACTGAAGCGTCTAGAATGAAAAGGGGTCAAGTGACATTTTTGAAGTTTTGAGATATAAGCGTTTAAAGTTTTACATTTATAAGTTTTTTTCTGAAAGTGACAGAAACTTATAAAAAGAACATAAAAAAAGACAAAAAATTTACAATTTTTTGGATATCAACAAATTTATTTAAATTCATGAGAAAAGTGTGTTTTAAAAAAAAACTCTGCACTTGACACCTTTATGCAAAAATGAGTTTAATTTTTTTTTCTGAAAAAGGGGTTAAGTGACAGTTGGCTTTTTTAATGTTTGGTTTTAAGCTTCTTTTTGCTGTCAGGTATCTCAGCTCAGTTAGGGCTTTTCATAGAACCAACGGTACTCTCGGGGTATAAAGTTAAAGGTTAAGTTTGCACTTACCACCTTGATGCAAAAAAAATATTAATTGCTAAGTGATCCCCCTTCTTGCAAAAAAAAGCATCAAAACAAAGGTGTATTTAACCCGTTTATCTAAAGCTAACTTTGTAAGTAATGACAGTAGAGACTAGGGACCGAAATTTAAGTTGTCGCTTAACACCTTTAAGCCAGGTACGCAGTTCAAGCTAAACTAAATTTTATCCCTACAATTTTTATCTCTACAATCGTTTGCTAAGAGCACAAATGTCAAAATTTATCTGTGAAATGCGTTGAGCATTATTTCGCGCGTGGAGACTTTTTGAATTTAGCGCGTGAACTGCGTACTACCTAGCTAAATATCCTCGCTAAAATTTATCTTTGGAGGAAATTTGTGTGGAAGATAAATCTTAGCGCGATCTGCGTACTAGGCTTTATCGATAAAAAAGAACCAAAAATTAAAAAATGTCACTTGGCCCCTTCTCATTCTAGACGCTTCAATTCTAACTTTTTGTCGGTGACTCAAAATGAGTCAAACGAAGTAGAAATAAGTTGCTAAGTAGCAGATGCATACAAAAAAATAAATAAAGTAGATCTACTACATATGAAGTACATTGGCAGCCCTGTCTGAAGCCCAAGGTAAGAAATGAAAACAAATTCATAATAAACTGTAAATAAATTTAAAAAACATCTTCTGACGTCAAGCACCACATGTTGTTTCACTTACGTTAATATTTGTATTAAACAAATGTCTAAAAATGTATATTTATATTTATATAATTTTGTTAATACCTATTATTTACTTTTTCTCAAAGTTCAAGATAATAAAACAATTTAGAAGATGAAGGTGTTAAGGCTCTCCCAGCTAGGGATCCAGATTTGAAAAATAGCTTTGCGGACAAATTTATTTTATGAACTAACTACCGTTCCAAAATATTTGAAAAATATGGCTCTCCCAAACCAACGCGATTAATCACCGCGACAAAAGAAAACAACAATAACAACACGTGGTTGTCAAACAAAACAACACGTTGTTGGTTGTTGTTATTGTTTACTTTTGTCACGGCGATTAATCGCGTTGGTTTGGGAGAGCCTTTAAGCAACATTATTTTTAAATTTGGCTTTTTTTAAGATGAATTTCTTATATGAAAACTTAAATTTGATTTAGATCTTTGTAACATTTTGTTTTTTTAAATTACAATAGATTAATAAAAGAATTTCAAGTCATCTGCCGAATTGTGATCTAGATTTATACTTTAAGAAGAATTATACATACTTTAATAAACGTAACTAAAAGTCACTAAAAGTCATCTAACTTTTAATCAGCTGGCCAATCAGAAGCTCCAAAATTTCAGAAATCTGAAATTTCAGGTGTAAAACGTAATGTATAGAACGTGGCCGTTCTCATACTTCACTGTTGGTTTTTCTAAAGGCCCAACTATAGTAGACGGAAGCAAACGGTTTATTAATTTGTTTTTGTTGTTTGGTGTAGTTATGAATTTTTGAACTGTGAAAATATGAACAAAAAAAATATTACCAAAATAAAGCAAAAGAAAAATCATCAACGTTTCCAGTTATAAAATATTGCACAACTTATCAACGATTTAAACAGGTCTGTCAATAGTGCGTTCACTAATGGCTAATCCAGATTATTAATTCCACAGGTTATCAACAGCAGCGTGTCGTTTAAATGACTTATCATTTAACATCAAAATTTAAAAGCTTTTCCGCTGGCTGTATATGTATATGTAGTGTATATAAAGTTAAATCATTATTACTGTCATAAAAATGGTCCTTGACTTATATTTCTCTTTCTTTTACCTATTGTCAAAAATCAACATTCACGCGGCCATTGAACTGCCAGCGGCAATTCCGCAAAGTGCCCCAAGAATAACTTTTATTTTCAATTTATACTTTTCATCTCTTAATCCCAAAGTGAACGAAGACTGAAAAATCTTAGCTAATTCTCTTAAGTCCCATTAAGACCATTCTTCCTTAACTAAGAAATTAGAGTTCATATTGTTAATCTGGGAAAAATCATTGTGTTAATTTAATTAATTGCTTTTGAGCAATGACATTTGCAATGCCATTGAATTAAGGTATAGTTTGCCTAATTTTATAACAAAATCAAAATAAGTCCTCTTGGAATAAATTAACAAGAAGTTTAGTTGAATTGTAAGTGGCGAGGAGTATCTATTCAACAGTTTGTTAATTTAAATCATAAAATCTATAGAATTGAAATTCGAAAATAAAGAAATTTTTGTTTGGAGTCGAATAATTACCTCAATTTAAATTCAAGTAGAAAGCTTACTCTTTTAAGGACGATCCAGTTCCAGTATAGAGTTAGTGATTTTGAATAACATTTTGGCATACTTCCCTAATTAATCAATTTTGAAAAGAACGCAGCGGGTGATGGTATATTTGTGAACTAAAATATATCTCTTCCGCCACATTGCTACTTTTGAAAGCAAATTGTGGAAACGTGAGATTTATACACAAATTACTGTAAAAATGTTCCATAACAAAACATATAAAAGTCTACAAAATGGCAGAGCAGAAGAAGCCAAAAAGAACATCATGACAGCTGCTGCTGGAGGTGTGTTATCAAATAATCGTTACAAAATATCACGTAGGGAAACAGTTTTGTAAGTTTTTCCATTTCTCAGAAATAAACAGCGGTTTTGTTACTCGCCGTCCATTTGTTTACAATGAAACAAGGTAACGGGTACTGTTTTTGCTTTATATGTATACCTATATACAAAAATGAGCAGTATTGCATTGTGTAAGCTTAGCAACAGAAAGTTAAATGAAAACTGATTAACTTTCAAGTCGCACCATCAGAGGGCGTTTACAATGGGAGTTGGAGTTGGGCTGGGAGTCATCAGTCGGCGGGTTTTAGTTGGTTGTTGCGTGGGTATGGTGGTGTAAAACAGTCATTGGAAGAAGTTTTTTTTTTTTTTTTTTTATCATCATCGTGGGTATGAGATATACGAGGACCAAAAGGACTGTGTTAAGCTATTTGCTGAGAGAAAATAAATTTATTTGCATATTTGATTGAGGAGAAGAGGGTGTCTGTGGATTAAACACACAATTTAATGGCTCTAATTGTTTGGAAACTTTTCAAGGATTTATCACGGATTCGTTCATTGTTTCTCTGCGTGTGATATTTTTTTTTTTGTTTTTGTATATTTCTTCAAAAATTGCTGCTATTAATCTTCTGTGTGTATGATTTGGAAACGGTATATATATTCTTGCTTTAATTCAAAAGAAAAACTTTTTATTTCAAGAATGATAAACGAGGAGGAAAAAGTATTGACAGACAAAATACATTGTGTTTTGTTTTTTTGCATTTTAAGTGTGGACGTACAATACGTACATATTTCAAGTATTTTTATTCATAAAACGATTAAAGGTTTAAGTGATACCTATACCGTTAAATAAAGTTTATAATGAAATAAAAATTTATCGCCATTATGCCTCGTTATTTACTTCATTTCTCTTGTCAAATACAACTATCGACTAGGTATGTTCCTAATTTTCTAATATTTCTTTTTTAATATCGCGAATATCCAAAAAATAGTGGTTAAGTACAGTAAAAGTTCCCTTAGCCGGACAGCGACACGGTCGCAACACTTTTGTCCGTCCAAGGGAAAAAATAAAAAATAGTTATATAAGAAATGGACAGCATATACCTAGTGGCATCATGAAGAATTTGTGCACCTACAGGCCATGAAATTCATTCAAACTAAAAATGAACATGAAGACACAAGAAACAAAATACAAAAACAGACTACAGCTGCAGATCTACTGTCGCTGTGAATCAAGGGGAGCGTTTTTAATGCAAAAAAAGATATGTAAATTTTTTTCTTAAAATAAAGGTAGGTACCTACACATACTAAAAAAAATTTTTTCTGCCTAAGGGCCAGTTGTACAAATATTTGATCTGTGGTTCAGGAATTTTAACTCACCAATTTCGGCGGATTAATTGTGGTTCAACGATTGTTCAGGCATGTAATTGGCTTTTAGTGCATATTAGAACCTTGAACCATCGTTGAACCTCAGTTAACCCGCCAAAATTGGCGAGTTAAAATTCCTGAACTACGGATCAAAATTTAAACCACGATTGTACAACTGGCACTAAGGGAATTAAATTTAACAAATCACGGCACGGCTAATATTCTTGTCCGCGTCCGGGTAAGGGAGTGTCCGCTTAAGGGATCATAATCATAATGTATGAAATTTAGATCCAAGATCCACGGTCGTGAGAATTCGCCCGCCTAGGGTGATTGTCCGCTTAAGTTAAGCGGCTTAAGAGAGTCGTCCGCAATAGGAGCTCCTACTGTACATACATATGTACATCCGTAGGTACAAAGTTTAAAAAAATATACCTACACGACTGGATCGCATGAACTTGCATTGGTATTTAACAAAAAAATGTTAAAAAATTCAAAAGGAGATAGGTATTAAAATATTTTTTTTTTATATTTGATTTAGTTATGTTAAAAAGAATATTTTCTAAATGTTTAAATGCAAAATTATTTAGAATACACGAATAACTGGAAAAAGTGGATGCCCATTCAAATAACAAAATTATTTGATATATTTATAAAATAAATAAATATTTATTTTGACATTTGAGAAATAAATTCAAATCATTATTAGAATACCTACATATGTACATACTAAAATTTTTTTTTGTAATTTTTCGAAAATACATATTACCTGCATGAACGAAATTTTGCGTAAAATATTTAAACAGATATGGCTATATGTACCGATATCAGTGAGATAACCGTGTGAAGATTTGAATATAAATTTTATGTAGAATGAAAATATCTCTGTTTTGGATATATAAATATGTACATAATTCATATAATTGCTCATCAATTTCTTAAAAATAGAAAATTTTATAGCTACAATAAAAAAAAAACAATCTTTTAAAGAAGTAAATTTTCACCTCTCCTCCTTTAACAAAAAAAAAACAACACCCGAAACCTGCACAGCCTTACAGAAGAAAAACCAAATAAATGACCCAAACTTGACGAGCCACACCATCACCATCAGAAAAGAATAAAAAAAAGTCCAACATGTTAATGAATAAGTACCTACAACAAAAGAGAAAAAATAACATTTTTCACAAATAAAGCAGAGGAAATCGGGAAGAAAAAAGGAAAGGTTCAAGAAAAAAAAAGCAAAAAAAAATCCTTACAAGGCCATAACGATGAAGCCAGAGGCGAAAATGTCTATTTCATCTGTTTAACTTCCCTTCGCAAAGTACAATATTAATTTTCGAACGAATTGTAGATACCATTCGTATTGAAGTTCATTGTCCTGCTTCTGCTTTCCTTTTCCCTATTTTGGTCCTAAAATTTATTTAAAACGTGTCATCAATTTGAAGTTAAGATGTGGTTTTGCAGACGAAAAATAAAAGAAAAATTCCTACGCTTTGTCTGGTTTAAAGAAGAAAAAAACGTGTCTACTTGCCGATGTGTTGTGTAAGCTTTAGATTGATGCATTATGTTCTAATTTAAGGCTCCTATTGCATGTTAAGTTTTGGCAATAAATAAGAGGCAGAGATTAATGCAAATGATTGAAAATTCATCTTTCTTGGTCCCAAGTAGGATAGTAGGTCATATAACAAGCAGCCAGCAAAAATTGGGTTCAAAGTAAAATAATTATTTTAACCATGCAGCACTTAAACTAGAAATAAAGGTATTTGTACCTAACCTATCTAAATATACCATGCATTTTAACAAAAAAGCATTCAAAACTTTCTTAAGAAATATTTTAAAATGAATATAATATGTATTGTGTTTTTGGGAAAGTTGAAGTTTTGTATTTTGTATTTATTGTAAAGAAAAAGAATATGAAAACAATTATATTAATTAGTTTTTTTAAGAACATTCTTGGACAGTTGTCCAAGTTGGACACACAGTTATCTAATTAGTTGGAGATCTCAAATCTCATTATTTATAATTTTATTCTTAACACGACCTCATATAACCAGTGACATATGTACCTGGAATGCAGTAGCGTAACCAGGATTTCATCTTCGGGGGCTTGGACTTTTGATATGTATTTTCTTTATTCATGGATTCAGAAACCTGTAATAACTTCTTTTTTTATTTTTGCGAAGGAAAAAGGTGAATTAAGTTCCTTCGAGTATGACATTTGGAACAGAGTATTTGAAGCATTTTCATTTGGTATAAAGCGGAATTCTCTGATTCGGAATGCAAAACGAACAAGCTGTAGATGTCGAAAAAAAGGTGGGCTACTACAACATATTCGTAGCTTAAGCCTATAAGAAGCGGTGTATCCGGCTACTCACCCTTGGAATTATATTAAGGGTCTGGTCCTCCAGGTCGGGGGTTGTGCGTCGTGGTAACTTCCCTACTACGGAAAACAACAACGGTTCCGAAAAAACTACAAGCCTCGGATATGGATGATTTTAATGTTGACGACCCCAGCAAACGAAACAAGGACAATGAATTTCCGATCTGCACGTGGAATGTCCGGACCCTAAACAGGCCACGTGTAGCCGAACATTTAGTGGAGAACCTGGATAGGCTAAAGGCTGATGTAACAGCCATCCAGGAAGAGCGATGGGATGGAGAGGGCATACAAAGGATGAAATCGTGTGACATCTACTTCGGCGAGTGTTGCAATGAGCAGGGTCAGCGGCTCTTTGGTTTAAGTTTTGTGTTAAGGGGAAGACTTAGGCAAGAAGTCTTGGGCTTCAGAAATATAAGCAAGCGCCTGCGCCTGGTCACAATCCGCATCAAAGCAAAATTCAAAAACATCACGCTGATCTGTGCCCATGCCCCAATGGAAGACAAAGATAACTCAACCAAGGAAGAATTCTACGATCTCCTTGAGAATACGTATGATATGTGCCCGAAGTACGACGTCAAGAATATTCTTGGCGATTTCAACGCAAAAATCGGAAAGGGAGGCATCTTTGGTTCGATAGTCGCAGGACACAGCCTGCACGACAACACTTCCGGTAACGGACTCAGGCTCATTGACTTTGCGGCGGCGGGCAAAATACCATCATAGCAAGACCTTGATTCCCACACCTCAATATACACAAAGGGACCTGGCGACAACGAATCGTCAACCAGATTGATTATGTTGCGATAGATTAAATAAATCGGTAAATACAGCAGTTCTAAATTCTAATGCACCTTTGAAGCAAGAAGCCATATTATTTTAAAACTATATTGACTAGGTGGTTTTTGTAAACTAGTTTCTAACTAACAATTCTCTTTCTGAAAAAATTTAAATGGACACTTCAATCAGAAGACGAATTTCTTTTCTGAAAAACCTTTCTATGCTCACAGAGTAGAAATAATATCAGCTATAAAATTCTTAAAGCAAATATACATACATACCCACAACCTACCGCAAACAAATCTCTATAACAGCCCTAAACTTGTTAAGGACCTTGAACAGTTATACTTATTATTCTTCTTGGGAAAACCACATCCTGGCAGTTATGGTATTTCTTCCTTGATTCTCAGTTCTCACGGCTGTTTAGTATTAACTTTTTCGTCGGAATCTCCTGTCGTGCGAAAAATAATCGTATACCATATCCGTTGGCATGGATGAAAAGCCATCAATGTGTATGTTATAAGCCGGATATACAATTGAGAATACTACTACTATAATATACCTCCTATAGTACCATCGATGAGAATTACCCCCTTGAACGTAACATTTCCGCCGCACTCTCTTATGCGAATCGATGATGTTGTCGAAGACTGCCGATGTCGAGAGTTTTATGTCGACACAAAAATAAGTAGAATAAGGCTATCAGATTTCGTATATAGAAGTTAGGTGGGTGCGGGTATAATGGGTGGTTGCTGGTTGGTTATGGGGCAAAGAAGATTTTGCTTCCAGCCTCTCCGGCTTGCTCTTACTACTCTTGCTATTGAAATTTTAACCCACACGCATATTTGTTTTCTTCTACAACATAACGGTTGATAGCACAAAATATAATGATGTTAAGAAGACCACCGTTATAGACAAAGGATGATAGAAAAAAACCATACGGAAGGTTCTTTGTTGGCCCGTAAAACGACATTTTTGTGTTTATTCGAAGTTACTTCAGTATTTTATTTTTTTTACTTCATGTTCTTCTTTTAGTGTTCTTATAATTTTTTATTGCGTACTTAGTTTTTTTATGTTTTATTTTTTCCCTTTGCTTTGTTTTGACTTCAGTTCTTAAGGTAGTAAATGACGAAAATGAAAAGAGATGACAAAAAAAAAAAATATTCGGAAAGGTAGTTAAAACTTGGCAGGAAAGTTTATGCTTCATCGGGTTTGTTACATTTTAAGAAAACCATTTCATATTAGTAAGAGTAAGGGAACAGTTGCTTCCTAGTTACACATTTTGTTTCTTACAAACAGGAGAAGAAGTGATACAATTGTAATCAAAAAAATATAATAGGAACCTAACTATTTTAGAGTTTCTATAGTTCTTATGAATTTCTTTTTGGTCTGTGAAGAGGTCCGATTTTTTCACTCTCAATTCAAAAGTTATTTTAGTTGTTTAACTAAATTCACTTTTAGCTATTAGAACCATTAGGTGCCCTCTGTTTAAATTTTCTATTTACTTTAATAAATCCTATTTATTTTTCTTATCTTTTCTTTTTTATAATGCTGAATTTAAATTTTACAGAGAGTAAACAAATAAGGTCTTAAAGGAGATTGTATATTAAATTGGAAAATTATTTATTTATAAAAAAAATATTCTGGTTAACTTTGAGTTAACCCAGAGTATTGTTATTTCATTATGACCTTAGTCTTATCGATTTTCCCGCAAAATATAAAAAATAGACAGTTAGCTAAATCGAGCTCTAAATCATTTTAAGTAAAAACTTAATGATACTTAGCATCACTGCGAAGACAAAAAAATGCAATTTTGACGAAATATTAGCTTAATCTGTATTTACAGGTCAATGTAAGAAATTGGAAGAATTTTGGCTTCTTCCAAAACAAATTAATGGCGACAAAATTTTAAATCAGGATCCTCTTGTAAACGTGGTAGCCAGAGCATCTTTCAGCAAATTCTAGACTTTAACGACTAAAATTCACTGCATTTTTAAATATGCCGAAAAATAATTTCTTCGTTGTGAAAGAAAATACGCAAAGAGAAACTGATGGGTGTTAAGTAGCTGCATAAAATAACATTCCATTTGAATATTTTAAATATAACTCACGAGCACGACTTACCTGGGTTTAGGGAAACATTTCCTGAAAACTTAATACTATTTTTATAATTTCTGTATTTCCCCAAATCAATTTTGTATAGAGCTTTGAATTAGCACATATTTACTTATGAAAAGGGAGATCCCAATTTTAAGCTGGATTTCACAATGATTACTCAATGGTAGAAACAGGAAGCGTCTCGTCATCATATAGACGCGTTTGACACATAAAACTTGACATTTGACTTGAAAGGTGAACGTGTTTCAATTATTGGTTAGACATTGGATTTGCGGTCGTTATGTACCTTGAATCCACCAGTCAGGGGCGTTTATGTTTTCTGCCACCCTGGGCTGTTTTAAATCTGCTCCCCTCATCAGAATTTCGTCACATCTTTTACATAAAATATTAATCAAAGAAAATAGTAACACATCAGTTTCCCCATTAACTATTCAGATGCTCCTGCTTACTTGAGGTTGCAGCCACTCAGATTGTGATTGAAAATAGGGTTTTCGTATGTTTGGAGAGAATAGAATTAGTTTTAATATTGCATCTGTTCGCACCACGGCTGTGGAGATGGATATTTTGTTGCTTAAACAAAAATCTTGAAATAATTAGATTTTTTTGAATTAATCGACAAAAACCAAAACAAACAATGCAAAAATGAAAACCGAATTTGAAAAGTGCGTATACGCCCCAGTAAACCACTATTCAAATGGAACGATTTTAATCATTTTTTATGGAATATATTATTTAATAAATAAATCTTAAAACAGCTACAATTTCAAAAATATGTTAATGGGTCTTGTGAACAACAAAATGAAAAGCTGTTTTTGAAAGAAGCTAAAGCTAGCTAGCTAGCTGTGTTCCTACTCTACGCTCTGCTGAGACCTTTCAAAAATATTCAAAAAACCACTGCGCGCCGTTCTTCTTTGAAATAAATTATTAAATTGATCTTTACTAATTTCCAACCGTTTCCTAAAGTTGTTTTACATGGTACGCGTATAAAATTAGCCATATTTGCATTAATAAAAAGAATTCTTATAATAAGAACTAGTTAAAGGTTTCTAGACAGGGGTAAAGAATCTTAAGTTTTTTTTTAGCTTTTACTATAATATTCTAGTTTATGCTATTTTTACTCAGAAGAATTGAAGGTTTGAATAATAATATTAAGCTTAACCCTAGAAAGCTAGCGTTCGTCAAATTGACGAGCATCCAACAAGCATTCCTCTCTATCTCTTTTATTTTTTTACCAACGTAATTGTGTTTTCGCGCGAACTCAGTTGCCGATGATCTGTCTCGCGTGGCGTATGTGTTTTGCTTGTAAGTTATTTGAAGAATTGAAGAATTGTTGCAATAGGTGCAAAATTCCTATTTGTATTGAACATACGCTTGACTTTGTTAAAGTGCTAAAATGATCTCAAAGAAACATGTCCCATTTAAATATAATTGAAGCATTTAAAACTGAAAGGAATATTTATTTTTATGATATTTTATTATTATATTTTACTTATTAATACTATAAATTTTAATAAAAGTTAATAATTTATAAAAAAAAGAGTTCTTTAATGTTCGTCAAAAAGTCGAATGATATAACTTTTCATGGTAGTTTTGGAACGTTAGCTATCTAGGGTTAAGTAATCTAGCGTACGCTATTTTTTAAAATAGCTTTTACTAAATGATATCGTTCACTGAAGGAAAAAATTCTTTTCCACAAGGAAAAAACTGTTTACCACAAGCGATAAAAGGCACTAAGCGTTTAAATTGTTTGTGACCAATATTTTAAGTCATCAAATGAAAACCTTATAATCTTGTCTGTAAAAAGAAAACCTTCGAACTGCAACTAAAAAGTGCTTGTTACAAACAATATTTATTTTCTACCCAAAAAATGAATTTTTTAACTCCAAGCACGAGTACTGTTTGTGACAAATAACCTGCAATTCAAGGATAATTTTTGTGCTTGCTTTTGTTATTTTCTTCCATTAAAGGAGTTTTAAAAAGCTGCCTCTTTTTATTCTGAAATGTATACAATTTTATTTTAATTGAAAAAAACTTATATTTTACTTACTTGATTTTTCTGAGATTTAAACCTGGGACCTTCCACATACCAGCCGACTACTCTACCACTATGTCAACTCGCAATACGAAAAGCCGATGTTAAAACTTAATCACATTATACTATATATTTTCGTCTGTGTGATAAACAAATCTATTGGGCATAATTTACAATATTGTTCGTAACAAACAGCTTATGACCTTCCAACAAGAGTAATTAATATTTTAGCCGTATATTTTTATTATTCGTTAACAATACTTTTATCTTCGTTGAATACAGTGAAAAACCGTACTCACAAGCTATTTTTTTAAGTTATATAGAACAAAAGCTAAAAGATCTTTACTGAAACAGTCAAATCTTACTGCCCATTAATAAATATTAGTATAGTGAATGATTTCCCCAGCCTCGCGGCTACTGCCTCTTGCGAGGAATTGACAAATCCTCCAAGAGTATCTCCTGTCACAGAAAAGTGCCGCTCGTTAGCCGTTCGGATTCGGCAATAAACTGTAGGTCCCCTCCACTCCTGCAGACACGCACACAGGAATGGTTGAGAGTTGTAAGTCACTAGGGATTAGTTCTTCATGAGCTGTTGTGCCATCAAATTTATTTATTTATTTTTTTTTGAATGATTTCTGGTTAAGTTTAACACTATAAAAAAAATATCGCTTATTACAAGGATATTTTTGTGGAGAGAAAATACCAGCGGATGAGCTGAAGAGGTAACGAGTCAGGCGGACTCTTACCTTCTTACAATGTACCACAACACAACATCCTAAATTTAATTCAATTAACTAGTGTATTGTAATGGGTCCTTAACGTTTTACACTTTCATACTAACTTTTAATCCTTAATTCCATTTTTAACTTCTTAAATTATTTATCAAAAAGATCTATCGGAATTAATTAATAAAGTAGGGTTCGAGTATGTGAATTATGCCTTTCCTCTTTTTCATCTCGAAAGAAAAATTTCCAGTTGATTGATTCGCGCCTCAAATCACCGGCGAGTATTTTGTGTTAACTAGGAGAATGCCTAGCAAAAAGCTTTTCTCGATTTTAATTCTTTTTGATTTTTTCTCGAAAATGTAGTTTGGGAATAGTCTGAACTCGCCATTAAGATTCGGCAAGTTTTGGAAAGACATCCAACAACTTGTTGAATTTGTGTTTGTGAGAGTGGTTGTAAAGTTTCGTTGTGATTCGGCAACGGAGGTTCTCCTGGAGGCAGAGAGGCTTTCCAGGAAGCCGTGGTCGTGACAGATGATCAACGAAAACGAATGGCTGAATGTATGAATGTGTGAGTGGTTGGAATGGTCGAGGAAGGAATTGGTTGAAGCTGGGGAAGTCACTCTTTGGAGAGCTAACCAAGCGTATAGTTGTGGAAGATAGAAAAGTTCGAGAAAATTTTAAGAAGAAAAAAAAAAAAAAAAAAAATCGAGGAAAGAATTTTAGAGATCGAGGAGAGTTGAAAAATAGGAAAAAAAAAAAGGTGATTCGAGGTACGAGGAGATTATTGAGGAAAGTTAAAGAAAATCGAGGAGGTGGAGGAAAGGAAATCAAGGATAAAAAGATAAGTACAGAGTTTAAAAACTTATCATATATTATATTGGTTTTATTGTGTGTTAAAATTAATTCCGATACAATCTTTCATTTGGTTTTACTATTTCGAGTTTTATCCCAACTTATTAAGGGACGCGGTATTTTATTTTATCGTTACGTTAACGGCCCATAATTAATTTTTTTTTTGAATTTGGTTTAACGGTTCCCCGTAAACCCTTAAAAACTTTTTTTATTGTTCACCATTTTGTTAAAAAAATTTTGGGTTTTAATCCAGGGTTCGCCCACGGTTTCCCAAATAAAATTATTTAAAGTCCCCCTCTGGGCATATAAACTTGTTGTTTTATTTCTTTTATTAATTTTATCTTTGTAGAATTCATTTCATTACTTTAAAATTAGTTTTGGAATTTTACTAATTATTCGAACAAAAATTCCTGGCGCCCACATTTTATTTCAAGTACCCCACTGTACTTTTAATAAAATACTTCTTTCGTTTTGATCATTTGATCAATACGATTATCAATTTAATTATAGTTTCGCGAATTCTTCCACTGAACCCAGCCCAGCTGAGCAGCCGTGGTGGTAGCTTTTATTAACGAGCTACTGTTGCACTTTTTATCGTTCTCTTTTGTTTGCTTCTTTCGTTTTGTTGATTTGACCCATCTGTCAAATCATTCGTGGTTTTACTCGTCTCGCGTAAGGTGGCAATTTTTTTATTAAAGTAATTTGTTCGCGGTTTATTAGTTCGTTTTGTTTAGTAACAATAATAATCTTTATAAAAAGAAAGAATAATAATAATATCCACCGATCCCACCCTCGCGAAGAAAAAGTGTAACATGTTCACTTAGCTAGCTTAAGCTTAGCTTTATTCACGCCAAACTCAGATTTAACTAAAAAATCCAAGGTTTTGTTTTTTTTTATTCACAAGACCCAGTATTCCGCAAAATTTAATTTTTTTTCATGAACCACTACCACTACCAGAAGACGAAATTTATTGAAATAAATGAAACCTTCCAATAATATGAAGTAAACCAATTTTTCGGCATCAATAAATGATATCAATAACAATATTCTGAAACCAAAAAAATCCTGATGCGCGACTAGGATTACTCCGAATGCATTCTAGGGTATGGCGATGTGGTGTAGCGGCTACGACGAGCAATAACACTGGTTTTGAATATTTAAACAATTATTATTAAATTATTAGCAAAATTGTAAATCTGAAAACCAACCTAAAATCTTCATCTAAAGTGTTTTGGATTCCAAAATTGTTTTGAACATTTTTCTTGTTTGGCAACATCACCATGCCCCCAACAAGTACATGTGCTTAAGTTTAGTATAAAAAACCATCAAAGCAGTGACCACGCCTTTGGCCAGTGACCATTAGTGACCTCTAGGCTCTGCGTGCTGATATTCAAAGCATACGTTATTGGAAACAGAGGATTATTCTTCTGAAGACAGAAAATCAGCTCCTGTGCGCTTTTGCTTGATGCCCATGAGGGGCAACCAAATGCGCTATCAAAGTTAAATTTAAAAAAAAGTTGGTTATTTACTGGCAAATACTTAGCTCAGATACGACATCTTTTGGGATGTGTGGGTCTTTTTCCCCAAGTTTTAATTTTTGTTTGGTATTTAGGTGTATCAGGTAGCAGCCATGTAACGGTTTTGTTTTTTTTTTTTTTTTCTTATTTTACTCAATAACGGGCCCAATTATTTTGATTTAACTTTGTATTACATGTACTTACATATGTGTATACAGGGTGAAATTCTCTAAAAAATCGACTTGAAATAGAAAAAAACTATTAAAAACAGCAGCAACACTTACAATGTCATGTTGTACTTTTTTTTCAAGGCTAGAAGTTCTTTGTTTTGCTTCATTTTTTATTCAATTTATTTCAGCGAACAGTTTTTCAAAATTTTGAGTTTGAAAATTAATTTTTTAAAAATGAAAAAAAAAAAAATTGTTGAAACTAATTTTGCTCAAAATCTAACATTATTAAATTCTATTTTTCTTTTTAATATTCGATGCCTCTATCAATTAGCTAAACACCAAAAACCGGATGCCTAAATGTCTTTTATTTTTTTTTTAAATTGATAATACAAAAATTATAATAAAGACAAAATTGTAGTTAAAAAAAATATTACATAAGAAAGAAGTACAATTTTGTTCACTTGCTCATATAATTTAGTTTATAGTTTTGTATTCGTTTGAACAGATGGGCTTGACAACTTTCTCTATCGTAAGGTGAGAACTCCCAATTTTAGGACACTATATAAAAGCGACCTATTTGTGCATTTTATGTCATTAGCTTATTACCTGCAATGGTTTTTAATGACCTGAACGAAAAACTTAATACCTATAAATCTTCGTTCTTTTATAGTGATTAATTGAAAGGCTCCAAAAATAAAACTCCAAACGTGTCAAACTATCTCACCTGAATGAGGTAAACTCATAATGTTGGATAATAAAACAAGGATATTTTCGAAATTAGAGAACTAAGTTTCCATGACGGGCATGAACGTGGCTATGTCTCTGACTCTGCACTCTGGGCTCTGGCTCTGTTTTTCTTTTTTTCCCATTTCAATAACATTAATTCTCAAGTATTTTTCTCCGCCCTCCCTCAATCCTCCTGCTCATACAGGTTTTTTTTTCGCAAGATGAAGTTTTTATATTTTATGGATAATGTCTTTGCGCTTTGTTTTTATGGGATAATTTAAGAGTTTTTTTTTTCTTTCTTTTTAGATTATCTACTATTCCAAGGCTTATTATACTTCAACCAACTTTCTGTGACGGTTGCGGCCTCCGACCGGGCGTCAGTGGCCTTAGATGTGCTCCAGCAATAACAACGAGTAAATGTATATATACAGAGGTGGTTTGTGGTTAACTTATAATTAAGGCGAAATAAACCAAAAGCGCATTATAATGAAGAGCGTAGGTTTTATTTAATCCCATCAAGGATACAATCTCAAAGGATATTCTTGGAATCCTATACTATGTATATACATTCATATACTTAAACTTTTTGATGGCTTTATGAAGACTAGGTTGTCATAAATCTAAGTGATACTTTGTGTTTATAATTTTTCGAAAAGCAAACAAAAAAAATGAAAGATATACAAAATAAAACAAGGACATAAAGGAAACTTATTTGACAGACGCAAGAGCTGCATATTAATACATTTTAAGAGCATAATCCAGGACCAAAACGGTAAGCTTCGATGAATAATGTGAAAGGTTTTATTTAGTCTGAAGTTGGATGGTGCTCTCTTGAATTTTTAATATGTAAGATTGTTTATTATTCGACGAAATATTATTTCAGAAGAAAATTTCTAAAAATGTAGCAATGATAATCAAATATGAGTATAATAATTTTCTATCTAGAACGTAGGATTCCAGCCAAGAAGGACAGTTCTACCTTGTTAAATGAAAATGACGTATCTAAATTTTTTTATGATTATAGGAACTTTTTTTTTGCCAATTTTTAATAGTTATAGAACTATTATTAATAAAAAAGGATGTGTTTTGATTGGTTAACTGCTCAGAAAGCGATATAAGCTGTATAGTTGTCAATAAAACCATCCCAAGAATTTCAAACTTGGCCTGAACTGAAAAAATCGATAAAAGTCAGATACGCCGATTTCAGTTAACACGACTGAATTGAGGTCTGCTAAGTTTAAGAAGGTAGTCTGTTTTTTTTTTTCTTAGAAATATCCGGCCTTAGGTTCCTCAAAACCCAAAAGATATCATTGCAAAAAAAATCACTGTGTACAAACGAAAATTGTTGTAAAATTTGTTCAAGATTGAATAAACTAAAAAAAGTACGTATACGCCCAAGTGTACCTATAGTAGGTATTGTTTTAATTGAATTATTAACTTCCCATTGCAAACAATTATTTTAATTGATCCGGTTGTTCGAATCGGAAATTTTGTCATTTTTCCACGTTTTGTGGTCTCTGGAACCCAAATACATCGTTTTCAGAGAGATGTTGTGTGGGTTGAGTTTCTAACAATTAATTTAATTTTTTAAGTATTATATTGCAACTGTAAATTCAAACTCCGTTCGTCGGTCTGTGCATCTATGCGTCTGCGTGTCCATACGTCTGCTGTTATTTAAGCTGGAGACTAAACGGCTGATCCGATTTGCTTCAAATTTGGTACACAACATTTTCATGTGATTACTTAGAGGGAAAATTCGAATTTTTGATTTACTGCCTGAACAGAATAGAATGCAGAAACTGGAGCCGCAGACGGAACTGGAAGAGCTGTCAAAATGTGTCGCACGTTATTTTTTTACGTGCCCACAATGCAAATGCACAGTTTTGAAAGTATTTTGAAGAAAAACAAAACAATATTTTTTTCCGACCCAAAAAGTTGTTTTTTCTTCATACAATTTGAAACGTCAAATAAATGTCGTACGTGAAAAGTTAAAAGTTTGTGAACTCTTCCGTCTGCGGCTACTTTACGTTGTATTCGCAACATTGAATTTGTGTGTATTCAATATTTTGACAGCTATTCCAGCTCCGGCTCCAGTTCCTTAATGCCAAAGTGGCCTAACTGACTAAAAAATAAGTTTAAACGGTACTTTGAAGAAAAATATGAATTCAAAAAAATTGTGTAGGAATGTATTTCTATATATATATCATACAATACATACATGCATTTTACAAAAAGAAAATCATTCCTTTATAAAAATGAAAATACATTCCTTCAAGTTCATTTTTTTATCAATCTTAAACCTTACATAGAAATGTAGGTGTATATTTAGCTTAATTTGTCAGAAATATTATTTACTTACCTTGCTCTTCACATACTCGGAGACACACATTTTTTTTTTGCAATTTTCTGAATAAATGAGTTCTTAAAAAAAAAACCCAATTTATTAGAGTCATGGCAAATACCTACATAAACATTATGTTTTCATGAAAACGTAAAAAATAGCTTTTTTCAAAATCCCTTTTTTTCTGGTGCAACCACATTGATAGGTATTTGAACTGAAAGCCTCTACTTAATTAACCTATTACAATTTTGTCGTCTCTCCCCCAATATTAAAAATATATAAAAAAAAAATAAAATCTGTCAGGTGAAACTATGTCGTTTGTCACCATCACGTCAACCACAATCACCCGTCAATATTTGAGTAATTTGGTTGTTCACATAGGTACACAAACCCACCTGACAAAATATCTCCTCGTAAATATCTCATTTATCTTTTCAAAAATGAAGGTTATAAAGCAAGTAGTAAGTGAGTGAGAGCAGAGGTTTAAAAGGTATACGTAGGTGAAGAATTGTAGGTAAAGGAAAAGGTTTAAGGACCAAAGACTAAATTATCATCCAAGAACCGCCCTTCCTAACATTGTATTTCTAGTCACAAAAACCACCATAAATTTGTTGCGCCTAAGCTGATAGATGATAAAATGTGATGCTTCCCTAAAAAAAAGAATGAAAATTACATAGTGCTATATAAAAAAGACAGGCGCTTGCTTAGCTTTTATGTGGATGTATCTATGTATGGAATTACAACTTAAGGCTTAACTTTGTTTGCCATATTACCCACAACGACAATAAACAACATCTTCCTCGCAAGTTGTCGTCCTTACCAAAAGCTAAGTATTTGAGAGAGCAGATACCTTTTGTCCTCAGTGTTTATTTATGTATTTCTATGCATGGTGTCGTATCAAGCTGAAATTCCGGTCCGAGCAATGTACCCAAAACGGTACCGGCACTGTATCATCTAATAATTTATATCCATCTTCAGCTTGTTTTTTTGGGTACCTACCTATTTGCCTTTTGGAACATTGCTCCAATGGCATATTTCCACATTACATTCTGGCATATGTCCAACAAAAGCTCTTTCGGAATATCAATTTTGTTCTTAAATATCCTGAAAACTTAAAAAAATATATATCTAAAGAATAACTCCCGTTCCTGAACCAAGCACTCCTTTTACTATACAGCCAGCAGGACACCAGCTTGAATACAAACAACAACGTCACAATAAACCAAGGAATATTATTGCCGCTAAGTTGGCACTTTCAAAATTGAGCAGGAGTTCCCTATCCTAGAGAAAACTAATAGGAAGACGTGGGGCAAAGGCTTTTGTATGTTCGGACAAAAAACTCGATTCACTAAAAATCTTTTCAATGAAATTCAACTTATACAAGGTTTGAAAATTCCTAGATTTCAGCATGAATGTGGGTTGTTTTTTTGTTTTTGTGTGACTTTGCTCTCTAACCACCGCGTTCCTCCACCAGAGCACCCCCCCTTTTCCACCCCCGTGCCTTTATTAGAACATACATCACACGATGGTATTTACTTGGATTTTCCCAGGACTTTCAGAAATGCCATAGAGTCAAATAGGCAAAAAAAGCTTTTGCAAGAGAGCGGCATTCAAGATATAGACCAACAACAACAATAGTTAACAGCAAAAACAACAACAGCACGATGAAAAGACCAACACAAAGACTACATAAGAATGCTGATTGTGGTGACCTTGGCTGTCGTCTCGTTTGTAAAGTAGTGATAACAAAAATGTTTTCCCATGAATACTGGAATCAAATAACCAGAAAGAATCTCTTTTAAAAGAGAGAGCTTTTACAAAAAACTGCTCAAAGTTTGTTCAAGTTTATTCCTTCTTCTCTTCCAATTCCAAGAGAAGCAGCTAGCTTAAAGGAGCATGAGTTACCAAGTTTAAGTTTTTGTGGAACCTAGCTTAAATTTCGAAAAAGCTATTTTAAAAGTTCTCTCAAAAACTAAGTATTTGGCTGAATAAGTTCGCAAAGCCTTTCTCTCTAGTCCTAATATAATAATGTTCCCATTTTGTTAAGTACCTATTTTTTTTGTTTTTATTATTTTAGACTCCAATGAATACCTACATACCTTAAGACTTTACCATTGAAATATGAAAGGCGAATGAAAAAGGAGCTATAGCTCTCCAGTGACAACGATTTATTACATGAACGATGCAAAACAAAAAACTTTCGCTCAAAGTTATGTTTAGGAATTTAGTCACACAAAAAAAATAATAAAAGTTTTAAACCTGCAATTTACAAACAAAGAGTATTTGTAATAACTACGAATAAAAAAAGGGAATATTATATAGTTTTATCCACTGGGGCTTGTTTTGTTGGTTTTCTTTCGGTACATTCAAACATGAAGGTTCAAGTACATTCGTTCTTATATTTTCCCGTCAACATTATTTATATAAGATTTTGTGAGATTTTGGAGTTTGAACTTTTCTATAAATCCATCGGAACGTTAGGATTAGTTTGTAAGCAATAAAAAATGCTCCTTTTTTTATAAAGAACTGGTGTTTTTTTTTTGTATGTAGATGTACCTAGATACTTTGAGACATCTGGGAAATAAGGCTATGTCCTTTTGGTAAATTTTGGCTTATGCACTAACAGAGTTCTATGTAAAAAACCTTAACTAGATGAATCAGTGCCATTCCAAGCTCCTGGGAAACTGTGATGTAGGTAAAAAGTAGCACATGTGTCAGCCAACTGGAAGTAAACGTCAAATTATATCTGCGGTCATTTCTTCTGCGATCGATGGTAAGAAAAAAATTAAGAAATTGATTTCATGAAATCTGTAGGTAATTTCATGAAATTCGTGGCCTTCATTGGAAATATCAATTCATTATTTAATTTTATGAAATTAATTATTTCCCGTGGCCGCCCAGCCCAGGTTTAAACTAGATACTTGTTATGCAAGAAGATAAGAGCAACATATTGTTACTATCTTCTACATATTTTTATAAGCTGACTGATTCCTTAAGGTAGAACTATAATTGTTGGAACGCAGCGTACGCAGCCGTATGAAACCACACGAATATAAGTAACTTAATAGACGCACACATAATTACGTTTTGTTACGTTTCCTTCATTTTCGTTCATTTCGGAGGGGAAGAGCGCTTCTCGAGCGCACCTTACGGAAGAAAATTGACAGCTACATGTAAATTGTTGTAGTAAACTAGTCTCGAATCTCTCGTGCATTATGGTTTACGTGTGTATTTGACGTTTCGGAAAAAAATTTTTCGTTCGTTTATGACATTAGTTTCCGACAGCGTCCACCTATTATAGTTCGACCTTTACTTTGGATGACGGGGTTGACATTGGTGTAGTGGATGTATGCTTTAGATTGTCCTACTCAAGGTAGAATTTTTATCTATATGTACCCGAAGTTTCAACTGGACCCAACTTTAATTAAAAACACCTGTGACTTCTTTCGGTAACTCTCACATCAACTATCCCTTTCTGCTTATCGTCCAGCACTTGGCGTAGCTGTAGACTAGGACTAGCAGTATATCTAAGTATTTATACTTCGTCTTACGCGTCAGGCGTCAGGAGCTTTGTTTGAACCTATTTGTTCTGCTAAACCGAACTTCTTAAAAAACCTTAAAGTTGTTGCTATCAATAGTGACGTTGGCACATGCACATGCGTTGTTTGTTTATTAATAGCAGGTACCTACAAAGTATTGTCATTGTAAACTTCAACAAGGTTCGCCTGTTCCTCAATCGCTATAAAGGAATCTATGTAAGGGTACGTTGAGTAAGTAGCCTACGCACTATCTGTTCGAGATAGGATAGTGCATTTTCTTTCTGAAACCCTGTACATTTTTGCAAGAGTTCGGAAGAGCTTTTGCCTAGTTATACAATGCACCGTGTGTTTCTTAGTCCCACGTGAAGCAGCTGGATCAGTTTACCTGATTTCCGAGTTCAGGCTGTTACACAATGTGACGAGAAACTGCTTGACGAGATCTCTTCGCAGTTGTTCTCTCTTAAAAACGAGTTTCAAACAAGTAAATAGTACATAATAAATTTTTTTCTTGTCATCACTTTGCGTCTTTTTTTCAATTCTTCGAACTTTATGACGTGACGGGATGACGAGAAATGCTTAATTATGTATTATTTCACTGTTTAAAATTCTTTTTAAGAGAGAACAACTGTGAAGAGATCTCTTTACGCTGAAGTCTTGTTTTCTCGTCGCATTGTGAAACAGCCTTTCGGTCATTTCTAAATAGAGCTTTTTCTAAGTCTAACTATGAGACTACTCACAAGCGGGTTTGAATTGAAGAGAGAGAGATATGAAATTCTTTAACTCTTTAAAAACTGTTGACAAAAGATTAAGAAATAAATTGTAAAAAAGAAAATATTTCGTATTTTGGCAGTGTTTCTGAAAAGTTATTAGTTTTACCGGAATATTCCAGAATTCGCAAACACAATATTTTTGGCTCGGAAGAAAAAATGGTGAACAAAAATAATTTCTTGAATTATTCCTGAAGATGTCCAAAGAAGACGTAGACCTTTTATTAAAATAAATTTAAATTATATTTAACTGTGGAAAGAACACGTATTTTTATTTTTAAAAATCTTAGTTAAAAAAACACAAAACAAAAACAAAATTAAAACAAACCCACAAATGTCAAAATGTGTAGAACTTTAAATTTTCATCAAGTGGCCAACCATCGTTCTATTTGCCATATAATAAATTAAAAATCAAAGATTTGAGCCATAACCTTTTTGAACATGTATCTAAGTATAACGCGGGAATTTGGTTAAATTTCTTTCATTCAATACACTTACAATCTACAAGAAACAAACACAAAATTAGGTTTTAACGGCCTTTCGTCCACCAAAATTGGCGTTTCATCCCGGCGATCTCACTTGAACAAGTTAGCTAGTGAGGGCCTTGTCAATATGCTTTCGTAATTTATTTTGGATGGCGCTTACAGTCCAGGGTGAACTATGGCATCAACCAACAAGCCCCACCGGCCAGCTCGGTCTATATAGCTAGCTGCCTCCAGTTACGCAATCCAAGTTTGTTGAGGTTATTCTCCACTTGTAAGAGCCACCTACCCAAGGTGGGGTCTTCCTCTGCTGCGCAGACCATCAGGGTTAGATTCGAAGTCTCGTTGGGCTGGTACGTCGGTGTCCACACGCTACACGTATCCCAGCCATCTCAGCCGCTGTATTTTCAGCTTTTTGAACAGGTCGACTTTGCCTTAAAGCCTCTAAGGCTCGTTGTTAAATCTTTTCCTCCACTCAATCGATACAGGCTGGACGGAAAATCACCCGAAGAATTTTCCTTTCAAAGTACCCAAGCAGATTCTCATCCGTTTTTGAAAGTGCTTGCTACTGCCTCATACAGCAGGTCCGGGATTATTAAGGTTTTCTATAAGGTCTCGTAGTAGCCGTGGCATGATGGTTAGTGCGATGGACTGTCATGCCGGAGGTCTAAGGTTCGATCCCCAGCCTCGCCACTTATTTATTTAAAAGAAAAACGGCTACTGCCTCTTGCGAGGAATTGACAAATCCTCCAAGAGTATCTCCTGTCACGGAAAAGTGCCGTTCGTTAGCCGTTCGGATTCGGCAATAAACTGTAGGTCCCCTCCATTCCTGCAGACACGCATACAGGAATGGTTGAGAGTTGTAAGTCACTAGGCCCTTGTTCTTCATGAGCTGTTGTGCCATCAAATTTATTTATAAGGTCTACTTGATTCCTTTAGAGAGCTCTTTACTACTCAAATGCCTTCTTAGCCCGAATAAATAGCGATTGGCAAGAGTGATTCTTCGTTTGATCTCTGCACTTAGGCATGTCATTTCGCGAGGTTATAGTGGAGCCCAGGTACACAAAATCCTTGACGACTTCGAAGTTGTAACTATTCATAGTGACGTTTTGCTCTAGTCGACTATGTTGAGATTCCTTTCTCGATGATAGCATATACTTCGCCTTGTCCTCATTAACAGCCAAACCCATTTTCTTCGCCTCCGATTCAATACTTGCGAATGTGCCGGTAATAGCTCGCTTTGTTTTCTCAATGATGTCAATATCATCCAGATAAGCAAGTATAGTTGAACGCAGGCTTTTGAAAAATTGTACTTCTGTTGATTGCGAGTTGAACGATGCTAAAGAGGTTTCATGATAACGCGTCAATATGCAATTCCTGTTCATTTCAGTTCATGTTACATTAATATCATGACGAATATCTATAGTGTCAACAAGATTAGAACACCTACAACCAAATTAATAAACGTTGAATACCAAAGGGTTAGACTTTATTCCGTCGAATAAGTGCAAAAAATGTTATCAATTAAACAAAATGTCCACTATTTATTATTATTTATTTATTTTTATTTTTTTACAGATTATCACAATTCGCTGTCAGAACCCAGAAAAACTTTGTGAAAATTTCAAGTAAATTCAACTTTTAACTTTATTGCAGTGTATACATAAAATATATTCCACTATGTGCTTGACATAATACATAATAGACTCTATTTCCTAGAGTATATACTTAAGTAACTCATGACCAAAGTGTTTCCCTTTCGGCAAGCTGTCATATTTTATTTTTATCAAATCTTCCTCTTGAGATGATAAACCAGCAATAATAACTTGAATTCTAAAAAATTGCTTTAGACAAAACCAAATCATCGAAATCACTTAAAATTGAAACTAAATTCAACTTCAATATACCTACTTATTTGAAAATATTTAAAAGCCTTGGAGACAACCCAACAACCCTCTTTAATAATATTTCTTCCGGTCTTGGAAAGAATATTTGAATTTATTGCATTTAAGGGATTTTATATGTAAATTCAATTTGGGAATTTCCAGGTATTCTATTGGCTCAATAAAACTGATGAATGAAAAATTTAAATTGGAAATTATACAAGAACGTCTTAATGTCTTATCAATAAAATGATGAAATAAATGCATGTAGGTCGTATGTACTTGAAATATAAAGGCTATAGTTTATTTTTTAACAAAAAGAGTGTCAATATAGTCCAAGAGCCAGTGGCAGGCAGACTCACGGTATTTTAGCACAATTCATATTAAGTGTAGTCATTATCTTAGACCTCCTGAGCATCAAATGGGCATTCATAATTTTAGCTGATAGTATACCTCTGGGAATGGGGGGGTCCCAAAGGTCCAAAAAATCGAACTCTAAAACGTGATAGCAGCACGTCTGCCTCTTTGGTATGTTATAGGTACTATAAAATTTCCGTTATTCAAAAATACTAATGGCAGACATCTGCTGCAGTACCTACACGAGTAACGGAATTGTGAAAAAACGATCACAAAAATCTTCAAAAAAATTACGTTATTTTAAGTCTGAATTATTAAATTTGTACAGTCTTTATAGTAAAAAAAATACTGGCAGATACCTGGTGCAGTACCTAGATTTTTAACGGAATTTTAAAAAAAGGACTCGAAAAATCCCCATACAAATTCAGCTGATTTTCCAAAAATTAAAATTGCAGTATAAAAGCAAAATTATTTTAATGCACCAAACAGCCCTTTTTGTCGACCAATGTTTAAGTGTTAAAATAAAAAAAGTAAAAAATCTATTATGGACGAGGTGAACAAAAAACTAATTCAAAGTAGAGGTTTGTACAAATTTCAAACAAACAGCCGTTACTCGAAAAGTTAGGTTAGAACAAAAGTTACTAAATTCTAAAAGGTCATGCCCTCTCCTATCACATGCCCTCTCCTATCACCATATTCATTGAACCATTCTTACCGGGACACCCCGTATACTATCACACTGTTAGTAAAAAATCTTCTTGAATTCTTTTTAGAGCTAAAAAAAGTACACCATCTGATTTCTTTAACAAATCTTAGTTTCTGAGAAAAAAAATTCAAAATTGAAGGTGCGGTTTTTTAAAAATTTATCTTGTATAAATAAAATTTTGTAAAATTTTTTAAAAAATTGGTACACCACTTTCGAGTAGTTAATTGTTGATTTAAAAATTTTGTTGAAAATTTTGGTATATATCTGCTATTTGAATCTATTTGAATTTTTCGGAAGATTCTCTGTAAGAAAAATAATATCCTTTTCGAGAAAAACGAAAATAAAAAAAATGGTTCTACGGGAGGTACTATTTAAAACCATTTTTTCGCAAATTTTATTTTCATCAAAAAGTATTACATATATACCTAATTTAATTTATTAAATTTTTTAAAGAAAAATCTGTGGAGCCATTTTTAAGAAAAATAGGATTTTCTAAAAATGCTAAAAAATATTTATATAAGGTACCGTTATTTTTGGTCCTAAAAAAAATGAAAAAAAGAAGTTTCTGGGGAATGTCCAGAAAAACGATAAAAAAAAATTCATTGACTACCTTTGTACCGCAAGAGCAAGTAAAAAATTGTATAGGCGAAAAACTCTATCTCTCCCTCACCTGACGCTGGAGGGCCAATTTCTGAAAATTTGACTTAAAATTGTAAAAAAAAATATTAAAAATCGCAATGAAAGGAAAGCTTATACAATGATGTTTTGTAGTTTTTTTTTTTAAGGCTTAAACTTCATTCTTTAGATCAAGTTATTTGAGTAAATTCTTTTTGAGATAATGAGTTTCGAAGTCAAAATTTTATTATTATCAATTTTTTTATTATCAATTTATAGTCAAATATTGAAAACCAGATGTAAAAATCCCATGCAATTTTTTCATAGAATGATCTACCAGGAATCATCCCTCAAAATATTTCAGCACTGTGAAGCTAGTGCTGAACATTGTTTATGAATAAGGCAGTATGTCTCTATCAGTCTGTGCGTGTAACACCCGCTTAACATCAATTTAGATCATAAGGCCCAGTTTTACAGTCTAGAAAGTGGAGCTTTAGTGGCAAATACCGGAAATAAAAACTCAATATCTCAGTGCACAATCGCTTGAATGAACGGCACTTAAGTCACCCATGATGGTCACTTAAGTGCACAACATACAACTGAGTCCTATATGTGAAGCCTAAATGCTGCTTATTCCGGTAAGTACAAATGCATTGTGCAACAACTAGCTCTAAATCTGACAACACGCCACACGTTGTTCTTGCTCATGGTTGTGATTGGATCTCGTCGGCAAAATTGGAACGAACCGTGAACATGAGAACCCGTCAAATTATGTATTTCCAGAAAGTGGACATTCATAATTTCCTTTTCCATTAAAAAGTGAGCCTAAGTTTCTCACTGGATTAAGGGGGAGAAGATGTTAAGTGCGAGATAATTACATAGCATTCATGACAAAAATCACCCATGGAATTTTTCAAAAATATTTAATTTGTCATGGAAACCGCAATAATAAACAAAACCATGGTCTAAGGGTGATATGTAGTTAAACAAAACCTACATTTTCCCTTCGAACCTTTTGAAATTTCAAAGCGATAAAACTTCCGTATGCTTGCGGAAACTTAAACTGATATCTCTATGCAGGAAAAAATATACTCAACATTGTATGCAAGACTATTGAAAACATTTGCATTATATTTGGCATTTCATTGTCACCATCATCATCATAATATGCATTGTGTTTGATTAAAATTACCACTTCCGCTGTTTTTCTTTTTAGGAATGCATAACTCGCCCCCCTTTTTAGAACATTATATTTCGACAAGTAGAAAAGAAAAAAAGAAAGTATTTTAACAGATATCGTCGTCGTCCTGTTGCTGTAGATGACAGAAAATGGTTATGACAGTTCTATTGATTTTTTTCTATCTCATTTCCATTTTTATTTGTGTGGGTTTAAATTTATTCCATCATGATGCGATGATGAAATGAGAGAAAGTGTAGGTGTAGGTATTATGAGGAGTTCAATGTCCTTTTTGCATTTTACTGTTGATTTTACGGAAGGATGATAAACTTATTTGCATTCGAATCGGTGATAATCTTTGATACTTGGTTCAACGAATAAGAATTAAATTTAATTTATATTTGATTGAATGGGTTTTGTTTATTTTTATTTTTATCAAAGGACTTTTGTGGTGAATGTGTTTGGATCAGCCAGCGGTTAAATCTATTTATTGTTTAAAGTAAAGGTATTCAACATTTATGATGTTAATTTAAAAATAAATAAAAATTTAAATTCATTGTTCATCCTCACAACTAAATTCCATTTCAGAATATGAAATTAAATCAATTTAATTTAGGTAGGTATATGTATAAATGGTAATATTATCTTAACATATTAAAGAAATAACAATAACAGATGATAATAATATTTACATATAGGTACCTGCACATTAAAAACATGTGGTTTTTATTAAATTATTATTCATAAATAACATTTAACATTATTTTTATTATAACGGCTGTTTTTCAGAAAATTACAGTAACGAATATTCAGGCTTAAATAAAAATTTTCCATCAATAAATAAAAAGAAACCTCATTGCAAAACATGAAAATCAATTGTTTGAGTACCTGTGTGCAGAAATTATAAATATTAAAAAGTATTTATCTGGTCATGCAAATGAACCACATTTGTTAAAAACAAAAAAAAACCTTTTAAATGATAAACAATATACCTACTTTTATATCGAATTTTTAAATATAAAATAAATAATAATAAGAACGCGTTTGATGGAAGCATGCAGTAAAGGCAATTCAATAAGGTCTTTATTTAAATAAATTCAAAGGGATCATTGTTTTTTAGCTTCAAAACTACAGTTTCAGCCGTTAGATTAAGCTGTTACTGGTGCACTTCACAAAAAATTAATGAACGAACTAAGAGTAGGTACCTACAAAATAGTCATCGCTATTTTTTTATAAATTATACTTGCGATTGTATGTATGTACTGTGCATCTACTATACATAAGTCCTAAGGCCATAGGGCAAGTTTTGGATTCGTGAAAAAAAAACATCTGTTTGTACCTACAGTAATGTTTGTCTATACCTCGACCTACAACGTAAAACACTGAATCGATTTTCTTCAAACTTGGAACTTAAGATTTTCAGGTGATTTCTTAGAGGAGAAACCGAATTTTTTTGTATCACCAAAAATAAAAGTAGGTACCTGCCGTACAACCGTTTGGGAAAAAGGTTATTTTTCTGAAATATTGTTCTAAAGATTTTGGTAAAAATTTTTGTGTGGTCTATTACAGGTATGGCCTTCGTTTTGATGAACAAAATATTTACCAAACATTGTTATTAACATACCTGCCAATCATTTTATTTTATTTTCGATTTTCTCGTTAACGGCGGCGGCGTAATCGATTTAGATTTTGAGACGCGACCGACGCCACACGATTGCGTGTGGCGTGACCTGACGCGTGCGACATGACCTGATTAATGGAAACGTGTCATGTCGTTACCCGCATATTAAGTAAGTTCAGGTTACTCAAGCTCACTGTGATCTCAGAGACCTACGCAATCTCAGAAATCTGAACGTAATTCCTTAGTGGTATACCTCACTTTTGCTGTTAAAAAAATACCCTTGGTAGATCGCCCTTGTGGCACCTACCGAACATGGATTACATGTCTTATGTGCTACAACGTGAATTAACGGTATAAGAAATACGCGTAGGGATGCCCTTTTTCAAACCCTTTCGAATGAGATATCAATGACTTCAGTGGCACTTATATGTCCGAAGAAATTGAGCTCAAATTAGTTTGAGTACTCCTTATTTAGCTGCAATTTACCCCAAACGCGATGACTCATCACCTGAAACTATGAGGCGATAGCTATAAAACAATTCCTCTATAATCTTTGCGCAATCTTCATCTATCGATTGGTATATCTAGGATGTTTGTAGTGCAAACAGTCACTTAGCAGTAGGGCGCGAGCGGTACATGTTTTCGTGACGGTCCTCTTTTCGCTACATCACACCCAACCGTCCGAGAAAGACATGTAATCCATGTCAAAACTGAGACTGATATTTTTTGGATTCGCTTGCTCAATTATTTTTTGTCGCAGTTGATTAATTAATAAAAAAACAGATGGAAATTGGTTTTGACTTCTAGCGGAGAAATTTTGTTCAGGTTTCTCCTTCTGCTTAGTTGAGCTGACGGAGCTTGCTAAGTGAGATCTTAGAAACGTGAACTGGCTAATTGTTGTAAAACGAGTTTCAGGTCATGTCGCGTTGCTCCATCAATATGCGCTGTTCAATTGATTTATGTATAATGTTTACAAAAAAATCGTGCCGTGTCACGTTACACTTGCCGGGCGCGTCTCAATATGCGCTTAGCCTTAGAGCAGGGGCCTCATCACGTGTGAAACGAAAACGATCGGACATTATCGATTACACCATTGTTATCTCTCTCATATGAATAGAGAAAAATAAAGATAGCTAGGTATCTTCAAAACGACAACGACCTATCCTTTTCCAGTAACCGGATAGCTTCTATACAACTACATATTTCGTTTTTATTTTTTTTATTTTTGAATCTTATAAAAAAAATGGCTCTAACGATTTTGATAAAACTTTGTACCTATAAGCAAGGTTATCCAACATAACTGTGTTTTAGGGCTTTTAAATTTTCGAGTTATTTACATATAGCTTTTTAATATCTCGACCGATTATGTTATAATCTTCCAACCTGATGCTTCTGAGTAGTTCAAACAGTATTAGGTATTTGTATGTATTTCAAAATACTTGTAATTACCTTTTTTCAACAACAAAACAAATCAAGCAAACAATAATTTTTGTTATGTATGTTTTTATTTTTTTTTATTGTCTTTAATCTATATCTATATATAAATAGGCTAAAATAAATTTGGTGATACCATTTTCTCAAAAAGTATTTGACAGATTTCGATAAATTTTGTATGGTTGGAAAGCCACAATTGCGGAGATGTGCAGAGTATACTTAAGAAGCGCATTTACACGCTGTGGGTAATTTTTGTTTTTGTACTGTCACACACTGTGCATATTACAAAAAAAAAAAAAATAAAAAAAAATGTTTTGTTCCTTCAATATTTTCAAACAAATTGTTAGCGAAATTGAAAGTTTTCTTCTTCCTCTAGATGTGTAAGTTTTTTGATGGCCGATTTTCGGCCACGGGACGATACTAGTGTATATAAATAGCCTTAAATAAATTTTGTGGTACCATTTTCTCAAAAAGTATTTGACCTATTTCGATAAATTTTATATGGTTGGAAGGCCACAAAGGCAGAGATGTCCAGAATATACTTGAGACACGCATTTACACACTGTGGGTGATTTTTGTTTTTGTACTGTCGAACACTGAGCGTATTTAAAAAAAAAATTAAATAAAAAAATTTTTTTTTCCTTCAATATTTTTAAAAAATTGTTTGCGAACGTGAAAGTTTTCTCCTTCGTAGAGTGTGCCAGTTTTTGCTGGCCGAGTTTCGGCCACGGGACGATACTAGTTATATCAATATAATTAAGTCGATATAATAAAAATACATCATTAATATGTACCTGCGTTATATGTAGTTGTCAACCTAGTTCTGGAAAAAAAATTGCAGTCGTGTTTATAAAATTTCCTTCGATAGCTCTTGCACAGTTGTTCCAGCTAACCATTGTCTAAATAGTTGTACAACCACCTTATTTGAAAATTCATTCTAAATACGACTTCATATTATTCAACGATCTGGAATAATTTATTATCGAATGAATTAAAACATTTTAGTGAACTTTTGAATGCGTTCATTTCATTCATACATATCATTGTTCCCACTTTAGAATAGGTTCGCACGGTCATTTGATGTGGTCTCATAGACAGTCGTTAAGAAATGTCTATAAATAAGGTTTTAGAGTTGGAAATATCTTAGAATGCGTTTATAAGCAGGCTAAAGCTAAGTTTTTAGCATATAAGTTGCCACCCATAAATTAATACATACATAAGTACTTCCTGGAAATTCTATTAGTTCCAATTTTAGAATATCTTATTTAGCTGTTTAATTGTCAGATGGTTTATATAAAATATGAAAAAAAAATATTGTTTCAATGCTTATTTTTGCACAGCAGCGACGTTTATTCGAAGGTGCGCAGGTGTTCACCGCACACCCTACCAACATCTTAATTTCCATACGTATAGCCAAAGTTTTTCAAAATACGCATTTGTCTTTCTTTTCTTTAGTAACTTATCAATACATACGTCAATAAATAATTAAGATCTGTGTACGAACTCAAATAATCCTCAAACAAAAATCAGAACAAATAATTTACTTCCATTCAAAGTAACGAAAAAATTTCTTTTAACTTCAGCGCACCGCAAGCTAACCCAAATCCACATACAACACATAATTCAAATTACCTACCTACCAGTCAAAGAAGTGCCTAATAACAAAAATTTCCTCGTAGGGTGTTCTCCTTACTTCAGCGCACCCAGTTAACCCAAATCCACATATAAAAAAATTCAAAAAAAAAAGCACAAGGAATCGTTTTCCCTTATAAATCTTTATGCATTGGTGTTCACCTTCATCAAGCGCACCAACAAAGCCCAAACAAACAAAATGTGTGTTGTTGATCGTCGCCACGACTCGGTTGCAGTGAGGGATGATTTTTTTTACTTAAAAAATCATCAAAAATGTCGATAGAACCTGACTAGATTATTTATAACTTTTGATTAAGTGGGAGGATTTATTTCATAGAGGTATCTAAAGAAAGGTAAGAAATCAGCCCATTTCCTGATATACATACATTTATAACGGTTCATATAAAAAAATATAATTGAGGCGCCGTAAACCCAAAATTGATTATTTTTAAATCATATTTATCGGTAAATGTGATGAAAAATTTCAAAAATTATGTACTACAATATTGTGCATCTAACTATGTTGAACAAATAAGTTCATGGTTTGATGGCGGTGATTTTAAGAGCGTAGCGAGAAATTTCGATTTTCAACGATTTCTTAAATTTCATTGAAAAAATCGCTTGAATTGACTTATAAAAAAAATCTTACCTCAAAAATAAATGTCACTTTCTTATGAAAGGGCTATCAAAAAACCTCATTGAATTATGCATTTTATTAATGTCACAATATTACAAAAACTGATTTATAAAAAATCTTAAAAATTTCAAATAAAATGTAATTTCAATTTTCTTCAAAAACTAGAAGACATAAAACCTTTCGGATTCTTGTGTTCGATTGAAAATTAATATGTATACGCATTGACAACAAAAAGTTAATTTAGCACTTCATTTCAAAATTTTGAAAAAATTGGTCTACATTTTTTTATGAAAATTTTAAGTTTTTATGCGATTTTTTTTAAAACTATTGACATAAATAATTTAATTTAAATTTAAGATTAAAGAATACATTTCTGGCTGTCAAAACCGGTATAATACTGTATACGTATAGTAAGTGTTGCCGTTGTTTTTTTAATATATATTTTTTTTTTTCATTTTAAGTCATTTTTTCTAAAATTGGCAATACCTCCTAAACGGGGCTAGATAGACCCCCGTCCTATAGTAAAAAATGCTTGTTTTGACCACTCTACAAAAAAAGGTTATCAAAGCTAACGTAGGTACTCTCCCCGAATGGATAATATTACTGCAGCAAAAACATAGCGAACACCCTTCTCAAAGCACCACGGCACGTCACTGTTGCACAGGAATATATTATCAGCCATTGTAAAGGGACAGATCACCAGAAATGAATTCTTCGATTGTAAACAATATTTTTTTAAAATCTTTTTTTGATTTCTTTTAGTCGTTGATTAACCTCGATCTTCAAATTGAAAATTGACAACTGAAAATTAAAAATGTTCGTAATTGACAATCTGGTCAAAAAGAACATTAAATATGTTCTTGGATGAAATTAGATTTTTAAGCAAATCACACATTAATTAAACTAAAATTGTAACCAAATTTTTATTTTTGTAGCTGAACGTTTACTTTCTTGTCTTTTTTATTTAAACCGGAAATTTAAGTGCAGATGACAAAACCTACTGAAAGAGATTATTTTATCAAAATATCACAGCAAATATTTAATTCTAAATTGAGATAAAACCATTCCACCAATCCATAGATTTAGCCTAAATCTATAAAAAGTGATTCATATACCTACTACCTACGTACATACATATATGAATATACAAATAATAATAAATTGCTAGAAACCCAGCAATATTTACAACTGTCAGCGCAGAAACCACATTTATTTTGCTTTGGTCTCTGATTTTCATGCATTAAAATATGTATATATGTATGTATGTATATGTTTGTTGGATCTGATATGGGGCTATGCTTTGTATAGGTACTTTAGTTTTCCTCGTTTTATCAAGGACATGGTCGTTTTATTGATTTGTGAGTTTCGTCCTTTTTTGTTGCTGGTGTTGGTTGGGGAAAAGGATGCCGCAAGAAGAATTTTTCTTATAGGAAAAGACACGTTCCAAACTATTGGCTAAAAAGGACATCCGGAAGAAAGCAACACAACGCGCCAATACAATGCATACACATATCCTTAATAATATACAAAGATATTATATATGAAACACTTAACACATCGTTGTTGGTCGGAAATGACGTCCTTTTCATCGTCATCGTCGTTATTACCGTCAACGTCATCAATGAGATCGTTTTTATCTTCGCAAGTATGGACGTCGTTGTTGTCATCGTTGCCGTTGCTACAGTTTTCTCTTCTATTGGGTGGAGAATGGAACAAGGAAGGCAGTTCAGAAACATCAGAGTACCTTACCTACAAAACCGTCTTCCAAACCAGCCTCTGTCGTCAAACAAATACAATGAAGACCCCATCCTTTTTAATAGGAAAGGCAGCTCATTCTTTTCCTTTCACTCTTTCTCTCTCATTCTATCTCTTCTTCTACCTACTTTGCCAATTGACAGTCTTAAATGTAATCGATTGACATTCTGTTAATAGTGAACGTGACAAAAGAGCTCCCGTTGTCATCGTTGTTGTCGTCGTTGTCGTCGTCTTCTATGTCGTCCTCGTGTCATCAGCATCAGCATAAGTATAGCGGGTGGATGGGTTCTTCAAGTTTCTATTCTCATTTGATTTTATTTAATTTTTTTTTAATGGTGCACCATAAGGGTACGATTGCATTAAGTTTTCCCCATCATCCAGTTACCTTTTGCCTCGCATATAGAGCATCACAATGACAATCCAATTATGCAGGATTGAACTTTTAAACCAATTAACATAAATGACAATAGGTAAAGGTAATTGTCTGAAAATTAATTCGGCAATAATTGAAAGCGGAATTTTATGTCAAACGAACTCCATATAAGTAGCTTTTTTGGAATTTTTGATAAGTAGGTACCTAGAGAATGTTTAAGAGGGATTTAAAAGAATGTCAGGTATAGTATATAGGTATACAACATACACTTGGTGAGTTAATGTGAAAATTAAATAAAATTTTAGAAACATTTTACGTCAAAGAATAAGGGGAAGGAGCTGTTTTGACGTCTCTTGTGTTTCTTATCCGATTCACATATTTCATCTTCAATTAGGACAAATTTATTAGATATCTTTGAGACAATTTTTCGGTAACACGCAGTAGAAGACTTAAGCGAACATAAAAGAAATAAAAAAATTCCAAAGTATAAAATCTGTCACTTGGAAAGAAATTTACGGGGTTTGAGGAAATGATAAGATAAAGACAAGCAGTACCTATATAGTTATGGAAATTCAAAATATGTTCCAGCAGTCTATTCTCACCACACCGTGGTACTGTGCCTAGTACCTCAATCGCAGATATATGTAGTTTCAATTCTTTTTGGAAAATTGTTCGAGCATCAATCGGTAGAGGGGGGAATGTTTCCATCAAGGTAGAAAAAATGTCTATATGGAATAAACGGTATGGCAACTACAGTTACAGCAGAGGCGGACTGGCCCGCCGGACACTCAGGATTTTTCCCGGTAGGCCCCCGGTCAAGAAAAAATTTCTTAAAAGCACTTGAAATTCCATTTTTTAAAAGCAAACTTTTTCCTAAATATAGTATAAATATAGTATAGTGTTTTTTTTAAAGAATTCTTGATCAATAATAAATCTGTTGTGGCCCCCTATGTATTTTTCGTGGCCCTCAGAATTATATTTGTCCCTTATGGTTCTTTCGCGGCCCATAGAATATCGACTTATACAAATTTTTGAAGAAAATTCGACTCTTCAATTCTTTTTTTTTTTTTTTTTTTTTTAAACAACACAAACATATATTTGCCAGTAAGACCTAGGGTCTTATAAATTAGGCAATGTTAGAAGGAAGAGAAGGATAGGATAGATTTTTGTTGGCACAGTGGACTGAGAAATAAGGTTTTGATTATCTCATTAAATCCCAGGGGTGGCGTTCAGTTAAGGAAATATATAGAAAAGAATGCTGCCTAGACTGGGGCACGAACCCACACATCCAGGTAAGCAGTCAAGCACTACTTCCACTGCGCCGGGGCCACCCCCGTAATTGCGCAATAGCGATATAAAATTATTTCTACTAATTGAAAACTTATATATATACTTATACGTCTTAAAATTTATGTTAAATAACTAAACCCTGTAAAACTTTTTTGGTATCTATATCTATGTATGTATGTTCAAAAACTCAAATAAATGAATCTGCCAGTCGACACTGCTAAAAACTAAAAAAATAATTACGATTACAAACACTCAATGAATTGAACATGGACATTAATAAATGTTTGTACATTTAAACATTAATAAACATGGAAAAATGAAATATCAATAAGAAACAATTAAATTATGTATTTTGGGGCCCTTTTCCCAAAAGTCCCGGTAGGTCCTTTGACTCCCAGTTTGCCCCTGAGTTACAGTCAGGTTGAACTTGAACTACATATGTATATATTTAGTGAACATCCTTACATGGACTACTCTTAGGGAGCGGTCTTCTAAACAAGTTTACTTATTAAACAAGAAAAAAAAAAAAGGAAAATGAACTTCGGAGAACTACGTAAAATATTAGGTTAAATGCTCCCGAACAATTAGCCCAAAAAAAATAAGTCTGTTCGGAAGTTCGACGTAGCTGGGTTAAATCTGAAGGATCACCGATTCCTGTTTCCAATCGAGTCTCTAATAACCTTTTATAACCTTTTCCGTAGTCCTCTGTAACCAGCATCTAGTACTGAAAATCAGTGGCAATATTGACAAGAACCCATTAAATATGCCACTCTTGCGTGCTGGGTTATAAAAACCAACCACAATAATGAAACAACTACTTTGACGAAGTTACTGCAAGCACTTGCGACTAAATAAAATACATTCAAATCTAGGCGATGCTGCATAAATAGTGGGACTTGAGCTATTCGTGCGATTTACGGATATAATAGGAAAGTTAGGAATATCGCTTCTCAAGAGGAAAAAAGAAGAAGCATCAGGGAGCGATTGCGAAAAGTGAGAGATGTTATAGCACTATAGCAGAAATGATGTTCGGAACCGGAACCTGTCCTTTTATCTCCTCAATTCAATGTGTTAAATTGTCAAGCCCTTATTATCGTGTCAAATCCCCGTTATCTTTTTAAACCTTAATAATTTCATTGCAAACAAATATTCCTTATAGAATTCATCCACATAACCGTTAATACCGCAAAATCCTTTTGATACATTTCACAAATCTAGGATTTACACAAAGCAAAACTTTTATAAGCGATCATCATAGAAATAATTAAGTATATACGTGGTGACCTCAATTCTGTGGTCATAGCCGCATATATCATAATCAACATACACCAAAAGTTGCGAGAACTTATTTGACACACATTCATAGTCAAAATCTAGGGTCAAAAGAGGGATTCCCACTGAACGCCCTCCGTTTTATTGAATAGGAAGGTTTTTAGGGAAAGTAATCAACGTTTCTGAGTGTTTCAACTTCCCTTAAAAAAAAAAAGTGGAAGGACCAAAAAATCCCTGCCACATTTAAAGCCTACATACTCAAATAGATCTCAATCCTACACCAACACCATCCAATCACATCAGAGGGGGCCACACATATGAACTTCGGGTTAAGATAATTTTTTCTTTTCGCCTGGGAAATAAATTCAACCCGTTTCCATTTGAAAATGAAATTTCTAATACACATTGCAAAGCGGATACAACTTAAAGGAAAAAGGACGAATAAATATGCATTTTGTAAAATAGTGTATAGTGGCAGGGGCTGTTGGATGGAGGAGGCTTCCTTTACAAACATGCACAAAATACAACGACGATGAGCTTCAAATGCCAGGAATATTAATACTGCTTCAGGATATTCTCCTTGGAGTTCTTTCTCTTCTTAGGTTAATCGACCTAATTGTTAGATTAGCCCAAAAAAGGAACTTAAAAAAATATCCGTTTTTTTTTTTTGTTGTTGTGTTGCCTTAGTAGTTATAGGTAGGTATATTATATAGTAAGTGCTCGTGCTCTATCCTTTCAGAATAGTATTTATGCTTTTTCGTTTGCATCTGCGATTGTGATTGTGATACGAGCTGTTTTCACTACTTTGTTTGTTTGGCCTGAATACGCTGCCAGAGGATCCTTTTCAACAAACGCCGGATAAATGGTAATAAATTGGCTTTTGCGGTCTACATACTCTGCTAACACCCTGTTAGCCCATACGATATAATGTATACACTGCGGTTCAATTGGCATTAATACTAAAGCTTTTAAAAGTGTTTAAAATGTTTTGTTTTTTTTTCGTTATATGATAGGTACCTAGATAGATTTTAAAAGAAATTGAAGTGAGAATTTTCAAGAGAAAAATTTGCTGGATAAAGAAAGTTAAAAAAATATCACTTCAAATCCAGAAAACTTGATGACAAAAAAAAAAAAAAACGAAAACAAAATAGATCTTTTCTCTACGATAAAATAAAAAAGTTCGTTTTGAATATGTCTGAAAAAGTTTTAGAAATGTTTGAAAAGTGGTTAACACTTTTTTTCAGCATCTTTCGTGTACTTTTCGCTAGTTCATATATTTTTTGGAGACTTTCATCTTCACTTTATAATACTTCACATACTTTGTAGACCTTTTCAGCTGAATTGTAGTGTATACTCCTCTAAAACTTGTCTATATAGCACACACAGGATTCGAAATAAGCAGCACAAATAAAGGTTTTCAGCACATACTATATAACATTTTCTTTGAATCCTTCTGGATAAACAAACACATAACATGAACATATAAATACATTATATGGATTTAATTTTTTTTTATAGTGTGTGACCGAGTTAGAAGTTAGCATAGTTTCTTTTTCATCATTCATTCAATAAAATAAATTTCATTTATCAATGCCTTGCTCGATTGAATACTAATAAAATGTATTGACAAGTCGATTGAAATTCATTGTAAGTTTAATATTTGACGAAGTGGAATGGAAGTTTTGAACATAATGTATTGTGACTTTTGAAGTTATAATTCACTTTAAAACTAAATTGGTGAGTTTTTCAAAAGTTGAAAATTGAGGATTAAAGAGTGGTGTATATATTTTCTGAAGCTCCATGAAATAAAGTCAGCAATCTAAAAAAGGCTCAAATGGAAAGTGAATATAATTATTGTTTAAATTCCGGGCCCCTGTACTCAAGCTTTAATTGAATATGTGACCTATACATATAATAGTCAGATCAAAAACGGAAAGAAATGCATCGACGCGTCGATTAAGGAAGACGCAACACTTAACTGCGTTGTTGGATGTTGGCATGTCAAATATCTGGTGATTTTACAGAAAATGATCTGTAATGCACATAGATATAAGAAGAAGGAGAACTGAAAGCTGTTCAGTTTTTTCGATGCAACTACCACTCATGGACATTCACATAGAATGTAGGGCAAATTTCCGCCAGGTTAAAATTCTTTTATAGAAATTTTCTTTTCAAAATTCTGCTTTTCATTCTTCTGCTTTTCAAAATTCTGTTTTACAAAATTTTGCAAACAATAAAAAAAAGCTTCAAAAAAGCACGCGCTTTATTTAATTTTTAATTTTTTACTCTTCTTTGAAGAATTTTGTAAAACAGTATTTTTTTTAAATTTGAGTTGTGCTTTACAATTGTGTTTTACAATTAACATTACGTTTTTGTAAATAGAAATAATTTAATTTTTTTTTTTAATTTTATATTTGTTCTCTTAGAAAGTCATAAAGTAATAAAAAACAATGATTTCCTGGAACGAAAAAGAATTCAAGAAATATATTATCGTAACTTTAAAGTGCTCGAGGTCATGTAATGATGTTTTTAAAATCTCAATAATAAAAGACTTTTTTTTACTGTCAAAGCTGAAGCAGGTAGAGCCATAACATGGATAGGAAATAAGAGCAAGCAAAAATTAAAAAATAGGAAAAAACCTAAGCGCTAAGCCTAAGCCAAATAAGATGTTTTTAAAAATGGCTAAAAATATCCTCTAGCCTTGTGTATGCTACCTATTATCTATTTTTTGTTGTAAACTTCAATTTTTCTAGTTTGCATACAAAATATTGATGAGTGTCAAGTTAGCGAAACAACATTCACCGATCGAAAAAATTTTAATTGGGTAATTAGCCGTTAATTAGTCGTGAATTAGTTGTGATAATTTAGAATTTGTCGTTCGATGTTTTCTATGTTTTTTTTGCTGCTTCGCTAACTTGATATCAAGTTAGCGAAGCAGCACCTCAAAAAGGGGTAAAAACGTCTTATAGCGAATAGTTTATTGCTTAATAATTTGCCGTTCAGCAGTTCTGAATGATTTGTGACAATTTTAATTTTGTCGTGCAAAGTTTTCTACGTTTTTTTTGCTGCTTTGCTAACTTTGTGTCAAGTTAGCGAAGCAGCATCTGGAAAACGTATAAAAACTTCTTATTGTGAATGTTTTACTACTCTATAATTTGCCGTTAATTAGTCGTGAATTAGTTGTGACAATTTTGAATTTGTCGCTCTATGTTTTCTATGTTTTTTTTTGCAAAATTGTAAAATTGGCCTTAACTTAGGGAAACAGCCTCTGGAAAACGTATACAAACTTCTTATTGTGAATGTGTTACTACTCTATAATTACCCGTGAATTAGTTGTAACAATTTTGAATTCGGTCGCTCTATGTTTTCTATATTGTTTTTTTTTTTTTTACAAAATCGTGAAATTTTTATTAAGTTAGCAAAGCAGACTCTGGAAAAGGGGTAAAAACTTCATATATTGAATGGTTTATTGCCATTCATCAGTCCTGAATTAGTTGTGACAATTACAATTTTGGCGTGTTAAGTTTTTTATGTTAAAAAGATTTAGTTTAGTCTCGTACGGTATTAATTAAAAGAACTGAAAGAACTCTTTAAATGTTACAAAAAGAATTCTATTTTTATTTAAATCACAACTAATTCACGACTAATTAACAGCTAATTACCCAATTAAAATTTTTTCGATCGGTGAATGTTGTTTCGCTAACTTGACACTCATAAAATATTGTTAATAAATGTCTCTTTGGGAAAGCAGAATCTTGAAAAACAGAATTTTGTAAGACGAAAGCGAAAAAAACAGGATTTTGAAAAGCAAAATTTTCGCAAGGCAAGGCAAAATTATTGGATTTTTCGATTGACAATCCAGAAGCATTTGGAATGCGTGTAAACCCTTCTGAAAAGAAGAAGAATGCTTCTTGATTTGATTTCAGAATCGAACCCAGAATTACTCACACAATCAAACACAAAAGTTGTCAAAGTTGTGAAGTGTCATACAATAATTTCAAGCTTATAAATTCAAATTTGATATGTATTTAAGATTATTATTCAAATTAATGTGGCAATAAAAATAAATTTGAATTATATATCTAATGCAAGCAAATTTTAAATAAAAATAAAGAAAAAATGGACGATATTGAATATGACCGTTTTTTTTGGAGGTTAGGTACATTGTACCTAAACATGTTCCACATTTTGACATTTTACTTTTGGCGGCTGCATGGTGATGTTTCACAAATACAATGATAAGAAATAAGAAAAAAATCGAAGCGAATCCGTTTGTGTGTTTTATTGGTATTCCGAATCGGAACGTTCTTCTAAATTACAAATAGAAAAGGTCATTATGAAAGCAGATTTTCGATAGCAGAATTCAGATTTTCTCAAAAACGGCTCAAAACGATTTTGACCAAACTAAGTAACTGTAATGACCAAAATATTTTAAAGGAAACTGCATTTCAGGTTTTTGCCAAAAAATTCACATTGCGGAAATAGGGTTTTGATGCTTTTGAGAAAAATGCCTTATTTTTGAGTTATTCCGCTTACATCTTCTGAATGGGTCAACTGATTTTCAATCTGGTGCTTCTGAGTAGGTAGTTTGCATTTAAAAAATTTTGCAAAGTGTATGCTCTCCAAAAATTAATCTAAAAAATAATACTAAAAATTTGCAACTGAACGAAAAATTGATTTGAGGCTCTGCTGGGGTTAATTTTAGTTCATAATCTATAGTATTCAAACCCTAGTTCTGTTAAGTGTGTTTTGTCTGTAAATTCTTTAAATAGACGTCAACAACCTTAGAAATAAAAATTTATTATATGGAATTTGGAATATGGAAACTTTACCCAAGTTTTTCTTTATTTTCTTTGGACACCGACAAGCCTTGCTCAGATTCGATTAAAAAATCGTCACAAATTGAAGCTTATTAACGCTTTTAAGGTCTTCCTGTTGAAATTACCTAACCAAGCAACTTTCAAATCGTGTAAGAACTATTTGTTTTCAACTTGATTCCCTTACAAGTAACTTGACAACTTAATGTCCATAAATATTTGATACCCAACCAAATACTTATCCCAATTTTACAATTCCCCTAAGACACTAGAAAGGTCGAATGAGATCAAAATAAATAGCTTTTGTCTAAGCTTATAGATTTTTTTTTTCATAGTTCTGCAGATGAAAATCCTTTCTTTAGAGTTGCTAAAAAAAGTAAAAGCAAACACAATAATAATAAAAAAAAAAAAAAAAAAAACAGTAATGGTGGTACGGGTGTAACCTAAATTTTTGTGGTATAATTTACGGTCTCCTGCCAAGCGTTGGGCATGATTCCAAAATGTATTAAAAAACTGATGTTGACGTGGGTGAGGGATATACCTACTCGTTTTTGAAGTTGCACAAAGAGTATACGGGACAAACGAGAAAAAAAAGGACTTATATTTCACGGGTAGATTTCTAGCAGGATAATGTTTTTAGTTTAGTTTCACTATTTAAATGCACAGGCTTATGCTGCAGAGAAAATTTATTATCACAGCGAAGTTTTTTTCTTTAATGTTAGTGTTTTGTTTTGCTGTGAGAAATGTGAAATTATGTAGGTGCCAAAAATGTATGACATGGAGTTTTTTTGAATTTTTTTTTTGGTGAATTAAATCACTTTTAAAAGGATGGTACCTACTGCATCTTTTTGAAGGAAAGAAAAAGTATGAAAACCCGAAAAATCATTATGAAATAAGCAAGTTAGTTTTACAATATATCGAGTATCGACATTAAGATGCCACCTTCTCACAAAATAATTTATTGCATTCCCGTATTTCAGCAAATATTTTAAAGCAAGTGATGTCCTAAAAATGATGCTAATTCAAATATTAAAAATAAGATATACAGGGTGATCGGTATAAGATGCATTAAACTGATGGAGCGAGTAGGTTGGGTTAAAACAAGAAAAAAATCGTATGGGAGGGGGGTCTATTTCCCCCCGTTTAGGCAGGAGGGGCAATTTTCTAAAAAATTGACTTAAAACAAAAAAAAAAATATTTAAAAACAACGGATCAATTTAAAATGCCATGCTTTACCTTTTTAGAAAGGATTTTCATTTTAAGTTTAGTTGTGTTAGTGAATAGTTTTTGCAAAAAATAATTTCCAAACTCGAAATCTTGAAAAAAAAAGTTTCAAACTATTTTTTTTTCAAAATTTTATGTAATTAAGTATAATTTTTGTTTTCAAAATTTAATGCCCTTATTAATTTTTAATAAAAAAACTGAAAACCGTATGCTAAAATGTCTTTTAGTTTTTTGAGAAAATTTAAAATGACGAAATCTACTTTACTGCCTAATTTGTAGAAATAGGACCTTTTGAACAACAAAATAACGGTTGGAAGTCGAATTTAAGGAAAACTTACTTTTATTATTTTCAATTTTCTCAAAAAAATAGACTACATTTTGACATCTGGTTTTCAATGTTTGACTAAAAATTGATGGGAGTATCGAATAATAAAAATAAAAAATACTACTAAATAACGTAAAATTTTGAACAAAATCAGTTTGAACACAATTTTTTTTTTTTTCAAAAATTTAAGTTTGAAAATTAATTTTTAAAAAACTGTTCACTAAAAGAACTTAATTTATAAACAAAATAGAAGCACATATTTCTACCTTAACAAAAAAGTATAGCACGTCGTTTTAACCATTACCATTGTTTTTTAATAATTTTTAGAAAATTGCTCCTCCTGTTATTTTCAATTTTCACAAAAACTAAAAGACATTTTAGCATCTGGTTTCCTGTTTTTGACTAAAAAATAATAAGGGCATTGAATTTTGAAAACAAAAATTATACTTAATTACATAAAATTTTGAAAAAAATTAGTTTGAAACTTTTTTTTTCATTTTTTTTTTTTCAAAATTTCGAGTTTGGAAATTATTTTTTCAAAAACTATTCACTAACACAACTTAATTTAAAATTAAAATCAAAGAACAGATTTCTGGCTTTCCAAAAAGGTATAGCATGGCATTTTAAATTGTACCGTTGTTTTTAAATATTTTTTTTCTGTTTTAGGTCAATTTTTTAGAAAATTGCCCCTCCTGCCTAAACGAGGGAAATAGACCCCCCCTCCCATACGATTTTTTTCTTGTCTTAACCCAACCTACTTGTTCCAGCAGTTTGATGCATCTTATACCGATCGCCCTGTATAGAAACAAAGATATACACGTATTAACTATTTTATATAAGATGAAGGCGAATAACAAAAACAATAGAAAACATATTATTTTTGTTATCGTTCTGTGAAATATATTGAATAAAATTCAAATGGAAGTTTTTTTGTGACATTTAGTCCAATAAGTTTTGCCCAGGCAGGACAGTTGGGCTCATAAGTTAGATGCTGTCGTATTACCCTACTAAGACGTATAATTTCAGTGGATAGTCACCGACACAAATAATATATTTAGTTCGGTAAAATTTTCTGAAATTTTGTTTTTTTGTTTTTATTTTCCTAACCGTTCTAGTGTAAATACAAAAACAAATTTAAGAATCGGTTTGAGTTTGGCAACGGCAAAATTAGAGCCAGTCAGCCAGTTAAAAAAACCAGACCACAAAACATAAAAATAAGTCGAAAAGAAAGTTGACTTAAAATTAACTCAGGAAAGGAACCCATATGGTTTTCGTCTGTATCGTTGACTGTGGGACACAAAAAAAATAAAATAAAATTAATTATGTACATATTTCTAGTTTAGGTTAAGAATTCTTTATAGGAAGAGTTTAGTGCTGTTTGCCAAATTGAAATTAACCTACTTTACGAGCTCAACTCAGTAAAAACAAAAGAAAAGGTTCTGCTTACTAAACATTTTTCTTCCAAATCGGTAAATTCGATATAACAAGAATGTCAAAATTGAAAAAAAAAAAAAATAAACGGTTTTTTGGAAGTACCTGCCGTTATAGTTTTTTAATTTTTTTTTTCACCGAAAAGGAGGCAATAAACAACACATATCTTCAAAAGTATAGTAGTTATTTATTAAAATCTTTAAAGCCGTTTCCGGAATGTACCGTTATTTTTTGAGCTCTTTTACCTCTAGGGCAGTGTTTCCCAACGTGGGACTCACGACCCACAAGGGGGCAATTTCATTTTATAGGGGGGCAATATAAAATTATGCTTATTAAACACATCTCTCCTAAAAATGTATGCTTCTTGACTTTCCACGTATGGAGATATATTTTTGATGAGTGGTTGTTCAAACAGGAGAAAAATTCACCAGTTCATCTTGAGGCACGAAGAGGAAGATATTTGGTTTCGTTACCTTTATTGAATATGTCAAACATATATTTACAACAAAAATATTTTAAGGTTTTCTTGGTTCCAAAAATGTGAAGTGACCGATACCGCTATAGATAAAATTGTCGATCATTAGAAAAATTTATCGACTGAAAAATTTTCTGATTTGAAAAAAATTTCCCAATCTTGGATAATGCAACCAATGCAAGTGAATCTTTCTGATATTTCAAATATGCCGTATCAATAAGAACTCACGGAAATACAAAACTTTAGTTAAAACTTTATTCGAAATAAAAGGAGCGATGGCATGCGGCTTTGTGAGGAAACCGAAATCATATACCGCAATGCAACCAAATATGCAAGAGAGCTGTTGTTACCTTTTCATCTTCATATTTAACTGAATGCGAATTTAGTAATATAAATGACTTGCCAATAAAGAAAAAAATTTTCTTGATATGCTAAAACAAGGAGACTTGCGACTGAAGCTCTCTAAATTTGAACCTACATAAAACCTTTTTGCAGGATTGATGCCTCAGGGGATTTCACTAATTTAAAATAATTAATATTACATAGTTATTTGATTATTTTGTACTTGAATTCCTGTTAAACATTAGGTGCATTTTATTGGCAATTTTATTGATAGCGTAGTAAAATTTTCCTTGATAAACAATGAAAAAACCAAAAGTTCGGATAAATATGCCAGTAAATTAGTGAATAAAGTGGACAAAAAGTGTGAAGTTGAACCTTGAATGTCGGGAACGTAGATTGTTTTTCACTTCAAAAGTATATGAATACAGCCACAGAGAGTTGGCATAAAAGTTGATATAGCGTTTCATTGAACTTTTATAGCTGCGCTAACTTTGAACCACCAATAAAACGCACCTTATAATGTTTCGAAAACAAACTTACCGTGTTTACTTTTTTCTTTTGATTTTTTTTCTGATATCAGCCATTTTATTTTAATTTAACATTTTAGATTTTTATTGTTAAAAATTGTTTAGGTATCAACATTATAATGTGAGGGAAACATAAGGATTTTTGAAATGTTGTGGTGGGGCATAGTACAAAAAAGGTTGGGAAACACTGCTCACCGACACAAATAGGGAATCAATTATCTCGAGGTAAAGACATACGGAAATGCTAAATGCAGAAATACAGACTTACAGGTATACAGGCAACAGGCATACAGATTTCCGAGTAGACTTATTATCGAAAAACCATGTTAGATTGCAATTTCGAGTTTGATTTTTCATGAATCAAAATCTTACCCTATAGTACCTATATGTCAGAAACACAAATCATCAAAGTGGAGTATTGAAATTTTCAAAGATAAGATGGCTTTGTTATTCTAAATGGCCGGGAGCCTGCTGCATTTGGATAAAAATGGTCAAGGAAAGTTCAACAAATGTTTTAGATCAAATTTAAACTGCGCGAAAGTGCACGAAACTGCGCGAAATGATTTCATTATCATTCTGATGGTGAAAAATGTTTGTTGAACAAATGAACCAAAAATCGGGGATCCCCAACCTCGGAGGCCGAGTCCTGACCCTGTTCGCTTTAAGGTAGCTACGCCGCCGCTGGTCTACACATTTGAAAAAATATAGATAAATAATTAAAAATTAAAAATATGAAATGTTTTAAAACTTGCAGCAAGCATAGACAAAATTGATTCATTTGGGTTTTGAACACGAAAAATTTTACTAAGGTACATTTGCTGAAACGAAAATTAAATATTTATGTTCAACTTAAACGTTTATTTTGTACTTTTTTTTCTTAGCTTAAGCTGTCACATGAGCTCTTTATGTTGAACTTAAATATTTAAGTTTCGTTTTAGCAAATATGCCTCAGAGAAAGTTGAACTTAGAATGAGATGGAGTAGACTATATTTTTTTTAAAGAAAATCAGCAAAAATAATAATCTTAATACAAAAATACAAATTTGGTGGTTCGACATCGACAGCTCATGAAGAACCAGGGCCTATTGACTGGAAAATGGAAGGGACCTACGGTTTACTGTCGATTCCAAAACACTAAGATGAAAGGTAATTTTTTAAAAAAACTGGGTTTTATATTTCATCATTTTGCACGTGACATTAAGCTGGGATATAATCCCAGACCTTCAAAATGGATTTAGTACAGCGAACACAACCTATCTCTAAGAATTCTAAAAAAATGAAAATTGTTAATTACAAATAGAAAGAAGTTTTTCAAAAAACTCCTATCTAATTCCTGTTTCCTATTATTTTCTTATACACTAAATGCAAATTTCCTTTTTGAATCCCTTTCTTTTCAACGATAACACTGCCTTTATACCATGAACGATGAACCTTTGCCATTGCGAACATAGGACCCTGACAAATGGATGTTTTCCTTTCTATGCCAAACGAACTCATATGCTCTATCGAACAGATTTACCTTCTGGACAATTGCCACCCTGCAAATGTAGATATCATACCAACTCCATATCCACATTTGGTTGGTGTCGTCGTCGTCGCTTGTCGTGAAGGCAAAGGCAAAGTTTTGCATATCCTGCGTTGGTTGTTGTTAGTTCCGCATATATCCTAGGATGATGGTGAACCCTTTTTTATTGAGCAATGTCCTCTTCTCTAATGGTGTCCAAAAGAAGACGAGGGAAATTTGTTAAAATGGTTAAAACCTAATCAATCTTCCTCGATGGTTTTCCTTTATGTTCTTTTTTTTGTACCTATGCTATAAAAGTTTTGAAATGTTCGTTGTTTTTCGTTTATCAGTTTTTTTTTTTTATTTTTACTAAAACGAAGGAAATTCAAATTCAAAACTGGGTCGCACGTATTTCCTGTTGATTATCAAATAGGCGCCTGAATTTTTAAATCCTTAGCCAATTTCTTTCAAACTTATACATGTTTCATATAATTTTGCAGAAATAAATAAAATTGTCAAAATCCTGTTCAAGGATTGGACCATAAAGTTGGTATAGTCAAACATTTAAGTTATCAAGTCAGTGTTTCATAAAGTCAACTTTGAAAAATTAAACTCGTTTAAAGAACCCATAACTAACCTTTATATGAAGAACTTAAGCACAAGTAAAAAAAAAACATGATATTTGGCTGAAAGCAAGTTATTTTGAATTTTGAAAAAGTGCAAACTGAAATGATATCTACCTCTTGGCAAGATGAAAGACCAAAACCACCCCAGGTGACAGGTACCTAACAGTGATTGATGTCTAAGTGGATTTTAGCATTTTTTTTGTTTTTATTCTTGAAAGGAGCAACGTGCTTAAGAACAGAAGCAATTTCAACTGCGGCAGAAACTGAAAAAGCGTTTTGTTTTGATGGCACAAGATTTTCGTGCTGTGTTTAGCAAATGAAAAAAGCTATTTTGAATTTAAGAAAATTTACTCAATGTTTTTTTTTTTTTATGTTTATATGTGTCTAATATTTCGAAAGAGTTTTCCACCAAAGACTTTCCAATTTAAGCTTGATGTGTCTTCAGTCTTTGAAGGTATAGAAGTAAGGTATACTCGAAAAAGGTATATGTGTACATTATTTATTTTATTTTATTGAATTTAATTTTTCTTATGAGCTCTGAACATACTTTCTGAATAGAGATCTTGAGACCTGCATCGGCTGCTGCACAATTTTCCCTTTAACTTTATCTCTCAAAGTTTTAGAACAAATTGTGTAAATATTAAACTGATATTTTTTCTTTATTCTATTTTGTTGTTGATATTTTTGTTCGTTCGCATGAATACGATTTAAAGTTTTCTCATTCTCATTCAATAATTTACGAAGTTGTCTTTGGGAAAGAAACTTTTCCAATTTGCTTGAATTTTATGTGCACAGAAAAAAAATTGAAAGTAAATATTACGCATAGAATAATATTTTTTTTTTATTATTTTCACTTGCTTTGTCTATTATGAAGTTTTGGAAAGGGAATTATGTATTTTCATTGTTTTAAGTTGATGCAAAGTTGAGTTTGGTATTTTGTAATTTTTAAGCCATAAATAATAAAGGGAAATTTAAACAATGCTCAATAATCGATGTTTTTTTTTTATTTTTATTTAGACTTAATATTACTTAATTTTTGCAGAACTTTTGAATGAGCAAGTACGAAAGTTTAATAAATAAAAACACATCAGATGATATTATTTCTATATGTTTTAGGGAAAAACTTTGCTTTGAATATGATATACATATATTTATGAAGCTTAGTATTCAAAAATAAAAACTAAAAATAAATGGTCGAACATAAAATCAATCAGTGCGGGGATGGGTCGGATTTACGTTGCGTTATATTTGTATAAATCAGATATTTTTCCTTTCTACAAAGCTTTTGGATTGGCGAGTTAATAAAAATTTAAGTTTTTAGTTGGGTAAACTATTTTTATTTATGATGATAAAAACTATAAGAACAACAAAGATTTTTAGTTACGATATACAATTGTCAAACAAATTAAGAGAACACAAAAAATTTGGGTTTGGGTCGAAATACTGTAGGGTCAAAATGCTGTTTTTAAAATACTGTATTTTAAAATACTGTAATTCAAAATTCTGGTTACACATAATTCTGTATTTTAAAAATCTGTATTGTTAAAATTTTGTATATGTAAAATTCTGTATTTCAATATTCTGCTTTTCAAAATCCTGCATTTAAAAAAATTGTTTTGATAATGTAAAAAAGTGCGCACTTTTTTACATTATCAAACAAACTTGTACGTTTTTTTTGAAGTGTCATTTTCTTTGAAATTTTTTTTTTGAGCCAGATACATTTATTGATTCGATAAATTGTTTATTTAATTTTAATGTTGTTTTTTTTCGACGCTCTAATTTTTTTTTTCAGAAGAATATCTGGCTTTGAATGAAAAAAGAGACTTTTGACTTTGGTTACCAATATCCCAGCAAGGAATGCCGACAAAGAAAATTTAAGAGCAGTTTTGAAAATTGGAATCTATTTTCTACAAGATCTTTCTAAAAATTTATAACGGTTATTTTTTTTTTGGCCCCTTACCGTAAGATTAAGAAAAGGTCAAAAAAGGCTTTTTAAAAACTTTTAGTAAATTTATTACAGCTTTACAAATATTGGTTGCAGAACTTAATTTGGTAAGACATTTTAAAGAGCTGCAGCTGACCTACAGTATAACTGCAAAATTTCAAATCGGTCTATTGAACCGTTTTCCTGTACCGAATTATCAAAGTCATACAAACCAATTAAAGTACCAAATTGTATGGTTCATAAACATTGTGAAATCGTCATCAAAATGGAAAAGAAAAGAACAATATCTGTTCACTTTTTTCACTCTGTTTTGCATTAGTTACAATACTGTGTTGCCTCCCTCCCATACGAGTGTTTCCTTGTCTCGACCAAATCTACACGCCTCTTGTCACACTTTATGCAAGACACCATGTACAGACGACCTAGCCGTTACTCAGTGCACTCAGCTGCACACAAACTATAGACATAAAATGCACGACTGGGTCGCACGAACTTGCTCTTGTTGTAAAAATTTCTTTGAATTTTAATGATTGATTGTAATATAAAACACATAATTAATAATTATATGTATTTATCCAATCCATTGAATAAATTGAAGAATTTGAGTATGGCAAAAAAGCATGTAACACGTTCTTTAATTGATAAAACAAGTATGTACTTAAAATCCGAAATAAAAAAATTGGTTCTGTGGCATGTACCGTTAATAACGGTTTTTGGTAGTTTTTTTTTTCACCAAAATGTAGACCATACCACCACTAGTATACATAAAAAATATAAAAGAAATCATTGGATCCGTTTTTAGATAAATAACCTTTGTCAAAATCGTTGTATGACAAGTACCGTTATTCTTTGAGCTACAAACAAATTTCGATTTTCCCTCAAGGGAATAACCCAAAAATCTTATGCTCCAAGTTTGAATTTTTATCAAATTTTAGAAATGTGTTAAGCTAAAGACCCCCCACCCCCCAACATAATAATTGTTAAAGCCCCTGATTATCGCAAACAAAAAATATAGGTAGGTACTTACAAAATTTAAAACTCTAGATAAGATAAAATGATAAAAAATAGAAATTTACGAATCTTTAAACGAAGAAATTGGACAGCCATCATTTTGTGTCTACGGAGATATATAATCCGGGTTGGGGTCGAAATACTGTAGAGTCAAAAAACTGTTTTGAAAATACTGTATTTCAAAATTCTGGTTACACAAAATTCTGTATTTTAAAATTCTGCATGGTCAAAATTCTGCATATAATTAAATGTGTTTATTTAAACACATAAAGAAAACACTCTTTTTTTATTTATTTATTTATCGTCAATTAGAGTTAACAGTTATACTCAATATAGACTAACGAATTACAATAATTTTTTTTTAAATATATATTTTATTAAATTATTAGGTAGTTAAAAAATACAAGCTTAGCATATTTTTAAATGAGTCTCTGCTCAAGTGAAAATTAAAATCAAATTAGTCAATTGAAGCTAAATTAGTCTCCCTGACGCAGCAAGTTATAGGTTCATTAAAGGCATAATTTTTCCTATGACTTTTTTCTTGAAATGTGGTATGAATTCTTAGCACTCCAGAAGGAGCATATAAATCGATTAGAGCTAATAGAAAAAGGACAATCTATCTATGTGATATAAAATGGTATCCCTAATAAAAATTAAAGCATACATCTTTCGGCGGTTTTCTTAACTCTGAATTCCAAGAAGCAGACGTCTAGTAGAATAAGAGGGCATTTCAATATTCCACCTTAGTTTGTTTATTACGAATCTTGTAAATTTGTTTTGTACATTTTCGATTCTAATTGAATGGATGTTGTAGAATGGATTCCATACTACGCAGCAATATTCGAGAATGGATCTGACATAAGCAATATATATGTGTAAGGATTCTTTGTATTATCACAATTACTAGTAAAATCGGCTTTTTGAATCCTTTGACAGCGTCTTGCAGATATGGGCCCCATGGATCGGATCCCCATATTCAGGGCGCTCAGCTCTTTTTGGCTTTATACTTCTATACCTTTTATTTGGGCTTTCAAAATAAACGCAAATTCAGTTTCCACCGCTAGCATGTGTGCTTTACCAAAGCGAAGGCCGTTTTCGTATTTCAAAAATAAATTCGCAACATATTTGTTGTCAAAATCAATAGAAAAAAAAACTCAAGTTTGTGACAATTGGTGAAAGTTGCAAGTAAACAAACAGACTGAATAAATAGATTTATTACCGAATTAATTATGTTTTGTTTTAGCTTTTGTTCGAAAACGTCAAATGCGCTTGCAAAAAAAATCATTTCATGTTTATCAAAAGATTTGCTTACAAGCAGCACTATTGCAATTGCAACTTCTGCATCATAAATTCCGATCACTCAGGGCTACGAAAATTTTAAAAGGGGTACGCCCATGCCAAAACACTGCTTTAAACCATAAGAGTTTCGGAAAATAAAACCAAGCATAGAATTGGCCTTATTCACAATAAATTCAATGTGTATAACAAAGTTAAGTTTGGAGTCAAAAATTATACCAAGATCTTTTTTTTACTGAAACTCTTTCTAAAATATTGCCCATAATATGTATTATAATCATAAGCAATAGAGAACAAGTGATGAGCAAAAGAAAAACATTGGCATTTATTTCGATATGGTTATGTTTTACACCATTCGGTGTAGAAGCATACAATCGGTTAAACTGTTTACACATCTCATAAATTTGAGGTCATCAGCAAACATTAAACAGCGTGAGCTTGAAAGAACATCCGGCAAGTCATTTATAAACAGGAGAAATAAAACAGGACCTAAATGGCTTCCTTGGGGAACGCCTAATGAAACTAAGATGGGATTTGAAATATGAGAATCGATAGAAACGTACTGAGTGCGCTCCTATAGATATGATCTAAACCATTTCAACATGTTTGAATATAAACCAATTTTCTTAAGTTTTGATATAATAGCTGTATTTTATTTTCCCCCAGATCTGATCCGGATTGGATTTGGAAACATAAATACAAGTAATACAAAAACAACACAAGATCCAGGTCTGCTTCTAGATTTGGATTTCGCAATCCATTTTTTGAACACTTCCCTAGCAATATTTTAATTTTATAGGTTGGTACCACTGCTGAGATTTACAGAAAAAACTCAATAAAATTAAAAATTCTCGAAATCAAACAAATGCCGCCATCATTCCAATTTTTTTTTATGAGTTTTTTCTTCATTTAATAGAGCCGACGCGTCGCGAGGCAAGGAAAAAATACATAAAAACTATTAACTTAATGAAAATTAAACTAAAAAAATAAAACTGTTCCATTTTAAACATTCAATACCAAATATTATTTCAAATTATATTTGTGAAAATTTTCCCTCTGTCAATTTTATTGTGCAAATAAAGCCACCTGTGAGAAATAAATAAATTTGTGATCCAGTTTGTTTTATTATCATGATCTGATCCGGATTAGATCTGGGGGAAAATAAAATGCAGCTAATAAAGTATCGTGATGCACCCTATCAAACGCCTTGGCAAAATCAGTGTATGCAACGTCCACTTGGTAACCTTTTTCTAATGCAGTGAGGACAAAATTAGCAAAAATTGCTAGGTTAGTGGATGTTTGGATGTTGATATACCTGAAACAAATCCGTGTTGAAAAGGGGAGATGGTTTCTCTCAGTAGAAAATTGAGTTTATCGCACCCTATTTTTTCAAAAAGCTTGGGTGTTGCGGATAGTTTGCAGATTGGACGGTAGTTAGTAATATTTTGCTTTGGACCGCTTTTATGAATAGGAATAATAAAAGACGTTTTCCATTCTGCAATAAATTCCCCGTTCAGAAGTGAACTATTAAAAATTTTGCACAATATTCGGGAGAGAACATTAGCACACTTTTTTAGAAGAATAGGTGGGATTTCATCTGGGCCAATACCAATAGTCTTATCTTCATTAAGACCCGATAAAGCTTTTTCGACTTTAGGTACAGTAATACTTAAGTGACCTATGTTGATAGAGTTATGAGGTGGTATAAAAAGGCATATTATGAATGCTAGAGGTATTCAAATAATTTGATTTGAAAAACTCAGCAAGGGCATTACAGATAGTAGGCAGACTTGTGTAAGATGATCCAAGATATTGCATGCTTTTAGAAACTCCGTTTGAATTCTTTTTACTTTTGATGAAACCCCAAAAACATTTACTGTTTTTCTTTAATTTGGATTCCATTAAGAAAATATAGTTCATGTAAAGGAAATTATTTAGAACCTTTTAAGTACAATATACTTTTCTCGCAAATTTGGATCTGAAGATGAAGTCCGCATTAACTTGTAGGGCTTATTTTTTTTATTATTTAAATTTATAAGGTTCTTGTTGAACCAAGGTGGCTTAGAGGCGTTTTTAACGTCGGATTTAGGTACTAATAGTCCAATGGCTTCTTTAAGAGAATTAAGAAACGTTTTATAAAAATTTGATAAATCGGAAGGACCAATTAATGTTGAAGGTAGTGGTAATCTTCTTTTTACATTTAAAGTTCCATTAATTTTGTTTTATTTTATTTTCTTAACAATTATTAAATAACTTAAATGACTTCTATTTAATATAACAAAGTTACATACTAGGCGGACGAAAAAAAAGACTAAGTGACTTAGTAATGTAATTGGGCAACAGAACTTAGTGAGGCTGAACAGACGCACAGCGATCAAACTGAACATAAAGCTTAATCTTAAAATAATTCCTCGGCATCATATCAGTTGCTAGGCTTAATATCATAAGGCTGATTTCCAATGGCGCGTTCGCGTTAGAGACGCTTACGTATACGTTTACAAGCTTTACGAACGCGTCGACATGAAAGACGACTTGAAGAGCACCTGAAAATCAAAATGAACCTACATAACTGTAATTTCGAATTCCTTTCAACAAACTATTCCATTAATTTTTAAACAAAATCGATTTTTTTCTTTCAATAAAAGAACTTTGTCCAGAAAAACCGATTTTTTCGTCCAAATAAATCGATTTTTTTGTTGAAAGGAATTCGAGTTTAACTGTCAAAACTGTCAATAGGTGCCAAATCGTAACATAATACCCAACGCGTCATTGTAAACAATTTGCTTAAATTGCTATGTGTGAGCTTTCGCGTTGAGAGAAAAATCTGTCAAAGCGACGCCCAACGCGGCATTGGAAATCAGCCTATAATGATCTGCAGCGTTACCTGCGCAGAAGATGAAGTTGGAGAATTTTAATTAGGAAAATAAGCACACTTGGTTTTTGCTGGACAAAAACAAGGCGTGGTGAAAAGCTGTTGCGTGTGTAAGCATTGGGGGAAATGAAGAAAATGTTCCTCAAAGTTTGTTGTTTGATGAACATGCAGAAGAACTATCTTTTCCTGCTATTTATTTTGGTCAGTTTTTTCACCTTTAGAGACACTGTAAAAGTTACGTCTTTTATGATGGGGCGTCTAGTGAGTTAAGAAGATGTGATCGTTCGTGCAGTTAATCCTCATCATTTGCTCTATATAGCAATGAAGATTATGAGGATACGTGTTAGAGATTCATTGACAGTACCATTTAAATATATTGGTAAGGATACTCAAATCACTAGAAAACAAATAGACGATAAACAATACATTAATAACTGCATTGAAACCAATTTGGCTTTTTTGGGTTCAATTCTAAATTCAACGTGGTATTGGATAATTCGCAAAAGAGACCTATTTGCTATCTTGACCTTCCGGAAACGGGGTTTTCAAATATAAGGGTGTAAAAGTTGAGAACCAAAGGTGCAGGTTGAGTTTATTCGACCTGATGGGGTGGGTTAAGTATACACCTGAGAACATGGACATCAGTGTTCCCTCAAAATTCGAATCGCAGAATTGTCGCTTTATCACAACAACAAAAAAAAAAAAAATACAAAATACTTAAGACAAACAGAAATATGTAATACTCATCTTTCTGGAAATCCCTTGATTTGCAAATTAGGGTCCTATTCATTTAGGGTTCGTGACATCTGAACCCTTAGGTCTATATAAAAGAAGGTAACACCGTCACACTCCGGCTACAAGAACCACACCCCATATGCCGAGCTAAGCGATGGAGCAACTGTTAGACCTAACGTAGTTCTGGAGTGGAGACAACCTAATCGCAACGCTGCTTGGACGTGCTTGAAATGAGTACTAGAAGTAGTAGTGTGCCTAGTAGATTCCTTAAGAAAGTGGATATTCGGGGGATCTTAGTACAGCTCCTTTTATAGTAGCTAAAGCTAGTTAAAACTTAGCTTCCTGATTTTTTTTTGGTTACATCGTCCGAATGTTTTTTGTTTCTAGGGAATATGTCGATGATAATATGAAAGTAAATTTCGGGAAAGATTTTAAAGGAATTCCGGAGATAGAATTAATTCGAACTTTCCTTTTCATCGGAGTAAGCTTCTACGGTTTGGTGTTTAATGGTATTCGGAGCATGTGTTACATCGAAACGTATCCAAAAATTGGTGAGGAGTGAGGCATTACCACGTTTCACTGCCTCATTTCTGTAAGGAATCGCTAGAGTTGGTGTTGAATGGTTATGGAGTGCGAGTTCATTATTAAATCAGGAGCATTCGAGACAAACTAACGAAAGTTGAGAAAAATTACCGTTACATTCCAGCTGCAGTTTGGTCTCCGTCACCATTTTGTTCAGCCAGTTAATCGGCCGAGAGTTTTTGTTAAACGTCAGTCATATAAAAAATGGCAGATTCCGTTTAATCCTTTTCTAATCAATATTGGTAAATCAAATGTGGATATTCAATTTATAACTGAAGAATATTCTTGTGCGAATTAAGTTGCTGAATACGTAATCAAAACAAATCGAGGCGTAAGTCATCTTCAACGTGAAATAATTAAAATTATTAACGAACATCCAGAATTCGACGTCACCGAAATAACGAGAAAAATTAGTGTAGACATGTTGAATAGTGTTGAGGTGACTAGCCGTGAAGCGGCGTGGTATCTTTTATGCGAACCAATGTCAAAATACTCAACAGTTGTTTCTACAATTCTTAGAATGTGGCCAATTGACCGACAAAGAATAAGAAAGACGCAAAAAGAATTAGACGCATTAGGGGTTGAAGGAGATTCATCAATCATTTGGAAAGAAAATTGGTTTGACAAATACGAACGCAGACATGAGGATCTAAAAGAAGTTACATTAGCTCAGTTCGTTGCGAATTACACTTCAAAACCTAATGGTCCCCCGTATCATTCACTATCAAAACTACAATATGGGAAACAATTTAAATGAATATAAGCGTGAAATGGTAACGCTACATATTCCATTTCGTAACGAAGATGAAATATTAGCCGAAATGAAATTTATTGAAATATTATAACAGCAATGAGACGACTATTTTAATTCGACGAAAGGAATTTGAATCCAATTTAAATATTTAAAAAACTATGGAAATTTGTAGGACTTTATGTCGAGAAAATTATTTTGATGATGAAATTGAAGTTCATGTTGTTGGAAATATTTTGACTGAAGTCAATCCATTTCAAAATTTGTACGACAACCCTCTTTCTGACATTAATAGTGATCTTCGCCGTGCTATGCTTAACAAACTTGGTCCTATTGCGAAAAAAAAGAGAAAATTTAATGAGTAATTCTAAGTTTTATGAGTTAATGAGAATGACAAACCATAAACAAAAATAACTTTTGTTACATGTAATCTCCAACTTATTAACTCCAAACGCAAGTGCACTCCAAATTTTTTTCACGGGTCCAGCTGGATGTGGAAAAACATTCATTATAAAACATCTCATGGACATTTATAATCGATATTCCGATAATGATGGAAGTTGTAACGCGTATATTTCTTGTGCCTCGACGGTTAAGGCTGCTGTTGCAGTATATGGTACTACAGTACATACTGCGTTAAAAATATCTATCAAAGTTACACCCACTAAGTTCTGAAGTAGCTCATCAATATCGAGCATTATTCAAATATGTAAAAGTCATCATTATAGACGAAATAAGTATGATTGGCGCTGAATTGTTTAGCCATATTGATGCACGTTTGAAACAAATTACTGGTAATTTCAACACCAATGTTGGTGGTTTAGAATCCGTCACATGCGTTGCGTCGACGTACACAACTGACAGCTCGATTATATACACACGTTCTTATGAGAAGTGACCTATAGGCGACGCATGCACCAGACGCAACGCAAAAAGTAGCTGGCTGAACTTTTAACTTTTCTCTCCGGCAGGCCCGTTGACATCAATTGTCAATAGAAGGTTTGTTCGATGATGGCATTGCATTTGGTTCATTGCTGTTCTCTGAACTCGTTCAGATGAGATTTGTTCACTCTAGTTTAATAAAGTGAGTTTTGTCTACGCACGCGCATAAAAATTGGCGTATACATCAAAGTTCTTAATTTTGCAAGAGTGGATTGATTATTTTTTTTTAAAGATAAAGTGTACACAGATAGGTAAATTTATTCGAGCATATACATATTGAGCGTGAATACAAAGGGTAGACGAAACAACTTTTTCATGCTTGCAGAATTGGACCCTAGCTTCTGTATTTTTGTAACAAATCGATATACACGACAAAACTGACAAAATGTTACTGTCTGCAAAATTTTACCCATTTTTCTTTTATCATGTAAATCTGCAACAATAAAGAAAAGCGCGATAACTCTGCAATTTTGTAAACTAGGGCAAAATACAAGCACGGTTGCCACTTTGGTCATTTGTGACCAAATTTGGTCATTATTTTTTTTAATTTATGATTCGTTACTTTTATTTATTTATGTTAGTCTAATTTAATTAAGTTTGCTAGGTACCTAGGTACTTTGTGAATTTGTTTTGACCTGTTTTTTTATTGTTTTTGTTTATTATTAAGGCCTACTTTATAGATCGAAACGAAGTGAAATTTTCATACAAATAATTAATTTAGTTAGTAAAAAGCTTTTGTACTGCGATGAATTTACTTTTAGTCAGCAAGTCTTTTAACAACAGTCAATTAACTGTAAGTTTTTTTTTAACTTTTTTTTCTTTTAAATTTATTTTCTTTTTATCCCATCCTGTTGTTTTATTAGTACAAGTCTGCAGTTTATTAGTTAAAGCCTAGTACGCAGATCGGGAAAAGACAAATTTTATCTCTACAATTCTAATCTCTACAAAAACGTTGGAAAAATCATTTAACATTAATGTTTTTCTTTGTTTTTGTGTTTTTGTAAAATTATCGATAAATAATAGTAGATCGTGTTTATCGTGTAAAATTATTGGCCTGTCAAAATTTTTGCCGCAAAATAATGCTTGGAACCACTGCTGTCGTTTTGGCTACTATAGTAGCATTTGGCTACTCTGCTGCGGAAAGGGCTACTGTGCTACCCTTATCTCAAAATGGCTCCCCAGCACCCAAGTCATCACATTAAAGAATTAATTGAAAAGATTATCTAACATTTTATGAACACAAATTTTTGTTTTTTTACATCGCTGTTTCAAAAAAATATTGCACATTTTTGTTAGGTTTCAAAAAGCGATATAATGATGAAGAACTACTCGAAATGTCAAACTCTCAATGAAAGTATTTATCAAAGTGATGTTATGTATTTATTTATTAAAATAATGCCTAAAAAATGGCTTTCGTTTTCTATTATGTTTATTTATTATACACCTACTAGTGAAAAAAAATTAAGGGAACATAATTTTATACAGTTTTTTTTAGTGTTTCTTTTTGAAGAGTTGTATCTGTTTCTTTGTGGAAAGTGAACCCACCTACTTTACTGTGACAAAAAGTGGGCAAAAATTGTTATTTTCTGTTCTATTTTAATGAAGATTTCTCAATGTCTACAATTTGTTTCTTTATTTTGTTTTAGGACTCGATCATTCGGTAAAGAAAAACAGTTCAATCGATCAATTTTAAATCTAAAAAAAAAATTGGTGGTCGAATAGGTCTTCAAAATGTTTTACCAAATTAAATCCTACGATTATTTTTGTTAAGACTATAAAAAGCCGTTTTTTGTACTTGTGCCAAAGAAACATATTGGCTATAAAGTTTTGAAAAGTTCTTGTAGAAAATAATTTCTGGTTTCCAAAACTTGGTTACCTTTAAAGTTGTCTTTCTTCATTCAAAGTCATATATTCTGCGGAAGAAAATCTGTAGAACAACAAAATATGATGGCATTAAAACTAGATAAACAAGTTATCAGACCAATATATTTAATTGGTTAATAAAAAAAATAAGAAAATTATTTTCTTAAAAAAAAAATGGCTCGTGCTGTTTCTTTTGATTGTGCGAACTCATTTGCAAAAATGAATATTAAAAATTGTTATTTTTCGATAGAAAAAGTATTCGTCTCTTTTCATTTGGAATCATATTATTAAATAAATTATTTTGAATTTTTTGAGGCTCCTCAACTTTTTAAAATGCTCCCCAAATTGTCTGACAAGTGCTACCCCCGGAATTTGGAAAACGACAGCACTGCTTGGAACATTATTTTTCCTGGCAAAATTTAGCGGAGACTTCACCCTGCAGCGGGTATAAACGTCACAATTTTGCGCGGGAACTGCGTACTGCCTGGAAAAAAACTGAAGACAAAATTTGTCCTGGGAAAAATTTTGTATGAAAAGAAAAATTTTTCCCGATCTGCGTACTAGGCTTAAGAGACTAAAAAAAAAGTTTAAAACCTTCAGTTAATTGACTGTAGTTAAAAGACTTCCTGACTAAAAGTAAAATCATCTCAGTACAAAGACTTTTTACTGACTAAAAAGACTAAAAGCAGTTAAAAAGTACTGCAGTTAATTAACTTAGAGTAAATTAACTTTTTTTTTAACTGCACAGTCGGAATATTAGTACTGACTGCTGACTGCTGACTGCTGACTGCTGACTGCTGACTGCTGACTGCTGACTGCTGACTGCTCGATTTCAGTTAAAGTATTTTTGTAAGTTAAAAAAAGACTTATGAAATTAGTCTTTTTAGTCAACTAACTGCAGTACTGAAAAGACTGCAGTTTTTACAACTCTGGTAAAAACACACAAGGAGGTGGTTGTTTATCGTCCACGGATGAGCTTCAGCGGAGAATCATCACCAATACCTACAAAAAGAGAAAGAAAAAAAAAAACAACCACGAAACAATGCAACACAATTGTGCATGTGTTTGGTTGGTTTGGATAGATAGGTAAAAGGGGGAGCGAGATAGAATACAAAGACACAGTGGAGTTGGCCAGCTTACACGTCACATTAGTATACAATTCGTCGTGTATAACAAAAAATAAATTTGGTTGGGTATTGTAGGTTCGGTCAAGGTCTTATTAGCTGCGTTTTATTATCTACGGATCTGGATCAGGATCATCCCTTGAAAATAAAACGATATGGATCACAATGACAGCAAAAAAGTGCGCACTTTTTTACATTATCAAAACATTTTTTTTAAATACAGTATTTTGAAAAGCAGAATATTGAAATAAAGAATTTTACTCATACAGATTTACTCAAATACAGATAATGAACATTGAAAGTTTGAATGAAATGAAATCTTATATTACAACAATTTTCCTTGTACCTACTGTCTATATATATCTATTAAATTGTAAGGAAAACAAAATTCGGATAGTTGCTACACTCAAGCCCCATTATACATATTATTATGAAATTTGGTCTTAATGAAAAATTACCCTAAACAAAATATAATAAATATCCCCAAAATTGGAGAAATTACCCCATTTTCAAAATGAAAAAATTACACCTCAACTAAAAAAAGCCATTTTGCATACTTAAATTAAACCGAAAAATGAAAAGAAGCGCTAAAACAATGAAAAATGACCCGAATTCATAAAATATCAATTTTTTGTTGTTGTTGTTGCTTTTATATACATTTTTGGGGAAAATTTTCATTTTTTGTTTGGGGCTATTTTTCAATGGGGCCAAATTTCATGTAGCTATTTTGCACCTTAAGATGTCAATGTAAAACCTCCTCAAAATACTCAAATTCTATAATAAATTTTGCAAATAACACATTTCAGACTTGTACCAATATTGCTGAAGAATTCTAAGTTTCATCGTTAAATTCTACAATTTCCACATATCGAGGTTTAACAGGAATATATTCACGAAAATAGAGTTAATAAAACGTTGGTTACAAATAAGTCTTTTACTCGTTTTTAAAGAGATCGTACTTCAATGAATTTTTGTACAAGTAAATGCAAAAAATTCTATTTGTACTTATACATACTTAACAATGATATTCTTAACAATTTTTTCTTCGAAATATAGAACTTAGACATAACCAGCATTTTGGTAAACAGAATTTTACACTTACAGCATTTTGAATATACAGATATTTGGATATACAGAATTTTGAAATACAGAATTCTGAAAAACAGGATTTTGTTCGTACAGTATTTTCAAAAAAAGAAAAAACAGAATCTTGGTCATACAGGTTTTTGATAGCCAGAATTTTGACCCGCTCCCTTTTATTTTATTCTGAAGAATTCTAAGTTTAATCGTTAATAAAACATTGGTTACAAATAAGTATTTTACTCGTTGTTAAAGAGATCGTACTCAGTTTGTACGCACCTGGACATAACCACCATTTTGGAAAACAGAATTTCACACTTACAGAATTTTGGATGTACTTATACAGATATTTGAATATACAGTATTTTAAAATACAGAATTCTGAAATACAGAATTTTTTATCGTACAGTATTTTCGAAAAAATAAAATAAACAGGATTTTGTTCATACAGAATTTTGAAAGCCAGAATTTTGACCCGCTCCCAATTAAAGTGGTCATCAGTATTTTGACGTTTGACCACACAGAATTTTGTCATACAGAATTTTGAAAGAAAGTATTATGACCGGCTCCATCTTTGCTATACGTACATAGATAAGTTAAAATCAGCTTATTGATACCTTTTTAATGACTCTCTAGTTTTTCTTAATATTGTTTTTTCCGTAAGTGTCAAATAAGAAATAATGACTGCTGACGCGAAGTTTTAAATCAGGTTGTTGATGATACATTTATTGTTCTTCCTTCCTTAATTACTATACTCATATCTGACATCGTATAATCATCATCTCATCACCATAGCTATTATCTACCTTTAAATCTGCTCTATTTCTCTATTGCTTCCAATTTGTAGCTGAGTTTCTATTGTTTGCAGCAGATTGAATAGCTGGTCCAAGTATGTACAAAAGGGTAAGGCAAAAATGTTATATTTTTTCCTTAAGTTTTCTTTTCAAAATCTTTTCTTTTTCTGTTCTTAAAGTTTCTTGTTCATTTTCCATTTCTTTGTTCTACCTTCTACATACGTCTACCCTCGTGTATAAAATTTTGTTCCATGCCGGGGCTGAGTATAAGTCGTCTTCTATTATATTATTGTTGTCTTCTGGAAAACAAATCTTCCTCCATACCAAAACCTACGAGCAAAACTTGTATACATAAGATAAGTTGTAGGAATATCCGCAAGGATATGGTAGAGTCCTTCTGTCTGAAACAGAATTTGTCTATCATTTTGTCAAGTCAGTAATAGCAGAGCTCACTGCCTTACCACAGCATATCATATACAAAAATATAAGGAAAACAAAAAGACATAAAATATAAAGTTTCATTCCAGAAACCAGGCAGTATTTTTTTTCCTTCAAATAACGAAACGCACCAGCCTGATAGACCTGAGCAAAAGCACATCATTTCAGTCGGAGTTTATTAAAAGTTTTAAATATCTTCCAAACAATGCTTACGATAAAAAATTATTTAAAGAAAATGAGATTGTAAGAATGCTATTTGCTTTGAGGCTCCTTACAGGCAAAACTCAAATACATATTATAAATATGTATGTAGGTAGGAAGACATAATGTTGATTTATAATTTTTATGTATATGTAACTATATGATGGCGAAAGAATTCAAGACTCTCAGTTAACGACCAGGAACCATCATAATAATAATAATAACACGAAAAGGGTGTGGGGGGAAGAGTGGAGTTTCATATCTTATGAGGGAGTAGTACTTTTTTTTTTGAAAATTTACCACCCACTGGGGTACTTTTTGAATGAGATTTATACTTGACAACAAAGGCGTATACACAACACATGTATGTATGTTTTACTTGTATATGTAAAAAAAGATAACGAATGTTGAAACATTTTAAGAAGAGGCAATGTCTTCCATCTCCAAACTCATTTCCTATATAGTCAATTCATAATTTACGAGTTGTAATGTTGAGAACAATCTTGGATGAAAAGAGAATTAATACTGATGCTGTAGTTAACATTTCAAAGAAAATCAAGGAAAATTATTTTCCTTATAGGTACTTTACAAAAGAATCAAATCATCATGAACTGATTATACATATATGAACATTGTAACTGGTATTATGAAAAAGAAATACAAAACTTTTAATTTGAACTCAAAATTTAAGATGCAATTATGATTTTTCTTAAATATCTACCAAGTCCTTAAATAAACTCTGAATATGTATGTATTCACAACAACAAAGTTAAGGCGCAAGTCATAGCTTTCAATCATTGAAATTCATCATTGAAAATATTAGTTTTTCTATTTTACATTTCGATGCCAAAGTAAAGCCTATGAGCACGGTTGCCACTCCCAAAAACAAAATCCTACCAAACTTTTAAAAATAACCTACCAAACCGAAGAAAAACCTACCAAAGAAAATTTTGAGGTTCGCAAAACTTAAACTTTGTTTTTGAGCATAGTTATTCGTATATACATGTCGTCGCCCGAGAATAGTTTTGTCGTATACGCCATTTGAGCATTTTTGGGAAATCGCATTTTAAGTTTCACGTTTGAATAAAAAAGAAACAAACCGATAGAATTTTCTGTATTTTTAATATAATATTATGTGAAATATCTCCTTTTTTATTGAAGTATTCTAAGTTGTTGGTTTTCAAATTATAGAGGTTTTTCCCTAAAATCATTTTGCCAGATACTCCTTGAAAATTAATACTTTGTTAGCACCCCATACACGTACGACAAAGTAAACGCGTGGAATCAAATGTGAAGTGGAATTAAATGCAATATTTTTAAATTTAATAAAAAGGGAATTTTCAAAAGGTTTAGATATTATTATATTTTATAAAAAAAAAATAAAATAAACACATTCTTTCGTGAAAATTTTGATGAGTTGATGACTAATATACAAGGGTATATGGTGATTCGCATGAGGTGTGACAAAAAGCTAGAGCGTGCAGGTTAGGTTGAGGTAAGGAAAAAAAATTAATGGGAAGGGGGGTCTATTTCCCCCGTTTAGCCGGAAGAGGCGATTTTCTAAAAAAATCGGCTTGTAATGGAACAAAATAAAAATGAACAAAAACACCTAAAATATCATGCTTTCCTTTTTTGTAAAGCCCCTATTTCCATTAAAAGAGTATAGTAAAATAGATAAAAAAAATAAATTTGATGGCACAACAGCTCATGAAGAACTAGGGCCTAGTGACTTACAACTCTCAACCATTCCTGTGTGCGTGTCTGCAGGAATGGAGGGGGCCTACAGTTTATTGCCGAATCCGAACGGCTAACGAGCGGCACTTTTCTGTGACAGGAAATACTCTTGTAGGATTTGTCAAGAGGCAGTAGCCGTTTTAACATTGAAAATGTTTATAGGATCGTTTTGACAGAGTTGTGGTGTTACTTAAATGATTAAATGAAATAAATTCAATAAATCAGAAATGAACTCCAGCGTATAGGGCATCACAACGAAATTTTTGGTTGGTGTTACTAAAGAAATGACCTACATGATTGAAATGAACACATGAATTTAGAATATGAAAAATTAATTCCAGCGTATAGGGGGACAACTATCAAATTTTTGGTTGGCGTTAATAAAACATTACTAGAATGATAAAAATAAACAAACGAACACAAGCGATGAACTACAGCAGGCGTTGGTAATAGGTATGCAGGGAAAAAAACGAAGAAAGGTCGTCGTCAACAGACAAGCTTCAGTGGAGAATGGTCATGATGAAGAATATTCAAAAGAGAAGAAAAACAGCAACCAACAAATGTTTATCTATCTATAGGTACTCTGCCAGATTTTTGTATGTAGTGTAGGTATGTATAAATGCTATGCATCTACATAATTATGGGGATAGGATTTGAATGATTATTATTCGTTACAGAATGCAGTGCGGTCTTATAAGAAAGGCAAGTAATGCAGTTGAGTGTGCAAGCCGGAGTAAAGCTTGCTTGAAATCGATTTATGTAGGTATGTAATATGTAGGACAACCAAAAATATGCCGCAGAATATTTTTTTCTAGTAACACTATTAAGACGAGACAAGTTTAGAAATCCGCTTTATAAGTAAATGCATATTTTTGTATATTTACGATTGCATATTTTGGCATGTCTATTTTTTTTAGGTAAGTATATTTTTTCATAAAAAACATAATTTGTTCAGTTATTATCATTATTAATTGTACCTATTATTCATACAAGAATGTCAGTTTATTAGACTTGACCATTCTTTATTCCGTCAAATTCATTGAATTTTTGAACAACATCAACAACTTAAAGGCGCAACCACCAATTGTTTACGAATTAATTTTATGTAGGTATATTAGCTAATTCGTTTTATTTTTGTTTGGCTGGAGATATAGCTATTTCAAGGGGTGCCGATCCCTATTATCAGTCTCCTTTTTAGTGGTGTTGATGAGCTTTGTGAAAAACTTTCTATATGCACACTATGAGGTTTGAACCCACGCATTATAGATTTGCTCAGTCTTCGAAGTCGTACGCAGTACGCATTCCACTTCTTATGACCACTGACGTCACTGGTCGAGATGTGCCGTTTGTTTATCAAATGCATTAATGTTTATTCAATAAATAATAAAGGTCTATAAGGTAACATTACCAGCATTATAGCATAACCAAAAAATTAAAACCTGACTTTAGGTTATGTCGACAAAATTCCCATTACGGAAATTTGGGTTGGAGTTTTTTTTGAGAAAATTGACTTTTTTTGAGTTGGTTAAATCGACTCACGATTTTATTTCAATTTTGTAATCTAGTGCTTCTAAATATTTAAACGCCGTGTGTGAATTGAATTAAAATTTCGATTAAATTTAATTCGAAATAAAATTTTGAAGTTTCTACATAGGTATACAGAACAGATTCACCACGTAGTTGATTTTGACTATGCAAACGTAGTTGATTTTAACTATGCAAACGTAGTTGATTTTAACTATGCAAACGTAGTTGATTTTAACTATGCAAACGTAGTTAATTTTAACTATGCAAACATAGTTGATTTTGACTATGAAAACGTAGTTGATTTTAACTATGCAAACGTAGTTTATTTTGACTATGCAAACGTAGTTGATTTTGACTATGCAAACGTAGTTGATTTTAACTATGCAAACGTTGTTGATTTTGACTATGCAAACGTAGTTGATTTTAACTATTCAAACGTAGTTGATTTTAACTATGCAAACATAGTTGATTTTGACTATGCAAACGTAGTTGATTTTAACTATGCAAACGTAGTTGATTTTAACTATGCAAACGTAGTTGATTTTAACTATGCAAACGTAGTTGATTTTGACTATGCAAACGTAGTTGATTTTGACTATGCAAACGTAGTTGATTTTGACTATGCAAACGTAGTTGATTTTGACTATGCAAACGTAGTTGATTTTAACTATGCAAACATAGTTGATTTTGAATATGAAAACGTAGTTGATTTTAACTATGCAAACGTAGTTGATTTTGACTATGCAAACGTAGTTAATTTTAACTATGCAAACGTAGTTGGTTTTGACTATGCAAACGTAGTTGATTTTAACTATGCAAACGTAGTTGATTTTAACTATGCAAACATAGTTGATTTTGACTATGAAAACGTAGTTGATTTTAACTATGCAAACGTAGTTGATTTTGACTATGCAAACGTAGCTGATTTTAACTATGCAAACGTAGTTGATTTTAACTATGCAAACATAGTTGATTTTGACTATGAAAACGTAGTTGATTTTAACTATGCAAACGTAGTTGATTTTGACTATGCAAACGTAGTTAATTTTAACTATGCAAACGTAGTTGGTTTTGACTATGCAAACGTAGTTGATTTTAACTATGCAAACGTAGTTGATTTTAACTATGCAAACATAGTTGATTTTGACTATGAAAACGTAGTTGATTTTAACTATGCAAACGTAGTTGATTTTGACTATGCAAACGTAGCTGATTTTAACTATGCAAACGTAGTTGATTTTAACTATGCAAACATAGTTGATTTTGACTATGAAAACGTAGTTGATTTTAACTATGCAAACGTAGTTGATTTTGACTATGCAAACGTAGTTGATTTTGACTATGCAAACGTAGTTGATTTTGACTATGCAAACGTAGTTAATTTTAACTATGCAAACGTAGTTGGTTTTGACTATGCAAACGTAGTTGATTTTAACTATGCAAACGTAGTTGATTTTAACTATGCAAACATAGTTGATTTTGACTATGCAAACGTAGTTGATTTTGACTATGCAAACGTAGTTGATTTTGACTATGCAAACGTAGTTGATTTTGACTATGCAAACGTAGTTGATTTTAACTATGCAAACATAGTTGATTTTGAATATGAAAACGTAGTTGATTTTAACTATGCAAACGTAGTTGATTTTGACTATGCAAACGTAGTTAATTTTAACTATGCAAACGTAGTTGGTTTTGACTATGCAAACGTAGTTGATTTTAACTATGCAAACGTAGTTGATTTTAACTATGCAAACATAGTTGATTTTGACTATGAAAACGTAGTTGATTTTAACTATGCAAACGTAGTTGATTTTGACTATGCAAACGTAGCTGATTTTAACTATGCAAACGTAGTTGATTTTAACTATGCAAACATAGTTGATTTTGACTATGAAAACGTAGTTGATTTTAACTATGCAAACGTAGTTGATTTTGACTATGCAAACGTAGTTGATTTTGACTATGCAAACGGAGTTGATTTTAACTATGCAAACGTAGTTGATTTTGACTATGCAAACGTAGTTGATTTTAACTATGCAAACGTAGTTGATTTTAACTATGCAAACATAGTTGATTTTGACTATGAAAACGTAGTTGATTTTAACTATGCAAACGTAGTTGATTTTGACTATGCAAACGTAGTTGATTTTAACTATGCAAACGTAGTTGATTTTGACTATGCAAACGTAGTTGATTTTAACTATGCAAACGTAGTTGATTTTAACTATGCAAACATAGTTGATTTTGATTATGAAAACGTAGTTGATTTTAACTATGCAAACGTAGTTGATTTTGACTATGCAAACGTAGTTGATTTTAACTATGCAAACGTAGTTGATTTGACTATGCCCAACTGTCGTGCCTGGGCGAAACGCATTGGACTAAAGGTCGCAAAAAATCTTCCATTTGACTTCAATATTCATACACAAAATTGGGAAATATGGAAAAGTTGTTGTTCCTTCGAATTGAGATTTTTTGCTTTTGCTGATTTGACGTGCAGGTGCAATTAAAATGAAAATAAGAACAGAATTGCAGATGCATACCTAACCTAGCCTTAATATTGAACGCCTAACCACATTTTAGCCTTATGAACTGGCAATATTTTCATATGCGACCCATAATTAGTGCGTATTTTTGCTTGGCTTTATCTTTTTGTACTGAGAGGTTCACTTGGGCGTATACGTTAGTTGAGACAAAACTTTTTTAACATTGAAAATGTTTATAGGATCGTTTTGACAGAGTTGTGGTGTTACCAAAATGATTAAATGCAATAAATTATATAAATTCAATAAATCATAAATGAACTCCAGCGTATAGGGGCATCACCAAAAACACTGTTCAGTTTGCCTACAAGCTCTATCAGATAAAAAATGAGAAAAAAAAACTATGCTAGCACAAAAATCGAGACTTTTACACAAAATAGCACAAAAAGAGCACAAAATTCTATTTATGGTTTCAATTGATTATGATAATGTGTATATGCTAGCTTTGTAGACGTTTAGATTTATGTCGTTCTTTTTAGTGCAGTTTTTAAAAATACATTACATAGGTAAACATACCTACATAGGATATATTTTTACAAGCAATATTGAGCATATAATTACTTGATTTTTAAGGGCATAATTAGAAGCGCTTGAAACTATTTTTAGGGCATATTTTTGTTTTCCCAAATAGGTATGTAAGTTTTGATATTAGATTTTAAAAAAGACGATTTTTTTGGTTGAATAGAAGTATGATGGGGTTATTTAAAAAAAACTAACAAGATTTATTTTTTGCCAAATGGAAATTAACGTTAAATACCTACACCTAGAAACTTCAAAACTTATAATGGTGTTTGAAACAGCTTATTATTATACGTTTTAATTAATTTGTAAAGATTGTAAAGATTAGTCATGTTTTTTGTTTATCTAGGGAAATAAAGCCATTTTCAATGTCCCCATGGTTACTTTATGAGTGAAATCTGTAAATTTTTTCTTTTAAATAAATAAGTGGCGAGGCTGGGGATCGAACCTTAGACCTCCGGCATAACAGTCCATCGCACTAACCATCACGCCACGGCTACTACGTAAAATAGATAGATATCGTTATTTTCAAGTTTTCCAAAAACTAAAAGAATGCAAGTTGCATGCAACTTGCATAAAAAACTTGCATGCTACTTGCATGGAAAACTTGCATGCAGCTTGCATGAAAAACTTGCATTAAGAGGTCTAGGTTGGAGTTCTGACACGTTTTTGTTACCCAGTTATAGTCGCCGTCTTAAACTCCTTAGTATGTGTAGTCTTGTTTGTCGTAGGGAATTATCTGAGGCTCTATTTGCGTTTGACCTTTTTAAATGCAATATTGATTCTTTTTCTTTGTGTTCCAAAATTTCTGTAAATCAAAATGCTCGTTCTCTAAGACATACAAGATTTTTAACCGAAACAAACTCAAGGACTAACTATGCCTTAAATGAAACATTTAATCGTTGCTCAAAAACATTTAACAAATATTTTGACGTCTTTAATATGAACATAAGCAGAGATTGCTTTAAAAATAAAATTCTCCAAAAGATGACGGCTGAAGTCTCTTCTTGACATTGTATTTATAATAACTTAAACTTCTTTATATTATACATATATATTTTAACTTATGTTTTTATTTTTTATTTATTTTTGCATAGATATTTATATATTTTTTAACAACCATGAAACTTTTAGAAAATAATTGTTAAATAATTTGTTGTCTTGTTTTGGCAAAATAAATAAAACTAAAACTAAAACTTGCAAGAAAAACTTGCATGAAACTTGCATGAAAAACTTGCATCAAAAACTTGCATGCAACTTGCATGAAAAACTTGCATGCAACTTGCATGAAAAACTTGCATGCAACTTGCATGAAAAACTTGCATGCTACTTGCATGAATAACTTGCATGCAACTTGCATGAAAAACTTGCATGCAACTTGCATGAAAAACTTGCGTGCAACTTGCATAAAAAATTTGCATGCAACTTGCGTGAAAAACTTGCATGCAACTTGCGTGAAAAACTTGCATGAAAAACTTGCATGCAACTTGCATGAAAAACTTGCATGCAACTTGCATGAAAAACTTACATTCAACTTGCATGAAAAACTTGCATTCAACTTGCATGAAAAACTTGCATGCAACTTGCATGAAAAACTTGCATGCAACTTGCATGAAAAACTTGCATGAAAAACTTGCATGCAACTTGCATGAAAAACTTGCATACAAAACTTGCATGCAACTTGCATGAAAAACTTGCATGCAACTTGCATGAAAAACTGGCATGAAAAACTTGCATGCAACTTGCATGAAAAACTTGCATGCAACTTGCATGAAAAACTTGCATGCAACTTGCATGAAAAACTTGCATGCAACTTGCATGAAAAACTTACATGCAACTTGCATGAAAAACTTGCATGAAAAACTTGCATGAAAAACTTGCATGCAACTTGCATGAAAAACTTGCATGCAACTTGCATGAAAAACTTTCATGAAACTAGCATGAAAAACTTGCATGCAACTTGCATGAAAAACTTGCATGAAAAACTTGCATGAAAAACTTGCATGAAAAACTTGCATGCAACTTGCATGAAAAACTTGCATGCAACTTGCATGAAAAACTTGCATGCAACTTGCATGAAAAACTTGCATGCAACTTGCATGAAAAACTTGCATGAAAAACTTGCATGAAAAACTTGCATGCAACTTGCATGAAAAACTTGCATGCAACTTGCATGAAAAACTTGCATGCAACTTGCATGAAAAACTTACATGCAACTTGCATGAAAAACTTGCATGCAACTTGCATGAAAAACTTGCATGCAACTTGCATGAAAAACTTGCATGAAAAACTTGCATGCAACTTGCATGAAAAACTTGCATGCAACTTGCATGAAAAACTTGCATGCAACTTGCATGAAAAACTTGCATGCAAATTGCATGAAAAACTTGCATGCAACTTGCATGAAAAACTTGCATGAAAAACTTGCATGCAACTTGCATGAAAAACTTGCATGCAACTTGCATGAAAAACTTGCATGCAACTTGCATGAAAATCTTGCATGCAACTTGCATGCAACTTGCATGAAAAACTTGCATGCAACTTGCATGAAAAACTTGCATGCAACTTGCATGAAAAACTTGCATGAAAAACTTGCATGCAACTTGCATGAAAAACTTGCATGAAAAACTTGCATGAAAAACTTGCATGCAACTTGCATGAAAAACTTGCATGAAAAACTTGTATGAAAAACTTGCATGAAAAACTTGCATGAAAAACTTGCATGCAACTTGCATGAAAAACTTGCATGCAACTTGCATGAAAAACTTGCATGCAACTTGCATGAAAAACTTACATGCAACTTGCATGAAAAACTTGCATGCAACTTGCATGAAAAACTTGCATGCAACTTGCATGAAAAACTTGCATGCAACTTGCATGAAAAACTTGCATGCAACTTGCATGAAAAACTTGCATGAAAAACTTGCATGCAACTTGCATGAAAAACTTGCATGCAACTTGCATGAAAAACTTGCATGCAACTTGCATGAAAAACTTGCATGCAACTTGCATGAAAAACTTGCATGAACAACTTGCATGCAACTTGCATGAAAAACTTACATGCAACTTGCATGAAAAACTTGCATGCAACTTGCATGAAAAACTTGCATGCAACTTGCATGAAAAACTTGCATGCAACTTGCATGAAAAACTTGCATGCAACTTGCATGAAAAACTTGCATGAAAAACTTGCATGCAACTTGCATGAAAAACTTGCATGCAACTTGCATGAAAAACTTGCATGAAAAACTTGCATGCAACTTGCATGAAAAACTTGCATGCAACTTGCATGAAAAACTTGCATGCAACTTGCATGAAAAACTTGCATGAAAAACTTGCATGCAACTTGCATGAAAAACTTGCATGAAAAACTCATGCAAGTTGCATGCAAGTTATTCATGCAAGTTGCATGCAAGTTTTTCATGCAAGTTTTTCATGCAAGTTGCATGCAAGTTTTTCATGCAAGTTTTTCATGCAAGTTGCATGCAAGTTTTTCATGCAAGTTTTTCATGCAAGTTGCATGCAAGTTTTTTATGCAAGTTTTTCATGCAAGTTGCATGCAAGTTTTTCATGCAAGTTGCATGCAAGTTTTTTATGCAAGTTGCATGTAAGTTTTTCATGCAAGTTGCATGCAAGTTGTTCATGCAAGTTTTTCATGCAAGTTGCATGCAAGTTTTTCATGCAAGTTGCATGCAAGTTTTTCATGCAAGTTGCATGCAAGTTTTTCATGCAAGTTTTTCATGCAAGTTGCATGCAAGTTTTTCATGCAAGTTGCATGCAAGTTTTTCATGCAAGTTGCATGCAAGTTTTTCATGCAAGTTGCATGCAAGTTTTTCATGCAAGTTGCATGTAAGTTTTTCATGCAAGTTTTTCATGCAAGTTGCATGCAAGTTTTTCATGCAAGTTGCATGCAAGTTTTTCATGCAAGTTTTTCATGCAAGTTGCATGCAAGTTTTTCATGCAAGTTGCATGCAAGTTTTTCATGCAAGTTGCATGCAAGTTTTTCATGCAAGTTTTTCATGCAAGTTGCATGCAAGTTTTTCATGCAAGTTGCATGCAAGTTTTTCATGCAAGTTTTTCATGCAAGTTGCATGCAAGTTTTTCATGCAAGTTGCATGCAAGTTTTTCATGCAAGTTGCATGCAAGTTTTTCATGCAAGTTGCATGCAAGTTTTTCATGCAAGTTGCATGCAAGTTTTTTATGCAAGTTTTTCATGCAAGTTGCATGCAAGTTTTTCATGCAAGTTGCATGCAAGTTTTTCATGCAAGTTGCATGCAAGTTTTTCATGCAAGTTGCATGCAAGTTTTTCATGCAAGTTGCATGCAAGTTTTTCATGCAAGTTTTTCATGCAAGTTGCATGCAAGTTTTTCATGCAAGTTTTTCATGCAAGTTGCATGCAAGTTTTTCATGCAAGTTTCATGCAAGTTTTTCATACAAGTTTTTCATGCAAGTTGCATGCAAGTTTTTCATGCAAGTTTTTCATGCAAGTTTTTCATGCAAGTTTTTCATGCAAGTTGCATGTAAGTTGCATGCAAGATTTTCATGCAAGTTGCATGCAAGTTTTTCATGCAAGTTGCATGCAAGTTTTTCATGCAAGTTGCATGCAAGTTTTTCATGCAAGTTTTTCATGCAAGTTGCTTGCAAGTTTTTCATGCAAGTTGCATGCAAGTTTTTCATGCAAGTTTTTCATGCAAGTTGCATGCAAGTTTTTCATGCAAGTTGCATGCAAGTTTTTCATGCAAGTTGCATGCAAGTTTTTCATGCAAGTTTTTCATGCAAGTTGCATGCAAGTTTTTCATGCAAGTTTTTCATGCAAGTTGCATGCAAGTTTTTTATGCAAGTTTTTCATGCAAGTTGCATGCAAGTTTTTCATGCAAGTTGCATGCAAGTTTTTCATGCAAGTTGCATGCAAGTTTTTCATGCAAGTTGCATGCAAGTTTTTCATGCAAGTTGCATGCAAGTTTTTCATGCAAGTTTTTCATGCAAGTTGCATGCAAGTTTTTCATGCAAGTTTTTCATGCAAGTTGCATGCAAGTTTTTCATGCAAGTTTCATGCAAGTTTTTCATACAAGTTTTTCATGCAAGTTGCATGCAAGTTTTTCATGCAAGTTGCATGCAAGTTTTTCATGCAAGTTGCATGCAAAGTTTTTCATGCAAGTTGCATGCAAGTTTTTCATGCAAGTTTTTCATGCAAGTTGCATGCAAGTTTTTCATGCAAGTTGCATGCAAGTTTTTCATGCAAGTTTTTCATGCAAGTTGCATGCAAGTTTTTCATGCAAGTTGCATGCAAGTTTTTCGTGCAAGTTGCATGCAAGTTTTTCATGCAAGTTGCATGCAAGTTTTTCATGTAAGTTGCATGCAAGTTTTTCATGCAAGTTGCATGCAAGTTTTTCATGCAAGTTGCTTGCAAGTTTTTTATGCAAGTTGCATGCAAGTTTTTCATGCAAGTTTTTCATGCAAGTTGCATGCAAGTTCTTCATGCAAGTTTTTCATGCAAGTTGCTTGCAAGTTTTTCATGCAAGTTGCATGCAAGTTTTTCATGCAACTTGCAAGTTTTTCATGCAAGTTTTGTATGCAAGTTGCATGCAAGTTTTTCATGCAAGTTGCATGCAAGTTTTTCATGCAATTTGCATGCAAGTTTTTCATGCAAGTTGCATGCAAGTTGCATGCAAGTTTTTCATGCAATTTGAATGCAAGTTTTTCATGCAAGTTGCATGCAAGTTTTTCATGCAAGTTGCATGCAAGTTTTTCATGCAAGTTGTATGAAAGTTTTTCATGCAAGTTGCATGCAAGTTTTTCATGCAGGTTGCATGTAAGTTTTTCATCCAAGTTGCATGCAAGTAACGCGTACGTCGGAATAATTCTTCGGTTTCATTCGAAATTTTGGGCGTTGTCTGTTAAGCCTATACACGTACGACAAAACAGAGTTAAACAAAAAATATACCAAAAATACATAGATATTTTGTCGTATATGCCAAAATGTGGCGTATACGACCAAACAAAACTTTACTTTACTTTTTCTAGTTTATATTAGCCTTGTTTTATTATCTTTGGATCTGATCAGGATCATGTAAAACGATACGGATCATAATGACAGACAGCGTTGCCGCTCGAAAAAAAAAATTAATTTGCCGTATTTTCCGAAAAACGTGCCATTTTCGTGCCCTATGAAAAAACAACAAATTATTCTATTTTGTTGAAAAAAATGCAATTACAGTAGACGCTCGATATAGTGGATCTCGGTAGAGTGAACTATCCAATATAGTGAACACTAAATTTTATACACACTACTCTAAATGGTGAACAAAAAAATAACTATGTATATCGAGATTGTTTTTATTTACAATTTTTTTTTTCAGTATTCAACAAGAATATTCCAGCTGCAATACGTTAATAATGTTTATATGAATGTTTGACTAGTTGAAACTTGACACCGGACAAAATGTTAATTTTGTATCAAATTTTACTCTGCAAAACTTTTATAGCTTCTCTCTCGAATCTCGATATAGCGAACAGGCCTGGTTTTAATTACTTCACTATATCGAGCATCTACTGTAAATGTATTACGGGCGTTATGCATCCTACAAAATAAAAAATACTTGCTCTATTCGCTTATTGCCAAAAAATATGAGTTTCTGTCAATTTTTTACAGAATTCGGACAAACTTTTATTAAATTTTTAGCTTCATTTCAAGTAAACTTTAAAAATAAAAAACGTGTCAAATTGAACTTTTTCATGCTACCCAAGGGAAAAATTATCGTGTCAAAAAACACGATCGTGCCACTTCGGCAACGATAGTGACAGCGGTGTTATATGCATATCTCTTTTTTACTTCCGTTTCTTAATTTTCAAACATTTTTGGTCTTTTTTTCTTTACACTGCAATTAACACTAGCTTAACATGCAAGCCAACCATCCATATGGATTTAAAATTATTTTGTATACCTAACGTGCTAAAAAATGATCCCGATCCAGATCCGTAGATGAGAATACAAAATTATGAATCATATAGTATGTTAAAACTTAAAATTCAATTTCACTTTATAATTTGTTCATAAATAAAATAAATGCCTATACATAAGTTTCAATAACTCGTGTGAACTGTATTACGATATTTTTTTATTTTTTAAGAAGTGGTATTCTGTTAATTCACATTTATGAGATCGTTTTGTTAAAAAAACCTACCAAATCGAATTAAAACCTACCAACCTACCAAATATAAAAAAAATACCAAATTTGGTAGGATCCTACCAAAACGGCAACCGTGCCTATGAGATGACTTTATTACCGTTTCCAGAATTTTATTTTGGCCTTACCATTCTCATGTTGAAATAACTTTTATTATTTCAATGATTGAACTAACTCACCCATGATCATTTTGAAATGATATAATATTTTTGAATTTTATTTGGCTTTTTCAATTTACGAACTCGTTTGGTATAAGGTATACTATGACGGATGAAAAATGGTACAAGGTATTTGTCAGTTTTCTTTTGGTTTGTTGTTTAATTTCAAAAAAAAAATCTTAAGGAACACTCGTCTGTACTAAGTGCCAGTGAAATATCTGCCGTATACGAGTGCACGCTGCACGATGATAAAATGTCACTTTACCAATTTAAAACCAGATCATTTGGAATTGTTAAAATTTAAAAAATGATAGGCCAGTCGCTAGAGGAAAAAAGATTTTCCATAATACAAGAAAGTACTGATCAAATTTTATAATTGGAATTGGTAGGGTGGTCGTTTCTTAGTAGAGGTACGGAGAAAATGAAGCGTCTGTAAGGGGTATGTTTCGCCAGAATTGTTTGGCAAATTAACGTTTCGCGGTGGTACATTTCGCCGTTTCTCGTTTCGCATTTTTTTATTTAGCATTTTGTTATTTCGCAATTTTCGTTTTGCAAATTACATTTGGTTTTTATATGATATGACAAACCATCATTTCGCAATTTTCATTTCGCAATTTTCACTTAATATTTTGTTTGATTTGCATATTTAAGTTTGGCAATTTTTTATTTGGCATTTTGTTATTTGGCTTTTTCTTATTTGGCATTTTATTATTTTGCTATTTTTCATTCAGCATTTTGTTTTGTTGTTTCGCGCGAAATTTTAAGGCATGTAATTTAATGGAAGCCAAAACATTGCCAAACAATCGAATGCCAAATAAAAAAAAGCTGAACATCAAATTGCCAAATAAAAAAAAGCGAAAAAACACTGAATAGAGAATATAAAAAATATAATGCACATACGAAAATAACTGCCCTATTGCTTAAAACCCTTTTTTCCTTGGAGAAAAATGTGAAAATCCTCTTTCTGTTATGTACTTACCTAAACTAAGCAAACAAACTAAAATCTTAAATCGCGAATGGGATTACGGCAAAAATTGCTAAGCAATTAAAAAAATATTACCAACGCAAGCACGACTAAGCAACGGTTCAGAAAAAAACTTTTAATCTTGAAAAGAGACGATGGTAATGATTGGTCAAACGATCAAAACAACTAAACGGCGAAATGATCTATTAGCGAAATAATAAAACGGCTTGACGATATTTATCGAAATGATTAAACGGCGAAACGTTATTTCGCAAAATAATGAAACGGCGAAACAATATTTTGCGAAAAAACACTTGGCCAAATAATAAACAATTTAACAAAGAAAAACTAAAGAATAATTTGCCAAATGAATTTTGCGAAATGACTAAAAATATTTTTAACAAAAAGCGAAATATAAAACCGCCGAATGTTAATTGCAGAATGATTGAAAAACGTAATGAATAAAAAAGAAAATGTAAATTGCCAATTAAGAATTGCGAATTAAACAAAATATTTAACGACTAAGGCGAAACAAGAAATGCCAAATGAATTTTGCCAAACAATGGTGACCCGTCTGTAAGTGTTGTGCGTCAGCCGCCATTTTGATAAACGCGTTTTAGCGAATTTTCTGAAAACAGCGCATAGCACACAAAATTTGTTGGCACATTTTCTATAGCAAATTTAATTACAATTCCTTTTTAATAAAACATTTTTGTATAGGATTTATAATTTCTGAGTTAAGGCTCCTTAAAGCATACTTTTTTCTAGATAACATCAATAATATATATAATATTTCTGTATTGTTTATTATTTAAAAAACCCTTTTTATGGGCATTAGAGCATGACAAACAAAAGCTGAACTCGGACATTTTTAAATGGCTTGCAAAACAAATGAGTTTTTCTGAGAAATGCGTACAAACTGCTACCCATTTTTACCTATTGTTATTTTGTTTTTCGTCCATTTTCTAATTATAACTAAATTTAAAAAACATTTTAAGGAAACAAACTCATCAAAGATAGTTGATAGTAATTAATTTTTGTGTCGGTTCACAAAACCTTCCTTACGAAGAAAGAAATTTCAAGTTCTTTATGTATCCCGCTGATTGAAATATCGTATCTTCAAATTTCTTTATTTGTTTTATTAATTTTTTTTGACTTTTCATTATGAGAGGAGAGGCACAAATTGATCGTCTATTTGCTTCTTTAATTTTAATTCTAGATCTTTCATAATCCGACATGCAAACATCTTGCAATTGAAACCTCTGAGTAAATGTCACGTGTACACGTGGAGTAAAAAAAATGTACACGTGGTAGGCGTGTAGTTTCTAAATACTTTTACTAATTCTTTTTAAAGACCGATATCGGGGTGTCATGTATTTCATCAAAAAAGTATAAGCCTTGTAAATACAAGTTAATTTAGCATACGACGATTTCTTGATTTATTAAAACTAAAACCATGCAGGAATTGGATTAAAATGTCGAATAAATTCTATCCGAGATCACATTTTTACGTTTTCACCAAAAAAAAATTATCTTTGGATAAACCATTATAAAAACTATATTTTCAAGTAATTACGTGTATTTTTAAATACACGTGTAACATCCAAACTTTGACAATTGATAGCGGACATATTGTTGAAGCTACATCTGTCAAATATGCTGTCATTTGTTTAGTCTGTTTTGCCAAATTACCATATGGAAGTTCAACACCACGTGCAAATGATTAAATTTTTTTTTATCAAAACGGGTTTTTGGTTCTTGCAACGTTCCACGCACTTCGCCCATTTTACGGCCTGGATGAATGGGTAGCTCAACAAACAAAATTGTCGAATTTGGGACGATACCATTCCACATCAGATTCCAGGGATCCGAAAAAGTCACTGTTTGTTGTGGATTTTGGACTGGCATGGCGGCGACATCTGTCCATATTTCTTTGAGAACGACGTTGGGGCCATCACCTTTAACGGCTATAACCATCTTTTTAAGCCTGAATTGGGAGATACGAGCATCGTGGATAAAACAGGACGGTGTATGTCTGCTCTAATGTGCCACACAGCTCACGCTACATTTGAAATTCTTCACGAGCAATTCGAGGGCATGGTCATATCACGTGGATTTGATGTGAACTGGCCACCGATATCGTGCGATTTGACCCCGTTAGACTTTTTCTTGTGGAAGTCTTGTGGAAGTGAATACTGCATAGTGAAAATTTGCTCTATGCAGTATTTTTCTGATAATGATCCCAGGAATTATCTCCCAAAGTATCGTGAAGGAACTAGGGGATATCCTGTACTATAAATGTGAAAAAAATTATTTTTATTTATCATAAAAAAAATGCCAAAACGTACATATATATAATATATATATATTTACATTTAAATTTTCCTTTATATGTATATACCTATATTTTAAAAGGTATATGTACTTAGCTTTTAAGTAATCTTGGAAATCTAACTGCTAAATTCATTTTACTATTTAAAAAATAAAATAATTTTTAAAGTCTAATGGTATTTTTGCTGTTACCCCATCTCACCCTATAGAAAGCTTAATATTGAAAATTTGTATACACTTTAAGGTGGCCTTTAACGTCCATCCTCGAAATATAATTTTGAAACGATAAAGAAATTTTTAAATTGGATATCACTCTGTGTTTACTATCTTATTTCACCCTAAAAATTGCAAACAGTTAAACAAAAAATATCCTAATTCACCCTTCAAAATGAAAAATTTTGAAAAAAATATCTTAAAACGATCATCCATTTTTTACTCAATTTAAGTATAAATACCTATAGACCTATAGAGCTGGCGAGCATAAGGCTGAAAGAACAACGTCTTGGACCTACATTTTTAAAATCAGGAGGTTCTAACTGAATTTTTGGTGTATCATTCATTTGGTTATATTTGAAAAGAAAAAAGTTGTTGAGTTTTTTAGTTGAAAAATGCATTTAAAAATGTTAAAACGGCGTCTGGCGGGCATAAGGCTGAAAGAAAAACGTCTTGGACCTACATTTTTAAAAAACAGGCGATTTTTTCTGAATTTTTGGTATATCGTTTATTTGGTTATACCTCAAAGGACAGAAGTTAATTTTCTGCAATCTTTGAAGCCGTCTGGCGGCGCGATGGCTGAAACCAAAACGTCTGGGACCTACATATTTGTAATCAGGAGAATTATTCTGATATTTATATGTATCGAATGAATGAATTGGGGTTTATAAGTGCACTGCGACCTTTAGATCTATTGTGCCCTAAATGTAAATTTATGTATCACTTATGTGGTTATGTCTTAAACTTTCAAAGTTCATTTTTCATCCTCTTTTTGGGGCGGCAAGGGGAAAGCTGAAAGTCAATCGTCTGGGACCTAACTATTTTTAATCAGTGCACAATCCTTTATTGTTTGTATAAATCCAAGTGGTTATACCTCCGACATCCAAAACGGAAAAAATTACCATTATCAAACGCCCACCCCCACCCCCGGCTGAAAAAAATACCTGCCAGACGGCTGAATAATAAAGCCTAAACCTTCCCATACATGCACAATAATTTCGGTTATACCTCCACTGCCAAAATTTGCTACCGGCTCTTAGACTACTAGCTAAATTTAAAAAAAAAATCCTAAGAACAACCTTTACATTAACAGTATTTTTGAAATCAGACATGTGGTTTCTCAATGTTTCTGAAATACATAAGCACGAACAAACGAACGAAGCAATAGTTCTACTTTATTAATATAGATTAGAGAAAATGGTAAAGGAGAATGAAACACGTGTCACTTCCTAGCAAGAGGCAGTATCTACCCCTGAAAAACATTTTACTTTTTAGGTGGAAGATGCTGGGGATCGAGCTCAGAGCTCTGACGTGACAGTCCAATGCACTAACTATTACGCCAAATTAGTAGCTACTGGCTAGCTAGCGATTATGACCTCTAAAAATAATTTGTATTTTAAAAAATTCAATTCTAACTTCTCATCTGTAAATTTGCTATCACACCCTGTATCAACTACAACAGTTCAAATTTTATTTAAAATTTCTCAGAGCCGAAATACAAAATAAGATTAAACCACGAATATGGCATTCAATTGCTATGAATAATGTCACTCCAGTGTGAATTCCTTGCATCAATTGAACCGATTTTCATTAATGCCAGTTTCTCTGCGAGAAGTGCCTCCATTAATCAACCACAAAAATAAAACGACCTCGACTATTCGCACAATACATTTGCTTGCACAGGCCAGCAAAGCAGTGCCAGATACCATACCATAGACCGACCATCCCAGTGACAAGGCAAGCACACGGGACAAATAAAATGGGATCACATCCAACAGAAGCTGTTTTCGTACTTTCATCGACTTAAAACATTCTAAAGAGCAATTACAACAGACTTACATGCGTGTTTTTGCCTATCTAATTGAACTGGGCAGCATAGAGCGCGGTATATTTTACATACATATAATCGTGTAGGCATACACATCCACTCTTAGTCCTGTTTTTAAACCTAGTCCGCAAAACTAAAGCCAATTTACGCGCGGCTGGCTGATAATAACGGCAGCTGGAGTTGACCCATTCTCTTTTCAGAGCGAAACCGCCTGGCAAATAGTAATTGTAACTTTTTAGTCGGACAACATGGCCCCTGATGAAATACGCGGAAGATTGCAGGAACAGGACATTGGATGGTAGATGGTAATGGTAACTACATTTATTTGTATATATGTACCTACCTTCTCTATACACGTTCGGGCGACGACGTTTAGCCATTAAATCCACGGATAAACATTTGTCCGGTTGGTCCTTTTAAAAATTCTAAATAACAGTAGGAGGCCCAGATCGAAACACTTCTATGAAAAAATTTTTAATAAAATTTTTTGACAAAGTTGTATGAAAAACAATCAACCTGTGCAAGTCGCAACACGCTTATATTTTTGTACTTACACATACCTGCAAAGCGAATCAACTTACTCATCTACTGAATTGCCCTTTTGAAAGCTAGTTTAGAAGCCAGAGAAAGTATAACTTTCTGTTTTTATATTAAAGTTAACTTATAGTCAGTTTTATTCGTGTTTTTTTTAATTGAATAATGTATTCCAAATATGGGCATATATATTTTTAATTTTTTTACAACACGTTGTTTTTTTGATAGATCAATTACATTTTTAATTACATAAAATTACATTTTGTGTCAGTTCAAACTACATACCATCAAGTTGGGAGCAATATCGTGGTTTTATCACCTCCATAATGCACATTCAAAATGCAACCAAGAAAACCAAGAGTTTTTAACGCTTCAAGTTGTGTTTGCTAGTAGGTGCTTGTTAACTTTTCAAACTGAATTCCATCAACCTCGCAGTGATACAGCGGCCTTATCTCCTTCATTTCAAGATCCCACAAAAAAAGAATTTTTACCGCTCCAATTATTTTTTCAAAAGTACCTACTCGGTAACAGTCAAAACTGAATTCCATCAACTAACTTTGCAACGCATTACCGTGGCCTTATCACATTCATAATGCATTTTTCAAAATGCAATAAAAAAAAAACAAAAAAAAAATGTTACCGCTCCAATTTTTTTTTTTTCCACTAGCTACCAACCTACTTGATGGCAACTATCCAAACTGAATTCCATCAACCAGCTCTTGACCTGATACAAAAACAGCATTTCTACAAAATTTGGAGGGGAAGACTGTGGCCGCAATTCGTTCACCATCTCTTGCACAAAAAGTAGAGAAAAAGAAGGACCATTCAACGTTATCGGTAAGTAGCGTTACATGCCGCCTACCTCGTCACAGTTTGCTTGCCGCTACTTGCACGTGTGGCCTCGAGTTTAGGAAACTTTTGGTCACCTATCTATGACAGACTTTCGGAGTGAAGATATAAAATTTTGTTTCAGAAATCTATATATTTAGGTTGAGTTTGAATTGAATCCACAATTACCAAATGCAGTTGATCCAATTACCAATTTTTTGAGATTTGAAGAAAACACGAATTTCTGAACTTCAAAATTTTTTAAATTTCCTTACAGAAATAGTATAGCTAGATCCACTCCTGTTCATTATGTATAGGTAGGTACTAGGCACCTATGATAACGATTCAACGAGTTTTGGACAATTATTTTAGTTGGAAGGACGTATAGAGATTTTCCTAGTTTGTCGTCATCGTCGTAGTTTTCAAAATCTAGCTGCAGAACCGGCAGGATAACAAAACAGTTCCCAGCATTAAGGTAGGTATAGAAAATCTATGTATTTTGTTGTTATTGCGAGTGTATGACCCACCAAAGGCTATGAAATAACGAATGAGCCTAAATGCAGTTGATCCAACGAAAAGGGTCATCTGAAGCACTTTCCACTGCAATGGATTATACCTGCTTTGGAGAGCCATATATATAGTTACAAAGCTCCAGCCTCCTTCCATAAAATGCATCACTGACACCCGATGGCCGCAGCTCAGCACCGCGTGTCTGTATTCGTATACATATATAGAATCCCCCTTTGCAAAGTGCATATCCACATGAATAGGTCATGTTACGTTGCCGCAAAGGATTTTTCGGCAGATATAATTAATGTCAAATGCGGGCGGTGTGGGGGTGGTTGCGATTTTATTTAAAGCTGAAATAAGACCGGCTTTCACTTAGTTACGCAATCCGGATTTTAGCACTGGCGGGCGGTATTTCAATTTAAAACAACAAGTATACATATACGGAGGCTTGGATGTTACACGACTTCCGTTGCCATGGACCTGCTCCCGCATATACCATTCTTCATAATGTTCTCTTGCGGGCAATAGAGAAACTTGGAGAGTGCTCTGGGAAATAAAATAACGATGATTTATAGAGGTTCATACTGTGGGAGAGTTAGTCGATGGTGGTGCTTGTTGCAGCAGCAAAGGATATTTTATGGAGGAAAATTCCTTGATGTGACAAAACATAGAATAAGTAGAGTTTGTAATATTGCAGAACGGATAATAGCAAGGGATTAAATGATTTAGTATAGAATATAGAATATTACAGTTGGTAACCTCCTTAGATCTACTTAGGAAAAAGCCAAAAGGATGAAGGAATAAAGGTACCAAGAATAATTTAAATTCTAAATCTTGCAGAACCTTATGTCATACTCGCGTACCAATAAATATGCCTATATGAAATGAGATTTCAAATTGGCTTTTTATATTACTTCCACAATTTAAAAGAATCGCAGAAACAACCAATCTACATATGTGTAAAATTAGCTAATATATGTCAGAAGTTTAGTTTTTTGAACTGAACTTATTTCGCATATACAATTTCAGATGAATTCAGTGATTACCATAACGACATTTATATACATAGATTAAGCCAAACAATAAATTTTGCTTCTTTACAAAATAAAAAAAGGTGGACATTTACCTTTATTTTAATGCATAAAACTTGAAGATCTTATAATTAAATCATAGGTTATTGGCTTCGAAAGCAAGCACAATAGACTTTCAAAAATGCGAAAAAAAAATAAATTTAATGGCACAACAGCTCATGAAGAACTATGGCCTAGTGACTTGCAACTCTCAACAATTCCTGTGTTTGTGTCTGCAGGAAAGGAGGGAACCTACAGTTTATTGCCGTATCCGAACGGCTAATTTGAGCGGCACTTTTCTGTGTAGGTTTTGTCAGTTCCTCGCAAGAGGCAGTAGTCGTTTTTTATTTGAAAAATTATTAGGAGGAATCGAACCTAGACCTCATCTGGCATGACATACGATCGCACTAACCATCACGCCACGGCTACTACAATTTCATTACCTTATTTCACTAATTTTACTAGGGAGAATATTTTATTTATTTATTTCATATTGGAAGTCTAAGTCATTGTAATTGGTTTGATTTTTCCAATCGAAAATTTTGACATTACTCCAAGTTTTGAGGTCTTTGGTATCCGAATCCGAATCCATCGTTTTTACAGAGTAGGTATCTGTGTGGTGTGGGTGTAAAGTGTTGCGTCAGCGTGTTGGTAAACGATACACAGTCGTCTAGCAATAATTGCTTGCTGCGATTCGGTCGCTAGTGTGATCAGGGTTGCCACTTTTCGGCAAACTTTCCGCAGTAGATTCACAAAAAACATGCAATAGATTGAACTTTTTTGCAGTAGATTTGTTTTAGTATGTATTATTTTATATAAGGAAGTTTAAATTAAAAAAAAAAAATATTACAGGTAATGAAAAAAAAAATAATTAACTTATTTTTCATCAAAAATAAAAATTGTTGTTAAAAATACATACCTATTGTTTAATATTAGGCTATAAATTCCCTCAAACAAAGAGAAAAGATGTCGTATTAATTAAGTATAACTACGTACTTTTTAATTTTAAATTCCCTGTCGCTACTAAGCCTTACATGACTTTAGCTTTTACCAACACATTGCATCACTACTTATGAAATGCATATAAAATACAGAGCCGATATAGTCGAAAGCCGTACATATTAATAAGTTAAGTAGGATGTGAGTATTTCCTGAAGAATTAGAATGATTGCAATCAATGTTAAAAAATTATTTGTGGGTTATTTTTTTAAGGACAATTTTTTGTAAAACCAAAAATGCTGTAGATTTGATTTAAAGGCAGTAGATTTATTTTGAGAAAAAAATGCAGTAGATCTACTGCAATAGCAGCAAAGTGGCAACCCTGATTGTGATCCCTTCACATGGGTACGTACGTTCGTGAGCTTTTTTCGTACCATATCTCGAGAACGAAAAAAAAAATTGATTTTAAATAAACTTGATTTCAGTATTATAATATATGTATCACTATTATACGTGAAGACACATTAAAAAAAAAATAATAACGGTTTTTTTATTACAGTAATTAAAAATATATAAAATGCCTTACTTCTCAAATATCTCTAGAACTTATGCTTTGGCTTCGAATTAATTTTATTCTATATGACCAAATGTTATAATGAAGAATTGGCAGGCCCTAAAAAAATCAGCTGACAGTTTTTTTTTAAGAAAATGATTTTTAGCTCAAATATCTTGAGATAACACTTCGAGCTAAGTTGAATCGACAAACAATTACATAGTTGATAAATTGGTAGATTTTGTATAAAAAAAACTTTACAAAAAAAAAAAAAAAAAAAACAACTAGGTACCTACAAAAAACTACAAACAATTGTTGAAAATTGTTTTTCTTCTCTACAGTAAAATGCTGTGATGATAAATGATATAAATAGGCAAGTAGGAATAGAAGAAAAAATTCTATGAAGAGATAAAATTATTTTTTGACTGAAATTCGGTACGGATATAAGTTCAATGCCGATCCGATGACCTCTAGGTCTGTTACAAGGGGTCAAAGGTCATGAAAAGAGGTTGTGTGATTAGAGAACAAATTTGTTTTTTAATCTTGTAGCTGAGTCAATTGTTTTTTTCGGTTTTTAGGAAGCTTTAACCGTTAAAAAATAACAGCAGTTCGAAAAATCAACAAAACTTTTACAATGGGTTAAAGGTCATGAAAATACTTTCAGGTCATGAATCAAGTTTTATCGCAAATTATTTTAGCTAAAAGTTTTTAGAAAACAAAATTTGCACAAAACAAAAATTTTTTAATATATTTGCAAAAAAAACTCATTTTCACATTTTTTCGGTGGAAACGTCTTTTTTTCCTGGACTAATAGAATTTTGAAAAATTTTAGTTCAATTTTTTTTTCTTCAAAACAAAAAAAAGAAGAAAAGAAAAAGGTAAAAGTAATTGAAAAATGCTTTTTGTCTCGCATGTCCACTGTAATTTATGCTACAGCCTAAATGTGTGAACCGATTTGCTTCAAATTTATCGCTCATTAAAAAGAAGACAGTCATAACTAAAAATATGCTGTTTCGAGATAAATGCGATTGAAAATTTCGTTTTTGTGAAGAGCTATGGAATATGCTATGGAATAATTTGAGTTTTGACGGTTTTCTTTTTAATGAGTGATGTATAAAAAATGACTACCAAAAATACTACCAAATAACGTAAAATTTTGAAAAAAAAACTAAGTTGAACACAATTTTTTTCATTATTTTTTAAAAATTGTGAGTAATTGTGCAATTACTTTTTCAAAACCTGTTTTCTCATATAATTTGAATCAAAAACATAACAAAAGAAAGGATTTCTGGCTATGAAAGAAGGACAGCATGACAACGTATGTAATATGTAAGTGTTGTCGTTGTTTTTTAATAATTTTGTTTTATATTTTAAGTCGATTTTTTTTTAAATTGCCCCTCCCGCCTAAAGGTAAGGATATAAACCTCCCCTCCAATACGACTTTTTTCTTGTCTTGACTCAACCTAAACGCTCAAGCTTTTTTTCACACCTTAGGTGAATCACCCTGTATTTAGGTACATAATGTAAAGTTTTCTCTTTCTACTTAATTTACTGGTTTAATTGACCAATTAAAATTTCTGTGAGGTTCAATAGATTTTCCTAGCATTTTGTTCGACTATTCTCACAAATTAAATCCATCTATCACATAGAAGTACGTTATAGCCTCTCGTACATTATATTTTCAGAATATTATGAGAGTTCCTGGAAAATATTGTTCAATTCAAACAATGTGATCTAAATTTTGTTAAGTCCTAAGCCAACAATTGCCAACACAATTGCATACTTCATAACTTTAAACAAGCGTTCCAAATGAAGAACGAACGTTGACCCAACGCAACGTACGTCGTCGTATATAAGTCCATCAGGCTATTTGGGGAGAGGATATAAAATAGAATATATGTATAGCTCTATACAAAGTTCAATTCGAAAAAGACTCCGACAAAACTTTCAAAAACACAATAAATTCAAAATTAGAAAACCCAGTAAAACAATTGCCGACAAAATGAGTTAGAAAACGGACCGAAACACAAACATCCGTAAAAGTATAAAGTACCTACGAGCTATGAGTATGAACCGTACAGTCATCGAGCCATAGTAAAACTTTGCTAGCGTAATTGGTGCAATTAAAATGTCTGCATACAGTTACACCCGTCCAGGAAGAAAAAGGTTATTACCACACAGTAAAACTGGATGAAGATAGCCCCTATGTAGAGAGAGAGAGAGAGAACAATCTCCCGGACCTTATTAAGCTCAGTTCAGCCATTTTGCTTATTCAGTTAAACTTCTTGTTTTGCTCGTTGAACCAGAACAATTGTACAGCGCCTTGCAGGTCGGAGATCCTTTGGCCTGACCACAAAACACATCGGAGCTGTATGCTACAACAATAATCAAATGTAAGATAAAAAGAAAATGCGACCACATCCTACCAACTCAGGACTCTGGACAGCCCAGCTCAGTTCGTGTTACCATTACCAGCCAGCTATCAGACCCGGCCGAGCCAGGCAATGACGCAAAACTTCTGTACACCAGACATTTCCAAATATCAATCCTAACAAGGGTGAGTGCGAGTTCGAGTGCGGATCCACTTCTATGTTCTATCTACTTCCAGTTGTTCCGGTTAAAGAAGAGGAAGAGTTTAAAGTTTGCCGCTTCATATAAAGTAATTACTTGGGATTTGAGAAAATCCTAATCTCATATACTATAGTGGTACGCTTTGTTATAGACGGACGAACTCGGTACTATGACTTTGGGTGAGAGGATGAGTTCGCGGAGTACCGACATAGTTGCAAAAGAATCCATTTTCCTAGGATCCAACTATGTACTATATATGGTACAAGCTGACCACTCTGATTGCGTTGGGGATGCTTTAGATGATGATAATTGGTAATAGCATTGAAGGCAAGTACCGTGGGAGTCAAATGGTCGGATTAATCGGTTTGACATCTTAATTGGAGAGAGATTTATAAATAACAAAACTGTATTTCATGAAGATGGCTTCAGGGAATTCGGACATAGTGTTAACTAAATTAATCATGAATAATTTAACTTTATTTGAGAACTAACTCATTCGTGAAATGGGGTATCCTGTTCCGTTGGCATGGCTTTGTTAAAGTTTAAAATATATGTAACCGAATGATATGATATAGGATATCCAGAGGCGTTTACCTTAGGCTGTTGTACAGTGTAGATATGCAAATTAAACTGATTCAAACAAATTATATTGTCTCCGCCTTTCAAGGCCACTAGCCTGTTATGGTCTTATTAATTAGATTTTTGGCTGTTTAAACTATGTCTAAGTATTTTGAAACAGTCGGAAATATGCTTTTTTAATAAAAAAAAATATTGCATTTCTCTAGGCTTAGACAATAGATTACGTTATCTAAAGCAAGATAAAAAGATAGATTACTTTAGCAAAAATTAGAAAGGTTTTTTAAAAACTTGGACGGCTGTCTAAAGTTAGACAATGTTTATTAATAAGACCATTAGAGTTTACTAAAATAATAAGGCTGGTCAAATTTCAGCCGTGTAGATTAATATTTATAGAGGCCGATCATCGGTAATTTCTTTTTTCGATACAACTTGTATGGGAAGTTTTCTTTTGTTTGTTTCTTAATTTTATAACTTATAACCGGTTATCGTACGGAAATGATTGAGACGTATTTTTAAAGGATTGAATTGAATGTTCTTTAAAAATATCCTTACTTCTTATCCAACAATTGCACTCCTTCTAAAGTTTTTGAAGGTTTAAGTGGATTGTTTATTCTATAGTTTTTTTTTTAGATTCCATGTAGAAAATATCAGCTTAAATATACAATTTAAATATTGAATTTTGTTATATAATGATAAAATAAATACATTGTTTCAGAAAAAAAATTATTTAACGCAAAGAAAAAAGACAAACATTAAACAATTAAAATGGGTTGCGGTCAAAATTTTGCCTAAGCCAAAATTCCGCTTTTCAACATTATGCTTTTCAAAATTCAAATTTGATTTTGAGCTTTCTAACAGAATTAACTTAAAATTATAAAAAAAAAAAACAAATTAAAAATATAGTGCTATTTATATTTACAAATTGCATATGTACATAATGTTAATTTTTAAAATTGTAGGACGCAACTCAAATTTCAAAAACACTGCTTTATAAAATTCTGCAAATAATAAAAAAAGTTTCAAAAATTAACATTATGTATGTAATTTGTAAATAGAAATAATATTATTTTTTATTTGTTTTAAATTTATTCTGTTAGAAAGCTCAAAACCAAAAACAGAATCATTTCTTGGAACGTAAAAGAATTGAATAAACATATTATCGTCGCTTAAAAGTTTTGTTTTTTTGGAGTCGTGTATAATGAGGTTCTTGAAATCTCAATAAGAAAAAACATTAATTGCTGTCAAAGCTGAAGCAGAAAACCATAAAATGGAGAAAATATAAACGCAAAAAAACGAAAATTCTGAATTAGAAAACAGACCAAACGAAATAAGATTTCTTAAGAAAATTGCTCTAGCTGAAGCTATTATCCTAACCGCCGTAATATTCACGCCGTTTAAAACTCGGTTTAAAAGCCCTTAAACTGACTACCTTTAACCGAACTAAACCGACAGAATTTAAACGACAAAATCTCATTTAAATCGGTAATATTCACTCCGTTTAAGCAAAAAATTCCATTCGGTTTACGTCGGTTTAAATTTGTGATTTAAACCGAACGTCGCATAGAATCGCAAGTATGAAAAAACTAAAAAAGGTTTTTTTTGACATTTATTTTTCGAATTGTCATTTTATATTTAAATAAAATAAATTTATTAATTCGTGTCAAACACAAATACGCATTAGAAATGTCTTTCATTTTCCTTACCGTTTTTAACGTTGGGCAAAAATGTGAACAATACCGTCCACTGCATTGTGTCATCCAGATATTCCTTGAACGATTTGTTGCGAGTTGAATTTTTCTTGATCTGGTTGCAGTTCCGCGCCGGGTTTTAATACGGTTCCCATATCTATCACATTATATCAAGAAAGATGCCACAAAATGCGATAAATTTGGTAAGATTGCAACTTATTGAACCTGGATGTCATATGGTATGTCTTAATGAGAATGGAAAACAGGCTCTTTATAGAACACCATACGAACGCTCGACCGAATTGCGTGTCGTCAACAATGATTTTTGGTAATAGACCGAGAGCTGCGAAACCAATTGCTCAGTGTTTTATACCGCTCCAAAAGTTGTGAGCATAATGTTTATATGTATGTGTCCAAATTAAATGCCATCGGTCTGGCAGCGATACTGTTGCCCTAACACCTACATAATGCACTTTCAAAATGCAACCAAAAAAATGGTGTTTTAAATCGCTCCAATTGTTGTTTACCTAGTATTTGTATGTGTCCAAACTAAATTCGATCGCTCTGGCAGCTATACCGCGGCCCTAACACCTTAAAAATGCACTTTCAAAATTCATCCAAAAAATCGAAAATTTCTTCACTAGTATTTGGTAACTATCCTAACTAAATTCCATCGACCTTACAGCAATACCGCAGCCCAAACACCTCCATAATGCACTTTTAAAATCAACAAAAGTTTTTTTTTACCGCTTCAAATTTGTGCAAATTTTATGTGCAAACATTATTCCATCGGTCTGACAGCGCTACCGCGGACCAAACACTACCATAATTCACTTTCAATACCGTGCGATACCGTGAAAATTCCGCTACCATAATTCAGTTTCCTAACAACAAAATAGTACTAGAATTTTCAAAGGGCATTATCTGGATGTTAGGCCCGCGGTATCGCTGCCAGACCATTGCAATTCAGTTTGGACAGATACAAATTATTTGTGAACAAAATTTGCATTTTTAAAGTGCATTATGGTGGTGTTAGGGCTGTTTGGGTTGATGGAATATAGTTTGGACAGTAACCAAGTACTAGTGAAGAAATTTTGAAGCGGTATAAAATCCTTTTCCATTTTTTTGTTGCATTTTGAAAGTGCATTTTGAAGAAGTTAAGGCCGCGATATAGCTGCCAGACCGATGGAATTTAGTTTGCGCACATACAAATACTATGTAAGCAACATTTGGAGCTATTTAAAACACCTTTTTTGGTTACATTTTAAAAGTGCATTATTATAGTGATGCTAGGTATGAGGTATTAATGTCAAGTTGATGAAATTGAGTTTGGATAGTACCCAGCAACCATTCCTATTTTTTTTTAGTTGCATTTTGAAAGTGCATTATGGAGGTGTTAGGGCCACCAGGCCGATGGAATTTAGTTTGGACACATATAAATATTATGGTCACAAAATTTGGAGCGTTATAAAACATTTTAAAATCAATAATTTTTTTGAATTTTGAAAGTGCATTACATTGGACTTAGGGCCGCGATATCGCTGAAAGGTCTATGGCATGTAGTTGGCGCTGGTACAAATGCCATGCTCACAACTTTTGGAGCGATATAAAACACTTTGAGCAAATCGTCCACCAGCTCTCGGTCTATTAGCCTTTTCCGGTTAATTGGTCAACTCTACCCCGATGTGTGAATAACGTGCACAAATATGATGTGCTCTAATAGTCAGCATCGCTAAAAATCACATGATTGAATATTTTTCATTGGCTGAAAGAACCGATAAAATGCTGAATATTAGCTAAAACCATTTAAACCGTACCTAAACGACATGAAAATGCCTCGTTTAAGTTTGAGTCGGTTTATCGTAGTTAAACCGATCATTCGGTTAAAAATTTTGGTTAACGTCGGTTTAAGTGAGTGAATATTACCGATTAGTCGGTTTAAAAATTCTAAACCGACTTCTGAATTTAAACCGATTTTAAACGGCGTGAATATTACGGGCATAAGGTATTATTTATTTATTTTTTTTGTTATAAACTAACATTTTTCATTGTAAACTTCAAATTTTTTTATTTGCATAAATATTGTCAGTAAATTTTTCAAAAGCAAAATGAGCAGAATTTTATTCTATAAAATACGTGTGTTTTATTGGTAATTCATAGCTAGCGCAGCAATACAAGTTCAATAAAACGCTATATAAACTTTTATGCCAACAATTTGTTCTCTGGATGTGTTCACACACTTTTTGAGTGAAAAACAAACTACGTTTGCCACATTTAAGGTTCAAGTCCACACTATTTGTCCACTTTTATATTTTACTAATTTACTAACTAATTTATCGGCGCACTTTTGGTTTTTTTTACTGTTCACCAAGGAAAATTTTACTGCGCTAGCTATAAAATTGCCAATAAAACGCACATAATATTTCTTGTCAGTATTTTGAAAAGCAGAAATTTGGAAAACAGTATTTTGCAACACCGAATCGAAAAAAAAACTGAATTTTGAAAAGCATAATTTTTGAAAACAAAAGCAGAATTATGACAAACAGAATTTCTAATGCAGAATTTCCAAAGCAGAATTGTGACCTGCTCCCTTATTTCTTTATTCGTTTACTGCATGTTCATTTTCCTACGAATGTACAAAATATTATACATAAATACGTAGTTACATCCCTCTTACCTCTAACATTCTCAACTCAACCCTTTCAGCATATTCTTAACTACATACGACACTATACAAACTTTATCTGTGACCTAAAGTTTGCCTTTTTCCAGCTCAGATTATATTTATGAAAAAGAATTTGAAACCAAATTCCCTTCAACTTCTTCACGGTGGATGTCGCCTTCTGGAGTTTTTTGTTTTTGAAAAATTCAATTTCAAAGTTTCATAAACTTCTTCAAGAAGGGTGTTCATACACTATGTATCAAAATTTACACTTCACACACAATTTTCGTTAAAAAAATAGAAAATAATATTTTAATTATAAGAAGACAAAAACAAAAACAATAGGAAACGTATTATTATTGTTTTTGTGGACTATATTGAAAAAAAAAAAATTCAAACGGAATTTTTTTTTTTCGGCCTTTTACATAAGACACGACCAGTGAACTATGTGAATTGCAAATAATTAAGAAATTTTAAATTTTATTCATACAAGTGGCCGCTGCGCTGACATACTGCGATTTTTCAAAAACATAAAGAAGTATACTGAAATCTCCTATTAGTCCTATTGTGGACATCTTCCTTAAGCGGACAATGCCCTTAGGTGGACAAATTCTCACGACCGTGCCACCGTGGATCTTGGATATAAATTCCATACATTTTATGATCCCTTGAGCGGACACTCCCTTACCCGGATGCGACGCGTACAAGAATATTAACCGTGATTTGTTAAATTTAATTCCATGGGGCGGACAAAAACTTTTCTTCTTTTTCAACCCTTATTTTCAGAAATACTTTTACATAAATTTATTTTTTATTAAAAACGTTCCCCCTGGTTCACAGCGACGATCGATATGCGATTTTACCAAATTACTGTCTGTGATCAAATGCATAACGTATTTTATTTCTGCAGCTGTAGTCTGTTTTTGTATCTTGTTTCTTGTATCTTCATGTTAATTTTTTTAGTTTGAATGAATTTCATGGCTTGTAGCCTTGTAGGTTCAGAATGCATATAGTGGCCATACATTTCCTCATATAACTATTTGTCATGATTCATTTATTCCTTGCGCCTGCTTAAAATAAAACTTTTTTTTACATATTATTCTCAAAAGAACTTTAACTAATACCCACACTAACCGAAAATTCTATCTCTTTAAATTTTCAAAGTTATAAAATTTATTTTTGTTTCATGTGCTTCTCTCCGATTTCCATAACGGTCAATTTTATTGAAACTTACGCTTTGTAAATTGAAGCTTCTAGAATAATGATGTGGTAAGCCTATTTGGGGAAGTACTTGTATAATCTTTTTGGATTCTTAATTAGGTATTTAGAAGGGAAGTAAATTTAAATTCAGGGTAAACTTAATATAACTTGAACTTTGTTGTTTGTTCTTGTTGTGGAATTATATGGTAGTTAAAAACTTTGGAACTAGAGATAATTTTGGCTATTCCCGTTTTAGGCAAATGAAAAAGACATTGACAAAATTTATTCTTAAATCCTTAAATCCAAAATCAACATACCTAATAATAATGTGGTAAGTACCTATATGGTGGAGAACAATGGCTTTGCTCCCTATAATGCAAAAATCGGAATATCTACACCGTGCTTTTGGCGTTATAGGAAGAAGGCTCTGGGATCTCATATATGGGATATTCTCCCCAACACCAACAAATCACAAGAAGAAGTGAAATTAATTTTGTGACTTTTTCGTACTCTCCCCCAAAGTCACAACTTGTGAGAGTCACAAAAACAATCGAAATTGTGATCTCCTTCAGAGCAGTGGCCACCAACTTACAAATTGTAATTTACAAGTGATTTCTTACAATATTTGTTAAAAAATTGATTTATTCTGTTTCACAAATTATTTGTATTACAAAATTGTAGTTATAATTTACAAAGGGAAATTTGTGGGAATTTTATTACTTTCGTTTCACTAAATATAAGAATTCTACAAATTCGTTCAGTTGTAGAAAAATTCTTACAGAAGAAAGTTCGTGTGTAATTTTATTTACAATTTGTACTTTTTCAATAGGAATCTCATATTGTACCGAAAAATGTCTTTACGGCGAAGGCATAGAAGTACCGGTAGTGATACAAGTGAATATTTTGTGATGGCTCATCTTTAATACCTTCGACAGTAGGCGAATCTTTCCCTATAATATCAATTGTAATATTATCTAGATCCATTAACTTGGCTTGAAAACCACCAGCGGCACCCATTTTTTTCTATTGTCAATTGTAGTCTCCAATGATTTTTATTAAAGACGTTATTATGTATTTTATATAAGATCCGTTTCAAATTTTGCCAAAAAATATCTCTAAGGTGTTTCCAGTTTTTTTCAATAAGAAGGCCATGAGATTTAACTGTTTTATAAATATTTTGCCACTCGATGATTTTAACATTGTGTGTTATAATATTTCAAAATTTTCCGAATAATATGTCTTTTTTTTGCGAATCAAACTGGCAACAAAAATTTTGTTTTTGTAATTCATAGCGCTTAACGTTAACGTTTGATTTCGACTCGGCAGACTTTTACAAATTTGTGAGAAAGAATAGTTTTTTACAAGTCTAGCAAACAAGCGGTGAAACCGTCTTTTCTTTATTTGTAAATCACAACTACAATTTCCTCTATTTTTTTTGTTACAAATTTGTTCAAATTATGTTTGCTGTTTGTGAAACAGAAAATCTGTTTACAATTTTGTAATTGTAGATTACAAGTACAAATTTGTAATTGTAATTGTAATTTGGTGAAATAGGCCACAGGTCACATCACAACTGAGTAATTACATGTGTTTCTTCATTTTGATTTTATATTCTGCAATTCTGCATATTTTGAAAAAAAAATAAATGCAATTTTCTAAGGTGCCAGTGTAAAATAAAATAAAATGAAAGTAGATTTGATTCACTGAAAATAAATCAAAAAATTTTTACATTTGCATAACTTTTATTTAACACACCAACGGTTGCTTATCTTTGGTTATTTATTACCAAATTTGGTCATTATTTTTTCACTTGGTCGCATTGCACCAAACGCATCATGGTCAAAAGTAAAAAAAAACGCGAAATTCTTGCGCTTTTTTCAGTTATTGGTAATTTTAACCCCAAAGGATTAGTTTTCGACTATAACTTCGCTCTAAGATTTCATAGCAATTAAATTTTCTTCAACTTGAACCATCTGTGTAGATTCAACAGTTTCAAAAATACAGATATTCAAAATTTAGAAATATTAAAATTTATAACAACAAGTAGGTAGTATAATTCTCAGTATAATAAAAAATAGATGGTTCTTGGCACAAGATGCATAAAAATACTAGAGCGTATAAGTTGGGTCAAAAGAAGAAAAAAATCTCTGGAGGGGGTAGTCTTTATCGCCCCGTTTAATTGGGAGAGGCAATTTTTCAAAAAACTGACTTGAAATAGAAAACGACTCATAAAAATACAACGAAATTGTTTAGAATAAAATCCTGAAAAAATACAATCCTTTGGGTGATGACATCTATTCCCACTGCATTTGATTTTATTGACAAAAGACTTCCAACGACATTGGTAGGCTCTACTCTAGTAAATTGAAGGAAATCAACCGAGTTGAATTGAAACTCATTATGGAAGAGGAGAAGTAACAGGAAGCGGAGGTAAAGGGAACGATACAAATTTTTTATATGTCGCTATCTACATCATCAGAAATTTGTAAGTTCTTTTTCTTTGCTACACCTAACTCTCGTAAATTGTTCCACAGTTTCTGGCCACCCATAGATATATCCAGACGGTTACAATATAACACCTTTTTTGCAGCTCTGATTTTGCTAATAACTAGGTTCTGTAAAGTTTCGAAGTTTCGTAGTTCCTTTGACATTCTTCAAGTCTGTATACAATCTCCAATTATTAAATGCTTGATTTCTTGAATGCATAAGTTAGGCCAGAAGTTATAAGTTAGGTTTTATTTTATTGGGGAGCTATTTCACGGAGCCAATTCAATTCTATGAAGATTCTGCGTCAACCTACCACCCATGGCTAAAAGCTAACCATACCTATTACCTCGCATCACCCCAGAAAGTCAACCGGATTTGTAAATGTAAATGTAAATGTATATGGGCCCTCCCAATAATTAAATTTAGTTACGACTTAAATATTTCATTTAAATGGACCATAATGGAATGGGTTCTAAATGACGCAATAAAGAATGGTCAAGTCTAATAAACTGACATTTAAGTATGAATAGTACAATAAATAACAATAATAACAAACATATTTTATTTATCTCTACTTTTCTATAAATATTTGTAAAATTTCTTAAAAATATTAATTCAATGTAATATAAATAATGAAAAATAAAAATAAATTGGGAAAAAAACAAGTCCCAAAGCCTCAAGCAAAGTAATAATGCCAAAAAGGTATGAAAAAGCCTCAGTTAGCAACTGGCTGGAACCAACAGAATGGGGGTGGAAAAAACTCCACGGTACTTTCAACCTATCGATAATGACGCATCAGAGTTAATATGACGAACAATTTTTTGCAAATGCAAAACAGGCTGTGCAATAGCTTGTGGCTGTCGAAAAGCTGGGCAACGCCGCCGCCGACGCGGAAAATGACGATAAAATTGATGACGATTTTTCTGTGAAGTTAGAGAAAAGTTGCATCGAAGAAAGCGAAAATGAAGACCAAACTCAGATAGAAACGCAATCTTCAGTCAATACTGAAGTTGAATGCCCACGATTGAGATTGCAGTAAAGTAAAAATATAAAGAGTTGTCTGTGTATTAGGCCCACTGGGGAAACCACGTTAAACGAGTTTAGCTTGTTCCCGACCGTGATCTATCCGTCGTACGAAAGACTTTTGTATACGAAAGTTGTAGAAAATTTAGTCCTCTACAACATTGTCATTTGAATATGTCGCTTATTTTCATTAAAAATGGTCCAAAATTAAAAAAAACTGACCCAATATTAGCAATATTCCATTTTTAGCAAGAAATGTAAAATTAAAATACACCCGCAAATCTATAAAACGCTAAAGCCAAAATTTCGGTCACGTGCCCATATCAAATTTTGGTCTAAAACTATGATTCTATACTTCATTATTGGAGCATAACTAAAAATTTTGTACTCTATTTTTTTTTTTTGTTATATAGTGAAAATTTGTCTAGGATGATCGGGCTACCTATGAGCTTAATTAGACCGAAAAAATGCACTAGAAATATTTTTTTTTAAATAATAATTATAAAACAAGTGAACATTTTATGATCATCACTGTAGCTCTACACGAATTCACTATTCTGTCCCATGTAAGGAGTTTGTTCCTGATTTTGATGCTGATGTTACTCCTTCTGTTTTTGGAATCTGTATTTTAAAGTATCATATTAAGTTTTTTTTTTTGGTTTACCTCAGTTGAAATGCCATCTTATTTAAGGAATCTCATTTTCCTTCAGGATTTGGAAACAAAAAATTGTTTTGCTTTACAGACATATACAAAAATTCTTGGAATTCTGTTGTTTTACCATTAAGAGAACATCATAACAAAAACAGGATGAAATACTGAAGCATTTGATTCAATTAAAATACGATTATACATTATTTAGACCGCTGAAAATAAAATATTCCCATTCTAGGAAGAACGAACATGCTTTTTAATAAGATTAACAAAATTCTTCATTAAAGATATAAGCAAAGTCTTACGGTCATATTCTGGACTTTCTTCGAAGCTAATTTTATGGGATTTCGAATTTTAAATTTTTTCATAAATTTGGCCATCTTAATCAAAATATTTAGTTATACAAATTTTGACATTTAAATCAAATCAATAATTGTTTTTTAAAACTTAAAACTCGAAACACCTATCAAACTAGTTTTTCAGTAAATCTAGCTTTGAAGAATGTCAATAATATGGCCGTTAGGGAAATTTTCACATTTAATTTGATCTAAAAATTATAAAAGAACTTTCAAAATAGATTTTTTTAATCAAAACAAATCAAACTATAATCTAAATCAAAAACTTATTAGTTTTGTGAAGAAAGACACTTTAGTGAAATGAAATTCAGAAAGGGTGATTTTTTTCATTCCTAACAGAGGGCTATAGAAAAGCTTTGCAGGCTTTTGGGATATTTCCTTGAAATTAGAATTTAGGGAGAGAGTTTTTTCTGAGAGGGAAATATTTTTTTTGGTGATTCGTAACCTAACAATCCTTTCGAAAGATTTTTTTACAATGGATTTCATGATAAAGTTATTTGTGATTCGAAATTCCTTACTAAAATGAACTTACATACAAATAAGGTCTATTAAAATGCTGCATGTATACATATTCTATATTCACCATCTTAAATAGGAAGGAAACACGCAATCTCTTTCTCAAGGACCGGACGATAACATTGTGATATATTCAAGTCTTGCAATGTAATATCATCACTTTTCTACACTATTCATCAAATTAAAAAAAAAAAATAGCAGAAAAAAATATGCTGCATTATGAGAAAAGAAAGAAAAAAAAAATAAGCGCACCATAACAAAATTTTATTATTTTCTACATAAATCTCTTTTCCTTTTATATTATAAAAAATAAGAATATCCTTTGCAGTGTTAATTTTGGTATTTTTAAGGTGACCATTTTGTTTTTTTATTGAAAATATCGAACGAAAGAAAAATAAATACTGTCTTATAGTATTTGATGTAATGAATTCTAATTATTATTATTTTTAATTTCATTTTTGTTCAATTTTCTTTATTTTTCGAATAAAACTATTTTATAGGAAATTATTTTTTTTTTTTAAATATTAATACTGATTGAAGGTTTGAATGGAACAACAACAACAACTTAAGTGAGCTTACCACCAAGTTTTATAGGGTGGAGTTATAGCTATTTCACGGTCGCCAGGCCGATCATCAGACTCCTTAAGTGGTACTTATTGTTATGTCGCATTCCTTTTACCAAAAAATTCGATTTTTTTCTAACAGAATCGATTTTGTCTTTTAATACAAGAAATTTGTTCAGAAAAATCGATTTTTCTTTGAAACAAATCGATTTTTTTTATTAAAAGTAATACGGCATTAGTCTATGTATGTTCAATTTTAGATATTTGAAAAACTTTTTGTCGTCACTGGGGCTCGAACCATAGACAAAATCATCTCCCGGCGAAGCGCACTGTGCTACCGATTTCCTCATGATCATGTCGATCCAGTGTAGGTTTTATTATTTGACAACACTGCATTTGAATCAACTAGCATTTTTACTAGCCATAGCCACACACAAGTTTGTTGTTGTTGTTCAAGAAAAAGAAAAAACCTAAATCCTTTACTTTCCTACTCTGATGATCGGCCTGATGGCGACCATGAAGTTCCTGGGTATTCCTCGAAACGCGAGTACCTATGAATATTAAATTTCATAATGTTTTAAGTAAATAATTCCAGCTTGCTATTTAAATTGACGGAGCAGAGACGTGAAAAATTACGATGGTACTCAAGAGACCCAAACAATTCCTTAACTTTTGAATTACCTAAAATTTTTAACTTTTAACTTTAACTTTAAGATTGACGTCGAAGTGGTTTAAAGGAGCACATGTTCAGATGTGTATGAATGTGAGTTGTAATCAAGCTCAGCGTTGCCGCCAAAAAAAAAATTAAAGTGCTATATTTTCTGAAAAATCGTGCCATTTTCCCTGCCATATAAAAAAAGCACAAATTATTACATTATGTTCAAAAAAAAAAAAAATCTTAAAATCTTATCAGGGGGTGTAATACAATAAAAAAAATCCAAAGAAATCATTTGCTCTGTTCGTGCATTGTCATTTTTTTCGGAATTTTGACAAATTTCGTCGAAATTCGATTCATTTTAAATTAAATACTAGAAATAAAAAAACGCTCCATATTGAAAATTTTCATGCCACCGTGCCACGAGTAAATTATTTTGTCAAAAAATGACGATCGTGTTAATTCAACAATGCTGCTGCTCAAGCTTTAGAAGAACTATACAGATCAGAAGTGGATACAAATATCTTAAGTCGATAAAAGAAGGCCTAACACTGTGAGCGTTCTTGGCTACGACAAATATGGGTGCATTCCACAAAAGGTGTCGGTATCAATCATGGACAACCAAAGTTCCACTTTATTAATATTAGATAGCATTGAGTTTTTTAACTATTTAATTGTGCGCGATTTTTAGACAAGGTTGGCTAGGAGCTACCTCGCAAGATACCTCGGATGTTGGTACAAAATAAAAACAGATTTTTTGAAAGGGAATCGAAGGAAATCTTGTTTGTACTTTTTATGAGGTGTTATTTTATAACCAAAGCGAATTTTATTTAAACGCGGGTAATAATAAAAAAAATAAAAACGGAGTTCGAGTTACGTCTTAGTTAAATAATTTGATGTTTCGAAACGAATAATACGATTTGCTCCCCAAGTTTTGGCAGAATAAAATAATTTTTTTCAAACAGGAAAATCTCAAAAACGTGACTTGATGAATATTTCTGAACTCAATTTCAGCGCACCAAAAAACTTAGGAAAAGTGTATTTTGTTTCTTTGATAAGAAATTGTGTTGAACAGTGTTTTTATTTACGTTTTAAAAGCATCAATCATTTTTGTATCTTTATCCAGTATTTTGAACAACCCAATACCTTGAACAGCCTTGGTTTTCTAAATGCTCAAGTTATCGTGCGTCCACTTTATTAAGTTTTATTATTGAAAAGAAAAATAAGCGTGTACTAACTACAAATTAATGTTAAATTTTGTTTAGAATTGTTTAACTTTTGAATTTTCTCCTACCTACTATTTTTTATTTCTACAGAAACTATCTAACCTACTCTAGCGTTTTCATGAATTTAATAGAAAAGGCTCAGCCTCAGCATATCCGTAGGCGTAAGTACCCACTCCCAATATAATTTGCATTATACAGAACAAAGTTTTAAAATTCATTAAAGTTCTTAATTTTAATCCACAACAGATGGTCACCATTTATGCTTGTTTAGTAGCTGTTAGCTCGGAAGTCGGTAAACAAAGCTAAAAATTATTATACACAGAAGGTATACGTATATTATATTCTCTGTGTGCCCTGCTCGTTTTATCTGCTATCTCGTTCTCCTTCTGAAGCTGTCCCTCATTCAGCTTTTGAATGTAATTAAAAACAAGAGTGCAATGCACGCCATCATCAACCATCAACCATCACAGGACCCTTTTTGAATAGTGATGACGCTAAAAGTTTTCATTCTGCTAAAATTCCTCTTTCTTTCGAACAGAGTTTTAAAAGGGTCATAAAAAAGGACGTGCGATTTTGAAAGTGAGAAAATGAATAAAGTAAAAGAAATCGCATCACTTCGTTTTAATTAAACTCTTTTCTAGTTTTTTTTTTGCTGTTGTATTTTTTATAGTTTAAAATGTTGAAAGGGAGAAAATTCGTCAAATATATATATGTCACGTCAGACGCTAGTTGCCATCATATTTCTCATATAAAACTCCAGAAAAAAAACAAAAAAAAAAAAAAAAACAGTTTATAAGTGAGAATATTCGTGCACAACGGCATTGGTTTCAATTGAAAGGGGGTCCATATCCTAAGCCGAGATTTTTCGAGCAAGCATGTCCACGTAAGAACATAATTTTAATGTAAAATAGGACAACAGTTTATATAAGTACCTAATTTTAACTCTTTACTTAACTAATTAACCAATCAATTAGTATCTATTCTGAAAAATCTTCCCATACTTAAATCAATTAAAATGCGGGCATGTCTAATTTGTCCTTTCTTATGTTCATTACGTTCATAATGTTCATTATGCAATATGCCTGAATATGACATTTTCATAATTTTATTTTATTAGTTTTCATTTCCAACTGAAACGTATACATACATAATTGAAAGTTAAATTTTTTGTTCATTCTACAGTGGCATAATGGCTTACTCTCGTTTACCCATTCCAACATTAACATATAAATATCCTAAACGTCACTTCAATACGAAGGATTATGCAAGCTTTGTTGACTCAAAAAGCCACTGTATGTAGCTTGTTTAAGCTTAAGTGGTTATAAAGTTAATGTGTATTTAATTTAAAATACAGAGCATGCAGAACAGACGAAGTGGAATAATTAAAGTTCATGGACTGTTGAATGAAGCTAATTTATGACGATGAAATGTATTACCTAGAACATAGAGAAAGGATAATGGAATAAATGCGTTAGATTAAATTATTACATATACATTTTATGTACAAATGAGAAATGAATGAAAGATATATTAAAATGCACTTTTAAAATTATGTCGTTTAATTAAGAGACAGTAGAAGTTGTCTTTCAAAGAAGAATATTATAATAAATTGTTTGCTTTCAAAAAAATGTTCAGTGTCATATCTGTTTAAATTAAAAAAAAAACATATATAAACTGAATTATAAAATGTGAATTTGAACTTTTAACCCTCCGCGAGTTGACTATATTTACTTTTGTTCTCGAGAACTGGCTTCCAATTAACGATTAATAAATACCTGATCGCAGCTTTTGAAAAGCGAAATAACACGGCATTTTTTGTGAACTTTTATTTAAGGAATATTAGCTATTTAGGATACCAGAGAAATTTTTTTTTAATTTCTCGAAAACTAAGAAAGATTTTTACATACAACTGGGTTTTAGTATTTTAGTAAAAATTGCTGGGAGCATTGAATATTTAAAAAAACACTTAATTGAGCGAAGTTTTCAAAAAAATCAAGGATTGATTTCGATAACGATTTTTAAAAATCTTTAAAATACTTTTTGCCAAATATAGTAGTTTGTGGTGAATATGCTTCCGTGGTTACATTTACAATAAATTAATTAATTTTCAAAATGAAAAAAAAAAAAAAAAATTAAATAAAGAGCTAATTAATAATTAATTTAGAGCAATAACGAAGAGGTAAACAAATTTAAAAATTATAACATATCGGAATTTTGGGCTGAAATAAGCCAGTTATATATCTTTACTAATAGAATTGCACAAGGTGTTTAATCGGCTATGCGAAATCTCGATAGGTCTCTGTAAACCTATCGTATCTCAATAGACATTATGAATTATGTCAACAAATCGAAATCTTTTAAAATCACTCACCAAGTTGAAATGCCATGAAGCAGGGCTCACAATTTTTAATAATACAATAACAACTTCTTAAATACTATTAATTAATTTGAATAATTATAACTTCTCTACGGCTCGTTTGAAAGCGAAACGAATTCCGCTTACAGCGTTTACATACAAATTATTTTGGTCGATTTTTCATTATGAAATGTTTTTGGGTAATTTTTCATTTTTACATTTGGGCGATCTTTCGTTTTATTATTAAAAAAAAAAGAAATTGGGCGATAATTCATTTTAATTTTTGGGCGATCTTGCATTCATTTTTTGGGTCTTCTTTCATTATACAAGTTCACCCAATAATTTTGGGCGATTTCTGATTTTTAAGTTTTGTGCGTTTTGTTTTTAGGCGATTTTTCGCATAACCATTTTATCAATCGCACCATGCATCATCAAATGTCGAAAGAATATTTCTTTTTCAAAATATTATTTAAACAAAATATAGAAATCGCCTACAAGTTGAAACTTGTTGTGCTTTAATAAAAACGAAGAATTTACTTAAAAATAATTCTTGTCACAGTTTTAAGAAAGACTGTAATATATAAACAAATAACGTGCAAAATGATCCTCTAAAACCAGAAGAACTTCTGGAATGAACTAATGTTATATTGTAATACTATTTATAATGTTCTTCGTTATACTAAACTTGAATTAATATCGTTCAATTCTATTTTGTGTTTATTTATTATTTTTCTTACATAGTAACGTGAATAAATGTTGTTTTTTTTTTTTAAATAAAAGCATGTTATTTTTAAGTTAAACATCAATAAAACTTAAAATAATCTTGAAATAAAAAAAGTACAGTTCGATATACTTTATTTTCAACTTTTGATACATTGTTGAAATTTGATTTTTCATCCCTGATACCTACATCATTTAATTTAATGCTCTCTCTTTGACGGTGTTCACATTGGATTGAAATTTCAGACTTTTTTTTTACTTTTCTCTATCTATATCTCACTCCCACTGAAGTGTTGACAAAAAAATTGACGAGAACCAAAGTAAATTGAATTTTGTGAACAACAACAACAACTTAAAGGCGCTAACACCAATTGCTTACGAATTAATTTTTTTGGTATTTTAAGTAAAACGAATTAAAATACCAAAAAAATTAACTCGTAAGAAATTGGTGGTAGCGCCTTTAAGTTGTTGTTGTTGTTCACAAAATTCAATGAAATTGACGGAATAAAGAATAAACAAAATATGGCTGCTGCTGATAAGACTGTAACTCCTCTGTTAAAATTTTTATGAGAACATAATTTATCTTTACGCTTTCAATAAGATTGCTTAATGAACTGTTTTTAGAAGCACAGAGTTAAAGTATAATTCTGAAAACAAAAGTATTCTTATTAGAACTCAAATGCTTTTTTAGAACTTTAAATTTAAAGTCTACAGAAATGTAAGCGAAAATTCAAATGTGCGAACGAGAAAAGAACGATGATATCAGAAAAGAGAAGTGAGAGAATAGAGTTGTGCATAAAGCAACTGTAAACTTTTGGCCAGTTACTTGGTGTGGTGAGTGGTTTTATTTAACAGGGTCCGCTTTTTTTTAAAGCTTTTTGTTTTAAAATTAATTAAACTTGAAATAAAATTTTATTTTTCATTTATAAATGTTTAAAACCGTGGAAACTTTCGAAAGAGGGAATATTTTCCTCACAACTGTGCCTTTAGCCTGGGAGCAGGACGGATTCCTTTTCTAGCCAACCTTTAAGAAACCCAAGAGTAGGCAAGGGCAAACTTCTTAGGGATCCAAATTCATGTCCAGAACAACCTGGGTGAACCTCAGAATCGTATATCTATAAAAAAAGAGACTTTGACTCATTTAAGGAGGCCGAAGCGGAAATAAATAGGATCGAGTCAAACAGCGACATAGATGGAGCAATTTTCCATGTTCCAACTCCTCAAAAAAAGGAAAAAACATCTCATTCTGGAGTTGGAAAATGTTTCGAAAACATGTGCGAATCTAAGGTAAGTAATTACAATTAAATTAATGAAAATGTTTTTATAAAAAAAAATTATGATTTCAGGAAATTATTATTTAATTTGCGGAATGTTCAAACCCCGACAAAAATAAGGATACCGGAACCGGAATGCCAGATCGGTGGACATAATAGTTTTTTAGAGGTAAGAATTGGCCAAAGCATTATGTAATTTTAAATAAAAACAACCAAAATACCTTAAAATCAGATCATATTTTTCATCCACTGTTTTTAAGTGGGTTTGTCTTGGTACCATTGGTACTCTCTAGATACCTACCTACTTGTAGTTGTTGTTTTTTTACTCTTTTTTTTTTTATTTAAAGCGTCATTTTGCCGTGAAAGTTTTCAGTAAAAATTTTTGTGACATTCTTCAAAAATTGAAAAATATTGATAATCCAACAATTAGAACCAAAGTTATAAGCTTATTGCTGCATTAATATCACCTGTTTTTAAAATATCATTCATTATCATTTTTGACAATTTCCAACTAAATCTCGTCTGTTGACGATGAACAACTTTTCCTACTTTTCTTCAATTTATATCGACTTTGAGTATATGATTTTTTAAATAATTAAAATTAACTATTCTGAAGTTTCTGTATAGATGATGTACAAACGCGTATGATATATCAAAATAATTGCCATTTATTGCACTTGCACGCGCTAAATAGTTATTAGATGAGTTTTCAGGCAGCAGTTTATGTGGTTATATCCACTCAGCGTTATTTGAGAAATTTTAAATTAGTAAAACATATGTTCATATGTATGTACGTGCATAAATATAAGACATTATTCATGATGGGTTAGGTCTCCAAGTTGTATGGTATTATTAATATGAAATAAAAGAAATATTTAAGTTTTTTAAATTTTCAATTTATATTTAAAAAAAAAACAATTTTTACAATTTTATTATTATATTGTTACGACGCGTTTCGAAATTTTAAAATTTCATCTTCAGGCGAAGAGAAATAGCATCAAAGATATAAATGAAAAACTGGATAAAATTTTTAAATAACTAGCGAAGCATCAAGTTTTCCAGGAAATTTATACAAAGCTGAAAAACAAATTCTCAGGCAGACATCTCACAGAAATTTCTCTCTAGAGCCCGGTATTGGGATGCCCAGATTTCCAATAAATTGATTTGAATGAAATGGAGCTTTACCTTAATAACCCGAAAAATATGAATGATTTGGTATGTATAATACACATCTTTCTTATTTCTTTAGTATTTTAAATCACTAATTATGAATGCTTTCTAATAACAATTGAGTAGATGAGGATCAAAACCCGTCATATCCATCAGAAATTGAGGAAGCCAAAAAAGAATATTTTGAAAGTTCAAACGCACGATGTATAAAACGATTTTAACCCAATTCGCTCACGGCCTTATTGAAAAATTGCCTCCGATAGCTTAGGCCCTTGCTTTACTTCAAATAATTTACTTAAAATTCAGTAAAATTATTTTATTGTCAAATTCTTAAAGCAGTTCCCACCCACAGAACTTGGTTTATTAAACTACATATTGAAATTCGACTAAGTGTTGTAAATTCCAAGTCATTACTTCAGAACTCTGGTTAAGATTTGCTTGAGATAAAATTTCATTTAATTAATAGACCCACACAAATTCGAGGGTTTAACGACTTAAAATAACTATGAGAAATAACATTTTCATTTCTTCAAAAACATGTACATATGTAAATGAATAATCTGTTTATCAAGGAAAAACCAAGGCGAACCGCGAAGTGTAAATATTGCATCGTATAAACAATATCATATAATACAAATTTCGCGGCTTGCTTGGCAATAAGGAGTTAACTAAATAGTAAGCCTAGGTCAGTGATGCCAGATAAGATTTTTAAAATCCCACCGGATTTGAGAAAAAATCCCACCATTCTTAAACTGAAAGGAATAATTTTACCTAAATGTTTTTTGTGAACAATTACTTGTGTTCAAACATTATTTGAACATAGTATAAATACTTGGTTATCTGCCGGCTCAAATTCATAATATAACACAAAAATGCTACAATAGATAGATAAGATATGGACACTCGGCTTCATGAGTATAATCTCTTTCTCCTTATCTCTATAAGGGATGAGTGTGAGTATGAATTCGGGTATATTGTCTTTATCGTTGCATTTTTGTGTTATTTGTCTTATTCTTGTAATGTTTAATTTAAATTTAGAGATAAGAAATTTGTATAAATAGATAAGTTTAAAGAAAATAAATTTTAGTATCTTACAACTACTCAACGATGTACCTTATTTGTACATTTTGGTCCTTCGAGCGCTAATTATTATTATCAAAAGTTTTCCCCCACCAGAGGTAAGAAACTGGAAGTGAAATAATAAAGCGACCTATATTATACAACTGGAAAAGAATCCGATTAGACATTAGTTTTATGGTATAAAAAAGTCAACCGTAGAACAATTAAAAACAAAAAAATTTTTTTTTTTGTATTGGTGTAAATCACGACCAAAAAAGTGATTTAAAGCGTAACCGAGGCTAAGACATCGGTTAAATGAAGTGGTTATTCTGTGACAAAAAATTTTTTTTTACATATATTTAAAATGTCGAAATCTGAAGAAGTACTTTTTGCCAAACAAAAAGAAATTGGCAATGAATTGATTGCAGTAAAAAGAAAATTGCTAGAGAAATGCTTTAGAGAAGCTGCGAAGGAGGAAACAAAAAAACATGTGGATACAATGTTTAATGAATTTCAATAAAACCATATCAAACTTCTAAGGTGCTAACAGTAATGACAGTAATTAATAAAAAATATTTTGATGCCATAAGCAAATTGGTGTTGGAAATACAGGAATTGTTAAACAAAATAAATGAAGATGGCGGATCAAAAGAGTTAACTCATCCACAACACCCTTCAAAAATACTAAACAAAAGTCCTGTTATTAAAAGGTTCCTACAAAATGTTCAAATATTTAAGCAAATGCTAAATGAATATGAACTGGAATGTGAACTTAGCTCAAAATCGGAGCTAAAATGTCACATCGAATCCGAATTTCAAGTGACAATGGCAGCTCTTCAACGTCAAATAATATAATTTCTGAACGAACGCAACGTTGACTTTTTTGATTCGGATCGTGGGATCTGGGATTATTTGATAGGTAGTGTTATCATTTAACATTTCTTCAGCCTTCATGATGTATTCTATTTTGTCCATAAGCACCGTCTTTGCACCTTTGTCTGAACGAACACACAGAATATTTGCATTCTCCTTAAAGAATTTTACACACGATTTTCGTTTTTCCAACAAGAAATTATCCAACGATGAATGAATATTGCTTCTGATAGATTTTCTTAATACATTAGTGGTTTTGTATCTAATGTTGTTATACTCGGACGTCTCCAATAATTAAATAGCGAGGAGTGCTCTAGATAAGCATGCTGTTACCTGCAACCACACCTGTGATTTTAAAAACGTTCAAATACTGGAACGCGCGAATTTTTACATGATTCACATTAAATCTTGTAGTTATTGTGTAAATTCAAAAAGTATTGATTCACAAAATATAAGTGATATTTATATGAACCTTTTTAAAAAACTCCCACCCTGTGCTCAAACCACTGATTGAAGCTTGTCATCATCATGTGGAGTTTCTATACTTGACACATTCTTTCGAATATTGTTTACACTTTGCTTTAAGATTGCTCAAATTTTATTTGGTATTTCTTTTATCAATTAAATAATAATATTGAACGTATATCAATTAAAGCTAAAACATACATTTGTTAAAAAAAATATGTTATGGCTACTGTTGACAAAAAATCTGTAAAGACATAATCGATATTAAAAATACAATAAGTGAAAAAGAAAAAATTGTAATTCATGTACCTAGGAAAAAAATTGATACGTATACTTAATTGTTATTATTAATGTATCCATTCTCCTGTTTCAGGCCCTGAAGAAGATTTCAACCAGAATCGAAACATCGGCAGATATTAAATAAATATTGAATAAAAACCAAAGACTGCATTTGGCTTTCTTTTTATTAAATAATACACTAAGGTAGGTAAAAACAAAAAAACCAACAAAAATATTTTCTACCTAGATAGATATATTTAGCCATGATTTTTTAAAAAACGTTAAACCAGTGCTGGGGGCATTAAACAGAATTCCCTTCACGAAGTCGGTAAATTACCTTTTGTCCCACAAATATTTTCTTTTTTCCTATTTTATTTCCCACAGAAAAAAAGTTGAAAAGTTGACTTAAATTTTTGTTTTCCTTTTATTTCTTTTTTTTTTTAAATCAAGTTGTTGAAGTGAAAAGTTTTTTTCACTGCAAGTGCCGCTGTTTCTTTTTAATATTCAATGCTCTCTTTCTTAGTCAACTCTGAAAACTTTAAAATCTTTTTTAATTTTTGAGAAATTAATTAAAAAAAAAAACACTTAAGATGTCTAGTCGTTGATACTATATTCACGATCGGGATTTGTACCTATTGTATAATTTTTAATATATAGTTTTCTAAGAAAAAATTCTTATATTTCTTGAACATTATTTTGACTTGTTTCGAATTAATCTAAAAAAATTGATAACTTTGTTGATGTTGTCTTTTCCGGGCAAAATTTCAAAAATCAAAGAATTCCCACAAATTGAGTCAGTTTTTCTTTTGTCCATTTAGAGGTCAGAATTCCCAGAAAAAGGGATTTTTCCCACGATCCCCCAGCACCCCAGATTTAAATATCAGACGAGTTCTCGTCTGTGCCGAGCAAGTTGCTTCTTCGTTGTTTTTCTCTAATTTATTTGAAAAATAAAAATTCAAACCAAAGTCTCATACCTATTAATTTGTGTTCAAGATGGCGGCCAAAGTTAAAGAGGAAATTGGTCGAAAATTTCAATATATACCTTTTAGGACCCTCCCTAACGATTAAAAAAAATACCGTCTTTTTGTTTTTATTTAAAAAAATGTTAACAAACGCGCTTAACTTCAAAGTACACATGGAAAAACGATTTTAATTGTATTTTCCGGATTAATTGGAAAAATATCAACCCTAAGAAAAAAAACTGTAGATACAAAAGTTGTAGATAATTAAATTCTGAACAACTTTTGTTAAGTGCATTTTTAGTCAAAAGTTGAAAATAAACCAGTTATTCAATAACGAAAACCAATGTTCCTTAAATTCAAGATGGCGGTCAACGCAATGGAGCTAAGCGGTCGAAAACTTAAATGTAGACTCCTAATAAGTCCCCCTAACGATTAAAATTAAAAAAAAAAAACCTATATAATTTTTTCCATTTCAAATGACATTCCGACTGGACTATAAAACTTACACTCGACCGACATGATCACGTGGCCTTCGGTAGCGCAGTGCGTAGTGCACTTGCCACGGAGACGCTTGGTCTGTGGTTCAATGCTCGCGGTGAGGCAAACAGTTTTTCAAATAAAATTGAACATACATAGACTAAGCACCACTAAAAAGGTGTCTGATGGTCGGCCTGCCGACCGTGAAATAGCTATAATTCCATCCAATAAAACTTGGTGGTAGCTCACTCAAGTTGTTGTTCTTTCATTTAAACCTTCAATATTTGTATGTTTTGGTCAATTTATTTTCCATCTGACAAATATATATTTAAAACTGCAAAACGAATTGGCGTTTAAAAAAAATCGCGACGCACGGACGACAACGCCATCTTCACCCTTTCCTCTACCTACGCCACTGTTCATTTATAGGTAATTCTTTTTTAATAAGTTGTTGATTTAAATTAATCACATGACTTTCGACCTTTTTTTGCATAAAGAATAGGCAGCAACCTTTTATTCCATTGCTCACATTTATTTGTAATTAATAAGTTCTGTTCGCATAAAACACTTTGCTCCGAGCTGTTGATTACGGTCTTTCATCGTTTCGTAACAACAATACGATATACCTACCAGTTCAAATTACAGTTTTCAATTAACAAACGAAATGAATAATTACCCCCATTCGAAATGAGAAGGTATTGCCGACCAAATGATACGCGCATAACATCTTCTGTCGGCAATTAATTAAACATGTCCTGAAAATCCTGCCCCATTAATAATATTCATCTATATACCTACCAGTACCTATACTCGGTGTTTAATTTTCTCTCCTTTATGGAATTCAGTTTCACACCATATAGCCCTCACATTCAAAACCATCAGCAACACCTGCAAAAATGGAAGAAGATTTCTCTTTTTTTTTCAAGCCAGCAAAATTAGTGAAGCAACCGTGATTATTTCTCTTGATGAAACTTTAATAAACCCTAGAAATGCCTTCCCTTGCTTATTATATACGCCCCTCAACTGTAAATCTGAGAAAATAATAAATTATATAACTGCGTGTATTCTGTCTATCTGCATCTGTACATGGTTTGTATATCCTTCTTCTGTATATTTATAAAATATATTTTATCGTCTATTTTTGGCCACAACAAATTTGATTTTGCTCTAGTTGGGCTCCGCGCTTGCTGATTCGGAACATCCTTTACAGTTTGTATTGTGTTGTGTATACTAAAACGAAAACGATAGATATAGAGCGAGTGGAAAATCAGTTTTCACTTTGTTGTATCTTAGTTATACGCGGATGGAGAAAACTTTTGCGAAAACCTATAATAAAATTGAAATTGAAATTCAAGAACCGTTTTATTGAATTACGTGCCTAGTGCGCAATTTTAATATCACTTCTTGCAGAAAAGGCAGGAGGCCCACCCTCCCATAACCCCTTTTGATCCCTATATCTCGGTTGTGCCTCCTGCCTGACCTGACCCATTGAAAATTCGGTAGCAAATTCAATGATCAACGTAAACGTAAGGCGAAAGGATATAATGGATTTTAGAGAAGTCACGCGATATATCTACGCAAACGGGGAAGGGACTTTAACTGAAGAATAGTGCCTGTATAACAGAATTGCGGTAGGTACCGAATAAAATACAACCCATTGCCTATTTATTGAGATATCAACCAAACAGAAGGATTCGGCATCACCGACAACATAACATCAAGCCAAAAGGACCCTCCTCCTGGCCTGGCACAATGGAAATAGATTCTCTATAGCTGTCTGCTCGATATACATCATCTTTTATAGAATCCATAAAATTCACATCCGCAAAACTTGTTGGCGAAATGCAAAGTCAGTGCGATATTCGACATTTAGAGTAATTGTGTGTGTGTTTCTGTATATCCTTGCCACCATATATAAATTTGCTATTCTGAATGGCGATGGGTATGCCGCATTCAAATTTCCTTTGCTCCATAGATTGCTGGATAGATGTTGTACTATTCGTCGTCGAATAGTCCCTTGATCATTTTAGATTCTATTTTTATTATTTATTTTTTTTTTTTTCACCGAACACACAATTTTTATTGACTTGCAAGGCTTTTGTCATTTGTATACGTAGGTATATCAGAACTGGGGTTCCTATATTTATGTAGGTACCTTCATATTGATGTATGTTTATATTGCACTAACAGATGCTTAATGAAAATATATTTGGCATTAGGTTTATTGTGAAAAATTGGTATCTATCTACACTCAATGTCATAAAAAACGATCCAGTAGTTTATTTCAGTGCTGCTGATGTTGCCGCGCCGCCGGCCGACGTCTTTGTTGTTTTTTATGGTGTATTAAGGATTTATAGGTTTTTGCTAGAAAATATATGTGGTGGAAGTAGAGCGAGGTTTCTGCTTTTTTTTTTATCTTTTCAGTTGGTGTTGTAAATATGCGAACACGAAATAGGCTCAAAGATTTTAAAAGACTTACAACTATTTTTTTTATTTGAATTTTGTTTTAGTTTTTCATTCTTAAACAAACCGGAAGATAAATATACATTTTGAAATCGTGAGACATAAAACTTAGACCGTTAAAATCAAATAAATACAAAACGGCAGTAACGCAAGAACTGATATGGAGATTTTGTAGAATTCACACACAGGCCAACATTCAAGGCCGTAGCCAGAAAAAATGTTTGGGGGGATATGATTTTACAAAAAAATTCACTAATTATTATGCATGTAATAGTAATAAGAAAATAATCTACAGCTCAAATTTTAGTTTTTGTTTATGTATACCCTACCTACTACCATTCGCACAGACTATAACCATTCAAACACATTAACAATTTTTGATCTCCGACTGCTAAGTACCTTTTTGTAGATTTTAAAAACTACCTACGTATATGTATATCTGATCCTTGAATTAAAAAAAAAAAAAAAACATTTTATCCACTTGATTTTTTGTTTTTTAGTTTTAAAATTTAAAGAAAATGCCCATTTTATTATAGAGCTTTGGCCAAAAGTGTACGCGAAGGAGTTTGGTATCAAATGAAAGGTGACATTGACCTTGTTATATGAGTGAAATATTTAAAAAATCGTTCATGGAAAAGTCGAGATATTTTATTAAGTTTAATTTGATTTAATTAAAACGACCGTTCGGTTAAGCAGATTGCCAACAGTCTTAGATGAACGCTGGGATCTGGTTTTCGAGACCAAGTACGAATACATCGCCGAATCCGACAACCATGATGTCCTTGTGATGCTGAGCCAAGAGCAACATTCCCGATGCTCACGTGTGTCAACTGCAAGTACTTCTAAAGACATTGCAGTATGCCGACACGAGACCCCCGTATTAACAATTTGAGCTTGAAGTTGCCGACTTCAAAATAAAGATTTTATTTTTTTTCCCAAATAATTGCTTATAACGTGCGAAATAAATGACGTAGAACAATGATTCAGGTATCAAATGAAAGGTATTTTGCGTGTCTTTAAAACAGTAGTAAAAATGTTTTTCAATTTTAAATACATTTTGAGATATTAATTTTTAACTTCATGTGAAGCAACTATTTTTATGCGGTCTTTAGCACACCGATGTATTTAAAACATCAGTGATGACATATACTTTTTTAGCACCAGTGCAAACCTTAATTGGTCATATCTAATTCTATATAAAATAAAGTATTCTTATTTAAATGAAACCTTATAATAAACAAAAGATTCTTCAAAATGCACTTAATTACGCTTTAGGTAGTATGAATGTTGAGATGTGCGATAAATAAAATATATTCCTTCATGTTTTAATAAGTAATTTATTAAAAAATTATGAAAACCAACTTTATACACAAAGAAAGAAATATTTTGAATGAATGAAAATTATGAAAACATAAAGAAATGTACAATTTTGCTACTAGACGACTTTGGGACCTGAAGGTGAACGCAACCCTTAAGATACACTTATCAGTTTATGTCAGAGCCGGACCAACCATATGTGCAAGATGTGCAAATGCACAGGGCGCAAAGTTCTGGGGGCGCATTACCAGGAGGAAGAAAATGTAATCTGATCTTGCTCAAACAAATATGTACTGCCATTTGCATTTTAAAATAAATTGTATCTTGTGTGTCCGTTTCTCCGATATGGACAAAAAAAAAGTTTACCTCTTGGGTTAAGTTGGAAAGGCTTATGCGTGTTTCGGTCTATGTATGTATGTATGTGTGTAAATATTAAAAGGGGCGCTTTATACAAATCTTGCACGTGGCGCTAGTTTGGCTTGTGCCGGCCCTGGTTTATGTTAACGACTTTCTAGTGGGTACAAACAAATTCAAGACCGGGTGTCTGAAACAGCGATAACCTGATCGTTTTATGGATCCTGAACATCCTGAGCTATGTATAGGATTGGAAGTTGAATGCTAAGAGCACTAACTTTATAAATCACCCAAAAGGAGTGCTGCATGGGAAAATGCTGCACACCTGTTTTCGGCATTATGAAATTAATCGATTTTATTTTATAATAAAATAAAGTACTCTCCATAAGACATATGACATAACTCTTATAACTGTTGAGCAATGTTGAAAAATGAGCCCAAAATGCCCATAGTCCTTTGTGTAGGATGACTATTGCTTTAAAGGCACGGGCTAATGAGCTTGGCCAATTTTTTTTTGTCCATAAATTGACTGTAGGGCATACACTTTTTATACAGGGGTGGTCTGATCCAAACAAAAAGTGAGTTTGAGAAACAACGAAAACCCTAGTATGCATGCACAAGCTGTTAAAATTTACCTTTTCAGTCAAAATAATGAAACGAAGTTTTTTTATAAACACTGAATATCTACGTTTTGAAAAATTTAAACAAGTTTTTAAAATTTTCTTAATAAAATAAATTTTTTGCTATCACTTAGTTTTTTTTTTTTCACTAATTGTACTACATAATTACCGACCGATATCTTGTTTAAATCTTGAAATCCTGCGTACGCCCTTAAGTACACGGCCCGGGTGGCAGCCAAATAGGGCGGGGTGCCATCAGTAACAGCAAAATTGCTGTTTTTTGCACATTACAAAAAATAAAAACACACAGATAAAACAATAAATTTATTTTCCAAATACCTATGTGCAGTAAAACCCGCTTAAGTGAAACCTGCTTAAGAGAAAAACCCGCTTTACTGAGACACTTTTTTTTTATCCCTGAGTATTTTTCGACCAGTTACCTTTAAAACACTCCGCTTAAGCGAAATTCGCTTAAGTGAAAAATCCGGATACCTGAAACATATTTTCCGTTCAATTTTATATTACTCATTGAAAAAAACTCTCTGAAGTGAAAAAAAAATTGAATCGAACAGAACGAAAAATTTGCTGAATGCTTTTGTTTCTTCTCTATTTTTCAGCTTCATCATTTTCACCAACGTTTACATTTAAATTTTATAAACAAATTGCTTTGTCATCTCAAACAAAAATCCAAAACAACATTTTAAGTGTCTCAAGAGGTATACGTATTTTGACATTAAATAAAAAGAAAATTACATTTCATAATTCAAAGATAAATCAAAGATAAATACAATTATTTCTAGAATTATTTCTCCACTTAATGGAATGTTAAGATCCGCTTATGTAAAACTTTTTTCACTTTTTTTTTTGTTTCAATTATCTGCTTAAGTGAAATTATTTTTCGTTTGATTAAGTGAAAAACCCGCTTGAGTGAAAGAAAGACTGTGACATTTTGCAGTTTCTCTTAAGCGGGTTTTACTGTACCTACATAATATTATACATATCTGTTCTGTCGTTCTGTGCTCTGTTCTTTTTCCTTAAATGTTATGATCAGGCTTGCCAGATTTTTATGAGGTTATATCGCAAAATCTGAAAAAAAAATATCAAAAATCAGCTACTTTAGTATCGCGAAAACCGCAAAAGCAATAAAATGGTAGGTAGGTATAGTTAATAGTAAAAACAGTGAAATCATTGTTTGTATTTTTTCTTTTGTTAAAAAATGATCTCACAATAAATTCCATTTCACTCTTAAGGAAAAAGTCCTTTCTTGAATTTTTTCACGCAATCATTGCTCTGTTTAAATTTATATTTTGCTAAAAAAAATCACGACATCTTTCAGAAGGTATGTAAATTGACGATTTTCTTCATTCAAACTGGCTAATTTTAAGTAAACTTAATATCGCGAAAACTGCAAAAATATAAAACGTAAAACTAAATTTTAAATCGCAAAGTACCAAAAAATATCGCACGTTTTGCGATATACCGCGCAATCTGGGAAGCCTGGTTATGTATGAGTATTTGTATTCGTTTCGCTTTTGGAGACTTTGCGTCAGTTTTCTCACCTCTTTCAACAGAAAATATTGCAGTATGGACCCGATAAGAACTACTGCGTGTTTTTGTTCCAATGCTTGCCTCGATATTTTGGCCCATCTCCCACTAGGCAATTTCCGAGCAACTTTGTTGGACTAGACTTTGACTTTTGTCGCCATATTTTTGTTTTTCTGATGGCTGCTTTCCGGTTATCTGGCTGTGTATAATCGTAAGCTGGTAATGCGAAATAAATCAATATTTATAATTATTAAATATTATGTTATTTATTATTATAATGTGAATTATAGGTAATTGACAAGTTTTTATTTTAAAGAAAAATACCTACTCACATTGTTAAAAAAAAAAGGAAAGCATATTCAATTTCCAGAAATCGGTCAAAATGAAAAAGGGTGAAAAGGAAATACACGCCATTTTGGCATCCAAAATGACAAGCGGAAACGCCATTTTGACATCATATTTTTGACAGATAAGGATGCCAGCAACAAAAAGTTGCCCTGTGAGCGAGGGTAAGCAACAAAAAGTTGCCGGGAAAAAAGTTCCTCGAGCACCTCCGAGTAACAAAAAGTTGGGCAACTAAAAGTTGCCTAGTGGGCGATGGGCCTTAAAGATCTAACAAACAACAGTATCTTATTCGAAATCGGGCGAATACGGCGTCACATGGCAGCTGCAAAAATAAATTTAAAAGGTGAAGAAATTTGGACAGCCTTACTTTCAATCGAAAAAAAGCACACAAAAAATATAGATTTTAATGATATAATCGAAACATGCAGTGCAATAAAAGCTCGAAAGCACCTTTAAATCAAATCTTTGTGTGTTTTTTCTTCAATTTTTTAAGGGGTGTAAGCTTGCTTTACCGCCCCGGGTGTCACTGGCTCTTATAGTCCGCCCCTGTTAGCTGAGTTTAAGTTATCCGCTCTCTGTCACCATGTCACAGGCCATTCATATTTATTAATACTAAGTTGACAGATGTGTTAGTCTTATCTTTCCCTTGTTTTTCGTTTATTGATACGGGGGTAAGTAGTTACCAACCACGTTTACCTTAATATATTTTTATTAAAAATTTTCCTTCATGTAAAGGATTTTACTTAAAATTTTTACTTTGTAAACTCTTAATCTTGAAAATAAAATCTTTAATTTATAATGTTTGCTTACATTTCAGTAAATAGCTACAATCTGAGTTAATATAAAAACGACAGTAAATCACACTCTGGTCATAAAAAAAAATTCCAACACAAAAATGACAACCAATTTCAAAATAATTCCAACAAATTACTGCATCAAAGATGTTAACCCATGTAAATGTAATTCCCAGAAATAAAACTGCAGATCCATAAGGATTCCACTTCGATTGTTCAACGACAAAAAAAAAATAAAAAATAAAAAAAAAAATATTGCAAATCCAAAGGATTTCGAAATCGAATGCTTACATCGTAAATAAATTTAATTCATGTGATATGGCTGCCAAATTCAATATTTTCTTATCCTCATAACAAAAGTTAAAACTCTGTCCGTGTGCAATGACATTCTTCTGGGTGCTCTGTGCTTTGTATTTGTATATTGAAATTGAAATTTATGAACAGGGTGACCCGTAATTTGAGGAAGAAAAATTTTTTTAAAGTAGGTACAAGGTTAAAGTTAAGCTTATAAAAATTAAATATGCAAGTTCTTGAAAAGAATCAATTTCGGTGTGTCCTTTTTCTTTTTTTTCTTTGCTGGTCTTAGCGAATCAATTTTGTAGTGACTTGTACGAGTTGATGTTTACACTCCAAAAAAAAAGACGTAGGTACTTATGTCAAAAATACATCAAAAATATTTCCAAAAATTTTAAGACAACAAGAGAAACATTTAGAAGAAAATTTTTTTTTGGAAATAATTTTTTATTTTCTTGTTCAAGGAAATCAGCATATTAAAAAAGGACCAATTTATAGGGGTTGGTCACTATACTTATATGTATATGTAAATTCAAATCACTTTAAGGCCAGGCGCGCACATGTAACTAAACAGGGCGCTCTCATATAATCCTATAGTACTCAAAATCGAAATCAAACTGTTTAATTGCATGTGCGCGCTGGCCTAAGGTTTAAAAATCACCATTAGTTTGTGGGTGGAACACCCTATCAAATCGCTTAAAAATCGGTATATGCGATAAGAAAAAAAGCGACAACATAATAGAAAGGAGGAAAGCAGGACACCATAACACGGAAGTTGAATACATCCCACACTATCTTAAAGGCATTGTGCAATGCAATATATTTTCTGTCTATATAGCCAGATACTTTTCGTCCACAGAAAAATTATATCAGAGATGTCCTTATTTTGTCATTTCACCCAATCCTTTCTCTGGTCTTGCTGCCGCAATACAATAGCACACATATACAGCGAGGAGGTTAACGGACGACAACATCAAAAATAATTCCAAGATTTTTATGGATAGCTACGCCCGGTTGAACGGATATCGAGCAATTTTCTATTGGAACGCCCGACGAACCGTCTAGAGGAGCAAGAGTGGCTCTATATAATGATGGCGACATCGACGTTGAAGTTTACATCGTGGACGCCACCATTGACAATACCAAAATAAGAATAAAAATAAAAACCAACAACAAAAAACCCACATTCCCTATACATATATATACACTATAGGTATCTACTATATTATGTACTTGGAGCTTAAACCTTTAGAAAATGTGAAAAATGTTCAGGATCTAAGCAACGAACCGTGTCCAATTCCCCATATAGTAAAGCTGGAGCAGCAGATCTCTGTGCCAAATAGGCTACAAGAAATTTAAAGGAATAAGAATTGAACATGATGTTTATTGTTCAATCACCACGTAAAAATCTTTCAATAAGTTTCCATCTTTCGATTGCATTTCACGTCTTGCTCTTGATGTTATCATAATACCGGATCTAGTAAACTGTGTTTTTATTTTTTTTTAATTGTGCGGGAGGAGAGCTAGGAGAGTGCAAAAGCATTCTACAGTTGCACAGTGTGAGAATCGACCACGGCAAGAAATCGATTTAAGAGTTCTGTAGATGATTTTTATTGACATATTGCATGATGGAGAAATTGGAAATCATGGGTTTTTGATTGCGTTTTGACAGAATTGGAAGATTCTATATATTATTTTGGTTGGAAGAATTTGTTCGTCACCAAATTTCTTTCACAGCAGTTTATTTCTAAGTAAAATACCGAATGGGTTTTCGAAACACTCATAACACCCAGGTATTTGATTGTTGATTGTTGGTCTTAATCAAAACCGACCATGACCGGAAGTGTTGAAAGAAATTGGTGGAAAAATCGAGTTTTTATCCAAATTATGGACAGCAAGTTATGTACTTCATGCCGGTAACACGTCTAATTTTTCTCCGAGCTTAATTTAAACAACGATACTTTTCTCACCATACACTTTTCTTGCCTAATACTATTCTCCCATGATACTTCTCTAGCACGATACTTTCTCGAAATATCTCGCATCATACTTTTTTCGCATGATACCTTTCTCACATACTTTTCTCACATGACACTATTCTTGCACGATACTTTTCCAGCATGATACCTACTTTCTCGATATATTTCAACCGTGATACTTTTCTAGCATGATACTTTTCTCGCATGATACCTTTCTAGAACGATACTATCTCAAAATATTTCTCGCATGATTCCTCTGTCGAGTGATACTTTACTCGCGCAATCTTTTTTCGCTTGATGCTTTCTCGTATGATACTTTTCTAGCTTGAAACTTTCTCGATATGTATACTAGACTGATTCAAAAAAAAAATTAAAATGTCTCCGATTTTTGATGCCACTAGCTTTTTAGTTACAGTTTAGTGAAATAATAAGCCTGGTAAAATTTCCGCCGTTTAGATTAATATTTAGAGGTCTCTCATCACTAATTTCTTGTTTCCATACGAATTGTATGTGAAGTTTTCTTTTATTTGCTTCTTTTTTTATAATTTTACAACCGGTTATCGCGACATATTCTTGAAGGAAATCGAACTTTCTTTAAAAATGTCTTTGCCTAATTTTTTAATTACAAAGTTTTTGAAGGTTAAAGTGGACGATTAATTCCATAGTTTTTTGGATTTCCTGTTTTTCCCGCACAATACTTTTTCGCATGATACTTTTGTCATATGAAAGTTTTCTTCTAAAATTCGTTTTTTTTATGATACCATATTTTCACATGATACTTTTCTCGCATGTAAATTTCACTGCAATATTTTTTTCTCGATATATTTTTTGCATGATACTTTTTAGCATGACATTGTTCTCGCATGATACTTTTCTTGCATAATATATTTTTGCGGTAGTTACAATACTGATGAGATTTTAATGGAAATCTAAACATCTTTTCGAGAAAAAAATAAAACTGAAATTTTAAAATTTTGAAAAAATTATTCAATTTTTGCTCTAATTTTGATTTCTTTGAAAAAAAATATTTTTTTTTTCTTTTCAACGCTTATCAGTATTGTAACTAACTCAAAACTGTGAAAAAAGTGGGCAGAAGTTGTTGTTTTCGTTTCGATTTTGATGAAAATTTCACATTGTTTTTACGACTTTGATCATTCGGTACGTGAAAACGGTTCAATGGATTAATTTGAAATTTTACAGAAATATTGGCGGTCTATATTTCTTTGAAATGTCTTACCAAATTAAGTCCTGCAGTCAATATTAGTAAAGCAGTAAAAGATTTACAAAAAAGTCTTTAAAAAGTCGTTTTTTTTTACCTTTTCTGAGTGTAACGCTGAGGAGACAAGAAAAATAATCGTTATAAAGTTTTTAAAAAAATCTTGTAGAATATTAATTTCAGTTTTTAAAACTATCCTTAAATTTTCCGTGTCGTCATTCCTTGCGAAGTCAAGTCTGTTATTTCATTCAAAGCCAGATATTCTTCTGCAAAAAAGTTGTAGAATGGCGATAAATAAACCAAGTTATCGAAACAAAACATTATTGGCTCAAAAAAATTTTTCAAAGAAAATGACAATGTTCAAAAAAAAGAAAACAAATTAAAATTTTTGGACCGTGGCACTTCTTATGATTGCGCAATAACGGTACCTTAAAATACTCATTTGCTAAAATGTCTCGATACACAAAATATAAAGCTTCAGAATGCTTTTTATTTCAGCTCAATACGACCACTTTTCCCAGAGATACAGCTCTTCAAAAAACACTAAATTGCTTTGAGAAGTCTAGAAGACTTTGAATTTTTTTAACAATTGCTTCATTTGAGTGTGTTCTAGGCAACTGGTTGATGGCTTCGCTTTTCGAAAATGAAAACAAGTAATAGCTCATTCAAAATTTTTTTTTGCTCTCATTAGTGATTTATCAATTAAGTTTTAATTTTCTTACCAATTAAATATTTATAAATTAAAAAGTTTACCTTCATTTGCATAGTAAAACATAAATAAACGACTTTTTTTATTGAGTTAGTAAAGATACTCAATTTCATTTTATTTCTTAAACAACATTAGATATAAATATAAAAAGATTATTTTATTTTCAAAATACATTACACTAAAATTTAGTTTATAGATAATTTTAATCTAATTACACTTACATAAATATTTGTATGTATTCAAATTACAAGATACATTTAGAATTTGTGTTAACTGAAACAACATTTGTGCGATAAGAAATATTATTCGAAAAAAAACATATAAAATATATTATTATATCTTAAAGTAAAGTAAAATTACAAAAAGGTATGCATATTAATTTTATGTGCGTATGTTATTATTTAAGTGCGTGTGATGATAAAATCCTTATGAGCTTATACTAAATGTTCAGAATAACTGTTTCATAAAAAAAATATTACAAATTGAATGAAATATTGTGTTTTTTGTATAATAGGCCATTATAATTTATAGTAGACTGAGAGTGGAAGATGTGCGTGAGAATAAATAAAAATAAAAATTTAAATATTAATTACATACAATCGACATAAAAATATCGTTTTTTTTTTAATTTATTACGCCTCTTGAGAAAGATAACACACACTCTTTGAAATGTTTATTTAAATGGAAAATTATTGTTTTCCCTTGGAATCGATTTTAACTGCTGCTGTTGTTGCTCCAGGTGATGTTGGTTTTTGTACATAGACAATTTCAGCATATTCTGTTGAACTCTTTGATGGCATTGGTTGATTATTATCCGAAGGCTTCAGTACCAATTCGGCGTAGACGAGTTGTTTTTCTTCCTAGAAAATATAAATTAATAAATATGTGTTTTTAGTTATCTGTTGTATGTAAAATTATCGCATGATATTTATTTTGAAGGGGAATCTAAATATGTCTTTAAATTAAGAACATTTATCGATTTTAATTCAAGTCCCCAGCTGACAAATTCTGTTAATTTTAGTCAAGACCCTAAAAAAGTTTTCAAAAGGCAAAATCTAGACGAGAAAAACTCGGTCAGTTAGTTATATTTTTACAAAGTACTGAAGTCGCTAAAATTGAATATGGGTATGGGTACGGAACTCTGTCTTACACAAGTTTACGAGAAAAAGGACTAATCCTCATGAGCTAATGGTCTTATTGAAAATAGTACCTAAATATTTTCAACTTCGTGCTCTAAATGTCCCGCACTGATTTCTACCGAATCTGAACAATTAAGTGTCTATGATATTTCCGCTGCAAAATAAATGGCTGAACAGAATGGAGACGGAGCTGCAACTGGAGCCGCAGCTGGAACAGCTGTCAAAATATTGAATACACACAAATTCAATGTTGCGAACACAACGCAACGTAGCCGCATACGGAGCTGCAGCCGCAGACGGAAGAGTTAAGCCCAAAACAGATGTGCAGCTTTTTCCCATGCAGCGGAATTAGAAATAGAGATATCGTGCAGCAAAGGCTGCATGCAGAGTCTGGAATATGTCAACTCTCATAAGAACCTGTGTAAATTTATTTTCGCTGCATTGGAAAAAGCTGCACATCTGTTTTCGGCATTCGCCAACTTTTCACGTGCAGCACTTTTGACGTTTCTATTTGTATGAAGAAAAAAAAAACAGCTTTTTGCATCGGAAAGAAATATTATGCTTATTTGTGTCGCGAGAAAAATTATTAAATAAAAGGAAAAATATTGGAATTGGAAATAAAAAATGTGAATTCTGAGATTCACAAGAATATTGTTAAGTTTTTTTGTCAAAGTACTTTCAAAGCTGTACGGCTGCATTGTGGGCACGTCAAAAATGTGGTTAAATATTTTAAAGGGGCTTATGAAATCCGCCTTTACTAAGAAATAAACATTCTTATTTAAATGGAATTATGTAGTTCCCAAATAAGATTTTAGTATTGAATAATTTCAAAATTTTCTATCCGTTTCACGATTTAACCAGAAAAGGTAAATTTTAACAGCTTATGCGATCCTATAAAAAATAGTATAGAAATCAACTTAAACAATTCTTATTTTCTAAAAAAAAAGAACAAGTATGATATTTTGTTGGCTTTATTTCTTTTTCAATTCAGAGCCGAACTTGAGTTGTTAAAAAAGTTTGTGTTTCTTTTTAGGTTAAGAGCGCCTTATGTCGCATTACTCAATCAAAAAATTTAGGTAACAAAAATTGGCTAGGAGGGGGGGAGGTACGATTCCCCTGCATCCCCCGCCTTGCGTATGCCTTTGACTAAACAATCCCCCTGATGGACCCTATAGCATGCGTTTCGGAACCAGCCAACAAAATGCCCAGCTGCGAATATTACTTGAGAGCTCAGGTCGTGAAAGATGATCTGCTGGCCGGTATGTACAAAACCTTTTGATGTATCATTCACAGTTTAACGAGTTAAGGTATCAAAAAAGGCACACCAGCGCTAGTTTGATCATGGCCGCCATTTCTTTCTTATTAGAATACCTTTGAACAGCATCCACTGATCTACCTAGATTGTTTAATTATTAATAGACTTTTTTAAAAGTTCTTTCAAAGTATATTAAAGCCCTCCTCAAAGGCCTTGACACTCCATACCTCTGTATATTTCTTTTTTTTGGTTTGCATTTTTATTAAATTTTGGATTGCAGACCTGGCAAAATTGAATACCACTTTTAAACTTGCATACTAAATTCTCTCAACCAGAATTCAGCTGGCAGGTTTATTGTTCAGAAATTTATTCATCCGGAAAAAAGTCCAAAAACATACATAAATGCTCTCTTTGATCAAAAGATTGCAATGAATAATGACTGTTTAAATTGACATTCCTCAAAAATAAACGTATAATTTTCAATTTACCCCCGAAAACACTTTGGGCCATTAAAATTGCTATATGTACATTATATAATAAATGAATGACAAGAAAAAAATAATTTGAATTAAATTAATTTTTACCTTTGGTGCGTTGTCGTTTCCAGCCGTCGTTGTCGCCGCCATCGTCGTTTCCGTTGTCGCCGCTGTAATTATTGTTGAATCCTCTGGGGCTTTCATACCAACCTCCCCAGTCGAAGCTGTCATCGCCCTGTTTGATTCACCCAAATACTCCGGATTATCTGTAGTAGTGCTGTTGGTCGTTGTATTGGTAGTTCCAGGTTGATCTGATGCCAATGTGGAATCCTTTTTGGATTTTTCATTCTTCCTCATGAATAACGATGAAAACGATGGCAATCTTTGCGATTTGGCAGCATGTGACTTTGTCTCAGTCTTAATGTCGGCACTCTCTGTGTCGCTACTAGATTTAAAATATTTGTTTTGTTTGGTTCACCTGTATACATTTATATTTTTTTTTTTTTTTTTGTGGTTTGCTTATAATTCTAGGATAGAAATAATTCACAAACAAAATAATACACCCATCAAAATTCAAAAAAAAAAAACTCTAAGCTACTAAATTTTAAACACACACATAGAAGATTCATTTTTCATAAAAATCAAAGAAAACTATGTATTTAAATTAATTAACAACTAAAAAAAAAAATAACACCATCCAACACCATTTTATACAAAAATTTACATCAAACAAAAATTAAAAAAAAAAAAAATATACAACGCAAAAGATCATTATCCAGGCTTCAGTCGTGCGTTTGTATGTTGCTTCAGGACAACGATATGAAAAGGACTACGACGAACGTCGACTATGAGCCATCTTTATATTTTTCAGTATCCTATTATGTTATTTTTTACTTTTCTTTGCAACAACAACAAAAAAAATACAAAATAATTTAATTACAAGGAATAAAAACTGTAAAAATATTACAAGGATATATGGTGGTGGTTGGTGGATTACAGTTATAATATAATATTTGGAGGGGGAGGGGAGTATTCGGGTGGCAATTTAATTAATTTTTATGTTTTCATGTCTGCTAGTATGTCTGCTATTTGTTCATTCCTTTCCTTTAGCACTATTTCATCCGTGATGCTACTGACTTATGTTTTACCATTTTTTCCTTTTTCGGGTATAAATTGTGTATAGGTATAATCTTGAGGCTATTTATAATCCAGGATCTGGATTTATCTTTTTTTTTTTTGCGTATCCCCTTTGTTCTTGTTGTGTGGGAATAGAATCGAAAAACACATGGCAAGGTAATTAAGCTGAGACCATAATAGTCTTAGTAGTGCATTTGGCCAGTATTTTGTTTTTCTATTTTAATGATTCTTTGAGTGCTTATAGATGGAAAATGTGGAATAAGCCATAAAATAATGTAATATGTATGTACATCGAGTTTAGTATAAAAGGGGTTTTAAGCGGTTAGTTAAAGTGTGAAAATGTTATGCAAAAGACAGAAAGTATGATTGTTTTTTTTTCTAGACGAAACTAGAGCTATTAAAAGTTGGAAAGGGCGCCGAAGTATTCCCACAAAGGCCCTTTCCCTTACCCTACTATAGTTATAGAAAGCAACCTGTTACTGGCATGCCTCGAGTCACTTTTCCGTTTTTACTTGCTCTATCGGCAAACTAGTTTTTGGTAAGAAATAAAATGCACGACTGGATCGCAAGAACTTGCGATCTATAATAGTAAATGTTTCTTCGAATGAAAAGCCTGATACACGTTCCTAAATCGATGAAACAAGTAAGTACGTATTAAAAATGTTTTAATCTAAGAACGAAGAACGCCATCTAAAGTCTTGAACAAATATGAATTTATGGAGAAAAAAAAATCAAAAATCGTCTTAGCGGTTTTCTTAAAAAAACTAATTTTTTAAAAAAACCTACATAAAATTTTCAAAAACCATAACTTCAAAAAAAATTTTTAACCCGTTTTCGCAGAAATGATTTTTCAAAAAATTATTTTTTTTTTTACATCCAAAAATGTTTTTTTTTTTTTTGTAAATATTTGTATGCAGTATTATTTAGTTTTAAAATGAGCTCCAAGAAAATAAAAATTGGCTAAGCCGTTAACAAGAAAGTCGAACATCAAAAAGGGGTTCTATGGCAGGCACCGTTAGTAACAGTTCTTCGTAATTTTTTTCACCAAAATTCAAATCAAATTACTAATGTAATATGTATGTTTTGTAAAAGTTTTTATCAAAACCTTTTTCGAAGTGGTTGTATGGCAGGTACTGTTATTTTTTGAGCTAAAAAAAAAAATATCGATTTCCCCTCAGGCCGCATAAACACTGCCAGGCCGATGGAACTATACACACTACACACTATTTAAAATAACAATTTTCATTTTTAAAATTGTTTGTATTTATGTACACATATTTAAATTTTGTAAAAATAAGAAAAAAACATGTTCCAACATTTATTAAAACAAAAATAGAAAATTTTTACAATATACGATGTTCGAAATTGTAAATTCTGTGCTTGTCATGTCCGAAATAATTTTTTTCATCCCTCCTACCTAAAATTCCTTTAAAAATAAATCTGTAATTACATCTGGTAGGTAGCTCACGTCGCATCCATGTCCATTTAAACTTTTTCAAATACCTTCTTTTAATTATAATGCCAACATCTTTTCTAACTAAAGTTCCTGCAAACACATTTTCTGTTTGTACTGAACAAAGGAATATTACTCATAGCCACAGTAGCCCCCGAACACAGCAAATGTTTCAAAAACAAATTAATCTTCCAGCGAATTTTAATCACTTTTAGTGAGCCTGCGTTTTTTATTTGTTCATTTGCTTTGACAAATGATCAAAAGAAACTACAAAATTACAAAATATATCTTCAAATAATAGAGAGATTGTTTTGCCTTTTTGCTTGTTGTTTGCATCAGGAAAAATATATACCTACATAAGTTGATTTTCCACTGCCTGAATTCTGAGCAACACCTCGCCCCCATACCGTCATTCTTTCATCACAAAATGTCTTTGGTATAATAAATTGTGTAAAATGAGCTTAACATTGCCTTACATTTTTGCATTTTTTGTATTTATTTTCTTCACAAGTTTCTTTGTCTTCGCAAATATTTTCGTGGAATTATTTTTTTGTTCTGCCTTTCGAAAGTAGGAAAGAATAATTAAATATATTCTGGTTTTGACATTCAACTTGTATTCGTACAGCAATCGCTCAAAATGACTATTTCCATGTCTTTTCTCGTATACAACAACAAGAATATTACAGTCAGACCAGTAGCAGGGGGCCAACGGTCTGCCAGATTCCCCCAAGCAGAAAATTTTGTTTCCTTCAACTCAATCTATCTCAACCATTCATCATGCTCCAAGCTTGTTTCCAGTCACTGTCCTCACTCCTACTTTGGACTATGGCAGTTTTCGCAATTATTTACATATTAATATTTTAATAATAATTTTTGTATTCAATAATTGTTTAAAAGTTGTTTGAAATTTGCGTAATTAGTGAAAACACACGCAATTATTATATTTTGTGTTTCAAGTGTTTTTGTGAAATCCTTGGAAATATTAAAAAAAAAATATGTACAAATTAATATTCACAGCAGGGAGTTAGGTCTGTACATACATCATCGATATAAAAGAATTTGCGACTGTTAATATTTGTCCATTTTGTATCTAAACTCAAAACATATTTTGGTATAATTTTGATATTCAGTAGTAAATATAAAGTGAGTTTAGGTACAGCTGATTCAGAGCATGTAATATGTGTTGCTTCCGAAAAAAATTGCAGCAATAGGGGGGACCTACAATTTTCTGCTGAGTCCAAACGGCTAAGGTGAGATGCACTTATTCAGGATAAGAGTTACTCTTGAAGACAGTAGCCTTTACTAAAAAGTTTATTATCTTTTATTTTTTTTTTGGTTTAGAAAAAATAATTTTCAAAATTAAGAACAGCTTTTCTATTTTAATTTTTAATTACTTTAAATAGAATATTGATTAAAATACTCAGAAGCATCAGATTGCAAAATTATAGCAAAGTTGTACCCATTAAAACGCTATCACACCAAAACCATCAATGCTAAAAAAGAGCCAGGTTTTGCATGTATACAAAAAAACCTGTAAACAAGGAAGCCGTCATTACAAAAGTAATGGGATCTAAAAGTACGCCAAGTTTTAAGTTCTTTACAAGCTGACTTGTTACATACAGGTTTTTTGTATACATGCAAAACTTGGCTCTTTTTTTAACATTTATGTTAAGTTGTGGTTTCTTAAATTTTCAATTTTTGCATATAACTGACCCCTTACACTCTTCCAAACTCCATCGGTGTACAACAATCAGAAGTGCTTCAAATAATAGACAACACTCATGAGAAAGTGGGTTGATACCACACCCATAAATGTCAAAATTTTCAATTTTTTCCTTTGAATTCAAGGCCTACCGTTGTGCGAAATTTAAGATTTTACGGCATCGGAAAATGCTCCATAGTTTTGATGATTTGCCTATAGCTTACCAAATATGGCAAGTTTGAAGTTTCTTACATTATTGGTTCCGAAGTGAGAGGGGCGTCGAAAATCGCTTCCTGTAAAAAGAAGGAATATTGCCAAAAACTTGGATATTTTATTTAAGGTACTAGCTCAAATTACAGTGTACGCACGCATTGACGCACATGCCGACACGGGCCGTGTGGCGAAACCAACCTTTTGGGGCTTCTTAGCTTCTTTAAAGGTCAATATTCTAAGCTTTTTTGTAGTAGCCTGTGGCGTAATGATTAGTGCGTTCGACTGTCACGCCAGAGGTCTGGGGTTCAATACCAGCCACTTCCACCTTTAGTTTAGTTTTTTTCGGAGCTACTACCTGTTGCAAGGAAGTGAAAAATCCTCCAAGAGTATCTCTTGTCATAGAAAAGTGCCGCTCACCTTAGCCGTTCGGATTCGGCAATAAATTGTAGGTCCCCTCCATTCCTGCAGACACGCACACAAGAATGGTTGAGAGTTGTAAGTCGCTAGGCCTTGGTTCTTCATGAGCCGTTTATGCCACCAAATTTATTTTTTTATTCTAAGCTTTTATTTTTTTCTCTTAATAAAGTTATTTAAGTGAATAGTTTTTGAAAATTAAATTTCAAATTCAAAATTTCTGAAAAAAATTTTGATTTTTTCCAAGTTGAATTTTTTTTTCAAAATTTTGCGTATTAAGTGTCATTGTTTTTTTTTTATATAATCAATGCTCTTGTTATTTTTTAATCAAATACTGAGAACCGGAAGTAAAAATCTTTTTTTTTTTCAATTTTTGCGAAATTAGTAAAAAAAAAAAAAAACAAAAGGTAAGTACTTCCTTATGTACCTTTCTCTTCTCTCATAAACATGACAACACAAACAAGAAACAGTGCTTCCGGGAATTATCATCTAAAATACAATATAAAGTACAAATTAGGTGACAACTTATGTATTATACACAATGCCGTAATTGATCATTGATAAAGTTTTGATAAAGTTTGTAAAAAATTCAATTTTGTTTTTGTACAGAGCAAATGAATATTACTCATACGCCACAGTAACCCCCGAACAATCATTCAAAAACGAATTAAGTTTCCATCAAATTTTAATCACTTTTAGTGAGACTGCATTTTTATTCGTCAAGAGAGACGGCATACTAAAAATTGTACCAACATAATTTTCTATCTTCATTCAAATCCCAAAAAAAAAAAACAATATTCTAGGAAATGTGGATTGTGAGCGTTAAAAAACAGAAAATAAAGAATGATTTTGTTCACTGTTTTACAGAGATACAGTCAGGTATAGCGTCACTGTTAATTGATTAAAACCTTTCAATAAGTTCTTTAATTTACAAATTGTCAGCAGTTATTTTGAATACACTAACTTGGAATATAAAGGCAATTAATTGAATCTTCAATGCAGTAGGTAATAGTTGATGACTATTTCGAGTTTTATTTACTTAAAAGTCATCCGTTAATTTTGCTCATTTTTGGCAGTTACCAGTTTTAAATATTATAATCAATTGACTAAATTAAACTTTTGGTCAGAATATTCAAAATGACTATTAATTAAATTCAACATAAAAGTTTTTTTCGGGCAAAGTCCTGGCAAATTGCCAAACAAATTCCGCTGCATTTTTGTTTTTATAATGAACAAAATCTCAGAAATTGCTTTGCGAAATGTCATATTATTTTCCGATATTTTTTGAATCATTTTCATACCTACATTAAAAAAAGTTTTAAATTTTCTGCATGGTTACTATTCAAAGGAATAATTTTACGTTTTTGCATTATTTTCGTTCACTGTGAAATTAATATTTGAAATAAGTCGTTATTAAAATGCGAATAGCCCTCGTTAAATACATGAATATCTAGATATCGGAAAAGATCTGTATTCAAAACTTGTAAACAATATTTAATAATGCTAAACAGCTCCTGCAAAACCACTTTTCAACCAATTGATGATTTTAATCTTTTGAAATAAATAAATTGTATAAGCCACAGGCTATCTGACTTTCCTTTCAGGCTAGATTCAATTCAATTCAATAATATTAACCTTAGCGATAAGCATCAGTATCTTAAAATATTCAAAGCTGATTTCCTACAATTACACCAGATTGTTCTGTAATAGTTAATGTCAAAATTCCTATATCAGCTTATTTGAGACTTTGTTTTGTGCCTGCCAAATAAACGCCCCCATTTTGTTTCTAATTAAGCCTGTTCAACATATTATATACCCACGTATTGCGAATTGAATGATCCAAAAACCTCCCACCACATTGTCTATCACTCACAGAGAATGTAATTTGCATTTTGACTATAAGACGACGGCCTATTAATTAATCCCGAAGTATCGAGAATATCATTAACCTAATCTGCTATTGACTGGTTTTCTATCATACAAACATAAACCATTTGAACTTGTCGTTGGTCCTGTCGAAAATAATGATGATATAGGTAGATATGTTCTGGGTAACGATATCCACCTAACCTTGATGGTATACTGTAGTTGGTGCCTTACAATATTGTCTAGCCAAGAGAATATTATTATGAATTTAACCCCACCATCCACACCGCAAGAACACATCACTGTGAGCTAAATTTAATCATTCGACCGACCACAACAGCCACAAGTCAATCGATTTTCTTGACTTTGGCTTAAATTTCAGTTTTGTGGTAATGAAACATTAAACGTAGCACAAGTAGCAAGACCGAAAACTTTCGTTCAGATATACATTATAAAATGTAAGCCAATCTAAAGTGTAACATCATCATGTATTTTGTGGTTTAAAGTTTAAACATTATCGTTAGTTGTGGGTGGAATTTATTATTTTCTCAATTTTAACATCTGAGAGATACGAAATATGTTTTTGAGAAAATCATTATACCTACATCGGGAAATTTGTGTGGCCTTGAACTATTTTATGAAAGTATCTTGACTTCTGGATCCTTTTTACACATTAGTTTTTTGTTGGTCCTTAAATGACCTGTGTAAACAAAAAAATGACCGAATTATTCCATCACATTTTTCGAAAATATATACCTACTTGTTGAACGTATTAATAGATAAAATATAGGCATAATAACTACAAAATTGGGCAGCTCAGAAAAATGAGATCCCACATATTTTTAGACGACACTTTTATAATTTTATGTTACATGAATTATTTTCTTTAGTAGATTGCATCGAAATTATTTCTGTATATGTTGTCTATAAAATCGGATTCTTTTGGCTCTGATGGAATTCATCCTAAATTTGTGGGAATAAAACTAAAATTTTACCTATTCGTAAAAATCCTACCAGCCAAGACTATAGTTCGATTTCTATGCTGCCTTACCTGTCTAAAGTTTTTGAAAGAGTGCTCTTCAAAGGTTGAAAGTATACCGGGAGCAAACATACAAATTATTTCCTGCTTTACAAAACAATAACAAAGATATATGTGATTCAAAAAGCCTCAATAAAGAATTGAATTGAATTGAAATAGTGCTTCAAAGGCAAAGAAATTTGTATATCAAAACAAATTATCGTCTTTCTCTAATGTAATCTGAGTTTAGAAAATATCAAAGTTGACTGCTATTATAAACGTTGTTGACAATATCTGAGTCTTATGGATGAAGATAAAAATACATTTTTAGTATTGCTAGACTTTTAGAAGGCCTTTGACACGGTAGAACCTTGGCTATGCCTGTCTCTGTAAACAAGCTTTTAACTATATAAATGGTTTCTCAAATTCAGCAGTAAGCCTTATGTCTTCTTATCTTATGTCTATATAGAAGTCAAGATAATTTCTTTCGACAATAGTTCATCGAACTTTCTACCTAATAGAAGAAGGGTTCCACAAGGTTCCATTCTTTAGCCTCTTTTGTTCTCATTAAATGTATATAAATGAAATTCCCTTCAAGGTTTTCTCTTCCATTCACATGTTGTTGCCGATGACATGCTAAAAGACTACGGATTTAAACTTAACTCAGATTTAGAAGGGATTTCTACTTGGTTGAAGAAAATTGGAATTTTTTGAAAAGTTAAAGTAGTAGGTAGTGAGCAAAAATTTAAAATAAAATTAAATGTTTTTTCTTTTTGTTTTAATTTTTTTTTTTTTTAACTCAATACTCAATACTCAATACGATTTTTATTGAACTTGGTATCAAAATTTGTACGTAAAAACTGGAACGCACTACCAACTAAGAGAAATAAATATTATACAAAGGCGCAGTTTTTCAGTAGTGAGTTAAACCAGAGTAAGTTAACTCCAGGCAAACTTTTATTCACTGTTAATTAAAAACAAAAACACAAAAATATGTGAATCGATCTTAAAAAACTCGGAGGATTAAATATCAAAAGCGAGTTAACTCGGATTTTGCTTTAAACTCGCAGTGAAAAATTAGACCTAAGCCATTCATACATTTTTTTTTAATTTTGAATTATCTCACTATCTGTTGAAATTAAATTTGTATGCAAAAGCTTCTAATAAGTTGTAAGTGCATTGCACATCAAAATTCAAAACAAAAAAAACACAGATTTTGTATTAATTTGTTGTTAGTTATTAATTTTCACCATGATGGTGATGTTGTTGCTAGTGTTAATTTTATTTTCGAACTCAAATTTTTTTACTTCATATATTGGTACCTACCAGTGGCGTGGCGTCCATATAACACGATTCCTATTGAGTTACCTTTTAAAACTCTAACTTTCAACATTTAACCACGTTAATTAAATAACGAGCAACATGAATCTAAACGAAGACATAATAGTAAGCAGATTGCGATGCGTATTTAGAAATGAATTTATGTGTTATTGTTTTAAATTAAAAACAAAATCAAATAAGAACAGTGAAAGGTGTAAAAGGGTTGTTTATTGAGTTGAGTTATTTGTAATTATAGCTTAACCTAATTTCAAATTATTTCGAGCTGAAAATGGCATTAGTAAGTGTAGATTGTTGCTTAACTGATTTTCTTTTGGAGGCAAATGATTTCAGTAAGCTGAATTTTATTTAAAAAAAAAAAGTTATAGGAATAGGAAGCTCTACTCTTTCATTGAAAATAGACTATACTCTAGTATTATATGTGGAGTTCTTTTATTAATTTATTTATTTACTAAAAACAAACAATTTGTGAAGTTCCTTATTTTTTCTTTATAACGCAACTTTAAATTTTCTTTAAGGTATTGCATTTGCATCTGCCAAAAACGGTTTCTTTTAAAGGACTTACCATTTGAAATAATACACGCCACGCCACGCCACTGGTACCTACCTACAAAGTTGGAGGATTACATCACCTTTTATACTTTAACTGAAAGTAGGTACTTGTGCAGTGATTTATGTATAAGTATCAAGAAATACAAGAAGTACTAAAACATCGTACTGTTTTTAGTAATATTTTTCATCAATACATATCCAATCGTATTAAAAGTAGCATTTTATTCAAATAATGAGAATAAATTTTGCATGAAGGTGTTATGTGTCCAGTCCACATTATATGGGGCTTAAGCGCATTTAACACATTTTTCTACTAATTTTTTTTTGACAAGGCAGTTACATTTATCTTCTAATCTTTTCCTAAATAAGAATCTAATGTGGATAAAAAAAGTTTAAATAAAACAGAAATTTAAGTTTTCATAGGTATGACCTTCGTATGTATAAGAAGAAAGTCGAATATTAAAAAATGTCTAGTTACACTTTCATCTTCTAAACGCTTCAAATTTTATTCTGTGTATGTGTATTTTTTCCGAGATGTTTTAATTATTCTTTTTTTTTTTTTTAGAAAAGTTTGTACCTATTCCAAAAACCGAATACAAAAATGCTATGAATTTAATACATACATATTAAATTTTTAGGGCACTCGAAACAGTCATTTTCTTTTTCTGATAATTTCAATTTTTTGTCAACATTTCTATTAGAATTAATTAAGGTAAGCGGCCCTGAGAGGTTTCCGTCGGAGAGGAAAATTTTCCGCGACGCATACAGCGCGCCGCGCGCTGCCCACCGCCACCGCCGTCAGAAGTCCAAAAGTTTATTCGAGGTGTCCTTCTGCGGAACAACTCTTCACTGCGTTAAAAAAAATTCCGCTAACAAGTTTTCGTCGGAGGATAACGGAAGAAGTCCTTATGAATCTTTCAAAAATGATCGCAATGCAACGCAAAACACCGGTGTGCGTTCCATAGTGTCAGAAAAATACCTCGAAGTAAAAATTCCCCGACTCGTATAAAATCGGAGAATTTTTCGCTCCGACTTCGCTAGGGCCGAAATTCTGTATCAACTGTACTGTAGCAAAAAACTATTGATTAAAAAATATATGTAGGTACCTACTAAACTTGATTTAAATAAAATACGTCATGAAAAATGTATGTTTTGTTAACATTAAAGCATCTCTCCTACCTTATACGATCCAAATATGGTAACAGCTGCCAAAAAAATTTAAATACATAAATAACTTCTTTGTTATTTTTCATTTCAAATATCTGCCAATTTGAAAATTGACGAAGTACCTATATATGTAGGCACTTACTTTATTTTGCTTCGTCAATTTTCCCTTTCAAAACGTTCTTTACACTTTTTGAAGCTGAGATATCCATTACCCATTACGAAAACAATGTTCCGCTTTGATGAACTGTCGATGTAAACAGCATCTTACCCTATAATTTATTTTAAAATACATATTTGACTAATTCTATAAAACATTCACCTGGGGGAATGTACCTAATATAAGAAATAAGGCGTATATATTTGTATTGAAAATATCATTTCAATCCACAAAATACCTACGTCCTTTCCTTGTGCGAATATTTTTCAAGAAAAGCATAGCTTAAAGTCATCCGCGGCAATATCTTCTTTTAAACATTAATAGCGCACAAAAAAATTTCAAATTAGACAGACAAGAAAAAAAAAACCAACAAAACTAATCCTTAAACACTGAGCTGTATTTCCGTCCCCACATAAAGAAACACAAACAGAGACATTTTCCACAAAATTAAAACCAATACTATACACACACAATTTTTTTGGTTGTTCGTCTTCAGCTTTAATATTAAAACATTACTTAACATTGTCTTTCGGAAATTCGCTTCTTACGTTTTAAAATAAATATCATAAAGGTACACTTAAAAAAAATAATTAAATAAACATACACAGGTATATCTCTAATAAATCTCGTTAAATACATATTATAGAGGTGATCATTGTGTGTTTTCTCTTCATTATGTGTGTTTTTTTGTTTTGTTTTTCTGAGTGTATTTGTGTTGTGTGTGAGTTTAAGGGTGTGTGTTTGTGCTAGAATTCAGTTTCAACTGGTTTTTGTATACGATTCGCTAACAATTTGGCTTGCCTCTCCAGAAGCTCCCTCTGATCCTTTGGTATCCAACGGGTACATCTTGACTCTGGAATACCTAATTGATTGCCTCGAGTTAATAGGTCACCTCCCTGCTGTTGGTCGATTTCATCAGAAGCTGTCGTCGCTGTGGATTGACGTGAGGTTGTGCTATTGCGTCCACCCTTAAAAGGAACTGTTGTTGCATTGTAAACGCCACTCTCGCGATCTGTGGCATATTCAAAGGAGTCATCATCGTTACCGTTACCATTAACTGCCCCCGTTGAAGCCATTAAGGAGCTGTTTCTTTGACGGCCGCCATTCATGTTGTTTTGATTACCGTTGCTGGTGGTATTTTTGTTGCCATTGCCATCGCTATTGTTGTTGTTATTGCCACTGACGATAGTGACACCATTTGGCATGGTCGCAGAGTTGATGTTTGATTCCAGGAGGGCAACATTTGGTCCTGGTTGTTGGGTAGTACCATCATCGTGTCTAAACGATTTATTATTGGCATGAATGAGAAGTAAATAGAGGAAAATGTTTGCAACAATAGAAGAAAGAGCAAGTTTATGTAGCTAAGTCGATTTAATTTTGATACACATTTTTTTTTTTTTTTTTTTTTATTTTGTACTCATATTTTTTGGTGGAGTGTGGCTAATGCTTATAGGAATTTACATTTTAATGCCTTTTTTTTATTTTTAATATTTTGAAGAAAGAAAATAGTGAGGTTTTTTTTATGATAATGATGCTGCATTCGCTGGGATGTATCTTATTTAGATATGTGTGTGCATAGCTTCTTACTTTTTATTTTTTTGGTAAATGTGTTGACGTCATTTCTATCAATGCGATAATGGTTTCGAATTTTAATTTCAAATTGAATATAATGTTAATTTTATGATCAATACATAAATGGTCGTTATTAATGATTCAATATTTTTAGTAAAAACAAAAAATAACGAATTAAAAATATTATGGTGGACTTGAAAATTTACAAAATGAAATGGAATCAAAGGACATGCAGTTATTTGTAAGTATTTACATAGAAATCCAATGTTAAGCATAGATACTAAATTATAATATATTATGAAATAAGAAACAAAATAGGTGCAGCGATATAAAAAATAGAAACGAGAAATGATGGTACTTACGTTTCACTGGTTGGAGATCTAGATTTTTTTCCTGAAAACAAGTGAAAAAATAATATAAAAAATTTATTCCAAGTAATTTTAAAAATTATACAAAAATGTCACTGCTAGTAAAAGTGAAGTAAGTAGGTTAAATAAAAAATATAACAAGAAGATAAGATAACAATTGTCAATTACTATTTCAAACTATATAAAACAATCCAGGGATTTGCCCGTTTACAAGCCGAGATACGAAAAAATTGTATTGGGGGGGGGGCGGGTCAATTTTGTAAAATTGACTTTAAATTTACATAGGTAAATACAAATGATGTGCCATAACTTTTATTATACCATTCTTTTATTTGGTTCTTAAATCAAGCTCTTAAAGTGAATATAACTTTTAAGAAATTAAATTTCAAATTCAGAGATTAAGTAGTGCTACTATTTTTTTTTTTTTAATATTCAATGCTCTTAGCAATTTTTAATCAAGTACTGAAAACCAGTGCCGAGATTTAAGGCTGATTTCCAATGCCGCGTTGGGCGTCGCTTTGACAGATTTTTCTTTCAACGCGAAAGCTCACACATAGCAATTTAAGCAAATTGTTTACAATGACGCGTTGGGTATTATGTTACGATTTGGCACCTATTAGCATGTACACAAACCAACGTAACATAAGCTACTGAAAAAAATCAACTTTAGCGTGCGTTTTGACAGTTAAACTAATGTTCGAATTCCTTTCAACAAAAAAATCGATTTATTTAAAAGAAAAAATCGGGTTTTCTGGACAAATTCTTTTTATTGAAAGAAAAAAATCGATTTTGTTTAAAAAATAATGGAATAGTTTGTTGAAAGGAATTCGAAATTACAGTTATGTAGGTTCATTTTGATTTTCAGGTTCTCTGCAAGTCGTCTGTCATGTCGACGCGTTCGTAAAGCTTGTAAACGTATACGTAAGCGTCTCTAACGCGAACGCGCCATTGGAAATCAGCCTTAAGCTATTTCAGAGAGTCAAGTGAGATGACTCGCCTTACTCGCCGACTCAATCACTTCACTCGCAAAAGTGATTTAGCTATCAAAGTGAAATGAGTAATTTCGAATTTAGTTTTGAACACATGAAATGTCATAACCAAAGACTATCTTCTAATTTGTTGTCAAACAAAATATTTGAGGTTTAAGTTTATTTGAATTAAGCTCTATCAAAAAACTTAGGAAAATAAAATTTAATAAATGTGTGATTTTAGTGTGCCCTGTCCAGTCCAATTCAAAAAATTCTCCCATACTCATTTTTATCTATACATTGTTGCTATTTCATTTCGCATACGTGAATAGATGTGTTAAAATTCCAGTCTGCTATTACACGATGCATCTAGACGCATGCGACTTTTCGAACAACGTACATAAGTGCAAAAGAGAAAACAAAAATCGAAAAGATGAGACGAAAAAAAAGTGCCGGGTGTCGCGCTGGTAAAATTTTCGCTGCAACTATTTGACGTTTTTCTTTTCTCTTGTCCGTTTTTTTACTATTCTTCTTCATATGATTTCGTTGTGCAAGAAGTAAATGTCGATGCTTTATGTATATTTTAAAGAGCACAGTCACGGTTAAACACAACATCAAAATGAAAAATTAAGAGAACTATTGGATTCATGAATTTTGTTTAAACGTGTAATAGCGGACGAAATAACAAAGAAGAATTCGAAGAAGGCGCATGCATCCAGATTCATTTCACTCGCCTACTCACTCACTTTTACTAGCTAAATCGATTTTCAATGAAAAGTGAGTCATCTCACTCACTCGCCGCGGTTTCGAATTAGCTAAATCTTGGCACAGATGTAAACATTTCAGACTCACAGAGGGGAGATAGATTTTCCCCATATAATTTTTTCCCAGGAGTCATCTCCCAAAATAAAGTGCATGGATTAAGTGAAACCCTTTACATAAAATTTGTTATATATAAAAAAATGTTTGACATTTCTGAGTATTTAATAATATGTATACCTGAAACTAAAACCTAAAAAATTTTTTGACCGTTTTCAAAATATTGGTTTTCCGAAAAAAAAAAAAAAAAATAGAATATTTTTTTTTGAAACCCAAAACATATGTTTTTTTTTTAAATATCCTTATATGCAATATTAGGTATTTAGGTTTAAATGGAACTCCTGAATAATTTATTTTTCAATTTTTCAAGATTTTTGTGTTATTTTTGAAGCTTTTGTAGTCTGAATAATTAAGTATGATACATTTTTTTAATTGTTAGTTTTTGTGATTCCTAATTAAAAAAAAAAAAAAAACAAATAAATTTATAGATGCATTCACTAAAGAGTTATAGGTGATTTGAAGAAAAGAAAAATTATTCGTATGTGTGTGTTAGAATTTTAAATAAAATAAAACAATGGCTCATGAAGAATCAGGGCCTAGTGATTAACAACTCTCATCCATTCCTGTGTGCGTGTGCGTGTCTGCAGGAATGGAGGGGACCTACCAAGACCTCGCAAGAGGCAGTAGCCCGGAAAAAAACTTAAGGTGGAAGCGGCTGGTATTGAACCCAGACCTCTGGCATGACAGTCCATCGCACTAACCATTACGCCAAGGGCTAATACGAATTTTAAATCCCTTGTACAATTTTGAAAATATTAAATCAAAGAAATATTATACAAAATAAAAACTACAAATAAATTGACTAAAAAGAGGAATATTTTTCAAAAATACGATTTGAAAAATATTCTTGAAGCTTGTATATTTGTTTTTGTACTTTCTTTCTCCTATAGTATAAAATTTATCTCCATTATTTTCAACTCTGTTTAATGGTGAATAATTTTTGAAATATATATGTATTTTGAAAATTTTTTTCAAACTCGTTTTGCAGATACAAACATATTTATAACTTTTTGTTCTTTTTTTTTTTTATTTTAAATATCTCGATACCATTCCTAATTTAGAATATAGGTTTTCGACTTTATCTTACACTACTTAAAATTTGAATTTTAAAAAATACCAATAGAACCAATTTTATGTACAGGACAGGCGCAAGTTACATGCAGAGACAATCAGCATGCTATATCTGAAGTTCACCACAAAGTGTAACTACGTCATCAACATCATCACCTCATATGTGAACAATTGTGCCCATGAAGAACTTAAAATGTTCCACTGTACTTAACGGCAATCTATAAAATGATGAATGATGAACACGATGGCTGCTGTTAGCTTACATAAGCATATTTCCTCTCGCATTCAGGGTTGCCATGTCTTCAACTAGTTCCATAGCCCAATTTAAAAAATTTTTGTAGCCCAAAATAGGAGCCGAAAAAGTAGCCCAAATAGTAGCCCAATACCAATAAAAAAAAAAAAACATTTCTGATAACTTCAATCACAACTTGTTTTTATTTGAAAAAACAGCGAATAATAAAATAAATTTTTATTAACGAAAAATAAAATAAAGTTTTTTTTAAACAAATAACGAAAAATAAAATAAACTAGTTCATAAGAAAAAGAAGAGTTAACAATATTATCAGATTAACTGCTGAAAATCAGTCTATAAATGTGATATCCTCATCAAAATTATTGTCATTGTCAACCTCGTGGTCATTGTTATAACAATGGTAAATTGTTTAGTTCAATTTACTTATCATTTCTTTTAAGGGTGAAAAATTGTTAACAGGAAATTTTTTAAACCGTAGCATTAATACGCAAAACGAATAATTGTATCGAGCGATGCTGTATAGTTAATCGATTTCTTGGTTATGCAAAGTTAAAAATTGTATTACGAAATACGCCAACTACCCGAAAATTAATTTATCCGAAATATTTTTGACGTTAAGAGCCAATTCAGTTCAAAATTCTTCCAAATTTGTTTGCAGATTTGGAGGGAAAAAACGAACTCCAATCAAATTGAGGGAGCTTATTCCATTGTTCCTCCAAATTTAAAATATTTTTCAGGGTTTTCTTGCTTTTTGGAATTATCTCCAAGAGGGAATTATCATTTAGGGTATGTTTAGAGGGAGAAAAAGTTTTTTATTTATATGATTTATTTGTATGATAAAATACAGCCCAAGATTAAATTTGGGCTATTTATAGCCCAATTGTGATTGGGCTGTCATACTGAAATTTTTGTCGGCAATTTTGGAAAAAGATAGCCCAATTTCCGATAAATATAGCCCAAACTGGCAAGCCTGCTCGCATGTACTCAACCATCATGAAGATGAAGATCCGTTGTTTCTTTATGTATTCCATGATCATTTTGGCTAAAGCTTTTTCTTTAACATAACGCTGGATTCATTATACTATCATGACCGTTGTTGAGAACACATCTTATTAAAATTACTGTACTTATGTTTAGTAAAATACAAAAACTAAATTAAATAATATAAATAAAATCGTCTTTCGATAAATGAAAGTAAAAATTATAGAACGTTGCTTCACTTCATTTAACTCGCACTATAAACTGGGTCGTATTGATTGGGAATCTCAAGGGGAATTTTGTTTCCCTCAGAATATTATAATCCTCCGAAAATTTTGTTTGTTATCGTGAATCTCCCCTAGAATAAATTTTTCTCGAACAAAAATCTTATCGCATCAGGGAAAGTTTTGTTCGTGATAACCCTGAATGTCCAATTTATCAAAATGTATTATACATATTTCAAACACTTTTTAGTACAGGATGTGCAATGAAGAGTTAAATAAACGAATCATTTAAAATAACAGCAAATGGAATCATCCAGCTGAAACCGCAATATCATTATTTTACGAAGAATATTTTTTTAGTGTGTCCCTGTCCATATAATATGAGAAACAATTTTTTTAATTTTTTTTTTAATATAAAACATATTTATTTCACATTATAACCTTAATTATCTTAACAATTTGTAAACCTAACTAGATAAAAAAAATAAAAAAAAAATAATTATATAAAAGATTTGTGCATTTAGATTTTCAGCAAAATTCTATCTTAATTCCATGCAATTCAAGTTTTTGTATTTATTAAAAAAAAAATAAAGGTAGATTTAATAATGTGTTTTTTTTTATGTTAACTAAGTAATTATATGTATATGTAGGTAATAGTAAAAGTTAAAGTAATATTTTTACAAAATGTCCTTTAACTTTTTATTTAAATTTATTTATACAACACTCTTAATCTATACAATCTACTTAAATATACATTAAGTGAAAAATATATATATATATATTATAAATTTTTAAAGATAATAATAATTATTTTTAATTTTAATATATTTATTGAGATTTAAGTATATAATATTTAAAAAAGTTGTATATTATTTGATTTTTTTTTTTGTATAAAGTAAATTAGTTTAATAAATTACCGACTATAAATATCTTATTTGTTTTTCAATTCGAGATAGGCTTTCAAAACTTTAAATTTAAAATATATATATTCTGAAATTGTCTTTGTATTTTTAGTATTTTTGTCGAAAATGTATTTTTGTTTTAACTTAAAATAAACTAATTGTATTTATATGAAAGATTTTTTTATAAAAACATATTACAAAAGGACGGTAAACTGTTGCAGGAATGCTGCTTTTCTTTTGAACTTAATCTAAAGTTTTTATTTTTATAAAACTTTTCTGAATATTTTATTATTATTATGTTAAAATGGATGTTAAGTTAAGAAATAAAGTGAATAATATTGAGCTCAGGTCGAGTTGTGGTTTTAAATGCTTTGTTGCAGTGAAGAAAAGAAATTGTGATTAGTTTTGTCTAATACGACACATAGTAACAGATAATATTTTTTTCGGGCACAATAAATCATTAGTGCAATACCCCCCCAATATTTATTTAAGATAATTAATATTTGAACTAAATCAAACTTTTATATTTACTTTGGAATTAAGTATTTTTGTCCAAAGCAGTAAAAGATGGCAGTATGTAAGTAAACTTAGGTTATTTTTGTGACTATTACAGGGTAGCTTATATGGCAAACCAAGTTTTAAAAGTAACCGCAGTTTACACTAAAGTTAGTTTTATGAAATCGTTGTACTAAGGATTACGTTTAAATATTGTCAGGCGGGTTGACAGAGTGGTTCCAATTGTATGAGGGCCAAAACATAACTGTATTTTCGTTAGAGTTATTATATTAACATAGCAAAAGCTTTTCAATAACGATGCGGAAAAAATTTGCTGGATAAGGTTCTGTTTTTCGTATGTTCCTTATTATTCCACAGTAGGTGTGTTTTTTGTAAGCCCAGAGGAAATTGAATAAAAAAAAACTATGTATGGGTTGAACAATTAACATGTTGCATTTATCAGAAATACTTGGTATCGATAGTTTGTATGGAAATTCCATTTTTTTTCTGTGATATCGTCCCTAATCCCCAATATTATGCGTTTGACTAAAAAAAAAGGTAAATAATTGGCAGTAGTTAATTGTTACTATAAATTAAGTATTAGATTGTAACTTGATGGGTTGGGTATTTTCACGAAAGCACACTTCTTAAAAGCTTCATAAGTTCTTTTCTGGGATAAGACTTTGTTGAATTCACAATTCGGTATTGGACATGTGAATTTGTTTATATTTAATTCACATGATTATGCGGTCAACTGATTAAAAAAACTTTATTTTGAAGTCTTTTGACTAACTTTATCTGCTAAAAATTACAGTCAATAGTTTAGTTGTTTTGAATTGATTGAAGCAGTCAATTAAGTAGCAGTTAATGGACTGCAGTATATGTACGTATTTACTTATTGATTGTTCCCAGATCTTATTCACTTCAAAATAATCGTCTAATTTTATTCATTTTTAGCGGTAAATAATTCTTTTTTGACTGCAGTTTAAACACTAATTCAATTTGACTTCTTTCAAGATATTTGATAGAAACTCTTTGCATAGGTAAATTGGCAATCAAAAGACTTACTAACTGTCAAAATTGAAAAGATTTATGGGGAAGATTTTGAATTAGCTAAAAGACTAAAAATAGTCAAAAAGTACTGCAGTCATAATTAACTAACATTTAAGCCCATATGTTTCCAGTGAGAGATCATCATATCTTCGGTGTTTATACCTTAGTTAACTCCTGAAAATTATTTTCCAGTCAATGTAGATCCCGAGTTAACCCAACAAATTTTGTAAGTCAACTCTGTACTAATTGGACAAGTATTTCTGTCAAAATTCTATCGAAATTCCGTTACGACACAATACAACATGCAATTTTCTTAGTAGCGCCATCTCAATTTCGGTAGTGAAACGTCGTCTTCGATTTCTATAGTTTCGCACATCGATTACGATAGATTATTGAAAGCTGAAATTAAAAGTTGAAAAACAGCTTCTGAGTGAACTCTGGTTCAATTGATTAACTAGCTCTGGTTTAACTCAGAGTAAACTCTCACACTGACAAACTGGACCTTAGTCGACTTCTTTAAAGATTCATAACTATGCCAAGTGAGAAATTCAAAATGACTGCAATGTTTTAAAATTAAAGCATAACTAACTAAGTTATAATTTTTTTGTATGATTTTATTCAATTGACTATGTCAAAAACATACGCTACCATTTAAAATATTTTCCATCTAGTTATTGTGTTCTGTCAAAAATTCTGTTAAAATTCCTTTTTACTGTATTTTGCCTCTACCAAACGTTTAAAGTTCTAAATATTTTGTCGTCTTTTATGTTTTCTAAAGAATTCTTTTCACATAAACTAACGAGCTATTTAAAAGAAAGCCGACGATATTTAACGTTTAATAAAAGGATTTTAGTACAATAGAAAAGCCACAGTGAATCACAGTACAGCACAATGATAATAAAAATTCGTTTTTTTGAATTAAAAAAATTAATGATTATAAATTATAAAATGGCAGTGATAAAATAGAAAACATAAAGCAAATTTTGAATTTTTAAACGAAGAAGGCAGAATTTATCTATTTTGTAAATTGATCGAAAACAAATAAAGCTCTCAACGGAAAATTCTGTTTTGACGGAATTTTTCTGAACTACAGATGTCTAATTTTATAGGATTTTTTTAGAATAATCAAACCATGTTTTACGCACATTAATAAATGCTTCATAGGTATATACTTGCCGGAGGTATAGTTAATTTTAAGTTCATCGGTGGTTAATCACTTACAATTTGGTCAAATACGTAAGTTTCAATAGTTGGAAAAAAAAATTCATTTAAGGAAAACGAGAAATAAGGAAGCAGCACTTCACTTTCACAAAGAATTTAAGGTTTTTCGTCAATCTCAAAAGACGGGAATGTAAGGTTCTTTGCTCAGTAAAATTATCAATCAATAAAATTTCCGCCGGTATGTAAGTATTCCAACAGAAAAATTCCATCATCTTATGCCTAGCTATATAGCCTTCCTGCTTCTTCACCACAACAACAACTGCATTTCCGCCACTAACTGTCCCTGTTGGGATTCATAAAATTCAAACAAAAAAAAAAAAGATGATTTACTGGATGTTTTATGAGATTCTTCTGTTAAGACATAAAAAAAAATAAAAGATTGTGACAGATTACAAAATATTAAAGTACATATTGTGCGTGTATTCTAGGAGTACAGACAAATACCAAAAAAAAAAAAAAAAACAATAAACTTTACAGCATTCACAACACATGATCCGTTCGGAAAGATATTTTATCTGCATTCATTCTTATTTTTATAGATTTTTTTTTATGAATTGTGAAGTAAAATGTAAAAAAAAGTTAAAAAATGAGATTTTTTTTATCTTTAAGAATTCTTATAATTTTTAAATTTTTTGTTTCGTTTCGAACAGAAGAATAAATTGTTAGTAAAATAAAAAAATTAAAAAAAAAAAAAATGGTTTTCTTTTTCAAAGAATGTCCTGTGAAATTGGCACAATGACAATATCTGATGCCATCCTTATTAGACGGGTGTATTCGATTTTAAATCGCTACCGCCATTATGATGTCCATTGGTATTTTTAATATTTTTTATATCGGCCTTCTTTTGTGCTTCCAGCTTATCGGTGACGGGTGGCGTTACTTCTTCCGATTGGGGTGTTGTATCGATGTGTTGTTCGCCTTCGAAATCACGTCCCTCGAAATCGTCATTGTGATGTGGATTGATTTGAGCTTCAGAATCTGGTCCAATGTCAGTGTTCAATGTTGCTCCTGTAACAACAACAACAAGAACTAATTTTAGAACGAATTTTTAAGGAAGTGGGTTGGTATTTTTTTTTTTTATATAAAATGTTGGGATTTTGAAGGAATAATTTTCTTTTTTAAAAGATTATTTTTCTATGAAAATTTGTACATAATAGTATATTTTAAATTAAGTTAAAATTTTAAGATTTGCAAACAATGCACATTGTATTTTCCAACTTATAATTTTATTTTAGCTCTTGTCGTTGTTGTTAATTAGGGGAAACATTGAGAAAAATTATGTAAATTCTTTACAAAATTTATTCAAAACAATGTATGTATATATATTTTTTTAAATAATATTATTTAGTGTAGAAAACATTTAAGTGTATTAAAAAAAAATTGGAAAAAACGAACAAAAAACACAAGAGGACAAACAACATAAATATTGAAAATAAAACATGCATTGTGATTTTAATAGATGTATACATACTTATTTATTAGTGTAGGTATTAACATTATATTTAACTTAAGAAAATACTGTGTTTAGAGAGTGCAAAAATGTTTAATTGTTTATGTTTATGAAAAAGTGAATACACAAATAGAAAAAACTACGAAATTCGATGAAACAGTTTTTTTTTCCTTAAATACTTGGAAGGGTCTTAGAAGGATAATTGATCGGTGTAAAAAAGGCTTAAGTATGCATTGCAAACATCAAAGGTTAGGGTTCCATACAACTCAACTGTTAGCCTTGTAGAGTCAAGGGGGTATAATTACAGTATTCCTCGACAAATTATAAATACGATTCGCTATGCAAAAGCTGGCTATCTGGCGAGACATGGCTTGATTTTATTTTGGAAAATAATATTCCCCTTTTTCGTGGCAGGTGACAAACATCATCTGTCAAGAGTTTTCCAATTTTCCCAATATTTTTTTTAGGTAATGAATTATAAAATAGATATTAAAAAAAATATTTCTAAATATTTTTGTTATATATATGCATTTAAATTATGGTTGTGTAAGATAATCCTATGGGCAAATTAACGATTTATTCCTGAATGTGTTTATTACTTTTTTGAGCTTTAGGACATTGTAAATAAATACTTATGTGCCCTCTAGTTTTAATGAATTGTTTCCTATTTTTTTTGACCACCTTTTAATTTAAATTTTAATACTTAAAGATTAAGATTTATGGTCTTATTTATAAACATTGTCTAACTTTAGACAGCCGTCCAAGTTTTTAAAAAAACTTTCTAATTTTTGCTAAAGTAATCTATTTTTTTATCTTGCTTTAGACAACGTAATCTATTGTCTAAACCTAGAGAAATGCAATATTTTTTTTATTAAAAAAGCATATTTCCGACTGTTTCAAAATACTTAGACATAGTTTAAACAGCCAAAAATCTAATTAATAAGACCATTATTGTTTTCCTTTTTGTAAAAAAAAAAACATTTTTTGTTTCACTTTGGTGTTCGTTCCAAAAAGATCAATTACCTAGTTATTTCGTCTAAGAGTAATGAATTTTCGGCGAAAAATCAATTCGCTAACCGAAATACGAAATTGCAGGCCATATCGTAAGCGAATGTACAATTCGCAAACCATAACAAGGCACTTTATTTTTTAATTGAAAAAAAAAAATGTTATAGTAAAATGCAGTAGGACATTATGTACATACGAAATTACGTACATATATCCTTCGGTTTCCCCAAAAAAATATCAGCGAATTTGTTCGCGATGGGAGTTCGTATGAATTTATCTAAGTAATTGATTCTGTGATAGCTTCCTTTTTCTTATTTCGTAACAAAATTTTAATTACGATGGAATGCATTATGTACCAACGTGGCTGACTTTATCTAGGTACCTATATACTCACAATCACAAAGGAAAGACGTTTTTACTTTCCCAAATTTAAAGAAGGTAAAGATCTAAAGATAGAATTAAGAAACCTTAAGTTTCTCGCCACTATAATGTCAACTGATAAAAAACGGATTTTTTAAGCTATATATTTTACGTAATTTTCTGAATGCGACTTTTTTTTCCTCGTGACCCTTTTTTTTGCGACCATTTCAATTTTCTCAGCGGCAACACTGACCACACTTAGTTAATATCGAGATCTTTCCGCCAAATTATTATCGTAAGTAACAAACAATAAAAGTATCGTAAGCGACATTTTATTTTTTTGTTTGCTTAGCAACGGAACCAATTGGCCCAAATTTCAGCATTGAATATTATTAACAATACTGTTAGTGACAGATGACAATGCACAGGAAAAAAATAAATAATTAACTTTATGTGAATGTGACAGTATGAAAATGTCGCTTACGATAATTTGGCGGAAAGGGGTCGATATGTACATATATTGAAGATTGGGCGCACAGTAGTCCTTTTACTTAATTTTGACTACACCAATCTTTTTCGTTCCAATTTATGAAATTTGGTACACTATGTTCTATTACGAACTGTCAAATAACATATTCTTAATCTTAGGTCAAAAAATTATTTTATTGTTATAATTTTTGATTATTTCAAGTTTTTGAATAGTTGACTTAAAAAATTGGTTGGCAATTATCGACTATCAAAATATTTCAATTTTTTTTTCAAATTTGATAGAAAGATCTAAAATTATTTTTAATAAAGAAATTTGAAAAATGGCAAACAAATAAGTTTTAATTTTTTAGCCGTATAAAGTTAGCATGTCAACTTTTGATAAAGTTACTTTTGACTGTCTCAGAAATTGTCGTAAATATGCCGTGAAGAGAAAAAAATTTCCGCGTCACTAGTTCTCCCAAAAGTTGATCTTTTGGGAGCGGAGAACTTTTCAAAATTTGGACAAAACTAATATCTGAATATGCTAGATAGTTGAAATTAATTGCCGTAGATATGCCGTGAAAAGAAAAAAAATGCCGCGACAGTGGTTTTCCCAAAAATGGCTAAAAATGATTGTCATACTAAATCTTCATAAAAAAAAAACATGACGGTGTTTCTACATTGGCGATTGATACAAATTGGTAGTGTATCGATGCAGAAGCTTACTGCGAGAGTCTATTAAAAAAATAGGGTTTATTAAAAAAAAATAAAATTAAATTTGATGGCACAACAGCTCATGAAGAACTAGGGCCTAGTGACTTAGAACTCTCAACCATTCCTGTGTGCGTGTCTGCAGGAATGGAGGGGACCTACAGTTTATTGCCGAATCCGAACGGCTAACGAGCGGCACTTTTCTGTGACAGGAGATACTCTTGGAGGATTTGTCAATTCCTCGCAAGAGGTAGTAGCCGTTTTTTCATTTAAATAAATAGGTGGCGAGGCTGGGGATCGAACCTTAGACCTCCGGCATGACAGTCCATCGCACTAACCATCACGCCACGGCTACTACAGGGTTTATTTACACTGGTGTTATTTTGACAATCTTATCGTTACTATTTTTCTACTTGATTATTTCAAATTTGTACTGATTGTTTTATTCCGAATAGACTCTCGAAATAAGGCAAATATTGCGCAAATTATTGTTGTTTTTTTTTTTCAATTTTAACGCCACAAACTGTACAACTATGATGTACTTATAGATTTTTAAATCTAAGTACGTATACGCCACGGTGACTCCTCTAATGCTTAATTTGTGTTATTTATATTAAAGGGTCTGTAAAGTTATACGAGTAAATAGGTACTAAAAACCGGCAAAGATCTAAGAAGGGCATTTTTTCAAAAAAAAAAAATAATAATAAAACGGCTACTGCCTCTTGCAAGGAATTGACTAAACCTCCAAGAGTATCTCTTGTCATTGAAAACTGCCGCCGCTCACATTAGCCGTTCAGATTCGGCAATAAACTTCTGATCCCTTCAATTGCTGCAGACACACAAACCGGAATGGTTGAGGGTCCTAGTTCTTCATGAGCTGTTGTGCCATCAAATTTATTTTTTTTTAGTACAAATCTGAAAGACGATGCATTTTCGCAGCTCATTATGACCCAAATTTTGAACAGTAGCAATACTGATCATTCAGTTTTCCCAAATAAAGTGCAAATCAAATTTTGTCATTTAAACCAAGAATAAAAAAGACAAACTATCAAAAGACAATATTTTCAAATGTCAGAACTCAAAATCCCAAAGATCAAATTTTTCGAATGCATTTTGAGATAAAATTACAAATATCTGAAAAACAAATTCTCAAAGGACAAAAAGGGGTCTGCGGAACTTAGTTAGATTTTCGAGCGATTATAAAAATGTAGTGGTAAAATTTAGTTTTTTTTTTTTGTAAATATCTCGAAAACTTTTAAGGCAAAAATTGTAACTAACAAATAGTATTAGTTGCTTTGAACTTCAACTGTTTTTTGAAAAATTCACAAAAAAAAATAAATGTTCGCCACAAAATTAAAAACCCTGGTCCAAATGTAGGGCAATTTTAAGGAAATGCTTAACACTCAAAAATAAAACTCTCCACTAAGATTCAGCTTTGTTGGAATTTTCTCAAAGTAAATGTCTAATTTTTCTCTCGATTATGTATAGGATCATGTTATACAAAAAATGAATGAAAGGAATATAGAGTAGAAAAAATTCTTTCACTTTTGTAAAGTTTTAAATCTTCGAATAATTTTAAAAATACTTTGCGTGTTAAGGTGCACCCATTTAATGCCTAGAAAATACTATTAAATATTGCCCTTCGTTGCGCTGCGGCTTCTCTGCATACTACCATTTACTTAACGCTGTATTCTCATTAAACTTTCTATTTTAAAATTCTTCTTCCCTAACCTCCCTCCTTTTTCGTATCGTGGCTTCTTTAAAACACTTTCCCTTCAAATAAATTTTTAATTGGATTACAAGGACGAAAAGAAATCGAGAAGACCTCCTCTGTCTCCGTTTCTCTATATTTAATACTCTCAATGAGAAAGAGAACTTTGAAATTAAATTCTAATAGGATTAGTAAAACATAATTTAAATATTTTTAATCCTATAGAACGAATTACACGAACAGCTGTTCTTTAGATTGAGATTACAGTACAGAATTCGAATATTTTGAAATCGCCGTCCTAGCTCCTGGCATCCTGGATGATAATAAAGTTTAGTTGTACCATTGCTTTATTTGTGGTATAATTCTAATGATATCGAATGTCACATTTGCATGTGAACTTTTTCTCTTCGGTATAATAATGTCCTCTGAATCAAGAAAATATAAATCACTCCCATGTGACATTGTGAGCTTTGCGTAAGATTCATATTGCTCTGAGCCTGACTCTGACTGTGAGTTGTGACAAAAAATTATTTAAAATTCGCGAAATTCGTCCTTCTGTTGTGCAAGTAGCTAGATTAAAGAACTTCCCTGGAAAAACTCGACTGTGATTTTAGAGGACGATAGAGTTTAGTGGATATGTTGGGAGGGTATAGTGATGTATTCATATTATTTTATATATTTCTAACTAAGAAATATCGTCCGAACGCATTTGATGAGTTGCATTTTGTTTTTGCGCACCCAATGGCAAGGACGTAGACAAACGAGAACTCTAATACGACGAAGCCTTAATAAGGATTCATGGATTTCCACCAAGATTAATATTTCAAACTGATGATGGAAAATAAAGAGAGAGAGAGAGAGAGAGAGAGTTGGTTTTCGTTTCAAACCCAAATTATGGTAAAATAACGCTCCTGCATAGTTCGTCGGCGTGGTTTCTGTTTTTGCTGTGTATTTAGTTTCTCGGATTCTAAGGATCAAGGGAGTTCATTACCGGGATAAAGTTTTTCTTTTTTTTTTTCTTTTTGAGTGAAACTACTTTTAGCTCTTTGGACGGCAAGCACACAACGTTGTCACCAAAAGCTGGTGGTGCATAAACTTTATCCACGAAATTGTGATTAAAGTGAAAGTATTAATTACAGAAATTCAGAAGTGAGATTTGTTTATCACAACCAGCTTTGGTATAGAGGTACACAAAAAAAAACAACAGCAACCAGAAAACAGGTCAGTGACAGGGATTTATGGATTTTGAACAGAAGACCAGTTGAAATTAAACTATAGCTCAAGAAATCGGAAATAAAAAAAAAAAACTTCTCAAGACAAAGTTGATACATACTTCAAGAAATAATGTTGAAGATTTCTGTTGCAAATTGGTTTTCTTTGAAACTTGTTTTTTTTTTGCGCTTACATTCGGTACATTTGGTGGTAGGTGGAGTACAAGAAGCGTCAATTAATCAATAAGATTCTTGGAAATAATATTCTTTTTAGAATTTGAGGGATTGACTGTAACTTTTTAAGACCCAGTTATTCAATGCGAAATTATTGTCCCACCAAATTGGGACATAAGTCCAATATGGTGCTGTTATTTTCAAAAGTATAGACCTTGTCGTGTTTTAAAGCGCGTTACAGAATTATGTAGGTACAGTAAAACCCGCTTAAGAGAAACTGCACTTAAGCGGAATTTTCACTTAAAGCGGATCTAAAAATTGCATTAAGCGGAAAATTAATGCTAGAAACAATTGTATTTGACATTTATTTATCTTTGAATTATGAAAATGTCATTTTCTTTTTAATAAATGTCAAAATACGCATACCTGTTGAGCCATTTGAAATGTTGTTTGTGATTTTTGTTTAAGAGAACAAATATAAACATTTGTGAAATTTAAATGTCATTTTCGTGGTGAAAATGGTGAAGGTGAAAAATAAAGAAGAAACAAAAGCATTCAGCAAATTTTTCGTTCTGTATGATTCAATTTTTTTTTTCACTTAAGAGAGTTTTATTTCCACGAAAAATATAAAATTGAACTGAAAATATGTTTCAGGTTTTTCGCTTAAGCGAGTTTCACTTAAGCGGAGTGTTTTAAATGACATTGGTCAAAAAATACTCGGCGATGGAAAAAGTATTTCAGATAAGCGGGTTTTTCTCTTAAGCGGGTTCCTCTTAAGCGGGTTTTACTGTACAGTGTTCTGACCATTTTATTGTACAATCGGAATACTTCGATTCCGATTCCGATTGTACAATAAAATGGTCAGAACACTGTCGCCGAAATATCCGAAATTTTTTAAATGCTAAAACGTCTTTATTTATCTTTGCCAGAAATATTTTTCATTTAAGAATAACATTATCTCCGTGTGGAAAAGAGGCAATACATTTTGTTGGCATTTAATCCTTGTTTTTTTAATTGAAATAAATGCAACAAATATAATTCTTTTCATTTATAGGTATAGCAATAAAAATAAAGGATCCCCCAACTCACCTCCGAAACACCAACGTCCAGTAGCCCGAGCGAATCCAATCAACAGAATAATAATTACAAGAATGGCCACTGCAACAGCAATTCCAACAATCGATCCAACATCAAGTCCCGAACTGGGTGGTGTGGCTGATGAACTTATCCTCACAGTATATTCGCGAACTCCGAATGCATTGGAGGCCTTAAGGTTATAAGTTTTTGTTGTGTCCTCTAGTGTCAGACCAGCAATGGCCAGTGTTACATTGTAATACCCATTGCCTATTGGAATTGGCTCGTAGGCTGAATAACGTTTGCTTTGGGTACCCTGTGGAATGGCAAGTCCTTCGATGGTCCATTCGGTGATGGGCTTCGGATTGGCTTGGATGGTTACATTGACCATGGCAGTATGTTCTAGGTAGAGGCCATAAACCGTTGTATCGGACTGTGGAACTGGGGCATCTGCAATGACATTCCAACCACGACAAATGGATATGGTTAAAAACTCAATTCACTTAATGGATATACGGGGAAGAGTAAGAATATTGCTCCTCGACATACTTACATCTGACTTTAAGCAAAAATTTTCCCTCCTGTGGCTGTTCCCGATCGGTTTGATGGTGGGCACGGCAAATTAGCATTTTGCCATCGTCCTCGGGCGTTAAGTATTTCTGCAATAATTGAGCCGTAGTCGATAGGGTGACATTTCTGTCACTCAGAGATTCAATCACCTCTGGTGCATTGAGCCCTTGGTAAATGGGCATGTCATCAATGAACCACGAAATATTCGCAGCTGGCCTGCCATCACGAACTACGCAACGTGCTAAGAATTTGGTTTCGGCGGCAAAAGCTTCATCCTGGTTGGGTTTTGAAAGCAATTCAATTACTGGCTGATGTGGTCGCACTAGAATAAGAAAAAATGTAAAAGGCATTAAATATAAATGGATGAATACGCCAAAGAATAATGTAATTATAGTGTTAACAAAGTAAATGCTTAGAAAAATCTTATCAAAGGAATCTAAAAATCCCCAAAAGAATTTAAAAAAAGTTAAATTTAGCCAAATTTATTTTAGTGTTGTCGAATTTGTGTTTGATTTTTTGAAAAAATGCTTAGAAATAGATTTAATGTGATAATCATAACCCACACAAAGTTCTGAATCTTTCCCGCGTTGCGCGTTGCCAGGAAATAAATATTTTATTTAGTGATAAGGATGTCCCCCACGTACAATATGGAAACTAAAACTTCCCCAGTCCTTTTTTAGTTTTTCAAAAACTATTCTCTAAAACAGAATTATTCTCAAAAAAAAGAAGAGATTTCTACCTTTACAAAAAGGGAAACATTCCAAGGAAAACTGTTGTTCGCGATAAACCCCATTTTTTCGGATATTTAACTCCATTACCTACAAATAATTCTACAAAACTTGCATTGTAAGTACAACCATTGTTTTTTCATAATTCTTTTTCTGTTTTAAGTCATTTGTTTAGAAAATTGCCCTTCCCGGCTAAACAGGAGGAAATTGACGGTTTTTTTCTTATCTCTATCCAACCTACATGTTCTAGCTTTTTGTCACACCTTAGGTGAATCATCGTGTATAACTTTATGCAGTGTCCTACTTTGAAAAATTGAACAGAAGCTATGCATTTTGTTTCAATTTTCATCGTTTCTCGACCGATTTTCTCGATGTTAGAAGTTACAAAACACATAGGCACTTTTTCAAATTTAAAATGTCACAGTTATCGAATTTGTGTAAAAAGTGAAGTGTACAAAATATAATTTTTAAATTGAAATCCATTATTTATTAGGTATAGCTATTACTTATTCTCCGTTGAAAATGTCGGCGTATTACACGGAGTTCCAAGTTCCAACTAAGAATCGTCATCACTTTCACTTGAAATATTATGTATGTACATATATTAGTTAGAATTTCAGCTCAACTTCTGCGTATTTTCCTTTTCAACCTGTGTAAATGGGTTTCCTGTAGCAATTTATAATTAAATACTGACAAATATGTAAATTGTATATCTTTTTTTTTCATCTCATAAAAAAATTGTCAGTACAAATTGGTCAAAAAATTCCTGACAGTTGCAGAAAAATACTTGACAATTTACTGTCGGGTATTTTCCGACAATTCTAAAAAATTTTCAAATTATTTATTGAAGAGATTTTGATAACTCTCAAGTTGTCATTTGACAAATTGTTACATGTTGCCTGTCGCAATTGTCAATGTTTATGAAATAGGGCCCATGCCACGAATTTAAGACATTATGAATGAGGGGGGGGAGGGGTTAAAAAGTGTATTTTTAAAGTTTTTCGTTAATACATATTTAAAAAAAAACCAGCCAATTTCTTCAATATTAAACTCGATCTAGTTACTCTCAGTTTATCCTTGTAACTGTTTTAAAAATATTTAGAACTTGATAATTTCTTCATTCCTAATCATTTTCTTAGAACTCGTCTGAAACGAAGCTTAGGCCCATTTGCTTAAACGAAACTTAAGTATTTAAGTTCAACATAAGAGCTTATGTGACAGTTTACGCTGAGGAAAAAGTAGAACATAAGCTTTTAAGTTGAACATAAATATTTAAGTTCAACATAAGAGCTTATGTAACAGTTTACGCTGAGGAAAAAGTAGAACATAAGCGTTTAAGTTGAATATAAGTATTTAAGTTTCGTTTCAGCAAATAGCCCTAGTCTCATAAATTCTTAGATCATGATTGAGTTTTAAGTACTTTAGATCTCGGTTCAATGAAACGAATTTGTAAACGTATATTTTAATACTTTCGCAGGACCCGGTATCATTTTCTGTTGCTTATATATCTACACAAAATATCACTCAGCAATTTATTTACAAAAATGATTGCAATTTACCACGGGTGTATGGGATCGGAAAATGCTATCTGTATGAGATAAATTTCCATGAATATCAAAGTAATAAGAAACTGCCTTTTTCTACATACAAATTACCATCCCAGAAACCGTATTATTCCCTTTACCTTTAAAAAAAACACAGCCCGAAAACTATAAAATTTTATAAATATATCTGTCTGATACATATGCATATACCTTTAGTGTCTAGTGGTACATGTAGGTACAAAATACTTCACTAAAGATTACGAAAAAAGGAAATAATTTATCTGTTTCAGGTATAAACGCTGCTATACCGATTTCGAGGTCCTAATATAAAACGAGACAGGACTAGGGCTTATTACTTTTGTGAAGAAATCACTTGGGACCGATTTGAGTACTAAAATTAAATTTGGTGACACAACGGCTCATGAAGAATCAGGGCCTAGTGACTTACAACTCTCAATCATTTCTGTGTGCATGTCTGCAGGAATGGAGGGGACCTACAGTTTATTGCCGAATCCGAACGACTAAGGTGAGCGGCACTTTTCTGTGACAGGAGATACTCTTGGCGGATTATTCACATCCTCGCAAGAGGTGGAAGCGGCTGGTATTGACCCCAGACCTCTGGCATGACAGTCCAACGCACTAACCATTACGCCATGAGTACTAGCAACTGGTGTAATAACCAGGTCCTAGCTGATTTTGAGGGGCTAGATAGATAGGAAAAGTAGTACTCAGTATCAAATTGATAGACTAGGGGCCTAGAAATTGTGTGAAGAGTTGATACCGATTTAAGTACTAACTTAAGGACAAGTACCGGTACTTGCGTTAGGGCTCAGTGAAGAAATTGGCTGTTATATTTCCTACAAAAAAAAAAAAAGTATTGAATTCATATTTTCGATAGCACCAGTAGAGTAGGTAGTAAGGGAGATTCGGGGGTGATACTGATAATGTCAATGATCAATTTACCATGGCATAATGGTAAAGTATGCATGTATGTCTGCTATGCCAAAGGTCTGTGCCTATTCCACCTATAAATAGTTCAGGAGTGACTATTTGAACAACTAGATTATAATAAAACTGTGAATTTCAGGCTCTTGTCATTCGAAATTCGTATTATGAAATATACCAGGACTTTAATGGCTTTGCTTTATTTTTGAGTTAATTACGTATTATATAGCTAGGCTTCGATGGACTTCAATATTTCTTTGCAATTTAGTGCTCAAGAGTTTATTACTTAACAAAGTTCCATGAGAATTGATCTGATGCAACACTTTTAATAATAAAATCTGTACCATTTAAATTAATTCAATATCGAAGCGAAATTACATAGTACGAGTATAGGTATACTTACAAGCAACAACCAAATCAATATTTCCTTCGTATTCAGCTCCTTCAGAACCCAGACTACACTTGACTTTGCCATTTTGCGAAGCAGTGACTCTATCAATGGTAACACCACACTGCCCATTATCCAATCCACTGCCAAAGTATGAGAATCCTGGTGTTTTACTCCAGGACGGTGATAAATTAAGTACTTTCTCGCCGGGTATTTCAATACGGCAATAATTAATAGGTCCTCCATATCTGCACAAAAGTTCTGTTTTTTGTCCTTCGATTAGAAGTGCTGTATTTGGTTCGACATCAACGCCAGCTGCTTGAATGTGAACTGCAATTATAGAGAAAAAAAAAAACGATAATAATTAATTAGATGCTTAAGGATAGATATTTGAAGATATAATAAAAGACTCCAATTTATGTCCCTATGGGGAATCTAATAATAATCAAAAAAATGAACAAGGATAAAAGAAACGAACAAGATGTCTTTATTTATGATGCAATTTCAAAGGGCTTTAGATTTAGATGCATATTGATAGCTCTGAAGCTTAATTAATATGACAGATTGAAATACATCCTTTGGGTCCCGCGCAAAGAGGATACCTAACAGCTGTAACTTTGTTTCATTCTTAATTCCGCCATGTGACATCTATTTCAATATATATCATTCAATCTTCCGGACCATTAAGTGGTGGTAGCCCACATTGATTGTGTCACATTGGATAACCATGCTTATTCATTACGTTATCCGGAAGTCAGAGATGCTTTTCCCTTTGGAAACCACCAATACACATCACGTATTTGCCACCTGCTAAATGTTAATGTTGAATTATTCTCAAGGACACAGGGACTTACTTCTATGAATCAGAGGTCATTTCGTGAGCAAAGTTATGAATATATTATAATTGCTTTGTATTAGACGTTTCTAATTGCCAAAGGAATATTGTTAGATATTTCCAGCTCGAACCCCAAGGGCTTGTACAACAACACCTATGCATCTGCAGTTTTGGTGAAATCCGTTTTGCCGATTTCAACCTTGCGTTGTAATTAATCTCTGGCAGATGAATTACACAAATTAATCACCACACATAGGTAAAAATATTTGTATGTATGTATACATTACGTATAACTGAGTGACAGTTCGAAAATTAATGTGACATTCAACTGACTATGCTACTAAATATGTAGTGGTGGGTGGTCGCGATGCGATATGCGACAATTCTTGAATGAGTGACACCTTTCTGACAGAGATGCAGACAAACATTCATAGAAAATGAGTTTGTAAAAAGATATCTACACATAGCCATCAGAGCCTTGAATAGCAGACAGTTATGAAATCAGCTCCAACGATGACAAAATCATCAGATACAATTACTTTAGGACCATACCGCTGTGTGGAACAACGATTTTGTCATCATTGTCAAAATTTGAAAACCTCAAATGGCAGATACATAGATAGGTGAACGATTATCACTTTCCTCATATTTAATTTACATTTAGTTAGAAATATATATATGTATACGTATATCTAGTGTGAAATGCTATTATGAGATTTGGCCTGTACAATCAGGATTTGTAGGCTAAAGTTTGTTGGATTTTGGAGAAGTGGGTTCCAATTCATATATTGTAAGCTTTATTATCATGGGAATTATTTGCTTGTGGAAATAATGTTTAATATACACATACATATTTGAATTTTAAATATTTTAAGTTGAAGCATTTCAAAAAACTTCTTACTTCTTTTCATATAGCAAAATGTTTTAAAATTAATTTAACTATATCTAGGTAATTTAGCTAATTAAAAACAGAAATACAAAAAATTAATTAAAATTTTTAATGCTCCTATTATGATTATCTACAAATACATACTCAAAGAATATCGCATTCAATTACTTTAGGTTTGCTTCTTTTTAGGAATCGATTAGGATATTTTTTTCGCATTTGTCAGAGCAGTAGTAGCATGTGGCGTAATGGTTAGTGCGTTGGACTCTCATGCCGGAGGTCTGGGTTAAATACCAGCCGCTTCCATCTTAAGTTTTTTCCAGGGCTACTGCCTCTTGCGAGGAAGTGACAAATGCTCCAAGAGTATCTCCTGTCTTAGAAAAGTTTGGCTCACCTTTAGCCATTCGGATTTCGCAGTAAGCTGTAGGTCCCCTCCATTCCTGCAGACACTCACACAGGAATGGATGGGAGTTGTAAGTCAATAGGCCCTGGTTTTTCATAAGCCGTTGTGCCACCAAATTTAATATTATTTGTCAGAGCAAGTATTGGTTATGTAAAAAAAATAAAATGCACGACTGGATCGCACGAACTTGCTCTTATATTAAAAGTTTCTTGGAATTTTAAAGATTCAGTAATTAAAAATAAGATTAAATATGAAGTTATCCTTATAATAAATTGAAGAATATGTACGATCACACTTTGTGGTTATAAAGTCTGAATACACAAACCTATTCATCTGATTTTAAAAGAAATAATTTTTTGGGAATTTTCAAATCCAAAAAAAATTTAATTTTGGTAAACAATACTATTTGAAAGTTTCAGAAGATTCTCTTATTACTTTTCGAGAAAACGAAAATTCTATTATTTAAAACATTTTTGTGAAATTTTATATTCACCAAAAGGTAGGTATTCCATATTTAAAAAAATTAAATGAATTTTGTTTAGATAAATCTGTGAAGCCATTTTTGAGAAAAATAAGATTTTCTAAAAATGCTAAAAAAAAAGTTATAAGACAGGTAGGTACCGTTATTTTTGGTCCTTAAAACTGTCCAGAATGTTCAAAAAACTCTAGATACCAACGACGGAATTGCGAGACCCACTTTTTTCGTCTTCCCTATCACCGTTAGGTTTTTTTGGCGAATTCAAAACTTGCCATATTTTATGCACCTATATTGCAAGTAAAAATTCAAAAGCAAGTACTGAAAATATTATTTGTTAAAAATAATTTTAATAGTATCCAATATTATTTGTAATATTCAAAAAATATACTGAATTCGGTCCAACCATTCAAAATTTACACTGGAATAAAATAAGAATCGAATTTCTAATCTGGGGAATTGAGATCATCTAGAATGGGTAGCTGCGCCTGCGATGCTAAGAACTTTTTTTTTTTAATTTTCTCAAAAGCGATTTAATACTTATGTCGAATTCCTTTTACTAAAAAGAATTCGATTTTTTTTTTCTAAACAGAATCGATTTTTTTCTTTCAATACAAGGAATTTGTCCAGAAAAATCGATTTTTTTTAGAATCCCTTTTTAAAGGATTTCGATTTCGACATTAGTTATTGAAGTAAAGCTGCATTTAATGTTTATGCTTAAGATTATAAAGATTATACATAACAGTTAATAACTATTTGAGAAAAATTATCTCAAAAATTTCAATTCTCGGGAACTAATTTTGCTATCCTATATTACCTCTCTGGCCACTTTATACAAAACTAGCTCAGTGGGAATATTAAATAAAAATAAAATATTTAAAAATTAAATTCTGAATGGGCAGTCAGAATTCAAAATGTCTTCTGGCACGAGAGGAGAGTGTTAAAAAAGTCTTGTTAAAGTAAAAAAAACATTTCAGTTTGACAGCAGTAGATATCAGCAGTGGCGTATTTAGGTTTTCTGCCAGCCTGGGCTATTTAAAATCTACTGCTTCTCTCACCTCACCAGAATTTCTTCACTTATTTTATAAGTCTTTTGGCTTTCAAAATGACTTTGACTTTAAAATTACAGTCAGCAGTCATATACAATATTTTGACTTATAAGTCAATTAGGGCAGTCAAATGACTTACAGTTAATTGACTGCCTTTTTTTTAATGGTCTTTAAATCACTTAAAAATCAATTTCCTTCTAAAAAGTCTTTAAATTCTTTTAACTTAAGGATTGTAATAATCTAAAATCAATCAGCTCTGACATCAGTTACATCTTCACTCTGTTCGAATGCTCCTGCTTGTATTTGAGGTTGCATCTACTCAGATTGTGTGTTCCACCGATGATACGGTTGTCGTATGTCTGGAGATAATTGAAACTAATACCACTCAGTTGACTAGAGAGGGCCTTGTCAGTACCCAATTTTTTTTAAGTTCAATAAAAAAAACTGTTCAATAATCAACTAATTATTCTAAGTGAGATCGCGCCAGCCGGGAGGAAAAGCTTATTTTTGTAGAATAAAGTCCTTAAGAAGTTATTTTGAATGAATAACAAGTCCAAATAATTAGTTCTAAGTCTTCACATTGGCTGATATATGTATATCAGTAGTACATTTATAGAATTTGTATTATAAAAACCTTAATTCAATACCACCTCTGTCACTTATCTTGAAAGAAGAACTTTTATATAAATTTAATTGGCATTTAGAAGTGGACTCGGTACCGCACCCACTTTTTTAAATTGAATAAAAAATATCAAAAAAGGTTTTTCAATCGAATTAAATCAATCAAAAAAAAAATTGTAGTAGAATTTAAAGATTCAAAAAAAAAGTGCGTATACGCCCGAGTGTACTACTATTGTAATTGAATAAGACTATGTTCAATATCATAAATATAATTTCTAGACGTGTCGCTCGTTGGTCGGTTAAAACCATGCATATTTGAAAATATCGTTTTAAGTTATAAAGAAGAAAATTATTTATTCTCGTAGTTAATTTTATTTTTATTTTAAAATGCTATTTTAGATATATCTTAATGCAACTGCAACTAATATATTCAAACTGCAATTTCTGAGTTTTCACGATTTGTAGATGAATCTAACAAAAAACCAATTCATATTTATAAATTCAACAAAAACTTATTAAAAAATTAAAACTACCCGACATTTTGTTGGGTAACCCCATTTTTGGAATCTGTCTACAGGACCATAAGTTAAAGCTCAAGATTTGGATTCCATTTCCTCTAAAGTTAAATATGTGCGCTTAAATATGGGAGCTATGATATTAGAAAATAAGAAATTATGCCTTTACATTTCTCATTATTAAACCAATCATGTTTTCCGAAAAACAAATACATATAAAATATGTACAAACATTTGAAAATAAATAAAGGAAACATTTACTACAAAAATGATATTGCACCTGCACAGGGTTTTTATTTTTCGTGGCACATGAGTCAAAGTCAATTTCGCAAATAAAACCAAAAAGACAACCTAGGTATGGATTTCATACTTTGTTCAACCATCAGTTTCTACAAAACTAACTTTAACAACTGCAGTGTTTTTTCAATAAAAGCAACAATATGTATAACTTACAATAGCATACACAAATAGAGACTATGTTTAACTTAAGTACAACATTAAACTGTTTTGATTGTTTATTAAAGTTACAGTTTAATTAAATGAGAGTCTCCTCTCTAGACTTTTATACTTAAAAGTGTCTTCAACTTTCGACACCCTTCCTGTTGCACTTGGGACAAAATAAATTGAAGAATCTTATCTCTTGATATTTTCCTTGAACTAAAGAAAAATTCATACAAAAGTTTATAATGGCCTTAGGAAATTAAATTAATAGAAAAGTAAAAAGAAGAAATAAAGACAGGGTCGTCTGTGTTCATTTTTTTTTTTTTTTTTTTTTTTTTTTTTTTTTTTGAGGAGAGATTGTATGGACGGAATTCAAAACTGGGAATATCTTCAAGTTTGGTTTTAGCTGCAAGAAAAACTTTAAAGAATAATTCTGAGAACTGTCAATTGTGTTAACTTGGCTCCAAATTTTTATAATTTTTGTTTGAAATTTTCTGTCCATCCACAGCTGTCGAAAAATCGATTTTTTAAAAGGCCGCCAAAACATGGAGTTTTTCAAATTTGATTCATCCCTAATTCACAGGGATGATAGGTCTTTATTTTTTTTGATCCCCACTGAAATATTTTTTTTTATTTGTGAACCAAAAAAAAATATGGACCAAGTTATTTTCTTTTTATTTTGTTTCTCTTTTTTTTTTAATTTCAGAAATTTTTCTCTTTTCTAAACATTCCCAACTACCAATTGTTCAGTACGTCTTCATTTCAAATATCACAATTTAGTTTCTTTTCGAGAAAACAAAATAATATGGCATACGGAAGTCATTTTAACGAACTTTTTCAAATCATTATTTGTTCTTTTTTACTCGAACTCCGAGTTTCTATACACTATAGGTTGGATTGTGGTTGGTACATATAAATATACAAGCAAAATCTTTCCCTCCTTATCCCGCTTTAATTTTTGAATAGAAATATATCTACTTCGAGGAACAATCTAAACTTGTACTGGGGATGCCATTTATATATGTAGCAGATAAAAGGACACGTGGGTTATATTTTTGTCGACTCAGTTGCTTTTGACAATCGTTTCTCAGAAACTAGAATAACACGCCTTCGCATTTTTGAAACGTGATTTCTGTAGAAAACTTGGTATTTCTTTTCTTCTACATTTTTAGATTATTTTTTGTATTTCATTTTTTTGTTTCTTTTTTCATTTCTGATTGATGTAACTGTTTTGTTTGAGCTTGGTGTTCAATGTTTTTGCAATCAATTTTCTGGTACCTACTTATTTACTTTTTTAATACAGTGGGAACTATTAAAGAATTTTCTAAAAGAAAAAATATGCACGACGACGGAATGCTCTTTTATTTAACAACAATAATGGAGCAATATTTAAAAGAAACATTTTGAAAACCTATTACATACCATACTGAACAAAGCTATTTTTTGTGTAGGCACCTTTATACACCATATTAAAAAAAATATATTTTCAAAATTTTATACCCCTAACAAAGTATGTATATTTTGTGCAAATTGCCATTGATGCCATTGTCTGCGAAAAAATGTATTCCTCAAAACTAAAATTTTTCAATTTTTTAGTTTTTTTAATGAAAAATCGGGCTTTTTTGGTCATTCAATTTATTAAACAAATAAAACTTCCATAATTTTTCCCTACGTTTCGTCGCATTTTCCCGACTTTTTCAAGATTTTATGGATTTTGAAAAAAATTATTATTAACTTTTTTAAAAGACGATTTTTGTTAAAATTGACATCAAGGTGTTTTGACATTATCAAGTAAATTTTAAGCAAAAAATAATCTTATGGCCCAAATTAACGATACCTTCTTTATAACTTTTTAAAAACCGTTAAAGTTGATTTTATTTCTCCCGAAAATGACTGCCACTATTTTGAGACAAATGTTTTTATGTAGAGAGCTATCGATTACACTAGCAATTATTATCGATATATTTTAAAGACTATTAAGGCAAATCAAGAAAAACCTTGGTGAAGCATTTAACCAAAATCAAGCAAAATCTTTTGATCCAGCATCCTGAGCTGGCAATAGGAATAGTTTGCAGAAGAGAAGTAGTAGAAGAGAAACTATCGATGACAGAAACTATCGATAGTTCTCTACCTTTAGTGAGCTTATATTAGTACGATATACAAATTAACTGGAAAATATTTTAACCTTATCCGTTAACAGTACATGCATTTACCTTTTAGATAGAACCATTTATTTTTGGAATATCTCATTATATGTATGAACGATTTAAATTAAATTTATTACAAGTACAAAAGCTTTGAATAATTTTTAATTAATTATATAGCAATTTTTGATTCAATATAGCTTTTAACGGCCTTTAGTCCATGAAAATTTTGTGGCGTTTCGTCCCGGCGATCTCACTTGGACTCATCAGTTGACTAGTGAGGGCCTTGTCAATACGCAATTTCCATTAAGTTCAGTTCATCTTACATAGATTTCATGGTGAATACCTAGTGTGAACTATATCTAACCAGATATAGTTCACACTAGCAATTTTTGGATTTAAAAAAATCAATGACTTACAGCTTTTCAACATTATTGTTTTTGTGAACTTTTGTTCGAGACAATCTTTCCTAGGCTCCACTGTTAGAAATACTAACCACACAGTAACAGCCAAACAAGTTCAGAAAGAAAAAAACCTAGATTAAGATGAAAAAGTAATGTGATCCGGAGAGCTTGAGAAGTAATCCCTTCACATTCACATTACAAATAAAATGAAGTAAATTCTAGAAGACACTCGTTGTACCGTAGATACAACTATACACTGCAAGACTAAAGCAAAAATGTCAATGAAAACAACGCTGACGATGCTGTTCTCTTCATGCAACGTCAAAATTACAATTAAAAAATGTGAATGTACGACTTCAACATCACATTGAGAAGAAGCTGTGGCTAAAAATGTGAGATGATGTTCAAAAAAAAATAAAAAAAAAATTCTGAACGCCAAGCTTAAATGTTTTTACAGAGAACAAAAAAAAAAAGAAAGGAAGAACGAGCTCTTGAAGCATCATATAAAATGGTTAGTTATAGAAGAACAAACACACCTACATTATACATGGGTAGGTACCTACCTACATTGAAATTGTGAAATACAAGTATTATATGAGGTGAGGACCTAGAAGTGGAATATAAGAAGAAATGGCGACATACATGGTCCGGCATTTTTGTTTGTCTAACCTCTCTATATGATTTTGTCTATCTAAGATAAATTTTCATTTAAAAATCGTGTCATTCTATTTTGATGTCTAGCGTGATGCTCCAGCTTTGTTATGTTGGACACAATCATCTTGATTGGAAAATTTATACCTGGCTACGGTTTTTATTATAGCAACAAGTGTATTGGCAGAGGTGGATTTGCTTTTCATATACTGTACATATATTTTTGGATTTGCATGGTCTGCTGGAAAATAAGTTCATAAAGTTTAAGTATGCGAAAAAAATCAAAAACTTATTTGATGTCGTTTTTAAAGATGAAGTTTGTTTGGCTTAGCTTTCAAATTTTAAGGCTAAACTTGGGAGAAAATTAAGAATTTCGGAGAAGTCATTCAGTTTTCAGAAAATAACAAATTTTGTAAATGTAAATGTTAAAAGCAGGTAAAGCCCTTTTCGCATTTTTCCAAACTATTTTGAAAAGCGGACTTAAGTAGTAACGATTATCTTCTATGTACCTATGGCAATTCTCTAATTTTGTACGAGTTGTAAAACTAACCGTTTACTTCCGTCGTTTTACTTTTTTTATAAGCCGGTTTTCTTACTGTTGCTCAAATGCAGAAAAAACGTGTTTTTTTTATTCAATTCAATTCAATTCAATTCAATTCAATTCAATTCAATTCAATTTAATTCAATTCAATTCAATTCAATTCAATTCAATTCAATTCAATTCAATTCAATTCAATTCAATTCAATTCAATTCAATTCAATTCAATTCAATTCAATTCAATTCAATTCAATTCAATTCAATTCAATTCAATTCAATTCAATTCAATTCAATTCAATTCAATTCAATTCAATTCAATTCAATTCAATTCAATTCAATTCAATTCAATTCAATTCAATTCAATTCAATTCAATTCAATTCAATTCAATTCAATTCAATTCAATTCAATTCAATTCAATTCAATTCAATTCAATTCAATTCAATTCAATTCAATTCAATTCAATTCAATTCAATTCAATTCAATTCAATTCAATTCAATTCAATTCAATTCAATTCAATTCAATTCAATTCAATTCAATTCAATTCAATTCAATTCAATTCAATTCAATTCAATTCAATTCAATTCAATTCAATTCAATTCAATTCAATTCAACGATTTCAAGAAAGTTACATCACAGACACTATAGTTCCATAGATATCGCATGCAGAAGAAAAAAATATGATCACTGGGACGTAGACGTACGGATATGACAGTTTTGTATAGAAGGAACTGTCCCGTCTTTTGTTTCGTTGTCAAGAAATTATTTTATGCTAGCAACCACTTCTTGTTTTTGTTTTTAATACCTTACTCACTTTATTATGTTCAGAATGCGGCCATGAATTGTTTACAACTGTGTTCTCGTGCCAGTATATTCACCTAGTTGATATTTTCAGATAGAAATAATGCTTAGCGTGTTTGCTATATCCATTCAGAAATTAGTTTTTGTTTACGTTGCGGATTTTGTATCTGTGGCTGGTGTTTCCATAAAGAACACATAAATGAGTTCGGCCATTAAAGAACGGGAGACCATACTATAGCAATTTATATGGGCTATTATAGAAAAGTTGTCTTCATTGAAGCCCAATAACAATATAGTCGACTCTCATCTTCATGGCCTGGTTTAATTGATTGGTTTGTCTAATACCGGGCGCAATTATGATCGTAATCATGATCTCGAAGTAAGCCAACAGCTACGCACCATCTGAAATTATGAGTGTAGGTAGAAGTATTGTAGAACAATGAGGTCTTTTGTGTAAAAGGATATTAATGCTGACCGTTGTTCTATAAAAGTAGGTAAACTACACAACACATAATATAACATCATCATCTAAACTATCAGTGGATATAATAGTGTTATATATGGACGAAGCACAATATAGCTGCTGTTCGATGGACTATTATGATACCGCCGCGCCGGGAACATAAGTATACTTTTTTTTGTTGTATGGTTGGTTGTTATTTTTACTTCGTTTTTTATATTTTTTTGTATGTATTTGTATTGAGATTAAATATGCAAACTAATTGAGACGTGATCTTAATTAGTTCGTATAGTGCAAGGTAGCAATCGAGTTAATTATTATTTAAAATTATGTTCGATAGCTTCTTTTTCACTTTCTAATTGTAATTATCGGTGATAAACGGGATAAAACGAGCTGTTCGACGTGGCAAACACAACAATTTGTCGTCAAGTTATGGTATAGAAGTTTTGGTTATTGAGTAGAAAAATAAACATATTGGCGCAAGGTCATAAGTCCACATCAGGCCAAAAAACCAATATGGACTTTTGTTCGACTTGTGTGGGTTATTAAGTTAACACCGCCATTTTCGATTTTTTCTATTAAATGTTAGGACTTAAAAAAGTTTAGAATAGAATCTATTTTGTTTTTAAATCGCTGCAATTTTTCAGTGGCATTATGTAAGCATTCACAACATCGACAAAAAAAATATCGTGTCGATTTTCGATTTTATATTTTGAAATTTACATTGCAAGTGTGAGTTATTGCATTTGATGTATTCTAACTGGCTACAATCGCAAAAAAAAAGAGGATGGGTTTGACCCACACCGATAGCTTCCCATTGGTGACCTTTGAAACTTTTCTTTTATAAGAAAATTATTAATTCAAAATCTTCGAAAACCGTATCAGTTGTGCAATCAAGAGAAGGCCTAAGTTCGGCTGTTTGCTCTAAATATACATATGCGTCCCGAATTTCTTTTTAATCAATTCTTTGCCGTTTGTTTATTAAATAAAAACTCTGTTGATTTTTTTCAAGTCTAACGAATTCTTTATTACGTTGAAATTTTGGAATAAATTTATCAATTAGATATTACTAATTATGGCATTGTGTGTAGACTAAAATTATCCCGGAGTTGATCAATAATATATTGTTCTCGAGACATTCGAGCCGAAAAACATTTTTTTAACAATTTTTAGCATTTTGTTTGCAGTTTTTTTGGCCTAGAAAAAAAACAGTTAATTGATTTTTTTTTTAAAACCTCATCAATTACTTATTATGGTATTGTGTGCAGACTAAAATTATTTTGAAGTTGATATCATTGGTTGTTCTCCAGACATTAGAGACGAAAAACATTTTTTAAACAATTTTTAGAATTTTTTTTGCAGTTTTTTTGGCCTAGAAAAAAAAACCGTTAATTGAATTTTTTCACAAACTCTACCGATTATCAACTATGACTATGTGTATTAAATAAAATTAACCAGAAGTTAATATCTTTGTATGTTCTCAAGACATTCGATATTTTTTTTAACAATTTTTAATGTTTTTTTAATAAAAAAAAAACTACTGGTTGGTTTTTTTTATGTACTACCAATTTTTCACTACTTCATTATGCATAGACATTTTACAACCTTTTTTTAAAATTACTGTAATAAAAAAACCGCAAATTGAATTTTTCTGAAAGTCCTTTCTGCACGTTATGACCTTATTATCTATAATATAAAATTTATTTGAAGTCGATATCTCTACGCGTTCTCGAGATATCGTGAACAAAAAAAAAAGCTTCCGAACGTACGAACGTACGTACACAGACATCTCTCTAAAAACAATGTAATCCGACTCCAAAGACCTCGAAACGTCGAGAAATGTCAAAATTTTCAATTTCACAAATCGGACCGATTACAATAACTTCCAAGGGGAAGTCAATAAAGTCTTTTAAGGATTTGTGATGAATCGCCAAAAGACGAAATCCCAAAAAGAAAATCCCAATGGACAAAATCCCCAAGAACGAACGTAAGTAAAGTTAAAATCTCCAAAAGAAAATAGCGCAAAATTTTAAACAGCCTGATGTTAAGGTATTAGCATGATACTACTTAACAATTTTCTAACTTTAAAACTCTTTACTAAAATATTGTTAGTTTTAAACATTTCCTAACTAGTATCATACTAAACCTATTTTTCTAGCTGAACACGCCTAAAACAGTGACAGCTCAATCCATTTTCGCAATTGTAGCTGCCAAAGTGACACTTGGATTTAGTATGATACTAAAAAGATGAAATAGGCATTTGGCGATTTTAACTTTAGTAAAGTGTTAAAAAGATAATGTGATCCTAACTCGTTTAAAATTTGGAAAAGTCTGTTTTTAACCTAGCATCATATTAAAAATGCTTTAACATCATACTAAATCGTCTAAAATTTTGCGCCAATAATGTTTTTAAGATAAAATCTCCAGGCGAACATCCCAAAATCAAGACGTATGATCTTATATCTTTTTTGTTTTAGTATTTTCGCCAGCATTTATGGCAGCTTTAGCAACAACAATTTCTTTTCTTAAATCTTTAATAAATCATGTTAAACTTTTTTGGAATTTGAAAATTCCCTTATGATCTATCAACAATAGCAGTAACTGTGTTGTGTAAACGTGGAAATTTTTGGGCATTTGCAGATTATAGAAAAAAATTAGTTCTTGGAGACTAAGCCCATGGGGTGCCCTTAGCCATGGAGATTTAGATACTCTATCCGATTGAGATATTTTTTTTTGGAGACAACGTACGTCTCCCGTCTTTTAAACGTCCCGAAATTTCGCGGTAATTCACTTTGATCGAAATCGCAAGTGCCTTACCATAATGGATCACCGCGTAAGTAAACCGATAAAAAAAAACAAGGGAAACCCGAACAGGAAAGCAATACTTAATGAAATGCACTAAGTTTTATTCATTTTAGTTCATTATCTATTCATTAAATTCATACATTTTTATCGATTCCACTATTTCCAAAAAAAAAAATAAAAAAAACTTGATCAACATTTTTCGAACCTCACTATTAATTCATCCATCAGCACTGTGCAATCATAATAAAAGTCAACTGTGAATATATTTTAAAATGACATAGTTTAATATTTTTTTATTGAATTTATTGCGTGTCCAACATATTTTCAACTTATAAAATCTCCAATAAAACCTCCACAATTTCAACAGGGGGTCAATCATGTTTGTGTACAAATATTTATAACCATCTCATGGCATGTTACAGGTAGTTTAACTTAGTAAACGTACAAGTTAATCACGAAAATTAAGTATTATAACCAAACACGAAGCATAATAGTTTAAGATTTCGAAAGAAAATTTCCTTTTCTATATTTTTTTTTTTGGCCTCCATTAAGTTATTGTTGGACTTTTTTTTTGCTTTTAAACTATAAAGACGACTTTTCAACTTTTAACGGAATATACACGAGTATTATTTTGGTCTGCACATTTTACCATCACTTTTGACCCGATTCTGTGAAATAGCTTTCATTATCATTAGTTGGTTGGAAGTAGCTATAGTCTAGCAAGGGGCCTTCTATATAGCGATAGTAATAGAAACAGATACAAGAAACATTTTATACAGACCAAGAGTGTGCGGAGAACTAGAAAATTGGAAAATTTTTCATTTTTATCTTTGAAAATGCTTTACTGTGATGGTGATGGCCTTGGGTAATGTATCGTTTTTATTGTATAGTAAGGTTTGTATATCTAGATTTTACGCTATTACTGCGCGATACTATGACTATGAAAAAGGCTATAAAAAAGGGTTTAAATAGAAGGGCAATGAGGAGTAAGCATAGAAGAGCAAACTGAATCCGGTCATTAAGTGGGAGTTGGCAATAATAGTTAAATGGGCTAGCTTTGCCTTTGGGTATGTGTGCATAAGGAAAGGAACGGAAGGGAGAAGAAATAACTAGTTTCCGATTTGAAGACTATATAGCATAATGTTTCGCTTGAAAATCAGAGAAAGCAAACTATTTGAAAAACGAATTGGTTTTTAAAGACTTGTTTACTTTGGTGTTGAAATTTTCATACGAATTGCTGAAATTATAAGTGGCTTCAAAAAAGAATAAAAGTTATAATTAGATAGCGAGATTAAATTTTATGCGATTACTTAACAAGATGTTACGAAATTTAACTGTAATTGTTTTGGTCAGGAGTTTTAATATTCTTTTAATTTTATTTGGTCTAGGTAAGCATAGGTACCTACCTAGCCCCTACTTATAAAAACTGCCCTATAATCACCGAAGTTAAGATTCGCGTGTAGAGGAAACAAAATCAGTTTTCAATCGTTTAGCGGATTGATACTTATAATATGTCATGTCCCATTCAATCGACAAGGTTTTTGAGGAATCATAAATAAGCAGCAAAAAATATAATAAATGATAGGTACTTTTGATAATAGTCAATACCTACTGAAGAACATTTCTTGTTAGTTTCGATAAAACAAAATTTTTTCAGCTTTTGTCTCATATGGCGTGCTCAGTGTTTGTGGAGTAATGTGTCGCTATTGCTCCAATGCATTTTATATGTTTAGAGCAATATTTGCATCGAGGTGTGATGTGTTGTGTCGGAATCTATCTTCTTCGGCATTTGCCATACATCTCTGCATAGCAGACATTTTTTCTGTGAGTGTGAAAGATAAAACAGTGTTTGGAGAAAAACATATAATTAAAAAGTAAAAATGCCAGTTTGCAATACCAGCACACTTGATTAGTGTCTACAGTCAGCGAAGCAATAGTTCTATCCAAATAACAGAACACGAGATATACGTGTGGTTCCAACTTAAGTAGCGCTATTACCGCTTATGCCGAGTCCATCCACGAGTGCTAAGCAGTGAATATATATTTAAAAAAATCCTGACTTAGTTCTCAAATAGAAAAAAAAATCGGTAAAATCATTAGGGGCTGTAGCTTGTAAAGCTGCTATGTATAAGGGACCCACTTTTTATTTGTATCATACAATATTTTTTTTTGTGACTTTTTAAACCTGAATATTTTTTTAGACATTATAACATTTCCAAGAACTGTTTTGTTCATATAGACAATACATAATATTTTTCTCCCCTCACTGCTGGTACGGTCACCATAAGAATGTTTACAAAATCCCATTATCGCCACAATCAAATGCTATGACTGATCCCATGTCAATTAGATAAGTTTTTCTCTTACTTATTTTCGACACTTATCTGGGAGCATATACAATATACATATTTAAAAAAAAAAAAATCAAGCATTACAAATCCATTAGATTGATGTCAATCATTCGAAAGTCATTTTCATTATGTTTGTCTCTTATCTAATTGAGTTAGAAATCTCTTCTCAGCCGATTTGTAATCGAATTATGTAGTGTTCTATCGAGCTGTCAACGAAATTAGACAACTAAACAAAATAAAGTTCAAGAATGTGTCGCATTTACATACTCGATTTTATGACAAACGGTAACCCTATAAATGCTTAAAACGTATGATTCCACTATCACAGGTGGTAAGAAATTTTACAATAAGACACAAAAAAAATGATTGAACAATATAAGTGAATATACCCTTCACATCTAACTGTCATGTTTAACTTTTTTTGTGAATCCATTTATATTACATTTCAGAAGTAGGAAAACGATTTAACGATAAGGAGTATAGAAAATTCATTATTTTATTTTATTTGTTTCTTTTGCAAAGTAGTATCGTTAAGCTTTATTACTTCGCATATCTATGTAGTATGTATAGCCATGATGAGAACCTCTACAACTACATAATTTCTAGTTGATTAATTAGCTTAGAAAGCAGCACAGTATCTAATCATTTAAGAGAAATAAGGTAAGGACTCCTTTCTATATTTTTATCTTTCAATGGAAACGATGCTATCGCATCGGACATTTTCCATGAAAGAAAATGATTAAGTGAAGAAAGTATTATTTTATCGTCATCATCTCATAATCGGTTTCATGTAACGAAAATGATTATTTCCCGAGGAAACTAACATTATCTTACCTACATATGTTTGTAGGTATGTAGTATATTTTTTTTTGTGTAAATGATTGATTATGTTGGTGCGGGGATATTGTTTAAATCGGTTGATAAACAATAATTCATTGAGAAATATTAAAATCGTGTGTTATGGTTGTTTGTAAGACATAAGTGTGGTATAATTTTAGTTGACCCATTTAAATACATGTAGTTAGTTTTTGTATCTACAAGTATTTTGTTTTATATTCGACATACACAGTTGCAGGTATTCAATTGACATCAAAGGAATTGAAATAAATATGAACGCTTCACTGTAATATAAATGTCTGATATTCTAATCTGACACATTTCATTAGGAAAAATTGGTCCCGCAGTACAGTTTTGGTTTATGTCTCATCTAAACAGCATACATATGCATAAGTAAGCATGTATACGAACGTTGGTACGTAAACTACCAACAATTATTTTGGATATTTTGCTCTACACCTTAGTTTTTCCTAAGATAATCCCAGGGCAATTATGAAGGATAGAGTACAAAAATATGTAACTTTGCTTCAACAAAAACTGGATCATGATTATAACAGCTGATGGGAAGTTGTAAGAATAGAAATAAAATAATTTCAAGCGTCTGAAGAAAATCAGACCCGTAATATTCAAATTTTTAAGGGTAGGTAAATTAGGGTAAAAGTGCAAAAACAAAAATATTCCTAGGAATTTTTCCCTCTTTTAAAAATTGGGAACTTGAATGATGATCGTAACTCGGACCTCGAAAGTTTTCGTCGAAATTTATTTGTATATCGTGAATAAAATTTCTAGAGTAATTTGACTGTCATTTTATATATTTATTTCGAGGAAAATTTTCATTCCATGGAGATTTACGATAGCAGAAAAAATTTCGATAAGGAATAAAATATTCCAAGACAAAAAAATTTTCCTTGACATTGACGATATAGCCCGTTATTGTTTATAAATATAGCCCAAGCAAAATGAACTCACTGGCGAAAGCGATGAAAGTAAAGTTTTTTAAAGGCTGTGGTATTAGGGATAGAATACCTCAATGATAATGAATTTTATAATACAATGAGTTTTAATTGTATTTTGATAACTTCACCATATAAAAGAAAAGGACTAAACCGGTATAATTGGTTTTGACTATTTTTTAATTGATATTTGTACAAATTCAAGTTTTGAAAAAAAATTTGTTTTTTTATAAAAGGTCAAATAATCTTCAAGTTTTGAAAACAAGGTTTTCTTTAACGTTTTGTTTTTTTACATTTGTAGGTATTGTGTAATTTTGGCCCTAAAAATATTTTTTGTTCAAAATCAGCTTTGCAATGTTAAAAAGTTTTTGATATCAATTTTGGAAAAAATCAACCAAAGAGTTTTCGAACCATAGAGTTTTCGAAAAAAAAGAAGTATTTTTTTTTACAAAACATAGCCAATATACTTATTTAAAGTAGGTAGTTGAATTTTTTTTAAATGATGTAGAGCAATTTTTGAGAAAATTAAGTTTTTTTTTAATACAAAAAATATATATGGCATGGTATGCTTATTTGTTTACCCTCTTAAAACATAAAAAACGTGTCGGATAAATGTCTACTAAACGGTAGGTATCTAGTTTAAAGAAAATCCACTTCTCTGTTTTGGCTGTAGTCGAAAAGACAGACAGATGGACGAAATTGTGAGACCCACTTCTTTCGTCCTGCCCTTATTTTCTTAATATCAATGATGAAACTTAATTTAAATTTCGATTCCGATTTTTTTTGTACATATACCTACATAACCAGTCATACCTAGTATCCAAACAATTTTTTTTTTTATTTATTTATTACATCTACATAAGCATTTGCTTAACAGATATGTATGTATTAAATATAACAAAAAACAATTATAAATAATCAATAATTAGAAAATTAGTAACAATAACAATTCATTTTTAAATTTATCACGAGATAAATGTACATCATAAATAGAGTTTACTTCATTGAACGAGGAAACAGCACGCGATATTGGTTCATTTGTACCATAATTTGTTCTATGGGGCTGTTAAAAAAGGAAACTTCTGGTTCTTAACATTCTAGTTGGCACATAAAAAGAAATCAACGAAAGTAAAAACGGGCTTTTTATTTGATAACAAAGTATATCCCTCACAAACATTACATCATGCAGTTTTCTTCTAGTTGCTAGAGATTTTATCCCGAGCAATTGACACCTAGCTTATAGTCAGGACTAAAGTTCCAACGCATTTTACGAAACACATATTTGGTAATTCTATCCGAATAAACACTATAGAAAGGATTCCAAATCACATCAGCATATTCGATTGTTGATCTAACCAATGAGGTATAAAGTGTAAATCATAAGGATCCGTAAAATCTTTACTATTCCTTTTAATGAATCCAACTAAGTTATTCGCCTTTGCCACAATGTATTCAACATGTTTTTTAGGAGAAAAATTACAATCGAAAACAACACCTAAATCTTTAATTTCATTAACTCTAGTCAAAGGATTAGAGTAAAGTACCAAGATGGCTTCCTTGTGGAACGCCAGAAGTACATTTTATACTTCTAGAGACTTTGGTATCAATCAGTACGCGTTGGGTTCTGTTCTTCAAATACTAACAAATCCATTTAAGCATCACTGAGTGAAAACCAAAATACTCTAGCTTTTTTAGTAAAATATTGTGATCAACCGAGTCAAATGCCTTACTAAAATCAGTATAAATTGCATCGACTTGACATCTATCCTCTAATGCATTTAAGACATACGATGAGAAAACCGCTAAATTTGTCACAGTGGACCGACCAGATACAAAGCCATGTTGTGACTCTGGCAAGCATTCCTTAGTCAAAAATTCAATTTTACTTTTAACCAAGCTTGGGGATCGCTGAGAGTTTACAAATACCTCTATAGTTTTCAACTAGATTTTTAGAACCTGCTTTGAATATAGGAATTCGAAATGCATCCTTCTACTCAGGTAAAAATAAACCCTCCGATAGTGATTTATTAAATATTATAAAGGGAATCACTGCAGTTTTTCAAAACACTAGATGGAATACCATCTACACCACAACTATCATTTATCTTAAGGGTCTGAAGACCCACTAAAACCTCATCAAAATTCAATTGAATGAAACCAATATCAACCTTTTCTTCCAAATTAACAACTGCGATGTTTAAAGGTCAAGAATAAACAGACTCAAAAAAACTAGCAAAAAGTTCCAAATGATTGTCAATGCAAGACGAATCAACTCAGTTAAAGTTCAGATTCTGGGGAATGCCAGTTGACTTTCTCTTAGAGTTAATGAAGGACCAAAACGATTTACAATTAGCTTATTATTTTCGACACTCATAATTTAATTTTTGTATAGGATATCATAAATTTGAATATCATAAAGTAGATACGAACTATTATTGAAACTGCGACGCGGGATAGTTTTTTTTTTACAGTCAAATACATACGCGGACTTTTAATTAACTATACCAATTTATACATATACATATTTGGCCAACCAGGCCCTCTTCCAGTTTTGTCGCACCGATTCTGCACATCTCGAATCTGGTGCGAATTACGTCTGGGCACAAAAAAATTAAATCCGCTCCTGTACCTACTTATTCAAACAATCATGCCTATATCCATTTTGTAAAGTATAAAGAAACAAAGAGTACCCAGCCCTCCTACAAATATAAAGAAAAGTGATCACCTAAGTCAAAGCATACAAATTTATAGAGCTGCAGAAATATCTAGATATGGTATGTTCTTAGATGCCACTCCTGTTCTGAGCAAGTCAACCGAAGTTGACATGTTTATCAACAAAACCTACAGGAGTTTGTCATAGAGAAAGCAGCTAGAAATTTTTAATCTTGGCCATATCCCGACAACAGCACCGCAGACTACCTTTAATATAGGATCTTCAACGGTCCATTGCCTATCAAACGTTAACATCCAAAGGCTTCTTTTTTTTTTTTAAGCCAGCCTCTGTAGATTTAAAATTAAAAGAATTTTTAGAATCTAGCTCCCGATATCAACGTTTTTCTTTTCTTTCTATTTTTGATTTATATAACATCATTCATTCTTTTGACCTGGTTTTCAGGTTACTTTCTAATTTATTTTCGAAATAAGTGTCTTGTAAGTCAATATTGCTTACCAACCGGCCTTTTGAAATAACAAAGACTCCCTCTGTCTAAATGATTTCTTTTCTGTTCAAAGTACCAGTAGAGGTATATGGATAAAGTTCAAACGAATTCCACCTGTGTTGTGTACGAAGTACCTACCTACAATATTTTTATATTTATTGAACCACAAACTTTCTATGTTTTAAGACTTATGGTATGGTTCAACGGATGATTGCACCGTCAGATGCCTTTTAATTTTTTTTTTCTCGTTTTATCTTAAACAGCCGCACTTTCCCATCGAATATTATTAATAAATCAGCTGCAGAGATAATGTTTAACTTTTAATAACCTTCCATATCTTATAGACGATAGTATAGCTATTTACCTATATATCTTAATTAACAACATACCTCTATTTTTTTTTTTTTTTTTTCTATCTCATCGGTAATCTTTTTTGCAAGGAAGACAATGGTTGATGAGTTCATTAACTATATATTGACCCTTGAGTGAGAAGAAAAACAAAACAACCACAAAAAAAAAAAAATAATATAAACTTAAGGATGTCGATATTTTATGAGTGGAAGGAACAAAAAATTTGCCAAAACAAAATATCGATTTCTGAGAAAAAAAAAAATTATCTCTATTTTTCTTATGCTGGTATTTATATATCTTTTATATCCTTATTTTCATTGCTTATTCAGCCATGCAATAGACTTGGAATCCGCATTTTGGTATCTACTATACATCCATCTGCCCAGGGGACCTATTAATGCTAGAACCGCAACGAGTCGCCAATTAGTGGCGAAAACTTTCAAAATGTTTCTTTTGTTTAAAATTTATTACCTTTATCTTGGGGTTTAATTTTTTTTTTGTTTTTTTTTTTTTCTGGGTTTCTATATAGATTCGTGTGGTTTAACGTTGTTTGTTGGGCGATTGATCCAACGATTTCGATAGCCTTTGCTGCTTTCGTTATCATCATTATTATCACTGCTTCAGCTCACTGCTCACATTGCGCATCGATAGATTTCCCAAATGGCAATTTATAAAGTTTTGCTCCTTCCTACGCAATGTATACGTAGAGACTGACTCGTTTGTTGTATATGTATACCATCATCAGGAGTATACTCGACTAAAATGTAGCTATATAGGAGCAAAACAAGGTGTAAGGTGTAGTCTAAGTTTTGATACCAAAATTTGTATTCGATTCTTCAAAAAAAAAAAACTTTGGTGCATCAGATATAAAGTAGTTTAATAATGTTATCTTTTGGTATATAAATGGAATGTTCAGGGAGTTAGGAATTAAGAAGTATCAAAGAAAAAAGTTGTAGTAAAATAATTTCAAGCTAAACCTAACACTAAAGTTCTTTACGACTAAAACAGTGCAATAATTGGAAAAGGGGATATTTCGGGCATAGTAATATTTCGAGCTTTGTTGAGAAAGACATTCAAACAGACTATACAATGCCGAGCATTGATTTCAAACCAGTGGTCCTAACAGAGATACCCACAAGGGACTTCTGGACGGAAAACCGGGTCACAAGAGGCAATCATATCTCCGGCTCGAAGACAGATAAGGGGGTAGGGTCAGGTATCTTTTCAGATAATCCACCCCTTGGTAAATCAATAAAGCTTCCTAATTTCTGCAGTGTCTTTCAAGCGGAAGTACTTGCAGTTTGTGAAGCCGCAAGGAGTCTTGCCACATTGGAACAAGTAGACAACAATATCGACTTCTTTATTGACAGTCAGGCGGCGATTAAAGCCATTTCCTCCATCGTCACCAAGTCTAAACTAGTAATTCGTTGTCGTAACGAGCTAAGATTACTCGGCGCAACAAACACTGTTACCCTGCGATGGGTCCCAGGACACCGTGACATTCATGGGAATGAAATGGCGGATGAATTGGCCAAGATCGGGTCAGATCTTGATCCGTGCCAAACAGATTCTTCTGTGTTCATGCCACTTGAACAAGAAAAAAACAGAATTCACCAAAGTTTCCTCAAAGCCGCGAACGACAGATGGTCAACAATTGATACTTGTCGGGTTTCGAAGAATCTATGGCCGAATATCTCTAAGAAAAAAACAGACTACCTTCTCAAGCTAGGCAACTGTCCCTCTTGGTTGGAATCCTAACGGGTCACAACACAATGGGAACCCACATGAGCAGAATGGGTATCACCACATCTGATTTATGTAGAGGGTGTCAAGATGAAGAGGCGGAGGAGGGCTCCTATTACTTTCTTTGTGAATGCCCCAGTCTAGCAAGAGCCAGAAAGACAGCCCTCGGGGAATACTTTTTCAACGAATTGGGCAACATCTCGAGTTTGCCACTAAGGAACATTATGAAATTAATTCAGAATTCAAAATGGTTCAGGGAGGCCCCCCACACCTAACTCCCTAAGCTCCACCAACTCCTCTCCTCACCCGTCCTTATACCTACCATATACCTTTATCCTGGGGAGCACAATGGATCCACTGAGATCCGAGTGAGGTGATGCGGCTTGCCGTATCATCACCCCTCTAAACCTAACCTAACCTAACATTATTTCCGTGATTTATTTTTTGTTTGGAAATATAAAAATATCTAAGACTGGTGCCTTAAATTCCATCATATAAGGGTTATTTAAAGTTTTTTGAACGTACGGGCGTAGCACAGACCGGTGGACAAGGTATATTAGGTAAGCCAATTTTGTTGCACTTCTGTTATCGTTATTATCGTTATGGTAAGTTTATTTGAAACCCTGATTTTTTAGACGAAACCAGTAATTGCCCTAAATAGTATATACCTATAAGTAGACAAAAAAGCCTTTCATGTCAAATGCATAAAACACGAAGTTTACATTGAAATCTTGCTTAAATTAAATTAATTAATGGCCACGTTCAGGATTCACTATAGGATCAGCCCCAAGGGCGGATCCAGACTTTAAGTCAGGGGGGGTCACACTTCAAAATACAATCACGCTAAAAATTTAGCAATTCATCTACCGATGTTTGCAATTGATGAACACAGCTATGTTTTTTATCGACTTAAAGTGAAAAATGACTTTTCCCATGTAACTATACTTTCAGGTATTTTTTGTTATGAAGATAAATTTCTACATCACATTTTACAAAAATTTTGAAAGTATTTGAGGTCCGAATTTTGACTTAGAGTCAATTTTTATCAATTTTTTGCAATTTCAACGAATGTGCTCCTTTGAATCATGGTTGTAATAAGAGTTGGAATGATTTTCATTTTTTGGTTACTACAAACAAAATTTAATTTGTAATATTTTGGAATAAAATGTTATAGAGGTATTCACAGGCTAATATTTTCATCAGGGAATCCCAAAAACTGTGGAACAAACCATCCACTTTAACCTTCAATAACTTCGGAAGGCGTGCACTAATTGGATAAGAAGTGAAGGACATTTTTAAAGAACAAAGTAAACGTCTCAATCATTTTCGTACGATAATGGATTGTAAATTAATAAAATAAAAGAAGCAAACAAAAGAAAATTTCCCATACAATTTGTATGGAAATAAAACGCACGACTGGATCGCACAAACTTGCTCTTGTAGTAAAAGTTTCTTCGAATTTTAAAGATTATGAGTGTATTATAAGTAAATAATTTTTTATGGGAGCCTTAAGTTTAAACTAGTATTATACAACATGTAACTTAGAGCTTAAATTGAAAAATTATTAAAAATTAATATAATTCGAAATAAATTTATTAAAAAAATCTTCTTAAATTGCTTTGAGAGCTAAAAACAGTACATCATCTGATTTCTTTAACTAATCTTAGTTTTGGAGAAAAAATAATTTAAAATCGTAGGAGCGGTTTTTTTAAATCAATTTTTTATATATAAAATTAATTTTTAAGAAAAAAAATTGGTACACAATTGTTTAGTATTTATTTATGTTGAATTGAAAATTAAATTTCAAAAAAAAATTATCTACCCGTTTCTGAATAATCGAGCTTTCAAAAAAAAAAATTTGAATTTTTTTTTTAAATCCAAAATTTGTTTTTTTGCTCGTGTATTTGAAAGCTCGCTAAATGTAATTTGTACTATCAGCTATTATTCTTCTATAAAGTTCTGTGATTTTGCTAGACTAGAAAAATTTCGTTCACAACTTACTAAACAAAAATAAATTTTCAAAATTTGACTAGGCGTATTGCACTCAATCGTAAAGACGTGAACCTCTAGTGCCTGCGTGAAAAATTGGATGACAATATTTGTATATGATATAATTATAAACTAATATACCAGAAAATTTGAACAAACAAAAATCTTTGCTTGTCAAGTTCCGATTCTAGATGCGCTAGAACAAAAATTCGAAATTTAGCTTTAGGCAATTGCAAAAAAATGTGTACTATATTTCAAGCAAATCAACCCACCCATTTGGGTTGTAATATAATATTCACTTTCATAACATCGGAACTTTTGTTTGCACTAAATTTTATGAGCAAATCTTTGCAACCTCATTTATTTTTGTGTAAAAACTGTTACAATTTATTTTTGCAAACTTATTCGTATCTTCACAAATTGACTTATTATTGTTTTTATTATTTAAGTATACAAAAACTATGCTCACCAAATAGGTAAACAAATATACCATAACTCGAACCCTCTTGTTTTAAGAATTTTTTAAGGAGCCAACAGTTCTCTTTCTTGTTCAAATTCATAAAATATTTGATTGTGGATTTTGGTAAAAATAAAAACAAAACATGTAGGTACATATAGGTACAGCAGCAAATCTTTAACAATGTTCTAGATATATGTATAGTGTTTTTGATATGGCCCAGGGGAGGGTCAAGTTCTGGATAAGTTATTTTTGCATGCAGTTTCTTTTTCTATGAAACTAATTAGTACTAATAAGCGAATGGATATGTCCCAGGGGGGTCATGACCCCCATGCCCCCCCCCCCCCCTGGATCCGCTCTTGGGATGGCCTAGCTTGGATACTCGAGTATCCTTGCTTGTTTCTGAACAACTAAGATCGGATAGGTTATATTTGCTATCAAAAATCACCTGTTCTTGACATTCATTCATCGGATAGAAAAGTATACTAAAATTTTTAGGATACCTTGAGATTTATTGTTTAACAATCGCTGATTACAACAATACAAAGCTATCCAGAACGCTTTGGATACAATCCTGAACGCGGCCAATGTTGACTAAAAACATTATAGCTCAAAAATAAGTATTCTTAATTAATTGATTTTCCTTATTTGATTAATAAAAAATTTTAATTAAGTTGCTGATATTTAAAACAAAAAATCAAAATAAGACATAGGGCTGGACCCAAGTAAATAATTGGCTTACATCTTTTATTCTATTCTTTTTTAAATCAAATACATAAATAGAAATAATTATTTTAAAATAGTTACCTCTTCAGCCTTTTTGAGATAGATATTATTTCATGTTTATTTTTATTCAAAACTCTGCCATACTTTAACGTCAAAAACATTTTCTATTCGCTATAATTTCCTATTCATTTTATACCTAATGCTATTAGTTAGTGCTATTAACGCAACGATTATAAAGACACTTCTCTGTGTCACTAATCAAATATTTTGGAAACTGATTTATCACTCACACTTTGCATAACCCTAATTTGTTTCACAAACAAAGAGTTTCAGATTAATTCACGTTTTTCCATAAAGCCCCAAGGGACTATTTGAAGAATATATCATTATCCTCGCCTCATGCTTTTTTAATCGACGACATGCAAAACGAAATACCTATATAAAACCGATTATTTCAATTAAAATTGTTTACATAAAACATTTGTAACCTGCGTATAAAATAACACCAGAGAAAAAAAATAGGTACATACCTTCCTTAACGAAAAGGAGATTTGTTTGTACATTTCCTGGACGAACAAAACGTTTTATATTCAATTAAGTTTCATTAGCAACAACTCGAGGGGAGAATAATATACAATACTTACTTCTATGGAAGCTTTTAACATCTGACACCAAAATATCAGCGCATATTTTAATCGCAAGTTGTCATTCCCACAATCGTCCCGTTACAACTGTTCCCTAGGGTGTATAAATAAATTATTTCAAAAAAAAAAAAAAAAAACAACTTAACGGTGGCTCTTTGAATATAATTTATTATTTTTTTGAGAGTGAGGAAAAGTTATGGCTTATAGTTAAATAGTCATTCATTATTTGGAACAAATTTGAATATTATATTGTTGAACGAAGGAAGTGCGAAAATATGTCTCAAAGATATTGTAACAATGCAGAGCTGACATAATTTTTCAAAAAAAAAATTCCTTGGACCAATTTAATTGACAAAGATGAAAATGAAAAGATATATAATTGAATTATTATGATCTTCTTTGGAAGATTTAAGGCCTATTACGGGATAATTTTTTGAAACAATTTGAACAGTTTATGAGTGACAACGATTGTGAAAAAAAGTTTAACAAAATTAAATGCTTGATTCTAAGCAAAAAGTATTATTTCGAATATAGAATTAATTAACAAGAAGGAGTGCGGGTAGGCGAAACAGTGAAATACCACTGCAAATACTATCAAGTGGTATTAATAATGGATCGAAAACTACTGAAGGGACTGGAGCAGAAACTTTTAATCATAGAATCAAGCTTTCCTTGCCTATAGGACCAGTCTACAAGCATCTTCCAGGCAGAACTAAATTTCATAGGTAAATCTAAATGTGAAGAATATGTTATCTCAACAGAAACTACAGAAATCAAAACATTTCCATCATGTCAGATAGTCAAACTTGTCTCAAAGCCCTAATTTCATATATCATCAGCTCTTAACTGGTATTAAAGTGTGTGGGCAGGCTAAACAAATTGGCAACAATATTGTCACGTAACTTGGCGGTCAGGGCAATAGAGAGGCAGACTCCTTAGCCAAAATAGAAGCAACGGTACTCCTAACGGGGCTCGGAATTTAAAATCTGGGAAAAACTCCCTAAGCTGAATCAGGCCAAGCTCCTCATTGGGAGCTACAACCAGGAGCTTTTCCTATCATCCATCAGGTTAAGCAGAAACAAACTTCGAATAATAACGGGCCTTCGTGCAGGTCACTGTAAGCTTAGAAGACATCTTAACATTCTTGACCTATTGGGCATTGCCACTTGCAGATTCTGCAATTTATTTGGTAAATTTTGATGCACAGATACATAGAGATGTGTGGGATATTAGCAGACTTTCTTCTCTAATACCCCAAATACTCAAGTTCATAAAGGAAACTAAATTAGAGGATGAACTGTAGAATGAGCAATCTCATCAAATCGTTGTAGTTTTATTGAAAAATATTCAATAAATATGTTGAGTGTGTCAGAATGAAGAAGCGAAGAACTGAAAGCTTTTTTAGGTATATGCAGTATTTATTAAAAGTCGCCATCCATCCGAGTCAGTTCTAGGACCTCCAATATTTTGTTTAAAAAAATAAATTTAAATACTAATTAACCCCCACCCTACCCCCATTTAGAAATTCTGCATACATCTTTCGCTTTAGCATGTGATTCAGCGGGTTGAAAAAGCTTTTTCATGGAACTTTAGGTATCTAAATTAAGTATGTACAAAAAACCTTAAACTTCTTGCAATTCCTCTGTAGGTTATTATAACATTCAAAATCAATGCATTAGCGCATTAACGCATCCATTCATTATGTAAAGCTTAGTTTTACTAAAGCTATCATATTAGATACTAAAATTAACAAGAAAACAAAACATAAGAAAAATTCAGGTCATTTATGAAACGTTTAATCGTTTTTAATATCAACGAAATTTCATATTTACCATGTTGTGTCCTGAAATTGACAGGCAATCAAATTCAATAAAATGATAGTAGGTACATCACTTTATAATTATAAGCAGCTACATATGTAGGTATATTATAGGTACAATATACTCCATTAGCAATTTCGAAATTAATTAACACTCATTAATATGACTATCAGAAACCATAATAGCAAATATCCTGTCAAATCAAAAGGTATTGAAGCCTATTTAACTTTATACACTAAATGACTCTTGATTAAGTCTGCATTATACCTAAGTAAGTTTATTTTAAATCTTTATATTTTGAAGATGAAAAAGATATAAAAAATGCATTGGAATAAGTAGAGGAAAAAATAAACCATTCAAGGTAACAATATTGTATGGTAAAATGCAATTTTTTAAAACTGTAAACTTTTTAACGCAGAGTCTAGAATGGGAGCTGGGACAGTCGGATCTTTAAAGTTAAGGCCTTTTAATCGACAGGCAATATTTTGGTGTACATTTTGTTTCATTAAATTAAAATCGCTTTTTCAAATACTAAATTTGATGAAAAAAATCAGTATTTTAAAACACAATACTTTTTTACTCTTTAAAATTTCAGGAAATGTAGAACACGTACAAGAGAATTATTGAGATGCTTCAATTGATTTTTGTCATAAAATTCTTGCAATTGGCCAGTTTATATTTCAGAGATCTTAATGGAATCCGTATTCTTAGAAAAATATAAACAAAATTTCTCAGTTTTGCTGTCAAAAAACTGAGGAAGGATTTTTTTGGATTCGTTGTTTAATTATCTTCTGTTGCAGTAAATCAAATAGAAAGAAAGGAAAAGCAAGTGTTTTGTAGGAATCTTGTTAATATTTAATGCTCCTGCTCTTTCCAAGTGACGGAGGAAAATTACTGAGTGCTCTGAAATATAAATTGACCAAATATCCCAACGACGCGACCGATAAGCCGGTATCGGTTACCTCGTCGCTGATAGGTATGTGTATTAAACAGGAATTAGGATTGACAAACAAAATTTAAATATTAAAGTTGACAAGTTTTAAATGCTAACAGCCAAATTAATAAACGTGGAATATCGAAGGGGTTATTCCGTGAACTAAGTGCAAAATTGTTATTAACACCTTAAACAAAATTTCGAAAAAGTGACGTTTACTAAGCTAAACTACCGAAAAAGGTGGCTTTGCGAAGAAATATGAACCATAGCTGTTCAAATTTATTCTGAAATTTCAAATAATATACCTAAGTGAAGATTGCAAACTTATTTTGAATAAAAATAATAATGTCTCTTAAATTTTTTAAATAAAAATGGCAGGGGCATTTTGGGGCCTTATTACCAGTTTGAATTAACAAAATAGAAGAATTTGTGGTTTTTTGATATGGCACAAAAAATGGTCCGATTTTTTTTTTTTCAGATAATATGATTATTTTGGGTGACAACGCTGATCCCAAACATTTTTTAAGTTTTTTAAACCAGCAAGTAAGAACTAGGAACAGTGCCACAGTTTCTAGCGATGGGGATTCAAACAAATGGTCAGTAAGTTTTTTATTTCCCTGTTATGGTTCTTTGTTGCTGTTTTGGTGTTGTTGTTTTTTTTTATGTGTCTTTGTATACTAACACGAGTACCTACAAAATAGTAATAAAATAAGATATTTATGAAAATAGGTACATATTTGAAGATAAAACACATAAAATCGGGAAAAATCTAAGATTCGATACCTATACTGCCGTATTAACTGAAAATGACGTATCTACACTTATGATTGTAGAAGTTTACTTAGCCGTTTTTTTAATGCTTATAAAACTGTTTTTAATAAAAAGAGGATGTGTTTCGATTGTTTTACTGCTCAAAAAGCGAGATACGGCTTTAGTTATTAATAAAAACGATCTCAAATATTTCAAACTTCGTCTTAACTCAATAAATCGACAAATGTCAGATACGTCATTTTCTCTTAACACGGCAGTATAAGGAAGGTCACTTATTGGTCATAAAAGGTAACCTATTTTTAGAAATTTTTAATCAATGGTTAAAAATTCCCAAAAGTCACTCAGATTAAAAAATGGAGAAACTTAAATTTGGAATCTTTTACGCATACAATTAAAGCTTTACCAGTCAACAGATGAGTCCAAGAAAGACGAAACAAAATTTTTGTGCGGGCTCAAGGCTGTTAAAAGCTACATATTTTGAATTGTGCATTATATTCCTTGAAATTACAAATTTTTTAAACTTACACTCAAAATGTATTATTACCTCAAAAAAAATTGCATTTTTCATCAAACATATGTAAGTCAAATAAGAGAGGCGAAATTGGAGAGAAGCGCTGGAATTGGTAAACGTCAAAATTTAGTTTTATTCCTTAGGCCCAATTTTTCAGTTCAATATTAAACTTAAGCCCGAGTTAACTCACTAAATTTAGGGATTTATTATGGTGTATGGCATTAATTCTCAACAGAAAAATAGTTTCTTGGATTAACTGTAAATACATTCAACCAACGACATAGGTAACCCTTTTTTAACTAACTTAACTGGGCTTTAGATTATGTAGAACAATGAATAAATGCAAAGAACAGTCTATTACAATGTGATGTATGTATCCCTCATTTTTGTTGACCAGATTTACTGTACTAAAATTGTATTCTAAAAATGTATTTATAAAAGAATTTTTCTATAGCTAAAGCACCCTTTTTTTAATAATTTTTTTTTTTGTTATGTGTTCTCATTTCCAGCATTAATCTGAGTGAAATATTCAAGTCACTTTGTCATTCATAATTTGTATTCAGTAAAAATATTCTTGTTATTAAATATTTCAGACTAAATTTACTTTTTTTTGCGTTCAAAATTGACATAATGTTATCCCCCGTTTAATTTGCATTAAAGCTGTTACTTCTTTGTTTTTAAAAATATTTTTTAAGCCACAGGTAGGTATGAGGAAATTAAAATAAATCAACCATAGTCAATTGACGCCGAGTGTGTCAAGTGTCAGTTCCAGACATTTGGTTAAATTCCAAATATTTGATTACTCTTCCTCATTCCCCTATTTTCTTACACTCCACCAGGGAAAAAGGATTTATTATGTTTGCATGAAGAAAGTATTACTTTTAAATGTATCCGTGCAATAAAAAAAAAATCGGTTGACTTTTTGAAACATACCCTTTTCTCTCTGTCAAAATACCAAAACCACAAAAAAAAAAAAAAAAAAAATACACGACACCAAGGACGACGACGACGAACGTCAAGAGTAAGCTTACATACTCAAAAAACCGGGATTCCCATGCGGTAGCCGTAAATCATTTACTGATTTCCCAGTTAGCAGTTAGCACAGATTGCATCTCAAGCATGTCGCAAATTCGAATCCTTTTCCATTTCTGAAATTTCTCAGAAATAAGAATCCTTCAAATTCTGTTCTGCTGGTTTTACACATTTATTCCCCAGCTCTTGGCCACAAAAAAAAAAAAAAAGAAAACGGGTCGTGTCGTGAAATACGAATTTCAATTTTATCAAAGCCATACAATTAATCTTGTTTGTCCTCGTAGAGTATTTTTATTTTTTGTTTGTTGTTGGCTTTGGTTGGCTTGTGTTTTCTTTTTTCGTTCTCTGTGGTAAAACGAATTGAAAGGATATCGAAAGGATATTTTTCTACATCAGATAGGACTTTTTCTTTCACTCTTATATATCAAAAAATGCGGGTATTGGACATTTAACATAGAATATATTTAGTATCCATTTTGATTTCCTTTAAAAAATGTGTACACAAACCATTTCTTTTCAACTTAACCCTTTGTCATTAATGTCCTTCGAACTACATTTATCCTATTTGTTGTGACATTCCCGAAACGCAGATATATATATAACTTTGCCATTAGTTTTGGTCATAGATTTCTATCGTTTATCGATTTAATTTTTTTTTTTTTTTAATTTGATGAACAATGAAAATTAAGAATTTAGCATTTATGCACTTATGAGCTTAGCTTTGGATATTTCCATTGACCATCGGCAGTGAAAGATAAACACAACAATTTTCCATAAAATATTTCCTGTGACCGAGTCTAATCCTTATATGAACAGCTTAAGTGTCAGAAATGTAAATTAATCAGCTTAGAGCCACATAATACCATTGTTGGCTGGCATTACTTTTGCTAAAATGTCATTATACTGAGGTGATTGAAGTGATGTCGTGTCGGTCAGTGTACTTCTGGTGAAGTAAGATGTGAGGTGTACTTTCTATAAGCGATGGTGGATCCTATGAGATAAGGATAATTGGAGTTTATTGAATTATAAAATTAAAGCCAGAAATTTGATGGGATTTTGACACTTTACTATAAAACGAGAAAGAGGGGTCTTAGGGGTAGTTATTTCGAAAAATTCAAGTTTACAGCACTATGTTTACGTTTAGAATTAATTTCAGGCTTTCGCTTTTAAAATTGATTTTTGCTATGAAAAATGTCAACAACATGCTAACATATGTGTATAAGTTGGGGAAGCGGGGTTGTATGCACACTGCATTAGTATAAAATAGTGAATAATGAAAAGCATGTGCCTAGATTTAATGAACGTTATTGGGTTCTGTGGAGGTTACAAATTCAATAATAATTTTGTACCCAGGTCCTTAAATCTTGCACATATATAAAAGATCCATTACTCATTGTTAGCATCAAAAGTAGCTTTAAGGCAAACTCCGGTAATTATAATGCGGTTGTAGCTTGCAGGATTTTAGTATTATCTTTGCTGTTTCATACATTTTGCGAAAAAAAAAACAACAAAATTACGGTCTTTAATATAAGCAAACAGATGACACATTCCGTTCTTCTGAAGAAAAAACATCTAATAACGGGTCCGCCATCTAACTTTTTTTTTTCAACTAGTGCTTATTTCGTGAATGGTAACACTTAGCCCATGTCTGATTTGACAGATAATTAGTTTTATCCTTCCGCTGAAAGAATATGGTTGTGTATTCGCTTGAACAACGCTGGGAAATATTGCGACATTACTTTGAAAATCATGGTAATGTTGCAGAATGTGTGCGAAAATTGCGTACGGATTTTGGAAGAAGAGAAGCACCGTCAGCTCCGTATGTTCGTTATCTTGTGATCTTGGCGGGTATGTAAACAAGCAAAATTGTCGCATTTGGGGCACAGAAAACCCGCACGCATACATTGAAAAGCCGATACACCCAAAACGAGTCCAGAGTCCAGAGGCATAATTGGGCCATTTTTCTTCGAAAATGAGCAAGGAGTGGCCGTTACAGTCAATGGCGATCGTTATCGGGCCATGTTGAACGAATTTTTGTTCACAAAAATTGAAGAGGAGGATATTGGTAACATTTGGTTTTAACAGGACGGCGCTACGTGCCACACAGCCGAAGCTACACTTGATGTTTTGCGCCCTGTTTTTGAAGATCGCGCATTATCAGCCGCAGAGCTGATGTCGTTTGGCCACCTCGGAGCTGCGATTTGACACCGTTGGACTATTATTTGTGGGGTGCCGTAAAAGATAAGTGTTACGCCGACAAGCCAGAGACAATTGACGCTTTAAAGGGCAATATTCGTGAAGCCATTGGTGAAATACAGCTGCACACAATCGATAATGTGCTTAAAAATTGGACCGATCGTGTAGGCTACTGCATGGCCAGCCGAGGCAGTCATTTGAATGAAATTATTTTCCGTTATTAACCGAAAGGATTGTACTTTCAAATAAAAAAAGAAATTTGAGAAAATATTCAGTAGTTATTTTTTATAGCATTTTCAAAAAAAAAAAAGTTATTTGGCGGACCCGTTAGATAAATAATGGATAAAGGAAATTTTTAAATATTAAAGCATATTTCAAATGGTTCACTGGGTACCAGGGGATGGAAATATCAACATCGGGTGGTACAAAATAAACCATTAGTAAGGGTATTCATGTAACGGCGGAACAAACATGCATTTCGCTTCGATAAAATTCCGACCTGGTTTATTTATCGGCACTTTTGGTTTTTATTGCTTTTTATTCTATAAGTACCTACCAATCAAAAAATACAAAACTTCAAAAACACAAGAAAAATCATATCTAAAAAAAATAAATAAATTTGATGGCACAACAGCTCATGAAGAACTAGGGCCTAGTGACTTACAACTCTCAACCATTCCTGTGTGCGTGTCTACAGGAATGGAGGGGACCTACAGTTTATTGCCGAATCCGAACGGCTAACGAGCGGCACTTTTCTGTGACAGGAGATACTCTTGGAGGATTTGTCAATTCCTCGCAAGAGGCAGTTGCCGTTTTTTCTTTTTAAATAAATAGGTGGCGAGGCTGAGGATCGAACCTTAGACCTCCGGCATGACAGTCCATCGCACTAACCATCACGCCACGGCTACTACAAAAATCATATCTATTCGTTCTAATATGATCGGTTTGTGTTATCTATCATTTTCAGATTACAAAAACATAAACAAACAAAATTTTGAATGTCAAAGCTCAATTAGAGAGCTTTAAATCTCTCTACAAAAACGAATTTTAAACCCGTTTTTAAAATAAATTAAGTAAATGGTTAGTAAATGGAGGAGCGACAGCGACAATTAAAATAATTGCTAAGTGCGGTTGAATAAATCAAATTCTATAAAGCCTATAAAGTTCCTAAATTTTTTTGGTGAATTTAAATCTAGTGGAGAGTGAGTGAATAATATTAAAGAATTTGTTTTACCTTAACAGGGGTATCTTCAGGACTTTTAAGTTGAATTTTTAAATTACCTGTAAATAAAAAAGAAAATAATTTATTAATGTTACATAAAAAAATTGTTTGCAAAATATAAGGAGAATAAGTTTTTAATTTAAAAAAACTTAATATGTAACCGACTTTTTCGTAATAAAAGGTAGGCAGAGTGCATTCATTTTGTAAGCTAAACCAAAAGTTCTGGTTGACCTTCAGGTATAGTCCCCTTATAGGCACACGAATACATATACCTTTTGAATTCAATTTAGAGTCATTCGAACCCAGCAAAAAAACGACTTTTTAACTCTATCAACGTTTTTTAATCGTGGAAACAAAATATTTAAATGTTTATCAATTCAAATATATTTTAAGAATATTAAGTATTTAATTAATTATTATTTTATATTTTTTATTCAATTAAAATTTTCTTTTTTTTTATATACTGCAGCAATCAGTATACTCAATAGAAGGTAACATGTGACGTAAAGTTCCTAAATAACGAGCTTCCTTCCTTTCGTCCCCTTCAAGAAACAAAAATCTAATGAAAAGGTTAAAACAATTATGTTAATAAAACTACGATAAGAAATAATTTGGTTTTATTTTCCTTCCTTCTTGCAATCGAATATCATTTCTCATCTTCTGACAGAATCTGATAATTGGCTAAGATATAGTATAAGGTACCTATAGTAACAAATTTTGATGCAAATAAATATGCCATCCGTATTCGAATATCTGAGAAAAAAAAACCTATAATGAAGAATCCTTGTTTGTGCACAAAATATATACCTACATATACGTCCTAACCTAAGGTACATACCCCGACTTATCTCTATGAGACATCACACGCGTATGAAATTAGTATCTACCATAAATCAAGCTTAAGTATGTGGGCACGAAATATGTCACATCAACTCATCGTCGCACGGTCCCAAAAGTCTATTCAAACAATCATCGATGTGACATTTTGACAGAACCTCTATTAATTTCCAACACAGCGTTTACTCAATCTATCTATCATTTTAACCTAACTTCCTCCTTTTCCTTCGTTTTGAGTTCTTTGCTGCGGCTGCTGTAATCATCATCAGAAACGTTTGAAAATATACACACTACACACATACAGATATGATGATAAATAAAATACATAGAATGAATTCTTACAGTGAACGAAAATTATTATCATTTCTGTAAATCTAAAGGAAAAATATTAACATTAGAATATCATTATTAATATTAAAATATGATATAAAACTATTAAATATTAAATATTAAATATTAAATATTAAATATTAAATATTAAATATTAAATATTAAATATTAAATATTAAATATTAAATATTAAATATTAAATATTAAATATTAAATATTAAATATTAAATTTTAAATATTAAATATTAAATATTAAATATTAAATATTAAATATTAAATATTAAATATTAAATATTAAATATTAAATATTAAATATTAAATATTAAATATTAAATATTAAATATTAAATATTAAATATTAAATATTAAATATTAAATATTAAATATTAAATATTAAATATTAAATATTAAATATTAAATATTAAATATTAAATATTAAATATTAAATATTAAATATTAAATATTAAATATTAAATATTAAATATTAAATATTAAATATTAAATATTAAATATTAAATATTAAATATTAAATATTAAATATTAAATATTAAATATTAAATATTAAATATTAAATATTAAATATTAAATATTAAATATTAAATATTAAATATTAAATATTAAATATTAAATATTAAATATTAAATATTAAATATTAAATATTAAATATTAAATATTAAATATTAAATATTAAATATTAAATATTAAATATTAAATATTAAATATTAAATATTAAATATTAAATATTAAATATTAAATATTAAATATTAAATATTAAATATTAAATATTAAATATTAAATATTAAATATTAAATATTAAATATTAAATATTAAATATTAAATATTAAATATTAAATATTAAATATTAAATATTAAATATTAAATATTAAATATTAAATATTAAATATTAAATATTAAATATTAAATATTAAATATTAAATAAAAATTAATCTTCATCATTTGTTTGTTCAGTGTACCATCTTGAAATAAAAAGGGCGGTTTTGACAAAAAAGTATTCATTTTTTTATATGAAGTGAATAAATCATCGTCACGTACACGCGCACACAACAATTTGTCAACTAAAAGCAAAAGTCAAGGAGTCTTCTAGATGGTCTAACCTAACTATACCTACTCCAGAAGTATAATACACATATAAGGCACTTATAATGTATACACAAATTATGCCCAATTTTATTTATGATCCTTTTGTATTTTGAACACGAAAGATAGAACAACTGTAATAATAATCAAAATAACAATAACATTTTCAATGATTGTTTAATTTAATGATGGAAAAAGAAAGGATATAGTTTTGCCATTTATCCCTCCTACACGGGATCGTGCTTAAGAATACAAAAAAAAAAACCAAAGCTGTAATCATGGATAAATCTGCAATTCCCCACACAAGGGAGTGTTTAACAAGAATTAAGTATATGAAACACTTAAGATGCATAAGAGAAGAAGCTGCGACCAACGACGCTGCGCTGCTGGCTGTTGCAACATCATAGAGGCAGTGGCATGGATGACTGTAACCAAACGACTATCCCAAAGGAATCGCGCATTTAAGTAATAAAATTTTTAAGGACAAATCGCTTATATGCATCATGGCTGTCTGCATTAGCCAAGGGAAACGAGCATCCTGTTGCATATTTTTGTGTATAGAACATTTTGGTCGCCCACACGTTTCAAAAAAAGATTTCATAGTATTTTCATAGCATGCTGCTCCTCTAAACTCCTATAGCCAGAGCCACCATCAGGCCCAGAGCATGTGTTATAATTTGTGACGCGCTGGCGATGTCTTCTACAAAATGGAGAGATGAGCTGTCGGTCGGTCGCAGTAGAAAGGAGGTGAACTTATCTGTTGCAAAACCATTAATAGAGTCAACGGTGGCATAGTACGTAGGGTACACAGCTCCGAAGACTGAGCAAATCTGATGCGCGGGTTCAAATACCGCATGATGTGTAGAAAGTTTTTCAAATAAAATTGGATTAAAGCTCAGCACCACTATAAAAGGAGACTGATGATAGGGCTTGGCACCCCTTGAAATAGCTATATCTCTAGCCAAACAAAAATAAAACGAATTAAAATACCCAAAATTAATTCGTAAGCAATTGGTGGTAGCACCTTTAAGTTGTTGTTGTTGTTCAAAATTCAATGAAATTGACGGAATAAAGAATGGTCAAGTCTAATAAACTGACATTCTAGTATAAATAATACAATACAAAATAATAATAACTTAATAGTCTGGTTTGTTACCGATCTTCCAACCTCTCCCCCTTTGATACGTACTACGAATTGTAGTCTATCAAATAAGGTTCGGAGAAAAATGGAAGCGGAACAAGACAGCATACTTAAAGGGGCTTATAAAAATGCTGATGCTCCAAATGCAATTGATAAACAAACAGCACATCTAGACCTGTGACGTCAGTGGTCAACGGTGGCATAGTACGTAGGGTACACAGCTCCGAAGACTGAGCAAATCTGATGCGCGGGTTCAAATACCGCATGATGTGTAGAAAGTTTTTCAAATAAAATTGGATTAAAGCTCAGCACCACTATAAAAGGAGACTGATGATAGGGCTTGGCACCCCTTGAAATAGCTATATCTCTAGCCAAACAAAAATAAAACGAATTAAAATACCCAAAATTAATTCGTAAGCAATTGGTGGTAGCACCTTTAAGTTGTTGTTGTTGTTCAAAATTCAATGAAATTGACGGAATAAAGAATGGTCAAGTCTAATAAACTGACATTCTAGTATAAATAATACAATACAAAATAATAATAACTTAATAGTCTGGTTTGTTACCGATCTTCCAACCTCTCCCCCTTTGATA